>CM057233.1:28688539-33488539 GCA_029891385.1 Erythroxylum novogranatense | reverse complement strand
CACTTGGATTCAATCCCTAAATCTTAATTAAATCCCACAAAGTCCACAATTCCATATAGAGAGGTAGATCATTGTCTTATGGATTCGAAGTGTAACATCCTGTTACTGTTAGCAAGGGTATTATAGTAATTCTGGGTTACACTGATAGGTTTCACTGCATTCACTGACTGAGCATGTTACTGGCCTCTAATTATAGAGGAACAGGTTTCTTGCATATGCATTTATTCATAGGTACATGCATTCATGATTTTTCGGCATTTTAAGTGGAAGTATGAACTGATTGAATTGTGAACTGACTGGACTGACTGGATTGTAATTGACTGAGAAATTAAGAGTAGGTGAGCTCGAATGACGGATTTAGAATAGTTTAAGAGTGATTGGTAATTGATAGTGGTTTATAGGAAATTTTCTAGAAATTCGGGAGAAATACCCTACCGAAATTTTGGAGTGATGGTGATTGATCGTATAATCTTGAAAGAATTGTCCAATGGCTAAGGAAATATTAGGGTTATACTGTCAGGAAATTTAAATGTTGAGCCATTGAAATTTAGAGAGTGAAATTTGGACTGAGTTGGAGACCTTTGTCTATAAATATCTAAGTTGAGATTTGGGAAAGTTACCTAAGGCATTTCGTTTTCTCCTTCTCTTCTTCCACGGTGGGTTCGATTTCTTCCTCATTGGTGAGTTTAATAGATTCTTCCTTATGTTTCCTTCTTATTGTGCTAGGCTAAGTGATTTATTGTGATTGTTGAAGGTTGAGAAGGATTTGGAGTGGATTAATCGTTGATTTTGAAGGATTTAGGGTTTACGGTGATTTGTGGCTTTGATCTGCGATCGGTAAGTTGTTAAGGCTTTATTGTTGTTATTTGTAGTTCTTTCTAGCAGTTATGGCATTTATTGGGATGGATTGAGTAGTTAGAGTGTTAATGGAGGTTTTAAATAGCATTAATGGCGGAAAATCGATCGGAGAAGAAGGTGGCGCGGTCGTACGTCGCGACGTCTGGCATGCCTCGCCGCGGCGAATAAATTTAGTGCTCGCCGCGACGAGTGCAGCGGGATGCCGCAGCGAGCGCCTGGAGATACGTCGCGACGAGCCTTTTGGCTTGCTTCGCGATGAGCGGCGAAGAGGACGAGCGTGTTTCACGCCGCGGCGAGCGTGTTTCACGCCGCGGCGAGCGATCTTCTGTAAGGTCATGGCGGTACATGAGGTCACGGCGAATAGCGCTTTCGATTGAATGAGTGTTTGTTTATTGGGCATAACTTATGGTATAGACCTCCGATTGAGGTGATTCCTGATTCATTGCGGACTAGAGAAAGAGGTCTATAATTGAGATTTTCAATAGAGGTTTTGACCTAATGGATAGGAAATTGCTATGGGGATTATGAATTGAGGAAATTGAACTGAATTTTAGGATTGGATCAATTATTATCGATCAATTGAGTGAAGAGTTAGAAAGGGACATAAGAGTTATAAATTGGGTTTTAGCGTCGGAAAAATTGTGAATATGCATTGTACATAATTTCATAGAGACATATGCATTACTGAACTATTTAATTAAGCATCTAGTAATGGGGCTGTATTTTACTATTATAGAGGCGCCGTTGGATCGTCATTCCACGGATATTGCTGGAACTTCCAGGCAATAGCTCGGAAGTTACAGGTGAGTAACCTAGTTGGTTTCTCAAATTCCTGACTGTTTAAATGCTCAACGTGAATTACTTTCCAAATGTGAAATCAGATGATTCTTGAGATATACATGATCGGATGGTATGCCTCTCAGATTGGAATTTGTGAAATTGCATGATTCTTGAAATGTACGAAATGTACATGATTAAATGACATGTTGCTCTTTGTCTTTGGATTGGATTCTTGTCTTGGACTGAATTCTTGTATATTCTTGAGAATCACAATACTGGGCTTTTATAGCCGTACACTGTAGAATACTGAATGTTGAATTACTGAACACTGCATTGCATACATAAATGCATGATCAGATAATGGACATGTGACCCAAGTGCTAATATCACTGAAAAGAGCCTCGAGCTCGAACATCTTGGACAAGCCTTGAGCCCGAGGGAAAAATCTCGACGCGTCCCCACCGAACACCGATGAGCACTTGGGCACAATCTTGAATAAGCGGAAAGAGTCTCATATGCATTGTATACATGGTGATTGAATTGCCAAATTGTGTGACGATTCTTGAATGCGTGATGCCATGATTTCTTGTAAATTGTGATGTGAACTATTTTATCTTTGTTGTAAATTGTTACCGACATCAGAAAAGCGTTATAGACTCTTCGTGAAATTGTTATATAATCTTGTTAATCGAATATTACCGTGCGTCTTTATCGTAATTTCGTAATGCATGATTTGAGTGAACCATCGATGATGGTTTCTCACTGAGTTCACAAACTCACCCAAAATTGCATCTAATTTTTTAGGATCGCTAGAGTAGACCCCTAGCTCCGGAGATAGCCTTTTCTACCGTCTGGCGTCTTTGGCGGGAGAAGCGATGGCACATGTCGGTCGGTGGGTTGGATTTTGAGGATGACTTAGGATAGATGCTTGTATCAGTTTCCTTTTTGGTTTTGTTCAGGGGACTGATAGACTTGTCTATTCTGTTATTGGATGACTGTGTCAAGATTATTTCAGATTTTTAAAATTTACTGATTTCTGATATTATGGTTTTAGTTATTGCGATGCCATGTGGATTATTAGTGGAAATATTCTGGTGGTGCACCTTTATCGTGGGATACGTATCGGAGCGACCTTCGGGTTTCCCGACGTGTACCCTACGGTGAGGGGGCGCTACATTAAGTGGTATCAGAGCATGGTTTGGCATCTTTTGGGCATAGTGTATTGTTAGGCTTGAATCACTGTAAGAATAGCAGAACTGATCGGAATTTCTTGTCTGTTTTAGGTCATCCGTTCTTGGAGATCGAGTTGAACAACCAAACGACACAGAATCGGTAGAAGCTAGTAGGGAGTCTCACATGCCTCGTTCGGAGGAGTTGCCTCCTCGAGTTCTGTGAGACGGAACGAAGATATGATCAGCTAGCGTGGCGAAGTACATTGACTTTATGGCAACACCGACCCTGCGGAGGCTGAGGGATGGCTAGAGAGGACTGAGAGAGTCCTCAATCAGATGGACTGTGACCGAGATGAGCGTTTCAATTACGCGATTTCTCTCGCTATGAGTTCGCATATCGGTGGTGGAAGATTCGGCGGTACCACGGGCCTGCCTGACAATGGCATGGGATGATTTTCTAAGGGCGTTCAAGGACAATTTCATGCCCAAGATTTATCTGGACATGAAGCTACAGGAGTTCCTAGAGCTGAGACAGGGGTCATTGACCGTGGCGATTATGAGTCTTGATTCAACGAGTTGTTGGTTTATGCTTCTTCACCGGTGGCTTCGAGGCTGACAAGTGTCGGCGTTTTGAGGGCGGACTCAATCTGGAGATCTGTACCCTATTGGCTAGGTCCGATATGGGCAGCTTTATTGAGTTAAGGGCTGCGGCGATGAGGATAGAGCGATTCTTGAGACAACAGATATTGAGGCCGATCGAGGACCGAGCATAAGAGATCTAGTAATGACCAGGCGTCTTGGCGGAGGGTTCAAGAAGCGTCGAGTAGGCCCTTCAGTCCGCAGGAGGGGCTAAACAGACCGTCATGGGCGAGGGGCGATTTGTACAACCGGTAGTGGCGGCGATGCGAGTTTTAGGCGATCTGCTCCTTTATGTGAGCATTGCGGCAAGAGACACAGTGGAGAGTGTCGATGGCTGTCTGGAGCCTGGTTGAGGTGTGGCTCGATGGACCACCTAGTGAGGAACTGCCCAACGACTTTGGGAGCCCAGTCTACGATGACTGGAAGATCAGGCAGCTATACCACGGTACAGCAGAGCCGTGGTGGTGGATCGGGATGGAGAGGCCGAGGCCGAGGTCGAGCAGAGGGGTCCGCAGTGAGGTCAGAGGGACCAAGCAGACAGCAGTCGCAGGCTAAGGTCTATGCCATGACTCGGCAGGAGGCCCAGGATTCCCCGGACATTATTGCGGGTATGCTTCTTATTTCTGGTATTGAAGCATATGCATTGTTGGATCCTGGATCCACTCATTCCTTCATTGCACCGCATTTAGCATGTAGACTGCATGGGGATAGGCAGAGGTTACAGTATGGGTTAGAGGTGAGTACACCTCTAGGTAGTCTGATTGTATTGGGAGAGGTGCATATGGGATGTCGAGTTCGGATCGATCGGCGGTTTGAGTGCCGATCGATCGTTTTGGCTCTGAGGAGATTGACGTGATTTTGGGGATGGGTGGTTGATCGCATAGGGGCTATTATGGACTATTATACCAAGGAGGTCATATTGAGTCTCTGGTCAGCCCAGTAGCCGTGTTTCGAGGAGTTGGTCGGCGGTGCCCGAGGATGATATCCTTCTTGAGTGCCACGAGATTGATGCGCAGGAGGTTGTGAGGCCTATCGGCTCATGTAGTGGATACAGAGTCGAACCGAGATTGCAGGATGTTCCTGTAGTCAGGGATTTCCCAGATGTGTTTCCCGAGGAGTTGCCGGGATTGCCGCCAGAGCGGGAGACAGAGTTTGAGATCGATTTAGTTCCTGGTACAGCCCCTATATCGATTCCTCCGTATAGGATGGCACCGGTGGAACTGAGAGAGCTTAAGGCTCAGTTGTAGGAGCTACTGGATAAGGGATTCATTAGACCGAGTGTTTCGCCATGGGGAGCTCCGGTACTGTTTGTGAAGAAGAAGGACGGGACACTGAGACTGTGCATTGATTATAGGCAGTTGAATCGGGTGACAGTGAAGAATAAGTATCCACTGCCTAGGATTGATGATTTATTTGATCAGTTGCAGGGAGCTCAGGTGTTCACCAAGTTGGACCTGAGATCAGGCTATTACCAGTTGAGGATAGCAGAGGCCGATGTGCCTAAGAGTGCCTTTAGGAGCAGGTACGGGCATTTCGAGTTCCTAGTGATGCCGTTTGGGTTGACCAATGCCCCGGCAGCCTTCATGGCTTTGATGAATAGAGTATTTCAGCCTACGGATCGGTTCATGATAGTGTTTATTGATGATATCTTGGTTTATTCGAGGAGTAGACAGAGAACGCCGAGCACGAGGATTGTTCTGCGGTCATGAGAGAGAGGTCATTGCTCGCCAAATTCACTAAGTGTGAATTAAGCGATGAGATTGTATTTACGGGGCGCGTAGTGTCCGGTGAGGGTATCGGTGGATCCTCACAAGATAGAGCGGTTATGAGTTGGGAGATTCCGAGGAGTGTGCGAGTTGTGGAGTTTCCTAGGGTGGCGGATATTACGGAGATTCGTCGAGGGTTTTCGTTGATCTCGCCCTTTGACGAAGCTATTGAGGAAAAATGTGCCGTTC
Source organism: Erythroxylum novogranatense (assembly GCA_029891385.1). Lineage (NCBI taxonomy): Eukaryota > Viridiplantae > Streptophyta > Magnoliopsida > Malpighiales > Erythroxylaceae > Erythroxylum > Erythroxylum novogranatense. The sequence continues at coordinate 33,483,135 of CM057233.1, read as the reverse complement.
ATATAGTGCGAGGAGTGCGGAAGAGTTTTGAGGAGTCGAAACATCGGTTGACGATCGCACGGTGTTAGGCATTCCTTACAATCTTGGAAGCTTTGTGGTTTACTGATGATGCCTCGCATCGTGGACCGGATGTGTATTGATGCGGCATGGTCGAGTGATAGCGTATGCCTCGAGATAGTTGAGGTCTCACGAGGTGAATTATCCGATCATGACTTAGAGTTGGTAGCGGTTGTATTTGCTCAAAGATCTGGAGACATTATCTATATGGGAGCGTTCGGATCTTCACGATCATAAGAGTCTCGGATATCTGTTGAGTCGAGAGAGCTCAATCGAGAGCGGAGGAGATGGATAGAGTTCTTGAAGGACTATGGCGCATCGATTGAGTACCATCCGGGAAGGCCAATGTGGTGGCCGGCGACCGAGTAGGAGATCGCATGGTAGTGCGGCTCGAGTTCGAGTTTCGAGGTTACCCGTGCGATTCGGTTGAGAGCTCTTAATGTGCTGATGGATTTGGGTCGATGGAGCTTTGATTGCTACTCGAGGTGAGGCCGATGTTGCATGATAGGATCCATAGAGTTCGTGATCAAGACCCAGTGTTAGTGAGGCCGATTGAGAGAGTCGGTAGTCTTGATTGAGTTTGAGTTGAGAGATGGGACTTTATGGATGGGATGAGACTGTGTGTGCCGGATATTGATGATTTGAGACGGGAGATCCTTGAGGAGGCACATGTAGCTGCCTATGCGATGCATCCTGGTACGACCAAGATGTATCGTACTTTGAGACAAAGATTTCGGTGGCTGGTATGAAGAGGCAAGTGGCGAGTATGTTTCGGTGTCCGACGTGCCAGAAGTTAAGGCTGAGCACCAGGCTCCAGTGGGTAAGTTGCATTCGTTGCCCATTCCGGAGCAGAAATGGGAATGGATTACCATGGATTTTGTGACGGGATTGCCTAGGATACCGAGGCAGCATGATTATCTGGGTCATAGTGGACCGATTATTCATCGGCTCACTTCTTGCCGATGAGGGAGAGTAATACTCTCGATCAGTTGGCCCAGAAGTATGTGGCAGAGATTGTACGGTTGCATGGGGTTCCGTTGTCGATAGTCTCGGACAGGGATCCCAGGTTCATTTCGAGGTTCTGGAAGAGCCTTCAGACTGCTATGGGTACTCGATTGAACTTGATCGCATTTCATCCTCGAACGGATGGGCCAGTGAGAGGGCGATTAAGGCTCGTTGAGGACATGCTTCGGGCATGTTTATTGGAGTTCAGAGGATCATGGGATCAGTACTTGGCTCTGATCGAGTTTGCCTACAACAATCAGTATCAGAGTAGTATTGGGATGGCACCGTATGAGGCCTTGTATGGAAGGCTGTGCAGATCGCCACTGTATTGGGATGAAGAGGGTATGAGATCGATAGAGGGTCCCGAGCTGATTCGGAACACGATGGATAAAATGCGATTGATCCGAGTCGCATCAAAGGCTCGGATGAACGAAAGAGCTATGTGGATCAACATCTGCGAGAGATGGAGTACAGTGTTGGGGACAGAGTGTTTCTCCGAGTGTCTCCTTGGAAAGGAGTACTGAGGTTTGGCCGTAAGGGCAAGTTGAGCCCTCGGTATATCGGTCCGTATAAGATCCTTGAGAGGATAGGACCATTGGCTTACAGACTGGCATTAGCGAGTGAGATGTCCCAGATGCATGACGTGTTTCATGTCAGTATGCTCCGACGATACCGTTCGGACCGACGCGTGTGATCCGGCTCGGGAGATTGAGGTAGCCGGTGATTTGACCTATGTTGAGGAGCAGTCTGATTATTGGATCACGGGTCAAGCGGTGAGAGCAGGGTAATTCCATTGGTGAAAGTCCTTTGGGAGAACCAGTCTTCTGAGGAAGCTACATGGGAGACTGAGGAGCGTATGAGGAGTCAGTATCCTCATTTATTTGATCAGACAGGTATTAAATTTCGAGGACGAAATTTTTTTTTAGGAGGGGTGAATTGTAACATCCTGTTGCTGTTAGCAAGGGTATTATAGTAATTCTGGGTTACACTGATAGGTTTCACTGCATTCACTGGCTGAGCATGTTACTGGCCTCTAATTATAGAGGAACAGGTTTCTTGCATATGGATTTATTCATAGGTACATGCATTCAAGATTTTCTGGCATTTTAAGTGGAAGTATGAACTGATTGAATTGTGAATTTACTGGACTGACTGGATTGTAATTGACTGAGAAATTAAGAGTAAGTGAGCTCGAATGACGGATTTAGAATAGTTTAAGAGTGATTGGTAATTGATAGTGGTTTATAGGAAATTTTCTGGAAATTCGAGAGAAATACCCGGACCGGAAATTTTGGAGTGACAGACTGATTGACTGTATAGTACTGAAAGAATTGTCCAATGGATAAGGAAATATTAGGGTTATACTGTCAGGAAATTTAAATGTTGAGCCATTGAAATTTAGAGACTGAAATTTGGACTGAGTTGGAGACCTTTGTCTATAAATATCTAAGTTGAGATTTGGGAAAGTTACCTAAGGCATTTCGTTTTCTCCTTCTCTCCTTCCACGGTGGGTTCGATTTCTTCCTCATTGGTGAGTTTCATCGATTCTTCCTTATGTTTCCTTCTTATTGTGCTAGGCTAAGTGATTTATTGTGATTGTTGAAGGTTGAGAAGGATTTGGAGTGGATTAATCGTTGATTTTGAAGGATTTAGGGTTTAAGGTGATTTGTGGCTTTGATCTGCGATCGGTAAGTTGTTAACGCTTTATTGTTGTTATTAGTAGTTGTTTCTAGCAGTTATGGAATTTATTGGGATGGATTGAGTAGTTAGAGTGTTAAAGGAGGTTTTAAATCGCATTAATGGCGGAAAATCGATAGGAGAAGAAGGTGGCGCGGTCGCACGTCGCGACGTCTGGCGTGCCTCGCCGCGGTAAATAAATTTAGTGCTCGCCGAGACGAGTGCAGCGGGACGCCGCGGCGAGCGCCTGGAGATACGTTGCGATGAGCCTTCTGGCTTGCGTCGCGACGAGCGGCGAAGAGGACGCACGTCGGGGCGAGCGTGTTTCACGCCGTCGCGAGCGATCTTCTGCGCGTCGCGACGAGGGCTGTAGGTCACGGCGAATGACAGTTTTCTAATTGAATGAGTGTTTGTTTATTGGGCATAACTTATGGTATAGACCTCCGATTGAGGTGATTCCTGATTAATTGCGAACTAGAGAAAGAGGTCTATAATTGAGATTTTCAATAGAGGTTTTGACCTAATGGATAGGAAATTGCTATGGGGATTATGAATTGAGAAAATTGAACTGAATTTTAGGATTGGATCAATTATTGTCGATCAATTGAGTGAAGAGTTAGAAAGGGACATAAGAGTTATAAATTGGGTTTTAGCGCCGGGAAAATCGTGAATATGCATTGTACATAATTTTCATAGAGACATATGCATTACTGAACTATTTAATTAAGCATCTAGTAATGGAGTCAGATTTTCTTTGTTATAGGCGTCGTTGGATCGTCATTCCACGGACATTCTTTGGAACTTCGAGCGAGAGCTTCGGAAGTTACAGTGAGTAACCTAGTTGGTTTCTCAAATTCTATTTCGTTTAAATGCTCAGCGTGAATTACTTGCCAAATGTGGCTGTATGATTCTTGAGATATACATGATCGGATGGTATGCCTCTCTTGTATTAGGCGTGAAATTGCATGATTCTTGAAATGTCGAAATGTACATGATTAAATGACATGTTGCTCTTTGTCTTTGGATTGGATTCTTGTCTTTGGGTGAATTCTTGTATGTTCTTGAGAATCACAATACTAGGCTTTTATAGCCGTACACTGTAGAATACTGAATACTGAATTACTGAACACTGCATTGCTTGCATAAATGCATGATTAGATAATGGACATGTGACCCAAGTGCTAATATCACTGAAAAGAGCCTCGAGCTCGAACACTGTACTGACCGGGCCTCGAACCCAAGGGGAGAAATCTCTGACGCGTCCCCACTGAACACTGACTGAGCACTTGGGCACAATACTGAATAACTGGAAAGAGTCTCATATGCATTGTATACATGACTGATTGAATTGCCAAATTGTGTAACGATTACTGAACTGCGTGATGCCATGATTTACTGTAAATTGTGATGTGAACTATTTTATGCTATTGTAAATTATTACCGATCATCAGAAAGCTGTTATAGACTCGTGAAATTGTTATATAATCACCGTTAACAAGATATTACCGTGTCGTCTTGCATGCATGATTTGCGTAATGAATGATTTGAGTGAACCATCGATGATGGTTTCTCACTGAGTTCGCAAACTCACCCAAAATTGCATCTAATTTTTTAGGATCGCTAGAGTAGACCCCTAGCTCTGGAGATAGCCTTTTCCTACCGTCTGAAAGCGCTAGCGGGGAGAAGCGATAGCATCTGGTCGGTCAATTTGGGTTGGATTTTGAGGATGACTTAGGATAGATGCTTGTATCAGTTTCCTTTTTGGTTTTGTTCAGGGGACTGATAGACTTGTCTATTATGTTATTGGATAACTGTATCAAGATTATTTCGGATTTTTAAAATTTACTGATTTCTGATATTATGGTTTTAGTTATTGCGATGCCATGTGGATTATTAGTGGAAATGTTCTGGTGGTGCACCTTTATCGTGGGATACATATCGGAGCGACCTTCGGGTTTCCCGATGTGTACCCTACGGTGAGGGGGCGCTACACGAAGCCTTGAGAACCAGGTTAATCGAAAGTCGGATGACGAAGATATAAGCAAAAGAAGCTTTAGGATAAAACAAAAGATAAGAGGGTTTGCACTTATTTCCCTCTCTTCACCATCTGAATTTCTAACATGCATAACTCTTTACTCACTTATCTAAAATTTACAAACAAGGTCTCATTGGAAAGGTAATAAGAAACCCTACCAGTTCCATGAAGGGCTCACAAACCAATCTCACCTCTAAGGATGCCAAAAACTACTTCAAAGTTACTGTCCATAAATGACTATATGAAAAGTAACTGTGTTCTTCCAATCCTCATAACTTTTTACTCATAACTCGAAATAAGGTACATTATACACCATTAGAAAGCTCTAAACATTTTCTACAATCTTCAAGAAGATCCTCCAATCCAATTCAATCTATAAGAGGGTCAAAAACACAAACAAAGGTTCTGCCTAATGAAACAGTAAAACTACCATATGAACAGTAACTGCACTCTATAAAAAAATTCCTATCTTTCCATTCCTTATGCCAAAATTTCCAATATATATGTAAAATGAAAGATAAAAACATTTTATACAAGTTTCATGAATAACTTGGAAGCAAAATCAACCTCTAAACAACTCAAATTCTTAAGCAAAGCTTCTGCCTATATAAGTCTCATTCTCACAGTAACAGAATCTTCCAACATTCATAACTTTCCAAACTATTTGTTAAAAAATTACATACCATATAGCAATAAAAAGCTAAGACAATATACTATAATTATTAAGAAGGACATCAAAGCAAATTCCCATTCAAACTAGGTCAAATTCTCTCACTAAGGTGGTTGTCCTGTGAGGGTTTAAGAAAACAGCCTTTAACCCAAGCCATAATAAAACTTTACAAATTTATGAATAACAATCCTTACATCCAAAATTCACACAAAATACCTCATTAGAAAGCTACAACAATCCTATACAACTTTCCAGAAGGTCACTAAACCCAATTTGACCACCAACAGTCCCAAATAAATACCAGAACATAAATAGCACAAAACCTGTTCACATAAAGTCACTTACATACAAAACACATTTTCAACTGAATGACCATCTGAACATTAACACACCATAACTTTCAACGTAAAAATCAAAAAAATTCATACTTAGTGGGGTTAGAAAGCTAACACAAAAATATTCAACTTTCATGAAGAACAAATTAGCAAATTCAATCCAATTCAATCTAAACAAATTCATCAAAGTTTCAGGTCACAAGGTTGGGATACTGTTCACACAGCACCTAACAATTCAATTTGCATGCCAAAATTAAAATCTTTAAGGTAAGAATTGGACAACACTTCCTTCATATGAAACCTGCCCATACTTCTTAAGTTTAATTTAAAACAATCCTCAGCTCAATTGGACAACCATATCAAAAGTTATGAGCCAAAATCTAACCCACACAAAGTCACATTTTCCAGATTTCCTCCCTACCTCAACTCTTTTCATTTCATCACTTTACCTATATCAATATGCATAATTCAGCCATAAGTTCATCACAACATTTACTTGCATAATTAACCAAGATTTGGCAGCACATAACATACTAGGTTCTTCCCTAAATTTCCATTCATCTAGCATCACACACATCAAAAACCAATCCAAAACTAATCCACAGCATATTTATCATTCAACCTCACACATACTTACACTTATACCCAACCAATACAACCACTCTCTTATGAAATTCATAAAAAATAAAACAACATAAATGCTTCTAAACTACTAATTTAAGCACATATAACTAAGTTCTTACCTAAAGAAGCTTCAATCTTCCAAGTTTTCAACTTATCCAAAATTTCCTAACTCTCACTCACCATCAACGATCATCAACTTCTCAAGAGGGTGAGGTTTAAAGTTAGCCTTTTAAGTGAACTAAAAAGAAGAGAAAGTCAACTAAAGGAAGGTAGGAAAGATGAGGCAAAATTACAAAAGAAGCAAGGGAGAAGAGGATCCACGAAGAGGAGAAGGAAAAATCCCTAAAACCAACTCCAAAAGCCTTTGAAAGACTTGTCTCGTGGAAGCTTGCCAAGGATACTTATATATATAACACTTAATTATAACACTAAGTAGGTAAGTGACATGTGTCACTTGCCACTTGTCTTAATTTTAAAGGTTCATTTATTTCCTTTCCAAAATAATTAATTTCTAGTCTAATTTTTTTTTTCCAAATTTCCAATAGCTCAAAGTAATAAATCCTAAAATCATGTATCTAATTTTCTAGTGCCATTGGACAGTCATTTTCGGTACCGGAAACCAAATCAGTCTGTCACTTGTCAATTTTTCCGGTCCGAAAATTTTTCCTGAAAAATTCCAAAAAAATTTCTAAAATCCCCAAAAAATGAAAAAACGGACATAGATCACTCCAAATCAATTTTTCAAACACAAATTTCACAAATAAATACATATGCCGGGAAATGTCATGAATGCATGTACAATCATGTGCATGTGCAAAAATTATCATTCATATAAATATAGAGGCTATAAGATGCATGTGCATGCCGAGATATATTTAAACATTCCTAACCCGTCCCAATTTACCAAAATACCCTTCCCATCGGTGATGGGATGTTACAATTCTCCCCTCCTAATAAAAATTTTGTCCTCGAAATTCTTACCTGCTTGGTCGAGTAGGTGAGGATACTGTCTCCTCATATGCTCCTCGGTCTCCCAAGTTGTTTTCTCAGTTGAGTGGTTTCTCCATAGGACTTTCACCAATGGAATAACCCTGTTCCTCAAATGTTTAACCCCTGACCCTATAATCTGAACAGGCTCCTCAACGTAGCTCAAATTACTAGCCACCTTAATCTCCTGAGCTGGAATCACATGTGTCGGATCCGATCGATACCTCCGGAGCATACTCACATGGAAGACATTATGCAGCTGAGACATCTCACTCGGTAAATCCAGCTTATAGGCCAAAGGTCCTATACGCTCAATGATCTCATATGGACCAATGTACCTAGGGCTTAACTTGCCCTTCCTACCGAATCTCAGCACTCCTATCCACAGTGAAACTCGAAGGAAGACTCTTTCTCCCACATTATATTCCATATCTCTCTGATGTTGATCCATATAGCTCTTCTATCTATCCTGAGTCGCCTTTATGCGACTCCGAATCAGTTTTACCTTGTCCACTGTATCCTGAATCAGCTCCGGAACTTCAATCATCCTCTCACCCTCTTCATCCCAATACAGAGGCGATCGACACTGTCTCCTATATAATGCCTCATATGGTGTCATCCCTATGCTACTATGGTAATGATTATTGTAAACAAATTCAATCAGGACTAAATACTGATCCCATGCTCCTCTAAACTCCAATACACACGCCCGAAGCATATCCTCAACAGTCTTAATCGTCCTCTCACTTTGCCCATCTTTCTGAGGATAAAATGTTGTACTAAAATTTAACCTAGTACCCATAGTAGACTATAAACTCTTCCAGAACCTCGAAGTAAATCTAGGATCCCGATCCGACACTATAGACAATGGAACCCCATGCAGTCTCACAATCTCAGTCACATACTTTTGGGCCAACTGATCAAGAGAATTGTTCTCCCTCATTGGCAAGAAATGGGTTGATTTAGTTAACCGGTCCACTATGACCCAGATAGCATCATGCTGCCTCGGCGTCCTAGGCAACCCCATAATGAAATTCATAGTAATTCATTCCCATTTCCACTCAAGAATAGGCAACGAATGAAATTTCCCCACTGGAGCCTGGTGCTCAGCTTTAACCTGCTGGCACGTCATACACCTGGAGACATATTCTGTCACCTACTTCTTTATGTCAGGCCACCAGAAATGTTGCTTAAGAGTGTTATACATCTTGGTAGTACCAGGATGCATAGCATAGGCAGCCATATGCGCTTCCTCTAGAATCTCACGCCTCAAATCCTCCACATCAGGCACACACAACCTCTGCCCTAACCATAATGTCCCATCTCTCAACTCAAATTCAGAATCTAGATCAGACTTCACTTTCTCAATTTGTTTCACCATAGCAGGATCCTTGTCCTGAACTCTCCTGATCCTGTCATGTAGCATCGGTCTGAGCTTCAGAGTGGCTACTAAAGCTCCATCATGCTCCAGATTCAACTGTACATTTAAAGCCCTCAACTGAATCAAATTAGGCAGTCACAATACCTGAATCTGAGCTGCACGGATATGAGACTTCCTGCTCAATGCATCTGCCACCACATTAGCTTTCCCTGGGGGGTACTCAATGGTGCAATCATAATCCTTCAGCAGCTCAATCCATCTCCTCTGCCTCAAATTCAACTCTCTCTGACTTAGCAGGTACCTCAAACTCTTATGATCAGTGTAAATCTAAAAAGTCTCACCATACAAATAATGTCTCCAAATTTTCAGGGCAAAGACAACTGCAGCTAACTCCGAATCATGCACAGGATAATTAACCTCGTGAGACCTCAACTGTCTCGAGGCATAGGCAATCACTCTACCGTGATGCATCAAAACACATCCCAAGCCCTGATGCGATGCATCACTATAAATCTCATAACCTCCTGTCCCAGATGGAATAACCAACACCGGTGCAGTAGTCAACCGATATTTCAGCTCCTCAAAGCTCTTTTAGCACTCCTCAGTCCACCTGAATGCCACATTCTTCCTCAGAAGTTTTGTCAAAGGGGCTGAGATCAATGAAAACCCCTCGATAAACCTCCGATAATAACCAGCCAATCCGAGGAAACACCGAATCTCCAACACATTCCTAGGAGCTTCCCACTTCATCACTGCCTCAATCTTACTAGGTTCGACCTGAATACCCTCTCCAGTCACTATGTGGCCCAGAAACACTACCTCATCCAGCCAAAATTCACACTTACTAAATTTGGCATAAAGCTGCTTATCCCTCATAAGCTGCAAAACCACTCTCAGATGCTCAGCATGCTCCTGTCTACTCCTCGAATACACCAAAATATCATCAATGAATACAATAACAAACCGATCCAGGTAGGGCTGAAAGATCTTAATCATCAAGGCCGTAAAAGCTGCCTGGGCATTAGTCAACTCGAACGCCATCACCAGAAACTCAAAATGCCCATACCTGCTCCTGAATGCACTTTTAGGCACATCAGCCTCTGTTATCTTCAGCTGATAGTACCCGGACCTCAAATCCAGTTTAGTGAACACCCGAGCTCCCTATAACTGATCAAACAAATCGTCAATCCTAGGCAGTGGATACTTATTCTTCACTGTCACCCGATTCAACTGCCTGTAGTCGATACACAATCTCAGTGTCCCATCCTTCTTCTTCACAAATAATACTGGAGCTCCCCAAGGTGAGACACTAGGCCTGATAAATCCCTTCTCCAACAACTCCTGCAACTGAGCCTTCAGCTCCCTCAGTTTCACAGGTGCCATCCTATATGGAGGTATAGATAAATGATTTATTTGAAACTCTTTAGTTTTTCTATAAACTTCATAAATTATACATCTAATTAATTCTTTTACAGTTGTTAAGGTTATCGAACTTTAGGTGGATACGGTAGAGGAGTAAAATAAGGTGGGTATTTATATTCACTTATGTCTTCTTTTCTTGATTTTTCTCAATAGGGGGAGGGGTTGCAACTTTTGTATTTATGGGTGGTTCCAGTTCTTTCCCATTTTGAAGTGTAATAGCTTTACCCCTTGATTTTATTTCAGAGGTGTTTGGGATATTCCTTACATTTTGTGTCGATAAGGAACTTTCCAATTGGCTTATTTGAACTTCCGAATTATGGATGGAAGAGGCATGATTCTTTGTTACCTACTCAAATCTTCCTTCTAAATCTTTTTGATCATCATCTAAGCTTTCAAGCTTATCTAAAATCTTATCTAACTTAGAGTCCATTGAATTTGGTTTCTCCTGTGGGAAATCAAGTGGCTCTTGAGGTCAGAATTGACCTCCCACATTTTTCAATCAAGAGAAGTTAAGGTAATTTTTCTATCCAGGGTTATACATGTTCAAATAGGGATTATTCCCTCCACGTCCACCAAACTGTGCACTCATATAGTTAAATTATTCTACTTCTTGGTCCTTTATCTGGAAACAATTAATGGTGTCATGGTTCATTTGCCCGCACAACTTGCATTTTTATTGAACAGCTTTAACAGGAGCTGAGGAAGAAATCTTTTTATTGTTTAGCTATCGAGTTAAGTTGTCAATCTTAGCTTGCATTTCTGCGAGTAGTTAAAGCTCACTTTTTCTCACAAAGGGTGGGTTGTCTACTTCTATTTGTTGTCCACAAACAACTATTAGTAGCCATTTTTTCGAGCAACTCTTCCGCTTCATCAATAGTCTTTCGCATAAGTGATTTGCCCAATGTTGCATCAATGGTACATTTTGTGGGTGGATTGACTCCACTATCAAAAGTTTCTAAAAGGAATTCTTTTGGTAGGTTATAGTAAGGAAACCTCCTTTTCAATTCCTTATATCTCTTCTATGCCTCGTAAAGTGATTCCCAATCAGTTTGTTAGATATTCGTGATTTCTTTTATCATCTTCGTCATCTTAGTGATGGGAAAATACTTTTTTAAGAATACATATAGCAATTGCTCCCATATTATGACATTTAAGGGGTTCAGTGAGTGATACCAAGCTTTGACTTTATCCCTCAGTGTGAAATGGAAAAGCCTCCTTCTAATAATGTCTTCTGACATCCCATGATATCGAAAGGTATCACATATTTTGAGTAAGTTCACAATATGTGCATTGGGATCCTTGTTAGTCATTTTATAATATTAGACATTCATTTGCAATATGTCCAATAGGGTCAGTTTAATCTCAAAAGAAATAGGTTAAACTAGTGGTCGGTACTTTTTGATTGGCAATGTTGAACCTAGGACTCATGAAGTCCTTAAGGGTTCACTACTAATTGCCTTGATGTCCTTTTTAATTAAGCTCTTGTTGAATTTTTTTTGCTGTTGGTTCCTCTATTTCTTCTTCTTGATGTTTAGCCCATTGAATGACTCATTCTAAGTGAGTTATGTCGAGTGCTAAGGTTTTCGTGATCTAACTTGTACTTCAAGTAACTCTTGTGTTGATGCAATTGCATTACATAAGAGTGGTGAAAAGTCCTTAGACTAATCTTACTACTCCCCACTAACAGTGCCAAAAACATGATGATGGGAAAGTTTTACAATTTATAAGCCCTCAAAATACTACAAGTGCATAGGTCATGAATTATAGTACGTAAGGTGTTGATCGGACAAGGAGTTGTGAACTAATCTAATCCTAAGTTATCTAAAGCTTAAAAAATTAATAAATGAAAATAAAAACTGAACAAAATATAAACACGTGAAGGTTAGTGATAAAAAATTCATTTGTGAATTTACACAATAAATTAAATATTGAGGAACACTAAATTCATAATGGGAAATCACACAAGAAAATTTACCAAATTATAAGATAGGGATTTATCATATCATCAATGCTAACCTAATCACTTTTGTGTTATTATGGTATCAGTTATAAAGTATCGTAGGGTAGGTTACTCTCTCTTAAGTTATAATCAATCCTAATTAATAAACCTTAAATAAGTTGATTTACCGAAACTGTAATCTCTCGATTAATTATCAGCTCACAACCTAATCAGTTCTTAAGCTTTCTAATAAACTACCAAGTCTCACACGGGATCTCTCTCCATACAATTGTTGATTTGATAAATTATGTTATTTAATAGATTATTTGACTCTTGTTAAACACCCTAATCATTTCACATTCAATTTACTCTCTTGATTTATTACCGAAGAGTGAAGTTACATCAATCAATTATACCCGTAATCGAAATAACAAAAAACTGACTATATTAATATTGAATCCAGTTTAAATCCCTAAAGAAAAGTTAGAACATCATCATCAATCCACAACCTATAAATATAATCATATTCATCTTACACATTCAATAAAGAAAATGATAAAGATGAACAAATGTCATTTAGATAAAATCAGGAATACACGAGAAGGTGGCGATGTCGAAAGCCCTCTCCTCTTCTCTCTCTTCTTTTTTTCTCCTTTTGAAGTTTTTTCCAAAGTGGCATAATGTAAGCTCGTAAGGTTTTATTCTTTTCCTTTTATAGTATTTTTTAATTAGGGCAAACTCTAGGATTTTCCTAGGTGTCAAAAGTCTGAAATGTCGCTAAAAAGTGAAGTTCGATAAGTCACTTTGTGTTGTCTATCATACAGGCCACATTTACCTTCTGTCATGATTATGGTAGATGACGCCACGATTGTGGCTCCTTCATCTTGCTTCCGTCACAACTTTTTCACCTATTTTTCTAGTGCAACTATTTATAGGCTATTGGGTCCAGATTATAACCAATGATGCAAGCTTATTGAGGGGATATTCAAAACATCTTTTGTATGCTCCATAGACACTATAAATAGGGAAAGAAACACTAGAATTCATAAACATATGGAGGAGGAGAAGCATGTTGCAGTTGAAAAAAATGTTAACTTGATAAGGAAAATTCTATAGCACATAGGGACCAGGAAAAAGCCAGCTTCAAGATGAGGAACTTGTGGCATTAGTAAGGTTATAACTTGTTTAATTATTATGATCCAAATTCTCTCTTGTGTCCTCTTTTAGTTACTAAGGTAGCAAGTCTATTATATTGAGCCATTGGGATGATGAACAAGGTTAGCTTTTAGCTAGTCTGTTATATTGAGCCATTGTAATGATGTACAAGCATAACTTTTATTAATAAAATTCATTTATTTTCAGAAAAATATTAACTAAATAGAAATAATAACATGCCTCAATGCAAACAATACTAGTATTCAGTGAATTCAATATCACTAGTATAAATGAAATTGCCACTCCATATTTGAAATAAGCAATAGCTTTAATGAAAATGGGAACACCATATTTAGTGAAAAATTATACCTTTTCTCAATACAAACTATTCTGGTACTCTATCTATTCAATATTAAGTTTAAATAGAAAAACTATCATCATTTATAAGGAAGGCATATTATGCCTTAATATAAACTATATCAATATTCAATACATCTAATACCATCTCTAAGTAAAAATTTTACCTTGACTTAATAGAAATTATACTAGTACTTTATTTTTCAATACCACATTTAGGTAAGAGAATATCAATAATTATAGATAAGCAAGGTACTTTTTAAAATGGGAAAATATTAACTGAATAAAAAGAATGCCATATCTCGATCTGATTGTACTAGCACATAGAACATCTAATAGTAAGACTTAAAGATAAAGTTACTATGACTTATTTGAGATAAGTTACAACTTTTATGAAATGGAAAACATCTTTAATGAAATGGAAAAACAATCTCTAGTTGCCAACCATACCACACATAAATATAAACCATAATATTATTCTATCTAATTAATACTAGATGTAGGTATAAACAATATACATACATTGATTACAAATAACTAAAACCTACACTTTTAAATGGAAATAATGTTACTGAGTGGAAATAATATTACGGGTTAGAGTACATAATACCAATAAGTGCATGCAATACTGTAGCTATAAACAATAGACTCCAAGACACGTTTTAAAAGTTCACAACTCCCGTGCAAAATAGGAAACATATGGTTAAGTTATAATAATACCAAGAATTAATGCAAGGGATACAAATTGATACACATCCATAAGGTTTTTGTCTAACTTAGTTAAATACTCATTTAAGTGGTCATCCTTAAAACAAATTAAGTCCATTAAAGTCTTTGAAAACAAAATATGATTGTTTGGTCAAGCATGTTCTTGATGGAAAATTTAATAAGAATTATAAGTTACATGATTTCATACACAACTAGGCGTAAATTATGTTTTTAAAGGTTTTGTCTAACACTATTTTATACGTAGATGTGTAATTAACTTTGTTCTTAATTAAAAACTATAAATGGAAATGTGAAGTACATAAACTTGTATAAATTTGTGCATGAAACTGTGCCCATTATAGGCTTTTCAACATGATTTACTACATAGTTATGTGATCCATCATGTTGTAGTATAAAATTTTGTAGGGACTAATACACGAGTTATGTTATGATATTATGTATAGAACATATTATTATGTCTTGTATGGGATATATTACAATATCAAAGGGCCAAGATAATGTATGGGACATATAATAATGAATGGGCCTTTTTACTTGGAAGGTAGAAGGTAGTTCATGATAATTGCTTGTAAACCACGTTTATAAATGGTAACATAACATTAAAATTTATACATTGGTATTAGAACCTCATCAAAAGATATAACATGTATTTTAAACCTTGTATTGTCATTCCTAATTATAGTAATTAAATGATACTCCTAATTGTTCCATCATAAAAATCATTATATGTAGTACTTATCCCACCCACATTAAAATATACAAGTAATGAAAAAAATCATTTTAGGCCCTTTAAAGCTCTTTAACCTATTCCTCTAATATTTTGTTTATCCATTATTTATAATACACAAAACTAACCTAGATCTTTTATTTTTAAATCTTCCTTTGAAACTTTTCCACCTATTTTTTTATATAAAACCTATAATCCAAGTAGTTTATAATAGTTAGTGAAAGGTAAATAAAAATATTGAGATAATGGTAGTAGAATTTTGTTATGTAAATTCTGATTAAAGCTATAATTATGAAAATGAATATATACTAACTAAAATTCTAATGCCCATTCCTCAATTTGTTTTTCTATACATGTTGTCTTATCTAAAGAATATGACAATAAAGCAGACAAATCATAAGGTTGAAAGAAAGGAACTTTAGCTCCATAAATTCCAGATGAAAACCATGATTATAATAAGGAATATATATACACCAAAGCTCCTTCCTTCATATTTCAATATTTATACTTGTCAATGATGTACCTTATGAAACAGAGTAATTTTGATAAAATAGAGAAGTAACTTTGATGTTGTAAATTCTTTGTCAAAATAATTTAAATTTTCTTTCATTCCTTTATAGTTCAATATTTATACAAATAGAGTAAAATTGAGAAAATATAGAAGTAAATTTGATGGTGCAAATTCCTTATCAAAATAATTTAATTTTCTTTTTTGTTATAGATGTGGTTTAAAATTTGATAAAATGGTAATTGTCAAACATATTGGTGAAAGTGATTTGTTAAGAAACACAATATTCCAAACTATTGAACATGTAAATATTCCCTATGCTCAAGACATGCCATTAGAGAAAGAAATCCTTGTTTGAGTTATTATTAGAGGTATATCACAATTAATCATGCATCGCTAACATTGGCCAATTAATGTTAATGATATCAATGTTAATATTGGTTATGCCTAAACACACCCTAAATAATGAAGCTTATTAAAGGTTACTTATATATGGCAAACGATAAGCAGTATATTGTATTCTCTATTGAAATAAAAAAATAAGTTCTACATATTTCTTATAAGATAAATTGTTAATTTCTTCATTTTAAACAGAAAATTATCGTTATATTCCAATATGAATAATTAAACATAAACATTTGTAAATGATTAATTATAAATTAAAAGATGCTAGAAGTTATAAATATTACACCTATGATAGTTGCATGTATTTAATTTTTGAACCACTAGCAGTGGAACAATTTTAATAAACTTTTATATAACATTGTAGTATATATTATTTAATCGTAAGATAGATAATGAAAAATTGATTATAACTCTGTGATGAAATCCTTTAACTAATGAAGTCATAAAATATGTGGAAAAAAAGAATCTTTGCTTGTCTAAAATAACATGTTTAGTAAATGATGGTGAATCATATTATTGTTTAAAAACTTGAAATGGAAATGTCAAGTATGTGGATTGGTACAAAACCATGCATTAAACTATGTCCACTAAAGGTTTTGTTCAATATGATCATCAACACAAACATATGGTAAATCATGATCTAATTTAAAAACTAATAGCCACTCATGCATAGGTCATATTATGATATCATTCATGGGCCATGTTATAATGTAAGGAGATTGTAATAATGCATGGGACCTATCATAATCTATGGCCCTTTTTCTTAGAAAAGGTAAGGAAGTTCATGAAAAAGGCCTTTAAAAAATGTTTATAAATAGCAGTATAGGACTAGAGATTCAAACATAGATGTTAGTTATATTAAGCCGTATAAAAAGACGTTACAATTAAAATGATAATCCTAATTCTTCTCTTATAAGAAAACTATTATATAATTGCTTATCCCACTTAAATGATTTTAAAAAAACTCAATTTGGACCTCCATACCCTTTTTAACTATTATTATGATATTGTGTCTATCCACTTTGCACAATCCATAATACATAACTCAGACCACTCATTTTTTCCTTGACCCTTTTTCAACCATTTTTCATTAAAAAAACTCATAATTCCATAAGCATATAATATGGAGGAGAAGGCAATCAAGCAAATATTGAGATAATGGAGAAGAGAACTTTAGCAATTTATTTGTATGAATTCCTGGTCAAAAATATATTTATATAGCTGTAAAACTTCTTTTTCCCTTTTTTGAATGTTTTTGTCTATCCCCAGTGTCTCATGGCTCTCATCTATAGATTAAGATGTTAGTATATAGAAAAAAATTGTTTTAAAACTAGCTTTTTCATATATAAGAAAATATTATATAGAGAGAGTAGTTTAACTTTGGTTTGGTGTGATTTTAATCAAAACCATGATTATATTTCTATCTACCCACTGTATCCTCTCTATAGCATAGAATTACTAAGATGTGTCCTCATAGTTTATATTTTAGTGGGTAATTTAGTGTGTTTTTAGTTGTTAATTAGATTATTTGTGCTTGTTTAGGTTTATAATTATGCTAGCATGATTATGTGTTTGTGATTTTGGAGTGTTGCGTAGTTTAGAGCATATTATTTGGCTTTAATTTTGTGTATTTGAGGTGTTTTGATGAGTTTGTTAGTGTTTGAGACTAGGTAAAGAAGATTAGAGAAAATTTGGAGAAAGCACAGAGAAAGAGTCGAGGTCGCAATTTACAAAAGCAACAAACATAGCCCACAATTGTGATAGAAACCAAACAGGACCAAGCCATAATCATAACTCATTGGCCACGATTGTGATAGAAGCCAAATTTCAAGTGCCATGATTGTAACTCATTGGCCACAATCGTGGCAAGCATGATAACAAGCACAAGGACTACTTCTGAACTCAAATTTGTTACAGTCATTTTAAACATTTGGGTCTAGGTAAAACCTACTTTTTACCCTAAAATGGAAAAAGATATAAAAAGAAAAGAAAGAAGCCTTAAATGAGAGGCTCTATTTTGCTACATTGGGAAAGAAGCTAAGGAAGAAGAGAGAAGAAGAGAGAGGAAGAGGAGTTGCTTCTATTGTTTCCATTCCAGTCTACTCCAAGTTATGTTTCTCTTCTATCTTATTATGTCTTTCATTTTGATGTATAAAATGGATGTGATGACAATGAATTTGACTTTAAGGATGTTCTAAACTCTTTTAAGGATTTGTTATTGAATTAATGTTAATTTGATTTCTTTTGATTTTAATGAGATGGAAACTGTGATTGTTTGTTTTATTTGAATGCTTCGGTTATAATCAAGAGAGTGAACTAATAGCAAAATGATTAGATTGGGTAATGCGAGTTAAACAATCCAAATGATCACGTAAACAATTAAATCAAAAATTATTACAAATAGAGATCACGTGTAAGAAACCAATTATCTATTAGAGTGATTAAGATCTAAATGCATGTGTGGGTTGTTTATTAATTAAGAGATTGCAAATTCCATAATTTAATTAAATTATGGTTTATGATTTAGGGTTAAATGATTATAACTCAAGATAGAGTAATCACCCTTTGAACTTCTAAAATCGATCTGGATTAACTCAAAAGTTATTAAGTTAACATTAAATGATATAATAAATCCCCTTTTCTCATAATTAGTTAACTTTCCTTGTGTGAATTTCTAATTATTAATTGGTTGTACTCAATTTTGATTTCTTTTTTAATTTTACAATTTCATTTTCAATCAACCTATATTCAATTGTTTAATTTCCTGCTCATTTTATTTTCATTTTAATTACATTTTTATGCCTTAGATAAATTAGACTTTGATTAGTTCACTAATTCCTCGTGAGATTGATATCTCACATGCCATGCTTATGACCAGTTCACTTACGAAATATTGAGGTTTTTATAAGATTAAACACTAAACAAAATGTCAGGTCTGCTTGTTGTAAGGTAAAGTGAGGAACCAATAATCCCTCTATATAGAGTTTGATCAACCTTCTTACCAGTTTTGTCCTTGGACAAATGGTTTGAAGGATGCATTGGACTTGACATTGCTTTTATTTTTCTCATATCATATTTTATCAACAGTTCCTTCACATACTTCTATTGATGAATACAAATCTTTTCTTCGGTTTGCTTAACTTGCAACCCAAGAAAGAATTTTAATTCATTTATTATGCTCATCTCAAATTCATTTTTTATCAAATTTTCAAAATTAGTACATAACACTTCAGAGGTAACACCAAAAATAATATCATCAACATAAATTTCAACAATAATAAAACCATTCTTTATGCACTTTCTAAATAAAGTTTTATCCACCTGACCTTTAGTGAACTTATTCTCAATAAGTAAAGAACTCAAACGATTGACAAATAGTATTATGAAGTATTTATATCAGCAATGGAAACAAGAGTTAAGAGTTGAGAGAGAGAATCGACATAGCAATTTTATACTGGTTCACCCCAAACTGTGGGCTACATCCAGTCCTCAGAATCCCTTCTGAGATTTTACTATACTTCACAAAAGTACAAGTATTCTTTTCACCGACCCTCTTCAAGTCTCTTACAACAAGTATTCTTTTTCTCCCTTAGCCTCTTCAGGCTCTCAGCTATTCTTCTTTCTTACAAAAAGATATTGCAAGCTTTGTTACAAAAAATATAGCTCTCATGTTTTCTCACAAATATAGTATTTAGCTTTTGAATATCACTGACAAAATTACTAACTCTTTCAGTCTTCGACCTCGACTCATATTTATAGTCTTCGTCTTCAACTATTTCTTGATAACTGCTTCTTTCTTCTTGATTTTTGATCTTTAAAAAAATGGTTATTCAGTTGAGTTTTGTAACTAACTCAAACTAATTTGATTCTTCTTCTTCGCTTCCTTCATCTCATTTTCGGCTTCACTTCCGTCTCATTTTTGCTTCCATCTTATTTTGTTTCTGTCTCATTTTGTTTGCATCTCATTTTGCTTCTACTTCCATCTCATTTTTTCTTCCGTTTTATTTTGCTTTCGTCTCATTTTGCTTCCATCTCATTTTTCTTTCGTCTCATTTTTCTTCCATCTCATTTTCGATCTTCCGTCTCATTTTTTGCTTCCGCTTCATCATTATTTAGTTTTCATCAAAATTAATCGTAAAGTCATTTTGACTTAATATTTTCTTAATTGAATAAGACCTAAGGGAAAACTGGAGTTAGTAAAGCATATTGTTAACCTACAATTAATAGGAGAGGTATAAGAAAAAAAATTATTGAAATATATTCAACTATGTGTAAGTCGAGATTGAACCGTTAATTAGGTCCCTAATGAATTCATCACTTTTATCATTTTTAATTTAATGAAATATATTCAACTATGTGCAGGCCGAGATTGAACCGTTAATAGGGTCCCTAATGAATTAATCACTTTTATCATTTTTAAGTTGTTTGATTTAATTTTCTTTTATTAGTTTAATTTCATTTTATTTTCTTATTTGAAATCAAACTAACTGCCCACACCCACACCCCCTAACCCCCCAGTCCGGTAACCTAAACACATATTCTTTTCATAACAAAAGTTAACTGAGCACTCTCTGTGGGATCGACCTAGACTCACCATTGTTATAATTGTAGGTCTAGTTATTTGAGTAACGCTACAATGTGCTACATCAATTACGCATAATAAAAAAAGAAATCAAATATAAATAGAAAGAATAAATGAATAGAAAACAAAGAGTTCATAATTATAAACTCCCTTTATCTCCTATCAAATATTCTTACAAAGTAAAGGTTTAATGTTGTAATCTATTGGATATTTTCACGATTTCTTCGTGTTTTTCACTTCTCTTGACCAATATCATCTCTTTTGAACATTCTCGATGTCTAAAATCATCTCAAAAAGTATGCTCCTTTGGCTTGTCTTTACTCTTGTCCTTTTATACCAAAATATAGGGTTTCTAAGACATGCATGGTCTAATGCACAGCTATGAATCAAACTGTTTATCTCTAGAAACATTTAAAATCATGACTTTACAACTTTTGAGAGACTTATAAAGCTACATACATGACAATGTATCTCTCAATCTGTTTAAATATTAATTTTAAGTGACGATTTCACCTGATTTTCTCTACTTTTAGTCCGTGAAGGCAATTATCACCTATTAATGCACTTAGATCAAATTAAATATCAAATATACAATAAAATATAAAATATTAACAAAATATGTTAAATTTGAGTTATAAATGTGGTCAATTACTCATCTATCAAACATATTCACATTTAAGCTTTTGCCTGTCCTCAAGCAAATCATCAAAATTATAAATCTTATAGCATCCATCCTTCATCAATCTTAACATGTCCATTCATATTATAAATCATAATGTCATATTAATTAAATTAACATACAATTAGAATCAAATTATCCTAAAATTAACTTCTTAAGTCCATATTAATAGTAATCACATTAATAATTGTTTTGAAATCAAAAGCATAAACCTTTACACCTTTACCAATATTTCACTCAATGCATTAAAGTTTTTAGGGTGAAAAGTATCAAAACTCTCAAATCAATGCATGGTATAAATCTTACCATTTGCAATATTATCACATCCCCACCACTTATATATTAACTAAAAAAAAAATCAAAAGGTCTTTATGCAGGTTGTAAATATAAGGTTTAGGTATGGTATGGTGAAGACAACAAAAAGGGTTAAATATAAGGAAATTTACTAAAGAGAAACTACAATAAACTTGTTTACAATTATAAATGTCCTTTTATTGCAACTCTATTAGTAACACGTACTTATTCATAATTTTTCTTATGCTTTTTATATCAATCAAAATAAAATTTTACATTCAATACTATAATTAAAGAGTTAATAAAGCTTTC
The DNA here is from genome assembly GCA_029891385.1 of Erythroxylum novogranatense. Lineage (NCBI taxonomy): Eukaryota > Viridiplantae > Streptophyta > Magnoliopsida > Malpighiales > Erythroxylaceae > Erythroxylum > Erythroxylum novogranatense. Next base: position 33,461,255 of record CM057233.1, on the reverse strand, counting down.
AAGGTTCTCAAGTTTCAACTAATCATGTAATGTAAATAACCTTTAGGGTTTAAAACAATTAAGAAGGGTCCAATTAAAAATAGGATAAAGGCTAATATGTGGGTATGATTAGTGAAAAAGGTGAAGGCTCAACTTGGTTATTCCTAAAGATAAACATAAGGTAAGATAATTATCAAAGAAATAGGCTAAAATAAATTATTGAATCTAAGTGCCTGTATCACTTCAATGATTCTAATTTAACAAATATGGTCTCAATATATATAATAAAAACAAATTTTAGAATTGTTCAAATATGCATGATAACACACATGAAACAAAAAAAGAGCTTAAAATTTTCGAAATTTTCGCTTTTAGGCTCAAAAACTCACCAAAAAAGATTGGGTATATATGTGTAAATAATATGCAATTGCATTCAATTTGATTATATCAATGAATACTAAAATGTAACTTATAAAAGTAATTTTATTCTAACTATCATCTTTTACATACTAATTCCAATCAATATTCAACAATAAAGTAAAGTTTTGATGGAAAATTTTCAATTAAGTCTAAATATTAGTTCATAAAATTTTATAACCAAGATTATAATAACCTTAAAGAAATCATTAAAAATCATGAATCTCTTTCCTACACTTAAAGTTGTACATCATCTTCAATGTACACAATATAAGCCTTTACAAATAAGTGAGGGTTAAGTTTGTTACTTTTTTAATAAGATGATTTTTTATTTATGATCTATGCAATAATGGGAAACATTTTGTAATATATAAAGAAAAGGGATAAAATGATTAAATAATATATAAAAATTAAAGTAACTAAGAAACATGAAAATAGAAGAACATAAAATAAAATCTATCCTAATTCATTTGTTGAAAATAGAAGAACATAAAATAAAATCTATCCTAATTCATTTGTTGCCTACCATGCAGTGCTTGTTTAACATTGATAGCTCAATATACCATACACATTACCCTCATCCTGGGTCTATAATTGGTGGTTTGCTTCTACCCTTTTCTCCATAAGGCAGTTTAGTAGCCTGTAAGTAAGCCACTTGTTGCAAGGTAATAATAAAAGTATCATTTATCAATTTAAAAGATCCTATGGTTGCATTAATTATCTTTTTAATGACAAACTATTAAAAAAATAAACATAATGAAACTCCCTGAGTCTTCTGTTGATGTAAGTAGTTTGCTTGGAGGAAGTAGGAACCCTCCATATTTAATATCACTACAAACACTTCACCAGTAGTTTTGGTATTTGGTTCCTCTGCTAGTTCTTCCTCAACCACCTGTATTCACTCTTCTTCTTCTTCATGGACAGAGGTTTTGAGCTTATCTTCTTTGATTTTCTTCGACCACTTCTCTTCTTGGCTATAGATCATCTCTTCTTCTTCATCTTTTTCTTACGGAAGCTCATTTCCACTCCTATGGGTGATTGCCATTCCATGTTATTTATGTTTTGTTTCACTAGTATCAGGTAAACTTAATTGCAATTCATTAGCTAATATCTCCATTTGTTGGTGAATCTGATTCATCATATTCTATATATGAGCCTCTGCTACCTAATGCCTTATATTTGATTCTTTAATAAACTTGAGCATCATATCTTTCAAAGATGTAGTTATCTCCTCACTTTCTTAAAATGTATCGTCATTCATAAAATTGACTATTGTCTCTTCTTCACTCTAAGATGTTAAGGAGCTCACATAATTTGAAGTATTATGATCATCATATGTAGGTGAAGAAAGTATGTCATTAAATTCATGTTGATTAGCTACTCTTTTAGAAAGGCATTCCATTAGTTTATATGTAATACTTTCATATCGCTACTCTTGTTGTACATATTTAGTTGGAGCATGGTCATTATGTCCATATAGATAAGGTTTGTTCCACTTTGAATTACACTTATTCTTGTATGATAGGCCTTGAGGTTAGTTATATATGCTTAGTAACTCCCACATATATGTCGACACTCGACATTCATTATTGTAGTAATTACTCCCACAAATCTCACAACACAACCTATACATCTTTTGAGCTTTTGAAAAGGAAACGACTCTTTTTGATATAGTGCTTTTATGTATTATGAATATGTATTATAGCTCTTATAATAGTATTATCTTCTACATCCTTCTGTTATGAGTTTTGGTTATGATGTTAAACCTTCATTCCTAAAATAAACCACCAACACAGTATTAATGTAGAGAAATTCAAAACATAAATAAACAAGTTAGAACTATAATAAAATACAATAAAAACAGAATAAGTATAAAAATACATAGAAAAAGTGGCTAGAGTAATAACATTAAAGTGTTCCTAATATTACTATCCTTGGCAATGCACCAAAACTTTATTGGTTATTTCTATACTAATATTAATTTTACTGCAAATGCACATGATAGATGTAGCTAGTACCAGTAAGTATAGGTCGATCCCACGAAAATAGTGATTACTAGTAATTACCTTTCCCTTTTATCTAATCTAATAATTGATTTTGGATTTTAATAAAGAAAATTAAAACTTAAATAATTAAATTAAAGAAGGTAGCAATATTGAACATAGAGATGAAAGAAGTTACTTAGAAAATAATCAATATCAAATATTAATGTCTAGCTTATGAATTCCCTAAAACCCTTATCTAATTGACCATTTGTAGTGCCATTTTTAATTGACTATTAGACTACGAAAATTTCAATCGTATGCTAATAACTCACTTGAGACTACTAATAACTAATATTAGAATTACCAATCGATATTAATTAAAGGTGCTAAGATTGCTTTACTAATTTATGAATTCCACTATTAAGTTTGACCCTAATCTAGAGGATTTATATTGACTTATCTCTAGGTTTTCAATTAAATACTTTTAATTACAGTATACCTATTCATACACAAGATATCTTAATCTCTATGTTATGAAATTAGATTATTTACTAATATTTTAGATTTATTAGAACATATATTAAATGCATAATTTAATCACAATAAATCAATAAAACAATTGCATTAGATAAAAGAATTAAAACATGTTATAGCACAAACTAAGGTTCATCTTACCTAGATAGTAAAGATGTTTAGTTACACATAATGGAAAATGAAATCAGACGTAGAAAGAAATAAAAGCAAACAATTCGTAATTCTAAATCTACTTTTATCTCCTATTTAATATTCTTACAAGGCAGAGGTTTGATGTTGTAATTTACAGGATTTTTTAATGATTTTTCATGTTTTCCACTTCTCCAGATTAATATCATCCCTTTTTGAGACATACATTGTTTGATACATTGGCATTTATAAAAAATTGTATCTCCAAAAACACTTAAAATCATTACTATACACGTTTTGAGAGACTTACATACACAATTATGTATCTCTCGATTGCTTCAAATCTTTGCTTTATGCCACGATTTCTCCCTAATTCCTCTTCTTTTAGTCTATAAAGGCAATTATCACATATTAATGTACTTGGAGAAAATTAACTACCAAATATACAAAAAAAATATAAAAATTTAAGGAAAAATACGTCAAATATGAGGTATAAATATATTCAATTATGCATCTATCAACAACCTATAAACACACCCCTCTTTACCCTAAACCTCTCAATCTCTCTTAGTTTATTGAATCTCATATCACTAACCCATTTAATTTGCTCCAAACTAAGATTCTGTATTAATTCAGACAACTTCTCATAATAGTTTTATGTTTCTCTACAAATAATAAAGTTGCATTAGTTATAATTATATAATAGTTTTACTTTATAAAAACACCATATTGATATAATTTTATTCAGTATAAATTTTAGACCTTGTTCTGAGTTGTCAAACTTTTGGTTACTATTCCCTATATCATGAACTTCATCCCCAACCTACATTTTCAAGTATCATAACAAAATATGTTGGAACGGAAACGAAAAGCGAAACAAAAGAACGGATCTTAAACCCGAAAGTGGGCCAAAACAAATGCGAATCACAAATCGGATCAAAATCGCGTGTGGAAACGAAAAGAAAATCGAAAGCTTAAGAAGCCCTAGAAAATCGAAATGGCTCAGAATCAGAGATAACAAAACGTGCGAAACTAATCCGACCTCGAAAATCAGAAATCGAAGAACAAAGTGGCGGAAATTCCGACATCTGAAAATTTGTACCAAAGAAAACTAAATTAGAGTTGGAAACCCATAAGACACTTTTGGTCTATTCCCATCCGAAACGGTATAATTTTTTTCTTTTTTTCATTCTTTATTCAATCTCATACAAAGCAATTCAATTTCCCCTTTTGGAAATTCATCCTCAATTAAAACTCAATTCATAAGATTCTTCTTATATTTCCTATTCTATAATCAAAGCAAATTCACTTTTTCAATTTGGGATTCACCAATTCCATAACCTAAATATTCTATCCTTCAAATGCGAATCATAACTATCAATTTAAACAAAACATATATCTTATTCTTATTTTTTCCATAAAAAAACTCCCACATACAAAACTAAATACCATCAATTCTCAAACAATTAGCACTTCAATATTTCAGCTCAAACATAACAATTCATCGGACCTCCTGTCCGGAATCCCAATATAATCATACACATTTATATACCTATAACACTTCAATAATTCTCAAACATCAGTATCATCGGACCTCCTGTCCGGAACCCATATCACATTCAATCACATTCCAAGTCACATTCATATCTCAATTCAATATACAAATTCATAATTCATAGACATCATAAAATAAATGTTTACAAAGCATTAATGGCATTCCAAGCCATATACAAAACCAATACAAAAATCCAAAATACACAAAACACAAGATAAACAAAATCGAACAAATGCCTTGACTTTCTTTCATCCAATCTCCTGCTCGATACCTGGAGATGGGGATGAAATGGGGGTGAGTTTTACAGTTCGTGGATAACATGTTTATAAATCAAAAAATAAACAAAAATTATTTTTCAAAACGTTTGCCATTTATAAACATTTCACAGTAGAAAATTCATCAAATGCTTATTTTTCAGAATTTCTCAATTTATTAAAGAATTTATGAGCAATTTCAAAACCATGGATGCATCACACGTAGAAACAAAACAAAAGTACATAACACATCAGAATGGCTTGGGTCGGTCCAGAACAGAACGTATTGCACATTCCCGTATAGTGATCCTGTGCAGTCGTGAATAGAACATACTACACCATTTCGCATAGCGGTCTGGTGTAGCCGTGAACTTATGGGAGTCCTTAACGGAACTTCAATGCCACTAGCGGGCAGGCGGGCGAAGCCTAGATAAGTGCACTTGACTCTCTTATGGGACCTAACCAAACCCATATAACACATTTCACACTTGAAAAATCGGATTGCCAGAAGGCACATTTTGAAAACTTAGTTTTCATATCAAACAAATTTTCATTCACAATTCCAACCAAAAGTCGCACAATAGTTTTTTCAAATCATTCAAACACAATGTCATACATAATGTTACATATTTCACACAATTTCATTTATCAAATGCACAATCATTCACAAACAAGGAATGCAACAATTTTCATGATTTATCATTTCATTCATAAATAATGAACTTCATAAATTTTCTTAATTAATCAAATCCTTTAAAACTTGTAATCATTTTCCAAAAACATTCGGAAACAATAAAATTCGATACTTTCGTTCTTAATTTTTTGAAAACATTTACATGGCTTATAATTCAAAATATAAACATGGTACCTACCTCATATCTATGCTTGGAACTTGTTCAAAGCCTCAATTTCTCCAATGCCTCACTTAAATTCCCTAATTCATGACAAAAATCCCTAATTAATAAACATCCAAAATTGAGCAATTTAAACCTTGTAATCTCCAAAATTGACTTTAGAAATCACAAACCCATACAATCCTCAAGCTATCTAAACCAAAATCTCATTATAATTTAACAAGGTAAAAATTCCTCTTACTTTAATTCTTCATCAATTTCAGATTTTCTTGGCTCATAATGGAGCTCTCATCTTCCTCCACCCTTTTTCTCTCTTGAATCATCTTAAAATTCTTCTAGAAACCCAAAAAAATCGAAACCCTAATCTTTTTCTTTCTTCTTTCTTCTTCTCCACCGAAGTCGCCTTCCTTTCCCTTCTTTCTTCTTTCTTTTCTTTTCTTTCTTTCTTCCCATTTCGTGCCTTACTCCTTCTTAAACGAAAGCCCACTTTCATGCCCTTTAATGAATGCAAAAAGACTACTTTACCCTTCCATAAAAGCCTTAAAACTTAAAAGCTTAAGTACTCTTCCAATTTTGCCCCTATGCATTTCTAACACTTTAATTTCTAACACTTTAATTTAATTTAATCCAATAAACTTATGCCATATGATCTTACTCAATTTAACATGTTAATTACTCATATTAACATGCTAATTAAGTCCTCAAAATCATAAAATAAAACAAAATCTCAAAATTCATTAAATCATGCGTAACTTAGAACATTTTTCAAATCATCAAATTGAAGGAATTTTGTAAAACTTCCTTCTAGAGAAATGTTCCTTATAGTCTCAATTTCATAAAGCCACCAAAATCATTTAATTTGGTTCTCTACTCCAAAAGTTATTTCCCAAACATTTCGGACTTTTTTTATGCTAACACATTTTTCTAGAGATTTACTTCCATCCAAAAATTTACATTTTAATGACTAAATTGAAACTCAAGTCCTTCATAACATTTGTATACCTATTTCTCTAGTTGCATCCAAATTAAGAATCACCTCATTTGGATGACTAGAGCAAAAGTTATGGCTAGAATACTTTCTGCTCTTATTAATCCAAGACTGAACACTAAACCCAACTTCAATTTAGAAATTGAAAGTCTTAGGGGCTAAATTGAAATTTAATTCCTTCATATGACTTTAGGGGCCCCATATCTCTATTTTATTTTTCAACAAGAATCAACTCAATTCGATCTCCACAGATCAAGAATTCACCAAATTACTAAACCATGTTAAGAAAATTATCCAACTCATTTTGATTAAATCAATCTCTTTTAATTTAATCTCAAAAATTCGTAAATTTCCTATGTAGATGTAGATAATTGTATTAGGAATCCAATGCTTTAAAAATCAAGTCAATCGGATATCAGACAAAAAAGATATAAACAAAAGATAGAAAGAGGGTCAGATTAGGGTTGGGTCAGGTTGGTCACCTCGCGACGCGTTGCAGTCGCGAGATGCGGTGAAAAAATGCGATCTCACGATCGCGATGCGTCGTGATCAAGAGACGCTCCAAAATTATGGCGCTTGCGGTTGTGACGCCTCGCGACCGCGAGGCACGGGCAAGCGCGCCACGTCGCGGTCACACTCGCGAGTGCGCGGGGAAAAAAACTTCAAATTTTTTTCACTAATATGTATATATAATAACCGAATTTTCTAAAATTCCCAACTCTTGATTCCGAACTCTAAATTTGAAAAATTTATTATCAATGGAAAGATAAAAGAAAGCTCTACAACTTGCATGCAGAACTCAAAAACCAATTCCTTATCTAAAGGGGTCAAAATTTTAATTAAAGTTTCTGTCCACATTTATGTCACCCTAAACAGTATCACAAATTCTAAAATTTCTATCTTTCAACTCCAAGATCTAAAAATGTCATATTTTATATCAATGTAAAGATCAAAAAGCAACCTATAACTTTCATAAAGGACATAAAAATCAATTTAACCTCTAAGAGAGTCAATTTTCCAATCAAAGTTTCTATCCACTAATGATCATGCCAAACAGTAACAGAAACTTTTAAAAATCATAACTTCCTATTTCATGGTCCAAAAATTCCATACTTTACATAAATTGAAAGATAAAAACATAATCTAAAACTTTCATGAAGAACTTAAAAGCAATGTTAACCTCTAACTAGGTCAATTTTTCAGTCAAAGTTTCTACCAGATAATTGGTCATCCTATATCACATCCAAACTTCCAAATTTCATATCTTCCAATTTCCATAACCAAAAATAGCGTATTATCCATCATTGTAAAGATCAAAACCTAAACTACAATCTTCAAAAGACCTTTTGGTCAAATTCTAACTCTATGAGGGACAAAACTTCACTCAAAGTTTCTGCCCACAGATTTCATTTTGACAACTTATCTCCTAATTTTCAACTATCCATATTCATCAAATACCCACAACAATGACAACACCTACACAAAAACTTCAATCATCCATCCTCCGTGACACTCAAGAAGGCTAAGAGAGCCAACAGCCAATCCACACCAAAACCATAAATTGTCTCACAAAAGCAAAGAAAATACAACAAACACCATTCTCCTCATTGGATGAGGCCATGTTCAACATCATACCACATCATTTTTTTATCAAACATATGCAAAATACAATACAATTCAAAAGTCTTTCATTAACATCATAATATAAGATTTTACAAAGCTTTAGTGGGCACATTTAGCCCAAAATTTCAGATTTTCTATTCTCCAAAATTTTACACTTTCACTATTCATTTTTCATTTCATTGTCATTTACCAATGCTAAAGTCCAATAAAAGATCGAGGTCCAACAAAATAAGTTTATATGCACTTTATTTTTATATTAATTATTAGTCTATTACCATCTTTTTCGTATTCCTAACTTCTTGTTTTCTTTTTATAGAGGAAATGGTGCTTTAATTATAGCTTTTTCCTTCTTTTTTGGGCTTTAATAATCAAAATATTAATGTCAACCTCAACCAAATGGAAATTATCACATAACTCATCCCTTACAAAAAAAATATATCTCCTTATAAAACATTATTAATATATCACAAATATGAAACATATATCATGGAAACCACAAATCAACCAATCCTCCTATCAGATGGTGATGGATCCTCAAAACTTTAGGCAACTTTTCTTCTTAATTTACGAAGAGTTTTTTCAATTTTTGGATCAAATTAATGCATACACTGTAGCTAACCAAAAAAAAGGAAAATAATCAAAAATAAAAATAAATAAAACAAATAAATTTAAAAAAGCAACGGATAGAAATTCCCAACAACGACACCAAAATTGGTAGCACGTTGTAATACTAAACAAAATAACTAAAGTTAACACTATAGCAAGTGACGAGTCCAAGTTCAATCCACAGAGATTAATTCAATTCACCTTTCTAATTTGCATTTATTTTTATAAAAGGGGGGTTTGGTTTGGTTTGATTTTATTAAGATATAAAAAAATAAAAATTTAATGTATGGGAAATCAAATTTAAAAAAACAATCAAAAGTGACAAATGTGTTAGAATCCGATTCTTAGATCAATTTCAGCCTAAACACAAATAAACATACATCATTGCATTATCATTTTCACACCTCTCTTAGAACTATTGATCGTAAATTAACAACAAGCTCTATTAATCCCAGTTTTCCCTTAGATTTTTTTAATCAAAACAAGCTCTTTAATTAAACCTAACTATCGAACAACCCATAATAAGCTCTCTATATCTAGTTGGACTGTAATATTTTATCTCTTACATTATTGAAGGATTTAAAGTACAAGACTATTGAGTCATATAAGTGGCATCATATAGAATGAATTTGGTACATTTGTGACATGATTTTATGATTGTATTCATATGCATCATATTAGCATAGACATATAAATTGTGATTTATACAAATTGCACTCAATTGATATATTTCAATGAAACTGAAATGAATGTGACTTGAATATGCATTTCTAATGTCTTGTACTTTGGTCTACTAATGTCAAGATTTGATGGATTATAATTAGTGACTTGGAACTAATTGTTACAATTGAGAGATTGATGAATTAAAATATACTTTTAATCTAGGAAAAATGTCAAGTGACAAGACAAGTTGATAAATGGAAAATTAGGATGACTAAGCCTATGAATTAGTGATATTTGGCATGGAAACATTAAGCGAAAAATGACATAACTAATTAATTGACAAATGGAAACAAAGGTTGTTTGACAAATGGACTAAGTAACTAAGTCACATATGGTAGCATATATACATGAAAAATGGAGTACATTCCTAAAGACAAATGTTAATCTAAGATAATGACACCTTGCACCTAGTTGAGTTAAACAAATGTTAGAAAAGTTTATGCTGAGTTCATTTCTCTTCCTTCTTTACTCTCTCCACCGAAACTTTTTTCTATCTCATCTCTATATTTTTGTTTAACTCTTGATAAATTGCTACACCAAATCCATACTTTTATCCTTCATAAGATAGCTATGGAAACAGAATATTATAGTTCTTGTGGTGGTATTTTATCCTAGTTGAAAATTTTGCATGTATGGAGAGCTAAGTTAGCTTGACGAATTGAGCCAGAATTTAAGTTATACAAGTAAGTAAAAGATTGATCTTTCTAGCATGTTATAATAGAAGGCTTATGATGATTGAATTGGGATGGATTGTATATGATGTTGATGATGAACTGTGTTGGCAAATGATACTTAAATTTGGATACTTTTTTGTCTTATTCTTGATGTATAAAAATCGTAGGCTATAGATTGTTTTATTGATGAATAGATTGGGATTTGAAATATAATGGAGGTGAATTTATGTTAAAGAAGGTGTTATTGTAGTGTTCTTAAAATGGGAAAAACTAGGACTACATATATATTAGTAAATGAAAGCTTTTGTTTTGATTTTTGATGCATGAAAGACCAAAGTTTGTGAGCTACAAATTGAATGATTTTAGTTGGAAATGGATATGAAACTGATAAGGGATTGAAGAATAATTAAGGTCTAATTGAGGTATAATTAATGGACTTTGATGAAGATGTTCTGTATAAAGATGTAAGAATTTGGAAAATTTGATGGACATTGGAGAAAGCATCTACGGATTACCTAACCCATGATCGTGGGAGCTATATAATCTCCTTCCCAAGATATTGGGCAATGCCTTGAAGTGAGGAAAGTTTAGTTTTCTGTGATATTTGAACCAACTAAGGATAAGTTACTTTACTTAGGTGCATTTGGACTTGCTTGGGGCTTGAAATGAACCTACATTGTTTTTATATTAATTGCTGAAAGGTTTGATAAGTTTAGGTTGTTAATTGTCATTATAATTTGAGGAATGGATTGTTTGATATCAATGTATATGAATTTGGGAATTATGAGTTTTTAATGGTATAAAGATGTTCTTATGAATACAAATGTGATTCAAAAGATATAAGTAATTAATTACGTATGATTGAATGAGAATTGGAAAATTTTGTGAAAATATATAATGCTAGGAAAGGATTGATGAATGTATGCTTGATGAATTTAAAGTAATCAAACTTACTTAAGGCATAACCTAATTGCAAACATGTTATATATAAGCTATAATGAATGAATGATCAAGATTTGTGAATAAGGATACATATTAGGGATAGTTAATTGTGTAACATCTCACCCCGACAGGAAGGGTAAAATTGTAATTTAGCAAAGGATGAGAGTGATTAGGACTAATTAGGAATTTCCATGCATATTGGTATTGGTGAATAGTGAATTTTTGCACATGAAAAATAACTGTGCATGCATTCATGATTATTTCCCGGTATTGGGTCTAAATGGAATTTTATAGTGAATAGTGTGGAAATTGTGTTTGAAAAATTTATTGGAGTGATCCATTGTGTGTTTTACATTTTAAGGGATTTTTAGACATTTTTCTGGACTTTTCCGGAGAAAATTCTCGGACCGGACAAATCGCCAAGTGGCGAATCGGTTAATTTTCGGTAGCGAAAATTGCTATCCAATGACACTACAATATTGGGTATATTATTTTCGGATTGAAATGAGGGCCATTGGAATTGATTGGGTCAAATTTCATTAGGGTTTCTTAAGAAATCCTATTACATGTTTTTGTCCTTTTCTCATTTTGTCTTTTTCTTCAAAATGACACTTGTCCTACACCTTTTAAATGTTTTTGTCTTATTCCTTCATTGTATTTTCAGTGTCTTAAAAGGGAAGGAAAGAAAAAGATGGTTTTGTGTTTGCTTTTGTCTCCTCCTCCATCCGAAACCTCTCTTCCATCTCTTTCATTTGGTTTCTTTAATTAGCTTCCTAAAGAATTACTCTTCTCTTCTCACTTAAGTGTCTTCCTAGCATGGATACAAGCTTGAGTGTTCTACCTCCTTTACATGGTGATGATTATGAGTGATGTTGGGAAGAAGATGATGATCGTGGGTGTTAGAGAAATGTAGGAAGTTTGTGAAAAGCTGGATAAGTTGAAGAAGATTAAAGCTTAAATAGGTAAGAGGATGTTCTATGTTTGTTGCATGTATAATTTTGACATCTTGTGCATCAATTGCATGAAGTTGTGCTTTGACTAGATGGGTATGCAAAATTGGTTATTTAATTGATGGTTGATTGATATATTGATAGGGTAAAACCTAATGAATGTAAGTAGAGTTGTTAAGATGATTAAAAGTGAAGTGATACTTAAATAGTAGTGTAAGAGGTGTATGAATGAGGCAAAGAGTGTTGCTTCCATGTTTATGGCTAAGTGCTTAAGGGGATGATTGAATGATATATTGGTTGATTGAGTGATTAAATTTAATGCTTATGGAGGTAGGAAAGGTGTTAAAATGAAAGGAAGTGAATAGAGCAGAAAAATGGATTTGTACCTATTGCACTGTTTTGATCATAACTAATTGTATGGTTAAGTAAATGAGGTGAAGTTTGAACCAAATGAAACTTTAGTTGATTGGCTAAGATTTCTTGTGAAATAGGTGTTATCTAATTGTAGCCTTAAGAGGTTGAATTTTGGCTTAGAAAGTTAATGTTATTGACTGTATGAACAGTATCAGAAAGTGAGAATCTGAAACTTTGGTGATTTTTCTAGATTTATGTAGAAGTAATTAGTGAAAATGTTCTGCATGAAAGTTGAAGCCTATCTTGTTATCTTTCCATTGCAATTAAATTTGCAATTTTTTGATATGTATATTGGGAGATATGACCTGTTGAATGTTGACTGATTATGTGCATTTTGTTGAAACCTAGCCACCAGTGTAGGTTTTGTGAGCATTGTGATTAAAGGCAAATTTAGAGATTTTTGTGATTTGAATTGGCACAAATGATCTTCTGGAACGTTTTATAGGAAGCAATTATCTTGAAAATGAGATATAGTATGTTAATTTTGGATAACAGAATTGGGACTTATGAATTTTCAAAGATTGGATTGAAGTTAGGTGATTGACTAGTGGTCGTAAGCGAAACTTGCATGACAGTTTTGAGCTTGTTAGAGATGGAATTGGTTTTTAAGCCCTTCATGAGAAGTGTAGTATTGTGTTTGATCTTTTCAGGTGTATAAATTATGTAACTTTTTGACATTTTTGTAAGGAGCTATGCTGTTTTAAAATTTGTTGTCCAGATTGGGGAATTTCAGTGGGCAGATTATTTGTTGAATTGTTTGACCTAGTTAGCAAGTGAATTTGATTTCAGGTTGTCATAAAAGTTGTAGAAAACATTGTGATTTTTTTGTGCACATTTATTGTGTAATTTTTTACTAAGGAAATGGGAAGTTATTGAATTTACAAAATCCTGCACTGTTTTGAGAGGCATTGACTGGGCAGTAACTTTGATTGCATTTTTGACACCCTTATATGTAAAATTGGCTTTTGTGTCCTTCATAAAACTTGTAGAGCTCTCTTTTCTCTATGTAATAGAAACCAATTTTGTCCAAATTGGAGTTCGGAGTAGGGAGTTATGACCTAGACAAGTTGGTATGTCGGAGGCAATTGTTTCAGATCTGTCATTTTAATAGGGCTAGTCGACTAGAACATTATAGTAGGGCTAGTCGACTAGGATTCTCAGACCAGTCGATTAGGACATGCATTTCTCCACTATTTTGCCTATATCTTTGTCATTTGACCTCCGATTGACCTGATTCTTGAGGTATCGGATTCGTGAAACATTGAATTTCATTTTATTGGAAATGGGGAATTTTTGGACGGGAAATTGACGTGGGTCCGGGTAATGGTTCTTTGGTCACTGTTTTGTTTATTTTTGGACCTATAAAGGCCCGAATTGAGTAATTTCGGTGCCGTTTGATATCTAATTTTTAGACGAAATTTTTGTGATGGAAAATTTTAGATTAGGGCCGGGAATATCATAAACATGCATTGTGCACCTTCTAATTGCTCCATGTGCAACATTAAATAGTTTTGATTGAGAAATTGTTAATATTTATATTCTGTAACTGTTATAGAGGCACTTTTGGAGCGCCAATCCATCGATGCCACTAAGACTTCCAGGTATTAGCTCGGAAGTACAGGTGAGTAACCTAGATTGTTCATTCAATTATTATATGTTCAATGTGGGGAAATAGTGGAGGGATTAGGATTGTGTTTGTTTGTGACTGGGTTCCCGATAGGTGGTCCGATGAATTGGGAGAACTGCCATAGAAGTGTATCTGGTTGTGATTCTGTGAGCTAAAGTGCTCCTACTATGTGAAATTGTGATACATGAATGGATTGTACAGTTACTGCTTAATTGTGATGTGATCAATTGTGACTGGTAGAATTATGCTATATGAACATGAATTGTTTGTTATTACTGTGATACTGTGATTAATTGCTTGAAGTGTTCTGGATGTGAACATTGTGCATTGCTTGCTACACTGTGCTTCATTTCGTTGCCTCTCTTCAAGGGCATCGCTTGATATGGATCAAATTGGGCATATGCATTTCATACACAAATGCATAACCGGATAATAATAACAGTTGTGACCAGAGTCGCCACTGATACTGATACTGAAAAAGAGCCTCGAGCTCGAAGGGAGTTAGTGCATACCTACAGGGCTCTCCTACTCCCTAGACGCATCTACTGTACACTGTTCACTATTTATGCGCTTGGTCACAACACTGTAATCAACTGGGTGTCACATATGCATTGCATACATACATGACTGAATACTGGAAATGGAAACAAGGCCAGAATGCCTTCCAAAATTGTGAATTGCTTGTGTGTTGCATGAATTGGGCGAACCATCGATGATGGTTCTCACTGAGTTCGCAAAACTCACCCAAAATTTGCATCTATTTTTCAGGTCTTGAAGAGTACCCCGTTTGACACGGGAGTATGTCTACCGTATGTAAGGGACAGATAGAGGTCAGGATCAGTTTGTGTCTGCATTAGTGTCTCATAAATTATTTTCCGAAATCTCAGTAAAAGAATGCTCTGTATTTATAGTGAGCCCAATTTGGTTATGGCTTTTTGTTCATTAAATGGCTTTTGTAAATTATTATTGAATGATTGTAATAACTGAAAATATTTATTTATGAACGAGGGCTCAAATTGTTTACTGTCTATTCCGTGCACATGAGTGTAATGAAAAAAAAACTTTCATACTGAGTTTTGACTGACTGATGTAGCACGCCACCCTCGCGGGGCATGGACTCGGATGTCACCAACGATGTCGGGTTCGGGTCACGCGGGAGTGGGGTGTTACATTTAGGTGGTATCAGAGCCCAGCAATACGAATGTATCTGGGCACAGTCTGAAACATAGGTTAAGTTGCATGCATTTGAGTCGTGTCGTTGCAGACTATAGCAACTAATCCCCAGTCTGAGTCGCACGAGTAGAAATCCTACGTGTGAACATGTGTTACGTGATTAAGTGTGAGAAAAGTGAGAATGTATCAGAATGTGAACCCATGAAAGTGTATGAGCAATTAGGAAGGGGAAAAAGAAAAATGGATAATGAGACTTATATTGTACTGTTGTTATAAACCTGGAATGTGGTATAAGTATGACTACGTTAGCATGGGCTGATTGAGGAAAGAATGATATCCAAATGAATCAGGGGATTGAAAGTGGCAATATTACGGCGAAAGAAAACATAAATGTCTATAGCTTGGAAAGGTTCTCTGTGGATATGAGAAACATAGTGGCTAAAGTATGCTTTTGTGAGAGTAAAAGTTCGAGATGATTAGGTAATTAGAGTTGTGACTTGTATATTCAACGAAATGGGGATAATTGGAAATGAGAAAAAAGTATATGGTCCGATCAGGCAGATATGGATTCACTACACTTGTGTTAGTAGATATCATAGATGATGATAGCGAGATTACAATGAGATTAAACAAAAGAACGTAAAGAGCGAAGAAGTAGAAATGGTGAGACGAAAGTGTACAGATGAACTGTCGTGAAACGGTTATGATCATGAGCGCATGAGTTTGGGACCAAAATGGTTATTCGAATATTGTGCTAAGAGTTGATTGAATCAGTATAAGAGGATAGTAGGGTAAAAGGAAGACTGGAAATTTCTACTGAATGTGCATCGGAAAATTATGGATTGGTTGAATATGTGTATATGGAAACAGAAATGGTAAATGGATGGGTAAACAGATAAAGATGCAATGACTGTAATATGTTGTTTTGTTTTGGGTGATGTGTCCCCGAATGTGATAGAAATGTGCATACCCTATCCTGAATTGAATGAGGAAAATAAAGAGATAAGTAGCAAAAATGAGATTAAAGTGTATAAGCAAGTGGATAAAGGTCAAGCTGGCACGTAAATGATATGAGAAGGAAACTATGTGAAATGAAGTATAATGACAAGTGGAAAATGAAACAATGATAGTGATAGTAAAACAATGACAATGACAATGATAATGAAACAATGATAGTTCTATATGAACAGAGTTGTCGCATTTAGGTTGATTTACCTGTGGGAGTATTTATTGAATAGTGAATTCACCATGATTAGTGAAACAATGGGGCTTATGTGAAAAATATGCATGGAAATAATAGAGGAAACGATCGGTGATTTAGCGAATAAGTGCTAATCATAGTTCCTATAGGTCAAGGAATTTAGACTGTTCGTTTGGGAAGAAAGTACAATTTCAAATGATTCATCATATGTATAGAATTTGAGGAAAGAAGAAGGATCCATCTCCAAACAGCATAGTTTCTCTAATCAAGGATTGGCACAAATGGAAAGGAGTTTTAGGGAATCTTGAGTAGTATAAGCTACTAATGAGTTTCTGGATAAGATGAACTGACATTTGATAGAAAATAGTTGGTTGATGCGAATTGCGTGAACGGTATCACTGATTGTAGTAAGAAATCTTCTTTCAAAGAAGCATTTCTCAAAGCGAGTTAAGATGAATTCACGGTCAGAGCTGTCATGACAGGAACAAATTGAAATTTAGTATGTACTAAATCAAAAGTGAAATTGAGTCATATCTCAAGAGGAGACTCAGGCATACATAGTGGAATACTCTTGAGGTTTTAAGTTTTGTGAAAGCAACTGTTTAGTGCCTTACAAAACCCGAGTGCAAAGGATGTTTCTAATCAAGTCATAGCATAAAAAAATTGTTCGTAGTGAGAAAATAAGTATCGTTGACATTGATTTCCGAGAAATACTACGAATAAATGTTGGGAGATCGTAAATTAGATCTAAGATTAAAATAATCCCAAACCGCGAAGCGAAATACTCAAATGGAGTGGAATGTAGGGAAATACAGAGACTGAATAGGCAGTGGCATATGTCAATGTGCATTAACAAAAGTGGAATGAAGAGAAAAGAAGTAGAGACAAGAAGTCCTAGTGGGACACTGAGACTGACGTGAAGGAATGTTACCTTCATTAAGGGATTAAAAATAAAGTAATCATAGACCCAATGAACAACAAAAATGTGAGTAATGTCTGTTGAAGTCGACAATACCCCAATAGAGATTGATGTGAGGTAAACAAATGGTAACAACTGATGACTATAATTATAGATGTAAGGTGTTTGAAAGTGTTGCAAAGTAAAAGAGTTAGAGGAATAATTGAGGAATGGTTTTTGATAAATGGTATTGGTGCTATGATCGAAATTGTTTAAAGCCTTGGAGACCTTAGATTCTTATAAGGTATACATCATGTAACTTAAGAAAAGTTTAGAGTTTGAACGGCATGCACAAATGAATATTATACTGGTAAAGGTCAAGTGTAGTCTCAAATAGTGAACAGACAATTCTGAAATGAACAAACCAAGTGCAGACATTGGGGTTTCCAAAGCTAGAATAATGAAGAAGGAAAAATGTCAAGTAGAATATGGGGTAACATGAAGTGTTACTAGAGCATTGAAGTTTTAGATTTAGTTTTGTTGGACAGAGGTAAATTTGTAGCAAGAAAGTTTAACAGTTCAGGAGTTACCGTGGTGAGTCCCATAATGAGTCTGAATTTTCGAGTGCAATCGGAAGAACGATATTGGGTGATTTAAGGAAGAAGCATATGTACCCGACAAAAGTGATTGAGCAAAGGAATTAGTGAGCAAAGAAATTGAACAATCGAAGCTAGACATTCTAGTAGGAATACGCGAAGAGTGAAATTGAGTTACTATGGGTATATAATGAAGTGATTATAGGTTCAAGTGATTATAGGTTTGAATGTTCCATAGGAAAAGTGCTTAAGTGTTTTGGACTTCAGAGGATTATGACCTTGTTATATAGTTTTGACCGAATGACTATAGGGTTAATGGTGATCACAAGAAGGGATTGTACACGTTTGTAATACACGGAAACATGCCTAACAAGAGTCAAAGACCAAATTGAGCCGAGATACTTGTGATGAGTGAAACAAAAGAAAGTGACTTAGGAAAGCTAAATGGATTAGAGGAAGTGGATCAGGATCGGACAAATGAAATAGCGTAAAATGCATATACGAATAGAGTGCGTGAACACTAAAGCACAGTGAATTGTCAAAGGAGAGATGAATCTGAACTAAGAGTCAATGTGATATAAAGGCTAAATGGGTTAGGTGAATTAACACTGGTTATAGCAAAATGGACATAAGTGTCACTGTGTTAGTACCAAAGGAAAGGGAAGTATCAAAGACAAGATGAAGGGTTTTATTGTAAGTATCACCTTGGTAAGGTGTACTCAGAATTGGCAAAAAGGGTATCAATGGAGCATGACTTAGTCTTCATGTTACTGGTGAAAAAGGTAAAGGCTTGATAAAACGTGATAAGTGCATAGGTTCGGAAATAATGATCTACTCTAAAATAAACTGAGATAGGTAAGATAGTGATAGCCACATAAGTAACGGACAGCCTTACTGTGATCTTTCAGAAAATGAGTCATTGAGTGATGAAGTGTGGGACAAGTAGGGGCATATGACCACTGATCAGTGTCTACCATATTGAACCATCGACTGAGAATTTTGCGGACGAAATTTTTATTAGGAGGGGGGAGGTGTAACATCCCACCCCCGACGGGAAGGGTAAAATCGTAGTTTAGCAAAGGACGAGAGTGATTTGGACTAATTAGGAATTTCCATGCATACTGGTATTGGTGAATAGTGAATTTTTGCACATAAAAAATAACTGTGCATGCATTCATGATTATTTCCCGGTATTGGGTCTAAATGAAATTTTATAGTGAATAATGTGGAAATTGTGTTTGAAAAATTTGTTGCAGTGATCCATTGTGTGTTTTACATTTTAAGGGATTTTTAGAAATTTTTCTGGACTTTTTCGGAGAAAATTTTTGGACCGAACAAATCGCCAAGTGGCGAACCGGTTAATTTTTGGTAGCAAAAATTGCTATCCAATGGCACTACAATATTGGGTATATTATTTTCGGATTGAAATGAGAGCCATTGGAATTGATTGGGTCAAATTTCATTAGGGTTTCTTAAGAAATCCTATTACATGTTTTTGTCCTTTTCTCATTTTGTCTTTTTCTTCAAAATGACACTTGTCCTACACCTTTTAAATGTTTTTGTCTTATTCCTTCATTGTATTTTCGGTGTCTTAAAAGGGAAGGAAAGAAAACGATGGTTTTGTGTTTGCTTTTGTCTCCTCCTCCATCCGAAACCTCTCTTCCATCTCTTTCATTTGGTTTCTTTAATTAGCTTCCTAAAGAATTACTCTTCTCTTCTCCCTTAAGTGTCTTCCTAGCATGGATACAAGCTTGAGTGTTCTACCTCCTTTACATGGTGATGATTATGAGTGATGTTGGGAAGAAGATGATGATCGTGGGTGTTAGAGAAATGTAGGAAGTTTATGAAAAGTTGGATAAGTTGAAGAAGATTAAAGCTTAAATAAGTAAGAGGATGTTCTATGTTTGTTGCATGTATAATTTTGACATCTTGTGCATCAATTGCATGAAGTTGTGCTTTGACTAGATGGGTATGTAAATTGGTTATTTAATTGATGGTTGATTGATATATTGATAGGGTAAAACCTAATGAATGTAAGTAGAGTTGTTAAGATGATTAAAAGTGAAGTGATACTTAAAGAGTAGTGTAAGAGGTGTATGAATGAGGCAAAGAGTGTTTCTGCCATGTTTATGGCTAAGTGCTTAAGGGGATGATTGAATGATATATTGGTTGATTGAGTGATTAAATTTAATGCTTATGGAGGTAGGAAAGGTGTTAAAATGAAAGGAAGTGAATAGAGCTGAAAATTGGATTTGTACCTATTGCACTGTTTTGATAATAACTAATTGTATGGTTAAGCAAATGAGGTGAGGTTTGAACCAAATGAAACTTTAATTGATTGGCTAAGAGTTATAATTGTCTAATTGTAGCCTTAAGAGGTTGAAGTTTGCCTTGGAAAGTTAATGTTATTGACTGTATGAACAGTATCGAAAAGTGAGAATCTGAAACTTTGGTGATTTTTCTAGATTTATGTAGAAGGAATTAGTGAAAATGTTCTGCATGAAAGTTGAAGCCTATCTTGTTAGCTTTCCATTGCAATTAAATTTGCAATTTTTTGATATGTATATTGGGAGATATGACCTGTTGAATGTTGACTGATTATGTGCATTTTGTTGAAACCTAGCCACCAGTGTAGGTTTTGTGAGCATTGTGATTAAAGGCAAATTTAGAGATTTTTGTGATTTGAATTGGCACAAATGATCTTCTGGAACGTTTTATAGGAAGCAATTATCTTGAAAATGAGATATAGTATGTTAATTTTGGATAACAGAATTGGGACTTATGAATTTTCAAAGATTGGATTGAAGTTAGGTGATTGACTAGTGGTCAGGGCAGAAACTTGCATGACAGTTTTGAGCTTGTTAGAGATGGAATTGGTTTTTAAGCCCTTCATGAGAAGTGTAGTATTGTGTTTGATCTTTTCAGGTGTATAAATTATGTAACTTTTTGACATTTTTGTAAGGAGTTATGCTGTTTTAAAATTTGTTGTCCAGATTGGGGAATTTCAGTGGGCAGATTATTTGTTGAATTGTTTGACCTAGTTAGCAAGTGAATTTGATTTCAGGTTGTCATAAAAGTTGTAGAAAACATTGTGATTTTTTTGTGCACATTTATTGTGTAATTTTTTACTAAGGAAATGGGAAGTTATTGAATTTACAAAATCCTGCACTGTTTTGAGAGGCATTGACTGGGCAGTAACTTTGATTGCATTTTTGACACCCTTATATGTAAAATTGGCTTTTGTGTCCTTCATAAAACTTGTAGAGCTCTCTTTTCTCTATGTAATAGAAACCAATTTTGTCCAAATTGGAGTTCGGAGTAGGGAGTTATGACCTAGACAAGTTGGCATGTCGGAGGCAATTGTTTCAAATATGTCATTTTAATAGGGCTAGTCGACTAGGATTCTTAGACCAGTCGACTAGAACATTATAGTAGGGCTAGTTGACTAGGATTGTCAGACCAGTCGACTAGGACATGCATTTCTCTACTATTTTGCCTATATCTTTGTCATTTTGACCTCCGATTGACCTGATTCTTGAGGCATCGGATTCGTGAAACATTGAATTTCATTTTGTGAGAAATGGGAAATTTTTGGACAAAAAATTGACGTGGGTCCGGGTAATGGTTCTTTGGTCACTGTTTTGTTTATTTTTGGACCTAGAAAGGCCCGAATTGAGTAATTTTGGTGCCGTTAGATTTCTAATTTTTAGACGGAATTTTTGTAATGAAAAATTTTGGATTAGGCCCGGGAATATCATGAACATGCATTGTGCACCTTCTAATTGCTACATGTGCAACATTAGATAATTCTGATTGAGCAATTGGTAATATTTATATTCTGTAACTGTTATAGAGGCACTTTTAGAGCATCGATCCACCGATGCCACTAAGACTTCCAGGTATTAGCTCGGAAGTTCAGGTGAGTAACCTAGATGGTTCATTCAATTATTATATGTTCAATGTGGGGAAATAATGGAGGGATTAGGATTGTGTTTGTTTGTGACTGGGTTCCGGATAGGTGGTTCGATGAATTGGGAGAACTACCAAAGAAGTGTATCTGGTTGTGATTCTGTGAGCTAAATTGCTCCTACTGTGTGAAATTGTGATACATGAATGGATTGTATAGTTACTGCTTAATTGTGATGTGATCAATTGTGACTGGTAGAATTGTGCTATATGAACGTGAATTGTTTGTTATTACTGTGATACTGTGATTAATTGCTTGAAGTGTTCTGGATGTGCACATTGTGCATTGCTTGCTATACTGTGCTTCATTTCGTTGCCTCTACTGGGCCAGACTGTTTGATATGGACTGTTAATTGGGCATATGCATTTCATACACAAATGCATAACCGGATAATAACAACAGTGGTGACCAGAGTCTTCACTGATACTGATACTGAAAAAGAGCCTCGAGCTCGAAGGGAGTTAGTGCATACCTAGAGGGCTCTCCTACTCCCTATCTGGCGCCTTCATCGTATAATCGCTTTCGTTTATCGCTCGGTCACAATACTGTAATCAACTGGGTGTCACATGTGCGTTACATACATACTTGACTGAATACTGGAAATGGGAACAAGGCCAGAATGCCTTCCAAAATTGTGAATTGCTTGTGTGTTGCATGAATTGGGCGAACCATTAATGATGGTTCCTCACTGAGTTCGCAAAACTCACCCAAAATTTGCATCTATTTTTCAGGTCTCGAAGAGTACCCCGTTTGACACGGGAGTATGTCTACCGTATGCAAGGGACAGATAGAGGTCGGGATCAGTTTGCGTCTGCATTAGTGTCTCATTTATTATTTTCTGAAATCTCAGTAAAAGAATGCTCTATATTTATAGTGAGCCCAATTTAGTTATGGCTTTTTGTTCATTAAATGGCTTTTGTAAATTATTATTGAAAGATTGTAATAACTGAAAATGTTTATTTATGAACGTGGGCTCAAATTGTTTACTGTCTATTCCGTGCACATGAGTGTAATGAAAAAAAACTTTCATACTGAGTTTCGACTGACTGATGTAGCACGCCACCCTCGCGGGGCACAAACTCGGATGTCACCAACGATGTCCAGTTCGGGTCACGCGGGAGTGAGGTATTACAAATTGAGCATGCATTGAACATGACATATAAACGTGTGTATGACTGAATAATCATATGATTGATTCACTTAGTAATATGTGAACTACATATGTGTATTGTATGAATAAAAAAGCATAAATAGATCATCAACATCCAAACATTGCCAGATCATCAAGGTAGTAGCTTATCTAAAGTGTACTGTGAGTTAACCTAGATGTGTAACTCAATTATATGTGCTTTTATATGATCTGTATGTTGAAAATGAAATATGTTAACAATTGGCTGTGAAATTCCAGAATAAATATTAAACGTGAGAGTAATTGAATGCAAAATGTCATAATAAATTTGAACTATGTGAATAATTGAATATGAATTGACGGACATAGATATGATGAAATTGATACATGTGACAAAATCACACAAGAATGAAAGGTAATAAAATATGGCATATGAAACGATGCATTGCATTGAGATGCATGATCAGATAAAGGAGTTACACTTATAGTGACCAACATGAAAAAGAGTTTAAAGCTAAAAAATGTACACAAAGAGCCATAGGCTTAGTTATCAATAAACCTGATATCCACAATGGGTACAGGATAGTATATGAAATGAGCCAGGTATCCACAACAGATAAGAGATAGTAAAGAGGCACTCGATCACAATAAAGTAACAATGAATGGAGGCATATGTGCATATGCATATACATTCTTATATGTATCATATGTTTGAATTAAAATGAATTACTGAATTGATTAAAATACAGTTGAAGAGTCAACGAGGATGTGTTGTGATATGAAATGTTAGCTTATCTTATATGTTTATGAAAATATGATTATGTGGATGTACTTAATATAGTGTGGCAAAATGTGATGTGATAATCAGTATTGAATGTTATGAAATACGTACTAGATTGGGAAATGATTTTCCTCTGTGTTTCTAATTTGAGTGAAAAACATCAATGATGGTTCACTCACTGAGTTCGCAGACTCATCAAAATTGCAGTGTTGGATTTCAGGTTCATAGGAGATCTAACTAGTTTAGTTGAAGTAGCTTTTTCATTTGTGTTGGATCAACCTATAGCCCGAGTATTCTCAATACGCAGCGGAAAAGACCACAAAACAACAATAAGATATATAACTTAAAACTATGACATGTAAGAAAATACCTCTTGATGCGGATTTTTTTTTTCAGATTTGTAGACACTACAATGTGCAAATGCCCTCTACCAATTTCCACACGAGGATGAACAATCCAAGCAGTGGCTCGTGTGTGCTAACAGGTCCAAAACCCTTTCAAATGGCACACAGTTTTTCTCTCGAAAGATGGCTAGGTTTTTTGACTCTCTTATCTCTAATGAGACATAAGTTTCTCTATTTATAGAAAAACCCTAATTCTTATTCCTATTAGGAATAAAAGCTTCATAATCCTAATCCTATTAGAATTATTAAAGCCTAATAAGTTTCGGGCCACATTATATCTCATATAATAAAAGCCCGACAACTTAAATAATCTAGCCCAATAAATATATCCACATATATTTATTCAATGCCTAATAAAATAGGCCTAAGAGAATAAGCCCAAATCACATCACTCTTTGTGTGCGACCCTGTAGGCTCATTTGATGTTGGAAATGGGCTTGATCACACTTCAAGGCCCATAAGTTATTAGCGGCCTCTAGCAAGACAATATGACTACCTAATTCAAATAAGGATCGGTAATCCAATTTAACTTGTAACCATGGTTACAAACTCAGTCCCTTTGTAACACGATATCAAGATTAATCACAAGGCATGGTACATATTAACCTTTGATTAATCATAGTTTCTTGATCCCCAAGTTGACTGATTATAACAAATGACATTGATGACTCCTCATCAATTCCTTTGAGCACGGCCATGCATTTCTTCAGTCATACTTGTCAAGAGGCCCAAATGATATCTCTCTCATTTAAGAGAGGTACAAATCCCATCTACGTCAGTCACATCCCTCCACATGATTTATTTAATGTCCAATATAAGAATATTTGTTATCCGGTTAAAGATAACTTAGTCTAATGTCAAAATACTAAATTCCTCATGTAAGGAACCATGATGACTTCAGGTCAGACGACTAAAGTCAAACCATATTGAGAATCACTAATGACATGAAACCATGTAGTGTTCTCTCTGTGGATCAATCTAATTTATGTTCTCTAACATATATCTATGTTTCTGATTTGATAACTCATATTCATGATCAAAAAAACGTGATCATCAATCAGAACACATACTAGCCTTAATTCATTATTGTTCCACCAATAATGATCGACTAGGGACAATTTAGAATAGTATTATAAAGTTTATGGTTTTACTATCAAGTCACATACTTGATGACAAAAGCCTAATACTATTCATGGAATGTAAATCACATTACATAAACGATATACATGCATATATAAAAGAATACCTCAAAATATCTTATTAATAAGCCATAATGTAAGTAAAAAAAGCACATATGTCCATTGCCTAGGGCACACTACTAACAATTTGGATATGGGTTAGGGTCGGGATTAGTTATACCTGCAATTTTTATTAGTTATTTTGTATCAAAGAATTGTATCTCTCAGTTATTGTACAATGTAGATGTGAATTTTAGAAGTGTAATGACATTCGAGACTTTATATGTTTGTGAATAAGAAAACAACAAAATGATTATTGGAATATTTTATGATATGTGCAATAAATTAAAATTTGAAATGAATTGGTTTAACACTCTTAACATGCCATTCTCGTAAAGTATGTTCTTAAACGTCCTTCAATATGTCAGGCATATGCTCTGTAGGAGTGGTATGCTACATCGACTGTTGTATCACGATTAGGAAAATAGATCAATATAAGCAATAATCACATAATTTCGGATTATTTAGCCTATATTACATTATCTCTAATGATCTAAAGTCATTAGTTGCCACAAATAAGGCCAAACACAATGATTACGTTTCGTATTTAAGATTCTAGCAATGGGTTTACATAAAAACAATCCAATAAAACGTTCAAGTGGTTTTTACACAATGCTCAATTCACTAAGCAAAAAATAATGTAAACAACCCTTAAAAAGGGGAAGAACAATGATACATAAAGACAATACGTTTACTGCATTGATTTTACCTCTAAATTAGGTTGGGGAAACTTGGCCCTTTATAATAGTCTTAAAATAGTAGGTTTTTAGCCTTCACAAAGTCCAAAATTGATCCTCCTTTCATTTGCCACCATAATGTTCTATCTGTGTGAAAAATTAAGTTTATGAGCATATTCACAATTTGACATAGTCATGTATCAAACCGAATAAGTTGAAAAATGTGAACCTCATAAAGATACACGACTGTGCATCCAAATATGTAAGTTTAAAATTTTCTTCCGAATGTTTACATGACTGTATAAGTATATACACGATCGTCTATCTCCTAGTTTTGCTAAAATTTTGTTCTTCATCTAATTTCTTGTCCAATCCTTACTCTAATCCATCTCCTTATTCTCTTATAAAGATAACTAAGCTTGTATTAGGTTGGATCAAGGGGTATGCTCTTAACTTATTTTAGCTCTTATGCTTCCAAATTATACCTAAAACCAAACATGAACTAAAATGAGTATCTTAAGTATTTCATAACAATAATCACTAAATGTTAAGAAGTGAATATATAAACAATTAAGCACATATCAATATTCTCATAATATGGTTAAGATGTGACTTATATATTATGGGTGGTGGTTTTTTTGTACATATATGTGATATTGGATATATGAAGTCCTAGTATAATATCTAATGAGGCATGGTGTTCTTGGTATTCGGTGATGGCATTATCATTTTAAAGTGAATGTGTCATTTATTTGTAATAGGTGATGGGTGATGATTTTTTTGAGCAATGGTATTCTCCCTAATCAATAATGGTATTCTTAATCGTGATTTCAAATGGTTGAACGTTAGATATAGTTTTTATTAAGCAATAGTATTATTTTTACCCAGTGATAGTATTCTCATTCTAATCTAAAGTGTGAATTATCTATGAGTAGTTGTATGTTTGTACATATACATTGTATTGGATATATATAATCCTAATATTGTGTTTGTTAAGATATGGTATTCTTCGTACTCAGTGATAATGTAGCACCCCCATACCATAGGATATGTATCGGGACGCCCGTAGGTCATTCCGACACATACCCTACGATAAGGGTGCGCTACGAACAACCACTAACACTCCACATGGCATCAAAATCATAAAGCATTTATATGAAATCCACTAAATTTTTTTTTAAACCATAAATTCTCATTTCATAACCTCAAAGCGATAAATTTACACAACTGATGTGTTCGTACAATACTCCAAAAGAAAATCAAACAAAAGGCTAACTAGGTCATCCCTCAAAAGGTGCCAATGGCCAACTGTGTGTGCCATGACTTCTCTTGCCAACTCAATCTACACGGCGGAAAAGTCCCTCTGAGCTATAAGTCTACTCTCTCGGTCTGAAAAATAATTTGCAATTTTGGGTGAGTTTGCGAACTCGGTGAGAACCATCATCGATGGTTCACCCAATTCATGCATATACACAAACATAACACACTACGCACAATTATCTCACCAAATCACATTTAGTAGTACCACATAATTGTCATACCAATCCAAAGAATCAATTCAAATGCATATGGAATGTGTATGAGGCGCTTTTCCAATTTATTACGTTGTTGTGACTGGCGCTGGCTGTCCCATT
Source organism: Erythroxylum novogranatense (assembly GCA_029891385.1). Classification (NCBI taxonomy): domain Eukaryota; kingdom Viridiplantae; phylum Streptophyta; class Magnoliopsida; order Malpighiales; family Erythroxylaceae; genus Erythroxylum; species Erythroxylum novogranatense. Next base: position 33,433,303 of record CM057233.1, on the reverse strand, counting down.
AAGGGCGATTAAGCGGTGAGCCATAGGCTCAAATCACTATGGGCTCAAGGCCCGATCACGTTGAGCTTAAAGCTCTCGTTGGGCTCCGTCACAATCTGCCCATTTCTTGATCATGCAATTATGCATGAAGTGCATATGTCCAAATAAAACAACACCAACATCATATCAGATCCCAATTCAATATGTACACATAAATCTTGTACAGTAATCACATATGACACTTCTATGTCAAATTTTCCAATCCATCGGACCTTCGGTCCGCAATCCAGCACAAACAAACACAATTTTCCCACCATTATTCTCCACAGGTTCTAAGTGCGAATTATAAACACTTACTAACCGAGGAACCATCTAGGTTACTCACCTAATAACTTCCGAGCTAATCGGAAGTCTACGCAACGTCCACAGGATGACGTTCCAACCGAGCCTCTATAACAATTAAAATAAGTAAACATTACCAATGAATAGATAAAATACTAAACAATGCACATGGAATAAGTAAAAGCGTGTATAATGCATGCTCATGGCATTCCGGCCCTAATCCAAAATTTTCCCATAAAAAATCCGTCTAAAATTAGAAACCTATTGGCGCTGACGGTGCGCAATTCGGACCTCTATAGGTCCCCAATTAAACAAAATAGTGATTAAAGGCTCCGTTACCCGGGGCCACGTCAATTTCTCGTCCAAAAATTCCCAATTTCTCACAAAATGAAATTAAATATTCTCTGAATCCGATGCCTCAAGAATCAGGTCAATCGGATGTCGGACGGAAAAGAAATTGACAAAAGAAACAATTAGGCCAACTAATAAAAAAATAAAAATATAAATACATATAAGCGCACGCCTCATGGGGCGACATGTCGCCATCGAGGCCGACTCGCCCTTCGTCGCGAGGCGAGGAGTCGCCCTCGCGAGAGGGCCGATCTTCCTCGCCTCGCGAGGGCGACTCCTCGCCCTCGCGATCCGGCGAGGTTCAACCTCACTTCATTCCTTTTTTTTTTTTCCTATTTCCAATCCAAATTTCCAACAACAATAATTCTTAGTACACAAATCAGAAAAATACAAACCATAGCTTGTTGGAAAGATAATGAAAAGCTCTACCATTCTCATGAAGACCATAAAAATCAATTTCACCCTTAAGGGTGTCAAAAATCCCTTCAAAGCTACTGCCTACTCAAATCCCATTAAAACAGAACAGTATATTGAAATTTCCATAACTCTCAGATTCTTCAGCCAAAAATTACCACATAAATATGCTCAATAAGTTCACAATGTCATCTACAACTTTCATGAACAACCCAAAATCAAATTCCATTGCTAAACAAGTCAATTAATTCACTCAATGTTGCTGTCCCTAAAATCATTCAATTTGAGCAGTAAACTTATAACAAGCATAACTCCCTGTACACAAGTCAGAAAAATCTGAACTTTATACCCCTGAAAAGATAAATCCTCAAACTTCAATGTTCATGAAGAACTCAATTTCCAATTTAATTTCTAACCATTTCAAAACTGTCATGCAAGTTACTGCCATGATCAGCAATTCCTAACCTAATGCAGGATCAGTTTTGCAAAATCATAACTCCCAACTCTGACCTCTAAAATTATATTCCATATCTCATTTTCAAGATAATGTCTTCCTCTACAACTTTGCAGAAGATCACTCACACCAATTCAGTCCAAAAAAATTGCTAAAATTGCTCCCAAGCAGAAAGCTCACAAAATCAACACTTTCACTAGGTTTCTCCAAAAAGCATAAAACCAATCAATAGTAATCAGTTCATATCTCCCAATATACAACTCGAAAATTAGCAAGATCAGTGGCAATGGAAAGCTAACTCAATATGCCTCAACTTTCATAAAGACCCTTTTCCTAGTTCCATACCAATAAATTTAGAAAATCAACAAAACACATTACTCATACTTGCGGTTACTGTTCACAGGCAATAAAACAGTAACTTTCCATGCAAATTTTCGCCCTTCTAGCAGTACAATTTAACAACACCTATTTCACACTAAATTGAAGCCAACATCCCAAAGTTTCATTGGGAACAAACTTCACCTCATTTGCACACCTACACAATAAGTTATGATCAAAACATTCCAACAGGTCAAACACCAATTTTCCAGATTTCAACATTACCCTAACTCCTATCACTCTAACATCAATAACACATCACTAAGCATCCATTCATACCTCTAATTCAACCACAAATTCATCACAACATACACTTCTATAATGACACAAAAATTGGCAGCACCTACACAAATGATCTTCCTAAGTTTTCCATTCATCTATCCTTACAAACTCAATCCAAAACCAAGCTAAAATCAATAAGAAGTATAGTCATTCATTCATCCATAACTAAGTATACATTTAAACCCATTCAAACCTTCTACTATGATGATCAAGTAAATGTATAAAGGATCTCCATGCATGCTTCTAACTACCAAAAGCATAAAAACAAACATCAATACTCACCTTAAACAAGTTCAAGTTATCAATTCTCCAAGTTCACACACACCTCTCAACCTTTCCCAAAACCTATGGCTATCACAACAACCATGCATATCATCATCTTCTCAAGGATTTAGCTAGCCTTACATGAGAAGGAAGAGGGAGCAAGCCAAAAGAACAAGAAACTATCTTGTGTGAAGAAGCCACCAACGAAGGAAGAGGAAAAGCACACCAAGGAAGGAGAAAAGCAATGTTTCGGATGAGTAATAAGCTTCCAAATGAGTCATATATTTTAAAAGAACAAGGAGGAAGTCATAGGTGATGATAAAAAGTCGATGGTGTTGCATGGGATAGGACAAAATCTAGAAGCCACTTGGCTTTTAATGAATGGAAAAGACAAAAATGAATTAAACCCAATTAATTAAGCACTAATCCCACTTAAGCTCTAAACATGGCACTAACATAATTCCCACAATTATTTATTCACTAATCTCATGCCATTAGGCAATCCTTTTCAGTACAAAAAGGCTCACTCAATCAGTCAGTTGGAATTTTCCGGTCCGGGCAAGAACCCCGAAAAATTCCAGAAAAATTTCCATAAATCCCTAAAAATGTAAAACAATTTATGGCGCACTCCAAATAATTTTTCAAATACAACTTTCACATAAATTTCACAAAGAATCGCAATTTGAAACCTAAGCCGGAAAATGTCACGAATGCATGTATACCGTGTGCATGTGCAAAACTATCATCAGTTATAGAGGCTATATAATGGATGTGCATGCCGAGTTAAAATTCAAATCTCCTAACCCGTCCCAAATTACCAATAAACCTTTTCTATGGGAGATGGGATGTTACAATTCTCCCCTCCTAATAAAAATTTCGTCCCAAAATTCTTACAGTTGATCGAAAAGATGAGGATCTTGTCTCCTCATATGCTCCTCGGTCTCCTGTAGCCTCCTCGTCAGTGGTTCCTCCAGAGAACCTTCACCAATGGAATACTCTTATTTCTCAACTGTTTCACTGTGTCCCGGCAATCAGACGGCTCCTCTACATAACTCAAATTACTCGATACCTCAATCTCTGGCCAGTATCACATGTGTCGGATCCGACCGATATCTACGGAGCATACTCACATGGAAGGCGTCATGCAACCGAGACATCTCACTCGGTAAAGCTAGCTCAGAGGCCAAAGGTCCTATCCTCTCGGTGATCTCATATGGACCAATGTACCTAGGGCTTAACTTACCCTTTTCCCAAATCTCAAGACACCACGCCAAGGTGACACCGTAAGAACACTCTATCGCCTACATTGTACTCAATGTCCCTCTATCTTGATCCACATAGCTCTTCTGTCTATCCTGAGCCGCTTTGATGCGACTCCGTATCAGTTTCACCTTATCTACAGTATCCTGAATCAGCTCAGGACCCTCAATCATCCTCACACCCTCTTCATCCCAATACAAAGGTGATCTACACGATCGCCCATACAGTGCCTCATATGGTGCCATCCCGATGCTACTATGATAATGATTGTTGTATGCAAACTCAATCAGAGCTAAATACTGATCCCATGCTCCTCTGAACTCCAACACACAAGCCCGAAGCATATCCTCAACAGTCTTAATCGTCCTCTCACTCTGCCCATCTGTCTGAGGATGAAACGCTGTACTGAAGTTCAGCCTAGTACCCATAGCAGACTGCAAACTCTGCCAGAACCTCGAAGTAAATCTGGGATCCCTGTCAGACACTATCGACACTGGGACCCCATGCAGTCTCACTATCTCCGCCACATACTTACAGGCCAATCGATCCATGGTATTGTTCTCCTCATCGGCAAGAAATGGGCCGATTTAGTCAATCGATCCACTACGACCCGAGATAGCATCATCTTTGCCTCGGCCCTAGGCAAACCCATAATGAAATCCATGGTAATTGCGTTCCCATTTCCACTCCGGAATGGGCAACGAATGAAGCTTCTCTTGGAGCTGGTGCTCGGCCTTAACTTCTTGCACGTCAAACATCTAGATACAAATTCGCTCTTGCTTTTTCATGCCAGCCACCGTAAATGTTGCTTAAGAGTGTTATACATCTTGGTAGTACCGGATGCATAGCATATGTGGCCATATCGCCTCCTCAATATCTCTCTCCTCAAGTCATCCACATCGAGCACACAAAGCCTCTGCTCAACCACAAAGTCTCATCTCTCATCAAACTCGAACTCGAATCGACTTTTACCTTCTCAATCGGTCTCACCATAACAGGGATCCTTGTCCTGAACTCTCCTAATCCTGTCTAGTAGCATCGGTCTCAGTGTCAAAGTAGCCAATAAGACTCCATCCTGCCCCAGAGTCATCTGAACATTCAAAGCCCTCAACTGAATCAAATTAGGCAACCTCATTGCCCGAATGAAGTTAGACTAGTATGTGACTTCCTACTCGAGCATACGCCACCACATTAGCTTTCCTGTGGTGATACTCGATAATGCAGTCATAGTCCTTCAACAACTCAAGCCATCTCCTCTCTCAAATTCAACTCTCTCGCTCAAGAAATATTTCAAACTCTTATGGTCAGTGAAGATCTGGAAAGTCTCACCATACAGGTAATGCCTCCAAATCTTCAAAGAAAACACTACTGCAGCTAACTCCAAATCATGAACAGGATAGTTTACCTCGTGAGACCTCAGCTGTCTCGAGGCATAGGCAATGACTCTACCGTGCTGCATCAAAACACACCCCAATCCCTGATGCGATGCATCATCAGATACCTCAAATCCTCCAATCCCAGATGGAATAGTCAACACCGGCAAGAGTCAACCGATGTTTCACTCCTCAAAGCTCTTCTCGACACTCCTCGGTCCATCCGAATGGCACATTCTTCCTCGAAGTTTTGTCGAGGGCCGAGATCAATGAAAACCCTCGACAAACCTCCGTAATAACCGCCAATCCGAGGAAACTCGAATCTAAAAACATTCCTAGAGCTTCCACTTCAAAGACGCCTCCACCTTACTCGGATCCACCAATACCCTCTCCAATCACTATATGGCCCAAAATATCACTCGATCCACCAAAATTCACATTTATGAATTTGGCATACAACTATCTCTCCTCATGGTCTCGCAACACAATCCTCAAATGCTCACTATGCTCACATCATTCCTCGAATACACTAAAATGTCATCAATAAACACAATAACAAATTGATCCAGGTAGGGCTGAAATACCTTATTCATCAAGGCCATGAAGGCTGCCGGGGCATTAGTCAACCCAAACGGCATCACTAAAAACTCAAAATGCCCGTACCTGCTCCTGAAGGCACACTTAGGCACATCGGCCTCTGCAATCTTCAACTGATAGTACCCTGACCTCAGATCCAACTTAGTGAACACCTGAGCTCCCTGCAACTGATCAAATAAGTCATCGATCCTAGGCAGTGGATACTTATTCTTCACTGTCACTCGATTCAACTGCCTGTAATCGATGCACAGCCTCAAAGTCCCATCCTTTTTCTTCACAAACAAAACTGGAGCTCCCCATGGTGAAACACTAGGTCTGATAAAGCCCTTCTCCAACAACTCCTGCAACTGAGCCTTAAGCTCCCTCAGTTCCACAGGTGCCATCCTATATGGAGGTATAGATATAGGAGCAGTACCTGGAACGAGGTCAATAGTGAACTCGTCTCCGATCCGCGGCAAACCCAGTAACTCATCAGAAACACATCCGAAATTCCCTAACCACGGAATATCCGAAGCCTCTGCTCAACTCGTGTCAACCACATGAGCAGATATGCTTCACAGCCTCCCTGCATCAATCTCAGGGCACTAAGGAAAGAGATCATCCGGGCTGGTACTGCCTGACTAACTCCTCTAAATACTGCTCTAGGCTGACCAGGAGACTCTAAAACAACCTCCTTGGTATAGCAGTCCATAATAGCCCTATGGGCGTCCATCCATCCCAGAATCACATCGATCTCTCGGAGGCAACACTATAAGGTGCGCCCTCAACACCGCTGATCAATCTGGATCAAGCATCCCTAGAACCTCTCCCAATGCAAGAGTAGTACCTAACGGTGTACTCACCTCTAGCCCATACAAGAACATCTCCCGATCCCATGCAATCTACATGCCATATGAGGTGCAATAAAGAATGTGGATCCAGATCCAACAATGCAAACGCCTCAAAATCGAAATAAGGAGCATACCACTACTACATCGGGGAATCTGGGCCTCCTGCCTCGTCATGGCATAGACTACGGCACAGGGCCGTGGTCGATCGCCCGACCTCGATCCCGCCTAAAGGATCCTTCGGCTCTACCTCGGCCTCTACCTCGGCCTCTCAGATCGATCCACGCCGGATCCACCCACTCTACTCACAGTCTTGTAGTACTACTCCCTCGGCCACTACCACCAGTGACGGAGCTCCCAATGTAGTGGGCAATCCGAACTCGATGATCCATGGAGCGCATTTAAGGCAAGCTCCAAATAATCGCCAACACTCTCAAAGTGCCTCTTCTCACAAGGCTCACAGAATGGAGGAATCGCCCAAAACCTCGCCATCGCCACTACCATCGCCACGCCAGTCTGTACAAATCTCCTCTCGTCAAAACCCGATTATCTGGATCCTCCACAAGATCTCAAGGCCACCGCTCTGGCGCTACTAAAACTCTTACAGAGCTGCCTGACTATCACTAACTCTCTTTCCTCTAGACCCTTGACCCATCTCTGTCTCGCCTCACACCTGCTCCACTCTCACAGCAGCTCTCAACTCTATAAAGGAGCCCATATCGATCGGGCCAATCTCGCACGGATCTCCAGATTCACCCCATCTCAAACCTCCGGCACTATCTCGCCTCGGTAGAAACCACGATGCAGCATATCCCATCAACTCATTAAACCTAACCTCGTACTGCCATCATCATCCTACCTGTCTCACCTCAAAAACTCCTGCATCTTCATTTCCAAATACACCTTGGGCATATAATTGTCTCTAAAAGCCCTCGGAAAATCTGCCCGTGTCGAGAAGCAAGGTCCGTGGTACCGCCGGAGCCTTCCACCATGTATAAGCGGGGCCCGCGGAAGAGATCTCACAGAATCGAACCTCTCATCAGTTCATGATCCATCCGATCGAGGACTCTCTCGTCCTCTCCAACCATCCCTCGGCCTCGGTCTGCATGCGCCATAGAAGTCTCATGTTCCCACCTTACAGACAAATCGTATCTCCTCTCCGTCTCACGGGGACTCTAGGAGGTACCTCGGATCGAGGCACCGAGGACTCTCTACTAGCTCCAACAGATCCTCGGTCACCGGTTGATCAATCGATCACCAAATACGGATGACCTAAAACAAAACAAGAACTCGATCGGTTTACGCATTTCTCACAATAATTCAAGCCTAATTACATACTAGTCCCAACAGATGCCAAACCATGCTCGATACCACCTAATGTAGCACCCCATACCATAGGATATGTATCGGGGCGCCCGTAGGTCATTCCGACACATACCCTACGATAAGGTGCGCTTCTGAACAACCACTAACACTCCACATGGCATCAAAATCATAAAGCATTTATATGAAATCCACTAAATTTTTTAAACCATAAATTCTCATTTCATAACCTCAAAGCGATAAATTTACACAACCGATGTGTTCTGTACAATACTCCAAAAGAAAATCAAACAAAAAGGCTAACTAGGTCATCCTCAAAGGTGCCAATGACCAGGCACATGTGCCATGACTTCTCTTGCCAACTCAATCTACACGGCAGAAAAGTCCCTCTGAGCTATAAGTCTACTCTCCGGTCCTGAAAAATAATTTGCAATTTTGGGTGAGTTTGCGAACTCGGTGAGGAACCATCATCGATGGTTCACCCAATTCATGCATATACACAAACATAACACATTCACGCACAATTATCTCACCAAATCACATTTAGTAGTACCACATAATTGTCATACCAATCCAAAGAATCAATTCAAATGCATATGGAATGTGTATGAGACGCTTTTCCAATTTATTACGTTGTTGTGATCGAGCGCTGGCTTGTCCCATTAAGGGCGATTAAGCGGTGAGCCATAGGCTCAAATCACTATGGGCTCGAGGCCCGATCACGTTGAGCTTAAAGCTCTCGTTGGCTGCTCTGGTCACAACTGCCAATTACTGATCATGCAATTATGCATGAAGTGCATATGTCCAAATAAAACAACACCAACATCATATCAGATCCCAATTCAATATGTACACATAAATCTTGTACAGGTAATCACATATGACACTTCTATGTCAAATTTTCCAATCCATCGGACCTTCGGTCCGCAATCCAGGCACAAACAAACACAATTTTCCCACCATTATTCTCCACAGGGTTCTAAGTGCAGAATTATAAACACTTACTAACCGAGGAACCATCTAGGTTACTCACCTAATAACTTCCGAGCTAATGCCGGGAAGTCTCTGCAACGTCCATGGGATGACGTTCCAACTGAGCCTCTATAACAATTAAAATAAGTAAACATTACCAACTGAATAGATAAAAATACTAAACAATGCACATGGAATAAGTAAAACGTGTATAATGCATGCTCATGGCATTCCGGCCCTAATCCAAAATTTTCCCATAAAAAATCCGTCTAAAATTAGAAACCTATTAGCGCGACGTGCATGCAATTCGGACCTCTATAGGTCCCCAATTAAAAAAAAAGTGATTAAAGGCTCCGTTACCGGGGCCACGTCAATTTCTCGTCCAAAATTCCCAATTTCTCACAAAATGAAATTAAATATTCTCTGAATCCGATGCCTCAAGAATCAGGTCAATCGGATGTCGGACGGAAAAGAAATTGACAAAAGAAACAATTAGGGCCAACTAATAAAAAAATAAAAATATAAATACATATAAGCGCCCGTCGCCCATGAGGTCGACTCTCGCCCTTCAAGGGCGAGGAGTCGCCTCAGAGAGGCGATCTTCCTCGCCTCATGAGGCGACTCCTCGCCCTCGCGATCCGTGAGGTTCAACCTCACTTCATTCCTTTTTTTTTCCTATTTCCAATCCAAATTTCCAACAACAATAATTCTTAGTACACAAATCAGAAAATACAAACCATAGCTTGTTGGAAAGATAATGAAAAGCTCTACCATTCTCATGAAGACCATAAAATCAATTTCACCCTTAAGGGTGTCAAAATCCTTCAAAGCTACTGCCTACTCAAATCCCATTAAAACAGAACAGTATATTGAAATTTCCATAACTCTCAGATTCTTCAGCCAAAATTACCACATAAATATGCTCAATAAGTTCACAATGTCATCTACAACTTTCATGAACAACCCAAAATCAAATTCCATTGCTAAACAAGTCAATTAATTCACTCAATGTTGCTGTCCCTAAAATCATTCAATTTGAGCAGTAAACTTATAACAAGCATAACTCCCTGTACACAAGTCAGAAAAATCTGAACTTTATACCCTGAAAGATAAATCCTCAAACTTCAATGTTCATGAAGAACTCAATTTCCAATTTAATTTCTAACCATTTCAAAACTGTCATGCAAGTTACTGCCATGATCAGCAATTCCTAACCTAATGCAGGATCAGTTTTTGCAAAATCATAACTCCCAACTCTGACCTCTAAAAATTATATTCCATATCTCATTTTCAAGATAATGTCTTCCTCTACAACTTTGCAGAAGATAACTCACACCAATTCAGTCCAAAAAAATTGCTAAAATTGCTCCGAAGTAGAAAGCTCACAAAATCAACACTTTCACTAGGTTTCTCCAAAAAGCATAAAACCAATCAATAGTAATCAGTTCATATCTCCCAATATACAACTCGAAAGTTAGCAAGATCAGTGGCAATGGAAAGCTAACTCAATATGCCTCAACTTTCATAAAGACCCTTTTTCCTAGTTCCATACCAATAAATTTAGAAAAATCAACAAAACACATTACTCATACTTGCGGTTACTGTTCACAGGCAATAAAACAGTAACTTTCCATGCAAATTTTCGCCCTTCTAGCAGTACAATTTAACAACACCTATTTCACACTAAATTGAAGCCAACATCCCAAAGTTTCATTGGGAACAAACTTCACCTCATTTGCACACCTACACAATAAGTTATGATCAAAACATTCCAACAGGTCAAACACCAATTTTCCAGATTTCAACATTACCCTAACTCCTATCACTCTAACATCAATAACACATCACTAAGCATCCATTCATACCTCTAATTCAACCACAAATTCATCACAACATACACTTCTATAATGACACAAAAATTGGCAGCACCTACACAAATGATCTTCCTAAGTTTTCCATTCATCTATCCTTACAAACTCAATCCAAAACCAAGCTAAAATCAATAAGAAGTATAGTCATTCATTCATCCATAACTAAGTATACATTTAAACCCATTCAAACCTTCTACTATGATGATCAAGTAAATGTATAAAGGATCTCCATGCATGCTTCTAACTACCAAAAGCATAAAACAAACATCAATACTCACCTTAAACAAGTTCAAGTTATCAATTCTCCAAGTTCACACACCTCTCAACCTTTCCCAAAACCTATGGCTATCACAACAACCATGCATATCATCATCTTCTCAAGGATTTAGCTAGCCTTACATGAGAAGGAAGAGGAGCAAGCCAAAAGAACAAGAAACTATCTTGTGTGAAGAAGCCACCAACGAAGGAAGAGGAAAAGCACACCAAGGAAGGAGAAAAGCAATGTTTGGATGAGTAATAAGCTTCCAAATGAGTCATATATTTTAAAAGAACAAGGAGGAAGTCATAGGTGATGATAAAAAGTCGATGGTGTTGCATGGGATAGGACAAAATCTAGAAGCCACTTGGCTTTTAATGAATGGAAAAGACAAAATGAATTAAACCCAATTAATTAAGCACTAATCCCACTTAAGCTCTAAACATGGCACTAACATAATTCCCACAATTATTTATTCACTAATCTCATGCCATTAGGCAATCCTTTTCAGTACAAAAAGGCTCACTCAATCAGTCAGTTGGAATTTTCCGGTCCGGGCAAGAACCCCGAAAAATTCCAGAAAAATTTCCATAAATCCCTAAAAATGTAAAACAATTTATGGCGCACTCCAAATAATTTTTCAAATACAACTTTCACATAAATTTCACAAAGAATCGCAATTTGAAACCTAAGCCGGAAAATGTCACGAATGCATGTATACCGTGTGCATGTGCAAAACTATCATCAGTTATAGAGGCTATATAATGGATGTGCATGCCGAGTTAAAATTCAAATCTCCTAACCCGTCCCAAATTACCAATAAACCTTTTCTATGGGAGATGGGATGTTACAGATAAGTCATTTTAAGGTGAAGATGTCACTTATCTGTACAAGTGGTGAACTTTTTTGTATTTTTTAACATAGATGTGATATTTTATGTATGAAGGTGTGGTACAATTTGCATTAAGGCATAGTATCCTAATATTTAAGTGAAGTTGTTGTACAATTTGCATTAAGACATAGTATCATAATATTTAAGTGATAGTATTCTCATTTTAAGGTGAACATGTGACTTATTTATTATGGGTGGTGGTATTTGATGTATGAAAATCAAGTATCATTTCAACTAAGGCATGATATTCTTCATATTCAATAAAGTACTCTTATATTAAAATGAATGTGTCTATTATACGTAGTGATATTTTTTGAACATAAGAGTAGTATTAGATGTATAAAATTATTGTATAACTTTAGCTGAGCTATGGTATTCTTCATATTAAGTGATGGTATTCCTAATTTAGGGTGAACGTGTGAACTTTCACAATGGGTGGCAATATTTGTTATACATAATCATGATATTAGATTTACAAAGGTTTGATATGGTTTTAAATGAATTATGATAGTCTTTGTAATCAATGATGGTATTGGATTTACAAAATGCTGGCATAATTTTTATTTAAGCATGGTATTCTTTGTACATGGTGATGGTATTATCATTTTTAAAGTGAATATATAATTGCTTTTGAATGTGTGGTGGAATTTTTTGAACATAAATATGGTATTGGATGTATGATTATATAGAATAATTTTAGCTAAGCTATGGTATTCCTTATCCTCAATGGTATTTTATTATGGGTGGTGGATTTTTGGGTACATAAGCATGGTAATAGATTATAAAATTCTAGTATAGTTTTAACCGATCCATGGTATTCTTCATACTAAGTGATGATATTCCTAATTTTTGATGAATGTATGAATTGTCTATTACGACTGGTGATATTTTTTGTACTAAGTGATGATATTCCTAATTTATGCCTTAGGTTATGTTTAATTTTGGATGGAATGAAATTGGGGTTTATTTCAAAGTTCAAAATTGGGATTTTTTGAAATTGTTGCTTTAGATGGCTTGGATTAGTGATGAATTTGAGATATCCTAAGTTAATTTTGATGTTTATGCTTTAGGTGAAGTTTAATTTGAAAAATTGTAAATTGGGGGTTTAGGCCAAATTAGAAATTTGGAGATTTTGTGAATTAATGGTGTAGAATCATCAATAATAGTAGGAATTGGTGAAATATGAAATCACTAAATTGGTTTAGGCCAATTTTGAAAATTGGGGATTTTAAAATTGGAGATTGAAATAGCTTGAATATGTGAGAATTTGATGTTTTCTAAGCTCAATTTGAGAAATTAAGTTAATTATGATATTGAATTTGATTGAATTGGTTTAGGTTAGATTTTAGAAATTAATGATGTAAATATCTTGGAATTAGTATGAATTGATGACTTATGCATCAAATTGAAGGATTAAGTTATTTATGAGATTGAATTTTGATGAAATTGCTTTAGGGAATGTTAAATTGGAAGAAAGAAGGAGGCTTTGGAGCAATTGAGGCACAAAGCAAGTTGTTAGCATGGATATGAGGTGGATAGTATATTTATATTTTGATTTATAAGCTATATGTGAATTTTTGAAAATTAAAGAAAACAAAATTTGATTTTTGATAAATTATTGTTGATAAAAATGTTTGAAAAAGGATGTAAATGTTTGAAATTATGATTTCGAAGGGTTAAAATGAGTTTTAGAAAATGCAAGAATTATGAAATTCATGGTTTTCAAATTATTTGATTTATGATTTAAATGATTTAAAGAATTAGTGCGTATATTGTGATGAATTTGATGAATATGTGATTTAAGTGAATTGCATTCGATTTGTTATATGAATTCATGTGGATATATGTTTGTGTCATTTATGACACATTATGATGATATGATATGAAAATTTTAAAGAAAATTAAGATTTTGAAAAGTGCCTTCGGGCAATCTGAAATTCTGTTTTGCTTATGTGCTATGTGGGTTTGGTCAGGTCCTTTTGTGAGTCAGTGCACTGTCTCTACTTGTTAAAGCCTTCTCTCGGCTGCCTGCAAGAGGCAATGGAGTTTCGATTACGGACTCCCTTCACGGCTACACTGAACCGCTATGCAGAAAGTGCGATGACGTCTGTTCACGGTACCGCAGGATCACTTTATGAGGCTATGCGATCGTCTATTAGGACCGAAACCAAACCATTTTGAAATGTTATGTGCTTTTTGCTTTTGTTCATATTTGTGATGCATTGAAAATGTGTTGCATTCATGTATGCATTATTTGGAATGATTTGAGAATTTGAATGAGAAATTGAGCTTTGAAATCGAGAAATTTTTGGAAATTAGTAATAAAGAATTTGAAAATGTTGAAAGTTGAAGAAATAAGTTTTTGTTGAAAGATTTACAAAATAACAAATTTTTTGAGAAATGTTTTTGCTTATGTTTCAATTTATAAATATATTATCCTGACTTCCGAGCTCACCCCCTTTCATCCCCAATCTTTAGGTTTTAAGCGAGAGATCGGATGGAAGGCGAGCATGACCTCGATCCAATTTGTGCTTGTTCGTATTTTATGTGTAAAGTTTGATGTTCGTATTGGATTTTATGGATGGTTAGAAAGCCAGTAAAGTGTATTTAGTCCGAATGTAAAGAATGTATACAGTTATGCTAAAAATGAGTATGAATTGAATTTATGATATGTGTAAGTAAATTATGGAGTTATATATGAATTGAAATGTATGTGAATGGATTTGCTCGTGGCCAGCAAATATATATGATTGTATTGTGTTCGGATTGAGACTTTTGAAGTGTTAGGTATATAATTGCGTTTGTTTCTGCTGGGTTTCCGGACAGGAGGTCCGATGATGGTTGTTAAGGTTGGATGTGATTTTGTGATTTTAGAAGTGTGTTTTTATCATTGCAGAATTTTTAGGATGTCAAAATACAGCCGTTATGCTGCCCGATTTTCGGTAAAAATCGGGTTAAGATAAGAATAAGAATTAAGAAGTTAGTTTGGTAAAGATGAGATTTGCGTGATTAAGACAAATTATATGAATTGAGTGTTATATGAGGATAAATTTCCAAAGAGGAAATTGTATGGATTGATTATGATTTGAATGTGATTGAGTAAAGAGAAAAGGAATGAATAAGAAAGAAAGAAAAAGAACAAAAAATTTATACCGGATTTTGGAACGTCTTAGGGTTTCCAACGCGATTATGTTGATCTATTCGATCGTTTTCTTTGAGTATTGTTCTCGGATGTCGGATCCGCTTTGCATAAGTGTTTGTTTCCGCTTTCGTTTGTTTGATTATTGCGTTTATCCCCGCCTTATGATTCGATTTCGTTCTATTCGCTTTGTTATCCGTTTTCTTAAGTATCGATTCCGCTACGTTTCGTTTAGCTATCTGCCACTTTGTTTTCGTTTCCGTCTGTTCGGCTTTTTCGGTTGGGATCTGGTTCCCGGATCGGGTCCCAACATAGATGGTATTAGAGCCCAGTATTATGATCATACTTGGGCATTTGTTTCTAGCTGATGTGTATAAGAAGAATGTTCAAGCATAAGATTGAATTTGTGACATTGTGATAAAGATAAAGTGTATACCAAAGTGATTGATAGATGAAGATGATAAGAATGTTAAGTGATTTTAGGAAATTGTGCTGAAATTGAGATTTGAAGTTCATGAGGAATTAGGATGATTTGGAAGTCGTTTAGGAAAAGTTGTTTTGGACAGAATCGTTGATTGAGGTTTTGACCTCTTTCGAGACCTAATTTGATTTTGAGTACTTTAGGGAAGTTGTATAGCTTCCTTTGATCTTTTTATTGACACCAAATTTGTCAAATTCCGAGTTCGGGATCGAGAGATATGATTTTTGAAAAATTCGGTTTTGAAGTTCCGATATTTTGTTTTTAATCCGATCCCTTTTGTAATCTTTTGCTTATAATTCCTTCGTCCGACATCCGATTGATTTGATTCTCGAAGCGTTGGATTCTTAAGACAATTAATTTCATTTTTATGAAGAATTATTATTTTTAGGAGATTAAATGGAAAGAGATTGATTGAACCAAAGTAAGAGATTTGGTTATAGGTTATAAGCTGGATAATTTGCTGAACATGGTTCAGTATTTTGCGATATTCGGGAGCTGTACAACTCCGATTGAGTTGATTCTTGAGGCCAAATAAATTTAAGATATAGGGATACAACTCTTGTGAAGGGATCGAAATTTAATTTCGTCCCTAATGTTGTTAATTTCTGGAATTTAATTAGCGTAATGTTCAGTTTCGGATTTTGTGAAGGTCCGATAGTATTTCGGCTATAAATTCTTCGTTTCTGATCCGAATTGAGCACGGTCAGTGGCGTTAGATTCGTATGATCTAGAGTAACAATTTTCAAGAAGAAAGTTTGTCCAAATTATTTCTTTTAGATGCTTGAAAACAGGACGCAAGTAGTCAGTTTTTCAAGTTCCTGCAGGGGCAATTTTGGAAATAGGCAAATAAGTGAGGGACAACTTGGTCATTTGTGCTCCATTTTAATGACATGGCAGAACACATCAGATGGCTGTCGTATAAGGCATGTGGTTCACGAAATTAAGAAGAAAAAATAAGAAAGAAAATAAGAGAGAAATAAGAGAAGAGAAGAAACGAAGAAGGAGAAGAAGAAGGGAGTTCGTGAAAGAGCAAGGTAAGTTCGGTTTTTTTCATGGTTTTTCAAGAGATTTTCGATGCTATCAAGAGGGAAACATGAGGAAAATGATGAAAGCTTCATCTTGGGCAAGAAAAAATTCGAAAATCAAGAGAGAGAAGGTAAGAGCAATCTTTTGAACTTTGTGTTTTTGATGAATTTTTGGTTGAGAAACATGGAAAAGGACTTGGGTTTGTGATTTATGAAGTTGATTTTGATATTCATGCCTTAGGTTATGTTTAATTTTAGATGGAATGAAATTGGGGTTTATGTCAAAGTTCAAAATTGGGATTTTTTGAAATTGTTGCTTTAGATGGCTTGGATTAGTGATGAATTTGAGATATCCTAAGTTAATTTTGATGTTTATGCTTTAGGTGAAGTTTAATTTGAAAAATTGTAAATTGGGGGTTTAGGCCAAATTAGAAGTTTGGGGATTTTGTGAATTAATGGTGTAGAATCATTAATAATAGTAGGAATTGGTGAAATATGAAATCACTAAATTGGTTTAGGCCAAATTTGAAAATTGGGGATTTTCAAAATTGGAGATTGAAATAGCTTGAATATGTGAGAATTTGATGTTTTCTAAGCTCAATTTGAGAAATTAAGTTAATTATGATATTGAATTTGATTGAATTGGTTTAGGTTCAATTTGGAATTTGGAGATTTTAGAAATTAATGATGTACATATCTTGGAATTAGTATGAATTGATGACTTATGCATCAAATTGAAGGATTAAGTTATTTATGAGATTGAATTTTGATGAAATTACTTTAGGAATGTTAAATTGGAAGAAAGAAGGAGGCTTTGGAGCAATTGAGGCCTGAAAGCAAGTTGTTAGCATGGATATGAGGTGGATAGTATATTTATATTTTGATTTATAAGCTATACGTGAATTTTGAAAATTAAAGAAAACAAATTTTGATTTTGATAAATTATTGTTGATAAAATGTTTGAAAAGGATGTAAATATTTGAAATTATGATTTGAAGGGTTAAAATGAGTTTTAGAAAATGCAAGAAATAAGAAATTCATGGTTTTCAAATTATTTGATTTATGATTTAAAGAATTAGTGCATATATTGTGATGAATTTGATGAATATGTGATTTAAGTGAATTGCATTCGATTTGTTATATGAATTCATGTGGATATATGTTTGTGTCATTTATGACACATTATGATGATATGATATGAAAATTTTAAAGAAAATTAAGATTTTGAAAAGTGCCTTCGGGCAATCTGAAATTCCATTTTGCTTATGTGCTATGTGGGTTTGGTCAGGTCCTTTTGTGAGTCAGTGCACTGTCTCTACTTGTTAAAGCCTTCTCTCGGCTGCCCGCAAGAGGCAATGGAGTTCCGATTACGGACTCCCTTCACGGCTATACTTAACCGCTATACGAGAAAGTGTAGTACGTCCTGTTCACGGCTGCATAGGATCGCTTTGCGAGACTGTGCAGTACGTCCTGTTAGGACCGAAACCAAACCATTTTGAAATGTTATGTGCTTTTTGCTTTTGTTCATATTTGTGATGCATTGAAAATGTGTTGCATTCATGTATGCATTATTTGGAATGATTTGAGAATTTGAATGAGAAATTGAGCTTTGAAATCGAGAAATTTTTGGAAATTAGTAATAAAGAATATGAAAATGTGGAAAGTTGAAGAAATAAGTTTTTGTTGAAAGATTTGCAAAATAACAAATGTTTTGAGAAATGTTTTTGCTTATGTTTCAATTTATAAATATATTATCCACGAGCTTTCGAGCTCACCCCCCCTTTCATCCCCAATCTCCAGGTTTTTAAGCAGGAGATCAGATGGAAGACGAGCATGACCTCAGTCCAATTTGTGCTTGTTCGTATTGGATTTTATAGATGGTTAGAAAGCCAGTAAAGTGTATTTAGTCCGAATGTAAAGAATGTATCTGATTATGCTAAAATGAGTATGAATTGAATTTATGATATGTAAGTAAATTATGGAGTTATATATGAATTGAAATGTATGTGAATGGATTTGCATGTGGCCAGCAAATGTATATGATTGTATTGTGTTCGGATTGAGACTTTTGAAGTGTTAGGTATAGAATTGCATTTGTTTCTGCTGGGTTTCTGGACAGGAGGTCCGATGATGGTTGTTAAGGTTGGATGTGATTTTGTGATTTTAGAATTGTGTTTTTATCATTGCAGAATTTTTGGGATGTCAAAATACAGCCGTTATGTTGCCCGATTTTCGGTAAAAATCGGGTTAAGATAAGAATAAGAATTAAGAAGTTAGTTTGGTAAAGATGAGATTTGTGTGATTAAGACAAATTATATGAATTGAGTGTTATATGAGGATAAATTTCCAAAGAGGAAATTGTATGGATTGATTATGATTTGAATGTGATTGAGTAAAGAGAAAAGGAATGAATAAGAAAGAAAGATAAAGAAAAAAAAATTATACCGGATTTTAGAACGTCTTAGGGTTTCCAACGCGATTATGTTCATCTATTCGATCGTTTTCTATGAGTATTGTTCTCGGATGTCGGATCCGCTTTGCATAAGTGTTTGTTTCCGCTTTCGTTTGATTGATTATTGCGTTTATCCCCGCCTTATGATTCGATTTCGTTCTATTCGCTTTGTTATCCATTTTTTTAAGTATCGATTCCGCTACGTTTCGTTTAGCTATCTGCCACTTCGTTTTAGTTTCTGTCTGTTCAGCTTTTTCGGTTGGGATCCGGTTCCCGGATCGGGTCCCAACATAGATGGTATTAGAGCCCAGTATTATGATCGTACTTGGGCGTTTGTGTCTAGCTGATGTGTATAAGAAGAATGTTCAAGCATAAGATTGAATTTGTGAGATTGTGATAAAGATAAAGTGTATACCAAAGTGATTGATAGATGAAGATGATAAGAATGTTAAGTGATTTTAGGAAATTGTGCTAAAATTGAGATTTGAAGTTCATGAGGAATTAGGATGATTTGATTTAGTATATTCATTTGTGAGTGAAAGATGAGCATGGAGATGGATTTTTATGAAGTATGTGAAGACCTCATTAAGTGATTGATGAGGGTTAAGAACTTTGATGAATTTTAGGTTTGTGATTATGAAATCGTGATTAAAATTTCATGATGAATCTTGATGACTTGCTTTTGGATATTTATGTGTGAAATGAAATGAGGAATGATTGAGAGATGAGATAAAGCATAAAAATATATGTGTGAAAGATCAATAGGTTGATTTTGGATGATTATTGGCCCATATTGGGTTCCTTAAGAAATGGGACCATTGACTTGTGAAAATGTGTTAAGAAATATTTTATTTGAGGAAATAGTGTTTTGATATAAATGAGAAGTGAAAAATAGTGATTAAGTTAAGAATATGTGTGATAAGAAATTGATAAGAAAGTAATGTGACTATTATTAGGAGGATATGTTACTTGATGACTATGTATGAATTTCGAGGACGAAAATCTTTTAAGAGGGGGAGAAATGTTGGACCCCGATCTTTAATTGGAATTTAGAAATAGTAAATGAAATTGAATGATTGTTTTGTTTAAGTATTATGTTATAGATGAAATTATGCTTTAAGGAAAATTTGAGAAAAGAATTATGAGTTTTCAATGTATTTGATAATTGTGGAGATTTGTATGGGTTATGAAAGTTTAAGCGAATGAATTGATTGAAAAGTTAGTAGAAAATCAAGAAACAAAGAAAGAAAGTGAGAGAATTTGAAAAAAAATTAAGAAAGTTGACTTTTGGAGATAGAAAGTGTGACTTGAGAGTTGACATTTTGTTTGAGGCAAAATTTGAGAAAATTGTCTTCTGGAAACTTGTAGTTTATGTCAAGAGCTTTCTGTAGCTATAAAGTTTGATATTTTTCGATATCGGAAGTGAGAGTTATGATCAGTCAAAGTTTGCTTGAAATTTGACTTTTTGAAGAAAAAGTTGACTTTTTGATTTAGGCAAAATTCGAGAAAATGATCAACATAAAAATTGTAGCCTCTATCGAGAGCTTTTTTGGGCATAAAGTTTGCTATTTTTCGATGTTGGGATTGAGAGATATGATTTTCTGAAGATATGCTTTGTTTTGAAAATGCTATTAAGTATAGATTTGTGTCTTCTATGTTTCGAGGCCACTCGTCGTATGGAATTAGTTTGAATTAGAGTAAGTTGTCTTCATTAAAGTTTTAGATGATGTTTTTATCTTTCCATTGATATAAAGTTTGCAATTTTTCGATATCGGGGCTAGGAGTTATGAGCGATTAAAAATTGGAAGTTGTTTAGGAAAAGTTGTTTTGGACAGAATCGTTGATTAAGGTTTTGACCTCTTCGAGACCTAATTTGATTTTGAGTACTTCAGGGAAGTTGTATAGCTTCCTTTAATCTTTTTATTGACACCAAATTTGTCAAATTCCGAGTTCGGGATCGAGAGATATGATTTTTGAAAAGTTCAGTTTTGAAGTTCCGATATTTTGTTTTTAATCCGATCCCTTTTGTAATCTTTTGCTTATAATTCCTTCGTCCGACATCCGATTGATTTGATTCTCGAAGCGTTGGATTCCTAAGACAATTAATTTCATTTTTATGAAGAATTATGATTTTTAGGAGATTAAATGGAAAGAGATTGATTGAACCAAAGTAAGAGATTTGGTTATAGGTTATAAGCTGGATAATTTGCTGAACATGGTTTAGTATTTTGCGATATTCGGGAGCTGTACAACTCCGATTGAGTTGATTCTTGAGGCCAAATAAATTTAAGATATAGGGCTACAACTCCTGTGAAGGGATCGAAATTTAATTTCATCCCTAAGGTTGTTAATTTCTGGAATTTAATTAGCGTAATGTTCAGTTTCGGAGTTTTGTGAAGGTCCGATAGTATTTCGGCTATAAATTCTTCGTTTCTGATCCGAATTGAGTGCGGTCGGTGGCGTTGGATTTGTATGATCTATAGGAACAATTTTAAGAAGAAAGTTTGTCTAAATTATTTTCTTTAGATGCTTGAAAACAGGACGCAAGTAGTCAGTTTTTCAAGTTCCTGCAGGGGCAATTTTGGAAATAGGCAAATAAGTGAGGGGCAACTTGGTCATTTATGACCCATTTTAATGACATGGCAGAACACATCAGATGGCTGTCGTATAAGGCATGTGGTTCACAAAATTAAGAAGAAAAAATAAGAAAGAAAATAAGAGAGAAATAAGAGAAGAGAAGAAACGAAGAAGGAGAAGAAGAAGGGAGTTTGTGAGAGAGCAAGGTAAGTTCGGTTTTTTTCATCGTTTTTCAAGAGATTTTTGATGCTATCAAAAGGGAAACATGAGGAAAATGATGAAAGCTTCATCTTGGGCAAGAAAAAATTCGAAAATCAAGAGAGAGAAGGTAAGAGCAGTCTTTTGAACTTTGTGTTTTTGATGAATTTTTGGTTGAGAAACATGGAAAAGGACTTGGGTTTTTTGATTTATGAAGTTGATTTTGATATTTATGCCTTAGGTTATGTTTAATTTTGGATGGAATAAAATTGGGGTTTATGTCGAAGTTCAAAATTGGGGTTTTTTTAAATTGTTGCTTTAGATGGCTTGGATTAGTGATGAATTTGAGATATCCTAAGTTAATTTTGATGTTTATGCTTTAGGTGAAGTTTAATTTGAAAAATTATAAATTGGGGGTTTAGGCCAAATTAGAAATTTGGGGATTTTGTGAATTAATAGTGTAGAATCATCAATAATAGTAGGAATTGGTGAAATATGAAATCGCTAAATTGGTTTAGGCCACTTTTGAAAATTGGAGATTTTCAAAATTGGAGATTGAAATAGCTTGAATATGTGAGGAATTGATGCTTTCTAAGCTCAATTTGAGAAATTAAGTTAATTATGATATTGAATTTGATTGAATTGGTTTAGGTTCAATTTGGAATTTGGAGATTTTAGAAATTAATGATGTACATAACTTGGAATTAGTATGAATTGATGATTTATGCATCAAATTGAAGGATTAAGTTATTTATGAGATTGAATTTTGATGAAATTGCTTTAGGGAATGTTAAATTGGAAGAAAGAAGGAGGCTTTGGAGCAATTGAGGCCTGAAAGCAAGTTGTTAGCATGGATATGAGGTGGGTAGTATATTTATATTTTGATTTATAAGCTATATGTGAATTTTGAAAATTAAAGAAAACAAAATTTGATTTTGATAAATTATTGTTGATAAAATGTTTGAAAAAGGATGTCAATGTTTGAAATTATGATTTGAAGGGTTAAAATGAGTTTTAGAAAATGCAAGAATTATGAAATTCATGGTTTTCAAATTATTTGATTTATGATTTAAATGATTTAAAGAATTAGTGCGTATATTGTGATGAATTTGATGAATATGTGATTTAAGTTAATTGCATTCGATTTGTTATATGAATTCATGTGGATATATGTTTGTGTCATTTATGACACATTATGATGATATGATATGAAAATTTTAAAGAAAATTAAGATTTAGAAAAGTGCCTTCGAGCAATCTGAAATTCCGTTTTGCTTATGTGCTATGTGGGTTTGGTTAGGTCCTTTTATGAGTCAGTGCACTGTCTCTACTTGTTAAAGCCTTCTCTCGACTGCCCGCAAGAGGTAATGGAGTTCCGATTCAGGACTCCCTTCACGGCTACACTGAATCGTTATGCGAGAAAGTGTAGTATGTCTTTTCACTACCGCAGTGATCGCTTATAGACTGCAGGTATGACGTCATCTGTTAGAACCGGAACCAAACCATTTTTGAAATGTTATGTGCTTTTTGCTTTTGTTCATATTTGTGATGCATTGAAAATGTGTTGCATTCATGTATGCATTATTTGGAATGATTTGAGAATTTGAATGAGAAATTGAGCTTTGAAATCGAGAAATTTTTGGAAATTAGTAATAAAGAATTTGAAAATGTGGAAAGTTGAAGGAATAAGTTTTTGTTGAAAGATTTGCAGAATAACAAATGTTTTGAGAAATGTTTTTGCTTATGTTTCAATTTATAAATATATTATTCACGAGCTTCCGAGCTTACCCCCCTTTCATCCCCAATCTCCAGGTTTTTAAGCAGGAGATCGGATGGAAGACGAGCATGACCTCAGTCCAATTTGTGCTTGTTCGTATTTATGTGTAAAGTTTGATGTTCGTATTGGATTTTATGGATGGTTAGAAAGCCAGAAAGTGTATTTAGTCCGAATGTAAAGAATGTATCTGATTATCTTTGAAAATGAGTATGAATTGAATTTATGATATGTGTAAGTAAATTATGGAGTTATATATGAATTGAAATGTATGTGAATGGATTTGCTCGTGGCCAGCAAATGTATATGATTGTATTGTGTTCGGATTGAGACTTTTGAAGTGTTAGGTATAGAATTGCGTTTATTTCTGCTGGGTTTCCGGACAGGAGGTCCGATGATGGTTGTTAAGGTTGGATGTGATTTTGTGATTTTAGAAGTGTGTTTTTATCATTACAGAATTTTTGGGATGTCAAAATACAGCCGTTATGTTGCCCGATTTTTGGTAAAAATCGGGTTAAGATAAGAATAAGAATTAAGAAGTTAGTTTGGTAAAGATGAGATTTGCGTGATTAAGACAAATTATATGAATTGAGTGTTATATGAGGATAAATTTCCAAAGAGGAAATTGTATGGATTGATTATGATTTGAATGTGATTGAGTAAAGAGAAAAGGAATGAATAAGAAAGAAAGAAAAAGAAAAAAAAATTATACCGGATTTTGGAACGTCTTAGGGTTTCCAACGCGATTGTGTTCATCTATTCGATCGTTTTCTTTGAGTATTGTTCTCGGATGTCGGATCCGCTTTGCATAAGTGTTTGTTTCCGCTTTCGTTTGATTGATTATTGCGTTTATCCCCGCCTTATGATTCGATTTCGTTCTATTCGCTTTGTTATCCGTTTTGTTAAGTATCGATTCCGCTGCGTTTCGTTTAGCTATCTGCCACTTCGTTTTCGTTTCCGTCTGTTCGGCTTTTTCAGTTGGGATCCGGTTCTTGGATCGGGTCCCAACATAGATGGTATCAGAGCCCAGTATTATGATCGTACTTGGGCGTTTGTGTCTAGCTGATGTGTATAAGAAGATTGTTCAAGCATAAGATTGAATTTGTGAGTTTGTGATAAAGATAAAGTGTATACCAAAGTGATTGATAGATGAAGATGATAAGAATGTTAAGTGATTTTAGGAAATTGTGCATGAAATTAAGATTTGAAGTTCATGAGGAATTAGGATGAGTTGATTTAGTATATTCATTTGTGAGTGAAAGATGAGCATGGAGATGGATTTTTATGAAGTATGTGAAGACCTCATTAAGTGATTGATGAGGGTTAAGAACTTTGATAAATTTTAGGTTTGTGATTATGAAATCGTGATTAAAATTTCATGATGAATCTTGATGACTTGCTTTTGGATATTTATGTGTGAGATGAAATGAGGAATGATTGAGAGATGAGATAAAGGATAAAAATATATGTGTGAAAGATCAATAGGTTGATTTTGGATGATTATTGGCCCATATTGGGTTCCTTAAGAAATGAGACCATTGACTTGTGAAAATGTGTTAAGAAATATTTTATTTAAGGAAATAGTGTTTTGATATAAATGAGAAGTGAAAAATAGTGATTAAGTTAAGAATATGTGTGATAAGAAATTGATAAGAAAGTAATGTGACTATTATTAGGAGGATATGTTACTTGATGACTATGTATGAATTTCGAGGACGAAATTCTTTTAAGATGGAGAGAAATGTTGGACCCCGATCTTTAATTGGAATTTAGAAATAGTAAATGAAATTGAATGAGTGTTTTGTTTAAGTATTATGTTATAGATGAAATTATGCTTTAAGGAAATTTTGAGAAAAGAATTATGAGTTTTCAATGTATTTGATAATTGTGGAGATTTGTATGGGTTATGAAAGTTTAAGCGAATGATTTGACTGAAAAGTTAGTAGAAAATCAAGAAATAAAGAAAGAAAGTGAGAGAATTTGAAAAAAAAATTAAGAAAGTTGACTTTTGGAGATAGAAAGTTTGACTTGAGAGTTGACATTTTGTTTGAGGCAAAATTTGAGAAAATTGTCTTCTGGAAACTTGTAGTTTATGTCAAGAGCTTTCTGTAGCCATAAAGTTTGATATTTTTCGATATCGGAAGCAAGAGTTATGATCAGTCAAAGTTCGCTTGAAGTTTAACTTTTTGAAGAAAAAGTTGACCTTTTGATTTAGGCAAAATTCGAGATTTTGACCTCTTTCAAGACCTAATTTGATTTTGAGTACTTCAGGGAAGTTGTAGAGCTTCCTTTGATATTTTTATTGACACCAAATTTGTCAAATTCTGAGTTCGGGATCGAGAGATGTGATTTTTGAAAAGTTTGGTTTTGAAGTTCCGATATTTTGTTTTTAATCCGATCCCTTTTGTAATCTTTTGCTTATAATTCCTTCGTCCGACATCCGATTGATTTGATTCTCTAAGCGTTGGATTTCTAAGACAATTAATTTCATTTTTATGAAGAATTATGATTTTTAGGAGATTAAATGGAAAGAGATTGATTGAACCAAAGTACGAGATTTGGTTATAGGTTATAAGATGGATAATTTGCTGAACATGGTTCAGTATTTTGCGATATTCGGGAGCTGTACAACTCTGATTGAGTTGATTCTTGAGGCCAAATAAATTTAAGATATAGGGCTACAACTCTTGTGAAGGGATCGAAATTTAATTTCATCCCTAATGTTGTTAATTTCTGGAATTTAATTCGCATAATGTTCAGTTTCGGATTTTGTGAAGGTCCGATAGTATTTCGGCTATAAATTCTTCGTTTCTGATCCGAATTGAGCGCGGTCAGTGGCGTTGGATTCATATGATCTAGAGGAAAAATTTTCAAGAATAATGTTTGTCCAAATTATTTCGTTTAGATGCTTGAAAACAGTACGCAAATAGTCAGTTTTTCAAGTTCTTGCAGGGGCAATTTTGGAAATAGGCAAATAAGTGAGGGACAACTTGGTCATTTGTGCCCCATTTTAATGACATGGCAGAACACATCAGATGTCTGTCGTATAAGGCATGTGGTTCACGAAATGAAGAATCAAAAATAAGAAAGAAAATAAGAGAGAAACAAGAGAAGAGAAGAAACGAAGAAGGAGAAGAAGAAGGGAGTTCGAGAGATAGCAAGGTAAGTTCGGTTTTTTTCATGGTTTTTTAAGAGATTTTCGATGCTATCAAGAGGGAAACATGAGGAAATGATGAAAGCTTCATCTTGGGCAAGAAAAAATTCGAAAATCGAGAGAGAGAAGGTAAGAGCAATCTTTTGAACTTTGTGTTTTTGATGAATTTTTTGTTGAGAAACTTGGAAAAGGACTTGGGTTTGTGATTTATGAAGTTGATTTTGATATTTATGCCTTAGGTTATATTTAATTTTGGATGGAATGAAATTGGGGTTTATGTCAAAGTTCAAAATTGGGGTTTTTTGAAATTGTTGCTTTAGATGGCTTGGATTAGTGATGAATTTGAGATATCCTAAGTTAATTTTGATGTTTATGCTTTAGGTGAAGTTTAATTGAAAAATTGTAAATTGGGGGTTTAGCCCAAATTAGAAATTTGGGGATTTTGTGAATTAATAGTATAGAATCATCAATAATAGTAGGAATTGGTGAAATATGAAATCAATTTTGAAGAAATTGTGATTTATGGTATTGAATTTGTGTAAATTGGTTTAGGCCAATTTTGAAAATTGGGGATTTTCAAAATTGGAGATTGAAATAGCTTGAATATGTGAGGAATTGATGTTTTCTAAGCTCAATTTGAGAAATTTAATTAATTATGATATTGAATTTGATTAAATTGGTTTAGGTTCAATTTGAAATTTGGGGATTTTAGAAATTAATGATGTACATATCTTGGAATTAGTATGAATTGATGACTTATGCATCAAATTGAAGGATTAAGTTATTTATGAGATTGAATTTTGATGAAATTGCTTTAGGGAATGTTAAATTAGAAGAAAGAAGGAGGCTTTGGAGCAATTGAGGCACAAAGCAAGTTGTTAGCATGGATATGAGGTGGGTAGTATATTTATATTTTGATTTATAAGCTATATGTGAATTTTTGAAAATTAAAGAAAACAAAATTTGATTTTTGATAAATTATTGTTGATAAAAATGTTTGAAAAAGGATGTAAATGTTTGAAATTATGATTTCGAAGGGTTAAAATGAGTTTTAGAAAATGCAAGAATTATGAAATTCATGGTTTTCAAATTATTTGATTTATGATTTAAATGATTTAAAGAATTAGTGCATATATTGTAATGAATTTGATGAATATGTGATTTAAGTGAATTGCATTCGATTTGTTATATGAATTCATGTGGATATATGTTTGTGTTATTTATGATGATTATGATGATATGATATGAAAATTTAAAGAAAATTAAGATTTTGAAAAGTGCCTTGAACAATCTGAAATTCGTTTTGCTTATGTGCTATGTGGGTTTGGTTAGGTCCTTTTATGAGTCAGTCCACTGTCTCTACTTGTTAAAGCCTTCTCTCGGCTGCCCAAGAGGCAATGGAGTTAGATTACGGACTCCTTCACGGCTATAATCGAATCGCTATGCGGGAAAGTGTAGTACATCTGTTCACTTACCGCAGGATCGCTTATGAGGCTATGCGAGACGTCTGTTAGGACCGAAACCAAACCATTTTGAAATGTTATGTGCTTTTTGCTTTTGTTCATATTTGTGATGCATTGAAAATGTGTTGCATTCATGTATGCATGATTTGGAATGATTTGAGAATTTGAATGAGAAATTGAGCTTTGAAATCGAGAAATTTTTGGAAATTAGTAATAAAGAATTTGAAAATGTGGAAAGTTGAAGAAATAAGTTTTTGTTGAAAGATTTGCAAAATAACAAATGTTTTGAGAAATGTTTTTGCTTATGTTTCAATTTATAAATATATTATCCACGAGCTTCCGAGCTCACCCCCCTTTCATCCCCAATCTCCAGGTTTTTAAGCAGGAGATCGGATGGAAGACGAGCATGACCTCAGTCCAATTTGTGCTTGTTCGTATTTATGTGTAAAGTTTGATGTTCGTATTGGATTTTATAGATGGTTAGAAAGCCAATAAAGTGTATTTAGTCCGAATGTATACAGTTATGCTGAAAATGAGTATGAATTGAATTTATGATATGTGTTTGTAAATTATGGAGTTATATATGAATTGGAATGTATGTGAATGGATTTGCTCGTGGCCAGTAAATGTATATGATTGTATTGTGTTCGGATTGAGACTTTTGAAGTGTTAGGTATAGAATTGCGTTTGTTTTTGCTGGGTTTCCGGATAGGAGGTCCGATGATGGTTGTTAAGGTTGGATGTGATTTTGTGATTTTAGAAGTGTGTTTTTATCATTGCAGAATTTTTAGGCTATCAAAATACAGCCGTTATGCTGCCCGATTTTCGGTAAAAATTGGGTTAAGATAAGAATAAGAATTAAGAAGTTAGTTTGGTAAAGATTAGATTTGCGTGATTAAGACAAATTATATGAATTGAGTGTTATATGAGGATAAATTTCCAAAGAGGAAATTGTATGGATTGATTATGATTTGAATGTGATTGAGTAAAGAGAAAAGGAATGAATAAGAAAGAAAGAAAAAGAAAAAAAAAATTATACTGGATTTTGGAACGTCTTAAGGTTTCCAACGCGATTGTGTTCATCTATTCAATCCTTTTCTTTGAGTATCGTTCTCGGATGTCGGATCCGCTTTGCATAAGTGTTTGTTTCCGCTTTCGTTTGATTGATTATTGCGTTTATCTCCGCCTTATGATTCGATTTCGTTCTATTCGCTTTGTTATCCGTTTTGTTAAGTATCGATTCCGCTGCGTTTCGTTTAGCTATCTGCCACTTCATTTTCGTTTCCGTCTGTTCGGCTTTTTCGGTTGGGATCCGGTTCCCGGATCGGATCCCAACAGTTTTACCCATTTGTAATGGCTATTATGTCTTTCAAATATTATATGACAGAGGCCATTACGTTTTTCAACATTATACGGTCTTATAACTTTATTTTAGTACTTTCATTTGAATATATCTTAATACTTATCAATTGTATGAAATTTAATATCTATATGTAAAGGTACGAATATTTTAAGAAATAACATTTCAATTAGTTCTTGAGTACTTTACAACTATCATGAATGGTATAAGTGTATTACTTTATGATTTTTATAACCAACTCTAAGTCTAAATAATGTACTATTAAAATATATTTGAAAAATGACATATAGTTTAAAATCTATTTATTTTAATATACCATTAAGCTCTGAAAGCTCTTAACATAATGTTTTCATGTATATGATAATTAAACTTTAACTTAACGAGAAGTTAAATTTGATATATTTTAACTCAAATTAGTAAATCTATACAATATATTTTAGCGTTAACTATACATTTAAGAAAAATAGAACTATTAATTTAAATATAACAAAACTTCAACTTAAAATTAGCATACAATTCTTATAAATTCCAGCATAAAATAATATTTAAATATATCTAACAGAGAGTAGAAACGAAGTCATGTTTAACTTGTGATACCCAACAACTTCGATAAGAGAAAAAATGTTGTCAAATAGTGGAGAACAAGCTCCTGCTTGTGATAGTTACATTCAGCATTAAATGTGTAAAGCCCATTTGTATAATAAAAACCTTTAAAATTGTATAACTAATCTGAATCTAGAAATTGGATTCGTTGATATGAAACCACCATCTTCGTCACTTTTCTCTCTACTTTTCAACTAGTAAAAACCACACTCTTTCATCTACATGTAACCCTTTCCCCATAAGTTTTCTCATTTTGTTTGTTTTGCAAAAAGATTTGAGAGAGTTATGGAAGTTCACAACCTCAAAGTGCCTCACACTTTTTGGTAAATTCTAAACAGACATATTATGTCATTTGAGTGATTTTGATCATCCTATACTAGATTGTAGTTAGTTTGCATGATGTGGTTGATTGGACAATAATTAAAGTTGCATGAATAGGTTAAAAAACAGAATAAAATAGGGTCAGAAAATGATAAAAAAAGAGGAGATGGGAGAAGTGGTGAAAGTGAAGATGATGGCATTGTTTTGAAATTTTAAGTTGCATTTAGGAGAAGAATAAGGAATGTAGAAAAGTTAAAGGCAAATCTGGAATTTTGTTGTAAGAAGTGCATTTTTGGTATTAATTGAAATTGATGAGGTTAAAATGAGACTTTTAATTAGTTAAGGGTATTTTAGTAATTATTGGGACGTTAGTATGGATATTGTTTTATGATTGAGAATGAATTAGAAAAGGTAATAATGTTGTATTATTAATGTAATTAAGTAAGAAACTTTTGTAAGTTAGTGTAATAGACTTTTGTAAATTCTAGGTTTGAAAATCCAATTAAAAAGTAATTGGGATTATCAATTAGTTGAATCAAAATTGAGATAAAGATAACCTTGGAATTTACTCGTAAAATTAATTACTATTTGGTTATTAATAATTATATTTTGAATTATTCATTAACTTAATTAATGATTAATAACTACATGCATGAATTATATTTACTTTAATTATCAAATAATTAATGTAGTATACGATGTTTCATTGGTATATGTTGTTACGTTTTTCTAAGGTGTACTACTTGTTAAGTTGACGGGAATTGTGTTAATAAAAAAAAAACTAGTAGATAATAATTTGTGAATAATTGGTAAAAATCGAAAATAGATGGCTTACCTAGGATAGGCTACGTTCGATGGTCTTAGATGGATGGATAGATGGTGTCGATATGAGTGGGGTAGTGACTAGGTATCTATCCATGGAGCAAATATTGGGGCATCCTGAGTCTCAAGGATGTCCTATATAGATGACTAGGTATCGGATTAGTATCATGATATCCTTAGTCCTGGGGAAATCTTATGTCAATGGCTAGGTACTAGAGTAGTACAGGGTACCAAAAGAGATTGAGAAATGGAGGTATCTAGTGTCAATATTTGTACATTTAATTATGTTTTCATTGATGAGAGATTGTGATGAGAAGAGCAAACAAACCATTAGATTTACACCTAATAGGTTAAATTGGGCCTAGAAAATTTAGTTAAATATTAGAATAAAACATAAATAGCAGTTGAAATTAATATTTGTGTAATCATCATTTGGTGAAATTTTTGAGATGTTTGTTAACTTTTGGATTAGAATGAGGACTGTTTTGTACATACGTATTATATGTATGATTTAATCAGTCACTAAGTGTTATAATTATTTATTGAGTTAATTGGTTTTAAGGGTAAGGTTGGTTGTCCTCACTGAGTTGGCAGCTCACCCCTTGCCATTATTATTTTTTAAGAGATCCAGTGATTGTTGATAACCCCAGTGTACTTGATTAATAAAGTGGAGATTAGGTGGAGCCAGCAGATTACTTTTGTATAGTTGTTGGAATGTAAGTGTATAATTTAAAACGTGAGAATTGGAGTAGTTATGTTGTATAGAATATGTTTTTGGGTTTGACAAACAATCATCTATTTTGAAACTAACGAGGACTTTGATGGTTGATGGTTTATTTTAGGAATTATTTGGTTAATTATAGTTTATCAATTTTTAGGAGCATCACAGAATGAAACTTTCAAAGGATTCAATAATCTAGAATGAAATTGTCTATAAGATATAAATAACATACTATATTTGAATTTTTAAAATACTTTTAAATAATGTTGAAACATAATGTCAGGTTAACCTTGACTTAACATAAACTCAAATTTAATCAAATCCAAATTTATTGATTAAGCACATAAATTTACCGAACCCTTATTATAAAATATTCCTTAATTTGTTTTAACGCCTCCCACTTTGTTTTCATTTTTAGTTCTCAACATCTCACTCATCATCATCCTCCTTCTTGGTGATTTCAGTTCTCCCTCTTCTTGATGATAAATAAGACATATTGTATTTACATTAAAAAACTTACATAAACAATCATGGTTAATGGTAAAAAAAAATCCAAAGCTTGACATATTTCTAGTAGGATACCCATGGTGACACTACACAGAGGGATCTCACCTTTCACCTACTCACTTTCTCTTACTCTGTGCAAAAAAGGAAAAAAGAAATCATCCTTGTTATATGAATCTTCATTTTCTATGACAAACGACTTCAACAAAAAATCACATCCTTATTCTCCCAATAGTTGTCTTCTCTTTGATTTACTAATAAAAAATACCTCTATTTCTTCAAGAACAACATTTTTCACTCAAGAACTTAATAGAATCATGTTATTATCACTTCGATTCAAAATTTTCAATTTAGTATAGGGAAAATTAAGCCCAATTATTGAGTATGAGTAATGAAGATTCTATCATGGAATTACCCCTAATAAATAATAATGTTGTTATCAAAGTTATCTTAAGTCTTTTTATCCTAAACCTATTGATGATATTTTTACAAAGACTATGGCCTGTTTGGCAGTCAATGGATTGTACTCATTGTTAGATGATTCTATCAGTAGTTAACTAATAGCATATTAATATAGTTGATTTAACTAGCTATTATCATCAACTATTTATTTAAAGATGTTTGGTAAAATTAACCATTTAGTATTAACTGTTTAAGTGTAAAATGACTTGTAAGGGCATGATTTAAAAAAGGAGTTATAAGGACATGTATTATGTAGCACCCCACTTTCACAAGATACATACTCGACATCTTGAGCGATATCCAAGTCTATACCCAATGAAAGTGGCATGTTAACATACTCATTCAGATACTCAGACACTAGAAACTTAGTACAAAATTTTTTTCACATGCATACGCAAAAAACAATAATAAAAAAATCTAGCCATACTTTAATTCATAAATATTTTCATTTACAAGAGTTACCAACATTTCTCAAATCTTCATAATTTCATTAATCAGTAGGGCCCATTTCAGATACAAAATACTCACAATCATAACGTCATTACAATAAAAATGCATTCACATACACACTGTACAATAATTTCAAAATACATTTTTAGTACAAAAATTAAATGGAAAATTCTATGCAAACACGAACTGATCCCGACCTCTATCTTTCACTTGTATCCAGTAGGTATACTCTTATTTGCCTAATGGGGTATTTTCTGAGACTGAAAAATATTTGCAAATTTTCGGTGAGTTTTGTGAACTCAATAAGTGACCATCCTCAATGGCTCACTCAATCACATAACACATACAATTCACATATTCACATAATTCACATAGGTCGTTTATACTCATACTGAATCACATACACTTGTTCAATCATTTCATATTTTTCATTCAACACATACCACACTCTGAAATCATTCAACCCATTATAATCATTCACATCTTATGCATATGCAATACTTATGAGCCTTAGTTCCTGTTTTATTTCTTTGTTGTGATCGAGCACCTATAACTGTCCTATATTCATTGTGGATATCAGGCTCATTAATAACTGTCCCGTATCTATTATGGATATCGAGCTCATTAATAATTGTCCCGTATCTATTGTGGATATCGAGCTCATTAATAACTGTCTCATATTTATTAGGGATACGGGGCTCATTAATAACTATCCCGTATCTATTATAGATACCGAGCTTATTAATAACTGTCCCGTATCCATTGGAGATACCAAGTTCATTTTATATAGTGAGCCTTTGGCTTTTAATCACTTTTTGAGCTCTAGGATATTTTTTACATTTTGAGCTCTAAGCTTTTTTTCAGTGGCTACTCCGATCATAATTGCCTTTATCTTTTATGGATTCATGTAATGAAATGCATCAATCACATATGATCAACTATTCATTTTCACATATCATCAAACAGTAATTCAACATTCAACATTAAAGTTGAGAATCATTCTTTTTCATTCATATGCATATTCACAATTTTTCTTCAGAACTAGGTCCGGCATTTAACAATTAGTCAAGTCATGTATCACGTATTTTATCAAATTCACATACAATGAGCACTTCAATATCTCAATCATACCTCACAATCATTTGACCTTCTTTCTGGAAATCAACATAATCAATCACATTCATATGATCATTCAGTAGTCAATCAATACAAAAATTCAAAATAAAACAAACAATGAAATGAGACCATCTAGGTTGACTCACAGTATGCTTTAGATTAGCATTTGCTTCCAAGATCTAGAAATGTCTAGATGATGGCACTCTATATGTTCCTTTAAATCATGCAAAATATACACATATCACAATTTTGCACAATTGTATAAGTGTCTATCGATGCACACATATGTATATTAAATATGTACAATGCATGTTCAATGGCATTCCCGGGTGTATATCCTTAATACATATCTCATAACCAATTGTTAAGATCTTTGAATCATTCCTTAATGTTTAAAACACTCTCCTTACATTAGTAACTCAATACTACTTCAATTGGGCTCATTTAGTATCACTAACAAGCCTAAACATCTCATTAAACAACTTTGATAAGTCAATCATTCATAAACAAACATCTATTGGGACAAACATCATAACTTTTTTCTGTAGATATCAGATCAATGTCATCTTAGAACAGTTTTGCAGAATACTTCTAGATCTACAACTTCCGTGAAGACTTTGAAATAAAATTTTTCCATTTGGAGGGTCAAAACATACGGCGGTTTGAATTCACATTGGCAACCCATGTTTCTTTTGGGTCTGCTGATGTTTTTGCATCAAAAATACACGGTCGTGTCAATTAACAAGGCCTGACCGTGTAACCTTCAGGTTTACTCAATTCTCCTTCTTCAAAACCCCTCCAATGGATCCTACATCCATTCTAACATCACTTCCACTTACAATCTTCCCAAATTCACCTTTTTTAATGTAATATCACTCCATAACCATTGAAACACTAATCAAATTTCATTCACTCTCAATTCTCAACTCATTTGATTTATCATCTCAAATGGATAACTTCTTCAAATATACCTAATTTCAACTCAACATCATCCATAAACATTTCATGATGGCCCCCAAATGTTTTTTCTTGATTAATAAACACGATTATATTAATTTTGGGGTCTTGCAAGATGAATTTATGTTGGAATTAATTAGCATGTTAATGTGAGTGAGATTATATGACATAGGTTAATTGAATTAAAGTATTAGGGTGGTAAGATAGCATGAGGGGCATTGTTAGAACATCTCTTAAGTTGTAAAGTCTTAAGGCATTAAACGAAGGGCATAAAAGGGGAGAAAAAATTAGTTGTTTTGCATTTGGAAGAAGCCACAAACTTGAATGAGAAAAGAGAGAAGAGAGAGAGAAGCACGAAAAAGGAGAGAAAGAAGAGAAAAGAAGGGAGGTCAACTAAGTTTTAATTTTTTTTAGTCTTTAAGAGGGATTTTGGGGTTGAGCAAGAAGGGAAAAGAAAGAGGAAGGTTAAAGCTTCAATTATAGCAAAGAAACTGTTGCACCCCACTCCCACAAGACCCGAACCCGACATCGATGGTGATATCTGAGTCCGTACCCCGCGAGGCTGGTATGCTAAATCACTCAATCGTTCGAAAACCGATATATATTCTTTTAAACCACAAACATATATGCAGAAACGATACTCATATTGGGCCCACATTCATTCATAAATAATTTCAATAAACACAATTTTCAATAGCCATTCGGGCCCTTTCACAAATTCAAAACACTTGAGTCATTGAGAAATACAAAATTATATAAAAAGTTACGAAAAGTACACTTCAATAAAAAATAAAGAAATGCAATGCAAACGGGAACTGATCCCGACCTTTATGCTTCACTTGAATGCTGTAGGGATACTCTCGTTGGCCTAACGGGGTATTCTCCTGAGTCCTAAAAAATATTTGCAAATTTTGGGTGAGTTTTGCGAATTCAGTGAGTGACCATCATCGATGGCTCACCCAGTCACATAACACATAATCGCATTCACAATGTTTCACACTTCACATTCAATAGATATAATCACTCATATTATGCATATGCAGTATACATGAGACCCACTTTTCATTTGTTATTTGGTTGTAACTGAGTGCCTAAACTGTCCCTTATAGGGTTTATTGATAATTGTCCCATATAGGGCTCATTGATAACTGTCCCATATAGGGCTCATTAAATGTTGAGCCTGAGGCTTTGAATCACTTTTGAGCTCGAGGCTCTTTTTCACTCGTGGCTCTTTTTCACTCGTTGAACTTTAAGCTCTAATCGGTGGCTACTCTGGTCACAACTTCTGTTATGTTTCATGCATTCATGAAATGGAATGAATCATCTTATTTGCATGTTCCCATTCAATCTCATTCTCATATAATCGAACCTTAGTCTGGCATTCAACATTAAATTGAGAAACACATTTTCACTTACATGCAAATGCATATTTAGAACACATTTAACATGCCCATTAAGTACACTTAGTTCTTCTTATTCACATACAACAGCACTTCAATATCTCATCAATCATCACAATCATCGGACCTTCTGTCCGGAATCAACAATCAAGACACATTCATTTCGCCATTCAGTAGTCAATTAATACAAAAATCAAATAAAACAAAACAAACAATAAAATGAGACCATTTAGATCTACTCACAGTACGCTCCAGAGTAGCATTAGCTTTCATGATCCGGAAACGTCTGGATGTGGAAATTCTATCCTGTACCATCCATATGCAAAACACATTTTGTACACACATTATTAATTGTACAATCACATAAACATTCAGTTTTTCACACATGTATATGTGTAATGTATAATGCATGCTCAATGACAATCCCGGGTATATGTTCTAAATTCACATCTTATGCTTATTCTCAATTCATGATTCATATTATCTAATTGAACTTAGACTTATACTTCATTTGCATATGATCACTCTAAATTATCCATTCAATGTTTACCCTTTTATGTGTCTAATTCATTTATAAGCTT
The DNA here is from genome assembly GCA_029891385.1 of Erythroxylum novogranatense. Classification (NCBI taxonomy): domain Eukaryota; kingdom Viridiplantae; phylum Streptophyta; class Magnoliopsida; order Malpighiales; family Erythroxylaceae; genus Erythroxylum; species Erythroxylum novogranatense. Next base: position 33,395,909 of record CM057233.1, on the reverse strand, counting down.
ACACCTTAAAAACACTTGGTCACTCTATATCATAACTCAATTTCTCGTCATCTCTTTTCTGACCTTATATGATCTCATAATATCCAATTCTCTTTCACAATTAATCACTTAACACATATTATTCAACTTCCTTGAACAAAATTACAATCATATAAACATTTTCATTTCCATTCTACTCGTGCATTTGATACTTTGATTTCATCCATTCGTTCACTAAGTTTTAACCTTCAATTTCACTTCAAACCTATCATACATTAGTCCCATAAACCAAGGATCATTCTGGGTTCACTTTAAGACCCATTTAAGCCTTAATTAGTGTCACTTGACCCATAAATGTCTGTTAAACGGACATCTATGTTCGTTAAAAGGACCTTTACGGGTCACTTACAGAACATTGAAAATTTGACCCTATATTCATGCAATCACATTCACATATCATCAAAACTTTCATTTCTTATAAATTCTCCAAAATTCTAGACCTTCGGGTCCACTGTTCACATTCAATTAGAAAGTGAAACTGAGGTAATTTGGTTATACTCACATAAGCCTAATTTCTTAACACATATCATTACAAATTCTATTTTATTCTTAACCCAACAACATATGTCTCATTCGTGAGGGCATTACTTCTTATACATGGGTCCAATGTTTTTCAAACTTCCCAGAACTCTATTTAACACATAAATTCACATTTCTTCTTTTATGCCTATGCTCTATTTCAGTCATTAAGGGAATCCAAATCTCCCATTTACAATCAGCCTTAACATGCAGTCATGGGTTGGACCTTTTCTGACTCAAAACCTTATAACTCATTCATTTCTCATCCAATTAAGGTGATTCAAAGCTTAATTTCCAATAGACTCATATGGCTATCACATATACAAAAATGACTAAAAAATAATGTAAATTGGATTTATTGAGATTTTTAAAATCCTGACCTGTTTCTGTTCTCTTATGTATCACTAAGGTTAGTAACAACCTTCCCTTATTCGGCCATATCTAACAGAATACTCAACCAATTAAAATTTCCTTTCTAAATAACTTATATCACACATTTTTTAGCATTTCGTAAGAAGAAATCATCATCCAATTCTAACTCTAAGGTCTTCAAACAATTAACTTTCAGTTTTCGTTTCAATCTCGCTGATATTCTGAACCAGTACCAATTCGGGGCCTGTTACTCTTATTTGGCTCACCCTAAAATCGTGGAAAAACTCATGGAGATATTTTACATCTAGATATACAACTTATATTTTTTGATTTTGTCCAGATTTACATTTTAAAAAGCTAAAAAAAAAAACAAAGAGAGCCATGAATCTGTCTCCATGACAGCTTAACCTTCAAAACCCTAGGTTTTGATTTAACCCTCCAAATCACCATAAAAACGAAATCCCTTCAAGTATAAGTGTCATTAGACATCAACGAACAATAATCCATCATCCAAATCATGCAACTCATACTTTCCCTCAAATGGGTTTCACAAAAGATGAGAGAAACCAAGCTTTAATCCATGGATCTAAGCAAAGGAATATAGGCTTACCTTTTTATACTACCCAAATGGCTTCATTCTCCTTCTAAATCTTGTTAAAAAAGTTGAAAAAGCTTGAGATCTATCTCCCATGGAGGTTTCAGTGGTGTAGAGAGAAGAAGAAGACCATCTTTTGTCTTATTCTCCAACTTGGCTTCTTATATACTCCTCTTTTTCACTTAATTACAAAAATGCCATCCTTGTTCTGGTTTTTAAAACATTTGTCCGTATAATTTCCTGTAACCACCGAAAAATGTCATACATCATTACATTGATGTCACTAAAAATAATTATCCACTGTCCTGGTTTTAATAACATCAGTCTCAAATACCGATTTATTTCGGTGTATCGAGTAAACTAGATACCGAAATTTCTACTCCAATTTTCTCCCAAAGTTTTCAAAGGCATTTGTTAATACATCCAAAAATCATTTATCTAAATTTTCATTGCCACTTGACAGTAAATTCTACTACCAGTTAATAATTGTCTTGCCACTTGGCATTTTTTCTAATCCAAAAATTACCCCGAATGTTTTTCAAGAAATTTTTCCCACAATTCTCTAAAAATTCTAAATCAGCAATCATACTTCCCAAGACAATTTTTTTATACCAATAAACCACAATTCTCAATAACAATCACATTAATTGATACCGGAAAATGTCATGAATGCATGTATGGTCATTTTCATGTACAAAAAAATTCACTATTCACGAGTATGAATATGCTATATTATGCATTAGCATGAAATGCTTTTCTAAGCTCTCTTTGGTCACTCATATTTACAATTCTAACCTTCCCGCAGCTAACGGAATGTTACAATTCTCCCCTCCTTAAAGAAATTTCATCTTCAAAATTAATTTCTGATTAATGAATAAGGTAGGGGCACTATTATCTCATATGCTCCTCCATTTCCCATATCACTTCACTACTCAAATACTTTCTTCCAAAAGACCACAATTGATAGATTCAATATGTCTCGTAATCCCTTGTTTAGATGTCACTTTTTCTTGATTATTTCCTTGATGATTTTTAGATTACTCACTTTTTCATTTCCAGTCTCAACAACACATATATCATATCATAACAATACTTCCTAACCATACCTATATAACACTGTGCGAATCCAACACCTCTTTTATGGTTTATACTTACTCCCAAATTCATAGTCCTATTATTGCCATAGTTTTATATGGACCACTTCATATCAGACTAAATTTTCCCTAATTTACACCTGTATATCTATCTAAGTGCGCCTTGGAAAAGGTGAAACAAGTCATCTGTTTCACTTCTCATCGGTGTTAACACTTAACTCTTATATCTATCCTATGATATTCTATAACCTTGATGTTGATCCACTTAACTCATTCGTCACTATCTTGGATCGATTAAACCCTATTATAGATTCATTTTGCTCATCAATAGTATCTCGAATAATTTCTAGCCTTCAACCGTTTTTAGGCCCTCTTCATTTCAATATAGGGGTGACGACTCCTTTTTGTCGTATAAGGCCTTATACAGTATTCTAATAGTATCTCCAATATAACGATTATTATGCCTGATTTCAATTTAAACTATATGTTAATCTCGTGTTCCTCTGAACTCCAAAAATATAAGCTTTATACCTGTCTCCAACAGTCAAGACTATTGGTAACTCAAACATGTACTCACTCGGTTCTATATTCTTAGCCATCAATTGCTCTTTCGATGTACTCTTACTAGGACATATAGCTTCAATTGTTTCTTGTGTTTTTTTTTCTAACAGTCTCTTTATCAGGTATTACACATACTTCTTAATCCAATCATAAATATCATTTACTCGAAAGTTGGATCTATTTTCAATTCCTCGATCAGGTTCACAATTTCTTAATCCTCAATTTGTTCTTTGCCAATCCTTTTGGATAATTATACTTTCTTTTTACCACTTTTTTTTTCTTGGCACTCTAAACTCATTATTGCATTCGATTTGATAACCTTAACAACCAAATTTATGGTATTCTCTGCTATTGAATTTTTCTATTCAATGCATTTGATTGCAACACTAGATTTATTAGGAAATACGCACATGCACAATCCTTTCCAATTCAATAATTACCTCAATCTTTACTTATTTGTATATTTATATGTATATGCAAAATATTTCTTTACATATAATATCTTCAAACTTTCAAAATAATCACTATTGCAACAAGTTCCAATTCATATATCAAAATTCGACTCATGAAGCTTCGATTGTCCCTATGTATGCAGAATCATTTTATAATGTTGCAATAGTTTCCATCTTGATCTCCAATGGGAAACTCTACTATATATACTACAATATCTCCAAATCTGAATGGCATAATTAACATTGGGGTTATAGTTCCTCAAAAACTCTTTATACAATCATCACTCATACGGTTTACTTATTTTTCGTCCAGTATTCAATATATTCTCTTTACCTTTCAAACACACTTGAAATACCATCTATGATCATAGTCACTAACTGATACAATTTTGTTTGGACCACTTTAACCTTTAATATCATAATAATATTGGGGTATTGTTAACTATAATAGATGTAACCCAAAACTCCTTGTGCCTATGTTTAGTTCTCATAATTCATTAAGTAACTGATTCCTCAGTGAAGTAGTGTTATCACATGCTATTCTTAATTTCCCAATTTACTTATCTTTCTCGAATAATTTTCTCCATTCTTTAGAGTTCTTCATATTTTGCATTAACCTATTCCATTGTCTGCACATTCATACCAATTTCTCCACACATTTCAATATATTAGCAAACATAACTTCCTGTGTTGGTAACACATTCATCAGATATGATTTGCATCTCCCAAACATATTTACACAGACAATAATGTGGACCTAAGTTCTCCTCACATTAGCTAGGGTGTCCCTTCAAATTCAAAAATCTATTTACATAGTTGGATACTTTACATCAACAAGATGCATACACTCTCAATAGCATTTTCTAACTCTTACGCTTGAGTCTTCATTTGGGATATGACTCAAATATTCACTTTTTAACTCAATAACTACTCATTTCTGATTTGTTCCTTCATTACCCATTCTTAGATTGAATCATCTGGTTTAGATTGAATCATCTGGTTTACTAAACCTATCTCAGTGAAAGTCTTCTTTATAAGAAGATTTCTTGGTACTTTCCTCGAAATTGCTCATGAAATTCTCATCAATCAACTATTTTCCATGATTACTTATCAGTCATTCTTACCACCTCAAAAAGATCAATTTCAACTTTTCATAATATCTCAATAAGATCAATTTATGCCATAACTTTTAAGATCGGAACATCCTTTTTAATCAGGCTTATTGAAGCATTAAACAAATTATTTACTCTAGTACCTTGGTATATACCATCAAAATCATTACATCTTATCTAGAGATGTAGTTAGGACAACTCACCAATTGATAACTTATAGTAAGGATACCTTGATCTCATTCGATTCTAGACAACACTCCCTCTTTTTTGCCTATCCTCGGTCGTGGGGATTATGCCATGATCATGTTCTTCTTTTTTTTCCTCAAATTCTTCATATATGCTAATATCATTAACTATCTCAATTCATTCAATTTGGATGTATAGCTGAGATTATTACATCATTCTTTCTCTAACTACATCTTTGCTCAATCATCTTTATCGAGTACACATCCTTTCCATTTCAATCTCAAAGTAATATTTTTCCTATTCGGACTCAAAATTCATGTTCCATTTCAATTCCTCAATAAGATGTACAATTCCGTATCCTCAGTTTTTGGGCTTTGTTAATTCTTTCATATGAAATTGCTCTTGCTTCAATATCTAGGGATACTTCATTTTGTCCAAATTCTATGCTCTTTATTACACTAGATGAGGTGACCTCCATATGTGAATTCATGCTTCACTGCTACTGGGATTTCAATTTAATGCATCAGATACAAGACTAGATTTACAGTGAAACATTCATTTGTACAATTATAATCTGTAAGTAACTCTATTTTTTGTCTTAGTTTTATATTCAATCCTTGCATACGCAATGATTACCTCGAGCTTATTGATCTGTACATGTCCAAAATGTCTCGATATATCTAATTTCTCCAATTCTCAAAGTAATCACTATTATAACAATTCTAAACCATGTATCAAAATAAACCTATGAGACTTTAATTATCTCTATGCATACAAAATCACTTTATATTGTTACAAAAGATTGTATCTTGATCTCCAATGTGAAACTTCATTATATACTGCATAATCTTTAAATACAAATGGCATATTTAACCTTGAAAACTTTTTCGTCTACCGTTATCATCGTCTCACCTTCCTATTTTCATTATTTTGTCATACCTACATATGTTCACAATAATTCGGAATCATAGATGCATAATCATCCTAAAATTTTGATTTCGTTCCCACTAACATATTCTTACAATAAGTCATAATGTCTTATCACAATAATCAAATAACCATTCCAAGCCCAATTTCAGCCTCTGTAGGTTATAGAAACTTTTGTTTTCATCCAACTTTGTTCATACACTTTAAATCTTGCCATTTCTATCATCTCTCTATTTTTCTTCTACCAATCCATAACAAAATATGCATATTTATCCCACGTTCAAGGATATATTACCCCAGTATAACATTGATGTCGTATTCCATAATACTTACACCAATACAAATATGCTAAATCTTTATTTATCATATCGAACCATACACTTTTTCTTATTTCAAGATATCCACAACTTCCATTTTCTCACCTTATGACATATCATCACTTTTCTCACTATTTCTATGAACTTAAACACTTAACACATGTTCATACGTGTGACTCAGACTAGGGATCAGTTGCCACTGTTTGCTAGAATATGACTTAAATGCAAGTAACTTGACACATATTTCAAAACAATTCCCATACAAGATAGTACTTATAGGCTCTGATACCACATAAATGTTGCACCCACTCCCACAAGACCTTAACCCGACATCGATGGTGATATCTGAGTCCGTGCCCCGCGAGAGTGGTGTGCCAAATCACTCAATCGTTCGAAAACTAGTATATATATTTTTAAACCACAAACATATATGTGGAAACGATACTCACATTGGGCCCACATTCATTCATAAACAATTTCAATAAACACAATTTTCAATAGCCATTTGAGCCCTTTCACAAATTCAAAACACTTGAGTCATTGAGAAATACAAAATTATACAAAAAGTTACGAAAAGTACACTTCAATACAAAATAAAGAAATGCAATGCAAACGGGAACTGATCCCGACCTCTATGCTTCACTTGAATGCTGAAGGGATACTCCCGTTGGCCTGACGGGGTATTCTTCTGAGTCCTGAAAAATATTTGCAAATTTTGGGTGAGTTTTACGAACTCAGTGAGTGACCATCATCGATGGCTCACCCAGTCACATAACACATAATCGCATTCACAATGTTTCACACTTCACATTCAATACATATAATCACTCATATTATGCATATACAGTGTACATGAGACCCACTTTTCATTTGTTATTTTGTTGTGATTGAGTGCCTAAACTGTCTCTTATATGATTCATTGATAACTGTCCCATCTAGGGCTCATTGATAATTGTCCCATATAGGGCTCATTAAATGTTGAGCCTGAGGATTTGAATCACTTTTGAGCTCGAGGCTCTTTTTAACTCTTTGAGCTTTAAGCTCTAATCGGTAGCTACTCTAGTCACAACTCCTGTTATGTTTCATGCATTCATGAAATGGAATGCATCATCTTATTTGCATGTTCCCATTCAATTTCATTCCCATATAATCGAACCTTAGTCTGGCATTCAACATTAAATTGAGAAACACAATTTCACTTACATGCAAATGCACATTTAGAACACATTTAACAGTCCCATTAAGTACACTTAATTCTTCTCATTCACATACAAATAACACTTCAATAACTTATCAATCATCACAATCATTGGACCTTCTGTCCGGAATCAACAATCAAGACGCATTCATTTTGCCATTCAGTAGTCAATTAATACAAAAATCAAATAAAACAAAACAAACAATAAAATGAGACCATCTAGATCTACTCACAGTACACTCCAGATTAGCATTAGCTTCCATGATTTGGAAACATCTGGATGTGGACATCCTATCCTGTACCATCCATATGCAAAACACATTTTGTACACACATTATTAATTGTACAATCACATAAACATTCAGTTTTTCACACATGTATATGTGTAATGTATAATGCATGCTCAATGACAATCTCGGGTATATGTTCTAAATTCACATCTTATGCTCATTCTCAACTCATGATTCATATTATCTAATTGAACTTAGACTTACACTTCATTTGCATATGATCACTCTAAATTATCCATTCAATGTTTACCCTTTTATATGTCTAATTCATTAATAAGCTTACACCGCAAAAACACTTTTTCACTCTATATCATAACTCAATTTCTCGTCATCTCTTTTCTGACCTTATATGATCTCATAATATCCAATTATCTTTCACAATTAATCACTTAACACATATTACTCAACTTCCTTGAACATAATTACAATCATATAAACATTTTCGTTTCCATTCTACTCATGCATTTGATACTTTGATTTCATCCATTCGTTCACTAAGTTTTAACCTTCAATTTCACTTCAAACCTATCATACATTAGTCCCATAAACCAAGGATCATTCTAGGTTCACTTTAAGATCCATTTAAGCCTTAATTAGTGTCACTTGACCCGTAAATGTCCGCTAAACGGACATCCATGTTCATTAAAACGACCTTTGGAAAATTTGACCCTATTCTCATGCAATCACATTCACATATCATCAAAACTTTCATTTCTTCTTATAAATTCTCCAAAATTTCAGACCTTCGGGTCCACTGTTCACGTTCAATTAGAAAGTGAAACTGAGGTAATTTGGTCATACTCACATAAGCCTAATTTCTTAAAACATATCATTACAAATTCTATTTTATTCTTAACCCAACAGCATAGGTCTCATTCGTGAAGGCATAACTTCTTATACATGGGTCCAGTGTTTTTCAAACTTCCTAGAACTCTACTTAACACATAAATTCACATTTCTTTTTTTATGCCTATGCTCTAATTCAGTCATTAAGGGAATCCAAATCTCCCATTTACAATCAGACTTAACATGCAGTCATGGGTTGGACTTTTTCTGACTCAAAACCTTATAACTCATTCATTTCTCATCCAATTAAGGTGATTCAAAGCTTTATTTTCAATAGACTCATATGGCTATCACATATCCAAAAACGGCTCAAAAATAATGTAAATTGGATTTATTGTGATTTTTAAAAACCTGACCTGTTTCTTTTCTCTTTTGTATCACTAAGGTTAGTAACAACCTTCACTTATTCCGCCATATCTAACAGAATACTCATCCAATTAAAATTTCCTTTCTAAAGAACTTAGATGACACATTTTGAGCATTTCGTAAGAAGAAATCATCATCCAATTCTAACTCTAAGGTCTTCAAACAATTAACTTTCAGTTCTCATTTCAATCTCGCTGATATTCTGAATCAATACCAATTCGGGGCCTGTTACTCTTATTCGACTCACCCTAAAATCGTGGAAAACATCATGGAGATAGTATACATCTAGATATACAACTTATATGTTTTTTAGTTTCTCCATATTCACACATTAAAAAGATTAAAAAAAAAAACAAAGAGAGCCACAAATCTGTCTCCATGACAGCTTAACCTTCAAAACCCTAGGTTTTGATTTAACCCTCCAAATCACCATAAAAACGAAATCCCTTCAAGTATAAGTGTCATTAGACATCAAAGAACAATAATCCATCATCCAAATCATGCAACTCATACTTTCCCTCAACTGGGTTTCACAAAAGAGGAGAGAAACCAAGCTTTAATGCATGGATCTAAGCAAAGGAATGGAGGCTTACCTTTTTATACTACCCAAATGGCTTCATTCTCCTTCTAAATCTTGTTACAAAAGTTGAAAAAGCTTGAGAGCTATCTCCCATGGAGGTTTCGGTGGTGTAGAGAAAAGAAGAAGACCATCTTTTGTCTTATTCTCCAAGTTGCCTTCTTATATACTCCTCTTTTCCACTTAATTACAAAAATGTCATCCTTGTTCTGGTTTTTAAAACATCTGTCCGTATAATTTCCTGTGACCACCAAAAAATGTCATACATCAATACATTGATGCCACTAAAAATAATTATCCACTGTCTTGATTTTAATGACATCAGTCTCAAATACCGATTTATTTCAGTGTACCGGGTAAATTAAATACCAAAATTTCTACTCCAATTTTCTCCCAAAGTTTTCAATGGAATTTGTTAATACATCCAAAAATTATTTATCTAAATTTCCATTGCCACTTGACAGTAAATTCTACTACCAATTAACAATTGTCTTGCCACTTGGCATTTTTTCTAATCCAAAAATTACCCCGAATATTTTTCAGGAAATTTTTCCCACAATTCTCTAAAAATTCTAAATCAACAATCATACTTTCCAAGACAATTTTTTTGGTATCCACAATTCTCAATAACAATCACATTAATTGATACCAGAAAATGTCATGAATGCATGTACAATCATTTTCATGTACAAAAAAATTCACTATTCACATGTATGAATATGCTATATTATGCATAAGCATGAAATGCTTTTCTAAGCTCTCTTTGGTCACTCATATTTACAATTCTAACCTTCCCGTAGGTAACGGGATGTTACAGAAACTCATTGTTTAGTGAAGATTCAAGGTAAGTTGGTGATTTAATATTTGGATTTTTAGAAAGGATTTGGTTCAAAGAGCTTGGAAAATGCATGGGTATAAGTATTCTAGAATCAATTTCATGCATAAGTTTCTTTGGGTTTTCCAATTGGAATTCATTTTTGAATGGGAATTCTTTCTAATGTTAAAGGAAGGTGAGAGAGGCAAGAGGAACAAGAGAAGAGACATCTTTGAGCAAGTTTTCAAGTAAGGAGACTAAGGTGGGTTATATTTTCATAATTTAATAATAATCCATCAATGTTTCTTTCAAGAAAAGAGAAATAAATGTTTTCAACTACTTTAAAAATATGCATTCATTGTTTTTTAAATGCTTTGAGAAAGTGATATATGTGTGTGTATGAAGTTTGTGGATGAACTATGAAACAAAAATGGAAATGATTTCAAAAGGATATCAAGTTTATAAAGTTATGTTTCGAAAAAATGCCACTTGGGAAACAAGTTTCCAAGATGTGAGATGCATAATTATATGGGTTTGTGGTGGTCCCCTAAGTATGCCAAGTGTACTTTGACCAAAGACTTGTTCTACCTGTCCACAAGTGGCATGGAGCTTCTTCATGGACTCCCCTAAGTTCACGGCTACACAAGACCCTTATGAGAATTGTGTAGTACATTTTGTTTTGGATCAACCCAAACCATTAAGATGTGCTTATGCGTTTACATGTGTTGACAAGTTTGATGATTGTTTGAATTATGCAAGTTGAGAAATTTATGTTGTATAGATTTTAATGAAAATTTGTTATGATCATGAGGGTTTTCAAAGGTTTTTGTTTGCTACCGATTATAGGCGATGAACAAGATATCGAGTGATCGAGTCGGGAGTGAAGGCATCACTCCAAATTGCATATTTTGTTCTTTTGAAGTTAGATCATGTAAAACAAGGCTTTAGTCGCGTTTTGAAAAATTATTGTTCTTGTAAAATTGGTATTTTTGGACTAAGATTTAAGGTGGCTCGAAATGCCCACTAAACCATTGTAAAAAGCTTTATTCTTTTGATGTTAATGAAATGTGAATGGTTCATGGATGATGTGAGTTGAAATTTAGATTTGCATGAAGAAGTAATCAACTTGAGTTGATGATTTTGGAACAAAAATCTTTGATATATATATGTATGCATAAGTGAGATGTTACGGAAAAGAAGATAGGAATTATGACTGATCAGATATAGTTGAAGGTCATGAGACAAATGCGTTGAGATTTGAGAGTAATGAGTAATGAAATCATTTTGGTAGTTGAATAGCTATGCTGAGAACATTCCAAGTTTGCATAATGCAAAATTTCAAGTCTTCCATAAGGGAAAAATTCATGTTTTGAATTTAGGAAAAAATCTGGATTGATCTAGGATGAATCTGACAAAATTTTCTTCATGAATTTTTATCTTTTCTTTCTAGCTTTCCAACGCTATAAAATATGAATTTTTTGGATATCGGAGTCAAAAGTTACGGTCCTTAGAAATGGAGGTGCTCAAGAGTATAGAATGCATCGTCTGGTGAGGATGCTTCATCTGGTGAGGATGTATCGTCTAATGAGGACGTTTTGTCCAGTGAGGATGTACCATTTAGTGAGGAGGCTTCGTCTGGTGAGGACGCTTCATCTAGTGAGGATGCTTCATCTGGTGATGACGTGTCATCTGGTGACGTCATATTGTCTGGTGATGACATCATATCTTTTGATGCATTGATCAATTGATCCTATTGTCTGGTCACATTTTTGGTCCCTGTAGATGATTGAATTTCACTTTGGAGTCTTCACAGAAGTTGTAGATCTAGAAGTTGTATTTCAAAATGCTTAATAAAGCACCCAATTTGAGGTTTATAGAGAAGGTTATGCCAATTCTCCTAAGAGAGGTACAATATGATTGAGGACATAAACATACTTGATTCTTTTGGCCATAACTTCATCGCTTGACCTCCAAATGAAGTGATTCTTGAAGGAATATACTCCTAATACATTTTTTCTAACTCTTATAAAAAATTGGTAACTTTTGATGTAGATTTCAAAAATATTAATGGAAAAAAAATGAGGGATTGGTTGGAAGAGCATAATTGGGTTATCAACGTACTTAGATTTTTAGGCATATCTTGAGTTATAGAACTCCGAATGAGGTGGTTCTTGTTTCAAAATAAACAAGAGGCACAGAGCGACAATTGTTTTGAAGAAGTAAAATTGTGATTTGGTGTTTAACTGGTGTAGGCACATCACCCTTATGGGACAATTGTTAATGAGGAGTCATTGAAATAACCTCATAAGGAAGCCCACTCACGCTTTATGACTCTGGATTGTTAGACTCCAGAAACTACAGGGTATTAAGCTCACATTCTCATGACTTCGATGTTGGGCTCTGGAAGTGAGATCCAACAGTTGTGGTATTAAAGCCTGTTTGGGTTCAGGTCTAGGTGTGTGATTAGGTTTAGGAGTATCCTAGGTATGAAATGGGTAGTTTAGGACATGAAATAAACATGCAACATTTTAAATGAACAACTTGCAATGTTTTGAATTATTGTACATGATTTGAAATTGTTTTGCATTAATTAAAGAGGTTTCAATGGTTTTAAATTGAAGGAGTGATTATGTCACCTCGGAAAAGAACTCGAGGAGCTCTAACTCGATCTAGCTCTTGCCAAGGGAGCACGGATGAATCCTATGTCCCACAAGATATGAACGCACATTCTGCTTAAAATCCTAAGGCACCTAGTATGCAATAGAAAGTGTCTCTACCGCCTTCACCGATGCCTCAAGCAAACCCTATGGATCTATAATTCTTTCAAGCCTTTTCTCAAGCTTTCACTTATGTCATGAGCCAGGGGTCATAAAGGTCGATGCAAGATCCAATAAATAGGAGTGGATAGTATGACAAGCTCCGTAAGTATGGAGTGGTAGATTTCAATGGTCCTATAAATCTCGAAAAGGTTTAAACATGATTGAAGAGAAAAATGAGAGTTCGGATTCAGATGAAGTGCTCTGATGAAGAGCAACTGGACTATGCAGTCAACTTGTTACGAAGGGGATGCACTCCACTGATAGGAATCAGTGCCTCATAGTCAGATTATGCCTCCGGTACTATCATGGAGAGATTTTGTGAAAATATTCAGGAAGAAATACCTTTTGAGGGTTTATGGACAAAAGAAGGCTAGGGAGTTTCTAAATCTCACATAGTGGGACATGAGTGTGAGTGAATATAAGTTGATGTTCACCCAGCTGTCACAGTATGTGGCAAACATTGTTGCCAATGAGCAGGATAAGTGTCGCAAGTTTGAGGGAGGTCTCTATTTAGGGATCAAGGAGAAAGTCTTGATTCACAATTTATTTGACTACCAGGAGATGGTAGATAATGCATTCCAGGTTGAAAAACTGAAGAATATAAAAAATGAAGTGAGCAGAAAGAGGAAGAATTGGAAACAACTTTCAAAGAAAGGGGTGAGTACTCCAATTCCTGGGAGGGGTATGAAGAGTTTCCATGCACAAAGTGAGGTGGGGAGTAGTGCCTCGGTTAGGGACAAGTGACGAAGGGCAGCTTCAGTGCAAGTCTCAACCACAGGGGGCAATAACAGGATGGAGAGGAGCAGGAACATGAACCCCCAATGTGAGCATTGTGGAAAGCTTCACAGGAAAGGGTGTTTCAAATTACTTAGAGCATGCTTCCGATGCAAAAAGAATGCACACATGATCAAGGATTGTTCCCAAGTAACAAGGCGAGAGGGGTCAAAGTTGCAAGACCCAAGGAGAGTAGAAACAGGGGAAACCAGATCAGTCGTCTAGGTGGGCAACTCTGGAGCTGCATGGAAGGCTATTCCTCCAGGAAGTCCTAAAGAACAGGATCAGCCAAGGGTATTCGTCATGACCAGATAGGAAGCTGTAGTCACACCTGAAATTGTTACTGAGTATGTTTTGATTGATTATGGCTCCACCCACTCATTTGTTTTTGCAAGCATGTCATTATATGGTGTGAATTCGGTGCTTTTGGATAGTCCCTTGATTGTTCGTACTCCTCTAGGAAGGAATGTGATAATAAGTCAAGCGTATAAAGGATGTGAGCTCTTCATCGATGGTGCTAGATTGGTAGTGGACTTACTACCTCTAGACCTAAAAGGTTTAGACGTTATACTTAAAATGGATGCCATGGAGAAGTACATGCGAAATTAGACTGTAGTCTCAAGAAGGTGGAATTTGATTTGGGTGACAGTGAGAAGGTGATTTTCAAATAGGACAGGAAACCACCATCACCAAGAATCATTTCGTCTTTGCTAGCTGATAGGATGATGGGAAAGGGATGTGAAGCCTTCTTGGCATATGTTGTGGACACTGATATGAATGAGGGAAGTTAGAGGATTTTTCAATTGTGAGAGAATTTTTATAAGTGTTTCCAGAGGACTTATTTGGTTTGCCATCAGTGAGGGAAATCGAGTTTGCCATCGACTTGATTCCCAGAATCGCACCCATTTCTATAACACCCTATAGAATGACTCTAGCTGAGCTGAAGGAACTTAAAAACAGTTGGATGAATTGCTAAAGAAGGGGTATATAAGACAAAGTTCGTCACCTTAGGGAGTGTCGATTTTGTTTGTTAAGAAGAAGGATGGAACATGACGCATGTGCATTGATTATCGAAGACTCATCACGGTGACTATTAAGAACAAGTACCCCCTGCCTTGGATTGATGATCTATTTGACTAGTTGTAGGGAGTAAAGGTCTTTTCCAAGATTGAACTCAAGTCAAGCTATCATCAACTTAAAATCAAGGAGTCTGATGTAAGCAAGACAGCCTTTAGGACTCATTATGGGCATTACAAGTTCCTATTCATGCCTTTTAGATTGACCAATGCTCCAGCTGTTTTTATGGATCTTATGAATTGGGTCTTCAGGGAGTATCTGGATCAGTTTGTTGTAATGTTTATCGATGGCATTCTGGTTTATTCCAAAAGTAAAGAAGAACATGAGGAACATCTCAGTATAGTGTTGCAAACATTGAGGGAGAAGAAACTTTACGCCAAATTCAGCAAATATGAATTTTGGCTTCATGAGTTGGTATTCCTTGAACATGTAATTTCTGAGAATGGGGTACATGTTGATCTGAGAAAAATTGAAGCAGTGGTGAAGTGGCATGCACCCAAGATAATGACAGAAGTGAGGAGTTTTCTAGGTCTGATAGGTTATTATAGGAGGTTTGTGGAAGGATACTAGGTTTTTGAGGAAGAATCATAAATTTGTCTAGAGTGAGGAATGTTAGAAAAGTTTTGACGACCTCAAGCACAGATTAACAAGTGCACTAATTTTGATTTTGCCTATTGGAGATGAGGGTTATATCATGTATAGTGACATTTCAAGAAAGGGTTTGGGTTGTGTATTAATGCAAGGAGACAGGGTGATAACTTATGCTTCACGGCAGTTAAAGCCTTATGAACTGAATTACCTGACCCATGATCTGGAATTGGCAGCAGTAATTTTTGCTTTGAAGATTTGGAGACGTTATTTGTACAGGGTTCAAACGAATATTTTTATAGATCATAAAAGTCTCAGGTATTTGTTGAGCCAAAAGGAATTGAATTTGAGATAAAGAAGGTGGTTAGAATTGCTCAAGGATTACAACCTGTTGATTGAGTACCATCTAGGAAAGGCGAATGTGGTAGCAGATGCCTTGAGTAGGAAATCCTCTATAGCTTACGCTCGAACAATTTATCTGTCGTTATTGGAAGAAATGTCGAAGCTTATAATAAGCTTGAAACAGAAGGAACCAAATTGTATTTTTGTTAATTTCAAAGTGAGATCGATACTCAAAGAAAAAGTTAAGGAGTTACAATCACAGGATGCAAAATTGAGTAAGCTTCGAGAAGAAATTCAAAATGGCAAGAAATCTGAAGTGGTAGTGAGGGATGATGGATTTATGGTTGTCGAAAGTAAACTTTATATTTCGAATGTCAAGGAAATAAAGGATAAAATACTGGATGAGGCATACAATGCACCTTATGTCATGCACCCAGGTAGCACCAGGATGTACAAAGATCTGAAAGAGCATTTCTGGTGGAAAGGTATGAAGAGAGATGTAACGGAATGTGTGAATAAGTGTCTAGTGTGTCAACAAGTTAAGGCTTAACACCAAGCACCTTCTAGTAAGTTAAGGTCATTGTCCATTCCTGAGTGGAAGTGGCAACAAGTGACCATGGACTTTCTTATGGGTTTGTCCAAGACCAGTAGGAACCATGATGTTATATGGGTCATTATTGATCGGTTGACAAAGTTAGCTCATTTCTGGCAGTTAAACAAATTGACTCTCTGCATGTACTAGCAAAGAAGTATATTGATGAGATAGTGAGGTTGTATGGGATTTTGGATTCTATAGTTTCTAACAAATATCCTCAGTTTACTTTGAGATTCTGAGGAAGCCTACAAGAGGCTCTGGGAACCAAATTGAATTTTAGCACTACCTTTTATCCTCAAATAGATGGCCAATCTGAGAGGACCATTATGACCCTTAAAGGAATGTTCAGGGCATGTGTGATGGATTTCAGGGGCGCTTGGGAGGAACACTTGCCATTGATCGAATTTGCTTATAATAATTTGTATCATTAAAGAATTCAGATAACTCTTTATCAAGCACTGTATGGAAGGAGATGTAGAACTCCAATATGTTGGGATGAAGAAGGAGAGAGAAAACTGATAGGTCTAGTGTAGCACCCCCTTACCATAGGATATGTGCCGGGACACCCGTGGGTCAATTCCGATACACACCCTATGATAAGGTTGTGCTACGAACCATCTCTAACACTCCACATGGCATCAAAATCATAAAGCATTAATATGAAATTCACTAATTTTTGAAACCATAAATTTCTCATTTCATAAACTCAAAGCAGTAAATTACACAACTGGTATTTTCTGTACATTACTCCAACAGAAAATCAAACATAAACCTAGCTAGGTCATCCTCAAAAGTGCCACCACTCGACCAAGTGCCATGACTTCTCTTGCCAACTCAATCTACACGGCGAAAAAGTCTCTCTGAAGCTATGAGACTACTCTCGGTCTGAAAAATAATTTGCAATTTTGGGTGAGTTTGCGAACTCGGTGAGAACCATCATCGATGGTTCACCCAATTCATGCATATACACAGTATAACACGATACACACGCTTATTTCACCAAAACACATTCAGAAGTACCACATGATTACTATATCAGTCAAAGGAACCAATTCAAATGCACATGAAATACGTATGTGACGCTTTTCCAATTTATTACGTTGTTGTGACCGAGCGCCTAAAACTGTCCCATTAAGGGCGCATTAAACGGTGAGCCTTAGGCTCGAATCATCAGGCTCAAGGCCCAATCACATTGAGCTTTAAGCTCTCGTTGGCTGCTCTGGTCACAACTGTCAATTACTGATCATGCAATTATGCATGAAATGCATATGTCCAAATAAAACAAAATCAACATCATAACTGATCCCAATTCAACATATTCACACAAGTCACTCCCAAGTAATCACATGAAAATCACATATAGCACTTCTATGTCAAAATCTCCCAATCCATCGGACCTCCGTCATGATCCGAGCATAAACAAACACAATCGTCCCACCATTATTCTCCACAGAGTTATAAGTGCATAATTATAAACACTTACTAATCGAGGAACCATCTAGGTTACTCACCTAATAACTTCCGAGCTAATGCCGGGAAGTCTCTGCAACGTTCGTGGGATGACGTTCCAACTGTGCCTCTATAACAATTAAAATAAGTACACATTACCAACTGTATAGTTAGAAATATCAAGCAATGCACACGAAATAATTAAAACGTATACAATGCATGTTCATAGCATTCCCGGCCCTAATCCAAAATTTTCCCATCATAAAAATTCCACCTAAAAATTAGAAATCTAACGGCACCAAAATTACTCAATTCGGGCCTCGATCGGTCCAAAAATAAATAAAACAGTGGCCACATAACTATTACCCGGACCCACGTCAATTTCCCGTCCAAAAATTCCCAATATCTCATAAAATGAAATTAAATATTCAATGAATCCGATGCCTCAAGAATCAGGTCAATCGGACGTCGGACGGAAAAGTTATTCACGAAAGAAACCAAAATTCACATTAAACAATTAATATCTATATATATATAACCCTTATTTCCTTTTTTTTCCTGATTTTCAACCAAACTTCCAACACCCATAACTCTTTTCACACAATTTAGAAAATTTTAAACCATATCTCATTGGAAAGATAATGAAACCCTCTACAAGTTTGATTTAGACCATTCAAAGTAATTCCACCCCTAAGGGTGTCAAAAATCCCATGAAAGCTACTGCTCACTCAAAGTCACTCAACACAGTACAGTATCTTGTAAATTCAGTAACTTTCATTCTCTTCAGTCAAAAATTACACAATAAATATGCTCATCAAGATCACAATGTTATCTAAAACTTTCATGAATAACCAAATCCTAATTCATTTACTAACTAGGTCAAATAATTCACCAAAGCATCTGCCTACTAAACTGTCCCAATCTGAGCAGTACATTTCCAACCAGTATATCTCCTAACAAAAATGTCAAAAAAATCACTACTTTATATCTCTGAAAAGATAAGATCTCAAACTTCAATTTTCATGAAGAACCCAAATTCCAATTCAACCTCTAACAATTTCAAAACTGTTATGCAAGTTTCTGCCATGATCAGCAATCCATGACCTAGCTTAGGTTCAGTTTTTGCAAATTCATTACTCCCATATCTGACGTCAAAAAATTACATGCCATATATCCTTTTCAACATAATTTCTTCCTCTACAACTTTTCAGAAGATCACCAAAGCCAATTCCAGTCACAAAAATTGCTAAAATTGCTTCCAATCAGAAAGCTTACAAAATCGACAATTAGGCTAGGTTTCCACAAATGACAGAAAATCAGTCAACATTCCACAATGGATAACTCCCAATATACAGATCTAAAAATAGAAAAATCAGTGGTAATGGAAAGCTAACTTAATATTCTTCAACTTTCATGAAGACCATTTTCCCAAATTCCATATCAATTAATTTAGAAAAATCAGCAAAACACTTTGGTCATAGTTTCGGTTACTGTTCATAGACACTAAAACAGGAACTTTCCATGCAAAAATTCGCCCTTCTAGAATTCCAATTTAACAACACCTATTTCATACAAAATTGTAGCCAACATCCCAAAGTTTAATTGGGCACAAACCCCACCTCATTTGCTCACCTACACAATTAGTTATGATCAAAACATTACAATAGGTTCAACACCAATTTTTCCAGATTTCATGCTTACCTCTTCCTCTTCCATTCTATCACTTTACCTACATCAACATACACTCATTTACACCTCCAATTCAACCACAAAATCATTACAACATTTACTTACATGATTAAACAAGATTTGGCAGCACATACACAAGTAACTTTCCTTAGTTTTCCATTCACCTAGACTTCCAACAAGCAAGCCAAAACCAAGCCAAAATCAATGGAAACCATTCATTCACTCATCCATACACAAGCATCCATTTACACCCATTCATACCTACCATTATCATCATGAATAAATGAACAAGTAATTCCCATGAATGCTTCTAACTACCAAAAGAATAAAGACAAACTCAATTCTTACCTTAATCAAGTTACAAGCTCTCAATTCTTCAAGTCTTTAATACTCTCCACTTACTACTACTTAAACACCACTCACGGCTATCCCAAGCATCACAAATATGATCAACAATTCAAGGTTTCAACTTAGTCTTGGATATGCATAAAGAAGAAGTAGGCAAAAAGCAAAGGAGGATGGGAGAAAGAAGAAGACAATCGAAGGATGAAGGAAAACACACCAAGGAAGGAGAACAAAGCTACGGATGAAGGAGGAGCTTCCAAAATGATTCATTTGTTTAACAAACCAAGGAAAAGTCGTAGGTAATGGCTCATATAAGACAAAGCTAATAAATAAAGGGACACTTGGCTTGGTTTTTAATGGGGAAAAGACAAAAACCTAACTTAATTAACATAATTCAATCATAACTCTAATCTAATTTAATCTTAATCCAACATATGCTAAGGGTTCTATAACAATTCCCACAATTATTTATTCAATAATCCAATGCCATTAGGCAGTCCTTTTTAGTATAGAAAAATTCACTAGGTCAGCCCGTTGGAAATTTTTTCGGTCCGGGCAAGAACCCCGAAAAATTTCAGAAAAATTTTCATAAATCCCTAAAAATATAAAACATACCTAGAGCACTTCAATTTTATTTTTCAAACACAATTATCACATAAATTTCACAAAAGACCAGAATTAGCCACTTATGCCGGAAAATGTCATGAATGCAGGTATACCATGTGCATGTGCAACAAATCATCAGTCATATCACTATAGAAACCATAGATGCCTGTGCATGCCAATGAATTATTCCTAACCCGTCCCAATTTACTAAAATACCCTTCCCATCGGTGATGGGATGTTACATCTAGAGTTGCTTCAAATGACAGTCGACAAGGTTACTTTGGTTAAGCAATGGATTAAGACAACACAAGATAGAATGAAAAGTTATATTGATGCACAACGGAATGAAATGTAGTATGAAGTTGGTGAGAAAGTCTTTCTTAAGATATCTCCTAGAAAGAAGTCATGAGGTTTGGCAAGAAGGACAAGTTGAGTCCAAGATATGTGGGTCCTTATGAGATTGTAGAGAGGATCGGACCGCTAGCCTATAGGTTGGCACTACCACCAAAATTGTCACAAATACATGACAACTTTCATATGTCCATGTTAAGGACGTATAGATTGGATCCCTCCCATATTATTCAGACCACTGAGGTTCAGTTGAGAGTGTTGGAGTTATGTAAATATAATGCCCTGGAAAGCAAGTGCGTTTACATGTAACTTTATCTTCTTCATTTACAGTTTTGTAATGAAAATTTTTTTTATTAATAAAACAAAAGAGTTTGGTTTTATCTATATGAGCGTTATATATCTAGTCAAAAGGTACCAAGATTCTTTTATATGTAATATACATATACATAGAGATGTATGGGAAACATGTATATTATTAGAATCTGAATTAATTGATTCACAATTGAATAATCAAGTTGGTCACTTGATTATGGTTTAAACTGTAGTGTTACGATTTATCTCCATATAAGTAAAGGAGTTTACTTAAAGGGAATGATGAGTTTCATATCATGATAGTAGTAGACTATCGATAATGGCACTATTAAATGAATCTGGAATCAAGTATATTTTCAAGAATAAAGTGGGTCGTTACTTTAATCTTAAAACATACAGCTTAAGCATTCGCTTATTATGAATCAAAATCTTAATGAGTGGTGAACTCATATATGTTTCATTATAATTCTTGATATGATCACAATGGATTTTTACAGAGTATTTATCCAGTGTCTGCATGTTGGAATTATTAATTGAAACATGTATCAGGGAACATTCACTCAAATAAAGAGTTTATAGTGCTATCATCACTTCTAAAGGTTTTAAGGGGATTTGGTGATTAAATCGGCGCTTGGTTTGATGGACTAGCTACCCATCAAGTCTTGACACCAAGATGAGATCTTGTGTGTTAATCGCCATATCATGTAAAACGGGAGATCTAAAAGGAAAAACCAACATAAGGGCAAAACGATAATTTTACCCTTTATTGTGCGGATGGCTTTAATAAGGTTTTAAATAGGGTTTGCAATTGAACATAAAATATGTATTCTCATAATATTCAATAATTCAAGAGTTCAACTAATTGCCTTTAATGAAATGACATTTAGTTAATAAGTTAGAATTAATTCTAATGAGATTGAATTAATTCTTGGCTTATTGGAGCTTGAATTATCAAAGTCCGATAAGATTCTCCACTTGGCTTTAAGGAAGGTTATCAAGCTAAGTAAGAAATATAAATGGAAGTTTTAGAAGCCCATAATTGAATGTTGGGCTTGGTCTAATTAATGCTTAATTAGAAACCCAAATGTACATTTAGAAATGGGGCTAGATTTTGGTTTAATGTAATTAATTAGATTAATTATATTAAAACAATTTTTTTAAAGGAGAAGTAGCAATTTCGGTTTTGTTAGGTGAAATGTGAAGCTACACATTTGACATTAAAATGCTAAAATAAGGATGGTCTTTATTATGGTTTATCATCATTAAATGGAGTTATGAACTTACCATTAAATGGTTTAATGGTTATCTTTTAATGTTAGCATGTAACCTATTTGCATTCATTAGATTAAAGATGAAAGATGTACATTATATGGACCATCTTCCTTTTTTCTTCTTGCCAAAACCGAAATTGGTTATTCAATTTTAGGTTATAGTCTTTTCATATAGCCATTTTAAAGATAAATGAAGATAGTCTCATTTATTAGCAATTTTATGATTGATTAATGCAAGAAGTGATGCATTGGATGCCTCTCCCTTCTTCCATTCATGTATAACCAAAATTGGAGTGTAATAAAGACATCTTGCATGTTCTTGAGTCCTTCTCTCCTTTCATGCAAGGTAGAATCGAAAATACCAATTGAAAGAGTTTCATTTTTGGTTCTTCTTCTTTTAAGAAAATCTCCTCCAAACATTTCTTCTCCTTTCCCACCAAAGGATTTTGTTAACCTAATTGTCCTTGAAAAACAACTGGTAAATCTAATTAGTTGAGGATACAACAACAAGAAGAAAGTAGATTGCTAAAGGAAAAGATTTAAAGGCAAAGGATTTGGATACAAGAAGAAGGAGAGGATAGCGCAGCGAGGATTTAAAGATGTAGCAAAGGATTCGGTAATACTCCTAATCTTGTTTATGTTTTATTATCCTTATACCATATCATGTATGGATCAGCATGATGATTTGGATTTGTTGCTTCCGCTATAAGTAATGATTTCTTAAAAGTTTTGAAATTTGTCGTTTCTCCAAATATAGCATGTTTTGTTTTTTCGATCCAACAATTGGTATCAGAGCCGGTTTCTAATGCATGATTTCGATTCTTATATATTTGATGCATGGGTTGGCAATTTTTATGTGTATGTTGCATATTTTTATGTGATAGAAATATATATGGTGTATATGTTGCTCTTTTG
Source organism: Erythroxylum novogranatense (assembly GCA_029891385.1). Classification (NCBI taxonomy): domain Eukaryota; kingdom Viridiplantae; phylum Streptophyta; class Magnoliopsida; order Malpighiales; family Erythroxylaceae; genus Erythroxylum; species Erythroxylum novogranatense. The sequence continues at coordinate 33,372,511 of CM057233.1, read as the reverse complement.
GTTGTCCATAGAAATTAAATTTGCCTTGTAAGATTTCTTCATTTGGTTGTAACAAGAAGGGAGGTCTATCATCACCATGTTTCCTCCTTGGCTTCATTTTTCTATTTTCTTTGATTTTGTAATGTACAAGTTGATGTAATGATGAAGATGGAGCAGCCATGGGTTGAATAAATGGAAAGGTAAAAAATTTCCGATGTATCCTTTTGTGTATTGGCATAAGTTTTGTGAAAACAAAGATGTTGAAACTTTGTTTCAATGGATCACATTTCGGCTTTTATTGTAAAAACAAGTGCTGTTTTTTTGTTTCATAGAATCCAATTTCGGTTTTGATAAAATACTAAGTGCTGGTTTTTTATTCTCATGGAACAAGTTTCGGTTTTAATAAACACTAATGCTGGAATTTTTTGTCATAACAAAGAATCGGTTTTCTAAAAATCTAGTGCTGGAATTTTGTTTTTCAAAGTGACAAATTTCGGTTTTAATATATGCCATTACATTTTGTTTACCGAATGGGCAGGATCATGTGAGCGAAGAGTTCGAAGCGGAAGATCCAAGTCCAAGAAGAATACTTTTGGGCCTAAAAGGCTTGTATTTTTTTATGTTTAGGATGGACATTCAAAAGTGGCTTTATTAGTTCATGTGATGAATGGAGAAATGAATGTTTATAATATGTGATATTATGTGATTGCATGTCATTTAGAAAATTGTCAACCCTAGGCCTTTCCATGCATTCATTATGTATGAGATATAAAATGAAACAATATAGGATGGATAATAAATTGCATCTAGACAAGATGGTAATTAAAAACTTAAAGCCCAAAATGATTGAGTAGGAGAGGATGCTCACGTGAGAGTCCACGGTCTCCAAATGATGGCCCATTTGCATGTGGTGAAGTGTTATTTCCCATTGGAGGGCATAGATCCTAGATCTTGCATGGTATGGGTCTCCTTAAGGATAATCCACTTATTGATAGCAAATGTGACCTCCCACCGAGGCATGGTTTGTAAGTATCTTTAGTGTATAAATCAAATGGTTAAACACTCAACATTTTTTATCAATAAATTGCCTACCGTAGCTCTGTTGATAAAAGTATGGATCAAATTAAGACGCTTCTTAAAAAATTGAGCATGAGATGCTTGGTAGTTTTTTGAGTGGGAGGGTCCCAGTTTTTCTTTTAATGGATAAGATGACCCACCGTCACTTAGTCTATTATAGATAAGAAAAATAATCGTCGTATAAGGTTTTAATTTTTTAAGTTTTGTTAAATCTATCATCATGCATACATGCATCATGATTTTATACAAAGTTCCATTAATTGTTGATCAGTGTGCTCTTTTTTTAATAATTTATATTTTCAGACATAATCAACCACAAAATGAATCCTCTCACCTTGCTCTTGACTAATTACAAATTGGAAAATGAAGACAATTTTAATGAATGGAGACATAACCTTGACATTGTTCTTCAATATGAACGTATTTCATGGGTGTTAACTGAAAGTGAGCCTACACCTCCGGGTGAAGCTTTAACTCCTGAGCAAGTCCAACAATATGAGCATTGACAGAATGCTGACAAGACTACTAAGTGTTATATTCTGGCTTCTGTCAGCGGCATGTTGCAAAAGAAAATTGCTCGTATGAAAACTTCTAGTGCAATGGTCCATCACCTACATGAGATGTTTGGTGTGAGGACCAGGTCTGTAAGAGTGAAAGCTATCCAAACCTTTCATAATCTCAGACCAAGACCTGGTGAACCAGTGTAGGATTACATGATGAAGGTAATCTCTGCGGTCACTAAGGTTGTGATGTTTGGGACGGATATGGATGTGAACACGCAGATGATTATGATCATCAATAGCTTAAACTCTTCTTTTCAATAGTTTAAGTTAGACTATGAGCTCAACAATAAGAATTACACCATGAGTGAGTTGATGAATACCCTCCAGAACACGGAGGAGATATTGAATATTAAGGCTCATGGGCCAGAAGCTAATGTACCTTCTTCTTCTAAGCCCAAGGGTAAGGGCAAGGAAAAGAAAAAGGGTCCAATGAATATAAAGGCCCAAACAGGGGTCAAGGACAAACCCATGAAAAAGAAGGCCAAAGAGAATATCAAAGGAAAGTGTTTCCACTGTGATGAGATTGATCACAGGAAAAGAAACTGTCCAATCTACCTAGAGTCCCTCAAAAGCAAACAAGGTATGGGTTTCCTAAGCTTATTAGGAACTAGAAATGTGACAGATTTATCTACTTTTTGGATATTAGATTCAGGAGCCACTAACCATGTTTGTAATTCGTTGCATGGTTTCTTGCAAAGGAGAAGACTACCTAAAGGCCAGTTTCCAGTCAAGATAGTAAATGGCACCTATGTTTTAGTAGAATCAGTGGGAGTAGTTATCTTGGATTTTCCTAGTGGTTATAGGTTATATTTGGAGGATGTTTATTACATACCTATGATTGTAAGGAACATAATTTCTATTTTTTATCTAATAAAATCTGGTTATTCCTTATATTTTGAAAAGGTTGTTTCAATATATGAGAATAAGGATTTTATTTGTGATGCGATAACTAAACAGGGATTGTTTTTTATAGAACCTATGTGTAGCACCCCTTACTGTAGGGTATACACCGGGATACCCGAAGGTCATTCCGATACATATCCTACGATAAGAGCGAGCTACGATCGATCACTACATTCCCTTTATATGGCATGGCAACATAATTCACTTATAAAGCATCATAAGAAGATCACAATATTTTAAAACCAACTTTTTCCTCATTGCATTTCACAAAATCAATGTCTACATTGACTTTCAGCATTATCCATATATACATCATCAAAAACCTAATGCAATAATACTACATAAATGTAGAAAGTGGATGAAGTTATCTAAACCACCCAAAAGAACCCAGATGATCGACTTTTGAGCCATGATCCCCCTCACCAATCACAATCTACCCGGTTGGTAGAGACTCTTTAGTAGTTAGAGTCGTCTCTTGGTCCTGAAAAGACAACGTTGTAATTTTAGTGAGTTTTGCAAAATCAATGAGGTAACTATCATTGATGGTTCACTCAATTCATACAACACACTAATTCTTATTACAACAATTTCACAATTTGGCATTTCATATGAATAACATGTTTTCACTTAAGTATAAGCAATTACGCAATTCACTCAATCAAACATACTTAATTAGATGCATATGAAATGCTTATGAGACACTTTTCAATTGTTACATTGTTGTGACCGAGCGCCTGAACTGTACCATATAGGGCTCGTTAAACGTTGAGCCTAAGGCTCTGAATCACTTATGAGCTCGAGGCTCGGTTTCTCTCGTTGAGCTTAAGACCTAGTCTGTGGCTGCTCTGGTCACAACTGCCATTATCTGATTATCCATTCATGAATGGAATGCATGTAGCACAATCAATCACATTACACAATCATCGGACCTTCTGTCTGGAACCCACAATCAAATCTCATTCATTCAGTATTCAGAACATAATTATAAGCAAACAGTAATTGAGAGAAACCATCTAGGTTACTCACAGGTTAATCCCAAAGCTAATGCCTAGAAGATCCGACAATGTCTGAAAGTTGACGTTCTAGTTGCTCCTCTATAACAAATAACATATATGATATCACAATTTACACCATTAAGGGCGTTCAATAATGCACATGCATGAAATAATTTACTTATAATGCATGTTCATGATAAATCTCGGGTATCATTCCATGGTTCTTCTCAACACTATCCCCATACCATAGTTCATTTAAGTATAACTAACACTTGGGTTTATGCCTCTTTAGAATTATTGAAATCATAATTTATTTCTCACTAACTTACTTTCATCTTAGTTCTATCTTCTCATTTTCTATCGTCTCATTTCTATCGTCTGCTTTTCCATCGTCTCATTTCTGTCATCTCATTTTCTATCATCTGCTTTTCCATCGTCTTATTTCTATTGTCTGCTTTTCCATCGTCTCATTTTCTATCGTCTACTTTTCAATTTTCTTATTTCTATCGTCTGTTTTTTCATCATCCCATTTCTATCATCTGCTTTTCCATCATCTTATTTCTATCGTCTGCTTTTCTATCGTCTGTTTTCTTCCTTCTGCTTTTCTATCGCCCCGCTTTCTTAATGCCTTTTCTATCTTACGCTTCTTATTCGCTTTTCTATCCATAACATCTCCACTTACAAGAATCATAACTTTTGACTCCGATATCCAAAATTTTCGTACTATTTACCTTGGAAAGATAAAAGAAAGCTCTACAACTTTTCAGGAGGCAACTTTGCCAGAATCTATCTAAATCAAGTCCATATTTTCTCCCAAAATCAGAACACAAATTTTTACAATCAGCTTTCTACAGTTTATCTTTAACTCATCTCCTACCTGAATTATCTCTCTCATCTAACTCCAAAAAAATCACTTTTACAACACTCAATGCTCATAACCTTTCAAACACTAAATTAACACTGTAATTGAATTTTTCATCCTCCAACAACACAGTATTTATGAACAAACACAAAAATGTCATTTTTCATGCAAATGATAGTAACTTAGCAATTTGTTGCATGAATCCCCAACTCTAAAAGATTTATTTACTACTTACCTATTGAAACTCCAAAATTTTCAAGCCCTAATCTCCACAAATTTGTGTACTTCTCTGAGTGAAATGATCAGCCCCTGGTTTTTCTTAGGATAGAGGACACAAATGGTAAGGTAGGTTTGGTGAAAAAAAGAAAAAACACAGAAGTCTCTTAGAAGATATTTGATGGAAAACTCTGGGTCTCCAAAAAGGAAGTTTTAGAAAGATGATAATAAAGAAGGGACTTGGACAAGACTTAACTTGTCAATTCTCAAAGAATAGTAACCTACTTCTAGCAAGAGTACAAAAGTCTAAGTGACATTTGTCACTTACCGAATACCCAAGTTCCAACTTAGTTTCTTTTGAAACTAACTCCCTTGACTGTCATCTTTACAATCCAACTATCTCTGAAGCTTCTTTTAATTTCTTGTTTCCTATTATTTATATATATGTATATGTGTGTGTGTGTGTGTGTGTGTGTGTGTGTCTTTCTCAATGCTCCATAATTTTCAAAGGTGACACCTAAATTCACCAACACATACAAATATGGCATTTCCACCAATCACTAATATTTTTAATGTAAAAACATTCATAATTCTCAAATCAATCCAATTATACCTGAAATTATTCATGAATGCATGTACAATTATTTTCATGTGCAAATAAATTCACTATTCATGTATAAGTGTATGACATATCATGCATGAACATGGAAATGCATCTCTAACTCTCATTAGTCACTCACATTTACTATTCTAATCCTCCCATAAGTAATGGGATGTTACAACTCTCCCCTCCTTAAGGAAATTTCGTCCTCGAAATTCTTACCTGCTTGCTCGAATAGGTGGGGGTATTGTCTCCTCATATGCTCCTTTGTCTCCTATGTTGCTTCTTCAGTTGAGTGGTTCCTCCAAAGGACTTTTACCAATGGAATAACCTTGTTCCTCAACTCCTTAATTCGTGATCCCACAATCTTGATCAGCCCCTCAACATAGCTTAAGTTACTAGCGATCTCTATCTCCTGAGCCGGTATCACATGTGTTGGATCTGATCGATATCTTCGAAACATACTCACATGAAACACATTATGCAATTGAGACATCTCATTCGATAAAGCCAACTTATAGGCCAAAGGTCTTATCCTCTCGATGATCTCATAAGGACTAATGTACCTAGGGCTTAACTTACCCTTTTTATCGAATCTCAAAACTCCCCTCCAGGGCGACACTCTAAAAAATACTTTATCTCCTACATTGTACTCCATATCCCGTCGATGTTGATCCACATAACTCTTTTGTTTATCCTAAGTCACTTTAATTCGATTTCGGATCAGTTTCACCTTATCCACCGTGTCCTGTATCAACTCTGGGCTTTCCACTATCCTCAAGCCCTCTTCATCTCAATACAATGGTAACTGTCATTTTCTACCGTACAGTGCCTTATACGGTGCCATTTCGATACTATTGTGGTAATGGTTATTGTAGGCAAACTCTATCAATGCCATGCACCGATCCCAAGCTCCTCTAAACTCCAATACACAAGCCCTGAGCATATCCTCAACAGTTTTCATTGTCCTCTCACTCTGTCCATCTATTTGAGGATGAAACGTTGTACTAAAGTTCAACTTAGTTCCTATAGCAGTCTGCAAACTCTTCCAAAATCTTGAAATAAATCTCCGATCTCTGTCCGATACTATAGACACTGGTACTCCATGCAGTCTCACCACCTCATTCACATACTTCTAGGCCAATTGATCAAGTGAGTTATTCTCTCTTACTGGTAAGAAGTGGGTAGACTTAGTCAACCGGTTCACTATGACCCAAAGAGCATCATGCTACCTCGGAGTCTTTGACAAACCCATGATGAAGTCCATAGTGATTCGTTCCCATTTCCACTCCGAAATGGGCAACGAATTCAACTTCCCTACTGGAGCCTAGTGCTCCGCCTTCACTTGCTGACACGTCATACATCTAGACATATACTTAGCTACTTGCTTCTTCATTCCGAGCCACCAAAAATGTTACTTTAATGTGTTATACATCTTGGTAGTACCAGGATGCATAGCATAGGCGGCCATATAAGCTTCCTCAAGGATCTCCTTCCTCAAATCATCCACATTAGGTACACACAACCTCTGTCTCAACCACAAAGTCTCATCCCTCAATTCAAACTCGGAATCCAGATTTGCCTTCAATTTCTCTATAAGCTTTACCATATCAGAATCTTTGTTCTGTACTCTTCTAATTCTATCATGTAGCATTGGCCTCAACCTCAAAGTAGCAATTAGTGCCTCATCCTACTCCAGATTCAGCTCTACATTTAGAGCTCTCAAATGAATCAGATTAGGTAACCTTGATAACTGAATTTGAGCTGTACTGATGTTAGACTTCCTGCTCAAAGCATCAACCACCACATTAGTTTTCCCCTGGTGGTACTCAATAGTGCAATTGTAATCTTTCAATAATTCAATCCATCTCCTTTGCCTCAAATTCAACTCCTTTTGACTTAGTAAATATCTCAGACTCTTATGATTAGTATATATCTGGAAAGTCTCCCCAAACAAATAATGTCTCCAAATATTTAGAGCAAAAACAACTGCAGCTAGCTCTAAATCATATACCGGATAATTAATCTCATGAGACCTTAATTGTCTCGATGCATAGGCGATCACCTTGCTATGCTGCATCAGTACACATCCCAAACTTTGATGCGATGCATCAATGTACACCACATATCCTCCAGTCCCCGATAGAATTGTCAACACCAATGCAGTAGTCAATCGATGTTTCAGCTCCTCAAAGCTCTTCTGACACTCCTCATTCCATTTGAACACTACATCCTTCCTAAAAAAATTTGTCAGAGGGGCCGAGATCAGAGAAAACCCCTCGACAAACCTTCGATAATACCTAGCCAATCCTAGGAAACTTCGGATCTCCGACACATTTCTCGAAGCTTCCTAATTCATCAATTCCTCTATCTTCTTTGGATTTAACTGTATGCCATCTCCAGTCACTATATGTTCCAGAAATATAAACTGATCCAGCCAAAATTCACACTTACTGAATTTGGCATACAATTGTTTCTCTCTCATAATCTGTAAAATAAGTCTCAAATGCTCAGCATGCTCCTTTCTACTCTTTGAATACACCAAGATATCATCAATGAACACAATTACAAATCGAGTTAGGTAGGTCTGAAACACCTTATTCATCAAGGCCATAAAAGTTTTCGGGGCATTACTTAACTCGAAAGGCATCATCAGGAACTTATAGTGCCCATACCTGCTCCTGAATGCACTCTTAGGTATATCAGCCTCTGCTATCTTCAACTGGTAATACCTTGATCTTAGATCTAGCTTAGTAAATACCTGAGCTCCCTGCAACTGGTCAAGCAAGTCATCAATTCTAGGAAATGGATACTTGTTCTCACGGTCACTCGATTCAGTTGCCTATAATCGATGCACAATCTCAAAGTCTCATCCTTCTTCTTCACGAATAGTACTAGAGCTCCCCAAGGTGAAACGCTAGGTCTTATGAAACCCTTTTCTAGTAACTCCTGAAGCTGAGCCTTCAGCTCCTTCAATTCCACATGTGTCATCCTATATGGAGGAATAGATATAGGAGCAGCACCTGGAACTAGATCATTTGTGAACTCCGTTTTCCGATCTGGTGGTAATCAAGGTAACTCTTCAGGAAACACATCCAGGAACTCCCTAACCACTGGAGTATCCTGTGCACTCTGCTCAAACCTTGTATCAATAATGTGGGCCAGATAAGCCTCACATCCTCCCTGCATCAACTTCAATGCACTTATGAAAGATATCATCCTAGCTGACACTGCCTGACTAATTCCTCTGAATACTGCCCTTGACTGACCAGGAGATTCCAGTGCTATATCCTTTGTATAACAGTTCATGATGACCCTATGAGCAGTGAGCCAATCCATGCCTAGGATCACATCTATCTCCCTCAATTGTAATATTATCAGGTCTGCCACCAACTCTGCTTGATCAATCCTAACTAAGCACCCCTTGCATACTTCACCTATAACAGTAGTACTACCTAGAGGTGTACTCACCACTAGCCCATACTGTAGTGACTTCCTATCACAATGCAGTCTACATGTCAAATGTGGTGTGATAAAGGAGTGTGTGAATCCTGGATCTAGCAGTGCATATGCTTCAAAATCAGAAATAAAAAGCACACCTGCTACCACATCTGGTGAATCTGGGGCCTCCTGCCTAGTCATGGCATAGACCCTGGCCTGGGACTGCGGTCGGCCGCTCTGTCCCTCAAGTCTCACAGAAGAACTCCCAGCTCTCCCTCTATCTCTACCTCTGCCTCTCTGTCCAGATCCACCACCACTGCTCTGCTGAACTATGGTATTACTCCCAGATCGCCCATTGACAGTAGACTGAGCTCCCAAAGTAGCTGGGCAATCCCTGATCTAGTGGTCCATGGAGCCGCATTTGAGGCAGGCTCCAGTCAGGCGCCAACACTCCCCACTGTGCCTCTTCTCGCAGTGTTCACAAACTAGATACTGAATCTGTTCTGTACCCCTTCCACCACCACTGTCAGTTTGTGCAAACCTGTATCTCTGCCCAAATCTGGACTGCCTAGATCTACCCGCTGGTTTGAAGGCTCTGTTCTGGCACTTACTGATACTCCTGCCAGAACTTCCCTGACCATCACTTGGTCTCTTTCCTCTAGATCCCTTCCCAGTCTCAGCCTGTCTCTCTCTCATCAATTTTTCAATTCTCACTATAGCAGCCCTCAACTCAATGAAAGTACCCATATCAGTGCGTGCCAACCTGGTCTAGATCTCCATATCAAGCCCATTCTCAAACCTCCTACACTTGTCTTCTTCTGTAGGGATCAAAGCAGTAGCATAACCCATCAATTCATTGAATCAGACCTCATAATCAGCCACTGGCATCTTGCCTTGCTTCAATTCCAAAAACTCTTGCATCTTCATGTCTAAATAAACCTTAGGCATGTAATTATCTCTGAAGACCCTCAGAAAGTCTTCCCACTTCAATTGACAAGGCCTGGTGGTACTGCCTAGGACAATCTTCCACCATTAATATGTTAGAACCTGCAGTAAAGACACTGCATAATCGAACCTCTCATCAGGCTTGCAATCCATCTGATCAAAAACCCTCTCAGTCCTCTCTAACCATCCCTCGGCCTCAGCAGGGCCTGTGCTGCCATAAAAGTCCATAACTCCCTGCTTTCGTAGCCTATCATACCTCCTCTCCCTTCTCTCGGGAACTCTAGGAGGCAACCCCTCAGATTGAGGTACCTAGGACTCTCTACTAGCTCCTACAGATCCTTGGTCAGCTGGTTGATTAACTTGATCACCTAAGACGGATGACCTATAACAAACAAAAATTTCGATCCCTTCCCGCGTTTCTCAGATAATTCATGCTTAAATATTTTACATGTCCTAACAGATGTCAAACCATGCTTTGATACCACCTAAATGTAGCACCCCCTTACTATAGGGTATACACCGGGATACCCGAAGGTCATTTCGATACATATCCTACGATAAAGGTGAGCTACGATCGATCACCACATTCCCTTTATATGGCCTGGTAACATAATTCACTTATAAAGCATCATAAAAAGATCACAATATTTTAAAACTAACTTTTTCCTCATTGCATTTCACAAAATCGAAGTCTACATTGACTTTCAACATTATCCATATATATTTCAACATAAACCTAATGCAATAATACTACATAAATGAGGAAAGTGCATCAAGTTATCTAAACCATCCAAAAGAACCCCAGCTGACCGACCTTTGAGCCATGATCTCCCTCACCAATCACAATCTACCTGGCTGGTAGAGCCTCTTTAGTAGTTAGAGTCGTCTCTTGGTCCTGAAAAGACAACGTTGCAATTTTGGTGAGCTTTGCGAACTCAATGAGGTAACCATCATTGATGGTTCACTCAATTCATACAACACACTAATTCATATTACAACTATTTCACAATTTGGCATTTCACATGAATAACACGCTTTCACTTAAGTATAAGCAATTCAATCAATCAAACATACTTAACCAGATGCATATGAAATGCTTATGAGACACTCTTCAATTGTTAAGTTATTGTGACTGAGCGCCTGAACTGTCCCATATAGGGCTCGTTAAACGTTGAGCCTAAGGCTCTGAATCACTTATGAGCTCGAGGCTCTATTTCACTCGTTGAGCTTAAGCTCTAGTCGGTGGCTGCTCTAGTCACAACTGTCATTATCTGATTATAAATTCATGAATGGAATGCATGTAGCACAATCAATCACATTATACAGTCATCGGACCTTCTGTCCGAAACCCACAATCAAATCTCATTCATTTCGTATTCAGAATATAATTATAAGCAAACAGTAATTGAGAGAAATCGTCCAGGTTATTCAAAGGTTACTCCCGAAGCTAATTCTTGGAAGATCCGGCAACGTTTGGAAGTTTATGTTCCAGTTGCTCCTCTATAACAAATAACATATACAATATCACAATTTGTTAGTAGTGTGCCCTAGGCCAATGAACATTTGTGATTCATGTATTAACATTATGATTTGTTAATAATATATTATGAGGTATTCATTTTATATATGCATGTATTTCATTTATGTAATGTGATTTACATTCCATGAATAGTAGTAGACTTATGTCATCAAGTATGTGACTTGATAGTAAAACCATAAGCGTTATAACACTATTCTAGATCGTCACGGTCGATCATTATTGGTGGAACAATAATGAATTAAGACTAGTATGTGTTACGATTGATGATCACGTTTTATCGATCATGGATATGAGATATCAAATCGTAAACATAGATATATGTTAGAGAACATATATTGGACCGACCCACATAAAGAATACTACATGGTTTCATGTCATTAGTGATTCTTAATATGGTTTGACTATAGTCCTTTGACCAAGTCATCATGGTTCCCTATATGAGGAATTCGGTGTTTTGATATTAGACTAAGTTATTTTAACCAATAACAAATAGTCTTATGTTGGACATCAAATGAATCATGCAGAGGGATGTGAATGGCGTAGATGGGATTTGTACCTCTCTTAAATGAGAGAGATATCATTTGGGTCTCTTGACAAGTGTGATGAAGAAATGCATAGCAGTGCTCAAATGAATTGATGAAGAGTCATCAATGTCATTTGTTATAATCACCAATTTGGGAATCAAGAAACTATGATTAATCAAAGGTTGACATGTACCATGCCTTGTGATTAATCTTGATATCGTGTTACAAAGGATGAGCCTATAACCATAATTCTGAGTTAAATCGGATTATCGATCCTCATTTGATTTGGGTAGTCATAATGTCTTGCTAGAGGCCGCTTATGACTTATGGGCCTTGAAGTGTAATCAAGCCCATTGCCAACATCAAATGAGCCTCTGTGGTCGCACACAAAGAGTGATATGATCTGGGCTTATTCTCTTGGGCCTAATTTATTAGGCATTGAATAAATATATTTAGATATATTTATTGGGCTAGATTGAATTAAGTTATCGGGCTTTTATTATATATGATATAATGGGCGAAACTTAATAGGCCTGAATGAGATTAGGTTTCTCTATAAATAGAAAGCTTAGGTCTCATTAGGTTAACGACAATTTGTCGAAACCCTAGCCGCCATCCGGAGAAAGATCGTGCGGCGTTCGAAAGGTTTTCAGACGTGCTAGCACACTACAGCCGCAGCCCGGATCGTGCATGCTCGTGTGGATACCGGTAGAGGGCATTAGCGATTTGCAGTGTCTTGGAATCCGAAAAGAAGCAATCCACCCACGAAAATAAAGTATTTTCGTTAATTCTCGTGTTTTCGATTATACGTGATAATTTTGTATGATCTTTTCCGCAGCGTATTGTGAATACTCGGACCATACGCGATCTAACAATGGGTATCGAGCCGGTTTAATCGTTAATCTTGGATTAGTGGCTTGATTGTTGTTATTGACTGAATTTTGGAATTGAATAAGAATATGAACTGCTCATATTCTCAACCTCGAATTGTTCGATTGTTACACGAATCTATTTCCCGAATTGAAATTGTTTCCTCTTTGTTGGTGCATATCATGATCTGCGATTGTTGATTTCGAAAATTGTTTTACAAAGCTTTTGTGTTTATCCACGATTGAATCATTGTGTTAATTGATTATGCATGATCTGAAATTGTTTCGCATCTCAGCATATACGATACAAGCCTTGCGAGGAAATCCCTAATATTTTCTGCCTCTGTATATAATGGGTTTGCGTTCTGAGAACACAATATGAGATATTTGTTTTCCGGGTTTATCGTAATGTAACGCTGTGTTGATTTTCTTCTTGCGTTTGTATTCCCATATTGCGTTTACTGGACAAGATGGGCGATGATCGCCCATCTATGGAACCATCGTTGGCCACGATGTCGATCGTGATGCCACTGGTTGGCATCGGCAATGGATGGGCTCGCGGGCGATGCCATGGACAGCGTATTGCGTCTTCTCCATGGATCTGCGTTTTTCCCCTTTTATTTGCAATTTTCTGGGATATTGCTTATCATCTTCGTTTTCTCCATTGAGTTTCTGGAAAATCGATGGATGAGTAACACCCATCGACTGGCGACGCAACACCATCACTAGATGATGGTGTCGCCGGCGGCAATGGCGTCTCCGGTGACGCCATAGGCTGCGGAAACCGTCGGGTGGAGACCCACGGTTGGAGGTTCGTTTTTCCCTCGGAGTTAAACGGTTGTGCGTGCGGCGTGGGGTTCGTGGCGTGGTTGTGGAAAGAAGATCCGAAGAAAGAAGGAGGAAAACCAGAAGAGAGAGTCGGCGGGGTGGAGAAGGCGACGGACGCGTGTGGGACACGCGCCCGCGTCGTCGTCGAGGCGTGGACACGCTCCACGCGTGCCAATGGCGGCGGTGCGAGGCACGCGCCAGACGCTAACCCTCCAATTTTTTTTTAAAAAATTGTTTTAAAACCCTAATTTAATTTTTATTATTTTAATAGAGATTAAATTAATAACAATCTAATAATAATAAAAGGTGTTTTATTAAAATTTGAAAATTGTTTTCAAAGGATTATTTATTAGGAAAGGGTTTTTGGAATTTAATTTAAATTTTCAAGAGTTGAATTATTAAATTTCTCTTTTATTAATTTAATAGAGATTAAATTAATAAATACTCCTAATAATAATAAAAGGTGTTTTATTAAAATTTGAAAAATTGTTTTCAAAGGATTATTTATTAGGAAAGGAAAGGGTTTTTGGAATTTAATTTAATTTTTCAAGAGTTGAATTATATCAACAATTAGAATCAAGCCAAGGTTATAACAAGCGTTTTGTAATCTTCCATAATTCTTTATAAGGATTAATAACCTTCTAAGAACGACCCTCATCGTAATTTTAAGTTTATATGCCTTCCATAAATCTTTACCAATGTTTATCTCTAGCTCATCCTTATGTGGGTTTTTGCCAAAGCAAGGCATGTGGGGATTATCTAGGGAAGACATTTGAATAATGGTGCTATTCATAGGTAAAGTATGGTTAAACTTAACTAAGCTATCAAAACGGTTTTGGGCTTAGGGCATAAGATTGGGTTTTTACATACATGCAGTACATAAGATGTATTTTAACATAAGCCCATCAAGAGTTACATGTGATGTAATTGAAAAGAGTTTTCTACCTAAATAACTAAGTTTTGAGTGTTAAGCCAAAGCTTTCTTAGGACTTAGTGAAATATGGATCTTGTTTCTCCCATTTTTCAATTGAGGGTTATTTATTTGAGTGGGAGCTAATACCTCATAATAATAAGAATGTTGACCCTTATTGCATAATTTTTGTAGATTATGACTACTCCATCCACAAACCTGTCTATGCGATCTATCTTAGAGAAAGAAAAATTTAGTGGAACAAATTTCCTAGATTGGTATAGGAACTCGAGAATTGTTCTCAAGCAAGAAAGAAAGACTTTCAAGAAGAAGGGCACAGCAAAGGACAAAGGTAAAGTACCTAAGTCCAAGCCCAAGCCCAAGCCCAAAGCTAAGACTAAGGCACCCAAGGAGGGAGTTTGCTTCCATTGCAATGAACCTGGTCATTGGAAAAGGAACTGCAAACTCTATTTGGAAGAGCTGAAAGAGAAGAAGAATAGTGCGACTATTTCTTCAGGTATGTTTGTTATAGAAATCAATTTTACTCCTTCTGCATCTTGGGTATTAGATACCGGAGCTGCAACTCACATTTGTACTAATGTGCAAAGTCTAAGAAGGACTAGAAGATTGATGTCTGGTGAGATCGACCTGCGCGTGGGAAATGGAGCAAGAGTTGCTGCTTTATCCGTGGGGACTTATGATCTTATTTTGCCTACTAGGCTCATTTTGGAACTCAAGAATTGTTATTATGTACCTACTATGAGTAGGAACATTATTTCTTTTGCTTGTTTAGAGAATGATGGATTTAAATTTTCTATTGAGAATAGAAGTATTTCCATTTATAAGAATGACATTTTATATGGCATTGAGGCGTCAATTAAATGGCATTTATACTCTAGACACTGAGTTTGTTACAAATGAGCCCATCTATAACATAAATACCAAGAAGTTTAAATCTAACGATTTGAACCCAACCTATCTCTGGCATTGTCGCCTAGGCCACGTAAATGAAAAACGCATTTCAAAACTCCATCAAGATGGATTCATTGATTCTTTTGAATCTTTTGACACGTGTGATTCTTGTTTACTAGGTAAGATGACAAAGGCCCCCTTTACAGGTAAAGGGGAAAGGGCCAATGAGCTATTGGGCCTTATACATACCGATGTATGCGGTCCTTTTAGCATATCAGCGAGATGAGGTTATTTGTATTTCATTACTTTTACAGATGACTTCAGTAGATATGGGTATGTCTATTTAATGAAGTACAAATCTGAATCCTTTGAAAAGTTCAAAGAGTATAAGAATGAAGTACAAAATTAGCTTGGCAAGAATATTAAAATCCTTCGATCTGATCGAGGAGGTGAATATTTAAACCAAGAGTTTGATGATTATCTTAAGGATTGTAGAATCGTTTCACAATTGACTCCTCCAGGAACTCCTCAATGGAATGGTGTTTCTGAAAGGAGAAATCGAACTCTATTAGATATGGTTCGATCAATGATGAGTCAAACTGATCTTCCAAAATACTTATGGGGCTATGCTTTAGAAACCGCAGCATTCATATTGAACCGTATTCCTTCAAAGGCTGTAGAAAAGACACCTTATGAGATATGGACTGGGAAGCGTCCCAATTTATCTTTTTTAAAGATTTGGGGTTGTGAGGCTTATGTGAAGCGTCCAATTGCTGACAAGTTGGCACCCAAATCTGAAAAATGTTATTTTGTGGGATATCCTAAGGAAACTAAAGGATATTACTTTTACATCCCATCAGAGAACAAAGTGTTTATTGCTCGAAATGGTTTCTTCTTAGAGAAGGAATTTGTTTCCAATGGAAACAGTGGGAGTAAAGTACAACTCGAAGAAATTCAAGTTTCACAAAATGACATTGAGCTGCGAAAGGAGATTGAAGCGAGCTCACAAGTCGTTGATGAGCGGTCTTCAACAACACAAGGCCTACGTAGATCGATAGGATTCGCCATGAGCCCGAGAGATATGGATTTCTAGTCGATGATGATAATGTGATGCTCATCGATCATAATGAGCCCACACCTATCAAGAAGCTATGAAAAGTCCGAATATGCTAAATGGTTAGAGGCCATGAAAGCAGAGATGCAATCCATGTATGACAATCAAGTTTGGACTTTGATTGATCCGTCTGATGGCTTGAAGACCATTGGATGCAAATAGGTTTTCAAAAAGAAACTCGACATGGATGGAAATGTGCACACTTATAAAGCAAGACTTGTTGCTAAAGGTTATCGACAAGTTCATGGAATTGATTATGATGAGACATTTTCTCCAGTGGTCATGATCAAATCCATTAGAATTCTTATTGCCATAGCGGCATACTACGATTATGAGATATGGCACATGGATGTCAAAACGGCTTTCCTTAATGGAAACTTACTTGAGGATGTATATATGATACAGCCTGAGGGTTTTGTCCATCCTAAGAATTCGGGAAAGGTGTGCAAGCTTCAAAGATCCATTTATGGATTAAAGCAAGCATCAAGAAGCTGGAATCTTCGTTTTGATGAAGTTGTCAAAGAGTTTGGATTCATCAAGAATGAAGATGAACCTTGTGTTTACAAAAAGGTTAGTGGGAGTGCTGTTGTCTTTTTAGCTTTATATGTTGATAACATACTGCTCATTGGAAACGATATTCCAACCTTACAGAATGTTAAGATTTGGTTAATGAAACGTTTCTCAATGAAAGACTTAGTGAAGTCGCTATGTTTTAGGCATTAAGATCTATAGAGATAGATCAAGAAAGCTTATAGGCCTAAGTCGGAGTACATATAGATAAGATCTTTGAAAGGTTTAGTATGCAAGATTCCAAGAGAGGATTCTTGCCTATGTCACATGGAATCAAGCTTTCTAAGAAGGATTGTCCTACTTCAGGTAAAGAGCTTGAGCACATGAGTAAGATTCCATATGCATCTGCAATTGGATCTATCATGTATGCCATGTTATGTACTCGACCGATGTTTCATATTCTTTGAGCATAACAAGTAGATACCAGTCTAATTATGGTGAGAGTCACTGGATAGCAATTAAGAATATCCTTAAGTACTTGAGAAGAACTAAGGATACGTTCCTAGTCTATGGAGGACTTGAAAGGAGAGCTCGTTGTAAATGGTTACACTGATGCTGGTTTTCGATCGACATAGATGATTTTAGATCGCAATCGGGTTTTGTGTTACTGCTTGAATGGAGGTGCGATGAGCTGGAAAAGTTCAAAGCAAGACAACATTGTTGTCGATTCTACAACTGGTCGAGTACATTCTTTGCATCGGATGCAGCTAAGGAAGCTGTATGGATCAGGAAGTTCATCACAGAGCTTGGAGTTGTTCCTAGCATTGCAAGTCCTATAAACCTTTATTGTGATAATAATGGGGCTATAGCACAGGCTAAGGAACCAAATTCACATCATAGATCCAAACACATACTCGACGTTTCCATTTGATTAGAGATCATTAGAAGAGAGACGTGAAGATATGCGAGTGGGCACAGATGACAACATTGTCGATCCACTTACTAAGCCTCTTCCACACCCTAAACATGAGAGTCATACGAGGTCTATGGGTATTAGATATCGGTGATTGGGCCTAGTGCAAGTGGGAGATTGTTAGTAGTGTGCCTAGGCCAATGAACATTTGTGATTCATGTATTAACATTATGATTTGTTAATAATATATTATGAGGTATTCATTTTATATATGCATGTATTTCATTTATGTAATGTGATTTACATTCCATGAATAGTAGTAGACTTATGTCATCAAGTATGTGACTTGATAGTAAAACCATAAGCGTTATAACACTATTCTAGATCGTCACTCGGTCGATCATTATTGGTGGAACAATAATGAATTAAGACTAGTATGTGTTCTGATTGATGATCACGTTTTACTGATCATGGATATGAGATATCAAATCAGAAACATAGATATATGTTAGAGAACATATATTGGACCGACCCACATAAAGAATACTACATGGTTTCATGTCATTAGTGATTCTTAATATGGTTTGACTATAGTCCTTTGACCTGAAGTCATCATGGTTCCCTATATGAGGAATTCAGTGTTTTGATATTAGACTAAGTTATTTTTAACCGAATAACAAATAGTCTTATGTTGGACATCAAATGAATCATGCGGAGGGATGTGAATGACGTAGATGGGATTTGTACCTCTCTTAAATGAGAGAGATATCATTTGGGCCTCTTGACAAGTGTGACTGAAGAAATGCATAGCCGTGCTCAAATGAATTGATGAAGAGTCATCAATGTCATTTGTTATAATCAGTCAATTTGGGAATCAAGAAACTATGATTAATCAAAGGTTGACATGTACCATGCCTTGTGATTAATCTTGATATCGTGTTACAAAAGGACTGAGCCTATAACCATAGTTACAGGTTAAATCGGATTATCGATCCTCATTTGATTTGGGTAGTCATAATGTCTTGCTAGAGGCCGCTTATGACTTATGGGCCTTGAAGTGTAATCAAGCCCATTGCCAACATCAAATGAGCCTACAGGGTCGCACACAAAGAGTGCTATGATCTGGGCTTATTCTCTTGGGCCTAATTTATTAGGCATTGAATAAATATATTTAGATATATTTATTGGGCTAGATTGAATTAAGTTGTCGGGCTTTTATTATATATGATATAATGGGCCGAAACTTAATAGGGCCTGAATGAGATTAGGGTTTCTCTATAAATAGAGAAGCTTAGGTCTCATTAGGTTAACGACACAATTGTCAGGAAACCCTAGCCGCCATCCAGGAGAAAGATCGTGCGGCGTTCAGAAAGGTTTTCAGGACGTGCTAGCACACTACAGCCGCAGCCCGGATCGTGCATGCTCGTGTGGATACTGGTAGAGGGCATTAGCGATTTGCAGTGTCTTGGAATCCGAAAAGAAGCAATCCACCCACAAAAATAAAGTATTTTCGTTAATTCTCGTGTTTTCGATTATACGTGATAATTTTGTATGATCTTTTCCGCAGCGTATTGTGAATACTCGGACCATACGCGATCTAACACAATTTACATCATTAAGGGCGTTCAATGATGCACATGCATGAAATAATTTACGCATAATGCATGTTCATGATAAATCTCGGGTATCATTCCATGGTTCTTCTCAACACTATCCCCATACCAAAGTTCATTTAAGTATAACTAACCCTTGGGTTTATGCCTTTTTAGAATCATTGAAATCACAATTCATTTCTCACTAACTTACTTTCATCTTAGTTCTATCGTCTCATTTTCTATCGTCTCATTTCTATCGTCTGCTTTTCCATCGTCTCATTTATATCGTTTTTTTCCCATCGTCTCATTTCTATCGTATGCTTTTCCATCGTATCATTTCTATCATCTCATTTTCTATTGTCTGCTTTTCCATCGTCTTATTTCTATCATCTGCTTTTCCATCGTCTCATTTCTATCGTTTCATTTTCTATCGTCTGCTTTTCCATCGTCTTATTTCTATCGTCTACTTTTCCATCGTCTCATTTCTATCCTCTCATTTTCTATCGTCTGCTTTTCTATCGTCTTATTTTTATTGTATGCTTTTCTTCCGTCTGCTTTTCTATCGTCTGTTTTTTTCCGTCTGCTTTTCTATCGTCTGGTTTCTTCCGTCTGCTTTTCTATCGTCTGCTTTCTTTCGTTTGTTTTTCTATCCAGAACATCTCCACTTACAAGAATCATAACTTTTGACTCCGATATCCAATATTTTCATACTATTTACTATTGGAAAGATAAAAGAAAGCTCTACAACTTTTCAGAAGGCAACTTTGCCAGAAACTATATAAATCAAGTCCATATTTTCTCCTGAAATCACAACACGAATTTTTACAATCAGCTTTCAACACTTTATCTTTAACTCATCTCCTACTTGAATTATCTCTCTCATTCAAATCCAAAAAAATCACTTTTACAACACTCAATGCTCATAACCTTTCAAACACTAAATTAACACTGTAACCGGATTTTTCATCCTCCAACAACACAGTATTTATGAACAAACACAAAAATGTCATTTTTCATGCAAATGATAGTAACTTAGAAATTTGTTGCAGGAATCCCTAACTCTAAAAGATTTATTTACTACTTACTTGCTGAAACTCCAAAATCTTCAAGCCCTAATCTCCACAAAAATTTTCATACTTCTCTGAGTGAAATGATCAGCCCCTGCTTTTTTTTAGGATAGAGGACACAAATGGCAAGGTAGGTTTGATGAAAGAAAGGAAAAACACAGAAGTGTAACACCCCACTCCCGCATGACCCGAACCCGACATCGATGGTGATATCCGAGTTCGTGCCCATGAGGTGGCGTGCTACATCACTCGATCGATCAAAATTCGTATAAATAAATTTTTTCAAACACTCATTCCATCGAGCCATTTCCTTTTTCTTTCATTTACACTAATGTGCGCGAAAAACAGTAGACAATTTGCATCAACGTGCATAGATCACCATTTTCAGTTAATACAATCAGTTTCAGTTATTACAAATAGTCAACCATAAATTACAATAACCATTTTATGAACAAAACAGAACCACATTGGCCCATTACACATCCAATTAGTCATTTTGGAATACAATTCTATTGGAAACTAATGCAGACGAAAACTGATCCCGATCTCTTCTCTACTTCAATACCCAACAATGTTATACGCCCGTTGCCTAACGGGGTATTCTTCCGAGTCCTAAAAAATAATTGCAAAATATTAAACACATAAAGGTTGAGGAACCAACTAGGTTACTCACCTGTGTTTTCGATCCAAAATCTGGTCGTCTCAGTGACATCGGTGGACCGATGCTTCAAGTGTGACTCTATAACAGTGACAGTATACAAACATTATCAATTGTTCAATCAGAACTATATCAGAATGCACATGTAACACTTAGAAGGTGCACAATGCATGATCATGATATTCCCGTCCCTAATCCCATTTTTTTCCATCATAAAAATCCATCTAAAAATTAGAAACCTATTGGCGCTGACGGTGCGCAATTCGGACCTCTATAGGTCCCCAATTAAACAAAACAGTAATTAGACAGACCCTTATCCGGACCCACGTCAATCTCCCGTCTAAAAATCCCGAATCTCTCAGAAAATAAAATTCAATATTCTATGAACCCGATGCCTCAAGAATCAGGTCAATCGGACGTCGGACGTCGGACGGAAGAGTTATTCACGAAAGAAACCAAAATTCACATTAAATGTATAACCCTTATTTCCTTCTTTGTTTTCCTGATTTCTAACCAAAATTTAATCTATCATATCCCTTTCTACACATTTCAGAAAAATGTAAACTATACCTTTTTGGAAAGATAATGAAACCCTCTACAATTTTCAAGAAGACCATAAAAATCAATTTCACCCCTAAGGGTGTTAAAAATCCAATCAAACCTACTGCCCACTCAAAACCTATCAAAACAGGGTAGTACATTACAAATTCAGTAACTCTCTGATTCTTCAGTCAACAATTACACAATAATTAAGGCAGTAAGATAACAACGTTATCTACAACTTTCATGAACAACCCAAAATCAGATTCACTTGCTAACTATGTCAAACAATTCACCAAATCATCAGCCCTCAGAATTTTCCCAATCTGAACAGCACATTTCACAATAGTATATCTCTTAGCAATAATGTCACCAAATTCACTACCTTATATCACTGAAAAGATAAGATCTCAAACTTCAATTTTCATGAAGAACTCAACATCCAATTCGATCTCTAACAATTTCAAATCTGTTATACAAGTTTCTGTCATGATCAGTAGTTAACATCCTAATGCAGGTTCAGATTTTGAAAATCCATAACTCCCACATCTGATCTCTAAAACTTATATGCCATATACCATTTTCAATATAAATGTGTCTTATAAAACTCTTCAGTAGATCCCTAACACCAATTCAGTTCACAAAAATTACTAAAATTCCTCCAAATCAGAATGTACACCAAATCTACCATTTCAACTAGGTTTCATTCAATGCATTAAAACAGCCAACAGTTATTGGTCCATAACTCCTACTAGACATATCGAAAAATTGCAAAATCAGTGGCATTGGAAAGCTAACTGAATAGGCTTAAACTTTCATTTAGTCCATTTTTCCTAATTCCTTCTCAATTAATTTAGAAAAATTTGCAAAACTCATAGGTTATAAATCCGGATACTGTTCACATCATTTCCAGCAGTAACTTTCCAGGCCATATTTCACCCTCTTACAGCTAAAATTGGATAACACCTATTTCACACAAAAATGTAGCCAACAAACCAAAGTTTAAGTGGGCATAAACCTTGCCTAATTTACATATCTAAACAATGAGTTATGATCAAATCAGTATACTAGGTCAAAAATCAATTTCCAGCTTTACTTTTCCAATTCACTTCCTATCATACCAATTCAATTCCTACTACCATAGTCATCTCATTTTAACACAAAATCAGTACCTACAATATTCATACATTCACTAGGGATAATACTCAAAATTTTGCAGCACTCAATTCTTCATTTCTAAGTAAAATCAATCATCCATTTGTATTCAAAATCAAGTTAAAAACACTCATTCATACTCCTTCATCAATTCATAACTAACCCTAACCTAACACCCACTAATTCAAGCCATATTAGTCATCAATTTAAGGCATCAATAATCATAATAAATGTACCAAACCTCCCATTAATTACTCCTAACTACCATGGCATTCAATTTCTAAATCAAATCATAAAGAAAGCTTAACAACAAAACTTACCTACTAGCTTTTCCAACCTTGAATTCCTTTCACCTCTTTACTTCCTACCTTCACTAATCACTTCTTCTACCACCATAATATATATTTCATCATCATGGGAAGACTATAGCTTAGTGACAAGTAAGAGAGTTCTTGAGTGTTTGGAGGAAGATGAAAAAAAGAAGAAGCAAAAATCGATGGTGGTGGGAGAGATGAGTGTTTTAGGTGGAAAACAACAATCCAAGCAATTAAAGCTTGTTTCCCTTCTTTCCTATAACCACAACCATGGGTGAGTGATGATAAGAAGGCATTAATGAGAGGCTAGGTGGCTTTATGCCATTAGTCCAACAATGTAGATGAAAAGTCAACCTATTAATATTTTAATCAATTTAAACCTAGTCCAAAATTAATCCAATCAATTCCAATGACCCTAATTTCAATCCCAAAATAATATACCTAATAATACAGTGCCAGTGGGTAGAAACTTTAAGCTCAGAAAATCGAATTTGTTCGCTAATTGGCAATTTTTTTTTGATCGAATTTTCTCCGGAAAATCCAGAAAATTCCTAAAATCTCTTAAAATAGAAAACAATTTATGGCACACTCAGAATAATTTTTCAAACCCATTAACCACGTTAATCTCAATAAAATTATCTTAGGCACGTAAACCGGGAATATCATGTATGCATGCACAGTAATTTCATGTGCACAAATATGACTGTGGACCAATCCTATTATGCATGAGCAATCCTATGAAATCTCAATCTAGCCCATCCTATGCCAATTTACTATTCTACCCTTCCAATTGAGGGTGGGATGTTACAATTCTCCCCTCCTAATAAAAATTTCGTCCTCGAAATTCTCAATCAACAGTTCAGTATGACCGTAATCATATGTTCCTATCATCCCATACACTTTTCCACTCAATAATTCATTTTCCGAAGGTCACTTTGTAACCATATTCATCGGTTGTTCGGTTCCTAATTTGGCTAACTCATTATCACTCAATCAATGATTCGGACTCAACAAGGCTATCAGTTGGCGATCTCATTTTCTTAGCTATCTCACTTGCCATTTTCGTAGTAGTCATTACCTTTAGTTCCAATGCTATGACTCAATTCATTATTTCCTAATCTGTTCACTAATCATCACATTTATCCATCCAATACCTTTTCTCACTATACCGTCCAATATCTTTTCTCCCAATAACATACTGAGACTAAGTCGTATTCCATGGAGTACATCCGCTCAAAGTGATACGTATAATAACCTCCTTTATCTCGCAGTGACGATTCACATTCCTTTGGTACCAATACAATGACATTTAGCTCCATTTCATTATAACCAGTGAGACTTTACCTAATGCAGTCATGCTTTATATCTCATTGACTCTCTGTTCAGATTCAATTCTCCTTAGACCATTCATTATTCTAACGTGTTAATGTTGGATCGGAAAAAGAAAGCATGCTTAGTTTGGAGAAACGATAGATTTCAAAACTTTTTAAGAAATCATCTTGCAGCGGAAGCAATATATCCAAATCAACATGCTAATCCATACATGATATGGTATAAGGATAATAAAACCAAGAACAAGATAAAAGGAATTACCGACTCCTTCGCTACAGCTTTAAATCCTCACTGCGCTATCCTCTCCTTCTTGTATCCAAATCCTTTGCCTTTGAGTCTTTTTCTTTAGCAATGTATCTTCTTCCTTGTAGTAGTATCCTCTACCAATTAGATTTACCACTTGTTCTTCAAGGACAACTAGGTTAACAAAATCCTTTGGTGGGAAAGGAGAAGAAATATTTGGAGGAGATTTTCTTAGAAGAAGAAGAACCAAAATTGAAACTCTTTCAATTCTTTCACTTAGAATTTCTGTTCTCTCTTGCATGAAAGAGAGAATGTCTAAAAACCATGCAAGAACCCTTTCTTACATCTCAATTTCAAAATATGCATGAATGGAAAGAGTGAGAGGCATCCAATGCATCACTTCTTACATTAATCACTCATCAAATAGCCAATAAATGAGACTTACTTCATTTATCTTTAAAATGGCTATTTGAAAAGACCATAACCTATAACTGAATACCCATTTCGGTTTTGGCAAGAAAAAAGAAGGAAGATGGTCCATCTAATGCACATCTTTCATCTTTAATCTAATGAATGCAAATAGGTTACATGCCAACATTAAAAGCCAACCATTAAACCATTTAATGGTAAGTTCATAACTCCATTTAATAATGATGAACCATAATAAAGACCATCTTTATTTAGTATTTTAATGTCAAATGTGTGGTTACACATCTAACCTAACACAATTTTGAAATTGCTTCTTCTCCATTTAAAAAATTGTTTTAATATAATTAATCTAATCAATTACATTAAACCAAAACAAGCCCATTTCTAAATGAACATATGGGCTTCCAATTAACCATTAATTAGTATAAGCCCATCATTCAATTATGGACTTCTAAAGCCTCCAAACTACTTCTTACTTAGCTTGATAACCTTCCTTAAAGCCAAGTGGGGAATCTTATTGGACTTTGATAATTCAAGCTCCAATAAGCCCGAAATAATTCAATCTCATTGGAATTAATTCTAGCTTATTAACTAAATGTCATTCCACTAAAGACAATTAGTTGAACTCTTGAATTATTAAATATTATGAGAATATGTCCAATTGCAAACCCTATTTAGAACCTTATTATAGCCATCCGCACAACAAAGGGTAAAATTACCGTTTTGCCCTTATGTTGGTTTTTCCTTTAGATCTCTCATTTTACTTTATATGGTGATTAATACATAAGATCTCATCTTAGTGTTAAGACTTGATGGGTAGCTAGTCCATCAAACTCATCAAGCGCCAGCTTAATCACCAAATCTCCTTAAAACATCTAGAAGAGATGATAACACTATAAACTCTTTATTTGAGTGAATGTTCCACGATACATGTTTCAATTAATAATTCCAACATGCAGACACTCGGATTAATACCTGTAAAAATCCATTCCGATCATATCAAGAATTATAATGAAACACATATGAGTTCACCACTCATCATGATTGTGGTTCATAATAAGCGAATGCTTAAGTTGTATGTTTTAAGATTAAAGTAACTACCCCACTTTATTCTTCAAAACATACTTGATTCCGATTCATTTAATAGTGCCATTATCGATAGTCTACTACTATCATGATATGAAACTCATCATTCCCTTTAAGTAAACTCCTTTACTTATATGGAGATAAATCGCAACACTACGCCTAAACCATAATCAAACGACCAACTTGATTATTCAACTGTGAATCAATTAATTGATTCTAATAATATACATGTTTCCCATACATCTCTATGTATATGTATATTACTTACAAATGAATCTTGGTACCTTATGACCAGATATATAATGCTCATACAGATAAAACCAAACTCTTTTGTTTTATTAATAATAAATATTTTCATTACAAAGCTCATGGCGAAGAAGATAAAGTTACATGTAAATACACTTGCTTTCCAAGGCACTATATTTACATAACTCCAACAATCTCCCACTTGCCCTAAAGCAAGTTTGACATATCCTTCATTCACATCCCTTCTAGGTGACCCTCAAAGCTCTTTTGAGTCAATGTCTTTGTGAACGGATCAGCAAGGTTTTGCTTTGTAGGAATCTTTACCACATCAACTTCTCCACGTTGTATTATCTCCTTATGAGATGATACTTTACTCAATGTGTTTGGCAGCTTTGTGGTTCCGAGGTTCTTTAGAATTAGCCACCGCCCACTATTATCACAATAAAGTGTAATCGCTTTTCGCCTCTGGAACTACCTCCAAATCATTTAGGAACTTCCGAGCGATCGCTTCCTTCTTTGCTTCCTGACAAGCAAACATACTCAACCTCCATAGTCGAATCAGCAATTCAAGATTGCTTGACTCTCCTCCAAACTATGGCTCCACCTCCTAAAGTAAATATAGAACCGAAGTTGATTTCCTTGAATCAACATCGATTGGAAATCGAATCCGTATATCCCGTCGGAATAAGATTACTTCGAGTAAACAAGCATTAAGTTCTTTGTCCTACGAAGATACTTAAGTATACACTTAACCGCATCAATGTTTCATTCTGGATTGGATGAAATCGCTACCGGTCCCATCTGCGTAATGATATCCGGTCTAGTGCACAGCATTGCATACATCAAACTACCAACTGCCGAAGCATATGGAATGTCATGCATGCGTTCAACCTCCTCTTGGGTTTTAGGTGCTTGTTCCTTTGAAAGTTTGATTCCATGTCTAGTAGGAGTGAAACCCCTCTTGGAATCTTGCATGGAGAACTTATTGAGCATATTCTCAATGTAAGTTAGTTGAGACAAAACTATCTTCTTGTTCTTACGATCCCTTATAAGTTTGATTCCTAGAACATAGGTAGCCTCTCCCAAATCCTTCATTAAAAACTGTTCATTCAGCCATCCCTTAACCGCAGATAACATTCCCACATCATTCCCAATGAGCAGAATGTCATCAACATACAGGATTAGGAAAGTAACCTTACCTTCTTGTATTCTTTTGTAAACACAAGGCTCATCTAGGTTTTGTATGAACCCATAGGTTTTGATAGCCTTATCAAACCTAATGTTCCAAGACCTAGATGCTTGCTTAAGTCCATAAATGGACCTTTGCAACTTGCAAACCTTATGCTCATTACCTAGCTCAATGAATCCTTCTGGTTGGGCCATATAAATGGTCTCCTCAAGATCTCCATTCGAAATGCGGTCTTGACATCCATTTGACATATTTCATAATCGAAATAGGTGCTATGGCCAAAAGAATCTGATGGACTTAAGCATGGCAACCGGAGAAAAGTCTCCTCGTAGTCTATACCCTCCTTTTGAGTATAGCCTTTAGCTACCAATCTAGCTTTAAAGGTCTCTACCTTTCCATCCGATCCCTTTTCCTTTTGTAGATCCATTTACACCCTAAGGTTTTAGACACGGTGGTAGATCTACAAGGACCCAGAACTTCATTAGTATACATAGAATCTATTTCCGATTCCATTGCCTTGAGCCATTTTCTGCATCAACATCATTAATAGCACATGTATACGTAACGGATCTGTTTCTTCTTGGTTTGAGATGGCAATTAAGCCTTCTCCTAAACCCAGATACCTATCTGGTTGTCTCACAACCCTCCCACTACGTCTAGGCACATCTTGATGTTCAGGTTGCACTTCTGATTCAACTCTTGAATCCATTTCGACATCTTGTTACATCATATCCAAAACAACTCTTGGTTTGGATGAAATTGCTAACTCCTTTAGTACTACTTCACTTCTTCCTTTGTGATTTCTCACAAACTCTTCCTCTAAGAAGTTTGCATTTGTCGACACAAATACCTTCCTATCATGAGGATTTGTAAAAATAGTACCCTCGAGTTCCGTGGGATATCCTACAAACAAACATACTTGACCTTGGTTCCATCTTTGTGGATTCAGGGCTTTAGAACATGGGCTGGACAGCCCAAGTCCTCAAGTGCCTCAATGAAGGCACCCGGCCATCCACAACTCCCTAGGTGTTTTAGGCACCGATTTGGATGGAGCAAAGTTAAGAAGATATGTTGCCGTTTGTATGGCATATCCCGAAACGATTCTGGAAGGCTAGCATAGGACATCATTGATCTTACCATTTCCAATAGAGTTCTATTTCTCCTCTCGCTACACCATTCTGTTGAGGTGTACGAGGAGTCGACAAATTGGAAACAATTCTATTGTCAATTAAATATTCTGGAACTCTCCGGATAAATACTCACCACCTCGATCCGATCGAAGTCGTTTTAATGGCTTGCCAAGTTGCTTCTCGACTTGACTTTGAATTCTTTGAACTTTTCAAAAGATTCACTCTTTTATGCATTAAATACAAATAGCCATGTCTTGAGTAATCATCTATAAAAGTTATGAAATATTCATAACCTCCTCTAGCTTGTACATTCATGGGCCCACACACATCAAGATGTACCATGTCCAATGTGGATTCAAATCTGTTTCCTTTAGAAGGAAATGAGGCTTTTGTCATTTTCCTTCAATACAAGATTCACATATGGGTAATGGATCATTATCCAAGCCCATAAGGATCCCATCCTTTACTAGCCTGTCAAGTCTTTTCGATTGATATGACCCATCCTTAGATGCCACGATACTTTGAATTAATGCTAGAGATATTGGATTGTCTTGGTTTTATCAATTACGTGGTGTTTAGTGAGCCTTTCATAGGTTCTATAAAAACAATCCTGTTTAATTATCGCTTCACAAATAAAATCCTTATTCTCATATATTGAAACAACCTTTTCAAAATATAAGGAATAGCCAGATTTTATTAGACAAAAATGAAATCATGTTCCTAACAATCATTGGCATGTAATAAACATCTTCCAAATATAACCTATGACCACTAGGAAAGTCCAAAATAACTACTCTCACTGATTCTGCTGAAACATAGGAACCATCTGCTATCTTAACTTGAAACCGGCCTTTAGAAGTCTTTTCCTTCTTGGAACCCTGCAAAGAATTACAAACATGGTTAGTGGCTCCTGAATCTAATATCCAAGAAGTAGATAAATCTGCACATTTCTAGTTCCTAACGAACTTAGGAAGCCCATACCTTGTTTGCTTTTGAGGGACTCTAGGTAGATCGGACAGTTTCTTTTCCAAAGGCCCATCTCATCACAAAGGAAACACTTTCCTTTGATGTTCTCTTTGGCCTTCTTTTCATGGGTTTGGCCTTGACCCTATTTGGGCCTTCTTTTCATTGGACCCTTCTTCTTTTCCTTGCCCTTACCTTGGCTTAGAAGAAGAAGCTACATTAGCTTCGGCCCATGAGCCTTAATATTCAATATTTCCTCCATGCTCCTGGAGGGTATTCATCAACTCACTCGAGGTGTAATCCTTGCTTTGTTGAGCTCATAGTCCAACTTAAACTGCTGAAAAGAAGAGTTTAAGCTATTGATGATCATAATCATCTGCGTGTCCGCATCCATATCCGCCCCAAGCATCTCAAATTAGTGATCGCAGAGATTACCTTGATCATGTAATCCCTTTGGTTCACGGGTTTTCGTCGAGATTATGAAAGGTTTGGATAGCTTTCACTCTTGCAGACCTAGTCCTCACACCAAACATCTCATGTAGGTGATGGACCATTACACTAGCAGTTTTCATACAAGCAATTTGCTTTTGCAACATGCCGCTGATAGAAGCCAGAATATAACACTTAGTAGTCTTGTCAGCATTCTGCCAACGCTCATATTGTTGGACTTGCTCAGGAGTTGCATCTCCACTTAGAGGTGTAGGCTCATTTTCAGTTAACACCCATGAAATACGTTCATATTGAAGAACAATGTCAAGGTTACGTCTCCATTCATTAAACTTGTCTCCATTTTCCAATTTGTTATTAGTCAAGAGCAGGGTGAGTGGATTCATTTTGTGGTTGATTATGTCTGAAAATATAAATTATTAAAACATGAGCATACTAGTCAACAATTTATGGAACTTTGTATAAAATCATGATGCATGTATGCATGATGATAGATTTAACAAAACTTAAAAATTAAAATATTATCTGACGGTTATTTTCTTATCTATAACAGACTAAGTGACGGTGGGCCATCTTATCTATTAAAAGAAAAACTGGGACCCTCCCACTCAAAAAACTACCAAGCATTTGATGCTCAATTTTTAAAGAAGCATCTTAATTTGGTCCATACTTTTACCAACAGAGCTACGGTGGGCAGTTTATTGATAAAAAATGTTGAGTGTATAACCATTTGATTCATTCACTAAAGATACCTACAAATCATGCCTCGGTGGGAGGTCACATTTGCTATCATTAAGTGGACTTATCCTTAAGGAGACCCAAACATGCAAGATCTAGGATCCATGCCCTCCGATGGGGAGTAACACTTCACCACATGCAAACGGGCCATCATTTGGAGACCGTGGACTCTCACAGGAGCATCCTCTCCCACTTAATCTTTTTGGGCTTTAAGTTTTAAATACCATCTTGTCTAGATGCAATTTATTATCCATCCTATATTGTTTCATTATATATCTCATACATAATGAATGCATGGTAAGGCCTAGGGTTGGCAATTTTCTAAATGACATGCAATCACATAATATCACATATTACAAGCATTCATTTCTCCATTCATCACATGAACTAATAAAGCCACTTTTGATTGTCCA
Organism: Erythroxylum novogranatense; assembly: GCA_029891385.1. Taxonomy (NCBI): domain Eukaryota; kingdom Viridiplantae; phylum Streptophyta; class Magnoliopsida; order Malpighiales; family Erythroxylaceae; genus Erythroxylum; species Erythroxylum novogranatense. Next base: position 33,341,264 of record CM057233.1, on the reverse strand, counting down.
TCCTAGAAACATAAAATAATTACAAGCCTTTTAGGCCCAAAATATGCTTTTTCATCTTGGATCTTCCGCTTCGAACTCTTCGCTAACATGATCCAGCCCATTCGGTAAACAAAATGTAATGGCATTTATGAAATTAGAATTTTGTCATTTTGAAAAATAAAATTCCAGCACTAGATTTTAGAAAACCAAATCTTTGTTTTGACAAAAATTCCAGCACTTGTTTTATTAAAACGAAACTCATTTCATGAAAATTAAAAACAGCACTTAGTATTTTAGAAAACCGAAATTGGATTCTTTGAAACAAAAACCAGCACTTGTTTTCCAATCATAACTGAAATATGATTCATTGAAACAAAATTCCAGCAACTTAGTTTTCACAAAACTTATGCCAAAACACAAAGGATACACCGAAAATTTTACCTTTCCATTTCTTCAATCCATGGCTGCTCCTTCTTCATCATTACATCAATTTGTACATTACAAAATCAAATAAAATAGAAAAAAGAAACCAAGGAGGAAACATGGTGATGATAGACCTCCCTCCTTGTTACAACCAAATTAAGAAATCTTACAAGATAAAAATTTAACTTCTATGGACAACCAAAAGAGCAACATACACCATATATATTTCTATCACATAAAAACATGCAGTATACATAAAAAGATTGCCAACCCATGCATCCACCATATAGGAACCGAAATCATGCATGAAAAACCGTCTCTGATACCAATTGTTGGATCGGAAAAAGAAAGCATGCTTAGTTTGGAGAAACGATAGATTTCAAAACTTTTTAAGAAATCATCTTGCAGCGGAAGCAATATATCCAAATCAACATGCTAATCCATACATGATATGGTATAAGGATAATAAAACCAAGAACAAGATAAAAGGAATTACCGACTCCTTCGCTCTGACTTTAAATCCTCACCGCTATCCTCTCCTTCTTGTATCCAAATCCTTTGCCTTTGAGTCTTTTTCTTTAGCAATGTATCTTCTTCCTTGTAGTAGTATCCTCTACCAATTAGATTTACCACTTGTTCTTCAAGGACAACTAGGTTAACAAAATCCTTTGGTGGGAAAGGAGAAGAAATATTTGGAGGAGATTTTCTTAGAAGAAGAAGAACCAAAATTGAAACTCTTTCAATTCTTTCACTTAGGAATTTCGGTTCTCTCTTGCATGAAAAGAGAGAATGTCTAAAAACCATGCAAGAACCCTTTCTTACATCTCAATTTCAAAATATGCATGAATGGAAAGAGTGAGAGGCATCCAATGCATCACTTCTTACATTAATCACTCATCAAATAGCCAATAAATGAGACTTACTTCATTTATCTTTAAAATGGCTATTTGAAAAGACCATAACCTATAATTGAATACCCATTTCGGTTTTGGCAAGAAAAAAGAAGGAAGATGGTCAATCTAATGCACATCTTTCATCTTTAATCTAATGAATGCAAATAGGTTACATGCCAACATTAAAAGCCAACCATTAAACCATTTAATGGTAAGTTCATAACTCCATTTAATAATGATGAACCATAATAAAGACCATCTTTATTTAGTATTTTAATGTCAAATGTGTGGTTACACATCTAACCTAACACAATTTCGAAATTGCTTCTTCTCCATTTAAAAAAATTGTTTTAATATAATTAATCTAATCAATTACATTAAACCAAAACAAGCCCATTTCTAAATGAACATATGGGCTTCCAATTAACCATTAATTAGTATAAGCCCATCATTCAATTATGGACTTCTAAAGCGTCCAAACTACTTCTTACTTAGCTTGATAACCTTCCTTAAAGCCAAGTGGGGAATCTTATTGGACTTTGATAATTCAAGCTCCAATAAGCCCATAAATAATTCAATCTCATTAGAATTAATTCTAGCTTATTAACTAAATGTCATTCCACTAAAGACAATTAGTTGAACTCTTGAATTATTAAATATTATGAGAATATGTCCAATTGCAAACCCTATTTAGAACCTTATTATAGCCATCCGCACAACAAAGGGTAAAATTACCGTTTTGCCCTTATGTTGGTTTTTCCTTTTAGATCTCTCATTTTACTTTATATGGTGATTAACACATAAGATCTCATCGTAGTGTTAAGACTTGATGGGTAGCTAGTCCATCAAACTATCTGGCGCCAGATTTAATCACCAAATCTCCTTAAAACATCTGAAGAGATGATAACACTATAAACTCTTTATTTGAGTGAATGTTCCACGATACATGTTTCAATTAATAATTCCAACATGCAGACCTCGGATTAATACCTGTAAAAATCCATTCCGATCATATCAAGAATTATAATGAAACACATATGAGTTCACCACTCATCAAGATTGTGGTTCATAATAGCGAATGCTTAAGTTGTATGTTTTAAGATTAAAGTAACGCCCACTTTATTCTTCAAAACATACTTGATTCCGATTCATTTAATAGTGCCATTATCGATAGTCTACTACTATCATGATATGAAACTCATCATTCCCTTTAAGTAAACTTCTTTACTTATATGGAGATAAATCGCAACACTACTGATCTAAACCATAATCAAACGACCAACTTGATTATTCAATGTGAATCAATTAATTCATATTCTAATAATATACATGTTTCCCATACATCTATATGTATATGTATATTACTTACAAATGAATCTTTGTACCTTATGACCAGATATATAATGCTCATACAGATAAAACCAAACTCTTTTGTTTTATTAATAATAAATATTTTCATTACAAAGCAGAATCAAGAAGATAAAGTTACATGTAAATACACTTGCTTTCCAAGGCACTATATTTACATAACTCCAACAGTTAACGCACTTTATTCGGATATGTACTTAACCCCATTCAGCTTTCCTGAGTCACTTTCCTTTGTTTCACTCATCACAGTCTCAAATCCATTCTGGTCTTTGACTCTCGTTAGGCGTTATGCGGTGTAGCAAGATATCCTACAAGAAATCAAAACTCTATCACACGATCATAATCAAGTATTTTTCCTGTTGAACATTTAAACCTATAAGCACTTAAATCAATAATCACTTCATTCTATACCCACAGTTATTCAATTTCACTTTTCGCATATGATTACTAGAATGTCTAGCTTCGACTATTCAATTTCTTTGCTCATCAATTCCTTTGTTCAATCCCATCACATGCTTATTATTATTATTATTATTATTATTATTTTTAATCATTCAATACCATTCTCCCGATTACCCTTGAATCTTCAGATTTCAAGATGGGAATCACCAATTTGATTCCTGAACTATTGACCTTTCTTACCCCAATTCAGTACCACTAAATCTCCAACCTCAATTCTGCACAATTACCCTTAATCAACTTGACATTCTTTGAAAAATCCCAATATCTGTAATTGATTTGTTTATCGCAGCCTTATCTGTTCCCTATTTGAGTTTAGTCAACAGAATTGTCTGTTCATTTCAGAATTATCGGTATAGTAGTCATTTATGTCCGTCTTTTACCTCGAATTAACCCAATGTATCCTTATAGGAATCTAAGGTCTCCAAGGCTTGAAACAATTTCGATCATAGCACCAATACCATTTATCAAAGTCACTTCAATTTATCTTATACCGTTTTAACATTATGTTTCAGTTCAACATACATTGTCCACTTTCCAAAGGTATGCTTATCAGTAGTATCAAATTCTTCAATAATTCATAGAGTTCATTTTACTTTTCACTGTTCAATCCTTTCAAACACATTCTGTCGATAATTATCGTCACTTCCATTTGCTACTTTGCATCATTCCTCTTAAACTTTTTCATACATCACCAAACATCATTCAATTCATTCATCCCACAATTAGTGTATTTGCAATCCCTTTATGAAGATAACACTACATCACGTCATTGTCAGTTTTCCTTTAGGACTTTTTGTCTCTATTCATTTTCTCCTTTCAATTGATTTTCTGTCATCCACATTGATGTATGCCAATACCTAGTCATCCGTACTTGGACCTCCATAAATTTCACTTCATTTGAGTATTTCACTTCACAGTTCGGGACTATTTTATTCTTAGTTTCAAATCTAGATTTTCCAACAGTTTTACATCACACATGGAGCTCTATTCACTTCACATTGCAATAAAATCATCTCAAATTAAAATTCCACTCATGTCGTTGGATACTTTACATTTCCTTTTACAATCTGAGATAACCTCACCATAAATTTTGCTTGTTATGTCTAAATCTCCTCTTGAGATATGACTCAATTTCACTTTTGATACTTCATTTCGTTTGACCATTAGTCTTGCTACCATCATTATACTTGTTCAAAAGTCTCATCAATCAATTAGTGTCCCTAATTGCTTTTCAATCATTCTTAAACACTAACTCAATCAGAACAATTTTATGCCATACTTTGAAAGATCAGAACATTCCTTGCACTAAATACACTTTCTTTAACCCTAAACTTTACTATACATATTACCCGAAATCATTTCCTCTTATCCGGAAACCAATTAGTAATACAATTCAGATTATGCCATAATCATTTCTCATTTCCTTTCATCAAGGTACATTCATTCCTCCTATGTCTTACTTTAATCCATTATGAACTTTACTCTTATAGCCACTCATAGTAGCACATATTTAACCATTCACCGATCATCTCCTCTATGATTTCCATATATCTTTCACATACGCTTCATTAATCATGATCAACTTTACTGTCCAATAGATACTCCCAATGGTAATTCGACTTACATAGTTTTCTTCTTATATCATGAATGTGTCAGCTTGACCTTAAAAGGTCATATCCACTTGGCTTATATACTGTCATCGTGTTATTGCTGCGTATCTTTGTATTTTTCTGAAACAATCCACGATAGGGTAGTCACAGTTCCCAAAACACGACAAAATCGTTGATACAACTCCATTGTATCTCTATCTATTTACCCATCCAGTTACCATTTCTGTGTCTATAAACATCTTTTTACCCAAATCTAGAATTTCCCGATACACAATCAGTAGAAAATTGTCGATCATCTTTTCCCTTACCATCCTTTGATACTAGTTTCCAAACTCTTAGCACAATATTCACATAACCATTTCAGTCTCACGCTTATGCGTTCAAGGTCATTCCCGTTTCACGAGTTCATTTCAGTTTATCTGTACACTTTTATCTTCTACTTTTTCTTACTCGACTAGGCACTAGGTACTTTGCTCTTTCAGTTCTAGGTAGACCGGTACGGTACAATAGTGATCCTATCACAATCCCGCTATCCTCATCTACCTATGATATCTACTGATATTGAACACAAATGCAGTGAATCCATATCGCTGATCGGATCATCTATACTTTACTCCGGGCCAATATTTCCCATTTCATGACAAATACAGTCAGAGTTGTAATTACCTAATCATCCCGGACTTTTAATCTCACTTAGGCCTACTATAACCAGTATGCTTCCCATATCTCTAGTGGACCTTTCCAAGTTCTAGACATATTCATTTTTCTGTCACCATAATATTGCCATTTTAATCCGGGAATTCATTAATATCACTTCTTTCCTTAATCAGTCTAGGCCAACACAGTCATTCTGACCACAGGACAATATCAATCTCCTTATCCATTTTTCCTTTTTCCTTTCCTAATTGCTTATACACTTCCAGGGGTTCACCCTCTACTACAGTCTCACTTTTCTCTCACTTAGCCTCTTAACACATTCGCACACGTAGGATTTCTACTCGTGCGACTCAGACTAGGGATCAGTTATCACGGTCTGCAACGACACGACTCAAATGCATGCAACTTAACCTATGTTTCAGACTGTGCCCAGATACAATCGTATTGCTGGGCTTTGATACCACCTAAATGTAACACCCCACTCCCGCATGACCCGAACCCGACATCGATGGTGATATCCGAGTTCGTGCCCCGCGAGGGTGGTGTGCTACATCACTCAGTCAGTCAAAATTTCGTATAAATAAATTTTTTTCAAACACTCATTCCAACAGAGCCATTTCCTTTTTCTTTCATTTACACTAACGTGCGCGGAAAACAGTAGACAATTTGCATCAACGTGCATAGATCACCATTTTCAGTTAATACATTCAGTTTCAGTTATTACAAATAGTCAACCATAAATTACAATAACCATTTTATGAACAAAACAGAACCACATTGGCCCATTACACATCCAATTAGTCATTTTGGAATACAATTCTATTGGACACTAATGCAGATGAAAACTGATCCCGATCTCTTCTCTACTTCAATACCCAACAACGTTATACGCCCGTTGCCTAACGGGGTATTCTTCCGAGTCCTGAAAAATAATTGCAAAATATTAAACACATAAAGATTGAGGAACCAACTAGGTTACTCACCTGTGTTTCTGAGCCAAAATCTGGTCGTCGCAGTGACGTCGGTGGACCGACGCTTCAAGTGTGACTCTATAATAGTGACAGTATACAAACATTATCAATTGTTCAATCAGAACTATATCAGAATGCACATGTAACACTTAGAAGGTGCACAATGCATGATCATGATATTCCCGTCCCTAATCCCATTTTTTCCATCATAAAAATCCGTCTAAAAATTAGAAACCTATTGGCACTGACGGTGCGCAATTCGGACCTCTATAGGTCCCCAATTAAACAAAACAGTAATTAGACAGACCCTTATCCGGACCCACGTCAATCTCCCGTCTAAAAACCCTGAATCTCTCAGAAAATGAAATTCAATATTCTATGAATCCGATGCCTCAAGAATCAGGTCAATCGGACGTCGGACGTCGGACGGAAGAGTTATTCACGAAAGAAACCAAAATTCACATTAAATGTATAACCCTTATTTCCTTCTTTGTTTTCCTGATTTCTAACCAAAATTTAATCTATCATATCCCTTTCTACACATTTCAGAAAAATGCAAACTATACCTTGTTGGAAAGATAATGAAACCCTCTACAATTCTCAAGAATACCATAAAAATCAATTTCACCCCTAAGGGTGTTAAAAATCCAATCAAACCTACTGCCCACTCAAAACCTATCAAAACAGGGCAGTACATTGCAAATTCAGTAACTCTCTGATTCTTCAGTCAACAATTACACAATAATTAAGGAAGTAAGATCACAACGTTATCTACAACTTTCATGAACAACCCAAAATCAGATTCACTTGCTAACTATGTCAAACAATTCACCAAAGCATCAGCCCTCAGAATTTTCCCAATCTGAACAGCACATTTCACAATAGTATATCTCTTAGCAAAAATGTCACCAAATTCACTACCTTATATCACTGAAAAGATAAGATCTCAAACTTCAATTTTCATGAAGAACTCAACATCCAATTCGATCTCTAAAAATTTCAAATCTGTTATACAAGTTTCTTTCATGATCAGCAGTTAACATCCTAATGCAGGTTCAGATTTTGAAAATCCATAACTCCCACATCTGATCTCTAAAACTTATATGCCATATACCATTTTCAAGATAAATGTGTCTTATAAAACTCTTCAGTAGATCCCTAACACCAATTCAGTTCACAAAAATTACTAAAATTCCTCCAAATCAGAATGTACACCAAATCTACCATTTCAACTAGGTTTCACTCAATGCGTTAAAACAGCCAACAGTTATTGGTCCATAACTCCTACTAGACATATCGAAAAATTGCAAAATCAGTGTCATTGGAAAGCTAACTGAATAGGCTTAAACTTTCATTTAGTCCATTTTTCCTAATTCCTTCTCAATTAATTTAGAAAAATTTGTAAAACTCATAGGTTATAAATCCGGATACTGTTCACATCATTTCCAGCAGTAACTTTCCAGGCCATATTTCACCCTCTTACAGCTAAAATTGGACAACACCTATTTCACACAAAAATGTAGCCAACAAACCAAAGTTTAAGTGGGCACAAACCTTGCCTAATTTTCATATCTAAACAATGAGTTATGATCAAATCAGTATACTAGGTCAAAAATCAATTTCCAGCTTTACTTCTCCAATTCACTTCCTATCATACCAATTCAATTCCTACTACCATAGTCATCTCATTTTAACACAAAATCAGTACCTACAATATTCATACATTCACTAGGGCTAATACTCAAAATTTTGCAGCACTCAATTCTTCATTTCTAAGTAAAATCAATCATCCATTTGTATTCAAAATCAAGTTAAAAACACTTATTCATACTCCTTCATCAATTCATAACTAACCCTAACCTAACACCCACTAATTCAAGCCATATTAGTCATCAATTTAAGGCATCAATAATCATAATAAATGTACCAAACCTCCCATTAATTACTCCTAACTACCATGGCATTCAATTTCTAAATCAAATCATAAAGAAAGCTTAACAACAAAACTTACCTACTAGCTTTTCCAACCTTGAATTCCTTTCACCTCTTTACTTCCTACCTTCACTAATCACTTCTTCTACCACCATAATATATATTTTATCATCATGGGAAGACTATAGCTTAGTGACAAGTAAGAGAGTTCTTGAGTGTTTGGAGGAAGATGAAAAAAAGAAGAAGCAAAAATCGATGGTGGTGGGAGAGATGAGTGTTTTAGGTGGAAAACAACAATCCAAGCAATTAAAGCTTGTTTCCCTTCTTTCCTATAACCACAACCGTGGGTGAGTGATGATGAGAAGGCATTAATGAGAGGCTAGGTGGCTTTATGCCATTAGTCCAACAATGTAGATGAAAAGTCAACCTATTAATATTTTAATCAATTTAAACCTAGTCCAAAATTAATCCAATCAATTCCAATGTCCCTAATTTCAATCCTAAAATAATATACCTAATAATACAGTGCCAGTGGATAGAAACTTTCGCTACCAAAAATCGACCGGTTCGCCAATTGGCAATTTTTTCCGTCAGAATTTTCTCCTAAAAATCCAGAAAAATTCCTAAAAATCCCTTAAAATAGAAAACAATTTATGGCACACTCAGAATAATTTTTCAAACCCATTAACCACGTTAATCCCAATAAAATTATCTTAGGCACGCAAACCGGGAATATCATGTATGCATGCACAGTAATTTCATGTGCACAAATATGACTGTGGACCAATCCTATTATGCATGAGCAATCCTATGAAATCCCAATCTAGCTCATCCTATGCCAATTTACTATTCTACCCTTCCAATTGAGGGTGGGATGTTACAAGAAGTCTCTTAGAAGATATTTGATGGAAAACTCTGGGTCTCCAAAAAGGAAGTTTTAGAAAGATGATAATAAAGAAGAGACTTGGACAAGACTTAACCTGTCAATTCTCAAAGAATAGTAACCTATTTCTAGTAAGAGTACAAAAGTCTAAGTAACACTTGTCACTTACCCAATACCCAAGTTCCAACTTAGTTTCTTTTGAAACTAACTCCCTTAACTATCATCTTTGCAATCCAACTATCTCTGAAGCTTCTTTTAATTTCTTGTTTCCTATTATATATATATATGTGTGTGTGTGTGTCTTTCTCAATGCTCCATAATTTTCGAAGGTGACACCTAAATTCACCAACACATACAAATATGGCATTTTCACCAATCACTAATATTCAAATGTAAAAACATTCATAATTCTCAAATCAATCCAATTATACCCGGAATTATTCATGAATGCATGTACAATTATTTTCATGTACAAATAAATTCACTATTCATGTATAAGTGTATGGCATATCATGCATGAACATGGAAATGCATCTCTAACTCTCATTAGTCACTCACATTTACTATTCTAATCCTCCCATAAGAAATGGAATGTTACACTATGAAAGGCTCAACAAAAAACCACAGAATTGATAAAACCAAGAGATTCCAATATCTCTAGTATTAATTCAAAGTATCTGTGGCAGTTAAGAATGGGTCATATCAATCAGAAAAGACTTGACAGGTTAGTAAAGGATGGGACCCTTATGGGCTTGGATAGTGATCCATTACCCCCCTGTGAATCTTGTATTAAAGGAAAAATGACAAAAAACTCATTTCCTTCTAAAGGAAATAGATCTAAATCCACATTGGACTTGGTACATACAAATGTGTGTGGGCCCATGAATGTACAAACAAGAGGAAGTTATCACCGATGGGATGGGTACAGTTCATTTCATACATATTGTGTATACGTATTTTGCATATGCATTTATAGCCTCTACATCATTGATAAATGTTCAGTATTGCATAAGTACAGGCATGTACATGCATGTATGACAGATTTCCAACTTGATTGTGAAATTGGAGATTTTGTGATTAGGGTTATTGTGCTTTGATTAGTGAATTGGAGTGTCAAATTGAATTTAGGATTTGGGAATTGAAAATCGGAGTATGTGATTAGATGTTTTCTAATTTTGAGGATTTATAAGAATTTTTCCGAAATTTTTAGAGTAACGGGTCCGGACCGAAAAAATGGCTTAGTGACTGATTAATTGTGATTCTGGTTCCGAATTTGATTTAAAATGTATATGAGGAAATTTGAATTTATGATTTGAGGAATTAGGGTCTGAACCATTGGAATTTGGGAGCAATTAGAATTAGAAAATTGGATTGAGGTTGTTTGGATTGGACTTGTGGCAAATGGACTTGCCAAACAAGCCTTAAGGTCCTTAGTTTATAAACCCTTTCTTTTGAAAGCTTGCTTCCACGATACTTGCTTCTCCCTTGAAGAAAAACTTGATTTTTTCCTTCTTCCTTGCGTGGATCTCCTCTTGGATTTGCTTCTTGCTTCCTTCTTGCAAGTTAATCCTTCTTTGTCCTTGATCATTCATCCCTTTGGCTTGGATTGAAAGAAAAATAGAGTTTGGGTGGATTTGGGAGGAAAACCGTGGATGAGCTTGGGTTTGGAGATTTGAGTTTGCTTGGTGATTTCCAAAGGGTTTAAAGCTTTAAAACAAGTAAGTTTCTACTCCTTTGTGTTTTGCATAGATTAATTTAAGCATGGAATTAAGTTATTAATTGTTTAAGAAGTTAGAAATTTTTGGATGATAGAGGTTTTAGAGAAAAAGTGGATCTTGATTTGGGTATTTAATGTATAATGGTTATTTGGTGGATTTAAGATTTGGAATGAGTAGTGTTAAGTGTAGAATATTTTTTTGGAGTATTTAAAAGGGATTTGGATGGATTTGTATCTGAACAATCTGAGAATTTCTAGGTTTTCTGGGCGATTCTGCGATCGCGCCACAAGACGGCTACTACGCCTCGATGACGAGGAACGGCACCCATCGACGAGCGGAGCGCCTGCAACATGTAACAGAATATTACGTCGCGACGTCAAGAATGCGTCACGCCACGGAAGAAGGAACCGTTCGCATGGCGGCGTAGAGAAAAGAGCTTCGCCATGAGGGATGTTGTTTTTCGAAAATGTAATTTTTGACGTTTTGAATTTTGGGATTTAGGAATTTGATAATTCAATTAGATATGGATTGATTTCAATTTGGAGACTACGAATTCATGATTTAATTCGGTGGTTCTTGAAATCGGATGGAAATTGAATAGTGAATTTGATTCTGATTTAACGATAATTCTTATGTATTAGAATTTTGACTTTGGAGGATATAGAACTTAGCCAATTGACCTATGGTATTAGAAATTGCTATGGAATAATGGGTTAGTATGAAAGTGTCGAATTGAGATAATTTGGGAATGGGGTCGGAAATGTCATAACGTGCATAGTACAGCATTCATTTGAGGCATAAGCATTTCTGATTATTGAAATTGATACATTTAATGATATTCGAGTATTATGATTACTGTAGAGGCTCAAGTGGAGCGTCGATCCTCTGACGCAGCGGAGACTTCCAGGCAGTAGCTCGGAAGTTTAGAGGTGAGTAACCTAGTTGGTTCCTCAATCTCTGATGTGTTAAATGCTTTGTGTGAATTATCTGTGCATATGATTAAGTGCTCCATATGAGCTATGTTTTTTTTGTGAATTGCGAACGCATGCTAGGCATGAATAGAAATCAGTAACTGATAGTTGTGACTGGAGCACATTCTGATCTGATCGGAGCTATAAGCTCATCTATTGTGATAAGTGTTAAGGGAATAGTGTATACCTAAAGGACTCTCCTATCCCTAAGTGCGCGTGGGCAGTAGTGCATACCCATAGGGCTCTCCTACCCCCGAAAACGCGATTTCTGTGTGATGTGTGATGTGCCCAGAAACGGGATAATTCTGACGCCCAATCACAACACTAAAATGACATGGAAATCATTATGCATTCAGTGTGTGATTGTGTTATGAATTCGAAATTGGTTAAAGGTAAATGTGTGTTAGTTGTGTAGTACGATTATGACTGTGATTCTGAATATGATACTATGTTGTGTTGTACACAATTTTGTGTAATGCATGAATTGAGTGAACCATCGATGATGGTTACTCATTGAGTTCGCAAACTCACCCAAAATTGCAACTATTTTTCAGGACAGTGATAGTGTGACTCCTAGCTCCAAATTTTGAGACTTTTCCTGCTGTGTCTGTGCCGGCGAGAGGAGCATGGCCCACAGGTCGGTCAGCTGGGGATCCTTTGGGATATTTTGGGGATGACCTAGTTAGGAGTTGTTACTATTTATTTTGGATCTGTACAGTTGTTATCGGATAGAAGTGTGAACTTATGATTTAAGAAATGAATGAGAAGTCTCTTTGGTTTTAAAATTTAGTGAATGTGATCTTATAGAACTGCTTTATTACTGTGATGCCGTGAGAGTTATAGGATTGATCGTATCGTAGTGCACCCTCATCGTAGGGTATGTATCGGTATGACCTACGGGCGTCCCGGTGTATACTCTACGGTAAGGGGGCGCTACATATGAATACTTCATAACTTTTATAGATGATTACTCAAGACATGGCTATTTGTATTTGATGCATAAAAAGAGTGAATCCTTTGAAAAGTTTAAAGAATTCAAAGTTGAAGCTGAGAAGCAACTTGGCAAGCCATTAAAACAACTTCGATCAGATCGAGGTGGTGAGTACTTATCTAGAGAGTTCCAGCAATATTTAATTTACAATGGAATTTTTTCCAATTTGTCAGCTCCTCGAACACCTCAACAGAATGGTGTAGCAGAGAGGAGAAATAGAACTCTATTGGAAATGGTAAGATCAATTATGTCCTATGCTAGCCTTTCAGAATCGTTCTGGGGATATGCCATATAAACGGTAACATATCTTCTTAACTTTGCTCCATCCAAATCAGTGCCTGAAACACCTAGGGAGTTGTGGACTGACCGAGTGCCTTCATTGAGTCACTTGAGGACTTGGGACTGCCCAACCCATGTTTTAAAGCCTGAATCCACAAATATGGAACCAAGGTCAGAAGTATGTTTGTTTGTAAGACATCCTATTGGAACTCGAGGGTACTATTTTTACAGTCCTTAGGAAAGGAAGGTATTTGTGTCGACAAATGTGACCTTTTTGGAGGAAGATTTTGTGAGAAATCACAATGGAAGAAGTGAAGTAGTACTAAAGGAGTTAGCTATGTCATCCAAACCAAGAATTTTTTTGGATATGATAGAACAAGATGTCGAAATGGATTCATGAGTTGAATCGAATATGCAACCTGAACATCAAGTTGTGCCTAGACGTAGTGGGAGGGTTGTGAGATAGCTAGATAGGTATCTGGGTCTAGGAGAAGGTTTAATTGTCATCTCAGACCAATAAGAAATAGATCCCATTATGTATACACATGTTATTAATGATGTTGATGCAAGAAAATGGCTCAAGGAGATGTAATCAGAAATAGATTCCATGTATACTAATGAAGTCTGAGTCCTTGTAGATCTAACACTAGGTCTAAAAACCATAGGGTGTAAATGGATCTACAAAAGGAAAAGAGGATAGAATGGAAAGATAGAGAAATTTAAAGCTAGATTGGTAGCTAAAGGCTATACTCAAAAAGAGGGTATAGACTATGAGGAAAGTTTTTCTCCGGTTGCCATGCTTAAGTCCATCAGAATTCTTTTGGCCATAGCAGCCTATTTCGATTATGAAATATAGAAAATGGATGTCAAGACCGCATTTCTTAATAGGGATCTTAAGGAGACCATTTATATGGCTCAACCAGAAGGATTCATTGAGCCAGGTAATGAGCATAAGGTTTGCAAGTTGCAAAGGTCCATTTATAGACTTAAACAAGCATCTAGGTCTTGGAACATTAGGTTTGATAAGGCTATCAAAATCTAAGGGTTTATATAAAACCTAGATGAGCCTTATTTTTAAAAAAGAATACAAGAAGCTAAGGTTACTTTCCTAATCCTGTATGTTGATGACATTTTGCTGATTGGGAATTATGTGGGAATGTTATCTGCGGTTAAGGGATAGCTGTATGTCGACAGGATATACAGATTTTGATTTCCAATCTGATGTTGATTCAAGGAAATCAACTTTTGGTTTTATATTTACTTAGGGAGGTGGAGCCATAGTTTGGAGGAGTGTCAAGCAATCATGTATTGTTGATTCGACTATGGAGGCTGAGTATATTGCTGCTTGTGAAGAAGCAAAGGAAACAATCTGGCTCTAAAAGTTTCAAAATGATTTGGAGGTAGTTCCAGAGGCAAAAAAATCCATTACACTTTATTGTGATAATAGTGGGGCAGTGGCTAATTCTAAAGAACCTCAAAACCACAAAGTTGCCAAACATATTGAGCGAAAGTATCATCTCATAAGAGAGATAATACAACGTGGAGAGGTGGATGTGGCAAAGATTCCCACAGAGTAAAACCTTGCTGATCTGTTAACAAAGACATTGACTCAAAAGAGCTTTGAGGGTCACCTAGAAGGGATGGGAATGAGGGATATGTCAAACTTGCTTTAGGGCAAGTGGGAGATTGTTGGAGTTATGTAAATATAGTACCTTGGAAAGCAAGTGTATTTACATGTAACTTTATCTTCTTCAGTTACAGTTTTGCAATGAAAATATTTATTATTAATAAAACAAAAGAGTTTGGTTATCTGTGTGACCGTTATATATATGGTCAAAAGGTACCAAGATTCTTTTGTAAGTAATATACATATACATAGAGATGTATAGAAAACATGTATATTATTAGAATCTGAATTAATTGATTCACAGTTGAATAATCAAGTTGGTCACTTGATTATGGTTTAGACTGTAGTGTTACGATCTATCTCCATAAAAGTAAAGGAGTTTACTTAAAGGGAATGATGAGTTTCATATCATGATAGTAGTAGACTATCGATAATGGCACTATTAAATGAATCTGAAATCAAGTATGTTTTCAAGAATAAAGTGGGTCGTTACTTTAATCTTTAAACATACAGCTTAAGCATTCGCTTATTTTGAATCATAATCTTGATGAGTGGTGAACTCATATATGTTTCATTATAATTCTTGATATGATCATAATGGATTTTTACAAATTATTTATCCAGTGTCTGCATGTTGGAATTATTAATTGAAACATATATCAGGGAACATTCGCTCAAATAAAGAGTTTATAGTACTATCATCACTTCTAGATGTTTTAAGGGATTTGGTGATTAAACTGGCGTTTGTAGTTTGATGGACTAGCTACCCATCAAGTCTTGACACCAAGATCAGATCTTGTGTGTTAATCACCATATAATGTAAAACGGGTGATCTAGAAGGAAAAAACCAACATAAGGGCAAAACGATAATTTTACTCTTTGTTGTGTGGATGGTTATAATAAGGTTCTAAATAGGGTTTGCAATTGAACATAAAATATGTATTCTCATAATATTTAATAATTCAAGAGTTCAACTAATTGCCTTTAGTGAAATGACATTTAGTTAATAAGTTAGAATTAATTCTAATGAGATTGAATTAATTCTTGGCTTATTGGAGCTTGAATTATCAAAGTCCGATAAGATTCTCCACTTGGCTTTAAGGAAGGTTATCAAGCTAAGTAAGAAATATAAATGAAAGTTTTAGAAGCCCATAATTGAATGTTGGGCTTGGTCTAATTAATGGTTAATTAGAAACCCAAATGTACATTGGATGCCTCTCCCTTCTTCCATTCATGTATAACCGAAATTGGAGTGTAATAAAGACATCTTGCATGTTCTTGAGTCCTTCTCTCCTTTTATGCAAGGTAGAATCGAAAATACCAATTGAAATAGTTTCATTTTTGGTTCTTCTTCTTCTAAGAAAATCTCCTCCAAACATTTCTTCTCCTTTCTCACCAAAGGATTTTGTTATCCTAATTGTCCTTGAAGAACAAGTGGTAAATCTAATTGGTTGAGAATACAACATGGAGAAAGTAGATTGCTAAAGAAAAAGATTCAAAAGCAAAGGATTTGGATATAAGAAGAAGGAGAGGATAGCGCAGCGAGGATTTAAAACTGTAGCAAAGGAGTTGGTAATACTCCTAATCTTGTTTATGTTTTATTATCCTTATACCATATCATATATGGATTGGCATGATGATTTGGATTTGTTTCTTTCACTGCAAGTAATGGTTTTTTTAAAGTTTTGAAATCTACCGTTTCTCCTAATATAACATGCTTTGTTTTTCCGATCCAACAGAGAGATGATCTGACCTATAAAGAAACTCCAGTGGAGATCTTGGACAATAAGGAGAAGGTCCTCAAGAATAAGACAGTTCAACTAGTTAAAGTTCTATGGAGAAACCATTATGTGGAAGAGGCCACGTGGGAACCTTTGGAAGCTATAAAGGAGAAGTACCCACACTTCTTTAACAATTGAGGTAAGAATTTCGAGGACAAAATTCTTTTAAGAGGGGGAGAAATGTTGGCCCTTGAATAATTTTCTTGATGAATAAGCATGATTAGATTAATTTTGGGGTCTTGCTAGAATAATTTGTATTGGAATTAATTAGAATGTTAATGTGAGTGAGATTATATGACATAGGTTAATTGAATTAAAAGTGTTAGGGTGGTAAGATTGAATGAGGGGCATTGTTGGAACATCACTAAAGTTGTAAAGTCTTAAAGCATTGAAGAAAGGTTATAAAAGGAGAGAAAAAAATTTGTTGTCTTGCATTTGGAAGAAGCCAAACACGTGAATGAGAAAAGAGAGAAGAGAGATAGAGGCACGAAAAAAGAGAGAAGAGAAAAGAAGGGAGGTCATCTAGGTTTCAATTTTTCTTCATCTTCAAGAGGGATTTTGGGATTAAACAATAAGGGAAAAAGGAAGAGGAAGGTTAAAGCTTAAATTAGAGCCAAGAACCTCATTGTTTGGTGAAGATTCAAGGTAAGTTAGTGTTTTGATATTTGAATTTTTGGAAGGGACATAGTTCAAAGAGCTTAGAAAATGCATGGGTATAAGTATTCTATGATCAATTTCATGCATTGATTTCTTTGGGTTTTCCAATTAGAGTTCATTTTTTCAATGGGGATTTTTACTAATGTTGAAGGGAGGCAAGAGGAGCAAGAGGAGAAATATCCTTGAGCAAGTTTTCAAGCGAGGAGACTAAGGTGGGTTACTTTTTAATAATTGAATAATAAGCCATCAATGTTTCTTTCAAGAAAAGAGAAATAAATGTTTTCAACTACTTTTAAAATGTGCATTCATTGTTCTTTAAATGATTTGAGAAAGTGTTATATGTGTGTGTATGAAGTTTGTGGATGAACTAAAAAAATAGAAATGATTTCGAAAGGATATAAGGTTTATGAAGTTATGTTTCGAAAATGTGCCCCATTTGGACAACAAGTTTTTAAGATGTGAGATGCATGATTATATGGGTTTGTGGTAGTGCCCCAAATATGTCAAGTGCACTTTGACCAAATACTTCTCCCACCTGCCCTCAAGTGGCATGGAGCTCCATCATGAACTCCCCTAAATTCATGGCTACACAAGACCCTTATGGGAATTGTGTAGTACGTTCTATTTTGGATCCACCCAAACCATTATGATACGCTTATATGTTTACATGTGTTGAAAAGTTTGATAATTTTTTTATTTATGCAAGTTGAGAAATTTATGTTATATGGATTTTCATGAAAAAATTTTATGATCATGAGGGGGTTCAAGGGTTTTTGTTTGTTACAAATTATAAAACTGTTACCCACGAGCTTTAAGCTCACCCCCATTCCTCCCCATCTACAAGCAATGAACAAGATATCAAATGATCGAGTCGAAAGTCAAGGCATCACTACAATTTACATATTTTGCTTTTTAGAAGTTAGATCATGTAAAACAAGGCTTTAGTCACATTTTGAGAAATTATTGTTCTCGTAAGGTTGGTATTTTTGAACTATGATGTAAGGTGGCTCGAAATGCCCACTAAAGCATTGTAAAAAGCTTTATTCTTTTGATTTTAATGAAGTGTGAATGTTGCATTAATGATGTGAGTTAAAATTTAGATTTACGTGAAGAAGTAATCAACTTGATTTGATGACTTTGGAATATAAATATATATATATATATGTATGTATGTATGTATGTATGTATGCATGCATGCATAAGTGAGATGTTTTGTATTATGACTTTAGGGAAAATTTTGGATTGATCTAGGATGAATTTGACAAAGTTGTCTTCATAGAAGTTGTATCTTGTCTTTCTAACTTTCCAACGCTATAAAGTATGAAATTTTTAGATATCGGAGTCAAAATTTATGCTTCTTAGAAGTGGAGATGTTCAGGAGTATAGGACATATCGTCAGGTGAGGATGCTTCGCCTGATGAGGACATATCATCTGGTGACGTCATATCGTCTGGTGCATTGTTCATCTGATCCTATTATCTAGTCACATTTTTGACCCTATAAATGATCGAATTTCACTTTGGAATCTTCACATAAGTTGTAGATCTAGAAATTGTCTTTCAAATCATCTAATAAAGCCCCAAATCTAAGGTCTATAAAGAAATTTATTCCAATTCTCCCAAGAGAGGTACAATATGATTGTGGACATAAGCATACTTGATTCTTTTGGCCATAACTTCATCGCTTGACCTCCAAATGAAGTGATTCTTGAAGGAATAGACTCTAATACATTTTTCCACCTCTCTTTAAAAATTGATAACTTTTGATGTAGATTTGAAAAATATTAATGGAAAGGAAATGAGGAATTGGTTGGAAGAACACAACTAGGTTATGAACGTACTTGGATTTTTAGGCATATCTTGAGCTATTGAACTCCGAATGAGGTGGTATTTATTTCAAAATAAACAAGAGACAGATAGTTACAATTATTTTGAAGAAATCAAATTGGATTTGTTATTTAACTATTGTGGGCACATCACCCTTATGGGACGATGGCTAATGAGGAGTCATTAAAATAACCCCACAAGGAAGCCTACTCACGCTTTATGACTCCAGATTATTGGGCTCCGAAAACTACAGGATATTAGGCTCACATTCTCACGACTTCGATGTTGGGCTTCAAAAGTAGGGTCCAACATTTCATATTCCCCATTTGATTATAAACACCCAAAGTATAGCACATTTTCATACATTCAAAACAAAACGCAACATATACATTCATCCAACAATGTACTATACCCAGTTCTCAATTTCATGTCAAATGTTGGGATTCTTAAAGACAGAATTTAAATTCGATGTGTCCACAAGAAATGTAGACATATGTCTCTAATTTAATACAAATCAAGAATTATCTCAATTGAACAACTACATAGAAATTTATGGCTAAAACACTGAAGCATACTCAGAGATTATGTTGTTGCAACATTTTCTAGCTCAACTACCAAATTTTGTTTCCAAATCTTACCCTAACACAACTCATACCAAGATCACCTTTTCTATCACATCACTCCTCATTCTCAACTACATTTCAAATATAAAACATTCACAAATCAATTGATGATCTATAATTGATCATTAACCAAAATAGAACATATTCATTAACCCATTCATTATTGATTTTCTACACTTATCCTAACACCATTTTATGGATCATCCAACTTCCAAAACATCTCTATAACAAATCATGGGTCATTAATGATCATTTAAAATTACAAAACAAGACATTTACATAGATTTTTCACCATCCACATCACACACATTCAACTCACATAATCAAGTCATCAATCCCACATTTCTCATAATTATAGTTTCATTTAACAATACCCTTGACATTTAAAACATAACTTATAGTTTCTTACTCATCATATACAACATCAATCATCCATAAACAACTCCTAACCCATTATTTAGCATTTACATGAAACAAAACATCAATATACATTTATATGTTCATCTTTTCATCAATATTCTAGCTTATACAAAACTCCTTGTCATGATCATTCAACCTCTAAAACATTTCTATAATCATTACTCATCAATGACAGTAAGAAATTTACTCACCCTTCCCCATTCACGACACCCACATACCCAAAACATCATTTTATGAAATTAAACTCTAACTATCATCACAATTGCTTCATTTAACATGACACTCAGATACCCAAAATACCATTTTATGAAATTAACCTCTAAATATCATCACAATTGTTTCATTTAACCAAACCCATAAAATTAAAACATGACTTACTTGATTTAACTTCCAAATCTTGAAAATCACCATTATACCCTAACTCTTTCCTCTCCACGATCATCCATGGAGGAATAGGTTGGGTCTTTTAGTAGCAAGCTGGAGATAGTAAAGTATTTAAGTGGCTAGTGATGGAGGGAAGAAAGATTCAACCTTATGGTTTAGAGAAGGAAACATCGTGAATGAAGAAGAAGAATGGAGAAGATAAAGGAATGAAGAAGATAACAAAAATAAGGACTTACTTGTTCTTCTTATATAAAAGCATCGTGAGACAACCAAAAAGGTGTGGTCTTTAAAATTTGAGGGTTAATGGACTTAAGGCATTGTTTGGCAAGTGATATTTGTCGCTTGCCACATTTCCAATTTCCAAAGCATTAGATTGGTTCTTTCATTTAACTTGTCCCATCAATTTCAATTTCTACTCCAAATTTCTACTCCAATTGTTCCCCAATTTTCAATAGCACTTGTCAATAAATCCTAAAGTCATTTATCAAAATTTCCATTGCCATTAGACAGTAATTTCTACTACCATTTAACGATTATTTTACCATTTGGTAATTTTCCTAGTTCAAAAATTACCCAATTTTCAAAAAATTTTCCTAAAATTTACCAAAAAATCTAAATCAAAATATACACTCTCCAGATCAATTTTCAACACATAAAACCACATTTCTCAATATACTCACATATATAAACAATTATACATATATAAACAATTATACCCGAAATTGTCAATAAATGTATGTACAATTATTTTATGTGCAAAGATTTAATATTTACATGTATGTGCATATCATGTAATGCATGAGTATGAAATATGCTTTCTAATTTCTTAGTAACCTCTCACATTTACTATTTAAACCTTAATATATGTAACGGGATGTTAAATATTATATCTTCGTGTTTCTTTAAATATTCTCATTAGAATTTATATAGAGCAAAAGAAGTCAACACCATATTTCAAAGCAAAGGTTTATAATAATCTAAGAATGGCATCTAAGTATCATTAAACTATAAGCAATATTATCATAAATAGCTGTCATCTCTAGAGTTCTCAATTCTTCAATGCCTTCTTGTGTAGAGTTAACTCCAACATCTTCAAATATATTTGGAGGTATAAATTCAGGATCTTAATCGAGGATATTAAAAATAGAGTCACAGATTGTGTTTCTTCTAATAAAAATTATTTTATTTTGATCCATCAATGATTACTTAGGCATGTTCTCCAATATCTTCCATCGAGCCTTAAAAACACCGAAAGCCCTCTCAATACAACTTCTTAATAATGAATGAGATTGATTAAAAACTTATCAAGATCTTTTTGGAATTGCACCATGAAAATCTGATTAATGATACCTTATCTTTGGGTAAGGTGTCAAACATCTTTTTCTTTCCAGATAGCCTTTGTGAACCAAATAATATTTACCTAAATGTCCATAGAGGTAATAAAATTAGTATGAATGATATCATAAAAGTCTAAATAATGAATAGTAAATCCTACAAATCTTAAAATTACCTATCGGTAGTTTTGGAAGTTTAAGTTTCAGATTATCGATGTATTAAGGTAAGTACAAAAATCATATACTAATCCCTCCCAATTGGCTAAAACATATGTGAATAATGACTCAAAGACACATGTTGCCAATACATTTGTGATCATTATTCCTTTCCATCCTCTATTTCACATTTGATCCTTCTCTACAATAACTACTGCTATATATGTATCATCAATAGCTCCAATGCAATCCTAATATAAAACAATAATCATAAGATGATAAAACAATCATTTTCAAAGAAAATATAATGAAGGGGGAGTGGGAACATATTCAATTACCTTAAAATGAAGCATATATCTAGCATCATTGGCAATTTATAGTGGGATCTCCTTGAATTCAGGATTTTTGGTATGAGTATATCCTTTGAAAATATATCCATGGCACTCAAACTTTATTAAAAACTCTACTTACAGTTTCACCAAAATGTTGTAAGCACTCTTGGGTATCTCTGTTATAGGGATACCTTTACTTAGGACAAACATGAATAAACTCACTTTCTCCTAAATTTACATCCTATCTGAAGGTCTCAAATCATAATTATTTTCCAAAACCATGCATAATTGATGAAATGTATTTTGATTCATCATAAATGTATTAAAACATGCTTTTTTATGACCATTCAATAATTCATTCATTTATAGTTCTCTTATTAGATAGGAAGTCAAGCATTGTTTCTTGTACATATGGTTCAAAAAATACACACCCATATAGTTCGCTACACAAGCCACCAAATCCCAAAACTCATTCTCATTGTCCAAAAATTGCCTAATTTGCAGAAGTTACATAATTTGCATAACATTATCATTCATATCTACAAATCAACAATTAAAATATATTATAAATAAACAAGACACTTATATGTCTAAATATTAAGAAATAAATAATATAACACATAATAAAATTATAGATTACCAATAAGATAACATAATATAATAAAATAAACTAACCAACTTCATAATGTATCAAAACACACCATGTCAATATAAGTGCATAAATCATAACGACAATAATCTAAACATGATAATGCATAGAAAGTATGTTTAATGTTTCTTATGCTCCTCATGCTCATATGTAAACTTAATTTATTTAATCAAAACACACCATGTCAATATAAGTGCATAAATCATAACGATAATATTCTAAACATGATAATGCATAGAAAGTATGTTTAATGTTTCTTATGCTCCTCATGCTCATACGTAAACTTAATTTATTTAACTCTTTTTGTATCATTTGGTTAGAAAAAATGGACCTTCTTTGTAGATCTTCAATCAACATGTAAGCAAGGTAAAATTTAAGGGTACCAACCTCTAAACCAAGCAAAGTAGATAGTTTTCCTATAACATTTGTAACACTATGATGTGATGCACTAGCACCAGAACCAATTCCTGAAAATCTATGTCAAAACCTTGTAACAAACGTTTTACTTCTACTTCTTGTAAATTTTTAAAAGTAGCAAGCCGATGGTTAGATAAAAATTCAAGTGTTACTAACTTGCACATTTGTCACTAATAAGAACCGTAAGGGCTTAAAGCAAAGATGGAGTAATTATACCCTAGAATCTCCCAGGGGAGAGAATGAGGTCAACTAATGAAAGCTTTATCTTTGAAAGTAAGGCATTCTTATTCATTTCCTAACTACTCATCACTAGAGTTCGATGAGCACCAAGTTTGAAGGTGAATATTAGTCTGTAATTGTCAACCAACTTTCCCAAGGTTATATGAGTTGGGTCTAGTCCTACTGGGAGAGAAAGATGATCGATAACAAGCCACCCACCTTTAATTTTAGGTGGTTGTATTTTCTTGTGTGCAATATTTAATTTCAAAAGCAAGAAGTTGAAAAGAAATGTAGTTAGAACAAAGATGATAGTTATAGCATCTGCTAAAGATGAAGCTAGTAACTCCAAAATCACTTAGTTTTATAGTCTGGTTTCTTGGCTTAAAAAACATGTATATATAAAATAGTTTTGATTTTAGAACCAATTCTTGTAAATTTCTAATTGATGATACCTCATAACAAACACTTTTCTATCTCTTTCAATATTATAACTTTCTCTTCTTTAGAGCTAACAGATTGAAGTGTCTCTACGAGCTTTTTCATAAATTTGTTGTCAATATAAACCTGAGTTTCAGCCTTAATCAGAAAGGTGATCTGATAGCTTTTATAGTTGGTGATACGTCATTGAAGAAGGGTTAAAAGGCTATGCCCTTTCAACTTTCTTATCTTTCAAAGTAAAGACTTAAGCTTGCAAAATTGTTTAAATAGATTCAAAAGTTTTGGGTTACTGAGAAGAAGTGATTATGCCTAAGTATAAAGCTCTAAGAAAGTATCTATGACGGGTTGATAACGGTGGGTTGTTGTGAAGATGGGGTTTATTTGTAGCTCTGTTGAAGCTCTTTTCAAAGCTCATACAAATGCCAACATAGGTGTGTCTGTAGAGGATTTTAATCCCTCTAAAACCCAAGATCGATTCATATCAGATCATCAACAATAAAATTAAAACGGAAGCATACCTAAATCCATTGTAAAATCTACACTAAAGTTTTGCAGTTTTGTCTTCCAAATTAGAAAAGGGTTACGTTCTAATTTGGAAGACAAAACCGCAAAACTTCAGTATAGATTTTACAATGGATTCAGGTATGCTTCCGCTTTAATTTTATTGTTGATAATCTGATATGAATCGATCTTGAGTTTTAAAGGGATTAAAACCATCTACAAGTGGTATCAGAGCAAATTCATACTTAGGTCATCAAGAATGGCTATTCGGTTTTCCTTTTATCTTCCATATTGGAGTTCTTTTCGATTCTTTTCTGCATGTCTCGTTATTGCATGTACGGTGATAGTTCCATAGTTGTCTCATGGTTTTGAGATCATGATTTTCGTATATGTATTGGGTGCAATGAATAGAATTTCAGATCACCATCCGGCCGACGCGTCTGCTTCTACCAAATTGATGCATAAAATTTAAGTTTTGGTACGGATTTAAATACTGGATCGATCTGGCCGATTTAAACTATCTTAGCATCTACTTAAGATTCAAAATACTTATTTGCATACGTAAATTTTAAAAATTTGAAGGTTTTTTACAAAATTTTAAAATGTTCAAAATCTCTTCCTCCTCTCATTCCTCCTTTTTTGAAACTTTTAAAATAATAATAAATATTTTATTACTAATAATAATTATAAATTAAATAAAACTTAAAAATAAAATATTTTAATTTTAATTACTAATAAATTATTTTATTTAAATTTATTTTAACATTTTATATAATATTTATTAATAAATTATTAATAAAAATATTTTATTTTCAAAATAAATAATTTTAAAATTATTATTTATAAACTAATATTTATTTTATATATTTTCAATTATTAAATCAAAATTTATATATTTTAAAATTAATTATATTTATTGGTTGATGTTATACAAGACAACTGTATAATATATATTAATATGGACTATTTTGTAATTTTAAAAAAGTTTATGGACTATTTTATATTTAAAAAATATCCCGAAATGGTATCCGGTATCGGTCGATACCAGTACAGTTCCGTTTTAAAGCTCAATTCGGTATCGAGTCCGATACGGTATTCATAACATTGATTGGGTGATGTCTCCTTTATTTGCAAGATGAAGCTTTTAATGTTTTAAAGAACGTTTTCGGTGTTTTAGATTCAGCTTTGTTCATTGGATAATAACCAGGACGAAGTCTTATCCATCGGATAAAGATTAGAGTTTTAGCCATTAGATAAAGAATCGAATTTTGCCCATTGGATAAAGATTGGAGTTTTACCCATTAGATAAAAAATCGAATTTTGCCCATTGGATAAAGATTGAAATTTTACCCATTAGATAAAACTCCTTTAACCGTTGGTGTTTGTTTATGTTAGGATGTTTCCAGAATGCTTTGAAAGCTTCTTTTTATCCTATGATTTCAGTTTTTTTTAATAAAGTAAAGATGTTATTGAATTTATTTGGTTGTATACATTAACTATCGTAAAGTTCTAGATTTATATGGTAGTATGCATGTTACAGATTAATATTATGAGGAATAAGTTTTGGGTCTAAAATTTATAATTTTTGGTTTGATTTATAAAATTTTGACCTAATTCTTGATTTAAGCTGACAAGACTGTCAATATCATAGCATCAAGAAATTAAAGCTACGAAGTTTTCATACAGCTTATACAAAGTTTGGTATTAATTTCAGATTGTGGTATTTTAAAGAAATATATAGCATTTTAAATTAAATTAATTGAAGCAACATGTTGCCAAAGCAACCTCTCTTGTGAAATTAATTTAACTTAGAATGTTAAAAAGTTTTGTGTGTATATTATTCATGCGAATATAGACTGGCCCAAAGGAAAGTTTATATTTGGCCCGAATTGCATATACATTTGTGGTGGTAAGTGCGTGGCAATTATTCAGTATAATATGTGAACATTAAATCGGTCCAAAGAAAGGTTTATTGTTTGACATGCCTTATTGTCAGTATTTGATCACTACACCAAGGTAATACTTACAAGTTAGTATTTCTGTCCAAATACTAAATATTAATGTCGTGCATGGTATCTTGTGATGGGGCCCTACCATTATCTGTTTATAATTAATTTGGCATATTATTGTGTTGTTATGTGAGTAATTAGATTTTGTTTGTTTTGTTCTCTGTTCAGTTCCTGGTTCTGCTGCAAATATCTCTGCTAGTGTTAATTCAATTCCTATCCTTAATGGCACTAATTTTAAGTCATGGAAGGAGAACGTTTGATTGTTCTCGAGTCATGGACTTGGATCTTGCTTCTGAGTCGATCAACTGATCCACTTATCGGTGAGAGTACCTCGATCAAAGAGGAGATGGAAAAGTGGGAAAGATCGAATCGTATGAGCTTGATGATCATGAAGCGTGCCATTCCAGAAGCTTTTCGGGGCACTATGTCCGAACAGATTACTACGGCTAAGGATTTCCTTGAGGACCTTGAGAAAAGATTTGCCAAAAATGAAAAGGCTGAAACAAGTACACTTTTGGCAAAGCTTATCTCAATGAGGTATGCAGGAAAAGGAAACATAAGGGAGTACATTATGGAAATGTCTCATATTGCTTCAAAATTGAAAGCACTTAAGTTGGAATTATCCGAAGACTTGTTAGTGCATCTGGTTTTGATATATCTTCTGGCACAGTACAATCAATTCAAAGTGAGTTATAACTGTTAGAAAGAGACATGGTCTCTTAATGAGCTTATCTCACACTGTGTCCAGGAAGAGGAAAGGTTGAAGCATGATAAGGTAGAAAGTGCTCACTTAGCCATAACATCTAAGGACAAAAGGAACAAAAGAAAGAAAACTAAGGAAGTTGCGGTTCCAGCAACACAAAAGAAACAGAATAAGGAAGAAAAACCAAGAGGTTATTTCTTTTGTGACGCTGAAGGTCATGTAAAGAAGCAGTGTACCAATTATCACGCATGGCGTGGAAAGAAAGGTATGCTTCTTACTTTGGTTTGTTCTGAGGTTAATTTGACTTCGGTACCTAGACACACATGGTGGTTAGATTCTGGTGCAACAACTCACATCAGTGTGTCTATGCAGGGTTGCCTGAGTTGCCGAAAACCAAGTGATGGTGAAAGATACATCTATGTAGGGGATAGCAAGTCGGTAGAAGTCGAAGCAATAGGGACTTTTAGATTATTGTTAAGAACTGGATTTTATTTGGATTTAGTTAAGACTTTCGTTGTACCGTCTTTTAGACGGAATTTGATTTCTATTTTTGCTTTGGACAAATCTGGTTATTGTTGTTCATTTGGAAATGGAATATTTAGTCTCTTTCAAAATTCAAATTTGGTTGGTATCGGTTCTTTATCAGGTTACGATAATCTATATATGCTTGACATTAATTCTTCATTTAATGAAGCCTTGCACGTGGGTACACGAAGTTTAAAGCGCAAATTAACCGAAGAGAATTCTGCCTCGTTGTGGTACAAGAGATTAGGTCACATCTCCGAAAGGAGAATTGAGAGACTTGTGTCCAATGGAATTCTCGATCCCCTTGATTTTACAGATTTTGCTACTTGTGTTAATTGCATTAAGGAGAAACAAACAAATGTCAGGAGATTTGGTGCCAATAGGGCTTCAGACGTCTTAGAACTTATTCATACGGATATTTGTGGGCCATTCCCTATGGCATCTTGGAATGGTCAACCGTATTTTATAACGTTCATAGACGATTTCTCGTGATATGGCTACCTTTAGCTCATTCATGACAAATCATAGTCTTTGGACGTGTTCAAAAATTTTAAGGCTGAAGTTGAGAACCAACTCAACAAAAGGATTAAAAGTGTCAGATCTGATCGTGGTGGCGAGTACTACGGTAGATATGACGGATCAGGTGAACAACGTCTAGGACCATTTGCTAAATTCCTAGAGGAATGCGGTATTGTCCAACAGTACACTATGCCAGGTTCGCCTAGCATGAATGGTGTTGCTGAAAGACGAAACAGAATGCTTAAGGATATGGTGAGGAGTATGATTAGTCATTTCACCTTACCAGAATCACTCTGGGGAGAAGCACTAAAGACCGCAGCATATATACTCAATAGAGTTCCAAGTAAAGCAACTGATAAGACCCCTTATGAACTTTGGACAGGCAAGCAGCCTAGTTTAAAGCATTTGCACATTTGGGGATGTCCAGCTGAGGCAAGGCCTTATAGGCCAAATGAAAAGAAACTGGACTCCAAGACTATCAGTTGTTACTTTATTGGATATTCTGAAAGATCCAGGGGTTACAAGTTTTATGATCCCACTACTAAGGCAATTTTTGAGACGGGAAATGCCCGGTTTTTTGAGGATGTTGAGTTTGCGGGGGGAGAAAGGATTAAGGACTTTGTTTTTGAAGAGGAACATGTTGAAATTCCTCTAATTGCTATTGACAATGATCAGGGTCAGGTTTCCATTCCTGACATTGTTCAAGAAGCAATTCCTAATCAAGACAATGTCATAGAAACTCCTCCCCAAGTTCAACAATTTGTTCCAGAAGAACAAACTCTACAACCTCAAGAACCTATGCCATTAAGAAGATCCATTAGAGAGAGGAGAAGTGCAATTCCAGATGATTATGTTGTATTTCTTCAAGAACATGAAGTTGACATTGGTATGGTGGAAGATGATCCAATCAACTTCCATCAAGCCATGGAAAGTTCTAACTCTCAAAAGTGGATTGATGCCATGAATGAAGAGATAAAGTCTATAAAGGACAATGATGTTTGGGACCTTGTACCATTGCCTAAAGGTGCGAAACCTATTGGTTGCAAATGGATATTTAAGACCAAGAAGGATTTTAAAGGCAATGTAGAAAGGTACAAAGCTCATCTTGTCGCAAATGGCTTTACACAGAAAGAAGGCATTGATTATAAAGAGACTTTCTCTCCGGTTTCTTCGAAAGACTCTTTCAGGATAATAATGGCATTAGTGGCACATTTTGATCTTGAGTTACATCAGATGGATGTTAAGACAACGTTTCTCAATGGTGACATTGATGAGATGATTTATATGGTGCAACCAGAAAACTTTGTATCAGGAGATGCAAAGCAAATGGTTTGCAAACTAAAGAAATCCATCTATGGACTCAAGCAGGCATCTCGTCAATGGTATTACAAATTTCACCAAGTTGTCATCTCGTTTGGTTTTGAGATGAACTTGGCTGATGATTGTATATACTATAAGTTCAGTGGGAGTAAGTACATTTTTCTGGTTTTATATGTCGATGACATATTGTTTGCTACTAATGATATAGGCTTATTGCACGAAACCAAAAGATTTATGTCAAAGAAATTTGAAATGAAGGATCTTGGTGACGCCTCTTTTGTTTTAGGGATTAAGATACATCGGGAACGCTCTCGAGGTATTCTTGGATTGTCACAAAAGAGCTATATCGAAAAGGTACTTAAAAGGTTTGGCATGTAGGATTGTAAACCATGTGATACCCCTGTGTCTAAGGGAGATAAGTTCAGCTTAAGTCAATGCCCCAAAAATGACTTTGAAGCTAAGGAAATGCAGAAGATTCCTTATGCTTCGGCTGTAGGAAATCTAATGTATGCTCAGGTTTGTACGATTCCGGATATTGCGTACATTGTTGGAATGCTAAGGAGATATTTAAGTAACCCGGGATTGGATCACTGGAAAGCAGCCAAACGGGTAATGCGGTACTTGCAGAGAACGAAAGATTATATGCTCACATACAGGAAATCGGATAAGCTGGAGATCATTGGTTATTCGATTCGATTTTCTTTGGATGCCAAGATAGTAGGAGATCCACTTCGGGCTATATCTACCTGCTTGCTGGAGGAGCTATTTCCTGGAAAAGTGCTAAGCAGACACTTATAGCTTCTTCCACCATGGCAACAGAGTTTATAGCGTGTTATGAGGCATCCAACCATGGGATATGGCTGCGAAACTTTGTCACTGGGCTGCGCATTGTGGACTCTATTGAAAGACCACTTAAGTTATTTTGTGACAATAACTCTGCAGTGCTATATTCCAATAACAATAGGAGCTCGACAAAGTCGAAGCACATCAACATCAAGTTCCTAATTGTTAAAGAGAGAGTTCAGAGTGGACAGTTGTTTATACAACACATTGGATCAAACTCCATGGTTGCGGATCCGCTTACTAAAGGAGTGCCACCTAAGGTCTTTCATGAGCACACTGCTCATATGGGTGTTACATCCTTTCAGGATATATAGTTTCAGTGGGAGTTTGTATTGTAGATGCTTTTGGATTAGACATTTTCACTTTCATTTTGGATACAATTTTCGGTTAAGTTGTTTGAGGTTATTTTCAGCTTTAAGATATATGGTTTATTTTGTCTCTGAACTTATTTAAGATTGATCTCACCAAAGCATAAGGTTGGACCAGTTGGAAATAAGCATGCTAAGATCACGCTGCTTATAATTTCCATACTACACATCCATGCTTGATCCATGTCATTTGATTATATCGGCATACGTGACCATTGATGGTTCTAGTTACGTTAATTGTAGCGAAAGACGCTTTGATCCTATGTTGGTATGATTGATGGACCGGATTGTCTGAAGATGCATACAGTAATGATAGCACAATTTTGAGTACTCATAAGGTTAATATGCAATTTTAAGGTAACACATAGAGCCCAAGTGGGAGATTGTAAGGATTTTTAATCCAACATGTGGGCTTATATGTGTGTAATTGTATATAAAGGCTATCATATAAAGTTGAGCCCAATTAATTAAAGTGGTCTAATATTTTATGGTATTTGAGCTTCATGCATCTATTTTAAGTATGAGCTCTATATGTGTAGAGACCGGGCTTCTATTTCTAGTTTTATGATGGGCCAAATTAGAAATTAAATTAGGGTTTTATCCTAATATAAAAGGTTATGGTCCTCAAATTAAACGTAACCTAAAAAATTCTTTTCTGAAATCCCATCGTCAGAGAGAAAGCAGAGAGTTACGGAAAACTCTAGAAAAGGTTTACGTTCTAATTTGGAAGACAAAACCGCAAAACTTCAATGTAGATTTTACAATAGATTCAGGTATGCTTCCGTTTTAATTTTATTATTGATGATCTGATATGAATCGATCTTGAGTTTTAAAGGGATTAAAATCCTCTACAGTGTCTTCCATCGATGAACAGAGCTTCAAACTTAGATGAGGACATGAATAAATTGGAGTTAGGTGTTGAGAAATATGAGAAGACTGATCAAAAAGAGAGATGGACAACAACAAAAAAACTTACCTATAGCAATCTTTAACTTCATCGGTTAGTACACCTCTGATGGAAATCTAATAATCTCACGATTTTAGGTGCTAGCTACCATTGAAGTATGCATCATAGTACAACTACTGTTCCAAATCAAAGTAAGGCCCATGTTATGAAATAAAGTTAAATTTGTATCCACGATCTAAAGAATGAAATTAGAGAAGGGAGAAGATAAACTTATCTATATCTCTATCTATCTTTATTTCTATCTTTTGAGTAATTTGTAATAACTTTTGAGCATAATTGTCTTTTTTTCTTTTAATTTCTTACTCACTAGAGCAAAATGTTTCTCACAGGAGCAATTTAAAAAATTACGAATTGGATTCAATCCACTAACTTAATTCATTGATTACCAAACATAATTATCAATTATTTCATATAGTCAAACAGCTAATTGCCTTTCAATCTGCTAAAAAATAGTTGATAAGCTATTTACCAAACAAGCCCTATATATATTTCACATATACTCAAAAAAGTAAGAGCACGAATGAAAAATGAATGGTTGACCATAACTGCAAGGGGGAACTTGAGAGATGCGCAACTTGAGGCTTTTCATCCACCATAAAAATAAGATCAACCAAAGAGACACCAAGTTCTTAGTTTCTTTATCGATGAAAATTAATCTTCTTGTTATTATTCCAATCACGACTGTAAAGAGGGAGATGCTAAAATAAATTAGAGATTATATCAGGGTTAGGTGCTAATTAATCAATAAATTTGAATTTTGATTAAATTGGAGTTAAAATTTTATTAAATTTTGTTTAAATTTGAGTTTGGATTAAGGTTAATTAAATTATGTTAGTCTAATTAGTTTTAGTTAGGATTAGTATAAAATTAATAAGATTTTTAAAAATAATTTAAAATAATAGCTTTTTAAAGTTAGATAATAGCTTTTTGGTACTTTTTAAAGTTAGATAATCAAAAAGGAAGAATTACAATAAGAATGTGAGCCCTGAAATACAGAATTTATATATTACTCCAATATAAAATACTAAAAGTTCCAAAAATACCTCTAAATAATAAGTCATAAATCCGAGGCATATTTAACAAATCTCCACCTTGCATTATTCTTCTGCTAGATCGAACAATTACTTCTCAAGAATCTTTCTTACACAACAGTCCAGAAGTAAAAAGAAGTAAACACATGAAAAAGTCGGAAATACAGGCCCAGTTTTCAGCTTCGAACAGCACTTATACTTTGCGATCCACCGTCTCTCTCTTTCTCGCCCTAGACCTTGATGATGATGACCCAGAAGAGCCATCCAGTTCTCTAACCATGCTTGACTGCCCGTAATTGTCAATATCTGAAAACGACGAATATGATGCATAAACTTTATTCTCTGAACCACAGCATCTTGTACAATGATCTATAGCACGTTTTGCAGCTTTCAATCCAACCTTGCAAGGTAGTTTGACGCAAGACCAAACAATACACAAAGGACAAGAAACACAGAGCAAACTAGCGCTGCAACTGTATTCTGCAGCTCTGTAGCAACAGGTTCTAGAATCTGAAGACTTTGCCTCCATTGACTGTGCAGTTTAGAAAGAAAGTGTTGATAAAATGAAAAAGAAAAGAAAGCGGAGAAAAAGTTCCTTCAGCTTCAGGCACAAAAGTTTGGATTCCTTGTCTATGGCTGTGTGCCTTAGAAGAATATAAGTTTCCTATTCTTTTAGGTATGATTTTGTTAAGCATTATATTAATCTCGTATTAATTACCTAACACTGCAGTCCCATTCACGGCATTTTAATCAAGTTGGTGCCTTGAATAGACATACTCCTAAATTTGACATCCAGGAGAACTACTGCTGGTTTACCTTCTTACTTTACCTTTTCCAGTACCCAAAAAATAATATGCCCTACACCATTAAAATTCTGATGAAATTTTCAAATATAAAAGGTATCTTTTAAACAGCAACAGAACCTGCCTTTCCAAATTTATGGTGACAAAAAGATTTCAGTATTATGTAAATACATCAATGACCTAACACAGCACCATACCCAAATAAAATGTCACTTGGCTAAAGTTTAAACTTTCAAGTGCGGTTTCACTTTCATAAAATCAATGGCCTGCCTCTGTTAATGTGTTACATATAATCTTCTTATGCTCCCATCGGCATCATTAAAACTGAAAAAAGGTAGATTTTGTCGGGCATTTTTGGGAGTGAACATTTACTTAATTTGTTTCGGATCGTGGACGAGTTCATGTTACAGTAGGAAAGAAAACATAGTAGAATTTTCTCACTCATTTTTGGGAGTGAACATTTACATAATTTTGTTTTGGATCATGGAGGAGTTCATATTACAACTGCTGGAAAATTAATTCGAGATTCGATCTCAACCGTAGCGGAATAATTACAAAACCGTTTCGTTATCTTTGATTGCTCGAAAATCAAGATCTCTTTAATTCTATAAAATAATTAACACAAATCATAATAGAGCGGAAACTTAATTCGTATTTTACGCCAAAGTTTGATCTTTATCTTATCGTGTCCCTTGAATTAATTCAGAAACCAATCCGTCTCAACCACCGTAGTTGTACAAGGGTCTGGTCTGGTCTTTAATGGTATCTACAGAATAAGTTAAGAGAACTCTGTAACTATTACAGAGAGGGTTAAAGCAAGAAGTACTAGTTTTATTAGAGCTTAAACCTATTTCTAATAGCTTTTTGGACATTTTAATAATTTAATTGAAACTAAATCCTAATTTCAATTAAACTTTAATTAGAATAAAAATAATAATTAAATATCAATTATTCTCAATTAGATTTAATATCTCATTTTGATCCTTATTTATTAAATATCTCATATTTAATCATAAAGTTTCTCAAACCTTATAATCAATTCCAACTTGATTAAAATAACTTTGCGCTCTTTAACCTATACTAAATATGAGGTGTCACAATCTTGACCTGCATAGCTTGTCCCTCTCTATTACAATCATACATTATGTCACGATCATGACGTTATCACAATCTTGACCTGAATAGCCTGTCCCTCTTTGTTACAATCGTACATGGTGTCACGATTATGACAGAAGCTCTATGCACATAGCTTGCTCTTTGCTATGCATCTAAGATCTTCTCTTTTCTTTACATTCCTATTTTATATAATCACAAACATATCAAACACCTATTAAATCACAAAATTAAGATCAAAATTGTTGCTCCAAATCAATCAAACACTTAGAACAAATACAAACATTAATAAGAACACAAATTTAAGCCTATACACATGATAATCGTCTAAGAAAACATTTTAAAAAAATACTTAACCACTTATAAAAACATATTATGATCTACACTTATCAACATCCCTATGCCTAAACCTTTTCTTATCCTCAATCAAAATAGAAAACACGACCAAACAAAAATACGTAAACACATAAACACACAATAATACATGTAATAATGATACAATGAAATCAAATCTTATGAAATTAACTTAACCTCAAATATCAATCACTTAAAATGTGTCAACATACTAACTTATTCCTTTTATGTTTAAGTGCTTAATTTGAATATACATATCAATCAAAATATTAACGCCCTATTTATTCACTATGGCACTACTAAGCATGCATTTATGATTATTGATCAATTAAAAAGGAAAACTATCACTAAGTATCCTTTCATGAAAAATCTTGCTATTTGTAAAAGATCAATAGGTTTTATTTATTGTAACACCATTTTTTAAAATTTTCTTTAACGATAGCATTGTAACATCCCATCATCGATTAGAGGGGTAAAATAGTAATTTGGGATGGGTTTTGAATGTGTAAACGTATTTCGACGTAATCATGCATCATATGGCCTCTATATATACATAAATTGTAATTTTTGTATATGCACATGACTATACATGCATTCATGACATTTCCCGGTATATGTGTTTATTTGAAAAATGTGACTGTTGTGCTTGAAACTTGAATTAGAGTATATTTTTGTGTGTTTTACATTTTTGGAAAATTTTAGAAATTTTTCTGGAAATTTTTCGAGATACCTTTCCGGACCGGAAAAATATCCAAGTGGCGGACTTATTGGATTTTCGGTATTAGAAATGACTGTCTAATGGCACTAAAAATTAAAGACATGATTTTAGGAATTTTTAATATGAGCCACTGGAATTTAGAGAGAAATTGGACTAGAAATTGAATTGTGATTGGAAAGAAAATAAATGAATCTTTAAAAACAAGACAAGTGGCAAGTGATACATGTCACTTGCCTACTATGTCTTAAACTTAGGTTTAATATAAATAACCTAATGGGTGAGTGCTTCCACAACACTTCAAGTTGGAAAGTGAGAAAGGTGATTTTTTAAAAGTTTTCTTTCTTCTCATCCGTGGGTGCTCTTCTCTTCTCCTTCTTTGTTGGTTCTTCATCCTCCAAGAAAAAGTCTCATCCTTGTTACTTGCTTGCTCCTCCTTATTCACACATAAGTGAAAACCTAAGCCTTTCCCTCTTTGGATGATGATGGTTGCTGTGGGTATGAAAAGTGGAGTAGGAAAGTTGGTGAGTTGGTGAAGCTTGGAAGATTGGAGTTTAAATAGGTAAGTCTTGTCTTTTATGGTAGTTAGAAGCATTCATTATGATAATTGGTATATTAATTACTTGAACCTGTGGTTAGTGTAAATGGGTAGGTTATTTGCTTGGTGAATTTATGGTTGATCGAGGATGAATGTGTTAACCTGTGTAGTGTGTGAATTAGTGTGTGACTTAAGTGTTGGAGTGGTTTTCATGATGTTAGATGATTGGTAATTAAAGTAAGAACATTTTGTATGTGTGCTGCCATTTTATGGTTAAGTGTTCAAGTGAAGATCTAGATGAAATTGTGGCTGAATTAGTGACTAAATTGGATGTTTATTAATGTAGAAATGATGTTGGAATGAAAGGAGTAGAACTAGGTGTAAAATCTGGAAATTTTACTTTGAGTATGTTTCAATGTTTGGGTTATAAGTTTTGATATGGTGATGCTATTGAGTTGAGGTTTAGCTTGAATTAAAATTGAGAAGTTTGGCTATAATTATTATAAAGAAAGTTCTGTCCAATTGTGGCTTTAAGGGTTTTGAATTTTGCTTGAAAGTGAGATATATGTTCAGGGTGAATAGTGGTGATTCTAGCATTGAATGATTTGTGACCTGAAACTTTGGGGGATTTTTCTAGGCTAAAGTAGATAGATTTTGTGAAATTGGTCTTCATGAAAGTTGAATAGTTTCTTGTTAGCTTTCTATTGCCACTAAGTATGACATTTTTTGATTTTTATATTTAAAGTTATTACTTGTTAAATTTCAGATGGTTTTCAAAGAATGAATGTGTTTTGTGTGTCAAGGTCTCTAAGTGTGTAGGTTTTGTGGTTACTGAGGTTTGAAGCCAATTATGGGCTATTATGGTCTGATTTAGCTCAAGTGGTCTTATGGAAAGTTGTAGAGGAACATCTTAGCTTTGAAATGATGTATAATATGCTAATTGTGGATGTAAGAATTATAAGTTATGGATTGTTAAAGTTTGGATATGGTTTAGGTGAAATGGTTGATTTAACACTCTTTAACAGGGCAGCCACAATAATGAGAGAATTTGATCTAGTTAGAGATGGAATTTGGTTCTAAGTCCTTCATGAGAATTGTAGCATGTTTTCTTATCTTTTCAGTTATATAGAGTATGTAATTTTTCGATAATGGGATAGGAATTTATGCATTTTGGAAGATTGTGTTACTGTTGAGAATGACTTATATAGGCAGAAACTTTGATTGAGAATTTGATTTGTTTAGAGGTTGAGTTTGCTTCCAAGTTGTTCATGAAAGTTGTAGCATATATTCTGATCTTTCTTTCTGTATAAAACTTGGAGTTTTTGGCAAAGGGAATGGAAAGATATGATTTTGGAAAATTGTTGTACTGTTTTGTAATGTTGTGAATGTTAATGTGAAGGCAGTAACTTTGATTGAATTTTTGACACCCTTAGAGGTGAAATTCGTTTTCAAGCCCTTATGAAACTTGTAGGATTTTCTGTGATCTTTCCAATGAGACCTCATTTGTGATTTTTGGACAATGGAGTAGAGAATTATGATATTTAGAGTTTCTGTCATTGTGTAGGATGATGGTTGTCTGATAGATACTTTGAGGTGATTTTTGACCCCTTTAAAGGCAGATCTGGTTCTTAATATCCTCATAGAATTTGTAGAGTTTTCTTTTAGCTTTCCATTGATACCAAGTTTGTTCAATTTGGAGTTCTGAGTAAGAAGTTATGAATTGGGAAAGTTGGGTTGTCACAAAAAGAAAAAACCTGAGTTTTCTAGGTCAACCACTATAGATGACTTAGTCGACTAGGAGGTCTTCGACTAGTCGACTGATGAATGTAATTTTTACATGCATTAGTAGTCATGTTTTCCTGACCCAACCTCTCTTCACTCTTTTGCTTATAACTTTTCCATCCGACCTCCGATTGATTTGATTTTTGAAGCGTTGGATTCCTAAAACAATACTCTACCTCTCCATGAAAAGTTATGGATTTTGAGATTAAATTGAAAAGGATTGATTAGATCAAAGTGAGAGGATTGATTGGAAAAGTCTGAACATACTTCAGTATTTTGGTGATATCTCAATCTGTAGAGATCCAAATGAGGTGATTCTTGTTCCTAATTAAACTAGATACATGGGCTTACAAGTTATCTGAAGGAATCAAATTTCTATTCATTCCCTAAGATGTTTAATTTCTGGAGTGAAATTGGGTATAGTGTACAGTCTCAGTTTTAGCAGTAATTAGACCTATAGAGGTCTGAATTGAGTGATTTCGGTGTTAATGAGTTTCTAAAATTTAGAGGAAAATATTGTGACGAGAATTTTAGAATAGTGCTGGGAATGTCATGAACATGCATTGTACACATTTTAAATTGCTACATGTGCATTATTAAATGTTTCTAATTGGATAATGTGTAATATATGTGTGTTTGACTTGTTATAGAGGCGCATTTGGAACGTCAGCCCACCGACGTTGCCAAGACTTCTAGGCATTAGCTCGAAAGCTATTGGTGAGTGACCTAGACGATTTCTCAATTATTATTT
The DNA here is from genome assembly GCA_029891385.1 of Erythroxylum novogranatense. Lineage (NCBI taxonomy): Eukaryota > Viridiplantae > Streptophyta > Magnoliopsida > Malpighiales > Erythroxylaceae > Erythroxylum > Erythroxylum novogranatense. The sequence continues at coordinate 33,302,422 of CM057233.1, read as the reverse complement.
GCTTATAATTCTGTGGTGAATAATGGTGGGCTTGTGTTATGATTATGGATTCCGGACAGAAGGTCCGATGTATTGGGAGATTATGACATAGAAGTGTTATTTGTGTGATTTAATGTGATTGTTATTTTAATGGGATTAATTGTGAATTATTTGTTCCAATGTGATAATTTGGAAATGATTGTGATGTGGATATTGCTTTATTGCAACATATGCATTCCACGCATGAATGCATGATCAGTTAATGATAGTTGTGACCGGAGCAGCCACCGAGAGCTAAAAGGTTAATGTATTTGGGCCTCGAGGCTACAGTGATTCAGAGCCTCAGGCTCAATAATTAATGCGCCCATATTGGGACAGTTTTAGGCGCTCGATCACAACACCATAATAAATTAGAAAAGTATCACATAAGCATTTCATATGCATTTGATTTGATCTCCTTGATTGAGTGAACGGCAAAATGCCTTATACTTATGTGATAACAATCATGTGGTACTTCTGAATTTGAAATTTTGAAATAACTGTGATATGCTTGAGTGTTGCATGAAACATAATGGCTGCTATGACCAGAGTCGCCACTGATCAGAGCTTTAAGCTCAACGAGTGAAAATGAGCCTTGAGCTCATAAGTGATTTAGAGCCTCAGGCTCAACGTTTAATGAGCCCTGTATCCACCAACGGATAAGGAACAGTTATTAATGAGCCCTACAAGGTACAGTTTAGGCACTCGGTCATGGCAAAATAATAAGTGGAAAGTGAATCTCATATGCTTGTATCAAATATGAACAATATGAATGTGGAATTCTGTAGATGTGTGTGTGAATGTGCATTATGAAATAAAGTTCGACGTATGCAAATTGTGTGATGTGACTGGGTGAACCATCGATGATGGTCACTCACTAAGTTCGTAAAACTCACCCAAAATTTGTAATTATTTTTCAGGACCCAGAAGAATACCCCGTTAGGCAACGGGCGTATAGCAATCGCATGTGAACGAGAAAAGAGGTCGGGATCAATTCGCGCCTGCATTAGTGTCTAATAAAAAAATTTTATTTTCTGAATGTTTGTACAAATGATTAGGTCATGTTGTGAAGTCAACAGACTGAATTAATTTGTATTGATAAAAAGGGCCCCGTGGCCATTGTAGTTACCAATGATTGTTATGTTAATTGTTTCCCGCATTGTGCATATTTATGTTTTGAAAAAAAAATTATACTGAGTTTTTTTGACTGAGTGATGTAGCACGCTACCCTCGCAGGGCACGGGCTGGGATATCAACATTGATGTCGGGTTCGGGTCATGTGGGAGTGGGGTGTTACATTTAGGTGGTATCAGTGCCTAGAAGTACGAACTTATATGGGCATTTTCTGAAATATAGGTCAAGTTACATGCATTTAAGTCATGTCGTAGCAGACCGTGGCAACTAATCCTTATTCTGAGTCGCATGAGTATGAGTCATAAGCATGAACATGTGTTAAGTGTTTAAATGTGAGAAAAGTGATGATATGTCAGAATATGAACCAATGAAGGTTTATGGGCAATTAGGAATGAGGAAAAGAAAAATGGATAATGATATTCATATTATACTGTGGTTATAAACCCTCGAATGTGATACGAATGTGAATACATTGGCATGGGCCAATTTAGGAAAGAGGTAATATCAAAATGGATAATGAGATTGAAAGTGTATAAATCGAGTTGCAAGAAAATGAAATTTGTTATAGCCTGGAGAGGTCAAATATCGGTTAAAAGTGATAAGAGTATGATTTAGCATAAGAATATGTCTATGTGAGATCAAAAGCTCAGGATAACTAGGTAGTTATGATTCTTACTTGTATGTCCGATAAATGGGGATAATTGGAAATGAGAAAAAAGTACATGGTTCAATAAGGTAGATTCACTAAAGTTGTGTTGATGTGTATATTATAGAATATATTGTACCGTAATGGTCTACCATCGAATGAAATAGAGAAGTGAAGATATTGTCAAGAAGAAGTAGAAATGGTGAGATTAAAGTGTACAAGCCCAGTTAAAACAAATAACTAGAATAGACTTGGATTTGAAATGTGAAGGTTATGATTTAGCGTAATAATATATTTGGGATACTGAGATTACATTTCTTGATGATTCTGCGACTATAATTGTAAATGGATTGAGAATATATAAATGGACGATGAAATAATAAGAACATGACTTTACAAGTGATGAAACGTGATACATGATGTGTCGTATGGAGGAAGTTAGAAATGCGCCTAGGTTTGGATTGTATGTATGCATGTGGTTATGGAAAGAATGATAAAATCAAAAGGGGAAAAGTGAAGACACTTAAAATGCTAATTCAATGATCATGATAGCATGTTGCATAGAAGAAGAGGTAAATACTGGAAAACTGGAGTAGAATCACTGTCAATATGTTTGTAAAGGTGAGGAGGAAAGTGCAAGGCACGATATGGGCCTACAAAAATCGGTTTCTATTATGATCATATGGTGAACCCCAATCATGGGCAGGAACAAGACTAGAAATGTTATCTAGAGTTAATTGCAATGTAAGTAGCATTAGCGAACGTGAGTAAGTGAAGACTTGCCATAATGTAAATGAAATTGCTTAATGTCTCATTAAGCCTCATCATCGGGAATGTTTTGATTATCTCAGTCGTGATATGACTTGTTATGTTTTTTCTTGGAATACAAAGAATGACTAATAAGTACTTATGGGAAATAGTTGATTGACAAGGATTTATAAACAAAATCAAGGAAATTACTAAGAAATCATTGAGATCAGGTTAGTAAGTCGATTAATCCAATTTAAGAATGATCAATGAGGGAACCAATTTGGAAAGAATAAATAGTGAGTCAAAAGTGGACATTGGAGATACATTCACAGCAAAGAATAAAGCATAAGTGTTAGAAAAGGCTATTGAGAGTATATATATATATTTTGTTGATGTAAAGTTTAATGTGAGGTGAACTTTGGTCCACAACATAGTCTGTGTATATATGATTGGGAACCATAAATTATATTTGATGAAGGTGTTACCAACACATGAGTTATGTTTGCAGATAAATTGAAATCTGTGGAGTAACAGGTATGAATGAACAAACGTTAGAATAAGTCAATGTGGAATCAACGGGAAATTGAAAGAATTGCTGAAATCCGTCGAGAAAAAGAAAGTTCAATGAAAAATTGAGGACAACATGTGATAATACTACTGCACTGAGGAATTAGTTACTCAAGGAATTACAAGAACTAAATATAAGTACAATGAGTGTGAGGTTATATCTATTGGCATTAATAAGCAACATGATCTTAATGAGTGACTATGACTATAAAAAAAAAGTTTGCGGAATATATGTAAGATGTATTAATAATGAGGGTAAAAAGAAGTTTTGAGGAATTCATAACCCTAGTGTTAATTATACCGTTTCGATTTGGTGATTTTTCTGTATATAACAAAGTTTCCCATGAGAGATTAAGATGCAATCTATTGCAATAGTAAATTGGTTTTGTGTATCTAAGGACAATTATAGTCTCATGAGCTAAATTTGGATACACGATTTGAAAGATGCTGAAATAGTAATGGGTTTGAAGGCTTGGAATTTTGGAGAGATGGAGGTAAAAATGAAATTGGGCTTATGTAGATGAACATGTCCTAATAAAGCTAGTGTTACAATCCACTGCCTTGAATATAACATTTAAGAGCAGAGTACCAGATATGTGGAGTGTATAATATCGAGTTAAAATGGAGAAAAAAGTAACAACACTTTGGCAAAAAGGAAATGTGAAAGTCCGAATTGAGGAGTTTAGGGACTATGATTAGATGAAAAAGTAAGTGTACCACCGGATCTAGATATATGTTCTAGTAAGAATACATCGAAAGAGCAATTGGCAGCTAAGAATATCAAATTGAGTGATTACATATTTGAGTTCCTTGTAATCATGGCTCTCGGAGATAGGTATAAAGCTTGTATATCTAGAGTGCATCAGCATATGAGATTAATGTATAGTGCAAAGTGACTATAGGCATGATAATTGTTATCCTAATGATACCGTTAATGAGTGCAAAGAATGTGGAATATGAATAAAGTGGTTTTGAAAGACGAGTAAATTATGGTGGATCATATCGAAGTTGTGAAAATATTGAGAAAGATTTGAAGGTTCAGTGTATTAACACCGATGAGATGTAAACAAAAAAGACTTGTCCTTGAGTGTATCACCTGTGCCAAGGGTAGCTAGAGGAGATACAAGAGTCATAAGGGAAACTAAGTGTGACATAAAATGGTCTATATAAAACTATGGCAAAAATGGGACTATGGGATTATGAGTAACTTTACGATTATCGGAATTACACAGTGTTATGTGGAGATGGTTAGTATTGTTATAATTCGATATATGTGGAATTGAGACTGGAAGTAAAAAGTTGAATACTCTGAAACTCATCAAGGACATAATTAAGGAAGTATGATATCTAAACAGAGAATTGAGAGACCTATATAATTTATTAATTGTGATTTTATGAAAGGAAGCATAGAGAAGAAAAATGATATAGGAAACGGAGGAGTGTATGAGATAATAATAACCCTACCTTATTCAGTATTATGAAGTAATTTCAAGGACGAAATTTTTATTAGGAGGGGAGAGTTGTAACATCCCATCACCGATGGGAGGGGTAAAATAGTAATTTGGGACGGGTTTTGAGTGTGTAAACGTATCTCGACATGATCATGCATCATATGGTCTCTATATATACATAAATTGTAATTTTTTTATATACACATGACTGTACATGCATTCATGACATTTTCCAGTATATGTGTTTATTTGAAAAATGTTACTGTTGTGTTTGAAACTTGAATTGAAGTAGATTTTTGTGTGTTTTACATTTTTGGGAAATTTTAGAAATTTTTCTAGAAATTTTTCGAGATACCTTTCCGGATCGGAAAAATTGTCAAGTGGCGGACTGATTGGATTTTCGGTACTGAAAATGACTGTCCAATGGCACTAAAAATTAAAGACATGATTTTAGAAATTTTTAATATGAGCCATTAGAATTTGGAGAGAAATTGGACTAGAAATTGAATTGTGATTGGAAAGAAAATAAATGAATCATTAAAAACAAGACAAGTGGCAAGTGACACATGTCACTTGCCTACTATGTCTTAGACTTAGGTTTAATATAAATAACCTAATGGGTGAGTGCTTCCATGACACTTCAAGTTAGAAAGTGAGAAAGGTGAGTTTTTAAAAGTTTTTTTTCTTCTCATTCGTGGGTGCTCTTCTCTTCTCCTTCCTCATTGGTTCTTCATCCTACATGCAAAAGGCTCATCCTTGTTACTTGCTTGCTCCTCCTTATTCACACATAAGTGAAAACCTAAGCCTTTCCCTCTTTGAATTTTACTTGAAAGTGAGATATATGTGCAGGGTGAATAGTGGTGATTCTAGCATTGAATGATTTGTGACTTGAATCTTTGTGGGATTTTTCTAGGCTAAAGTAGATAGATTTTGTGAAATTGATCTTCATGAAAGTTGAATAGTATCTTGTTAGCTTTCTATTTCCACTAAGTATGACATTTTTCAATTTTTATATTGAAAGTTATGACTTGCTAAATTTCATATGGTTTTCAAAGAATGAATGTGTTATGTGTGTCAAGGTCTCTAAGTGTGTAGGTTTTGTAGTTACTGAGGTTTGAAGCCAATTCTGGGCTATTATGGTCTGATTTAGCTCAAGTGGTCTTATGTAAAGTTGTAGAGGAACATCTTAGCTTTGAAATGATGTATAATATGCTAATTGTGGATGTAAGAATTATAAGTTATGGATTGTTAAAGTTTGGACATGGTTTAGGTGAAATGGTTGATTTAACACTCTTTAACAGGGTAGCCACAATAATAGGAGAATTTGATCTAGTTAGATATGGAATTTGGTTCTAAGTCCTTCATGAGAATTGTAGCATGTTTTCTTATCTTTTCAGTGATATAGAGTATGTAATTTTTTGATAATGGGATAGAAAGTTATGCGTTTTGGAAGATTATGTTACTGTTGAGAATGACTTATATAGGAAGAAAATTTGATTGAGAATTTGATTTGTTTAGAGGTTGAGTTTGCTTCCAAGTTGTTCATGAAAGTTATAGCTTATATTCTGATCTTTCTTTTGGTATAAAACTTGGAATTTTTGGAAAAGGTAATGGAAAGATATGATTTTGGAAAAATGTTTTACTGTTTTGTACTGTTGTGAATGTTAATGTGAAGGCAGTAACTTTGATTGAATTTTTGACACTATTAGAGGTGAAATTGGTTTTCAAGCCCTTCATGAAACTTGTAGGATTTTCTGTGATCTTTCCAATGAGACCTCATTTGTGATTTTTGGACAATGGAGTAGAGAATTATGATGTTTAGAGTTTTTGTCATTGTGTAGGATGATGGTTATCTAACGGTTACTTTGAGGTGATTTTTGACCCCTTTAAAGGCAGATCTGGTTCTTAATCTCCGCATAGAATTTGTAGAGTTTTCTTTTAGCTTTCTATTAATACCAAGTTTGTTCAATTTGGAGTTCTGAGTAAAAAGTTATGAATTGGGGAAGTTGGGTTGTCGGAAAAAGAAAAGACCAGAGTTTTCCAAGTTAACCACTGTAGATGACTTAGTCGACTAGGAGGTCTTCGACTAGTTGACTGATGCATGTAATTTTTACATGCATTAGTAGTCATGTTTTCCTGACCCGACCTCTCTTCACTCTTTTTCTTATAACTTTTCCATCCGACCTCCGATTTATCTGATTTTTAAAGCGTTAGATTCCTAAGAAAATCCTCTACCTCTCCATGAAAATTTATGGATTTTGAGATTAAATTGAAAAGGATTGATTAGATCAAAGTGAGAGGATCGGTTGGAAAAGTCTAAACATACTTCAGTATTTTGGTGATATCTCGATCTTTTGAGATCCAAATGAGGTGATTCTTGTTCCTAATTAAACTAGAGACATGGGGCTACAAGTTATCTGAAGGAATCAAATTTCTATTCAGTCCTTAAGATGTTCAATTTCTGGAGTGAAATTGGGTATAGTGTATAGTCTCGGTTTTAGCAATAATTGGACCTATAGAGGTACGAATTGAGTGATTTTGGTGTCAATGAGTTTCTAAAATTTAGAGAAAAATATTGTGATGGGAATTTTGGAATAGTGCCGGGAATGTCACGAACATGCATTGTACACATTTTAAATTGCTACATGTGCATTATTAAATGTTTCTAATTGGACAATGTGTGTTTGACTTGTTATAGAGACGCATTTGAAACGTCAGCCCACCAACATTGTTGAGACTTCCAGGCATTAGCTCGGAAGCTATTGGTGAGTGACCTAGACGGTTCCTCAATTATTATTTGCTTATAATTCTGTGGTGAATAATGGTGGGCTTGTGTTATGATTATGGATTCCGGACAGAAGGTCCGATGTATTGGGATATTATGACATAGAAGTGTTATTTGTGTGATTTAATGTGATTGTGATTTTAATGGGATTAATTGTGAACTATTTGTTCTAATGTGATAATTTGGAAATGATTGTGATGTGGATATTGCCTTATTACGACATATGCATTCCATGCATGAATGCATGATCAGTTAATGACAGTTGTGACCGGAGCAGCCACCGAGAGCTAAAAGGTCAATGTATTTTGGTCTTGAGCCCACAATGATTCAGAGCCTCAGGCTCAATGATTAACGCGCCCATATTTGGACAGTTTTAGGTGCTCGGTCACAATACCGTAATAAATTAGAAAAGTGTCACATAAGCATTTCATATGCATTTGATTTGATCTCCTTGATTGAGTGAAAGGCAAAATGCCTTATACTTATGTGATAACAATCATATGGTACTTCTGAATGTGAAATTTTGAAATAACTGTGATATGCTTGAGTGTTGCATGAAACATAATGGCTGTTGTGACCAGAGTCGCCACCGATTAGAGCTTTAAGCTCAACGAGCAAAAATGAGCCTTGAGTTTATAAGTGATTCAGAGTCTCAGGCTCAACGTTAATGAGCCCTGTATCCTCCAACGGATAAAGGACAGTTATTAATGAGCCCTATAAGGGACAGCTTAGGCACTTGGTCACAACAAAATAATAAATGGAAAGTTAATCTCATATGCTTGTATCAAATATGAACAATATGAATGTGGAATTCTGTAGATGTGTGTGTGAATGTGCAATATGAAATAAAGTTCGACGTATGCAAATTGTGTGATGTGACTGGGTGAACCATCGATGATGGTCACTCACTGAGTTCGCAAAACTCACCTAAAATTTGTAATTATTTTTCAGGACCCAGAAGAATACCCCGTTTGGCAACGGGTGTATAGCAACCGCATGTGAGCGAGAAAAGAGGTTGGGATCAGTTCGCGTCTGCATTAGTGTCTGATAAAAAAATTGAATTTTCTGAATGTTTGTACAAATGATTAGGTCATGTTGTAAAGTCAACATACTGAATTAATTTGTATTGATAAAAAGGGCCCCCGTGGTCATTGTAGTTACCAATGATTGTTATGCTAATTGTTTTCCGCATTGTGCATGTTTATGTTTTGAAAAAAAATTTATACTGAGTTTTTTTGACTGAGTGATGTAGCACACTACCCTCGCAGGGCACGGGCTCGGATATCATCATCGATGTCGGGTTCGGGTCATGCGGGAGTGGGATGTTACAAGGATAGATTTTTGATGCGAAGGCAAACATCATGTCATGAATGTCCCCCAATTATTCAATTAGGTCACATTGTTTATTTTTCTTTGTTCGAGTGTAATTATATACTTTTGACGCGAAGAAAAATATTTTGTCATGAATGCCCCCGGTTACTCAGCTATATCACAACTGTTGGACCCCGTCTCCGAGGCCCAACATTCAGACCCATAAAGCATACATAAGCATAGAGGACCCAAAACCGAACACAAACTGACCACAAATAGAGAAACTTTTAATAGAAAATTTGGGATTTGTTTTTTAAGAAAATTTTTCCTCATGATATCACGATTCCAACGCCACTGAAAATGCTCAATTTGGATTAGAAATGAAGGAGTTATGGTTAAAATACTATCTTAAAGAAAACAGTGAAAACTGACCCTCAACCGACTTCATGTCAGAATTTAAAAACTTTAGAGGCTAAATTGCCAATCGGTTCCTTCATAAAACTTGTAGGTTTATTTCTCTAATTTAATTTGAAATAAGAATCGCCTCAATCGGAGCTCTATAGCTCAAGATATTTTAAAATTAGTGAAGTATATTCAGACTTGATCAACCGACCTCCACACTTTGTTTCAAACCACCTTTTTCAATTTAAAAGAAATGTTGATAAATCATGCATAAAAAGATAGAAAATTTTCGTAGGATTTCATCGCTTCAAAAATCAGCTTAATTGGAGGTCTATGCAAAAAGTTATGGCCAAAAGAAGGGAGAGGGGTCGGTCGGCCAAAGACCGACCCCAAACGCGCGGACGCTCGGCATGGGTGAGCGCCTAGCGCTCGCCCGCCCACGAGCGTCTGCTGCTCGCCCACATGGGCGAGCGACCAGCGCTCGCTCGCCCGCGAGCGTCTGGGCGACCCGTCCTGCAGCCCGACCTACCTAACTTCTAACTCTCATAACTTTTGACTCCGAGCTTCAAATTTAGCAAACTTAGTGTCTATGGAAAGGTAAAAGAATTATATACAATTTTCATGAAGATCACCGACCTAAAATCCAACTCTATAAGGGTCAAAAGTGGACTCAAAGCTTCTGCTAAGAATATGCCATCTAGACAGCACCTGCATTTAATTCTAACAACTCACACCTACCAATTTAACACATCATAATTAGCTCATAAAACATCCTGGGAGAGCTCTACAGCTCACTACAACAGCACAAAAACCATAGCAAGTTTCCAGCGAGTTCTCCCAAAGTCAAAAACTCAACAGCAACTCAATAATCAAAATACTCATACACATACTCTTTCAAGGCCATAGATAGATCGGAAATGAACAATTTCACATGATGGGGAGAGTACTAGAGCTCTCATACACCTTTCCGATCATAAGAGTTCAATCATAGCTTTAAGTACATATCGGCACATCCATCATTAGTCAAGTACAAAATACAAAATACATGAGATGCTCAATGCTTGATATGCTTATAAAGCTATCCAAGAGCTAGTTACTAACTTAATACAAAAGTGCCTAAATCTTGGAGTTATGTCCGATGCCTTGCAAGGTTCCGGGTTCAACTTGAATTTGCACCTGAGGAGGAAGAATGGGGTGAGCTAACACGGCTCAGTGGCTAACATGTTTATAGCCATCGAGTAATGAGCCACACACAAAACACACAATTACAAATCCAAAACGATGGCAATTTATCATATAAAACACCAATAACTCAAAATCATCACATAAGACATAGCATGAGGATTTATATCAATCAAACATATATTATTCATCATAAACACAATTAAATGCTAAAATGCACACAATTGGCTCGAGAGTTCCATAAACACGACGAAAACTGAAGTTTACCGTAAACACGACGAGTCCATTTTTCGGATCTCGTAAGCCTCAAGCAGGCAGCCGAGAGAAGGCTAAGGGGGGTCAACGTGCACGTGACTATCGAAGTAGGTTCTCTCTTGCCCAATCACAACCAATTTATGTTCACACATTAAGGCACAAGCATAGCATTTTATGCTTCTACCATTCTATCAAATCATCATAGTTTCTTTCTTTTTCTTGCAAACCAAATGAAAACACTTTCAATATACACACCATTTAACAAAGATAGCACACATAGGGCATTTTTCCATTACACAACAACTATAAAAAAATGTTGCCCACCTATCGTCGGTATCCGAATTCAAGATTTCCCTTCCTCCTAGTCTTGAGTGGGATTTTCTTGAGTTCCTTCAATTAAATCATACTTCATTCAATAAATACATTTTAAAAGAAAGTCATAATATTCATAAATCAAGCAAAGATGAAAATAAACTTTAAACCTAACCTACCCATAGGACATTTAAGCTAGAATAATCATAACCTTAGCTTAAAAGTCCCTAAAATCCATAGATCTCACCTTTCTCTCTATCTTTCTTCAATCTTTACACAAACCCTAACTTCCATCCTACACCATTCTTAAACCTAGCTTAAGCAAAGATGGAACTTACCTCTCACAAGTAATTTTCTCCTCTTCTTCCTCTTCTTTCTTCTTCCCTTCAAGCTTCCCACGACTCTCCCTTTTTCTTGGCCGAAAGCTCTCCTTCTTTCTTCTCTCACGTTTTTGCTTCTCTTCCTTTCTTTCCTTTTCTTTTCTCTACGACACTTACTTCTTCTCCTCTTCCTTTAATTCACTTATTCTCAACTTAAAAACCTACCTCCAAAAGGCTTTGGGCTCTCCTTCTCCTCACAAGCCCACTACACTTAACCACTTAAATTCTAAAGCCCATACTTTCCAATATTAAGTCCAAGCCTTCATTTAATTTCTAACTTCTAATCCCAATCATACTTGCTAATTCCAAGACTCAATAAAATATATTTCTATATAAACACATAATTAAAACAATTAAAGCAAGAATAGCAAATAAATCAATAAATAATCAATTAAATAAATGAAAAATTTTTCGGGGCCCAACAATAACTCTCAATTGACTATCAACTTTATTCTTAACCCAATTTTCTTAAAAAGGTCTAGTGGAATCATAATTTTATTTAATATGCCTTTTTTATTTCTTAGCTTACCTTATTTATTATTAATCAATCATCATCATCATCAACATTCACTTGAAATCCCGCTGAGTTGTGGGGTCTAGAGAGGTCCAATAGTATGCAACCTTACCCTTACAAAATATAGAGGTTGTTTTTGTTCTTCTTAATCAATCATTCTCTTATAGGGTACTAATAATGCTAACCAATTCGGTTGACTATAATTATAAATGTATATAAACAAATTTCATAAAGTTAAAGAATAGGAGTCATACCCTAATTAACATGCATATTCATCCCAAAGACATTTAAAACACAAAATCACAAGTTACTATGCCTTTACTATTTAAATAACCATGTTCAAAACTAAACTAATTCCATTCAATTCATATCATTGACACATTCACACAATTTATTCCACACAATGTTAACCTAATAAAAAATTAACACAATGCAAATGCCAAACTCACACACCAATGAAATGCTAATGCATAAATGTCTCCACACTTGAACAACACATTATCCTTAATGTGAAAACAACACAAATATAAATAAATAACAATAATGAAAAGATTAAATCAAGAAGACTTATGGAGATTGAGGTGGTGATGTTGTGGGCGATTGAACCTAAACACCATGCACAGCAAAATACTTAAGTATTTTCTTCATGTCATGGTGTTGTTGACATTGATGCTATGCGGGCTCCTTCATTTGCGCCTCTATGGCATTCAGGCGATCTGCAATACTCTTATTATTTTTTGACACTAATCTTATTTAGAATAGATAAAAATATGATTGTAGACTGAATATCCGTCTAGGAAATAGTAAAATACATGGTCACTCACCCTTTCTATCATTTGATCCATAAATGGAAGAGGAAAATGATCCTTTTTAGTTATGTTGTTAAGCTTCTAATAATCAATACACACTCTCCAACCTATGATTATTTGAGTGGAAATCATCTCACCACTTTCACTCTCCATTACCATCATAACTCCTTTTTTAGGTTCATTTTGCACTAGGCTAACCAATTCACTATTTGAAACCAGGTAGATGATACTTGCATGTAATAATTTAATGACCACTTCTTTTATATAGAGATTTAATCTTCTTTGTTGTTCCTTAACTGCTCTCCTTCTTTCTTCGAGGGTAATCCTATATGTGACCATATTAGGAATTATTCCTAGTATGGCATATATTTGTCATCCCATAGCCTTCACCCACTTCCCAACGATCTTAACCATCTAGCTCTCTTGTTCCCCATCCAGCTAGTTCGAGATAATGATGGATAAAGTTTGGCCCTCACCTACAAAGATATACCTAAGGTGTGTAGTTAAAGGCTTCAACTCAAGAGGCAGTGGCTTTTCAATGGAGGGAGGTATAGGTGCTTTTGTTCTCACTAAAATGTCTTGATGTGTTTGGACACCTAACACCTGCTTCTCTCCTTCTTCTTCACATTTAGTTTCCTCTCGCTTCTTCATCACAACTCTCCCTGCTCTTTGATACAGTCATTAATGATGTCTATCTTTATACATGAGTTGGTTTCTTTCAGACTCTTCAAGACTTTATTTATGTCAAACTCTACATGATCATCACCAATCTAAAGAATCAATTTACCTTCATGAACATCAATCAGAGGTCTCCCAGTATTCATGAATGGCCTTTAAAGAATGAATGGGCAATTCCTATCCTCTTTAAAATCTAATACCACGAAGTCCACGGGGATAATGAATATGTCCATTTTAACGATGACATACTCCACCACATTAAATGTTCTCTTGATCGATTGATCCACTAACTAAATGAGTATAGAATTTGGTTTCATATCACCTCGCCCTAGTTTCCTAAAAATTAACAAAGTCATAAGGTTAATACTTGCGCCTATATTATTGGGACTTGTTTCCGGAACCCAACTAACTTGCGAATATCCAAAAACTTAAACTAATATTTACATCCATCATACTTCTCAATACATTTCTTACAATTAAAAATATGATCATTTACATTTCACTACCCTCAAATCAAAGGGTTTTACAAGTTCTAATATATCATAATCCGAAATAACTAGTATAAACATTACGACTCTATCAAAACTCAAACATACAAAGTAGGCAAATCTAAAGTATTTGCTTCCTGCTCTTGCTTTCTTGACTTCTTATCAAAATACCTGAGGAAGGGACAAAGAGGGGGTACGCTTGATAGCTCTTGGGTAATAGTTTATAATAAAGCATAAGCAAAACCGTTGAAATGTTCATTTTTCATATAAAAATCATAATGAATTTAAAAACCTTTCATTCTCAAATTCTCAACCAAATTCGAAATTTCAGTTTAGAATTCATAGTTAGAGAAATATCTTCACATAAACATAACATATATATGTAACCATCAAAGCATAACACTCAGTTATGCAACATTTATTACAATTCAAAGATGCAATGCACAAACAAATGTCTCGAGGGTTCCATGGAAACATAATTGTGAAACCGAAGTTTACACCATGAACAGGATGAGTCCTTTTTGGAGCTCATATGCCACAAACAGGCAACCGGGAGAAGGCTCTTGTCAACGTGCGCATGATGAACAGAATGGTTCCACTCTCGCCCAGACAGAAGCACATAATCATGCTCAAATCACTTTATCAAATGCTCATACTTCTTCTTCTTTTCCAAATGTACAAAATGCCATGACATTTTTCAAGGCATAACATAAAATGTTTCAATGCATTTCCATCTTTATTTTGAAATTCATCAACAAAAATTCATAAACCGAAACATGTAGCAGTTTTGAAAATCATTCGAAAGCAATATAGGCAACATTATGAAGTAATCGAAATCATTTTGTTTTCTTGACTTAGAAGAAAAACATTAAAGGCTCATTACTTAATTATAAACATGAAATCCACCTTAGAAATCCTTGCTTGTACATTTACTCCGAATGTCTCTTCTCTTTACAAACAACCTGAGGTCTCTAAGGCTCTTTCCTGTTGCATCTTTAATGTGTACTCCGTGAGTTGATCTAACTGAAATAGGTCTCTTCACCAAAGGAAGTCCTTGGCTCAAATGGAAGCTCTTCTCTTTCTTTATTTTTTTCTCTTCTTGAACAATCCAAAATCTCTCTTATAGGCTAAGGAAATTGAAACCCTAGCTTGGTTTCTCTTCTCTCTCTCATTCTATTCTTCTCTTTGTATTTCTCTCTCTTTTCAGAACATTCTCTCTTTCTCTTTCTTTCTCCTTTTCTTATTCTCTTCTGCTTCCTTCCATTTATAGGCAAGATAACACTTCTTCTTCCAATTCTGCCCTTCCATTTATGCCTTATGTCTTTTACACGTAAGTGTCTTGCCAAAAGTACCCTTGAATATTCTGACATATCACTTTACTCTAGAAGAATCTTCTCTATTATCTTATGTTTCCAATGATACCAAAATCATTCCATTTGGGTCAGTGATTCAAAAGATACACTTCAAACCTTTTTGGACTGCTCTTGTCCAAATCAGCATACTATGCACAACTTCTATCAGAAATTTAAACCTTTTAGAAACTGAATTTGACTTTAACTTCTTCATACCATTTGTGGTTCCATGTCTTTAGTTTATCTTACTCGGAGCTCTACTGATTCAAAAATCATCATAATACTGAAGCATATTTAGTAGAATATCCAAACCCTAC
Organism: Erythroxylum novogranatense; assembly: GCA_029891385.1. Taxonomy (NCBI): domain Eukaryota; kingdom Viridiplantae; phylum Streptophyta; class Magnoliopsida; order Malpighiales; family Erythroxylaceae; genus Erythroxylum; species Erythroxylum novogranatense. The sequence continues at coordinate 33,287,071 of CM057233.1, read as the reverse complement.
TCTTATAATCAATACCCTTACTTAATTTAATATAACTTTTTTCATATCAATGCCAAAATCTATAACCTTACATGGAGATCAAAAAAATTGTTAGGAATCTAAGGGTTCAAAAATTGGGTCATTCGGAGGTCGGATAGTAAAATTATGGCCAAAAAGATAGAAGATGACAAAACACAGAAGATAGCAAAAAAACAAAAGGAAGGGAAAAGTTGCTATAACCTTCCCTACAGATATCAAATCAAGGTGTTCTTTATATGATTTGAAAGAGAACTTCAAGATCTACAACTTTCATGAAGATCTCAAAGACAAATTCTATCTTCCGATGGATCGAAAATAGAACAGTAACCTAGAAGAAACAAAAGGCAGACGAAGCGAAAAAACAGACGAAGCAAAACACTGACGATACAAAAGACAAAAGAAGCATATTGTCAAAACATAGAAGATATCAAAACACAGATGATACAAAGACAGAAGAAGTGTATTGTCAAAACAGAGAGGATATCAAAACACAGATGATACAAAAGATAGAAGAAGTGTATCGTCAAAACACAGAAGATATCAAAACACAGACGATACAAAAGATATAAGAAGTGTATCGTCAAAACACAGAAGATATCAAAACACAGACGATACAAAATATAGAAGAAGTGTATCGTCAAAACACAGAGGATATCAAAACATAGACGATACAAAAGACATAAGAAGTGTATCGTCAAAACACAAACGATACCAAAGACAGAAGAAGTGTATCGTTAAAAAACAGAAGATATCAAAACACAGACGATACAAAACATAGAAGAAGTGTATCATCAAAACACAGAGGATATCAAAACATAGACGATAAAAATACAGAAGAAGCTGAAGTGAATCACACGTTAGTATAATGCTTATAATACGATACCAAATACACGAGAAGGGGGGGTTGAATTGTGTATTCCCCTTTTTTAAAAAAATCTCTTTCAAAAATGTTTTCTTAAAAACAAGTTCCTTTTACGAAACCTTCGGTAAATTCAATTTAAACAAAACTTTGAAACTTTTCTATGAAATCAGAGTAATAACAAATCTTTGAACTTTAAAGAGAGATAGAGTATAGTAGAAGTTGACACAACGATTTTATACTAGTTCACCCCAAACCGTGGGCTACGTCCAGTCCTCAGAAGTCTTTCTGATATTTCACTATCTCTTCAATGTTTACAAGTATTCTTTCCGAGCCTCTTCAGGTCTCTACACTCAGTATTCTTTTACACTGAGCCTCTGCAGGCCATCTGTACACTTTCTTACAAAAGTATCTGAACTTTGTTACAGCAATAATATTTCTCAGCTATTTCACACAGTAATCTCACAAAAGCTTTTCGTTCGCGTAATTTCAATAATGATCTCTCTTTTGCTAACTTTTCTCTCTTCAACTTTGACTTCTATTTATAGTCTTCGTCTGTAACTGCTTTTTGAATCTTGAATCTTGAATCTTGCTTCTTGAGTCTTCATTCTTGAATCTTGAAAGAGACCGTTAATCAGTTGAGTTCTGTAACTAACTCGAACTGACTCTTGCGTCTGCATTCCTTTCTTCGTCTGCTTTTGAATTCTCCGTCTGCTTTTTATTATGCGCCTGTGTCTGTTTTCCAATTTCTGCGTCTGTGTCTGTTTTTCAACTTCTGCGTCTGCGTCTGCGTCTGCTTTTCTACGTCTGCGTCTGTTTTAAAACTCCTTCTGCTTTTTAACTTCGTTTGTTTTTTAACTTCTTTGTTATTCATCAAAATCATATATATGTAAAGTCATTTTGACTCAACAATCTCTCCTTTTTTTATGATAACAAATTATACACATAAAAAGAAAACAAAATTCAATGTTTAAAACGAAAAAAATCTTATATTGATAAATCTTCTTCTTCCTTCTTTCTTTTTCTTCGTTTCCTTCAATCACACCCTTTGAGATTCTTTGATTGCTTCCTTCCGTTCTCTTTCGCCTGCCCTCCATTCTTTTCTCCCCCTATTTGTTATAATAAAAAATGATCAATGACGATGACTCTTAATCAGTTCTGTCATCATCCTCTTCATTTCATTGATCATCTCCTTTATCTCGTTGACTTCTCCGAGTAAGTGACTGATTTCAGCTTGGGAGTCAAACGGTGAGGAGGGTTGGTCATTATCTGCTGAGGGTGCAGTGAAAGCAATTGTTGTAGCATATGCGTCCGAGGATGGAATGTAATCGTCAACAACCTCAAAAACTGGTGGATGAATGGATAGATTAACTTCTGGAAGATCTAAATCAAAAGGAGCAGGTAGCATTAGCAACTATCTTCCTTGCAGGGGTATGGCTTCAGCTTCAATAGACAGTGTATTAGATAGAGGCCTAATACGCATGACTGTCTGAACAAGGTATTCAATAAACGACCTCAGAAACCGCCTTCCCTCTCGGGCGATTCATACTTATCTCAGATAGCTACAACTCGCTCTGTCAGTATTCTCCTTTCAAGCGCATGCTACATCAATTCGACGCACTTCATCTTCAATTTGATCTGCGGACAGATCATCACTAACTTCTTCACGATATAGCTTCGATTTCCCTTTATTCAAATCCAAAGGATATCTATGCTGAATATCCAGTACAACCTTTATCACTGTCTTCTCTGTGATTGGATAAATAGTACACGATTTGCTGGACATTTTTGTAGGGTATGGCTTTGTAGCAGCATCCCTCAAGACATCATAGAAAGTTTTTTCATCTTCATTCAGTAACTGCCATGTCTCACTATTTATCAAGATAGGTTGTAGGACAGCCTTTATGATCCTTCTTGGTTGATTACAGATTGCAATAGCAGTGCTTCTCTTGGTCACAATTTCAACCAGTCTGGTTTCCAACTCATCTTTTCTAAAAAATTCAGAGTTATTGTATATGACCAGACTCGGTTCATCAGATTCTTCCTATGGTACCTGTACCAAGCTTAATCCTGCTGTTGTCTCTTGTTGAGCTTCAATAGGATTCACCTGAACCAGGCTTAGCTCCACTGGTTCCTCCTGTTGAGCAGTGGGAATGTCCTAAACTCTTATATGCTCAATTTCCTTTTCCTTTTGAGCAGCATTGAAAATATCTTTCTTTTGACTAACTTCCCCAGCAGTGGATACACTCTTCTTTAGACTAATCTCCTTAGTCCTTCCTTCTGCTTCAGTCAATCTCGGAGTTTTCTAAACTTGAGACTTTTGCCTCTCAGACTCCGACTTTCTCTTCTTCTCAGTCTCTTTAGCCTGTTTGGCTGAATCTTCTTGTAAAATTGAGACTAGAGATCTTGTTGCCTTCGGTACGCGAGATCCAGAACCTTCTGCCTGAGTCTGCTTTCTGGCTCTCTTCTCTTCTTGTTGTCACAGAGTACGAATCCTAGGTGATCTCCTCACCTTTTTGGAAATTTCACCTAAAAGATTCTCTGCTTTTCTCTTCAGCGCACCTTCATCTATCCTCCGAACTAGGCTCACTTCTCTTTGAGGACTCGCCTGTTTTATCAACGGTCTTCCCGATAATTTTCTTCTTTCATCTATCGGTAATCTCATACTTACTTGAGATTTAGAACTTGTGGCGAGAGACTTCTTCAATAACCGCTCCCCCTCAGTTCTAGCTTTCTTTGTAGACTCTGCTTCTACTTTCACCACAGTCTTCAAGCCCATTCTTCTTATTGTGTCTGAGTTGATAGTACTCTTGAGAGATACCATCCTTCTGATTCCTCTGTGTAGAAGGACTCCGGATTCCCTAAAAATCCTGGTGAGTAGCATGCCGTAAGGATAACTATTGGTATCCTTCATCCCCTTAACCATATAATGAAAAATTAAAAATGGTAGGTCTATTGTTCGGCGATTTAGGAGATAGAACAGACATTGTTCATCCAAGGTAGTCACTAGATGCCTTGACCCGGTTCTTGGTAAGATGCAATTAAACAAAATCGCATGAAGAACCCTAGCCTTCGGGACCAGACTTGAAGTCTTCCTCTCCCATGGGTCATTATCTCCATATAACTGTTTTCTGACATCTTCTTCCTTCATACTAACCTTGGACATCCATCCGGCTTTCGTTGATAGGGTTTCTCCAACCGATGAACATTCAGTCACCTTCTCCACTAACTCCTTTGTCACAATAACAGTTATTCCATCTACTGTGGAGACAATGGTGTTATCAACCAGTTGCGCATGCTTCCAAAAGTCATATACCTCATCTGTATACACTGGTTCCCGCACCTAGAAAAAATTTCTCCACCTAGCTTCTACAATTTTCGGTTCTACATCCATAGCATCTTTCTTCAGGGATTCAAAGTCCACATGCCTTCCAAACATCATAGCTGGCTCCATTGATTCTGATTAGAAGCTGGCTCAGGTAAAGTGTTCTTCAAAGGTAAAGTTGATTTCAAGAGTTTTTCGAGAGAAATGAAATGTCTGTATTTGAGAGTAATCGTAATGATTTTAATTTCAGACTACTTGTAGGGGTATTATCCGGTGTGTTCGAGAATTATTGGGATCCTCAAGACCATCAGATTTTCCCTCCATAACTTCCTTGTGAGAGAAGTTACCAGTTGTAAACCACGTTTCTGACGCCGTTAACTTTGACGATCTCTTAGCTTGACAGGTCCTTTAACATTACCATGTTAAGGTTCCGTCTGATTTCCTTGAACCGTTCTTCACTCAATGGTTTAGTGAAGATATCTGCCCATTGATACTCCGTTTCAATGAACTGAAGTCGCACCACCTTCCTCTGGACGTAGTCTCTCAAGAAATGATGTCTGACTTCGATATGCTTTACTCTTGAATGCTGTATTGGATTCTTTGACAGATTGATGGCACTGGTGTTGTCACAATAGATTGGGATCTCCTCTTCTTGAACTGAATAATCTTCCAGTTGATATTTAATCCATAGTGTTTGTGAACAACAACTTACGGCAGACATGTACTCGGCTTCAGCAGTTGATAGAGCGAATGAGCTTTGTCTCTTCCTTGACCAGGAAACTAGGTTTGTGTCAAGAAAGTGACATCCTCCACTGGTGCTCTTCCTTTCAATTCTATCTCTGGCATAGTCCACATCGCAATATCCTATTAACCTGAAATCTTTACCTTTCTCAAACATTAAGCAAAGATCAGTAGTACCTGCGAGATATCTCATAATCCTTTTAACAGCAATAAAATGAGACTCTCTAGGATCGACCTGAAACCTTGCACACGACCATACACTAAACAGAATATCAAGTCTACTTGCTGTAAGATACAGTAAAGAACCGATCATCCCTCTATATAGGTTTTGATCCACCTTCTTACCAAGTTCATCTTTTGACAAAAGGTTCGAAGGATGCATCGGAATTGCCATAGGCTTCACATTATTCATATCAAATTTACACAGCAATTCTTTCACATACTTTTGTTGGTGGATAAAGATTTTCTCTTCGGTTTGCTTAACTTGCAACCCAACAAAGAACTTTAACTCACCCATCATACTCATTTCAAACTCATTTTTCATTAGACTCTCAAAACTCATACACAACTTCTTTGAAGTAGCACCAAATATAATATCATCAACATAAATTTGTACTAAGATAAACTCACCCTCATAATTCTTTCTAAAAAGTGTCTTATCAACTTGACCTCTAGTAAACCCACTTTCCAAGAGAAAATTACTTAGACGATCATACCAAGCTCTAGGAGCTTGCTTTAGGCCGTATAAAGCTTTATAAAGTCTATAGACATGATTTGGATTCTTAGCATCCTCAAAGCCAGGTGGTTGCTTAACATACACCTCTTCATCTATAAAACCATTCAGAAAGGCGCTCTTCACATCCATCTGAAATAGCTTTATATCATGACAAACAGTATATGCCAGCAATATCCTAATAGCTTCAAGTCTTGCTACTGGAGCATATGTCTCATTGTAGTCTATTCCTTCTTGCTGATTATAGCCTTGCGCTACTAATCTAGCTTTATTCCGACTCACTCTACCTGATTCGTCTAGCTTATTCTTAAAAACCCATCTGGTTTCGATAATGGATTTCTTCGAGGGTTTTGGAACTAAGGACCAAACCTTATTTCTAGTAAACTGATTCAGCTCCTCTTGCATGGCTAAAACCCAAGCTTCATCCTGAAGAGCTTCCTCAATCTTTTTAGGCTCTATTTCATAAATGAAAGCCACATTAGCTTCTCTTCTGAATTTGGACCTTGTTCTAACTCCTTCTGAGGTCTCCCCGAAAATTAGCTCTTCTGGATGGGAACTTCTATATTTCCAATCTCTTTTCAATCCGATAGTTTCCGGAATATCCTCAGCCTTGTCTGCTTGAGTTCCTGATGATGGAGTTTCTGTTGCATCATCTAAATTCTTTGAAGGACCTTCACTTTCCATGTCATCTTCCTTACGGGTTTGAGAACGATCATCAAACTTGACATGGATGGTTTCCTCAACTTTCTTTAAGATAAAGTTGTAAACTCGAAATGCCTTAGACGATGATGAGTATCCTAGAAATATTCCTGAATAGGTCTTTGAATCGAACTTATCCAACAGCTCCTTTCTATTCAGAATAGAGCACTTGCACCCGAATGGATGAAAATAAGATATGTTCGGTCTCCTTCCATTCCATAACTCATAAGGATTCTTCTTCAGCACAGGTCGCAACAGTATTCTATTCTGAATATAGCACGTTGTATTCACAGCTTCTGCCCAGAAGTACTTAGGAAGATTCATCTCACATAGCATAGTCCTTGCCATCTCTTGAATCGTCCTGTTCTTCCTTTCAACAACCCCATTCTGTTGTGGGGTTCTTGGAGCAGAGAAATTGTGGGAAATTCCATTCTCCTCACAGAATAATCTGAACTTCTCATTCTCAAATTCTCCACCATGATCACTCCTGATACTGACTATAGATACTCCTTTTTCAATCTGTAACTTTCTGGAAAGGCTCTTAAAACACTTAAATGATTCATCTTTTTGTGATAAAAACAGTATCCAACAAAACCTAGTAAAGTCATCAACAATAACAAGTCCATATTTCTTTCCGCCAAGACTTGTTGTCCTAGTTGGACCAAATAAATCCATATATAACAACTCTAAAGGTCTAGAGGATGTTACAAAATTTTTAGAAGAAAAGGATGTTTTAACTTGTTTTCCTTTCAAACAACTTTCACAGAAAAAATCTTTGTCAAAACTCATTTTTGGTAAACCTCTTACCAAATCATATTTTGCCAACTTTGAAATGTGTTTAAAAGAGACATGACCTAGCTTTTTATGCCAGATTAGTCTTTCTTCTTCAGAAGATAGAAAACATGAAACATTTTGATTTTGGAAATCTTCTAAATCAATTTTGTAAAGATTATTTCTTCTCTTGGCAGAAAAGAATATAGACCCATCTTTGTTTCTGACTTCACAAAGATTTTGATTGAACGTGACTATAAAACCAGAATCACACAACTGACTTACACTAATCAAATTGTGCTTCAGACCATCAACAAGCAGTACATTATCTATGCATGCAAAGGAATCTTTACCTATCTTATTGATTCCAATTATTTTTCCCTGCTGGTTTTCTCCGAAAGTCACCGATCCTCCCTTCTTATACTGAAGATCTGGGAACATAGACCTTCTTCCCATCATATGTCGTGAGCAACCACTGTCTAAATACCAACAGTGCTTGTCGCATCTTCTAAGGAAGGATATCTGCAGGAGAAACTATTTTACTCTTTGGTACCCATATTTTCCTGGGTCCTTTCTGGTTAGTAATATACACATAATGAGTCCTTTGATGCCTTTTATTGGATTGTTGATGAAAGCGTGTTTGGTGATACTTTTTATTTTGTGAAAAATGCTTTTTCACATAATGAGACTTATTACCCGTAAACCCTAATCCAGTTTTATCACTCGGATGTCTACATTTTCCCAGCATTTCATTCATTTTCTTTGTACTTTCAGTGAATGTAGCCAAATCAGATGAAAGACTCTTAATTCTAAGTTTCAACTGATTAATCTCTTCAGATCGATCTACAACTTTCTTTTTCTCCTCTATTTGTTTCTTTAAATAGACATTTTTTCTCTCTAATTCTTTTGTATGTTTAAGGTTTTCTACATACTTCTTCTTCAACAGTTTGTACTGTTTCAGAATAGCATGCGAATCTTCTAGTAGTTCTGAATATGCATTATGCAAGTTATCGTATTCAGAAGTTACCTTCTCATCACTTTCTTCTTCGGCTACTAGGCAAATGTTTGCATGTTCTGACGTCTCGGAGCTTGTATCTGATTCTGACGAATCTAGATCCTCCCAAGTTGCCATCATGCTTTTCTTGCCTTCTCTACTCTTCTTTGGTTTCCTCTTTAAAGTAGGACATTCGGACTTGTAATGTCCAAGTTAGTTACACTCGTAGCATATGATAGTTGTCTTTTCAACTTTACCATCATCTTTACTGTTCTTCTTGAAAGGCTGACTCCCTTTGGACTTCTTCTTCCACATCCGTCTTATATTCTGGGAAATGAAAGATAATTCGTCATCTTCATCACTTGACTCCTGTTCTGATTTGCTTGAGTCATCATTCTCCGATTCTTCTATCTTTAATGCTTTCGATGACTTTCTCCTACTTTGAGTCTTGTGGTTCTTCTGTCTGGCCTTCAGTGCTATTGACTTGTCCCGTTTGGGCTTGTCTTCAGAATCGAGCTCTACTTCATGAATCTTCAATGATCCAAGCAACTTGTCAAGCTTTAGCACGCTCAAGTCCTTTGATTCCTGCACTGCCGTAACTGTTGGTCTCCACCTATTTGGAAGACTTCTTAAGATCTTTCGAACATGATCTTGGTTATTGTACGTTCTTCCAAGTGCTTTTAATCCATTGACGATTGTTTGAAATCTTCCAAACATCTGATCAATAGATTCTTTCATCTTGAAAAACTCGTACTGGTGCACAAGAATGCTTATCTTGAATTCTTTGACTTGGCTTGTTCCTTCATGAGCAATGGACAATGTGTCCCACATCTCCTTCGCAGTGTCGCATCCGTGAACTTTGTCATATTCACACCTGCTTAAGGCACACGTCAAGAAGAACTTCGCTTTAGAGTTGAGCTGAATTCTCATCTTTTGATCAGCCGTCCATCTGGTTCGTGGAATAAGATTTCCATTTTCTTCTACTGGTGTATATGGTCAATTCTCTATTACATCCCAAAGGTCAACATGAGTAGATTCTATGAACAACCGCATTCTATCTTTCCAGTAATGATAATCTTCACCGTTGAATGCTAAAGGTCTAGTGACTGAGGCACCTTCTGTAATGTATATATGTGATTCTGCCATTATCTTTAATCCACACTTTGCTACAGTGATCCTTGGATACTAGGCTCTGATACCAATTGAAGTGAATCACACGTTAGTATAATACTTATAATACGATACCGAATACACGAGAAGGGGGGGTTGAATTGTGTATTCCCCTTTTATTAAAAAAAATCTCTTTAAAAAATGTTTTGTTAAAAACAAGTTCCTTTTACGAAACCTTCGGTAAATTCGATTTAAACAAAACTTTGAAACTTTGTTATGAAATCAGAGTAATAACAAATCTTTGAACTTTAAAGAGAGATAGAGTAGAGTAGAAGTTGACACAGCGATTTTATACTAGTTCACCCCAAACCGTGGGCTACGTCCAGTTCTCAGAAGTCTTTCTGAGATTTCACTATCTCTTCAATGTTTACAAGTATTCTTTCCGAGCCTCTTCAGGTCTCTACACTCAGTATTCTTTTACACTTAGCCTCTGCAGGCTATCTGTACACTTTCTTACAAAAGTATCCGAACTATGTTACAAGAATAATAGTTCTCAGCTATTTCACACAGTAATCTCACAAAAGCTTTTCATTCGCGTAAGTTCGATAATGATCTCTCTTTTGCTAACTTTGCTCTCTTCGACTTTGACTTCTATTTACAGTCTTCGTCTGCAACTACTTCTTGATTCTTCAATCTTGAATCTTGCTTCTTGAGTCTTGATTCTTGAATCTTGAAAAAGACGGTTAATCCGTTGAGTTCTGTAACTAACTCAAACTGACTCTTGCATCTGCATTCCTTTCTTCGTCTGCGTCTGCGTCTGCGTCTGCGTCTGCGTCTTTTTTAAAACTTCGTCTGCTTTTTAACTTCGTTTGTTTTTCAACTTCGTCTGCTTTTTAACTTCTTTGTTATTCATCAAAATCATATATATGTAAAGTCATTTTGACTCAACAGAAGTGTATCATCAAAACACAGAGGAAGTTTGTGCACAGTAACACAGAAGAAGAAAATTTTAAAAAAAGCGGAGCAAAACACAAAAGGAGATGACGTCATCACAAAAGAAGCAAAAACATAGAGGATAGCAAAAACACAGAAGAAGCGAAGCAAAATATAAAAGGAGATAACGTCATTAATGACGTCATCATAGAAGAAAAAAAAACATAGAGGGAGCAAAACTAAGAAGAAACGAAGTCTAGGAGGAGCAAAACTAAGAGGAAGATGATGTCATCAATGATGTCATCACAGAAGAAGCAAAAACACAAAGGAAGCAAAACTAAGAAGAAACGAAGTCTAGGTTGAGCAAAACTAAGAGGAAGATGACGTCATCAATGACGTCCTCACAAAAGAAGCAAAAACATAGAGGAAGTAACTCCTCTCTTACACATCTCCCTTATTAGGACCCTGATTTTCAACTCAGAAGTCTAAAAATTCTATGTTATATATTGCTGGAAAGCAAAACGAAAAGTATACAACTTAACTGTAGACACTTTCTCTAATCTAGCCTAAATCAATTCAGATTTTTCCTCAAATCCAGAACACAATTTTCTACGTCCAACGTACTGAACCCCTATTATTTCACAACTTTCCTTAACACAAATCATACTCAAATCATCATTCTTACTCCACTTAATCGTCCTTCCCATCTCCATTTCAGATCAAAATCATCCATAAGGAAATTTTAAAACCTTACTTAATCCTGAATGCCAGTAGCAGAACATACACTGTCAAAAGACTCCTCAATTCTTTCAACCACATATGTACTGATTCACTTTCTTAATCAATTCCTTAACATGTATGTACCTCCAATTACTCACAATTGTCCATTTCCTACGCCACAACACTAATATCAAATCATGTCGATCTTTCTTAGCATATTCACCTATAATATATTTTGAATCTGAGGCATCCTTGCCAATAATACCAACTCATAAGGTAATGGCTTTAGCTCTTAATAACTTTATATGGATCAAAATAACTTAAGCTTAGTTACTTCTTCATCCTAACTTGAGCACAGCTTGTGCTCAATCCAAGCACACCTTGGGAACTTGATACTCTTAGGAACAAATCATCACTCTCTTCATAAATCACATTTATTTAGTATCAGTACATTTTACCCCTAAATCTATCTTACTTTAATCCATACTTTTGGAATTGACCCACTAACTCCTTTATCTCTTTATTAGGTATACATATTTCTCCTTTTTTATCATAAGGCCTCATCTTCCAATTTAAACTTGGAATTCATATCCATTTCCAATTCCTTAATAAGATTTCAATTTCTGAATCCTTAAGCCCCACATTCTATACTTCTTTTTACTCTAGTTTTGATAATCCTCAATATCAAGTTTCTGCTTAAAGTATCAGATATAACATGTAGCCTTACATGGAATTTCTCACTTGTACAATCATGGTCTTTCGACGTTCATATCAATCTTCTTGATCTCACATTCAATTCTCTCAATTCAATGACTGCCTCAAACTTTTATAATCTGTACTTATAAATATATGTTTCAGATATTCCTTTACATATGCTGTCTCCCAACTTCAAGCAATTACTATCATGGTAGCTCTAAATTATGTATCGGACAATCAACTTATGTATAACCTTAGTTGTCTCCATACATATGAAATCGCTTTATTTTCAATTTCCCAACTGACTTCCTTCCTCGAATGCTTTTCCTCAATTTATTTGATTTCCTCAGATTCCACACATTTCAATTTATTTACAACTAAACTTTTTCTATTCTGGTAACACATTCATCAAATCTTATTTGTGTCTCTTATACTTAATGTCTTCTCAAATTCAGAAATCCACTCCTATAGTTGGATTATTTACATCAAACAACAATACATACATTATTAGTAGCATATTATGCACTTTTTGCTTGATTCCTCATCCAGATTAGGCCTCCAATATTATACCTAATTTATCCCTTATTTCATCTTATATATGTATATCGGCCATTGTGATCTCAATTCCACTAACACATTCTTATGGTGGATTGTTACTCTTGTTATGATAACCACATAACCAATTTGGTTCCAATTTCATCTTACTACACATATTCAACTTCATCATTATTTCTAACTTGCACCTTAATTCCACTTCCTCCCTATTTCGAAATCTGTTATCCACTAGAAACACCAAAGAAAAAACTTGGATAAATCCACATTTCTCATTCATTACTTTACTTTTGTCTATCATTTCAAATTCAAAAATCTTCTTTCATTTGTTCTTTACTTATAGCTAATCTCTAAAATTCCTCATTCAAAAGTTCTAACTTTTATGGAAAGTTCGGGGTCCAATATGTATCACATAAACATTTTATGAATTCTAAATCACCAATAACACAAGGTATCGTCAAGCTCTCTGGGTCTTTTAATTTTGAACGCATATGATTGGTGATGATGGAACTTTAGCTTTTCATTAGCGCAACCATTTGGTTATCCTCCCACATCCGCTTGTTTGATAATATATCTTTAAGGAACATCGCATATTTGGGCATATGTTCCAACAACTCCAGAAAAGGCAAGTTAATTTGCAACGTCTCCAACATATAGTGTTGTCATTGAATATACAACAATCATTCCCTTTTGTTCCCGAAAGGTTTACTATTGTCTACTTACCATTGAAGTCTAAAAACAACTATTTTTTCCGTCTCCTTAATTGTTTTCCTCATCAATGATCCTCCAGCAACTGCATTAATGGTACCTCAAGTGGGTGGATTAACTCCTTTGTAAAAGTTTGCAACATTAAGTCCTTCGACAAGTTATGATGTGCACATTTTGCAACTCCTTATACCCTCCTGTGCTTCATAAAGAGACTCCCCATTGCTTAGTGGAAATTATTAATTTCCTTTATGAGCCTTGTTGTCTTAGTCAAAGGGAAGTACTTATCTAAATATGATCATGCATGGTGTCACAATCATGACAGTATCTCTATGCATGTAGCTTGTTCTTTGCCATACATACAAGATCTTTTTTCTTCACATTCCTATTTCCATACACTCACAAACACATCAAACACCTTTTGAAACATAAAATTATGATCAAACTCTTACTCTAAAGCAATCAAACACTTAGAACACACACAAACATTAACAAGAACACAATTCTAAGCCTATAATCTAATAATCATTTGAAAAAACACCTAAAAACACACTTAAACACCTATAAAGGCATACTATGATCTACACTTAGAAAATATAAAAAACATTAAAAAAACAAAATTCTAAGCCTATACACATGATATTATCTAAGAAAACACCTAAAAACACACTTAAACACCGATAAAAAAACATACTATGATCTACACCTATCAATAATAAATACACAAGATTTATGGTAAAAACCAACCTTTATTACTTCCAAACAAGTATATAAGGGAATTCTCTCTCTCAATATGTTCCATTCCCCCTATCTCTCCTCTCAAGAGCAAGGCTCAAATAAGCTATTTATAGGCACCTCTAGCTTTACAATTCAGAATCCAAATTGCTTTGATCTAACTAGATAATATATTATCCTTATCAGATTACATAACATTAACCAATTAGATGACACCTCAATCTAAATAAGTATCTATCAAATAAGATTTAGCTACATCAAAACTAACAAGATAAGAGATTACATTTAAATAGGAATGATACATCTATTTCCATAAAGAACTATACTATCTTTTGATGGTCCTCCCACATGGTCTTTATCTTTTAGAGTCAGTGTATATCTCCTGTTATCTTATTCGCTACATCATCCAAGATCTCCCCTTGATCTCTATCCATTAGCGATGAGTCATCCAAGCTTAAAACCTTTCATAGAACACTGATCCAGTCTAATACTTACCTATATCAAGTCCATTCTTAATGATCTATTTATTTGAGCCTACATTAAGTCCTTAGAACTCTCACATGTCTCCCTCACACTTATAATCCAGCTAACCTTCAACCCAAGGTCTACCTTGCTATCTTTTAGTCTCATATTTGAATCTTGCATCTTGTCGAAGATTTTTGCCAATATGCACTAATACATTCTAACTCATCAACAACATCTATTTTTTTTCCTACTCATAAGTCTTTGCCTTGTTTTGTTTCCTATAGGGTTAATGATCCTGAATGCTTTCACAATTTTTCAATTAGTACTTAAGGGTCTAACATAAGCATTAGTCGTTGCAACGGCTTAATGAATGCATGCATGAGAATATTCATGATTGATTCTTTGGTCTCTCTCTCTCCCTCTCTATATCAATTTCCATTCTTTTCCTTCTCTTCTCTAATATATCTTTTCATCCCCAATCCATTTTATTGAATTTATGAGAAGTCCTAAAAATATCACAATAATGGTATCAAAGAATTCAATCCTCGATATATGAACCATAACAAAAGGAACTAAGATGTGGAGCTTAGGAGAATAGAGGAAGGCATGAATAGTCTACTAGAAGCTCAGGTAAGGGAGGAGAAGCTGCTAACAGAGGCTCAACTTATGATGATAAACAAGAAAGGGAGATCAATGATCTTCAAAAGATGTTTCAAAATTATTATAAAAGGTGGGAAAAGAATCAGTAATGTTAAAAATAAGAAATTTGGAGGGAAGTGAAAGTTATACAGTCCTACCTATTTTAGCTTAATCAAATTTCAAGTGTTTGAAGGAAAGAGGGTTAAAATCTAAGTTTATAAATGTGAATAGGTTTTTGCATTAGATCATACCCCAAAAAACTTAAAGTTGGGTGTTTCTTTTAAGCATTTAGAAGGCCAGGCTCAGGAATGATATCAATTGATCTTTAAGAATAGGAGACTTTGTGAAACAATGGAGGGGTAGGAGTTTATGACTCTCCTCAGCAAAAGGTTTCTTGAGGACCTTTTGATGATCCAATAGGGGACTTGAATGAACAATGACAAATACGTTTTTTATAGAAATATTATTGATAAGCATTCTAATAAAGTCAAGTTACCTAAGAATTCCTAGTGAGTTCTTTTAGGGATTAAAACCTAAAGTAGAGTTGTTTATGAAAATGATGAACCCATAAAATTTGCAGCAAGTGTATACATTGGCATATAAGCAGAAAGTCATTTTAGAACCTACCACCGACTACCCCACCCTTTTAACCTAACATGGAAGCTAGCTTATTACCCCTTCCAAATAAATAAGGAAATACCATCAATGGAACTCAGTCTTAAGAGCATCAGGGGATAGTGATCAATGAGTAGTAAGGGCTTTAATGATAAGCGAACAAAGGGGTTATATTTTTCGTACAATAAGCATTATACACCAGGTGATCAATGTAAGGAAAGATAGCTTTAAGCTATTTATATTAAAGGATGAAGAGATAGTGGAACCTGAAGTAGAAGAACTAGAAGGAGAAATGTAAAAGAGTTCTAAGAGACCGATTGTATCACTACAAACAATGACAGGACTGAATGATCAAGAAGACTTTAAACAATTATGAGTGAAGGGAGTACATAATTAAAGACTTCTTACTTATATTGATTAACAGTGAAAGACCACAATTTTATGGATAAAGTTGTAATCAAAGAAGTTGGGATTTATGTTACTAAAGTGCAGTCCATTCATATCATAATGGGTGGAGGGTTGAAATTACATTATAAGCATAACTGTGAGCATAAAATCCACTACCATAAAGTATATATTGACATTCTAGAGAATATTCGAGCACATACCCCATGGAAGTGGCATGTTAGAGTAGTCACATCAACTTATCATAGCATCATATAGAACATAAGCATTTCAAAGAACTAAGTTTCCCCATATTATTCATAGCCATAAGCTTACATTGTAATTACATTCTATAATCCATGTATTTACATTACCAAAGACATCTGAGGTTCTTAGCATTTGATTCACAAACATAAACATTCATTATACTCATAATTCATGTTTATTCAATACATAACATGTGAAAGTTCACAACTTTATACAATGTGTACAACATAAAACTAGGTATTGGACCAAAATAATCTAACTAGACGCTTCATAATCAGCCGACTAGACCTTTGAGTCATTCTTGGTTCCAAAATGGACAATACTAAGTTGCTACTAGATTGTCTTGAAAGCTAAGTCACCCTAGTACTTGAAAATCAACGTTGCAATTTTTATGAGTTTACGAACTCAGTGAGTGAATCTTCATTGATTTGTTCACCGAAGTCAAGACACAACATCACAAACATATAATCCAAATTCTCAAGTATATCACATTCTTCAAAACTAATTCCCATTTATCACATCATTTAGTTTAGATACCAAATCATGATATATGCATCTCACATTTCAACCAACACATTATGAACATAAACATTTCATGTAGTCATCTTAAATAATCCAATCACTTATCTCAATCATTCATTTCAACATTTACACAAACATTTAATATTATTATTCCAACACAATTTAGTAATTTTTCACAACTATCCACATGACATATACATGATATATATATATATATATGCACATATGACTCCACTCTCTTTTATTTTGTTGTGACCAAAGTGCCAATTTAACTGTCTCATATCTGTTGCAGATGCTGGGATCATTTCAAACATTGTCCCATACCTATTGTGGATATCGAGCTCATTAATCATTAAGCTTATGGCTCTTTGTGCACATTTCTGAGCTTTAAACTCCTTTCCACATTGGTCACTCTGGTCATAACTCCTCTATTTGATCATACATATTAATGTCATGAAATGCATCAAATCATATCGTATGCCATCAATAACTTTCATTCAATGTATACAAGTATTTATCGCATTCATCGAATCTAAGTCCGACATTCAACATTTAGTTGAGCACTCATTTCCCACATTCACATACAAGTAGATAACACTTCCAATACATTCCTGAATATTGAACTCCCCAGACAATCAATGTCCATAATTAACAATATTACAATATCAATGCCAGTTCAAAACATATATAACAATTTATAAAGACAATTAAAAAAAACGTAAGTATTTGAGATTGCACATCTAGCTTACTCATAGTATGCTCCAAATTAGCTATTGCCTTGACAATCCGGCAATGTCTAGATGCTGTCAGTCAATTTGTGCTTCTATATCAAGCAATACACACATATTTACACATTACTAACTAATGAGTACTCAATCATACATATGTATATTTGTTATGTTCAATGCATGCTCATTTGACTATCCTAGGTATGTAACCTTATTCACAAGTCTTGCTTATTCATTTATCATAACTTGTATGTATCGTGTTTGCAACTAGGTTTATGCCTTAAGAAAACTTGATTACTATAGATTCATCAATCATTCATTCACCAATCCTTTTCTAGCATTATATATTCATACAATTTCCCAATTCTCATTCATTCATACCTAATTCGCATCTCTCACATCCTTTGGATCACATTTGCATCCATAAGAACATCTTCATTCCTTTAATAACTCACAATTTCATATTGGGACACATTAATCTCAAGCAATCCATTTCTTAAGTTATAACCTCAATTAACAACTTAAACTTATCAAACCTTTAACTAATTAATCCAACAACAATCTAGGTTCATTTCAATCCTCAATTAAGTCCAAATACGCTAAGGTAAAGTCATTTATCCTTAGTTGGTTCAACAATCACACAAAATAGAATTTTTCATTTCAAAGCATTTCCCACAATTGTGGGGTACATTTCCATGATCGTGGAAAGTCAAAAAAGAAAGTTTCTCACTTCAATGCATTGCCCACGATTGTGGAAGCTGCAGATTGTGGAAAGGAGCTTATGCAGCTTCCACAATCATGGGATGGGTGAACAGAAAGTTCACCATCCATTTCCTTCAATTTTTTTCCAGATTCTAACACCATCATAAAAGTCCATTGATATACCTCAGTTATACCTTAATTATACTTTAAATCCTAATCTAAAATCATCCATTGTCTAACCTATGGTTTCATACATTAAGAGCAAAACCAATTCATTCATCAAGTTTCTAGCACATCTTATCATCAACCTTATATGCAATTCATCTCAATTCACCCCTATTCAATCTTCATAGATGTTATGCTCATATATATCCCAATAAAGCAATCAATCACTTACTTCTTTAGCTCAAGGTCTCCTCAATTTAACAAGCTAAGCAAGCCTCCCATGTATTCAAACATACACCAAGAATAAGATAGAATGAGAAGGGTTGTTAAACACAAGATGAAGGCTACAAAATTTTGGTAAAAATTCAAAGGTTATAGAGGTGGTGTGAGAGTGTCCTTTGTGAGGGGAAAGAAGGAGAAAGCTTAAGACGAAAACATGAAAGAAGGTGATCTTACATGGGTTAAATTCGTGGGTACAAATGTATGGTGGAGAGGTGGGACACATGTCACCATTCCATTGGCCCAATCAACCTACATTCCCAAGTATCAATTTGTCTTGTCCTTTAACATTTTTCCTATACTAAATGCACATATCACCTTATCAGTCACTCCATTGTAACAATAAATTCCCATTTCACTAATTATAATCCATCAAACAAAATTCAAGTCATAATTAACACACAATTACATCATAATCATTTAAGATCTTTCATACCCCTAGATATGCCAAACAAGTGCATGTACTATTTTTACAATGTCTCTAAATCATGGTTCATATGTGCATGCAGATGTAATGCACTTCATTTATTCTCATATGATATGACTCAATCTAACAATTAAATCCTTAAGTGTAGAAATAAGTTATTACAGTGAGGGATTTGTATTGAGAATGCAAGGCCTTATATTCAACACCAAAAGATTGGTTATCCAATTAGAGCTTGCGACATGGTTTTGGAATTCATTTGTTAGAAACCTTGAATAAATGGTTGATATATTTTTATATCAATATTAAAATTTACCGCAAGTGCACGACATAGCTATAGATAGAATAGGTAAGTACAAGTTAATCCTACGAAGGCTATAAGTACTAGTAATTATGCCTTTTCTATTATCTAACCTATGAATTAGGCTTTTGGTTTTTAATTAAAATTAAACTAAAGTAAAAAACTAAGAATTAAAAAATATATTGAACTCAAGACAGAGAAAAATACTTATAAAATCAATATCAAGTAATAATATCTAGGCGATGAATCCCCCTAAGATTTCTTAAATATTAACCTGTTATCATGCAATTATACTATTGATTATTAGACCATGGAAATTCATATCTTATGTTCATATCTTTCTTAAGATTATTTACAACTAATCCATCAGTTGATTAACATAAATCTTTCTAGTTAAAACCACTAGGATTGTTTTATCGATTCGTGAATTTCACTATTAGGTTTGACCCTGATCCAAAGGATTTATCTCATCCTATCTCTAGTTTTACATGCAACTCCTTCCAATTATGGTAGATATATTCAAACAAGACGATTCTCAATCTCAATCATATGAAATCAAATCATGCACTAATATTTCGAATATATTAGAGAAAGAATAAAACGCAAAATTGAATCACAATAAAAATCTAATAGAAAATAAAGAAATTATAATTCTAAATCTCCCTTTTTCTTCTATTGGATCTTCTCGCAAGTTTGGATTTGATATTGTTATCTAACAAATCTCTTGACATATTCTTTATGTTTTCCTCGCTCCTTTATCAGAACTATCACCTCTGCATGTGTCTTATGAACTAAAATCATTTAGTAACTTAGGTCTTCATTTTTTCTCCGCTCACATCCTTTTATAATAAAAATTAAAGTTTCTAAGATATACACGGTTACTTACCCGAGTATTTAAGAGATCGTGTATATTCCAAAATAACTAAATTTGTGATTTCATACAAACATAGAGACTTACACAGGTAATATACATGGATATGTACATCAACATTAACTTCGTATGACCTGAACTAAAATTTTTCAATCATCACATTTTTATAGACTTACAAAGTTATTGTACACGGCCTTATAGGTCCTTAATTGCTTCAAATCCTTTTTCCATGTCATGATTTCATATGAATTCTTCTCCTTTTAGTCCATGAAGGCAATTATAACCTACAAATTCACTTATAGAAAATTAAATATCAAATAAACAACAAAACTATAAAATATCAAGAAAAACATGTTAAATATGGTTGTACAATTATAGTCAAATAAGCATCTATCAATAACATGATTTGTAATTTTAGAAATTAAACTATAAATTTTTCTTAAAATGGTGATATAGTGACATTAAGGGTAATTCCAATTATGTAAGCTAAGATGATTTCAAGATAAGGATATGACAAATTAATGAATAAATCTTAAGAAGGCTCTCTATACATGATGCACTTATCATACCCCATCGAGATTCATATACACTGGTTGAATATAGATAATGATTTTAGTACCAAGGAGGAGCTGAATGGATTAGTTGCCAAATTTGGTGAAGTTTTCAAGTAACCTACACAACTTCCTCCAAAATGGACTTATGATTAAGGGATAAAACTTCAATACAAGGTGAATGTTATCAATGCAAGGTTTTATCATTTTTCTGGGGACCAAAAAGATGTGATTGAGAAGGAATTAATGAAACTTTTAGAGCATGGATTCATCCATCATATTTAGAGGTTGTATATATCAACGGTTGTGTTAATCAAGAAAAAGAATAATGCATGACGAATGTGCAACGATTATAAAGAATTAAAAAAGTAGACCATAAAAAGCAAATTTCCATTATCACTAATTGAAGAGTTGTCAAACAAGTTGTAGGGATCTAGCTGATACTAAAACTTTATTTTGGGTCTAGATACCACTACATAGCATAAGGAGGGAGACATTAAAAAGACTACATTTTACACTCATAAAGGGCATTAGGAATTCTTATTAATCCCTTCTAAGTCTCCAATGCCCTGGCAACATTTTTAAGGCCTCATAAAAGATATTTTTAAACTGTACTTAAAAATATTTCTTTTAGTTTTCTTTGATGATATAATTATATATAGGAATGATTTTAAACAACACTTTGAGCATTTACATGAAGTTTTACAGGTGCTTTAAGTGAATAGGATCTTTCTCAAGGGTATTAAACGCATGATTGGGGTAAGGCAATTCGATTGTTCAGGACATTAAATTTTAGCTAATGGAGTATCCATAGATCTCAATAATATCGAAATAATTCAATAATGTCTCAATTGTTATGAACGATAAATCACAATAATCAAAGAACAACTGCGGAAATAACAAACACAACAGATTTACGTGGTTTACCAATTCATTGGTCTCCATTAACCCCAGACAATATTCTTCTCAAATCAATTTATTTCTCATTGTGACATCTTTAACAAATCTTAATCTATTCCCACATGATCATTATGAGCACCTTCATATGTTACTCTAGTTTCCCCTCAAACTTTAGACTATAGGAGCTATGACTAACAATTATCCAATAAGTCATAAGTTTCTTCCTCTATCATCTCCACATATATATATATATGTTACCTACATGCTTAATATACTCACTTGTGTATGATGAAGGGTCATCATACAGATACTCACAATAACAACAAATTAACCTTCTTGGACTTGTACAAATATCACCTTCATTCATATAATCTTCCCATTATCCTTCACATTACATTGTACATATATAATTTCACCATTGATTCAAATTTACAAATGTAAGAAAAATCATCACACAACTTACATATCAAACATGTAGCACATTTCTCAAATCAATCACAAGAAAAAAAAGCAACATTTTTAAAGTAATTGAAAGCCTTTCATTCTCTTGATTCAAAAACAAACTTTTATTTCTTGATTCGGAAAAAGAAAACTTAAAGGCTCATTACTCAAATTATAAGCTTATACCCACTTAGGTTCCGATTTCATATTCTTAAGATCATAAGAATCTTTGTTTTCTATACATTTCACTTGTTCACTTTAAGCTCAACGTTTCCACTTATATCCTTGTCTTCCTCAGACAAGCCATGTCCATACATTTACATCTATATCACATTCAGGGATATATCACCATCATGCCATACACTGCATCCCCCCCACTTCACTTACATTGAATCATTTTCTGTCATATTATCCATATGCTATTTCGCATTTCCATTTATCCAATGAAAAATTTTCATTTTCCTCACTGATTCGGTCAGCCTAACCTCTTAACAATTGCTTATCTGAGCAACTTATATACATGCGCCCATGTAAGATCTCAATTCCGGCACTCTGATACCATATCTGTTGGGTCCCGAACCCAACTGCTTAAAACTTAACACTTTCACTCTTGCTCTGATACAATATCTGTTGGACCCCGTTTCTAGAGCCCAACTTCCTGAGTTCTGAAGCCTTGTGCTTATTACCTTGCAGGGTCATTAGCCGTCACTCCACAATCGTGGTGAGCGCACACTATTTAACCATCAAAATCGTAAGTTAACTTATTCATACAAATTGTAGCTTTAAGTCTCGAGTTCGTTTTGAAACAACAATCACCTCAAACGGAGTTATATAACTCAAGATATGCTTAAAAAGCCTAAAAGAGCTCATACTTTAAACATGCTCTCCTAACCAACCTCTCATTCACTTTAATGGAAACTTCCCCAATTCAACTCCAAATGGTACAAATTTTTATGGAGAGGAAGACATATGTCTTAGGAACCTATTGGGTCAAGAATCACCTCAATTAAAGGTAGGATACGGGAGTTATGCCCAAAAGAATAGACTATGTTCACACCCAAAAACAAATTGAACCTCTTTTGGCACGATTACCATAACTTTTAATATAGATGTCGGATTGATTTTGTTTTTCAACCATTAGAAAGAAGACATCTAAACCTACAACTCTCATGAGGACCACAAAATGAGATTCGGCCTCCAACTATGTTAAAAATCACCATCTTTCCTGTAGATTTCTATTAAACGGACATCCATGTCTGTTTAACGAACATGAATCGAGTGCAGGATGCCAAATAACCCGAGAAAGTCCGTTAAACGGACATTGACTGGCCAAGAGGTGTTTTTCCACCCGAGAATGTCCGTTTAACGAACATCCAAGTCTGTTTAATGGACATTAGGGCTCCCCAAAGCCCCCAATGCCTCTCCAAGGCTTCCAATCTTCAACCTTACATTCTAAACGCTTGCACACTTCCCAAATTCACTCATTCTAAAGCCTAAACACTTCATAACACATCAAACTCCAAGTTCAACTTAGCATATTCTCAAATTCCAACTTAATTGGTTCATCAAAACTACCAATGCTAAACATTTATCATCAAAGGTATCATAAACACAAACCATATAAACAGCATAAAGAACAGTAACTGTTATCTTCCCATTCCCATAACTTCTTACTCCAAATCCCAAAAATTACATATTATACCTCAATGGAAAGATAACAAGATGCTTTACAACTTTTATGAAGGATGCAAAGGTCAATTCCATCATTAAAAGAGGTAAAAATTCACACAAAGGCACTGCTCATATAAGGACCAATGAAATAGCAAAATAGCATTATAAACAGTAACTGAATGTATTCCCAACCTCATAACTTCTTCATCCTAAGTCCAAAAAGCAACAAATTCTATGTCATTGGAAATCTCTCAACAAATACTATAATCTTCAAGAAGACATCTCAATTCAATTCAAACATTAAGAGAGTCAAAATCACAAGCAAAGTTGTTGTCACATTTTTACAAAAATTGACAACACTTCCCTTAAAAGACAACTAACCAAAATTTTCAAATTTTCAATCCAAACTCAAGTACCTGCATAAAACCTCACTCTACACAATCTTCAATCTTCCATATCATCAACCAATCCATATAAACCTATGATCTAACTCAAAAATGGCAGCAAACATAATTATCCTCTTTTGTCAAAATCAAACCATACAATAATACCTTGATATACAAAACATATGCAATTTGCACAAAGTACCTTAACTCTTAAAACTCTTGCATTTACATGAAAAATATGAGTTATTACAAAGCTTTAGAGGGCATTTAGCCCGATTACAATCCAAAATATCAAATGTCAAAGTACAAAGTGAATCAATTCTCCAAATGCAACCTAATGCTTTATTTCCAAAAATGACTTCTAAAGTAAAAACATCGAAGTGATGCCTCAATCCCAATACTGTAACTCGGGTTCTCGCTCGTCACCTGTGGAGGGGAAAAGGGGTGTGAGCTCGATGGCTCAGTGAGTAACAGCTTAATAATTAAGAAATAAGCAAAAACATTCTTTATTTATTCATTCTCAAAGCAACTTTCAGATTGATAAAAACCTTTCAAATTTATCAAAGCCAATTTACATTGATCAAAACACTTTCAATTCATCAAAACCTCTTGTAAAACTCATTTCATCACATCAATTACACATCAAAATCACATAATCACAGAGAAAGTGGTTCGGGTGGATCTGAAACGGGACGTACTACACATTTCCGCAAGCGATCATGTGTAGCCGTGAACTTATGGGAGTCCGTGAGGAGCTCCAATGCCACTAGCGGGCAGGCGAGAGAAGCCTATGGTTAGACAGGTGCACTTGACTCTTATGGGACCACCACAAATCCAAACAAAGCATGCATATCACATAATTCACACAATTCATAAACATTAGCCACAAATGGCTCTTATAAATATTCACTTTCACAAGATTTTTACATAATCGCCGAAATAACATATTTGAATCTCTTTCACTTGAAAAAACAAGGTAACAAATATTTCCATAAGGCATTTACATCAAAAACATCTTATACAAGATTAAACCATCATAAAAAGAAACTCATTCACAAATGAAAGGTCATAGGCAAAAAGAACCTTCAATGACATTTATTTCGAAACAATTGAGTAGCCTATTATCTCAATCATTAAAATATTACCCACCTTAGTTCCTTTAGTTAGGAGCTTGAGCAATTAGCCTTTCCTTTCACTCCAATTCTCTTTCTTGACCTTCATCAAACACAAAATCATCCCATATAACATGAGATATCAAATTAGGCCATTCTTAGGAGATGTAAGCATGAAATTTATCCTATCTAACTTTACCCATCAATTTCCTAAGCCATTCACACCAAAATCCATCCATTAATCCAAAAGAATTCAAATTTCTCTTACCTTAGAGAGAGACCCACAAAATTCTCTCTCTTCTTGGCTTTAATGGAAGTTTAATCCTTCCCTTCTCTTTTCCTTCTTAAGAACTCTACAAACTCTTCTCTAAGCAAGAAAATCACAAGGCCTAACCTCTTTTCTTCTTCTTCTTCTTCCTCTTCTTCTTTCCACCAACGAAAATCCCCTTTTCTTTTCTTCCTCCTTGAAATTTCATAAGCCACTCTCTTAAGGGACCTAACTCATTTGCTTCTTACTTAAAACCTAGCCTAAAACTACATCGTTTTACTCATTCTCTTTAAACAAGCAATTTTTATACTCTTTCCTAACCCATACGACCACAAGATTCGACCACAAGATTTGGCTCCCATTTAACTTCCTTCTTCATGTTTTAAAACAAGCTCAAAGGACCAATTTAGCCCTCCCTAAAAGCCTTAAGTCTTTAAAACATAGATGATATACCTAAATTGCCCTCAAGCCATTTTATTTCTTTTAATTTCTAACAACATACTCCACTCTAATTTAAACATAATCCCTCATTAAAATTTCATTTTCTTAAGAGCTAAAACCTCAAAATAATTTAGACAATACCTCAAAATAATTTAGACATGCTTAATTTTAAAAAAAAAATCAGGGGCCAACAACATTCTCATCAAATGTCACATCACACTGTCTCAAGATCTTTCTATTCTTATCTTCCCAAAATCTGTATCCAAATTGATCTAAATCATACCCAATGAAATAGCACTTCAAAGCCTTTACATCAAGCTTATGTCTCTTCTCTGGATCAACCTGAACATAGGTAGCACACCCAAATGTCTGCAGGTGAGTAACTTGACCTCCTTACTCAACCAGCCTCTTTTGGCATCTTGAAACCAAAGGAACTGAAGGTCCTCTATTTATCAAGTATGTTGCTGTGCTCATTGCATCTTCCCAAAATGTCTTTTGCAGCCTAGCATGTAGTCTCATGCTTCTTGCTCACTCATTCAATGTTTTCTTCATCCTTTCAACAATCTCATTCTGTCTTGCCTTGCCAAGAAATGTCCTAGTGCACCTGATTCCCTCATCAGCACAAAACTTCTTCAATTATATATAATCATACTCTCCACCATTATCAGACCTTAGGCATTGGATCTTCAACCCAGTTTGATTTTCAAATTCAACCTTCCACCTCTTAAAGGTAACAAACATGTCTGACTTATGTTTTAGAAAGTAGAACCATACCTTCCTACTAAAGTCATCAATGAAGGTAATGTAGTATCTCGAACCACTAAGAGAGTAGACTGGAGATGGCCCCCACATGTCTGTGTGTAGTAGTTCTAACCATTCTGCCTTTGGTTCTCGGTTAGCTTTGTGAAACTGACCTGTTTCTGCTTTCCCAAAACACAACTCTCACAAAAACTCATATCAACAAATTTCAAACCTTGCAATTACCTTTATGAAGCTAGCATTTTCATCCCCTTCTGACTCATATGTCCTATTATGTTGTGCCACAGACTCGAGTTCAATGTACTATCAATGACAGCAACCATATTCAAACACCTTGCGGTAGTGTATAAAGTTCCAAAATTTGTGCCCCATGCTATCACCATAGTTCCCTTCATAATTTTTAGGAATTCTCTTGAAACACTGCCCTGTAACCCATGTTGTCTAACTAACTAATAAAAATCAAATTCTTCTTCAAGTTAGGAATATATTTGACATCCCGCAGCTTCCATTTGCTCCCACTTGAGGTCTGGATACACACATCCCCCTTTCCAGCAATCTCTAAAGCTTTATTATTAGCAAGAAACACCTTTCCAAAATTTCTAAACTTGAAATTATGGAATAACTCTCTGCTTGGAGAAGAGTGGAATGATGCACTGGAATTAAGTATCCAGGAGTCAACCGGACTATCCACATTAAGAATTAAGGCGTTGCCAATGTCTTCTGCAAAATATACAGAATCATCGTCTTTATGAGGTTTATTGTTTTTCTGGCCTTTCTTCTTCCTAGGTTTAGAGCGGTCCTTTTTAAAGTGTCCTTTTTCACCACAGCCCCAATAAGAGACCTCATTTCTGCCTCGATATTTTCCATGCCCTTTCGATTTCGATAGACCATGTTTATTATGGCCTCCCTTCGACTTTCTCCTGCCCCTTCCCTCGACACTAAGTGTGCTACCAAATGAATCCCCAATTTCCCTTTTGTGAATGCTCTCGCTCAAGACAACATCTCGGACTTCATCAAACTTTAGCTTCTCAGACCCATGCGAATTGCTAATTGTAGAAAAAAAACAATATGACACGACTCGAGTAGAGAGGACATCAAAATTAGGGCTCTAATCTCATCACCAAAATTAATATCAACAAAGCTTAATTGAATGATAACCATATTAAATTCGTTACTATGATCTACAATAGATCCACTTTTATACATCTACTAATTAAACAAACGACGCATCAGATATACCTTATTAATAGCTGACGATTTTTCATCTATGTTTGCCAGAGCTTTCAGTACTTCTGCAGTTATTGTCTCCTTAACAATGTTGAAGGCAATGTTTCTCGCCAACGACAAACGAATCAACCCTAGTGCCTGCCGATCTTTTAGATCCCAAACCTCTTGTTTCATGGTTTCTAGTTTCTTCCCTGACCAGGGTTCATGGAGGTTTCTTTGATACAAATAATCTTCCATCTGCATGTTTCAAAACCAAAATCAATTCAAATTTCTCAATTTGAACCTTTGCGTTTTCCATCTTTTCAGATTGTTGTGATACAAATTAAGCTCTGATACCAGTTGTTATGAATGTTCAATCACAATAATCAAAAAAACAAATGTGAAAATAATAAACACACACAGATTTACATGATTCACTAATGTTTTTTGGCCACATCCATGGGCAGCTAGGGTTTTATTTCACTAAGAATGTTTTCGACATAAGTACATTAGGAGATTAGAACGTATATAGAATACAAAAGACATAAGTGCCCTCCATTAACGACTAGTTGGATATGCGATTGTAGGCCTAGTATAAAGTCCAAATATATTATTAGGCTCCATATCTCAAAATCAATCATTAAATCGATGAAAGAATTAAGGGAGTTTTTAGGTTTAATAGTATATTGCCAAAGTTTCATTAAGTATTCCAAAGCATTGGTCAAAACCTTAACACAAGTTGAAGAAATATAAAAGTGGCATTGGTGAATGGAATGATGCATAGTAGAAGGATTTTGATTAGCTTAAAGAGGCACTAACATTAGCCCCTATACTTCCACTCCTTAATTTCTCACAACCCTTCTTCATTGAGCCAGACACATGTGGTCTAGGCATTAGAGTTATGCTTTAATAAAACCAACACCTTATTGTGTTTTTGAGCTAGTTGTTGTTACAAGAAAGAGCATAAATAATAAATTGGAATGGCTTATTTGAAATGCAAGGTGTCGTGAAAATCACTACCCTAAGTTGAAAATTCCCCCTCTATAGTGTAGCAAGATAGCGAGATCCAACCCCAGGGTTAACACCTTCTCCACCAACTTCAATGCACTCCAAAGGGTGGAGTAGGAACTGTCTCTGAAATTAATAAAAGAAAACCAAGGCAAAATAGAAAAGACAAGAAGATATGTATAAAAAAGGTGTTTTTTATGTGGAAGAAGATGTGCATCTTATATAAGAAAAATGAGCAGAATTGTGATAGTGGGAGAGAGCAAAAAGAACAAAATGTGAGTTGTATATATATAGCAGAAAGAATTCATACGTTGACAATGGAAATAAAGACACATTAAGGAAAAATGGAATGTTAACAATAATGGTGGCAATCAATGTAAGAAACGTATGAGAAAAAAATTAATTGTAACACCCCACTCTCGTAAGACCCGAACCCGACATCGAGGGTGATATCCGAGTTCGTGCCCTGCGAGGGTACGTAATACATCACTCAGTCAAATCACAGTATAAATTTTTTTTTGAAACATACATACACTTACGTTATATATGTTGCGGAAAACAAATCTTACAAAACATGACCGGTAAATAATGTGATGACCACGAGGGTCCTCTTATAAATACACCATAATATAACACCAAGGTCCTCACACTAATGCAGACGCAACTGATCCCGTCCTCTTATATCACTCTCAAGTGACCACTATACACCCGTTGCCTAACGGGGTATTCTTTTGAGTCCTAAAAAATAATTACAAATTTTGGGTGAGTTTTGCGAACTCAATGAGTGACCATCATCGATGGTCCGCTCAATCATGTAACAAAATCAATTCATAACCTATATTCACATTGATGTCTATTTGATCTCATTTTACAAATCACATACATCTAACTTTATCTCATAATACACTTTCACAAAATTGCCCATTTACATATTTACAGAAATCCACATTCATATATCCCATTTTTGATACATACATATTTCACTCACTTACCATTTATTATCATTTTGCTTTGACCGAGTGGCTAAATTGTCCCATTGACGGGCTCATTAATATCTATCCCTTATCCAATGCTAGATACAGGGCTCATTATACGTTGAGCCTGAGGCTCTGAATCACTCATGAGCTCGAAGCTCATTTATTCACGTTGAGCTAAGAGCTCTGATCGGTGGCAACTCTGGTCAACAGCCTTAATATTTCATACAATGTTAGGCATATCACAATTTGTCATACATTTAACAATTAGATGTACCCCATGACTGTTATCACTTCAGTATTGCCTGTCACTCAATCAAACATATCAAATCAAATGCAGCATTTCAATTTATTTCAGTGTTGTGACCGAGCGCTTGAACTGTCCCTATAAGGGCACATTAATCGTTGAGCCAAAGGCTCTGAAACTGTCCTATTAAGGGCTCATTAATCGTTGAGCCTGAGGCTCTAAAACTGTCTCATTAAGGGCTTATTAATCGTTGAGCCATAGGCTCTGACATTGTCCCATTAAGGGCTCATTAATCGTTGAGCCGTAGGCTCTGAAACTGTCCCATTAAGGGCTCATTAATCGTTGAGCCATAGGCTCTGAAACTGTCCCATTAAGGGCTCATTAATCGTTGAGCCATAGGCTCTGAATCACTGTGGGGCTCGAAGCCTAAATATAACGTTGAGCTAGAAGCTATGATCAGTGGTTGCTCCGGTCACAACTATCATTAACTGATTTTGCATTCATGTATGAACGGCATGTGCCACAATTCAATTACTTTATTCACTTATTCATTTATGCAACAATTCAATCACTTTATTCACGTATTCATTTATGCCACAATTCAATCACTTTATTCACGTATTCCTATATCACAATCATTTCCAAATTATCACAATCGGACAATTTATTCACAATTTGTCACAATAAAACACAATCACAATTTCACATACCCATAACACTTCTATATCATATCACCCAATACTCCGGACCTTCTATCCGGAGTTCACAATCAACACTGTCCCACCATTATACTCCAGAGAATTAAAATCACTGAATTATAACACTTAATAATTGGAGAACTGTCTAGGTCACTCACCTGACTTCCGCACTAACGCCTGGAAGTCTCGGCAATGTCGGTGGGTTGACGTTCCAAATGTGTCTCTATTACAAGTCAAAACACATTTATTTAACACATCGTCCCATTTCAGCAATAATGCACATGTAGAGCTTTAAAGATATGTACTATGCACTTTCCTGACATTCCGGCACTAACCCAAAAATCCCCATCACAACCTTTCCTCAATATCAGAACTCAATAGACACTTAAATCGTTCACTTTGTTTCAGAAAAAAATCCAAAAATTATTCTCCAAATAGATACGGACTATCTTTTTGTCGAAACCACATTTTACACTACACTTCCATCCAAAATTGAGAACTTTAAAAGACTGATTCAACACTTTCCTTTTTCATAAACGTATAGACCCTTGTCTCAAGTTCATAACAAATCTGAAATTATCTCATTTGAATATCGATACAAAAAGTTATGGTTTAAAAACCAAAACATAACTTGTCTGGGAACAATAGCTCGCCGCGGCGTGAGAAAGCTCATCGCGGCGAAGGTTGAGCTCGCCGCGGCGAGGGCACAAGTGTGCGCCACAGCGTTCATTATCGCCTACTCCGCGACGTGCACGTTCACCTGCGCCACGGCGTGTACATGAGCACGTCGCGACGTGCGAGTCCCGTAAGCCTCCCGAAACCTAATTCCTTAACAATTTCAATCCAATTCCTCCAATTTTTCAAAACATAAATCGTCTAAACACTTAAACATCACTCATACTCCATTTTCAACTCATTTAAAACTAATATCGTTCACAAAACAATCAAAATTCACCCACACACGATAACCCTAAAAACTAAACATGTAAATCACCCATTCTAAAACTTTTAACACTCAAAACAAGAATCAATCAACTAATCAAGAGGAAAGAGGTTTAAACTTACTTGATTTGGCTTTCAAAATCCGTAGATTCTTCCTGATTTTGTCAAAAACCATTTTCTTCTTCTCTTCCTCTTCTTCTTCCACGGTTCCTCCTCCTTTTTCCCATTCACAAACCCTAATTTCCCTTTTTATACCCTTGCTAATTATGAAAAGTCCATTTTGCCCCTTCCTTTAACCCTAAGCCTTATAATCTTAAGTATCTTGCCCAAATTGCCCTTATACAAATTCTTATAACTTTACTACTTCAATTCAGAAATTCAGAATCTTAGGGACTGAATTGAGATTCAATTCTTTCATAATCACTCACTTTCATGCCTATCAATTTCCAATTCAATCAATTCACTCACTTTAACTTTCATAAATCTCTCCAAATTTCAATGGCTCATGCTAAAACAAAATTCCTAAATCATGTCTTTAATTGGAGTGTCAATTGGACAGTCATTTTTAGTACCGGAAATCTCATCGATATCCACTTTGCAATTTTATGCAAAATACACATAAATCACTCCAATTCAATTTTTCAAACACACAAATTCACATTTGTCACAAAGACATAAAAGTCGAGAATTATCACGAGTGCATGTACAATCTTGTGCATTTGCAAAAATTACTTTTCATATATGTATAGAGGCCATTTTGTGCATGTATGCCGAAATACATATACAAAATCACAACCCGATCCAAATTTACTATTTTACCCTTCCCATCGGTGATGGGATGTTACATTAATGGTGAACGTTTTGGTGAAATCAAGACAAACATTATAAATGTTATTCAAGTTTTGGGGCAAACGTCCAACAACCAGGTGACCTAAATATTGAACCTATTGTTTAAAAAAACCAAAGATAGAACCTATTAAAGAAATAAACAACCTCAAAATGCCTTGGTCTCATGATCTCTCTAAAGAGATGGCCCAAATACCCCATTATCACGTAAGTGAGTCCATCAAATGTGTACTTCTCACACCACCCAAACTTGGCCTATAAAACTCGTTAAGGATTAAACAATCCAACCTTAAGAAATGCAATAAGGTCATGTTAAGGACGATATTCAACAACTGAATATATCTCAATATTATTCGAAAAACAATGTACAAATAAGTAGTCACCACATAACTTCGTTTGACCTATTGAACTTGGTTTCCTAAGACAAGTATCCATCACGAGGTTACTACATAATTGGGCTTAACCCTTATCCCTTTAGCATGCTTTGAAACTAGTTTCCTACTCAAAGCTTTTGTAAATGAATCCACTAAGTTTCTCTCTGACTTGACATAATCTAAAGAAATTGCACCATTTCTAATTAAAGTATAAACAATTTTATATCTCAATCTAATATGTCTACTTTTGCCATTATATGCCTTGTTCTTGGCAACATGAATGGCAGCCTATGAATCACATTGAAGGAACAAAGAAGGAATTGGTTTTTCCCAAAGCAGGATATCTGCTAAGAGATTCCTTAGCCACTCAACTTCCCATCCTGCCAGCTCCAAAGCCAGAAACTCAGCCTCAATTGTTGATCTCGCAATACATGTTTGTTTGGATGATTTTTAGGACATTGCAACTCCTACCAAGGTAAACACATAACCACTGGTATAGTGTATAACATCACTCTTCGTAACCTAGTTGGCATTAGAATACCCCTCTAATACAGTAGCATGACCACCAAAAGATAATCCATAATGTATAGTACCTTCAAAACCCTCAACAAACGAATCAGTGCATTCTAATGCTCTTGACTTGAATTATGAGTATACCTACTAAGTTGACTCGTGCAGTATGCAATATTAGGAAAAGAATAGTTCATCAAAAACATCACACTACCAAGAATTTTAGCATACTTAACTTGGTTTACACTATCACCAAGATTTATCTTTAAAGCAATGCTAGCATCATAAGGAGTTTTGACTGGATCAACATCATTGTAACCAAACTTCTTTAACATTTTCTTAATATAATGAGATTGATTGAACCTAAAACCAGAGTCAGCCTTATTAACTTTAATTTCCAAAATAAAGTCCATAGGTCCATGATCATTCATATCAAAAGAAGACTTTAGCAAACTCTTGGTAATATCAATGGCAAATAAACTAGTATCAAAAATAAGCATATCATCCATATAAATAGTTATGATTACATAACCATTAATATCATATTTCACGTAAATGAAACAATCAACATCACAAGAGGTGAACCCATGATTGAAAATCTCATTTCAAATTTCTCATGCCACTGTTTAGGAGCTCGTTTAACTCCATACAAAGACTTAACCAACTTACACACCTTTTATTCTTGACCAGATACTCTAAACCCTTCGGGCTAGACCATGAAAACTTCCTCATCAAGATCACCATTCAAGAAAGTTGTCTTAACATCTATTTAGTGCACATAAAGTTTAAATACCGAGGTAATAGCAAACAACATCCTTATAGATGCAATTTTAGTAATAGGAGAGTAAGTGTCAGAAAAGTCAAATCCTTCCTTTTGTTTAAAGGCTTTAATCACAAGTCTTTCCTTGAACCTCTCATGGTTCCTTCAGGTCTCAATTTCTTTTTAAAAATGCACTTACACTTCAAAGGCTTACACCCTCAAGGTAGAACAACTAAAACACAAGTTTTATTAGACATGATTGACTCTAATTTACTATCTATGGCTTCCTTCCAAAATATAGTATCCATAGATCTCATTGCTTCCTCATAAGTTTTAACATCTTCCTCAATAATATAAATCACCAAAAAACATCATCTATCTCCTAAGGTTTTGTCACTACAAAGTAATAAAATCAAAACCAAAACCTGTGGATACTCTAGCTCTTTTGCTTCTCCTTAGTTCAACAATTTCCTCTTCCTCTATGTAACTAGGGACAAATTCTTTAGGGACTTGCACACTTAGTTCTATAGGAAATATATCATCAAAGAACATTGCATCTCTTGACTCCGTAATTGATCCATAAAGACCCCTCTTCCTTAACTATAAATCTATAGGTAGCACTACTAGAGGCATATCCCACAAAAATTGAATCAATGGTCCTAGACCTAATTTTTTTCCTCTTATGTTCAGGTAGAGAAACCTTAGCAAGATACCCCCACACTTTTAAAAAATGCAAGTTAGGTAGATAACCTTTCCAAATTTCATGTGGGGTTTGATCTAGTTTCTTATGAGGGACTCTATTTAGAACATAGCAAGCTAAAAGAATAGCTTCCCCATATAAAATCAAGTGGTGATTAAAATGATTTAGTTTCAGCTTTTTAATTATATATCATAATTTGTCACTGTCTTTCATTCTTTATTATATTTTCAAACTGTTTTATGTGTGCAATTTTTATATATTATGCAGGTTAATATTCATAAAAAGAGGTATATGTGATTGGACCATCTCAGCATATGTGTGTGTGTGTGTCTGTACCTGTGTCTGTGTGTCTGTGTCTGTGTCTGTGTGTTTACAAAAACATGCATAGACCATTTCCATTTCACTATTCCAAGTCCTTTTGTGTATTTGGTGTAAGCATATGCAAACCACGCAATATTATACTTGTGACAAGCATATAGTCATCAATACTACAAGACATTTATCTTCTGTTGCTTACTAGTCTTCCATTTCAATCTTCAAGTTTAGAATATAAGGATTAACAGTATATATAAGTGGGATATATGCTTAAAAGTAGGATGATATTGTAAAATTTCTTAAGATATATATACAATAACAATATCGATTAAGAATGTACAAAACGGATATAGTAATATAAACCTAATTCATGATAGAAAAATTTCTCATCATATCCTTCGAAGAAAAAATATTAGTTTTATTTTTTTAACTTATGTTTTCTTTCCTATCGATTTTACACTGTGATTTTCTTTAGTATCTACGTATATGAAATTGTCGTCATCTACTATTGCAACAATAAGTTCAAATGTAGAAAACGTGGTTTTCTATTATTGGTTAAAAGCCCCACAAAGGACCTCATAAAGTGATCACAATCCCTATTGGAGATTCTATACATGCCCTGATTATCCGATGAGAATTTATTTATTATTTGATTAAAAACTAGTGTTTAAAGTTTATATAATGAAATAAAATATTTCAAGTTAGGAGATGCAACTTTTTCAAATGACACAATAACAAATTTACCAAAAGAGCCATTAAAGTGATTCAAAATTTAAGGAAAGAATTATCAATGTTAAAGAAAGGGTTTAAAACAAGCATAACTAAGGAATTTGAAGAACAAACAAAGCTCATGAAGGAAGACATAAATTTATTGAGAAAAGAGGAAAAATAGATGAAGTTTATATTAATGAACATTATAGTAGGATTTTTAATGGTTATAGTATATCATATCTCTCCAAGAACTATCTCGTCCATTGTCTCTCTAACCCTTGTAGTTATATTCTTTGTCAATTATTTTCATCTTTGTTTGTCTCTGATTGAGAATTCTTACCAATGGTAACTTGGGAGGGCAACTAGTATCTTTTTCTTATTTGCAAGTTGAATTTTTTGTTGCTTCTGGTATATGCAGCTCATAGTGTGTTTTTCGTCGTCTTTGAGTGATTTTTACTCTCAAATTTTGTTTGCCTATTGAACTAATTTTAAATCACAATTTAGTGCTACTATGTACATACTAACAAGAGGAAACACGATCAATCTTTTTTTAAATCTTTCTTTGTTTCTGGATAAGTAGCAATCCTCTAGAAAGTTTAAATCTTTCTCTAATTAGAGATAGATTTTCTACTTTTCAGCTAAGATCTAACAATACCTCTCACTTCTCTTAAACCTCTTATTGTTCATATTTCACTTTGGATATTTCATCTATTTAAGTGTCACTCGAAAGAGGAAACGCAGTCAAAGGAGTTCATTTTCTCACCCTTTCTTTGTAGTTTGTTTGTTTCTCTTGTTTTCCAAGAAAATAAAGCTTGTGCTTTTGGTTCTTAAATTCGGGGGGATTTATTTGGAGCTATCAAATAATTATTTGTTTAGGAAAATTTATTATTTTATGATTTGTTTTCTCCGAGGCATTTGGTTCACGGTCTCTTGCGACGAGTTTTGTGTTGTGAAATCTAGGGTTTTGCACTAGTTGTTCTTCTAACTTCTCTTCTCCGTGTGTGAGCCTCCTATAATCAAACTCATAAAAATATTGCTAATTTAGTTTTGATATTAATTTAATTCTATATTTTACTCTGCGATGTTTCTATTCATTATCTTTTCTCTTTCATATGGTGTGTATTTAAGGGTT
This sequence comes from Erythroxylum novogranatense, assembly GCA_029891385.1. NCBI lineage: Eukaryota > Viridiplantae > Streptophyta > Magnoliopsida > Malpighiales > Erythroxylaceae > Erythroxylum > Erythroxylum novogranatense. The sequence continues at coordinate 33,250,166 of CM057233.1, read as the reverse complement.
TTATGAATTTGGGTTATACGAAAATTAAGTTGTTCTTATTAAACGTGCAAGAAATTAGCTAGCTTTTTGTTTACTTTTCAAGCTTATTTAGGTTTGGAATAATCACTAATTTATCTACATTAAAACTTGTTTATATAATATCATCAACCTCATTTTCAATCCTCTTCAACCCAATTTTTAGGTTGTATTTATTGCTTATATTTACGTCGATTTGTTTGTTTACGAAGGTTATTTCAATGGTTGGTAAGGGTTACTTGAACCATAAGATCTATACTTTTCCTAATAAATTGAGATGTTTTTGCTTGTGGTTCTTTTTGGGGTTTTGATGTTTTGTGCTCTTATTGGTGTTAGTGAAAATTTTCCAAGGATTTTAAACTTATTCGCTCCAATTTGCCCTAGATTCAACAAGTTTTCTTAAGTGATACAACTGGGTCTCTTTTCTTCTTTTTCGTTCTCATATTAGTTTCTTCTGTAAATCTGAAAAGCTTTTGTTAGCTTTTCTAAGTTTTACAAGGATTAAGAAATTGTATATTTGTTCTATAGGAATATTGCCTGATTGACACCATAATGAGAACAAGTTGCTTACCTAGTGATTTGTCTTAATAATCTCATATTTTAATTTTTAATCATTTTTTGTGTTATTTGCATAATCAAATGATCTTAGATTTGTGTAGCGACTTATTGCTCTTGTCTTTTATAGCTAGTTTTGGATATTAGGGTCAGAGTGGTGGCATTAACTTCTGATGATAGAGCAAGGGTTAGTCCTTCGAAGTCATTGGAATTAATGGATATTTTAGAAAAATATAAGATTTATATAATGTGCATCTAAGAGAAAAAGTGGATAGGAGCTAAAATGAGAGAGATTAATGGGTTGGGGTAGGTATCCTAGTTATCAAGGACTCATACATCATATTGTTGGGATAAAAAGGATTGATGACATGGTTTTGTCCATAAAGATTATTGTAAAAGTGTTGTTTTCCATGTGGTGTGTGCTTATATAACCTAAAAAGAATTAGATGAACAAATTAAGCATTAATTTTAGGAAGAGACAGATGAGGTGATTCAGTAAATTCTCTCTGAAGAGACAGCTATTTTAATGGTCTTATAGGGGAAATCTCAAATGGATATTTATGGGCTCATGGGAGATTTCAGTGGAAAGTCAGGAATGATAATGGGACTGTTTAGTTAGACTTTGTGGTAGCATTTGAGTTAATGGTAGCCAATTTTTTTAAAGAAAAATGAGGAACACTTGGTGACTTTTAAAAATAGAACTGTGACAACTCAAATTGAATATTTCCTCATAAAGTGGAGATATCGACTTAGTTGCAAACACTGCAAGATTATACCTGGCTCTTACTTATCAACTCAGCATAGATTGTCAGTTATGGATCTTATAATTAAGGGTTAGAGAAAGAAGAGAAATCATCAAAGGTGTACTAGAGTCAAATGGTGGAACTTGAAAGGAGATAAGGTGAAAAAATTTGGGATAGAGTAATATATGGAAAAGAACATAAATTGAAAGGAGATGCTAACCAGATATGGGATAGAGTAGCGACTCATTTAAGGAATAAAAACAACTAAAGAGATATTGGGTGTTTCTAAAGGGCCTAGGTGTAACACCCCACTCCCGAGTGACCCGAACCCGATATCGTTGGTGATATCCGAGTCCGTGCTCCGCGAGGGTGGCGTACTACATCAGTCGATTAAAACCCATTATACATTTTTTTTGAAGCCATTGATTCCACGTTAAGCGGCAAAAATAAAGTAACTAAAACTCATGTTCATAATAAACCGGTTTCGATTATTACAGTCATCCAAGAATAATTTACAATCAGTTAATGAGTAAAACATTAAAACCACAATGGGCTCAGTAGAAATACAATGCATTGTTCTACAGTGATTGCGGAACACAATTTGATAAGACACTATTGCAGACACGGACTGATCCCGACCTCTATCCTTAACTTGCCTACAGTAGACATACTCCCGTGTCAACCGGGGTATTCTTCAGGACCTGAAAAATAGATGTAAATTTTGGGTGAGTTTTGCGAACTCAGTGAGAAACCATCATCGATGGTTCACTCAAATCATGCATATACACAGTATAACACAGATACACACAGTTATTTCACCAAAACACATTCAGAAGTACCACATGATTACTATACCAGTCAAAGGAACCAATTCAAATGCACATGAAATACGTATGTGACGCTTTTCCAATTTATTACGTTGTTGTGACCGAGCGCCTAAAACTGTCCCATTAAGGGCGCATTAAACGGTGAGCCTTAGGCTCTGAATCACTGTGGGCTCAAGGCCCCATCACGTTGAGCATTAAGCTCTCGTTGGCTGCTCTAGTCACAACTGCCAATTACTGATCATGCAATTATGCATGAAATGCATATGTCCAAATAAAAAAAAACCAACATCATAACTGATCCCAATTTAACATATTCACGCAAGTCACTCACAAGTAACCACATGAAAATCACATATAGCACTTCTATGTCAGAATCTTCCAATCCATCGGACCTCCGGTCCGCAATCCAGGCATAAACAAACACAATCGTCCCACCATTATTCTCCACAGAGTTATAAGTGCAGAATTATAAATACTTACTAATCGAGGAACCATCTAGGTTACTCACATAATAACTTCCGAGCTAATGCCGGAAAGTCTCTGCAACGTCCGTGGGATGACGTTCCAACTGTGCCTCTATAACAATTAAAATAAAGACACGTTACCAACTGGATAGTTAGAAATATCAACCAATGCACATGAGATGATTAAAACGTGTATAATGCATGTTCATGGCATTCCCGGCCCTAATCCAAAATTTTCCCATAATAAAAATTCCATCTAAAATTAGAAAGCTATAGCCACTGACAGCAACCAATTTGGACCTCAATCGGTCCAAAAATAAATAAAACAGTGATCACATAACAATTACCCGGCCCACGTCAATTTCCCGTCTAAAAATTCTCAATTTCCTACAAAATGAAATTCAATATGTTACAAATCCGATGCCTCAAGAATCAGGTCAATCGGACGCCGGACGGACAAGTTATAAGCAAAAGAATGGAAGGAAGTCAGTTCAGCCAAAATACATGTCCTAGTCGACTAAGACATGTTGTAGTCGACTAGGATGTCTACAGTGCCAAATTAGATACTTTCCTTTTTCCGACGTCCCAACATTCCTAGGTCATAACTCTTTACTGTGAACTCCAAATTGGACAAAATTAGTGTCTATTTCATAGATAAAAGAGAGATCTACAATGTTCATGAAGAACACAAAAGCCAAATTCACCTCTAAGGGTGTCAAAAATCCAGTCAAAGTTTCTATCCAGTCAATGAGTTCCTAATTCATTTGTGTTCTATCCAGTAAAAGAAAGATCACAATGTGATCTACAACTTTCATGAACAGTCCAAATTCAAATTCAATGGCTAACTAGGTCAAACAATTCGGTGAAGGTCACTGCCCTGAAAGTACTCAAATTGGATGATGATTTTCAAGCAGTATAACTCCTTGTAAAATGTCGAAAATTGCATACTTTATACCCGTAAAAGATAAAACACAGTACTACACTTCTCATGAAGGGCTAAGAATCAAATTCCATCATTAACCAATTCAAAACAGTCTTGCAAGTTACTGCCTGCTCAAAGAGTCCATGACCTAACTTCAGTCCAATCTTTGAAAATCATAAGTCCCAATTCTGTTATCTAAAAATAGCATGCTATATACCATTTTCAAGATAATCACTTCCTCTACAATTCTTCAGAAGATCACTCAAACCAATTCAATTCACATAAATTGCTAAAATTACTTCTAATCAGAATGTGCACCAAATCTGACATTTCAACTAGGTTTCACTCAATGCATTAAGACAGCCAATAGTCATCAGTCCATATCTCCTCATATACACATCGAAAAATTGCAAAATCAGTGGAATTGGAAAGCTAACTTAATAGGCTTCAACTTTCATTTATTCCCTTTGTTCTAATTCCTTCTCAATTAATTGAGAAAAATTAGCAAAACTCTAGGACCTATATCTCGGTTACTGTTCACAGTAACCCTGACAGTGACTTTCCATGCAAAAATTCACCATCTTCAAGCTACAATTGGACAACACCTATTTCACACAAACATGTAGCCAACAAACCAAAGTTTATTTGGGAACAAACCTTGCATCATTTTCATAACCACACAATTAGTTATACTCAAAACAGTGCAATCAGTTAAAACCCTAAATTTCCAGATTTAGTTCAATCTTAGTTTCTATCATTTCCAATGCCATTAACACATCACTAAGCATCCAAATAGGCACAAAATCAGTCTCTACAACATTCATACATTCACTAGGCCAATAATCAAAATTTGGCAGCACTAAACTCTTAAGTTCCTTTCAAGATTAGTCATCAAGAATCCATTCAAAATCAAGCTACAACATTTCTAAACCACATCATTCATTTAGCCTAACACAACATACCCTTAGACCCAACAATTCACACTAAAATTTTCATGACATCAAGGCATCATAAATCATGATTGAAGAACAAGAACTTCCAATCAAAGCAATTACTTACTAATTCCTTCGTTAAAAGGATAATTAAAGCTTAAACCATAAATTACCTATTCAAGTCTTTCCTCTTCACTCCTACACCAACCTATCCACTTCCTCTATGTTCTAAACCTCATACACGGTATCATCATGGGAAGGAGGTTGGAGGCTTAAGCTTATAAGTAAGCAAGGAAGAACACTTAAGGTTAGAGGAGAAGATAGTAGCAACCAAGTGAAACCAAAGAAGAAAATCGATGAGAAGGGAGAGATGGAGTTTTCGGATGGAATGGAGAATAGTTTAAGCTAGCCACTCATCTTTCTTTCATTCCTTCTTTTAAGACACGAAAATGCAAGGGATAAGAGCAATTAAAACATTAAATGAAGTGGCTATGTGGCAATCACATATTTGTCCACTTAAAAGAGGAAAAGTCAAACTATCATTTAAATTTGTTGAAAAACCAAGCAATTTCAATCCAATTTAAGGGTCCATTTTCGGTTCCCAATAGGTTTAAGGGCCCACTTTAGGCACCAAAATATGCAAGAGTTTTAAGATCAAATAACAGTATAAATTCAACCGGTTCGCCAATTGGCGATTTTTCCGGTCTGGAAATTTTCTCCGGAAAAATCCAGAAAAATTCCTAAAAATTCCTTAAAATAGAAAACAATTTATGGCGCACTCAAAATAATTTTTCAAACCCATTAACCACGTTAATCACAATAAAATTGCCTTAGGCACAAAAACCGGGAATGTCATGTATGCATGTACAATTATTTCATGTGCACCATTTCATTGTTTGACCAATACCAGTACGCATAACATTATAAACCTAATCACTCTCGACCTTTGCCAAATTACTATTTTACCCTTCCTGTCGGGGATGGGATGTTACAACTCCCCCCTTCTTATAAAAATTTTGTCCTCGAAATTCTCAGTCGATGTTTCACTATGACAGTTATCATATGTTCTTACATTCCTCATACAGGTTATCACTCAATGACTCACTTTTCTCAAGATCACAATAAACAACCTCAGTCAGTCTTTCAGTTACTTATTTGGAAAATTTTAGAATAGACACTAATTTTATTTCGGACGTTATGGATCAAGTCATTAATTTTGAACCGGTTCACTTATCACATTTTATCAATCCAATACCTTTTTCTCCAGTAATATGCAGACTAGAGTACACCGTACCAAAGTGGTACTTACAAAAAGACCCTTCATCTCGTCTTTACCATTTCCCTTTCCTTTGTTACTAACTCAGTGACACTTATGTCCATTTTGCTATAACCGTGATAATTAGCCTAACGATTTATTCTTTCTATTCCATTGGCTCTCCTCTCCTTAATCAATTTATCGTTTTTAGTGTTCACGTACTCTATTCGTACATGCATTTTACTTTCTTTCTTTTGTCCGATCTTGTTCCACCTTCTCTAATCCATTCAGTTTTCCTAAGTCACTTTCTTTTGTTTCACTCATCACAAGTATCTCGACTCAATTTTGGTATTTGACTCTTGTTAGGCACTTTTCCGTGTAATACTAGCGTGTGCAATCCCTTTTTGTGATCATCATAAGCCCTATGGTCATTCAGTCAAAAACTATATACCAAGGTCATAATTCTCTGAAGGCCAAAACACGTAAGCACTTTGCCTGTGGAACATTCAAACCTATAATCACTTCGTTTTATACCTATTAATAACTCAAATTCACTCTTTGCGTATTTCTACGAGAATGTCCCGCTTCGATTATTCAATTTCTTTGCTCACCAATTCCTTTGCTCGATCACTTTTGTCAGGTACATGTACTTCTTCCTTGAATCACTCAATACTGTTCTTCCGATTTTACTCGAACGTCCCGATGCAGTATGGAAATCATCATTTTGACTCTTGAACTTTTAGCCTTTCTTAACTCTATCTAGCTCCACTATCTACAAACTTCCATGGTCTAGTAACACTTCCTTTTACTCCATATTCTATGTGACATTTTGCCTTCTTGAGTGGAAACCCCAATATCGGTATTTATTCTGTTCAGTTCAGAATTGTCTGTTCACTATTTGAGACTACAGTAGACCTTTATCAGTATAATAGTCAATTGTGTATGTCGTTCAAACTCCAAACTTTTCTCAAGTTACATGATGTATACCTTATAGGAATCCAAGGTCGCCAAGGCTTTAAACAATTTCGATTGTAGCCCCAACACCATGTATCCAAATCAACTCAATTCATATTATACCATTCTAACATATTGTCTCATTTGACATTTCATCACACACTGCCCAATCTCCAAAGGTATGCTTCTTGTCAGTGTTAGGTTCCTTCCTTATTCATATAGCTCTTTTTACCTTTCAACTCTATCAAACACATTCCATCTATGATCATAGTCATCCATTTGTTTACCTCGTATCAATCTCTATTAGGGCATAGTTGACTTTAATAGACATCAGTCAAATTTTCCAGTGAGTCCACAGTTAGTGTATTTGCTACTCCTTAATGAAGGTACCAATACTTTATGAAATTTTAGTGTCCTGCACTTCTCTACTAAGTTTCTCCGTTCATGCCATTGCTGTGAGTTTACATCAACCGATGCCAATGCCTATTTATTCATACATGTACCTCCATAAATTCCACTTTATTTGAGTATTTCACTTTGTGGGTTGATATTATTTTTCGTAGATTCAATTCAAGATCTCTCACCATTTTTGCATCAAAAATATGGAGACCTATTCTTTTCACATTGCATTAGAATCACCTCAAATTAGAATTCCACTTATGGTGTTTGATACTTTACATTCCCGTACACACACAATACATATAACCTCAATCGTATATTTCACTTGTTATGTCTAAATCAATTTCACTTTTGATTTCGTCTGTACTTCTTTTCGTTTGACCATTAGTCTTGCTACCATCATTATACTGTTCACGAAATTCTCATCAGCCAACTAGTTTCCCTAATTGCTTTTCAAGCATCTGTAGTATCTCAAAAGCTCAATTTCACTATACACACGATCTCAGTCAGAACAATTTTATGCCATAATTTAAAAGATCAGAACATTCCTTACACTAAGGTTCCTTGTGACAGTCACATAAACACTTTCTTTCACACTTATTCAGTAATCTATACCTCAACATTTTATCCGAAAACCAATTAATAACCTATACAATTCAAACTTCCATAAGACTCCTTTCCGTTTATGCTAATTCTCAAATAAATAAATGATGCCATAATCATTTCTCATTTCCTCTCATAAAGGTACATTCAGTCCTCCTATGTCTTACTTTAACCTAATATAAACTTTACACTTATAGGCACTCATAGAAGCACATATTTAATCATTCACCGATCATCTCCTCTATGATTTCCATGTATCTTTCACTTACGTTTCATTAATCATGATCAACCTTACTGCCCAATAAATACTCCCAACGGTAAATCGACTTAAATGCGACAACTCTTTTCATATATCACTATCATTGTTTCATATTCCACGTATCATTGAACTATATGTCTCATCATTTTATTTCCATATCTGTCACGTGCAAGCTTGACCTTGTAAGGTCATAACAGCTTGACTTATACACTATCATCTCCTTATTACTTCGTATTTCTTTCTTTATTTTCCTCAAACAATCTATGATAAGGTATTCACAGTCCCCAATACACGACAAAATCGGTGATACAACTCCACTGTATCTCCATCCATTTATCTATTTGCCCATCCATTTACCATTTCTGTGTCCAATACTTTTTCTTCACTCTACTAGGCACTAGGCACTAGGCACCTTGCTATTGCAGTTCTTTCAATTCGAAGTAGACCGTTACAGTATAACCTTGTTCCTAGTACAATCTCGCTATCATCATTTGCCTATAATATCTACTGATATCTAACACGAATGCAGTGAATCAATATATGCCTGATCGGACCATCTACACTTTACTCCGGTCCAATATTTCCCATTTCATGACATATACAGTCAGAGCTGTAATTACCTAACCATCCCGGACTTTTAATCTCACTTAGGTCTACTATAACCGGTATGCTTCCCATATCTCTAGTGGACCTCTCCCAGTTCTAGACATATTCATTTTTCTATCACCACAATATTACCATTTTAATCCGAGAATTCATTGATATCAATTCTTTCTTTAATCCGTCTAAACCAACACAGTCATTCTAACCACAGTACAATATTAATCTCCTTATCCATTTTTCCTTTTTCCTAATTGTTTATACACTTTCAGGGGTTCACCCTCTAACACAGTCTCACCTTTCTCTCACTTAGTCACTTGACACGTACGCACACGTAGGATTTCTACCCGTGCGACTCAAACTAGGGATCAGTTGCCACGGTCTGTAATAACACGACTCAAATACATGCACCCTATGTTTCAGACTGTGCCCAGATACATTACGTACTACTGGGCTCTGATACCACCTAAATGTAACACCCCACTCCCAAGTGACCCGAACCCGATATCGTTGGTGATATCCGAGTCTGTGCTCCGCGAGGGTGGCGTACTACATCAGTCGATTAAAACCCATTATACTTTTTTTTTGAAGCCATTGATTCCACGTTAGCGCGGCAAAAACAGTAAGTAACTAAAACTCATGTTCATAATAAACCAGTTTCAGTTATTACAGTCATCCAAGAATAATTTACAATCAGTTAATGAGTAAAACATTAAAACCACAATGGGCTCAGTAGAAATACAATGCATTGTTATACAGTGATTGCGGAACACAATTTGATAAGACACTATTGCAGACACGGACTGATCCCGACCTCTATCCTTAACTTGCCTACAGTAGACATACTCCCGTGTCAACCGGGGTATTCTTCAGGACCTGAAAAATAGGTGCAAATTTTGGGTGAGTTTTGCGAACTCAGTGAGAAACCATCATCGATGGTTCACTCAAATCATGCATATACACAGTATAACACAGATACACACAGTTATTTCACCAAAACACATTCAGAAGTACCACATGATTACTATACTAGTCAAAGGAACCAATTCAAATGCACATGAAATACGTATGTGACGCTTTTCTAATTTATTACGTTGTTGTGACCGAGCGCCTAAAACTGTCCCATTAAGGGTGCATTAAACGGTGAGCCTTAGGCTCTGAATCACTGTGGGCTCAAGGCCCAATCACGTTGAGCATTAAGCTCTCGTTGGCTGCTCTGGTCACAACTGCCAATTACTGATCATGCAATTATGCATGAAATGCATATGTCCAAATAAAACAAAACCAACATCATAACTGATCCCAATTTAACATATTCACGCAAGTCACTCACAAGTAACCACATGAAAATCACATATAGCACTTCTATGTCAGAATCTCTCAATCCATCGGACCTCCGGTCCGCAATCCAGGCATAAACAAACACAATCGTCCCACCATTATTCTCCACAGAGTTATAAGTGCAGAATTATAAACACTTACTAATCGAGGAACCATCTAGGTTACTCACATAATAACTTCCGAGCTAATGCCGGAAAGTCTCTCGCAACGTCTGTGGGATGACGCTCCAACTGTGCCTCTATAACAATTAAAATAAAGACACATTACCAACTGGATAGTTAGAAATATCAACCAATGCACATGAGATGATTAAAACGTGTATAATGCATGTTCATGGCATTCCCAGCCCTAATCCAAAATTTTCTCATAATAAAATTCCATCTAAAATCGAAAGCTATAGCCATCGACAAGAATTCAATTTGGACCTCAATCGGTCCAAAAATAAATAAAACAGTGATCACAGAACAATTACCCGGGCCCACGTCAATTTCCCGTCTAAAAATTCCCAATTTCCTACAAAATGAAATTCAATATGTTACAAATCCGATGCCTTAAGAATCAAGTCAATCGGACGCCGGACGGACAAGTTATAAGCAAAAAAATGGAAGGAAGTCAGTTCAGCAAAAATACATGTCCTAGTCGACTAAGACATGTTGTAGTCGACTAGGATGTCTACAGTGCCAAATTGGATACTTTCCTTTTTCCGACGTCCCAACATTCCTAGGTCATAACTCTTTACTCTGAACTCCAAATTGGACAAAATTAGTGTCTATTTCATAGATAAAAGAGAAATCTACAATGTTCATGAAGAACACAAAAGCCAAATTCACCTCTAAGGGTGTCAAAAATCCAGTCAAAGTTTCTGTCCAGTCAATGAGTTCCTAACCAGTGCAGTAGAGTTCCTAACCAGTGCAGTAAAGTTCCTAACCAGTGCAGTATTTTGTAAATTCAATAACCTCCCATTTCCTTAGTCAAAAATTACACAATAAATGTGCTCAGAAAGATCACAATGTGATCTACAACTTTCATGAACAGTCCAAATTCAAATTCATTGGCTAACTAGGTCAAACAATTTAGTGAAGGCTGCTGCCCCTGAAAGTACTCAAATTGGACAGTGATTTTTCAAGAAGTATAACTCCTTGTACAAATGTCGAAAAATTGCATACTTTATACCCATAAAAAAGATAAAACAAAGTACTACACTTCTCATGAAGGGCTCAGAATCAAATTCCATCATTAACCAATTCAAAACAGTCTTGCAAGTTACTGCCCTGTTCAGCAGTCCATGACCTAACTTCAGTCCAATCTTTGAAAAATCATAAGTCCCAATTCTGTTATCTAAAAAATAGCATGCTATATACCATTTTCAAGATAATCAATTCCTCTACAATTATTCAGAAGATCACTCAAACCAATTCAATTCAAATAAATTGCTAAAATTACTTCTAATCAGAATGTGCACCAAATCTGACATTTCAACTAGGTTTCACTCAATGCATTAAGACAGCCAATAGTCATCAGTCCATATCTCCTCATATACACATCGAAAAATTGCAAAATCAGTGGCATTGGAAAGCTAACTTAATAGGCTTCAACTTTTATTTATTACCTTTGTTCTAATTCCTTCTCAATTAATTGAGAAAAATTAGCAAAACTCTAGGACCTATATCTCGGTTACTGTTCACAGTAACCCTGACAGTGACTTTCCATGCAAAAATTCACCATCTTCAAGCTACAATTGGACAACACCTATTTCACACAAACATGTAGCCAACAAACCAAAGTTTATTTGGGCACAAACCTTGCCTCATGTGCATAACCACACAATTAGTTATACTCAAAACAAAGGTAATCGTTAAAACCCTAAATTTCCAGATTTAGTTCAATCTTAGTTTCTATCATTTCCAATGCCATTAACACATCACTAAGCATCCAAATAAGCACAAAATCAGTCTCTACAACATTCATACATTCACTAGGCCAATAATCAAAATTTGGCAGCACTAAACTCTTAAGTTCCTTTCAAGATTAGTCATCAAGAATCCATTCAAAATCAAGCTACAACATTTCTAAACCACATCATTCATTTAGCCTAACACAACATACCCTTAGACCCAACAATTCACACTAAAATTTTCATGACATCAAGGCATCATAAATCATGATTGAAGAACAAGAACTTCCAATCAATGCAATTACTTACTAATTCCTTCGTTAAAAGGATAATTAAAGCTTAAACCATAAATTACCTATTCAAGCCTTTCCTCTTCACTCCTACACCAACCTTTCCACTTCCTCTATGTTCTAAACCTCATACACGGTATCATCATGGGAAGGAGGTTGGAGGCTTAAGCTTATAAGTAAGCAAGGAAGAACACTTAAGGTTAGAGGAGAAGATAGTAGCAACCAAGTGAAACCAAAGAAGAAAATCGATGAGAAGGGAGAGATGGAGTTTTCGGATGGAATGGAGAATAGTTTAAGCTAGCCACTCATCTTTCTTTCATTCCTTCTTTTAAGACACGAAAATGCAAGGGATAAGAGAAATTAAAACATTAAATGAAGTGGCTATGTGGCAATCACATATTTGTCCACTTAAAAGAGGAAAAGTCAAACTATCATTTAAATTTGTTGAAAAACCAAGCAATTTCACTCCAATTTAAGGGTCCATTTTCGGTTCCCAATAGGTTTAAGGGCCCACTTTAGGGTCCCACCAAAATATGCAAGAGTTTTAAGATCAAATAACAGTATAAATTCAACCGGTTCGCCAATTGGCGATTTTTTCCGGTCCGAAAATTTTCTCCGAAAAAATCCAGAAAAATTCCTAAAAATTCCTTAAAATAGAAAACAATTTATGGCGCACTCAAAATAATTTTTCAAACCCATTAACCACGTTAATCACAATAAAATTTCCTTAGGCACAAAAACCAGGAATGTCATGTATGCATGTACAATTATTTCATGTGCACCATTTCATTGTTTGACCAATACCAGTACGCATAACATTATAAACCTAATCACTCTCGACCTTTGCCAAATTACTATTTTACCCTTCCTGTCGGGGATGGGATGTTACACTAGGGGTACTAAAATGGACTCTTGATGGCATAATGAAGATGTAAAAGATAAGGATAAGATCAATAAGGTTGCTTATAAAGCTCTAGTGGATAGTACCACAGAGGAATAGAGGGTAGTTAATATAGAAAATTACAAATTGACAAAGAAGATAATCTTAGAAGCCAAAAGTAGATCTTGTGAGAAATTAGATCAACCATTAGAAACTAAAGATGGAGAAAAGATGTATTTAAGCTGGCAAGAGCTAGAGAATGGAAAGCAAGGGACTTGGATCAAGTTCGTTATATAAAAGATGAAGCAAGGAGGGTGCTAATAGCTGAAGATGACCTAGCCTTTTTAGTGAAGGCATGGAGAATAACATCTCTTTAGGTGATCTTAACACATTTGAGAGGTATTGTAACTTTACTTGTTATCGACATATCAAAAGGGAAGAAATTAAAAGAGCTTTAAGGTAGGAAAAGAGTGTAAGGGCATACCCATAAATTTTGGAAGAACCTAGGAAAAAAGGGTCTTACTTGGCTAGCCAAACTTTTTAATGTGATCCTCAAGTTGGCCAAAATGCTAGATGAGTGGAGACTTAGTATATTAATTCCTTTATATAAGAAAAAAAGATAAATCCAAAGTTGTAACAACTATAAAGGCATTAAACTACTTAATCGCATTATAAAGTTATGGGAGCTGGTGATTAAGAAAAGAGTGAGATAGGGTGCATCTATCTTAGAGAACCCGTTTGATTCTCTGCCAGAAAGGTCCACAACATAAGCTATACATCTCCTTAGAAGATTAATAGAATATTATAGGAAAAGATAATGTAATGTAAACTACATATAGTTATTATTAACTTAAAGAGGGCTTAATACAAGGTACCTAGGGAAAACATATAGAGGTGTTTAGAAGTTGGAGTTTTTATAAACTATATATGATTTATTTGGAATATGTATGATGGTGTAAAAAATATGGTAAAGACGGCAGGAGGAGATATAGAGCATTTCTCTATTGATATCGGGCTACACCAAGGATCCTCATTGAGCCCCTTTTGATATGCAGTAATATCACCAACAATATAAAAGGGAAGGTGTCTTAGTGTATGTTGTTTGCTGATGACATTATCTTAGTGGATGAGACAAAAAATGGTGTCAATGTCAAGTTAGAACTTTATAAAGATATGTTAGAGTTAAAGGGCTTTAAATTAACTAGGACTAAGACTTTTTAGGCCATAAGGTGGCTTCCGATGTGGAGGTAAAGATTGATTCAAAAGTTATACCATTGAAAGAGTATTTTAGGTGTTTGAGATCTTTCATCCAAAGCAATAAAGGCATTGATGAAGACTAGTTCACTGTGCTAGATCAGTTACTACAAGTTTTATAAATTGTATTCAGATGATTAAATTAAGGTGTACAAGCCTATAAAGAAGCTTGAGTGTATTGGGTTGAGTTGTCCTTGTTTCATTTTCTAGAGCCATGACCAAAATTACCACATTTTCGACATTTATGCACTTGTCCTTTTTGAGAAAATACGCTTGGATTTTTTAATTTCTTTGACTTATTTTACTGCCTCCTCTTTGCAATTTTGGGTCTACCAAGCATTACTCTTTTAGTTGAAGGATGTATCACCTCTACATTTGTTAAAAGCCAAAAGTTTTACCTCTAATACGTTGTAATACATGTTCATACAAACTTAAGAACTGACTCTTCCTATAACATGAATCTACGAATCTCTTAACCTTTTCTTTTAAGTGATGGATTGCACTAATCATATGTTTAGATGGGTATCCATATAGGTCCCATACTCAATAACTATATGTTTGTTATCTACCATTCCTCACAGTATACTTCTCATCACTCGTTGAAACTTTATAAACATCATCTCCATTTCAAGCAATTCTCAACTACATTGCTTCTTTTTGGTTCTTCTCCAGCTTCTTAACTATATTTGGTATAATATTTTATTTCCATCTAACAATGAAATTTCTCCTATTTGCGTGCCAATTCATCACCATTATTTTAATTATCTCGAGCATAGTAATCGCAACATGTCCTTAGCCGATAAGATCAACCCATTGAAAGTTTTATTCATATTTTTTTCAACTGTTGGGCATTTGGATACAAAGGATTGGTAACATTTTACCCATCTTTCCTTAAAATATTCAAGTAAGAATGAAGCACATCCAGGCCTTATTTTGTCAAACCTCTTCAGTTGCTGTTGAAATCTTCGACTTAAGTAGAACATATGCAATTCTATAATTGTTTTCTGAGGTCCTTTCCCTTACAGTTCATATGTTAATTGTGATATAACATATGGCACACATTCAATGAGTTGTATTTGACAAAGTCTCCTCTACAGTCCTAACTAATCCCTAAATCAAATTAAATCAATTATAATTATATGAAAATGAAGATGAAGATTATGTCTACATATCAGATATGATAGTAAGTAATATGATAGTAAGTCCTTCATCATCATTTAATTCCAAATCAGATGCCAAAAAATTCATGAATTATAAAGATGAAGATTCTATCTACACATCAGATATGACACTAAGTCCTTCATCATCATCTAATTCCAAATCAAATGCTTAAAATTTCATGAACCAAGTCTATGAATCTGTGTTCTTCACTACTTCTCAGGACAATGGATACATTCCTCCATCACCATATTTATCTAATTCACACAACAATTAGCCTTGGAACTTTATCTTTAGAAAGTAGCCATCAATCCCAAAAACATTGGTCTTAAATGCTTCCATCGTTTTTTATGGCATCAAAAAAATGTATAATCTTTTGAACGGCAACAAAATATAAAGAAGTATTAATATAATGTATAACATAAGATAATGAAGTATTAATAAGTTAATAAAAGTTTCATTCATCATTACCTTTAGCAATGAATTCTCCTAATTCCTTGATAATTGTAACTCTATTGTTGATCTAAGATTGCTTATCTTCAACTCATATTCATAACCTTGTAGCTTCACATAATCATTAATATAATATATATTTCTCTATCTTTCTTCAATCTCCTCTTAGCTCTTCAACACATGCTTAAATTAACAAAAATATTGAGTTTCTCTCTACGCTCTTCAACTATTTTTGGTTGAGATACTAAGCTTCTAAAAGAATTCTATCCTTGAAGTGTCTCCTCAAAAATTTGATAGAAATCAATTTGGTTTGTTTGTTGTGAAACAAATGTGATCAAGTTTGTAAGTTTTTGTTTTGAAATATCTCTCATTCTTATCACATCTAACATACAAACCCCATAGGCATCCATCAATACACCCAACCCTGATCTAATTACTCTCACACTTTTTTAACCTTACATTGTATTTAATCTGTACTACATAATTGAAAACAACATCGTTAAATTATTTTACAGTTCTAGACTCCATTACTAATCTCTACTCATATGCCACATTTGTAGGATTATGTCTAACACTTATGCTGGGTCTACTTAAAGCTTCACCTAACTCCTCTCTACTAGGATAGTCATCAGTACTAATAAAACTACCACATTCAGTTGATTCAATTTCAACTAGTTGATAGTCATCTCAAATGTCTACACAGAAGTCTGATTGAATTTGTGCATTATATTCCTCCACATTTTCATCCACTTTTATACCATGTTCCTCCATATTTTCATCCACATGTGTATCATATTCTGTAGAGCCCGGCCTCTACTGTCATCACTCCAAGTATTGCCCTCTTTGGCACTTGCGTGAGTCACCAGTCGAACACAAGACCTCAAAGCGAAACAAAACCTTGAAGTCTTTTGTTCGAGTGGTGACTCACGCAAGTGCCAAAGAGGACAATACCTGGAGTGATGGCGGTAGAGGCCGAGCTCTACATATTCCTTCACATTGTCATTCATATGTCCACCCTATTGCTCCACATTTTTATCCATAAGTTCACCTAGTTCTTGCACATTTACACCCTATTATTTATATCTACACCCTGTTCATTATTATCATGGTGTTGTTCTCCAGTTATATATAATATGTTAGGAACATGGAAAGGTGTCTTTCAATGATAAGTTACAGACACATCAACACTCCCATGAATTTGTATAAGGTTTGTTAGCCTAATACAACTTTAGTTTGACTCAATAATTTTGAATGACTATTTGACCTTAAAACTAGGTACTCTATAGTATGCTTTATCAATTTGATGGTACCTTAAATCATTCCTCATCTCATATATTTGTCTATTGTTGGCATACTCAATTTTAACATTCTCAAATGTAGCAATATTCCTGTCTATATGTTTGAATTCAGGTTTTAATATGAAATTTCCAACATAAAAAAAGCCTTATACTTCCATATTGAGCCATTAAAGTTGTATAGCAACCATTAGAAATAATAAAAGAAACAAATGCCATTAAAATAACCAATAAAGACTCGAGCACAAATTGAGCATAAGCAAATAAGCTCTTCCCCTAAATCAATCATGGAGAGTAAAACACAAAGTTTAAGGATAATCAACAACCAACTATAAAAAGTTTTCCTTTTCAAGTTTTGTGGAGTTTGAAAGCTTAGTTTTTCTCTCTTTGATATTGTATTTTTTCAAAAGCTTCTTTTTCAATTCTTGTAATGTTAATAACTAAGTTAGTGATCAGAGGACACAACTAAGTTTCTTTATTTACAAACTAAACAATAATGAATCAAATTAGGCTAACTTTAACCACTTGAGATTCATAGAAGATTACAGGTATCCGTAATTGATCACGTTAAAAAATCAATTTGAATTTAAGAACTTCAAGATTAGCTTACGATATCTCAATCTTAATCTATAAAATGAATAAGATGTAATGTTTCATTCTACAACTTCAACCAACATTTCTACAATATACAAAAAAAAAAATTGTAACAAAATTGAGGAATTAAATAGAAAACTATAAAATAAGAAATAGACAAAGACTATCTAGAGATAAGAACACCATATCAAAGTAGTCCCTCTTTACTCTACAACACATAACAAGAAAAGAACCAAACCTTGCAAAACCTACTATTGGCATCAATGGAAAAATAATCAATTCAAAAAAGTTCCATTCGACATGCTACTTACTGTTTAGCATTCAAAAAGCAAAACATAATAAGGAAAATTTTGTGACGAGAAACACACTTCAATTGATAATAAAGAATTTCACTTCCACACAATTTACCAGGTTATAATGAAATAAAACCATAAGTAATATAAGGCTTTGTAATTTTACCAGTCAAAGATATAAAATCAAGAAAAGTCATTCTTACCACCTAGTATTTTATACAACATGCATAATTGGGTTATTTAAAAAACTTGATTGGGTAAAATCAAATGGAAAGTTGTATTTGCATAATGCTGTGTCTGATCTAGATTTGACAAAGATCAATCTATGTCAATTGCCAAGTGGACATATGTGTGTTAATTGTCTTAGGAGTTTCTAATACTTAGACAGATGCTATGATCCTAATATGGGACAACTTAATAAAAAAAATTTAACATAAATAGCTAGGCACTAATTGCAACTAGACAATGTGTTAAACAAGAAAGCATGGAACATCTATACTTTAATGAACTCTAACCAAAGTAAGGTTTGCATGACTGCTTCTGCAGTTCTACGCTACTTATGGACCAGGGGGCACCGACATTAATCATGGTTTTGACTTAAGGATTTAGCCAATTAGGGACTTCACTATTATTTTTCTTAATTATTGTTAAACTAATATGGATTAACAAAAGTTAATTTAGTAATCATCTTTCAATTGAGTATAAAGTAAGCACATTGTCATTGTCATGTAACACATGATATCCCCTTTAACATTAAAAGCCAAAAAATGGTCACATCATACCTATTTTAATGTTAAAAAACTTTTATTATTAAAAAATTAACCCCATTAATTTTTTCAATCTTTATAAGGTCTATTTGTAACGATTTATAGTCGTTAAATTTTAATTTAAAGACTTCAAAATTTTAAACCTTAGGATCAATTTTGCCCTTTCTGCCTATGTTATTGTGGAATGAATAAGAGTTGTTAAAAGCCACAAAAAGCATATGATCGTTAAAGGAAATCTGGAAAAGAGAATAAGCATGACTCTCACTTCTTAGTCAGGATGATTCTATGCCAATTGGCAAGAAATTGACAAACTATCGACGATGCTAAATATGAGGACAAACTCGTTTTACCCTATATCTGTGACAACAGACAATACTGCTTTCAAAAAGGTTAATGACACCAGCAACTGAGGGGTATCAAGGTATCGTTCCCGAACCCCAAATTTCAAGTTGGTCGGTCACAAGGCAGGAATTCTTAAGACCTCATGCAGAGATATTTTTAGATCTTTGGCTTGTGACTTTATCACGTAACCTATCCATAAATGACGGATTAGCTCTTAGTCGGTCCTTGAGGTATGATACCCGTGCATCTTCTGCCATCTTATTAGCTTTCCCAGCTTCCTCAATTATTGAAAAGAGAGTCCTAAGGCAGTCTTTTCTGTTTTCCTCGCGATGTTCAAACCTGTAAAAGGAAACAACAGAATCACCATACTAGTTCTGGGATGACACCAACAAAGAGAAAACCAATCTTCATTAAAGAGTTCCATAAATTACTCCAGTTCCTGAAGTCTTCTCTTTTTATCACGATGTGTCTATATGCCTATATTTACTTCCTAAGGTTTAAAACAAAAGCAATAACTTGGAGCATACGAAGCCTGTAATCTCACCAACAATTTACAGAACAAATTGGTACTATTGAACATTGAGCAGTTCTGAATAACTCAAACAGGAAATTGTCCGATGACTATACCTTTCACTGGTGATGGTAAGTTCATCTTTCCCTGGATGGTAGCGCTTTCCAACAAGTTCCCTCAATCGCTTAAATTGAGATTTAGAAAGACCAAGTTCTTTAACAGTAACAGACAATTTTACTTTTCTGTTTTTTGGATGCCAAGCATCACCGCCAGGAGCAAAGACTACTCTTGTTTGCCACCTAAGAATCGGCCCTTCACCTGGTGGGTCATCCGAATCCTTTTTCTTTTCTAGCACTGCAGTTTCATCAAATTGTGGAGGGCCTTCAGCCTCCATTCTTTTTCCATATTCCATCACCATCTCATCCTCAAATTTCTTGAACAGTTCATAAGCTTCTTCTGGTTCAATTTCCCCTCTTTCACACATGTCTCCAAGCTCGTTGAATCTCTTTTCCACCTTTTCCTTCACATCATCTGATTGCAAACAGGAATTCAGAGGAGAATGGAAAATGGCAATTATTTTCAACTTTATCTGTATATGATTTCAATAAGTTCAGTTTATTGTTTACTTCAGTTCCGTCAGTTTTATCAGTTTGATTGGCTTTTGGTCACCCTTATTCATAGCAATTAATATACAGGCAGGTGTCAAAATGAAATCACGGTAGTTAAATACAGGGACTCTATAACCTTCACACAAATGACTGTCTAACAAAAATAACAAACCTTAACTAAATTGCTAAACATGTTCCTACAAATCTCCAAACACGTTCAATTCCAATCTACAAAAGAAAAAAGCGCCCCCATTCTCATATGTAGATTACAAATATCAAAAGAAATCAATTCAAATTACTGGAAGCCAAATATATTTTGGTCAAACAAATGTTTAGGTTCGTCGCAAAGTTTATGATTGATAGGATAGACCAAGTCCTGATAAGAACGCATATAAACTATAAACACAGGACTCTTGGTCCTCAAATAATTTTCATGCTGTCTGAAATGTAATATCGAAGAAGTAAAACCAAAGGATAGTTCTAAAAATCACTCTTATGGTTCATAATAAAAACTAAGAATCACTCTTACATTTCCAACCAGCATAACTGTTAGTATCAAACCAACAGTTTATTAAAAACCACCGCTTAGGATTTAGGAATCACTCATAATTCTAAGAATCACTCTTCAAAAGAAAACATCACATTTCCTCAAAGCTTGAATTCATGACGACAACAACAATAATCTAATGAAAGTCTTGCTAAAACGCGAGGTCTGAAAAAGTCAAATAGTACACAGTCTTAACCCTAATTAATAGATAAACAACTTTCAATAGACGCATGTGACCAAAAACAAATATAGTAAATAGATAAATAAATATTTATATAAATATGTATACATATTAATATATTAAATAAAATTAGAAATAAAAATAAAAATTGACATAAAGATAATAATAAAAATAAATTAAGTATAAATAAGAGTATAAAAATAAGTAATAAAATAAATATAGAACAAGGTAGAAAGTTCAAAATAAATAAATAAATAAATACAGAAAGTTGGAATTCAAAAATTATTTAAAATTTTTATTCTGTTTTATAAATGTAAAATCAGTACATACATGGACTTGCTTAATTAATCATAATAAGACAAGAATAATTTTATTTTTCCTAAATAATAACTTTCTTATGTTACGAATGAATAGGTTGCGCACACAAGAGGAAGTTCTACTTGCATGCCAACTATGTTACAAAATAGTCATTAGTCAAAAGGCTTCTAAGCCAATCAATGGAATATCAACATCTGCAAATTTTATAAGTCCAGGAAATATTCATGGATAAAATCAGAGAACTAGAAATAAGGTTAAAAGATTTTGTTCCGTTCAACTTGCTATACAACTCAAACCTTTTTACTATCTTTGCATATAATCTGGCGAAGGTGGTAAGAGGAATGGTGAAGTGGCAGTGGGCGAAGGGATTTCTAGCATTCATTATTAGTACACAAAAATAAGTATTGCATTTGCTTTTCCCTATTCATTGAATCAGCAATTCCCCCGTCCAAAAATTAAAGGATTCAATCTAATTAGAAACAGAATGCAATTGGTAAAACCCGTCATCTGAAATTCACCAATAAGTCAAGAAGATAGGAAATTTCTACCTGGAAGGAGCTTATCCCAGCTAAGCATATCCTCAAGAATTTCCTCACACTCCTTAGTGTCCTTTATAAAACCGTGATCAATAGCCTCCTTAACCATTTCATCCCACTTCTTATCATCCATGTTAAAATACTCATCCTTCGCCATTTTGTTCACAACAAGCTCACTCGCATTATACAAATCATCAATCTCCTCATCAGTCTTGTACAGTTCCTCAAAATCAGACTCGAAATCCTTATCCTTGACATCATCCAGAGGCTGCATCCGCAGTTCGTCCATCAACTCATCATCTGTCTCTTCGTGCTTACTCGACAGCTTTCTCCGCAAAATGGCATCCATTATAGAAGGAAGCGCTTCCTCGTCGCCTTTGAAGTACTTTTCCATGAGTTCTTTCATCTCTGAAACAAAAATTCCATTTTCAAAACCATTTTCAAATTTAAAATAACCAAATTGAAATAAACAAATTGACCTTTGTTATTGACATCAACAGCCTCGAGAGAGACATTTTCCTGGTGGATTTCAGCCAGTGTCGATGATTCGGGGACGGAAGTAGGGTTTTGTCCGGACGACTCAGAGGAGCAGTGTCGGGGAAAGCGGCGCGCAGCGGCAGCGTAGGGCGGAGGGTTGGAGAGCCAGGGACCTACATCAAGGGAAGACCCTTGGATCGCGCGAGCGTAGAGAGAGAGACTTCGGAGAAGTGATCGTTTCATGGTGTCTCTTTGGGTTTTGTTGTCTTGCACAAACCTCTGTTTTGGGAATAGTCATGGGATGGGATGCTTTCTTTTAAATGTTGTATTTATTTAAAAACGTTTTGTAAGGTTTAATTTTGTTTTTCAAAAAAAAGGACAAAGAACTTCTCTATAATCCTAATTTAACGTTGCATTCCTTATAATAGTTTCTGTAAATTAAATCTTTGATGCAAATACAAAAATTACTTGCCCTAACTAACTAGGGTTTTACATGGGACCATTTTCTTGTTATTTCCACACACACAAAAGTAAATGTTTTCTTTTGTCTTTTATTTGGGTTTTTTTTTCTATATTAGTTTGCTAGGTAAATGTTTATTCCTTTTATTATATTTAGGTTTTTCCAAAAGTTTAGATTTCCAAGTAAATGTTTATTCTTTAGGATTTCTCCAAACTCATATTGTACCATTTTAGTCAATATTGCCTAGTATATGTTATGTTGGCCAAAAATAATACCAAAATAACATATTTTGTATTGAGCTAAGGTACTCTTCAGTAACGACCCTTTTGGTAAGTATCAACCAGTACTTGAAATATAGATCAATGTCGATCAAAAGACAAATTTAAAAAACTAATAAAAGAACTCGATTAAAAAACTCGTAATTTTCCTAAATCCCTAACCCTAGTCTTCCCTCTTCGCCATTTCACAAATCAATCTCGAATCCTCTCCTTGTCTTTGTCCTCTTACTCCTCTCATCAGTAACCTAGCGACCTATCCACCATCTCTTTAGTCTACTCCTCCCCTCCATTAGTCTATTGTCTTTTTTAAAGAAATAGTAATAAATTAATTAATTGGAACAGTTTATCTGAAAATACAAGGTGTCGTGATAAATAACTGCCTAAGTCGAAAATTCTCCCTCTACGATGCAGCAGGACAAAGGAATCTAACTTCAGAGTTAATGCATCTTCCACCAGCTTCAGTGCACTCCAAAGAGCGGAGTGAGAACCGTCTCTGAGAAGTAATAACAGCAAAAGTACAAAGATGAGATGAGATAAGAAGAAGATGTGTGTGTATTATTGCTGTGGAAGGAGATATGCATGTATTATTAAGTGTCTATAGAAAAAACTTTATGTGTTGTATGGAGAAAATTAAAAGAAAACACAACTGCATGATGATCCAAATAGACCAGATGTGTGGGTATATATAAAAAGAGTGTTGCGTACATTTTCACTGCAATAAAGAGACATTTAGATGCATTAACGTTATAAACTTTATCACTCATAAATAGATAAACGTTGAATAATGATGCTGATAATGTTTTTGATATAATGAGGATATTAACATTAAGAAACGGTAAGGATTAAGTATTAGGCCAATAACACCAACAATCCCCCACTTGGTCCAAAACTTAAGAAACAAACTGTAACAATTTAGGAGAAAGGTAGGTGAACAACTAGGTGAACTAAGTATTGAACCTATTGTTTAAGAAAACTGGATATAGAACCTACTAGAGAAATAAATAGCTTCAAAGTGCCCCAGTCTCATGATCACCCTAAAGAGATGGCCCAAATACCCCACAATCACGAAGGTGAGTCCATCAAGTGTGTACTGCTCACACCACCCAAACTTGGACTATAAAACTCATTAAGGATTAAATAGTCTCATCAAACGCAATAAGGTCATGCTAGGGACGATGTTCAACAACTGAATATATCTCAGCATTATTCTACAAATAATGTACAAATAAGTAGTCACCATATAACTTCGTTTGACACATTGAACTTGGTTTTCCAAGTGGGGTATCCATCACGAGTTTACTACATAATTGGGCTTAACCCTATCCCTTTAGCATGCTCTGAAACTAGTTTCCTACTTAAAGCTTTTGTAAAAGGATTTGCTAAGTTTCTCTCTTACTTGACATAGTCTAGAGAAATTGCACCATGTCTAATTAAAGTACATAAAATTTTATGTCTCAATCTGATATGTCTACTTTTGCTATTATATGCCTTGCTCTTGGCAACATGAATGGCAACCTATGAATCACAATGAAGGAACACAGAAGGAATTGGATTTTCCCAAAGCAGGATATCTACTAAGAGATTCCTTAGCTACTCAGCTTCCCATCCTGCCAACTCCAAAGCCAGAAACTCAGCCTCCATTATTAATCTCGCAATACAAGTTTGCTTGGATGATTTCTAAGACACTGCAGCTCCTGTCAAGGTAAAAACATAACAACTGGTAGAATGTATATCACCATTCTCCATAACTTAGTTAGCATTAGAATAGCCCTCCAATACAAGAGAATTATCCCTAAAAGATAATTCATAATGTATGGTACTTTTCAAATATCTCAACAAACGAATCAATGCATTCCAATTCTTTTCACTAGGATTATGAGTATACCTACTAAGTCTACTCACACAATATGCAATATCAAGATGAGAATAGTTCATTAAGAACATCACACTACTAAGAATTTTAGCATACTCCGCTTGGTTTACATTATCACCAAGATTTTTCTTTAAAGCAACACTAACAGTGTAGGGAGTCTTAACTAGTTCAACATCATAGTAACTAATCTCTTCAAAATTTTCTCATCATAACGAGTTTGATTCAACCTAAAACAAGAGTCAGTCCTATCAACTTTAATTCCTAAAATAAAGTTCACAGGTCTAAGGTCTTTCTTATCAAAGGAAGACTTTAGCAGACTCTTGGTAGTATCTGTAGGAAAATCCCGGTGTGTATATCACATGCACACGGTGCGGAAAACAAAAATTTTTATTCCGGGACCTTTCCGAAAGCTAGGATCCATGTGACTATATAACAAACTCAAACCATAACGGCCAAAGGAAACCGTCTCTAACGGTATCCACGCAGAGATCGGAGAACCTAACCGGAGCAAACCCTTTGACCCGGGAATAGTTAGAACAAATTAAAGACTGCTAGATCTTACCTTTGTTCTTGGAGAGCTATGAAGAAACGATGAAGGAGAGGAGAAACTTGGAGATCGTTGATGGAGAGCTTAAGAAGAAGAACTCTTTCTCCTTTTAAAACCTAAGCTTTTGATTTTCAAGAACCACCTTAAAAACCCACGACATCAACACACCTCATCTTTTTATTAGCCTTTGTCTTTAACCATTAAATGCATTAAAAGCTAATGGTGGATCATACATCCACGTTAGCCTTTATAAATATATATATATATAAAGTTAAAATGAGATAAGGCTTATCCTCCTCTTCTCCTTTCCACGTAACTCATATATATTTATTAATTAATTAATTAATTATATATAAATGATGAAGTGGTCCAGTCACACTAGAGTCGGTTCTACCGACCTACCGGGTCCCGGTATGAAAAAATCACCGGAAATCTTTTTCAGCAATATCGATGTCGCGATCTCATCGGGACATATCTCGATCTCATCGGGATCCATTTAATCCTATTGCTCTCCATTTATTAGATCTCTATCCAAAACTATTTTACGAATTCTCCGAATCACTCTTATGCGTGTGACCCATTAGGTTCCCGGTTATGTTAGCCACTTAGATTAACACTTAATCTGAGCAAGTCATGAGCGGTATCTAGCAACACATCATGACCCCCAATTGACTGGAAAGTAATTGGTTTGACGAATGAACCTATATTCATCATGAATCATATCGCGAATCTTTCCATAGATAATTATCGTGCAATTCGTCCTTTCACCATGCTATACCCCACTTGGTTATGAGTATGGGCAAAGTGTCAACTCTTACTAGACTGACTAAGTCAAATCTAGTCCAAGTGTTATTAGTTCTTATCCTGGGACTCATTACTTTATATGTCACTGAAGACACTCTTCATGACATATGTACTCCGGCCAGAGATTTTCAAGTAATGACCCTGACAAGAGGCCATGGGTATCATCTTCTGCTATCACAGAAGTGGTGAATCTTTTATTGGCTACTCAATTACCATCGAATACCTCAAGCTGTACCCAATCACCACCCTATGAGCGACCTCTGTAAGGCAACAAGGAATGGAGTCAAAGCACATAATCAGTATCCAAGATATCCTTGAGCACCTCAAGTCTAAGGATATTTGCACCATTGCTATGATGAGATTATCACTGACATTAGAATAGGACATCCATGTGATGATCTCATAGCAGGTCATCCAATGTACTTACTACCTCTAGTAAGCATTCACATCTCAACCTTAAATATCTCATATTTACAGTTTCTGAGATCCACTGCTTGATCAAATCTAGGAGCTTGAGATGTGTTAGTCTCTCCAGATTATCGATGTCCAATTTCAGTAATCCTATAACTAGGGATTATTTAGATACTGACATAATTGCACATGATAGGAATCTCAGTAGTATGATCACATCACAATTTCCTTCATGCTATGTCATGTACCATGGACTTCATTAATTTGGTCATTGATCAATATCAGTCCATAAATAATGAACATCAAATTAATGAAATATGTCTTTCTTTATTTATTCATAAAGTATGTACACGACTTTGTACAAAACGCGCTAAAGGCGATTGCCTTTAGGGCACTACTCTAACAAAATCTCTCACTTTACCTAAAGTCAATCGCCTTGATATCTAATACCATAGGCGAGTACATGAGAATCAAAACTCTTCTGTGACAATGGCTTTGTCAACGGATCGAATAATATTCTTTCGTGGAATTCTCTCTATCTGGACATCACCTCGTCCAATAATCTCCCTAATCAGATGATATCTGCGGAGTACGTGTTTGGATCGTTGATGAGACCTTGGTTTCTTCGCCTGCGCAATAGCCCCATTGTTGTCACAATACAACTATATGGGCCCATCACAGCTAGTAACCACACCAAGTTCAGTAATGAACTTTCTGATCCAAACTGCTTCCTTTGCAGCTTCTGAAGCTACAATGTACTCTGTCTCGGTTGTTGAATCGACAGTCGTCTCTTGTTTGGAACTCTTCCAACTGACTGCCCCGCCGTTCAGTGTGAATATATAACCTAATTAGGATTTGGAATCATCCTTATCAGATTGAAAACTGGCATCTGTATACCCGCTCACCTGGAGATTTCCATCTCTATAAATCAAGAAAACATCTTTAGTCCTTCGCAAGTACTTGAGGATATTCTTGACAGCCACCCAGTGACCCTCACCAGGATCCGATTGGTATATGCTCGTAACACTTAGAGCATATGATACATCGGGTCTCGTACATAGCATAGCGTACATGATAGATCCTACCGCAGATGCATACGGGATCATATTCATGCACATCCTCTCATCTTGTGTCTTAGGACACATAGATTTCGAGAGTGTTATCCAATGAGTCACGGGAAGGTACCCTCTCTTGGATTGTTCCATGCTAAACCTCTTCAGCATCTTGTCTATGTACGTTGATTGTGAAAGACCAAGCAACCTTTTTGATCTATCTCTATAGATCTTTATCCCAAGGATATAAGTTGCTTCACCAAGGTCTTTCATGGAAAATTGTTTGGACAACCAAATCTTCACATATTGTAGCATAGAGACATCGTTTCCTAGTAATAATATGTCATCTACATATAGCACAAGGAATACGATTGCAGTCCCACTAACCTTCTTATACACACAGTATTCATCCGGATTTTGTGAGAAACCAAAATCTCTGATTACCTCATCAAAATGGATATTCCAACTCCTGGATGCTTGCTTCAATCCATAGATGGATTTCTGAAGCTTGCATACCTTTTCGCCATCATAGGAGATGAAGCCCTCAGGTTGTATCATATACACATCCTCAGCTAGATTTCCATTTAGGAAAGCTGTCTTCACATCCATTTGTCATATCTCATAATCATAATGAGTGGCAATGGCTAGGAGTATCCTAATGGATTTAAGCATTGCTACTGGGCTGAAGGTCTCATCGTAATCAACTCCTTGTCTTTGACGAAAGCCTTTAGCCACAAGCCTTGCTTTATAGGTAATTACATTACCATCCATGTCGGTTTTCTTTTTGAAAACCCATTTACACCCTATGGGTTTTATTCCTTCGGGTGCCTCAACCAAAGTCCATACTTGGTTTTCATACATGGAATCCATTTCAGCCTTCATGGCATGAAGCTATTTCTCAGACTCTGAACTCTTCAGAACCTCTTCATAGGTGGTAGGCTCATTATCTTCTATGAGCAATACGTCATTCTGTTCATTCACGAGAAATCCATATCTCTCGGGAACAGAGCGTATCCTACGTCACCTACGAACTTCGTGTGTTGTAGAAGGTTGAACTGTTACTTCATCTGTATGAGTCACAGTTTCAGGTTCAGGCAGTTGATCTGCGTCTGTTCGAGCATCTTGAACTTCTTCAAGTTCAATTTTACTCCCACTGTCTTCTTGTAAAAGAAACTCTTTCTCTAAAAAGACAGCATGCTTTGAAACAAACACCTTTTGTTCCTCAGCAAGGTAGAATTGATATCCCATTGTTTCTTTAGGATATCTTACGAACAAACATTTGTCAGACTTTGCATCAAGTTTATCTGACTGTATCCGCTTCACATAAGCAGGACAACCCCAAACTTTTAAATGAATAAGATAGGGTCTTTTGTTAGTCCATATCTCATATGGAGTAACATCAACTGTCTTTGATGGAACTATGTTTAACAAGTAAACAGCTGTCTCGAGTGCATACCCCCAAAAGGATTTTGGTAACTTTGCAAAGGCCATCATTGATCGTACCATGTCTAACAAGGTTCGATTTCTCCTTTCGGCCACACCATTATGCTGTGGTGTGTACGGAGGAGTCCATTGAGATAAAATCTCATTATCTCTGAGATAATCTAAAAACTGTTGGTCTAAGTATTCCCCACCACGATCGGATCGTAATGTCTTGATACTTTTCCCAAGTTGGTTTTCTACTTCATTTCTGAATTGTTTGAACTTTTCAAATGCTTCAGATTTGTATCTCATCGAATCTGGTACCCATATCGAGAATAATCATCGATAAAGGTAATGAAGTAAAGACAACCACTTCTAGCATGGATGGACATCGGACCACATACATCTGAATGTATTAGGTCTAATACTCCAATCGCTCGTTCACCCTTTCCCTTAAAGGGTAACTTAGTCATCTTGCCTAATAAACAAGATTCACATGTGTCATATGATTCATAATCAAATGACCCTAAACTACCACTCTTGTGGAGCTTAGCTATGCGTCTCTCATTTATATGGCCAAGGCGACAATGCCATAAGTAAGTTGATTTTAAATTATCTCGTTTAGGTCTTTTCGTGTTATTGACATTCATAATTAGATGTGACATATCTAATATGTAAATTCCATTGCATAATGTACCAGTACCATAAAGCATTCCATTCAAACTAATAGAACAACCATTGTTACTAAAAGTCAAATGGAAACCACTTCTATTTAAAAAGAAATGAGACAATATGTTCTTTGTTAAAGCAGTACAAAATAACATTCATCCAATTTAATTACAAGCCCACTGGGAGTGACAAAAATAAGTGCCTACGGCTAATGCAAAGAACTCTTGCTCCATTTCCTACACGCAGTCTAGTTCTCCTTCATGAGTCAGTCTCATCATCACGAGGCCGGCATATCATTGCATATGTGTGAACCACAACCGGTATCTAATACCCATATGTTATGGTCGAAAAGATTAACCTCAATGACAAACATACCTGAAGAAGCCGAGGCATCTGATGCCTTCTTCTGCTTCAATTCTTCCAGATAGACTTTACAATTTCGCTTCCAGGTGGCGGTCTTGCCTGATGGAAGCAAGTTCCTTTGGTGCGCTTTGATTTTCTTTTTGGCTGCACTTCCTTTCGGTTTCTTAGACTTTTTGTTAGACCCCGATCTTTAATTGGAATTTAGAAATAGTAAATGAAATTGAATGAGTGTTTTGTTTAAGTATTATGTTATAGATGAACTTATGCTTTAAGGAAATTTTGAGAAAAGAATTATGAGTTTTCAATGTATTTGATAATTGTGGAGATTTGTATGGGTTATGAAAGTTTAAGCAAATGAATTGATTGAAAAGTTAGTAGAAAATCAATAAATAAAGAGAAAAGTGAGAGAATTTGAAAAATTAAGAAAGTTCACTTTTGGAGACAGAAAGTTTGACTTGAGAGTTGACTTTTTGTTTGAGGCATAATTTGAGGAAATTGTCTTCTGGAAACTTGTAATTTATGTCAAGAGATTTCTGTAACCATAAAGTTTGATATTTTTTGATATCGGGAGTGGAAGTTATGATCAGTCAAAATTCGCTTGGAGTTTGACATTTTGAAAAAAAAGTTGACATTTTGATTTAGGCAAAATTCAAGAAAATGATCAATATGAAAATTGTAGCCTCTGTCAAGAGCTTTTTGTGGACATAAAATTTGCTATTTTTCGATGTCGGGATTAAAAGATATGATTTTCCGAAGATATGCTTTATTTTGAAAATGCTATTAAGTATAGATTTGTGTGTTCTATGCTTCGAGGCCACTCGTAGTATGGATTTAGTTTGAATTAGAATAAGTGGTCTTCATGAAAGTTTTAGATTATGTTTTTATCTTTCCATTGATATAAAGTTTGCAATTTTTCGATATCGGGGCAAGGAGTTATGAGCGATAAAAAAATTGGAAGTCGTTTAGGAAAAGCTATTTTGGACAGAATCTTTGATTAAGGTTTTGACCTCTTTCGAGGCCTAGTTTGATTTTGAGTACTTCAGGGAAGTTGTAGAGCTTCCTTTGATCTTTTTACTGACACCAAATTTGTCAAATTCTGAGTTCGAGATCGAGAGATATGATTTTTGAAAAGTTCGGTTTTGAAGTTCCGATACTTTGTTTTGAATCCGATCCCTTTTGTAATCTTTTGCTTATAATTCCTTCGTCCGACATCCGATTGAGTTGATTCTTGAGGGCAAATAAAATTAAGATATAGGGCTACAACTCTTGTGAAGGGATCGAAATTTAATTTCATCCCTAAGATTGTTAATTTCTGGACTGAAGTTATGTTAAAGTTTAGTCTCGGATTTTGTGAAGGTCCGATAGTATTTCGGCTATAACTTCTTCGTTTCTGATCCGAATTGAGCGCGGTTGGTGGCGTTGGATTCGTATGATCTAGAGAAACAATTTTTAAGAAGAAAGTTTGTCCAAATTATTTCGGTTAGATGCTTGAAACTAGGACGCAAAGCATCAGATTTTTAAAGAAAGTGCAGGGGCAAACTTGGAAATAGGCAAATAAGTAAGGGCAAAATGGTCATTTACCCTCCATTTTTAATGACATGGAAAAACTCTCAAGTGGCTGTCGTTTAGGGTGAAATAAAAGAGCTGAGACCCACGAAACTTACATGAAAAATAAGAAAAGAAGATGAGAAAGAATGAGGAGTTGCTTTCGTATGGGAGAAAGAATGGAGAAGAAGAGAGAGAAGTGAAGGTTTCGAAATTTTTAGGGGTTCTAACATAAATTTTGCTTGGATTCAAAGGAAAAAGGATGGAAAACGAGGAAAGCTTCTTTTGGGTTTTGCTAAAATCCGAAAATGAGGGGAGAATGAGGTAAGAGGAAATTTTAAACTTTGAGATTTTGTTGAGTTTTTGATTGAGAAACATGGAAAATGATATGGGTAGGTGATATATAAAGTCAATTTTGATGATTGTTAAGAATTAAGGGTTTAATTTTAGTTGAAAATTAATTTGGGGTTTATGCCTAATTTTGTGATTTGAGATTTTTGGAAATTAATAGCTTAGAATTATAGGAAATATGATGGGTTTGTGATATATGAAATTAATTTTGAAGAATTTGTGAATTATGATATTGAATTTGTATAAATTGGTTTAGGCCAATTTTAATATTTGAGGATTTTGGAATTTATGATTTAGATAGATTGATTTTATATGGAATTGGTATTTTCTAAGTCCAATTTGAAGAATTAAGTGAATTATGGTATTTATTTTGGATAAATATGGCTTAGGGAATTTTAAGGTTGAGGAAAGAAGAAGGAATTTGGGGATTCGATGCATTGGACAAGTTGCTTGCATGGAAATAAGGTGGGTAATATATTTATTTATTGAATTATAAGTTAATTATGTGATTTTGAAAATTCAAGAAAGGAAAAATGTTTATAAGTAGTGTTTTCGAATTTTGATTTGGGAATGGTTTACGAATCGTTAAATTCGTTGTGTTTCGAATGTTTGAAAATATTATTAACTTTGTTTCGGAGAATTTGATAAAATCATGTAATGGTTATTTGTGTTGTTTTCAAATTATTGGATGTATATTGTTCAAATAGTTATGATTAAACTATTGTCTTGGAATGATTTAAGAAATGCTTTAAGAAATTTAGTCTATGTTTTAAATTTATTGTTTGGGAAAGATTTGAGGAAAAAGTTTGAGAATTTAAAAGTTTGAAAATTGAAGAATTTGAGGAAAATATGGTTTTAAAAAAGTATGTAAGAAATTATTATTTATTATGTTTGAATTATTTCAAGAAATCATGTTTTGAAAAATCAAGAAGAGAAATGATTTTTAAAAAAGTTATTTACAAAATTATTACTTTCTTAGTTTTGAATGAGAAATTAATGAATTCATTGACCTTGAGGTTTAAAAATCCTTTGGATTGATATGCTTGAAAAATGATGGAATTTAGAAATTATGGAAATTATAAATGGGATTTGTTTGATTTACAAGCTAAATTTGTGTTCTGAAAAATAAAGAAAGTGAAAGAAAGAAAGTATCGAATTTTGGTATTGATTTCGACTGGTTTGACAATAAGGATTTCCGAATACCTTTCGAAGTGCTATAAAGAAAAAAAATTCAGATTTTGAATGTTTTCAATTTGTTATAAAAATATTGCTTATGAAAATGATTAAAAAATTATGATTTCTAAATGTTTTGAAATAGGTATAAAATGTTGTTTTTGAAAAGTGTTTGGAAAATCATGATTTATTTTTTTTTTGGAAAGTAGGAAAACTATGATTTCCGAATGCTTTTGGGAATTAAGTATAAAATATTGTTTATGTAACTGTTTGATTTTTATTTGATGAAATTCCTTGCTTTTGGAATAACTTTAGGAATTTTGTTTTATGTTCATGAGAAATTGAGACTTTCAATTTGAAAGTTTTCAAATGTTTTAAATATTGATAGATTTTGAGTATGTGCGGAATTACGAAAATTATTAAAAAGTTAGATTTATTATTTCTAAGGATTTTGGAAATTGATTTAAGAAATTGCTATTCATTATGTTCAATTATTTAAAGAAATTGTTATTTATGTTTTTGGAAAATCAAGGAGAGAAATGCTTTTGGAAATCGATTTAAGAAATTAAAATGATTAGTGATTTTTTTTTTTTACTGTTTTGAATAAAAGGTGAAAATTGTGGTTTAAATTGTGGATGAGAAATGTGTATTATGATTTTAAAAGTGTGAGAATTATGTTTCAAAGGAATTGATAAAGTTGTTATCTATTTTGTGTTGCATACTTGGTTGATGAATGATTGTGAATTTGTAAGAAATTGATTGGTGAATTTGTATTTTTGCAATATGACATATGAAATTATGTGCTTAGTGAATGTAACTGTGTCTAGTAAGACACGACATAAAAATGTGAAATTTCAAAAAGTGCCTTCAGGCAATCTGCTTGTTTTAAGCATGAATATGTGAATTGTATGGGTTTGGTCAGGTCCCCTCCGTAGAGTCGATTACTACCTCCTCTCGATAGCCTTCTCCATACGCCATGAAGTGGCTTAGGAGTTCGATTTCGGACTCCTCTCATTCCTGTTGCATATGACCGCCATGCGGAATGTGCGATCGTCTGTTAGGATCGAAACCAAACCATTCTGTTATGTTATGTGATTTTTGATTTTGTTTATGTGCGTGAAATTTCTCTTATATGATGCATTCATGTTGAAATTTTGCATGATTTGTGAAAAGTTTGAGAACTTGAGAAATGAAAGTGAATTTTTAATCATGAAATTTCGGAAACTGTTTATGAATGTTTTGAAATAAATGAAGATGTTGAGAAAAATCTTAGAAAATGTTGATGAAGGTTTATGAATGTTTTGAAAAGTTTGAAAATGAGTTTTCTTTTTTTTGGATAAATTTCCGAATGGGAAAGGTTTGAAAAGTCTGAAAAGACAATTTTAAGCTTGTTTCACTTATCGTATGTTACCCATCGAAATTGTCAAGCTCACCCCACCTTTCATCCCCCAATCTCCAGGTGTTCGAGCAGGAGATCAGATGAAAGAGCGTCAAGTTCGATTTTGCCGCATTTGCATCTTTGTGTAAATTGAGAATTGATATTATTTTTGGCTTGAATTGCCTTTTGTGTACATAAAGCAGTTATTACGGGATGTATATGAATTCGAGACTTGGATATTGATTTTATGATCATAACTGAGTATGATTATGCTTTATGTATGTAATTGGATATTGAATGTAGATTTTGCATATGGATTTGAGATATTGAATGTGGTTGGGATTGATTGAGATTTTATATGATCGATTGCGGATTTTTGAAGTGTTAGGTTTAGATGTGCGTTTCTGCTGATATTTCGGATTCCGAACGGGAGGTCCGATGTTGATTTGTGTTGTTGGGTTGAGATATTAGAAGTGTATTTTTGCCTTTTGCAGGAATATTTTTTAGGCTGTCAAAATACGATCGTTATCTTTGATTTTTTGGTAAAAATC
This sequence comes from Erythroxylum novogranatense, assembly GCA_029891385.1. NCBI lineage: Eukaryota > Viridiplantae > Streptophyta > Magnoliopsida > Malpighiales > Erythroxylaceae > Erythroxylum > Erythroxylum novogranatense. The sequence goes on along the minus strand of CM057233.1, from coordinate 33,215,022 downwards.
GGGTTTAGATAAGAATAAGAATTAAGAAGTTAGTTTGGTAAATATGAGATTTGCGTGATTAAGAAAAATTATATGAATTGAGTGTTATATGAGGATAAATTTCCAAAAAAAGGAAATTGTATGGATTGATTATGATTTGAATGTGATTGAGTAAAGAGAAAAGGAATGAATAAGAGAAAAAAAAAGAAAAAAAATTATACCGAATTTCGGATGGTTAGTCAAGGTAATCCAACGCGATAAGTTTTCTATACTTTGTGTTTCTCCCGGATGTCGGACATTCATTTTCTGATTCACTGCGTTTTGTGTGAGCACTTGTCTCCGTTTTGTTATTTGCGTTCCGATTCGCGATTTTCCGCTTTGCTTTCGTTTCGTTTCCCTTCAGCTATTGCTTTGTTTCCGCTTCGCTTTGCATTATGTCTTCCGCATTTCGTTTCCGTCGTTCTTCGTTTTTCGGTTGGGATCCGGTTTCCGGATCGGGTCCTAACATTTATAGTATCAGAGCCCAGTATTATGATCGTACTTGGGCGTTTGTGTCTAGCTGATGTGTATAAGAAGAATGTTCAAGCATAAGATTGAATTTGGGAGATTGTGATAAAGATAAAGTGTATACTAAAGTGATTGATAGATGAAGATGATAAGAATGTTAAGTGATTTTAGGAAATTGTGCATGAAATTGAGATTTGAAGTTCATGAGGAATTAGGATGATTTGATTTTGTATATTCATTTGTGAGTGAAAGATGAGCATGGAGATGGATTTTTATGAAGTATGTGAAGACCTCATTAAGTGATTGATGAGGGTTAAGAACTTTGATGAATTTTAGGTTTGTGATTATGAAATCGTGATTAAAATTTCATGATAAATCTTGATGACTTGCTTTTGGATATTTATGTGTGTGAGATGAAATGAGAAATGATTGAGAGATGAGATAAAGGATAAAAATATATGTGTGAAAGATCAATAGGTTGATTTTGGATGATTATTGGCCCATATTGGGTTCCTTAAGAAATGGGACCATTGACTTGTGAAAATGTGTTAAGAAATATTTTATTTGAGGAAATAGTGTTTTGATATAAATGTGAAGTGAAAAAAACAATAGTGATTAAGTTAAGAATATGTGTGATAAGAAATTGATAAGAAAGTAATGTGACTATTATTAGGAGGATATGTTACTTGATGACTATGTATGAATTTCGAGGACGAAATTATTTTAGGAGGGGGAGAAATGTTGGACCCCGATCTTTAATTGGAATTTAGAAATAGTAAATGAAATTGAATGAGTGTTTTGTTTAAGTATTATGTTATAGATGAACTTATGCTTTAAGGAAATTTTGAGAAAAGAATTATGAGTTTTCAATGTATTTGATAATTGTGGAGATTTGTATGGGTTATGAAAGTTTAAGCAAATGAATTGATTGAAAAGTTAGTAGAAAATCAAGAAATAAAGAGAAAAGTGAGATAATTTGAAAAATTAAGAAAGTTGACTTTTGGAGATAGAAAGTTTGACTTGAGAGTTGACTTTTTGTTTTAGGCATAATTTGTGGAAATTGTCTTCTGGAAACTTGTAATTTGTGTCAAGAGATTTCTGTAACCATAAAGTTTGATATTTTTCGATATCGGGAGTGGAAGTTATGATCAGTCAAAGTTCGCTTGGAGTTTGACTTTTTGAAGAAAAAATTGACTTTTTGATTTAGGCAAAATTCGAGAAAATGATCAACATAAAAATTGTAGCCTCTGTCGAGAGCTTTTGTGGACATAAAGTTTGCTATTTTTCGATGTCGGGATTGAGAGATATGATTTTCTGAAGATATGTTTTGTTTTGAAAATGCTATTAAGTATAGATTTGTGTGTTCTATGCTTCGAGACCACTCGTCGTACGGATTTAGTTTGAATTAGAATAAGTGGTCTTCATGAAAGTTTTAGATGATGTTTTTATCTTTCCATTGATATAAAGTTTGCAATTTTTTGATATCGGGGCAAGGAGTTATGAGCGATAAAAAAATTGGAAGTCGTTTAGGAAAAGCTGTTTTGGAAAGAATCTTTGATTGAGGTTTTGACCTCTTTCGAGGCCTAATTTGATTTTGAGTACTTCAGGGAAGTTGTAAAGCTTCCTTTGATCTTTTTACTGACACCAAATTTGTCAAATTCTGAGTTCGGGATCGAGAGATATGATTTTTGAAAAGTTCGGTTTTGAAGTTCCGATACTTTGTTTTGAATCCGATCCCTTTTGTAATCTTTTGCTTATAATTCCTTCGTCCGACATCAGATTGAGTTGACTCTTGAGGGCAAATAAAATTAAGATATAGGGCTACAACTCTTGTGAAGGGATCAAAATTTAATTTCATCCCTAAGATTGTTAATTTCTGGACTGAAGTTATGTTAAAGTTTAGTCTCGGATTTTGTGAAGGTCCGATAGTATTTCGGCTATAACTTCTTCGCTTTTGATCCGAATTGAGCGCGGTCAGTAGCGTTGAATTCGTATAATCTAGAGAAACAATTTTTAAGAAGAAAGTTTATCCAAATTATTTCATTTAGATGCTTGAAACCAGGATGCAAAGCATCAGATTTTTAAAGAAAGTGCAGGGACAAACTTGTAAATAGGCAAATAAGTGAGGGCAAAAGGGTCATTTACCCTCCATTTTTAATGACATGGAAAAACTCTCAAGTGGCTGTCGTTTAGGGTGAAATAAAAGAGCTGAGACCCACGAAACTTACATGAAAAATAAGAAAAGAAGATGAGAAAGAATGAGGAGTTGCTTTCGTATAGGAGAAAGAATGGAGAAGAAGAGAGAGAAGTGAGGGTTTCGAAATTTTTAGGGGTTCTAACATAAATTTTGCTTGGATTCATAGGAAAAAGGATGGAAAACGAGGAAAGCTTCTTTTGGGCTTTGCTAAAATCCAAAAATGAGGGGAGAATGAGATAAGAGAAAATTTTGAACTTTGAGATTTTGTTGAGTTTTTGATTGAGAAACATGGAAAATGATATGGGTAGGTGATATATAAAGTCAATTTTGATGATTGTTAAGAATTAAGGGTTTAATTTTAGTTGGAAATTAATTTGGGGTTTATGCCTAATTTTGTGATTTGAGATTTTTGGAAATTAATAGCTTAGAATTATAGGAAATATGATGGGTTTGTGATATATGAAATTAATTTTGAAGAATTTGTGAATTATGATATTGAATTTGTATAAATTGGTTTAGGCCAATTTTAAGATTTGGTGATTTTTGGAATTTATGATTTAGATAGATTGATTTTATATGGAATTTGTGTTTTCTAAGTCCAATTTGAAGAATTAAGTGAATTATGGTATTTATTTTGGATAATTATGGCTTAGGGAATTTTAAGGTTGAGGAAAGAATAAGGAATTTGGGGATTCGATGCATTGGACAAGTAGCTTGCATGGAAATAAGGTGGGTAATATATTTATTTATTGAATTATAAGTTAATTATGTGATTTTGAAAATTCAAGAAAGGAAAAATGTTTATAAGTAGTGTTTTCGAATTTTGATTTGGGAATGGTTTACGAATCATTAAATTCGTTGTGTTTCGAATGTTTGAAAATATTATTAACTTTGTTTCGGAGAATTTGATAAAATCATGTAATGGTTATTTGCGTTGTTTTCAAATTATTGGATGTATATTGTTCAAATCGTTATGATTAAATTATTGTCTTGGAATGATTTAAGAAATGCTTTAAGAAATTTAGTCTATGTTTTAAATTTATTGTTTGGGAAAGATTTGAGGAAAAAGTTTGAGAATTTAAAAAGTTTGAAAAATTGAAGAATTTGAGGAAAATATGGTTTAAAAAAAGTATGTAAGAAATTATTATTTATTATGTTTGAATTATTTCAAGAAATCATGTTTTGAAAAATCAAGAAGAAAATGATTTTAAAAAAGTTATTCTGAAATTGTTACTTTCTTAGTTTTGAATGAGAAATTAATGAATTCATTGACCTTGAGGTTTAAAATCCTTTGGATTGATATGCTTGAAAAATGATGGAATTTAGAAATTATGGAAATTATAAATGGGATTTGTTTGATTTACAAGCTAAATTTGTGTTCGAAAATAAAGAAAGTGAAAGAAAGAAAGTATCGGATTTTGGTATTGATTTGATTGGTTTGACAATAAGGATTTCGAATACCTTTGAAGTGCTATAAAGAAAAAAATCAGATTTTGAATGTTTTCGAATTTGTTATAAAATATTGCTTATGAAAATGATTAAAAATTATGATTTCTAATTGTTTTGAAATAGGTATAAAAATGTTGTTTTGAAAAGTGTTTGGAAAATCATGATTTCATTTGTTTTGGAAAGTAGGAAAACTATGATTTCGAATGCTTTTAGAATTAAGTATAAAATATCGTTTATGTAATCTGTTTGATTTTCGTTTGATGAAATTCCTTGCTTTTGGAATAACTTTAGAATTTTGTTTTATGTTCATGAAAATTGAGACTTTCAATTTGAAAGTTTTCAAAGGTTTTAAATATTGATAGATTTCGAGTATGTCCGAATTACGAAAATCATTACAATAGTTAGATTTATTGTTTCTAAGGATTTTGGAAATTGATTTAAGAAATTGCTATTCATTATGTTCGAATTATTTAAAGAAATTATTATTTATGTTTTTGGAAAATCAAGGAGAGAAATGCTTTTGGAAATCGATTTAAGAAATTAAAATGATTAGTGATTTTTTTTTTACTGTTTTGAATAAAAGGTGAAAATTGTGGTTTAAATTGTGGATGAGAAATGTGTATTATGATTTTAAATGTGTGAGAATTATGTTTCAAAGGAATTGATAAAGTTGTTATCTATTTTGTGTTGCATACCTTGTTGATGAATGATTGTGAATTTGTAAGAAATTGACTGGTGAATTTGTATTTTTGCAATATGACATATGAAATTATGTGCTTAGTGAATGTAACTATGTCTAGTAAGACACGACATGAAAATGTGAAATTTCAAAAAGTGCCTTCGGGCAATCTGCTTGTTTTAAGCATGAATATGTGAATTGTATGGGTTTGGTCAGGTCCCCTCCGTAGAGTCAGTGCAGTGTATCCCTCTGATAGCCTTCTCCCGGCTGCCCGCAAGTGGCTTAGGAGTTCTAATTTCGGACTCCTCTCTGTTCACGGCTGCACATGACCGCCATGCGGGAATGTGCAGCACATCCTGTTAGGATCAAAACCAAACCATTCTGTTATGTTATGTGATTTTTGATTTTGTTTATGTGCGTGAAATTTCTCTTATATGATGCATTCATGTTGAAATTTTGCATGATTTGTGAAAAGTTTGAGAACTTGAGAAATGAAAGTGAATTTTTAATCATGAAATTTCGGAAACTGTTTATGAATGTTTTGAAATAAATGAAGATGTTGAGAAAAATCTTAGAAAATGTTGATGAAGGTTTATGAATGTTTTGAAAAGTTTGAAAACGAGTTTTCTTTTTTTTGGATAAAATTTCCCAATGGGAAAGGTTTGAAAAGTCTGAAAAGACAATTTTCGCTTATGTTTCACTTATACGTATGTTACCCACTGAGCTGTCAAGCTCACCCCACCTTTCATCCCCCAATCTCCAGGTGTTCGAGCAGGAAATCGGATGAAAGAGCGTCAAGTTCGATTTTGCCGCATTTGTATCTTTGTGTAAATTGAGAATTGATATTATTTTTGGCTTGAATTGCCTTTTGTGTACATAAAGCAGTTATTACGGGATGTATATGAATTCGAGACTTGGATATTGATTTTATGATCATAACTGAGTATGATTATGCTTTATGTATGTAATTGGATATTGAATGTGGATTTTGCATATGGATTTTAGATATTGAATGTGGTTGGGATTGATTGAGATTTTATATGATCGATTGAGGATTTTTGAAGTGTTAGGTTTAGATGTGCGTTTCTGCTGATGTTTCGAATTCCAGACGGGAGGTCCGATGTTGATTTGTGTTGTTGGGTTGAGATATTAGAAGTGTATTTTTGCCTTGAGAATTTTTTGGTCGTCAAAATACGATCGTTATCTTTGCCGATTTTTGGTAAAAATCGAGTTAAGATAAGAATAAGAATTAAGAAGTTAGTTTGGTAAAGATGAGATTTGCGTGATTAAGACAAATTATATGAATTGAGTGTTATATGAGGATAAATTTCCTAAAAAAGGAAATTGTATGGATTGATTATGATTTGAATGTGATTGAGTAAAGAGAAAAGGAATGAATAAGAGAAAAAAAAAGAAAAAAAATTATACCAAATTTCGGATGGTTAGTCGAGGTAATCCAACGCGATAAGTTTTCTATACTTTGTGTTTCTCCCGGATGTCGGACATTCGTTTTTCGATTCGCTGCGTTTTGTGTGAGCACTTGTCTCCGTTTTGTTATTTGCATTCCGATTCGCGATTTTCCGCTTTGCTTTCATTTCGTTTCACTTCAGCTATTGCTTTGTTTCCGCTTCGCTTTGCATTATGTCTTTCGCATTTCGTTTCCATCGTTCTTCGTTTTTCGGTTGGGATCCGGTTTCCGGATCGGGTCCCAACACTTTTTCTTCTTTAGATTCTTTTTCTTTGAACCAGAAGAAGAAGAGGCCATCATAAGTACTTGCTTGCTATCCTTCTTGATAGCTTGCTCTGCTGTCTTGAGCAGATTGATCAACTTAGGAATTGTCGTGGATATTTGGTTCATCCGATAGTTTAACACAAACTGTGAATAACTATCAGACAATCCAACTAGAATTAAGTCAACACTTAATTCATAATACATAACAAAACCTAAGACGGCCAACCTCTCAATATACCCATTCATCTTCAGTGCATACTGCACTGTAGATGAACCTGGAGTCATCTTAGTAGTGAAGAGTAGCCTCGAGGTCTCGAACCTTTCAAACCGAGCTTGCTCATCGAAAAGCTCTCTAAGATGAAACACTATGGTATTAGCATCCATAGACTCATGTTGTTTCTGCAGCTCTGGTGACATAGATGCGAGCATAATGCAGGTAGCCATGTCACTGTCTTTGAGATGCTTACGATAAGCTTTCTGATCCTCATTAGAAGCATCAACAGCAGGTGGATCAGGAAGTGGAACATCTAGGACATAGCCCAGTTCCTCAGATCTAAGAACAATTCTCAGATTTCTCAGCCAATTAAGAAAGTTGGGTCCAGTTAATTTATTGGAGTCCATAAGTGAGCGCAAATTCACACTAGAAGTCATCTTCAATCAACCTAAGGGGAGAGAGAGAAAGAATGTTAGAATAGAATTACATGCATGATCATAAGGACTTGCATGACATGCATATGGCTCCCACTAGTTTCAAAGAATCCATAACCCTCATTACGAATCCAAGAAACATTATGACAAAAAGTCCTAGTGGGTCGATATCCGACATTACTAAAAATGACCTTAGGTTTACCTAACAAGCCACCTTAAGTCAATCGGTAGGTATCGGTCATACCAATTGCATCATAGATATCCGACAATACTAAAATGACCTTGGGTTTACCCAACAAGCCACCTTAGGTCAATCGGTAGGTATCGGTCATACTAGTTACATCACAGGTGCAATTATCGACTAGTGCTATCAACTCGTGATGTATGCACACACATTGGGTTATCAACTCTTGATGCGCGTACATCTGATGTACACTACCCAATTTCGCCTCTGTCCACGTTGACCTTGAGTTTACTCAACAAATCAACGCTTCTAGTAAAAACCGACCCATTAATCCGAAAATCTTATTTTCATGGTTCGAACATATCCGTATAGAGTGAGCTTGGGTTTACCCAACAACCCAACCCTATAAGAACTCTGGTTCTTCCCATATTAATGGAAGGGGTTAGTTTTCATATTATGTGTGAGGGTTTCCAGGTCTCATCTTCTTCTTCTCCAAGCTATAGGATTATAGTTACCATGACTATATGGAATGATTTAGGGCAATTCATCAATCACATTGAATCTATACCTAAAATCATCCATCATCCCACGTTTGTATGTGCTAGTCGACTGGTGCATGTGCTAGTCGACTGGTGCATGTGCTAGTCAACTGGTGCATGTGCTAGTCGACTACTTTTGATTACTGTGCACGAACTAGTCGACTGGTGCATGTGCCAGTCGACTGGTGCATGTGCCAATCGACTGGTGCATGTGCCAGTCGACTGGTACATGTGCTAGTCGACTAGTACATGTACTGGCATGCTCTCTAATCGGCTAATTTCTCAATCCGTGTGGTTCAAATTCACAATACCAAGTGTAATATCCTTTACTATGATGTACCAATGAAACACTTTCATTGTATCATGCTTACCATATATAGTTATACTATACATGAAACTTGAAATCAATGAATACACTCTTATTCGTTTAGATTTCCAAATAATTTGAGAATATCAAACTATCACCCTAAGTATCTCTAGGTAGTCTAAACTTTATCAAGATTACTTCGGCACTGGTCACAAAAATTTGTGACGGCCAAAACAATCAAGACAACGAAATACACTAACGAGACGCTAATGTACCATATTTGACATCCGAAAATTTTTGGAAACCCAATTTCAAGAGATTCAATTTGGCAAGCATAAAAAATCAAGATAACATATTTTTAATCACATTAAAAATGATCCAAGGCATTGAAATTGAGAAATACACATTCATTCATTCCAAACAAAACAGCTCCAGCAACTTTCTCAAAACTGCCAAGCTCTGTCTTTTTCTTGAAAAACTCATTGAAACAATTTCAATTAATTCTGAGAAAATTACAGAGGTTACAACATGTTCACAACATGCTTCATGAATGTTTCTCAGGATTTAATTCCAACAAAAACTCATCTAACCTCAGCAACAAAGCCAATATCCTCAACACAGTTATTCCCATCAGCACACAATAAATTCTAAAATAAATAGTAAATCACCTCAAAAACATTTTACCATTCTCATAGACATTCATAAACATCTTAGAGACATGTTGGTGAAAGAAAATCTGAAAAATAATTTTTCTACAATTTATTCTCGAATTTACAAGCATGCCTGTTCAAGGAATGTGCACAAACACAGCAACCAGAACATTAGGGAATAAATTAGCAAAACCATATCAAATCACATTAATAAATTCTGGTCTTCCACAGACATATTCCACAACATCTTATGAACACATCTGGGCAAGAAAATTTCGAAAACTATATTTCTATACTGAATTCGAAATTCACACAGTTAACATGCATCATCGTCACAAGCAATAGGCAGCTCCGACCTAGTTATGATTTCTTCGTTATATACGACACAAGTGGCTCTGATACCACTGTAGGAAAATCCCGGTGTGTGCATCACATACACATGGTGCGGAAAACAAAAATTTTTATTCCGGGACCTTCCCGAAAGCCAGGATCCATGTGACTATATAACAAACTCAAACCATAAAAGCCAAAGGAGACCGTCTCTAACGGTATCCACGCAAAGATCGGAGAACCTAACCGGGGCAAACCCTTTGACCCGGGAATAGTTAGAACAAATTAAAGACTGCTAGATCTTACCTTTGTTCTTGGAGAGCTATGAAGAAACGATGAAGGAGAGGAGAAACTTGGAGATCGTTGATGGAGAGCTTAAGAAGAAGAACTCTTTCTCCTTTTAAAACCTAAGCTTTTGATTTTCAAGAACCATCTTAAAAACCCACGACATCAACACACCTCATCTTTTTATTAGCCTTTGTCTTTAACCATTTAATGCATTAAAAGCTAATGGTGGATCATACATCCACGTTAGCCTTTATATATATATATATATAAAGTTAAAATGAGATAAGGCTTATCCTCCTCTTCTCCTTTTCACGTAAATCATATATATTAATTAATTAATTAATTAATTAATTAAGTAATTATATATAAATGCTGAAGTGGTCCAGTCACACTGGGGTTGATCCTACCGGCCTACCGGGTCCCGGTATGGAAAAACCACCGGAAACCTTTTTCAGCAATATCGATGTCGCGATCTCATCGGGACATATCTCGATCTCATCGGGATCCATTTAATCCTATTGCTCTCCATTTATTGGATCTCTGTCCAAAACTATTTTACGAATTCTTCGAGTCACTCTTATGCGTGTGACCCATTAGGTTCCCGGTTATGTTGGCCACTTAGATTAACACTTAATCTGAGCAAGTCATGAGTGGTATCTAGCAACACATCATGACCCCCAATTGACCGGAAAGTAATTGGTTTGACGAATGAACCTATATTCATCATGAACCATATCACGAACCTTTCCATAGACAATTACCGTGCAATTCGTCCTTTCACCATGCTATACCCCACTTGGTTATAAGTATGGACAAAGTGTCAACTCTTACTAGACTGACTAAGTCAAATCTAGTCCAAGTGATATTAGTTCTTATCCTGGGACTCATTACTTTATATGTCACTGAAGACACTCTTCATGACATATGTACTCCGGCCAGAGATTTCCAAGTAATGACCCTGACAAGAGGCCATGGGTATCATCTTCTACTATCACAGAAGTGGTGAATCCTTTATTGGCTACTCAATTACCTTCGAATACCTCAAGTTGTACCCAATCACCACCCTATGAGCGACCTCTGTAAGGCAACAAGGAATGGAGTCAAAGCACGAAATCAAGATATCAAGATATCCTTGAGCACCTCAAGTCTAAGGATATTTACACCATTGCTATGATGAGATTATCACTGACATTAGAATAGGACATCCATGTGATGATCTCATAGCAGGTCATCCAATGTACTTACTACCTCTAGTAAGCATTCACATCTCAACCTTAAATATCTCATATTTACAGTTTTTGAGATCCACTGCTTGATCAAATCAAGGTGCTTGAGATGTGCTAGTCTCTCCGGATTACCGATGTCCAGTTTCAGTAATCCTATGACTAGGGATTATTTAGATACTGATATAATTGCACATGATAGGAATCTCAGTAGTATGATCACATCACAATTTCCTTCATGCTATGTCATGTACCATGGACTTCATTAATTTGGTTATTGATCAATATCAGTCCATAAATAATGAACATCAAATTAATGAAATATGTCTTTATTTATTTATTCATAAAGTATGTACATGACTTTGTACAAAACGCGATAAAGGCGATTGCCTTTAGGGCACTACTCTAACAGTATCAATGATAGATAAGCTAGTGCCAAAAATAAACATATAATCCACATAAAAAGTATGATCACACAACCATTGATGTTAGGTTTCACGCAAATGTAAGAATCAACGTCACAAGAGGTGAAACCATGTTTGAAAATCTCACTTTCAAATTTCTCATGCTACTATTTGGGAGCTTATTTAAGTCCATACAAAGACTTAACCAACTTACACATCTTTTGTTCTTAACCAGGCACTCTAAATCCTTCGGGCTAGACCATATAAATTTCCTCATCAAGATCACCATTTAAGAAAACTATCTTAACATCCATTTGGGGCATATGAAGCTTAAATACTGAGGCAATAGCAAAAGACATCCTTATAGATGCAATTTTAGTAATAGGAGAGTAAGTAACAAAGAAATCCAATCCTTCCTTTTGTTTAAAGCTTTTAATCACAAATCTTGCCTTCAACCTCTCAATGGTTCCTTCAGGTCTCAATTTCTTTTTGAAAATTCACTTACACTTCAAAGGCTTACAACCTTGAGGTAGATAAACTAAAACCCAAGTTTTATTAGACATGATTGACTCTAACTCACTATATATGACTTCTTTCCAAAAGGTAGCATCCACAGATCTCATTGATCTTCCCCAATAATATAAGACACCACAAAACAATCATCTATCTCCTCAGGTTTTTTTTTACCATAAAGGAAGTAATAAAGTCATAACCAAAACTGGTGAGTAGTCTAGCTCTTTTGCTTCCCCTCAGTTCAATATTTTCTTCTTCCTCTATGTCGTCATTAGTAGAAGAACTAAGGATAGACTCTCTAGGAACTTGTACACGCACTTTCATAGGAAATATATCCTCAAAGAACACTGCATCTCTTGACTCAATAATTATCCTGTAAGTGTTAGATCCCTCTTCCTTAACCATAAATCTATAGGCAACATTATTAGAGGCATATTCCACAAAAATTGAATCAATGGTCTTAAACCTAATGTTCTTCCACTTATGTTTAGGTAGAGCAACCTTAGTAAGACACCCCCACACTTTCAAAAAATACAAGTTAGGTAGATAACTTTTCCAAATTTCATAAGGCTTTCGATCTAGTTTCTTATAAAGGACTTTGTTTAGAACATAACAAGCTGAAAGAATAGCTTCTCCCCATATAAAGTTGGGTAAACAAGGAAATGAACATTGCATTCATCATATCCTTAAGCGTATGACTTTTCCTCTCGGTTATTCCATTTTGTTTACGTTTATAAGGGGCTAAAAGCTCATGAATAATACCAACTTTTTCACAAAAATCAGTACTATACTCACCACCACGATCAGACCTTAATCTCTTAATTTTCCTTTCCAATTGATTCTCAACCTCAGCTTTGTATTTCATAAACATTTCCTCCATATCACTTTTATTTTTCAGTAAGTAAACCTTAGTAAATCTAAAACAATCATCCACAAAAGCAATATAATATCTCATTCCTCCTTTACGCATATTATTCTTAAAATCACACAAATTCTAATAATTATGACTCTCTCTCGATCATTGACTTAAAATTTCTTAGAGTGTTTAGCCTCAACACAAATTTGACATTTTTCCATTTCATTAGTGATCTGGTTAGGCAATAAGTTTTAAGTTTTGCATCCTCTTAATTGACCTCACATTCACACGCCCAAGTCTAGAGTGTTGTAAGTCTAGAGACTCGACAATAGAAGCAGAAGAAGTAGATGCATTCATTTCAATGTCAAGTACAAATAAACCCCCATTACAAAATCCTTTACTAATAAAGTTCCCATTCTTAGTAAGGACTAGCTTATCAGAGTCAAAAGTAAGTTTAACACTAACCTTCTTAAGTAATACTCTAGAAATCAAGTTTCTACGAACATTAGGAACAAACAAAACATTTTCTAATGCTAAAATTTTTCCAAAAGTGAGTTTAAGAGTGACCATCCCAACTCTTTGGACAAGAACTCTGCTGGAGTTGCCTATGTATACGAATTCACCATCAACAACTTCACTCAACTCCTTGAACAAGTCCTTGTTAGTGCGGATGTGGTATCTGGCTCTTGTATCAATGATCCACTCGACCAAATTTCCAGCAAGATTTACTTTGATCACCACAACAGTAATGATCTCCTCATCATCATCCCCAACTTTGACCATATTAGCTTGCTTATTAAAGCTCTTTTTCTTACCCCATTAGTACACCTTCTGGTTTCCTTCCCCAAACTGTTGTGGTTTCTGTCTTTATGGTAATGTTGTCAACTACAACCAAATTAATACCAACTCTAATAATGAAATATTTAGTTAGTTAAGAGTTGAGATCGTTCCCACGAGGAATCTATTGGTAAATATTATACGAGTTGAAAACTAAAACAAAATGGGGGTTGAATTAATGTGATTTTAAGAAATTAAAAATGACAAAATTGGAAATAAACAAAAATATTCAGATTTGGAAAATCAATAAACAAAAATGACTCAAGGTGGCATAATGAGGAGGCGTGGTGGGACAACGAAAGGCGCGGTTGAACGGAGACAAAAAGAGAGAAATCGATGGATGAGGGGGATTGGGGGGTGATGGACGAAGGTCGATTTAGTTTAAATGACAACGATGTTGTTTGAAATTAAACCAAATGACATCGTTTTCGCTTTTTTTAAAATGCTAAACCAAAAGCAAATGATGAAATTTACGACTAAAGTTTACAAACAGAATTTATTGACAGACTAGCGTCGATAAACTCAATTTATTTACTCCGCTAAGCATTCTCGCTATCTTTACCGACAGACATTTCTTACTATCACTATATTTCGTTGAAAATTTTGCTGGGTTAATTTCTCTCTATATTTATTGACAGATATTTTTCCGTTGCAAATTGAAAATTTTCCCGATAATTTTATCTACAGAACATGATTTTCCGTTGGTAGTTTCCAACAATTTTGTTTCTGTTAGTAATTGTCCATTGCTAATAACGAATTTTCTTGTGGTGTAATTGTCACTTTAGATTAGCAAAACTGAACATCAAATCCTACTAATATGGCTGTAAGTTAAATCAATCAATTCCTAGTTGTGCACCCTAGAGATCAATCAATTCAATCATAAAAAGCAATACGAAAGACACTTAATATTCATCAATGAAATAAACTTTATTCATAAAATCTCACACATACTAGATAATAGCGTGGTTCCCTTCAACTAAGAAGACGGATATAGCTACTCATAATAGACCCAACAGAAAAGTAGCAGACCACATAGTCTCCATATCTGCACTTTCTCAGAAAATATGAAAACTTCCCCAAAACCAGAAGAACCATAACACTAAAACATAAAAGATGATGTAACTCGCAGTGTCTTCTCTTCTCTCTTATCATTATCTTATCATATACATCTCTCCTCCAAATCAGGTGGCAGATCCCCCACCTATAGACAATAACTTGATTCCTAAAATAATTAAAATCCTAGGTGTATCTAATCTGTTTTCAAATCAGATTCTGCATATAGCTTTTTCCTTGCACGTGCCCACACTTAGTCAATTATTTTTGTACCAGCTAGAAATTCGAATTCCTTATACTTTTCTTACTTCTTTTTTATTCAAATTCTTCTCCCATTTTTTGAAAATCATCCGAGAGCAATTAAAAAACAAGTTCATTAATTTTAAATAAAAATTTCAACACATTGAAGAGATTTATATCCAAAGTTAACTAAAAAATAACAACTTATCAAATTCCCCCACACCAATCTTTTGCTCATCCTCGGCAAACTATATTTACAATCAATTGACCAACTAATCAACTTCCTTTATTCCAAGTTTCACAATAGTAAATAGTGTACACTTTAAGAGTCAAACAATTTTGTAACCAATGAATGCCCCAGAGTTAATCATTCAAGTAATATAAACAAAGTCAATTTAACCAATCTTATTTCAAAAACTAGCACATAATAATAGCAAACTCTCACAGATTGAATTTCACTCAAATCACTCAAGTGTTTGTTGGTCCAGTATCTCACTTAAATTCTTCTAATGCAAATATTCTACCATACACTTGCTTTTTCACCAACTTTTCACCACTTGTAATACAAACATGCACAAATCAAAAGGACTTTATTCAAGGTTGTATTAGACTATAGGTAAAGGTAAGGATTTATAAACAGAAAGGGAAAAAAATCATAAACATTAGCAAATCATCTAACCACTTGTGGAGACACAAATTCAATTACAAAGGAGTCAACAACGTCATTCCATAGAGATAGATTACTCCATAACTTATTTTCCATTACTGTATTATTAATTTTTTCTCTTTTTTCATCAATGTACTGATATTTAAAGACAGCAGTACAACACATAATTCAAATCTAAATCTCTTCAATTTCCTTTCATCTTTTTTATCTTTTTCCTTGCTTTCCATATATCTCCAAATAAGTTTGACATAAATTGTGGTTAGAATGCCTACTTACATTTATGATGGGTGAAGATATGAGAGGTTTTAGTTGTTTATTATGGGTTTATCAAGAAAAAGAGTTCAGCTTAAAAAGTTTAACAAAGGATATTGAATTAGGTTGGCTTTTTACTATAAAGGGTTAAAACAAAGATGGACTTTATCATTTTTTTTGCACGTATGTATAGATGTGGTCTCAAATTGATTCTAAGCAAGTTCTAGAGAAAAATTCACCTTAGAAGATAATCACGCATCAAAGAAATACACATTGATATAGATGTTTCAATCTTTTAGGCCAAAAACTCATAGGTTAATGCATTTCACCATAATTATACACTATGTTTAATCATATGATTGCCAAAACTTGACTAAGTGTATACACTTGCATTTCTTAACTAAGTGACATCTGTTGTCCTAAAATAAATTTAACTCAAGTTATGAGCACTACTGAAGCCTTTAAAAATGGAAGTCTAAAACGTGTCAAAGTTGGTTAATCAATTGCAAACAAGTCAATAATCATTCAAAAATTTTCAACAAAGATTCCTAACTATCAATTACATGGAACATACCTCATCCCCACACCTAACTCATACATTATCCCCAATGTAATGACATAAGA
Source organism: Erythroxylum novogranatense (assembly GCA_029891385.1). Classification (NCBI taxonomy): domain Eukaryota; kingdom Viridiplantae; phylum Streptophyta; class Magnoliopsida; order Malpighiales; family Erythroxylaceae; genus Erythroxylum; species Erythroxylum novogranatense. The sequence continues at coordinate 33,198,864 of CM057233.1, read as the reverse complement.
TAAAAGAAGAGAGAAAAGAAAGCTTTTCTATTATTTGAGCATCAAAATCATGGGGTTGGTGGGTGAGGAGGTTGAAATCCTTGATGTGTCCAATATGCCATCAAATTGTGATCCATTCGGTGCATTTGGCATTCAATTCAAGTTAAACAAGCGTCCAAATTGGCTTGGGGAGGTTGGCTACTACTCGGTTTATCTGTGACAACTCGACTCCTTATGGTCGGACATGGGTTGGAAGGGACAACTGGACCTAGATTAGTGAAGGATATCCTTCTATGACTCATGTCCACAATTCCTATCCTACACTAGCATTCCATATCCAAAGGTTTTATGGCACAAGCCACAATCATGTTAGTACTTTTAAGGTCTAATAAATCCAAATTAACGACCAATTAAGTGATGTAAGACCCTAATATTAATAGTTTGGATTTTTTGTTTAACATATATTGAAATTGCATCAAAAACCAAAAACCCAAATTAACTAGAATTTGTTTGTCCATACATCATAAAAAATAAAATTCAACCTTAAAAGTGTACTTGTAGAATCTCGACACCCTGAAAATTGTACGCTAAGAGTCAATGTATGATTTTGAAAATAGGATTTTTAAATACGAACTCTTAAATGCACTGGCATTATATGGATGAGGTTCTACAGACCATAGAGTCCACAATTCAAATGCATGAAAACCACTATGATAATCACAACGAGAACTTACAAATGGTTCATTTCTAACATCATCACCTGATATAAAACCTATGGCCACATTAAATTCAGCAACAGATAATGCAAATTCCTTACCCATAAGTCTAAATTCCAAAATTCCTTCAGTAAACAAGTCAAATTCTTTATGAGAATTAAATTGAAATATGCTATAAAATTCTCTTGTTAATTTAACATATGTAGGGTAGCCAATTTTAACAAACACATTCTAAAAAATGTGTCCAACAAGTTGCTCAAAAGAATCACGAACTTGTAAAGCTTCAAAAGTGTCAGTAAGAACATACTTACCTGGGTAGATTTTGCGTTGGCTTAGTTGTTGAAATCTTTGGTTGTCCTCTGGTAATGGAAAATAAGTGAAAGCTCCACTTCATGAATTCCATTGGATTTTTTTTCTCGAATTGCTTACCTTTTTTAGTGCGATTCCTCCTTGAAGGGCCTGGTGTTGGTTTAGACATTAAAGGGATTGATGGAGTTGGTGCTACCACTATGGTGTTCAATAGAGGTTGGGTGTTTTCAAATGAAGTGATTGGTAAAGCTAGCTTACGTGAATCACTCTTTTTACGGTGCATGGTTCCAATCGTTGTGAAATTGTAGTCTTAAAACACGAAAAGGAAAGCACAAAACTGACAAACATTTAGACTAGAAAATGGGTGGGTTACGGTGGGAAGGAGGGTAAAAGGTTGAGTTTTTCATTAGAAAGATGTGGATGTTTACTAATTCGGTAGTGGGTGTGTGAAATTGTAAGTGAGTGAAGGTAAGAGCAAGAGATAAATGAAAGTGGGGAGGTAAAAATGTGATGGGTGGTAAAATGATAGTGGGTGGTGGGAAAGAATTTTTTTATATAAAATTAGAATTGAAAATATTAACAATTGAAAATACTAAAGGGAATGGAGTTGAATCAAAACAAGTCAAACAAATTTTAAAAATTAATAAATATTGAAAAAAAAAATTGAACATGAAATTTTTGGGTTGCCCCCAAATGTGCTTGTTTTAAGTCGTCAGCTGGACGTGTTCACCGACTTACTTGATCAAAGATAAGATTGGGGCTACTAGCTCTATCTCTTCCACATTCTCGATTGGAGAGTTCTCACAATATAGTTTTAGACGGTGTCTGTTAACCTTAAACACCTTGGAAGTGTCTAAACTTTGAATTTCTACCGCACCATGAGAAAATACATTAGTAACGATAAATGGTCCTAACCAACGATATCGTAATTTTTCTAAAAATAACTTAAGATTTGAATGATAAAGAAAAAAAATTTGTCCTACTGAAAACTGCTTCCTAAAATTCATTTTATCATGAAAAGCTTTAGTTTTTTCCTTATAAATTTTTGCATTTTCATAAGGTTAGTTATAGATCTCTTCTAACTCTTTCAATTGCAACTTCCTATTGTTACTAGCCTCTACCAAATCCATGTTTAACTGGTTCACAGCCCAGTAGGCTCTATGTTCTATTAGCACAAAATTTCTAGAGATGAGGATCATCCCATATGTAATATTTTGTTAGTAGTGTGCCCTAGGCCAATGGATAGTTGTGATTCATGTATTAACATTATGACTTGTTAATAATATATTATGAGGTATTCCTTTCATATATGCATGTATTTCGTTTACGTAATGTGATTTACATTCCATGAATGGTTTTAAACTTATGTCATCAAGTATGTGACTTGATAGTAAAACCATAAGCGTTATAAGACTATTCTAGACTATCCCTGGTCGATCATTATTGGTGGAACAATAATGAATTAAGGCTAGTATGTGTTCTTGTTGATGATCGCGTTTTACAGATCGTGGATATAAGATATCAAATCAGAAACATAGATATATGTTAGAGAAAATATATTGGACCGACCCACATAAAGAATACTACATGGTTTTATGTCATTAGTGATTCTTAATATGGTTTAAATTTAGTCCTTTGACCTAAAGTCATCATGGTTCCCTATATGAGGAATTCATTATTTTGATATTAGACGAAGTTATTCTTAACCGAACAACAAGTAGTCTTATGTTGGACATCAAATGAATCATGCAGAGGGATGTGAATGACGTAGATGGGATTTGTACCTCTCTTAAATGAGAGAGATATCATTTGGGCCTCTTGACAAGTGTGACTAAAGAAATGCATGGTCGTGCTCAAATGAATTGATGAAGAGTCATCAATGTCATTTGTTATAATCAGTCAACTTGGGGATCAAGAAACTATGATTAATCAAAGGTTGACATGTACCATGCCTTGTGATTAATCTTAATATCGTGTTATAAAATGATGAGCTTATAACCATGGTTATAGGTTAAATCGGATTATCGATCCTCATTTGATTTATGTATTCATAATGTCTTGCTAGAGGCCGTTTGTGACTTATGGACCTTGAAGTGTGATCAAGCCCATTGCCAACATCAAATGAGCCTACAGGGTCGCACACAAAGAGTTATGTGATCTGGGCTTATTCTCTTGGGCCTAATTTATTAGGTATTGAATAAATATATGTAGATATATTTATTGGGCTAGATTAAATTAAGTTGTCGGGCTTTTATTATATGAGATATAATGGGCCGAAACTTATTGGGCTTCAATGGGATTAGGGTTTCTCTACAAATAGAGAAACTTAGGTCTCATTATAAAGAGATACTATTATCACGTGAAACCCTAGCCACCATCCGAGATGAAAATCGTGCGACATTCGGGAAGAGTTTCAGAACATGCTAGTGTTGGATCGGAAAAAGAAAGCATGCTTAGTTTGGAGAAACGATAGATTTCAAAACTTTTTAAGAAATCATCTTGCAGCGGAAGCAATATATCCAAATCAATATGCTAATCCATACATGATATGGTATAAGGATAATAAAACCAAGAACAAGATAAAAGGAATTACCGACTCCTTCGCTACAGCTTTAAATCCTCGCTGCGCTATCCTCTCCTTCTTGTATCCAAATCCTTTGCCTTTGAGTCTTTTCCTTTAGCAATCTATCTTATTCCTTGTAGTAGTATCCTCTACCAATTAGATTTACCACTTGTTCTTCAAGGACAACTAGGTTAACAAAATCCTTTGGTGGGAAAGGAGAAGAAATATTTGGAGGAGATTTTCTTAGAAGAAGAAGAACCAAAATTGAAACTCTTTCAATTCTTTTCACTTAGGAATTTCGGTTCTCTCTTGCATGAAAAGAGAGAATTTCTAAAAAACATGCAAGAACCCTTTCTTACATCTCAATTTCGAAATATGCATGAATGGAAAGAGTGAGAGGCATCCAATGCATCACTTCTTACATTAATCACTCATCAAATAGCCAATAAATGAGACTTACTTCATTTATCTTTAAAATGGCTATTTGAAAAGACCATAACCTATAATTGAATACCCATTTCGGTTTTGGCAAGAAGAAAGAAGGAAGATGGTCCATCTAATGAACATCTTTCATCTTTAATCTAATGAATGCAAACAGGTTACATGCCAACATTAAAAGCCAACCATTAAACCATTTAATGGTAACTTCATAACTCCATTTAATAATGATGAACCATAATAAAGACCATCTTTATTTAGTATTTTAATGTCAAATGTGTGGTTACACATCTAACCTAACACAATTTCGAAATTGCTTCTTCTCCATTTAAAAAAAATTGTTTTAATATAATTAATCTAATCAATTACATTAAACCAAAACAAGCCCATTTCTAAATGAACATATGGGCTTCAAATTAACCATTAATTAGTATAAGCTCATCATTCAATTATGGACTTCTAAAGCCTCCAAACTACTTCTTACTTAGCTTGATAACCTTCCTTAAAGCCAAGTGGGGAATCTTATTGGACTTTGATAATTCAAGCTCCAATAAGCCCAGAAATAATTCAATCTCATTGGAATTAATTCTAGCTTATTAACTAAATGTCATTCCACTAAAGACAATTAGTTGAACTCTTGAATTATTAAATATTATGAGAATATGTCCAATTGCAAACCCTATTTAGAACCTTATTATAGTCATCCGCACAACAAAGGGTAAAATTATCGTTTTGCCCTTATGTTGGTTTTTCCTTCTAGATCTCTCATTTTACTTTATATGGTGATTAACGCATAAGATCTCATCTTAGTGTTAAGACTTGATGGGTAGCTAGTCCATCAAACTACTGGCGCCAGTTTAATCACCAAATCTCCTTAAAACATCTAGAAGAGATGATAACACTATAAACTCTTTATCTGAGTGAATGTTCCCTGATACATGTTTCAATTAATAATTCCAACATGCGAACCTTTGGATTAATACCTGTAAAAATCCATTCCGATCATATCAAAATTATAATGAAACACATATGAGTTCACCACTCATCAAGATTGTGGTTCATAATAGCGAATGCTTAAGTTGTATGTTTAAGATTAAAGTAACGCCCACTTTATTCTTGAAAACATACTTGATTCAATTCATTTAATAGTGCCATTATCGATAGTCTACTACTATCATGATATGAAACTCATCATTTCCTTTAAGTAAACTCCTTTACTTATATGGAGATAAATCGCAACACTACTGTCTAAACCATAATCAAACGACCAACTTCATTATTCAACTGTGAATCAATTAATTGATTCTAATAATATACATGTTTCCCATACATCTCTATGTATATGTATATTACTTACAAATGAATCTTGGTACCTTATGACCAGATATATAATGCTCATACAGATAAAACCAAACTCTTTTGTTTTATTAATAATAAATAATTTCATTACAAAGCAGAATCGAAGAAGATAAAGTTACATGTAAATACACTTGCTTTCGAGGCACTATATTTACATAACTCCAACAATCTCCCACTTGCCCTAAAGCAAGTTTGACATATCCTTCATTCCCATCCCTTCTAGGTGACCCTCAAAGCTCTTTTGAGTCAATGTCTTTGTGAACGGATCAGCAAGGTTTTGCTCTGTAGGAATCTTTACCACATCTACTTCTCCACGTTGTATTATCTCCCTTATGAGATGATACTTTCGCTCAATGTGTTTGGAAGCTTTGTGGTTCCGAGGTTCTTTAGAATTAGCCATTGCTTACTATTATCACAATAAAGTGTAATGGCTTTTACGCCTCTGGAACTACCTCCAAATCATTTAGGAACTTCCGAGCAGGCGCTTCCTTTCTTTGCTTCACAAGCGCAACATACTCAACCTCCATAGTCGAATCAGCAATACAAGATTGCTTGACACTCCTCCAAACTATGGCTCCACCTCCTAAAGTAAATATAGAACCGAAGTTGATTTTCTTGAATCAACATCGATTGAAATCGAATCCGTATATCTGTCGGAATAAGATTACTTCGAGTAAACAAGCATTAAGTTCTTAGTCCTACGAAGATACTTAAATATACACTTAACCGCATGTCCAATGTTCCATTCTGGATTGGATGAAATCGCTACCGGTCCCATCGCGTAATGATATCCGGTCTAGTGCACAACATTGCATACATCAAACTACCAACTGCCAAGCATATGGAATGTTACGCATCGTTCAACCTCCTCTTGGGTTTTAGGTGCTTGTTCCTTTGAAAGTTTGATTCCATGTCTAGTAGGAGTGAAACCCTCTTGGAATCTTCGTGGAGAACTTATTGAGCATATTCTCAATGTAAGTTAGTTGAGACAAAACTATCTTCTTGTTCTTACGATCCTTATAAGTTTGATCCCTAGAACATAGGTAGCCTCTCCCAAATCCTTCATTAAAAAGCTGTTCATTCAGCCATCCTTAACCGCAGATAACATTCCCACATCATTCCCAATGAGCGAATGTCATCAACATCTGAGGATTAGGAAAGTAACCTTACCTTCTTGTATTCTTTTGTAAACACAAGGCTCATCTAGGTTTTGTATGAACCCATAGGTTTTGATAGCCTTATCAAACCTAATGTTCCAAGACCTAGATGCTTGCTTAAGTCCATAAATGGACCTTTGCAACTTGCAAACCTTATGCTCATTACCTAGCTCAATGAATCCTTCTGGTTGGGCCATATAAATGGTCTCCTCAAAATCTCCATTCAGAAATGCGGTCTTGACATCCATTTGCCATATTTCATTATCGAAATAGGCTGCTATGGCCAAAAGAATCCTGATGGACTTAAGCATGGCAACCGGACAAAAAGTCTCCTCGTAGTCTATACCCTCCTTTTGAGTATAGCCTTTAGCTACCAATCTAGCTTTAAAGGTCTCTACCTTTCCATCCGATCCCCTTTTCCTTTTGTAGATCCATTTACACCCTACAGTTTTTAGACCTGGTGGTAGATCTACAAGGACCCAGACTTCATTAGTATACATAGAATCTATTTCCGATTCCATTGCCTTGAGCCATTTTCTGCATCAACATCATTAATAGCTTTGTGTATACGTAGCGGGATCTGTTTCTTCTTGATGCGAGATGGCAATTAAGCCTTCTCCTAAACCCGAATACCTATCTGGTTGTCTCACAACCCTCCCACTACGTCTAGGCACATCTTGATGTTGGGTTGCACTTCGATTCAACTCTTGAATCCATTTCGACATCTTGTTCATCATATCCAAAACAACTCTTGGTTTGGATGAAATTGCTAACTCCTTTAGTACTACTTCACTTCTTCCTTTGTGATTTCTCACAAACTCTTCCTCTAAGAAGTTTGCATTTGTCGACACAAATACCTTCCTATCATGAGGACTGTAAAAATAGTACCATCGAGTTCCCGTAGGATATCCTACAAACAAACATACTTCTGACCTTGGTTCCATCTTTGTGGATTCAGGCTTTAGAACATGAGCTGAACAGCCCCAAGTCCTCAAGTGCCTCAATGAAGGCACTCGGCCAGTCCACAACTCCCTAGGTGTTTTAGGCACCGATTTGGATGGAGCAAAGTTAAGAAGATATGTTGCCGTTTGTATGGCATATCCCCAGAACAATTTTGGAAGGCTAGCATAGGACATCATTGATCTTACCATTTCCAATAGAGTTCTATTTCTCCTCTCTGCTACACCATTCTATTGAGGTGTACGAGGTCGACAAATTGAAACAATTCCATTGTCAATTAAATATTCTGGAACTCTCGGATAAATACTCACCACCTCGATCGATGGAAGTTTGTTTTAATGGTTTGCCAAGTTGCTTCTCAACTTCACTTTGAATTCTTTGAACTTTTCAAAGATTCACTCTTTTTATGCATCAAATACAAATAGCCATGTCTTGAGTAATCATCTATAAAAGTTATGAAATATTCATACCTCCTCTAGCTTGTACATTCATGGGCCCACACACATCAGTATGTACCATGTCCATGTGGATTCAAATATGTTTCCTTTAGAAGGAAATGAGGCTTTTGTCATTTTCCTTCAATACAAGATTCACAGTGGGTAATGGATCACTATCCAAGCCCATAAGGATCCCATCCTTTACTAGCTTTGTCAAGTCTTTTCGATTGATATGACCCATCCTTAGATGCCACAGATACTTTGAATTAATGCTAGAGATATTGGATTGTCTTGGTTTTATCAATTACGTGGTGTTTAGTGAGCCTTTCATAGGTTACTATAAAAACAATCCTGTTTAATTATCGCTTCACAAATAAAATCCTTATTCTCATATATTGAAACAACCTTTTCAAAATATAAGGAATAGCGATTTTATTAGACAAAAAAGAAATCATGTTCCTTACAATCATTGGCATGTAATAAACATCTTCCAAATATAACCTATGACCACTAGGAAAGTCCAAGATAACTACTCCCACGATTACTGCTGAAACATAGGAACCATCTGCTATCTTAACTTGAAAGCGGCCTTTAGGAAGTCTTTTCCTTCTTTGGAACCCTGAAAAGAATTACAAACATGGTTAGTGGCTCTGAATCTAATATCCAAGAAGTAGATAAATCGCCACATTTCTAGTTCCTAACAAACTTAGGAAGCCCATACCTTGTTTGCTTTTAAGGGACTCTAGGTAGGCTGGACGGTTTCTTTTCGATGGCCCATCTCATCACAAAGGAAACACTTTCCTTTGATGTTCTCTTTGGCCTTCTTTTTCATGGGTTTGGCCTTGACCCTATTTGGGCCTTCTTTTCATTGGACCCTTCTTCTTTCCTTGCCCTTACCCTTGGGCTTAGAAGAAGAAGCTACATTAACCGGCCCATGAGCCTTAATATTCAATATTTCCTCCGTGCTCTGAGGGTATTCATCAACTCACTCAAGGTGTAATCCTTCTTTGTTGAGCTCATAGTCCAACTTAAACCTGCTGAAAAGAAGAGTTTAAGCTATTGATGATCATAATCATCTGCGTGTTAGCATCCATATCCACCCCAAGCATCTCGACCTCGGTGACCGCAGAGATTACCTTCATCATGTAATCCCTTTTGGTTCACGAGTTTCATCCGAGATTATGAAAGGTTTGGATAGCTTTCACTCTTGCAGACCTAGTCCTCACACCAAACATCTCATGTAGGTGATGGACCATTACTAGCAGTTTTCATACAAGCAATTTGCTTTTGCAACATGCATTGACGAAGCGAAATATAACACTTAGTAGTCTTGTTAGCGATTACGCCAACGCTCATGTTGTTGGACTTGCTCGGGAGTTGCATCTCCACTTAGAGGTGTAGGCTCATTTTCGATTAACACCCATGAAATCGTTCATATTGAAGAACAATGTCAAGGTTACGTCTCCATTCATTAAACTTGTCTCCATTTTCCAATTTGTTATTAGTCAAGAGTAGGGTGAGTGGATTCATTTTGTGGTTGATTATGTCGAAAATATAAATTATTAAAACATGAGCATACTAGTCAACAATTTATGGAACTTTGTATAAAATCATGATGCATGTATGCATGATGATAAATTTAACAAAACTTAAAAAATTAAAACATTATCATTGTTATTTTCTTATCTATAACAGACTAAGTGACGATGGGCCATCTTATCTATTAAAAGAAAAGCTGGGACCCTCCCACTCAAAAACTACCAAGCATCTCATGCTCAATTTTTTAAAGCGTCTTAATTTGGTCCATACTTTTACCAACAGAGCTACGGTGGGCAGTTTATTGATAAAAAATATTGAGTGTATAACCATTTGATTCATTCACTAAAGATACCTACAAATCATGCCTCGGTGGGAGGTCATATTTGCTATCATTAAGTGGACTTATCCTTAAGGAGACCCAAACCATGCAAGATCTAGGATCCATGCCCTCCGATGGGGAGTAACACTTCACCACATGCAAACGGGCCATCATTTCGAGACCGTGGACTCTCACAGGAGCATCCTCTCCCACTCAATCTTTTTGGGCTTTAAGTTTTAAATACCATCTTGTTTAGATGCAATTTATTATCCATCCTATATTGTTTCATTATATATCCCATACATAATGAATGCATGGCAAGGCCTAGGGTTGGCAATTTTCTAAATGACATGCAATCACATAATATCACATATTACAAGCATTCATTTCTCCATTCATCACATGAACTAATAAAGCCACTTTTGATTGTCCATCCTAGAAACATAAAATAATTACAAGCCTTTTAGGCCCAAAATATGCTTCTTCATCTTGGATCTTCTGCTTCGAACTCTTCGCTAACATGATCCGGCCCATTCGGTAAACAAAATGTAACGGCATTTATGAAATTAGAATTTTGTCATTTTGAAAAATAAAATTCCAGCACTAGATTTTTAGAAAACCAAATCTTTGTTTTGACAAAAAATTCCAGCACTTGTTTTATTAAAACCGAAACTCATTTCATGAAAATTAAACACAGCACTTAGTATTTTAGCAAAACCGAAATTGGATTCTTTGAAACAAAAAACCAGGACTTGTTTTCCAATCATAACTGAAATATGATTCATTGAAACAAAATTCCAGCAACTTAGTTTTCACAAAACTTATGCCAAAACACAAAAGGATACACGAAAATTTTACCTTTCCATTTCTTCAATCCATGGCTGCTCCTTCTTCATCATTACATCAATTTGTACATTACAAAATCAAATAAAATAGAAAAAAACCAAGGAGGAAACATGGTGATGATAGACCACCCTCCTTGTTACAACCAAATGAAGAAATCTTACAAGATAAAATTTAACTTCTATGGACAACCAAAAGAGCAACATACACCATATATATTTATATCACATAAAATATGCAGTATACATAAAAGATTGCCAACCCATGCATCCACCATATAGGAACCGAAATCATGCATGAAAACTTGGCTCGATACCAATTGTTGGATCGGAAAAGAAAGCATGCTTAGTTTGGAGAAGCGATAGATTTCAAAACTTTTAAGAAATCATCTTGCATCGGAAGCAATATATCCAAATCAATATGCTAATCCATACATGATATGGTATAAGGATAATAAAACCAAGAACAAGATAAAAGGAATTACCGACTCCTTATTCACGACTTTAAATCCTCGTTCGCTATCCTCTCCTTCTTGTATCCAAATCCTTTGCCTTTGAGTCTTTTCCTTTAGCAATCTATCTTCTTCCTTGTAGTAGTATCCTCTACCAATTAGATTTACCACTTGTTCTTCAAGGACAACTAGGTTAACAAAATCCTTTGGTGGGAAAGGAGAAGAAATATTTGGAGGAGATTTTCTTAGAAGAAGAAGAACCAAAATTGAAACTCTTTCAATTCTTTTCACTTAGGAATTTCGGTTCTCTCTTGCATGAAAAGAGAGAATGTCTAAAAAACATGCAAGAACCCTTTCTTACATCTCAATTTTGAAATATGCATGAATGGAAAGAGTGAGAGGCATCCAATGCATCACTTCTTACATTAATCACTCATCAAATAGCCAATAAATGAGACTTACTTCATTTATCTTTAAAATGGCTATTTGAAAAGACCATAACCTATAATTGAATACCCATTTCGGTTTTGGCAAGAAGAAAGAAGGAAGATGGTCCATCTAATGCACATATTTCATCTTTAATCTAATGAATGCAAATAGGTTACATGCCAACATTAAAAGCCAACCATTAAACCATTTAATGGTAACTTCATAACTCCATTTAATAATGATGAACCATAATAAAGACCATCTTTATTTAGTATTTTAATGTCAAATATGTTGTCACACATCTAACCTAACACAATTTCGAAATTGCTTCTTCTCCATTTAAAAAAAATTGTTTTAATATAATTAATCTAATCAATTACATTAAACCAAAACAAGCCCATTTCTAAATGAACATATGGGCTTCCAATTAACTATTAATTAGTATAAGCCCATCATTCAATTATGGACTTCTAAAGCCTCCAAACTACTTCTTACTTAGCTTGATAACCTTCCTTAAAGCCAAGTGGGAAATCTTATTGGACTTTGATAATTCAAGCTCCAATAAGCCCAGAAATAATTCAATCTCATTGGAATTAATTCTAGCTTATTAACTAAATGTCATTACACTAAAGACAATTAGTTGAACTCTTGAATTATTAAATATTATGAGAATATGTCCAATTGCAAACCCTATTTAGAACCTTATTATAGCCATCCGCACAACAAAGGGTAAAATTACCGTTTTGCCCTTATGTTGGTTTTTCCTTCTAGATCTCTCATTTTACTTTATATGGTGATTAACACATAAGATCTCATCTTAGTGTTAAGACTTGATGGGTAGCTAGTCTATCAAACTACTGGCGCCAGTTTAATCACCAAATCTCCTTAAAACATCTAGAAGAGATGATAACATTATAAACTCTTTATTTGAGTGAATGTTCCCTGATACATGTTTCAATTAATAATTCCAACATGCAGAAACTGGATTAATACCCTGTAAAAATCCATTCCGATCATATCAAGAATTATAATGAAACACATATGAGTTCACCAATCATCAAGATTGTGGTTCATAATAAGCGAATGCTTAAGTTGTATGTTTTAAGATTAAAGTAACGGCCCACTTTATTCTTGAAAACATACTTGATTCAATTCATTTAATAGTGCCATTATCGATAGTCTACTACTATCATGATATGAAACTCATCATTCCCTTTAAGTAAACTCCTTTACTTATATGGAGATAAATCGCAACACTACGATCTAAACCATAATCAAGCGACCAACTTCATTATTCAACTGTGAATCAATTAATTGATTCTAATAATATACATGTTTCCCATACATCTCTATGTATATGTATATTACTTACAAATGAATCTTGGTACCTTATGACCAGATATATAATGCTCATACAGATAAAACCAAACTCTTTTGTTTTATTAATAATAAATATTTTCATTACAAAGCATGGCGAAGAAGATAAAGTTACATGTAAATACACTTGCTTTCCAGGGCACTATATTTACATAACTCCAACAGCTAGCACACCATAGTCGCTGCCCAGATCGTGCATACTCGTGTGGATACCGGTATAGGACATTCGCGTATTATAGTGTCTTGGAATCCGAAAAGAAACAACCAATCCATGGCATAAAGGTATTTTCGTACATTTTGAGTATTTTCGATTATACTTCACGTTGTTATATGGTCTTTTCCGCAGTGTATTATAAATACTCAGGCCTTATGCGATCCAACATATTTAACCTCTCTTTTAATTTTATACTTTTCATCTCTAAATAAATCACTAGGTAAGGCCTTAGTCATAAAAAAATTACTATGTCAACATACCATGGAATTACCTGTTGAATTGCAAAGAGACTTTCATATGGAAATTCATCTTGGAGAACATCAGATGCATTGGTTAGAGTGATTCGGCTGAGATGATCGACCACCAAATCTTTAGCTCCCTTCTTGTCGCGTATTTCTAACTCAAATTTTTGTAGGAGTAAGATCTACTGAATCAACCTTAGTTTTGCATATTTCTTAATCACCAAATATTTTAGAGCTGTATGATCTGAATAAATGATTACCTTTGTACCCCATAGGTAAGACCAAAATTTTTCCAACCCAAAAACTACAACCAAAAATTCTTTCTCCATCATGGAATAATTTTTTTGAGCATCGTTAAGTATTATGAAGGCATAGTAAATGACATGAGATACTTTGTCCACTTTTTGGCCCAAAACTACTCCAGCTGCATAATCTGAGGCAGCGCACATTAGTTCGAAGGGAATGTCCCATTTCAGTGGCTAAATAATTGGATCTGTAGTGAGTCGTTCCTTTAGTTCATCAAATGTTATCTTACATAGCTCATCAAAATCAAATTTCACGTCTTTTTGGAATAGTCTACACATGGGTTGTGCAATCTTTGATAAATCTTTGATAAATCATCAACATAATCCTATATGAACAAGAAAAGAATGAACTTCCCGCACAGTCGTGGGGTAAGGTAAAGTTCTGATAACATCTATCTTAGCCTTATCGACCTCAATTCCTTTAGATGAGACTGTATGACCCAAAATTGTACCTTGATCAACCATAAAATGACATTTTTTCATAATTTATAACTAAATTAGTCTGAATGCAATGTTTAAACACTTTCTCAAGGTTAATAATGCATGTTTCAAAAGATTCTCCATAAAATGTAAAATCATCCACGAAAACTTCCACAAAATTTTCCACAAGATTAGATAAAATACTTACCATACATGTTTGAAATGTCGCTGGTACATTACACAACCCAAATGGCATTCATCGGTAGGCAAAGGTGTCGAATGGACATGTGAAAATTGTTTTCTCTTAGTACTTTGGTGCAATCAAAATCTGGTGATACCATGAATATCCATCTAAACAGTAATAGTGAGATTTACCTACAAGTCTTTCAAGCATTTAATCAATAAATGGAAGTAGAAAATGATCTTCTCTAGTAACCGAATTTAGCTTCTTATAATCTATGCAAACTCTCCACCCATTTTGAATACGAGTGGGTATCAACTCGCCATCACTATTTTCTATTACAATTACCCCAGTTTTCTTTAAAACTACCTAGATCAGACTTATCCAATTGTTATCTAAAATGGGATAAATAATTCCAACATCAAGAAGCTTCAAGATTTCCTTTTTCACTACTTCCATTATGGGTGGATTCAAACGACGTTGAGGTTGCCTTACCTCCTTGGCATCATCTTCCATTAAGATTTGGTGCATATAATTGGTGGAGCTAATGCCTTTTAAATCAGCCACTGTCCCTTCAAAAGCATCCTTATGTTGTCTTAACACTTGAATCAACTGATTTTTCTACAAAAAAGTGAGTTTATTTAAGATAATAACAGGTAATGTATCTTGCTGACTCAGAAATATGTATTTTAGATGTTTAGGCAAACTCTTCAACTCCAAAGTAAATGGTTGAATCAATGAAGGCAATAGCTTGGAGTTATTCCGAGACAGCTCCACGTAGGGCAATTACTTCATTAATTTCTTGGTTTTCTCTAAATGGCAAAACAAAACTTCAAGTTCGTGGTTGGGCATTAACGTTTCTGTAATTGATTGCCACTATAACACATCTCCCATCTCTAAAATTGTCTCAAGTTCATCTCTTCCATTTAGTGATGAATGTTCCTACACCAAATGTCAATAAAATCTATAGAAACAACAGGTTGTTCATCATCCAGATATTTCATGGCATTGTAGATTTTGAATTTAATCAATTTCACCATCAAATTCTATAGTCAATGATCCATCATGAACATCAATTTTCGTTCTAATAGTTTTCAAGAACGGACTTCCAAATAAAATTGGACTTGAAGAAGATAAATCATCACTCACCATCTGCAAAATATAGATATCATTTGGAAAAAGCAT
This sequence comes from Erythroxylum novogranatense, assembly GCA_029891385.1. Taxonomy (NCBI): domain Eukaryota; kingdom Viridiplantae; phylum Streptophyta; class Magnoliopsida; order Malpighiales; family Erythroxylaceae; genus Erythroxylum; species Erythroxylum novogranatense. The sequence goes on along the minus strand of CM057233.1, from coordinate 33,183,441 downwards.
TTCACCCACTTGAACTAAGATATCCTCTAACACACCCTTTGGATAAGCATTTGAACAATCCGCTAATTGAATCACTACATTAGTTTCTTTAAGAGGCCCCATGTTTAAGGACTTGTAAACATCATAAGGCATGGCATTTATTAATGCACCCAAATCTAACACATCTTTTTCAATTCTCAAATCACCAATTTTAAGAGGAATAGTGAACATACTTATGTCTTGACATTTAGGTGGTAGTTTTTTCTTTTGCAGTATGGCTGAAACATTCTCTCCCAACTGCACTTGCTCATCAAATTTTAATTTTTGTTTTAAAGTATAGAGTTCCTTAAGAAATTTAGCATAACAAGGGATTTGTTTAATGGCATCAAGCAAAGGAATATTTACCTGTACTTTTTTGAAAGTCTCTCATATCTTTTCTCTTGCTCCTCTTTCCTTACCTTGGTGAATCGACTTGGAAAAGAGGTTGTACAACAAAATTATACAGACCTGAATACATCTTTTTTGGTTGATTAGGTGCTTCCTTTGTTGCTTTTTTTTCGATTTCCATCTTGGAGATTTTTGGAGATGGTTCTTTCAATTCCTTACGACTCCGCAACATGAAAACTTTGGAACTTTGTTTGGGATTAATTTCTGTTTGAGCTGGAAATTTTCCAGAAGTTTGTGCCTCCAACCGATTGATGGTTATTGCCATTTAGCTCAATTGATTTTCAAGATTTTGAATACTAGCTTGAGTATTTTGCTGAAATCTCATAGTGTTAGTAGCCAAAGATTTAACTATATCTTCCAAAGAAAACTTGCCTTTAGAATTGGGTATCATTTGTTGATGTTGTCTAGGTACATATAGTTGCCTATATTACTGGAGATTTGCAGTAGCTTGTTGTCCTTGAGAGTTCACATAACACAAATTTGGATGGTCATGCCAACCTAGATTATAGGTGTTAGAGAATGGGTCATATTTCCTTTGATTTTTCCTAGCAAATCCCCCCCCCCATGCCATTGACTTATTCTTCACTTTCTTCTTGTAAAATTGGACATATATTAGTGGAGTGTCCCAACATCGAACATATTCCACATGCCCCTGCTTCTTCTTTCTTTGTAACTGCAAGTAGCCGCACCAAAGATGTAAGATCACCTAATCTCTTCTCCAATGCTATCACATTCACCTCATTTACTTGTTTTGAGCTATGGCCAGAACGTATCATGAATTGTTGTGTATTGGAAGCCATATTTTCTATCAAATCTCTTACAACTGTCAGTGTTTTGTCAACCAAAGCTCCACCACTTACAGCATCGATCATTCTCCTGTCCGTAAGCAAAAGATCTTCATAAAAGTATTGAATCAACAATTGATCATTTATTTGGTGATGGGGACAGCTAGCATAAAGCTTCTTGAATCTTTCTCAATATTCTTATATTGTCTCCCTCGGGTGTTGTCGGATGCCACAAATTTCTTTTCTAATATTAACAGCTCTTGATGCTGGAAATATTGCTCAAAGAAAAGTATCTTCATTTCAGACCATGTTTGCACATTTTCAGCAGTTGACTAATACAACCAATCTTGAGCATCATTTTCAAGAGAAAATGGGAAGGCTATTAGTTTGATTTGTCCTTAGTCACATTCGTAGGCTTCATACCCATACAAACCACATCAAATTTCTTCAAATGTTTGTAAGGATCCTCTCCTGGTAGACCTTGAAAAATAGGTAATAAATAAATCAGCCCTGACTTCAGTTCAAAGGACTTGTTGTCCCCCAAATTCAGAAAATTGATGCAATGGGGCTATTGAGCATCCGTAGGGGCAGCTAGTTCACAAAGAGTGCAATTTGCAGCCATCTTTTCCTTTTTCTGCACTTGTTTTCTCTGTTTTGTTTGCTTTCATAACCTCTTGGCTATTTTTTCTATCTCTGAATTGAACACCAATTGAGTTGTATATTATCAAAAATTCCCTGACAACGGTGCCAAATTTTGTTAATGTTGTCACTTGCAACCAAATTAATACCGACTCTAATAATGAAATATGTAGTTAGTGAAGAGTTGAAATCGTTCCCACGAGGAATCTACTGATAAATGTTATACAAGTTAAACTAAAACAAATTGGGGGTTAAATTAAAATGATTTTAAGAAATTAAAAATGAGAAAAATTGGAAATAAATGAAAATATTCAGATTTGGAAAATTAATGACAAACTTTGGTTTTGGATCACCTACGTTATCAAACTAATATGGATCGTCGATATAAAATTAAGTCCATTAACAAATACTCATTGAATGATGTTCTCTCTTAAGATTAAATGAATAGAAACATATATTCTAAACACTCTTATTAGTTAACAACTTAGATACGATCTTAAGTTTGATTGATTAATAGCTTTAAAAACTAAGAGAACTAGTGAGTAAGACAAGATTTGTATTAAATTTTGATAAGTATCTTTCTTAAAATTTTCAATTCCTAACGTAAAAATGGTAATCCTAATTGCCACTTTAGATTACCAAAACTGAACATCAAATCCTACTAATTTGACTGTAAATTAAATCAATCAATTCCTAGTTGCGCACCCTAGAGATCAATCAATTCATTCATAAAAAATAATACGGAAGACACTTAATATTCATCAATGAAATAAACTTTATTCATAAAATCTCACGCATACTATGTAACATCCCATCACCGATGGGATAGATAAAATAGTAAATTTGGATCGGGTTGTGATTTTGTACATGTATTTCGACATACATGCATAAAATGGCCTATATACAAATATGAAAAGTAATTTTTGCAAATGCACAAGATCGTACATGCACTCGTAACAATTCCCGACTTTTATGTCTTTGTGAAGAATGTGAATTTTTGTGTTTGAAAAATTAAATTGAAGTGATTTATGTGTATTCTGCATAAAATTGCAAAGTAGGAATCAATGAGATTTCCGGTACTGAAAATGACTGTCCAATTGACACTCCAATTAAAGACATGATTTAGGAATTTTGTTTTAGCATGAGCCATTGAAATTTGGAGAGATTTATGAAAGTCAAAGTGAATGAATTGATTGAATTGGAAATTGATAGGCATGAAAGTGAGTGATTCTGAAAGAATTGAATTTCAATTCAGTCCCTAAGAGTCTGAATTTCTGAATTGAAGCAGGAAAGTTAAAAGAATGTGTACAAGGGCATTTTGGGTATGACACTAAAGAATATAAGTCTTAAGGCTTAAAGGAAGGGGTAACATGGACATTTCACAATTGGTAAGGGTATAAATAGCAGGAATTAGGATTTTTGCTTGAAAAAAAAAGGAAGATTGTCGTGGGAGAAGAAGAAGAGAAGAAGAGAATGGGTTTTTGAGGAAATCATGAAGAGTTTGAGGATTTTGAAGCCAGATCAAGTAAGTTTAAGCTTCTTTCCTCTTGATTAAATGATTGATGCATGTTTTGATTTGGTAAAAGTTATAGAATGGGTTAATTATATGTTTGGTTTTTGGGGTTTTCGGTCTTGATGAATTTTTGATTGTTTTGTGAATGATATTGGTTGAAATAAGTTGGAAAATGATGTGCAAGTAATGTTTTCGTGTATCGATGAATTATGTTTTGAAAGATGGGGAGAATTGGATTGAAATTGCTGAAAAAGTGGGTTTCGGGAGGTTTACGGGGCTCGCACGTCTCGATGTGCTCATCATACGCTTCACACAACCTTGAAGCTTACACATCACACACAAAGCGAGTATGCATGCCTTGGGCGCACACTTGTGCCCTCCCCGCAGCGAGCTTGTGGGTTTTGCCGCGGCGAGCTACTGTTCCCAGACAAGTTATGTTTTGGTTTTTAAACCATAACTTTTTATATCGATATTCAAATGAGATAATCTCGGATTTGTTATGAATTAGAGACAAGGGTCGATACGTTTTTGAAAAAGGAAAGTGTTGAATCAGTTTTTTTTAAGTTCTCAATTTTGAATGGAAGTGTAGTGTAAATTGTGGTTTCGACAAAAAGATAGTCCGTATCTATTTGGAGAATAATTTTTGGATTTTTCTAAGACAATGTGAACGATTTTAGTGTCTATTGAGTTCTGATATTGAGGAAAGGATGTGATGGGGATTTTTGGGATAGTGCCGAAATATCACGAAAGTGCATGGTACATGTCTTTAAAATTGCTACATGTGCATTATTTCTAAATTGGACGATGTGTAAAATAAATGTGTTTTGACTTGTGATAGAGGCACATTTGGAACGTCAACCCACCGACATTTTCGGGACTTCCAGGCGTTAGCGCGGAAGTCAGATGAGTGACCTAGATGGTTCTCCAATTATTAAGTGTTATAATTCAGAAAATTTAATTCTCTGGAGTATAATGGTGGGACAGTGTTGATTGTGAACTCCGGACAGAAAGTCCGAAGTATTGGAGTGATATGATATAGAAGTGTTATGGGTATGTGAAATTGTGATTGTGTTTTAATGTGACAAATTGTGAATAAATTGTCTGATTGTGATATAGGAATACGTGAATAAAGTGATTGAATTGTGGCATAAATGAATACGTGAATAAAGTGATTAAATTGTGGCACATGCCGTTCATACATGAATGCAAAAAATTAGTTAATGACAGTTGTGACCAGAGCAGCCACTGATCAGAGCTTTTAGCTCAACGTTATATTTGGGTATCGAGCCCCACAGTGATTCAGAGCCTATGGCTCAACGATTAATGAGCCCTTAAGGGGACAGTTTTAGAGCCTATGGCTCAACGATTAATGAGCCCTTAAGGGGACAGTTTCAAAACCTATGGCTCAACGATTAATTAGCCCTTAATGGGACAGTTTCAGAGCCTCTGGCTCAACGATTAATGAGCTCTTAATGGGACAATTTCAGAGCCTCTGGCTCGACGATTAATGTGCCCTTATAGGGACAGTACAGGCACTCAGTCACAACACTGAAATAAATTGAAAAGGTGTTACATGTTGCATTTGATTTGATATGTTTGATTGAATGACAAGCAAAATGCCATATACTAATGTGATAACAGTCATGGGGTACATCTAATTGTAGAATGTATGACAAATTGTGATATGCCAAGCGTTGTATGAAATATTAGGGTTGTTGACCAGAGTTGCCACCGATCAGAGATTTTAGCTCAACGTGCGTAAATGAGCTTCGAGCTCATGAGTGATTCAGAGCCTCAGGCTGAACGTATAATGAGCCATATATCCAGCATTGGATAAGGGACAGATATTAATGAGCCCTTCAATGGGACAATTTAGGCACTCGGTCACAACAAAATGATAATAAATGGTAAGTGAGTGAAATATGTATGTATCAAAAACGGGATGTATGAATGTGGATTTCTGTAAATGTGTAATTAGGCAAATTTTGTGAAAGTGTATTATGAGATAAGGTTAGAGGTATGTGATTTGTAAAATGAAATCAAATAGACAGTAATGTGAATATAGGTTATGAATTGATTTTGTTACATGATTGAGCGGACCATCGATGATGGTCACTCATTGAGTTCTCAAAACTCACCCAAAATTTGCAATTATTTTTTAGGACTCAGAAGAATACCCCGTTAGGCAACGGGTGTATAGTGATCGCTTGAGAGTGATAGAAGAGGACGGGATCAGTTGCGTCTGCATTAGTGTGAGGACCTTGGTGTTATATTATGGCGTAATTATAAGAGGACCCTCGTGGTCATCACATTATTTACCGGTCATGTTTTGTAAGATTTGTTTTCCGCAACATATATAACGTAAGTGTATGTATGTTTCAAAAAAAAAATTTATAATGTGACTTGACTGAGTGATGTTTCACGCCACCCTCGCAGGACACGGACTCAGATATCACCATCGATATCGGGTCCGGGTCTTACGGGAGTGGGGTGTTACATTTAGGTGGTATCAGAGCCTAGAAGTACAAACTTACATGGGCATTTTTTGAATTATAAGTCAAATCGTATACAGTAAAGACATGTCATAGCAGACCATAGCAACTGATCCCTAGTCTGAGTCCCATGGGTATGAGTCATACGCAGGACAAGTGTTAAGGGTTCCAGTGTGAAAAGACAAATGATATATCAGCCTATGAGTCAACGTGGATTATGGACAATTGGAAATGGAAAAAAGTAAAACCGTGAGGACGCGAGGCCCGAGAGGCCAAGGTCCAGAGGACGCGAGGCCCGAGAGGCCAAGGTCCTGAGGATGAGAGGCCCGAGAGGCCGAGGTCCTACAGATTGTTAATGATATTCACATTATACTGTGGTTTTAAACCCTTGAATGTGAAGATAGTGGCATGGGCTGATTTAGGAAAGAAGTGATATCAAATTGAATAATGAGACTTAAGTGTATAAATTAGGTTGAAAGCAAACGAAATTTGCGATACCCTGAAGGGGTCAATTTGGATATGAGAAGAATATCGTTCAAAAGTGATAAGAGTTAATGAGTAAGCATAAAAATATGTCTATGTTTGATCAAAAGCTCAGGGATGACTAGGAAATTGTGATTCTGATGAGTATGTCCGATAAAATGGGATAAGTGGAAACGAGAAAAAGGCAGGTAAAGATTCACTGTATTTGTGTTGATATGAGTATGATGGAATGTATTGTAGCGTAAGTGAAGAATTGTTAGGAAGAAGCGGTAAAGATGAGATCAAAGTGTACAATATGGTTAAAAGAAATAACTCAATGGGATGTGGATGTGAAATGTGAGAAAAGTTATGATATAACGAAATATTTTGTCTATGAGAATGAGATTACATTCCATTGATGTTTCTGCCGTTATAATTTTGAATGGATTGAGAATATACACATGGATGAGGAAATGAGAGGAACATGATATTACAAGTGATAAAATGTGATACATGATGGGTAGTATGGAAAATGCTAGAAGAAGTGATAAATACCAGAAAAATTGGAACATAATTACCATTAATACGTGTGTGACGTGTGTTAATGTGAGGAAAAAAGTGCAGGGCCCGATATGAGCCTACAAAAAAAATTGATTTATGTTATGATTATATCGTAAACCCCAACCATGGGCTGGCACAAGGAAAGATATGTTATCTAGAGTTAATTGGAGTTATGTAGCATTAGCGATTGTGATTAATGGAAGATTTGACTTTAACACATCTCGAGTGATTCTGAAAGAATTGAATTTCAATTCAGTCCCTAAGAGTCTGAATTTCTGAATTGAAGCAGGAAAGTTAAAAGAATGTGTACAAGGGCATTTTGGGTATGACACTTAAGATTATAAGTCTTAAGGCTTAAAGGAAGGGGTAACATGAACATTTCACAATTGGTAAGGGTATAAATAGCAGGAATTAGGATTTTTGCTTGAAAAAAAAAAGGAAGATTGCCGTGGGAGAAGAAGAAGAGAAGAAGAGAATGAGTTTCTGAGGAAATCATGAAGAGTTTGAAGATTTTGAAGCCAGATCAAGTAAGTTTAAGCTTCTTTCCTCTTGATTAAATGATTGATGCATGTTTTGATTTGGTAAAAGTTATAGAATGGGTTAATTATATGTTTGGTTTTTGGGGTTTTCGGTCTTGATGAATTTTTGATTGTTTTGTGAATGATATTGGTTGAAATAAGTTGGAAAATGATGTGTGAGTAATGTTTTCGTGTATCGATGAATTATATTTTGAAAGATGGGAAGAATTGGATTGAAATTGCTGAAAAAGCGAGTTTCGGGAGGTTTACGAGGCTCGCACGTCGCGACGTGCTCATCAAGACGCCGTGAACACTTAAGTTTACGCGTCGCAATAGCGAGTGTGCATACCATGGCCTACATTTAGGGTTTCGCCGCGGCAAGCTACTGTTCCCGAACAAGTTATGTTTTGGTTTTTAAACCATAACTTTATGTATCGATATTCAAATGAGATAATCTCGGATTTGTTATGAATTAGAGACAAGGGTCGATACGTTTATGAAAAAGGAAAGTGTTGAATCAGTTTTTTTAAAGTTCTCAATTTTGGATGGAAGTGTAGTGTAAATTGTGGTTTTGACAAAAAGATAGTCCGTATCTATTTGGAGAATAATTTTTGGATTTTTCTGAAACAATGTGAACGATTTTAGTGTCTATTGAGTTCTGATATTGAGGAAAGGCTGTGATGGGGATTTTTGGGATAATGCCGGAATGTCACGAAAGTGCATAGTACATGTCTTTAAAATTGCTACATATGCATTATTTCTAAATTGGCCGATGTGTAAAATAAATGTGTTTTGACTTGTAATAGAGGCACATTTGGAACGTCAGCCCACCGACGTTGCCGAGACTTCCAGGCGTTAGCGCGGAAGTCAGGTGAGTGACCTAGATGGTTCTCCAATTATTAAGTGTTATAATTCAGAAATTTTAATGCTCTGGAATATAATGGTGGGATAGTGTTGATTGTGAACTCTGGACAGAAAGTCCGGAGTATTGGAGTGATATGATATAGAAGTGTTATGGGTATGTGAAATTGTGATTGTGTTTTAATGTGACAAATTGTGAATAAACTGTCTGATTATGATATAGGAATACGTGAATAAAGTGATTGAATTGTGGCATAAATGAATACGTGAATAAAGTGATTAAATTGTGGCACATGCCGTTCATACATGAATGCAAAAAATCAGTTAATGACAGTTGTGGCCGGAGCAGCCATTGATCAAAGCTTTTAGCTCAACATTATATTTGGGCATCGAGCCCCACAGTGATTCAGAGCCTATGGCTCAACGATTAATGAGTGATGTTTCACGCCACCCTCGCAGGGAACGGACTCAGATATCACCATCAATATCGGGTCCGGATCTTACAGGAGTGGGATGTTACATACTAGATGATAACACGGTTCCCTTCAACCAAGAAGAAGGATTTAGCTACTCATAATATAGGTAAAACCTAACAAAAAAGTAGTAGAACAAATTGTCTCCATATTTGCACGTTTTCGGAAAATACAAAACTTCCCCAAAAACTAGAAGAACCACAGCAGAAAAATTTAAAAGATGATGTAAGTACAGGTCGATTCCACGAAAACATTGATTACTAACAATTACCTTTTTCCTATTATGTAGCCTATCAGTTTTGAATTTTAATCAAAGAAAATAAAACTAAAGCAAGTAAAATAAAATAGGTAACGATATTGAACAGAAGATTAAGAATTCACTGAGAAAATTACCGATATTAATAATTAGTATCTAGTTTCGAATCACCCTAAACTCTTAATAGATTGATCTTTTATTTCTCAATTGTTTATTGATTTAATGGTCCATAGAGATTCTTATAATATGCTAATAGCTAACCTTGACCTTGAGTTTATTAACAACTAATCTTAAGGTTTTCAACAGAACTACTGAGGTTAAAGTTTATAAAATTGTTTTTATCGATTTGTGAATCTCTCTATTAAGCTTGACCCTAATTTGGAAGATTTATGTCATCCTATCTCTAGGGTTGCAATCAACTCGTTCCAATTACAATAGATCTATTCATCAATAGGATTTCTCAATCTCTATGTATGAAATGAGATTATGATTGAATATTTGCAAATCTATTAGAACATGAATAAAACACGTAATTGGATCATAATATGAAAATCAAACTCATTACATTAATAAAAGAATCAAATCATATCAAAGTATTAACATAGGGTTCATTTAACTTAAATACTAACAAAATGTTTAGTTACATATTATCGAACACGAAATCAAACATACATTAAAAGAAAAATGAATTGAAAACAATGGGACATAATTCTAAATTTCCTTGATTATCTTCTATCAAATATTCTTGCGATGTAAAGATATGATTTTGTATTCCGATAGATCTTTCAATGAATTCCTTATGCTTTTCGCTTCTCTAGATAAAAATTACCCCTTGAGAACGATCTCCATTTCTAGAACTACCTCCTCAAATATGGTCATTTGCCTCCAAAAGTCGTCTTTTATGTTGAATTCTAGGGTTAACCAAATTCTCTGAATATCACAAAACTGTACAGCCTAGGAGATGTACATGGGCAGATGCACAGCCGTGCATCCATTCTGTGTGTCAAATCTTCAATTTATGCCATGTTTTGTTTTAATTCTTCTCCTTTAATTTCTTTAAGGTTATTATACCCTGTAAACACGCTTGGAGTGAATTAAGTACCAAATATACAAAAAAAGTATAAAACATCAAGCAAAATACATCAAATATGGGATAAAAATATGCTTAATTATCCATCTATCATAATCACATTGCTAATACCTTTGTTCAAGGAATTTTATCTTTTTAATATTTATATATGGTCTTCCAGAACAGATACAATATATGAGTTAATAGATAGGAGGTTGTAATTTACCTTCAAGAAACTATTACTAGGTCCATAAATCAAATATCAATAAACTAACTTGGTATAGGATTTGAACCTTATTCCTTCTAATGCATTTATTCTATGAGTTGTGGTTGAAAAGGTGTTAGGTACCAAGGATTCCCTAAAATTCCATATAATAGATAGGAATTATGAGTTATAAATGCTAAACTATGACTGGTCCAATATAATCAACTGGTCTTCAAAGCTACATGTTTGCATTAAGGGTGATCAAAAATTATTTAACATAGCTTTTAGACCATTGGTTTATTGCATTTGTTGCAAAAGGAGAATGACATTGTTTGGAAGTGACCAAATCAATTTGGATACCTTTGCCTAAATATTAGTGCTTAAATAATAATTTCCAGACACCAAAATGGAGGCTTTAGATGCTTATAATTCTTATTGTTGTTCATTTTAATAGGAAATCAGTTCTTCTATTCTTCGTTTATTTTTTCCATAGAGTTGTAAACTTGCTGCTCTTTGGGGGTTTTAATGTTATTCTTAATTTAACTAACAAAAAAGTATTTGTATGTTGGGCCCCAAATTGTTTTTCTTGATGTTATTAAGTATGAATTATGTTGATTTTGCAAATTGTTGTATAGTTTGATTTAATTGGAGGTGTTAGAGGAAAATTAAGATCAAGTTATGATAAGTGTGGAATAAGTGGTTAAGAAAGAGTAAAAATGTTTGAGGGCAAAATGGGCAAGTCACTTAAGGGTAAGAGGTTTTAGGCTTAACTAAGAGGGGCATTCTAGTCCTTGTGTTTCTTTTAAGCTTAAAGAGTTAGAAAGAAAGAAAGAAGGAAAGTGAGAAAAGAGAGGGAGTGTCGTTGGTGGCTTAAGGGAGAAGAAGAGAAATTAGGGTTTTGCATTCTTGAGGATTTTGGGAGGAATTAAAGCATCATCAAGTAAGTTGTACTAATTTCTTCTTGTTTGGGTTGAATGAAACCCTAGAATAGCTTAGCATGAGTAGGAATCGGTTGTTTCAAAGTTTATGAAAAAATGGTTAGATCTTTTAGGGTTGATGATCATGTTGTTGTTATGAATGATTTTGAGGTTAGAAGTGAAGTATTAGAGGTGTTTTAATGTTTAGATGTGTTTATAATTGAAATATGGGAGGATTATGGTTGAGAAGAGTGGAAAAATTAAGTTTCGGGAGGTTTACGTCGTCGCACGTCGCGGCCTGCGGATGAGCTCGCCGAGGCGAGCGGCCAATTTCCTACGGCCGCATGCTTTGGTATTTTGGGCATAACTTTTGATGTAGATGTCCAAATGAGGTGATTCTTTTTGTGTTATAAACTAGAGACATAGGGATACAAGTTTTGTGAAGAAATTAAGTTCTGATTCAGTCTCTAAGGATATCCAATTTTCGATGGAAGTTGAGCATAGAATTTATGTTTCAGAATAAGTTATAGTTTGAACTGTTATAGTATGACTTTCCGATTCCTACCCCAAATTGATTGGAATTTTGGTTTTTTGATTAAGGAAATCAAGTGAGGCAAGAGGAGCAAGAGGATCTAGAGGAAACTCATTCCTAGGCAAGTTTTAAGCAAGAATTCCAAGGTGGGTTCATGTTTATAATAGAGTAAATAAGTTACTCATTGTTTTGTTCAAATCAAGAAAGATTTAATGCTTTAAATTGCATCATCAATGATTGCATTACATGCTATTGTGAAATGATTATATCTTGCTATATGATTTGCATTCATGATTATTAACAAGGTTTTCAAAAAGGGGTGTTCTCCTTTCAAGAATACATGTACATGAAATCATGTGTTACGGAATATATGCAAGCAAGTTTACAAGCAAGTGCCAGTTTGGCAAACAAGTTTACAAGAACATGAATCATGCATATTTATGTGGGTTTGCGGTATGTCCCTCACGAACAGTCAAGTGCACATTGACTCACGAAAAGGCTTCTCCCGCCTGCCCGCAAGTGGCACAGGGTTTCTCACAAGGATTCCCTCACGAAACTACGTCTACACATAACCATTTCGATGGGAATGTGTAGCACGTCATGAATCAGGGACTAACCCAAACCATCATGTTATGTTATGTGTTTATGATCTGTTGTTATGTTTCATGCATCATGAATTGTTCAAGAATCAAGCATTTTTCAAGATAATGACTCATACATGCTCAATTGCTATGATTTTAACAAGTACCACGGCAATGAGTTATTTTTTAATACTTTTGCTTATTGCTATATTATGAATATGTTCCCACGAGCTTTTTAGCTCACCCCCTCTATCTCCCCCATTCAGGTGACGAGCAAAAGACCGAGTGAGTCACGAGTTATGGCAGCACTCCTTTTTTTTGCTATGTTTATGTATTTTCCAGTTCTCCTTTGAGCCAAGGCTTTAGTTACATTTCAAGTTTTATTGGTTCAATTGTATTTTTGTATTTTGGCACTTGAACTCAAAGTTTGTAATTTGATTTGAATTGCTATTAAAGCTTTGTAAAACTCATTATCTGGTTATCGAATTATGGATGTGTTTGTTTTAATCATGAAAGCAAGTTTTCGAGTTTGTTCAATGAGGGCCCATTGAGTTTCCGAGGGTCTTTTCCTTAATCGTTTAATTATCATGTTTCATCCCACGCATACAGCACCACGCTCTCATGTCCGATGTTGGGCTCCGGCAGCGGGGTCCAACATTGTACATGGCCATTCTTCTTATAACAAAATTTTGAATTTTGTAGCTAAGTAATGATGTTACATGTGGACACCTCAAATTTATTATAATTTCTAATGAGTGTAATTGGTTTATCAATATATTAGACATTAGCACTGTATATAGTGAGAGATTTCTCTAGTTTATAGTTTAAACTAGTATTTTATGTATTTCATATACAAAAACTTTGGTTTTTTATTTGAAGTTATTAATTCAATTTTGACATATATCATTATTTATTTTTATAGAAAAATATAGGAAAGTTCATGTACTCTTGATAATTTAACCTCGTAAGAAGATTTGATTATCCAACTTAGGCTTATGCGAGATTAGTTCATGATATAAAGAACTATAATATTTTATATATTGTAATAAACATTTGAAAAGTGGGAGAATCACTAGGTTAAAGACATATTTAGAATAGATCAAAGGTTATGTGTAGCCTCACAAGCAACTTAGACATTATGGTAGCAGAAAACTTTGCTTAAACAGCATCAGAATGAGAAAGAAAGAAGACAAAAACTAAAATAAAAAATTAGTAGTGAAAATTATTTTTGCAATGGTCAAGATGATAGTGACAATGTTGAAGGTAGTATTCTAACACAATAAGAAGGAATTATTGCAACTAATATGAGGAAAAGAAGAAGACATGTGCCTAAATTTTTTGCTCTATGAACTATTACTAGAGCTTAACTTTCAATTCATACTACATTACAATCTAAAGAAACAACTCATAATATGGTTATGGCAATGGATAGATTGAAATATGATACAAATGTGTCATTTAGTGCTACTCAATCGTACTATTATCAGTCTATGGTGAATGTTGTTACCTGTTACTATGATATAAAACCCTTTCAATTGCTTACTACATAAGTAATTATCTAAGTATCTCTATTTGTTAAATAAAAAGTTAATTGAGTAAAAGGAGAATGACTTACATAATTTATAGTTGTTCAATCATGAGTGATAGTTGGGCAAATAGATACATAATATTATTATCAATTTTTTAGTTTACCATGCTAAAGGGACAATGTTTTCAAAGTCTGTTGATGTATTTAGCCTTATAAGAAATGCTAATAATCTGTTAGATAAATTTGATAAAGTTATGAATGAAGGTAGGCCTAAAAGCGTTATACAGTTCCTTACTAACAATGATGTTGCTTATAAAGCAATCGAAAAAAGTTTTAAAAACAAGTATAATTCTTTTTATTAGACAGTTTGTCCTAAAAATTGCATTTAAAAAGTGACAAAAGTGATTATGTTCATTTATTTGAATTTTATGAGAAAGATTTCACCAGTGGTAGGAATTTATGTTATCCAACCATTTAAGATTAGCAACTAATTTTTATCACTTTAGTAATTTACTTAAATGAAGAAGGAATTAAGACAATGTTTATAAGTGATTGTGGGCTGCATCTCAATATGCTAGATCTATTAGAATGGAGGTTTATAAGATTATAATTGAAGATCATAAATTTTGGTCTCAATGTTAATTTGTCATTCGCGTTTTTGAGCTTTTGGTGATCTTTGTTTGATTGATAATGATAAAAAGATAATAACATGTTACTTTTCTAAGATAAGTTTCATGTATCCATTTTAACCAAATGGTTTTTTTCTTCAAAAAGTCTCCATATCCTTTTGCAAAGAAGAACATTTTGTAAAAGAGATATAAGAGTGATCCTTGGTCTTCCTTGCTTTTTAGGAATAGTCACCTCGCTCCATTTGACTTTAGCTTTTTTAGAGTTTTCAGAATTTTGACATAAGAAAGCTTTGGGTGATATTACTTTGTTTGATTGATAATGATAAAAAGACAATATGTTACTTTTCTAAGATAAGTTTCATGTAGCCATTTTAACCAAATGGCATTTTTTTTTCTTCAAGTCTCCATATCTTTTGAAAAGAAGAACATTTTGTAAAGGAGAAATAAGAGTGATCCCTGGTCCTCCTTGCTTTTTAGGAATAGTCACCTCACTCCATTTGACTTTAGCTTTTTTACAGTTTTCAGAATTTTCGGACCATAAGAAAGCTTTCAAGATACCATCAATCTCCTTGATAACTTTCTTTGGTAGGATGACATAGGATATCAAGTGAACATAAATATTTCTAAGCACAGAAACTATCAAAGTGACCCTTGCAGCTAATGACAAGAATTTAATTTTCAATGAGAGGTATACATTTAGAATACTTTAGCTTTGCATAAAAAATGGGAAGTCCAAGATATTTGAGAGATAAAGTTTGAAGCTGTAGCTAAAGCTCAGTTATCTTAGAAAGTTTAGCAGCATTCCTCACATTTTTGGAGCAATACAAACTTCGTTTATCTACATTTACTTTCAGACTAACCATTTGGAGAGCCGCTTAAGTAGTTCCATTAATATCAACATTGATTGAGATTCAACCCCTGAAAGAAGAATCAAATCATCTACAAACATGTAATGTATGAGCTTGTAAACACTACATTTATTGTGGTAGTGAAACCTCCCATTAGAGCCAATGAACTTATTGATAAAATGAGAGAGACCTTCCATAACAAGAGTTAATAGATAAGGGAAAAGGGGGCGTCTAATTCCTCTAACACTATTTACTGGGTTATTAGGAATCCCATTTACAAGAATACTAATTGAGGTAGTTTTTATGCAAATCAAAATCCATTCGTTGAATATTGTTAGGTATTCAAGGGCTTCCAAGCAAATTTGAATGAAGTGCCAATTAGCAGTATCAAAAGCCTTAAAGAAGTCAATCTTCCAGCAACAACTTTTAATATTTCTCCCAGAATTATAATCTTTCAAAATCTCTTGCATTAGAAGGATGTTATCTCATACAGATCTTCCGTATATGAATGCACTCTAAGTTGGGCTTACCACTGTTGTTAAGGCAGTCTTTAGTTTTTTAGCAAAGAGTTTAGCAATAACCTCGTCAACCGTATTACAACATGAGATGGATATGTAGTCTGTCAAATAATTAAGATTCAACTTTTTAGGAATCAGATAAATATAAGTTTGATTTATCTCCTTTAGCATTTTACAAGTAGATAAGCATTCTAAGATAGTTTTTGTAGATGAATTACTAGTGATCTCCCAAGTTTTTTTAGAAAATCCAATAACGAACCCGTTAGGAGTTGGAGCTTTAGAGGGGTGTAAGGACCTCCTTAACATCCATATTAGTGACAAACCAAATGGATATTGTAATAGCCCAGGCCATCAGCACGTAGATATTGTCTACTTTGGGTTGCCCATCAGGCCAAAGCTCTCACGATTTTGCTCTTCCCATTCCCGAGAAAGCGCATCTATAGGGAAGAAGAATCCGTACCCTTATAAGGTATACTTCGTTCTCCTCTCCAGTCGATGTGGGATCTCACAATCCACCCCCTTAGGGCTCAGCGTCTTCGCTGGCCCAACGGGTTAAGAACTGGTTCTAATACCATTTGTAACAGCCCACGCCATCTACCCATAGATATTGTCCACTTAGGATTGCCCATTAGGCCAAGACCCTCACAGTTTTGTTTTTCCCATACCTAGGAAAATACGTCTGTAGGGAAGAGGTATTCGTACTCTTATAAAGCATACTACATTCTCCTCTCTAGATGATGTAAGATATTACAATCCACCCCCTTAGGGCCTACCATCCTTGCTAGCACAACAGGTTGAGAACCGGCTCTGATACTATTTGTAACAACCTAGACCATCCGCTCACAAATATTGTCTGCATTGGATTGTCCACTGAGCTAAGGCCCTCACGGTTTTGCTCTTCCTGTACCCAAGAAAGCACATCTGCAGGGAAGAGGTATCTGTATTCTTATAAGGTACACTTTGTTCTCCTCTCTAGCCGATGTGGGATCTCACAATCCATACCCTTAAGGCCCAATGTCTTTGTTGGCATAACAGGTTAGGAACTAGCTCTAATACCATTTATAACAGCCCAAACCATCCATCCATAGATATTGTCTGCTTTGGGTTGCTCATCGGGCCAAGGCCCTCATAGTTTTACTTTTCCCATACCCAGGAAAACACATTTGTAGGGAAGATGTATCTGTACCCTTATTAAGTGTACTTCGTTCTCCTCTCCAGCCGATGAGGGATCTCACATATATTCTTTGATATCCTAAGATAAAGGATTATCAAAGAGCTCTCTAATATTGTGAGAATCATAAGAATTGTTTTCAATGATCATAAGCTGTAAGAAGAATTCCCTTATGAGCCTTGATAAAGTTTTATGATCAGAGAAAGAGTTTCCCAAAGAGTCTTTGAGTTCCATAATTGTATTCTTGTTCCTTCTTGCAAGTAAGGAAGCAAAGGAGAATTTGGTGTTTGAGTCACCATCTCTTACCTAATTTATAATAGTTTTCTACTTCAAAATATAATTATGCAAATTCAAAGCATCCTGATGAACCTTTAATCTTGTACATTCAGATTGTTTCAAATGATTATCATGAGGGAATTGATAGCAAGCCTTTTAAGCCTTACTAAGCAACTGTTGAGTGATCTTAATTTACCTAGTATTAGTATTAGAGAAAGCTTTGAGAGGATACTGAGCCACCCAACATTGGTTAACCAAAGCTCTATCAAGCGTTTTCCTTATAAACATGCTACCATTTTGTTTGTTAGACCAGGTAAATAGCCTCCTCTTGAATCTCAAATCATTAACTTTATCTTTGTGAAAAAATTCAGCTAGCTCGTGTCCTGTTACCGTATGAAACCCCTGTCCTCCTTTAACTTCTTGATAAGTGATAATACAATTGTAATCTCTAATTAATATCTAAGGTTTGGTACTAATAGCTGTAATAGATTGCAATTTTTTCCATAGAGAGGCTCTTTGAAATTGAAACTTGGAAGCATAAATTAGTGAAAGATCAAAATTAAAGGAGGCCCCAATTAGCTTGCATCTCAAATGGATGAATTGCTCAATTTCTGCTATTACCTGGACTGAGACTTTGTTGGAAGCAAAGGATCCTTCTCTTGTAATGAGAGGAATGATTTGAAAGCCTGCCAATCTGCTCCCAAAAAGTTTGAAACTATTAACATTTGAGAGAGTTTTGTTTTAGTTTCAAAAAGTCCTTTTTTCCCAAAACACTCTCATTATCCATTTCTTTTTTAAGAGGGTCATTAAACCTTTAACATTATAAACTAGTATCATTAGGGGAAGATACCCAATGAACTTGTTCTTTGTCCTCTTCCTTAAAGAAATTCTTTTCGAGTTATTAAAATGTACTGCTGATAAATCATCAAATTTGGCTTCTATCTATATTGCTATGCCGTCATATTCTCACATTTTGTTTCTCCAAGCCTTCATTATGCTTCTGAATTTTTGAAGTAACTTTAACAAAGGGGACTAAAGGTTTAGCCAGATCAAAGTTGTCTTCCTACACTATTGGAGCCACTGTTGATTCAATCTTTTGTGTGTTAAGTCAAGAAGACTTCACTTCTATTAATTTTGATGAAAAATCAAATAATAATAATAATCATAAAAGTGTGTGAATTATTTTGATGAGTTTGTTAAGTGCACAGATAAATGTAAGTAACACAAATTGTCAACTCAAGACGATCCTTAAGACTCGAGTTCAACTCAAGACGATACTTAAGACTCAAGGTTAACTCAAGACGAAACTTAAGTAAAAGCTTAATAAGACAAAGCATCTTAGATGGACTAGATGAAAGTACGAAGTGCTTAGTCTAAAACACCAGACGAAGGATAACACCAGACGAAGCATGATACCAGATGATGCAATTGAAAAATGTTCTAAAATGTCAGTCAGTTAGTTAGTTGGAGTTAGTTACGGCACTCAACTAATAACGATTTTTAGAAGATTCAACAAGCGGATTTCTCAAGAAGACAGTTGAAGATTTAGGTTATAAATATTAGTTATAGTCGTAAATTAAAAAAAACAATACAAAAGAGAAAATCTGATTGTATGAAACCTACTTAGAGAAACTTTGTACTTAAGTGCAAAAGAAAAAGAGCAAATACATCTGCAACGTGAAGCTCAAACAATATCTTTCAAAGCGAAAGAAAGGCTAGAGCCTGGAAAGGCTTAGGAAGTAGATAAAGAATAATTTGTGAGAGAGACCGGAAGAGGTTCTGCAAGTGTAGAAATAATATTGGTAATGTTAAAGAGTATAGTGCAATTTCAGACAAACTCTGAGGACTGGATGTAGCCTAAGGTTAAGGGTAAATCAGTATAAATTGTGGTGTCATATTCTCTAACTGATATCTCTTTAATTTTCTTATTGCTAGAAAAATAGATAATAATTTTCGTTGTTGCATTATTCATCAAATTAAGTGAATTGTTTTGTAATCGTCTAAATTTGTAAAGAAAATCAAGAAGATTCTAAAGATTAATATACTAGACGATTTAACACAATTCAACCCCCCTCCCTCTTCTTGTGTATTCTACATATTATATATGATTTCTATATTAATAAGTGATTTAATTTAGTTGGTATCAAAGCAAGGTTTTCGAGAAACATTGTTACAAAGTGAGGACAAAGATCCATGACTCAATCACATGTTTTTATAGCAAAAGGTACCTCGGTCACAAGACCCCCTGCATTTAATGGTGAAGAATATCATTATTGGAAGGACAAGATGCAACTCTTTATAGAATCCACACATATTGATCTTTACGATATCATTGAAAATGGTCCATATACACCAAAAAACAACAAAGGGAATAACATCTCTCATAGCAAATGGTCGACTGATCAGAAAGCACGCTTTCAGTTAAACTCAAAAGCCAAGCTCTATTTAAGTTGTGCTCTAAGAAGAAGTGAATATGATAAGGTTCATGGATGTGAATCTGCAAAGGAAATGTGGGACACATTAGCCATTGCACATGAAGGCACAAATCAAGTGAAAGAATCCAAGATTAGTATTCTTATTCATTAGTATGAGCTGTTCAAGATAAAAGATGATGAGATTATTCATCAGATGTTTGGATGATTCCAAACATTTGTTAATGGACTTAAAGCTCTAGGGAGAATCTACGATAGTCAAGATCATGTTAGAAAGATTCTCATAAGTCTTCCAAAAATATAGACCAAAAGTAACAACAATACAAGAGGCCAAGGATTTAAGTAAGCTAAAGCTAGATGAATTGCTTGGTTCACTAAAAATTCATGAAGTAGAGCTTGATACAGAAGATAAACCCAGAAGAGATAAATCTATTGCATTAAAGGCTGGTCAGAAGAATCAGAAGATATAGAAAAATAGAAGCACATCTTTAAAAGCATTAAAGATTAAAGAAATCGAGAATGATTATGCTAGTGAATCTGATCAAGATTCAAGTGAAGATGATGATGAACTATCCTTCATTTCAAGAAAGATTAGGAGGATGTGGAAAAAGAAATCAAGGGGAAATAAAGACTTCTCTTTTAAAAAGAATAGCAAAGACGATTCAAAGAATGAGAAAAGTCCTATCGTCTGCTATAAGTGCAATAAACCAGGACATTACAAGTCTGAATGCCCGTTGCTCAAAAGAAAACAAAAGAAAAATCAAGAAAACAAAAAAAAGCATGATGGCAACATGGGAAGATCTGGATTCGTTTGAATCTGAATTCGACTCAGAAATATGAGAGTAAGTAAATATATGCTTGGTAACTGAAAGGGAATGCGATGATGAGGTAATTTCTAACTTTGATGATCTTCAGGATGCTTATTTAGAATTGTCAGAAGATTCACACTTTATCTTAAAATAATATAGGATATTGAAAAAGAAATTTGCTGAAAATTTGAAGAACACAAAACTTTTAGAAAAGAAAACGTCTGCCTTAAGAAACAAGTAGATGATATGAAAAAGAAAGTAACTATAGATAGATTTGAGGAAATTAATCAACTAAAACAAAGGATTAACAGTCTCTCAGCAGATTTATCAAAATTTACAGAAAGTACAAAAAGGATGAATGACATAATTGGAAGATATAGGCATCCAAATGATAAGAGCGGTTTAGGTTTTAAGAATACTATTCATAATAGTAAAATTCTTCATAATAAGAGTTTGTTCCTAATAGAAAGAAAAAGAAACAATATTCTTATTATTCGATGAAAAACTATAAAGTTTTATCCAAAAAGTTACAAAATGAAAAAGGAATTTCTATTACTGGAATTAGGAGTGATCATGGTGGAGAATTTGAAAATGAAAAATTCAAAATATTTATTTGAAGAGAATTGAATTTTCTATCATTTCTCTGCTCCTAGAACTCCTCAACAAAATAGAGTTGTAGAAAGAGAATAGGACGATTCAGGAAATAGTGGACTATGCTATGTGAAATGAATCTTTCTAAGTACTTCTGGACAGAAGCTGTAAATACAACTTATTATATTAAAAATAGAGTATTTTTGCGACCTATTTTAAATAAAAATCCATATGAATTATAGAAAGGAAGAAAGCCAAATACATCTTACTTTCATCCTTTTGGTTGCAAGTGCACTATATTAAATACAAAAGAAAAGTTGGATAAATTTGATTCTAAGATCAATTCAGGAATTTTTCTAGGTTATTCAATTACTTTTAAAGCTTATAGAGTTTATAATCTTGTTTCTAATATTGTTGAAGAGTCTATGGATGTAAAATTTAATGATGATTCTCATCTAGATAAAAGAGACGATTCTGATCATGAAACTCTATCTGCTCCTTTAGTTAATAATCTAGACGTTTCACCACTAGACGATCCACATGATAAGGTTGAAGATATTTCTGAAAATTTTAGTCTAAGAAAAGACTGGAAGTATAAATCTTCTCACCCAGAAAACTTGATTATAGAAGAAACATTAGAAGGAGTAAGAACTAGGTCTAAATTTAGAAGAGAGGCAAATGTAGTTTTTGTTTCTGAATTAGAACCTAAGAAAATTGATAAAGCTCTTCAAGACGAAGCTTAGATTTTAGCTATGCAAGAGGAGTTAAATCAATTTACAAAGAATAAAGTTTAGTCTCTAGTTCCTAAACCATCCAATAAATTTATTATAGGAACCAGATGGGAATTCAAAAATAAACTAGATGAATCAGCAAAAGTAAATCGTAACAAAGTTAGATTAGTAGCTCAAGACTATAATCAAAAAGAAGGAATAAACTATAATGAAACATATGCTCCTGTAGCTAGAGCTATTAGGATTTTGCTTGCATATGATGTGAAAAGTACCTTTTTGAATAGTTTTATAGATGAAGAAGTTTATGTAAAACAATCCCCAGGTTTTGAAGACATTGATAAATCAGACTATGTCTATAAACTTCATAAAGCTTTGTATGGCTTAAAATAAGCACCTCATGCTTGGTATGATTGTCTGAGTTCGTTTTTGATTAAAAATGACTTTATTAGAGGGCAAATAGATAAAACTTTATTTAGAAAATATATTTAAAATGATTTTATAGTTGTACAAATATATGTAGACGATATCATTTTTAGTGCAACTTTTAAAAAATTATGTTCAAATTTTGAAAATCTTATGAAAAGTGAATTTGAAATGAGTATGATAGGTGAATTAAAGTTCTTTCTTGACTTACAAATTAAACAAACTGAAGAAAATATTTTTATTCATCAACAAAAATATATCAAAGAACTTTTATTCAAATATAAAATGGAGAATGTCAAACTAATGTCAACTCCTATGTATCCTTCAATCCTTTTATCTAAGGATGAAGCTAGTAAGAAGATTGATCAAACTCTTTTCAGAGGAATTATTGGTTCTTTGTTTTACCTAACTGCAAGCAGATCTAATATATTGTTTAGTGTTAGTTTATGTACAAGATTTCAAGCAGATCCTAAAGAATCTCATTATATTACTGTCAAAAGAATATTGAGATAGTTGACAGGTTCTACTAATCTTTGCTTAATGTATGAGAAAGGTAAAGATTTCAGGTTAATTAGCTACTGTGATGTTGATTATGCTAGAGATAGGATTGATAGAAAAAGTACAAGTAGAGGTTGTCACTTTCTTAGTCATAATCTAATTTCTTGGTCAAGCAAGAGGCAAAGTTCAATTACTTTATCTACTGCAGAAGCTGAATATATGTCAGCTGCAAGTTGTTGTTCACAAGTGTTATGGATTAAGTATCAGTTAGAGGATTATTCTATCCAAGAAGATCAGATTTCAATCTTCTGTGACAACACAAGTGCTATTAATCTCTCAAAGAATCCAATATATCACTCAAGGGCAAAGCATATTGAAGTTAGATATCATTTTATAAGAGACTGTACAGAGAGGGATCATCAATCTACAATTTGTTGAGACGAATCAACAATGGGTAGATATCTTTACCAAACCCTTAAGTGAAGACAGATTCAAGGAAATCAGACGAAACTTGAATATGGTAATGTTAAATGACCATTCATCTAACACTCCATGATCCAAATGATTCGTCCAAAAGAAGCTATAAAATCATAAGTTTTCAAGTTAAATAGTAACGGTAAGTTACGAACGGTAACTTTTCAAGAGTTTGTATAAAAAGGAAATCATCTCAAGATTTTGAAAGACCTTACACTCTAGAATTTTCTTGAAAATTTTCGAAACCGAATTGTTTAAAGTGCTCTCAACAAAGACAATCCAACACTCTGTTCTAAACTTCAAATTCTTCTCATTTCATATCTTTATCTTTTTTATATACTATCCTCACTTCGTTAAGCAAAATACATTTCTGTGCTTAGTGTTTATTTGTTACAGATCAAAAAAGTTGAAATCCCTTGTCTATGAGAGACTCGTCGATTTCACTTCCTTGAAGAAAAATCAGTTAGATATCGAACCAGAGATTGAAGCAGTTGGCTGAAAATTTTTCTTTAACATCTGAGAGACGGTATATTTGAATGAAATATATGAGTTCTAGAAGAATGTGAAGGTGGTAAACAACATCTTGGTATCGATGGTAGATGGGTTGTCTGTAATAGTCATATAAGATTCTATCAAGAAGGCTATTGGGTGTCCAAGTATTGGAGCAAAACTGTTTAACAATACAAAATGGATCGCTCAAAGTCATATGGACAAAGCTAACATCAATCGACAACTATATGGATGCAGTAATCCAGGAGTCAAGAAGTCATCAACCCTCATTCCGAAGGCTAAGGTTCTTCATTCACTTCTTCTCCAATGTATCCTACCAAGAGCAGGATCAAAGGACATGGTGACAATGAATGATGAACATTGTTTGTTTCATCTACTTACTCACCAACTCGTTAATCTTCCGTTTTTTATTATGAAGAACATGATAAAGG
The DNA here is from genome assembly GCA_029891385.1 of Erythroxylum novogranatense. Classification (NCBI taxonomy): domain Eukaryota; kingdom Viridiplantae; phylum Streptophyta; class Magnoliopsida; order Malpighiales; family Erythroxylaceae; genus Erythroxylum; species Erythroxylum novogranatense. The sequence continues at coordinate 33,159,282 of CM057233.1, read as the reverse complement.
CTAGGGAGGATTATTATGTGAAGAGTGGTTCTTTACCTTACGATATGTTGTTAACAAGATTCTTCAAAGAATCTGGAATCCTACTTGATAGAGGAAACAAAGTAAAGATGAATGTTAAGAGTGTTATTAATGCCTCTACTATTCACCAAATGGGAATCAAGACTGAAGCTGAAGCGGATGTAGATTTTACACCAAAAGCAGAGTTTAAGGGGGAACTTTTAGTAAGACGAAGCAAGAGTAAACATGTTCCGTCTGAAATACAAGCAAAACCTCGATCTTCTGGAAGAATATCAGCAGAGGAAAAGGTTGAACAATCGTCTGATGTGCCAATACAAGTCAAGATAGTTCTAAAGAAAGAGGAAAGTAAGGTTCAACAATCAACTCGTCAAGTGTCTTTAAAGAGGAAGGCTGAGACGCTCCAATCAGAAAGGCCCAAATAGTCAAGAAGGTCACCAAGATTATTGACCTTACGACAATAAGAACAAAAGAAGCAGAAAGTTCTGATTCTTGGTGGAGATTCTGAGAGTAAAAAGAAGCAAGAGCAACAATAGCACCCTACCAAATCAATTGTCTCTATCCCTCAAATTCAATCAACACAATCATTTGGAGAGACAAAGATAAAAAGGAAGTTAGTATTTGAGAGGAAGAAGCCTCAACAATAACTTTTTTCCAAACCAGCAGAAGAATAAAAGAAGATGAAGTTTAATCAGAAAACAGTTTCTTCATCTGATGTTCCACAAAAGGCACAGACTGTTGAACACCAGCTAATACTTTACAACCCTCCTCAATCAATAAAGAAAACGGATTTAAAAATGAAGGTCATAGAAGAATCAATACCTGATCGAAACAGAAGTTCAGTTATTATCAGAGAACCTTCTAAGCAGACAGCCAAGGTATAAGTTGAGCCTATACCAGTAAACGATCAGACGATACATCTGCTAAGTTATGAAGAACGAAGACTATATGGTATTTTGTGAGATGAAAAGTCAGAACCATATCTAATGAAGATTACAAAAGATCGTTATACAATCTATCCGATAGCAAGCAAAATGACAATCAAGATTGTACCAGACGTACAACCAAGATGTCCAACAACTGTAATAAACGAAGGAAAAGGGATGAAGAAGATGTTTCCTAAAGGGCATGAAGATGAACTTACAAAAGAACATATTCAAGTGGCAGTAAAGAACATAGATGATGTATGTCATGCAGCTCAACCTATAGGTGTCTATATATCACATCACATATCAAAGGCATTAGGAAGTCAATTTGGAGTATCTACCAAAGAAGAAAGTTTCAAGGTAGTTGGCACAGTTTCAAAAGGAAGGTACAGAAGTATCACAATTAAAGGTATCAATTTTAACTTAGAAACCTTTGTGCATTTAATCATTCATTTCAGACCCTTAGATTTCATACCTTCAGTTAAAACTGTTTTACACCTTCTTGGGCAACCAATTTATAAACTACCCAGACTTGATGATCTTGATATCCCTGAAGGAAAACAAACCTTCAAATTACCCTCAATCAAAACCATAGAATTAGACGATTCACCTAGAAAACCATTTGTTTTTTAACACCCTTATCCACTTAGTGAAATACTACAAGATGCTACTGTTAATTCGAAGTTCTTGAAGCATTTCATCAATTGGACTGAAGCTAGTCATAAGCAGACAGAAGTTCAGGAAGCCTTAGCTAAAAATATTGAGGAAATTCATACTAAGGTTGATGAACCAAGTGATGCAGTGGGTGATCTTCATGAGGAAATAACACTTCTACATGTTTCTATTGAACAAGATTTCAAGACAATCCACACTAACATTCAACACATATATTCTAAAATTCTGAAGCGTCTAAAATGAACTATCTTTTTTATTAATAACAAATAGGGGGAGAAAAGTGGAGTACATTAGAAAGCATTCATTGAATATCTTATGCATATCTTGTGTATTACTTTATTTGTTTATTCGTCTGTCATCTGAATATTATTTTATCTTCTAATATTATGATTATTTGTTATCATAAAAAAGGAGGAGATTGTTAAGTCAAGAAGAGTTCACTTCTTCTATTAATTTTAATGAAAATAAAATAATAATAATCATAGAAGTGTGTGAATTATTTTGATGAGTTTGTTAAGTGTGCAGATAAGTGTAAGTAACACAAATTGTCAACTCAAGACGATACTTAAGACTCAAGGTCAACTCAAGACAATACTTAAGTAAAAGCTGAATAAGACAAAGCGTCTTAGATAGATCAGACGAAAGTGCTAAGTGTTTGGTCTAAACACCAGACGAAGCATAACACCAGATGAAGGATAACACCAGATGAAGCATAATACCAGACGATGTAATTGAAAAATGTTCTAGAACGTCAGTCAATTAGTTAGTTGGAGTTAGTTACAGGACTCAAGTAATAACGATTTTTAGAAGATTCGACAAATAAATTTCTCAAGAAGAAAGTTAAAATTTTAGGTTATAAATATTAGTTATAGTCATAAACTAAAAACAACAATACAAAAGGTAAAATCTGATTGTACGAAACCTACTTAGAGAATCTCTGTACTTAAGTGCAAAAGAAAGAGAGCAAATACATCTGTAACGTGAAGCTCAAACAATATCCTTCAAATCGAAAGAAAGGTTAGAGCCTGGAGAGGCTAAGGAAGCAGATAAAAAATACTTTGTGAGAGAGACTTGAAGAGACTCTACAAGTGTAGAAATAATACTTGTAACGTTAAAGAGTATAGTGAAATCTCAGACAAACTCTGAGGAATGGACATAGTCCAAAGTTAAGGGTGAGCCAGTATATATCGCAGTGTCATATTCTCTAACTCTTATCTCTTTCATTTTCTTGTTGTTAAAAGAATAGATAATAACTTTCGTTGTTGCATTACTTATCAAATTAAATGAATTGTTTTGTAATCGTTTGAATTTGTAAAGAAAATCAAGAAGAATCTAAAGATTAATATCTTAAACGATCTAACATAATTCAAACACCCCCTTCTTGTGTATTCTACATATTATACGTGATTTCTATATTAACAAGTGATTTACTTCACTGTGCTATCTATATTACTAAGTAAGCAACTTTGGCCCCCTATTTAAGATTGTATATCTATTCAATTTAATTCATTGGTATTTCCATGAGTGCTTTTTGTATTTCAATGTGTGTTTTATGTATATCAAAATTTACTACTAATTTGTCAACAAATATGGCATCTGCCTATTTTGCGGTATCATATTCCACAATTAGTTTCACCACTTCTTCACTATGATGTATAATTTGAACAACTAGAAGAACTTCATCAATATCTGATATTTTTTCCTGCTCAAAACAACTCCTATATGCCAATGAAGTCACCATTGTTTCGATAATATGAGATTCCTGCATAATTGAGAAAACTACCCTCTCCTTGTGCTGAGAATATTCTCCCTGCTCTGAACTCACTTATGGTACTTTATCCTAGATTTCCTGGATAATTGAGGGTGCTACCTTACTATCATATTCACTCACTACTAAGTCACCAGTCATAATTGCAATCGGATTAACAATGACAATATTCTCAATTTGTACCACACTCAACATTTCCTGGTTGACATTCTCCATTCCTATTGGGGAAAATGAATTCATATTCTCAGGTGTAGTCATCACAACATTAAGTTTATTATCTCTAATATCCTTTTTCACTTCCAAATTGTTAGCATTTTCAAAATTCTCCATAACTTCTTTAGCTAAGTCACTCTTAGAGTTCTCAGTAGATATGATCCCCATAAGTTCATTATGACTCCCAGTTTTTTAAAACATTCCCAGTTGGTTGCCAACTTTTCTTCACTAGATTAGGTTTCCATAAGTAGGAAAGAATCACAACAAATTTTTTAAACTCAACATCATCACCTAACTTCATGATTGGCAGTTGATCTAGAAGAGCAGTATTTCTTTTCACCTTAATGCAAAGTTTAGCAAAGCTTATTCATTCCATATATGTAATTTGAGAATCCATACATAGGGGCCTACCTAGTGAGTTAGTTAGGAAACTTAAGTCTTCCATTGTCTAGAATTCAAGGGACACGTTATGGAAATTAACCCACAAAGGAAAAGCGTCGATATCTCTGCAATGAAAATTAGTACCTGGCCTCCTTCTTTGAATGAACCTAGATTGGCTACTGATATGCTATGGACTTTGTTTGATGATATCTTTCAGATAGCTCTAATTAGTAAATTTGAATAGAAAAGAGCCGGCATCCCTCAACATAACTTTCTTCTGGCCTTTTTTTCCCCTACTTAACCACAGGCCATGCTTGCACCATTAGGAAGGCAAGTTGCTTATTCCAAAAATTCTGACCAAAGTAGACGATGAGACATTGGCACCAACTTTAAAGAGATCCACAGGAGGAGTAAGGATTCCTTCCTTCGTAACATTTTGAAAATGATTAAGCTACCTTTAGTTACATTGAAGTTACAATTTACATCTCTAGGCTCCTCCATTTTTCTTAGGACCAGCAGAAGAATTTTCCAATGCTGCAGATGAATTTAAGATACCCACTATTTTCTTTGCTCTTAGATAAATTGAAAGGATTGAAAATTCTTCCAAGGACATATTAGAAGGGGAAGAACCCCCCTTATTGTACATTATCCAGACCTTTGAAAGGCCCTTGAGGAGAAATGAAATTCAGAAGCTAATTAGTAGGTTACACTGTTGAAGGATGAAGAACACCAGAAGCAGGAGAGGAAGTTTCCAAAGAAGAAATAGTTAGAGGGAGGATAGTAAAAGAGTTAGTGAGAAGGCAGAGAAAAGTGTGAGCATTCTTGGTTCTTTTTGCAAATGTTAAACATGAGACAGGTTGTATTCCTATAGATTACGCATGTGTTAGGCAATGGAGAGAACATATGGGTATGGTTTAAAAATTGGACACAACATAGTCCACTTATACAAAGAACTGAAATATCCCAACTTACTAACAATATTCCATTTAACTCCAAAGCATCTTCTCTGATGAATCAAATACATTGGCCAAGCAATTTCAGAGGGTTTGATATAGTAATGGGATTTCTATCCCTGATCACTCGTAGTCATTTGCAGGACTTAGTATCCTAGCTACCAAATGCTTTTAGACTTTTTACTAATAAGTCTTACTATAAGTCTTTGCAACAAAAAGGTGAGAATGTCCCTTGGTTCAATCTTTTATGGAAGCAGTCCCTAAATCAAAAGGCCTCAATATTCACCTGGCTGGTTATTAAGAATAAGATTCATACTAAGAATAGAGGGTTTGGATCTTATGACCTAATATGTGTGCTATGCAAAGAAACTGAAGAAGATAAAGAACATCTATTTTTTCAATGCAGATACTCAAATGCAGTATGGAGCATAATTTTACATCTAATTTCTGATTTTTGTCCCACTTATGATTGGTTATCCACTTAAAATTGGACCATTTATCTTGATAACCAAAAGAGGTCAGATGCACCAATGTACAAATTTGCCTTCACAACATCTATTCACTGCCTATTGAAGGAAATAAACAAGAGAATCTACAGGAATGAGGTAGTAAACAAGTCGTACTTAGCTGTAGACATCATCAATTGGATCAGAGCCATTATGATAGCTAAATTTGATTAGCATTCTTTATCTACAGTAATGAAAACTAGATAGAATGTGTAACACTTGTTATTTCATTTCATTTTCTCTTGTAATTTAATTTATTTCTGAACTCGTTGTAAAGTTAAGTTAGCTTTGCTATAGTTAATATAAAACCTGTATTCATTTTTTTTTTAAATGTTACTTTTATAATGCCATAGAGAAGATAAAAGAAGCAATCAAAGTCAATATGAAAAAAAGCATTTATGCACACATCTTACTTTATAGTTATCAATGAAAGGTTAAAAAAAACCAACTTTACTCTATGTTGTTTGCTACTGGGGCATTTTTAAACTCGAATGTTTATTAGGATAGATTTTACAAAGAAAGTTGAATTTAATAGAAGAATACAACAACAACAACTCAGTAAAAGTCATGCTAATACATAGGGTATATGGAGGTCTAGTAGTATGCAACATTTCCCTAATTAGTAGAGAGGTTATTTTCTGAATGGTTCACATGAAAAAGAGAAAATTAAATAAAATAAATATAGATATAATAAAATATTAGTAATAAATAAAATACTATAATACTAATAATAATAATAATAATAGTAATAATAATAAAAAATTATTATTATTATTATTATTATTATTATTATTATTATTATTATTAAATATTACAATAATTCTTTCATAAGATAACACAAAATCTCTTTAGCTCATAAATAGACGTATACAAGGATACGTATGGTGATTTTGAGATACTCATTATAGTACATTAAAAGATAAACTTAATTCAAGTATATATTCCTTCACTTTTATTACTTATTTAAAATTAATAATCACTTTGTTTTGTTTATAAGATTATTTTATTATTTTACAGCTTGTTTGGTGAGATCGATTTGTAAGTGAAGTACAAAATTGTAAGAGTTTGCAATTTAATTTTTAGTCAATATACTAAAGCAACTAGGTGTGAAAGGAAGTAGAATATATTTGAATTTATCTATTAAAAAATAGAATGAAACACAAAAGATTAAATAATTTAGTATTTGTTCGATACATCTTAAAGTTTTAAGAAATACATGTTATTATAATTATTAAGTTGAATATAATTTGACACCCTCGCTTCAACGAAACTCCGAGTGGGGTTATTGTCGTTGTTAATTTGAATATAATTTAACATAATTTCTTAATTATTTTATTTTATTTGTTCACTAAGATTCTTAATAAAATAAGTACTTATATACATCTAATTTGTCTTGATTATATCGATTTTTAGCTAATTGAACTTCTAAAATTGAGTTTTACGGATGAGAGTGATTTAAAATAATTTTAGATGAGACTCCTTTTGATGATAAGGCTTTCAAACCAAATAAAATTTAAGACACTGTAATTTGAGCATATATGTCATTAAATGGAGTTTTAGGTTTTTTTCTTTTCTTTTAATTTACTTGTATTTGAGATATATATATATATATATATATATATGTTAAATTTTATATATGTAGTATAAATATAAAACTTTTAACTGGAAGTATTTTTATTTAGGTCTCTCTTGTACTTTGATATGTTTTTTATATGAATTCTTGTTATTATGCTTATAAACCTATATTATTCTTATTATAATATTTTGATGCAAGTAATTGTAATATTTTAAATATTTTAAATATTTTAGTTTTATATTTATATGAGATTTTAACTATGTTTTCATATATCAATTTTAGGTATTGTTTATATGAGAAATATGTAAAAGTAATACTAAGAGAAATAAAAATAGTTGTTGTATGAAATTTATATTATTATAATTTTTTGATCTATGATTGAAATAAAATGAAAACTAAGTAATACAATCGATAAATCATTTTATAAATTTAAAAAATTGCGTAAAAAGTTTGCCCAACATCAACCAATAATGTTACCATACCTTATCAAAACTAAACCCCATACAAATTTCAGTCTCCGTCTTGGAGCCGAGATTTTAGCAAGGAAGAGTTAATTGGGTTAACTGCAATTAAAAGCCTAATTATGGCAGGGGCCGGCCCCACGACAACCTTCTCCCTACCTTTCCAGATAAAAGAATACAATTATATACTAACTACTACCCACGAAAAGATCTCTTCTTAAGTGGTTACGTGGAAGACAATTAGTTCCTCCCACCCAATTTTGTCACGGAGCAAAAATTAAGACGGAAAAGTGTGTCAGGAATACAACCTTGCTGTCTTGTACTAATTGTTTAAAACAGTATTTTAAAAATTGGAACGAACCGATCAGTCTTATCGAAGAATCGATAAATTGGAGTATGAAATGGTCCGATTTAGCCTGTATTTTTTAAGTGATTGACCCGTTCATTTTACTGTCGGACCGGTAAAAACCTTTGAACAGGTGAAAGAAAGAACCAGTCAATCCATTTAAAATGCCTTAATTTTGATGATTTCAACTTGAATGAATATTACAATTAGTAATCTGTTTTTTAATCTTTTTAATAAAATATAACTAGTGAGCTTTATTTTCTTATTTTGTGTTGTATTTGGCGAACTTTTAAAAAATTGTATATTTTAAAGTTTGAAGATTTAAGTTAAGTTTACAAATAAATAAATAAATAGTATATTTAAAATTATCTTATGTATAATATATAAAATAAAATTTATATATTTATTAATTACTGGTTAAATTACGTTAAATTTTAGTTGAATCATTAATTATTAAATCAGTTGCTTTTTCTGGTTTAATTATCGGTTCGATTTTTAAAACATTAACTTAAAAAATGAGTAGACCAAAAATAGTTACATTAAATGTTGAGGAGTGGGTGACTGAGCACTGACCAGAAGCAAAGGGAAAGTAAAGTCAAAACTCAAAAGCACTTCTCCGGTCTCTGCCAAGAAAGTACTTGCAATCAGTTTCTCTTCTTTTCTTGCTAATTAGTTACACGTTTCCCTATAAACTTTACACTCTGATTGGACAGCAATCACCCTTACGTATTTTTTCATTGAATAAGGCTAAACCTAAAGTTTAATGCAACTCGACATATTTAAGTACCCAATATTTATCTCTATGCATACAAGTGGTCGGGTTGTCAACCCTATTTTATAGTATTCTAAAATCAAGTCGAATTCTTAGGTAACTGAACACTAATTTTTTGATTTCAAACAATAAAATTAAAAGAGAGAGTTTTTAATTAAATAATTAAATAAGTAAAATTAAGATTATCAAATTCGATTTAAAAGAAAGATCTCATCTAATTATAACATTGATCATTGGTTTAAAAAATATTTTTATGATTCAAGCAATTAGTTCAAATCTATTAAGATGATCATAATAAGTCTCAATTTTTTAAATTAATTAGTTCAGATCTAGCATTTATTGATTGAGTGTGATAACATTCTATATCAAATAAATGATAGCAATAAACTCTGTAAAAAAGACTAAACTCTAAATTAAATAATCGAGACAACTGCAATTATTCAATTTATTTTTTGTTTATCATAAGTTAAATATGAAAATTCATAAATTAACTATTTATTATTTATATCAATCTTTCATGACAATTACGAATCACTAAATTTCTAGATAGCGATTGAATAATCAATATTAAATTAAATTGTCGATTAATTGAATATCAATCATTCAAAAAATAAACTCAAAACAATAAATACTTGAATTAAAACATGAATAAAAGTTTGAAACACAAAACTTTACAATTAGAGTATGGAATCCGTCTTGAATCAGAACGATAAATTTAGCCACACATAATTTTTGTTCTAATAATAGAAATAGAAGAAAGATTAAGAATTGCAAAAAAAAAAAACGTAAAAATCGAAAACTCCCTTTTTTGTTATGAGAAAAGTCTTTCTTATATAGTTTTCTAATCTAATTCTAAATTGTAAAGAATGAATTCAAAATCAAACTCCCTCGTTATAAGGATAAGGCTAAGTCTTCTAGTCAAATTTTAACTATTTAAGCGATCAGTCTTATTCATTGTATCAATCTCATCACTTTATTCAAACTTTATCATTACCAGATGCGATATCAACTTTTTATCTCTAAAAGTAAAACAAATAATAATTTTAACATTTAAGCACAAAAGTAAACATGATATCAAATAATTAGTCACGATCAAATGAAATATTTTTAACAAGCAACCTTTACAAAGTGAGATGGAGGATAAAGAAACTTAATTATGGCATGGAGGCATGATAAAGGACACTTAAACACAAAATAAAACTTGAAGTCCAGTTCACAAGGACGGGATTGGATTCGAGTCTTGGGAAGTGAACTTCTTACGTTTCTTTGGAGACAATGGAATAGGACATCGCTGCAGAGCTTAACACAATGAATGCCTCTTTGATACATCATTACCCAAAGGAGAATGATCACTAATAGCAACTCATAAGATGAAGAATTGACAAACAAGTTAACTCTCAAAACATTCCTAACAGGTAATACAATTTCCTGAATGAAATTATGCATGTTTACACTCCAACGGCGTAGGTGAATTGGTAAGAGGCTCTCCTGACTTAAGTGAGATCGTGAGTTCGAATTTTCCTCATATATGCAACCGTTTAAATTTTGAAATCAGAGTTTTGTCTTTCACAAAGGACCTACTCATCGTAAACAACTACAAAAAAAAATAAAAAATTATGCGTGTTTACTGTAAGAAGACAGAAGAAAATGCATACAAAAGGTGCGGTAGCAGGAGGCCTTATGTATATTTAACCACAATGTGGTTGCAGAAAACAAAACACTTGATATGTATATCAGTAAGTACATATACGTCTTCTTATATTGGTTGTACGAGTCTACCAAGTGTAATCATAATTTGTGTTAAATAAAATTAAATGTGGAGTGGGGAAAGAGCATAAATTACCAAACTCAGGACCCTACCCTACCAAACCAAAACCCCATGACATGATTGCATTGCAGCTGTGTTAGGCTGAACCTGAAGCCCTGGTTTTAAGACTACTGTTTCCCATCTTCATCCCAGTGAATCATTGAATTGGCTTTGGCTCAGACATGTATCATTTATAAGTGTTTTTCCTTCTTTGGATTATAAGGAAAACAAAAACAAAGCCATTGAAAAATGAAAAGATTAACGGGAGGGAAGGGACAGGGGCGTTTTGTTTGTGATATGTTTCCAAACCATTGCTATCAGCCATTGCCCACCTACCGAAGAACAAACTCCCTTCAAAGTTAAACCAACAAAGCAAAGCCCCGTGCTTCCACCCTCACTCTCTCTGTCTCTTAATTACAAATCACTACATTCCCATTCCCCATTTTATCATCTCTCTATCTAACAAGATCATGCCAGTTTTTACAGAGCACATCAACCCAAGAAAACCCAGAAACCAATTCCGGCAAGAACTAGCCATTTCATCCGAAACCCATCCAAGCCCACTTTTCTCTCGCACCTCCAAATCCACTCTTTCCTCTCTTTTTCTCTCCCCTTTTTCAACCAACGCCCCCCGTGACCCCACAAACAAGAAGAAAGCTCCAAGCTTTAGAGCCCTTGGATGCACGGCGGCGGCCCAGCAGGTGTCGGTTCCGGCGGTGATTCGATCGTCGGCGGCGTGGGAAAGGAAGAAGCTCAAGAAGAAAAAGAACCCACAACGACAGAAGAGAAGGAAAGATGACAATAACAAACGAAACCACCATCAATCTGTTGTCGGTGATGGGAATAGTGGGGACAGCATTGGGAGCCTCAGTGGAGGTAGTTGTATGGTAATTCAAGATGTGTGGTGTGGACCTGCAATGGGGTTGTCAGCAGATGCTGTTGTTGGGTCTGTAGATTGTGTTGTTGCAAGAAGGAATGTGCATGGAAGAAGCAAGATTGATGGGGACAAAATGATTCAGAGGGAGAGAGAAAGAGAGAGGGAGGTACTTTTATCCGTCTACTCTACTGTCTGCCTTTTTTCCTTATTAACTTCATCTTTTTCTCCATTTTTGTTGAGGACAAATAATGCACTTGTATGTCTAAGGAATTTTCTATTTGTTTTGCCGCTTCTCATAAGTACACTGCTTCTTCATTTGGAACAAAAATATCAGTGAGGCTTTTGTCTTCTTTTTCTTCAAAGATCCTTATTGTCTCGAGTTGGTGAGGTTATAAATTTGTCGGTTGGGATTTTGATGCATTTCTGGCTTTCAAGCTGGAGTTTTTACCTCAACCTTTCTGCTAATACGTTAATGATGACTGCACATTTTTCTGATTTCACTATTCTTTGGTCATTTCAGAAATTTCGTCTGGGTCGCTAGTATATTCCATTTAAATTTCTGTCAAGAACTTTCCAGTTGACTGATTATTAACGAAGAACTGCTTCACGACTTCCAATCATGGTTCATGGTTTCTTCTATAAGTATAATATCATGCCTGTCCAGAAACATATTTCATGTTACGATTGGAAATATACGATCATCTCTCGTCTTAAGACATTCAGACATGATATGTGGGATGCATTCATACCTCCTGACATTCAAAGTCTAAATCTATGTTTTCTTTCTTTTTTGTGTGTGACTTTTACTGGACTCACTACATATATATGTTCAAATTTTATTATCACATATTGAAGCAAATATCTTCAGTTAAGTGGCATTCTTCTTCAAGCGTAAATATTCCTCAGAAATATCTAGGTTTAAAGAATTTCAAGAACCCTAAGAAAAGAGAAATCCTTCAATTCAATTTCTTCAAACAAACCAAAATTAATTGCAGAATCCATGAGTGTGCATGTGGGGCGTGCATATGTTAGCTGCCACCTATGTTTCTGTTTTTTCAGAGATGTTTATATGGTAGGGTTGCTCATATGTTTATTCTAATGACGTCTTACTGGTGTCTTGTGTGCTTTCTCTTGCTTTGCTTGTGGTCTTTCAGCCTTCCCAGAAGCTACATGTCTTGTAAAAATAAGTTTCTTAGTTTTTATTTCTAGGTATAATATTTAATGATGTCCTTATGTGTGTACGTCTAATGTACATTGGTCACTGGAGTTTTGGCAAAGTTGTGGGCCTACTTATATGTATAGGTGTATTTAGGAGTTAACTGCACGGAGTTTCCCATAGGTACTTCAGTTTTTGAGTTAGGCAAGAACGAAATCTTCACCTTGATTATAAGTACGGATAAGACTCTTGTTGCTCTTTATGTTTTAGAGTTGTAGCCTTGCTTTAAAAGAGTTAAACGCTTGTTTGTCTGCTTTTCATTTCATATTCCCAGTTATTCAACATTTCCTTCGTACTTCATGTTGCTTTGTGTGGGTTTATTCTGTTGCATTGTCTTGACAGCGTTCTTGTTTACCGAGGAGAGCAGCAGTAAATCCTGATACACTAGCATTTTTGGACATGGATCCTGTTCTTGAACCTTTTCAACCTGAACCTGAAGTTTTTGGTGCGAGGTATTATCGTCACTATCGGCATACTTCTCCTGATGGTCTAGCTGAGGTGTGTTCATTGTTTCAGAATTTAAATTTTAGTGTTGTGAACAGTGATGTATGTTGCGCAAGCACAACTTTACATTCTGTTCTTATTGCCAATCATAGGATCCTGCATTCTTGTATCAGATGGACCTTCCGTAAATGTAGATTGCTCTCCTCATCCAACATGTCCCTATTTGCTTGCTGTTTTGAGTATAGTATTCACTTTAGCTGAAGATATACCTGTGTTTTTATCAGTCATGTGACTACCTACAATTGTTTATAAGTTATATTATTCATTTTATTTGGACAGAGGGTTGATTATTGCTTTATTTATTACTTTTTTGTTTTGGTGGACATAATTTTTCAATAGATTTTAAGCTTTATTCTTCCAAAATTGGTTCTTGTTGTTCTGAGCATGATGTTAAGAACTAAATTATAGACATAAATATCAGAGAGTATTAGCTTATAGATTAGTTATAATTGAAAATTTTCCCGGTTTTTAGAATTATGGACGGGAATGTACTGGTTTCCTATAGTATAAGATTTGATGTCTCTCTACTTTCTTTGTCCTTTCTAAAATTTTCCTATAACTTATCCTTACTCCTGACACTTTGCAAGTGCTTGTCATGCTCACAACTTGATCATGCTTTTTTTCTTTATTCTGTGTAAGAATGAGAATCTCCATTAGAACTTCTGTTTAGGAAGTCTTATGTTATCCAGGATATGTCATCTGGAGGATGTGGGAACAATTGGGTGATGTTCACATGGAATGGCCTTGCCAAAGTTAAAAAGTAGCTTTGTGATGTAAATTCCAGGACCTATTTCAGATGTAGATAATAACTAGGAGCAGGAGTGTAGTGAGAAAGTTCCTTTTCCTATCTTTTTAACTTACTCTTGCAAATTCTTTTAAATGCATGTTTCTCGGTAGTTGTCTGGCCTTTAGTTTTACACAAGTTCAAGACCTGATTCATAGTAGATCTGTTTCCTAGATAAAGCATTTGAAGAAGTGTTGCTAAATATTTGGGCAGATTAACAAAGTTACATGATCATTCTCTTACTGCATGCACTAGTTTGATGGTTTTTCAAGGAATTTGAATGTCCATATATTGGACTACAAATGTTGGCCGATTAAGACTTATGTTGACTCTTGAAGAATCATCAGAGTAATATTTTGCTGCTCTTTTAACATTTGAGGTTTGAATCTCCTCTGTTACCGGTATCGTATATGCTAACATCACTTGGTTTCAGATACATAACATATGTTGGTTTGACATGCGGATTCAAAATTCATAGTCTCACCAAGGAAGAACAGAGTATTGTTTTACGTTATTGTGGTCCTTGTGGAAAGAATCTTGAATATTTGTATGTTAAGTTGTCTTGCTTAAATGGCAAGCAATTCGAAGGATCATGAAAGATTTCCTTGGTCATTTTGTGTTGTTTACATACTTCTATATATTACAAATCGTTGTAACTGATACTGGCTGAGTGCAGGTATTGATGCTTCAAAATAGTTTCACGACGGGAGGAAGGCTGGATCAATTTAGTGACTGGAGACTTGACATCGACGACATGTCATATGAGGTGTGCTTTTTCCCATTATAACTGCAGATTTCCACTTTTGTTTTGATTGTGCTGGTTGGAGGAGGATAGGGGGCTTTTGACTGCCAGGTGCAAAATAGCAGTTTGTGATTGATCTGGTGGATAGGACTCTGTTCTGAGGGATGTGAAGCAGATCCCCAGCACTTGTTTGTTCTTGGCTTTCTTTGATGTGCTGCCTCACTCCAGACGGCTAACATCATATGAACTTTTTGGTTCTCATTGTGCAAACAGGAACTACTCGAGCTAGGTGATAAAATTGGTTATGTATGTACTGGACTTAAGGAAGATGAAATAACCCGTAGCATCAGGAAAATTAAGCTTTCAATTCTGAACGACCGGCCATCCCATTGGCCGACGATTGTGGAGAAGAAGTGCAGTGTTTGTCAGGTAGGAAGCAATCTGCTAACTTTTTCTTCAACTTTGTGTTACATCTAATCATTTGTTCATTCTTCATGTCTGTAAACAGGACGAATATGAAGCAGATGATGAGTTGGGGAAGCTGGATTGTGGACATAGTTACCACATACAGTGTATAAAACAATGGCTTGAACAGAAAAATACTTGCCCTGTCTGCAAGAGTGAGCCAGTGGGTCGAGGCTAGTTTAGTATCGGTATTCTTTCTACATCCTGGCCTGGCCCCCTTCTGTGGTGTGTATAGGGTTCCATTCTCCAAGAAATTTTCTTCTTTCCCATTGTCATTTCCCCGCCCTGATTTGGTGGAATTTTCGTAAATTGGAATGTGTGCTCAATTCTCTTCTATGTTTCAGTTCACAGATTTCGAACCTGTCCACAATCTGTTTGTAATATTGAAGAGGAGACTTTTGATCTTCTTGTGTACTATTTTTACTTCAATTACCTTATTTCATAGTATTTTCTAATGTAGGATGTGAAATTACATTAAATTCATATAGAATATATTCATTAAAACGAGATTAATTAATTATTTTAATCTATGTATTAATGTACACAAACTATATGTATATATATATATATAGTTATTATTCATTGAAAATTTTAAAGTTTAATCAAAATATATTGTTAATTTATTTATCTATTTTAATTTATAAGAACATATTAATTAATAAATTGATAAGTTTTAACAATAAAAGTTATTAAAGAAAATTAAACTGAAAAGTTACAAATCCAAGAGGGTTCAAAGTTTTATGATTATATTGGTTAAATACTTACGTTTTTTAATCAATGGACGTCATCTAATCACGTTTAAATTTCAAGAAAATAATTTATAATATTTATGTTTAAAATATTTCAATAAATTATCTCCTTTTATAATTTTAGTAAATTGTTAATTTATAATACGAATGAAATCATATTGTCTAATAAAGATTTTTAAAACTATCATTTTATTAATTTATCAAAATATTAATTTAATCTATCAATCCAAATTAGGATCGTAAATATATATTAAAGTTTTGCTGTAATTATTATTAGGTTAGATATTCATTTATTATTTTGAATTACTAATGAGAATCTTATAACATTAAACAATCTACTTAGAATATTTCAAGTCTTTTTTTTCAACGTTCACCATCACTAGTTTCTACTTAACCCTACAGCCCTGTTTGAATGGCGGGAAAGTAAAATGCATTTGAAATTTGATTCTTCGAAAAATAAATCTACAGAAAGTAAAGATATTCACTTGTTTAGATACTTATAATAATTCTAATAGAAAAGTTGGGTGTATTCTTATTATAATGTTTGATATGCAATAAAGATTTCATAGATTGCAATTTAATTTTGACTTGTATCTTCAATTATATCCATGCAAACCGAATAAAATTGAAATCGTTAAATAATGTTAATTTGTAATACAAGTTATATTATTAAATGTTAATTTTTCATTTATGATATGATATTCTAATCATATATACTGTTATATCATAAATATAATATTGAAAATACTAAAAAAAACCTCATCCGAGTACAAAAATAAATCTTAAAAACTAATTACTCATTAAATCTGTCTTAGATATTCTTCTTTGTTAACATCCTGAAGAGTGAAAAAATAATCCATATGATTTGGATTATTTACAAGTTTTATTCTAGCTCTAATACGTTCAGCTTGTATTAAGAATTTCAGTTTGCTAAGTTGTTCATCTAATTTTCGCCTATTCTTAGACTCCTTCTGATTCGACCTTGTAATAGATTCTGCAACTTTAGCCATTTGCTCGTTAGATTTCTCCAAATCTTCAGTAAGCTTTTTAGTGATACATTCCAAATATGAAACTAAACTATCGACACTTCTCTTCCTTTTGCGATGTGTTTTCTTTGAACTTCCTTCACCTTGAGAATTATCTCTGATTGGTTGATTTCTTTGAGGCCCAACATCTTCCTCCTCATTAGATTTTTCATTCTCTTCATCCAAGTTCACTTCTCTATTTATATTTTCTAGCATATATGCGAGTGCTTCAGCATTTTTCCTTAGCTCGATCTTGTCCCCAAATAATAGCTAGTTTATCATAGTAGAAAACTGATCTATTCCTCATAAATGATTTATCTGGATGACTCAACAACAATCACAGTATCAATTATATAAAAATATTAATACAAAAAATAGTGCTAAAAAATTATAACATCAATCTTTGTATAAATCATGTAAAAAATATTTTTTAAAAAACTAAGTAATCTAATTTGTACTAACTTTTAGATATGCACTCCACATGTCAACGTCTACAGCAA
Organism: Erythroxylum novogranatense; assembly: GCA_029891385.1. Taxonomy (NCBI): domain Eukaryota; kingdom Viridiplantae; phylum Streptophyta; class Magnoliopsida; order Malpighiales; family Erythroxylaceae; genus Erythroxylum; species Erythroxylum novogranatense. Next base: position 33,142,021 of record CM057233.1, on the reverse strand, counting down.
CACATTTTTTTCATCATCCCAACCAAAACCACTTGTTTCGCCACTATTTCTTGCATCATAAATAACATGATATTATTTTTCAATAATTTATAACAAAATTCAATATGTGGTTTTTCTTTTAAACCATGCCCCGCTAATTTTTGATCTAATATCCTTTCCAATTCTTTTGATATCCTTTCCTTAATCCAATGCCATTTTCACCATCAAAATTTCTACTTTCTTTTAGATAATGCAATAAAATTATATGCATTTAATTCATAAAATAATTATATATAAGATAATAAGTTATATCAATATTAATTAACATTAAGAAAATAGAAAATAATCCAATAAATTTAAATAATGTATGTCTTTTAAAAAATATTAAACTACCTAAAGCTACTAAGAATAAAGACTCTAAAAATATGAAAGCCTATATTTTTATCCAATATTTCTATTTTGCCTCCATTCATCAAACATTTGATTGGCTAAAGTTTGTCTCCAATTTGTCCATTCCTCATATGGTTCGACTGAGGTGATCAGCTCTCCGTCTAACTCTAACTCCAACCTTCATTTTCTTCTTCTTCCTCTTTTGCATCTAAATAAGCTTCTCTTGGATCAATAGGTAAATTTCTTCTTATATGATTGTAAAGAAAACAACAAGCCATTCCAATCTTACTTTGCAATTTAATAAGATGCCAATTTGAATTCTTAATGATAAGCCAACAACCTTTCAACAACCCAAAACATCTTTCAATAACATTTCTAGCGGAAGAATGTTTCATATTAAACAATTCTTCGAGGATATTTAGTTGATATCCTAGAGTCTATTCATTGAGGTGATATCTTTGACCTCAGAATGGTGCGAGAAATCCTTTGTTGTTTGTATATCTCGCATCCACTAGATATTAATAACCTAAAATATTGACAATTAAAGGAGACTCTGATACCACTGTTAGAAACTAACCGTGATCGAATCAAAATGCAAAAAAAAAAAAAAAATTTACAAATTATGAAAAGATCTTGATAATTGATTTAACTTGAATAATAACACGAATACAAATAATAAGAAGTCATACCTTGCTCGTGTTCCTGTTGAAAATCTTTTGAAATTTTTTGATATGTCAACTATAAGCTATTCAATTGTTTAGCCTTTAACGGATTCCACGTAGCAATTTCTCAAGATTCTTTTGAGAGGAAGAATAGAAGTGCTAGCTTTTGAGCATTTTTCTTGTTAATAAAAAATCATTAGGATTTTTATTTTATTTATAATTAAAGAATTTAATTTTAATAAAATCAAATATCTCATGTTTGATCCCTAAAGTTTCTAAAACTTTATAATTAAGTTCAACTTAATTAAATTAATTTTCTTTCACAAATTGCTTTTTTATGTGTGACATATTAGGTTCCTAATATATTAACAATGATTGTAAATTATAATTCTAATTGTGTTAGAATTAAATAAATTATCTTTAATTCTCCATTGAAATAATTTATAATCATATGTCAAGATTAATGTCAAATAACATGTCATGATCATCTAAATATCGAAATGTCAAAATAGTTTGACGTAACCTATTCATGTATAATTATAATGTATAATTTAATCCTTTCGTCATCCAATATTTCAATTGACAAAGTATGGACATAATGTCTACTCTTTTGATCCAATCATGTTTGTTCTTACTAATTAGTAATTTATTTATAATTGAAATTTTAAAATGTCTTTTCAAATGTCAATTCATTCTCGATAAGAGAATTTCATAAATCATTACTAATCAAGAACATTGGAACATTCTCTTTAATTACTTTACAGTGAAAAATCCTTTATTGACATGCTCAACTATCTCCATATGGTTCATATTATATCCAAGTACTACCGATTAAATTATCATAGGAAATTCATAAGTAGTATCAAACTATAGTAATTCCTACACGAAATATCTTGATAATCAAGGCTAAGGATCAATTATACAATCATTATTATGAAAAAATTCATAGACATATAAGTAATATTCCATTTGAGATTCTCATAGTTGGGTCAATTTAATGACTTATTCCTTAATAATCACCCACATTAGTTTAAATATCTCCATACTTTAATTTATAAAATTAATTACTTTCTTCATAAAAAAGAATCATAATGCATGCTAATTTTACAGTTTCAACAATATCCCGTCTTGATAAAACTACAACTAAAACCATTAAGGAATAATATGTAAATATAAATTAAATCTCACAATTATGATATCATCATAATTTTAATTATACATTAACACTACAAGAAAAAAGAGAAATACCGACAGAACAATACCGACGGTATAGAAGTCGTTGGAAATACCGACCGAAAAAAACGTAACGGTCGAAGAAATTGGGTGGGTTTAACTTTTTCCGACCGAACACTATTCGGTCGATAAATATATTTTCCGACGCGATTTCCGCTTTATGATTTGAGTCGGTGAAAACCTCGCTTTCGGCTAATGAAAACGACGCTGTTTTGGTTATTATTTAGTGCGTCTGCGCTTTCTTCTCCTCTTCCCGCAGACGCAGCCTCTAGCTCCTCACTTCTCCTTCCTATCTTCTCTGTCGTCATTCCTCGTTTCGTCGTCGTTGCTTCTGCCGCTTTAAATCCTGGCCATTGCCGCCATTGCTTGCTTCTGTCATCATTGTTTTTGTCGCGTTGCTTCCTATCTTCTCTGTCGCCGTCCTTCTCCTTCCACTGTTGCTGTCGCGGTCGCTTGTCGCCAAGACGCCATGGTCGCGTCTCCTCCTTCTCTCCGACAAATGTGGAAAGTTCTCCGCCTTCCTTCTTCAATTAGTCCGATTTGTTGAATGGGTATGTTAAAGGTTTTAAATTTTATATGTTAATTATTGCTCTAATTGTATGTAAATAATTGGTGTTATATGTAAATGTGAATTATTTGTAAATTATTGTTGTAATTATATGTAAATTGTTGTAATTATATGTAAAATATTGGTCATCTCAGAAATTATATGTTAATTATGTAAATTATTTGTAAATTATTCTTGTAATTATATGTAAAATCATCTGTAAATTATATGTTAATTGTTGCTGTAATTATATGTAAAATTTGCTTTTATATGCATGTGTAAATTATATGTTAATTATTGCTGTAATTAATCCTCAATTTATTGGTCTTATATGCATCTGTAAAATATATGTAAATTATTACTGTTATTATTGCTCTTATATGCATATGTTAATTATATGTACATTATTGCTCTTCAACGATCTTTTAAAGAAAATGAAAGATTTGAATAAGAAAGTTAAGAATTATTGTACTACATTGCCAAAACTTTCAATTAGGTGTGAATTGGTTGATAATTATTAATAATTATTCTAAAATTAGGTGATCATTATTTAATATTTATTAATAATGATTCTAACTATCGATCAATTCGATTTAATTCAATTTCATACCCATTATTAATATTCTAAGTTACGTTGGACTGAAATTTTGATTAAACTAAGGAGATACTAAAATATTGTTATTTTAATCAATTATATTACAATAATATCAATTCCTAGTGAGTTAGAATTTTGAAAATTTTAAGTCAAATTTTGAACTAGTCCATCGATTTAAATTCAACTTCAATTTTGATTAATTGACACCAAATCAATTTTATGTGGGTTAATATTATCAATAATGATTAAAATTAGTAAATAAATAATTTTATAAAATAATATCTTTACAGAGGTAGACACCAACTCAAAAATGTCTTATTTGTTGGAGCACATTATGTCATTTCTATATAATTAATATTACAACTTCATTCATACATTCAATCTCATTTAATAAATTATCATTTTTATGTTTTGTTTTTTGACAAGAGATATGCAATTACAAAGAAAATGACTAGGGTGGTTGGTTTAAAGTTGAGTAAAATCAACCTACATTCTTATATTTTCATAACAGTATAAGAGGTTCAACTAACTACACTAATTTTTAATCAAAATCCAAATTCATAGTTCTAATAGCTACAACAATTTTACTATAATCTAGATAAGTTACAAACGAACCTAATTAATTTTTTCAAACTCAAAATGGTATAATATACTTTGAATTGATCTTAAGTTACTATAAGAAATGTACCAAGCATCATTACTTTTAGAGTTTATTAATATAAACACAACCTCGAATATAGGAATGTTCCTTTTCTGAAAACCTTGTAATTCAGACATAGCCTAGAATAACAGTTTAAAAAGTGCTTATATTTGTCTTTGAGAAGAATTGTAGTTTTAGTAAACATATGTGTTTGGCCAAAATTGAAAAATGAACTGTGTTACAAAAAGTAATAATGCTGTGCGAAAAATGAACTGTGTTATTCATGATTATCTTTTGTTACTCACTTATATATGAAAAACATGTTGTTAGGAGATCTGTATTTGCCTTGTGGTTACTGGTTGAGATAGATGTGTGTTTCTGTTGCAGGGAGACCCTTATTTTTTAAGGGGGTGTCCGAATTATAGGGGAAATGCTGTCGAATTTTTTTTAGGATCCTCGTCATACCTCGTTTTTAAATTAGAACATGAGCACGGTAGTTTAATTATGTGAGGATGATAAATGTTTAGCATTTAGTTTACTATGTCATGCCTTGCATAAAATATTTGGAACGAGGGTTCATTGATTTTATGCTTGGGTTTCAGTGCAACGCTATCATCTTCGTCGTCGTGACGTTCGACATTGCCCGTGACAACATGATTCAGCAATATTTTTCTGCATTTCAATTTAGGTCAGTGGTTATGCTTTCGTTAGCAATTGTATTGCCTTTTTCAAATACTTGTTGCACTGACTAGAATCAATTACACCCATAATTGGTTAGATGTTGTGTACAATGAATATCTCTTAACCTTGTAATAATATAATTTCATATGCTTATGTTAAATTGATTAGGAAGGATTAATTTATTAGAATAGGTTTTTACAATAACATTCAATCTTGTATGAATAGTTCTTTGGCAATAGTATGATATTTAATATCCATTGAATACCACATTGTGGTCAACCACAATGTGATGACATACTTGTCTACTATCATATAAGTTGTGTTCACAGTATAAATATTCCAGTAGCTTAGCTACGACATGAAACGTTAAAGGCTGATGTTATAACACATGTCTGTAATGATTTGGTTTGTACAGAGGTGGATAACATAGATGCCTAACTTTGGTTCCGATGTTGTAGAATAACAGTTTCCCAGTTATGAGTTTCAACGATAGATCTTGGATGTGTAGACGTTTAACCGCCGATGGTTTCATTAATCCTGAATTTGTTGAGGGAGTTGATGCGTTCATTAATTATGCATGTTCGCAACTCGCATATATGGATGGGCCAAAGATCGATGTCCATGTACAAAGTGCAAGCACAAATGTTTCGCTTATTGATGAAGTTCGGTTGCATTTGTTGAGAAAAGGGTTTGTTCCGAACTACTTTCAGTGGACCCGACATGGGGAATCGTTGGTTGCTAGCACCTCAAGGAGAATTGAAGAGCCTACGTGTATTCACTTAAATGAGAATGACGTTGAGGATGGATATGGAAGACATTTTGCTGATGGGTCGAAAACTCTTACAGACAAATGGTGCACGATGGACTCGGTCATACATTTGAGCCAAATGTGGAACATGTTGACGAAGAACCTAACGAACAGGCAAAACAATTCTTCGACTTACTACAGTCAGCTGATCGAGAATTGTGGCCAAATTGTGAGACAATGACTCAGTTGTCATCAATTGCTCGCATATTGAACATAAAGAGTGAAGGTCATATTTCGGATCGCAGTTTTGAAAACATTCTTCAGTGGTACAACGAATCATTGCCACCTGAGCATACAATGGTTGATAGTTTTTACAACATGAAGAAACTTATTCGTGGTCTTGGTCTACCTGTGGAAAAAATTGACTGTTGTCGACTCGGATGTATGCTGTATTGGGGAGACGATATGAACTTAGAGTAGTGCAAATTTTGTGGGCAACCTAGGTTTAAGCCCAGAAAACGTAATACGAAACAGAAATTAGTTCCATGGAAGCGGATGTATTATTTCCCTCTCACTCCTAGGTTGCAAAGGCTTTATGCTTCGATGTGATCGCGTCGCATACGAGATGGCATCTTGAACACTAACAGGAAGATGGAGTAATGACTCATCCATCAGATGCATTGGCATGGAAACATTTTAATGACACGCATGTTGAATTTGCGGTTGACAGTCGAAATGTTCGGTTGGGTTTGTCAACGGATGGATTTCAACCATTCGGTCAATCTGGACAGCAATATTCTTCGTGGCCAATTATCATAACTCCTTATAATTTGCCTCCGTGGATATGTATGAAAGAGGCATATATGTTCTTGACGGTGATTGTCCCAGGGCCCACAAACCAAGCAAAAATTGATGTGTTCTTACAACCATTGATATCTCGAATTGCAATCGCTTGGGACTATGGTGTCCAAACTTATGATGTATCTAAGAAACAGAATTTTGTGATGCGAGCAGCTTTGATGTGGACTATTAGTGACTTCCCAGCCTTTGCCATGTTATCTGGATGGTCAACCGCTGGGATGTTGGCTTGTCCTTATTGTCGCAATGATTCTGATGCGTTTTATCCGCCTAACGGAGGAAAATTTGTTGGTTTGACAATCACAGAAATTTCTACCGCAGATCATCCGCTTAGGCTAATAAATATAAGTTTAGAAAAAATCGGACGGTTCACACCCATCCTCCTCCGATAGCATCCGGTGAAGAGGTCTTGCACGAAATAGAAGAATTAGGGTTGTTGAAAGTGACGGAATTAGAGGCTGATGATGTTAATTCAACCATTAGTCAGAACTTTGGTTGGCGAAAACGAAGCATTTTTTGGGATTTGCCATATTGGAAAACGAATTTGATTCGTCATAATCTAGATGTGACGCACATTGAGAAAAATATCTTTGACAACTTGTTCAATACCATAATGAACATTGAAGGGAGGACAAAAGACAATGCAAAATCACGAGCTGATTTGCAGCTTTTTTGCAAAAGAAATGAGTTACATAAAGATCTTCGCACAGGTAAATACCCAAAAGCATGTTACACTATAGACAGGAGACAAAAGGAGCTTATATGTGAATGATTGAAAACTGTTAAGTTTCCTGATGGATATGTTTCCAACTTGACGAGGTGTGTGGATCTACGAAAATACAAATTATTTGGGATGAAAAGTCATGATTCTCATGTATTTATGCAAAGGCTTATCCCAATTGCATTCCGCGAGTTGTTGCCTTCAAAGGTATGGGAAGCTGTAATAGAGTTAAGTTTGTTTTTTAAAAGCTTAACCTCCGTTGAAATCAACATTGGTGAGATGGAAAAGCTAGAACATGAAATTCCCGTAATTTTGTGTAAATTAGAAGGCATTTTTCCTCCAAGTTTCTTTGATCAGATGGAGCATCTACTGTGCATTTAAAGACACGAGGCAAAACTAGCCGGTCCAGTTCAATATCGATGGATGTATCCATTTGAGAGGTAAGTACACAAATATCACTGCAATAACCACTGCCAAGCTTTGTCAAATGTCTTATACTAAGACATTTTTGTTCCTGTAGGTATTTGCATCACTTGAAAAAAATGTTAAAAACAAAGCAAGAGTTGAAGGTTCCATATGTAATGCTTATTTAGTGGAGGAAGCGAGTACGTTTTTGTGGGTATTATTTTGAGCCGCATGTTAACACAAGAGCAAGAAAAGTTCTTCGTAATGAGATGGGGGACGAACGACTAATGCTGATGGTTTCTTGTCCATATTTTCATATTGTGGACGAACATCTGGGCGTGCGACAAGAAGAATGTTAACTGAGGAAGAGATCGAGGCTGCACATGGTTATATTGTATTGAATTGTGAAGAGTTGTTGCCTTTCGCGATAAGTTGCACATGAATGTTTCGTTGTTTCCTTCGTGTCATCTTCATGCCCTTAAACTAGTCATTCTGTTTAGATTGTACGAGATGTTGTTACGGAGATAATGCCGTATGACGGAAGATGATATAAATAAAGAAGTGGGAAACACTTCCTTGGTGGTTTGAGAGATATGTAAGTTTGTACTTACAATTAATCTTTACTATATTTTGACGTTGAATTTTACGTTTGTCATGAAACTAAATTATTTGCGATGCGAAATGTATTTTTTTAGGCAATGGACAATCCAATCGAGAACAAGATGATTTGTGATCTTGCGAAGGGACCTCTACGATATGTTAAATCATATCCTGTCTATTTCATTAATGGATATAAATATCATACAGAAAGTCATGGACATAATATGTCAACAATAAACAGTGGGGTTTCAATACAGGGAGAAATGATGGATTACTATGGTAAAATTCTTGAAATACTTGAAGTTGAATACCCTGCTTTGCCAGTCAAACGATGTGTGATATTTAAATGTGAATGGTATGACCCGACACCAAATGTTGGAGTAAAGGTGCATAGACAATACAATTTAGTTGAAATCAATCACCGAAGAAGATTGCATCAGTTTGAACCTTTTGTCTTAGCTATGCAAGCTAAATAGGTTTGTTACATCCCTTTTCCGAGCTTACGACGAGATAAGGTAGATTGGTTAGCAGTTTGCAAAGTTAAACCTAGAGGTGTTTACGAATCACATAGACGAGGAGACCATTCATTGAAAGTGAGGCGCTTGTGAAGATGTCACATTTATCAATGCATCTGTTACGGATGACCATAATGAGCCTTTGAACGATCCATCAAACGAATTTGCCGATATTTCATCTAGAGAGGATGACGAGGGTCTGAGATCTGACGAGGAGCCGAAATTTGATTCTTATTCATCTGAAGAAGAAGATGATTGTAATCTTCCATTAAGTTATGATAGCGAATGACTTGTGTTTGTAATTGCATATTTTAAGTTAAATAGTCACGTTATTTTTATTTAATTATATTATGTTTGGTTTTTCATTGCATTTCTTTAGAAACGTATGTCGACATGGCGATTGGTTCCGGATGGCAACAATTCTTTCCGTTGGGAGGAATGTGGGAAAATTGTCCAATTCTATGGAAGCGTAACTACTTCAAGTCTCGCCCATCATATAGTACCAAACGCTTGCCTTCGATGGCCGATCCATTACTTGAAGGTGTTTAGTATGATCTGAACGTCGACTATTTCCGTGGTTTGAACCTCGTAATAACATTTATTAAAGTTATCAAACATATTCTCATTTCATTGTCAATCTTACATGTTTAAGCTTCCTCAAACTCAAGAGGACATGTATGCCGATAAAGGTGATCGCAATGTCACGTCACTTATAACGGAATAGGAAGATCGAGTATTGTCAACTCCTCTACTATTCCCCAAACCTCGCCTCGCACAATCACGTATTCAATAATATACTGTTTTACATCGATATGGTTGGTTAATATCACGGTTTCAACATTTCTTCACCGACACGCTTTTAGGTACATTTGTTCTGTTAGTAGTTCATCCACCAAGAAGTCTACCATTCTAAGATCGGGTACTCATTCACCGCTTCCTCAACAAATCTAGATATAGCTGCAATGTTATTGCAAGAATGTGAGCAACAACGCAATGTCACCGGACGGAGTATCACTATTTCAATTGGTGCTTTTGAACGTGCGAACCCTTCTCGGAACCCGATATCGGGGACTCTTTCATGTTTACCAACTCCCATGTTATATGGAAACCTAAAAATGAATAGATCGATGTGCTTATGTACTACCGCATATATTTACCCTTTGCCTTCACGCTCAATTATTGTTGTATCCGTAACACATTAAAAGTGAACATTGCATATTTATATTATCATAAGGTTCATTTATGGTTGATAACAATTTGTTAACCTTCATATATTGCCATAGTTTCTTCTCTATGTGTTGTGTAGAATATTGCATTCAAATTATAGATTGTACATGTAGAGAATTGTGAGAAATTGAATTTCAGGAAAAGAATGGGACCAAAGAGACAACGTGACTTCATGCCACCGAGGTTTCGAACCATGCTCGGGGGACATTACAGTGAAGGTGGTTCGTCACAATCAGCCGCACCTACTAACTCACCATCTCCACCTCTGGTGCCGGGAGTTGCAGTTGAGGCATCACCGACTGCTTCTCAGCCTACACCATCCCCTTCCCCAACGCATATATCGTCCAACACTAGCATACCGGATGCAGGAGACGTCCCTCAGCCTGGCACTGAGGGACCTGATAGTAGAAAGTTTGTTTCTATTGTCAATGGCCAGTAAGTGATACCAAAGCACTTAACAATTTGCTTATTATCAACTTTTACTTTTACCAATATGTACATAGGGTAACATCACTAGATATGTTAGGTTGGTTCCGTCTGGACCAATTTTAAGAAATATGACTTCCTCGTTCAAGCAAAGAATTGAACATGAGGGTTATGTTTGGAAAAATTTAGCTGACACCACAAAGCAATTATACTTTCAAGAGTTTGAGGTACACATCATTGTTATTTTCTTATTACGTTGCTTTATATTCATAATGTTCATACAACATTTTAACATTTTGTTATTCTTACTCATCTAAATTTCAGAAAGAATTTTACTGGGATTCTTGTGTCGACGCCAACATGTATAAACAATGGGAAAAGAAAGCACGCATACGTTATCGCGACTTAATTAATCAAATACGCAAGGTTGGTGCACGACTGCGTTATATTTCGGAGGAAATTTGGAGTCATTAGAATGAATATTGGACATCACCTGCGACAATGTCCATATCTGAGCGTAATTCGGCCAACAGACGTGGAGGACCGGGGGGGCCGAGTCTTGCAGTGCATACGGGAGGATCAATTACCCACAACGAGCATGCACATAGACTAGTAAGTATCTAATTTCTCTTGACATTTTAACATATATCTTACTTTGCTTTATTGAACAATGTGATTATGATATAAATGTCGGTGCCATATAATCATGTGAAGTTATTTTCATTGTTGAACAGGGGGCAAATATCATATATACAAAGGAAACTCTGGCGAAATTTTTTAAAATACTAGTTAACATCTGACAATTTAAGTTATACGTGTAGGAAAAGGTATTGGGCACGAAGCCTACACCTATGCAGGTATTTGTGCACACCCACACGAAGAAACATGATGGTGTCACCTTCATCAACAGTCGATGTCGAGAAGTCAATGTTAGTGAAATTAACATATTTTAATAATTTTTAACAATTATAGCTTATTTACTAACGTAAAGATTGCTTCCTAATAGATCAAATACAAGAAAATATCCAATGACAATCTCAGGAGGAACTACCTGTGGATGAGACTCAGACATATCTTGATGTCGTGGGTGGTTGAGACCGTCGTGGAAGAATATTCGGCCTGGGCTCATATGCAAACGCTTGTTATTAGCGCTCTTTCCTTTTTAGTACAAAGAAGATCGCTTCGCCATCTCAATCTCATGATGTATCGGAGCTCTGGGCCACAATGAACTCATTAAAGGAACAGATAGCTCATCAAAACGAAAGCAATTGGCTAATCAAAACGAAAATGATTTCAACATCACCAAAGATATGGAGGACATAGCTAAGGTGAGGAGGAGATGAGTCTGCAGATGATGTAACAACCGAGAGCTGAGCAAAGAAGTTTCAAAGATCAAAGAGTCATTTGGAGCAGATGGAGCAAGCAGCCTAGGATGAGAGAGGAGATGGAGCTACCGACTAAGATGAGAGTAGAGATGGAGCGGATGGCCAAGGACAAACAACGTGAGGAGGAGATAGCTAAGCTTAGGCGGGAGATGGAAATGTTAAAGAGGGAAACAGCTTCAGAGCGTCCATGATCATTACGATAATAATTACTATAACATTGTCATGTGTTTTCAATTAAAAACATCGAGATTTGTTATTTCTTACTTTTAATAATTATATTAATTTCTTTTATATTTTTTAATTACTAATTTTCTCATTATTCATTATTCTAACGCAACACAAATTAATAAAGTGAATATATAATATAATCGTTATTATAACAACAAAAACAAAAAAATATTTAATCACTCATTATCGATTTTGACAAATTTCCGTTGAAATGTTCTCTTTATTTACCGACAAGAGCTTATACCGGTCGGTAAATGTCGTCATGATTACATCGCCACCGACGGACTTAATGACCAGTAGTAATATTTCTCCGACGGAATAGTAATTACCATTCCGTCAGAAATAAATTCACAACAATATTTCGGTCGGTAATTCCATCGTAAAAGTGCGACGGAAAAATTCGGTCGGTAAGTTTAGCTTCGGGCAGTTCACCTACCGATTTTCGCTCCACCATATTCCGTCGGTGATTAATTTCACCGACGGAAATCTCATGTTTACCGACGGTAATTTCCGTCAGTAAAACACTTATTTCTTGTAGTGTAATTATTTCAATAATTTTATCTTTAGTATTAAAACATGAAATGTAATTAATATATAAAGAAAAAATGCCTTTATTAATTATTTTATCACTAAACTACAATAAAAACGATTGACTGTAAGGCATAAACTAACATCTTCCTATAGTAAAACCTCATCAAATACTTCAATTAAAATGTCATTCTAATTAAGCGAACTTATTATCACTTCTTTGCTGTTGATGACTCAATTAAGGAAAGAATATGTTGAGCAATCTCTGCAGAGGCATCTGGTTTTGCAGCTCTTAGAGCTCGTTCAGACATCTCTGCCATCAAATTCTCATTTCCTGTCATAGAAATAAAAAAACAAACTAGTTAGAGAAAAAAAAATACATAGAGGAAGTTAAGAGGCTTCGCAAGTCAAATTTTAACACATGCCATAGATCTAATGACGCAAACGAGTTTAAAGTATATAGAAATATAAAAGAAATTTCTCTATAGATGTGTATATTCAGTCATTCAATGACAAGCAGTTTAAAATTTTTTACAAATCTATGTTTTCAACTAAAAGGTGTAATGCTTTCTTCTAAGAGTGATTCTTAAACCCTAACAGTGATTCCTAGTATCCTATTCTCTATTGTTGTGTAACTAAATATCACCCATCTTAAACCTAAATTTCAGCCATATTAAACCGTGAAATTCTAAGTCTAATTTTCTAGCAATCAAATCCTAAAAACTCAACTATACCAAAATTTGAAATTCCAGCTTTCTAAGCTGAAATCCAAACCTAAAAATTGGTATTCTAGCATCCTATTACTAATTTTGTGAGTTTTAGCTACTAGTTAATACTTCTTCTGCTTGTCCTACAGCATGTAAAAATCTATTAGAACACCATAATCAAAATAGGACAGAAGAGTTTAAGAAAGAAACAATTAGATGTAAAATCGTACCATAGAGTTTAATTCGTTGAAGGCATGCATAAATTATTAAATTCTTTAAAACCAATAAGAAGTTACAAGCAACTACAAAATATTTAAGTTTCTCTGGTTTGAGTAGATTTAAGTTTCTCCGGTTTGAGTAAAGGTAGATCAGTAGGCTGCCAATTTAGCTAATATTTTACTGAGAAAATTAATATCTAAAAGGTTCAACTAATATGTTGCTGAGAAAATTAATCCAGAAACCACTGCTGATACAATTCAAAAGAGAATTTAGCCCCTGGTTTCATAAATCTATAAGGCAATTGATAACTGCTGCATCCACAAATCCCTAGACAGAAGGATTCATCACGATAGAATTTGCACTGTTGCCTCTAGAAGATAACAGAATTGAAAAGGAAAATGCATTCAAAAGAGTAAATCCAGACTGCAGTACTAGATGTATATCGTAGACATAGCAATCACAGATATCATAAAAAATAAATTAGATATACCTAAAATCTCTTCAATTGTAGCTCCTAGTGTTGTTGAATCGAGTTCATCTTCAGTTATAACCCTTGAACCAGCGACATCTGCCATAAGGGAGGCATTTCCGAATTGATGTCCTTCTTCCACGTCAGGTGAAGGTATCTGCATTTAGGTGAACTCCTCATTAACGCTACCATAACGCTACCATCACACTAGCAATAATTAGGAAACACATTTGAATGCTGCACAAATAGCTAGGAAACAGAAAGAAACTGTATGAATATGGAGTTGGAATATTAGGGTCTAAAATTGGATATTACATTGCATTGAAGGTCAAATCAGAAGTCATGTCATGAATGCAATGCGTATCAAAATGGTGCTAGCAGCAAAACAAAAGAACATAGCTTTATGGACCTAAAAGTGCTGCCTTTTTGGAACCATTCAGTGCCAAATATGTGCTGATCAAACACTTGTTTCATGCTTAAGCAATGCAACACAAGAAAAATCAAATATCCCCATGATTTCCAACAATGTTGTGGCATAAAGTAGTCCATCCATTAACAAGCATATTAGATACTCTCCCATTATTATGCATAATTTTATACTATTATTGGACGTAGTGTTTCATAAAACTTCATAAAACAACCAAAAGATCCATCAAACCACAAAACCCTTAGACTATGAAAATTGGAATGAGGCCTCAGATCTCTGAGGCCAATCACATGCTTCCAACCTCTAATGAATACTGATGTTGGGAGAAAAGACCAGATATGAGGTTCAAAAAGGTACTAAACTTCTGAAGCGACTCTCAGCCTCCATGATGAAAATGAGGAGCATGATGTGTTCATCAATTCCAACAGTACATCAAATAAGATGCCAAATATCTTCCCAACTGTAATTCTGATTTAATGCACAAAAATCAAACACACGCTGATGAAAAATTCATGTTAACTGCTTTGCCTTTCTAAAATCTATGATAACCATCCCAGGTAATCGTCAAATAATTGCTAGTCCCTCTTGCACTTTGACTTTGAAATATGATAAGATAGATGGCTGTTTCTTGCTAAGTTTCAATTGACCAAGTCCATGTTGCTTTTGGCTAAGTTTAGTAACAATCAAAAGTGGAGGTGTAAAGATCAGTTATTTAGTAGTATACCAGAATGGCGGGCTTCCCAGTAGCCAGGATTTCAGAGCAAGTCATTGCACCTGCTCTCGAAACAATGAGGTCTGCAGCCGCATATGCCAAATCCATGGAATGAAGGAATCTACACAATTTCAGAACTTAATCAATGTCACCGACAACATAGATAAATGATTTCCTATCTAGCGGTGGTGGCCAAAACAAGTTAATATCAATTTCACAGAAAGAAAACCGAAAAGAATTAACAAAGACAAACAAGTTCAAGCCAGTCTCATGAGAATTGCAAGCAGTTTCTAATAGTAAAGCTTATTAACACACCAGATGTCATTAGTATAAGCAAACAAATGCTTATTAAACTTCACAATCATTCACAAGGTTCAATGGCGTGTAGAATAACTTGATTTATTGAAAGCCATCCTACCAATCTTTGTAGGAGGCTCTATTGTCATAGCCAAGGGATGGCGTATTATTTAACAAATACAAAAGCCAGCTAATCAATGATAATTTCATCCAAATCAACCATCTCTTGATTTAAGCACAATGTCTCAAGATCTATGTATGGACAAAGCCGAAATGGCAAGGGCAGCCTGCTTTGCTCAAATGGCTCTGAACTACAGCTGCAACTTGAAACAAGTCAACTATCTTCTGTCATAACTCATAAGATAGTGGCCAGCTTATTACTTAAAGCAATCAAAGATGAATTAGCACCATGTATACACAAGCAAATAAAAATCCAGTTACATTCGACATTTCACTAAAACATCAATTTTTCTTCACAAAGTACATTTGGCATTTGTATATGTTTGAACAATCAGACAAAACTCAACGAACCATCAACATTAGACAAACAACATAACAAAAAGAACTTACGGTGTCAATACCAAACGGGTATTGTTCCTGACGAGGTTCTCCATCTCATTAAATGACTCTACTCCAGTTTGCCATATGATAAACAAATTCCTATGCTCCATCAACATTGGACCATACAAGTGTAACAGAGCAATATTAATAGCATTAGCCCCTAACGACCCTCCAAGCACCAAAATCACTTTAGCATCCTCCTCCTTCCCTCCAGATCTCGGAAAAAACTGTGACCTTGCAACCCCTTTGGACACGAACCTCCTCAACGATAACCTCACCGGGTTTCCACTCACAACACACTTATGTTTCCTTGGAAAACACTCAATAGTCGAATTATATGCCACAAAAACAATCTCAGCAAATAAAGACAGAAGGTAATTTGCTATTCCCGGAACAGAGTTTTGCTCTTGGATAACAACTCTGACCCCTTTAAGTAAAGCTGCAATGCAAGTGGGAAATGAAACATATCCTCCAGTGCCCACCACAATGTGGGGGTCGAAATCTGCGAGAAGCTTAAAGGCGTGAATGGTTGATTGAACAAGGTGATA
This sequence comes from Erythroxylum novogranatense, assembly GCA_029891385.1. Classification (NCBI taxonomy): domain Eukaryota; kingdom Viridiplantae; phylum Streptophyta; class Magnoliopsida; order Malpighiales; family Erythroxylaceae; genus Erythroxylum; species Erythroxylum novogranatense. The sequence goes on along the minus strand of CM057233.1, from coordinate 33,125,713 downwards.
CAGAACAGAGAAATTTTGGAAGCATAAAATTGGCCGGAAAAGCTTCACCGCAGGAATGGAAGAGAAGGAATAGCCAGCGGAGGGAATTGAAGCACTTTCAACGCTGTTGGGTGTCCCCACAAATAGAACGTGTACATTGGGGTTCGAAATTCTGAGGTCATCGGCGATTGCTAGAGCAGGGATCACGTGACCGCCGGTGCCACCAGCTGCCAGCACCACTCGCAGTTCTTGGAAGGCGGTAGTAGTGGTGGTACCGTTATCATTTGATTGGTTTACGGATAAACAAGAGAGAGTTTTGCAAGACCTGACACAATAAGAAAGTCAATATTAGTAAGACAAAGATTAGTACCCATCAAATGACTTGTTATACAGTAGAGAGACGGAGAGTTGCCTGGCTTTTGTAGGGAGGTAGAGGAAAGAGGAAGAGAGGTAAGCGGGTCCGTTTGAAGGAGTAGGGAGAAGATGGCGATGAGGGATGGCTGGAGTGGTGGCCATAGCAGAAGAGCTCAACTAAGCCTGAGCTATGGTATTTTACTGTCAGATTACATTTCCCGAGTTCACACAAGACTTAAATAACCCTGAAGAAGCAATAGGGAATTGAAGCAGTCGAGGAACAACGAAGGGTGGTTGGTGGCGGCTTGTGCTTAGTGAGCAGTCACCGCCTCAGTCAAACTCAAAGGTTTGTTGAGTTCCGACAATTTTTAACTTCCTCGATCGAAAATAAAGGGGACGTGATTCTATGTCTCATTTGTCGTACCCAATTCTATCTTATTTAATTTTAATCATTTATTTATATAGATATCGCATAAATCGTAGTCGACATTAAATAAAACAGAGCTGAGATAAAAAAATAAAATAAAAAATTTGATACAAAAATGGGACATAAATTTCTGTCTTATTTAATTTCAATCATTTATCTATATAAGTTCTATATAAATAAATGGTTGAGATTAAATGAGGTAGGATTGAAACAGAAAAAATGAGACAAAAAATTTGAGGAAAAAGTGAGACGTAATTCTCTGTCTCATTTTTTCTATCACAACTCCATCCATTGAATAACCGTTTAAAATAAAATGCAATATTTATAAATTATAGAAATTAAAAATTGTATTTATGATATAAAATTATTATTTTTATTAATCAATATAAAATTCATTAAAATTGCAAATTTAAAAACAAAACTGAAATCCTGATTTGTTAAATCCTCTTTCAGGAAATCGAACTCGCCCTATCATATTATGATTCCTCCGGTCGTTAGAGCTCCCCTCTACTTCATTTTCTTTCTAGTTATCCTCCTTCATACGAAGAATCTTTTTCACTGTAAATTTGATTATTAAAATTAAAGCTTTACTTATAAAATTATTTGGCTCATAATTATACCTTTTATATATTTTCTATATATAAGAAATTAAAAATATAACAATCACTCTCATTCCTCTCTCTCATTACTCTAGATTATGAGAGGAATGAAGGATTATCCAAAATTAATAAATGAAACTCTGAGGTCCTCAATGATAAGTTCATACTAAGCATCAATTTTTATTCCATACTCATATTCCCTTTCCCGTATCCCCAAACAAGCATACCCTAATTTACGACTCATATTGGTGACATTCTGTTAGGGTCATTTTGTTTTGTTAATTTTTTTATAAAAAGAATTGAAAATAGATTTATTTTATTTAGGGAAAGTATTTTTATTTATTTCATTAAAATGTACAAATTAATATTAATGGCCACGATTAAAGCCCAATAATTACCAGAAAAATAAAATAAATTGAAAAAAATTATGCCAGATAATTCAGATTAATGAGGCATCCCATAATGTCTCCTAACCACAAAGGTACCTGATTCCTTCCAGGAGGAATGTCATGTTCGTTAATCATGCTGTTATAACAGAAACAAGTGAAGAAAAATGAAGTATGTACTATTCCATATTTAGCCAAAGAAAATGAAGATACTATATTTGTAATATGTGCCTGTGCTGTTATAACCTCTTTTGTGTGACAGTTTAGGGATCTGAATCCAACGTTTCCAAACATACTATTTGCATTATTAGGGAATCGTCTTTATGTTGCATGCAGGAAATCTGCAATTGGTGAAAAGACTTGGTTTTAATTTTGTGGGATACAGTTCTATGTTCTGTTGATTGTCAGGTCTCTAACGGAGGAAGGAGATACAAAGTTTTGTTTTCTGGGTCTTGCAATGTAAGCAAATCTTCAGGTTATTTCGATTTGATAGGATAAGAAAAGATGGTTGGACATGGGCATCAGGTGTTAATTATTGAGTGGTAGTGCAGGAAAAATGGCAGAGATTCAGCTGGGAACCCATAACAGTTTACAATCTCATGGAGCCAAGGAAGTGGCAAGAGATCACCTGCATGATTGGGTCATACTTGTACTTCTTGGGGCCATAGTCGGCATTTTGAATGCAATAGAGCCTTTCCATCGCTTCATCGGGCAGGGAATGATGACAGATTATATGTTCCCCTTCAAACAAGACTCCATACCCTTTTGGGCTGTTCCAGTAAGTTTCTAAGTTTCTTGCCGACTTTTTGCTCATTCTATACTCATGTGTGGGCGGTCATTGGTCACAGTTCATCGCCGTGTTGCTGCCAATGGTTATTTTTGCTTTCAACTACTATCGGAGAAAGGATATTTATGATCTACACCATGCCATACTAGGTGTGTGTCGCACTCGCACACAGTTTCTGCTTCTTTCTCTATTGCTCTCAGCCAGCCTCATGCTTATGCTTAAATAGTATCCTCAGGCCTTCTATTTTCTGTTCTCATCACTGGAGTCATAACCGATACCATTAAAGATGCTGTGGGTCGACCACGACCCAACTTCTTCTGGAGATGCTTCCCTGATGGAAAACCAGTACAGCCTCCATCTTTTTCTCTCTTTTTTTTTTTTTTCCGTCTTTCCAACATCGTCTTCTTAAGCTTGAAGCTTATATTTTTCCTTCAGCTTTTTGATGCTGTTAGTGGGGATGTTATCTGTCATGGAGATCCAAAGATCATAAAGGAAGGATATAAAAGTTTTCCTAGTGGGCATACTTCGTGTAAGTAGAGAAGGAATTTCAATCAGAGTTTTTGTCTCAGATCATTATTAACTCACTGCTATATCTTAATTGCACAGGGTCCTTTGCAGGTCTCACTTACCTAGCATGGTATTTGGCAGGGAAAATTAGAGCGTTTGATCGGAGGGGACATGTTGCTAAACTCTGTATAGTACTTCTTCCAGTACTTGTGGCTGCTCTCATTGGAATATCCCGCGTCGATGACTACTGGCATCACTGGACAGATGTATTTACAGGGGCTTTCTTAGGTTTGACATTTTCTATATTAGCATAATCTGTTTTGCAACTGGTCTGCTGTTTTAATCTTCCAATTACATGCAGGAACAGTTGTAGCTGCATTTTGTTACTTGCAGTTTTACCCTTTCCCCCATCACGAGGAAGGTATGTTCATTTATGCGACTTTGATCGGAACTGCTGCATTATCCAAGTCCCGGTGGCATATTTCAGTCATGATTTGCTGACAAAAATTTTGTGTCACTTGTTCCAGGCTGGGCACCTCATGCATTTATGAACACGTTGAATGAGAGAATTGCTGCTCAATCCTTAGATTCTACACGAAAGCCACAACCAGGTGACATAGAAATTCCATTATATTGAGTCTGCAGAAGAATCCCGAGAATCCAACTCAACAATATCCGTGAAAATATAACCAGATGAGGTGATGCACGTCAATATGGATCTATGACGTTTAGGATGTCTAGTTTCGCATTCAAAAATGGAAATGTCTGACTTGGTAGATTTTCAATGAAACAGTCAAAAGTTTTTGTACCATTTCATCAAATATTATTTATAATTAAGCAATAAAAATAAATAAATAATATTTGATGAAAAGAATAAAGTTTCTAAACTAAAAAGCAACAATTAAACTAGTGAAGAGAAATCAATAAAACAGTTAGGATTTCAGGTTTTACTTATGAGGGCTAATTATTATGCAAGATTGATTATTTCTAATAACAATTAACTTAAATTATCTATACTTTATCTCAAGACAAATAAGTATATTTAATTAGATAAGTATTAATGAGCAAATCATTTTAATTAAGCTCATTAAGCCTAATTAATCTTTTATTATCACAATAGTATAGTGTTCATTCTTATAGAGAACAAATCTTACTTCACCTTCGATTTTTCATACAATCCTTAAGATCAAATTGTTAGCTCAATATTTATTATTAACGATTTTGATGATAATCGATAATTTTCAAGATTCAAATTAGATTTATTTCCTTATATAGCTAACGATATAATTCTTAAAAGAAAATAAAATCATGAAATAATTGCTTTCTTTCTTGCAGGAACCTTTGTTTATAAATGATTCCATGACATCTGAAAGGATCATACTAATTCGAATAATCAGCTCCAGAAGCTTTAACATAACGTTCTTCTTAACGTCTAAATATCAAAGATTTCAACAGAGTTAATATGGAAGATTAAGCAATAACTAGTTGAAGAAAATTGTCTACTTAAGGAAGAATCATTATAGTTGCGAGACACACAGAGATATACAGAAAAATCAAGTAAGCCAAAATTTAAATATGTTAGGTTTCAATTATGCATCACATATCAAAAATATGCAGCAGAAAATAAAACAAAACCCAAAAAATACATGTGCCATTAGATGTAGTAAAAAAGTGAACTTATGATGTATACCTTATTAACTCCTTCGTTCTTCATTGTTTTCATCTCTTCAAGTTATTGTAAACCACAACGACCAAAGAAGGATGTCTCTACTGATATCCACACGAAAAGCAAAGCTTGAAACTTCTTAGGAAGAATGGTTAGAACACACACAAAGTGCTAGCTTTGATGTATGTTCTTCGGAGAATAGTTTCGATAATAAGTGTGTGTAAGATGAACTCTTCACATTTCTCACTAGTTTTCTTACAATACCACGCACAAAAATAAGTGAGTTTCTACCAACTTTTGGCCTCCTCTAATCCCCATCATGAATGGTGGAATAATGGGAATTAAGAGGCCATGAATGCCACTTAATTTGGCTTAAAATATTTGCTGAAAATCGGAAAACTTTCCAACCAACCATGCAACACTTGCTTTCTTTTATTCCTTTGCATCGTTTCTTATCACGATCATATCGCGTTAAAATCCTGAAATATTCTCTCATATCTTGGATCACCATCTAAACCCATTTTACTAATTCTTTTCATCTTCAATGAGTGTGACCTATTAGGTTCCCGATTATGTTAGTCACTCAAATTAACGCTTAATTTAAACAAGTTATGAGCGATATCTAACAACACATAATGACCCCTAATTAACTGAAAAGTTAGTGGTTTGATTACGAACTCTTCCATAGACAATGTTCTCGTGTAATTCATCCTTTTACCATGTAACATATCTCGTTTTCATATTAAGTGTTAGAACCTTAGATTTCTATAAATGAGAAATAGCATTGAGAGATTAGAAAAATGCTTTTGCATATTCATGCATAATATAACATTCATACACATGAATTTGATTTTTTTGCACACATTACAATGAATTGTTAATGCACTCTTTTGACATTTTTCTAGGTATAAATGATTGTTTTAATGTGATTATAATGTGAACTGTGGATTATGTGTCTTAAAAATTGAGTTGGTATGTATAAATAGTGATTTATAATTTTTGGAAAATTTTGAAAATTTTCTAAAATTAATGATATTTTTGAACTAGGAAAAATGTCAAGTGGCAAGATAATTAATAAATGGTAGTAGAAATAAGAGTCAAATGACAATGAAAATTTTTGATAATTGACATTAAGATTTAATAACAAGTGTCATGGAAAATCGAGAGCCAATTGAATTAGAAATGGGGAAACAAATGGACTGGTAGTATAAAAGACCAAGGAGAGACCATTAGAAAGTAACTTGTGTTAAGTGACAAGTGTTACTTGCCACACCACTTATCTTAACCCACGACACCTATATGAAAGACTATCTTTCATTTTCCCTGCTATTTGCTTTCTTCTTCTCTTCTTCTTTTACTCACGATATTCTCCCAACCCAATCATCAACGTTAAGCTTTGCTAACATCCTTCATCTAGCCAGTACAAATAATTACTTGTCTTCACTTTGGTGATGAAAGCCTAACCTTTTCCTCCTCAAAATGAGATGATCGTGTGATGTCGTAGGCTAGGATTTCATGATGATTTTTGAAGAAGCTTTGAGCTAATCAAGTAAGTATATTATTATTGATCTTCATGGTTTTATTAATGAAGCATATATGATTATAGTTAGCAGTTAAAAGATCATTAAATGGTAATATATTTATGCTAAAACGTGAATGAGAAAACCTGGGTAGATTTATGTCTGGCTTTTATATAAATGATGATCAATATTTCATAAGTCATCGTTGAGATGATTTTAGTTAGAATGTGTAGGAAAATCCCGGTGTGAGCATCACATGCCCACAGTGTGGAAAACAAAAATTTTAGTTCCGAGACCTTCCCGAAAGCCAGGATCCATATGTCTATACAACAAACTCAAACCATAACGGCCAAAGGAGACCGTCTCTAATGGTATCCACGCAGAGATCGAAAAACCTAACCGGGATAAACCTTTTGACCCGGGAATAGCTAGAACAAATTAAAGAGTGCTAGCTCTTACCTTTGTCCTTGGAGAGCTTGAATCAACGATGAAGAGGAGATGAAAAGGAAGCTTGGAGAGTATGAAAATCGTTGATGGAGAAGAGAGGAAAAAACACTTTTTCTTCAAACTTTTCTCCTACTTCCAAAAGCCAACGATCATCATCGATCAAAAGCCCCTTCCTTTTGTTTTTAAACCCTTTTAAATGATGCCCATCGATCACCACCTCTTCCATTCTAGCTATTTTGTCTTTAGCCATTAAATGGAATTGATGACTAAGCATATGAAAGAAGCTTCTTATGCTTCTTCTCCTCTTCCACGTTGCAACATATATATATATATATATATTAATTCTTTAATTAATTAATCATATATATATATGTATATAACTGCTGAAGTGGTCCAGTCACACTGGGGTCGATCCTACCGGCCTACCGGGTCCCGGTATAGAAAAACCACCTGAAATCTTTTTCAGCAATATCGATGTCGCGATCTCATCGGGACATATCTCGATCTCATCGGGATCCATTTAATTCTATTGCTCTCCATATATTGGAACTCTGTCCAAAACTATTTTACAAATTCTCCGAGACACTCTTATGCGTGTGACCCATTAGGTTCTCGGTTATGTTGGCCACTTAGATTAACACTTAATCTGAGCAAGTCATGAGCGGTATCTAGCAACACATCATGACCTCCAATTGATCGGAAAGTAATTGGTTTGACGAATGAACATGTATTCATCATGAACCATATCACGAACCTTTCCATAGACAATTACCGTGCAATTCGTTCTTTCACCATGCTATACCCCACTTGGTTATGAGTATGGGCAAAGTGTCAACTCTTACTAGACTGACTAAGTCAAATCTAGTCTAAGTGATATCAGTTCTTGTCCTAGGACTCATTACTTTATATGTCAATGAAGACATTCTTCATGACATGTATGCTCCGGCCAGAGACTTCCAGGTAATGACCCTGACAAGAGGCCATGGGTATCATCTTCTGCTATCACAGAAGTGGTGAATCCTCTATTGGCTACTCAATTACCTTCGAATACCTCAAGCTGTACCCAATCACCACCCTATGAGCGACCTCTCAGAAGGCAACAAGGAATGGAGTCAAAGCACGTAATCAAGATCCAAGATATCCTCGAGCACCTCAAGTCTAAGGATACTTGCACCATTGCTATGATGAGATTATCACTGACATTAGAATAGGACATCCATGTGATGATCTCACAGAAGGTCATCCAATGTACTTACTACCTTTAGTAAGCATCCACATCTCAACCCTAAATATCTCATATTTACAGCTTTTGAGATCCACTGCTTGATCAAATCAAGGAGCTTGAGATGTGCTAGTTTTTCGGATTATCGATGTCCGGCCTCGAATTCTATGACTAGGATAATTTAGATATCGACATAATTGCACATGATAGGAATCTCGTAGTATGATCACATCACAATTTCCTTCATGCTATGTCATATATCATGGACTTCATTAATTTGTTTATAGATCAATATCCATTCATAAATAATGAACATCAAATTAATGAAATATGCCTTTCTTTATTTATTCATAAAGTATGTGCACAACTTTGTACAAAACGCGCTAAAGGCGATTGCCTTTAGGGCACTACTCTAACAATCTCCCACTTGACCTAAAGCCAATCGCCTTGATATCTAATACCATAAAGCGAGTACATGAGAATCAAAACTCTTTGTGATAATGACTTTGTCAACGGATCAACAATATTCTCGCTTTCGGTGGAATTCTCTCGATCCGACATCACCTCGCCCTATGATCTCCGATCGATGATATCTGCGAGTACGTGTTTGGATCGTTGATGAGACCTTGGTTCTTTCGCCGCATAATAGCCCCATTGTTGTCACAATACAATTGCATGGGCCCATCATCGCTAGGAACCACACCAAGTTCAAGAATGAACTTCGATCCAAACCGCTTCCTTTGTCGCTTCGAAGCGGCAATGTACTCTACCTCGGTTGTTGAATCGACAGTTGTCTCTTGTTTGGAACTCTTCCAACCGACCGTCCCGCCGCTCAGTGTGAATACGTAACTGATTGGGATTTGGAATCATCCTTATCGATTGAAAACGCATCTGATACCCGCCACTTTGAGATCTCCATCTCCATATATCAAGAAAACATCCTTAGTCCTTCGCAAGTACTTGAGGATATTCTCGATACCACCCAATGACCCTCACCAGATTCGATTGATATCCGCCGTAACACTTAGAGCATATGATACATCGGGTCTCGTACATAGCATTGCATACATGATAGATCCTACCGCAGATACATACGGATCATATTCATGCGCATCCTCTCATCTTGTGTCTTAGGACACATAGATTTCGAGAGTGTTATCCCATGAGTCACGGAAGGTAGCCTCTCTGGATTGCTCCATGCTAAACCTCTTCAAAGATCTTGTCTATGTATCGTTGATTGTGAAAGACCAAGCAACCTTTTTGATCTATCTCTATAGATCTTTATCCCAAGGATATAAGTTGCTTCACCAAGGTCTTTCATGGAAAATTGTTTGGACAACCAAATCTTCACCGATTGTAGCATAGAGACATCGTTTCCTAGCAATAATATGTCATCTACATACAACACAAGGAATACGATTGCAGTCTCATTAACCTTCTTATACACACAGTGTTCATCCGGATTTTGTGAGAAACCAAACTCTTTGATTACCTTATCAAAACGGATATTCCAACTCCTGGATGCTTGTTTCAATCCATAGATGGATTTCTGAAGCTTGTATATCTTTTCGCCATCATAGGAGGTGAAGCCCTCAGGTTGTGTCATATATACATCCTCAGCTAGATTTTCATTTATGAAAGCTATCTTCACATCCATTTGCCATATCTCATAATCATAATGAGTGGCAATGGCTAGGAGTATTCTAATGGATTTAAGCATTGCTACTGGGCTGAAGGTCTCGTCGTAGTCAACTCCTTGTCTTTGACGAAAACCTTTAGCCACAAGCCTTGCTTTATAGATAATTACACTACCATTCATGTCGGTTTTCTTTTTGAAAACCCATTTACACCCTATGGGTTTGATTCCTTTGGGTGCCTCAACCAAAGTCCATACTTGGTTTTCATACATGGAATCAATTTCAGCCTTCATAACTTGAAGCCATTTCTCAGACTCTGAACTCTTCAGAACCTCTTCATAGGTGGTAGGCTCATTATCTTCTATGAGCAATACGTCATTATGTTCATTCACGAGAAATTCATATCTCTCAGGAACAGAGCGTATCCTACGTGACCTACGAACTTCGTGTGTTGTAGAAGGTTGAACTGTTACTTCATCTGTATGAGTCATAGTTTCAGGTTCAGGCAGTTGATCTGCGTCTGTTCGAGCATCTTGAACTTCTTCAAGTTCTATTTTGCTCCCACCGCCTTCTTGTAAAAGAATCTCTTTCTAAAAAGACAGATGCTTCAAACAAACACCTTTTGTTCCTCGCCAGGTAGAATTGATATCCCATTGTTTCTTTAGGATATCCTACTAACAAACACTTGTCGACTTTGCATCAAGTTTATCCGATCGTGTCCGCTTCACATAAGCGTGACAACCCCAAACTTTCAAATGAGTAAGATAGGGTCTTTGTTAGTCCACATCTCATATGGAGTAACATCAACTGTCTTTGATGGAACTCTGTTTAACAAGTAAACAGCTATCTCGAGTGCATACCCCCATAAGGATTTTGGTAACTTGGCAAAGCCCATCATTGATCGTACCATGTATAACAAGGTTCGATTTCTCCTTTCTGCCACACCATTATGTTATGGTGTGTAAGGAGGAGTCCATTGAGATAAAATCTCATTATCTCTGAGATAATCCAAAAACTGTTGGTCTAAGTATTCTCCACCACGATCTGATCGTAATGTCTTGATACTTTTCTCAAGTTGGTTTTCTACTTCATTTCTGAATTGTTTGAACTTTTCAAATGCTTGATTTGTATCTCATCGACATAAAGTACCCATATCGAGAATAATCATCGATAAAGGTAATGAAGTAAAGACAACCACTTCGCATGGATGGACATCGGACCACATACATCCGAATGTATTAGGTCTAATACTCCATCGCTCGTTCACCCTTTCCCTTAAAGGGTAATTTAGTCATCTTGCCTAATAAACAAGATTCGCATGTGTCATATGATTCATAATCAAATGTCCCTAAACTACCACTCTTATGGAGCTTAGCTATCGCCTCTCATTTATATGGCCAAGCGATAATGCCATAAGTAAGTTGATTTTAAATTATCTCGCTTATGTCTTTTCGTGTCATTGACATTCATAATTGGATGTGACATATCTAATATGTAAATTCCATTGCATAATGTACCAAGACCATAAAGCATTCCATTCAAACTAATAGAACAACCATTGTTACTAAAAGTCAAATGGAAACCAAATCTATTTAAACAAGAAATGACAATATGTTCTTTGTTAATACAGTACAAAATAACATTCATCCAATTTAATTACAAGCCCATTGGGAGTGATAAGAAATAAGTGCCTACGGCTAATGCAAAGAACTCTTGCTCCATTTCCTACACAGTCTATCTCTCCCTTCATGAGTTGTCTACTGTCCCTGAGGCCCTGCATATCATTGCATATGTGTGAGTCACAACCTGTATCTAATACCCATATGTTATGGTAAGAAACAACATTAACCTCAATGACAAACATACCTGAAGAAGTCGAGGCATCTGATGCCTTCTTCTGCTTCAATTCTTTTAGATAGACTTTACGCTTTAACCCAAAGGCTGGCCTTGCCATAATGGAAGCAAGTTCCTTTTGGTGCAGTTTCTTTGGTTTTCTTCTTGGCTACACTTCCTTTCGATTTCTTAGACCTTTTCTTCTTCAGCTTCTTTTTCTTTGAACCAGAAGAAGAGTCCACCATAAGCACTTGCTTGCTATCCTTCTTGATAGCTTGCTCATTGCCTTGAAAGATTGATCAACTCGTGGATTGTCGTGGATATTTGGTTCATCCGATAGTTTAACACAAACCGTGAATAACTATCGACATCCAACCGAATTAAGTCAACACTTAATTCATAATCCATAACAAAACCTAAGACAGCCAACCTCTCAATATACCCATTCATCTTCAGTGCATACTGCACTGCAGATGAACCTGGAGTCATCTTAGTAGTGAAGAGTAGTCTCGAGGTCTCGAACCTTTCAGACCGAGCTTGCTCATCAAACAGCTCCCTAAGATGAAACACTATAGTATTAGCATCCATAGACTCATGCTGCTTCTGCAGCTTTGGTGACATAGATGCGAGCATAATGCAGGTAGCCATGTCACTGTCTTTGAGATGCTTACGATATGCTTTCTGATCCTCATCAGAAGCATCTGTAGCAGGTGGATCAGGAAGTGGAACATCTAGGACATATCCCAGTTCCTCAGACCTGAGAACAATTCTCAGATTTCTCAGACAATCTAGAAAGTTGGGTCCAGTTAATTTGTTCGAGTCCATAAGCGAGCACAAGTTCACACTTGAAGTCATCTTCAATAACCTATAGGGAAAAGAGAGAAAGAATGTTAGAATAGAATTATATGCATGATCATAAGGACTTGCATGACATGCATATGACTCCCACTAGTTTCAAAGAATCCATAACCCTCAGTACGAATCCAAGAAACATTATGACAAAATGTCCTAGTGGGTCGATATCCGACATTACTAAAATGACCTTGGGTTTACCCAACAAGCCACCTTAGGTCAATCGGTAGGTATCGGTCATACCATTTGCTTCATAGATGCAACTATCAACTAGTGCTATCAACTCGTGATGTATGCACACACATTGGGTTATCAACTCTTGATGCGTGTACATCTGATGTACACTACCCAATTTCGCCTCATCCACGCCGACCTTGAGTTTACTCAACAAATCAACGCTTCTAGTGAAAACCGACCCATTAATCTGAAAATCTTATTTTCATGGTTCGAACATATCCGTATAGAGTGAGCTTGGGTTTACCCAACAACCCAACTCTATAAGAACTCTGGTTCTCCCCATATTAATGGAAGGCGTTAGTTTTTATATGATGTGTGAGGGTTTTCAGGTCTCATCTTCTTCTTCTCCAAGCCATAGGATTATAGTCACCATGACTATATGGAATGATTTAGGACAATTCATCAATCACATTGAATCTATACCTAAAATCATCCATCATCCCACCTTTGCATGTTGTAAGTCGACTTGTGTATGTGTAAGTCGACTTATGATAGTGTGTAAGTCGACTTATGCATGTGTAAGTCGACTTATGCTACTGTGCACGTACAAGTCGACTTATACCATTGTGCAAGTCGAGTTACGTGTCTACAGTACACGGGCAAGTCGACTTGTGCATGTGTAAGTCGACTTATCCGAGCATACAAGTCGACTTATGCATGTATTAGTCGACTTGTCCATGTGGAATTGCTATCAAATCGACTAATTTCTCAATCCGTGTAGTTCAAATTCACAATATCAAGTGTAATATCCTTTATTATGATGTACCAATGAAACACTTTCATTGTTCCATGCTTACCATATATAGTCAAACTATACATGAAAAACTTGAAATCGATGAATACACTCTTATTCATTTAGATTTCTAAATAATTTGAGAATATCAAACTATCACCCTAAGTATCTCTAGCTAGTCTACATTTTATCAAGATTACTTCGGCACTGGTCACAAAATTGTGACGGCCAAAACGATCAGGACAACGAAATACACTAACGAGACGCTAATGTGACATATTTGACATCCGAAAATTTTTGGAAACCCAATTTCAAGAAATTCAATTTGGAAAGCATACAACATCAATATAACACATTTTTAATCACATTAAAAATGATCCAAGACATTGGAACTGAAAACTACACAATCATACATTTCAAACAAAACAGCTCCAGCAACTTTCCCAAAACTGCCAAGCTCTGTGTTTTGCTTGAAAAACTCATTGAAACAATTTCAATAAATTCTGAGAAAATTACAGAGATTACAACATGTTCCCAACATGCTCCATGAATTTTTTCAGGATTTATTTCCATCAAAAACTCAACCAACCTCAGCAACAAAGCCAATATAGAATCTGTGTTCCTCAACACAGTTATTCCCAGCAACACACAATAAATTATCAAATAAATAGTAAATCACCACGAAAACATTTTTTCATTCTCATAGACATTCATAAACATCTTAGAGACATGTCGGTCAAAGAAAATCCGAAAAACAATTTTTCTACAATTTAGTCTCGAATTTACAAGCATGCCTGTTCATTGAATGTGCACAAACACAGCAACCAGAACATTAGGGAATAAATTAGCAAAACCATATCAAATCACATTGATAAATTCCAAGCTTCCACAGACATATGAAACAACATCTTGTGAACATATCTGAGCAAGAAAATTTTGAAAACAATATTTCTACACTGAATTCGAAATTAACATTTACAACATGCATCATCGTCACAAGCAATAGGCAACTCCGACCTAGTCATGATTTCTTCGTTATATACGATACAAGTGGCTCTGATACCACTGTAGGAAAATCCCGGTGTGAGCATCACATGCCCACAGTGTGGAAAACAAAAATTTTAGTTCCGGGGCCTTCCTGAAAGTCAGAATCCATGTGTCTATACAACAAACTCAAACCATAACGGCCAAAGGAGACCGTCTCTAACGGTATCCACGCAGAGATCGGAAAACCTAACCGGGATAAACCTTTTTACCCGAGAATAGCTAGAACAAATTAAAGAGTGCTAGCTCTTACCTTTGTCCTTGAAGAGCTTGAATCAACGATGAAGAGGAGATGAAAAGGAAGCTTAGAGAGTATGAAAATCGTTGATGGAGAAGAGAGGAAAAAACACTTTTTCTTCAAACTTTTCTCCTACTTCCAAAAGCCAACGATCATCATCGATCAAAAGCCCCTTCCTTTTGTTTTTAAACCCTTTTAAATGATGCCCATCGATCACCACCTCTTCCATTCTAGCTATTTTGTCTTTAGCCATTAAATGGAATTGATGACTAAGCATATGAAAGAAGCTTCTTATGCTTCTTCTCCTCTTCCACGTTGCAACATATGTATATATATATATTAATTAATTATTTAATTAATTAATCATATATATATATGTATATAACTGTTGAAGTGGTCCAATCACACTGGGGTCGGTCCTATCGGCCTACCGAGTTTCGGTATAGAAAAACCACCGAAAATCTTTTTCAGCAATATTGATGTCGCGATCTCATCGAGACATATCTCGATCTCATCGGGATCCATTTAATTTTATTGCTCTCCATATATTGGAACTCTGTCCAAAACTATTTTACAAATTCTCCGAGACACTCTTATGCGTGTGACCCATTAGGTTCCCGGTTATGTTGGCCACTTAGATTAACACTTAATCTGAGCAAGTCATGAGCGGTATCTAGCAACACATCATGACCCCCAATTGACCGGAAAGTAATTGGTTTGACGAATGAACATGTATTCATCATGAACCATATCACGAACCTTTCCATAGACAATTACCGTGCAATTCGTCCTTTCACCATGCTATACCCCACTTGGTTATGAGTATGAGAAAAGTTTCAACTCTTACTAGACTGACTAAGTCAAATCTAGTCCAGTGATATCGCTTCTCGTCCCGGACTCATTACTTTATATGTCAATGAAGACATTCTTCATGACATATATGCTCCACGGAGACTTCCAAGTAATGACCCCGACAAGAGGCCATGGGTATCATCTTCTGCTATCACAGAAGTGGTGAATCCTCTATTGGCTACTCAATTACCTTCAATACCTCAAGTTGTACCCAATCACCACCCTATGAGCGACATCAGAAGGCAACAAGGAATGGAGTCAAAGCACGTAATCGGATCCAAGATATCCTCGAGCACCTCAAGTCTAAGGATACTTGCACCATTGCTATGATGATATTATCACCGACATTAGAATAGGACATCCATGTGATGATCTCATAGCAGTCATCCAATGTACTTACTACCTCTAGTAAGCATCTACATCTCAACCCTAAATATCTCATATTTACACTTCGAGATCCACCGCTGATCAAATCAAGCGACTTGAGATGTGCTAGTCTTTCCGGATTACACGATGTCCGTCCTCGGTAATCCTATGACTAGGATAATTTAGATATCTTGACATAATTGCACATGATAGGAATCTCGATAGTATGATCACATCACAATTTCCTTCATGCTATGTCATATATCATGGACTTCATTAATTTGCTTATAGATCAATATCCATTCATAAATAATAAACATCAAATTAATGAAATATGCCTTTCTTTATTTATTCATAAAGTATGTACACAACTTTGTACAAAACGCGCTAAAGGTGATTGCCTTTAGGGCACTACTCTAACAGAATGATCATTAAAGATGGTGTAGAAAAAAGTGCAAAAAAATTTTGATAGGTAAATTGAGGGGTTTTATATTCTATTTTCTTGATGTATTAAGATGGATATTTCCGAGTGTTATAGAGATGAGTTAAAATGAGTTTGATGATAATGAAAAAGGGAGTAATGTGGTGTCTTAAAATGGAAAGAATCAAGGTGATAGTTAGAGGTTGAAAGATCTTGAAAGGGTGAGGAGAATAAGCTAATACGTAAAACCTAGGTAATTTTCGTCTGTCATGATCATGCACAAGCACAATCGTGACGGAAAGGGAACATCAAAGGAGTGCACAAGGAGGTATCAGGTAGTGCACTATCGTGACAGAGAGAAAACATGAGGTGGCGCACGATTGTGATAGTGAGGAAGCCTCAGGGGAGTTGCACAATCATGACAGAGAGAAAAAATCAGGCCATGCATGATCGTGACAGAGATGAATCAGCAGGAAGTGCACGATCGTGACAGTGAAAGTGTAATGCTTTTTGATTGTTTTAAACACCCTTCACTCTTTTGATTATAATTTCTTCTCCGGACCTCCGATTGACTTGAAATTTAAACCACAAGCTTCTCACACATTGTCCTTTCTCTCTAACAGAATTTATTATCATCTGAATTCACTAGGAAGGATTGGTAAATGGTTGATTGGTGAGTTTAGGATGAAAATGATGAAATGTGCTAGAATTTGTTAAATGGAGTATTTTCACTGAACATGCATCTGTATTTTGGCCATATCTTGATCTGTAGATATCTAAATGAAATTATTTTAAGTTTATATTAAACTAAAGAAATATTGATATAGATTTCATAAAGGAATCAAATTTTAATTCAGTATCTAAAAGTTTCAAATTTTGACTTGATATTAAACACTAAGTGTTGTTGCAGCTTGAGTACATTATGAAGTATTTTGTGTAAAACATGCAAAATATTGAACCAAATTGTGTGAACTTAGTGTCTTTAGAAATTTAACACGTATGGAAACATTATTTTAGAATAAGGTGTTACCTAAATACCTCAATTTACTTGTCAAAATGGCCATGCAAATACTCACTTTCATATTTGTAACACCCATACATATACATTTATAGACATCACACGTTCCTACTAGGGTATAGCTAAGAGTCTCACATACATACACCTTTTATTAAAGACACTTAACACTTCCTCTATGTTCTAGTTTAGAGGGATACTGTGGTACCCAATTTTGACAAACAAGCTTCGATGACAAATATTTTCTCTACCATATTTTATTTTCTGGTTTAGATGAATACTGTGGTACCCAAGTTTGACAAATAAGCTTTGATGACAAGTATTTTCTCCTCCATATTCTCCACTCTTGATTCCATCCTAGTTATTGGATTCCGCAACCAACCTTGATACCGAGAATGGTAAGAACTTTTGCAAAAGGATGACAATGGAGGAGGATATAGAGAAATAGATAGATAAACCTAAGTAAAGAATGTTATTATTTAAGATTTTATTAATAAGGGAATAGAATACAGGATGAATAAAAACCACTTTCGAGAGGTGACCAACTCTTCCACATGCACAACCAGACAAATTATCCACAACCAACCTAACTCACAGATGCCTCTCATTATACCCAACACTCCTGAGAGAGAATCCGCCAGCTGAGTAATTGGCTACTTAGAGGATCTTCATGTTTTGCTCAAGGACTTTAGGAAAAGTGGCATTGTCCATTTCAATGACAAAATGATATGGAACGAGAGGGAAAGAAAACTTTTCCACCCGCCGCCTCAATACTCCATATGTTGCTAGCATTTTAACAGAAAAACAGAACCTTCAGCCTGCACACATGACAGTTTTGCCAACTGTTGGTTATTTCTTCTCTCCTTTCATATTGTATACGAACAGGAGGCTTAACATAAAGTTTGTGCATGAAAAATAGAAAATGGTACAATACTAGTAGTAAAGCGTTATGTTTCTCGTCCTTTCTTTCTTCAGGATAACCAACCACGAGTAAAAAACCACAAATCAATGTGACACTTGAAAGTAAATGTGCAAATTAAGATACGAGCAAAAAGTATTAATATGAAGTGAATATTAATTACAAAACTTTTAAAGGAATTATGCATCGAATCCTCGCCTCAAGTAGAATGTTTGCTTCCAAATTCCAATCCTCTAGTGATAACTAAGTGAACAACCATAATAATAAAACTAAAAGCAGAAGAAGAAGCTTGAAAAAGGTTGCATGTGGATCCATTACATAGCATTACAACAGAGATCCCAAAGCGTTTTCGGTCTTCAATGTTTTCTTCTACCTCTGCAAGTAAATTAACATAAAGATGAAGTGAGTCCCTAAAATGGTTTCAAAAGAAACAAATTCGCTTACTCTTAAGAAGTTTTGGAAGAATGTAAATCTCATTACATGTACAAGGACTAACAGCAAATATCATTTGAGCACCAAATCCATTTCATGTCAAATGACTCCATTCTGGGTCTGGACGGGTTATGAACGAGGATTTGCAGGTGGATCATCCTTCCAACCCTTTGAGAGAAGATCATAGTTGATTGATGCAAGCTGTGAGAGGTTCTAGATTCACAAGGACAGACAAAAATTATTATAATCCGCCAGAAGATAATGACTTGTAGATTCCATAATAGTAACAGTAGTAAGATGTGCAAAGTTAGCAATTATTAATGCATCTTGCACGAATCATATTGCAGGAATCCAAAAGTCTATTGTCTTCCACTTCCTAGCGAAAGAAATGTATCCAGGAGAAAGACACTTGCATAATACTTTTAACAAAGGAAATATAAAACTTTCCAATTTAATAAAATAGCAATAACTTCACATCTGGAATAATCAATATTTTTACTACAACAACAAACTTTTGGCCATTGAGAAACAGCTAACTCAATCCAAAGTGCAACACATCAACATAAGCATTTTTGAATCATGAACTTCATTTTTTCGTGTAAATGCCAGTCACTTTATTCATTACGCTAAAGAGTACCTTTGGAACCAAATAATTCAATGACCAAATAAATTTGAAGTAGTTAAATATGAAAATAGAATCGTGGGAGGAAAATTCTACACACAACCCCAACTGCAGCGTTTGACTTGCAGATAAATGGACTTAAATTGCTAAGGTAGAGAAGTACCTTGAATGAGAAATTACTAAAGGAATAATTGACAGATGAACCAGAATCAAACTCAGCAAGTCCCCCAAATTCATCTCCCTGTATATTATCATTTGTTAGGAAGTTAAGGTTTAAGTAAGCTGAAATGTATTGTATCACATTCAATGAACATTCTGTACTGAAGTACCACTTCATCATGGCGGTTGCTTAGGCAACTACTGCTCCCACTTAAGCTGTCAGCATCACTTGAGTCCTCAAATTCACTAGCTGGATAAGCATGGTCATCTGAAGTGTTCCATGAGTAGCGACTAGTAAAGTAACTTGTATCAAATGCACTCTCTGAACTGGGAATGAACGCAGCCTAGTAAACACACATTGAAAAAGTAGGTCAACCTACAACAGATGCATTAATGGATCGCATGACAGCATAAATTATAATGGAACTGGAATTCATACCTTTTGCCGGGCAAGTGTGTCCCAGTTGATATCTTTGAAGAACGAATGCTCCTTGACCTGGATCACATAAACTCATGTTTTCGTGATTGTATTATAACCAAAATAACCCAAAAAATGCCTAAAATTGAACAAAGCGAATTTTAGATACTAGGAAGAAACCTCTGATGCTCCCCTGCTGCCAAGTCTTTGATGAGGATCTTCCGTTAATAATCTGAATGTTGAGTATATTAGCAACTCTTGATTAATTATCATCCATTTTGTGACAAAAATACCTCAGATGATTAAATACAATCCAAGAGGGAAGTAGGGCAAAGAAAAAGCGAAGGGAATTTATATAACACATTCACAGTAATTCTATTAACATAATGAGACATATGATTAACAACTTCCTTACCTATCAATCAGGTCCTTTGTTTCAACACTCATTTCTTGAGGCACTCGGGGCCAAGGTATCTTACGGTTGAGGATATTTTCAAATATTATCTAAAATAAAAATGAAAAATAAGAAAACAGCAAAGTAGTATTAATTTACACTAAAAAGACATACTTTTAGAGAATGATATTATTTGACAATCACTAATTTTCATCAAAGGAAAAAAGTAAGTCACAATGTCCAAAGGACAAGGGAATTGGGTCTTTTAACACCTATAAATTTCTAACAAGAGATTCTAGTGAGAGCAAATCTTTTGGTTGCTAGTATTAGAGCTTTATAGTTTAATATTCATTGCTTTAATACATTGTTTCACATTAAGAAAAGAGTTCTTATTGATTTAACTTAATTTTGTTGATTATGATGTTGGCTATATCTTTAAAAATGAGTTGAATTCTACAAGCTTTTAGTGGTAACCAACAAAGTGAGGACTATGAATTCAAAGTTCTTGCTTTTGCCATTCAAATATATAATTTTATCATAGATCAACTTCTAACTACATTAATAAAAATTAACTATGAACCATATTTAACAATTAAATATTCAATGATAACATTAAAATATATAAACAATAGTCCTTGACCACATGCATTCATGGTGACAATAGCACTAGATGTGTGATCCAAAAGGATGAAATTACATACTTTTGATTCTAGTTATTCCTCACAAATTAATTCATGATCTTGCAAACAAACAAGAAACCTTGATTCTCACGAGTACAATATTTGTTTATTTATTAAATGTATCTATCATTATGTCAAAAATTTTCATTGTCGTAATATTAAATAACATTTTATGTTTTTAAAAGGATTGGGATACATGTTAAATTGGCTGGGGACTTAGCTACCAAAAAAAAACATTGAAGCCTCAATATTCATACAATACTATAGCGTTTTATTAAATGAACACAATTGTTAGTGTGCCAACATGGCCACTTGATATTGGAGCAATTGTTTGAACCATTAGAGGTTGTTAGTGTTTGTCATGCCTCAACCGACTATATATGTCTGGGTGCCTAACAAATTAAAGTTGAACGATAACCAACTTCTAAAATTTCTGTCTTTAGTTCTCTTTCTTCTCAGTTATCAAATTCTCTGCCACTGAAGTTAGGAAAATCATCACTATATTCCATATCAGAGCGGCAGTCTTGGTGTAGAAAATTGTTGAGTGAAAGATTTTATTTATTTAAAGGATTCATCATGGCAGAGAGTATGAGGGGCCAAGAATTCAAGAGATCAGAGGATCCTTTTTGCTATCAAATGAAGGAAATGCAGCAGACTTAGTCTAAGTTGCAGGAATCACATATTAGATAAGAGGAAGAAGATGAGTGAGTTAAAAGAAATGTTATAACAGCTCATGCTAAGTTGAAACTCGCCTATAAAAACTCAATCTCCAAAAAGGAATCAAACAGAGGGAAGGAATCATCCCACGTTGCAACATAATTGTCAAGAAAAAATTCACCATTACAATTTTCACACATTTGACAGTAATGATGTCCATAATTGGATTTTTGACAATTTCTCCTAGGTTCTTTGGGCTGTACAAGGTCCTAAAGAAGATCAGTACTGTAGCCTATGAGTTAGAGCTACCATCAGATGCAAAAGTCCGTACCATCTTCCATGTTTCATTGTTGCGACCTGCACATGGGATTTCACCTCCAACTTCACCAGCTCCTATCCCAATTTCAGATGACTGGGAACTCTTAGTACAGCCTGATTGTGTACTAGAACACCGATGGATTGCTGGTCCACTTGAAGAGTCAACTTGGGAAGATTATGATCTTATTGCCGAACAATTTCCTCATTTTCACCTTGAGGACAAGGTGTCTTTCCAAGAAGGGAGAAATGATAAGCCCATAATTACATATCAGAGGAAGATGAGGTCACGTGTGTCAAGCATCTGATTTTATCTTATCTACCAGCACCTGATTTTATCTTCTTATCTGCAGAATTTATTTTCAATTTATCATGTCATTTGTTTCATGTGTTCCTATTAAGTAGGGGTTTAGTGAGTAGTTATTTGTTACTGATTATTTTTAATAAATCCAGATATGTTACTCCTGGATCTCAGAGTCTGTTAACTAGTTTTTAGGGAGTCATGGGTTAATCCTATCCTATAAATAGCTATGGGCAGTATGTAATACTTATCGAAAATCAATTCAAGTGTTTCATTCTTGGAGATTCTCCCTTGGCTATTAATTCTTCTACGAGTGAGATCCTTACTCTTAGAAAATTATTAGATTTTTCCTATTATTGATCTTTTACTTCCAGCCCTCTATGAATGTGTTGCCAACTTCAAATGGGAATTCAATAATTTCAGTGGTGGTAGACAGATTTAGTAAGTATGCACATTTCATGGCCCTTAAAACATCCCTAAAAAGTAGAAGTTATAGCTCAAATCTTTTTATCCTGAAACTATCACAAGCAACAGGGATCCTATTTCAAGAGTTCTTTTTGGCAAGAATTTTACAAGTTGCAGGTTGGGGTACCTGAACGTCTTCAACTTACCACCCACAGATGGATGGACAAGTAAAAGTCTTCAACAAGACACTTGAAACATATTTAAGGTGTATGATAGGTAATTACACCACAGAATAGTCTTGATGGCCCCCTTCAGCTAAGTGGTGGTATAACACCGCACACCATTTAACCCTCAATATGCCACCATTGGGAGTTCTATACAGATATCCTCCCCCTTTGCACATACCTACTTTGCAGACAATTCTAAGCTACTGGCAGTTGATCAAGCACTGAAAAACATGGAGGCAACCCTACAAGTGATCAATTTCCATCTCGAACTGTCTCAAAAGAGAATGCAACAACAAGCAAATAGGAACAAGCTGGCTAGGGAGTATCAAATTGTTGATCAAGTGTGTGTCAAGCTACAACTGAATAGACAAGAGACTAGCAAAAAGAAGGAACCAAAGGCTATCTCCATTGTTCTATGTCCCTTTAAACATAATTAACCGAACTGGGAAACTGGCCCACAAATTGAAGTTTTTGATAGACACTCTCATTCGTAATGTTTTCCAAATCTCTCAATTAAAGAAACCTATTGCACTAGCCACTCCCATTACTGCTATCCTACCTATTGAACTCTTTGCTGAAAACAAAATTCCTATGGCCATTTGGAGCAACGACTGACAAAGAGATAGCATTAGCTCACCACTCAAGCCTTGATTCAATGATCTGGAGAGTCACCTTTTAACGCCTCAAGGTAGTTTCTATATGACATTCAGCAATATTTCCTCCTAACCTCGTGGAGAAGGATTCCCTGCTAGGACTTGGCTACCAAAAGAAAATATTGAAGCCTCGATACTCATATAATACAATAGCATTTTATTAAATAAACACAGTTGTCAATACACCAACATGGCCACCTGCTATTGGAGCAGTTGTTTTAACTGTTAGAAGTTGCTAGTGTTTGTTGTGACTCCAAAAAAAATGTTTTGTTATGGGTGCCTAACAAATTCAAACTGAATGATAACTAATTTCTCAAATTTTTACACTTTTTTCTTTCCTAGTTCTTGAATTCTCAGTAATTGAAGTTAGGAAAATCATCACTAACAGATTGAATTTTCCATAATTTTACCAACGGGATTACACAGGAATGCATTAATCTTCCTTCACCATAATTCTCATAAGATTTAGACTATATCAACCTGAACAAAATTATTTCTCTATTTATTTAAGTTTATATCAAAGGCATTTTGAGAGAAAATTTTATCCAATAATTTATTCATAGAGATTGCAAAGGTAACTTTTCCATTGAAGTTATAGATAAAATCAGTAGTGTATATTTCACATTAATATACACAATTATAAGATGTTTATCAAAGCTTTTATCAAATCCATCGCATGTAATGAAAATGCCAATTGTTGACAAAGTGATGACAATATTGACCAAATTTCTTCCTTGAACTGCCTTTTATTCATCATCTCTTCTCAAATGTCTAGGAGTAGTCAAATTGATCAATCATCATATTTAAGCCATGGCAAATACAACAAATCCAAGAAAGGGTATCACAGCCAAAGAACTTCAAATCAAACAATTAAAAGATTTTCCCACTAGCAACAAAGATACATGGAGCAGACAAAGTAATAGGAGACAACAAAAGAGATTAAATGAACTCAGGAACAAAGCATTAAAACAAACATTATACACTTTTAATTTCATAAATACTATGTGCATTGCACTACTGGGTCAATGTTCAAATTACGGACTACTTGAAGCCATCACATAAAAGAGCCATGATCATAAACAATACGGAAAGCACAAAAAGCAAACAGTCATCAATTCCCAAGTTGCAGAGTCCATAGAAGCCAAAATTTTTTGAACTTGAGTAGGGTCAGATAAAACATACCTGAGGATGCTCTGCATTAAAGGGTGGAATACCAACAATCATTTCAAATAAAATGACACCCACAGACCACCAATCTGCAGTAGCACCTGAGAAATTTTGCAAAGATAGTTTAACCTTCATGGGCAACATAGTTATTCCAAAGAAAGAGAGAAGTAAACACCAATGGGAAAATAAAAAATCTTGTCAAACTAGGAAGAAGAAGAAGACACAAAGAAAGTATCAAGGATTGAAAGTTGAAACCAGCCACCAATCAAAGCAGTCCTGCCATGCTAAAAATGTAACAAGTGCATTGAAGGTTAATAATACATTGGAGCTTACTTTACTTTGTAAAATAGATTCTTGCATGACTCCCAGAAGTTAGCAACTTCAGGGATGCACAAAAGTTCAACACAATGCTGGATAACAGGTATGATAAGAGTACAGCACTTTAAACAGGAAAATGGTACAAACCATGCCCTGTTCCCAAAAGTATCTCTGGTGCCAAATAATCAGGTGTACCCACAGCAGAACGTTTTTTCCGCCGTTCTTCCTTATGCTCCAAAGCAGATAATAATGGTTCATCATCCTCAAGCATGGATGTCCCACTAACTGCTGGTCCAGATAAATCAGTGCTGTTGATGAGACCAACCTTGGAGAGGCCAAAGTCTGTCAACTGTTCAAGTAAAATCAGAGACTCTTTTAGTTTATCCAATATGGAATGGAAACACCTGCCAATGGCTACATGACGAGCAATAGGGAATCAAACCCAAACTTTGACAATAAGCCTAAAGGGATAACAAGTCTTCTCCTTGAATAATTTTTTTTGCAAAGGGTACGTAATTTCAGAACCAGAATACTTGCAAACTTCTTCACGGCATCTACTATTTTGTAATTCTTCACAGCATCTTAAACCTTAAGCACAAGAATGGATGATGCAACCTCAAACCTCTCTGATCCGCTCTCTTACCTATGTAATAACTCATTCTTATATACAATCCCGCATTAACTATCAGTTCCACAATCTTTATTGCAGGCTGACTCAATTTAAAATCTCTAAAATCATAACATGTCTCTCATCAGCACACACCTATAATTCAATCTTGTCTTGATCTTCTACCAAATACACGAACTTAAAGAAACTATAGAATTCAAATACAAGAAGAAAAAGTGATCAAACATTTAAAGGTTCACAACAAAAGCTTTTGTAGGAAGCGCATATTCATAAGATCTTTATACAGTAACAACACCGGAATCAAAGCAATATAAATCCATAAAATAGTAACCAAGTAAAGTCCGAATGGAAAGAAAAGAGTAAATGATAATGATGGTGCTCAAAGGTCTTACACATGAGGAATAAAAATTAAAGCAAAACAAAGTGGTCAGACCAAGCATCAGGTACAACATACGAATTTACATCATACAAATCACAGTTCAAAGCCATTCCTTTTCATCAATGCGTAATTATGTCCTAAACATTAGCCAGCAGAAATTGGCTCTTCACCAAGAGCCAAAGACTGCTTCTACGTCAACCTGAGGCCAAGAGCGAATATACTTTCTTTGGGCAACGTAAAACAATTGGAAGATACCACAAAAAGTAAGAAATTACCTTAATATGGCCATCATGTGCAATCAACAAATTATCAGGCTTCAAATCACGGTGAACCACCCTCAATGAATGTAGATATTCCAACGCAAGAACCTTAAGAGTAGATGTACAGAATTAGAAATAAAAATGACGCACTAAAATGTCCGTCAAGGGAATAAAGAACTTACAACTTCTGCAATGTATACACGAGCAACATCTTCATCTAAACAACCCAAATTTCTCAACAATGAATAAAGATCTCCTCCATTCAAATACTCCATGACAAGATATAAGTTCTCACGACAAGTAAACGAATAAAAGAAACGGACCTGCCAATGTTCACATTTAAGTTAGAATGGAAAAAGAAGTTATCACAGCATGCTACAAATTTTAAAAGCTAGACCTGCTCACCACAAATGGATTGCGAACTGATATTAAAATGTCCCTTTCTGCTAGTATACTTTCAACAGCATTCTTACGGATCATATCAGCCTTTTTCAGAACCTGTCAACAAGCAAGAAAGACAAAATTAAGACCTAATCCTTTTGCTTCTAGGTCAAACAAAGCAGTCACAAAATAATTATGAGCTGCAAAACCAATCAAGTTCATAGTGCTTGCAAATGCAGTACCGTATACTTCGGAATTACAGGAAGTTATCAGGAATGGTAGCTTCAAAGACCATATGATGTTATTAAAATCTCCTTAACTAAATGATGGCATCTTCAAGTTGAGCCTAAAGCCTATACATAGTTCCATAATTTATGACTGAATCTTAGGACCAAATCTCAGCTCAAGTTACAAATAACACTGTCCTCTTTTCTCAGGACAATGATAGTTTTGCATGAGCTAACGGTCCTATACTGACAAGACAAAACTGTGAAGACCTAACTTGAAGGTTGAAAATTCAATGTCAATTTAATAATTGGCATCTCAGATTCCACAGAGCTGAAACTTGCATTATTTTCCATATTCGTGGGGACTATAGGTAATGTATGATATCCACACGTATGTTGCAGTGTGGCCTAGATAGGAGATCAGATCTAAGCTCTTTATTTAAATTTACATTACATTTGTAACAGCAATGGCCCAGAACTGAAAACTCTGGGAGCACATCTCATCTCATACTTTAACTTCTAAATCAAAAGTTTCCTCTAGCATGAGATTAATGTTCCAAAGAGGCATAGGGTTTTGGTTTAACAGTATAACAACCAATTAAATTCTAGTTATTGTAGAAACTCTCCCAATAGTCTCTCTAGAACAAAACAATTTCCACACCCTTTCAGTTAGATCCTCACCAATACAACCTCTAGTATTATATAGGCAATAAAAATTTGTCATGCATAAAGCATTGAAAAGGCTTCTCTGTCTATCCACATTTACCATGTTGATGTGACAATATATGTGGCATTCCAGGATCAGGAGTATAGAAATTTTTTCTAGGCAAAGATCCCTACAAAACTAAGTAATATATCTACTACATCTCAGAATATTGACCAAATTTCTTAGCTCAAATTCTTTCTCATTTTAACACTAGCCATCTTCAAAGAAGATTTTTGGAATCTCCAACCAGATTCTTAATAGAAAGCTCCTCAAATGTCTTACCAACAAGTTCCCCTTCAAATTTGTCCTCTCAATGGCACAATTTTACACCAACAGACCTAAAGCATCAAGCATTTGCAACATTCCAGCCCAACATCTTACCAATGGTGAATTCCCAATCATATTATGACCACTCCATCAGATAATTTCTAGTCCACTTAGTATCTTTTTTATCTTGAAAGACAGATAAAATTCAAATTTTAATTGGCAATACCAGAATTAGGTAGTGATTCTAGAGCATACCTTTTAAGTTGATCTCTGTCAATGTATAAATATAGTTTACCAATTAAGGTACAATTTTTCTGTTAGAATAGGTCTAAGTATAAAACTACAGGGAGAGTTGATCCAAGTAAAGTAATACGGGAGAAAAGGGAGCAGAAAGGCCTCAAATGATCACGGAAACTGTTGAGAAATACGAACTTGTTATAACTAAAAGTTACACGTAATTAAGGTCTTCATAGAACCACATGGAGAACAAGGAATTCATAAACAAAACCCAAATAGTTTTCAGTACATTCAGATGAGTTAAATCAAAATAATTGAGTTGATTTGAGTTGGATATTAAAGAGTAAATATATTCCTGGAAATTCACAAGCCAATCAGCTTAATTGTTTTGTATCAGTACACAGCAAAATGATTAAATAGAGTATAAGTCAAAAAGAAGTCCAAGCTTGGTATTGAATAATAACAAAGCAGAAAACTATACAAATCAACCACTATTCTAGAAGTATTTTTTCGACACATGATAACATAGCTCCATGACCAGAACTACAATAAATTACAACAAAACTCAAAAAAGATATCACCTTGATATGCATTCAAATGGCATATTGACCAGCCAATCCAAAACTCTTTAAGGGATCCAATAATAAGAAAAGAAAAACAAAGGAAAATGCTCAACAGCTCTTAAAAGAATGATAAGCAGAGCACCAAATCTTGATACCTTTATGGCAAAAAGGTCTCCAGTTATTCTCTTTTTAGCCAAGAAAACCCGTCCAAATGCACCACGGCTGATTGGTTTTATTATCTCAAAGTCATCTATGGAGGTTCGGTCCTTTGAGGAATGTATGGGGCTTGTTCTCAAACTGCGTACCACATCATCTTCCAACGGGGTATCTTCATCTATTACAGTGCTTCTAATATCAACCTTTTCATCATCTACTAACTCACAAAGCTGAAAGTACTTCTCCCTACAGAAGCAGAGATATGTGAGACACATAGCTAAAACAATTTTGAGTAGCTCAGCATAATTATACCAAACAGCATCGTGTAACTTTCAGTGCAACTGATATACAAACTTTATGTTATAAGCAATTTCTTTTAGTGGAGATATAATACATAAACTTCATGTTATAAGCAATGTCCCTTGAAAGTTTTTCCTGAAACTATGAAAAACAATATAAACACATTACTTACCGGATAAGCTTCTCAATGCGCGCTCCAAAAGTCTCCACTGTAAGTGCATCAAACTTCCTCCGTTCAACAACCACCCTCAAGTCTTCAAGACAAGATAGTAAATATGGGCCAGAACGATCATCATCTAAAGGTGCATTTGCCAAACATCTTGCAATATCAGCAAGTTCATTGATCTACATAGTGGACCAGGAATTTTAGTTTCTAGACAGTAATGATCTGATACAAAGTCTGTTTCCCTCCAATGCAAGCATGTGGGAACAGAGTTAGCTACTTAAAACTGCATTAAAGTTCCATCTTCTTGGTTCATCGAAACATATTTATGAAAATAAATTGCATAGTAGAAGAGCATGACAAATATATTAGAAAAAAATTAAGGTTAAAAAGAGAGTGCACAACTATGTTGCTGTCTCGGTTACTAAAGTAGACCTTTTCCTAGACATAATATATAATAAAGTTGTGGAAGTGGAACATTCCAAAGCAGAGTGCTTAAAATGAATATACAATTCGAATCATTAAACTCTGAAAGGCACTTACCATTTGACCTGAAAAACAGAAAAAAAAAAAAAAAAACAACGAAATATATTAGACTGGCACCTGTGGGAGATCTTCATTCTCAGAGAAAGCACCCTTTCCTGCCAAGAGTGAGTCTATCTGACTGGTCCTCGGAGTCAATAATGGAGATCTTGGAGTCACGCTACCAGCAGAAGAGGTTGCCATTCCTTGATCAGATTTTGGACCAAAACGCGTTCTACATGACATGACAGGTAAACCTCTCAGGTCATCCATGAAAACAGAGTTATCTGCTTCTGGGAAACAGTCAAGCATATCCTCAGAGCCTCTTCTTGACCAATCACTGAGTTTTGGTGAAAGCACCTCTGAATCTTCAGTCACACTGGAATTTGATACTTTTGCAACATCTGGGCTCCCTGCAGCATTTTGGATATCTTTTTGTGTACATGACTCTGTCATCTTCTCAAGGGTTTCAGATATTCTTGCCAGACGCTCGTTCAAACTAATACCTTTCTGATCACATCGGTCAGCAATTGCACAAATCCTTGAATGCTCTTCAACATGTGAAGTTGGAACTTCCTCCTCACATATCCGACATATTATAGAACTGTCCTCGGCAATGTTCTGTTGATCTCCCCAGAAACCCCAAGAAGCTCTGGTTTGGTGCCTTGTAGAATGCTCATGTGAATGTTTGGGAGCAGGAAGCTCTGCTGGTGCTGGCGTTCGATAAGTCAGATTGACATCAGAAATATCACTCCTGTTATTCAAAGTTTGCAAAGATTCAGCCTTAATGTCACTGTGCTCCTTTGAAGAAGCAATTTCATTCATGATTTTCCCTGGTGTTCCACTAGGAGATGGGAGTTTCTTCCAAGAAGAGATACGATCCCGGCGTAAAGGAGATTCAACATTCTTTGAAGTGCCATCTTCAAGTGAGACTGAATTTCCTGGTTCCATAACCTGGTCTCTGCTCCAATCAAAACCACGCTGCTCTTGACTATAAGATTTCCTTACAGCATCTGCTTTCAATGCCTTTGCAGTAGCAGAACTTTTTCCATCCCTCCCAATTGTCGAAAGAATCCGTTTATCTGCAGAATGAAGAACAGAATGAAGTAGCCTAGATTGACGAAGCTGAAACACATTCTCATCCTCGGGTAATCCACTTTCCTTGTGGAATTGCAACAGCCTGGTACACCGAGTAAGAATGAAAAGCATTCGAGTGTAGAGTTGTTTCAATATTCCAGGGGGATGTTCTTGGCGCTTATCATCCAATTCTTGGACTATTCCCTCACACTGAAGCCAAAACTCTCCAGGTGATGTCATGGCACAACTCCGAGCCAAAACCAGCAAATCTTCAATGGTTTCCTGCCACTCAGGATGAGTATCAGAATTCTTTTCAAGAACTCCAACCAGATCTGCTGCAAAAATAGCCAGATCAGAATTCACTTCCTCTTTTGCTTTGTCAAACTTTGCCCGTATAACAACCAAGACTTCCTGTACCAGAAAATGATGACGAAGACATGTAACTACCCAAAACACAACCAAAGATCAGAGGAATGTAATGTAATATGCAAGTTACCTCTAAGTTGTTCACTCTACGAGGCTTCCAAAAAGGGAAGGGTCGTACACCTTTTGAATTGAGTTCGTGGGAGAAACTTTTTATATCAACAGGAAACTTCTTTCTTGGTGCACTAGTAACACGTAGTATAGCTTGAAAACGGGGGGATTCAGACTCTTTAGGGTTTTCACAATCAAAAGTCTGGAAAGTAAAACATACAAAGAACATTACAGAAAAATTGACATAAGTCAGAAACCATGTCAGAGAAATGAATTTGCTTATACAGTTACTGAGCTGACTTCCACAGGTACCTCTGGAGTAAAAGCATCTGAATTTCTCATACCTCCAGAGCAATTCCAAGCTGATTCATGTTCACCTACAAACACAATTAGACACTAAATAAGTAATGTAGGAAGATAAACCAAAACTTTGGCCGTGCCAAATATTACAGTACTAAGTCTTAACAACGAAATCTATGAGACATCACATATTCCATAAAACACTACTTTTGTGGATGTTTTTTGTTAGAATAGAATTTGATCCATTCTTGGCTCTCACACAACTTAACCTTTTGGATTGAATTGTTTCTAGGCATGGTATCTGAAACAAGAGGGTATAGAAAATATCATAAGAAAAAGCCACTTTATTTCTCTGATTATATGTAAGTTATACACGAGTATAACCTATTCTAATACTACTAAACTACTAGATTTTTTGTATATACTAACTTATCCAATTTATAGTACATCTTATCTTATCTACTAGAAGATAAATTTATCTCCTAGAAGATAATCTCTTAAGGTAACTAAACTTATCTAAAATAATTATCCAACACTCCCCCTCAAGTTGAGGAATAGATATTTATCATTCCCAACTTACTTAGAATTGTCTCAAATCTAGGTGCAGGTATGATCTTTGTGAAGATATCGGCTTCCTGTTCTTTAGTAGGGACATAGCATAGATCAATGCCCCCTTCTTCTATTTCACATTTGATAAAGCTCCTGTCAATTCTAACATGTTTTGTTCAATCATGTTGAAATGGATTCTCCTTTATACAAATAGCTAATTTACTATCACTAAAGACTTTGGTGGGAGAGGAAGTGGTGATCTGTAGGTCCTGCATCAACCTCTCTAACCACATAACTTCACAAATTCCTTGTGCAATTGCCCTAAACTCTGCTTCTGCACTGCTTCTTGCTTCTCTGTGTGACAAGATTTCCCCATAGTTTAGTATAATAGCCAGATGTTGACCTATTGTCTTCAACATAACCAGCTCAATCTGCATCTGTGAAACCTATTACGCTTCTTTTCTCATTTTTCCAAAACATTAATCCTCTACCTGGATTGCCTTTGAGATATCTCAGAATATGGTTGACTGCCTCTAAATGTCTTTGAATTGAAGAGTGCATAAATTGGCTAACAATACTCACAGAATAAGCAATATCTGGTCTGGTTAGTGAAAAATAGATAAGTTTTTCTACTAACCTTTTGTATCTTCCTTTGTCAGCAGGAGGATCTTCATTTTTCTTGAATTTTCAGTTTCTCTCCAGTGGAGTTCCCATAGATTTGCAACTCATCTTTCCTGTTTCCTCCAGTAAATCAAGAATGTATTTTCGATGAGATATGAAAATACCTTCCTTACTTCTTGCAATCTCCATTCCAAGAAAGTGTCTTAATGCTTCGAGGTCTTTTACCCTAAATTCTAGCCTCAATTTTCGTTTAAGATCATTGATCTCACTAGTGTCATCGCTTGTGATTATAATATCGCCCACATACACAATCAAGATGAATTTCTTTCCATTTTTTCCACACTTCACAAACATTGTGTGATCAACTTATCCCTGTTTGTATCCAAACCTTCAAAGTGTCACTAAACCTCTTAAACCATACTTGTGGAGACTGTTTGAGGCTGTATAAGGATTTTGTTAGTTTGCAAACTCTTCTCCTTCCTTCTTCGGTTTCAAAACCTGGTGGTATCCTCATGTATATTTCCTCATCTAGTGTACCATTTAGGAAGGCATTTTTTATGTTGAGTTGATGGAGTTCCCAATCAAAATTTGCAACCAATGATAGAAGGACTCTAATTGTGTTCAACTTCGCAACTGGAGCAAATGTCTCCTCATAATCTATTCCATAGGTTTGTGTAAAGCCTTGAGCCACTAATCTAGCCTTATACCTTTCACCTCTTCATCTGCCCTATACTTTACAGTGAACACCAACTTGCTACCAACCACCTTTTTTCCTTCAGGTAGATCCACTATCTCCCATGTTTTATTATCAAGTAAAGCTTTCATTTCTTTAAGTACAGCTTCCTTCCACTTAGGTTCTTGGAATGCATCAGGTACATTTCTTGGAATTCTTACACTATCAAGCTTAGTAGTGAAAGCTTTAAACTTTGAAGATAACTTTGACTAAGTCAAATTATCTGAAATAGGATAGTTAGTGCATGATCTTACCCCCTTTTGTAGTGCAATTGGCACATCTAAGTCACTTACCATAGTCTCTCTAGGAGTCGGTTCCTAGTCCAATGATTGGCCTTGTTGAGGAGCTTTAGGCCTTCATAAATGCACTAAGGTTGGTTTTTCAAGAATTGGTTCTCCCACTGAATTGGACTGGACAGTTTCAGGTTCAATGGTAGCTGTTTAAGGGTTTTGTGGGAAGGTTTGTGAGATAGGAAGTGATATGCTTAGGTCCAAACAAATCTCTTCTTGGGATGTCTCCCTCTGAAGAGAGGTATTGGTGAAGCATGGTTGTTTTTTGAAAAAAGTGACATCATATGAAACAAAGAATAGCTCGTGGGTCAAGTTTGCTTCTATTGGATTGACTGTTGTGTATGAAAACAGTACACCCAAAGACTTTAGAATGAAGAAAATTAAGGAGCTTAATGTGAGGAAATTGTTCTAGAAGAACTACTAATGGGGATCAGAATTGAAGAGTTTTTGAAGGAAGACGATTTATCAAGTGTGAGGCAGCTAGAATGGCTTCTCCCCAATAGGAATTTGGAACAAAGTTGGTAAACATCATAGATAGAGCTACCTCTAAAAGATGACGATTCTTTCTATCCGCTATCCCATTTTGTTGTGGGGTATAAGCATAAGAGCTCTGGTGAATGATCTCATTTTCAATGAGATATTGAATAAAACCAGTTGTAAAATATTCTCTTCCATTGTCTGTACATACTACTTGAATAGAGGTCTAGAATACATTTTGGATGAGTTTGTGGAACTGTTTAAAGATATTATAGGCTTCAGATTTGTCTTTCATTAGATATACCCAACATACCCTTGTATGATCATCAATGAAACTGATAAACCAACGAGTACCAATTAGACTTGTAACTCTAGCGGGACCCCAAATATCATTATGAATTAATTGGAAAGGTTTTGAGGGTATGTATAAGTGTATGGGATAAGTCAAGGACACATTGCTCACAATATAAAGAAATCTTATCTTTATTGATGAAAAGGTTTGGATATAAGATTTTCAAATATGGGAAAATGGGATGACCAAGGCGTTGATGCCATAACATAACATCAGAATTTGACATAATTGAAAGGGAAATCCTATGTGGAGATTTGGATTCAGTAGGAGTCCTCTTTTCTGAGAAGTAGTAAAGTCC
Organism: Erythroxylum novogranatense; assembly: GCA_029891385.1. Taxonomy (NCBI): domain Eukaryota; kingdom Viridiplantae; phylum Streptophyta; class Magnoliopsida; order Malpighiales; family Erythroxylaceae; genus Erythroxylum; species Erythroxylum novogranatense. The sequence continues at coordinate 33,090,964 of CM057233.1, read as the reverse complement.
ATCTTTCTCCTCAGCACTGCCAATCATCTTCCCCGAACATTGGTCCTAAAATTCAAAATGAGATGGAAAGAACATCACAATACAGTCCATGTCCTTGGTTAATTGACTGACAGATAGTAGATTATAAGTTAACTTAGGCAAATAGAGAACAGTATTTAATGTCGGTTTTGGTAGACAAACTCTCCCTTGACCAATAGCTGGTGACCCTTTTCCATCCGCGACCCAAACATTAACTTTCTGGTTACATGGATCATATTTTTCAAAGACATTCAAAGTCCCAATCATGTGGTCTAATGCATCTGTGTCCACTATCTAGAGATCGTGACTTAGAGACTTTGATAATAATGATTGACACAGGTTACCTTTATGCACTAATGTTGCAGTAGAGGTTTGTTGGTCATGTGAGTTTTCTCAGTTGTGATTTTTGTCTGATTCAAGCGTTGCAAAAGTAGTTCAATCGAATTCTGCTACATGTGCTACTCCACGTTTTTGCTGAACTCTTTGGCTTTTAGGTTTCCAATCTGGTGGTTTCCCACATAATTTCCAGCAGGTCTCATGGGTGTGGTAGGGCTTATCATAGTGCTCACACCACTGCTTGTTCTTGGTTTCTTGCTCTCGAGTTTGGTAAGTAGACTCCTTTCAAGAGTTTGCCACTAAAGCTGAGACTTGAGAGGTTTGTTCAAAAGTGTGTGAAATAAGCATGACCTTTTTCCTACTCTCTTCCCTACAAACCTTAGCAAATGTTTCTCCGATTGATGGTCATGGTTTTAAATCGAGTAACCTTCCTCGTGCTTCATCGAGTCCAACATTAAGTCCCTGCAAGAAATCAAAAACTCTCTCCTTCTCCAATAATTTTTCATACTTCTCGGCATCAGCACGACATTCCCAATTTATTGCATAAAATAGATCCATCTCCTGCCATAATTCAGTAAGTTATAATACTCGATAACAGACATATTATCTTGGTGAGTATTTCTGATTTTTGATCTGATGTCAAAACATTGAGAAGTGTTTTCCAAATCAGAATATATTTCTTGCACAACCTCCCAGATTTCTCTTGCAATTTTGAAGAATAGGTAGGTTCTTCCTATTTTTGGCTCCATTGAATTTATAAGCCACCATGGCAATAGAATTCTCAACTTCCCAAACACCGTAAGCAATTGTTGTTTCGTGTGGTTGAGGAATTGCCCCTATTAGATATGTAGCCTTGCCTCTTCCTTTGATTACGAGAATGACTCATTGGGACCATTCTTGAAAATTCGTTCCATTTAATCTATGTTGTGTGATTTGCAATGAAAGATTATCAATAGGAGGAGATGGAGTTTGGGCTGAAGGTATTACATAACTAGGTGTTTGGGATGAGGTCTAGAACTCATCAAAGGAATCGAAGATTGGTTGAACTCCAGCCATGATGTGGCTGGAAAAAAAAAAAAAGGCTACCAGAATCGGTAGCTCTAATACCATGAAACAAGAGGGTATATAAAATATAAGAAGACAAAGCCACTTTATTTCTCTAATCATATGTAATTTATACACGAGTATAACCTATTCTAATACTACTAAACTACTAGATTTTTCGTATAGGCTAACTTATCCAATCTATAGTATATCTTATTTTATCTACTGCAAGATAATCTCTAAGCTAACTAAACTTATCTAAAATAATTATCCAACAATATCAAAGATTTTACGATTGAGAAGTCTCAAGTTCTCCTTCATGAATGATGATGGAGGAATTGTGATTTGTTATGATTTACATGTCATGAGAGGGTGCATGTTACAATAGTATGTAATAAATTCTTGGATCTCACTCAACTGCTTTAAATTTTGAGTTGAATAGTTTCGTGATATATTTATTTCATCAAGCTAAATAAGAGATTACCTGCAAATTGCATCATAAGATTTCATGCATGCAGCAGTAATCAAACTGGCTCTATTCATATGAGTTGCAATGCATTGCAAGCTATTGACTCAAAGATCCTGGACGATTAGCAAACCTATCAATTATATTGCCAAGCCACTTTGCTCTAATTGATGTCAGAACAACACTTCCCTTTGAAGCCATGATAGATTCTTGAGCATTAAAGAATGCATAGAATCCTCAAACAAACAAAATATAATTTCATGAACAACAAGACAAGTGCACCTGATTTTGTGATAGCATGTTGACTATTTTAACAAGGTAACCATACCATATCAGCCAGAACATGCAATCATAGATTCCCATTGTTTGCATACAATCACACTTGGTTCGTGCCTATCCACTATTTAGCTCCTACCTGCCTTTCCAATAAAGAAAATTATGAACAAGATTCTTCTTAATTGGCTCAATTGTCACTATGAAAGTAGTTCACAACAGATCTTTTCAAACCTTACTTTTACAAGTTTTTCCTATTTAGATTGTTGCAATGAATTTGATAAAACAAAAGGGATAATACTGAAGATTCTAGTAAGACCTTAAAATCCAGCTATCCATCTTTTCCACAATGTGATACAGTTCAATATTTTTAAAACCTATAAATTAAGGCACTTGCTACAAACAAAATAGCAGATTTCTAGTTAGGCCAATGAATAAAAGCAATAAACCTAATGATAAATCACGAATTTCACCATCAAGCAGCCCATATTTTTTGAATGGTATGCACATAATTCCAATCCCTTTAGATAGTTCAACACTTAAATGTACTAGTTATATCTTAGTTTGGGATTAATGATATAATTCCATATCATCTAAAAAGAAAGTCCACACAGTATTATTAATAAAAGAGAAACAACTACAATGCATGTTTCTGCAACCTTCTACATTCTTGGAGTTATACAACCATCTTGAGGATGATTTAGTTACATAAATTACAGAAATGGATTTAGAAATTAGCATTTTATACATTATCTATGGGTATTCTATTATTCTTTTTGTTTTATCTCATTAGGCTTATCCAATCAATTGCTTGTGTTCAGATACTCTGGGACTTCTCTCTCACTCTTATTCTCCTTTCCATCTCTCTCACAATTTTCCTACCATCTTCTCTCTCCTTCCCGCTATTTTTTCCCACATAGTAACTCTTCTTGTCACTCTTCCTTCCCTCCTTCTCTTCCTATTATATTATCCCTTATGCTATTCCCACATCATGCGTCTATATTGATAGTATAAATTCATTACAGTTTGAGAGGGCATAGCTAATTTGTCAGGAAAGAAGGATTTTTGCTCGATCACAATCTAGATATTCAGCACAATCTGGTCCCAATAGGGAAACTGAAACACCTTCATCAAGCATTACTAAAATTCATGTCTTTCTCACCACAAGTATGAAGGTGAAAGAGGGAAAAGTCTAGAAATTGAGAAAAAGCAATGACACCATGTGAAGCCACTAACCAAAGACATAAATTGTTGATACAAAAGAGATCAATACAAGAAGGATGGACAGCAAGATGAAGGCCGTCATAACCATATTCCAATAACTTAATCACTAGAGAAACAGTATCCTTCTCTATTCAGTGCAGCCAACAAATACACGTACACTTGAAACAAGATCACCTTATTCCAGCATTCAAAGAATATCACCCCTTAATTTCCAATCTATATATTCCAAAAGAACTGAACTTAAAACCGGTCAAAGACAATATGAATGAGTTATAATCCAATTAACTACAAACATTGCAAAATAACCACAGTTCCTAACTTAGCAACTAGTCCTGAATTTTTAACAAAACCAAATAACTTGATTAGTACCTGCCTCAGTTGAAATATCACCATTCTGCAGCTGCATCCTCGCGGGCACAGTGGGACTCACCTCTCGAGTCTGACCGCCCCGTTTACCCACAATTTCACTCTGCTGAAACCCCATCATCTTATTTTGTCCTACAGTCTCCTTACTTGACGACCCGGACCCCCCATCTCCACCACCAGTCCTCGACAAATTACTCGACCCTAGCACCCCAGAACCTTTCTCACCTCTAAAGCCAAAAAAGCTTTCTTGTGGCAACGGCCCTGATCTTGTCTTAATTTTATTCAATCCCAGCGACGACGCCAGTATCGGAGACACCGAACCCGGACCCGCTGCAGCCTCCTTTTCGCTCGTCGGAGCAGTAGCAGTAGCAGTAGCAACAGCCTTCTTTGACTTGGAAAAACTTGGCCTAACAGGTGTATGGTTTAGAGTTGGAGCACTCTCTTTACCCTTTATTAGCTCCTTCTTCTTAACCCCATCTTTCACTTGAACTTGCCTGCAAGTGGCCTGAGAGCCACCGGAACTGGTGGTCGGACTGTTGTCTTTGGAGGCTGATTTGGGTTTCTTCTTGTCGGATCGGATCGGGGAATTAGAACCCACAGATCGAGGGCTGCTGGAAGATCCATCAGGGCTTGAAGTGTCGGATTTTTTAGAAGAAAAGAATAGCTTGTTCTTGAACACCATTTTCAGACTACTTAGCAGACTTGCTTTCTGGACGCCTCTGCGTCGAGATCAGCATTGAAACTTTGTACACGAGAAGCTGAAAGAGGGAGAAACAAGTAAGACCCGGAAAGTGCAGAGACAGAAAGTGAACAACAACGGTTGGGCAATGAATTGAAAGTGAAAGAGAAAGACAAGAGAAGGGGGTGGGTTGTTGGCTGTTTGAAGCAAATGAGAGAGAGAAGCAGACGGCAGTGGACAAAGAGAGAAAATTGTGGATGTGGAAATGTATGTCCATACCTAAGACCAATTTGTCTCTGTAATGTAATTTTATTAGAAACAATCAAAGGTTTAAATTTACAGTTCTCTTTTTAAAGCTTTTGTCTTACTTTTAAATGAATCCTTGACATAGTATTACATATTTTCCGTTTGAACTTTGTAGGGTTACTTTTTTTCAAACCTTTTTTTTTTTCCCAGAAATATGTTAAAGAGGATCTTAACTATAGAAAGGTTTTTTTAAATCATTCACTTTTAGACTAATTCTTGCTCAAGTCAGGTAGGTTTTTTGTAGAAGACTAAACTTTGATTTCAAATTTTAAACAACTATATACATTAGGACGATTTGAACTCGCAACTTCACTTAAACTAAGAGAACCCTTTTATCAACTCACCTACATCTCGAAATTAAAATCCATCTTTTTTCTTTTCCCCTTTAGCAAGTTAAACGACGGAGTTTCCTATTTACACGGCCTCGGTTAGGGATTAGGCAGCCTATATTCTATGCCTCCATTTCCACTTACTGGTGCGCTTGGCCTTGTCCCAAAAGGTTGATTGTCTACTTCAGATGTCCCCATATTTTGGTCCGATAGAATAATAAAGGGGTAAATCATAGTCTGATTGTAGTCAGTTTCTCAGCAAGGTGGCCCACTTCTTCCATTGTCGGGATTCAAACCCTAATCCTTATCTCAAATTAACCTTACCACTAGTGATCAACTGAGCTACCCGTGCGGACCTCATATTATTACAAGTAAAACCATCCTTTGCATAGTTACACCCTTCGTTCTAACCAACTTAATCCCAGTACTTTAACTATTTGTTTGTGCTCCTTTATAGACCTAAAAGGAGTCGAATAAGCTCATCTCGATTTTGTCCTACGTCATTTGTCAGTATCCAACTATCCATGCCTAGCTTTTGAAATTTTAAATATTCCAACTTTAGTAAACTTCGGCTAGCTAAGACATCTTACAAAGAAAGAGCAATGGATACTTGGGAAAGTGACGCATTTGCCAACCTCATTAGGCTAACCCTTATTCCTGAAACTATTCGAGCTAACAAACAAGCTAAGGTCCCAACTCACAATGAGTAGTCTATTACAATTATAAAAAAAAGTCAATTAAACAAGGAAAACACACAATTTTGTTCATATCTCATGTATAAGAACAAATTTGTTGATCCCGAATTGTTGTACTCGCTATCATCCGTTATAAAAAGAGTCTCGTCGACACGTCTATAGTCAATGCCACTAAAACATGACACATGGGGAAAAAAAATGTGACAAATGACATTCCTCTAATATATCCCTAATGTCCTAGAAAAAATTACCAAATAAATTTAAGATATCATTCCTTGACAATTATGACAAGATACATGACCTCGTTAATTAAGTACACAAGTACATGAAACTTAAGCATTTGCATGGTGCACTTGACATAATCGAATGCAAAACCTTCATTTCCACTTCAGCTAGTGCATCACACTCATAGTTCTAAACAGCACCTCCTGCGTCAATTGTCAGGCAAATAGTAGTCTTCATAAATAGGCAAGGACTCTATAAAGCCTTGTGAAATCCTACGCCGAAATAGCAGGTTCGAACTTTTGAGGAATGTATATTAGAGCGCAAAAGTATCTTAATCTAAAAGATGCCAAATGGAATGTAAGAAGCTCTAGTAAAAGTAATGAAAGTAGAAAAAAAGGATGTATCTTCAATTGGCAAGACATGCAAAACGCAAACTAAAATTAAACAAGGTGGTTGATTGTATGAATAATGACTTCTTTAAACTAAAAAAGAATAAGAATTTATAATATCGCTTCGACCGCAATATTGAGTATCGACACTAAATTTTGTCCCATCTATTTTTCTTTTACACGTATTTTTGTTGTAAAATTAAAGAAATAAAAAAGAAAAGAAAAGAAAGAAAGAAACTAAAATACATTTTCAATTGTTAGCGTTATATTTGTATTAATCCAATAGGATTTTCATTAATGCTTTTTAATTATCTTAGTTTTATGGATTAACATTTTGGTCTAATTTTTTCTTAATCAATCTACATTCCCTAGTTTTATTTTTTAAAAGTTGTTTAATTTTATAAGTACTAAATGTTCCATTTTAGGATATTCTAGTTAATTTGAAAATATAATTAAAGAAAAAAAAATTTGAACTAAGAAAAATAAAAAGAATAATGTACCATCCCATGTTCGGGGCTAGACCCCATGATTGTGAATTGAGCGTATTGAAAGCAATTAGAGTGTATTGCATGCTTATGCATCATTGTATTTTCACACACACGCGAATATTTATTGTTGGCTTATTTAAAATAATTGTTCATGCATTTATTAATATTTTCGGGTATAATTGACTGATTAATGCAATTTAAAAAGTGAATTACGAATTATTTGTGTGATAAAATTTATTTCAAGATTGTTATTATTATTTCTAGATTTTTTGTAAATTTTACGAATTTCTAAAATTTGGAGTATTTTGGGCTAGGAAAAATATTGAATAATAGACCAATTAAATTGTGACATGTGGTAGTAGTGAACAGTGCCACATGTAATACATGCAAGATAGCCACATAGTCAGTGACGAAGCCAAGGATGGAGATATGCGGGGCCCAAATAAAATATAAATTTCACAAAAATTTTCATATCAAAACTAAATTAAAAAAAGTTTTATCAAGAATATAAAATAGCTAAAATTACAATGATTCTCGCCTACTTTTCATAGATTGAAATCTTTTCATAACAACATCATTGTCAATATTTGCAAATACATCTCTTTCAATGTAACATACTAAACAATCATTCAATAGGTCATCTCCCATTTTATTACGAAGTGAACTCTTGATAATTTTTATTGCGGAGAAAGCTCTTTCCACTGTGGCTGTAGCAACTGGTAAAAGTAATGACAATTTGACTAACAAATAAACCAAAGGGAATACATGATGCTTTCTTGTAGCCACCATTCTCTTAGCAAGGTCTCCAATTTCACTCAATTCAAAGAAATCCTTATCCATACATACATCAATGATAAAATTCCCAAACTGATATTCAAATTCAATTAAAGCAATAGGAGGAAACTCTGATGGATAGAATTTTACAAGTTCAATCAATTTGTCCATGTCAAATGCAGAAAAGGAGTCTTTAGGATCAAGACATGCCATACATAAAAGCAAACTTGTATTGACTTCATCAAATTGATTGCTAAGCTCTTGAAGTTGCATGTCAATCACAGAATAGAAAAGCTCAACACGATAGTGATGAAGATTCGTCATGTCTTCGCTTCTACGCCTTGATCTCCCTCTAACTATAAACATATCTTGCATATCTATCTCACTTACATTATTTTCACCACAAAAGTCAATGACTTGTTTCAATAAAGACTCCCAACCATCATCTCTAACTTGATGCAAATGACATTTTGAGACTTTAACCAAATGCATTGCATTCACTATATTTTGATCTCTTTTTTGTAAAACTTGAGATAATCCATTTGTGATTCCCAAGATCTTTATCATAAGATGCAATACAAAGAGAAATTCAAAGCTAAGCATAATATCAATTAAATCAATAGCTTCAGCCCTTTGTGAATCATCATTCCCATTTTCTCCAACAAATTCAAGAATCTCAATGACAGAAGAAAATAAATGTAGCGAATTAATGAGCGTACCAAAATGAGAACCCCAACGAGTATCTCTGGGTCTTTTTAGTGTCATTTCTTGATTCAACCCTTGCCCTATCGCCCCTTATGAAATTCCTGCGATCACTTTCTCCATTTGTTTTTTTCGAAGCATATCCCTACGTTTACAAGATCCTCCAATAACATTGCACAAACGAGTAATAGTATTGAAAAAGGAACATACATTTAAATGCTTTTTAGCAACAGCAACAAATGTAAGCTGAAGTTGATGTGCAAAACAATGGATGTAGTAAGGACAAGAATTTTCCTTCAAAATTAGACTTTTAAGACCATGAAATTCACCTCGCATATTACTAGCTCCGTCATAGCCTTGACCTCTCAAGCTAGCAATACTCAAGCCATAGTTAGAGAATAATGACTTGATACCTTTTAAAAGTGAAGTTGCACTTGTGTCACGTACATGCACAAGACCAAGAAATCTTTCAATGATACATCAAAAACTATCAACATACCGAATGACGACTCCCATTTGCTCTTTTACTGATACATCTCGACATTCATCTACTAAAATAGAGAACAAATCATCACCCATATCTAAAATAATGGCCTTTGTTGTCTCAAATGCAGCTACATTTATGATATCACGTTGAATATCGGGTGATGTAAGTTTGAGATTTTCAGGAGCATTCCCTAAAACAACATTCCTAATTTCTTCATTGTTAGAAGCTATGAATTTTAGTAATTCTAGAAAATTCCCTTGGTTTGTTGAATTCTCATACTCATCATTCCCCCGAAAAGGCAGCCCTTGTATCAAGAGATAATGAAGACACCCTATTGATGCATTTAGCCTACATCGATATTCAATTTTTTATTTCTCTGATTGCCTTGAAAAAGCTGACTGAATAGATTGGGATTGGTTCATTAAATTTTCACAAGCAATTCGACATTGATTATGATCAGAGTCATGATTTCCTACATGTTCTCTTAATCTTGCTTTCTTTTGCCAAGCACTAAAACCCTCAGACACAAAATTAGTATGCTTTCTTTCACGATCGACTGAAAAAAGATAACAATATAAGCAGTATGCAGCAACTTTTTCAACACTATATTCCAACCAATCCTTGAAATCATCAAACCATGATACAAAAAATCTCCACTTACGATCTCCATCTATAGTTTGAGAAAAGTTATGATTTCGAGGTTGACAAGGACTTTTTAATAAATAAGCTCTATGCACCTGATCTCGTTTTTCAGGAGGATACTCCATTATATTAGGTCTCAATCCTAGATCGGAAGGAGGATTTTCTAAGTCAATCACAAGTTCTTCCATAATTACCTCCTTCGATGCTAGAGGTGCTTTATTAACATTCTGATTTAAATCACACGATGATGACTGAAGAGTTGGTCTTAATTTTTTAAAATATTTTTCCATAACTGCAAAATAAAAAAAATTAGTTAGAACCAATATTTACGAATTCTATAAAATTTATTTTTTTCATTAAACACTAATCAATATGCGTAATCACTTTTCTATTTAACAACAAAATGCAATTTTTTTCATTAAAAACAAATCAATATGTTGTCCGCATTATCACTTTTGTATTTGTCTTACCTTTTTCAATCGTCAGTCGTCACCGTATGAACCATCCAAGAGCTGATTGTCTATAATCCATCAAGAGCGATGGGAACCCATTTACAACGACTTCTATTAAGATCTTCTAGAAAAGCAACCCTATGATAGGGTTTTAATATATTATATATATTGTAGATGACGACAACAAAGAAGAATTAAGGTTTTAATATATTATATATATTATAGATGACAATGCTCTTCGTTTCATTAGTTTACAGCAACTTAGGTTTAGATATATTATATTATATTATATTATATATATATATATATTAAAAATACAAAAAATCATTTAATTTTTTAAAAATTTGGGGGGCCCAGTGCACCATTGGGCCCCGTATATCTCTGTCCTTGCACATAATGTAAGATTCAGTATAGCTCTTTCTTTGTTGATTGCCTCTGCACTGAAAACATTGATGAAAAATCTTCAGCTTGTTTACCAACACCAAAACACCAACTGTTTATTTTGTACACTTGATTCCCTTTTATTGTTGGAAACTTTGTTGAATCAAGTAAGTGATTTTGATGATGTTTTACTGTTGTTAATTCTGTATATAAATTTATCATGGGCTGTTAGAGAAGTGCAATTTGGATTATTAATGAATGAGATGATAAATGAAAGATTTGTGAAATAGGAATTGTACAGGAAAGTGTGAAATAGGCTCTGTTGTTATATTGAAATGGATATGTAAAAGAGCTGGAAACTTGATGTATAAAATGAAGTTAAAAGAATTGGTTTAAGTGTCTTAAGTGTAAATTGAAGATTAAATAAGCTGGAAAACTACAATAGAGAGAGAGGAAGTGAAGTTTCAGATTTGTTGTGGTTGAAGGATAAACTTGAATTTGATTTGTTTAGAAATTGTATTGGAGTTAGAAGTGAGTAATATGGAAAAGAATGAAAAGAAATGAAAGAAGAAGAATATATACGGTGAAGAAGCACGATCGCAACTGTTAGAGTAGTGCCCTGAAGGCAATCGCCTTTAGCGCATTTTGTACAAAGTTGTGTACATACTTTATGAATAAATAAAGAAAGGCATATTTCATTAACTTGCTGTTCATTATTTATGAATGGATATTGATCTATAAGCAAATTAATGAAGTCCATGATATATGACATAGCATGAAGGAAATTGTGATATGATCATACCAATGAGATTCCTATCATGTGCAATTATGTCAAGATTCAAATTATCCTAGTCATAGGATTACTGAGACTAGACATCGGTAATCCGGAGAGACTAGTACATCTCAAGCTCCTTGATTTGATCAAGCAGTGGATCTTAGAAGCTGTAAATATGAGATATTTAGGGTTGAGATGTGGATGCTTACTAGAGATAGTAAGTACATTGGATGACCTGCTATGAGATCATCACATGGATGTCCTATTCTAATGTCAGTGATAATCTCATCATAGCAATGTTGCAAGTATCCTTAGACTTGAGGTGCTCAAGGATATCTTGGATACTGATTCTGTGCTTTGACTCCATTCCTTGTTGCCTTACAGAAGTCGCTCATAGGGTGGTGATTGGGTACAGCTTGAGGTATTCGAAGATAATTGAGTAGCCAATAGAGGATTCACCACTTCTGTGATAGCAGAAGATGATACTCATGGCCTCTTGTCAAGTGGCTCTGATACCACTGTAGGAAAATCCCGGTGTGAGCATTACATGCCCATGGTGCGGAAAAATTTTTTTTTTATTCCGAGACCTTCCCGAAAGCCAGGATCCATGTGTCTATACAACAAACTCAAACCATAACGGCCAAAGGAGACCGTCTCTAACGGTATCCACGCAGAGATCGGAGAATCTAACCAGGACAAACCCTTTGACCCGGGAATAGCTAGAACAAGTTGAAGATTGCTAGATCTTACCTTGTTCTTGGAGAGCTTGGAGAATAACGATGGAAGAGAAGATGAAGTGGCTTGAAAGATGAAGAGATGATGAAGATGATCGTATGAAATGGAGAAAGAAACTCTTTCTTCTCCTTAAAACCAACGATGCTCCATCTTGCCTCTAACTCTTTTTTATTTTGTCTTTAACTCATTAAAAGACAATAAATGCTAATGGTGAGTCATGCACCCACGTTAGCTTATATATATATATATATATATATATCTAAAGTTAAAAGATAAAGCTTCCTCCTCCTCCATCCACGTATGGCATATATATATATATATATATATTAATTATTTAATTAATTATATATATATATATATAAATAAATGCTGAAGTGATCCAGTCACACTGGGGTCAGTCCTACCGGCCTACCAGGTCCCGATATGGGAAAAACCTCCGAAAACCTTTTTCAGCAATATCAATGTCGCGATCTCATCGGGACATATCTCGATCTCATCGGGATCCATTTAATCCTTTTGCTCTCTATATATTGGAACTCTGTCCAAAACTATTTTACGAATTCTCCGAGATACTCTTATGCGTGTGACCCATTAGGTTCCCGGTTATGTTAGCCACTTAGATTAACACTTAATATGAGCAAGTCATGAGCGGTATCTAGCAACACATCATGACCCCCAATTGACCGGAAAGTAATTGGTTTGACGAATGAACATGTATTCATCATGAACCATATCACGAACCTTTCCATAGACAATTACCGTGCAATTCGTCCTTTCACCATGCTATACCCCACTTGGTTATGAGTATGGGCAAAGTGTCAACTCTTTACTAGACTGACTATGTCAAATCTAGTCCAAGTGATATCAGTTCTTGTCCTAGGACTCATTACTTTATATGTCAATAAAGACATTCTTCATGACATATATGCTCCGGCCAGAGACTTCCAAGTAATGACCCTGACAAGAGGCCATCGTATATAACGAAGAAACCATGACTAGGTCGGAGTTGCCTATTGCTTGTGACGATGATGCATATTGATTGTGTGAATTTTGAATTCAGTATAGAAATATAGTTTTCAAAATTTTCTTGCCCAGATATGTTCACAAGATGTTGTTGCATATGTATATGGAAGCTCGGAATTTATCAATGTGATTTGATATGGTTTTGCTAATTTATTCCCCAATGTTCTGGTTGCTGTCTTTGTGCACATTCAATGAACAAGCATGCTTATAAATTCGAGAATAAATTGTAGAAAAATTGTTTTTCGGATTTTCTTTCACCAACATGTCTCTAAGATGTTTATGAATGTCTACGAGAATGGAAAAATGTTTTCAAGGTGATTTACTATTTATTTGAGAATTTATTGTGTGCTGCTGGGAATAACTGTGTTGAGGAACACAGATTCTACATTGGCTTTGTTGCTGAGGTTGGATGAGTTTTTGTTGGAAATAAATCCTGAAAGAATTCATGGAACATGTTGTAAACATGTTGCAACCTTTGTAATTTTCTCATAATTTATTGAAATTTTTTCAATGAGTTTTTCATGCAAAACACAGAGCTTGGCAGTTTTGAGAAAGTTGCTGGAGCTGTTTTGTTTGGAATGATAAATTGTGTATTTCTCAATTCCAATACCTTGGATCATTTTTTAATGTGATTAAAAATGTGTTATATTGATGTTGTATGCTTTCCAAATTGAATTTCTTGAAATTGGGTTTCCAAATATTTTTCGGATGTCAAATATTTCACATTAGCGTCTCGTTAGTGCATTTTGTTGTCTTGATTATTTTGGCCGTCACAAATTTTGTGACCAGTGCCGAAGTAATCTTGATAAAGTTTAGACTACCTAGAGATACTTAGGGTGATAGTTTTATATTCTTAAATTATTTAAAGATCTGAATGAATAAGAGTGTATTCATTGATTTCAAGTTTTTCATGTATAGTTTGACTATATATGGTAAGCATGGAACAATGAAAGTGTTTCATTGGTACATCATAATAAAGGATATTACACTTGGTATTGTGAATTGGAACTGCACGGATTGAGAAATTAGCCGATTAGATAGCAATTCCACATGGATAAGTCGACTAATAAAGATACAAGTCGACTTCAGGTCTGCAGATCGTAGACGATAAGTAGACTTGCACAATGGTACAAGTCGACTTGTTAGCAGACAATGCATAAGTCGACTTACACATGCATAAGTCGACTTACACACTAGCATAAGTCGACTTACACATATACAAGTCGACTTACAACATGCAAAGGTGGGATGATGGATGATTTTAGGTATAGACTCAATGTGATTGATGAAATACCCTAAATCATTCCATATAGTCATGGTGACTATAATCCTACGACTTGGAGGAGAAGAAGATGAGACCTGAAAACCCTCACACATCATATAAAAACTAACGCCTTCTATTAATATAGGGAGAACCAGAGTTCTTATAGAGTTGGGTTGTTGGGTAAACCCAAGCTCACTCTATACGGATATGTTCGAACCATGAAAATAAGATTTTCAGATTAATGGGTCGGTTTTCACTAGAAGCGTTGATTTGTTGATTAAACTCAAGGTCAACGTGACAGAGGCAAAATTAGGCAAAGTGCATCGATGTACGCGCATCAAGAGTTGATAACCCAATGTGTGCATACATCACGAGTTGATAGACTAGTCGATAGTTGCATCTATGAAGCAAATGGTATGACCGATACCTGCCGATAGATCTAAGGTGGCTTGTTGGGTAAACCCAAGGTCATTTTAGTAATGTCGGATATCTATGATGCAATTGGTATGAACGATACCTACCGATTGACCTAAGGTGGCTTGTTAGGTAAACCCAAGTTCATTTTAGTAATGTCAGATATCGACCCACTAGGACATTTTTCATAATATTTCTTAGATTCGTACTGAGGGTTATGGATTCTTTAAAACTAGTGGGAGCCATATGCATGTCATGCAAGTTCTTATGATCATGCATGTAATTCTATTCTAACATTCTTTCTCTCTTTCCCTATAGGTTATTGAAGATGACTTCCAGTGTGAACTTGCGCTCGCTTATGGACTCGAACAAATTAACTGGACCCAACTTTCTAGATTGGCTGAGAAATCTGAGAATTATTCTCAGGTCTGAGGAACTGGGATATGTCATAGATGTTCCACTTCCTGATCCACCTGCTGCTGATGCTTCTGATGAGGATCAGAAAGCATATCGTAAGCATCTTAAAGATAGTGACATGGCTACCTGCATTATACTTGCCTCGATGTCACCAGAGCTGCAGAAGCAGCATAAGTCTATGGATGCTAATACCATAGTGTTTCATCTTAGAGAGCTATTTGATGAGCAAGCTCGGTCTGAAAGGTTCGAGACCTCAAGGCTACTCTTCACTACTAAGATGACTCCAGGTTCATCTGCAGTGTAGTATGCACTGAAGATGAATGGGTATATTGAGAGGTTGGCCGTCTTAGGTTTTGTTATGGATTATGAATTAAGTATTGACTTAATTCTGGTTGGATTGTTTGATAGTTATTCACAGTTTGTGTTAAACTATCGGATGAACTAAATATCCACGACAATCCTTGAGTTGATCAATCTACTCAAGACAGCAGAGCAAGCTATCAAGAAGGATAGCAAGCAAGTGCTTATGGTGGACTCTTCTTCTGGTTCAAAGAAAAAGAAACTGAAGAAGAAAAGGTCTAAGAAACCAAAAGGAAGTGCAGCCAAGAAGAAAACCAAAGAGACTGCACCAAAAGGAACTTGCTTCCATTGTGGCAAGGCCGCCACCGAAAGCGGAACTCAGAAAGTCTATCTCGAAGAATTGAAGCGTAAGAAGGCATCGATGCCTCGACTTCTTCGGTATGTTTGTCATTGAGGTTAATACTATTTCGACCATAACATATGGGTATTAGATACCGGTTGTGGCTCACACATATGCAATGATATATCACGGGGCCTCGTGACGATGAGCGATGACTCATGAAGGGAGAACTAGACTGCGTGTGGGAAATGGAGCAAGAGTTCTTTGCATTAGCCGTAGAGGCACTTACTTATTGTCACTCCCATCGGGCTTGTAATTAAATTGGATGAATGTTATTTTGTACTGATTAACAAAGAATATATTATCTGCTTTGTTTAAATAGAATTGGTTTCCATGTGACTTTTAGTAACAATGGTTGTTCTATTAGTTTGAATGGAATGCTTTATGGTATCGGTACATTATGCAATGGAATTTACATATTAGATATGTCACATCCAATTATGAATGTCAATGACACGAAAAGACATAAACGAGATAATTTAAAATCAACTTACTTATGGCATTGTCGCTTGGCCATATAAATAAGAGACGATAGCTAAGCTCCATAAGAGTGGAAGTTTAGGGTCATTTGATTATGAATCATATGACACATGCGAATCTTGTTTATTAGGCAAGATGACTAAATTATCCTTTAAGGAAAGGGTGAGCGAAGCGATCGGAGTATTAGACCTAATACATTCGGATGTATGTGGTCCGATGTCCATCCATGCGAAGTGGTTGTCTTTACTTCATTACCTTTATCGATGATTATTCTCGATATGGGTACCAGATTCGATGAGATACAAATCAAGCATTTGAAAAGTTCAAACAATTCGAAATGAAGTAGAAAACTAACTTGAGAAAAGTATCAAGACATTACGATCAGATCGTGGTGGGGAATACTTAGACCAAGAGTTTTTGGATTATCTCACAGATAATGAGATTTTATCTCAATGGACTCCTCCTTACATACCACAAAGATAATGGTGTGGCGAGAAGGAGAAATCGAACCTTGTTAGACATGGTACGATCAATGATGAGCTTTGCAAAGTTACCAAAATCCTTTTGGGGGTATGCACTTGAGACAGCTGTTTACTTGTTAAACAGAGTTCCATCAAAGACAGTTGATGTTACTCCATATAATAGGTGGACTAACAAAAGACCCTATCTTACTCATTTGAAAGTTTGGGGTCGTCCTGCTTATGTGAAGCGGACAAAGTCAGATAAACTTGATGCAAAGTCTGACAAGTGTTTGTTCGTAGGATATCCTAAAGAAACAATGGGATGTTAAGTCAAAATGACTTTACATAAAAATGATTTTGATGTATAACAAACAAAGAGAGATCATATACAAGAAAAGCAAAGCAGACGCAGACGCAAATGCAAAGCAGGCGTAGAAGCAAATGCAAAGGCATACGCACGCAAATGCAAAGCGCATACGCACGCAAATGCAAAGCGCATACGCATTTAAATGCAAAGAAGACGCAGACGAAATGCAAAGCGCATACGAGCATTTAAATGCAAAGCGACGCAGACGCAAATCCAAAGCGTAAATGTATAAATGCAAAGAAGACGCAGACGCAAATGCAAAGCGATGCGACGCAAATGCAAAGCGACGCAGACGTTAAAAGCAAAGCAGACGCAAATATGAAGCGAGATGCAGACGAAGTAAAGAAATGACGCAAGAGTCGATTCGAGTTAGTTTACGTAACTCATCGATTAACTGCTTTTTAAAGATTAAAGATTCAAGAATCAAGAATCAAAAGCGATTAGAGACGAAGGCTATAAATTCAAGTCTAAGTCGAAACCGAAAAGTCACGATCTTAGAAAAATTACACAAAGTGAAAAAGCGATTAAGTGCAAACTAGTGAAAAGCTATCTTCATCAGAATAAAGTGTTCAAATATTTTCTGAAAAGAAAAGGTGTACAGATAACTGCAGAGGCTAAGTATGAAAGAATACTGGTTGTAGAGACCTGAAGAGGCTCGTGAAAGAATACTTGTAACGATTGAAGAGATAGTGAAATCTCAGAAGAAACTCTGAGGACTGGACGTAGCCCACGGTTTGGGGTGAACCAGGATAAATTCGCGTGTCTACCACTCTTACTCTCTATCTCGTTTTTAGTTTCAAATTTTATCATTACTTACTGTTAATATTCATAGTATTGAGAAGTTTGATCAATCGGAATAAATAAAAATTCTGTAAAGATTTTGACTTATAAAGAGGGGAATACACAATTCAACCCCCCTTCTCGTGCATTCTATTATTGTTTTCTAAGTGCTGTATTAACTTGTGATTCACTTCAATTGATATCAGAGCAAGGTATCCAAGAATCACTTTGGAGAAGTGTGGATTAAAGATAATGGCGAGTCACATGTATACATCATTGAAGGAGCCTCAATACTAGACCTCCAAAGATTCAACGAGAAGACTATCACTCTTCGGAAAGATAGGATGTGGTTATTCATCGAATCTACTCATGTTGACCTTTGGGACGTTATAGAGAACGGACCTTACACACCAGTAGATGAAGAAGGCAATTCTATTCCACGAGGCGTATGGATGGGTCGATCGAAAGCAAGAATACAATTAAATTCAAAGGCGAAATTTTTCTTGACATGTGCCTGGCAGAGCGAGTATGACAAAGTGCACAGTTGTGACATCGCAAAGGGATGTGGGACACATTGTCTATTGCTCACGAAGGCACAAGCCAAGTTAAAGAATCCAAGATAAGTATTCTTGTGCATCAATATGAACTTTTCAGATGGAAGATGAAGAATCTATTGATCAAATGTTTGGAAGATTTCAAACAATTGTCAATGGATTGAAAGCTCTTGGAAGGACATACAACAATCAAGATCATGTTCAAAGATTCTAAGAAGTCTTCCTAAGAGATGGAGACCTAAAGTTATCGCAGGTAAGAAGCCAAAGACTTGAGCGTGTTAAAGTCGGATGAGTTCTTTGGATCCTAAAGATTCATGAAGTAGAACTCAACGTCAAGACAAGCCCAAGCGAGATAAGTCAATAGCATCAAGGCGGACAAAGAATCATAAGACTCAGAGAAGGAGGAAGTCATCAAAAGCGTTGAAAATTGAAGAATCAAAGGATGACAACCTCAGCCAATCCGAATCAGAGTCAAGTGATGAAGATGACGAATTATCTTTCATTTCCAGAAAGATAAGACGCATGTGGAAGAAAAAGCCCAGAGGGAACCAGACATTCAGAAAGAATGGGAAAGATGAAGCTAAACCAGAGAAGTCTTTAATCATTTGCTACGAGTGCAACCAGCCTGGACACTACAAGTCCGAATGTCCTACTCTCAAGAAGAAACCAAAGAAGAGTAGAGAAGGCAAGAAAAGCATGATGGCAACATGGGAGGACCTAGATTCATCTGAATCAGATACAGGCTCCGAGTCATCAGAACATGCAAACATTTGCCTAATGGCCGAGGAAGATAGTGATGAGGAGGTAAAATCAGATTATGATAATTTGCATGATGCCTATTCAGAATTGTTAGAAGATTCTCATGCTATTCTGAAACAGTACAAGCTGTTAAAGAAGAAGTATGTAGAAAATATTAGACATACTGAGGTAATAGAGAGAGAAAATGTTTGTTTAAAGAAACAATTAGAAGATAAAAAGAAAATTGTAGACAGATCAGAAGAGATTAATCAACTTAAACTAAGGATTAAGAATTTATCAGTTGATTTAGCTACTTTCACAGAAAGTACAAAGAAAATGAATGAGATGCTTAGAAAATGTAGACATCCAAGTGATAAGACTGGATTAGGTTTACAGAGAAACAAGATTCATCTCGTAAAAATCATCATTCAAAAGGAAGATATAGGATGATTCATTTTAATCAACATTCTAATAATATGCATCATAGATCACATCATATGCATACTACTAACCATAAAGGACCCAAGAAATTTTGGGTACCAAGAAATAAAATAGTTTCTCCTACGCAGATATCCTTCCTTGAAGATACGGCAAGCACCATTGGTATTTAGACAAAGGATGCTCGCGACACATGACGGGAAGAAGGTCTATGTTCCTAGACCTTCATATAAGAAAGGAGGATCAAGAACTTTGGAGACAACCAAACAGGCAAAATTATTGAATCGGAAAATAGGTAAAGATTCCTTTGCATGCATAAATAATGTAATGGTTGTTGATGGTCTAAAGCATAACTTGATTAGCGTACCAATTGTGTGATTTCACAGCTACATTCAATCAAAATCTTTGCGAAGTCGAAAACAAAGATGGGTCTATACTTTTCTCTCGCGAAGAGAAGAAACAACCTTTACAAAATCAATTTAGAAGATTTTCAAAACAAAATATTTCATGTTTTCTATCTTCAAGAAGAAAGACTAATCTGGCATAAAAGCTAGGTCATGTCTCTTTGAAACATATTTCAAAATTGGTAAAACATGATTTGGTAAGAGGTTTGCCAAAATAAGTTTTGACAAAGAACTTTTCTGAAAAATTGTTTGAAAGGAAAACAAGTTAAAACCTCTTTCTCTCTAAAAGTTTTGTAACCTCATCAAGACCTTTAGAATCATATATATAGATTTATTTGGTCCTACAAGGACATTAAGTCTTAGCGAGAAGAAATATGGATTCGCTATTGTTGATGACTTTACTCGATTTTGTTGGATATTGTTTTTATCACACAAAGATGAGTCTTTTAAGTGCTTTAGAATCTTATCCGAAAGTTACGAATGAAAAGGGAATGTCCATACCAAGATCGGGAGTGACCATGGTGGAGAATTTGAAAATGAGAAGTTTAGAGTATACTTTGTGAGGAGAATGGAATTTCCCACAACTTCTCAGCCCTAGAACTCCACAACAAAATGGAGTTGTTGAAAGAAAGAATAGGGCGATTCAAGAGATGGCAAGGACAATGCTATGTGAGACGAATCTTCCTAAGTATTTCAAGGCGTAGTCATGAATACAAGATGCTATATTCGTAATAGGATCATGTTGCACCTATATCAAGAAGACTCCTTACGAGTTATGGAATGGAAGAAGACCAAGCATATCTTACTTTCATCCATTTGGGTGCAAATGTTCCATTCTCAATAATGAAAGAGTCATTGTATAAATTCGATTCAAGACCTATCCAGAATCTTCCTAGGCTACTCATTATCGCCTAAAGCGTTCGAGTTTACAATTTGACTTCAAAGATTGTCAAGAGACGATCCATGTCAAGTTTGATGATAATTCTCAACCCCATAAGGAAGATGACGTGGAGAATGAAGGTCCTTCAAAGAACTTAGATGATACCTCGAAACTCCCTCGTCGTACACTCATGAGAACAAGATTGAAGATATTCCAAACTATAGAACTAAGATTTAAATTGAGATATAAAAGTTCTCATCCGGAAGAACTAGTTATCGGTGACACCTCGTAAGGAGTTAGGACAAGGTCCGATTCGTAAGAGAAGCTAATGTAGCCTTTATCTCCAAGTAGAGCCTAAGAAGGTTGAGGAAGCTCTTCAAGACGAAGCTTGGGTGTTAGCCATGCAAGAGGAGCTGAATCAATTTACTAGAAATAACATCCGGTCCTTAGTCCCAAAACCTTTAAGAAATCCATTATTAGAACCAGATGGGTTTTCAAGAATAAGTTAGACTAATCAGAAGAGTGAGTCGTAATAAGGCTAGATTAGTAGCACAAGGCTATAATCGCAAGAGGGAATAGACTATAATGAAACATATGCTCCAATGGCGAGACTTGAAGCTATAAGGATTTTGTTAGCATATGCGATCCGTCATGATATAAAGTTGTTTCAGATGGATGTTAAGAGTGCATTTCGAATGGTTTTATAGATGAAGAGGTGTATGTAAAACAACCACCGGCTTTGAAGATGTTAAAAACCGACTATGTCTATAGACTTCACAAAGCCTTATACGGTGCAAGCAAGCTCCTAGAGCTTGGTATGATCGTCTGAGTACCTTCCTAATAGAGAATGATTTCAGTAGAGGTCAAGTTGATAAGACGCTCTTTAGAAAGAATTTTCAGAATGATTTTATCTTAGCACAGATCTACGTTGATGATATCATTTTTGGTGCTACTTCAAAAGAGTTGTGTTTAAAGTTTGAGAGCTTAATGGAGAAAGATTTTGAAATGAGTATGATGGGCGAGTTAAAGTTCTTTCTTAGGTTGCAAGTTAGGCAGACCAAAGAGAAGATCTTCATTCATCAACAAAAGTATGTGAAAGAGTTGTTGAATAAGTTTGATATGAATAATGTGAAGCCTATGGCAACTCCGATGCATCCTTCAAACCTTTTGTCGAAAGACGAACTTGGTAAGAAGGTGGATCAAACCCTATATAGAGGATGATCGGCTCTTTCTTGTATCTTACAGCAAGTAGACTGATATTCATTCAAGTGTATGCTTGTGTGCAAGATTTCAAGCCCATCCTAGAGAGTCTCATGTTATTGCTGTTAAAAGAATTTTGAGATATCTCGCAGGTACTATTGATCTTTGCTTAATGTTAGAGAAAGGTAAAGATTTCAGGTTAATTGGATATTGCGATGCGGACTATGCCGAGATGTAATCGAAAGAAAAAGCACAAGTGGAGGATGTCATTTTCTGAGGAAATCTAGTCTCCGGTCAAGCAAGAGACAAAGCTCAATTGCTCTATCAACCATCGAAGCGTAATATATATTCGCATGAAGTTGTCTGCTCACGACGCTATGGATCAAGTATCGACGAAGACTATTCGCTTAAAGAGAGGAGATTCCAATTTATTGCATACAACACCAACAAGAATAAATCTATCAAAGAATCCAATTCACATTCCGAGTGAAGCATATAGAAGTCGGACATCATTTCTTGAGATTATGTTCGAGGAAAGTGGTGCTTCTATAGTTTGTTGAAACAGAACTTCAGTGGGTAGACATCTTCACTAAACCACTAAGTGAAGAACGGTTTTAGAAGATAAGACGCAATCTTAACATGGTGATGTTAAATGAGCAGTCAGGCTAAAGTAACGTGGAAACTAATGGCGTTAGTTACATTGAGTTACATCTGGTAACTTCTCTCACAAGAAAAATTTTTGGAGGGAAAAATCTGATAATCTCGAGGTTCTTAATGATTCTAGAACCCACCGGACCATAACCCTATATGTAGACTGAAGATGAAATTATAGCAATATTTTCATCATCTCCTGACGATTCATTTCTGCTTTACCAATTCTCTCAAAAACATTTCGCTCAAAAAGTTCTCCAGAAGATATTTTCAGTCTATACAATGGAAGCAGCCATGGTTTATGGAAGACTTGTGGACTTTGAGTTACTAAGAAGAGACGACATGGATGTAGAACCAGAAATCATAAGAGCTGGTTGGAAGAACTTCTTTCAGATACAAGAACCAGTCTATACGAATGAAGTATATGAGTTCTGGAAGAACGCTCGTCTGATAGATAACACCATTGTATCCTCTGTAGAGAGAATATCTGTTCTTGTCACAAAGGATTTGATAAAGAAGGTGACCAACTGTCCATCAGTTGGTGAGAAATTGTCTACCAAGGCCGGATGGATGACCTCAGTCGGAATGAAAGAAGAAGATATCAAGAGGCAACTATATGGCACAAATAACTCAAGGGAGAGGAAGACATCAAATTTGATTCCGAAGGCTAGGGTGTTTCACGCAATTTTGTTTAATTGCATTCTACCCAGAGTCGGTTTAAGACATTTAGTGACCACTCTGGATGAACAATGTCTGTTCTACCTACTGAATCGAAGTCCCATAGATTTACCTTTCTTAATCTTTCACTATATGGTTAAGGGTTAAAGGAAACTACCGCTTATCCTTATGGTATGATTTTGACGAGGATTTTAAGAATCCAAGATTCGCTCACACCACGGTATCGATAAACTGTTCTGTGAAGAGCAAGATCGATGCACACAGATACGGCGAATGGGTCTGAACACGAGACAAAGACCAAGCCGACTCTTCAAGGAAGTCAAGAACGAGGGGAGCGATATTGAAGAAGACTCTGCCTCAAGTTCTCGGTCTCAGAAGTATCAAATCACCCATCTTTGAACTAAGGAGAGTGCTAGGTAGACCTCTCATGAAAATGGCGAGTCCTCTTTCAAAGAAAGCCAATCTCGGAGGACAAAACAAAGTGCGCCAAAAGACAAGGAGAAAGTCTTTTGAACGAAGTTGTGAAGAAAGCAAAGAGATCACCAAGAATTAGGACTCGAGGCGGCGGGAAGAAAAGATTGCCGAGAACAGTCGAGAAGAAACTTCTAAATCTTGTGCACCCAGAGCCACACGATCCTTAGTCTCTATTCGGAAGAAGATACGCCGAAAATCCAAAGAGACCGAGAGGAAGAGAAAAGCAACATCCGAGAAAAGAAAATCTCCAACGAAGAAATCAAAAACTAATCAAGCAGAAAAAGACTAAGAAGGTTAGTCGAAGAAGATCATTTCAACTCGCCGAGGACGTTAGTCAACAGAAAGAAACTATTAATACTGCTCAAGTAGAAATGTAAGTCGGCGCTTTACTGATTCGAGATACCCCTATTGTTCATCAAGAAGAAGAACCAACAAAGAAAGCACGGTTCAGAAACACTGCTGCTCAACAGAGGAGCCATAGATGAAAGCCCGCTTGAGATGACTCCTAATGAAGCACATCGAAGCAACAACGATGTACGATTTGGAGGATGATAAACCGTGTCAATGGTATACAACTACCACAAGTTTTTAAGGAAATGAAGTTGAAGATCAAAATGGTGGAAGTAGTTACAGACGGTAAGACCGCTATTGCAATCGGTGTTCAACCAGTGAAGAAGATAGTAGCGTGGTACAACCTATGGTGATTAATCATAACACATGAGAGTTACTCAAAGAAGACGAAAAAATCTTCTATGATACTTTGGGATTTGCTGCTACTATGCCATATCCTACAAAACGTCCCTGCCATCCGTGTACTATTTTCCCAATCACTAAAAATACAGAGATAATGGTTGCACCAGATATACAACCAAGATTCCCAAAAGATTTTACCAGGGGGAAATCAAAATTATATCCTGAAGATGATGCTAGTGATGATCTGTCCGCAGATCAAATTGCGTAATAGGTGCGAAAAATTGATGAAGCATGCACGCCGCATGAAGTCAAATAAAGCGGCCGCAGCCATACTAATAGTGAGGAAGACCGCCCGAGAGGGGAAGAATAAGAACAGAACATTTATCGAGTTCCTCGTTTAGATGCTTCTTCAGATAGCCCTTTGTCTAATACATCGCCTATTGAAGCACAAGCTCTACCATCGCAAGGACGATAGATTCTTGATCTTTTGCTCCTTTTGATTTAGATCTTCCCGTTTAAACGCTCATTCGCCCACCCATCTTTGAGATCAATGAAGACTACATCCCATCCTCTCGATGCTTACACTACTTCAATTCCTTTCTCCTCCATCGCCAGGTTGATCAAACCTCTTCGTCGGTTGATCCACCGATGAAGTTAGCGATTACGAGGTGAACTCAACGACATGAAGAAGACGGTGAATGATCCGAGAAAGATGATAGCGAATCGCTGAAGATCCGTAATCGTTAATCATTTTTATTATAACAAATAGGGGTGCGGGAAAGAAGATGATCAATGAAAAGGAGAGGATGTTCGACAAAGAAGGTGTGACCACAATGTATTTAAGAAAGGAAGAAGATAAGTTTTTTTCTACTTTGCAAAATCAGAATTTACTTTGTTACATTTTCTTTTCTTGTATGTAATTTGTTATATTCAAAAGGGGAGATTGTTAAGTCAAAATGACTTTACATAAAAATGATTTTGATGTATAACAAACAAAGAGAGATCATATACAAGAAAAGCAAAGCAGACGCAGACGCAAATGCAAAGCGATACGCAGCGCAAATGCAAAGCGCACCTGACGCAAATGCAAAGCGAACCTGAGATTTAAATGCAAAGCGAACCTGAGCACGCAATGCAAAGCAGACGCAGACGCAAATGCAAAGCGCATACGACGTAAATGCAAAGCGACGCAGACGCAAATGCAAAGCGCATACGACGCAAATGCAAAGAAGACGCAGACGCAAATGCAAAGCGACGCAGCACACAAATGCAAAGCGATGCGACGCAAAAGCAAAGCAGACGCAAATATGAAGCGATGCATTTAAGTAAAGAAACAGACGCAAGAGTCGATTCGAGTTGAATTCTGTAACTCAACTGATTAACTGCTTTTTAAAGATTAAAGATTCAAGATTCAAGAATCAAGCGCGCTAGAGATGAAGGCTATAAATTCAAGTCAAGTCGAAAACCGAAAAGTCACGATCTTAGAAAAATTACACAAAGTGAAAAGCGATTAAGTGCAAACTAGTGAGTGCTATCTTCTTCAGAACAAAGTGTTCAAATATTTTCTAAAAAGAAAAGGTGTATGAGATAGCTGCGCAGAGGCTAAGTGTGAAAGAATACTTGGTTGTAGAGACCAAGAGGCTCGTGAAAGAATACTTGTAACGATTGAAGAGATAGTGAAATCTCGTAAGAAACTCGAGGATCGGACGTAGCCCACGGTTTGGGGTGAACCAGATAAATCGCTTGTCTACCACTCTTACTCTCTATCTCGCTTTTAGTTTCAAATTTTATCATTACTTATCGCTCATATTCACGGTATTGAGAAGTTTGATCAATCGGAATAAATAAAATTTGTAAAGATTTTTATTCCTAACAAGTAATTCGAAAAGACTTATAAAGAGGGAATACACAATTCAACCCCCTTCTCGTGCATTCTATTATTGTTTTCTAAGTCTTTGTATTAACTTGTGATTCACTTCATGGGATATCAATTCTACCTTCTTGAGGAACAAAGGTGCTTGTTTCAAGCATCTGCCTTTTTTAGAAAGAGTTTCTTTACAAGAAGACAGTGGGAGCAAAATTGAGCTTGAAGAAGTTCAAGATGCTCGAACAGACGCAGATCAACTGCTTGAACATGAAACTGGTACTCATACAGATGAAGTAACAGTTCAACCTTCTATAACACACGAAGTTCGTAGGTCACGTAGGATATGCTCTGTTCTCGAGAGATATGGATTTCTCGTGAATGAACAGAATGACGTATTGCTCATAGAAGATGATGAGCCTACCACCTATGAAGAGGTTCTGAAGAGTTCAGAATATGAGAAATGGCTTCATGCCATGCAGGCTGAAATGGATTCCATATATGAAAACCAAGTATGGACTTTGGTTGAGGCACCCGAAGGAATCAAACCCATAGGGTGCAAATGGGTTTTCAAAAAGAAAACCGACATGGATGGTAATGTAATTACCTATAAAGCAAGGCTTGTTGCTAAAGGCTTTCGTCAAAGACAAGGAGTTGACTACGACGAGACCTTCAGCCCAGTAGCAATGCTTAAATCCATTAGAATACTCCTAGCCATTGCCACTCATTATGATTATGAGATATGGCAAATGGATGTGAAGACAGCTTTCCTAAATGAAAATCTAGCTGATGATTTGTATATGACACAACCTGAGGGCTTCATCTCCTATGATGGCGAAAAGGTATGCAAGCTTCAGAAATCCATCTATGGATTGAAACAAGCATCCAGGAGTTGGAATATCCGATTTGATGAGGTAATCAAAGAGTTTGGTTTCTCACAAAATCCGGATGAACACTATGTGTATAAGAAGGTTAATGGGACTGCAATCGTATTCCTTGTGTTGTATGTAGATGACATATTGTTGCTAGGAAACGATGTCTCTATGCTACAATCGGTGAAGATTTGGTTGTCCAAATAATTTTCCATGAAAGACCTTGGTGAAGCAACTTATATCCTTGGGATAAAGATCTATAGAGATAGATCAAAAAGGTTGCTTGGTGTTTCACAATCAACGTACATAGACAAGATGCTGAAGAGGTTTAGCATGGAGCAATCCAAGAGAGGTTACCTTCCCGTGACTCATGGGATAACACTCTCGAAATCTATGTGTCCTAAGACACAAGATGAGAGGATGTGCATGAATATGATCCCGTATGCATCTGCGGTAGGATCTATCATGTATGCAATGCTATGTACGAGACCCGATGTATCATATGCTCTAAGTGTTACGAGCAGATATCAATCGGATCCTGGTGAGGGTCACTGGGTGGCTATCAAGAATATCCTCAAGTACTTGCGAAGGACTAAGGATGTTTTCTTGATATATGGAGATGGAGATCTCAAAGTGAGCGGGTATACAGATGCCAGTTTTCAATCTGATAAGGATAATTCCAAATCCCAATCAGGTTACGTATTCACACTGAACGGCGGGGCAGTCAGTTGGAAGAGTTCCAAACAAGAGACAACTGTCGATTCAACAACCGAGGCAGAGTACATTGCCGCTTGTAAGCAAAGAAGGCGGTTTGATCAAGAAGTTCATTACTGAACTTGGTGTGGGTCCTAGCAGTGATGGGCCCATGCAGTTGTATTATGACAACAATGGGGCTATTGCGCAGGTGAAAGAACCAAGGTCTCATCAACGATCCAAACACGTACTCCGCAGATATCATCTGATCAGGGAGATCATAGGACGAGGTGATGTCCAGATCGAGAGAATTCCCACCGAGCGTAATATTGCGATCCGTTGACAAAGCCATTATCACAAAAGAGTTTTGATTCTCATGTACTCGCCTATGGTATTAGATATCAAGGCGATTGACTTTAGGTCAAGTGGGAGATTGTTAGAGTAGTGCCCTAAAGGCAATCGCCTTTAGCGCATTTTGTACAAATTTGTGCACATACTTTATGAATAAATAAAGAAAGGCATATTTCATTAATTTGATGTTCATTATTTATGAATGGATATTGATCTATAAGCAAATTAATGAAGTCCATGATATATGACATAGCATGAGGAAAATTGTGATGTGATCATACTCATCGAGATTCCTATCATGTGCAATTATGTCAAGATTCAAATTATCCCTAGTCATAGGATTACCGAGACTGGACATCGGTGTCTGGAGAGAATAACACATCTCAAGCTCCTTGATTTGATCAGCGAAGGATCTCAAAAGTCAAATATGAGATATTTAGGGTTGAGATGTGGATGCTTACTAGAGGTAGTAAGTACATTGATGACTGCTATGAGATCATCACATGGATGTCCTATTCTAATGTCGGTGATAATCTCATCATAGCAATGGTGCAAGTATCCTTAGACTTGAGGTACTCAAGGATATCTTGGATACCGATTCGTGCTTTGACTCCATTCCTTGTTGCCTTACGAGAGGTCGCTCATAGGGTGGTGATTGGGTGCACTTGAGGTATTCAAGGTAATTGAGTAGCCAATAGAGGATTCACCACTTATGTGAAAGCGTAAGATGATACCCATGGCCTCTTATCGTATTCATTACGGAAGTCTCGGCGGAGCATATATGTCATGAAGAATGTCTTCATTGACATATAAAGTAATGAGTCCTAGGACAAGAACTGATATCATTTGGACTAGATTTGACTTAGTCAGTCTAGTAAAGAGTTGACACTTTGCCCATACTCATAACCAAGTGGGGTATAGCATGGTGAAAGGACGAATTGCACGGTAATTGTCTATGGAAAGGTTCGTGATATGGTTTATGATGAATACATGTTCATTCGTCAAACCAATTACTTTCCGGTCAATTGGGGGTCATGATGTGTTGCTAGATACCGCTCATGACTTGCTCAGATTAAGTGTTAATCTAAGTGGCCAACATAACCGGGAACCTAATGGGTCACAAGCATAAGAGTGTCTCGAAAAATTTGTAAAATAGTTTTAGACAGAGTTCCAATATATGGAGAGCAATAGAATTAAATAGATCCCGATGAGATCGAGATATGTCCCGATGAGATCGCGACATCGATATTACTGAAAAAGGTTTCCGGTGGTTTTTCCATACCGGGACCCGGTAGGCCGGTAGGATCGACCTCAGTGTGACTGGACCACTTCAGCAGTTATATACATATATGTATATGATTAATTAATTAAAAAATTAATATATATATATATATATATATATATATATATATATATATATATATGTTGCAACGTGGAAGAGGAGAAGAAGCATAAGAAGCTTCTTTCATATGCTTAGTCATCAATTCCATTTAATGGCTAAAGACAAAATAGCTAGAATGGAAGAGGTGGTGATCGATGGGCATCATTTAAAAGGGTTTAAAAACAAAAGGAAGGGGCTTTTGATCGATGATGATCGTTGGCTTTTGGAAGTAGGAGAAAAGTTTGAAGAAAAAGTATTTTTTCCTCTCTTCTCCATCAACGATTTTCATACTCTCCAAGCTTCCTTTTCATCTCCTCTTCATCATTGATTTAAGCTTTCCAAGGACAAAGGTAAGAGCTAGCACTCTTTAATTTGTTCTAGCTATTCCCGGGTCAAAAGGTTTGTCCCGGTTAGGTTTTCCGATCTCTACGTGGATACCATTAGAGACGGTCTCCTTTGGCCGTTATGGTTTGAGTTTGTTGTATAGACATATGGATCCTGGCTTTCGGGAAGGTCCCGGAACTAAAATTTTTGTTTTTCGCACTGTGGGCATGTGATGCTCACACCGGGATTTTCCTACACATTCTAACTAAAATCATCTCAACGATGACTTATGAAATATTGATCATCATTTATATAAAAGCCAGACATAAATCTACCCAGGTTTTCTCATTCACGTTTTAGCATAAATATATTACCATTTAATGATCTTTTAACTGCTAACTATAATCATATATGCTTCATTAATAAAACCATGAAGATCAATAATAATATACTTACTTGATTAGCTCAAAGCTTCTTCAAAAATCATCATGAAATCCTAGCCTCCGACATCACACGATCATCTCATTTTGAGGAGGAAAAGGTTAGGCTTTCATCACCAAAGTGAAGACAAGTAATTATTTGTACTGGCTAGATGAAGGATGTTAGCAAAGCTTAATGTTGATGATTGGGTTGGGAGAATATCATGAGTAAAAGAAGAAGAGAAAAAGAAAGCAAATAGCAGGGAAAATGAAAGACTAAAATGAAAGATAGTCTTTCATATAGGTGTCGTGGGTTAAGATAAGTGGTGTGGCAAGTAACACTTGTCACTTAACACATGTTACTTTCTAATGGTCTCTTCTTGGTCTTTTATACTACCAATCCATTTGTTTCCCCATTTCTAATTCAATTGGCTCTCGATTTTCCATGACACTTGTTATTAAATCTTAATGTCAATTATCAAAATTTTTCATTGTCATTTGACTCTTATTTCTACTACCATTTATTAATTATCTTGCCACTTGACATTTTTTCTAGTTCAAAAATATCATTAATTTTAGAAAATTCTCAAAATTTTCCAAAAATTATAAATCACTATTTATACATACCAACTCAATTTTTAAGACACATAATCCACAGTTCACATTATAATCACATTAAAACAATCATTTATACCCAGAAAAATGTCAAAAAAGTGCATTAACAATTCATTGTAATGTGTGCAAAAAAATCAAATTCATGTGTATGAATGTTATATTATGCATGAATATGCAAAAGCATTTTTCTAATCTCTCAATGCTATTTCTCATTTATAGAAATCTAAGGTTCTAACACTTAATATGGAAACGAGATATGTTACATGGTGAAAGGATGAATTACACGAGAACATTGTCTATGGAAGGGTTCGTAATCAAACCACTAACTTTTCAGTTAATTAGGGGTCATTATGTGTTGTTAGATATCGCTCATAACTTGTTTAAATTAAGCGTTAATTTGAGTGACTAACATAATCGGGACTCTAATAGGTCACACTCATTGAAGATGAAAAGAATTAGTAAAATGGGTTTAGATGGTGATCCAAGATATGAGAGAATATTTCAGGATTTTAACGCGATATGATCGTGATAAGAAACGATGCAAAGGAATAAAAGAAAGCAAGTGTTGCATGGTTGGTTGGAAAGTTTTCCGATTTTCAGCAAACATTTTAAGCCAAATTAAGTGGCATTCATGGCCTCTTAATTCCCATTATTCCACCATTCATGATGGGGATTAGAGGAGGCCAAAAGTTGGTAGAAACTCACTTATTTTTGTGCGTGGTATTGTAAGAAAACTAGCGAGAAATGTGAAGAGTTCATCTTACACACACTTATTATCGAAACTATTCTCCGAAGAACATACATCAAAGCTAGCACTTTGTGTGTGTTCTAACCATTCTTCCTAAGAAGTTTCAAGCTTTGCTTTTCGTGTGGATATCAGTAGAGACATCCTTCTTTGGTCGTTATGGTTTACAATACCCATGGCCTCTTGTCAGGGTCATTACTTGGAAGTCTCTGGCCGGAGCATATATGTCATGAAGAATGTCTTCATTGACATATAAAGTAATGAGTCCCAGGACAAGAACTGATATCACTTGGACTAGATTTGGCATAGTCAGTCTAGTAAAGAGTTGACACTTTGCCCATACTCATAACCAAGTGGGGTATAGCATGGTGAAAGGACGAATTGCACGGTAATTGTCTATGGAAAGGTTCGTGATATGGTTTATGATGAATGCATGTTCATTCGTCAAACCAATTACTTTCCGCTCAATTGGAGGTCATGATGTGTTGCTAGATACCGCTCATGACTTGCTTGGATTAAGTGTTAATCTAAGTGGCCAACATAACCGGGAACCTAATGGGTCACACGCATAAGAGTGTCTCGGAGAATTCGTAAAATAGTTTTAGACAGAGTTCCAATATATGGAGAGCAAAAGGATTAAATGGATCCTGATGAGATCGAGATATGTCCCGATGAGATCGCGACATTGATATTGCTGAAAAAGGTTTTCGGGTGTTTTTCCCATATCGGGACCCGGTAGGCCGGTAGGACCGACCCAGTGTGAATGGACCACTTCAGCATTTATTTATATATATATATA
Organism: Erythroxylum novogranatense; assembly: GCA_029891385.1. NCBI lineage: Eukaryota > Viridiplantae > Streptophyta > Magnoliopsida > Malpighiales > Erythroxylaceae > Erythroxylum > Erythroxylum novogranatense. The sequence continues at coordinate 33,058,499 of CM057233.1, read as the reverse complement.
TATAATTAATTAAAGAATTAATATATATATATATATAAGCTAACGTGGGTGCATGATTCACCATTAGCATTTATTGTCTTTTAATGAGTTAAAGACAAAATAAAAAAGAGTTAGAGGCAAGATGGAGCATCGTTGGTTTTAAGGAGAAGAAAGAGTTTCTTTCTCCATTTCATACGATCATCTTCATCATCTCTTCATCTTTCAAGCCACTTCATCTTCTCTTCCATCTTTATTCTCCAAGCTCTCCAAGAACAAGGTAAGATCTAGCAGTCTTCAACTTGTTCTAGCTATTCCCAGGTCAAAGGGTTTGTCCCGGTTAGATTCTCCGATCTCTGCGTGGATACCGTTAGAGACGGTCTCCTTTGGCCGTTATGGTTTGAGTTTGTTGTATAGACACATGGATCCTAGCTTTCGGGAAGGTCCCGGAATAAAATTTTTTGTTTTCCGCACCGTGGGCATGTGATGCTCACACCGGAATTTTCCTACAACAACTTCACTGTTGAAGATCGTGAATCGCAAAGCACGATCGCAACTTCAACGTTGAAGATCGCGACTTCGCAGGTGTAGGACTTTCAATGTTTTTTAAGAAAGTTTGTTTCTAAATATCCTTTGGTATTTTTGTTATAACTTCTTCTCTAGAAATCCAATGACTTGACTCTTAAATCAATAGATTCCTAACACATTGCTCTACCTCTCCATAAAAATTGGTAGCTTTCTAAATTGATTTTAAAAAAATATTGAATGAATGAAAGTGTGAGAATCTGTTGGAATAATATGAATTAGAATGCTTTACTGAACATACTTGGTATTTTTATTAAATCTTGACCTGTAGAGTTCCAAATAAGGTGATTCTTAATTCAAATGAAACTAAAGAAATAAAGCTACAATTTTTTGAAGAAATCAAATTGTAATTCTAGTTTTAAGAATTCCAAAATCTGTTCTGAAGTTGAAGTAAGAGTTTAGTTATAGTTTAAAAATAGATTGACATATTTGGAGTATAACTTCTTGTACACAGGCTCAAATTGAATAATCTTAATGTCATTAGAAACTTAAGATACAAAGGAACAATTGTTTAGAAGGAAGTATTGTTTAAATCCTTCATTTTTTGGATCTTATTGATCATATACAGTTGACCAGAATGAATTGTTTTCATAAAAAGATGAAATAGAGAGTGAGTGATTTAATTTTGTCATAATTGGAATACAAATGATATGTACAACAATGTATGACATAAATATACCTGAGAATTTGCCATTGAATATGCATGATTTATGAAACATTGATACATGTGTTTATTCTGTTTCATAAGCGCTCTAATAATATGAAATTGTTTTTATTACATATAGACGAGCAATTAGAACGACCACTTCTAGATATTGTTGGAACGTCAAGACAATAGGCATAAGGGAGCAACAGTGAGTAACCTAAGATGGTCTCACTTTACTTGTTCTGTTTTGTATATTACTGCACGGTATTGATATATTACTGAACTGCATTGACTGATTGTGTACTTAATTCCAGATAATATATGTTCAAGGTGTTTTAGGCATGCAAACAATATTGGAAGTGCTACTTGTATGTGAATGAGACTGCCTAATTGAAAATTCTAATTCTCAATTGAAAAGTTGAATGTTGAACTTAGACTGATGACTACTGATACTGTGACTGTTATACTGTGATAATTCATGCAAATGAAAGTGATTGAATTGATGACTGAATTGTAACATGCATATCATTTCAATGCATATAATATAAAGGTCGTTGTGACTGATGTTGCTACTGACTGACTGATACTGTTACTGAGAGAGTTTAAAGCCCTATGGTAGTGCCTATGCTCCCACTATATACTAAGCTCGATGTCCGTAACAGATACGGGAGACTAAAAAGGCACACAGTTACAACACTGTAAAAATGAATATAAGTCTCATACATATTGCATCCATATATGACTGGAATTCATTGAATGATTTGCAAAGGTGTAATGAGATAATAGATTGATATGAACTGTGTAACTGAATGAATTGTATGACTCTATGATCTGAGTGATTTTATGATGACTGTGTTTTGCTACATGAGTGAACCATCGAGGGTGGTTACTCTACTGAGTTTGCAAACTTCATTACAATTACACCGTTGACTTTACAAGTCTGAGAGTGAGATGACCTAGCTTCTAAGACTTCATTGAAGCAGATTTTGTGCAGTTTAATTTCAGCGATGGTTCAAAGGTTTGTTGCTATGATTGAAGACACTGTAATTATTATCTTTTATTATCCCTCAATATGTAGCATATTGTATAGTTGGAGATAAATTGTCACTGGCTTAACTTCTCCTAATCCCAGCTTTTGGAAGATGGAAAGAGGTATGAGATTTATACTTGCCCCAAATCGCAAAGCAGTTTACCAAAATATGTGTTACCAATCTCACACGGAATTATGAAGCTTCCCGGATCTTTCAATTTTTGTGGCAACTTTCTTTGCAAGACTGCACTACACTCCTCGGTCATCAATACCGTCTCATAATCTCCAAACCTCCTCTTTTTGGTAACAATGTCCTTAATGAATTTTGCGTAATTCGGTACTTGCTTAATAGCTTCAATCAAGGAAATATTGATCTCAAGTTTCTTAAAGACTTCAAGGAATTTTGCGAATTGATCATTGATTTTCTTATGTTGAAATCTTTAAGGATATGGCAGCTTGGGGATGATTTTTGATTGCAGTTCTCCTTCTAGTTTCTTCTCCGAGTTATCTTCCTTCTCAACTTGTGTAGGTGCACTTACTTCTTCACAAGTTTTTTTTCCTTCATTCTGGTTGGATTTAGTGGAGCTCTGTTCTTTAAGTTTCACTTCTTCCAATTCCTTTTCACTTTGAAGAATGATGACCTTGCACTGCTCTCTTGGGTTAGTTTTAGTATTACTTGGAAATGTTATCTGATTCAAATTCCCAACAATATTTGCAAGTTGTCCCAATTGAACTTCCAAACCCTTCACTGAAGTCCCTATACTGGTTACTTGCATCTTTAGCTCATCCATCTCCTTCTCATTCTTGTGGAAATGGTTCCTTGTCTTAGTTACAAAGGTGCCAATCATTTCTTCCAAGTAAGGTCTCCGTTTTACCGGTGGTGGTCCATATCCAAGTGGGTAGGGCATCTTCCTTTGAATACCATAGTTATATTGCTCCTTAGAGTTGTAGCCTTGACCATATTGATTTCCCATTGGTTGTGACTTAAATCTCAAGTTCCTTTGATTAACAAAATGAGCTTGTTCCACCCCGTCATTATAGGTGTAGATTGAATGATTAGTAGCTGCCACCTGCTCATTCTGTTTTTCCTTTGACATGATTTTGAAAATTGATTTGATAGGGCTACCAATTGAGCAAATAATTGAGTCACTTGGTCTACTTCTAAATTCCTCTTTTTTCCATTAGTTCGCTCGGAGGGCCACTAGTAGCTGTTTGAAGCCATATCTTCCAGTAATGCATATGCTTCTTGAGATGTTTTTCTCACCAGAGTACCACCTGCTGTTGAATCCACAATGGTTCGAGTCTGGCCATTTAAACCATTGTAGAACATTTTCACTTGTACCTACTCTTGATATCCGTGATGTGGACACTTTCTCAAAAGATCTTTGTACCTCTCCCAAGCTTCATATAATGGTTCCAAGTTATGTTGTCTAAATGTATTGATCTCAGCTCTTAACTTTGCAGCTTTACTAGGTGAAAAAAATTTAATCAAGAACTACTGTACCACCTCCTGCTATGTTTGCATTCTATCAACAGAAATTGAGTGAAGCCAATTCTTTGCTTTGTCCTGAAGAGAAAATGGGAACAAAGTGAGCCTAATGTCATCTTGCGTTGCCCCTTTAGTCTTGATAGTGTCACGTAATTCCTGGAAACTCGCAAGATGATCATTTGGATCCTCTATTGATGCTCCTCCAAATTGATTTGTTTGAACCAAATTGACGAGTCCAGGTGAAATATGAAAATTCTGAGCACGAACATTAGGTCTTTGGATACCGTGATAATTGTCCACCACTGTAAGCTAGAAATATTCCCTGATAGGATGTTGGTGCAATTGTTCCTGTTCATTTTCGTTATCTCCTCTTTCATTTTTTGCGGTCAAATTAGCTACACTGAGCCTATCCTCTAACTGAACTAATCTTTGAGCCATTTCATCACTTTCTCTTTGAATTCTTTGAAGTTCTTCTGCTTGATTTTTCATTTTTTTTCCCGATGAATTGACTTTACTGTTATTTCCAACTCTGGGTCAAACTGTCTTTCTTGCCCTCTAGTGGTTTGGGGCATACAATCCTTTTACACACAAGCCGCACAAAAAAAAAGAAAAAGAAACAAATAAGTTACTCTAGGGATAAAAAAACCAACAAGTAAATATCCAACTAGCTATAGAAGCAAACATTCAAACTTTCATCCCTAGCAATAGCACTGTTGGACCCCAAACTTTTAGTGAAAATTTGAAATATTAAAATGAAATAAAATGAGTATTCTGTATATAAATTGTGTTTTAGATGTTATTGTGCCTAAATGAAATATGGGTTTGTGTATGGCTTTGAATTATAAATTGGTATATGGATGATTATGATATTGGAATGTGAATTATGTATGGATGATGAGTGAGAAACCTTAAGCATGAACCATGGTTATATATGTAAGACATTATGGAAAAGCAAGAGAGGAATTTGGTGAATGACAAGATACTATTGAATGTAAGAAATCATATGAATTGTGGTTGAGTGTTGGATAAATTTCAATGGCACGTTAAATTGTTTGAATGAGGCTGTCATAGAAGAAGTGAAGTTAGGATAAATGTTAAGTTTTGCATGAGGATAAAAAAAATGTGTATGCTGATTCAAGAGAAATTCTGGAATAATTGAAATAGAATTGGTTAAAGTTGTCTACATAGAAGTTGTAGATGATTCTTTTAGCTTTTCGAAGCTATAAAGTTTGTAATTCTTGGATGTTGGAGTTAAAAAATATGATTGATACAAGTTATGATGTTGCATAGGATTTGTGTTTGTGATAGCAATGCAAATTTATGAGAATCTGTGGTCTTGATGGAATAAATGGATCAAGAATTAAGAGTTTGATGAGATAAATTTGGTGTTTGAATTGTTATGAAGTGAATTTTGCACTAGTAGAGTTGAATTGAAGAAGATATTGATTGAATATGATGTTAAAGTTAAATTGGAGGTAGAAAGCATTGGAGAGGATTTGGGTCACGCGTGTCCGTTAAACGGACATTAATGTCCGTTTAACGGACCTTCTCGGGCAAAAACGACCCTCATCTTAATGTATGTTACAGACATATATGTCCATTTAACGGACATTCTCAGATAAAAATTGAGTTTTTAGCCCGTATGTGTCCGTTAAACGGACATGCATGTCTGTTTAACGGACAACCACGGGTTAGCTTGAGGAAATGGCAAATTTTGACCATTCTAGAGGCTGAATATGACTTTGTGGTCTTCATAAAAGTTTTAGATATCAACATATTCTTTCCAATGGTCTAAAAATGAAACAAATCCTACATTTTTGGTGAAAGTTATGACAATCGTGCCAAGAGAGGTTTAAATTGATTTCGGGTGTAAACATGGTTTACTCTTTTGGGAATAACTCCTTCATTTGATCTCCGAATGAAGTGATTCTTAAGGAAATAGATTACTAAGACATGAATTTATCTCTCAATGAAATTTGGTAGCTTTTAGTTTTGAGATGAAAAAGTTTGATTGTAAGAAAGTGGGAAGTCATTTTAAAGAGCATGATTGAGGTATAAGCACATTTTGGAATTTTAAGCATATCTTGAGCTATATAGCTCCGATTGAAGTGATTCCTGCTTCAAAGAAAATTAGAGACTTAAAGATACAATTTTTATGGAGAATTCAAGTTGTGATTTTGATGTTTGGTTAGTGTGTGCGCACCCAATGCGTGATCCGACGTCACCATTTTGCTTTGTTTCTGTTTTCTTTCACGCGCAAAACACCGCCGTTTTGAATTTCCATCTAATTTTGTTATTTTCTCCCTAATCCGATCTTTGTCCAATTTTTTTGTTGATATCTTCCCGTCCGACATTCAATTGACTTGATTTTCGAAGCGTTGGATTCCTATGACAATTTTCCACATCCTCATGGAAAATTTATGAATTTTTTAGATTAAATTGAGGAAGATTTATTGAATCAAAGTGAGTTAGATAATTTTCTGAACATGGTTCAGTATTTTGAGAAATTCTTGGTTTGTGGAGATCTGAATGAATTGATTCTTGAGGAAAAATAAAATAGAGGCATAGGGCTACAAGTAATATGAAGGAATTGAATTACAATTAAGCCCCTAAGATTTTTAATTTATGAATGGAAGTCAGGAATTAGTGTTCAGTCTTGGATTAGTAAGATGTGAAAGTATTTTGACCATAACTTTTGCTCTAGTTATCCAAATGAGGTGATTTTTAATTTGGATTAAACTAGAGACATAGGGCTACAATTGTTATGAAGAAATCGAGTTCCAATTTTGTCTTTAAGAATATCAATTTTCGGATGGAAATAAAGTGCTGGAAAATATTTTAGCAAAATGATAGTCTGAAATGTTTGGACTATAACTTTTGGTGTAGTGCACCAAATTAAATGATTTTGGTGATGTTATGAAATTAAGACAATGAGGAACATTTCTCTTTAAAGGAAGTTTTGGGAAATTCCTTCAATTTGATGGAGAGAAAAATGTCCTAATGTAAGCATGACTTGAAATAAAGTTTAGGGGCAATTTTGGAACATCACTTAAAGAGTTAAGGTTTTAGGATTATAAGTAAGGATATATTGGTCATTCATCATTCATTAAAGGGGAAAGCAAGGGGCTGTCATTTTTAAGAGCCATAACTCACGACCCTTAAGAAGAAAATAAGAAAAGGAGAAGAGGAATAAGACGAGAGGTGAAGAGAGCTAACTTCGGTGATGGGAGAAAGAAGAGAAAGCTTAGGGATTTCGATTTTGGGAGACTTCAAACATGTTTTTGAGTATATTCAAAGGAAAAAGGATAGAAGAAGGTGAAAGCTTCCTCTCAAGTCCAATAAATCCGAAATTGGAGAAGAAATGAGGGAATTTTAAATTATAGGAAAGAAGAAAGGCTTTAGAGAATTGAAGCATTGGGAAAGCTTCTAGCATTGATTCGAGGTGGGTAGTATGTTTATTTATTGAATTTTAAGGTAAGTATGTATTTTTGAAAAATCAAGAAGCAAAAACTTTTATAAATTATGTTTATGAAAATGTTTGAAAATTTTGATTTTCGAAGGACTAAATTCCTTGCTTTCGGAATGATTTTCAGAAATTGCTAGATTTATGAAATTCATTGTTTCCGAATTATTTGAATATTTTGATGATATTGCTATGATTTATTAAAAAAAAGGATGAAAAATGTTCATTGTGTTTGAATTCTGATTTAAAGAAATTGATGCCTTCTTTGTGATGAATTGAGAGTGCATGTATATTGTTATATGAACTTATGTGATTTGTGAATGTGATTTGTGTCGAGCACGACACTATATGAAAAATCAAGATGTCAAGATGTGCCTTCGAGCAATCCAAATTTTTCGGTTTCGATTTATGTGTTATGTGGGTTTGGTCAGGTCTCATAAGTGGGACAAGTGCGCACTTGTCTATTTTTAAAGGCTTCTACCGCCTGCCCGTTAGTGACACTGGAGTTTCGATTTCGGACTCCCATAAATCACGACTACACCAGACCGCTATGTGGGAAGGTGTAGTACGTTCCGTTCACGACTACACAGGACTGTTATGCGGAAATGTGTAGTACGTTCCGATTTGGACCGAACCAAACCATTTTGATATGTTTTGTGTTTTTGATTTTGTTTATTTTGTGTGTATCCATGTTTTTGAAATTGTTCATGAAATGTGTAAGAAACTATTGAAATTATTTTAGCAATGATTTGCAAAATTTGAGAAATAAGAAGTTTGCCAGTTTTTCTACCGTGAAACCTTTAAAAATAAATGGCAAAAAGTTTTGTAAAATGTTTTCGCTTATCTTTCAATTTATAAACATATTATCCACGAGCTATTTAGCTCACCCCCCCTTTCATCCCCATCTCCAGATTTCGAGCAGGAGATCGGATGAAAGAGAGTCAAGTCATCTGTCCAATTTTTGCACACTTTTGTAGTTCGTATATTTTGGATTTTGGTATTTGGTTTGTAAATGGCTTGAAAATCCATTAAGGAATTGTAAGTAATTAACTTATGAGATGTATAGATTAATGAAATTGTATAAGGACTTGAGTTATGGAATTGGATTTGTGTATGGTTTATGGATTATGGAATTGCATATGAATTTGATTTAGGTTGTGTATGGATTAAATATAAAATTGAGACATGTATGTGAATTGTAAATAAATGGGTTTTGATTGTAGAATAGATTCCGGACGAGGAGTCCGATGATTACTGGTTATTGTTTGAGAAATATAGAAGTGTGTTTTAAACACTTTGCAGGTTTGGGTTAGTTAGATTGTAGCCGTTATGCTGCTGAATTTATGATTCAAATAAAGATAGAGTAAAATAAGAATTGGTTAAGATTATATGATTTGAGTTTTTGTTGAAGGTTTTGGTTTTGATTAAAAGATGAATTTTGGGATTTGCATAAATGTAGAAGAATAAGTTTTTATGAATTGAGACAAAATGAATAAGAAAGAAAAAGAAAGGAGAAATTTTTTTATGCCGGATTAGATTGGTAATGTCTAAGGTTTCCAACGCGACCCTTTTGTTTTGTTTTGTTTAGAAAGTTTGTGTTCGTGGATGTCGGAAATTTGTTTAAGTAGTTTGACCCGTTTGTTTGCTTTGATTCGCTTCGCTTTTGTTTTCGAGCTAATTCGTTTCGTGTTCATTTTCGCTTTCCGATATGTATGCGATTTTTTGTTCTCTGATTTCGATTCGTTTCCGATTTGTTTTTGCTTCACTTTGATATCCAATTAGTTCGATTGATTCGCTTTGAATTCGCTTTGGTTTCGGCAATTTTCGTTTCATTTTTCGGTTGGGATCTGGTCTCCAGATCGGGTCCCAACACCCAAAACTTGTTCGTAAACTGCAAATGCATGGTTGTCGAAGTGAGTAATAAATCGGTAAGAATAGAGTCGTGTCCACAGGGATTATGAGACAGTTCAATTCTACGCTAGCTAACAATATTTGAAATTGGGTTGAGTGAAATTTTTAGGAAATTAAAATTAATGTAAAGAATTTTTTTAAAAAAATTAAATAAATTTCTAAACAACTATCCAATTAAATGCGACCAAAATAACTATGAATATGGCAAATTTGTGCTTTAACTAATTGAGAAAAGATTGCAACAATTTCCTAATTAAAAGTTTTAACGGCAAAGGGAAATGACTTTCTCTTAGGGAATGATATTTTTTTCACCCTTAATATTAAATTAGCTATGCTCCATAAATGAAATATCCTAACCTTGTAGGTGAATTTTAAGAGTAATTAATCCCCTTTTCCTAAAGATGAATTAATCTATCCACTCTAGACATCACTTAGTAATCCCTTACTTAAGTTCTTCCTAGAGTTTCTTAAGTCCTAAACCTTCAATTTCTACCTCCTAAATTTCTTGGGTTTCCCAACTCACAAAAAAAATCCTAGTCAAAATTTCCTTCAATCTTTTAACAAAAACTCCCTTTTTCCAAAGGCGAATTTATACCAAAGCAATTTCCAATAATCCAAAGGAATAACAAATAAACCTAAGAAAAAATCAATAATTATATAAATTTTCAGACATGGATTCTTGCAAAATTCAATATTAAAGCATCACCAAAACATCAAATCCCTAAGAGAAATTAAAGTTCTAGCCACAAATCATTATGCCAAACAATTTAAAAATATAAAAACTAGACAACTTCATAAGGAATCAATTATAAATGAAGAGCAAAGATCCAAATCTTCAGTAAAATAAAATTGCTCTCCCCTCTACCTACATGGCTGCCTAGTTGTCCAGTGGAGGCTTCTTGATCTTCAGTGAATGGAGACTACTTCAGAAGGCAATGTTGCGTGAGTGAGAGTGGCATTAATGTGTGAATAAATGGAGCTGTCTACATGTTGTGCATGGATGGGCTGCTTTGTTTTTGCTAGAGCGTGGAAGTTGTGTTGAAATTGGAGTTGAAATAGAGGTTGATGCGATGTTGGTGTGGGTGAGGCTGCTTCTTGTCCGTGAGTGGAATGGAGGCTAACTGATGTGGGGAAGGCTAGAAAAAGGTTGGGGAAAGGTTGGAAAAGATTTGATAAAGTTTGGACAAGTTTTGGTCTTCTCGGGTAAAACTAGAACAAAAACTTTCAGGACATTTTTTGTGAAATAGAGGAAGAATCAGGGGTTGGTGTAGAAGGGAAAATTGTAGAACATTTTGTTCTAATGAGTTTAGAGACAAGAATCGGACAATTTGGTTAAGGTATGGGTGAGTTATGGGGGTTCGAAGGTGCACATGTATGACTGGGATGTGTTTGGATGCTCTAGGGAAAATTGAGATTTTTTGGGAAATAGAAGATGAAACGATACAAACAGGCTTTTGATTCTTCTAACTAATTTCTTGAAAGATGATTTCAAAAAAATAATTTCTCAATTTGGATATGGGAAGAATGATTTATGGTTGTTTGAAGTTAGAACATTTTCTGGGCTTGTATAGGAATTTCTGGGCCATGAAGGCGGAATTCAAAGTAGGATTGGAATAGTTTGTGAGTTCGGTTTCTAGAAATTCGAATTGGAGTTGTTCTTCAAGGTGTCTACTTTCAATGGAAATAAAAAATAGACAATTTGACTCACGACAAGGCAGATTAGAATGGATTCACGAAAACTGTGCAGATTTTTCGGTAAGGCAGTGCGATTGGAACAAGAACTAGATATGAATTATTTTTGGAAAATAATCAAACCCAATTGTTTTTTCTTTGGAAAAAACAAAAAAGACCCAGACAATTTCTTGCCAACAAATTGAAGAAAAAACTCTCAATATTTTCTGAAATTGTTTTGATAAAACTGGATGATTCCTTTTGCAAAGAAAATGACAAATATAAAAGGAAAGTTTTGACTCTTGGAATAGCCATAAGGACTTCGGCCCTTCAAGCTCAAAACTGACCATACACATATTAAAACTCCTTTAAGTCTCCAATAACTTGAAAATGGAAGACCAAAAGGCTGGTTCAACATAGTCAAACCGAAATAATAAACAAACCAATCCAGAAATATAAAATGTCAAATTTAAGGAGCTAAAATAGCTGCCTTGTGATCACCAAATGGGACGAAATTAGCTTGGAACTTAAGCATCAAATCCAATCCAACTTCACCTTGTTCTTCACCCCGATCCTTGTCTTCAACTTGTGCCTCATTTTCTTGCTCTTGTTCACCAAAACCTATGTCTTCAACATCCTTGAGAGCTTGTGGGGATGGTCCTCCATCATCCTCTCCCTCTTGAGCGTTTTCCCCCATAGTGTCTTCTTTGTAAGGCTTGAGATCACTCACATTGAAGCTATTGGATATCTTGTAAGTCTCGGGTAGCTCCACCTTATATGCATTGTTCTTGATCTTCTTGAGCACCTTGAATGGACCATCGGCACTATTGCTAAGCTTTGACTTCCTTACAAACCGATCTTTCCTCAAATGCACCCAAGCTAGATCATTCTTGGCAAGTCTTGTATAAGCTTCATTATGTTTCCTAATGTTCTCCATCACTAGCTCATGAATTTTCACAATTTGTTCACTTCTCCTCTCAATCACAACATTAGAAATTGGATTAGATTGCAAAAAAGGAATCAAACAAAGTGGAGTCAAAGGATTTGCTCCATACACAACTTGAAATGGTGAAAATTCCATTGACCTAGACTTGGAACAATTATAGACAAACTCGGCTTGTGGTAGCATGGCATCCTAACCCTTAGTTTTCTCTTTTAAAAGACTTCTCAAAATCCCACCTAAAGACCTATTGACAACTTCGGTTTGGCCATTTGTTTGTGGATGAAAGGATGTAGAAAATTTCAGTTTTGTCCCCAATCTAGCCCATAAGACTCTCCAAAAATGACTCATGAATTTCACATCCCTATCACTAACAATGCTCCTCGACAAGCCATGCAATTTTACCACATCATGAAAATACAAATCCATTACATGTTAAGCATCATTTGATTTAACACAAGGAATGAAATGTGCCATTTTAGAAAACCTATCTACCACAACCATGACACTATCAAAACCCCTCCTTGTTCTCGACAAGCCTAGAACAAAATCCATACTCACATCTTCCCAAGGTTTTGTAGGTGTAGGAAAAGGTGTGTAAGGGTCGTGGGCTTGGGATGTCATTTTTGCTTTACAACAAGTGTTCCAACCGGCAACTAACCTAGATACATCTCTATACATCCCCAGCCAAAAGAAGTTTAAAAGGGCTAGCTCATAGATTTTCTCTCTCCTAAGATGGCCAGCTAGTCCACCCCTATGGACTTCTCTCAAAATTACCTCCCTTAGTGAACAATTCGACACATAACATGCACCATTTTTAAATAGAAATCCATCATGCAAAACAAAGTCCCTAAATGCACCACTACACTCAATAGTCTGAGAAAGAATTGGACAAAAATCTTTATCACTCTCGTACAAACTCTTTATATCATCAAATCCTACAACATGTGCATACATTGAATTTAAAAGTAGGAATTTGTGAGACAAAGAATCCGCAACAACATTTGTGGTCCTTTTTTGTACTTTATGACAAAGTCAAACGATTGAAGAAAATCAACCTAAGTGGCATGTTTTTGGCTCAAGTTAGCTTGACTTTGGACATATTTGAGTGAATCATGATCAGTGAAAAGAACAAAAGGATTGGCAAGAAGATATGGCCGAAAATGTCTAACAGCCCTAACAATTGCATAAAACTCTTTATCATATGTAGTATATCTTTTCCTAGCATCATTGAGTTTTTCAGAAAAGAATGCAATTGGTCTACCCTCTTGGCTAAGAACAACCCCTATGCCTACCTCACTCGCATCACATTCAAGTTCAAACGGTGCACTAAAATCAACAAGTCTCAAAATAGGTGCCTTTGTGATCAAAATTTTCAAAGTCCTAAAAGCTAGAGTGGCTTGAGGAGTCCACTTGAACTCACCCTCTTTCATACATTCAGTTATATGAGTAGTTATGGTACTAAATTTTTTGATAAATCTCTTATAAAAAGAACAAAAGCCATGAAAGCTTCTAACTTGAAAAAGATTGCTTAGGACCGGCTAATCTGTGATGGCTTAGACCTTTGAGGGATCCATCTTAATCCCATCTTGGCAAACAACAAAACTTAGGAATGTCAAGGAATGATCACAAAAATGGCACTTATCAATGTTTGCATACAATGACTCTTTAGCTAGCACATCAAAGACACATTTCAAATGTTTCACATGTTCATCTAGACTCTTAGAGAAAATGAGAATATCATCAAAATAAACTTCAACAAATTGATGAAGGAAAGGTTTAAGTACCTCGTGCATAAGCCTTATGAAAGTTGATGGTGAATTTGACATTCCCATCGGCATCACTAACCACTCAAAGAGACCCTCACATGTTTTGAATGCCATTTTCCACTCATCTCCCTCTCTCACTCTTATTTGATGAAATCCATTGGCAAGATCAAGTCTAGTGAATATTGTTGCTCCAAACAAGTGGTCTAACATGTCGTCAAGTCTAGGAATGGGGTACCTATACTTGATCATAATCTTGTTCACCGCTCTAGAGTCGATTACCATCTGCCATTTGCCATTTTTCTTTAGCACAACAAAGGCCGGCACCACACATGGAGAAGTGCACGGCCTAATGAAGCCACGATCTAACAAGTCATCAATAATTTTCTTTAATGCTTCACCCTCTTTTGGACTCATACGGTAGGATTGTTTGTGTGGAATAACCACTTCCGGAACAAAATTGATTTGATGTTGTATGGATCTCAAAGGGGGCAGCCCCTTAGGAAGTTCTTTTGGGAACATAGTTGGATACAAAGCAATCATCTCTTGAACTTCTTAAGGAATAGGAGCTCTCGGTTTCTTCTCATCTTCCACACCAATTGGATCAAAGCTAGGCAACTCATCTCAGATTGCCTCCCTTTCTTCAACACTAAGCAAAAATTGCTCCTTGTTAACCTTTGTAGGTGTAACCAGTTTCAATGGAGTTAGAATAAACCTCCCACCCATGTGGTCTAAAGTGTATGTATTTGCTCTTCCTTGATGGCTAACATCTCTATCAAAAAACCAAGGCCTTCCCAAGAGCAAGTGGTAAGCACTCAAGGGAATTACCTGGAACCAAACTTCATCTTTGTAGCCACCTATAGCAAAAAGCACCAAACATCTTCTTTGGACTTTTATCTCATGCTTCTTGTCCAACCAAGTGAGCTTGTATGGATTTGGGATGGGCTCGATTTTGAGCTTCAACTTATCAACCATCTCATTTAACACAACGTTCTCACAAGCACCACTATCAACTACTACCTTACACTTCTTGCCACTGGTTATGCAATGGGTGTGAAAGAGGGATTTCCTCCTCCAATCTTCTCCTCCATGCTCACTATTCAACAATCTACAAATCACCAACATCTCAGCCTCAATGTTTTCACTATGAGCATACTCGGCTTCAATCTCCTTTGTTTCGGCCTCATCAACAAACTCCCCAAAAAGTGCATTCTCCATCTCCAATTCAACTTCTTAATCAATGGCCTCCATCTCTTGAATGGTCATGATGGTTCGGTTGGGGCATTCAGATTGGAAATGGCCATAGCCTTGACACTTAAAGCATCTAAACTTGGTTTTAGGTCTTTCTTGGTTTTGACTATTTTGTGGAGTTCTTAGGTTGTAGTATTGGGAGGAAAGTTTGATGGTGAATTTGGATTAGTGGCTCTCGATTGTGATTGTGTTTGGTTTTGGGATGATTTTTGTGGAGTGGTTTATGGTGAGGTGAGACTCGGCCTAAATGGGACTTGATGAATGTTGGCTCTTTGTGGGAAAGTTTGGCTTGGTTTCGGTTTGGTTGTCTTCAAGTTGACTTCTCCCTGAAAAGCTAGCCTCTTTGCTTCACTCAAAGAGTCAAATGCGTACACTTTAATAAAGTTTTGCAACTCCAAATCAAGGCCTCTAACAAACCAAGCAAGTATGATCTCCTCACTCTCATCCAAACCACACTTCAACAAATATTGTTCAAACTCCATGACATAGTCTTTAACCGGTCTTCTATTTTGCTTCAAACCCATGATCTTGTCCAACATTTGTTGCCTATGTTGAGGAGTTACAAATGTTTCTTCAAGTTCAACCTTCATCCGGTCCCATGTAGAAATCCTAGGCAAACCAGCCCTAAATCTCTTCTTTTGTACGTTATCCCACCACAAAGCGACATATCTCTTGAATTTCATAGCCACAAGTTTCACTCTTTTTTCATTTGGAATATTCTTGAGCTAAAAAATCCTCTCTACAGCATACACCCACTCAAAATACACATCCGCATCAATTTTACCATGAAACTCTGGAATGTCTATCTTGATATTCAAATGATCATGTATATCCACTCTCGGTTGTACTACATTCATAACAAGGCCTAAACGGCCTCCACGATTAGGACCTCGACCTCTCCTTCTTAGAACAAAACTACCAATTCTTAGACTTTCGTCTAATTCAGATTCGTTTACCTCATCATCAAATGGCTCCTCCACATTTTAAATAGGTTGTGAAGAACCACCAGGGGTGGAAAAGGAGCTTAATGTAGCATATGCAGCCTCCTTGGCTTTGGCTGCAACAGTCTCCTTGCGGAAGGCCTCAAAACTAGCCATTTGGATGCTCATCTCCTCCAATGTGGCCAGAATTTTCTCCATATCACTTTGAGTCGGTCCGGACATGTGTGGAGACCTAAGACACGGCTCAGATATTGGATCTGATACCAAAAATATGATGCGGGGAAGGCTAGAAAAGGTTGTAAAAGATTTGACAAAGTTTGGACAAGTTTTGGTCTTCTCAGGTAAAACTGGAATAGAAACTTTCAGGTCATTTTCTGTGAAATAGAGGTAGAATCAGGGGTTTCTGTAGAAGGGAAAATTGTAGAACTTTTTGTTCTAATGAGTTTAGACCAAGAATCGGATGATTTGGTTAAGGGACGGATGAGTTAGGGGGTTTGAAAGTGGACATGTATGATTGGGATGTGTTTGGACGCTTTGTGGAAAATTGGGATTTTCTGGGAAATAGAAGATGAAACGATACAAATAGGCTTTTTATTCTTCTAACCCATTTCTTGAAAGATGATTTCAAAAAATAAAATTTCTCAATTTGGATATGGGAAGAATGATTTATGGCCGTTTGAAGTTAGAACATTTTCTGGGCTCGTACAGGAATTTCTGGGCGATGAAGGCAGAATTCAAAGTCGGATTGGAACAGTTTGTGAGTTTGGTTTCTAGAAATTCGAATTGGAGTTGTTCTTCAAGGTGTCTACTTTCAAAGGAAATCAAAAATAGACAATTTTACTCACGGTAAGGCAGATTAGAATGGATTCACGAAAACAGTGCAGATTTTTCGGTAAGGCAGTGCGATTGGAACAAGAACCATATACGGATTATTTTCGGAAAATAATCAAACCCAATTGTTAAAACAACAAAAAAACTCATACAATTTCTTGCCAACAAATTGAAGAAAAAGCTCTCAATATTTTCTGAATTTTTTTGATAAAATTGGATGATTCCTTTTGCAAAGAAAACGACAAATATAAAAGGAAAGCTTTGACTCTTGGAATAGCCATAAGGACTTCGGCCCTTCAAGCTCAAAACTGACCATACACACATTAAAACTCCTTTAAGTCTCCAATAACTTGAAAATGGAAGACCAAAAGGCTGGTTCAACACAGTCAAATCGAAACAACAAACAAACCAATCCAGAAATATAAAATGTCAATTTTAAGGAGCTAAAATAACTGCCTTGTGATCGCCAAATGGGCCGAAATTGGTTTCGAACTTAAGCATCAAATCCAACCCAGCTTCACCTTGTTCTTCACCCGGATCCTTGTCTTCAACTGGTGCCTTATTTTCTTGCTCTTGTTCACCAAAACCCATATCTTCAACATCCTTGAGAGCTTGTGGGGATGGTCCTCTATCACTAATGTTGAGCTGCTTGCATAGAGTAGTAAAAAAAATCAGCAGCTGTCCGTGTCAATGAGAGGAGCGTTGGAGTAGACAGCTTACGTTGTAAGGTTGGTGAATACTTGATGGGTGTTTTGTTGTGGTTGGCTGTTGGAGTTACGTGGAAGTGGGGCGAAAAGCTAACTACTGTATACATGAAAGGGTGGTGTGCGTTTCTTGCTGGGGAGTGAGAGTGGATGTATGGAGAGTGTGGTATTGCTTGACTGGTAAATGGAGGCTACGGTGTTGTTTGCGTGAATGGAAGTGAAAAATATATAACTTGTGCGTGAGTGGAGACTGGAGAGGAATCAAGAGTGTGGCTTGGATATGTGACAATTGGTGAGTGGCGTGGTGTGTGTTAGTGAAAGGTTGGAGAGTAAGCGTGAGAATGAATGGAGGTTGATGCGTTGAAGGCTATTTGTGTATATGGAAGATTTGAGAGGAATCAACTACGTGGATGATGAAGTACGAATGCTATGTTAGTGGAGTGGAAGGTTGGAGCTAGGTGGGGGCTGTTGCATGTGAGGGGAATGGAGTGGGGCGTTGTTGTTGGTTGGAATGGGAGCTAGCTTTTATGAGTGGAGTGGATGGGAGTAGCTAGTGCATGTGCGTGAAATAATGAATGTGGGGTTGCTTCTAACTTTGTGAGTGCTGTGTTAGTGGAGAAAGCTGTGTGGTTCTTTGGTGGATCAGGTAGCTACTGCATGAGCTGAAATAATTAAAGGTGGGGGCTAATGCGTGGAGTAGAGTTGTGTTGTTGGTTGGAATGGGAGCTAGGTGGGGGCTGGTCAATCAAAACAACTCCAATTTTTCAAGGTCAATTTCAACAGTATATAAAAACTAAATGGTGACGATTTAGGAGCTCAAATTTTATTAGTATCTTTGTCTTTGAGTTAGTTTCAATATAAGACTTGAATCACTGAATTTCAATATGAGACTTGAATCACTGAATTTCACCATCCGAGTCAAAAGTTATGATCAAAACATCGTCGAAAGGTCATTCTGGCAATCCAGAATCTAATGCAAATTTTGAAAATTTATTTCTCTTGAATTCCATCTCCAAAAAAACTGCAATTGATCCCAAAAAAATTCGTCAATGAGTCAAAATTTTAAGTATGAAATTTCAAAATTTTTGGCTAAACCAATCTCGAGATAAAAATCCCATAATGACTAGAGATTAAGTATGCCAGAAACTAAAAAACAGTGCAATTAGAATCTATTTGTTTCATTTATGCATTTTATGTCAACGAACCTCGAATAATGCTAAAACATGATAAACCAGTTGTAGATGAACATAAAATGAACACAAAAAACTCTGAATTAAGTCATAAAGATATATGAAAATATGAGCGTATCAATCCCAATTGTCTGGGCCCTTACATATAAGCGTTTTGTTGCCCTTTTAAGGAATACAATACAAAGTACATTATGCTTAACACACTATTTAGCCTCATTTTCCTTCAACTCTCTCTAAGTCCAAAGTCTAATTGTTAAACACCACTATTAATGTTTAATAAGTTTCTAAAAATTATTATCTCCTCTTACTAATTTTCCAAATTCTGATTGAATATGTACCGTAATCTAGAATTATGGAACCTAAAAAAATAAAATCTCTCTTTAAACTTTCTTTCTCTTAGTTATTGGAAGTGCTTTCTTTCAATTTCCATAACCTAATCATTCATTATCTAGTTGTTTTGAGTGAAATTCTAGTAAGGTTCTTATAAACCAAGTGTTATACAAGGGAGAGAAGCAGTGCTCTAAATTGTTAAATTTAACCTAAATAAAGCACAACAGATGATGAAATTATAGGCAGACAAACAGAGATCAGAAAAAGAGTTTGAAGTAAGGTAGTTGGTTTTATGAAACTACAACCATAAAAATGACACTCTCTGCAATGAAGAACTAACTAGAAGCTGGAGTCTCTATACGATGGACTCTATCAGATTGTCACAAAAATCAACAAGTGGCCTATGCGTTAAAATTTTTAGAAGAATCTACCATTCATCCTACTTTTCATGTTTCCTAACCAAAGAAGTTCATCTTTAAAAAGATACCAACATTAACTTAATTACCATCCACAATAACTAACACTGAAAAATTTTGGCAACTGTATGGGGAAGAAGGATGATTAAGTTGTAACACCCAAATACCCCCTGGGAGGATAAATGGATGCCATCCAAGACAGGACAAACAAATCAAAACGTTTCACACATGCATTTTTAAAAACTAAACGTAACACACATATAATACATCTCATAATTTCAGAAACAAATAAAAAGAATATTTACAGGCCCAAACAAACCAAACAAAATACATTTTCGCGCAACACAAAACTCAGACTCTTTTGGCCATCTGCGGTTGACTTGTCGATCCTTAATCTCTTAGCTCGAATCTACACGGGCAAATCCATCTATAAGCATATAGCTTAGTGAGTAATAACTAATCTATATTAACCGATTTCAAAAACAGAAAGAATGCATTTCAGAATAGATTTTTATACTAAATAGAACGGCAGAACACAGGAGATCCTTCAGAATCAGAATAATCAATCAGATATCAGAATACAGAACAAATCAAACTATAAATCCATGAACAGAAGTGGGTAACGGGACTTATACAGGAGATACCATAATTAGTATCAGCAGGAGAGACATATGTCTCGATATCAGGAGACACCAAAGTGTCAAATAACAGGACCAGCTGCAGACCCTTCTAGGCATGCCTATTTACCCTCAACTAGGACTTAACAGTTGTAAAACAGAACAAGGTCATTTCAGTCATTTCATGTGCAGACAAATAGCACTTCCAATAAATCAATCCTAGACATCATCTAGGTTGACTCACAAAATTTAACATTACAAAAATTTACTTACCTAAAGTACTTACACTGAAATTTTCTACCTATATTACGTACTGAAATTACTGACCTGTATTACTTACCTAAATCGCCCTTAATGTTTATTGTCCCGACAATATCTGGCAGTGGTCTTTCCTCTATAATAGGGAACACGGACACAAATTATTATTGTGCTTAATTACTGTATGATAACTGAGTATGATGCATGTTCATGACAAATTTTCGGGATTAATCAACAACTCATAGTACCAAATGATCCATGAAGTTTCAGGAAATTAGAGATACAGCAAGTATTCAAATGAAAGCAAGTCTTTATTAAATATGAAAATGTACAAATTACATTAATTCTCAAATGCTATGCCAATAAGCAACATAACGATCATAGGACATGTTAAGAAGAGAAAAAGAGTGCGAGCTGAATCATTTAGCTCTATACTAAGAATGAAACAAAGATACATAATAATAAGCGATGAGACAAAAAATGAAATAGCGACAACATTTAAAATTTGGTTTTCATCAAGAATCCTTTGGTGAGGTAAGGGATGAAGTAAATGATGGAGGAGTGGTATCTATTTATAGAGCATTTTTGTAAACTAGCCGTTTTTGTACCGTTAACTAGCCGTTATACATTTTTGGGTGAAAAAATACGACGATTATCGCTCACAAATACGCACGTTCTTTCGCTCACCAATACGCATTCTTGTCAGCAAGACACCGCTCACCGACAATCGCTCACAATTCACTATTCTGCACTATTCACCGTCTTCAAGCTCCGACTCTGAAACTTCTTTTTTTTTTCACCTTCCTTTAACTTCTTCACTTTACAACTAACCTATTTAGCAATTCTAACCTATCAGAATTATCCTAAGCTTCAAACATGATAAATCTAAACAAAAACAAAAACAAAGATGTAACTCGCGTATGATAAACTAAACTTACCATCTTTTTAAAGAAAACTCCAATGGCAGGTGTTGGTGAGTGAATGACTTCACTAACTCTACTGATGGATGGGTAAGGGAGGCATTCGGTGAGGAATAAACGATAATTGTTCGATTTAAATCGTTCTTAGTAGGTTTAGATTGCGATACGTAATAAACAGCTAATAGGTCCAAATAGTAATAAATAACCAAAAATATTGTTATGAATCTTAGTTGTAATAATTACCCAACAAATACCCAAAAGTTCCAGAAGACTTCCGAAAATTTACTAAAATTCCGTCAGAAAATAATGACTCTCAAAATAAATTGGCAACTCAAAACTAATCCTTCATTAATTTCTAAAAATGTTTGAAGTATACAAAAATTACGAAAATTATAATAATACTGTCCAAATCACTCCGAAGTTTCATTAAACCAATTAACCCAGAAAATACCATGAATACATGCCAAAATACTTATGCACAATTTAAGCCAATAGTTAATAAGCAAATAACAAACATATTTCATACGAAATTCCTTTAATATTCTAACTCCTAATGTGGGGCGTTACATAAGTGGCATATCCTAGCAGTCACACAGATACTAGCATAATGACAAGGAGAAATCAAGGAAAAAGCCACAGAGGAAACTATGTTCGATTTACAGAAGAGGTTCCCGGAAGTTAATCTAACAGACAAGGCAAATTTCGAAGAAAGAGGGAATGTTATGAACAATTAACTCGAGACGTTACAAGCAGGAAGAAGAAAGTTGGAAACGATGTCAAAAATTACATATTAGTAAATAACAGATACGCATCATATCAACGACAGCTATAACAACCATACGATAGGAGAAGACACTTGTCCTTATTTAAAAACTTCCTGTACTGTAATTTAGTAGCTGTTGTAACGAATTTACAAGCAATGAAAAACTAAGGATGCTATTGCCTTCCTTGTTCGCTCTCTCTCTCTCTCTCTCTCTCTCTAAGTTGTTAATGTTCTTAAGCTCGTTTACAACATGTGTGTGAGTGAGTTAAAAATTTCTCAACGCTCATCCTCTCCCACCGGACATGGTGCTCATCACCACCTACCAGGGATCGCTTCTCTCACACTTTCGATTCAACAACAATAGAGGTTGAAGAGGATAGAGCTTCAATCCTCCTTTTAATCTAATTTTTCAGAGATAAGTCATGGACTTATTATGAACTTAGGCTATGTTTGGTTGGAGGTTTATTAATGAAATGAAATAGAATGTAATATTATTTCACTGTTTGAGAGGAGTGTTTATAATGGAATGGAATGAAATGAGATGAGATGGAAGAGGAAGATTTTATATTACTTTTCATTCTATCCTACATGGTAAAAATGAAAAAACTTCCGATTTGAGTAGTTTAGGATAAAATATAAAATGATAAACAACTTTACACTATATTATATTATAAACCTTCCATCCAAATAATATTTCACTATATTATATTATAAACCCTTTCATCCCTCCCAAATAACAATTTTTTAATATTACGTCAATTTTTATTCTAGTCTATTATAAACCACTCCATTTTATTTTATTCCGTTACATTTTATTAAAAATTTTACGTCCAATTAAACATAACCTTAGACAACCCAAATGGATCAGATATCTCCATTGATTCAGTCTCTTCATATGGGATAACTTCTTATCGTGGTTCCTTAAATACTAAATCCTCGTCAAGCCCATACATTTAACCAAGCCCAAACTACTAATCCTCACCACCTTAATAAGCTTGTCTCCTATTTTCAAATTTGTTAGAAATAGGAATATATATATACACACCAATGTTTTACATACTTTGAATCAATGTTCATAATACTGTTCTGCATCGACCACGATCTACCGGAACGTTCCATTAAAACAGAATCCGATGCGAACGGAAAAATCTTACCAAGAAAAATTTCGACCCAGTGCAAGCCATTTTCGCCGAAATCAAAATTCGTACCTTCCGACAATTCGCAAAAATAGTTAGTCATGGACCATTTTGCAAAATTAAAAAATTTAACCCTAAAAATACCAACCCCCCGACTGCGGACTACCTCTCTCTCTCATAGCTCACTCACTGCCGACTCTCCCTCTCAGATTTCGTCTCTCTTCATTGTCGTCTGTGATGCATCATCATCGCCGCCGCAAAGGCCGTCAATGCCTCGCCTCTGCCGTGTTGCCAGTCACCATATGTCCTCATCGGCTCCTCCTCCTCCTCTTCTCCTCTCTGTTGTCGCCACCGATCCGACATTTAACAAGAAGTCTGAGTTTCTCTTAATAGCGCCTCTGTTCTTGTGTGGTGGGAAGACCGAAGAGTCGAAGACAATTCATGTAAATGATGAGACAGAGAAGAAAGAGAATTCCAAAAATATGGAGAAATCGGAGAAAGACAGAAAGTCGGTCAAAAACTGGTGTCTTCGAAATTTTAACAAACGTGACTAGTAGAGCCCAAGAGTCAAGTGAGTAGTTAAGTCATACATTGGAAATCGACAATCAGAGATTCCAAGACCATTAAGAAAAGCATGGGAAAAAGGAAAAGCTGTCAAAAACTCATAAATGCTTTTTTTTATTTTTATAAATAATTATTTTAAAATTTACTAAAATAAATATTAAATAATTCAATATTATTAATATAATAATTCAAATTGTTTTGAAATTAAATTTTCACAGTTTTGGAATAGAATTTTTAAAGTTAATAATTTGAAATTGATGGATTGAAGTTAAAGAATACCGTAGGTAAGTAATTTATGTTATTTTGTTATGAATTTGTAATTATGCAAAGATTGTAAAATGGAATTGTAACTTAGAATTGAAAATTTAGAATTGAAAATTTAGAATTGAAATTGGAATTGTAAAATAGGGTTAGTAACTTAGTATGTAATTAATTAATTATGTATTATGCAAAGATTGTTAAAACTTAAAATTGATAATTGATAATTAACATTTAAACCTAAATGTAAAATTAATAATCAAATGTAAAATTGATAATTAAATGTGAAATTGTAAAATTGATAGTAAAATTTTGTAAAATTGTAAAACTTATTTGAGCATAAAGAAGTGATGTATTGAATGTTTGATGTCAAATTGTGAATATGTTGTAGACTTGTAATTGTATATTTTACTTTTATATTTACATTTATTAATGTCAATTAAAAATTGTAAAAGCAACATATATATTTAAGAATGAAATATGAAATGGTGTATATAATATTATGGTTTGTTAAAATTTATATCATTCAACTTGATCTTATGTTATGAATAAATCTTTGAACTTGATGATTGTGTATTAATATATGTGTATGAACAATTGTATAAGATATGTTATGCATTGTTTGCCAATTATGTAAATCAAATTATACCCTTCAACTTAATCATTATTTTTCAAACTTTGAATTGAAATTGTTAGAAATGGAATTGAAAATTCTTGAAAATTCAATTAGAATTATGAATATAAATGAAAATGGAATTATGATTGTTTTGAGATTGTTGGAATTAGGAATTGTTGTAAATGTAAGAAAATGAAAATAAAATTATGAAAGTTTTGTGATTGTTAGAAACTTAGAATTGGAAATTGTTGTAAATAGAAATGGAATTATGATTATTTTGTGATTGTTGAGATTGGAAATTGTTGGTTATTATTGGAAATTCAATAAATTAAAATGTCTATTGTTAATTTATTATTCATAACATTATTAAATTCGATATTATTATTAACTGTTGTTATTTATGTAATTATTTATTTATGTATTTATAATAATAAATTAATAATGATAATAATAATAATAATAATAATAATAATAATAATAATAATTTATTAATTGTTATTAATAATAAATTATTATTATTATTATTTCTATTCTTATTCTTATTCTTATTCTTATTCTTATTATTATTATTAATGAATTAATTTGTAATATTTTAAATACTTTGTATTATTCTTAATTTGATGTATGTATGATGATAATTGTCTTTGTTTATATTAATTGTGGTTATTATTTATATGTAAAATATTTAAAATTATTGTTATTGACTTATTTCATATTAATTGTCATTATTATTTACTATTGAGATTTTTGAAAACATGGTTGACGTAAACAATAAACTAGTAAAGTATCTGATCTGTTGTATAATATACTAATATGGACTATTTTTCAATTTTTAAAAATTTCAAGGAGTATTTTATAAATTTAAAAAATTATCCGAAGCGATGCAAATCTTGATGATCGAATGAAGTCAGATTCAGCTTCCGAACCCAATCCGATACCAAGTCCGATACGGTATTCTTAACATTGCTTTGAATCCTGAAATTGTCTACTTGGACCTCCAACTATTCTCAATACTCTTCTTATTATCTTTTACTGCGTTGTATCTCTAGTCCCCTCCTAATTAAGTTCCACTTTCTGCTCACTTGTCCATTTCACCTGACTGATATTTTAATCGTTCTACTACTAACCTACTCTTTGTAACAAACTTTGTTAAAAATCTCTTACTAAGAATCCAAATACTAACATATTATTACCCACAATAATTTTTATTCAATGAATTTTGTTCTAAATTTTAAAATTCATTTTGTTCTCACAAATCACAATTACCTCTGCCTCGCTCCACGCATTCTTGATCATTTACTCTTTCTAGGTTGTCTCCTCTTTTTAAGTTTTTGATACTATACAGTGAAAAACATAAGTATCTAGGGTTGGAACTTGACTAAAAACTTATGCTGATAGAATTGAAGGGGAAACATAAAAGTTAAAACTATCTAATGTCTTCAACAGGATATCTCCTCACTGTTCAAATTAGGCTTTAATGTCTTCAGTCTTTGACTGCAACTAATTTTTGGAGCTTGAGCAACTGACTGATAAACTCATGCAATCGGATCCAGGGGCACTGCTCTCAAGTGATTTCTTGCTAGCATTGTAAGGAGATGCACACATAACCCTGGAATCCCAAGAAATTCAAAGCCTCAAGAATGGAAAGAATTGATCTTCTTAATGTAGTGGTTAAAATTTTCAAATGTACCTTTCCTTGCGCTTCTCCAAGAACCTAGCCAATGATGCTTTTCGAGCCTGAGGTACAGCAACTGTACGACAAATATGAGTTCCAGGTATCATATGAAGCTTCTGCACTATCGACAAACAATTTTAAGAGAGAGTAAACCTTACAGAAACAATATTATACCTGCGGGGACTAAAGCTGAAGATACAGGTCCTACTGAAATAATTGGCTTCGAAGCCTCTGTTTGGTTAACAGAAGATGCTAAAGCTACTACTGGCTTCCCTATTGACAGTTCACTGGGACTACATGGGGTCACAGAGATGGGGCCTACAAGACCTGAGCACAAAGGCATATTCAGGTTTCTGTTTCCTGTATAACAATCACCAATTGAAGGTTTTGGGACTGGTGGTGCCCGTGTTTGAGTAGTTTGAACTGACTTGTTCTGAGTTGGAGAAGCCCCAGTACCAGCTAAAAGCATAATGGCCTGCGCCTGGATTCACAAGTTTGAATTAGTCAAAACTTGTAGAACAAAAAAGATAAGATTTGGAAAGATTAAAAAACACCAAAGCAAATACCTTTTCAGGTGATATATCATCATAAACGCACACAGATCCGCCATAAAATATGGTCAACTGAGCAGCATTAACAGAGGCTTTGGAACTGTTCATACACAAGTAATTGAGATTGAGCTGAGCAAACTGAGATTAAAACTCCCATACAAAGGCATTTGGCAGTTTTAGATACCTAAGATCAGTGGTGCCAACGATGGAATTCGTGGGGGAAAGGACAGAAACAGGGGTTACGACCGGAACTGCACCAAGAGGTTGTGCGCTTATAGGATTACCAACCACATTGTGCCCAGAGGAACCAAGATGGGACTGCAGAACAGGAGCGCTCATGGAAATCGTAATTGTTTGATTTTGTTGGTTATTGACAGGGAATGTCCTCACTTCCTGTGGGTGATGGGCTGGACACGCCTTGTAGTGATGAACAGTATCATAGCTTGCCATTCTATGGTTGCTTGCGGCTTGTTTGTCATGAGTCACATTTTTCTAGTAGACAGACACAAGCAATGAAGAGATAGTACTTGAATGTCAAAAAATCAAAAAGGAATATGTAAAAAAAGAGGAGGCTGCATTAAGCAAGAAAAAAATGGCAGATAGCCGTTCCTATCTAAGAGCTCAAATATCAAACTTTGTTTAATTAAATCTTGAAGCTGAACTTTTCCGTTTTACAGACAAAAATTAAATGGTAATAAGAACTAACAATATACCTGAACAGTGCCACCATATGGTTTCTGGCTAGAATCAAAAGCCTCAGGAGTAGAAATAGTCATAAAGCCAGAAGATGATATTGGATCAAGAATAGTCTTTCTGGGAGACTCATCCACTGAAGACTTAAATGATAGGAACTGAGGAACAGAAGAAACCTGCCTGGAAAACGACCAGTTCATGCCTGAACCTGTCATGGCTACTGCAAGACCAAAATGAAAATGAAATGATGCCAATCAGCTGCTTGAATGGATTTTTTCCACAATCAAACTTAAGATCTGATGTGAGAACACATAAATAAAATATGCCTTGCAATGTTTGACACAATATTTAAGTAAACTGACAACTGTTGACAAAAGAAGGATAGAAGATAAATTATATGCCAAGAAAGAATCTTTTGAAATAGTTTAAAGGGTAATGATATATGTGGACAAAGTTGAAACGCACTTCCACAAACATTGCAATAGTTAAAGTTGGATCAAAATATTCAGATAACCCAAATAAAAAAAAAAAGAAAGATGTTGTCCTATCTATCATTATTTTATGTCACAAGACACAACATGAACACAACCATCCCTGACAATACAAAAAGCACGTAATGCAAATCTACTACTGCTATCCTTCTCTTTTTGTTTTGTTCTTAGCAGCTCGCCATCCTTGCCTTGTCTTTAGTTGAAGATAAGAAAGAGGACAGTTGATTATCTAAAAAGATCTACGGTAAGAAACCGTTCAACTTTATCATACTATGATGTTTAAACTTTAAAGTAAAACTATAATTTGAAGGCACTGTTCCCATTTCTCAACTGCTAAGATTGAAAATAGAAGTTTTTGATAAATCAAGATCATATCATATTTAAAGACGCATATCTGGACGACTAGGACCATTTGAAACAGGGAGCATTGTTGAATATTAATATTTTTTTAAAAAAAGTCTTATTGTTTCTCACGTTATGTCATGGAAGAGTATTCTTTTCTGCAAGTACGCACTCTCATTCTTTAATTAGAGGTCTCAGGTTCGAGCCTTAAAAATGAGACACCAATTTGATCAACACTTTATCTCTTACGAGTTAATCCGGTTTGAACAGAGATTAGTTTAAATATGGATAACTTCAAAGCATCGCTCTCATAATTAGGACCTTCCTAAAAACATTTATAATTAGGCCTACTCAAAAAAAATTCTTTTCTCTAAGTGGGCGGGGGCACAAAGTTTTATTTTCGTTTTACACATTGACATTGCAATAATGATAAACAATAAAATCAACATCAATTTTGCTTTATAAAGACGACTTCCAACGTGACCCATTAATCTATTACACCAACAACCATTGGCCATTGGGCTGTTTTAGAATTTAAGGAAGAAAGATTCTCTTTTGTTTTGTACATAAGCTTTTAGTTCTTATTTGTGTACGTAAAAGGGTTCAAAAGCTAAAGCTAAACATGGGCACAGTAAAAACTAAACAGTAAACACGAATCAAAAGGAGGTGTAACAGTTAAACTGTTAAAAGGCATCAGATGCGAAACGATTCCTATAACTCGCCATTAGCGGCGAAGAGTAGATAACATTAAGATTTGATCCTATGAGGATAAAGGAGGCAAAAGTGGATTATACACATTTTTGAGGTGGTCGTAGGAGTTCCATCTATCTTATCTGAATCACTCACTGGTAGTAAATTCACTTCCAGCATCATCCTATTAAGATTAAGAAAAAAGCTTAACTCATCCAATACGGTGATTTCTTGTGCGCACCGAACATTAAGTTGCCTTTTCGAGAAGCTGACTGGGATCAAACCGTGATTTACTTCCCTCACACAATATCGAGCCAGAGTATATGGGCGGCTAAGGTAGGTGTTCCACCTTTTGAGTACAAGAGAAAAGCTTAACAATTAAACTGTTAAGAGGCATCAGATGCGAAACGGTTCCTATAACTCCCCATTAGCGGCGGGAATGTAGCTTTTTATTCATACGTGTTCCAAAACACTAACTGTGATGATGCTTTTATAGACATGTGGAGATGCTTTTATCCCCAAAGAATCAGACAACATATTTTTCTTTACAGAAACGACAATTTCTTTCCTGAAGTTACAAAAACACAAGTGGAAAGCAGTACAATTCAAGGATAAACCCCTTCGAAACAGGAATAACAGAAACAAGGGAATAAAGCAACACAACATCATAGTTTCCAATTAATTAACCAAAGCCGTAACTTGTCAAGAAATAACTGATTAGACGACAGCTTCTGAACACATGAGCTGAAGTGAACGGGAAAAAAGACATACCAGAATCTTTGGAGACATCAGGAACCTCCTCCTTCACCGTTATAGGAGGGCCTTTGGAACCCAAGCCCACGTAATCTCTCTCCATATCTCCAAAACCAAAAAATAGAACTGATAAAAACTTACCGCTACAAACACCCCATGCCCAACTAAGTTGTCAACTCCATAAAGCCCTTGAGAAGATTTTTGGATTAAAACCCCACGAGAAAAAGATGATTGCTTCTTTAAGCTGAGAAAGAGAGCAATCATCGAGAGAGAGAGAGGGGAAGAAACCATTTATACATGATAGGTAATAAACTAGCTTTTCCTTTTTTAAAAGAATTTGGGTGCATCTCAGCCGTTGGATTTTGCAGACCATTTCTTGTTTGTTAGTGTTGTTTTGCTCTCATAAATTCATAATTCCAGTAATTTTGGTCACTTGAATTAACTCTTAATTTAAGTAAAATTTAAAGAATTTTATGATGTAAATTTATTGGAATATAAGTGGATTAACACTCGAACTCTTCAATAGTTAATTATCTAACTTATGAACCTTTTCATAGTCAATTACCATACAATTCGTTCCTTCACTATCATATACTCCACTTGGTTCAAAGTATACAATTCGTCTCTTCACTATCATATACCCCACTTGGTTCGAAGTATGAGTTATGTGTCAACTTCTATTAGATTAATTATGTCAAATCTAGTCCAAGTGATGTTAGTTCTTGTCCTAAAAATCTCATTATTCTATGTGTCATTGCAAACTCTCTTCATGACACATAATTGATCTAACCAGATACTCATGTGTAATGACCTCGACAAGAGACTGTAGGTATCATCTCCTTCTATCAAGAGTGGTGAATCCTTTGTTAGCTATCCAATTACTTTTGAATACCAATAGTTGTACCTAATCATCACCCTATGAGCGATTTCATCTTGAGACAACAAGGAATGATGTCAAAATACAAGATTAGTATCCAAGATACCCTCTGAGTATCTTAAGTCTAAGGATATTTGCACAATTGTCATGATGAGATTAATCACTAACATTTGATAAATCATACATATGATAATCTCATAGCGGGTCATCCGACATACTTATTATTCTTAGTGACAATCTATATATTAACTTTAAACATCTCATGCTTACAGTTTTTGAGATCCACTGGTTGATCAAATCAAGGAGTATAACATATGCTAGTCTATCCGGATTAACAATTTCTTGTCTCATTAATCCTATGACTTGAGATAATTTAGATACTAATATAATTGCATATGATAGAAATATCATTATTATGATCTCATCATGATTTCCTTCATGCTATGTTTTGTATCATGGACTTCATTAATTCGATTTAAGATAGATACCAACTCATAGATAAATGAACATCAAATTAATAAAAATTGTCTTTCGCTTTATTAATCAAAATAAAGTTTTTACAAAAAGTGTTAAAAGTGATTGCCTTTAGAGTACTACTTTAACAATCTCCCACTTGCGCTCTCTCTGTCTTCACATCCCCTCTGTCAATGATCTCCCTGATCAGGTGATATCTCCCGAGTACGTGCTTGGACCTTTGATAAGACCTTGCTTTCTTGACATGAGCAATAGCCCCATTATTGTCACAATACAACATTATCAGGTCTACAATGTTCGAAACTACTTCGAGTTCCATAACAAACTTTTTGATCTAAACAGCTTCTTTTGTTGCTTCCGAAGTTGCAATATACTTTGACTCAATCGTTGAATCTGCAGTTGTCTTTTATTTGGAACTCTTTCAACTGACTACTCCACCATTCAGTATGAAAACATAACCTGACTGGGATTTGAAATCATCCTGGTCAGATTGAAAATTGACATATGTATGCCCGCTCACTACGAGATCTCCATCTCTATATACCAAGAATATATCATTCGTCCTTCTCAAGTACTTTAGGATATTCTTGACGACCACCCAATGTCACTCACAAGGATTCGATTGATATCTGCTCATAACACTTAAAACATACGATATATTGGGTCTTGTACATAACATAGAATATATGATTGATCCTATTGTCGGCGCATACGGGATCAAGCTCATGCGAGTCATCTCTTATCTTGCATTTTGGGACATATAGATTTCAAGAGTTTTATCCCATGAGTTATTGAAAGAAACCCTCTCTTGGACTGCTTAATGTTAAACCTCTTTAGCACTTTATCTATATATGTAGGCTGTGAAAGACTTAGCAACTTCCTTGATCTATATCTATAAAATTTTATTCCTAATGTATAAGTTGCCTCTCGAAGGTTTTTCATGGAGAAATTCTAAGACAACCAAAATTTGACCGATTGCAAACTTAAGATATCATTTCATATTAGTAATATGTCATCCACATATAACGCAAGGAATATGATAACACTCCCACTAACCTTTTTGTACACAAAAGGTTCATTTGGAATTTGTGAGAAATCAAACTCTTTGATTGTTGCATCAAATTGGATGTTCCAACTCCCAGATGCTTGCTTTAATCCATAAATGGATTTCTGAAGCTTGCATACCTTTTTGCTATCTTTATGAATCCTTTAGGTTGTATCATATACACTTCCTTAGTTAGGTTTACAATTAGGAAAGTTGTCTTCACATCTATTTGTCATATCTCATAATCATAATGAGCAGCTATTGCTAGGAGTATTCTAATGGATTTAAGCATAGCTACGGGGATAAAAGTCTCGTCATAGTCAATGTCTTGTCTTTAACCATAACCTTTAACGACTAGTCCCACTTTATAGGTAATCATAATACCATCTAGGTCGAATTTCTTCTTGAAATTCACTTGCATCCTATGGGTTTTAGCCCTTCGAATGGGTCAACCAAAGTCTAAACTTGGTTTTTAAACATAAAATCCATTTCGGACATCATGGCTTGAAGTCATTTTTTAGATTTAACTCTTCAGAGCCTCTTCATAGGTTGTAGGCTCATTGCCTTCTATGAACAATACGTTATTATATTCACTTACGAGAAATCCATATCTCTTTGGAACATTGCGTATCCTACTTGACCTATGAATATTTTGTGTGTCAGAAGGTTTAACTGTTGTCTCATCTCCTTGAACAGCAATCTCAGGTCATGAACTTCAACAAGTTTAACTTTGTTGCTATTTTCTTCTCTTAGAAGAAGCTCTTTCTCCAAAAAGACAACAGATTTTGAGACAAACGTCTTTTGCTCTAAAACATTGTAGAACTGATATCGAATTGTTTCTTTAGGATATCCTACAAATATACATTTATCATATTTTGCTTTAAGCTTGTTTAATTGAATCTGATTCATGTAAGCTGGACAATCCCAAACTTTTATATGAGAAAGATAGAGTTTTTTATAGTTCATATCTCATATAGAGTAACATCAGCTATTTTCAAAGGGACTCTATTTATTACATAAACAACAATCTCGAGTGCATAACCCCAAAAGGATTTCGGTAGATCTATTAAGCTCATCATTAACCTTACCATGTCCAACAAAGTTTGGTTTCTCCTTTCAGCTACACCATTATGTTGCGATGTGTAAGGTGGAGTCTATTGGGATACAATCCCATTATCCCTGAGATAACTTAGAAACTCCTTGTTCAAGTATTCACGATTGAAGTGTCTTGACACTTTTACTGAGTTTTTTCTCTACTTCATATCTAAATTGTTTGAACATTTCAAATGCTTCAAATTTGTAACTCATCAGATACACATACCCATATCGTGAATAAAGTACATAAAACCATATCTGGTATGAATGGACATTGAACCACATGCATTAGAATGTATTAGGTGTACGTGATAAGTCGACTTGTACCATGTGTAAGTCGACTTACACATGTTCGGTACCGATAAGTCGACTTGTTCATTCGATAAGTCGACTTGTTCAAGGTCGATCTCGTTTATTTGTGCCCTAAAGGCAATCCCTTTAGCGTTTTATTCAAAGTCGTATGCGCACTTTATGAATAAATAAAGAAAAGGCATTATTCATTAATTTGATATTCATAAACATTGTTTATGAATTGATTGGATCTTTAATCGAATTAATGAAGTCCATGATATATGACATAGCATGAAGGAAATTATGATGTGATCATACTACTGAGATTCTGTCATGTGCAATTATGTCAATATCTAAATTCTCCTAGTCATAGGATTAATGAGGCTGGACATCATTAATCCGAATAGACTAGCACATGTCATATTCCTTGATTGGATCAGCGGTAGATCTCGAAGCGTAAATATGAGATATTTAGAATTGACATGTGGATGCTTACTAGCGGTAGTAAGTTCATTGGATGACTGCCATGAGATCATCACATGGATATCTTATCTAAGTGTCGGTGATAATCTCATCATAGCAATGGTGCAAGTATCCTTGGACTTGAGATACTCGAGGATATCTTGAATCTTGATCACGTGCTTTGACTCCATTCCTTGTTGCCTTCCGAGGTAACTCATAGGGTGGTGCTTGGAGTGCGACTTGAGGTATTCAAGATAATTGAGTAGCCAATAAAGGATTCACCACGGATTAGCGAAGAGATACCCGTAGCCTCTTGTCGGGATCATTACTAAAATGGCGGCATGTATGTCATGAAGAGTGTCTTCATTGACATATAAAGTAATGAGTCCCGGACGAGAACCGATATCACTGGGCTAGACTCGGTCTAGTGAGAGTTGACACTTTGACCATACTCATAACCAAGTGGGGTATAGGATGGTGAAAGGACGAATTGCACGGTAATTGTACATGGAAGGGTTCGTGATCCGGTTCGTGATGAATACATCAAACCGATTACTTTCCGGTCAATTGGGGTTATGATGTGTTGCTAGATACCGCTCATGACTTGCTCAGATTAATTGTTAATCTAAGTGGCCAACATAACCGGAGCCTAAAGGGTCACACGCATAAGAGTGTTTGAGAGAATCAAGTAAAATAGTAATTAGACGAGTTCCAATTATGGAGAGCATTAGGATTAAATGGATCCCAATGGGATTGGGATATGTCGATGAGATCGCGACATCGATATTGCTAAGAAAGGTTTAGGAGTTGTTTTAGCATCGGGGCCGAGGTAGTAGGGACAAACCCAGTTGGACTGGACCTTAGCAAATATATTCTAATTAATTAATTAAGTAATTAATTAATTAATTAATTATATATATATATGTACATTTTCGTTGGAATGGGGAAGGGAGAAGAGATAAGCTTTGAAAAGTCAAAGCTTATTAGTTTATTCCATAAAAGAAATGAATGGATATAAAGCCACCACTTGGCTTCATCTTATGGAAGTATTTTTAAATGTTAAAAATCAACATAAGATGGCTTGGTGGAGTGTGATGGTCGACGGTTGGAGGATGGGTGAGAAGAGAAGTGAGTTTCCTTAAGTGTTAAGGTTGAAAGCTTTGAATCTTCTTCTTCTTACTCATCAAGCCATCATCGATTCTCTTCTTCCTCCAAGCACAAGGTTTCAACGTTCTCCTTGACTCTCCAGATGGAGGTAGGTCTAGCGACCTTTAATCTATTCTAGCTATTCCGGGTCAAAGGGTTTGATCCGGTTAGATTTTCTGATCTCTGCGTGGATCACCTTTAGAGATAATCTCTTTTGGCTATTTAGGTTGATGTCTTCATACGGATACCAAGATCCTGGGTTTCGGGAAAGTCCCGGGAACAAAAATTTTTGTTTTCCGCTGCCGATACATGTGATGTACCTCCCGGGATTTTCCTAACATTAGGTCTAATAACCCATTCGTATGTTCACCCTTTCCTTTAAAAGGTAATTTAGTCATCTTGCCTAACAAGCAAGATTCACATATGTCATATGATTTATAATTAAATAACCCTAAGCTATCAATCTTATGTAGCTTAGCTATGCGTCTCTCACTTATATGGCCAAGTTGACAATGCCATAAATAAGATGATTTTAAATTATCCCATTTTTTTATTGTCATTTATATTTAAAATTAGATTGCACATATCTAATACATAAATACCATTGCACAATGTAGCAGCATCATACAACATTTCATTCAACTTAATTGAACAACCATTGCTAGAAAAAGTTAAATGAAATCTTGTTTTATTAAGACATAAGACAAATACAATTTTCTTTGTCACAATGGGTACATAATAGTAATTATCCAAAATTAACTCTAGCCCTTTAGGAAGATACAAAACATAGGTTTCTATGACTAATGTAGTAACCTGTGCTCAATTTCCCACACGTAGGTCCTTCACTCCCTTCTTGAGCAATCTACTATTCATGAGACCTTGCATATCAACACATATGTGTGAGCCACATCTAGTATCTAATACCAAAATGTTATGATCATAAATAATATTAACCTCAATGACAAATAACATGCTTGAAGTAGACGGTGAAGCATCTAATGCCTTATTCTGCTTTAGCGACTCCAGATAGGCTTTATAGTTCCTCTTCCAATGCCCTTCCTTGTTGCAATGGAAGCATATTCCCTTTGGTGTATTGTCCTTTGTCTTCTTCTTGGCTACACCTCCTATTGGCTTCTTGGACTTCTTCTTCTTCTTTTGTTTCCTCTTACGAGAACCAGAAGTAGAGTCCACCAGCATTATAGCCTTACTATCTTTCCTGACAATATGCTTAGCTGTTTTGAGTATATTAACTAGCTCAGGTATCGAAGTGGATATTCGATTCATCTAATAGTTAAGCACAAACTGTGAATAACTATTGGTCAAACCAATTAGAATTAAATATATACTTAATTCATGATCCATTATGAAACCTAAATTGGCTAATATCTCAATAGAGGTATTTGGAAAACAACTGCTAAGCTATTTTTTTAGCTTATTGACTAAAAGTTAATTTTTCGACCATCTTAAAAAGCTATTGATGTGTTTGATGAATGATTTATTGGTTAGCTTATTTAACCCCAATAAGCTTATTTCTAAAAGCACCATAAGAGGAGCTTTTTTGATGATAAACCAAAAATTAATAGGTTAAAAACCAATTATACCCTCCTTTCATAATTTTTGAATCATGCTAATTATGCTATAGTGATATTATGGATAATTCAAACAAAAATCATACATAACTAAAAATCATACATGTATTCTATAGTGATAATTTTTAAACAATAAAGTAAGTTTTTAGTTACAAAACTTGAGTGTTTTACTAATGAAATACGTTTTTGGTTATAAAACAAAAATATGTTATGGTAATAAAATTTTAAGAATGTTCTATGTTTTTATTAGAGTTGAAAACTTAAATTTTGTAAAATTAAATATATAATCATTTCCTTATATTTTTTTACGTCATGCCCTCATAAGTCATTTTAGACTTAAACAATTAATGCTAAACAATTAATTTTACTAAATATCTTTAATAAATAGCTAATGTTATCTCGCGATTAAATCAACTAGTATAATCAACTGTTAACTAACCACTAATAGAATATGTAGCGCCCCAAATTAGGGGTTAGAATATTAAAGGAAGTTAGTACGAATTATGTTTGTTATTTGCTTATTAAATATTTGCTTAATTGTGCATAAGTATTATGGCATGCATTCATGACATTTTCCGGGTATATTAGTTTAATGAAACTTCGGATTGATTTGGACAGTGTTATTATAATTTTAGTAATTTTGTATACTTCCAATATTTTTAGAAATTGATGGAGGATTAGTTTTGAGTTGAAAATTTATTTTGAGAGTCATTATTTTATGACGGCATTTTGGTAAATTTTTGGAAGTTTTCTAGAACTTTTGGGTATTTATTTGTTATAAGAATTCATAACAATGTTTTTGGTTATTTATTACTATTTGGACCTATTAGTCATTTGTTAGTCATATCGCATCCAAACCTACACGCAATCTAATTAAATAGAGCATTATCGTTTATTCTTCACCGAATGCATCCTTTACCCATCCATTAGTAGAGATAATGAAGCCATTCACTCACCAACACCGCTTTAATCGCCTATTGGAGTTTTCTTTGGAAAATCGGTAAGTAGAATTTTACGGTTGGTAATATAGCCAATAGTTTATCATCTGTGAATTACATCTTTGTTTTTGTTTTATTCTTGATCATCTTTGGATTATGGAGACGCCGTTGGTGTTAGCTAATCTAGTAGAGAAAGAAAGGGAAGGAACTTTTAGATTTATCATGTTTGAAGATTAAGATAAGTCGATAGGTTAGAATTGCTAAATAGGTTAGTTGTAAAGTGAAGAAGTTAAAGGAAGGTGATAGAAAAAAAGAAAGAAGAAAAGAAGAAGTTTGAGTCGGAAGTCGAAGGTTGAAGATGATGAACAGTGCAAAATAGTGAACAATGCAGAATAGTGAATTGTGAATAAAGATCTTTGGTCAACGATTAAGAAATAGTCTGGGTCCACGATTAGTCGATGAATAATTGTGTTGCTACAATGCTACGCTTCGGTCTTCGTGAAACGATGTCGGTGATACGATGATCCGTGCGTATTTGTGACCAGTAGTAATACGTATTTTTGTCACCCAAAAATAATTTATTAAAAGGTATAACGACTAGGTAATAACGGCTAGTTAACGGTACAAAAACAGCTAGTTTACAAAAATGCTCTATAAATAGATACTACTCCTCCATCATTTACTTCATCCCTTACTTCAAAATTTATTCTTGACGAAAACATAATTTCAAATGTTGTCCGCTATCTCATTTTTTTTGTCTACTTCTTATCATTATGTATCTTTGTTTCATTCTTAGTGTAGAGCTAAATGATTCAGCTCGCACTCTTTTTCTCTTCTTAGCATGTCCTATGATCCCTATGTTGCTTATTGACATAGCATTTGAGAATTAATGTCATATCTATTCATTAGTTCTCTCTAGTGTATAATGATTTTGTACATTTTCAGATTTAATTGGTAACGAATACTATGAGTTTTTGATTAATCCACGAAATTTGTCATGAACATGCATCATACTCGGTTATCATACGATAATTAAACCTGATAATAATTTGTGTCCGTGTTCCTATTATAGAGGAAAGACCAACGCCGGATATTGCTAGACAATAAACACTAAGGGCAATTTAGGTAAATGTCCAGTAACACATCGATGTTAAGTAAGAGATCCGGACGGTCTCACTTTAATTTGTTCTGTACTGATTGTGTATTGTTCCTGACAATGAATGTCCAAGTGCTTATGTGTCTTTGTCTTGATTGTGTCTTATTAGGACAATGAGCGTCCGAGGCGATTGTTGCATGATTATTTTATTGGAAGTGCTCATTTTATTGCACATGAAATGTCTGAAATGATTTGTTCTGTCCGAGTTGGGTAAATAGGCATGCCTAGAAGGGTCTGCAGCTGCTCATGGACACATTTGTGTCGAGACTTCGGTCTCTCCTGAGACACTTCGGTGTTGAGACTTCGGTCTCTCCTGAGACACTTCGGTGTCGAGACTTCGATCTCTCCTGAGACACTTCGATGTCGAGACTTCAGTCTCTCCTGAGACACTTCGATGTCGAGACTTCGGTCTCTCCTGTGACACTTCGATGTCGAGACTTCGGTCTCTCCTGTATAAGTCTCGTTACCCACTTCTATTCATGGACTTCTGATATAAAATCTATTCTGAAGTGCATTTTGCCTGATTATTAATCTCTGAATGCATGCTGCTATTGTTATTGTGAAAAGAAATCGGTTAATTTAGATAAATGATTACTCACTAAGCTATAAGCTTAGCACAGTGGATTTGCCCCGTGTTGTTGGGCCCCGAACTTTAATTGGATGTCAGAATTATTAAATGAGAAATTAGTGATGTTAAATGTTTATTTGGGTAATTTGAATTGGAGAAATTTTAAATGATATTTGGGGGTTAAAGCGTGAAATGGGTTTTTGTGTATGTTGTATTATGGGTAACATCTTTATAATTGAAAAAGTAAGTTTGTATAGTTACTATTTATGTAACTTCTTTGAAATTGCAAATTTTGAGACTTCGATTTATTGGGGCTAGAAATGCCCACTAAAGCTTTGTAAAGAACCTTTTATTGTGTTCTACC
This sequence comes from Erythroxylum novogranatense, assembly GCA_029891385.1. Classification (NCBI taxonomy): domain Eukaryota; kingdom Viridiplantae; phylum Streptophyta; class Magnoliopsida; order Malpighiales; family Erythroxylaceae; genus Erythroxylum; species Erythroxylum novogranatense. The sequence continues at coordinate 33,019,027 of CM057233.1, read as the reverse complement.
AATGCTTGTTCAAGTATGACCTTGCATTGATTTGAAAATGTGCCATAAGTTGTGTATATGAACTTTGTGAATGAACTTTGTGTGATATGTGGTTGCTTTCAAAATTTATTCTAAAAGTATGTATTTTGTGGCTTATGGATGATTTGAGAAATGGCTTAATGTTTGTCATAAGAATGTGTTGAATGAATTGTATATGGAGGATTTAAGTATGGAAAGAATGAGTATTTTGTATATGTATTATGTTATAGATTAAGTTGTGAAGATTGAATCGTGCTTGAAGTAGATTGGACGAAGAGTATTGTGGTAGTGAGGAAAATGTGAAATCAAGATGGAAAGAATGGATTGGTCTTGATGACTTTGAGGCTTTAAAGAGATATGTATATGTTATGAAATGTCGAGTGAATATTATGAGTTAATGAAAGTTAAAATGAATGAGTTGATTAAGATGATTGAAATGGAAGTTGAAAGGTAGGAAATAAAGATTGAAAGAGTGAGAATTGGAAGAATTAGTGAAGGTGTGAAAATATGAAGAATTATGAAAGTTTGACTTTTGGGGATGAATAGTTGACTTTTGATTTAAGTGAAATTTGATAAAATGATATTCATGAACATGTAGTGCTTGTTGAGGGCTTTGGTAGCCATAAAGTTTGCGAATTTTCGATATCGGGCTAGAAGTTATGATAGATTGAAGTTTTGATGTTATTTAGGTGATTGAAAACCGAGACGATGCCTTCGTAGCAAAAACCAGGCGATGCACTGTAGCAAAAACTAGGCGATGCACTGTAGCAAAACCAGATGATGCATCAGTAGCAAAACCAGACGATGCATCATGGCAAAAACCGACGATGCCTTCGTAGCAAAAACCGCACGAGGCATTGTAGCAAAACCAGCTGATAGGAAAAGTGGACGCTACAGAATGTAGGAGATAGAATCAGCCTTTGTAGTCTTCATGAGAGTTATAGATCTAGATGTCTACTTTCTAACCGTCCAAGAATGAAGTCATTTCGACACCTATAGAGAAAGTTATGGCATTTTCATAAAACATGTCTGATAGAAATCAGAGGATGGAAAAACCAGCTGATGAAAAATCAGCTGAAGCAAAAGCAGACGATATGGACTTGATATCGATAGATTTAGACAAAATTTCCTTCTTGAAAGTTGTAGATCTCTCTTTTCTCTATGAGATAGATACCAAGTTTGCCCAATTTGGATATCGGAGTCAAAAGATATGATCTATATAAGTGGACATGTCTGGATAGAAAAACCAGGTGATAGAAAAACCAATGATAGAAAAACCGGTGATAGGAAAACCGTAAGATGCAAAAATCAGACGAAAGATTAATTGAGACATTTGACCCTTTTAGAGACTGAATTTGGATTTAAGTTCTTCATGAACATTGTAGATCAGTCTTTTCTCTATGAAATAGACATCAATTTTGTCCAATTTGGAGTTCGGAGTTAAAAGTTATAAGCGTTTGAAGTTTGGAGGAAAAATCGGTGATGAAAATCGGTGATGCAAAATCAGTGATGGAAATCAGTGATCCAAAAATCAGCTGATGCAAAATCAGCTGATGGAAAAGTCGACGAAGGAAATCAGGCGATGAACAGTAAATCAGGCGATAGAAAATCAGGCGATGAGCGATAAATCGACGATAGAAAATCGATGATGAGCGATAAAGCGATGGAAGGAAAACAATCTGCACACAGATCAGTATTTTGAGGATATATGAAGCTACAGAGCTCAGATTGAGGTGATTCAAATTGGAGATTAAACTAAAGTTATAAGGCTACAACTTTGATGAAGAACCCCGATCAAGATGGAGCCTCTAAGACTGTCGGATATTGGAATGAAACTCGGTGCAGTGTGTAGTCTCGATTTTTATGCGAGTCCGATAGTATTTTGGCCATAACTTCTTCGTTTTAGATCCGAATTGAGCGTGGTTTGTTGCGTTGGATTCGTATGATCGAGGAGAACATTATGAAGAAGAAATTTTTTTGTAAAATTCCTTTATTTACCTGATCAGAATTTGGAGCCAAGATATCAACTTTTAAGGGCAATTTTGGAAGAACACTTAAAGAGTTAAGTTAGTAGGCTTATAAGGAGGGGCATGAGAGTCTTTCCTCATTCATTAAATGACATGGCATGTGGATGTAGTATAAATAGAGGAGAAGCAGGCTGTGGTCGTGAGAGTTAGAAAGCAGAATAAAGAGAAACAAAAGAAAGAAAGAAAGAAGAGAAAAGAGAAGAGTGGGTTTGGTGGAAGGAGAAAAGAAAGGACAGCAGCTAGGGTTCGATTTTGTGAGTTTTCCAGGAGGATTTGAACATGCTCCAAGAGGGAAAAGATGAAGGATGAAGAGAGCTCTAGGATGAGCTAAGAAAATCCAAAATGGTGAAGAGTGAGGTAAAGTCGATTTTCAAGCTTGAAGCTTTTCTTAAAATTTTGGTGTAGAATCATGGAAAATATTATGGTTTTGTGGATTATGAAATTAGTTGTGATGTCTATGCTAAGATGGTGGTTTAATTTTGGATTAATGTGAGTTAGGGTTTATGCCCAATTTTGGAAATTGGGGCTTTTGTAAATTGATGCATTAGATAGCTTGGAAATATGTTGGAATTGGGTTTCCTATAGTAAATTTTGAGGGTTATGGTATTTATGATGATGAATTTGGATGATTTCGGTCTAGGAAATTTCAAAGTGGGCGAAAGAAAGAAGCTTCAGAGAAATTAGAGCTTTGGACAAGTTCTAGCATGGATTCGAGGTGGGTATCCGTTTATAATAGAATTTATAAGCCATTACCGCTTTCTTTAAACAAAGAGATTTTCGACTTAAATTGCATCATAATTGTTGCATCATTGCATAAATGATTTGAAAAATCATTTTGATTCGATCATGAAATTTTGATGAATTGCAAAATACATTGTGTTATGCCTTGAAAGACTTCATGGTACGTGTATATTCGGAAAAGAGCATTTGATAAATTGATTTGAGCATTATATGTGCTTTTGTGTGGGCGAGAGAGTAACGTTGTGATAGTCTCGTGCGTAGACAAAAATAATGTGATAGCCTTCTCCGGCTGCCCGCCAGGGCTCTGAGATCCAAAATGGACTCGTTGTGTTTCCAATAAACTTGGTTTATTTGGCGTGTTCTGGAACTCTCTAGCCATTTGTGTGTGCATTGCTTACGTGAATTGCCAAGTTGATGCATTCATGTCTTGTGACCTATGGATTTGTGGCTGAAAGCCTAAGGCGTATCTGATTTGTAAAATGTGATTTTGATTATAGCGAAAAGAACTTCTTCAAAATGTGCTTTACTGATTTCAAAGAAATGTTTTCTAAGACCGTAAAAGAAAAAGATTTCAAGAGTTTTGCTTATTGTTTTGTTATAAGCTGTTACCCGTTGGCGTAAGCTCACCCCCATTACCATCCACGGTAATGAGAAGAAGATCCGTGAGCGAAAAGAGGGATTTTGTATCTTTGTATTTGCATTTGGATTTTTTATATATTGTGATTGTATTGTGGCTTGTAAGGCCATTAAAATTTGTATATGATTATGGGATGGGATTATGTAAGTGAAATAGGGTTAGTATTTATGAATGTGAATTATGATCATGACTTGAGATATGACCGAGAATTATGGAAGTGTTTAGATATAGGATTGTAAATGTGTATGATGGGATTCCTGGACGGGAGGTCCAAGATTTGTGTGATGGGTTGGAAATATTGAAGTGCTTTTGTGTATGGATTTGTGTATGGACATGATATGGAAATTACGTATGAATGGCGTGAGATGGATTGACGAAATTCAAATATTTGGTAATAAGCGAAATTGGGATAAAGAGATATGATTGTGCGAATGATAAAATGTTTTCGAATCTGACGCGATATGATCGAATATGAAGGATTCAAAGGATTGAGGAATTGATGAAATACAAATTGGAAATTGAAACTACTTTGAACAATGTGTAAGTGGAAAAAAAATGAAGCGATATTAGTTAAGTCAGCGATTAGATTCGTTATGAGTTGGGTTCCGAAAACGGGTCCCAACATGTGTAGGTTCAGAACGAGGAGATTAAAGACTGGGACGAGTCAACCGCAATGGCCAAAGGAGTCTATTTTTGTATTGTTGACCATGTTTTTAGTTAACACTTTTGGGCCCGTAATAACGTTGAATTTGTTTTGACGATATGATGTGATGTATTATAAGCCTTTATTTGAGATGTTGTGTGTGAACTAGTCTGATTTGATTGTATTGTCTTGGGTGGCATCCACATATCCTCCAAGGGGGTCTTTGGGTGTTACATCTTTTGGTATCAAAGCACCTGGTTTAGGCGATTCTAGTTTAACCAATGCTTGCCTATGGTTTGCTGTTGAGTGTTTACGTTGTGTTATGGCCTAATGCGGTATCCCATGTTTTGTCTATATGAAGCACGATGGAAGGATCTCACGAGATTGTTGACGAAGTTGCTGAGAGTAATCAGCCGGAGCAAACACGTTCGGAAACACCAGGACCATCAAGGGTCAATCGAGGAGAAGCTGAGGTTCCACCTCCTCCTCCAGTTCAGGGAGAAGCTTTGCTTAAGCTGTCCCAGGATATGATGACTTTGGTGCATCGGATGACAATATCTAAGGCTCCGATTGATCAATTGAGGAAGTATGGGGCTGAGGAATTTACTGGAACATCCCTGGAAGAATCTGAAGGAGCCGAGTTCTGGATTGAGAAGGTGAAGTGGGTACTGGACGAGATTAGTTGTCCAGTAGAGCAGCTGGTGCATTGTGTTGTTTCCCTTCTACAGGGAGCAGCGTATGAATGGTGGAAGTTCATTATGAGGAGTCCCCAACTACCGGTCCCACTGACTTGGGATTTCTTTGTCCAAGAATTTAGAGCCAAGTATGTGACTGAGGCGTCCAGGAAGGAGAAATGGAAGCAATTTCTGAACCTGAGGCAGAGAAATTTATCAGTTGCTGAGTATGATCGGGAGTTCAACCGACTCAGTAAATATGCCCCTGACTCTATGTTTACTGAGGAATTCCGTTGTCATCAGTTTGAGGACGGATTGCATGATTCTATTAAGGAGCATCTGGCAGCGTTTACTTTGCTACAACAAGTGACTTACCACCAGTTGGTACAAGCTGCAATCAAGGTCGAAAGACAAGAGACGATCAGAAAAGAAAGAAGTCGGGAAGGTAGTTTCTCTACTCCAAGAAGTGATCAGAGATCTGTGATGCGAGGAAGGCAACAAAACTATCCTACATCGACTGCCTCTAGTAGAGATTCCATCGGGAGTCGAGGTTCTAGTGCTCCAGAGTGCCCACACTGCTCTAATCATCATTGGGGTGTCTGTTGGAGAGTTACAGGTGCATGTTTTGGTTGTGGCAGTGGTTGTGGCAGTACAGATCATATGGTTGCAAATTGTCCTCGGAGACAGTCTGGGATAGCACAAGCCAGTAAAGAGGTTTTTCATGCATCAGTTGCAACCAGAGGTCGAGGAAGAGGTCGAGGCGGATATCAGCAGAGCAGAGCTAATCTGAGTACCCAGTCAGAAACTGTGACTCGACCAGCTGTACCTGTTGCTTCAGCTCGGGCTTATGCACTGAAAGCTCGTGAGGATCAGGATGCACCAGATGTCATTGCTGGTATGGTTTCTCTCTTTGATTCTATAAAGTATGCATTATTTGATCCTGGATCGTCGCATTCATATATTTGTGCTGAAGAAATGTTTGATAAGGAGATATGTATAGATCAGTTAGAATATGACATGCATGTAACTAGTCCTCTGGGTAGTTGTGTGTTGGTGCATCAAGTGGTTAGAAATTGTCCAGTTATGATCCAAGGAAGGGAGTATGCAGCGGATCTGATTAAGTTGCCGTTTCACGAATTTGATTTGATTATGGGTATGGATTGGCTGTCGAAACATCAGGCAGTAATCGACTGTAAGGCGAAGACCGTTTTCTTGAAGAGGCCCGACCAGTCTGAGATTGTATTTCGTGGTGGTTGCACACGAGCTCTAACCAATGTAGTATCTGCTATGCAAGCTCAAAAGCTTCTCAGGAAGGGGTGTGAAGCTTATCTAGCTTTTGTACTTGATACCCAGAAGGAAGGTGCTAAGGAGAAACCGCTTGAGATTCCCATAGTGAATGAGTTTCGGATGTTTTCTGAAGAATTGCAGAGTCCCTCCAGAGAGAAGTGGAGTTATCTATCAGTGATGCACGATGCTGCTCGATATCTAGAACACCGTATAGAATGGCTCTCTTGAGTTGAAGGAGTTGAAGTTGCGATTCTGAACTTCGGATAAGGGTTTATTAGACCCGATGTATCACCGCTGTAAGTGCGCGGTGTTGCTCGTAAGAAGAAGGATGGTACATCGCGCATGTGCATCGATTATCGGCGGTTAAATAGGGTCACAATGAAGAATAGGTATCCTTACTAAGGATTAACGATCTATTTGATCACCGAGAGATGCAGGAGTGTTTTGAAGATAGATCTGCGATCGGGTATTATCGACCGGGTAAAGGATGTGGATATCTTGAAGATCGCATTTAGGACCCGTTATGGACATTCTGAATTCCTAGTAATGCCGTTCGTTAACTAATGCTCAACAAAGATTTATGGATCGATGAATCGAGTATTCAGGCCTTATCTGGACCAGTTTGTTGTGGTGTTTATTGATGATATTCTGGTCTATTCCAAGAATGAATATGAGCATATTGAACATCTCCGAATTGTATTACAGACCCTGCGGGAAAGGCAGTTGTATGCTAAGTTGAGTAAATGTGATTTACGGCTTCGGAGGTATCATTCCTAGGGCATGTTGTCTCATCTGAAGGAATTAGAGTTGATCTAGTAAGATAGAGCGGTTGTTAATTGGAAGCCACCAAGGAACGTGATGAGGTGAGAAGTTTTACGGGTCTCATTTGGTTATTACCGTCGATTTGTTAAAGGGTTTTCAGTGATAGCATCCCCTTTAACTAAACTGTTACGGAAAGGAGTGAAGTATGAATGGTCTGATAGATGTCAGAGTAGCTTTGATCGGTTGAAATGTATGCTTACTGAAGCTCCTGTATTAGTTCAACCTACTTCTAGTAAGGAGTATGTTCTGTATACTGATGCATCTGGGATTGGATTAGGTTGTGTTTTGATGCAGGAAGGGAAGGTAGTTGCTTATGCTTCTCGGCAACTAAAGACTCATGAACAGAATTACCCTACTCATGATCTGAAGCTTGCAGCAGTAGTGTTTGCCTTAAAAATTTGGCGACACTATCTGTATGATGAAAGGTGTAGAATTTTTACAGATCATAAGAGTCTGAAGTATCTGCTTACTCAGAAGGAACTTAATTTGAGACAACGGCGTTGGTTGGAATTATTTAAAGACTATGATTGTATTGTAGACTACCATCCGGGTAAGGCTAATGTTGTAGCAGATGCCTTAAGTCGAAAGACTATCTCGGCTTTATCACCGGGCGATTGGATGGAAGTTGGGATCGATGGAGCCTTGATGGCTCGATTGATAGCAAGGCCCACGTTGAGACAGAGATTTGTAATGCTCAAAGAGTCGATGATAAGTTACAACAACTTATCTTGGCTACTCGGGAAGGTAAATGATCGATTTTTACTGCGGTGATAGTGAATTGTATTATAAGGACCGGTTGTGTGTGCGCCTAATGATGAATCAAGAAGAAGATATTGTTTGAGGCTCATAATACAGTATTTACTATGCATCCGGGTGGAAATAAGATGTATCAGGATTTGAAGCAGTATTACTGGTGGTCAGGTATGAAACGGGATGTTGTGGATTATGTGTTGGATCGCGTACGGTCCGAGTATTCACAATACACTGCGGAAAAAGACCATACAACAACATGAGTATAATCGAGAATACCAAAGATGTACGAAAATACCTTATTTTCGTGGATAGATTGCTTCTTTTCAGATTCCAAGACACTGCAAAACGCGAATGCCCTCTACCGGTATCCACACGAGCATGCACGATCCGGGCTGCGGCTGTGGTGTGCTAACACGTTCTGAAACTCTTCCGAACGCCGCACGATTATTCTCTTGGATGGCGGCTAGGGTTTTGTCTCTTTCTTCCCTTAACCTTATGAGACCTAAGCTTCTTTACTTATAGAGAAACCCTAATCCCATTTAGGCCCCATTAAGTTTCGGCCCACTATATCTTATATAATAAAAGCCCGAAAACTTAATTCAATCTAGCCCAATAAATATATCTAAATATAGTTATTCAATACCTAATAAATTAGGCCCAAGAGAATAAGCTCAGATCACATTGCTCTTTGTGTGCGACCCTGTAGGCTCATTTGATGTTGGCAATGGGCTTGATCACACTTCAAGGCCCATAAGTCATAAGCAGCCTCTAGCAAGACATTATGACTACCTAAATCAAATGAGGATCGATAATCCGATTTAACCTGTAACTATGGTTATAGGCTCAGTCCTTTTGTAACACGATATCAAGATTAATCACAAGGCATGGTACATGTCAACCTTTGATTAATCATAGTTTCTTGATCCCTAAGTTGACTGATTATAACAAATGACATTGATGACTCTTTATCAATTCATTTGAGCACGGCCATGCATTTCTTCAATCACACTTATCAAGAGGCCCAAATGATATCTCTCTCACTTAAGAGAGGTACAAATCTCATCTACGTCATTCACATCCCTCCTCATGATTCATTTGATGTCGAACATAAGACTACTTGTTATTCGGTTAAAAATAACTTAGTATAATATCAAAACACCGAATTCCTCATGTAGGGAACCATGATGACTTCAGGTCAAAGGACTAAAGTCAAACCATATAAAGAATCACTAATGACATGAAACCATGTAGTATTCTTTATGTGGGTCGGTCCAATATATGTTCTCTAACATATATCTATGTTTTGATTTAATATCTCATATCCATGATCAAGAAACGTGATCATCAATCGTAACACATACTAGTCTTAATTCATTATTGTTCCACCAATAATGATCGACCGTGACGATCTAGAATAGTATTATAACGCTTATGGTTTTACTATCAAGTCACATACTTGATGACATAAGTCTAATACCATTCATGGAATGTAAATCACATTACATGAAATACATGCATATATGAAGGAATACCTCATAATATTTTATTAACAAGTCATAATGTTAATACATGAATCACAAATATCCATTGGCCTAGGGCACACTACTAACAATCTCCCACTTGCACTAGGCCTAATCGGTCAGATATTTAATACCCATAGACCTCGTATGACTCTCATGTTTAGGCTATGGAAGAGGCTTAGTAAGTGGATCGGCAATGTTGTCATCTGTGCCCACTTTGCATATCTTCACGTCTCCTCTCCCAATGATCTCTCTAATCAGATGGAAACGTCTGAGTATGTATTTGGATCTATGATGTGAGTTTGGTTCCTTCGCCTGTGCTATAGCCCCATTATTATCACAATAAAGGTCTATAGGACTTGCAATGCTAGGAACAACTCCAAGCTCAGTAATGAACTTCTTGATCCATACACTTCCTTAGTGCATCTCGATGCAAAGAATGTACTCAGCTTCAGTTGTAGAATCAGCAACAGTGTCTTGCTTTGAACTTTTCTAGCTCACTGCACCTCCATTCAAATAGAACACAAAACCTGATTGCGATCTAAAATCATCAATGTCAGACTGAAAACCAGCATCAGTGTAACCATTTACAACGAGCTCTTCTTTAAGTCCTCCATAGACTAGGAACATATCCTTAGTTCTTCTCAAGTACTTAAGGATATTCTTAAATGCTATCCAGTGACTCTCACCATAATTAGATTGGTATCTACTTGTTATGCTCAAAGCATATGAGACATCTGGTCGAGTATATAACATGGCATACATGATAGATCCAATTGCAGATGCATATGAAATCTTACTTATGCGCTCAAGCTCTTTACCTGAAGTAGGACGATCCTTCTTCGAAAGCTTGATTCCATGTGACATAGGCAAGAATCCTCTCTTGAAATCTTACATACTGAATCTTTTCAGTATCTTATCTATGTATGTACTCTGACTTAGGCCTATAAGCTTTCTTGATCTATCTCTATAGATCTTAATGCCTAAAACATAGGCAGCCTCACCTAAGTCTTTCATTGAGAAACGTTTCTTTAACCAAATCTTGACACTCTGTAAGGTTGGAATATCGTTTCCAATGAGCAATATGTCATCAACATATAAAGCTAAAAAGACAACAGCACTCTCACTAACCTTTTTGTAAACACAAGGTTCATCTTCATTCTTGATGAATCCAAACTCTTTGACAACTTCATCAAAACGAAGATTCCAGCTTCTTGATGCTTGCTTCAAACAATCCATAAATGGATCTTTGAAGCTTGCACACCTTTCTCGAATTCTTAGGATGGACAAAACCCTCAGGTTGTATCATATATACATCCTCAAGTAAGTTTCCATTAAGGAAAGCCTTTTTGACATCCATTTGCCATATCTCATAATCGTAGTATGCAGCTATGGCAATAAGAATTCTAATGGATTTGATCATGACCACTGGACAAAATGTCTCATCATAATCAATTCCATGAACTTGTCGATAACCTTTAGCAACAAGTCTTGCTTTATAAGTGTGCACATTTCCATCCATGTCGAGTTTCTTTTTGAAAACCCATTTACATCCAATGGTCTTCAAGCCATCAGAAGGATCAATCAAAGTCCAAACTTGATTGTCATACATGGATTGCATCTACGCTTTCATGGCCTCTAACCATTTAGCGATTCTCGACTTTCCATAGCTTCGATAGGTTGTGGGCTCATTATGATCAATGAGCATCACATTATCATCATCAGTAATGAGAAATCCATATCTCTCGGGCTCATGACGAATCCTATCAGATCTACGTAGGCCTTGTGTTGTTGAAGGTCGCCATCAACATCTTGTGAGCTCGTTTGAAGATCCTTTTAGGCTCAATGTCATTTTGTGAAACTTGAATTTCTTCAAGTTGTACTTTACTCCCACTGCTTCCTTTGGAAACAAATTCCTTCTAAGAAGAAACCATTTTGAGCAACAAACACTTTGTTCTCGATGGGATGTAAAAGTAATATCCTTTAGTTTCCTTAGGATATCCCACAAAATAACATTTTTCAGATTTGGGTGCCAACTTGTCAGAATTGGGCGCTTCACATAAGCCTCACAACCCCAAATCTTTAGAAAAGATAAATTGGGACGCTTCCAATCCATATCTCATAAGGTGTCTTTTCTACACCTTTGAAGGAATACGGTTCAATATGAATGTGCAGTTTCTAAAGCATAGCCCCGTAAGTATTTTGGAATATCGGTTTGACTCATCATTGATCGAACCATATCTAATAGAGTTCGATTTCTCCTTTCGTAAACACCATTCCATTGAGGAGTTCTGGAGGAGTCAATTGTGAAACAATTCCACAATCCTTAAGATAATCATCAAACTCTTGGCTTAAATATTCACCTCCTCGATCGATCGAAGGATTTTAATATTCTTGCCAAGTGATTTTGTACTTCATTCTTATACTCTTTGAACTTTTCAAAAGATTCAGATTTGTACTTCATTAAATAGACATACCCATATCTACCAAATCATCTGTAAAAGTAATGAAATACAAATAACCTCCTCTCACGATATGCTAAAAGGACCACATACATCGGTATGTATAAGGCCCAATAGCTCATTGGCCCTTTCCCTTTACCTGTAAAGGGGCCTTTGTCATCTTACCCAAGAAACAAGAATCACATGTCTCAAAAGATTCAAAAGAATCAATGAATCCATCTTGATGGAGTTTTGAAATGCTTTCGCTTACATGGCCTAAACGACAATGCCAGAGATAGGTTGGGTTCAAATCGTTAGATTTAAACTTCTTGGTATTTATGTTATAGATGGGCTCATTTGTAACAAACTCAAGGTCTAGAGTATAAATGTCATTTAATTGTCGCATGATGCCATATAAAATGTCATTCTTATAAATGGAAATACTTCTATTCTCAATAGAAAATTTAAATCCATCATTCTCTAAACAAGCAAAGAAATAATGTTCCTACTCATAAGTAGGTACATAATAACAATTCTTGAGTTCCAAAATGAGCCCAAGAGGCAAAATAAGATCATACGTCCCCACGGATAAAGCAAAGAACTCTTGCTCCATTTCCCACGCCAAGTCGATCTCACGGACATCAATCTTCTAGTCCTTCTTAGACTCGCACATTAGTACAAATGTGAGTTGCAGCTCCGTATCTAATACCCAAGATGCGTAAGGAGTAAAATTGATTTCTATAACAAACATACCAAGAAGAAGCGATCGCTATTCTTCTTCTCTTTCATTTTTCCAAATAGAGTTTGCGGTTCCTTTTCCAATGACCGGGTTCATTGCAATGAAAGCAAACTCCTCCTCGGGTGCCTTAGTCTTAGCTTTAGGCTCGAGCTTGGGCTTGACTTGGGTACTTTATCTTTGTCTTTCTTGTGCCCTTCTTCTTGAAAGTTTTTCCTTTTGAATCACAAGAACTTCATTGGTGGTCTTAACCTTTCCCTTTAAGTTCTCTTCATCGCCAGCATCCCATGCAATTCGTCAATGGACTTCTCCATATTATGCATGTTGTAGTTAAGAATGAACTGATCATATTCATCACTCAAAGATGCTAGAATAAGATCAGTTGCCAATTCTTGACTAACAGGTGCACCTAATTTCTCAAGATAATGAATGTAACTCTTCATCTTGAGAACATGAGCACTCACAGGTGTGCCAGGAGTCATCTTGCATGAATTCAATGCCTTAGTGGTTCTAAATCTCTCTTGGCGTGCTTGCTCTTGAAACATAGCTTCCAGTTGAGCAAGCATGTCATAGGCCTCCATTTCCTCTAAATCCTTCTGAAGGTCAGAGATCATGGCGCCTAACATAAGGCATGACACATCCGTAGAGTCATTGATATGCTTCATGTAAGCATCCTTTTGAGCCTTAGGTGCATTTGCCGGTGGTTCCTCAGGGATGGGCTCTTCTAAGACATAAAGTTTTCTTTCTTGCTTGAGAACAATTCTCAAGTTCCTATACCAATCTAGGAAATTTGTTCCACTAAGTTTTTCTTTCTCTAAGATAGATCGCATAGACAGGTTTGTGGATGGAGTAGCCATAATCTACAAAAATTATGCAATAAGGGTCAACATTCTTATTATTACGAGGTATTAGCTCCCACTCAAATAAATAACTCTCAATTGAAAAATGGGAGAAACAAGATCCATATTTCACCAAGTCCTAAGAAAGCTTTGGCTTAACATTCAAAACTTAGTTATTTAGGTAGAAAACTCTTTTCAATTACATCACATGTAACTCTTGATGAGCTTATGTTAAAATACATCTTATGTACTGCATGTATGTATAAGCCCAATCTTATGCCCTAAGCCCAAAACCGTTTTGATAGCTTAGTCAAGTTTAACCATACTTTACCTATGAATAGCACCATTATTCAATGTCTTCCTAGATGATCCCTACATGCCTTGCTTTGGCAAAACCCACATAAGGATAATCTAGAGATAAACATTAGTAAAGATTTATGGAAGGCATATAAACTTGAAATTATGAAAAGGGTCGTTTTAGTACATTATGAAGGCTACTAATCCTATTAGTAAGGGTGTTTGTACTATGCTATTTCTAATCCTATACTACAACATACTTGAGTATATATATATTAGAAGTATAGAATAGTAACTTACACATGAATATAAATATTAAAAAAATATAAATAAACACATGTAACATCACCCAGAATATATAACACATAACAAATAAACAAACGTAGGAAAATCGCCTTTTTGGGCTTGCCAATGATTGAAAAGTCGATAGTCATTTGTCGATTTGCGCTGACCATTGGAAAAGATTATAGTCGACTGGAAAAGATTATAGTCGACTGGAACAAACGTTTTTCACCAAAAACTCATCTCCGCCCTCCAACCAGTCGACTGGAACACTTCTAGTCGACTGGAAGAGATGCTAGTCGACTGGAACCATTATCAATCGACCGAACGAACGTTTTTAAAAACGCTCATCTCCGCTCTCCAACCAGTCGACTGGAACACTTCTAGTCGACTGGAAGAGATGCTAGTCGACTGGAGTATTCTTGTCCAACATGAATACTTGCGGTTTCTCATTCCAGATCCATGTCTTACATGGTGGAAACCCTAGCAGCCACCACCTGTCGATCAAACGCTTCATGCTTATCATATATTCTCATCAGTACCAAGATAATCAACAGATCCGAAAAGAACATGCATGAAAATAAAAACACTTTCATATCACGCAACCAAAACCGTGAGCACATGTAATCAAAACATGCATATTTTTATCTCTACAGAATCCAAATCCGTAAACACATGTAATCCAAACATGTATATATTTTTTGATTATACAGAAGTCAAAATCGTGAACACATGTAATCAAAAACACGTATATTCACGATTTTACAGAAGAACCTGTCTCTGATACCACTGTTGGATCGCGTACGGTCCGAGTATTCACAATACACTGCGGAAAAAGACCATACAACAACATGAGTATAATCGAGAATACCAAAGATGTACGAAAATACCTTATTTTCATGGATAGATTGCTTCTTTTCGGATTCCAAGACACTGCAAAATGCAAATGCCCTCTACCGGTATCCACACGAGCATGCACGATCCGGGCTGCGGCTGTGGTGTGCTAGCACGTTCTGAAACTCTTCCGAATGCCGCACGATTATTCTCTTGCATGGCGGCTAGGGTTTTGTCTCTTTCTTCCCTTAACCTTATGAGACCTAAGCTTCTCTACTTATAGAGAAACCCTAATCCCATTTAGGCCCCATTAAGTTTCGGCCCCCTATATCTTATATAATAAAAGCCCGACAACTTAATTCAATCTAGCCCAATAAATATATCTAAATATTGTTATTCAATACCTAATAAATTAGGCCCAAGAGAATAAGCCCAGATCACATTGCTCTTTGTGTGCGACCCTGTAGGCTCATTTGATGTTGGCAATGGGCTTGATCACACTTCAAGGCCCATAAGTCATAAGCAGTCTCTAGCAAGACATTATGACTACTCAAATCAAATGAGGATCGATAATCCGATTTAACTCAGAATTATGGTTATAGGCTCAATCCTTTGTAACACGATATCAAGATTAATCACAAGGCATGGTACATGTCAACCTTTGATTAATCATAGTTTCTTGATCCCCAAGTTGACTGATTATAACAAATGACATTGATGACTCTTCATCAATTCATTTGAGCACGGCCATGCATTTCTTCAATCACACTTGTCAAGAGGCCCAAATGATATCTCTCTCACTTAAGAGAGGTACAAATCCCATCTACGTCATTCACATCCCTCCTCATGATTCATTTGATGTCCAACATAAGACTATTTGTTATTCGGTTAAAAATAACTTAGTCTAATATCAAAACACTAAATTCCTCATGTAGAGAACCATGATGACTTCAGGTCAAAGGACTAAAGTCAAACCATATAAAGAATCACTAATGACATGAAACCATGTAGTATTCTTTATGTGGGTCGGTCCAATATATGTTCTCTAACATATATCTATGTTTCGATTTGATATCTCATATCCATGATCAAGAAACGTGATCATCAATCGAACACATACTAGTCTTAATTCATTATTGTTCCACCAATAATGATTGACCAGGGACAGTCTAGAATAGTATTATAACGCTTATGGTTTTACTATCAAGTCACATAATTGATGACATAAGTCTAATACCATTCATGGAATGTAAATCACATTACATGAAATACATGCATATATGAAGGAATACCTCATAATATTTTATTAACAAGTCATAATGTTAATACATGAATCACAAATATCCATTGGCCTAGGGCACACTACTGTGGATTATGTAGCAAAATGTCTGACATGCCAGCAGGTTAAGGCTGAGTACCAGGTTCCATCTGGTTTGTTAAATCCTATTCCTATTCCTCAATGAAAATGGGATAACATTACCATGGACTTTGTCACTGGACTTCCTCTTACGCAAAGGAAGCATGATGCGGTATGGGTCATCAGGATAAGTTCACCAAGTCCGCTCATTTTTACCCGTCATTCCGACTATTCCTTGGATAGGCTTGCAGATTTGTATGTGAATGAGATTGTAAGACTGCATGGGGTACCATTGTCTATTATTTCAGATCGTGATCCTCGATTTACTTCAAGATTATGGAAAAGTTTACAAGAAGCATTGGGTACTCAATGTAAATTCAGTACTGCTTTTCATCCTCAGACAGATGGACAGTCAGAACGAGTTATACAGATTTTGGAAGATATGTTAAGGGGTTGTGTGTTAGAGTTTCCTGGGAGTTGGGATAATTATCTGACTTTGATGGAGTTTGCTTATAACAACAGTTATCAGACGAGCATCAACATGGCACCTTATGAAGCGTTGTATGGTAGGAAGTGTAGAACTCCGGTATGTTGGACGGAGTTAAGTGAAAACAAGATGATCGGGCCAGACATTGTGAAAGATACAGAAGAAAAGATTCAGATAATTCAACAGAGATTAAAAGCTGCTAGTGATCGGCATAAATCTTATGTTGATCTAAAAAGGAAGGATATTGAGTTTCAAGTGGGTGATAAGGTATTTCTGAAAGTGTCACCATGGAAGCATATACTTCGGTTTGGAAAGAAGGGTAAGCTTAGTCCGCGATTCATTGGTCCTTATGAAATTACAAGAGGGTTGGACACAGAGCTTATCGCTTAGCTCTTCCTGGAGAATTGGCCAGATTGCATGATGTGTTCCATGTTTCTATGTTGAGGAGATATCGGTCTGATGTCGCACATAAGATTCCGGTGCAAAAAATTAAGGTGCAACAGGATTTGTCATATGAAGAAGAGCCAATTGCCATATTAGCCAGAGAAGTGAAACAATTGCGGAACAAGTCAGTACCGTTAGTAAAAGTCCTCTGGCAACATCATGGACTTGAGGAAGTAACCTGGAAACCAAAAGAAATCATGAAGGCTCAGTATCCGCAATTATTCAGATCAGGTATGAATTTTGAGGATGAAATTTCTTAAGGAGGGAAGAGTTGTAGCGCCCCAAATTAGGGGTTAGAATATTAAAGGAAGTTAGTACGAATTATGTTTGTTATTTGCTTATTAAATATTTGCTTAATTGTGCATAAGTATTATGACATGCATTCATGGCATTTTCCGGGTATATTGGTTTAATGAAACTTCGGATTGATTTGGACAGTATTATTATAATTTTAGTAATTTTTATATACTTCCAATATTTTTAGAAATTGATGGAGGATTAGTTTTGAGTTGAAAATTTATTTTGAGAGTCATTATTTTATGACGGCATTTTGGTAAATTTTCAGAAGTTTTCTAGAACTTTTGGGTATTTATTTGTTATAAGAATTCATAACAATGTTTTTAGTTATTTATTACTATTTGGATCTATTAGTCGCTTGTTAGTCAGACGCATCCAAACCTACACGCAACGAATTAAATAGAGCATTATCGTTTATTCTTCACCGAATGCATCCTTTACCCATCCATTAGTAGAGATAGCGAAGTCATTCACTCACCAACACCTGCTTTAATCGCACTATTGGAGTTTTCTTTGGAAAGCTGGTAAGTAGAATTTTACGGTTAGTAATATAGCCAATAGTTTATCATACGCGAATTACATCTTTGTTTTTGTTTTTGTTACTGATCATGCTGGATTGCGGGAGACGCTGTTGGTGTTAGCTAATACCGTAGAGAAAGAAAGGGGGAAGGAACTTTTTAGATTTATCATGTTTGAAGATTAAGATAAGTCTGATAGGTTAGAATTGCTAAATAGGTTAGTTGTAAAGTGAAGAAGTTAAAGGAAGGTGATAAAAAAAGAAAGAAGAAAAGAAGAAGTTTCAGAGTCGGAAGTCGAAGGTTAAAGATGATGAACAATGCAAAATAGTGAACAGTGCAGAATAGTGAATTGTGAATGATGTCGGGTCAACAAAGATGTCGATGCGATCGGGTCCACGATGTCTTCTTTGCGATAGCTACGCTTCATATCTCCGTGAAACGATGTCGGTGATCGATACAAATCCGTATTTGTGACCAAGATGTAATACGTATTTTTGTCACCCAAAAATAATTTATTAAAAGGTATAACAGCTAGGTAATAACGGCTAGTTAACGGTACAAAAATGGCTAGTTTACAAAAATGCTCTATAAATAGATACCACTCCTCCATCATTTACTTTATCCCTTACTTCAAAATTTATTCTTGACGAAAACCAAATTTTAAATGTTGTCCGCTATCTCATTTTTTTTGTCTACTTCTTATCATTATGTATCTTTGTTTCATTCTTAGTGTAGAGCTAAATGATTCAGCTCGCACTCTTTTTCTCTTCTTAGCATGTCCTATGATCCCTATGTTGCTTATTGGCATAGCATTTGAGAATTAATGTCATTTCTATTCATTCGTTCTCTCTAGTGTATAATGAATTTGTACATTTTCATATTTAATTGGTAACGAATACTATGAGTTTTTGATTAATCCCGAAAATTTGTCATGAACATGCATCATACTCAGTTATCATACAGTAATTAAGCAAAATAATAATTTGTGTCCGTGTTCCCTATTATAGAGGAAAGACCACTGCCAGATATTGCCGGACAATAAACACTAAGGGCAATTTAGGTAAATGTCTGAGTAACACAGTCAATGTTAAGTAAGAGATCCGGGACGGTCTCACTTTGATTTGTTCTGTACTGATTGTGTATTGTTCCGGACAATGAATGTCCAAGTGCTCATGTGTCTTTGTCTTGATTGTGTCTTTATTTGGACAATGAGCGTCCGAGGCGATTGTTGCATGATTATTTTATTGGAAGTGCTCATTTTATTGCACATGAAATGTCTGAAATGATTTGTTCTGTCCGAGTTGGGTAAATAGGCATGCCTAGAAGGGTCTGCAGCTGCTCATGGACACATTTGTGTCGAGACTTCGGTCTCTCCTGAGACACTTCGGTGTCGAGACTTGATCTCTCTGAGACACTTCGTGTCGAAACTTCGATCTCTCTGAGACAACGATGTCGAGACTTGGTCTCTCTGTGACACTTTGATGTCGAGACTTGGTCTCTCTGTATAAGTCCGTTACCCACTTCTATTCATGGACTTCGATATAAAATCTTACGAAGTGCATTTTGCACGATTATTAATCTCTGAATGCATCTTCTATTGTTATTGTGAAAAGAAATCGGTTAATTTAGATAAATGATTACTCACTAAGCTATAAGCTTAGCACGGTGGATTTGCCCCGTGTAGGTTCAGAACGAGGAGATTAAAGACTGGGACAAGTCAACCGCAATAGCCAAAGGAGTCTGTTTTGTATTGTTGACCATGTTTTAGTTAACACTTTTGGGCTGTAATAACGTTGAATTTCATTTCGACGGTATGATGTGATGTATTGTAAGCACTGTTTGAGATGTTGTGTGTGAACTAGTCTGATTTGATTGTATTGTCTTGGGTGGCATCCACATATCCTCCCAGGGGGTCTTTAGGTGTTACAGAATAAACTAACAGCTAATGCAATCTGTTGATTGCCAAACAGAACCAATATATCTATTCATCTTCAGCATATACTACACTGGAGATGATCTCTCAGCCATCTTAGAGTGAAAGAGCAATCTCAAGGTCTCGAACCTTTCAAATCAAGCTTGCTCATCAAATAGATCCCTTAGATGGTAAACTATGGTGTGAGCATCCATAGCCTCATGTTGTTTTTGTAGTTAGCCAGCATAATACAACTAGCCAACTCACTATCATCTAATAAATTCTTATAAGCTTTCTTATCCTCATTAGAGGCATCACCAGCAGGGGGACCGGGAAGTGGCTCATCTAGGATATATCCTAGTTTCTCAAATTTGAGAACAATTCTCAAATTTCAAGTTAATCTAAGTTTGGTCCTGTTACTATGTTGGAGTCAAGTAGAGAGCATAAGTTCACGCTGGACGAAGACATCGTGGTGATTCAATAACCTAGAAGAATGAGAGAAAGCGTTAGAATGTACATTAATGCATATCGATAAGGACTTTAATCACATGCATTATGGGTCCTAATATTTGATCCGAATCTATAGCCGTCACAACAAATCTAAGAAAACTTATAGTTTTCCTATTGGGTAGATATCCAACATCACTAATAATGACCTTGAGTTTGCCTAACAAGTCACCTTAGGTCAATTGGTAGGTATCATTCATACCAATTGCATTCAGTTATGCAACTATCAACTTGTGCCATCAATTGTTGATTTAGCACACTCATTGGGTTATCAAGCCTTGATGCCCTACATCCCATGTATAATAACCACGTTGACCTTGGTTTTTTCCAACAAATCAACGCTTCCAGTTAGGACTAACCCATTAATTCCGAAATCTAATTTCTATAGTTTGAACGTATTCATGTATAGCGGGGCTTAGGTTTACCCAACAACCCAACACTAAAAGAACTATGGTTCTTGCCATATCAATGAAAGGCGTAAGTCCTAATATTTTGGTTGAGGGATTTGTTTTTAGGTCATCAACACTTGGATATATATATATATAGATTAAGGATGACTCAATTAAATTGGGCCTATGTCTAAAACCACTCTTAAATTGCATCTAATGCATGTAACACACAAAGGAGGTTTAATTTAGGTTGTGACTTAACTATGCATCTAAAGTTTGTGATTCGATTCAACTCTTGAACCGAATCGGGTACTAGTGTTAGTTTTGGATAATTCGAATTATGAATATGATTTTATTAGGAATCCTAAAATTCAATTATTTTGATGTCCAAATTAAATACTTTAATTCTAGTACAATGCCTTTTTCTAGTCACACTAGAAATGTTATGCTCTACTTGGATTAATTCTAAATTAATCCCTAGGGTTTTCAAAATTTCCAAACATCAATTAGTCATCTAAAACATCCCTAGGTCATTTCAAATTTATCAAGACAATTTCGACATAAACCAAAAATATCTTGATGGGAAAGATTATCAAGATAAATGAGTTAACCTACTACATACTAAAGAGACCGATTTGATGTTCAAAATTTTTTCAGAACCCTAATTTCAAACACACGCACTTATCATGCTAATATCATCAAAATAATACATTTCTTATATCATAAAAAATTTAAATGTTTGATAACCGAAACACATACACATAAGTCATTAAACAAGTTAGCCTTATCAGCTTTCAAAAAGCTGACTAATGTTGACTTTAGCTTGATATATTAATTGAATCAAGTTTAAATAATTTTGGAAAAAAATCCAGAGTCTTATACACATTCTAAATGTGCCCAATAAAAAATTCCAAAAGCTAATTCCTACGAATTCTTTATGAACAAAGTGGAATTAGTCAGCACATTATATGTCCAGTTGTTAAGTCAAACCAGACTTCACGTATTAAATAATTTTGATAATAAACAAAGAGAAATAGACGAAAGAAAAATGCAGGGAAAAGGAATTTATACAAAAGGCGATTTGGAAGAAAAAGCAGGCGGAAGGAAGCGGGCAATATACAAAAGGCGAAAGAAAAATGCAGGCGGAAGAAAAGGCATTTATACAAAAGCGCATGTAAGCTTTACGAAGACAAAAAGCGCATAATACGAAGATAAGGCGGAAGAAAGAAACATCGTTTAAGGCAGTTCATGAGCTAAACCAATAATCGTTCTTTAAAGATTCAAGCGGATAGTCAAAGCGATTGAAGTTCCGACTATAAATAAGAGTCGAGATTGAAGAAGAAATAACTTTTGGAAAAAGTGAATGAAACTCGTATTCAATATCTGCCTATCGAGAAAAATTGCGAACTATTTTCGAGTGTATATTGTGAAGAGCAACTCTTTTGTAAAAGCTCTTTATCGCTTTTTCATTTTTGAAAAAGTCTTCTGAGATAACTGAAGAGGCTAAGAGTAAAAGAATACTTCTTTGTTAAGAGACTGAAGAGGCTCGATCTAAAGAATACTTATAATCGTTTGGAGATAGTGACAATCTCGTAAGAATATCGAGGATCGGGCGTAGCCCACGGTTTAGGGTGAACCAGATAAAATTGCTGTGTTTCTCTCTAACTCTTACTTTTCTTAAATCGTAGTTTTCATTATTAACTAAGTTTTCAAACTAGTTAAGAATTGATTCTGATAAGTTTTCCGAAAGAACAAAGCAAGTGTTATTGAAGGATTAAAGAAAAGTTTATCACAATTCAACCCCCTTCTTGTGTATCTTGGTCATATTATTACTCAATTTATTAACGTGTGATTTACTTGATTGGTATCGAGCAAGGTGTTCAAGAATCACTCTAATAAAGTGTGAACTAAAGAAAATGGTGGAATCACACACGTATATTGCGAAGGAGCCTCGGTCACGGACCTCCGGCATTCAATGGTGAAGACTACCACTATTGGAAGGATCGGATGAGATTGTTTATCGAGTCTACTCACATTGACCTTTGGGACATCATCGAGAATGGACCTTACACACCAAGATGATGATAAAATCCAATTCCACGAGAAAGATGGACGGTGAAAGCGTAAAGCAAGATTTCAACTAAACTCCAAAGAAAATTTTCTTGAGTTGTGCATTGAAGCGAAGCGAGTATGACAAAGTGCATGGATGCGATCTCGCTAAAGAAATGTGGGATACATTATCAATTGCACATGAAGGAACAAATCAAGTGAAGGAGTCCAAGATAAGTATTTTGGTGCATCGATCTGAGTTATTCAAGATGAAAGAAGAAGAGACCATTGATCAAATGTTTGGAAGATTCCAAACAATTGTTAATGGGCTAAAAGCTCTTGGAAGAACGTATAACACCAAGACCATGTTCGAAAGATTTTGAGGAGTCTCGCCAAAAGATGGAGACCCAAAGTAACTCACATAAGAAGCCAAAGACCTAAGCGTCTCAAGCTTGATGAATTGCTTGGATCGTTGAAGATACACGAAGAAGCTTGATGCGGAAGATAAGCCCAAAAGGAGAAGTCCATAGCGCTCAAAGCAAGTCAAAAGAATCACAAAATCCGAAGAAGAAAACAAAAAGGAATATATCAAAGGCGTTAAAGATTGAAGAAGCAAAGGATGATGATTCCAACAAGTCAGAATCTGAATCAAGTGATGAAGACGATGAGCTATCTTTCATTTCAAGAAAGATAAGAAGAATGTGGAAAAAGAAGTCCAAAGGAAATTCAACATTTAGAAGGAACAACGGCAAAGACGATGAAAAAGTCGATAAAGCATCCATTACATTATGAATGCAAGAAGCCGGGACATTACAAGTCCGAGTGTCCAATGTTGAAAAGACAACCCAGAAGGAGTAGAGATAACAAGAAAAGCATGATGGCAACGTGGGAAGATCTGGATTCATCAGAATCAGATACAAGTTCACAAGCGTCAGAACATGCTAACATATGTCTGGTAGCTGAAGAAGAAAGTGATGAGGAGGTAACTTCCAGCTATAATGATATACAAGATGCTTATTCAGAATTGTTAGAGGATTCTCATGCTATTCGAAACAATCAAGTCGTTGAAGAAGAAATATGTAGAAAACCTCAAACATACTCATGAGATAGAGAGTGAGAATATAAGTTTGAGAAAGCAAGTTGAGGAATTGAATAACAACAAAATTGTAGATAGATCTCAAGAGATTAATCAATTGAAATCGAGAATTAATAATCTCTCAATTGATCTAGCTAAATTCTAGATAGTACAAAAGGATGAATGAAATGATAGGAGAATACTGAGACATCCGGGATAAAAGCTGGATTAGGGTTTACTAAAAATAAGCTGACAAAGATTACGTAGTAAAATCGGTTGCTCAAAAAAATAAGAAAAGATATCAATCAGATTTTCAGAAAGGTCATCAACATTATCATTCTACACATCATTATCATTCATTACATCGTACTAACCCTAAAGGACCCAAGAGAATCTGGGTACCTAAAAATAAAATAATATCTCCCACAGAAATCCTTCGTTGGAAGAACCAGCAAGCACCATTGGTATATGGACAGTGGATGCTCGCGTCACATGACGGGAAACAAGTCTATGTTCCTAGATCTTGATCAAGAAAGGAGGATCAAGAACTTTTGGAGACAACCAACAAGGAAAGATAATCGGTTTGGTAAGATTGGTAAGAATTCTCATGCATGCATTAATAACGTCTACTAATCGATGGTTTAAAGCATAACTTGATAAGTATTAGTCAATTATGTGATTACGGTTTTGAAGTTTCTTTTAATCAAAATTTTGTGAAGTCGAAACAAAGATGGTTCCATCTTCTTTTCACCAAAAGACGAAACAATCTTTATAAAATTGATTTAGACGTTTTTCAGTCTCAAAATATTTCATGTTTTTTATCTACTGAAGATGAAAGACTGATCTGGCATAAAAAACTAGGTCATGTCAGTTTTAAACATATTTCAAAACTTTTGAAACATGATTTGGTAAAAGGTTTGCCATAAATTCGTTTTGACAAAGATTTCTTTTGTGAAAGTTGTCAGAAAGGGAAACAAGTTAAAACCTCTTTCTCTTGAAACATTTCATAACTTCTTCTGACCACTTGAGTTGTTACATATGGACTTATTTGGTCCAACAAGAACAATAAGTCTTGGTGGAAAGAAGTATGGACTTGTGATTGTTGATGATTTTACAAGGTTTTGTTGGATAATTTTTCTATCACATAAAGATGAGTCTTTCAAGTGTTTTAGAAACCTTTCCATGAGATTACAAAATGAAAGAGGAATGTCTATAGCAAGCATAAGGAGTGATCATGGAGGAGAATTTGAAAATGAGAAGTTCAGAGTATTCTGCGAAGAAAAGGAATTTTCATAACTTCTCTCGCATGAGGACTCCACAACAGAATGGAGTTGTTGAGAGGAAGAATATGACGATTCAAGAGATGGCAAGAACAATCTTTGTGCGAGATGAATCTTCCTAAATACTTCAAGCAAGAAGGCATCATCTGATGCTACATTCGAATAGAGTCTTCTGCGCGACCAATCTCAAGAAAACTCCTATGAGTTGTGGAATAGAAGGAGACCAAACATTTCTTATTTCCATCCTTTTGGTGTGCAAGTGCACTTTTACGAACACAAAGGAAGATCTGGACAAATTTGATGCGAAGACACTTTCGGAATTTTTCTAGGCTATTCTCTCACTTCAAAGGCATTTAGAGTCTTCAACCTCACCTCAAAGACATTGAAGAAACTATTCACGTTAAGTTCGATGATAGCTCTCAACCCAATAAGGAAGAGGAATCGAGAAGATGATCTTTATTATGTGCCCTTGACGCAGTGTAAGGAAGTATCTTCATCAGAACACTTCATGATGAAAAGACAAATATCTCTAAGAATTTTGAGTTAAAGAAAGATTGGAGATACAAAAGCTCTCATCCTAAAGAGTCAATTATCGGAGAAACCTCGTAAGGTGTAAGAACAAGGTCCAAGTTCGTAAGAGAAGCCAACGTGGCATTTATATCCGAAGTAGAACCTAAAAAGATTGATGAAGCTCTAAAAGATGAAGCATGGATATTAGGTATGCAAGAGGAGTTGAATCAATTCAAGAGGAATAAAGTCGGTCCTTAGTTCCTAAACCCGAAAAGAAATCCATTATTGGTACTAGATGGATATTCAAGAATAAGCTAGACGAATCAGAAAAGTAAGTCGAATAAGGCAAGATTAGTAGCACAAGGCTATAATCAGCAGGAAGGAATAGACTATAATGAGACATATGCTCCAATGCAAGACTTGAAGCAATAAGGATACTTGCTTGCATATCTTGTTTGCCATGACATAAAGCTTTTTCAGATGGATGTAAAAGTGCATTTCTGAATGGCTTTATAGATGAAGAAGTCTATGTCAAGCAACCTCCTGGATTTGAGGATATAAAGTATCCAGATCATGTCTACGACTTCATAAAGCCTTATATGGATCAAACGGGCTCCTAGAGCATGGTATGATCGTCTGAGCTCATTTCTTATTGAAAATGGATTTACTAGAGGTAAAGTTGACAAAACTCTTTTAGGAAGAACTTGTATAATGATTTTATTATTATGCAAATCTATGTTGATGATATTATTTTGGTGCCACCTCGAAAAAGTTATGCATAAGCTTTGAAAATATGATGAAAAATGAATTTGAGATGAGCATGATGGGTGAGTTAAAATTCTTTCTTGGATTGCAAGTAAAGCAAACTAAGGATAAGATTTTATCCATCAACAAAAATATGTCAAAGAATTGTTGTCTAAATTTGATATGTGCAAGGTTAAAAGTATGTCTACACCGATGCATCCTTGAAACTTGTTGTCGAAAGACGAAAGTGGTAAGAAGGTGGATCAAACCCTATTAGAGGATGATTGGTTCTTTGCTTTATTTTACAGCAAGTAGACCGACATTCTATTCAAGGTATGCTTGTGTGCAAGGTTTCAGTCGATCTAGAGAATCTCATTACATAGTCAGAAACGAATTTTGAGATATCTCGCAGTACTACCGATCTTTGCTTAATGTATGAGAAAGGTAAAGATTTCAGGTTGAATGGATATTGCGATCGCGGACTATGCGGTGATAGGATTGAAAGGAAGAGCACGAGTGGTGGTTGTCACTACCTTGGACCAAACACGGTGTCATGGTCAAGCAAGAGACAAAGCTCGATTGCATTATCAACCGCAGAAGTCGAATATATGTCCGCCGTGAGTTGTTGTTCACAATTATTGTGGATCAAGTATCAATTGAGGACTACTCAATACAAGAGGAAGAGATTCCAATATCTGCGACAACACCAAATACCATCGACTTGTCAAAGAATCCAATTCAACATTCAAGGTGAAGCACATTGAAGTTAGACATCATTTCTTGAGAGATTACGTTCGTAAGAAAGTTGTCGATCTACAATTACGTGGAAGCGAAATTTTAGTGGGCGATATCTTCACAAAACCACTAAGTGAAGATCGCTTTAAAGAAATCGACGCAACCTCAATATGGTGATGTTAACGGACCAATCATCTGGTTTTTCGCAAAGAAGAAACAGATAGACGGAGGAGTTAACGGACCAATCATCTGGTTTTTCGCAAAGAAGAAGCAGATAGACGGAGGAGTTAACGGACCAATCATCCGGTTTTTCGTAAAAAGAAAGATGAGACGGAGGAGTTAACGGATCATTCATCGATTTTTAAAGACAAAGACAAAAAGATTCGCGAGTTAACAGATTGATCATCCGATTTTCAAAAGAAAGACAATGAAACGGTGGAGTTAAGCGGCGTTGACGGTTTCGAACTTAAAACTTCTTTCACAAAGAAAATTTTAGAGGAAAAAAGGTCACGATCATCGAGAAGTACAATCGTTCTAGAATTTGCTATAAAATCCCTAAAAGCGACGTTTGGGAACTCTAACAAATTCGAAATTGCTAGTTCTCGAAATCTCTCTGAAAATTCTTCAAGCGAGTTCCTATTCACTCGTAATCAACAAGATGAATGTCAAGCCCATTTTATGAGTTGATCCAGAGCAAACTGGGAAGATTGGTAAACTTTGAAGATCTAAGAAGGAACAAATGGATATAAAGCGGAGATAATAGCGGCGGGATGGAGAAACTTCTTTCAAATACGAGCAAGTTTATCTCAAAGAAGTTTATGAGTTACGAAACATACTAAAGCATGGATAATACAATCAGATCATATGTAGAAACACTCCTCGTTATAGTAACCAAGGAGTTCTTGGAAAGAGTCACCGAATATCCGAGTAGTGGAGTTCAACCTACTAACATGGTGAAATGGATGACTAAGTGAAGTTGAGCGAAGATGAAGTTACTCGTCAACTTTATGGTCGTAACAACCCAATCGAAAGAAGAGCCTCTTGGCTTGTACCAAAGGCAAGGGTTTTGTTTCATTGCTTTGTGTGATTGTGTGTGTTACCTAGATAGGTCAAGACATCAAGTCACTACTTTGGATGAACAATGTATCCTTCATCTCTTGAATCACCAACCAATAGATTTACCATTTTGATTTATCAATATATGGTTAAATCAATAAAGGATACAAACACTCTCCCGTATGGGATGTTGTTGACAAGGATGTTTAAAGAATCAGGAATCAGATTGGAGTTGGGAGTCAGACAGAAGGTATCTGTAAGAAGTTATATAGATTCTACATCGATTGCCAAAATGGGTCCAGATTTTCGACAAACAAGGAGCGAAGAATCAAGGAAAGCAACAACCGAGGGGAGCCTAAACCAAGAAATCCTCTATGAAGGAGAGAAGATCACACTCTCAGGAGTCGAAGTCAAGATCTGTTCGATTTTTGAATCAGGTGACTTAAAGCGGAAAGGGGAACCTTTGGTGAGTGACATTCATAAGCAAGCAAGAACGTCACCCACAAAGGAAACTCTGCGACAGAAAGAAGCCAGTCCTTCCAGAGATTCAAGCAAACCAAAGCATTATGAACGAACAGAGATCAAAAGCTACAAAATCATCATCATCAATCCTTGAAAGTTTGAAACTCAATCTCAAGGAAATGAAGGAAAAAGGAAAGTAGAAGAACCTGAGAAGAAGAAAGTTCAATCCAAGAGGTCACCAAGGTTAAAGAAAATGAGTGCAAGAAAAGAAGAAAATCCAACAACAGAGGCAAAGGCTAAAAAGACAAGGCTAGAAGAAACTGTTGTTGACATTTCAAAAAATCTGCTGCGTGTCTTTATTAGTCTTTGATGATCTTGCTAAAGTTAATATGGAAGTCATTCTTCGGCGATTGTGGAAGTCTGTTAAGGGTAATATTAAGAATTCTCACAAAATTCTTAATAATCCAATTTTGAAGAAATAGTTCCTACTACTTTTCAGTCCACACTTGTCCATAAACAAGTTGCTACACATGTTTTGGAATGTAAGGCTACTTCAAAAGTTGTAAGTGTGATTACTAATGTTCCATCCAAGTATTTAACTTCTCAAAGAGAAAGATGGGAACATAGATTGGTTGTAAGAGAGGAGAAGAAGACCAAGTCAGTCATCATCAGAGACAAACCCAAGAGATTTGTCAAAGCATTCTTCAAATCAGAATATGATAATGGCATTTCTCATCCGCTGGATAGGGGTTACAAAATTTCTATGATCAATCAAGAGAGTTGGGAGAGAACCATATCCACCGTGAGCAATTTGAGAGCGTATCACTTCTTACCCTATACTGAGCAGTACAATAATCAAGGTGGTACCTGATCTTCAACCACCAAATTTTGTTGAACTCAATTATGAGAAGCTAAAGCTAAAAGTTCAACCTGAGCCAGTATTGGATGACATGTCTTCTGATCAGATTGAAGAGGATAAAATTGATTGATGAAGCATGTAAGGAGAAAAGGAGTGGTAAGTCCATCTGCGTGTATCAAGATCCGTGACCAAGTCTAACTAAGGCCACGGCGCAGATGATCCACAGGAGGCAATATCGAATGGGTCAAGATTGTTTTGTTACGATTGGCAACTCGTAATGTTGTTTTACTATAATACGTAACATTCTCGCGAAATCGACCTCTGTGGAGATCACTTCAATTGCGAAGCTATGCCATGGTTTGGACGACTTTTCAACGAATAAGAGATTCCTATGATCTTGATATCAATGAACAAGTTGTATTTGTTCCTCCTCCTCTTCGCAAATCATTGAATCAAATGTCTTTAACAAGGAAGCTTATACAACAACAAAGGCTATCGTTAAAAGCAAGTTGTTAAGACAAGACCCTCACCGCAGATGAATCATCAACTCTAAAGAAGCATGTTCAAGCTTGATAAAGATATGAAGAAGATTAAGAAGATCTTGAAAAAGTTGGTGAAGCGATTGGAAAATAATTTTTGATCAATAACAAATAGGGGAGAAGGAGAAGGAAGAGAGAAGGAGAAGGAAGAAATCAATTGGAAGGATGAAGATAATTTTTTTTATCTCAATACTTCTGTATAATTCACAAGTATATGATACTTTTCATATTTCTCTAAATTCACAAGTATTTGTTATTATCAAAAAGGGGGAGAATGTTAAGTCAAACCAGACTTCACGTATTAAATAATTTTGATAATAAACAAAGAGAAATAGACGAAAGAAAAAGCAGAGCGGAAAAGCGAGATGATACAAAAGGCATTTAAAGAAAAATGCAGGCGGAAGGAAAAGAGATTTATACAAAAGGCATTTAAAGAAAAAGCAGAGGCGGAAGGAAAAGGCATTTATACAAAAGGCATTTAAAGAAAAATGATGGAAGGAAAAGCGAGGCGATACAAAAGGCATTTAAAGAAAAAGCAGACGGAAGAAAAGCGGGCGATACAAAAGTGCATTTTAAGCTTTACGAAGACAAAAAGCGATTTATACGAAGATAAGACGGAAGAAAGAAACATCGCTTTAAGACGGTTATGAGCTAAACCGAATAACCGCTTTTAAAGATTCAAGCGAGATAGTCAAGAAACAATTGAAGTTCACTATAAATAAGAGTCGAGATTGAAGAAGAAATAACTTTTGAAAAGTGAATGAAACTCTGTGTATTCAATATCTGCCTATCTCGAGAAAAATTACGAATTATTTTCGAGTGTATATTGTGAAGAGCAACTCTTTTGTAAAAGCTCTTTATCGCTTTTCATTTTGAAAAAGTGCTCTGAGATAGCTGAAGAGGCTAAGAGTAAAGAATACTTCATTGTTAAGAGACTCAAGAGGCTCATCTAAAGAATACTTGTAATCGCTTAGAGATAGTGAAAATCTCGTAAGAATATCGAGGATCGGCGTATTACGGTTTGGGGTGAACCAGATAAAATTGCCGTTTTTCTCTCTAACTCTTACTTTTCTTAAATCGTAGTTTTCATTATTAACTAAGTTTTTCAAACTAGTTAAGAATTGATTCTGATAAGTTTTCGAAAGAACAAAGCAAGTGTTATTGAAGGATTAAAGAAAAGTTTATCACAATTTAACCCCCTTCAGGTATCTTGGTCATATTATTACTCAATATATTAACGTGTGATTTACTTCACCAGTAACACTTGTCAGACACCACTAACATGTATGTAAAATCGATAATAAATAATTTATCATTTCAAAAATAGGTGTCATGCGTCTCATACACGTGGCAACATCATATATGCCCAGTGGGTGTTATACGTTTAATACCCTTTGGATTCTTATCATCTCCTAGTTCTCCCCTTCCTTCTTATATTCTCTCTTAGTTTTACCTTCCTTTTCCCATCTATCACTTTCCTTTTCCAAAAAATATTTTTAAATATTTTTTGATTATCTTTCTATTTTTACCTTTCCTATCTAATGAGCTTTGTGGCCCTAACCACTAAAACTTTTCCACCACTTTTGCAAGCTACCTCCTCCACCTTTACACTTATTAAATTACTCCTCCTTTGACTGTAAACCCTTTGCAAGCTAAACTTTTAGCAACAACATCTCCCCAACTCAAAGCTAGCAGAAGAACTTTGCATCAGGTCTTAGAGGTTGATCCTTACTTAGTTCCTTAATGTTGTTCTCCTAAGCTTATTGATGGGAGCTCCACCATAATCTCTCTAATTGAACTATTAAAATAAGTAGCCTCTAAATAGGGCTCGACTCTTCGTGGTTTTTGTTCTAGATAAATGTCCAACTTTTCCAGTTCTAAATGCATTACTTCTTGAAGGAGTTAATAAAGACAATTATACTATAAATTAGTAGCTCAAAAGATTAAACTCATAATAGTGATAATAAGACTAGCAATTAGAGAATAAGCGCATAACCTAAACTCAGAACTTAAGCTACAGTTACCGATCTAACATTGACAAATATGAATACAATTGAAATTTTATTGTTGTTTTTGTTTCTTATAAATAAGTTTTTCCAAGCTAGGTAATTTTTTCCTTTAAACTTCAGTACCTAGTAGGTCAAATTGTGAGCCATCCTTCATAGATGAAGTTATTTGAACATCTTCTTAATTAATCAATTCATTTTACTTTTTAAAAAAATTAAGTGAAACAAGAAAGAATAGCATATGGCAAAAAAAAGATAGAGTTGGTGATATAACCCTTACTATTAGGATTTGATGATATTTTCCATCAGCATAAAAAAAACAACAAGGATTGTTTTATCAAAAGCAAGTTAACTTTTATTTCACTATATGCTAAGATTCATATTTTTTTTCCTTCTATAAGTTAGTTTACTTTTTTTTGTAGAGTAACTATAGTTTTCTCCTTATATATGGGATTGGCTCCTTTTGCCTAGTTTGGTTAATTTGTTAGTTTGGCTAATTCATTATCTTTTTCCCCTTTTTAATTAATTCTTATTTATTAAATTAATACATTTTAACTTAAAATGTTTAATCTACAAAATCTAGCACAAAATACACAAAAAGAAGGATATGCTTGCTACACTTTATAAAAGAATGGATTAGGAAAGATAAGATTTTAGTATTGTTGTCTACTAGCTAGCTAGATAAGATCATTATAATTGAGAAGTTAACACAAGGGTTTTGATAAGTGTAAATTATACTATGTTTTTATAGGTGTTTTAGTGTTTTCTCAAGTGTTTATTTGATGATTATCATATGTATGGGCTTAAAATTATGTTATTATTAACGCTTTTATGTATTCTAACTGTTTGTGTGGTTTGGAGCAAGAATTAGATCTTAATTTCATATGTTCATGAGGTGTTTGATTTGTTTATGAGTGTTGGAAATCAAATAATTGAAGAACCCGAAGATTTGAAGCAAATAAGGGATCATGGTTGTGTCTATGGTCATGTAAGTCTCTTAGCCCATGCTGAATTGAGAATTATGGAGATTTTGAGTTATGCATAGTCTGATACACGATCATATATCTCCCAAATAGCAATTTTAACAAATTTCAACTTTTCCAGCCACGAGTTATTTTGGTCTTTGACCTTTTGAGGCTATTTTTAAAACCAAATTAAGTGGAGAAATCTTACAAAGAACCTTATAAGCCTCAAGAACTATTTAAGGATGTGAAACACACCAAAAATGAAACAATAAAAACACTAAATTGAATCAAAGTGGAGAGATCAAGAAGCAAATCTAGAAAATTACAGCATTCCAGATTAGTGTGTTAAACAATCTTTTCTCCTTTCATTTTGGTTTCTTTAGTTATCCTTGATATGTAATAAGATTTTCTTTATGTTTATCATATTTATGGCTTTTTAGATCCCATTTAGAAATTATTGTAGATTTATTTTGTGAATATATTTCTTGTTGATTTCAATACATATTTTGGTGTTATGATAAATGTGCAGGCTTATACTTGACAACGAATCGAGAGATTGAATCAAAAGTAATCAGATTAGATTTTACACAAAAGTTAGCTGCCTAATAGTCCTGCAATTATCAAATTAATAATAATTCGAAGGGAGATCGTCATTGAGAAATTAATTATCCAATAGATAGCTTCAGATTAATTAAATAAGTTAGAGAAAGTTTTATGAATAGGTTACAAATCTGGAATTTTTTAATTCAATTAGGGTTAATTGATTAGGTCGTGATAGAAAGCAATCAAAACCTTCGGGTATGTTTGGTTGGACGGAAAGTTTTTAATAGAATGAAATGATTTATAGTGGAATGGAATGTGAATGGATGTAATATTAGAAAATTGTTGCTTGGGAGGGAGGCAAAGGTTCATAATGTAATATAGTGAAATATTGTTTGGATGAAGGGTTTATAATGTAATATAGTATAAATTTGTTTATCATTTTACATTTCATCGTAAACCCCACCAAATAGGAGGTTTTTTTTATTTTTACTGTTTAGGATGGAATGAGATCTAATATGAAACCCTCATTTTTCATCTCATCCCATCACATTCTATTCTATTATAAACCCTTCTCCTAACGATGAAATAATATTACATTTCGTTAATAAACCCCCATCCAAACATAGCCTTAAGAAATCTAGGATCTAACACATAATTGATTAAACAATAATTAAGGAAAAAAATCCCCCTAAAAAAAAGGAAACAAAATAAGGAAAGAATAAATCCTAAGCATTTAATCTTGATTAATCTCAATTTTTATTGGCAACTCAATTTTTAATTGTTTGATTGTTTCATTTTATTTATTTGTTTTAAAATTTTTATTTAATTTTATTCAAATCAATTTTGTGTTACCTTAGACAAACTTAGGTTCAAATTGTTAGTTATTGCATAATCCTCACGGAAGCGATAACCTTTTATATTACAACATACTATCTATATACTTGCGGGTATTAAGGGTTTTATTATTAGATATCAAACTTTGCTCATTAGGTTTTTATAATAGCAAAGATGAAGAAAATTCTTTAAATGCTCTTTCATTCAACAATAATAATGACATGCCTCCATTACAACAATAAGCTTTTATAGGTTTAAACCATGTAACTTCTTAAAAGGAAATAAAAACCTAGATAAAATCTAATTAGAAAAAATAACTTTAAAAGATAATTTATCCCTATCCAAACGTAAACACGAAAAACTTAATAATAGAGTGCTAAAATAAAGTAACTTGAAATAACAAATCCTAACTAATTAAAATATAATTTTGGAATTTGTCTTGAAGAACACTTGCATTGATTTTGTTCTGGAGCTATTAGTGCATGCACCAAACATAAGTCTAGAGCTGGTTTGCTTTTGGAATTGCAATCTATAGAAGTCTATAAAAATATGAGTGTTAGCTTACTTTTAAGTCCGGTATTGATTATGTTTGATAACTACAATCTCCAACTTCTTTTTATGCTTGATTTGGACTTATTTTAATATATATAATTTATTTTGTTTAATCTCAAATAAAATTAATTAAGCTATCTTAATTTAATTAACCATAATCTAATAAATCAAAATTTTCAATCATATGAACTGTAAAATTATCCCAACATGCACTCAACATATCAAAGCATCACAACACAATAGACAACCATATCTAATGGTAAGCAGGAAGATATACACTTATCTTTAGACCTGGAGGATTGCCTAAACCATCACATAGACTGGGAAAGCAGAGGAACCCCCTTGAACCTAATGACATGGAGAGAACAAACAGAGTCAGCAAACAGAAGAGTCTCAAAGTTCAAGGCATTTAGTGTACCAGGTTCCACACAATATGGGACCTATCACAGGGTTGTTTTAAGACTCGAAGGATATCTTCAAATCCCTATGTTGTAACTTAACCTCAAACTAAGTTCTTAATGAAATTCCACCAAACAACTTAAGCACACCTAATTAATTTGTCAAGCACCTTCTAAGCACTCCTTTGAAGCATTCATCCTAAGCCCTTCAATATCCACTTGTTACATGCTTAGAAAAAAATCTTTGAAAGATTAAAAGTATTGGAATAAGATCTAGAAATTTAAACTTGAAAATACAACTAAATTTGGACAATTGAACATGTATAAGTCTCACTTCACTATTTGCGACATTTTATCAAACATGTTATGTACATTCAGTTTTATGGTATTTTTAGGCAGTAAATATGTGTAACAAATGTTTATTGATGTTTCATAACAAAGGTTGCATGAAATGAGGTATGAAAAGAGGCAAAATCCACGCATTTTCCAGCCTACAACACACACATATATATATAAGCAACAGTTCTATATAACAACAGTTTTTTACTAACCAATACGCCTTTTCATACTAAACTTAGCCTAATTTTGAATCTGTAGATGTTTGAAATATTATGACCTACTCACACATTCAAATTAGGAACAACAACTTACAACTAACTTAAATGACAAAATTGAGATAATTGAAAGTAATTGTGATTCCATAACTTCCATTTTGTAACTATCATGACTAGAAGCTAAATTGATCTTTAGCTCGTCTCGAACCTGAATTTCTAACTGCTACGATGCTAAGACCATTCCAATTCTGAATATGGTTGTACTTTGTCAAAATGAACAACTTGCACACTTTTCAACTTTTTAATGACTTAGTAATTTTTTGGACAATTTTGTTGCATCAATTTTTTTGACAAAAACATGTACAAGCTGTTTGAAAGAGGGTGAATTGAATTCAATGTTGTCATTGAATTCAATTAACCTGTTTGGAACCAAAAAAAAGTAATGAATTGTGGTTGGGTCGGCCGTGCAGGGCCCGGACCCAGTCAAGACGACCCATGGGCCGGTCGGTCCATTCTTCAGTTGTCAGTCTCCTACCTAATCGCCATGCCAGGCCCAAGCCCGATCCACGCCTTCTACAGCCCGTTAGCATGAGAAAACCTACCATGCAGAGGTAGAAGTCTACGTAAAAACCTAAACCTAGCTACAAAACCATATATAAGGTATAGTTTTCCCATAATCGAGGTAACAAATCGTAACCTAGTTGTTTTCTCTACATTGATCAACCTCACCTTCACAAAAAGACTTACTTGATCGTCGGAGGGGCTAATCGGGACACAACCCCCGATGTGCCTTCCTTATTTTGCAGGTATCTTCACATCGAACTCATCACAGAAAGCAGCAGGATCATGGAGCAGAACGACAACGTACAGTTCAGCCAAAATCTGACAGAACCAAATGGCGCCCACCGACCGTGGGGCTCGACTTTCAGGCACCACGTCCAAAAACAAACAGCTCAGTCAGGCGGCGGCGATGAACCCTGATATAGCCGTTGTTGCGGCTCTGGCGATGCAACGCATGGGTTTGCAGCTACCTACAACTCTGCCGCCTGCAACACATGTTTTCCGCACGGAATCCTCAGATCCTAACGATCAACCACAACCTCAGGATTTGGAACAAGAAGAACAAAGTGTCGCTTTAGAGGATAACGTTGCACTCAATATGCACCCGAATCTCCGGCACCGATCGGATGCAGATCCTGTTCCGCCTGTGCACACCTCCCTCACCAGAAAACAGATTGAGGAAGCGGCTGATCTATTGATCCGCCAGATTTTGCAATCTCAGCCAGCACAACGGCAGCCATCTGCGCGGTAGGCCGCACGACTGACCAGCATGACAACCGATCGTCACCAGACAGAAAACCTAGAAAAAATCGTGGACGATCGGATTAACACAGCTATGAGCTTCTGCCCAGATCGCCCGACATCACAGTATAGCTCTCCCTTCACTCCGAAAATTTTGGATCGCCTCCCGGCACTCGGAACCAAAATACCAACGCCAGAAAAATACACTGGCAAGACCGACCCCCTAGATACTTACAACACTTTCAGTCGATAATGAATCTGCACTGCGTGCCGGATGCCATCCAATGTAAGGCTTTCTGCACGGCCTTTCAAGAGGGAGCCCGACGTTGGTTCAATAGTCTACCTCTAGGCTGTATCACTTGCTTTGAGGATTTCAGACTACTTTTTCTCAACCAGTTCGCTACCAGTAAACGGCCACGGAAGATAGCTTTGGAGGTGATGCAACTCACCCAAAGAAGGAATGAAAGTCTGCGAGAGTTCATCACTCGGTTCAATAACGAAGCGGTCGAGGTCCCCGACCTCACTTACTCGTCCATGCTAGCCACGCTTATGAGCAATACGAGGGACAAGGAGTTCAAGAAGTCGCTAGCCCTCGATCAACCCAGATCTATTCAGGAGATCAGACAACGGGCGACAAGTACATTCAGCTCGAAGAAGTATTAAAGAATACAAAACGCCGGGCAGATGATCGCGAGCTGAGTGGTAGGGCAGATGAGTCCCACAAAAGACATAGGGATCAGTCGACCTGGAGAAAACCGATCGGTCGGCAGTGGCATCAACAAGATTTCACCCCGCTTAACAAACGATATGCGGAAGTACTGGCGGCCATGAGAGCGAATGTGGAGACTATCCGAGAGCCCAATAAAATGAAGACCCTTTATAAAGATAGGAACCCGGACCTATATTGCTGCTTTCACAAAGAGGTCGGTCATGATACGGAAGATTGCTGGCAACTGAAAAAAGAAATCGAATCCCTCATACAAAGGGAAAGGTTAGGCCGATTCGTGAAGAACGAACGAAACGCTAATCGGGACAATCAATAGCAGATGTGCTCGGTCGACAATAAAGCGGCCGCCCCGGAGGCGAAATGACAGGAATGATGGAGGAAGGCAGAATACGAATACAGATAATCGACGAGAAGAGAGAGGGCGATCAAGGGAAAGAAACGATGGGAATGCCGGGCAACAAGACGACCGACCAACTGGAGTCATTAACATGATATTCGGTGGAAATGCAGCTGGCGAATCCACCACTAAAGGGAGAAAGAGATATGCCAAACAGGTCGACAGAGACTCATCCACTAAAAAGCCGAGGGAGACCGACAGGATGATATCATTCGATGAGTCCGACCTCGATGGAATAAGTTGCCCCCATGACGACGCACTCGTGATAAATCTGAATATGGACGGTTACGAGGTGAAGCGGGTGATGATTGACACGGGAAGCTCGGTCGATTTGTTGTATTAAGAGGCCTTCAAGCAGATGAAGGTACCCGAAGACCGACTATTACCTACAGACGGTCCCATTAAAGGAGTAACTGGGACGTCAGCCTACCCGTTCGCCCGGGTGAATTTGAAAGTGAAGTTCGGGCAGAAGCCATGTCAGGTAGAAAGGGACGTTGAGTTCCTAGTCGTCAAGTTTCAAGGGGCATACAACACAATAATCGGGCGGGCTACTCAAAATGCCATCGGATCGGTCGTCTCTACCTACTACCAGGTTATGAAGTTCTCGACACCCCACGGAGTTGGTATTGTCAGGGGTCAGCAGAGAATTGCCAGGGAATGTTACTTAGCGGAAACGAAGACATTAGATGGGGCGGTAGTACTGACGAGCTCTCTTGATGTGAGAACCGACGAGGATATGGATAGGATGAACCCAGTAGAAGAAACACAGCGGGTCGGACTGGACGAAGCCGACCCTTCTAAATTCACAAACCTAGGTTCCGAGCTGCAGAGCGACCTGGTTAAAGAGATCACAGCTTGTCTGGTGAAAAATAGATCGGTCTTCGCTTGGGTGTCGAGCGACATGCCTGGAATTTCCCGATCAGTTGCGTCGCACTCCCTCGGTATACGGCATGACTACAAACCGATCGATGAAGAAGCGATGGCACGCAAAGGAGCGATGTGGGGTGATCGAGAAAGAAGTAGAAAAATTACTCGAGGCCGGGTTCATCCGAGAAGTCAAGTACCCTGAATGGCTCGCCAATGTGGTTTTAGTGAAAAAAAAGAACGGGAAGTGAAGAATGTGCATAGATTTCACCGATTTGAACAAAGCATGTCCAAAGGACAGTTTCCCCTTGCCCAAGATCGACCAGCTAGTAGACTCCACCTCAGGACATGAACTTCTCAGTTTCTTGGATGCCTTCTCGGGCTACCATCAAATCCAGATGAGCCTTGAAGACGAGGAAAAGACCGCCTTCATCACCGACCAGGGCACGTATTGTTACCAAGTGATGTCGTTCGGTCTAAAGAATGCTGGGGCTACTTATCAATGGCTCGTCATGGAGGTCTTCAAAACACAGATAGGTCGGTCTGTCGAAGCTTACGTAGATGATATGGTGGTTAAAAGTAAGATGGCCGCTGAGCATGTGGATGATTTAAAAGAAGTCTTCCAGACACTTGATAAATTTCAGATGAAGCTGAACCCTGAAAAATGCGTCTTTGGTGTGGCATCCGGAAAATTCCTTGGGTTCATGATTACTCAACGCGAGATTGAGGCTAATCCAGAGAAGATTGAAGCCATCGTCCAAATGCCTTCACCAAGGTCCTTGAAAG
The DNA here is from genome assembly GCA_029891385.1 of Erythroxylum novogranatense. NCBI lineage: Eukaryota > Viridiplantae > Streptophyta > Magnoliopsida > Malpighiales > Erythroxylaceae > Erythroxylum > Erythroxylum novogranatense. The sequence goes on along the minus strand of CM057233.1, from coordinate 32,979,328 downwards.
AAGTACAGATACTGACTGGTCGAATAGTCTCCCTGAGTAGATTTGTGTCCAAATTGGGGGACAAGTGCCTCCCATTTTTCAAGATCTTGAGGAAAGCGAACGTGGCTCGGCCCAATGGCCGACGAGTGTGAAAAGCTTTTCAACACTTAAAGCAATACTGCCTAGTCCGCTTATCCCGCAAAACCGGTAGAGGAGAGAACTGATTATATACTTGGCGATTCTGGAGGGTCGGTCAATGCGGTACTTATTCGATCGGAAGGAAACGACCAACACCCTATCTATTACGTCAGCAAAGTATTAACCGGACCGAAAATGCGATACACGCCAATAGAGAAACTAGCCCTCTCCCTGATAATGGCAGCTCGGAAGCTAAGGCCTTACTTCCAAAGTCATACAATTGAGGTATGGACCGACCAACCCTTAAGGCAATGCCTTCAAAAGCTCGAAACTTCGGGCCGACTAATAAAGTGGGCGGTAGAGCTGGGAGAGTTCGACATACAAGATCTGCACCTCGCACGACCATTAAAGCGCGGTGTTGGCGCACTTCATCGCGAGATGAGCCAACCTAACTCAAGAACGACGCGGCCCTACCGGAGCTTGTTTGTTGACGGGTCATCCAATGCCGAGGGATGTGGAGCGGGAGTAGTGCTGATCAACCCGCACAATGAAGAAAAGGTGGAATACGCCCTTCGACTTGAGTTCAAAGCCTCCAATAACGAAGCAGAATACGAGGCCCTGATAACCGGTCTCCAATTGGCTAAGGAAATGGAGATCAGGCATCTAAAAATATATAGCGATAGCCAAGTGGTGGTCGGTCAAGTCACCGGGCAGTATGAGGCCAAGGGGAACAACATGATCAAGTACCTGGAGTTGGTAAAGCAGGAGTTGAGCAATTTCAAACAGTACTCGATCAACATAATAGAACGAGCTCAAAACGCTAAAGCGGATGCGCTCTCCAAAATGGCTTCCAACCGTGATGCCATGAACAATGTTCTAGTCGAACGACTAGACCGGCCTAGCATTCAAAAAGCCAAGGAAGCTCTCGACGTAAGTACCAGTCGATCGAGTTGGATGGAACCGATCATACAATACCTTTTGGAGGGAAAACAACCGGAAGACGCGTCGGAGGCCAAGAAACTGAGAATAAAGGCAGCCGAGTACACGGTTGTTAATGACACTCTACACAAGCGATCTTACGATTGGCCACTGCTTCGATGCCTGAATGAAGAAAAAGCCGAGCAGGCAATGGTCGAAGTCCATGAAGGGATATGTGGAAACCATGCAGGAGGCAGAATGTTGGCTCACAGACTGATCAGACAAGGGTACTACTGGCCGACAATGAGAAGAGACTGCCAGGAGAAAGTCGACCGATGCGAGGCCTGCCAGAGAAACAACAGCCTGTCTCATCAGCCGACCAAAAGGATGAAAATTATGAGCCATCCTATCCTGTTCGCTCAATGAGGAATGGATATACTGGGGCCTTTCCCTCTCGGTATCGGGCAGAAGAAGTTCTTGATAGTGGCGGTGGAATACTTCACCAAATGGGCAGAAGCGGAAGCGGTCGCTACAATTTCCGAGCAGAAGGTAGAGAACTTTGTGACGAAAAACATACTTACCCGCTTCGGGATGCCCATGGTATTGGTTACGGATAATGGTCGGCAGTTCGACAACGACAAGTTCAAAGATTTCTGCGACCGACTAAAGATCAAGCTACAGCTGACTTCGGTAGCTCATCCCCAAAGTAACGGACTCACGGAGAACACCAATAAAAAGATAATAAACGCTCTCAAGAAGCGCCTGGATGGCCGAAAGACCTGGGTGGAAGAACTAGACGAAGTGTTGTGGGCATACAGAACCACACCGAACGGAGCCACAGGGGAAACACCGTTCAGAGAAACCTTCGGGGCAGAAGCTTTAGTTCTAGTAGAGGCGGCATTGCACAATCAAAGGGTGTCGAGTTACGAAGAAGAGCGGAATGATGAAGCCCGTAGAGCAGAACTCGTCCTCCTCAGTGAGGATAAAGAAAAGGCAGCCGCTCGTGCAGAAGCTATCAGGCAAAAGGCAACCAAATTCTACAACAGAAGGGTTAAGCCGAGCGATGTAAAGGTAGGTAGTTACGTCCTACGAAAAGTCGAGGCGGCTGGGAAGCATCCTGGAAAGCTCGGACATACGTGGGAAGGACCTTATCGAGTGATTAAGCAAGTCGGGCATGGTTCTTACATCCTCAACGATGAGAAAGGAAAGGTTCTACCAAGGCCTTGGAACTCACAGAACTTGAAGGCGTTTTACCAGTAGATAAGTTTTATTCTAGTTAATCTTTCCTTATTATTGTTTTTGTATACTTGTGGGTACCTTTTTTCTGTCCATGTCAGGCAGGTTTTTTAACGGCCCACGCCCTCGTTATCATTAATAAAGGGGTTTCAGATTTCTTGGTAATAAAGAGTTACATTACTTGTGGCGAAGAGTAGAAAATCCAATCAGCCACCGCCCGGTATCTCCATAGACCGACTACGGTCGGTCTGGTCGCCAAGACAAGATCCTTGGGACCTCATTCGCCATCACTCGGCATCTCTATAGACCGACTACGATCGGTCGGGTCGCCAAGATAAGATCCTTGGGATCTCATTCGCCATCACTCGACATCTCCATAGACCGACTACGGTCGGTGGGGTCGCCAAGATAAGATCTTTGGGACCTCGTTCAAAATCTCCATAGACCGACTACGGTCGGTCGGGTCGCCAAGACAAGATCCTTGGGACCTCGTTCGAAATCTCCATAGATCGACTACAATCGGTCGGGTCGCCAAGACAAGATCCTTGGGACCCCGTTCGAAATCTCCATAGATCGACTACGGTTGGTCGGGCCGCCAAGACAAGTTTCTTGGACCCTCACTCGACATCGACACAAATCGACTGCGGTCGATCGGTCGCCAAGATGAGATTCTTGGCACCTCAATTCGGACTCTACTATAAGTCGACCTCGAAGCCGGTCGACTACGAGCAACTTCATCAAAACTCAACATACATCGAACGTAAAGAGCATAAATACGGAAAAAGACATCAGAAAAAATGAGACAAAGGTAAAATTTCATTAGTATCAATTTACCCTGGCCACAAGCCCGACCAGGTGAGCCTCAAAAGTCTACAGAAGGGGAAGTGGGAGGATGTCCAGGAGAACCCTCGGAAGCGGGCGGAAAAGCCGAAGCCGGAGCAGGATCCAAGTGAGCAGTCGGAGAAGTATCCTCACGAGGAAGCTCGTCCTCCTCGGCAGAGCTAAGATCCAGCTCCTCATTCGGGACTGGGCCCCGGTCCTCCATGGCTCTCTCCGTCACTTCCTCCAGAGAAAGGCCAAGCGCGGTAGGAAGCAACGACTCAGCAAACCTCTCAAACGAAGGACCGTCCGACCCCTCAGGAACGCAGGCGTTATAACAATTCTTCAAGATCATGAGGCTGTGTCACGGGAGTACTCAAGCACTCCTCCCAGAAGAACCGCCTCGCCATCGCAGGATCGCTCAACCTTTGTTCCTTCACGAGGCTTGCACCTCCTCAACGTATCCTCGGTTTGGGCATGGTCTCGGAGGATTTCTCCTTGAGCACCCTCTCCGGCTCAAGCCGCCTCGAACGCCAAGATATTCCTCGGACAGCTTGTTCCTAGCTGCCATTGCCCTTACCCTTTCGGCCTCCTTCCCGGTGAGCCGAGCCTTCAAGGAGCTCCTCTCCTCCTCTCCCGAAGCAAGCTGGGCTCTCAGGACATCGCGCTCCTCCTCCCAGAGTTTCTTGTCCTCCTGCAAGGAAGAAAGTTGAGCCCGGGAGAAGTCTCTTTCCTCTCTGACCTTCGAGAGCTCTATCTTCAAACCGTCCACCTGCTCCAGGAGGGAATTGATCTCCCGATTCAACAGATCGATTCGCTGATGCGTGAACAAAGTGAGAGCCACATCCCTCATTGAATTGCGAATGGCGCGACTCATCATCTCCTCAAGACTTAACTCATCAAAGCGCTCCTCGTCTGAAGGAGGAATAACCTTCTCAGCGAGATGACGAGCCACTTTGGCATCAGCGATCGAGGCAGTCTTCTCGAGGCTAATCACCACCTCCCACTTGTCTGTGCTCCCTGCCGGCTTGTTCCCTTTTCCCTGGGCAGACGGGGCAGCACAATCTCCCACTTTCCCTTTCCCCTTACTTCGGTCCAAGGGGCAAAGAGGTCGGTCGACCACTTGAGAAGGTCGGTCGACTACTTGGGGAGGTCGGTCGACTACCTGAGCCCCCTTCTCCTCTTCAGAGGTCGTTCAACCTCCTCCTCCTCCTCCTCGATCACAACCAGGTACTCACCAAGCGGGACGACCACAGCAAGGGCCACGGGTGGCTCGAAGACGGTCGGAGGAACACTCCGCTGCCCGGAAGCAATTGGCCGAACAACCATCGAACCGGCCTCCCCCTATCTCCCTGACCTCTGACTCCCGAAGGCCCCGCGGCCTGACACTTACCCTTGGCGGACTTAGGAGGGCCGGGGAAAGTATGAACCTTGACCATGACTGCACAAACAAAGAAAGCAGGTTAGAAATCGAATCAAAACTTACAAGTAAGAAAAACAAATCAACCACGAGGGGTCAACCAGGCGGGGCAGTTCCCTCTCCTAGCCCGCCAACTTGCGACGGGGGGTCAATTAGAAGAGAGCCGACCGAGGCCCCCCCGTCGTATCCCTAAATAAGCCAAGCGAAGTTATACTGGCCAAGCTCCTTTATACGGCTGACCACCTCTCGCTCCTCCCTAGACAGGAATAGACTTGACGAGTCATTCCATCGCTCGGCCAGGGGATATCTCCACGGCTAGGAATCGGAAGAAGACCCCGGAGGCTTCACGAAGAAATACTTCGTTCGCCAACCGGTAATTTTACCAGACGTCCCGGCTGGGCCATACCGGGCATCTTTATACATCAGGGAAGGGATCCCACTCCCAGAACTCGGACTCTGGCTCATTCTTAAGAAGTGGCACAAGATGTTAACCGAGGGCGGACAACTGAATTGGTGACACAACAGCACAAGCCCATTAATGAACCTCCACCCATTCGGAGGAATCTGACTCGGCTTTAACTGATAGTCAGCACACACTTCATCCACGATCGGCACGTACGGTAGTCTCAAGCCCCCGAACGAGAAGAAATACTTAGAGACGGCAATCCACCCACCTCTGCTGCTGTCAATCCTTTCATCCCCCGAAGACAGCCTAGGCCCCCAAGACCGAGGGATGCTGTTCCTAACAATCGACCTATTCAACTCTGCCGCAGACATCTTCGATTTGCCTTTGGGCAATTCTTTTACTACCAGCCCATCTTTCCGTTCCCTTGTCGTAATCTCTTCAACATCCCCCAACCTTGACACCGCCGTCACTTCGGCCATAACTTTCGACGATCTCTCGTCAATACAATCCCTTGGAGAAACCCCACTCCGAGAACCGGTAGACGACATACTCACTAAGAGGAAATTTAGAAGAGGAAAATAAGGGAAAGGGACGTACCTATTTAGTGGTAAGAGTTCGGAAATTTGAGCAACGCCAAGAAAACCTCTCGAACCGAGAATAAGAAAAGCAGAAAAAGCAAGAAACAAAGAAGAATGAAATGAGCGTGAAGAAAAGCAAACCGTCTGCCGACTTTGAACATTATAGGAAAACGTTCAATTGCGATCCATCCAAAACTCGACGCGGAGAAAATCCGAGTTGCTCCCGGACACGCCAGCCGATCCGAACGGAGACAAATTAGGGTTAATCGAAATCCGGAAGGGCGCGAACAGTTGAAAGGACGTCTGGGACGGTATGCAGCGATTCTGAAGACGATACGTTTGATTCGAAAGTTGTCGACAAAGACGCGCCAGATATAATAAATGCTCCGCACGCTCGCCAATGATAACCACCAGATATGTTTACGCGCGAGCTGTCGCGCAATAAGTGCCGAGGCAGATCAGTTGGGGCACTCAGTCAATCGATCGGCATCCTAGCGATTCGTATAATCGGTCAACATCCGGCGATTCGCATAATCGGTCGAGATCTCGAAAGATTCATGCATAATCGGTCGACATCCGAGTAGTTACGCACAATCGGTCGGTATCTGAGCAATCACGCATAATCGATCGGCATCTAAATCGATCGGGGCTACCTGAGCTGCCACATACCCGACCTACAACGTCAGTGCCCGACCGATCGATCACCTGACGAGCTATTTCACAGACGAGCTACAAAACTCCTACATACTCCTACGACCCTTCTCTTCGCTCAGACTCGAGGAGTAGGGGGGCTTATGGTCGGGTCGACCGTGCAGGGCCCGGACCCAGTCAAGACGACCCATGGGCTGGTCGGTCCATTCTTCAGTTGTCAGTCTCCTACCTAATCGCCATGCCAGGCCCAAGCCCGATCCACGCCTTCTACAGCCCGTTAGCATGAGAAAACCTACCATGCAGAGGTAGAAGTCTACGTAAAAACTTAAACCTAGCTACAAAACCATATATAAGGTATAGTTTTCCCATAATTGAGGTACGAAATCAGAACCTAGTTGTTTTCTCTACATTGATCAACCTCACCTTCACAAAAAGACTTATTTGATCGTCGGAGGGGCTAATCGGGACATAACCCCCGACGTGCCTTCCTTGTTTTGCAGGTATCTTCACATCGAACTCATCACAGAAAGCAACAGGATCATGGAGCAGAACGGCAACGTACAGTTCAGCCAAGACAGAACCAAATTGAATTCTCACGTGAATTGAATTCCCACTCCCATTGTAAATTCAATTCACGTTATAATTCACGTGAAACGTGAATTGAAAACAACCACTCTTCTCTCAACAACAGAGCCACGACCACCATTCTTTAATTGTCCCATCATGAATAGGATTAGGAATTAGAAACTTGTAAAGAGAGGTAGATACAGGGAAAAGATATTTTTCTAATTTTTGAAAAATATTTTCAAAGGGGTTAGTTTTATTAAGAATGCTTTGAAATTTAATTTATTTTTTAAAGGGTTGAATTATTAAACCTGAATTGATTTATTCATTCAATTCTAAAATTAAGATAATTATTTTCTTAATTTGATTATAATAGACATTTTTTTCAAATAATACATTTATTTATCATAAGTAATATCTTGAACTACAAACCTAATCATAATAATCACATAAATAAAATAATTACTATTTATAAATTTAAAAATATTAAGAAGAAAATATACTTTATTAATATAAATAAATAAAAGTATAAAACTATAAAATTATAAAAGCCAACCTCGATTTAAAATGGTCACCTCATGAGGGCGAGGGCACGAGGTTGGCTTTTATAATTTTATTTATTTTATATTAATAAAGTAAATTTCCTTCTTAATATTTTTAAATTTATAAATGGTAATTATTTTATTTATATGATTATTATGATTAGGTTTGTAGTTCAAGATATTACTTATGATAAATAAATGTATTATTTGAAATAAAATGTCTATTATTAATTTATTATTCATAACATTATTAAATTCGATATTATTATTATTTGTTGTTATTTATGTAATTATTTATTTATGGATTTATAATAATAATAATAATAATAATAATAATAATAATAATAATAATAATAATAATAATAATAATAATAATAATAATAATAATAATAATAATAATAATAATAATAATAATAATAATAATAATAATTTCTATTTTTATTATTATTATTATTATTATTAAAAGATTACTTTTAAGTAAAATTATAAACATACATAAAAGTCAAGAATTATTAATTTATTTTGAATAATTAAAATCTATCTAAAACAACTTTTATTTTAGATAGGAGGAGTAGTTAATAATATTATTTTTAGTCGAGTAAACGTGTCATATGAAATAATTGAATTCAATTATAATCTTATTGGATTTGTTCCAAATAGTGTAATTGAATTTAATTATAATATCACTGGATTTCTTCTAAACAAACAGAATCAATTCAATTATAATATTACTGGATTTGTTACAAACAGTATAATTGAATTCAATTCTAATATTACTGGATTTGTTCCAAACAGTATAAATTGAATTCAATCCCAACTTCATTAATGTAATTGAATTCAATTCGTTAATGAATTTAATTCGAAAATTTTCAAATAGTCTGTTTAGCGCCGTATTGCAAGTTGTGTAATGCACCAAAAAGAAAGGTCTCACATAATCCAATATTGTTTGTTCCTATTCTTAATATATTAATGAAACTAGTTTTTTGATTTTCCAAAAAAATATTAAGGTTAAATTTACCTTTTTTGTTTTTTATATTAATGAAAAAATAAGACCTGAACAGTGACTCTTGGGTTAAAACCTCACACGTATCTTCGAAAGACATTCCAAAGGAGGAGATTATCTACGTATGGTATAATACTACTTACTCCCGTATAAACGAATACTTCCGCCCTTCACTTCCCTGAAGTTACTTTTGGTTGTGATTGCTTTCACGATTGCTAACAATCGCCAAAGAAAAGAAGATATGGCAAACAAACCACAATCAAAGCTAGTGTCATCTTCCACGAGATTCAGATCTCCAGTTCTCCTCTTCATTCTCTTTCTTCTCACTCTTTCCCTCCTCTTCCTCCTGTCCTCAATCTCCTCCTCATCCTCCTCTTCCTCCACTTACGACAACCCCGGCCGACTCACGCCCCGCCTTGAGACGTCCTTCGTTGCTTCTCTCGAGCGCTTCCTCGCTCACAGATCACCTCCGATTACCGACGGCACTGTGAGTGCTGCTGAAGTGACCGAAGAGGATGTCAGGAAATTGGATGATAAAATGTTTGCTGAAGAGAGCGACAGAGTTCAGGGATCTCCGTACTACCCTCTGGAGTTGCCAATTCGGGTTTATGTGTATGAGATGCCGAGGAAATTCACTTATGATTTACTATGGTTGTTTATGAATACTTATAGAGATACTGATAATCTCACCTCCAACGGAAGCCCTGTGCATCGCTTGATCGAACAGGTAAGGTTACTTGCTTCTCTAATTTTGTGTGTTATCAATTATTTATGTGTTATATCTTGCAGCATTCAATAGATTATTGGCTTTGGGCGGATTTGATAGCGCCAGAATCGGAAAGGTTTATCAAAAGTGTAGTGCGAGTTGAGAGACAGGAGGTGGCCGATTTATTCTATATCCCTTTCTTCACAACTATCAGCTTTTTCTTGCTGGAGAAGCAGCAATGCAAGGCTCTTTATAGGGTGTGAGTGCACTTCCTTATTCTTTTAACTTTCCAGGACTTTAATTGAGAGATTTCTATCTTATAATGAAAATTTGATTTTTGTGCTGCAACATCGAAATTTAATGTTTCGTTGCCAATGGTTGTAGGAAGTCCTGAATTGGGTGACAGATCAGCCAGCTTGGAAACGATCTGGAGGAAGAGATCATATACTTCCTGTTCATCACCCTTGGTCTTTCAAATCTGTCCGTAGATTCATGAAAAATGCAATCTGGTTGCTACCTGATATGGATTCCACAGGGAATTGGTGAATACTTGACTAAGATGGAGAGTTTCTTGGAGGTCTCTTAATTTATTGTCCACTGTTGGTCTTAAACTCTACTGTTTTTCAGGTACAAGCCAGGACAAGTTTTTCTGGAGAAAGATCTCATTCTTCCTTATGTTCCCAATGTTGATTTATGTGATGCCAAATGCTTGTTGAAAAGTGAATCAAAGAGAAACATTCTTCTTTTCTTCCGCGGGAGACTTAAAAGAAATGCTGTAAGCTCTTTGGTCTACTTTTTAGGTCTTTGGTTTCTAGTTTGAATATTTATCCGAAATTCTCAGATTTACGGAGGATGTTTTATGAGGTTGGAACCTGGATGAAAACATAACGCAACTGCATGTAGTCAATTGCCTTTAGTTTTCTATTATCTATTTGCTGCATATTAGTTTGCGTCTTTTGTAGTGTTTACTTGACTTTCCCCTTTAAGGTAGTGCTATAAACAAGCTGAGTCCAACCATTCTTCAACGTGTTCACACCTGATTCGTTTAGAAGGTAAAGGATGTTCAAACTTGATTCAACATGGGCTTGAGCTGACTTTGATCAACAAATAAACTCTAATATTTAGTACTATAAAGATATACGAGTATCTCGGTGAACATTATCAAGAGTATAACTGAGCCATTAACTGAATGTTCATCAACATAAATGATCCGTAATCTTACCATGTTTAAGTTTGGTTCATTTTTTAAACACGAATAAAATTACAGCTCGAATTCATTTGATTATTTAAGTGAATGAGTTTAAAACAAGCCTTATTGAGCCACATTACTAGGCATATGATCAGCCTTGGTTTATTAGAGCCTGAGCTCAAGGTAAGGTTTTTTAACAAGTATAAGATTTACAATCGTCTTGATTTCATAGAATTTTCTTTCATCAACTTTGGGGCTTGTGCTTCCTTAAGATTTCCAAATGATTATCATTGGAAGAGAGTTTTGTATGTAGTTGTTAAATCAATTTACTTGCAGATTTTTTACCGAAAGAAACTATATAAATGTGATAGTTGTGAAATGAGGCTGCTCGTAGGGTATATGTAGATTCGTAACTGAATGATTATGAATTAGCATTATATTTGTTTTCAACCATTGTACCCCTTAACTGATACAAATGAGCATTGTCATTGTTGTTGTTTATCCTTTTTCTTTGAGGATCATGTATGTATTAAAGTCTCATATTTACTTTTTGTTTCTTTTATTTTTCTTTCTTTTTTAGCTAGAGGACCCATTTTAAGCTACTCTTAAAATCGTCAGTTATTAGTAGAAGAGTAATTTCTTCTAAAGTGGGAATTACTTGTCATTGGTTATCTATGTTGGAAGTTTGGTTATTTTGTATGTTGATTCAGCTAGCTTGTAAATTGCTACTTATGGGATTATACATTGACGTACATACTTTTGTAATCTCTTCTATTACAATGTGTAACAGGGTGGGAAGATTCGTTCTAGACTTGTGGCAGAGCTCAGTGGTGCCAAGGGTGTGGTTATGGAAGAGGGAACAGCTGGAGAGGGAGGGAAAGCGGCAGCTCAGATTGGCATGAGAAGGTGAATATTTTCTATCTTTCCTCTTTTGCCTTATGCAATTTCTTTATCACTTTCAATTAAATAGTGGATTTGCTTGCTCTGTCATCAGGTCCATCTTTTGCCTAAGTCCAGCGGGTGACACTCCATCATCTGCTAGATTATTTGATGCTATTGTTAGTGGGTGCATTCCAGTTATAGTGAGTGATGAGTTGGAGCTTCCATTTGAAGGGATACTCGATTATAAAAAGGTATTTGTACAGTTTAAGATCATGCAGTAAACACCTTCTTTTGCCTTACGGATCTTTTGTAAATCTTAAGTGATTGGACAGTATCATATCTAAATAGTTTTGTTGTAGAATACATCTGAACTTGTTCATATGTTATGTAGATGCTGGTTACACAAGGCATATCTTTGGCAATTCATCTAAATGAGAAATTTAAGCACTCAGCTGTGCTTTGTGAAATCTGACAAATGCAACTCTAGAGAAATGTAGGATCTTATTTTTCAGCTTCTGCTTTACAATAAAATTAATCTTTATGACTGATTAGATCATATTCTAGGATTGACGTTATTATGGAAAGCATATTAAAATGCTATTATGATCTGTGAGTTAGGAGCTCTTGAGATCTTGTTGCTTTAGGTAATAACCAGGATTAAATTGCTCAAGTTCTCATCATTTTTAATCTCATCAATTTTTGGGAGGAAAACAGAGAGCTGTTTGATTGAAATATCATTTGAAACTAGAAAAGGGCCATGCTATCATCGTGGGAAATGATACTACATTGTTATGATTGTGGCTAACTTAAGTTGCGTCTCATGCCAGGTAGAAAGATTGATGATATGTGGTAGGGCTTCGTGTATATTTTTTGCTTATCTGTTGATTTTCAGTCAATCATGTGAACACTACACTTGGTATCTCAAAAAATAATAATAATCATATGAATATTGAATCATTCCCCAACATGGATAAGAATATCTGACAGCACTTACCCTATGTTGAATTTTCCTAAGAACATGATGTTAGTAGCATCTATCATGTCCCTACACTTTGTCTTTTGGAGCAGGAAATTAAATAACTGTAGTGCTCATATGGTGTCTGAGCTGATTTATCCTAGAAAGAAAGTTGCAATTGTATGTCTAATATGGTGGATTTAATAGTTCATGGTTTACCTTAAGAGGTCTGTCTTTATCAATTGCTGAGGCTCTACATTGCCTCTCAATGCAGATAGCTATTTTTGTTTCTTCCAATGATGCTGTTCGACCAGGTTGGCTATTGAAATTTTTACAAAGTATTAGACCTTCTCAAATCAGGGAAATGCAGAAGAGCCTTGCAAAGGTTTGTCAATTATATTTTTTTTGTTTGTTTGTTATAGAAAATTGGACAAATTTGGAATTCCATTTCCTCACCTAATTTCAAGTAATTCCGACAAGTAACTTTTGACGGAATTCCAACTTTTGTGGTGTGATTGAACTAATTTCAATCACCTTAATATTTACTGAATTACAATAAATTTATAACAATTCCAACACCTGGAACTGAAATCACAATTCAGTTAGATTTGAATTGGAATTCAGTTTCAATTCCATGAATAAAATGCGCTCACAAAATTCTTTGGCCTCATAATTGTTTCTTTCATTCTTCAGGGTTAAGATGTGTCTCTTAATGTTCTAATAGACAACTACTTTGATCAACGTGAGAAATTTTCATACCTGCTCATATTTCTATTCTCATTTGAGGAATTTCATTTTTGTAATTGTGTGCCTTTTGGACCAAGGACCGTTCAATATTTAGACACACCCCCCTTTTTAAGAAATGAAACTGCAGGGTTCCTCTTATACTGATTCTTTTCCATGGTTCATTAGTATTTACGGTGATTGGTGTTGTTTAATCTGTCATTGAGTCACCTTTCCTGTTTATATTATTTTATTGTACTGAATCTCTAATTTATGTCAGACAACTGATCCTTTAAACTTGTTTTTCATTTTCAGTATACAAGGCATTTTCTGTATTCCAGTCCAGCTCAGCCCTTGGGACCAGAAGATTTGGTCTGGAGAATGGTTTGTTCATTTCCCAAAAGTTTTGCTCCTGTCTATACTTACTGTATACCCTTGCATTGTATATGTGCTCAAACCGAAGCATGTTGCATAACTTATTTAGATAATGTCTGTTGCGATAACCAGTCGATGCATTTATCATGTTATTGAATGTGATAAATTTTCTAGTTGTTGAATGCATTTCTTGGCCCCTATCATTTTGAGGAAGCCCACCTCTGCGCTCTCTCTCTTTCCTCACCATTCTCTAATCTGTTTCTCTTTCTGCCCGGTTGAAAATTATGAAACTAATGTTTTCTTTGGTTGCAAATCTTCCACCAGTGGTTTTGTGGTAAACAGTGTTTTGTTCACTTGCTTTTCTAAATTAAATTTGTTCCCCTTTGCCACAAGGTTCTGTGATCATATGATCCAAAATGGTATTATTGAGTGTATGCTGATGATGGTTCTTTGATTGCGGTTTACTTTAGCAGTTCTTTGGGGATGGTGATAAGGAGGACCCCCAATATCAATCAGCCTTTGTGTTGTATGTGATATTTCAGATATATTCAGTTGGAGCTCATGGTACTATTACCAGATAGTCCATTAGTTGACATTTGTGCATTCATTTTAGCAACGAGGAAGTCTAATGCGCCTCATCAATATTTCTGTTTGTCTGTTCTTTTCTCCTAGACCATAATATGACAATTATGTTGCTATCAGTTCCAGCAACGAGGAAGTCTAATGCGCTTCATCAAGATTTCTGTTTGTCTGTTCTTTTCTCCTAGACCATAATATGACAATTATGTTTCTACCAGTTCCAATATCTATTCTTAGATAATGGACCATATCTTACTGTTTAAATTAGGAATACTTGTTCTTCCATCCGTTTTAGTACCCAAAAGCAAAAACTTGCAAATTGTTTATACTATTTCCTAGTGTGTGTTGGCTTACAGCATCAGTCCACTTGGCTCTTCCTACTTGGATCTAAAACTTAGTAAGTGTTGATTGAGGATGGATTTCCTTTTAGGTGTTTGATGTAGGACAAATAGAAGAATTATTACCTAGTAGCTAAAAATTACAAAATTATGAATTATGATTGATATTAAGCTGCTGGAATATCAGGTTTTAAGGTTGGATTTTCTAGAAATTCTGAAATTTTTGATTTTGTATGGTTAGAATCTTTCGGAAAATTTAGGCTTAGGATTTTAGGATTTAATATGCTAGAAGTTAGGATTTTCGTTGTTGAAATTTTGTAGTGAGCACAAAGAATGGAAGGTAAGAAATTATGAATCACTCCTAAGGTCTAAGAATCACTCTTAGAAGAAGCATCATACCCTTCTAGTTGAAAATTTTAATTTGTTATTGACGAAGAGCTGAATGCACATATGTATAGTTCTTAAAACCTTTATTCTAGTACGAAAGGCTTCTTAATAAATTTAAATCCTATTCTAATAAAAATTTATAAATCCTAACCAACTAGGATAACATATGTAAATTAGAATAACATATTTAACTTATTACTGCCACCTATCTAATAAGGAATCCTAACATAATTTAAATTTAAGCTCTTATCTTTATTGTTATCTCAATTCCCAATCTTCATCCTACCAAATTAAAGCTTTATTACTACTTCCTATCTAATAAGGAATCCTAACATAATTTAAATTTAAACTCTTATCTTTATTGTTATCTCAATTCTCAATCTTCATCCTATTAAATTAAAGCTTGCGGTTGACTGATTTTTCCTCTTTTATTTTATTTATATACTTTGAGTTCTTTTGCATTTGTGCTAAATTCGAATTTGAATCTGTTTTTTTTTTGTTCCTTCTGTAACAAACAGATGGCTGGTAAATTGATGAATATCAAGCTTCACATAAGGAGATCCCAGCGGGTGGTGAAGGAATCTAGAAGTGTATGCACGTGTGATTGCAAGCGAGCTAACAGTTCGAGTTCCATTTCCCTATAGAAAAGAGTTCCTACTTCCTATAACATTTTATGCACTTTTACTGTTCGTAGAGTCCACGCTGTTAACTCTTCAGTACTGAACGATGCGAACATGAGACATCAGCGATTTGTGGTGTGACCTTTCCTGCCTTATTGGATCTTCTGCTACTTGATTCACCAATTAGAAGTATATTGTTTATTATAGGCGACCGTCGACTAGTAGAGCATTTCTGTTAACTTATACGGTTCAATTTTTCTTAGGCTTGAGGTTGAATATTTGATTGGATTTGAATTAAAGAACATTGTGGCTGCCAGACATTTATGGGAAAGTGATTTGCTTTTTATTTATTTTATTGATCAATCTGGAGGCGGCTTTAATCGCCTAAATAATCCTTTAGTTCAAGAAGTTAGTCAAGTGCTTGTTAAAATCGTAAGTCGCTGGTGATCGTGATCGACCTAATTTAGCAAGAGCATGAGAGAACGTCTCACTCTGCAGAACCGGCTTTTAAACAATTGATTTGCCGTTGGTTCGCCAGTGATCGGTGGTCTGATATTTGACGAGAAAGTTGAAAGATGATAATCACAAGATGCTAGTGAGTTGGTAAGGGGCTTTAATTTAAATGAGATTGTACGTTTAAATTTTTCTTATATATGCAGCCGTTTAAAATTTAAGATCAGAGTTTTGCCTTCTACAAAAGGTTTACTCGATTTGAGCGAGGATTAATCTGAGTGTAAATGACTTAAATGTGTCTTCTTATAATTAAAATTTTCCTAAGACATCTCGTAAGTAATTAAAAAAAAAAGTTGGAAGATGACTACAATGATCTCAAATAATGTGCCTATAAATGTGTTTGGTTACAATTCTGCCCAAATAAATAAATCTACCAAAGGTTGTGTCGGAAATTCATATGCAATCTCTTAGCGTGAATACTAAAATAAGTAAATTTTGAATGATCTTTTCAACTAATAGCACCTTTTACTCATTTAACATAATCATATTAAAGCATACAAATAAAAGAGTACTTTTTTAATGAAGTTTGATTTTCTTTTCTTAAATTAAAATTGAATTAGGTTATTATGAATTGTTATAATTACACAAGGGGTTAATCTCTACCTGTATCCATATCAAAATTAGAAGTTCAACAAGTATTAACATTTATGGCGCTTATATCTATTTATAAGATAGTTTGAAAGCTTACATCTATTTATAAGATAGTTTGAACCTTTAATAATTTAATTTAATTATAATCATAATTATAGTTAAAATTATAATTAATAAACCTTATAATAATTTTATTTAATTATAATCATAATTATAATTAAATTTTAATTAATTATTATCAAATCAATTAGTTCCTAATAAAAATTAATTATTTAATATTAATCATCATTTATTAAACATCTTATATTTAATCTTATTTATTGAATAGAAAACTTGTTTGCTCAATCCTCTCTAGTTGTTGGTTCCCCTGTTTCTCTTCTTAACTAAGCTTTCTCAGGGCTTCTTTAGATTCATATATCTTCTTCAGCCTCCTACTTTTTTGCTTCTTCTCCTATATATTACGCTTTTTTTCTCCTGTTTTTTTCCTTTCAAAGTAATTATAACACCTCCAACTTCACTTACTCCAGCTTCTCTGTCTTTCCCTAACCCTTTTTCACCCCTCTCTAAGCCCCTAACCTTAACTAGTTCAACATCCTCTTTTTACACCCATCTAGTTCGGCCCTCTTCTCAAACTCTCCCCTTTTAGCTAGTCTCTCAAACACAAAACTCACCCTTTCCTGTGGCTCCTCTACCTTAGGCCTCGTCTTTAGGAGAGAAGTGATGAAGAATTTTTGGTTGGTCATCAAGGTGGTAGGAGATGCGTCTCTAGATGTTAACCTAAGTTACATCCCCCTTCCTCAGTTAAAAAATGGAAAGCTTGTGGCCCCTCCTTTACAAGTTCTTTAAACTAGTGTGTAGACAAGTGGATTAAAACTCTAGTAAGATTCTTCCTTAATAAAAGATCATCTTAATTTTCTCACAATGCACCAATGGGATATGAAGCCCTAAAAGTAAAAAGGCCTCGATGAAATCATAATTAGTGAATACGATTACTTAATTGACAGTCAACTTAATGCGTGGAAGTAACAAAGTTATGGAGCAAGGGCTTAGCACATCAATAACAATATGATTTGAAGTAACAAAGTTATGGAGCAAGGGCTTAGCACATCAATAACAATATGATTTTTCTACTTAAATGGAGACCTGGTATAGACATGGAGAAAATGATCATAGAGCACATCCTATTATGGTTGAAATTTCATAAAACCCTACTTAAGTATCAGTTTATGTTGGGATTAAGCTATTTGACTAGTTTCATTAGAAGGCCACTTTGTTTTGACGAAGAAAAAACAAAATTAAAATGAATTGGGTAAGCTAGAGTATGCATGTAAGTTAAAATGAAGCAAACACTTCCTGAGAAGATCTCAATTTTGAAGCTTAAAATTAATTGTGAAATGATAGAATTAGAAATAAGAGTCAGCTATTAGTGGAGACCTGATCAGGAGCAAAAAAAGATGTAATGGAAACCAATTAGAAGATAATTCCATAATGGTGATTATGAAGAGTTTTCAAACATTGATAAGAAAGGATCTTAAGGTCGACCTCAAATAAATCCTTGACATATTAACTCACATCTCAAACCAAAAGTTTAATTGTCACAAGAAGCGATACATAATTCTTATATAACTAGAAATACTGTAACTATACCAGATGATGAAAAAAAGAAGCAACCTGATTCAGTAGTAAGAAAAAATGATCAACTTCAAAGGTCAAATAAATTCCAATCATAATTTATAAGCATAAATTCTAATGAAGAAAGCTAGGAGGTTGACAATAGCCTCAAGGAACAACCAACAAAGACTTTTAGTGTGCACACACGGAAGGGGCGAAGATGGATTGTTCAAAACTCCTTAATGTGATAATGGAAGCATCGACTTTGATAGAAAAACCACGTAATTGAAGGATTAAAAAGTTCAAATTCAAAGAAACAAGAAGAGGGTAGATTCGGATTAACTAAAATTAAATCCGATACGCAGGGTTTCAATTTCCTACTACATCTCACGAAGAATTTGTCTTGAGCAACCTAGATGACAGTTAAAGAACAAACTAAGAAAGTTGTTTATGATCAAAATCAAGTCACAATCTGATTCGGTTGATAAGTGATATTTAATTCCTAAGTTGATAAGAACAAGAGGGGTTTCTCCTCTCAATATGGTCAGCGGCACACAAGAAATAATATGATCAAAATTGTCTTTCCCTAACCCCAAAGAGGGTATTTATACCTACATAAAATAATAAAAGACTTGGGCTAAATAATACATGGAAGCTCAAAATAAATATAACTTAAAACAAGTCTAAAATAGAATAATAAAAACACGCCTAGGCCTGGTCCAACGTGCTCCCAAGTTGGATCATAGGCACGCCTCTCCTCTTAGGCTTAAGTGATGATGCACAGCCCAATATAATGGTCTTAAAGTCCTGAGTGAGTCTAATCTAATGATTTGAGATAAATGAATCAATTTGGGCTGTGATTAAGATAGATCTCCTTTAATAGGCTTGGTGCAATCCATCATCTCCACAAATTGGCCCACATGGGCATAGAGAGCCTCCTTGAGTTTCTCGGTCCTAGCTCTGGACATAGCTTCAACTAGAATGACAAGCTTGCCCCCATCACGCATGCCATCTCCATGGTGATCCTTGCTCCTGCTCACATTAACTTTATTTGACAATTTAAAAGAGGAACCAAGCTTTAATAAAGAGCTAGAAATGCAAGAAGAAACGAAATTTACCTCAACTAGTGGGAGATCCAAAAGAAAGGGAAAATGCAAGGCATTGGTCAATAGACTAGTCCAAGCATAATGTCATTAGTTGCATAGAATGTTAGAGGACTAAATTGCCCTAAGAAACAAGAGGTCCTATGATAGATGAATATTTGATTATATTTTGACTCCATATTTAATGTATTTTGCTTGATATTTGATACTTATATTGTATATTTGGTACGTAATATGCTTCAAGTGTATTTACAGGTGATAATTACCTATATGGACTTAAAGGAGAAGAATTCAGACGAAAACACAACATAAAGCTTATTTCTATTGAATTGGAAACTTGACCACTAGAGCTTTACATGGATATATATGAGGCATATAAGATCGAAATGAGGTGATTCAAAAGCTCATATTTAAGCCAACATCCTGGTACATAATTCATATGTAGAACTTGAGGCCCAATAGTGTTGTTTTGAGGTGTTAAAAAGGCCGACAAGGAGATATAAAGTCTGTCTCGGCCAAGTTTGACATACCTATGGTTTTTGGCCCATAACTTTAGGTACAGGGTTTATTTTAAGAAAGAGGATTCGTTGTAAAGCTAAGGAGTAAAGCTACAATTTATATAAAGACACCGTGACCTAAATATGAAAGTATAGGAGTGCACGGTCATGCAGAAGTGCATACCTGTGCATTTTTGCAATTTCCAGCTAATTCTGATTATGCAAGGTCATATGCATGCCCGTTCGCATGACTATGCATCCCCTAGAAACCTTAATTTTTGAGATTAACAAAAATTTTCGAGACATATTGAAGGGAGGCAACTAGGGGAGACTTCAAAAGGTGATTTCCAGATGTGGAATCGTCCTCTAGGTTCGATTTTGGTCTAGAGAAGTGAAAAACAAGAAGAAATCATCGAAAGATCCATCGGAATACAAGATCAAGTTTTTGGTGCAGATTTTTGGGGACTTTGATATTAGGAAAGCTTGAATGTTATTACTCTCGCCATTTTTATTTTTATTTAATTTAATTTTGATTTTGTATTTATTTTCTTTTATTGTATTTGTGGCTTATTAATTTAATTATCTTTTGAATTTCTCTATTTGATCTTGAGTTTTTGGTTTATTGTAGGAATTACGATTCATTGTCATAGCCACAACTCATAATAGAAGGATGGAACAGACAGTAGTTTTATGGGAGCCAGATATGTCTTCACGATCTATCACCATATTAGAGAGAGGGTGTTCTTATATATTTTCAGAAGCGTGACCAATATTTCGACCATGTCACAACATTGGTGGGAGTTATCAGTACAATCATGAATATCGACCACCAACTTATACATGGGAGAAACTGAGCATGTACAATCAACCTCATGGTACATTATACAAGAATAACTACAATTTAGAGTGGCGCAACTCTTATGCGTATAGATGAAATGATTACGCTTTAGTTAGATATTTACGTCACCAAGCACTTCCAGTTAATGAATCAACTCTGGAAGATAATTTAATGGAAGTCATTTCTAAAATGAAAGTTGACCGACATGCATTTGAGAGTAGAGAAAAGACATAGGTTAGTTTTATAAATGGAGGGATATTTCGTAAAGAACTTCCATAAAAAAAGAAAGTATTACCGATTAACTAATTGAATGCCTTACTGAGAGAGTAGCTAGTCAATCTAAATTCGACAAGAGACTTCCTTCACTTGCATATGATGAGTATAATCTAAGGTTCAAACAGTTTTAAAGTGAAGAAGAGACAACAGTCGATTTCTTGAATAAACATACATTTTAGGAAGGTGAGGAGGTAATTGACGTTTTGAAAAATATGATGATTAAGTTTATTCAAGAATCAAACATGAGGCCTTAAGAAATAGAGGCTTATATATAGAATATGGTGAATCAAATTTGTCATCTAGCAGAGATATTATTCAATGAACAATTAGGGAGTTTGCATAGTCATAATGAAACAGATCCTAACGAATTTGGAATGACAACTACCCTTAGTAGTGAAGATGAGCTCTCAAAAGAAGAGGAGGAAGAGGAAGAGGAAGTAAGCCCTGCAGATCAATTAATGGAATATCTTGCCAAACTTAAAGCTAACTGACACGAATCGTAAGAAAGATTTTCTTCACTTGAAAATCATGAGAATAATGTAGAATATTATTGGAGCTTATTATCGCAACATAGTGTAGAAAAGGCATGGCTTCACGAATGGAGTGATATTCCAAAAAGGGCTTCCTGAAGAAGAAGTCTCCATCCAAGAAGTGGAAGTAAAGGAGTCTTAAGAGGTAATTGAAGAAGATGAGCCAAAAACCTCTATCCAAGAAGAAAAAAAGTGTGGATAGAGGTGGTTGAGAAAGAACTGGTGGAGGAACCAAGTAAGGAAATTACTGATGAGGTGTTGGTAATGACCTTAAGTACAGAGGGTTCTCATTTCCTCAAGACAAACTATTCAAGCTAGTCGATGATACAGGGAGTTTTGTTATTCCCTACATTTTTAACAATTTGTCATTAAAAAGGGTGTTATTGTTAGAAATTGGATTTATTTATTTGATAAATTATGTACTTGTTATTATCTTGCAATAGATGATTTATTTATAGGCTATGAAACTACTTTGTAGAGAAAAGGGTGGAAGCAAGTTGAAGCATTTCATGGGAGGCAACTCATAAGTTAGTTTTTAATTTTATTTCAATATTGATATTATCTTTTGTTTGCTTTCATCTTAGTATATGATTTAGTTTTAATTTTATTTCAATATTGATATTATCTTTTGTTTGCTTTCATCTTAATATATGATTTTATTTTCTCGTTATGCTATTTCTTTTGTTTCTTTTATCCTTTTATTTTATAATTTGTAAGGACATTAGTCTCATATGGATGAATCTAAATCGTAAAATTGCCCCAATTAGGAAAGTACCAAAAACTCTTTCATTTTCATATATGCTTATATTGTGTACATTGAGGACAATGTATAACTTTAAGTGTGGGGATGGGTTTATTGAATTTTTAACGATTTTTTCAAGTTTATTATAATCATGATTATAAATTTTATTAACTAATGTCTTGAATTAATTGAGATTTGTCCATGAATACTGTAACATCCCATCTCCGATGGGAAGGGTATTTTAGTAAATTGGGTCGGGTCAGGAGTATTAAATTATATCTTGGCATGCACATACAACATATAGCCTCTATGATTGATGGTTTGTTGCACTTGCACATGGTAAACATGCATTCATGACATTTTCCGGCTTAGGTTTCAACTTGAGATTCTTTGTGAAATTTATGGGATAATTGTATTTGAAAAATTATTTGGAGTGCGCCATAAATTGTTTTACATTTTATGAGATTTTCAAGAATTTTTCTGGAATTGTCCGGAGAAAATTCCCGGACCGGCAAAATCGCCGGTAAATGGCCTAACTGTGTTTTTGTTGTGGAAAATGTGGTTTTCGTGTTTGAACAATTATTGGAAATGGACTGTCATATGTTTTACAATTTTGAGCAATTTAGGTAATTTTCAAAAAAATGATTCGGAGAAATTCCCGGAAATTTCCGGACCTGGAAAAATCGCCAATTGGCGAATCAGTCGATTTTCGGTAGCGAAAATTGCTACCCAATGGCACTATATTATGGGGTATATTATTTTGGGATTGTAATTAGGGCCATTAGAATTGAATAGGTCAAATTAAGGAAATCCTATTAAATATTTTGTCTTATCCTTATTTTATAGTTTTTTTTAGATAAGTGCCAAATGTCCAACGAATTTATTGCATTTGTCTTTTCCTAACTATTGTTTTTCGGTTATTTAAAGGGAAAGAAGGGAAAAACCTCATTGTTATTGCTTATATCCTTCCTCCACCGAAACTTCACCTTCCCTTCTTCTCCATTTGTTGTTCTTTAGGTTTCTTAGTGTTTAGCTCTCCCTTCCTCTTTGTTCCTTCTAAAAAGGGCCAAGCATACACTCTTTTCTTTTTGGCATGATGATATACATGTTTGATGCTAGAAGAAAGTAGAGAAAGTGAGAAATTGGTGTGCTTTGAAGTGGAAAGGCTAATTAGGTAAGTAAGTTTAATTAGGTTTTTAATGATGCTTAAGTATATGAATTTATGAATCATAGTAGTTAGGAGCATTTAATGGGAGGTTTGGTATATTTATTATGATTCTTGATGCCTTAAATTGATGACTCATATGGTTTGAATTAATGGGTATAAGGTTAGGTTGAATTATTAATTGAAAGTAGTAAGTTAGAAGTGGTTTTAGTTTGATTAGTGATGGCTTATTGATGATTGATTTTACTTGGAAAGAAAGAATTAAGTGCTGCCAATTTTTGTGTGTTAGCCCTAGTACATGTATAAATGGTATAAGAACTGATTTGTGTTCATGTGGATGTTTAATGATTTGTAAATGGCATTGGAAATGATAGAACTAAGGTTAACACCAAATCTGAAAAATTAAGGTTTTCACTTATTGTATTGTTGTTAGCATAACTAATTGTGTAGGAATGCAAATGAGGTGAGGTTTGTGGCCACTTAAACTTTAGGATGTTGGCTTCAACTTTGTGTGAAATAGGTGGTGTTAAATTGTAATATTAGAAGGGTGAATTTTTGCATGGAAAGTTTCTGTTTTATTGCCTGTGAACAGTACCCGCAATTATGACCTGATTACTTTGTTGATTTTTCTAAATTAATTGATATAGAATTAGGGACAATGATCTGCATGAAAGTTGTAGAATATTGAGTTAGCTTTCCATTTCCACTGATATTGATAATTTTCGAGTTGTATATTGGGAGATATGAACTGATTACTATTGACTGGTTTTGAGCATTTTGATGAAACCTAGCCTAAGTGTTGAGTTTGTGAGCTTGCGGATTGGAAGCAATTTTAGCAAATTATGTGAACTGAATTGGTGTGAGTGATCTTCTGAAAAGTTGCAGAGGAAGGCATTATCTTGAAAATGATATATGGTGTGTAATTTTTAGAGGTCAGATTTGGGAGTTATGATTTTTCAAATATTGAACCTGCATTAGGTTATGAATTGCTGATCATGGCAGTAACTTGAATGACAGTTTTGAAATTGTTAGAAATTGAATTGGATTTTGAGTTCTTCATGAAAATTGAAGTTTAAGATCTTATCTTTTCAGGGATATAAGGTAGTGAATTTTGTGACATTTTTTCTAAGAGTTTTGCTGTTTGGAATATTACTGTCCAGATTGGTTGATTTCAGTAGACAGATTCTTTGTGGAATTGTTTGACCTAGTTAGCAAGTGAATTTAATTTTGAGTTGTTCATGAAAGTTGTAGATAACATTGTGAACTTTCTGATCATATTTATTGTGTTATTTTTGACTGAGGAAATGAGTAGTTACTGAATTTGCAATGTACTGCCCTGTTTTGATAAGTTTTGAGTAGGCAGTAGGTTTGATAGGATTTTTGACACCCTTAGGGGTGAAATTGATTTTTATGGTCTTCTTGAGAATTGTAGAGGGTTTCATGATCTTTCCAATGAGATATAGTTGGTAATTTTCTGAATTGTGTGCAATGAGTTATTGGTGTTGAAAGTGGCTTGAAATCAAGAAATTAAAGAAGGGAATAAGGGTTAGGTATATATGTTTAAATTGAATTTTGGTTTCTTTTGTTAATTTCTTTTCCGTCTAGCGTCCGATTGACCTGATTCTTAAGGCATCGGATTGGTAACACATTGAATTTCATTTTTTGAGAAATTGGGAATTTTTAGCCGATAAATTGACGTGGCCCCGGGTACTTGTTCTGTGATCACTATTTTATTTTTTTTTGAACCGATTGAGGTCCAAATTGAGTGCTGTCAGTGGCTATA
The DNA here is from genome assembly GCA_029891385.1 of Erythroxylum novogranatense. Lineage (NCBI taxonomy): Eukaryota > Viridiplantae > Streptophyta > Magnoliopsida > Malpighiales > Erythroxylaceae > Erythroxylum > Erythroxylum novogranatense. The sequence goes on along the minus strand of CM057233.1, from coordinate 32,954,671 downwards.
GCTTTCGAATTTTAGTTGGAATTTTTATTATGGGAAAATTTGGATTTAGGGCCGGAAATCTCATGAACAAGCATTATACACTTACATGTGCATTATTACTAGTTCGGATTGGATAATTAGTGATCGGATTCCTCTCTGTTTGTTATAGAGGCACAGTTGGAGTGTCGACCTACCGACGTTGCAGAGACTTCTCGACAATAGCTCGGAAGTAATAGGTGAGTAACCTAGTTGGTTCCTCAATCTATATATGATAAAAATGATGTGGTTATGCCATGTGGAGATAATGGAGGAATTATGTGTGTTTACTTTAGATTGATTTCGGACCATAGGTGTCCGAAGTATTGGAAACTTGTTATCGAAGTGCCATTTGTGTGTGAATGTTTGTGAATAATTACATTGGAGACCTCGGACCAAAGGTCCGAGGGAATGAGAAATTTATATTGAAGTGTTAATTGTCTGTTTTGATACATTGAATGTGACTTTTGATATGATATGGTTGGATGCAAGAATTTGTAAATGTATATGATCAAACACCGGATCAAGGTCCAAGAAACGAAATTGGTCACTGAACTATAACCGATCAGAATGGGAATTAGAGCATATGCATCCATGCATGATGGCATGATCGATAAAGGCGATTGTGATCGAGTAACTATCAGTATCGGGGCATATCACGCCTAACGATATGAGCTTTCACCAACGCACAGACCTCGTGTCCAATATATTCAGAGCCTCAGCTCAATGTACCGTGGCTTCAAGCCCAATGTTTTCAGAGCCATCGCTCAACGCAATGTGCCCGCATCGACAGCCAAAGCATCATCACAACAACGAAACGAAAATGAAAAGTGTCACATGTTCATTGCATAAATGGTATGACTAAATATGGATGGTATGAAAGGCGATATGCTTTACATTTGTGAATTGTGATAGTATGTGATATTTGGTAAATTGATTGAATATGCATGAATTGAGTGAACCATCGATGATGGTTTCTCACCGAGTTCGCAAACTCACCCAACATTGCAAATATTTTTCAGAATCAAGAGTACCCGTTCATCGAACCGGAGTATGATTACTACAAGAGAGTCGGTGTTCGATGTCGGGATCGGTTCACGTCTGCATTTGTGTTATTTTGACTTATGTGTAAATTTATATTCCGCAAAAATAGTACTAAATTGTTTGAGGGCCCTAATTGATAAATATTGTTTGAAAAGTGATCTTTGATAAAGTGTATGACTGAAATGGGTTTTCGTATCACGGGCCGAATCGTTTAATTCTTAATTTCAAGACTCGATCGCTTTCAAAAAATAATATCATAATGAGTTTTACATCGCATTGATCGCTTCTAAGATACCACCTCATGGTCGCGGGCTCGGATATCACCGTCGATGTTGGGTTCGGGTCTCGCGGGAGTGGGGTGCTACAAATACTATATGTTGTTGTTGAATATTGATTTGAATTGGTGTGCAAAAGGATGATGGTTAGAATGAAATTAATTTTCTAAGTCATATTGGTAGTAATCATTGAATTTTTCACGTTGAATGAAAATTTCATATTATTTACACGCATATGCCCATTCTTTCCGTGAGCTTTTGGGCCCAAAGAGCAAAATTTCAAAATTCTTAATGCTCTTGTTATTCTTTCATGTGTGATATCATTGCATAGTCGGATAATTCTAGGACTTATTTTATTACGCATGTTGAGACCACATTTGTGGAAATTAGAACCATTGACATGATAAAGGCACTTAGACTCACCAACTTGTTTAAGTCTTTTTTTTTTAAAATTATCATACCCAAAATTGACCTTTAGGAATAACTAAGTTGAGCCTTATCCTTTGTCATTGATTAGACCCTTATATTAAGCCTTATTCCTACTTTCTTTAAAGACCTATTATTATTTTGAACCTTGAAGGTTATTTGCATTATTTACTTGTTGAGATTTGAAATTTATGAAAGGTTCAATATTTCTTGAATTGTGGTACTAAATGTTTATTGTGAAAAATAAAGCATAAAAGAAAGAAGAAAAGAAAGCAAAAAGAGAAAAAAAAAGTATGTAATACCATTAGTTTCGCAATGAAAGGGCCAATGTTTATTTGTAAACAATTCTTAAAAAATATGGCGTAGTAAGTTTCCTTTAATTTAACCTTTTTATTATCTCAATCATAACTTACCTAAGCCCTATCACAACCTATACAAAGACCTTTTAATTTTTGTTTCTAGTTTGAACGTTAGTGGTGGAGACGTGATTTTACTACAAGCTTATGGTAAGAATTCTACTATGTATTGATTAAGAGCTTTAACACCTTTCACCTTAAATACTTAAGTGCATTGAGTGAAATATTGGTGAGGTTGTAAAGAGGTATGTTTTTTATTTCAATGCGATGGTTGAGGTGATTATTATTAACATTACTTAGGAAGTTAATTATATGAAAACTTGATTATGATTGTATGTTAATTTGATTCAATAGGATATAATGACGTGTAGTATGAATGGACAGGTTAAATTTGATATTAAATTGAAGTTGTGAATTTATAATTTTGATTATAGTTTGCTTGAGGACAAGCAGCGCTTAAGTGTGAGGATGTTTGATAGATGAATATTTGACTATATTTTGACACCCATATTTGGTGTATCTTTCTTAATATTTGATACTTTTATTATTTGGCACTTAATATGCTTTAAATGTGTTTATAGGTGATAATTACCTCCATGGACTTAAAGGAGAAGAATTTGGATGAAAATATGACATAAAGCTTATTTATACTGAATTAGTAACTTGACCACCAGAGCTTTACATGGACATATATGAGGCTTATAAAGTCCAAATAAGGTAATTCAAAAGCTCAAATTCAAGCCAATATCTTCGTACATAAGTCATATGTGGAAGGCCCAAAAGTGCTATTTTGAGTGGCTAAAAAGGCTGAGAAGGAGATATAAAGTCTATCTTGGCCAGGTCTAACCTTCCTATGGTTTTTGGCCCATAACTTTAGCTATGTGGCTTTGTTTTAATAAAAAAAGGATCCTTTGCAAATCTAGGAAGTAGATATACAATTTATATAAAGACACCATGACCTAAATATGAAGATTTAGGAGTACACAATTTTTCAAAAGTGCACGTCTGTGCATTTTCTCAATTTTCAGCCAATTTTGATTATGCATGGTCATATGCACGCTCGTGCACACGATCATGCGTTCCCCAAAAACCCTAATTTCAAGATAAAAAGATATTTTTGGGATATATTGAAGGGAGGTAACTAAGGGAGTCTTTGGGAGGTGATTTTCAGACGTGGAGTTGTCCTTTAGGTTTGATTTTGGTCCAGAGAAGTGAAAAACATGAAGAAATCATCAAAATATCTATCGAAATACAAGATTAAGCTTTTACATTACAAGAACATTTGATAGAAGACAATCAGGAAGATTTAGAATTATGATTCCGCTGTTTTCAATTCATTTTTCTTTCTATTTATGTTTGATTTTGCATTTGATCATGTATAGCTAAATGTCCAGTTAGTATTTAGGCTAGATGAACCTTAGATGAATACTTTGATATAATTTATTTTTTTAATTAATACAATTGATGTGATTGTCTTATTATGATCCGATTACTTGTTTTTTTTCATATTCTAATAAAAATATTAGATTATAATATAATTTTATATGTAGCGATTTAGAAATCGTAGTGTGAATAGATCTACCGTAACTAGAAAGATTTAATTGTAACCCTAAAAATAAGATGACATAAATCTTCCAGATTAGGGTCAAAACTATAAGATTTAACCTGAGTAATTCGGTTAGAGACCTTAGGATTAGTTGTTAGTAGACTCAAGGTCAGCTACTAGCATACCATAGGAGTCTCCATGGTCCAATAACTCAATAAAGCAATTGCATGATAAAAGATCAATCTGTTAAGGGTTTAGGGGCATTTGAAACCTGGATACTAATTCTCGATATCGAAAATTTCCTAAATGCTTCTTTAATTCTATGTTCAATTTTGTTACCTATTTTATTTTACTTACTTAGTTTTATTTTCTTTAATTAAAAATCATGAACCATCCTTAGGCTAGATAATAGGAGAATGGTAATTACTAATATTCATCGTCTTCATGGGATCGACCAGTAATTGCTGGTACTGGTTATAGCTATGCCGTGCACTTACGGTTTATTACAAATTTTACTATCACGAAATAGATAGATCTACATGACCACCTAGTTGACAAAAAACTTATCATTTTGGGGTTGTTGGAAACTAAAATAAAACAGGAAAGTTATGAAGTGAAGATGTGGTTTCTAAATGAAAACTAGTCAAGACTCACCAATCACAACTATCACTTTACTCATATAATCAAGTTTCTTATGATTCATCAAAGGCCATATTAACTATGCCAACACTTCTAAGTCAAAGTAAGAATAAACAAAGTCCCTAAAGAAATTACTATCACTCTTTTTTATACTTTAAACCCAAAGTTTTGAAGATTACAATAATGGAACAAACTAGCTCAATAAGGGAATGGGATGATTGAACCTTGGCTAATTAGGAGACTTCAACTCAAACTTTTTTCCTTCTAAAGATGAAGGGGAAAGACATAATTTTGGAAGTCATAGTATGGTCTTTAGGAATTATGTAATCGATCTTAGACTTATTGACTTGAATTATAAATGGTGTTTTTTTACGTGGTCAAATAACCAAATTGGTAAATGGTTTTTAAAGAAAAAGTTAGATCAGTCAGCTGTGAATTAGGAATGGAAATTGAGTATTCCTAAGGTAAGATCTTGCTTCACAATCTGTTTATATTTTGATCTCTCACCTATAAAAGTACATCACTTGATAGATGATTATTGGAGGATAACACATTTTGGATTTATTAACTATCTAGCTAACTTAGAGGGATTTGAGGAAGTAGTAAAGAAGGGTCTAGAGATGGGCTTCCAAAGGTTTGAAGCTTTCAAATATATGAGGAACTAAAATTTATCAATGAGGAGCTTAACAAGCTAAAGCTAAAAAATACACATGATTGTTTGGGCATTCAAAGTTTAAAAAGAAGCCCTCATTGAAAGACTAGAGGAAGTAGCAATTGATCCTGGAAATGCAATGAAAAAAGAGACAAAAAATAAGCTTTATCATCCTATATACTAGCTTTCAGTAACCATTACTCTCTACTTAAGAAAAAGTCTAGGATACAATGGATAGATGAATTAGAACAAAAAACAAAATTCCAAATACTTCTTCAATTCCATTATTTCAAGAAGAACTATAATATGATTAGCTCTATCTCAAGGTAGAATGGATAAATGGTCTGGAAGTAAGGATCTGTTGCCAACAGTTTAAGGCTACTTCCAAAAATCAATAGGTGAAGTCACAAACATTTGTTCCTCTATGTAGGCCCTTAAGGAGATCATCAAACACTCAATATCTAAGGACCTAGCTAAAATGTTTTCATCTTCTTTAACTCTGTTGATGTTAAAAAGGCCTTCTTCTTTTTGAACCCATATAAAGGACAAGGTCCTGGTGGCTTAAAAGACTACTCTTTTTTAAAGATCTTGGCATGTAATAAAGGATCAAGTAATAAAGTGTGTGTTAGAATTCTTTAAAAAAGCAAAAATGTTGAAGGAATTAAACATAACCTTTATCACCATAGAGCCAAAACTCCCCATTCGAAACAAGCTAAGTAAATGTAGACCTATCTCCTACTATAACCTGATCTTCACGATTATTTCCAAGTGTTAGCAGATGGACTTAAAGTGGTATTTTCCCCAACCATCAACCCTTGCAAGGGAGATTTTATCAAATGAAGGAACATTGGTGATAACTTATTCCTTGCTCAATAATTTTTCAAAAATTTCTATAAAAGAATAGACTAAGAAGCCATGTTATTAAAATTTGACTTTAAAAGTCTTTTGAATCGATTAGTTGAATTTTTTATCTAATGGAATTTAGAATCATTTGGGTTCCCATATTAATTTAGAAGATGGATACAATAATGCACGGAGATAGCTTCTTTTGGCATTCTTTGTAATAAAGAACCAATTAAATTCATTAAAGGGGAAAAAGAGCTTAAGCAATAGGATCCCATGTCCTCCTTACCTATTTAATTTATGTATAAAGGTCCTTAAGAAATTGACTAATTATAACATTAGTAGGGAGAGTAGTTTATTATTCATAACAAATGTAAGGAACTGAATATTGTAAGATTGAATTTTGTAGACGATCTCCTCCTATTACATAGTGCTAACTTAAGATTAATTTAGTTGTTAATAGCATCACTCTAAAATTCAATACTCTAATTCTGTCAACAAGCATAAGAGCCACTTAATTCTGTCAGTTAGTACACTTGATGAAGAAAATTTTTTTAGCTCTTAAATAGGTTTAAGTATAATATAACCACCTTTTAAATATCTTGGTATTCCAATAGCTACTTAGAGGTTAACTTATAGGGACTATAGATTTGCTTTTGAAGAAAAACATTGGAAAAATGGAGGGTTATCTTTTATTTGGAGATTTCAACTAATCATCTTATAACAAAAAAAAATGTTATTGTATTGGCTCACATATTTCATGATCCCTAAGGATCTTATCAAGGATATTGATAGGATAATCGAGAATTTTCATTGGTTTGGCTTTATAAAAATCACAAGGGATAAAAATTCAGACAATAAGATGTGTGCTTTCCAAAATAAGAAAGAGGATTAAGGGTTAATTCAATTAGAACCTGTAACAAATTCCTACTTGCAAAAAATAATTTGGAAAATTTCATAGACAAAGAAGCAATATGGATCAAGTAGATCCATATTCACTTCTTAAAAATTTCAAATTTTGAAAAAGATACCAAAAGCTAGCTCCTCATGGATTTTACTACAAATCCTTAACTTAAGAGCGTCCATAGGAGTAACTATGAAGATGAGAATTGGGAATCAAAAAAATAATTCATTTGGTATGACAATTAGAATGTGTTAAGTCCTTTAATTATAATTCCTATGCTCCAGTCATCAAGACATGTCATTTACAACAATTATCAAGTAATGGAAGTCATACAAGTTAATGAATAGTATTGTAATACTAAAGGAATGTCCTTAGTAATGAAGAATGTTCCAAATTGTAAACCTGAATATGATGATAAGGATAAAGCCATTGGATCTTGCATCATTCAGTAGGCTTCATAAGTAAGTCCTCTCAAGAAATACTCATAACTCATCAGCCAAAAGCCCCCCTAGTTCAGACTGGCTTGAAATAATGTTTCACTTCTAAAGGCTTTATTCATTGTTTGGTTAGCTATAAAGAAAAAACAAAGAACCAAAGATAAGTTGAGAGGATCCTTACCTAACATCAACCTAATCTATGACTTATGTAACTAGGGAAGTGAGAGAACTTAATGCTAATTCTTTAAATGTCAGGTCTTAGCTAGACTATGGAATAAGATCTTAATTTTTTGTAACACTATTTTCCACCTCCATGACTAGAACTAGATTGTAATATGGCTCATTACTCCTTATAAGATGAATAAAATTGACCTTTAAGCTTATGTTTGGCTATGCAATCTATGCTATATGGATGGATAGAAATTGTAACAGCCCACTCCCGCATGACCCAACCCGATATCGATGGTGATATCCGAGTCCGTGCCCTGTGAGGGTGGCGTGCTACATCACTTAGTCAAAACTCAGTATAATTTTTTTTTGAAACATACACATACTTTATATATTATGCGGAAAACAATTTACATAAATAATCATCGGTGAGTTCAATGACCACGAGGGCCCTTTTGTAAATACAATTTCATTCAGTTTGTTGACTTTACAACATGACCTATTCATTTGTACAAAAATTCGGAAAGTACAATTTTTATTAAACTCTAATGCAGACGTAAACTGATCCCGTCCTCTTTTCTCACTCGCATGCGGTTGCTATACGCCCGTTGCCTAACGGGGTATTCTTTTGGGTCCTGAAAAATAATTGCAAATTTTGGGTGAGTTTTGCGAACTCAGTGAGGAACCATCATCGATGGTTCACTCAATTCATGCAACACATCGTTTCACATAACATATATTCACATTGTTGCATATTTGATCACCTTTCACAATTTCACTTGAACATAAACAATTTGATACATTTCATTCAATTTGACATCCATAACCAATTGAATTCATAAAACACTCAAGCATAAGCCAATTGTTTCATAATTCACATTCGGAATGATTGGTACCACAGAAACATAAGGCAGTTAGCCTTTCACTCAATCAAAGAGATTAAAAATCAGATGCATATGATATGCGCATGTGACACTTTTCTAATATATTTCGGTGTTGTGACCGAGCGCCTGAACTGTCCCAATATGGGTGCATTAATCGTTGAGCCTGAGGCTCTGAACTGTCCCATTATGAGCGCATTAATTGTTGAGCCTGAGGCTCTGAATCACTGTGGGGCTCGAGGCCCAAATATAAACGTTGAGCTGGTAGCCCTCGGTGGTTGCTCTAGTCACAACTATCATTAACTGATCATGCATTCATGCATGGAATGCATATGTCGCAATTAAGAAATATCACATTACAATCAAACCCAAATTATTGCATTCAAACAATTAGTTCACAATTATTCACATTAAAATCACATTCACAATTTATCACATTGAAAACACGAAGGTCTCACATTCTCAGACAATAACACTTCTTTGTCATTGTAACACCCCACTCCCGCGTGACCCGAACCCGACATCGATGGTGATATCCGGATCCTTGTCCCGCGAGGATAGCATGCTACATCAGTCAGTCGAAACTCAGTATGAATTTTTTTTTCATTACACTCATGTGCGCGGAATAGACAGTAAACAATCTGAGCCCACGTTCATAAATAAACATTTTCAGTTATTACAATCATTCAATAATAATTTACAAAAGCCATTTAATGAACAAAAAGCCATAACCAAATTGGGCTCACTATAAATATAGAGCATTCTTTTACAGAGATTTTAGAATATAATTAATGACACACTAATGCAGACGCAAACTAATCCCGACCTCTATCTGTCCCTTCATACGGTAGACATACTCCCGTGTCAAACGGGGTACTCTTCAAGATCTGAAAAATAGATGCAAATTTTGGGTGAGTTTTGCGAACTCAGTGAGGAACCATCATCGATGGTTCGCCCAATTCATGCAGCACACAAGCAATTCACAATTTTAGAAGACATTCTGGCCTTGTTCCCATTTCCAGTATTCAGTCAAGTATGTATGCAATGCACATGTGACACCCAGTTGATTACAGTGTTGTGACCGAGCGCATAAATAGTGAACAGTGTATAGTAGACGTGTCTAGGGAGTAGGAGAGCTGTCGGGACCCGACCCGTAGACCAGACCCCAACTGTTGGATCCCGTTACCGGAGTCCAACTCTTGAACCGTAAAATATGACGCTTGATCATCTTGCCTTGTAGTATTCATTTCATTTAACCCTAATTTCAAATTGATTTCTCTTGTAATTCATAGCCTTATGACTCTTGTTTAATTTAAGACAAGAACCGCTCCAATCGGAGTTCTATAACTCAAGATACACTCCAACAACCTAAAAGAGTTCATACCGGAAACATACTCTCTTAACTGGCCTTTAACTTACTTTGATGCAAACTTTCTCAATTTAACTCCAAATGATACCAAATTTTTATGGAGAGAAAGATATATGTCTTATGAATCCAATGGTTCAAACCTCACCTCAATTGGAGGTCGGATGGGTGATTTACGCCCCAAAAGAATAGACTATGCTCATACCCAAAATCAAATTGAACATCTTTTGGCGCAAAAGCCATAACTTTCACTATAGATGTCAGAATGACTTCTTTCTTGGACGGTTAGAAAATAGATATCTAGGGCTACAACTTTCGTGAAGACCAAAATTTGAAATTCTATCATTATCAGGTTACATAGACCGTGTAAAATCACACGATCAGAAAATTCACACAGTCGTGTAACTTTCTGCCATCAAGGCCTCCTCACACTACGGATTTACATACCTGTGAAAATTCACACAGCTGTGTAACCCACGTTATCGCTGCCTCCCTCGCACCTGAATTTACATACCGTGTGAAAATTCACACAGCTGTAACTTTCTGTCACTACCATCTTCCAAGATTTAAAGTTACATACCAGGTGAAAATTCACACAGGCTGTGTAACTTTCTGCCATAACAACAACAACATTTCACCAATGCTTTCTAACTTATTCCTAACACCAAATACACTTGTAATTTTGCAAGATTCACTTACTCTACTACTAAAATACTTCATAACATCTCCAAACATCAAACTTATTTTATCATTCTATCAATTCTTGATTGATTTGTCCATCAAACCCTAAATTCCTACGCAACCATCAAAGATATCCTCATAAACAAGACTTAGGCATCATGCTAACTTTCAACCATTTCTCCCTATTCGTTTATATGCAATTGTACATTCACAACCATACTCAAGTCCATATTGCATTAATCATCATACATAAGAGTTTTACAATTTCATTGGCATTTTCTAGCCAAATTCCAAGACTAATAACAAATATCTCATTTACCTTATTCAGTTTGCTCATATGAATTACAACTATTCATTTACATAACCAAACTTCAATTACACAATAAAACAAGCACAAGATGCCTTGATCCCCTTCCACTTGGATTCTTGCTAAAACCTGAAATTGGAAAATAGGGGTGAGCTTGGGAGCCCAATAGTTCTATGCTTATAACCAAATAATGAACAAAACAGCTTTTAGAATTTCATTTCCATATAAATTTCCTTTAGATCATAAAACATTGTGTTCTTCAAAACTCTTGTCATTTTCTTGAAATCACAAATAATTCATTTTTCAAAAGCTCATCAAATCATAAACTAAGAGCTCTTGTCATTTTCTTGAAATCATAAATCATTCATTTTTCAAAGGCTCATCAAATCATAAACTAAGAGCTCTTGTCATTTTCTTGAAATCACAAATCATTCATTTTTTTTAAAGTTCATGAAATCATGAATGCAATTCAACTTGTCACAATTCACATCATATAACACATATCACCTAACACATCATAATGGTTTGGCAAGTCCACAATTCTTGGCAACCATATAGTCTCATTTAATGAGCTTATATGGGCAAATCTTGAGGAGTCCAAATATTGGATCATCCTATGTCACAGTCGGGTAGCCTGGCGAAGGCTTTTCATGGTCATCGTGCACGAGACGTTTCTTGGGTGGACTTAACCTAACCCACTTAACATATAATCATGACTTGAAACTTGATTGCCCTATGGAAAAAATCTTGGAAATCTTGTTTTGCATAAATCATGCACATTTTCATAAATCATTTCATGATCATAAAGCATTTCATATGCAATGCATCATCATTCCTCAACAAAATCACATTCACATATCAAATCATCAATCATCCAATTCACATAATATTTTCAAATCATTCATACCATTATACATCAATGATAGCAATTTCTCAAGGCATTTAAAAACAATGAGTTTGAAAGCATTTTTATATTCTTAATTTCTTTGAAAAATGTGTCAATGGCCCATCATTTAACTATAAACATAAAACCTACCTTATGATTCCTTGCTTGAAAACCTTGCTCCAATGACCTTCCCTTGCTTTCCATTCCTCTTGCCTCTCACCATTTTCCTCAAAATCAACACAATTCCCAAATCAAAAGACATCCAAAATGAAACAAATCCTAAGGACACAAATCATGAAATTGATCTTGGAATCACAATACCCATTCATTTTCTAGGCTTTCTCAACCATAACCCAAACAAAAACTTAACTTTAAATCAAGAACTTACCTTGAATCTTTAGCTAACCAAGTGATTCCTTGGTTCAAAGTGAAGCTCTAGTGATTTCCCACACTTTTTCCTCTTGAACTTTCTTCAAAAACCTCTTAAATCTCTTGGAATCTCAAACCCTAGCAAGAACCCTTCTTTTTCTCCTCCTTCTTTCTCCATTCACGAAACCTCCTCCTTCTCTCTTTTAATTTTCGTTCCTCTCTCTTCTTTCCCTACTAACTCATTTAACTTCCTCTCTTTTATACTCTTCTTCATTTAACTTAAGCCCATCTTCACTTAAGCCCAAATGTCTCATTTAAACCCCTATTCTTTTCTCCTTTTATTTAACTATCTAACTCACTTACTTTCTACCCAAATGGGCTCTAGCCCAAAGGCTTCTTTCATTCTAATGCCTTAAACTAAATAAAACCTAAGCTAATATCATCCTTAAATTGTAACTCAAATGGACCCTAGCCTTGGGCTTCCTTTCTTCCTTTTATACTACTTCACTCACTTAAGCCCATCTCTTCATTTAAGCCCATTTACTCTTAATACATTCATAACCTGCATAATACCTTAATACACTTAATCCATGTCATATAGTCTTAGTCTAATCGACATGTTAATCAAATTTTCTTAACATGCTAATTTAGTCCACAAAAATACAATCATTGTATCCCATTAAATCATGCCACCTAATTTCATGACACCTTACCTTAAGCATATTAACATGTCAATTAGTTCCACATTAATCCATCTCGTATTTATACCATATCTTCTATTTCATTTCAATTTCAAGAATTCTTAACTTCTTTACTCATGAATAATCATTCAAAAATCCTTATTTAATAATCCTAGCTTACCAAAAAGATTCGGGGTCCAATAAGAGCCCTCTGGGTATGCACTAACTCCCATCGAGCTCGAGGCTCTTTTTCAATATCAGTATCAGTATCAGTGGCGACTCTGGTCACAATTGTTGTTATTATCCGTTTATGCATTTGTGTATGAAATGCATATGCCCAATTAATAGTCCATATCAAATAGTCTGCCCCAGTAGAGGCAACGAAATGAAGCATAGTGTAGCAAGCAATGCATAATGTGCACATCCAGAACACTTCAAGCAATTAACCACAGTATCACAGTAATAGCGAACAATTCACGTTCATATAGCACAATTCTACCAGTCATAATTGATCACATCATAATTAAGCAGTAACTGTACAATCCATTCATGTATCACAATTTCACACAGTAGGAGCAATTTAACTCTCAGAATCACAACCTGATACACTTCTATTGTTAGACCCCAATTTTTTTTTTATGATGATGTCAAGCATGAATTGTGATAATTGTGGTTTTATGCCTTGAATTGATTAAATTGAGAACATTAGTGGATTTATTTGAATTTAGTACGGTTGAATGAGAATTAAAAGGTAAGAATTATGAGGGTATTTTGGGAAAATGACTTAGGTTGAAGAGGGTTTAGGTTTGTGAGAAGGGTAACTTAGTCTTTGTTCCCTTTAGGTTTAAGGGAAAGAAATTAAAGAGAAAAGAAGGAAGAGAAGGAAATAGAAGAGAAGGGAAAGAGGAGAAGCGCCATCGGTGGAGAAGAAGAGGAGAAGAAGAGAGATTTTCGATCTTTGAGATTTTCGACAGTTTCGAATCATTTCCGGGTAAGTCTCATTTTGTTTAAGCTTGTTTTAGTTGGATTAAACCCTAAGATGACTTGAATATGTGAGAATCGAAGGTTTAGGGTTTTAGGGCATAAATGTTGGGATTTCCTTAGGTTGATGTGTTTGTGATGGATTTGAAGCTTAGAATGGGTTAGAAATGTAGTAGAGGACTTGATCTATAGTTTGGTCGTGTTGCATTTGGATTTGGAAAGGATTTAAGATCGAAAAATGCAGGAAAAAGGGGTTCGGAGTCGCAGCTCCGACCCGCACGTCGCAGTGTGTGGAGAAAAATGGCACGCCGCGTGCACCAGGTGCACGTCGCGGCGTGCACGAAGAGACGTGCATGCCGCGGCGCACAAGTGTGCACCCCACGACGGTGAGCAAGGTCCTTCGCCGCGGCGGCGAGCCCCCCCTGTTTTCCAAAAGTAAAAATTTTAGTATTTTGGGCATATCTTTTGGTGTAGATGTCTAATTAAGGTGATTCTTGATCCGTTGTGACCTAGAAATGGAGGGCTACGAGTTGTATGAAGAAGGGGAGTTCGGAATTAGTCTGTAAGGGTTCAAAATTTTAGGAGGAGGTCGAGTGTAGACCTTTAATGCTTTATTTTGATTGTCAAGCTTTATGGAATATTTTCTATGGATTATTAATTAAACAAGAACTTGGTTTATTATAGGGAACCAAGCTGTTTTGACCCAATCGCAAGAGGAAGGACAGCAGTGAGTCTGATACTCAAGCGATACTAGGTGGGTAATATGTTTATAGTTATTTTGATTTGCTAGTGATATATGTATATTGCTTGATTGTGTGGCTCGTTGCCAATGGCTATAAACGTATATGCCACTGAGCTTCGCAACTCACCCCATTACTCTCCCTCCTCAAAAGTGATCGAGACGATTGTCGACCTTTCAGGGCATCGGAAACTTCGAGCTAGTTAGGAGCTTGTATTAAGTTAGTACTTTGATTAGCCCGCCAGCATTTCATCATGGAGCATACTTTTATATTTTGGGATTTCATTTCATTTTGTATTATGTTATATTTCGAGAATACTTGTTGAATTGCTTTGAATGCAAATGACAGTTGGTTTATGTATGTGGAATGAAGAATGCCTATTTAGAATGTATGAATGTATGATTGTATGAATCGACTTATGTGTTTGTATGGATGTTGGGATCGGGTCCGACGTTATGGGGTGTCCGTCGCTGGCGCGACCCGAGGGGCCGCTCGGGAATCGGAGATCCTGGACCCGGGCTCAACATGTTTGGTATCAGAGCGCCTAGGTTTAGTGTCCTTGGCTTAGAATGCATGTAGGAGAAATTGTGTGAGATATGATTAAATGTTGCATTGATTAAGTGACATGCACATCATGCATACATGTAGATTGACCTGTAGCTAATCCTTAGTGTTTACCTTTGAAGGAGTACGATGCCACCTCGTAGAAGGACACGAGGAGTTATGCAAGGATCTGCTGCACTTGACTCTCCGATAAGAGAGGAGAGGACTGATGAGTCAGTTGCCCCAGGGAATGCTGAGGCTTCTATAGGGCTAGGTAGTGAGCTCGTTCTGTCAGCGACTCAGGAGTCGCCAGCTATGCAGGAGCAAGTGCCTCCTTTGGATCTGAGGTTGTTCCGTGCCTTTACTCAGCATTCGTGGCAAAGCATGGGTCGATGCCACACCTTCTGCTTGCAGTTAGAGTAGTGCCCTAAAGGCAATCGCTTTTAGCGATTTTGTACAAATTTGTGTACGCCTTTATAAATAAATAAAGAAAGGCATATTTCATTAATTTGTTGTTCATTATTTATGAACCGATATAGATCTCGTAATCAAATTAATGAAGTCCATGATATATGACATAGCATGAAGGAAATTATGATGTGATCACACCATCGAGATTCCTATCATGTGCAATTATGTCATTATCTAAATTATCCCTAGTCATAGGATTACCGAGACCGACATCAGAATCCGGAAAGACTAGCACATCTCATGCCCTTGATTTGATCAAGCAAAGGATCTCGTAAACCGTAAATATGAGATATTTAGGTCGAGATGTGATGCTTACTGAGGTAGTAAGTACATCGATGACCTCGCCATGAGATCATCACATGGATGTCCTATTCTAATGTCGCGATAATCTCATCATAGCAATGGTGCAAGTATCCTTAGACTTGAGGTGCTCAAGGATATCTTGGATACCGATTCGTGCTTTGACTCCATTCCTTGTTGCCTTACAGAGGTCGCCATGGGTGGTGCTTGGAGTACGCTTGAGGTATTCAAGGTAATTGAGTAGCCAATAGAGGATTCACCACTGTGATAGCGAAGATGATACCCATGACCTCTTGTCGTGTCATTACTTAGAAATCTCGCCGAGTATGTATGTTGTGAAGAGTGTCTTCATGACATATTAAGTAATGAGTCCCAGACAAGAACTGAAATCACTGACTAGATTTGACGTAGTCAGCCTAGTGAGAGTTGACACATTGCCCATACT
This sequence comes from Erythroxylum novogranatense, assembly GCA_029891385.1. Classification (NCBI taxonomy): domain Eukaryota; kingdom Viridiplantae; phylum Streptophyta; class Magnoliopsida; order Malpighiales; family Erythroxylaceae; genus Erythroxylum; species Erythroxylum novogranatense. The sequence goes on along the minus strand of CM057233.1, from coordinate 32,938,716 downwards.
CATAACCAAGTGGGGTATAGGATGGTGAAAGGACTAATTGCACCAGAATTGTCTATGGAAGGGTTCATGATATGGTTCCCATGAATATATGTTCATTCGTCAAACCAATTACTTTCCTAAGTTAATTGGGGTCATGATGGTGTTGCTAGATACCGCCATGACTTGCTTAGATTAAGTGTTAATCTAAGTGGCCAACATAACCGGAACCTAATGGGTCACACACATAAGAGTGTCTCTGAGAACTCAGAAATAGTTTTAGACAGTAGTTCCAATATATGGAGAGCAACAGATTAATTGATCCCATGAGATCGAGATATGTCCCGATGAGATCGCGATATCGATATTGCTGAAAAGGTTTCCGGGGTTTTTTCCATACGGACCCTAGAGACCAATTCTCAAAGTGACTCGGACCACTTCAAGAATATATATGCATATATATATATGATTAATTAATTAAATATATATATATATATATATATATATATATATATATATATATATATGTTGAACGTGGAAAGGAATGGAAGATTCCATTCCATGCTTAGTCATCACTTTCATTAAATGTTAAAGACAAGTGTACTAAAGGACAAAAACAATGAAAGAGTTTCTTCACTTTTTGAGATAGATCATCGTGGATTGAAAAGAGGAAGTAAGGTTTTTGAGAAAACCTAAGTCTTCATCTTCTCATCGATTCTCACTTTCTCCTCCAAGTTTTTCATCCTCCATCTTCATTGATTCAAGCTTTCCATGTAACAAAGGTAAGATCTAGCGCCTTTAATTTGTTCTAGCTATTCCTGGGTCAAAGGGTTTGTCCCTGTTAGGTTCTCCGATCTCTGCGTGGATACCGCTAGAGACGGTCTCCTTTGGTCGCTCGGTTTGAGTTTGTTATATATATACACATGGATCCCGGCTTTGAAGGTCCCTAATAAAAATATTTTTGTTTTCCGCACTGTGGCATGTGATGCTCACACCGGATTTTCCTACATTTCGCCCCAGCCTGTAAGGGGAGACAGCTTGACCATTGAGGAAGTATGGGGCGCTTGATTTCTTTGGGACATCGATCCCGAGGAAGCCGAGACATGGTCATGAAGACCGAGAGAGTGCTAGACCAGATGGAGTGAGGATGACGAGAGAGTCATCTACGCGCGATAGGGTTGGCATGACAGGATTTCGTGGTTGCTTTCAGGAAGAAGTACCTATCAGAGGTTTACATTCAGCAGAAGCAGAGGGAGTTCCTTAGTCTCACTCAGAGGGAGATGTCAGTGAGTGAGTATGAGCGTCGGTTCACGCAGTTGGCGAGATATGCTTCCGATCTGATGTTGAGTGAAGCTTCAAGATGTCGTTGGTTTGAGTTGGGATTGCATTTGGCCATCAGAGAGAAGGTTATTGTACAGAATTTTTGTGATTTCCAGCAGCTGGTTGAGGCAGCCCTGAGGGTTGAAAATATAGAGAATATCAAGAGTGCTGTGAACAAGAAGAGGAAGGGCAGAGAGCAGTTTAGGAGAGGAGGTAGCACTAGTACTCCTATGCTGCATGGAGTGCTAGGAGCTTCCCAGATCAAGCCGAGAGAGAGGAGCAAGGTGCGAGCCGACCTAGGCCGATGAGGACTTCTACTGTTTCTCACCAAGCCTCAACGGTGGGTGGCGGTAGAAGGGGAGATGGGGATAGATCTTTCGTCCCGAAGTGTGAGCACTGCAGGAGGTCCCATAGAGGAGAGTGTTTCAGACTGACAGGAGCTTGTTTCAACTGTGGGGAGAAGGGACACATTGCCAGAGAGTGTCCTCAGCCTCCACGACAAGAGAGGAGTCAGATGCAAGTTCCAAGGAGGACAGAGACCATGAGACAGAGGACTGCAATAGAAGTGGGCAGTTCAGATGCAGCCAAGAGGGTGAATCTTTCGGGGAGACCGAGAGGGCAGGCACCAGCTAGGGTGTTTGCGATGACTAGGGAGGATGCTGAGACCGGACCTGTCAGACCCCGATCTCGGGAGCCCGACTGTCCTGGGATGTGAGCCCGAGTGGAGCCCATCCCCGAGACACTTGCCTTGCTGAGACCTTAAACTTTCGTTGTCCTGAAACCTTACACTTATAATCTTGCAGGATTCTTAATTGTAACTCCACCTTCGTGGCAAGCACACACCATGTATACACTAAAGTCATGGGTTGACTTATTCATATAATTTGTAGCTTTATGTCTCAAGTTCTCCCTGAAACAAGAATCACCTTAATCGGAGTCATATACTCAAAATACACTCCAAAAACCTAAGAGAGTTCATACCCGAAACATGCCCTCTTAACTGACCTTTCACTTGTTTTAGAGTAAACTTTCTCAATTTAACTCCAATTAATACCGGATTTTATGGAGTGAAAGATATGTGTCTCATAAATCCGATGGTTCAAACCTCACCTCATTTGGAGGTCGTATGAGGGAAATATGCCCAAAACAACGGACCATGCTCACTTCCGAAATCAAATCAAAACTCTTTTGGCGCGATTGCTATAACTTTTAATCTATAGCTCCAAATGTTTTCGTTCTTTCACCATATGAAAGTAGACATCTAGATCTACAACTCTTATGAAGACTACAAAGGCTGATTCTATCTCCTACATTCTACAGCGTCCCATTTTTCCATCGTCTGATTTCTATCATCTGGTTTTTATCGCCCCGCTTCCTTCCTTCGCTTATCTTCCGATTTCTATCTTCCGCTTCCTTCCTTCGCTTTTATCTTCTGATTTCTATCTTCGCTTCCTTCCTTCGCTTTTTATCTTCTGATTTCTATCTTCTGGTTTCCTTCCTTCCGCTTTTCTATCTTCCGATTTCTATCTTCCGCTTCCTTCCTTCTCGCTTTTTATCTTCTCGATTTCTATCTTCCGCTTCCTTCCTTCGCTTTTCTATCTTCTTATTTCTATCTTCCGCTTTCCCTTCCTTCGCTTTTCTATCTTCTCGATTTCTATCTTCGCTTTCCTTCCTTCGCTTTTATCTTCCGATTTCTATCTTCGCTTCCTTCCTTCGCTTTTCTATCTTCTCGATTTCTATCTTCGCTTCCTTCCTTCGCTTTTCTATCTTCTCGATTTCTATCTTCGCTTCTTCCTTCGCTTTTTATCTTCTGATTTCTATCTTCGCTTCCTTCCTTCTCGCTTCCATCTTCTCGATTTCCTTCCTTCGCTTTTCCATCTTCTGATTTCCTTCCTTCTGCTTTTCTATTAAGGATCATATCTTTTGACTCCGAACTCCAAATTTAGCAAACGATATACCCTTGGAAAGCTCTAACCTTCTACTACAATATTCATGAAGGCTCATTTATCTAATTCAAGTCCTATGAAGGTCAAAATCTGAGGTGAAGTTCTGTCAATTTTTGGGAAATTTGACAGCTCTTCCCTTGAACGTACATCTATCCAATTTTTCAATCCTAATACTTCCACCTGCGTAAGACTCATCACACAACCTCATATAACATGATTAAACCCTAAGGTATCTTCAAACACCATTCGAAGCAACAACCACACTCTTAATCCTCTATCATATCCAAACTATAACAATGATTCAATTGTCTTAAACATACATGGATTTCTCAAAATACATTAAAACTGAACATTTTTGCTTTCATAATTCATTCATTTCATCTTCATCAAATCATGTCATATTCATACAATGCTTTAGTGGGCATTTAAAGCCCAATTACAATGAAGTTTCAAAATACAATATCTTCTCAAAATGCAACTAAAGCATTGTTTTACAAAAATCATTTCAAATGCAAAATCAAAAAAATCTTGAGTAAATGCCTTTAAGCTTGCTCCTGGATCCCGCCATTTCTGAAAATTTTTAAAGTGAGCTTTTCCCGGTAACACATTTATATTTATACATCAAGCAGTCCTATTAGTTATTCATACTTTTAGCAATCTTTCATTACAATCATAATACATGCATCATGCAATGTTCATCAATACTCAAACATAATTTCTCGCAATTCAAACATTCCTCATTCTTGCATTTTCATGTAATCACATATAAAACACATCAAATGGCTCGGTAAGTCCTTATTCTTGGCAACCATATGGTCTCATTTCATGAGTCTATATGAGCAAATCTTTAGAGTCCAAAATGTTGGATCATCCTATGCCACAATCGGCAGCCGCGGGCGAAGGCTTCATGGTCAACGTGCACGTGATGCTTCTTAGGATAATACCTTACCCACATAACATAGCAATCATGAATCATACAAGGAAATTGGACTGTTTTATCCAATTCATTGTTTCTTTGAAATCATCTTTTCATACATCGCTCATGCCTTTCATTATATTCTTTCAACAAGTTTCTTCATGACAGCTTTCAATCATCATCAAGCATTTAATACACTCACAAATCATCATTCCATCACACACATTTAATACAACAACCAAGTTGATCAAAGCTCATTAATGTCATGCATTTATTTACATTTGTAGCTTATATACATAAAGATAAATATGAAACCCACCTTTTATCCTTGCTTAAACTTGCCTAAGGAAGTTCCTCTCCTTGTTCTTCTCCTCTTCTTGTCCTCCTTCAAGCATAACAAGAAAATAACCCCATATCAACATAGGTTTAGAAATTGAAAATACCTAAAATCTAAATCATGAAATCCATAAGAGAATCACTAGACCCATCTTATTCTTCATCTTTTAACCAAAAACCCAAACAAAACTTAACCTTAAACCAAGAACTTACCTTAAATCCTTAACCAACTAAGTGGTTTCTTGGTTCAAAGTGAAGCTTAGACTCTCCTCCACACTTTTTCTTCTTGACTTTCTTCAAAACCCACTCACTTTCATGGAAATGCCAAACCCTAACAAGCCTCTTCTTTCTCCTTTTCCTCCCTCCTTTCACGACACTCTTCTTTCCTCTCCTCCAAATTTCCGTTTCTATCTTCTTTTCCTACAAAAATCACTTATCTCCTTCCTTTTATACTCCTTTCTAAATTACTTAAGCCCAATAAGCCTAAGCCCAACTTACTTCCTTCTTCTTTCTTCTTCTTCTTTTTTCATTTCTCCTCCTTACTTACTCAAGCCCACTAACTCTTTTCCTTCAAGCCCATTGCATTAAATTCCTCTCTTCTTTCTTACTTCATTTGGACCCAAAGCCCAATTAATGCATTAATTACACCTAACTCACCTAAGTCCAACTAACATATTTAACTTCATAAATTCTTCACCTAACTCATTAATGCTATCATATATTGATTTATGACACCTTAATTAATGCTAATCTAACTTAATCAATTTAATTTAATCATGATTAATCCTAAGAAAATTTTGGGGCTAACATTTCTCCCCCCCTAAAAAAAAATTTCGTCCTCGAAATTCTTACCTGAGTCATTGAAGAGGTGTGGATACTTCTCCTTCATTGCATCCAAAGGTTCCCACGTCGCCTCTTCAACTACATGATTCCTCCACAGACCTCGACTAGCTCGATTGTCTTGTTCTCGAGGGTCTTATCCTTGCTATCCGTAATTGCCACAGTCTTTCTTCATAACTCAAATTATCGCCACCAACTTCGAGGTCCGAATGATGTAAGAAGGATCCGATCTGTACCTCCTCAAAGATCGAGACATGGAACACATCATGAATCTGCGACAATTCTCGACGTTAATGTTAACCTATAGGCCAACGCCCAATCCTCTCCAATACTTCATACGGACCCACATACCGAGGGCTTAACTTCCCTTCTTATCAATCTCATAACTCCTTCCATGGAGACGCCTCGAGGAACACCTTGTCACCCATCGATATTCCATTTCTTTTCTCGTTAGCATCGCATAGCTTTTCATTCTCGTCTCCGGCGGCCTTAAGTCGCTGCTTGATTACCTCCACTTTCTCAATCACATCCGACCAACTCGTCTCACTAGCTTCCTCTCACCTTCCTCATCCCAAAGATATCGAGTCCTGATCTTCGCCATAAAGGGCTTCATAAGGAGCCATCTCAGATGCTCGAATGGTACGAATTGTTGTAAGCAAATTCGACCAACGGTAAATGATCATCCCATGCCCTCTCAAGTCCATGACACAAGCTCTAAGCATCCCTCTAGAGTCCGGATTGTCCTCTCGATCGACCATCCGTCTCGAGGATGAAACGCCGCATCAAATTCAGCCTAGTTCCTAATGCCTCCCGCAGACTTCCCCAAAATCTCGATGTGAATCGTGGATCCCTATCGGATATTATAGAACCAAACTCCATGCAACCTTACCACTTCATCAATATACTTCCTGCTAAGACTTGCAATGAATCGCTTTGTTTGACCGCCGTAAAATGGGCTGACTTGGTTAACCGATCAACTATAACCCAAATGGCATCATGCTTCACGTCCTAGGCAAACCCATCGTAAAATCCATCGTGATCCTTTGCCACTTCCATTCAGAATGGACAATGGCCTTAGCATGCCTCAAGGTGCCCGTGTTCACCTTTGACCCGCCGACACACTAGACATCCGCCACATACTCACCACGCCCTCTTCATGCCTTTCTACCGTAAATGTTCCTTCAAATCTCTCAGACATTCTGGTGTTGCTGGGTGCATGGAATAAGGCGATTGTGTGCCTCATCCATGATTTCATCCTTAATCGCTTTATCATTCTAATACACAACCTGCTTCCACTACCATTAGCCCATCATCCCTTACTTGCACTTCTCGATCGCTACCATGTTGAATTTCATCTCTCAACTTACTTAATTTCAGATCCTCGCTCCTGCAACTCCTCGACCTTCTCCCTAAGGATAGGTCTCACTCAATTGAGCAATAACACCATCCGATTCATTCGCTTAAATCGATCTTCAACTTGGCCATCTGCTCCAACAGAGGCAAGTAAACCGATCACATAAGCTATGGATGACTTCCCGCCAAAGCATCCGCCACTACATTCGCTTTGCCTAGATGATACTCTATCATCGTGTCATAGTCCTCGAGCAACTCCAACCATCGCCTCTCGCTTTAAGTTCAATTCTTTCTCGACTCATAATGTACTTAAGACTTTTGTGGTCCGTGAAGACCCTTGTCTCAACCCCATACAAGTAGTGTTCCAAATCTTTAGGGAAAAATTACATTGCTAACTCCAAGTCATGAGTCTGATAATTCAACTCATATGGTTTCAATCGCCGTGAAGCATAAGCTATCACTTTGTCATTCTCAGACAAGACACATCCTAAACCCTTCCTCGGTTGCCATCAGACAATCAGATACCCTCGGTCTCCATTGGGCAAAACCAATCTCGAGCACTTGTCAACTGCTCTCGAGCTCCTCAAAGCTCTTCCGACATTCCTCACCCATATGAATTGCTGATTCTTTCTTAACAGCTTTAGTCATAGGGCAGCTATCATTGAAAATCCTTCTACAAATCTCCTATAATAACCTCGCCAAGCCTAGGAAGCTTCTTACCTCTTTCACGGTCTTAGGCTCTTGCCAATTCACCACAGCCTTCTACTTTCCTGATCAACATGAATCCTTTGCTGGAAATCACATGTCCAAGGAAAACTACTTCATGCAGCCAAAACTCACACTTCATCAATTTGGCATACTGACTCCCGCTCTCTCAATCTCTCGCAATACAATCTCGAGATGTCGTTCATGCTCTCCTTCATCCTTAGAATAGACCGAATGTCATCAATGAACACAATGACAAACCGATCTAAGAATTCATTAAACACCCTATTCATCGATCCATGAAGGCACTGGGCATTGGTCAATCCAAGGGCATGACCCTAAATTCATAAGGCTCTGAACGGGTCCCGAAGTCGTCTTACTTACATCGACTTCGATTCGGAGTTGATGATATCCTAATCTTAAATCAATCTTCGAAAAGACCCTTGCCCTCGTAGCTGATCAAATAAATCATCTATCCGTGGCAACGGATACTTGTTCAAATCGCCATCTTGTTAAGCCTTCTATAGTCTATGCACATCCTCCACGCTCCATCCTTCTTCTTAACAAACAGACCGAGCTCCCTAAGGTGAAGAACTCGCCCGATGAACCGCTTTCTCCAACAATTCCTGCAATTGCTCATTGAGTTCTCTCAATTCAACTGGAGCCATTCTATAAGGTGGTATGGAGATTGGCGCGTTCCGGAATCAAGTCAATTTCAACTCAATTTCCTCACCGCGGAAACCCCGTAATTCTTCCGGGAATACATCAGAAACTCCTCACAACCTCGATAATCTTCTAATCACCACATTCACTTCGAATTCACTACATGCGCCAAAAAGGCCTCACACCCTTGGCTCATCATATTGTCACTAACATACCGAAATGATCCTCAAGACCGGCGCCTTCCGTCCCCTTGAAACCACTTTCTCGATCATTGCCAGATCAAACTCTACTTCCTCGAGACAACAATCTAGCTTTGCCTTAAATCTCTCCATAACATCCATCCCCAATATCACATCCAATCTTGAAGGTCTAGAGGTAGTAGGTCTACTACCACCTAGCACCACCGATGCCGAGCTCACAATCCTTGTAAATCAAATCGATCACCACCTTACTCCCTAAAGGAGTACTAACAACAAAAAATTGTCCATAATCTCGGACATACAAGATGCATATTCATACTTGCAGATACAAATGAATGTGTGGAGCCAGATTAATTAACACATAAACAGAGAGTCGAATAGCATAGCCATACCCACACTACTTCCTGAGCGGCCGCAGCTTCTTCTCTCGTCATGGCAAAGACTCGAGCTGGTGCTCGACTCTGCCCTTCTAGGTCTCCCCGCGGATATGCCTTCCTTGCGCTTCTGAATCGCCCACACCATGATCGCCGAGATGCCACTGCTTCGCTTTCTTGGGGCCTCGAGATCGAGACCCTTCCCGCTTGACCGCTGGGACAATCCTTGATTCGTGCCCCTTTGGCCACAGCCAAAATATGCTCCTATCTTCAGCAGACATTCCCGTGGAATCTCCCATGTGATCACACGGGATTCTCTACCGTCCATCCTGGACTTGCCGACCGAAGCTTGCAATCGTAGTAGCCCTAGGTCGCTTACTCTTAGTGGGGCCATCGCTACCCACACCACTCACAGATATCGAGTTCTAATGCTCCTAGCAGTCTTGGAGCACTCATGCCTTTTCCGAGAACCGCTCTCGTTCTTCCTCTTCTTAGTCACTTCAAATTGGATGTTCTCAAATTTCTCAACTCAAGAGCAAGATCCACCACCTTGGTAATCACTAAGTTGTGGATCACCACTTTTCTGGATCCCTAGGTGTAATCCACCTCAAATTTCCTAAGATTTGTCTTCTTCAGCCACACGATATTGGTCAGACACCGTGATAACCGAGTGAACTTCAATTCATCGCCACACTCAACTCCTCTCGAGCGAGATTCAAAATTCCTGGCCTTATCCTCGCATGTAGACCATCGAGAAGTACTTCCTCCGAAGGCCTCTAGAATTCCCTCCATGTCAAGATCGGAGGTACTTCCTCGATCATGGGCACCGACTCCCACCAAGGTGCATCATCCCTCGCAATAAGTCGATCGATAATCGAGCTTCTCATCATCATTGCACTTCATCCGATTTAGGACCTCTCGGTCCTCTTCAGCCATGCTTCAGCTTCCTCGGATTTGTGGTCCCATGAAGTCAATCGCCTGCACTTTCTGAGCTTATCATACCGCCTGCCTCCTCTCTCTGGGTGGTACTGAGTCTGCCTTCCTTGGCCCATGACATAAGTGAAAGCCTCGGCGAATGCCTGGAAGAACTGGGATCCATAGGTTCACTTGAGGAGGAGGAGGAGGAGGCGGCTCATGTTGCACACTTGGTGCATCGAATCGAAACAGAATGGTTCTGCGATCTCAAGGAACATAGACTCATCCGCATTCCGCACCGAGAGTCAATGAGATCGAGCTCCTCGAGTTCTCTTCGAGGCGGCATTACTCCTTCAATTTAAAAAAAATCAGTGAAAATCTTTAGTTCACATAAAACAAATTCAATTCACTCATTTGAAAACAATGTTGCATGTTATGCATTTAAAACAGTGCACATACTTCACATAATTCATGTAGGAAAATGCATGCTGACTTGACCCTTAGACATCCCACTAAGGTTCCTAAGAAACCCTAAACCCGGTTTCGCTCTGATACCACAAATGTCAGACCCCGATCCTGGGAGCCCGACTTTCCCAGGATGTGAGCCCGAGTGGAGCCCATCCCCGAGACACTTGCCTTGCTGAGACCTTAAACTTTCATTGTCCTGAAACCTTACACTTATAATCTTGCAGGATTCTTAATTGTAACTCCACCTTCGTGGCAAGCACACACCATGTATACACTAAAGTCATGGGTTGAATTATTCATATGATTTGTAGCTTTATGTCTCAAGTTCTCCCTGAAACAAGAATCACCTTAATCGGAGTCATATACTCAAAATACACTCCAAAAACCTAAGAGAGTTCATACCCGAAACATGCCCTCTTAACTAACCTTTCACTTGTTTTAGAGCAAACTTTCTGAATTTAACTCCAATTGATACCAGATTTTATGGAGTGAAAGATATGTGTCTTATAAATCCGATGGTTCAAACCTCACCTCATTTGGAGGTCGTATGAGGGAAATATGCCCAAAACAACGGACCATGCTCACTTCCAAAATATAATCGAAACGCTTTTGGCGCGATTGCTATAACTTTTAATCTATAGCTCCAAATGTTTTCGTCCTTTCACCATATGAAAGTAGACATCTAGATCTACAACTCTTATGAAGACTACAAAGGCTGATTCTATCTCCTACATTCTACAGCGTCCCATTTTTCTATCATCTGATTTCTATCATCTGGTTTTTAATCGTCTGCTTTCCTTCCTTCTGCTTTTCTATCTTCTGATTTCTATCTTCTGCTTTCCTTCCTTCTTCTTTTTATCTTCTGATTTCTATCTTCTGCTTTCCTTCCTTCTGCTTTTTATCTTCTGATTTCTATCTTCTGATTTCTATCTTCTGCTTTCCTTCCTTCTGCTTTTTATCTTCTGATTTCTATCTTCTGCTTTCCTTCCTTCTGCTTTTTATCTTCTCGATTTCTATCTTCCGCTTTCCTTCCTTCGCTTTTCTCTTCTTGATTTCTATCTTCGCTTTCCTTCCTTTTGCTTTTATATCTTCTAATTTCTATCTTCTGCTTTCCTTCCTTCGCTTTTCTATCTTCCGATTTCTATCTTCCGCTTCCTTCCTTCGCTTTTATCTTCTCGATTTCTATCTTCCGCTTCCTTCCTTCGCTTTTCTATCTTCTTATTTCTATCTTCGCTTCCTTCCTTCGCTTTTCTATCTTCTGATTTCTATCTTCGCTTTCCTTCCTTCGCTTTTATCTTCTGATTTCTATCTTCCGCTTCCTTCCTTCGCTTTTCTATCTTCCGATTTCTATCTTCCGCTTCCTTCCTTCGCTTTTCTATCTTCTCGATTTCTATCTTCGCTTCCTTCCTTCGCTTTTCTATCTTCTGATTTCTATCTTCTTCTTTCCTTCCTTCGCTTTTATCTTCTGATTTCTATCTTCGCTTTCCTTCCTTCGCTTCCATCTTCTGATTTCCTTCCTTCGCTTTTCCATCTTCCGATTTCCTTCCTTCGCTTTTATCTTCCGATTTCCTTCCTTCGCTTATTAAGGATCATATCTTTTGACTCAACTCCAAATTTAGCAAACGATATACCCTTGGAAAGCTCTAACCTTCTACTACAATATTCATGAAGGCTCATTTATCTAATTCAAGTCCTACGAAGGTCAAAATCTGAGCCGAAGTTCTGTCAATTTTTGGGAAATTTGACAGCTCTTCCCTTGAAAGTACATCTATCCAATTTTTCAATCCTAATACTTCCACCTGCGTAAGACTCATCACACAACCTCATATAACATGATTAAACCCTAAGGTATCTTCAAACACCATTCGAAGCAACAGCCACACTCTTAATCCTTTATCATATCCAAACTATAACAATGATTCAATTGTCTTAAACATACATGGATTTCTCAAAATACATTAAACCTAACATTTTGCTTTCATAATTCATTCATTTCATCTTCATCAAATCATGTCATATTCATATTAATGCTTTAGTGGGCATTTCAAGCCCAATTACAATGAAGTTTCAAAATACAATATCTTCTCAAATGCAACTAAAGCATTGTTTTACAAAAATCATTTCAAATGCAAAATCAAAAGAAAATCTTGAGTAAATGCCTTTAAGCTTGCTTCCTGGATCCCGCTCATTTCTCGAAAATTTTTAGGGGGTGAGCTTTCGCTCCGTGGGTAACACATTTATATTTATACATCAAGCAGTCCTATTAGTTATTCATACTTTTAGCAATCTTTCAATACAATCATAATACATGCATCATGCAATGTTCATCAATACTCAAACATAATTTCTCGCAATTCAAACATTCCTCATTCTTGCATTTTCATGTAATCACATATAAAACACATCAAATGGCTCGGTAAGTCCTTATTCTTGGCAACCATATGGTCTCATTTCATGAGTCTATATGGGCAAATCTTTAGGAGTCCAAAATGTTGGATCATCCTATGCCACAATCGGGCAGCCGGGCGAAGGCTTCATGGTCAACGTGCACGTGACAGTTCTTAGGACAATACCTTACCCACATAACATAGCAATCATGAATCATACAAGGAAATTGGACTTTTCTTATCCAATTCATTGTTTCTTTGAAATCATCTTTTCATACATCGTTCATGCCTTTCATTATATTCTTTCAACAAGTTTCTTCGTGATAGTTTCAATCATCATCAAGCATTTAATACACTCACACCATCATTCCATCACACACATTTAATACAACAACCAAGTGATCAAAGCTCATTAATGTCATGCATTTATTTACATTTGTAGCTTATACACATAAAGATAAATATGAAACCCACCTTTTATCCTTGCTTAAACTTGCCTAAGGAAGTTCCTCTCCTTGTTCTTCTCCTCTTTCTTGTCCTCCTTCAAGCATAACAAGAAAATAACCCCATATCAACATAGGGTTTAGAAATTGAAAATACCTAAAATCTAAATCATGAAATCCATAAGAGAATCACTAGACCCATCTTATTCTTCATCTTTTAACCAAAACCCAAACAAAACTTAACCTTAAACCAAGAACTTACCTTAAATCCTTAACCAACTAAGTGGTTTCTTGGTTCAAAGTGAAGCTTAGACTCTCCTCCACACTTTTTCTTCTTCGACTTTCTTCAAAACCCACTCACTTTCATGGAAATGCCAAACCCTAACAAGTTCTCTTCTTTCTCCTTTTCCTCCCTCCTTTCACGACACTCTTCTTTCCTCTCCCTCCAAATTTCGTTTCTATCTTCTTTTCCTACAAAAATACACTTATCTCCTTCCTTTTATACTCCTTTCTAAATTACTTAAGCCCAATAAGCCTAAGCCCAACTTACTTCCTTCTTCTTTCTTCTTCTTCTTTTTTCATTTCTCCTCCTTACTTACTCAAGCCCACTAACTCTTTTCCTTCAAGCCCATTGCATTAAATTCCTCTCTTCTTTCTTACTTCATTTGGACCCAAAGCCCAATTAATGCATTAATTACACCTAACTCACCTAAGTCCAACTAACATATTTAACTTCATAAATTCTTCACCTAACTCATTAATGCTATCATATATTGATTTATGACACCTTAATTAATGCTAATCTAACTTAATCAATTTAATCTAATCATGATTAATCCTAAATTTTTTTTGGGGCTAACAGGACCAATCGCAAGAGGAAGAACAGCAGTGAGTCTGATACTCAAGCGATACTAGGTGGGTAATATGTTTATAGTTATTGTGTGTATGGGCAAATTGCCTGATGTATGCTTGATTGCATTATATGACATTACTTGTGTTGAATTCTATGAGAATATTGAACTTGCATTATGATTAAAATTATGCATGGCTTGATAGGCCTTATGGCAATGGACAAGAATGAGAATTTAGAACAATGTGAAAAATGCTTTGAGCATGAATCGAATGGATTATGTGATTTTTTGGGTAAGAGAGTTACTTGATGGAGTCACGCACGTTGACATTAAAGCCTTCTCCCGCTGCCCGCCGAGGCAACGAGATCCTTGAGAAATCAGACTCGGATAGTTTACGGATCTACCTTTGGTTTATCTGGATCGTTTACGGAACTTTCGAGCCAATGGATTGTGCATACACGATGGACTTGTTGAGCATAACACATGATTGCTATGACTGACTTGTTGCATAAGAATTGTTATGTTGAGAAATAGAAATTGCATGACCTATGTTTATATGAATGTGAATAAATTGATGAATTTTGATTTTCTAGTGATATATGTATATTGCTTGATTGTGTGGCTCGTTGCCAATGGCTATAAACGTATAGCTCACCCCATTACTCTCCCCTCCTCAGGTGCAGATCGAGACGATTGTCGACCTTTCAGGGCATCGGAAACTTCGAGCTAGTTAGGAGCTTGTATTAAGTTAGTACTTTGATTAGCCCGCCAGCATTTCATCATGGAGCATACTTTTGTATTTTGGGATTTCATTTCATTTTGTATTATGTTATATTTCGAGAATACTTGTTGAATTGCTTTGAATGCAAATGACAGTTGGTTTATGTATGTGGAATGAAGAATGCCTGTTTAGAATTTATGAGTGTATGATTGTATGAATCGACTTATGTGTTTGTATGGATGTTGGGATCGGGTCCGACGTTATGGGGTGCCCGTCGCCGGAGCGACCCGAGGGGCCGCTCAGGAATCGAAGATCCTGGACTCGGGCCCAACATGTTTGGTATCAGAGCACCTAGGTTTAGTGTCCTTGGCTTAGAATGCATGTAGGAGAAACTGTGTGAGATATGATTAAATGTTGCATTGATTAAGTGACATGCACATCATGCATACATGTAGATTGACCTGTAGCTAATCCTTAGTGTTTACCTTTGAAGGAGTACGATGCCACCTCGTAGAAGGACACGAGGAGTTATGCAAGGATCTGCTACACCTGACTCTCCGACAAGAGAGGAGAGGACTGATGAGTCAGTTGCCCCAGGGAATGCTGAGGCTTCTATAGGGCTAGGTAGTGAGCCCGTTCTGTCAGCGACTCGGGAGTCGCCAGCTCTGCAGGAGCAAGTGCCTCTTTTGGATCCGAGGTTGTTCCAGGCCTTTACTCAGGCATTCGTGCAAAGCATGGGTCGATGCCACGACCTTCTGCTTTGCCTCGCCTGTAAGGGAGACGGTTTGACCGGTTGAGGAAGTATGGGGCAGTTGATTTCTTTGGGACATCAGATCCCGAGGAAGCCGAGACATGGTTGCGGAAGACTGAGAGAGTGCTAGACCAGATGGAGTGTGAGGATGACGAGAGAGTCATCTATGCAGCCAGTAGGGTTGGCATGGCAGGATTTCGTGGTTGCTTTCAGGAAGAAGTACCTATCAGAGGTTTACATTCAGCAGAAGCAGAGGGAGTTCCTTAGTCTCACCTGCAGGAGATGTCGCTGAGTGAGTATGAGCGCTTGTTCACGCAGCTTGGCGAGATATGCTTCCGATCCGATGTCGAGTGAAGCTTTAAGATGTCACTGGTTTGAGTCTGGATTGCATTTGGCCATCGAGAGAAGGTTATCAGACAGTAATTTTGTGAGTTCCAAAGAATGGTCGAGGCAGCCTCGAGGGTTGAAAATATAGAGAATATCAAGAGTCTTGTGAACAAGAAGAGGAAGGGCGAGAGCGATCCAGAGAGGAGGTAGACTAGTACTCTATGCCGACATAGAGTGCTAGAGCTTCCCATCCGGTCGGAGGAGAGGAGCAAGAAAGCGAACCGACCTAGGCCGATGAGGACTTCTACTGTTTCTCACCAAGCCTCAACTGTTGAGACCCGATCTCTTTAACCGGATCCCAACCGAAAAATGGAAACGGAAAAACGAAAAGCGAAACAAAGTGCGGAATCGGAGCAAACAGAAAACTCGGAACGTCTCGAAATGAAATTCACATTGAAGCGAATTTAAAACAATATGGCGAATTACAATTCGATACAAATAACAGAATGCGAATCCAATCAAAGAACAAAGGTGAACTAAAAGTAAATCGAATCATAAAGCAACATACAAAGCGAAGTGGATACTTAACAAATGTTCGACATCCGTGCATAAATTATCTAAAGGAAGCGTCGCGTTGGAATTCCTTAGACTCAGACTATCCCGAAATCCGGTATATTTTTTTTCTTTTCTCATATACATTTATTACATCTTTAGGCAATCTCATTCAACTCATCCGAAAACATCTCGTTCTTATTTATTTTTTGTTTTCAACTTATTATCTACCGAAATTTCGGCAGCATAACGGCTGCCTTTATCCTAACCCAAACCTGCAAAGTGTTCAAAATACACTTCTATAAAATTCAATCAATCACATGATATCGTAATCAACCGACCCTCCGCTCGGGATCTCAAGACACACAAACGCAAACCTAATTCTAAAACATTCTCATAGTTGCAATTCAATATACCGATCTCATTTCCAAATTCATACTCAATTTCATATACAAATTCCAAAACCATACACAAACTCAACCTTATACGCAAGTACACTTTTCCAAACTTATCTTAAGCCATATACAAATTCATACTAAAATCCAAATTTCTCAAAATCTAACTTATACAAATGTCGAACCGACGTCTTCACATTCTTTCATCCGATCTCCCGTCAAACCCGAGATGGGGATGAACGGGGTGAGCTCAAGCTCGTGGATAACACATTTATAAAATGACAAATAAGCAGAAATCAATTTTTCATAAGCTTTTTGCCAAAAGGGCTAATTTTCAAAACTTTGTAACTTTTCAAACGGTTTTCTCAAGCTTTTCAATTTTTCAAACTTTTCATAACAAAATTCACTTTTTATTCCTCAATTTTTAAACATGAATGCAGAACACAGAAACAAATCAAAAACACATAACATGTCAGAATGGTCTGGTTCGGTCCAACAGAGCGTCTTCGCACATTCTCATATAATGGTCCTGCAGATCGTGAATAGAACGTATTACACTTTCTCGCATAGCGGTCCAAGTAGTAGCCGTGAAGGAGTCCGAATCGAGTCCGTGCCACTAGCGGGCAGCCGGGAGAAGGCTATAACGAATAGAGACAGCGCTGACTCACCAAGGGACCTGACCAAACCCACTTAATCACATAACTCAAAACTGAAACTTTCGGATTGCCCGAAGGCACAAATCGAAAACTTGATTTTCATACTACATATATTCACATTTCTACATAATTCATACAATTCAATCAAATCAAGCAATTCCATAAATTCAACAAATTGCATAATTTATCAATGCACTCATAACATATGATTTTTCAGAAATTTCTATGGATTTATCAAATCATTTCAAACAATGAATTTAAGCTTGTAATAATTTTTCAAAATCATTTAGAAACTAATAAAGTACTTAAAATCTTTTCTTTCACTTTCTTAAATTTTGAAAAGTCATATATACTTACAAATCAAAATATAAATATGCTACCCACCTCTAATTGATGTCAAAACTTGATCCTAGCTCCAATTTGATCCTCGCTTCTTTCCTTCTTTCAATTAAAATCGACCTAAGCCACAATCATTCAAATTCCACATCATAAATCATGAATTCCCAAAATTAACTATCGGAAATTCATAATCGCCATATTTTCAAGCTTTCCAAAACCGAATTTCTAAAATCCCCAATTTTAAAATTTGACCTAAACCAATACACTCAAATTCAATCTCATAAATAACTTAATTTTCAAAATTAATCTCACAATTCATCAATTCACATTAATTCCAAAATATCTAAATCCTCAATTTCAAAATCCTCAAATCTTAAAATTGGCCTAAACCAATTTATCCAAATTCAATACCATAAAATACAATTTCTTCAAAATTAACTTCATATATCATCAATCCATAGTATTTTCCATGATTCTACACTAACAATTTCCAAAACCCCAAATTATAAAATTTGGGCATAATCCCAATTAAATTTTTCATCCAAAATTAAATCAATTTTAACATGTATTCTCTAAAATTGATCATGGAATTAGTAAACCCACATCATTTCTAATGATTCTAAACCAAAAACTTATCAAAAACTCAAAATCCAAATTTTTTCCTTACCTCTTTTCTCCACCAAATTCGAATTTTCTTGCTTCCTTAGGAAGCACTCATCATTCTCCACTCTTTTCCTTCTTGGAAAAATCCCAAAAGCCTTAAGAATTGAGTAGAAAAATTAAAACTAAGCTTTCTCCCTCTTCTTTTCTCTTCTCCCATCCGTAAGCTTCATTTCTTCCCTTCTCTTCTTATTCTTTCTTCTTTTCTCTAGAAAAATCGAGTTTCTTCTTTAACCAACGACAATCATCTGATTTTAAATGCCAAGTCATAAAAAAATGAGGGGTAAATGACCCTTTTACCCTTACTCTTTAACTTAATTTCAAAATTGCCCCTAACTTCATTTATACATGCGGATCTGATTCGCACTATCAATTTGAAGGAATTTGTTAAAACTTCCTTCTCAAGAAATGTTCCTCTCAATCATACGAATCCAACGCCACTGACTGTGCTCAATTCCGATCACTACGCCAAAAGTTATGCTCAAAACAGTTTGGGTATATCCATATTCTAACACATTTTCCATGTACGATTATTTCCGTCCTAAAATTCACATTCTTAATCCCAGAATTGAAACTCAATGTCTTCATAACAATTGTAGCCTTATGTCTCTAGTTTAATTCAAAATAAGAATTGCCTCATTTCGATTCCCAGATCAAAAGTTATGCTCAATTTAGCACAGGTGTTCCCAATCCAAAAATTACACTCTAATCCGAACTTCCATTCATAATTCGAAGGACTTAGGGGCAAAATTGACATTTCATGTCTTCATATGATTTGTATCCCTTTGTCTTATCTTTATTTCTCCTTAAGAATCGCTTCAATCGGATCTCTACAGATCCCGAATTTCACAAAATACTGAACTATGTTTGAAAAATTTCCCGACTCACTTTGATTAAATTAATCTCCATTAATTTAATCTCAAAAATTCACAAATTTCTATGAGGATGTAGATAATTGTCTTAGGAATCCAACGCCGTAAGAATCAACTCAATCGGATGTCGGACGGAAAAGATATGAGCAAAATAGTGGACAAAGGTCAGATTGGAGGAGGAAGCAAGAACACTAAAGGAGCAAAACGGCGTCGTATTAGGGCGAGGTCACCCTGGTGACGCGTCGCCCTGGTGACGCAAGCGAAATGCTCGCCGTCACCCTGGTGACGCGTCGCCTTAGCAACGGGGGTGATACATTTTTCCTTTTTATTTTCACATAAAACTTCCAAAATTTATAACTCTTAATCCCGAACTCCGATTTTAACAAACTTAGTCTCTATAGAAAGCTTGAGGGAAGCTCTAAATCTTCCACGAAGGACATAAAACTCAATTCGACTCCTACGAGAGTCCATTTTTTGGTCAAAGATACTATCCTCTAATAATCATACTAAAATCACAATATAAACTTGTAAAAATCATAACTTATTACTCCGAGATCGAAAAATTGCATACTTTATGTCGAAATAAAGATCAAAACAAACCCTTCAATTTTCATGAAGAACATCAAAGCTCAATTAACCTATAACTAGGTTAATTTCTCAGTCAAAGATTCAGTCATCATAATTAAAGTCAAAAGTCAACCTTATCAAACATAAACTTTGACTGATCATAACTTTCACTCCCGATATTGAAAAATTGCAAACTTTATGTCTACAGAAAGCTCTTAACATAATCTACAAGTTTCTAGAAGACCATTTTATCCAATTTTGCCTAAATCGAAAGTCAACTTTCAAAGGCCAAAAAGTCAACTATTTCACAATTTTTCATATTTTCACTCTTTCTCTTTTTATTCATGATTTTCAACTTAATTTCAATCAACTCATCCACTTAATTTCATAAACCACACCAATCTACTCGAAACCTCAAAGATATCAAAATCAGATCATTTCTTTTCTTCTCAATATTCTTTAAATTTTAAGTCATCTCTTATACAAGACATACACAAAGCACTCCTTAAATTTCATTTTCATAATTCAAATTTTTACTCAAAGATCGGGGTCCAACATCAACGGTGGGTGGCGGTAGAAGGGGAGATGGGGATAGATCTTTCGTCCCGAAGTGTGAGCACTGCGAGAGGTCCCATAGAGGAGAGTGTTTCAGACTGACAGGAGCTTGTTTCAACTGTGGGGAGAAGGAACATATTGCCAGAGAGTGTCCTCAGCCTCCACGACAAGAGAGGAGTCAGATGCAAGTTCCGAGGAGGACAGAGACCATGGGACAGAGGACTGCAATAGAAGTGGGCAGTTCAGATGCAGTCAAGAGGGTGAATCTTCCGGGGAGACCAAGAGGGCAGGCACCAGCTAGGGTGTTTGCGATGACTAGGGAGGATGCAGAGAAGGTGGATCGAGCTACTCAAGGATTATGACTTGTTGATTGAGTATCATCCGGGCAAGGCCAATGTAGTGGCGGATGCTTTGAGTAGGAAGTCTTCGATTGCTCATGTTCGATCAGTTTATCTTCCTTTATTGGAAGAGATGGCCAAGCTTAAGATAAACTTGAAGCAGGAGGAGTCGGATTGTCTTCTAGCTAACTTCCGAGTGAGGCCGATACTTAGGGAGAAAGTTAGGGAATTGCAGGCTCAAGATGCAGATTTGAGCAAGCTTCGGGATGAGATTCAGAATGGTAAGATTTCGAAAGTAAAGGTGAGGGATGATGGGCTGATGACAGTGGGGAACAGGTTGTGTATCCCAGATGTGCAGGAGATTAAGGATGAGGCACACAATGCGCCTTACGCCATGCATCTAGGTAGCACCAGGATGTACAGGGATCTGAGAGAGCATTTTTGGTGGAAAGGCATGAAGAAAGATGTAGCAGAGTTTGTCAGTAAGTGTCTAGTGTGTCAGCAAGTCAAGGCTGAACACCAGGCACCTTCGGGCATGTTGAGGCCATTGTCCATCCCGGAATGGAACTGACAAAGAGTGACTATGGATTTTCTGATGGGTTTGCCCAGGACCAGTAGGAGGCATGATGCAATTTGGGTTATTGTGGATCGGTTGACCAAGTTAGCGCACTTTTTGGCGATTCAGCAGACTGATTCTTTGCATGTGCTGGCAAAGAAGTATATTGATGAGATAGTGAGATTGAATGGGATTCCGAATTCGATTATTTCTGATAGGGATCCTCGGTTTACTTCGAGATTTTGGGGCAGTTTGCAGGAAGCTTTGGGGACGAAGCTGAATTTTAGTACGACTTTTCACCCTCAAACGGATGGTCAATCTGAGAGGACCATTCGGACACTTGAGGGGATGCTTCAGGCTTGTGTGATGGATTTTCGAGGAGCTTGGGATGAGCATTTGCCGTTGGTCGAATTTGCTTATAACAATTCATACCATTCGAGCATTCAGATGGCTCCATATGAGGCATTGTATGGGCGGAGATGTAGGACTCCGATCTGTTGGGATGAAGAAGGAGAGAGACAATTGAAGGGCGAAATTGATTGCATTTACAGTTGAGAAAATCAATTTGGTTAGCGGCGCTTAAGCGACCTGAGACAGATGATGAAGAGTTATGTTGATGCTCACCGAAAGGAGATGGAGTATGAAGTCGGTGAGAAAGTGTTCCTTAAGACGTCTCCTTGGAAAGGAGTGATGAGATTTGACAAGCAGGGTAAGTTGAGTCCGAGGTATGTAGGTCCTTATGAGATCCTTGAGAGGATTGGGCCACTCGCCTACAGGTTGGAGTTACCTCCGGAGTTGTCGCAGATTCACGATGTTTTCCATGTGTCTATGTTGAGGAGGTATAGATCGGATCCATCTCACATCATTCAGACTAGTGAGGTTCAGTTACGGGATGATTTGAGCTATGAGGAGTTTCCAGTGCAAATTTTGGATACCAAGGAAAAAGTTCTCAGGAACAAGACGGTTCAGCTAGTCAAGGTCCTGTGGAGGAACCATTCGGTAGAGGAGGCTACATGGGAGACATTGGAAGCCATGCGGGAGAAGTATCCGCATCTCTTCGATGATTCAGGTAATAATTTCAAGGACGAAATTTCTTTTAAGAGGGGGAGAAATGTTAGACCCCAATTTTTTTTTAATGATGATGTCAAGCATAAATTGTGATAATTGTGGTTTTATGCCTTGAATTGATTAAATTGAGAACATTAGTGGATTTGTTTGAGTTTAGTACGGTTGAATGAGAATTAAAAGGTAAGAATTATGAGGGTATTTTGGGAAAATGACTTAAGTTGAAGAGGGTTTAGGCTTGTGAGAAGTGTAACTTAGTCTTTGTTCCCTTTAGGTTTAAGGGAAAGAAATTAAAGAGAAAAGAAGGAAAAGAAGGAAATAGAAGAGAAGAGAAAGAGGAGAAGCACCGTCGGTGGAGAAGAAGAGGAGAAGAAGAGAGATTTTCGATCTTTGAGATTTCCGACAGTTTCGAATCATTTTCGAGTAAGTCTCATTTTTTTAAAGCTTGTTTTAGTTGGATTAAACCCTAAGATGGCTTGAATCTGTGAGAATCGAAGGTTTAGGGTTTTAGGGCATAAATGTAGGGATTTCCTTGGGTTGATGTGTTTGTGATGGATTTGAAGCTTAGAATGGGTTAGAAATGTAGTAGAGGACTTGATCTATAGTTTGGTTGTGTTGCATTGGATTTGGAAAGGATTTAAGATCGGAAAATGCAGGAAAAAGGGGTTTGAGTCGCGACTTCGCCATTCGCGTCGTGGCGTGCATGGAGAAAATGGCACGCTGCAAGGCACTAGTGCACGTCATGGCATGCCTGCATTAAAGAGACGCCCACGCCACAAGCGCATAAGTGCCCACGCCACGGCGGTGAAGCAGGTCGTCGTCATGGCGGCGTCCCTTCGCGACGGCGAGCCCCCCCTGTTTTCCAAAAGTAAAATTTTTAATATTTTGGGCATATCTTTTGGTGTAGATGTCCAATTAAGGTGATTCTTGATCCTTTGTGACCTAGAAATGGAGGGCTACGAGTTGTATGAAGAAGGGGAGTTCGGAATTAGTCTGTAAGGGTTCGGAATTTTAGGAGGAGGTAGAGTGTAGACCTTTAATGCTTTATTTTGATTGTAAAGCTTTATGGAATATTTTCTATGGATTATTAATTAAACGAGAACTTGGTTTATTATAGGGAACCAAGCTGTTTGGACCCAATCGCAAGAGGAAGGACAGCAGTGAGTCTGATACTCAAGCGATACTAGGTGGGTAATATGTTTATGGTTATTGTGTGTATGGGCAAATTGCCTGATGTATGCTTGCTTGCATTATGTGACATTACTTGTGTTGAATTCTATGAGAATATTGAACTTGCATTATGATTAAAATTATGCATGGCTTGATAGGCCTTATGGCAATGGACAAGAATGAGAATTTAGAACAATGTGAAAAATGCTTTGAGCATGAATCGAATGGATTATGTGATTTGTTTGGGTAAGAGAGTTACGGATGGAGTCACGTGCACGTTGACATTAAAGCCTTCTCCCGGCTGCCCGCTTGAGGCAATGAGATCCTTGAGAAATCGGACTCGGATAGTTTACGGATCTACCTTTGGTTTATCCGGATCCTTTACGGAACTCTCGAGCCAATGGATTGTGCATACACGATGGACTTGTTGAGCATAACACATGATTGCTATGACTGACTTGTTGCATAAGAATTGTTATGTTGAGAAATAGAAATTGCATGACCTATGTTTATATGAATGTGAATAAATTGATGAATTTTGATTTGCTAGTGATATATGTATATTGCTTGATTGTGTGGCTCGTTGCCAATGACTATAAACGTATATGCCACTGAGCTTCGCAGCTCACCCCATTACTCTCCCCTCCTCAGGTGCAGATCGAGACGATTGTCGACCTTTCAGGGCATCGGAAACTTCGAGCTAGTTAGGAGCTTGTATTAAGTTAGTACTTTGGTTAGCCCGCCAGCATTTCATCATGGAGCATACTTTTGTATTTTGGGATTTCATTTCATTTTGTATTATGTTATATTTCGAGAATACTTGTTGAATTGCTTTGAATGCAAATGATAGTTGGTTTATGTATGTGGAATGAAGAATGCCTGTTTAGAATGTATGAGTGTATGATTGTATGAATCGACTTATGTGTTTGTATGGATGTTGGGATCGGGTCCGACGTTATGGGGCGCCCGTCGCCGGCGCGACTCTTGGGGCCGCTCGGGAATCGGGGATCTTGGACCCGGGCCCAACATCTATGACACTTCTCCCAATTCATCGGATCACCTGTCCGGAACCCAGTCATAAACAAACACAATCCTAATCCCTCCATTATTTCCCCACATTGAACATATAATAATTGAATGAACCATCTAGGTTACTCATCTGTACTTCCGAGCTAATACCTGGAAGTCTTAGTGACATCGGTGGATCGACGCTCCAAAAGTGCCTCTATAACAGTTACAGAATATAAATATTACCAATTGCTCAATCAGAACTATTTAATGTTGCACATGTAGCAATTAGAAGGTGCACAATGCATCTTCATGATATTCCCAGCCTTAATCCAAAATTTCCATCACAAATATTCCATCTAAAAGTTAGAAATCTAACAGCACCGAAATTACTCAATTCGGGCCTCTATAGGTCCAAAAATAAATAAAACAGTGACCAAAGAATCATTACCCGGACCCACATCAATTTTCCGTCCAAAAATTCCCAATTTCTCATGAAATGAAATTCAATGTTTCACGAATCCGATGCCTCAAGAATCAGGTCAATCGGATGTCGAACTGAAAAGTTATGAGCAAAAAAAGAAAAAATACACATCCTAGTTGACTAGTCAGAGGTTGTAGTCAACTAGTGCAGGAAAAATACATGTCCTAGTCGACTAGTGCAGGTTGTAGTCGACTGGTCTTAGAATCCTAGTCGACTAGCCCTATTAAAATGACAGATCTGAAACAATTGCCTCCGACATGCCAACTTGTCTAGGTCATAACTCCCTACTCCGAACTCCAATTTGGACAAAATTGGTGTCGATTTCATAGAGAAAAGATATCTCTACAAGTTTTATGAAGGACACAAAAGCCAATTTCACCTCTAAGGGTGTCAAAAATGCAATCAAAGTTATTTCCCAGTCAATGCCTCTCAAAACAGTGCAGGATTTTGTAAATTCAATAACTTCCCATTTCCTTAGTCAAAAATTACACAATAAATGTGCACAGAAAAATCACAATGTTTTCTACAACTTTCATGAACAAACTGAAATCAAATTCACTTGCTAATTGGGTCAAAAAATCTGTCCACTGAAATTCCCCAATCTGGACATCAAATTTTAAAACAGTATAGCTCCTTGCACAAATGTCAAAAAAATCACTACCTTATATCAATGGAAAGATAAGATCTCATACTTCAATTTTCATACAAGACTCAGAATCCAATTCCATCATTAACACACTCAAAACTGTCATATAAGTGACTGCCCTAATCAGCAGTCAATGACCTAATTCAGATTCAGTTTTTGCAAATTCATTACTCCCAAATCTGATATCCAAAAAATAGCATGCTATATACCATTTTTAAGATAATTACTTCCTCTACAACCTTTCAGAAGATCACATAAGCCAATTCAATTCACAGAAATCTCTAAATTTGCTTCCAATCAGAATACTCACAAAACCTACACTTATGGCTAGGTTCCAACATAATGCACATAAATAGCCAACATTCACTGGTCATAACTCACAATATACATATCGAAAAATTGCAAAATCAGTGGAAATGGAAAGATAACCAGATAGGCTTCAACTTTCATTCAGACCATTTTCACCAATTCCTTCTAAATTAATCTAGAGAAATCATCAAAATAATTAGGTCATCAATCCGGGTACTGTTTACACAGCCCATTTCTCTGATTTTCCAAGCCAAAATTCAACCTCTTAGAGCTACAATTAGACAACACCTATTTCACACAAAATTGTAGCCAATCAACTAAAGTTTCATTTGGCACAAACCGCACCTCATTTACATAACCACACCATTAGTTATGATCAAAACAGTGTAATCAGTACAAAACCAATGTTTCAGCTTTGGTACTAACCTTAGATCCTATCACTTCCAATACCAATAACACATCACTAAGCATCCAAATGGAAAAGAAATCAGTCACTAGATCATTCATACATTCACTTAGACCATTAGTCACAATTTGGCAGCACTAAACTCTTCATTTCCATGCAAGAATAATCATCAAGAATCAATCCAAAATCAAGCTAAAACACTTCTAAACCACATCATTCATGCACACCTTATCAAATCATACTCAACATAACCTTACCCAACAATTCAAGCTATAAATTTCATAACATTAAAGCATCATAAATCATAATTAATGCACCAAATGCATCACCTACCAATTAAAGGACATATAATTTAATTCTTACCTAACCAAGCTTTAACTCTTCACTTCTTCAATTACTTCAAACTATTCCAATTCTCTACCTCATACGACCCTCACTTACACAAGGCTTAAGGTGGATATTTTTCCTTATCAACACACAAGAGGAAGCAAGCAAATAACCAAGAAAGAGCCTTAGTTTTAGGTGAAGAAGAGTAGCAATTTTCAAGGAGGAGCAACTAACGAAAGAAGAAACCAAAGAAGGAAAAGAGGAAAAGAAGGTTTCGGATGAATGGGTGAAATAAAGCAATTTAAGTCATCTTTTCATTCATTCCACTAGAAGCACCGAGAACCACACAAGCCTTTAATGTGTTGATGAGGTGTCATCAAGACACTTGTCATAAAAATGGGAAAAAGACAAAATCCATTTTTCATTAATATCATTTAATAAAAGAAATCCTAATAAAGGAAATCTTTAACCCATTCAATTCCAATGGTTCCAATTTCAATCTCGAAATAATGTACCCAATATTTCAGTGCCATTGAACCGAAATTTTCAATACCAAAAATCAACCGGTTCGCCACTTGGCGGTTTTTTCGGTTCGAAAATTTTCCCCAGAAAATTCCAGAAAATTTCCTAAAAATCTCTTAAAATGTAAAACACACAATGGATCACTCCAATAAAATTTTCAAACATAATTTCCACATTATTCACTATAAAATTCCATTTAGACCCAATACCGGGAAATATCATGAATGCATGTACAGTTATTTTTCATGTGCAAAAATTCACTGTTCACAAATACCAGTATGCATAAAAATGCCAAATCAGTTCTATTCACTCTCACCCCTAACGAAATTACTATTTTACCCTTCCCGTCGGGGGTGGGATGTTACAACTCCCCTCTCCTAATAAAAATTTCGTCTGCGAAATTCTCAGTCGATGGTTCCATATGGTAGACATTGATCAGTGGTCATATGTCCCTACATGTCCCATACACTTCATCAATCAATGACTCATTTTTCGAAAGATCACAATAAATAGACTTAACGAGTCGTTCAGTCACGTATTTGGCTATCTCAACTATCTCAGTTTATTTCAGAGTAGATCATTATTTCCGACCCTATGCACTTATCATGTTTTATCAAGCCTTTTTCACCAGTAACATGCAGCCTAATTCATGCTCCATTGATACCCTTTTTGCCAATTCTGAGTACACCTTACCAAGGTGATACTTACAATAAAACCCTTCATCTCGTCTTTGCCACTTCCCTTTCCTTTGGTACTAACACAATGACACCTATGTCTATTTTACTATAACCAGTGTTAATTCACCTAACCCACTTAGCCTATATATCTCATTGACTCTTAGCTCCGATTCATCTCTCCTTTGACAATTCACTGTTCTTTAATGTTCACGCACTCTATTCGTATATGCATTTTACTATATTTCATTTGTCCGATCCGGTTCCACCTCATCTAACCCATTCAGTTTTCTTCAGTCACTTTCCTTCGTCTCACTCATCACCAGTAACTCGAATAGATTTTGGTCTTTGACTATTATTAGGCACTTTTCAGTTTAATGCAAAAATGTACAATCCCTTATTGTGATCACCATCGTTATACCTATAGTCACTTAGAGCTATATACCAAGCTCATATTCCTATGAATTCCAAAACCTTTAAGCACTCCCCACTGTAGGAAATTCGAACATATAATCACAGAGTTCTATATCCTTCGTAGCTAAAATACACTTTTAGCGTATTCCTACTAGGATGTCTAGCTTCGATCATTACTTATGCTTTTCTAACAATTCCTTTGCTCAAATCACTTTTGTCAGGTACACATACTTCTTCGTTAAATCACCAAATGTCACTCGAAAGATCAGATTCATTATAGGACTCACCATTTTGACTCCTGACCTCTTAAACTCTCTTACCTCTTTCCAGTAGAGCTGAATCTAAACCTTCAATACACTAGTAACATCTCAGTTTACCCCATCTTCTTCTTGACATTTTACACTCTTTATTGTCCTAGATTTGGAAACCCAATATCTACATTCGTTCTATTTACTTCAGTATTGTCTGTTCACTGTTTTTAGACTACACTCTACCTTTACCAGTATAGTATTGATTTATGCATGCCTTTCAAACTCAATAATGTTATCGTAATTACACAATTTATGCATTATAAGAATGCCTGAGCATATCTAAGGTCTCCAAAGCTTCGAACAATTTCTATCATAGCACCAATACCACTTAGTGAAACTTCAGTATACACTGCCCAATCTCCAAAGGATATGCTTATCATCAGTGTCAAATTTCTCCATGATTCATCTCATTTATGATCATAGTCACCAATTGATACCATTTATTTACCATGCATAAATCTCCATTGGGGTATTGCTAACTTCAACAGACATCACTCAATTTTGTTTTCATTGAGTCTACAATTGCTTTATTTGCGATCCCTTAATGAAGGTGACATTACCTCACGTCATTTTCAGTTTCCCCCTTAGGACTTCTTGTCTCTATTTCTCATTTCATTTAATTTTCTTTCAGTCACATCGACATATGCCAATGCCTATTCATTCATACTCGTACCTCCATACATTCCATTTCATTAAGTATTTCATTTTGTAGGTTGGTATTATTTTTCTTAGCTTCAATTTAGATCTCCCTTTACATCAAATCTTATAGAGACCGATTTTCTTCACATTGCAATAAATCCACTTACGTAGTTGAATCCTCGACATTACTGTACACGCAATGCATATAATCTCGATAGTATATTCCACTTGTTATGCCTGAATCTCCTCTCGAAACATGATTCCATTTCACTTTTGATTTAGTACATACTTATTTTCGATTTGTTCCCATCATGACCCCTTTTAACTTGAATCGTCTGTTCATCTTAACTCAATTTCTTGCTATAATAGCCGATGCAGTTCACGAAATTCTCATCAACCAACTATTTTCCATAATTGCTTTTCAATCGTTTAATCATTCGTAGTATCTCGCAAGGATCAATTTTAACTATACTTGCTGTCTCCAAGTTTATGCCATAACCTGAATGCATAACTTGAATGATCGGAACATCCTTTGCACTAAGGTTCTGTGAGGCACTAAACAATTTCTTTGACACTTCCTCTTGGTATCTACATCACCAAAATCATTTCATCTCATCCGGGGACCAATTAGTAGCTTATTCTACTAAGGATTCTACAAAACTCTTTTCCATTTGTGCCAATCCTCGAACAGAGGAATTATTTCATAATCGTGTCTTTCTTCTTTCCTTGAATTCTTCACATACGTTACATCATTTGAGATTTTAATTTCCTCCAGAATGAGCACTATTAATTATGACCCTTATACTATAAGAACTATGATTAGCACCTAGTCAATAAATCATCGATCGTTTCCTCTATTATTTCCACACATAAGCTCAATTGTTTCACTATCCAAGGTATACTCACAAAGGTGAATTACCCTAAACTCGACAACTCTTTTCATATACCACTATTATCGTTTCATTATCATTGTCCTTATTTCACTATCACTATCATTGTTTCCTTTCCCACTTGTCATTGTACTTCTTTTCACATAGTTTTAGTCCCATCTCATTTACATGCAAGCTTGGCCTTTTTAAGGTCATATCAACTTGACTTATACACTGTCATCTCATTCTTACTACTTATCTCTTTAATTCCTCAACCAATCCATGATAGGGTATTCACCTTGATAGTACATTCGGGGACACATCACCCAAAACACGACGAAATATTCATTCATGAATACAGATACACTGCATCTCTATCTGTTTACCCATCCATTTACCATTTCTGTTTTCATATACATATATTCAATCAATCCAGAATTTTTTGATACACTATTAGTAGAAATTTCCAATCTTCCTTTTTTCCCCTACTATCCCCTTATACTGATTCACAAACTCTTAACATAATATTCACATAACCATTTTGGCCCCAAACTCATGCGCTCATGATCATAACCGTTTCACCAGTCCATTTCAGTTCATCTGTACACTTTCGTCTCACCATTTCTACTTCTTCTTAACCTTAGAATCACTTCGCTCTTTTGTTTAAAAGTAGACCGTTACAGTACAATATTGATATCATTACAATCTCGCTATCATCATCTATGATATCCACTAACACAAATGTAGTGAATCCATATCTGCCTGATCGGACCATATACTTTTTGCTCCTTTCCAATTGTTCCCACTTCGTCGCTTATACAAGTCAACACTTTCATTACCTCATCATCTCGAACTTTGAATCTGACATAGGCATACTTTAACTGATATATTTCTCATATCCACAGTGGACCTCTCCAAGCTATAGAACTTTTCGTTTTCTTTCGCCGTAATATTACCACTTTAAATCCCCTGATTCAATTTGATATCATTTCTTTCCTCAATCAGCCCATGCCAACGTAGTCATACTTATATCACAATCGAAGGTTTATAACAACCGCACACTATAGCTATCCTTATCTTTTTTTTTTCCTTTTTCCTTTTTCCCATTCCTAATTGCTCATACACTTTCATGGGCTCACATTCTGATACATTCTCACTTTTCTCACACTTAATCACTTAAACACAAGTTCACACGTAGGATTTATACTGGTATGCGACCTGCATTAGGGATCGATTGCCATGGTCCGCAGCGACACGACTCAAATGCATGCAACTTAACCTATGTTTCAGACTGTGCCCAGATAAATTCGTACTTCTGGGCTCTGATACCACCTAAATGTAACACCCCACTCTCGCGTGACCCGAACCCGGCATCAATGGTGATATCCAGATCCTTGCCCCGCAAGGATGGCGTGCTACATCAGTCAGTCGAAACTCAGAATGAAATTTTTTTTCATTACACTCATGTGCGCGGAATAGACAGTAAACAATCTGAGCCCACGTTCATAAATAAACATTTTCAGTTATTACAATCATTCAATAATAATTTACAAAAGCCATTTAATGAACAAAAAGTCATAACCAAATTGGGCTCACTATAAATATA
Organism: Erythroxylum novogranatense; assembly: GCA_029891385.1. Classification (NCBI taxonomy): domain Eukaryota; kingdom Viridiplantae; phylum Streptophyta; class Magnoliopsida; order Malpighiales; family Erythroxylaceae; genus Erythroxylum; species Erythroxylum novogranatense. The sequence goes on along the minus strand of CM057233.1, from coordinate 32,907,284 downwards.
GAGCATTCTTTTACAGAGATTTTGAAATATAATTAATGAGACACTAATGCAGACGCAAACTGATCCCGACCTCTATCTGTCCCTTGCATACGGTAGACATACTCCCGTGTCAAACGGGGTACTCTTCAAGACCTGAAAAATAGATGCAAATTTTGGGTGAGTTTTACGAACTCAGTGAGGAACCATCATCGATGGTTCGCCCAATTCATGCAACACACAAGAAATTCACAATTTTGGAAGACATTCTGGCCTTGTTCCCATTTCCAGTATTCAGTCAAGTATGTAAGCAATGCACATGTGACACCCAGTTGATTACAGTGTTGTGACCGAGCGCATAAACAGTGAACAGTGTACAGTAGACGCGTCTAGGGAGTAGGAGAGCCCTCTGGGTATGCACTAGCTCCCTTCGAGCTCGAGGCTCTTTTTCAAGATGTCGATGTCGATGGCGACTACGGTCACAATGTTGTTGTTATTATCCATTATGCATTTGAGTATGAAATGCATATGCCCAATTAATAAATCCATATCAAGCGATGCGCCCCAAAAAAGGCAACGAAATGAAGCACAGTGTAGCAAGCAATGCACAATGTGCACATCCAGAACACTTCAAGCAATTAACCACAGTATCACAGCAATAGCGAACAATTCACGTTCATATAGCACAATTCTACTAGTCACAATTAATCAAATCACAATTAAGCAGTAACTGTACAATCCATTCATGTATCACAATTTCACACAGTAGGAGCAATTTAGCTCACAGAATCACAACCTGACACACTTCTATGACAATTTTCCCAATTCATCGGACCACCTGTCCGGAACCCAGTCATAAACAAATACAATCCTAATCCCTCCATTATTTCCCCATATTGAACATATAATAATTGAACGAACCATTTAGGTTACTCACCTGTACTTCCGAGCTAATACCTGGAAGTCTTAGTGACATCGGTGGATCGACGCTCCAAAAGTGCCTCTATAACAGTTACAGAATATAAATATTACCAATTGCTCAATCAGAACTATTTAATGTTGCACATGTAGCAATTAGAAGGTGCACAATGCATGTTCATGATATTCCCAACCTTAATCCAAAATTTTCATCACAAACATTCCATCTAAAAATTAGAAATCTAACGGCACCGAAATTACTCAATTCGGGCCTTTATAGGTCCAAAAATAAATAAAATAGTGACCAAAGAATCATTACCCGGACCCACATCAATTTCCCGTTCAAAAATTCCTAATTTCTCATGAAATGAAATTCAATGTTTCACGAATCCGATGCCTCAAGAATCAGGTCAATCCGATGTCGGACGGAAAAGATATGAGCAAAAGAAGGAAAAATACACATCCTAGTCGACTAGTCAGAGGTCGTAGTCGGCTAGTGCAGGAAAAATACATGTCCTAGTTGACTAGTGCAGGTTGTAGTCGACTGGTCTAAGAATCCTAGTCGACTAGCCCTATTAAAATGACAGATCTGAAACAATTGCCTCCGACATGCCAACTTGTCTAGGTCATAACTCCCTACTCTGAACTCCAATTTGGACAAAATTGGTATCTATTTCATAGAGAAAAGAGAACTCTACAAGTTTTATGCAGGACACAAAAGCCAATTTCACCTCTAAGGGTGTCAAAAATGCAATCAAAGTTATTGCCCAGTCAATGCCTCTCAAAACAGTGCATGATTTTGTAAATTCAATAACTTCCCATTTCCTTAGTCAAAAATTACACAATAAATGTGCACAGAAAAATCACAATGTTTTCTAAAACTTTCATGAACAACCTGAAATCAAATTCACTTGCTAACTGGGTCAAACAATTCAACAAATAATCTGCCAACTGAAATTCTCCAATCTGGACATCAAATTTTAAAACAGTATAGCTCCTTGCAAAAATGTAAAAAAAATCACTACCTTATATCAATGGAAAGATACGATCTCATACTTCAATTTTCATAAAGGACTCAGAATCTAATTCCATCACTAATAAGCTCAAAACTGTCATGTAAGTGACTGCCCTAATCAGCAGTCAATGACCTAATTCAGATTCAGTTTTTGCAAATTCATTACTCCCAAATCTGATATCCAAAAAATAGCATGCTATATACCATTTTCAAGATAATTACTTCCTCTACAACCTTTCAGAAGATCACATAAGACAATTCAATTCACAGAAATCTCTAAATTTGCTTCCAATCAGAATACTCACAAAACCTACACTTATGGCTAGGTTCCAACATAATGCACATAAACAACCAATATTCACAGGGCATAACTCACAATATACATATCAAAAAATTGAAAAATCCGTGGAAATGGAAAGATAACCAGATAGGCTTCAACTTTCATTCAGACCATTTTCACCAATTCCTTCTAAATTAATCTAGAGAAATCATCAAAACAATTAGGTCATCAATCTGGCTACTGTTCACACAGCCCATGTCTCTGATTTTCCAAGCCAAAATTCAACCTCTTAGAGCTACAATTAGACAACACCTATTTCACACAAAATTGTAGCCAATCAACTAAAGTTTCATTTGGAACAAACCGCACCTCATTTACACAACCACACCATTAGTTATGATCAAAATAGTGTAATCAATACAGAACCAATTTTCCAGCTTTGGTACTAACCTTAGATGCTATCACTTTCAATACCAATAACACATCACTAAGCATCCACATGGACAAGAAATCAGTCACTAGATCATTCATACATTCACTTAGACCATTAGTCACAATTTGGAAGCACTAAACTCTTCCTTTCTATGCAAGAATAATCATCAAGAATCAATCCAAAATCAAGCTAAAACACTTCTAAACCACATCATTCATGCACACCTTATCAAATCATACTCAACATAACCTTACCCAACAATTCAAGCTATAAATTTCATAACATTAAAGCATCATAAATCATAATTAATGCATCAAATGCATCACCTACCAATTAAAGGACATATAATTTAATTCTTACCTAACCAAGCTTTAACTCTTCACTTCTTCAATTACTTCAAACTATTCCAATTCTCTACCTCATACGACCCTCACTTACACAAGGCTTAAGGTGGATATTTTTCCTTATCAACACACAAGAGGAAGCAAGCAAATAACCAAGAAAGAGCCTTAGTTTTAGGTGAAGAAGAGTAGCAATTTTAGAAGGAGGAGCAACTAACGAAAGAAGAAACCAAAGAAGGAAAAGAGGAAAAGAAGGTTTCGGATGAATGGGTGAAATAAAGTAATTTAAGTCATCTTTTCATTCATTCCACTAGAAGCATCGAGAACCACACAAGGCTTTAATGTGTTGATGAGGTGTCATCAAGACACTTGTCATAAAAATGGGAAAAAGACAAAATCCATTTTTCATTAATATCATTTAATAAAAGAAATCCTAATAAAGGAAATCTTTAACCCATTCAATTCCAATGGTTCCAATTTCAATCTCGAAATAATGTACCCAATATTTCAGTGCCATTGAACCGAAGTTTTTGATACCGAAAACCAACTGGTTCGCCACTTGGCGGTTTTTCAGGTCCGAAAATTTTTCCCAAAAAAATCCAAAAATTTTTCTAAAAATATCTTAAAATGTAAAACACACAATGGATCACTCCAATAAAATTTTCAAATATAATTTCCACATTATTCACTATAAAATTCCATTTAGACCCAATACCGGGAAATATCATGAATGCATGTACAGTTATTTTTCATGTGTAAAAATTCACTGTTCACAAATACCAGTATGCATAAAAATGCCAAATCAGTCCTATTCACTCTCACCCCTGACCAAATTACTATTTTACCCTTCCTGTTAGAGGTGGGATGTTACAGTCATAATCTCCCAATACATCGGACACCTTCGGCCCGGAATCCAGTCATAAACAACGCACAATCCCAACGTTCTTCTCCACAGAATTATAAGCGCAAAATAATAAATAAATAATAATTGAGAAAGCATCTAGGTTACTCACCAATAGCTCCCGGAGCAAAAGCTTGGAAGTCTCGGCAACGTCTGTGGGGTGACGTTCCAAAAGCACCTCTAAACAGTCCAAAATATTCACCATCACCAAAGGTACACTCAGAAATATTTAATAATGCACATGTAGCAATTAAAATGTGTACAATGCATGTTCGTGACATTCCCGGCACTATTTCACAATTTCCCGTCACAAAAATTTCCTCTAAAAATTAGAAAGCCATAGACTCAATTTGGACCTTTATAGGTCCAATAATAAATAAAAGACGGACCAGAAAAATAATTATCTGATCCCCTCTTTTTGACCTAACCAATTCACGTTAATTTCATCTATAAAAATCCCCAATTTTACAAATAAATAAAATTAAATAATCTACGAATCCGAGGCCTCGAGAATTAGGTCAATCGGACGTCGGATGAAAAAGTAATTGACAAAAGAATTTAAAAGGCATTGATAATTAACAAAAGAATAATAAATAATTAAAAAAAAATCGGATGGGTTTTGCCCTCGCAATTTGTCGCGGGCTCGAGATGCGAGGTTCCAGAAATCAATTTCATTTCTTTTTTTTCTTTCCAAAATGTTCATTTTCCATCTTTTTCAAAACCACATATTAACTCTCCCTTCTTCCACACTACACAACTCTTTACCCACATGTCCAAAAATCACAAATAAGGTCTTGTTGGAAAGATCTTGAAAAATCCTACAAGTTTCATAAAGAGCTAAAAATCCAATTTCACCTCTAAGGGTGTCAAAAATGCACTCAAAGACAATGCCTAGTCACACATTTACCACAACAGTACAACATCTTTCTAAAAATCATAACTTTTCATCCCCTTAGCCAAAAATTCCAAATTTTATATTAATCAAAATATAAAAGCAAATGCTACAACTTTCATGAATAACTTGGAAGCCAATTCTGTCTCTAACCAAATCAAATTCCCCAGCAAAGCTTCTGCCTATATAAGTCATCCTCAACAGTAACACACTCTTCCAAAATTCATAACTTTCTAACCCATTGTCAAAAAATTACATGCTCTATATCACTGAAAAGATAAGAAAACAAGATACACTTCTCATGAAGGACTAAGAAACAAATTTCATCACTAACCAGTTCAAATTCACCCATTAATGTGGCTGCCCTGTTAAGCTTGTTAAAATAGCATAAAACCTAACCCATAACCAAACTTTACAAATTCACAACTTACAATCCTTACATCCAAAACTAACATATTAAACCTCATTAGAAAGCTACAACAATCCTCTACAACTTTCTAGAAGATCACTTAAGCTAATTCCAATCATAACTATTCATAATTAGCTCCAGAACACAGAAATCACAAGACCTATACACTTAGAGCCATTTGCACACAAAACACATTTTGATATGAATTACCACCTGAACATTAACAGTTGATAACTTTCAGCCTACAAATCAAAAAAATTCATACTTAGTGGCGTTAGAAATATAAAAAGTAAATATTCAACTTTCATGAGGACCCATTTCACAAAATCAGTCTACTTTAGCCTAGAAAAGTTCCCAAAGTTCTGGTCACAAATCAGTCAATGTTATATTCACCGTTGTTCACCCTGCACATATTTCTAACTTTCAAAGCCAAATTCAAAACCCTTACAGACACATTTGGGCAGAACTTTATTCATAAGAATTCTATCCATACTTCTTAAGTTTAATTCAAGCTAAAGATCATCTCAATAGCACAACCATATCAAAAGTTATGAGTAAAAATCGAAAACCTACACAAAGTGAATTTTCCAGATTCTCATATCTAACTCTACTCCTTTCATTCCAACATCATTCCTACATCAATAATCATTCCATTTAGTCACTAATTCAGCCACAATTTCATCTAGATCTTCACTTGAACACTTAATCATAAAATGGCAGCACACATACAAAAGGTTCTTACTTTAATTACCAATCATCTAACATCATATGAACCACTCCAAAACATTTAATTCACATACTATATATATCCAACATCATTCATCCTCACATAACCATGACTTATGCCCATACAATATATACATAAACTTCATGAAATTAATGCACCAATAAGCACAGTAAATGATTTTAACTACCAATTAAAGAACATAAATCAAAATTCTCACCTAACAAGCCTTTAATTCTTCATTCCTTCCACTTTTCACCAAATCTCTATCCTCCACCCACACCCCTACACCCATGGCAATCATCCTTTTAAGGGGGGGTAGAGGGCTTAAGCTTGATCACATGGTAAGGAAGCACTTAAGGTAGAAGAGAAGAGTAGCAACTTAAAAGAAGGAAGAAAAAAAATCAAAGGAGGAGGAAGAAGTAGACTATCGAATGATGAGAAGGAAAAATCACTTTAAAAGCATCCTTCACTCTCTTAACTTAGAAAGTCGTGGAAGCTTACCAAAAGGTAAGATATTTATTTAACAAGTGAGAAATAAGACTAAGTAGGCAAGTGACATGTGTCACTTGCCACTTGTCATGTTTTAAGCCCTCATTTAATTCATTTTCAATAACAATACAATTTCTAGTCCAATTTCTCTCCAAATTCTAATATCTCAAAGCAATAAATCCTAAAATCATGTATCTAATTGTCCAGTGCCATTGGACAGTCATTTTCGGTACCGGAAACCACATCAGTCTATCACTTGTCAATTTTTTTTTCGGTCCGGAAAGGTATCCTGAAAAAATTTTAAAAAAATTTCTAAAATTCCACAAAAATGAAAAACACACAAAAATCCACTCCAATTTGATTTTCAAGCACTAAATCATATGTTTCTCACAATAATACATATGCCGGGAAATGTCATAAATGCATGTACAATCATGTGCATATACAAAAATTACAATTTATGCATATATGGAGGCCATATTAGGCATGACCACGCCGAGATACGTTTACACACTCATAACCCGTCCCAAATTACTATTTTACCCTTCCCATCGGTGATGGGATGTTACAACTCTCCCCTCCTAACAAAAATTTCGTCCTCGAAATTCATTTTTGATACTGAAGGAGGTAGGGGTACTGTTATCTCATACACTCTTCCGTTTCCTATCAATTCTCTATTTAGATATCATACTTCCTCCATTATGTCCTTGATGAGTTTCAGAATATTCAACTCTTTACTTCCAGTTTCAGTACCGCATATATCGGATTATAACAATATTAACCATAAAATCACTTATCATGCCTTAGTCCCATTTTTACCATCATTTTATATAGACCACTTTATGTCACCCTTAACTTCCCTTATTACCTTTGTATCTCATCTCACTGCATCTTGGCATAGGTGATTCACTCAAAATCTTTCTCTATATAGTCACAACTTCGATGTAATCCCCCAAAATCCATTCATCTATCAAAACTACTTTATTCTGATTTTCAAATCATTTTACTCACTCACTAATAGTATCCCAAATTTGTTCTGACTTTTACCCAGGGTGATCGACTCTTTTTGTCGCCTCACAAGGAAAATGATGATTTTTACTTGTAGTCACTTTGCACTATACATTCATCTTATATGCTGAAACATTCCAGACATATAAGCTTTATATCTGTCTCCAATAGTCAAGACTGCAAGGAACTCACACATATATTCACTCAATTCGATATTCTTAGCCGACAAGTGCTCTGTTGAGGTACAGATTACTAGGAAACATACTTATTCCTCAAATCCTCAATTTGGCTTTCCTAATTCCTGTTTGCAAAACTGATGTTTCTTTTCCCCATAACTAATAAGATTTCCTTTTTGCTCCATTTTAACTCGTTCATACACTCTTTATTGCACTAGATTTAGTAACCTAATATCCACATATGTGGTACTAACAAGTCCCTCTGCACAATCCTTTCAATCTTGTCTAATTCCAGTCTTACCTTAATCTCTACTAATCTGTCTAAGCATACGTATATCTCATATGTTTTTGTCCACATCATGATTCTACGTTAACCAACTACTATTCAAAATCACCTTATACATTACAACCAATGCCCTCTTGATCTCGATTGAAAACCTCCATTGTAGATACGACAAAAGCTCCAAATCCGAATGGCATACTTAACACCATAATTATTTTGTTTTCATTTATCACTGACGTGGCTTACATCTTTTTCCCTCAAACCATTAAACTTTCATCTTCATTTGTCAATATGATCATAGTCGCTCATTGTTATCATATTGCTTGGCTCACATTAACCTTTAATATCATAATCCTATCGGGGTATGGTTAACTCCAATAGATATAACCTTAAACTTATTGTGCTTATAGTTAGTTCTTGTAATTCCTTGAGTAACTAATTCCTCAATGCAGTAGTATGATTACATGCTATCCTCACTTTTTCATTGAACTTCCTTTTTCTCGACAGATTTCAACAGTTCTATCACTTTCCCAATGATTATACATTGACTTATGCTAATGTCTGTTCATTTATACCTGTTGCTCCACACATATCACTCTATCTACAATCATAATTTCCTGTGTTGAAAACCCCTTCATCAGAGATAATTTATGGTTCCCAAATAGATTTAAAAACACAGCCTATGATGTGGACCAAATTTCACCTCACATGAACAAGAATGTCTTCTAGAATTGTTGGATATTTTACATCAACAAAAATATATACACTCCCGATAGCCTTTTCTAACCCTTATGCTTGAATCTTTGCTATGGAAATAACTCCAATATTCTCATTTTCATTTTTTATAAAGGAGACAGTACATCGCAACTTTTCCGGGAGACCTATCATCTTATTTTAAAATTCCTTCCTTTGCGTCTGTCAATTCCTTTCTGAAGCAAATCCGATTGACTCAAGCGAGGGGCCTTGGCCCACTATGGAAGAATTACTCGATTCCATTGTTGAATTGAGAGAAGAGCTTATGATCCCAGCTACTGGTCATGGAAAGCCTGTCTTCATTGGTCATAAATTAAATTTCCCAGCTTTCTGACCCTATATCAGTGATTCTTGGTACAAACCTCGATATTGTCACTCACCTATTATCCATGTCGTTCCTAATAGCTCAAGAAAAATCAATTACAACATTTCACAAGATCTTTAAAAGATCAATTTGTCTCATGACTTCTATGGTCAATGTATCCTCGATGCTAAGGCTCAATGAGGCATTAAGCAATTTCATTTACACTTACACCCTGGCTGATACCATTCAAAATTCTGACATCTTATTGAAAGATGTCTTTATATCATATAGCCACGTACTCAAATTCGCCATCGCTACTTACAAATTCAATTAACTCTAGATAACATTTCTATCCTTGTTCTGTCCATAATCGAGGTTGCTATTTGATAATAGCAAAACCTATTTTGTAGGCCCATATCATGGCTGCACTTTTACCTCACATTACCCCACATATTGACAAATGATTCTGCGCCAGCTTTCCAAAGATTTACCTCTTCTTCTTATGCAACATCTTATCATAATTATAGAATTTACATTTTGAGTGCATTCACTCTACTCCTTTGCTTTATCATATTTTCCATAATTGCGTACACACACGCAACCCAAACTCAGGCGCATTTTAAGTACTGATAAGGCCATGTTTCTATTTTTCATCATCCATAAGTATATTCTCAATCTATTTCAAATTATAGACGCAGAAGCATCAAGAAATGTCATCTCAGTATCTCAGACATATTATTACGCCAAATCATAACTTTTATCCCACTTCAAATCCAAATCTATCCTTTCACAGTCATAGAAAGTTATTTCTTTTGACAGGGCTTGCACACTTTAATCTCATGATTTTTGCTTTTTTTTTTCCAACAATATCTTCACTTACGATACACTATATTCCATACTACACAAATCACCACAACTGTAGTAAATCTTTATCTACCGTATCGAACTAAGTACTATTTCTCATTTCCAATTATCCCCATTTTATCGAACATACAAGTCCAAATCATAACGACCTAGTCATCCTGAGCTTTTGTGTAACACCCTAACTCCCGTAAGACCCGGGCCCGACATCGATGGTGACATCCGAGTCCGTGCCCTACGAGGGTGGTGTGATACATCACTCAGTCAAATCAAAGTATAAAAAAAATTTGTTTCTTTGAATCATACACAGTTATTTAAGATAAATCTGAAACATTTATACAAAAATTTAGGCATACAATCTCATACAAAACTGTTCAGACACTAATGCAGACGCAATTGATCCCGTCCCCTTCTATCGCTCCGCGATCACAATACACCCGTTGCCTAACGGGGTATTCTTCTGAGTCCTGCAAAACAATTACATATTGAGGGTCAGTTTTTGCAAACTCAATGAGTGACCATCATCGATGGTCCGCTCACTCAAGTACAGAATCAAATAATAACTTATGTTTTCATTCTTTCTATTTCATCTCATTTTTTTCAATTCCCATAGATCTATCTCTATCTCGTAATACATTTTCTCAAGAATTCCCCATTTACATATTTACAGAAATCTATATTCATACATCCCATTTTTCGATACAAAGTATTTCACTCGCTTACTATTTAATTATCATATGGCTGTGACCTAGTGCCTAAACTGTCCCATCGATGGGCTCAATAATAGCTGACCCTTATCTAATACTGGATACCGGGTTCATTAAACATTGAGCCTAAGTCTCTGAATCAGTTATGAACTCAAAGTTCATTTTCACACGTTGAGCTATAAGCTCTAATCGATGGCAACTCTGGTTAACAGCTCTAATATTCCATACAACACTAAGCATATCACAATCAGTCATACATTCTATAATTAGGAGTACCCCATAACTATTTTCACACCAGTGAAGGGCATTTCACCTATCATTCAATCAAACATATCAGAATAAATGCAGTCTGTAATTCCATTATCAATTCATATCAGTTTTGTGACCAAGCATCTATACTGTCCTTATAAGGGCACATTAATCGTTGAGCCATAGGCTCTGGAACTGTCCCATCAAGGGCTCATTAATCATTGAGCGCGTCTGAGGGGTAGGAGAGCCCACTGGGTATGCACTACTTCCCATGTGTCTTAGAGGTAGGAGAGCCCTCTGGGTATGCACTAACTCATCAATCATTGAGCTTTTCGCTCTGAAACTGTCCCGTTAAGGGCTCATTAATCATTGAGCGCGTCTGAGGGGTAGGAGAGCCCACTGGGTATGCACTATTTTCCACGCATCTTAGAGGTAGGAGAGCCCTCTGGGTTTGCACTAACTCATCAATCGTTGAGCTTGTAGCTCTAAACTGTCCCATTTAGGGCTCATTAAGCATTAAACGCGTCTTAGGGGTAGAAGAGCCCTCTGGGTATGCACTACTTTCCACGCATCTTAGGAATAGGAAAGCCCTCTGGGTATGCACTATTCCCTTTTCGAGCACAAGGCTCTTGTCCAGTAGTCAAGCTTGTAGCTCTGCATCACTATATGGCTCGAAGCCTAGTTATAACGTTGAGCTGAAAGCTCTGATCAGTGGCTGCTTTGGTCGCAACTTTCATTAACTAATTTTGCATTCATAAATGAACGACATGTGTCACAATTCAATCACTTTATTATCGTATTCATATATCACAATCATTTCTAATCTATTCCAGATTTTCACATCACAAACACAATTACACTATCACATTCTCATAACATTTTTGTTTACTATCACTTCAATACTCCGGACCTTCGATCCGGAGTTCATATTCAATACTGTCTCGTCATTTTACTTCAGAGAATTTAAATCACTGAATTATAACATTTAATACTTTGGGAACCATCTAGGTCACTCACCTGGCTTCTGCGTTAATGCCTGGAAGTCTCAGAACTATTTGAGGTTGACCTTCCAAATGCCCCTATCACAATTCAAACACCCTAAGTTTACACATTGCCCTTTCAGAATAAAACTCATGTAGTAGTTTACAAAAATAAACGTATCACACACTTTAGTGACATTCCCGACATTAACCCAATATTTTGCCCTAAAAAATCTTCCTTCAAAAAATCATAATTCAGTTGATATCCAAATCAGTCAATTCGTTGCAGAAATCTCAAAGTTATTCTCCAACATATAACCATAACTTTCACTAAACCACTATTCCAGATTTCAAGCCTTTACAGGTTGATTTAACATTTCTCCTCTTCATAAGGCATGAAGACCTTTGTCTCTATCTCATAACAAATCAGAAATTATCTCATTTGAATATCGATATAAAAAGTTATGTCTTAAAAACCAAAACATATTCAATCAGGAACAGGGGTCCTCGCCATTCTCCAACATATAACCATAACTTTCACTAAACCACTATTCCAGATTTCAAGCCTTTACAGGTTGATTTAACATTTCTCCTCTTCATAAGGCATGAAGACCTTTGTCTCTATCTCATAACAAATCAGAAATTATCTCATTTGAATATCGATATAAAAAGTTATGTCTTAAAAACCAAAACATATTCAATCAGGAACAGGGGTCCTCGCCGCCGCGAAGAGAAGCTCGCCGCGGCGTGCTCCCTCATTCACGTCGAGACGTGCAGCCCTGCGCTCGTCGCGACGTGCACAAATTCGCGCACCGCGATGTGCGCATGAGCACGTCGCGACGTGCGAGCCGTCTCCTTCCCCGAATCTAGTTTTTCACCATTTTCAAACCAACTCTTCCAATCTATTCAACACATAAATCATTCTAAACACTTAAATCTCATCAACAATCCATTTACAACCCACTTTAACCTAATATTGTTTACCAAATCAACCAAAACCATCCATATTCGATAACCCTAAAACCCGACATAAAAACACCCAAATCTATACCTTTTAACACTTAAAACGGGAATCAATCAAGTCTTTAAGAAGAAGAAGGGTTAAACTTACTTGATTTAGCTCACAAATTCTTTAAACTCTTTATAACTCCATCGAAAATTCCTTTCCTCTTCTCCTCCTTTTCTTCTTCACGGCATCTTCATTTCTTTCCCTATTTTCAAAACCTAATTTTCTTTTTATACCATTTCTAATTATGAACTGTCCATGTTACCCTCTTCATTTAACCTTAACCTTTTTTCTCTTAAGTATCTTGCCCAAATTGCCCTCATACCAATTCTTATAAATTTACTATTCTAATTCAAAAATTCCGACTCTTAGGGACAGAATTGAAATTCAACATCTTTTCGGGTCACTCGTTTTCATGCCTATCAATTTCCAATACAATCAATCTATTTTTTGACTCTCATAAAACTTTCCAAATTTCGATAGCTCAAGCTAAAACAAAATTCCTAAATCATGTCTCTAATTAGAGTGTCAAATGAACAGTCATTTTCAGTACCAGAAATCTCATCGGTACCCATTTTACAATATTCCATAGAATTCACATAAATCACTCCAATTCTATCTATCCACTACACAATTTCACATTTTTCACAAAAACACCAAAAACGGGGAATTGTCACGAGTGCATACACCATCTTGTGTACAAAATCACAACCCAATCCAAATTTACTATTTTATCCTCCCCATTGGTGACGGGATCTTACATTTTGATCTCTCATAGACATATTCACATATTCTTAAGCTAAATCATAACTCCCATCACTTTTAACCAATGTTTTTTTTTCTCATGTCCATATTTGACCTCTCTAGACTATCGCAAGTTTTGTTTTTTGTTCAACTCGATTTATACACTTTAAATCTCATTATTTATTTTGATATCACTTCTTTGTAAATCACCCTTGCCAATGTATTCACATACAGATCACATTCGAGGGATTTTAATCACAGTACAATATGAATGCCATTTTTCCTTATTCCTTTCCCATTTCCAATTGCCCATAATCCTTCATTGGCTCATATTCTGACACATCACCACTTTTCTCTGACTACATCACTTAACACATGTTCATGCGTATGACCCATACCCATACGACTCAGACTAGGGATCAGTTGCTACGGTCTGCTATGACATGACTTTAATGCAGGTGACTTTACCCATGTTTCAATAAATGCCCATAGAAGTTCGTACTTCTGGGCTCTAATACTACCGAAATGTAACACCCCACTCCCGCATGACCCCACCTGACATCGATGGTGACATCCGAGTCCGTGCCCTGTGAGAGTGGCGTGCTACATCACTTAGTCAAAACTCAGTATAATTTTTTTTTGAAACATACACATACTTTATATATTATGCGGAAAACAATTTACATAAATAATCATCGGTGAGTTCAATGACCACGGGGGCCCTTTTGTAAATACAATTTCATTCAGTTTGTTGACTTTACAACATGACATATTCATTTGTACAAAAATTCAGAAAGTACAATTTTTATTAAACTCTAATGCGACGCCTTGGCCGATCCCGACCTCTTTTCTCACTTGCAGATGTTGCTATATACGCCTGTTGCCTAACGGGGTATTCTTTTGGGTCCTGAAAAATAATTACAAATTTTGGGTGAGTTTTGCGAACTCAGTGAGGAACCATCATTGATGGTTCACTCAATTCATGCAACAAATTGTTTCACATAACATATATTCACATTGTTGCAGATTTGATCACATTTCACAATTTCACTTGAACATAAACAATTTGATACATTTCATTCAATTTGACATCCATAACCAATTGAATTCATAAAACACTCAAGCATAAGCCAATTGTTTCATAATTCACATTCGGAATGATTGGTACCACAGAAACATAAGGCTGTTAGCCTTTCACTCAATCAAAGAGATTAAAAATCAAATGCATATGACATGCGCATGTGACAATTTTCCAATTTATTTCAGTGTTGTGACTGAGCGCCTGAATTGTCCCAATATGGGCGCATTAATCGTTGAGCCTGAGGCTCTGAGCTATCCCATTATGGGCGCATTAATCGTTGAGCCTGAGGCTCTGAATCACTGTGGGGTTCGAGGCTCAAATATAAACGTTGAGCTTGTAGCCCTCGATGGCTGCTCCGGTCACAACTGTCATTAACTGATCATGCATTCATGCATGGAATGCATATGTCGCAATTGAGCAATATCACATTACAATCAAACCCAAATTATCGCATTCAAACAATTAGTTCACAATTATTCACATTAAAATCACATTCACAATTTATCACATTGAAAACACGAAGGTCTCACATTCTCAGACAATAACACTTCTATGTCATAATCTCCCAATACATCGGACACCTTCGACCCAGAATCCAGTCATAAACAACGCAAAATCCCACCATTCTTCTCCACAGAATTATAAGCGCAAAATAATAAACAAATAATAATTGAGAAACCATCTAGGTCACTCACCAATAGATCTCGAAGCAAAAGCTTGGAAGTCTCGGCAACGTCTGTGGGGTGACGTTCCAAAAGCGCCTCTAAATAGTCTAAAATATTCACCATCACCAAAGGTACACTCAGAAATATTTAATAATGCACATGTAGCAATTAAAAGGTGTACAATACATGTTCGTGACATTCCCGGCACTATTTCACAATTTTCCGTCATAATTTTTTTTTAAAAAAATTAGAAAGCCATAGACACTAAAAATACTTAATTTGGACCTTTATAGGTCCAATAATAAATAAAAGACGAACTAAAAAAATAATTATCCGGTCCCCTCTCTTTGACCTAACCAATCCACGTTAACCAGATTTGATCAAGATTAGAAGAAGGATGCCTTCTTTACACTGACATAGGGAAATTGGTCAGTGCATGAGTTTGAGACAGAGTTGAGAGAGCTTTCCATCTATATCCCTAAATACATAGCAGATGAAGAGAATCTATGTGTTTAATTAGGGACTGGACTGCAATTGGCGATCGAAAGAGGATGACGGTTACCCTCACTACCATATTCAAAGAGATGGTACAATCGGCCAAGAGAGCCGAGAAGTTGGTGAAAGAGCGTGGGAGATAGTGGGTGGTAAAGAATTGAAAAAGGAATGGAGGAGGTTCCTTCAACCAGCAACCTAAGAGGAGTCGTAGTAATTCAACATCAGGTAGTATGAGAGGTACTGCATCATCAGCTATCAGTTTACAGTCACCATGACTAGGAGGTCAGAGCACTGCCCCTACTACTAGTTCTACTTCTTGAGCTCGATCATATTGGTCCGAATAGTGTAGAAACTATAGAAAGGTAGATTTATACAAGTGTACAAAGTCGAGAAAGTGTTTTCAGTATGGAGAGATAGGGCATATGGGGATAAATTGTCCATAGTTGGCTTGGACTTCTACTCAAGGAGGAGATAGCTCAATACAACTAGTGAGACATAGAGGGGAGATTGCCAGGGCAGGTGCTTAATCTTTTAGATACATACAGAGGACTAGTGTGGGCAATAATACACCTCCAGCAGGTCAGTAGCGTTCTGCTCATGAGCTTAAGCACGAGTTTATGCAATGACAGAGGAGGACGTTCGAGCCAATCCGGACATGATTACATGTATTTTCTAGATGAACATTTCTTTGTTATTGTTGTATTGCTATATTGTGATGCATTTGTTAGAGTAGTTCCCTAAAGGCAATCCCCTTTAGCGCATTTTGTTCATAGTCATGTACAGACTTTATGAATAAATAAAGCAAGGCATATTTCATTTATTTGATGTTCATTTTATTATGAATTGATAATGATCTTTAATCAAATTAATGAAGTCCCTGATATATGACATAGCATGAAGGAAATTATGATGCGATCATACTACTGAGATTCCTATCATGTGCAATTATGTCAAGATCTAAATTATCCTAGTCATAGGATTAACGAGACCGGACATCGTTAATCCGAATAGACTAACACATGTCAAACTCCTTGATTGGATCAAGCGGTGGATCTCGAAAACGTAAATATTGAGATATTTAGATTTGACATGTGGATGCTTACTAGTGGTAGTAAGTACATTGGATGACCTGCCATGAGATCATCACATGGATGTGCTATACAAATGTCGTTGATAATCTCATCATAGCAATGGTGCAAGTATCCTTAGACTTGAGGTACTCAAGGATATCTTGAGTCTTGATTACATTTTGACTCCATTCCTTGTTGCCTTTCGAGGTCGCTCATAGGGTGGTGATTGGAGTGCGACTTGAGGTATTCGAAGGTAATTGAATAGCCAATAGAGGATTCACCACTTCTGTGATAGCAGAAGAGATACCCATGGCCTCTTATCAGGATCATTACTTTGAAGTCTCTGGCGCTGGAGCATACATATGTCATGAAGATGGTCTTCATGGACATATAAAATAATGAGTCCTAGGACGAGAACTGATTACACTTGGACTAGATTTGATCTGATCGGTCTAGTAAGAGTTGACACATTGCCCATACTCAAACCAAGTGGGGTATAGCATGGTGAAAGGACGAATTGCACAGTAATTGTCTATGGAAGGGTTCGTGATATGGTTTCATTAGTCAAACCAATTACTTTTCGGTCAATTGGGGGTCATGATGTGTTGCTAGATACCGCTCATGACTTGCTCAGATTAAGTGTTAATCTAAGTGGCCAACATAACCGGGAACCTAATGGGTCACACGCATAAGAGTGACTCGGAGAATCTGTAAAATAGTTTCGGACAGAGATCCGATATCTGGAGAGCAATTGGATTAAATGGATCCCGATGAGATCGAGATATGTCCCGATGTGATCGCGACATTGACATTGCTGAAAAGGGTCTCCGGCGATTTTTCGCCGGCGGGGCCCGGGTAGGCCGATAGGACCGACCCCAGTGTGACTGGACCGCTTCAGTAATATATATACATATATATAATTAATTAATTAATTAAATAAATAAATAATTAATATATATATATATGTGTGTCACGTGGATGGAGGAGAGGATGAATGGAGAAGCTTCCATTAAGCTTAGTCATTAAAGTCATTAAATGGCAAAATGACAAAATAAAAAAAGGTAAGATGATGATGCTCGTGTATGAAGAATAAGAGTAGGTTTTGAATTAAAAACCTAAGGCTTATGGAAGTGTTCTTCGTGGGTTGAAGAAAGAAGAAAGGAAAATTGTTTTCAAAGCTTCTTTCTCCATCAAGCTCTTCATCATCTTCAAGCTTCATCTTTCATCTCTTCCTCCATCATTGAATCACTTGCTCTCCAAGGCTAAGGTAAGAGCTAGCACTCTTTTCTTTAATCTAGCTATTCCTGGGTCAAAAGAGTTTGTCCCGGTTAGGTTTTCCGACCTCTGCGTGGATACCGTTAGAGACGGTCTCCTTTGGTCGTTATGGTTTGATTGTTTGTACATACACTTGGATCCTGGCTTTCGGGAATGTCCGGGACTTAAAATTTTAAATTCCGACTGTGTTCATGTGATGAACACCGGGATTTTCCTACAGTGGTATCAGAGCCGCTTGTGTTGTATAAACAGTCGAAATGATAACTAGGTCGGAATTCCATTGTGAATTGAGCTGTGTAGCATGCTGCTTCTGTGAATTTCGAAATCAGTATAGACTTAGGGTTTTCGAAATTTTCTGTCATAGACTTGCTCATAAGATGTTTCTGAATGTGTCTATGAAAGGAAAAAATTTATCGATGTCGATTGATATGGTTTTGCTAATTTAATTCCCTAAGTTTCGGATGCTGTCTTGTTGAATGTTTCTGAAACAGGTATACTTGTAAATTCGAGAATAAATTTTAGAAAAAAAATTTTTCGGATTGGTTTTCACCGACATGTCCCTAAGATGTTTATTTATGTCTCTGTGGATGGAAAAATGTTTTCAAGGTGATTTACTATTTATTTCCGAATTTCTTGTGTGCTGATGGGAATGTCTGTGTTGGAGAACACAGATTCTGTTTCGGCTAGATTGCTGAGGTTCAATGAGTTTTTGTGGGAAATAAATCTTGGAAAAATTCATGGAGCATTTTGGGAACATGTTTTAACCTCTTTAATTTTCTCAGTATTTATTGAAAGTGTTTCAATGATCATTTTGAGCAAAATGTTGAGCGCAGCAGTTTTGAGAAAGTTGTTGGGTCTATTTTGTTTGGAATGATTGGTTGTGTATTTCTCATTTCCAATGCCTTGAATCATTTTTATAGTGATTAAAAATGTGTTATATTGATGTGGCATGCATCCCAAGATGAGATTCTTGAATTTGGGTTTCCAATAATTTTTGGATGTCGAATAGGTCACTTTAGCTTCTCGTTAGCTTATTCCGTTATCTTGGTTATTTTGGCCGTCGCAATTTGTGTGACAAGTGCCGGAGCAATCTTGATAACGTGTAACCTACCTAGAGATACTTAGCATGATAATTTGATATGCTTAAAATTATGTGGAAATCTAGTAGTTAATGGTGATTAATCAGTTTCAAGCTTTTCTCATCTAGTATGACTAATTGGCAAGCACGTTTTAATGAATATGATTCATTAGCACATCAATATAAAGGATAATATACTTGGTATATTGGTATTGTGAATTGGAACTACGCGGATTGAGAATTAGCCGATTTAAGAGCAATTCCATGTCACCAGTCGACTGGCACTGAGGCTAGTCGACTGGGACTTATATCTTGTCTTGTCACCAATCATTTGGAACACGAGCCGTCGATTGGTGTATTCAATCGTTGGGTCAGACTTGATCTCTTCGAACAAGAGCGGAAGCAGACACTAGTCGACTGGCACAAGTGCTAATCGACTGGAAACTTGCCAGAGTGGGATGATGGGTGATTTTGGTATAAATTCAATGTGATTGATGCGATGCCCTAAATCGGACCATATAGTCATAGTGACTATGATCCTTGGATGAGACTAAAAGATGAGACCTAAAGCCCTCAATTTAAATATGAAAACTAACGCCTTCCATTAATATGGTAAGAACCAGAGTTCTTATAGGGTTGAGTTGTTGGGCAAACTCAAGCTCGCCCTATCTGGATATGTTCGAACCATGAAAATGAGATTTTCGGATTAATGGGTCGGTTTTCCTAGAAGCGTTGATTTGTTGGGCAAACTCAAGGTCAACGTGGACAGAGGCGAAATTGGGTAGTGTACATCAGATGTACACGCATCAAGTGTTGATAACCCAATGTATGTGCATACATCAACTGTTGATAGCACTGGGCGATAGTTGCATTTGAGATGCAATTGGTATGTCCGATACCTACCGATTGACCTAAGGTGGCTTGTTGGGCAAACCCAAGGTCATTCTTAGTAATGTCGGATATCGACCCACTAGGTCAATGTGCCATTTTGTTTCTTGGATTCATGATGAGGGTTATGGATTCTGTTGAAACTAGTGGGAGCCATATGTATGTCATTTAAGTCCTTATGGTCATACATTTAATTCTATTCTAACTTTCTTTCTCTCTCTACGTTTAGGTTGGTTGAAGATGTCGACTAGTGTGAATCTTCGCGCTCTAATGGACTCAAACAAATTAACTGGACCAAATTTTCTTGATTGGCTGCGAAATTTGAGAATTGTTCTCAGATCTGAGGATCTAGGATATATCCTTGATTTTTCGCTTCCGGATCCACTTGCTGAAGGAGCTTCTGATGATGATCAGAAGGCATATATAACATCTAAAAACGATGACATAGCCACCGCATTATGCTTGCATCGATGTCACCGAGTTGCGAAGCGGCGTGAGTCAATGGATGCTCACACAATTGTGTTTCATCTTAGAGAGTTGTTTGATGAGCAAGCTCGGTCCGAACGGTTCGAGACCTCAAGGTTGCTCTTTACAACGAAGATGACTCCTGGTTCATCTGCAGTGCAATATGCATTGAAGATGAATGGCTATATTGAGAGGTTGGCCGTCTTAGGTTTTGTGATGGATTGTGAGTTAAGTATAAACTTAATTCTTGTTGGCTTGTCAGATAGTTATTCACAGTTTGTGTTGAACTATCGGATGAACAAAATATCCACCACAATTCCCGAGCTGATCAATCTGCTCAAGACAATGAAACAAGTTTGTCAAGCAAGATAGCAGCGTTCTATTGGTGGGTTCTTCTTGCTCTGCTTCCAAAAAAAGGAAACAGAAGAAGAAAAAGGCTCAGAAGCCAAAAGGAAGTGCAGCAAAAGGCAAGAAGAAGACCAAAGAGACTGCACCAAAAGGTACCTGCTTCCATTGTGGTAAGACTGGTCATTGGAGGCGTAATTGTAAAGTCTATCTGGAAGAACTGAAGCAGAAGAAGGCATCGGATGCCTCGACTTCTTCGGTATGTTTGTCATTGAGGTTATCTTGTTTCGATCATAACATATGGGTATTAGATACGGTTGTGGCTCACATATATGCAATGATATCACGGGCCTCGAGGACGATGGGCGCTCATAAAGGGAGAAATGGACTGCGTGTTGGCAATGGAGCAAGGGTTGCTTTGCATTAGCCGTAGGGACTTATGTTTTGACACTCCTAGTGGGCTTGTACTTAACTTGGATGATTGTTATTTTGTACCCGTGTTAACAAAGAACATATTATGCATTTCTTGTTTAAATAGAGCTGGTTTCCATTTGTCTTTTGGTAACAATGGTTGTTCTATTAGCTCAAATGGAATGCTTTATGGTACCGTACATTATGCAATGGTATTTACATATTAGATATGTCACATCCGGTTATGAATGTCAATGACGCTAAAAGACATAAAAGAGATAATTTAAAATCAACTTACTTATGGCATTGTCGCCTTGGCCATATAACTGAGAGACGCATCGCTAAGCTCCACAAGAGTGGAAGTTTAGGGTCATTCGATTATGAATCTTATGACACATGTTAATCTTGTTTATTAGGTAAGATGACTAAGTTACCTTTTAAGGGAAAGGGTGAACGAACGACTGGATTATTAGATCTAATACATTCAGATGTATGTGGTCCGATGTCCATCCATGCCAGAAATGGTTGTTGTTACTTCATTACCTTTATCGATGATTATTCTCGATATGGGTATCTCAGATCTCGATGAGATACAAATCAAGCGTTTGAAAAGTTCAAACAATTCGAAATGAAGTAGAAAACCAACTTGGGAAAAGTATTAAAACATTACGATCCGATCGTGGTGGTGAATACTTAGACCAAGAGTTTTGGATTATCTTAGAGATAATGGGATTTTATCTCGATGGACTCCTCCTTACACACCACAAAGATAATGGTGTGGCGAGAAGGAGAAATCGAACCTTCTGGACATGGTTCGATCTATGATGGGCTTTACACAATTGCCAAAATCCTTTTAGGGTATGCCCTTGAGACAATTGTTTACTTGTTAAACGAGTTCCATCAAAGTCGATTGATGTTACTCCATATGAGATGTGGACTAACAAGAAACCTTATCTTTCTCATTTGAAAGTATGGGGTTGTCACTTATGTAAAGCGGACGCATCAAATAAGCTTGAAGCAAAATCGACAAGTGTTTGTTAGTAGGATATCCTAACGAAACAAGGGATATCAATTCTACCTTCTTTGAGGAACAAAAGGTGTTTGTTTCAGGCATGCTGTCTTTTTAGAGAAAGAGTTTCTTTTAAAAGAGGACGGTGGGAGCAAAATTGAACTTGAAGAAGTTCAAGATGCTCGAGACGAGCGCAGATCAATCGCTGAACACTGAAACGTAACTCATACGGATGAGGTAACAGCTCAACCTTCTACTACACACGAAATTGTGAGGTCAAGTAGGATACGCTCTGTTCCCTAGAGATATGGATTTCGTAAGTGAACAGAATGACGTATTGCTCATGAGGATGATGAGCCTACCACCTATGAAGAGGTTCTGAAGAGTTCAGAGTCTGAAAAATGGCTTCGTGCCATAAAATCTGAAATGGATTCCATGTATGAAAACCAAGTATGGACTTTGGTTGATGCACCTGAAGGGATAAAACCTATAGGGTGCAAATGGGTTTTCAAGAAGAAAACCGACATGGATGGTAATGTGATTACCTATAAAGCAAGGCTTGTGGCTAAAGGTTTTCGTCAAAGACAAGGAATTGACTATGACGAGACCTTCAGTCCAGTAGCAATGCTTAAATCCATTAGGATACTCCTAGCCATTGCCGCTCATTATGATTATGAAATATGGCAAATGGATGTGAAGACAGCTTTCCTGAATGGAAATCAATGGATGTGTACATGACACAACTGAGGGCTTCATTTCGATGGCGAAAAGGTATGCAAGCTTGAAATCCATTTATGGATTGAAGCAAGCATCCAGGAGTTGGAATATCCGTTTTGATGAGACAATCAAAGAGTTTGGTTTCTCACAAAATCCGGATGAACACTGTGTGTACAAGAAGGTTAATGGAACTGCAATCGTATTCCTTGTGTTATATGTAGATGACATATTGTTACTAGGAAACGATGTCTCAATGCTGCAATCAATAAAAATTTAGTTGTCCAAACAATTTGCCATGAAAGACCTTGGAGAAGCAACTTATATCCTTGGGATAAAGATTTATAGAGATAGATCGAAGAGGTTGCTTGGTCTTTCACAGTCAACGTACATAGACAAGGTGCTAAAGAGGTTTAGCATGGAACAATCCAAGAGAGGGTTTCTTCCCATTGTACATGGGATAACACTCTCGAAGTTCATGTGTCCTAAGACACAGATGAGAGGATCGCATGAATATGATCCCGTATGCCTCTGCGGTAGGATCTATCATGTCGCAATGCTATGTCTGAGACCCGATGTATCATATGCTCTAAGTGTTACAGTAGATACCAATCGGATCTGGTGAGGGTCCTTTGGGTGGTATCAAGAATATCCTAAAGTACTTGCGAAGAACTAAGGATGTTTTCTTGATATTTGGAGATGGAAGTCTCAGTGGCGGGCATCTGATGCGATTTTCAATCGATAAGGATGACTCGTGTCCCAATCAGGTTATGTTTTCACACTAAGCGGCGGAGCGATCGGTTGGAAGAGTTACAAACAGAGACGATCACGATTCAACGATCGAGGCGAGTACATTGCCGCATCGACGCAAAGAAAGGAAGCGGTTTGGATCAAGAAGTTCATTTCGAACTTGGTGTGGTTCCTAGGTGATGGACCCATCTGATTATATTGTGACAACACTGGGGCTATTCTTGCGAGCAAAGGAGCCAAGGTCTCATCAACGGTCCAAACACGTACTCGCCCGATACCATTTGATTCGGAGATCATTGCTCGGGGTGATGTCACGATAGAGAATTCCACAGAGCGAATATTGCGATCCGTTGACAAAGCCATTGCCATAGAAAATTTTGATTCTCATGTACTCGCTTATGGTATTAGATACCAAGGCGATTGACTTTAGGTCAAGTGGGAGATTGTTAGAGTAGTGCCTAAAGGCAATCCCTTTAGCGCATTTTGTTCATAGTCATGTATGCACTTTATGAATAAACAAAGCAAGGCATATTTCATTTATTTGATGTTCATTTTATTATGAATTGATAATGATCTTTAATCAAATTAATGAAGTCCACGATATATGACATAGCATGAAGGAAATTATGATGCGATCATACTCACGAGATTCCTATCATGTGCAATTATGTCAGTATCTAAATTATCCCTAATCATAGGATTAACGATACTGGATATCGTTAATCCGAATAGACTAGCACATGTCAAACTCCTTGATTGGATCAAGCAGTGGATCTCAGAAAACTATAAATATTGAGATATTTAGATTTGACATGTGGATGCTTACTAGTGGTAGTAAGTACATTGGATGACCTGCCATGAGATCATCACATGGATGTGCTATACAAATGTCAGTGATAATCTCATCATAGCAATGGTGCAAGTATCCTTAGACTTGAGGTACTCAAGGATATCTTGGGTACTGATTCTGTACTTTGACTCCATTCCTTGTTGCCTTTCAGAGGTCGCTCATAGGGTGGTGATTGGGTACAGCTTGAGGTATTCGAAGGTAATTGAGTAGCCAATAGAGGATTCACCACTTCTGTGATAGCAGAAGAGATACCCATAGCCTCTTATCGGGATCATTACTTTGAAGTCTCGGCGCCGAACATACATATGTCATGAAGATGGTCTTCATGGACATATAAAGTAATGAGTCCTAGGGCGAGAACTGATTACACTTGGACTAGATTTGATCGATCGGTCTAGTAAGAGTTGACACATTGCCCATACTCAAACCAAGTAGGGTATAGCATGGTGAAAGGACGAATTGCACAAGAATTGTCTATGGAAGGGTTCGTGATATGGTTTCATTAGTCAAACCAATTACTTTCCGGTCGATTGGGGTCATGATGTGTTGCTAGATACCGCTCATGACTTGCTCGATTAAGTGTTAATCTAAGTGGCCAACATAACCGGAACCTAATGGGTCACACGCATAAGAGTGACTCGGAGAATCAGAAAATAGTTTCGCATGAGATCCGATATCTGGAGAGCAATTGGATTAAATGGATCCCGATGAGATCGAGATATGTCCCGATGTGATCGCGACATTGACATTGCTGAAAAGGGTCTCCAGCGATTTTTTGCCGGCGGGGCCCGGGTAGGCCGGTAGGACCGACCCCAGTGTGACTGGACCGCTTCAGTAATATATATACATATATATATATAATTAATTAATTAAATAAATAAATAATATATATATATATGTGTGTCACGTGGATGGAGGAGAGGATGAATGGAGAAGCTTCCATTAAGCTTAGTCATTAAAGTCATTAAATGGCAAAATGACAAAATAAAAAAAGGTGAGATGATGATGCTCGTGTATGAAGAATAAGAGTAGGTTTTGAATTAAAAACCTAAGGCTTATGGAAGTGTTCTTCGTGGGTTGAAGAAAGAAGAAAGGAAAATTGTTTTCAAAGCTTCTTTCTCCATCAAGCTCTTCATCATCTTCAAGCTTCATCTTTCATCTCTTCCTCCATCATTGAATCACTTGCTCTCCAAGGCTAAGGTAAGAGCTAACACTCTTTTCTTTAGTCTAGCTATTCCCGGGTCAAAAGAGTTTGTCCCGGTTAGGTTTTCCGACCTCTACGTGGATACCGTTAGAGACGGTCTCCTTTGGTCGTTATGGTTTGATTGTTTGTACATACACTTGGATCCTGGCTTTCGGGAATGTCCCGGGACTTAAAATTTTAAATTCCGCACTGTGTTCATGTGATGAACACCCCGGGATTTTCCTACAGCATTTTCTGTGTACTACTGGTAAACTCTTAAATAGTATGAGTACTAACCTATATAGTGTTATTGTAACACCCCACTCCCGCATGACCCGAACTCGACATCGATGGTGATATCTGAATCCGTGCCCTGCGAGGGTAGCGTGCTACATCACTCAATCAAAACTCAGCATAAATTTTTTTTTTGAAAAACACAAGCATACACTATGCAGGAAATCATTACCATACATAAATCACCGGTAAATACAATGACCACGAGGGCCCTTTTCATAAATACAATTTATTTTAGTTAGTTGACTTTACAATTTGATCTAATCATTAATACAAAAATTCAGAAAAAAAAACAATTCTATCAGACACTAATGCAGATGCGAACTGATCCCCGACCACTTCTCTCACTCACAAGCAGATGCTATATGCCCGTTGCCTAACGGGGTATTCTTGTGTGTCCTGAAAAATAATTGCAAATTTTGGGTGAGTTTTGTGAACTCAATGAGGTAACCATCATCGATGGTTCACTCAATTTATGCAACACATCATTTCACATAAAATATATTCACATTGTTGCATATTTGATCACATTTCACAATTTCACTTAAGCACAGACAATTTATACATTTCATTCGATTAGACATACATAACCAAATGAATTCATGTAAAACTCAAGCATAACACAGTTGTTTCATAATTCACCTTCAGAAGTACCACATGATTGGTACCACAGGAGTATAAGGCATTTTGCCTTTCACTCAATCAAAGTGATTCAAGCAAATGCATATGACATGCGCATGTGACACTTTTCCAATTTATTTCGGTGTTATGACTGAGTGCCTGGACTGTCCCAATCAGGGCTCATTAATCGTTGAGCCTGAGGATCTGAATCACTACTGTCCCAATATGGACGCATTAATCGTTGAGCCTGAGGCTCTAAATTACTATAGGCTCGAAGCCCAAATGCATTGAGATTTTAGCTCTCGGTGGCTGCTCCGGTCACAACTGTCATTAACTGATCATGCATTCATGCATGGAATGCATATGTCGTAATGAAGCAATATCAACATTACCATCAATCCCAAATTATCACATTAAAAAAAATAATTCACAATTATTCACATTAAAATCACAATCACATTTAATCACATTTAAACACGGAGGTCCCAAATTCTCAGACAAACAGCACTTCTATGTCATAATCTGTAACATCCCGTGTTGGGACCCGATCTGGGAACCAACTACATAAGCAGAACGGAAAACGAAAATGTCGAATCGAAAACAAAATGCGGAAGCGAACAAATCCGAAAGTAGCGAAGCGGAAGCAAATGCAAGCGGAAACAAATACTAATCGAATCAAGCGAGCAGTTACAAAGCGAAACGAAATCAAAGCATACACATCCGACATCCGAAACAATAATCAAAGAAAACTTATCGAATGAACATAATCGCGTTGGGAATCCTAAGGCGTTCCAAAATCCGTTATGAATTTTTTTCTTTTCTTATTCTCATTTCTTTTCTCGTTACTCAATCATATACCAATCATCTTAAATCCATACGATCGTATATAATCGATATAAATCCATACCAATCTCAAATTTCTCAAACTCTTATATACACTTATACATATCCAAAATCTCACTTTTATCCAAATTTTTTACCAAAATTTCGCAGATAACGGTGCCTTTATCCTAACAAAATTTCCTGCAAAGGCAAAATACACTTCTATAATCCCTAATCGAATATCAGAACCATCGGACTCTCCCGTCCGGAATCCTAACACCAGCAGAAACACAAACCTAAAACTAATACTTCCATATTTCTCAAATCAATATACCAATCTCATAATTCCCAAATCAACCATACAATATGTTCTCAAATTCTCCATAATTTCCTATACAAATTTCACAATCATTCACAATACTTAACTTTATACACAAATACATTTTCTTTCAAACCTTTCTTAAACCACAAACAGATCCATACTCAAAATCCAAAATACACAAAATCTAACTGACACATATGTCGGCCCGATGTCTTCACATTCTTTCATCCGATCTCCCCTCGAAACACGGAGATGGGGATGAAAGGGGTGAGCTTCAGCTCGTGGATAACACATTTATAAAATGACAAATAAGTGAAAACATTTTCATAATCTTTTTGCCAAAAGGGCTAATTTTCAAACTTTTCAACTTTGGAATATTTCTCTCAAACTCTTTCCAATTTTCCCAAACTTCTCAAAAAATCTCATTTTCTCATTTTCAAAATTCTCGAATTCTTCATAAATATGAATGCAACATAATTTCAATTTTCATTTCTCACTTTATAAACAAGAATGCGAACATAGAAACAAATCAAAACACATAACATATCGAAATGGTCAGCTAGGTCCAAGCAGAGCGTCTTTGCATATCCGCATAATGGTCCTGTGCGATCGTGAAACGAAACGTACTACACTTTCCGCATTGCGGTCCATTATAGCCGTGAAGGAGTCCGAAATCGAGTCCGTGCCCTAGCAAGCAGCTGGAGAAGGCTATACACATAGAGACAAATAATGACTCACCAAGGGACCTACCAAACCCACATAACACATAATCGAAAGCGAAGAGTCGGATTGCTCAAGGCACTTTTCAATTTCTTAATTTTCCACACATTCACATAAAGCATACAATTTGATCAATTCATCATTCAATTCTAATTTCAGAAATCAAATCATTCAATGCATACACAACAAATGCATTTTTCGAATTTCTATCGGTTTATCAAAACATTTAAAGCAATGAATTTACGCTTGTAATAATTTTCCAAAATCATTCGAAATAAACAAAGTACGAAAATCTTTTCTTTCATTTTCTCAAATTTTGAAAAGTAATATTTAACTTATAAATCAAAATATAAATATGCTACCCACTTTCGAAATGACGCTAAGCTTGTCCAAATAGTCAATTCTCCAAATTCCTTCTTCTTTCTTCAATTTAAAAATTCCCTAAGCCAATAACATCCAAATTCATCATCATAATTTGCATAATTCTCAAACTCAACCATAGGAAAACATAACTATCATAACTCCAAGCTATTTCAATCTCCAATTTTGAAAATCCCCAATTTTCAAAATTGGCCTAAACCAATACACCCAAATTAAATCTCATAAAACAAAATTTCTTCAAAATTAATCTCACAATTCATCAATTCACATTAATTCCAAACTATTTAAATCCTCAATTTCAAAAATCCCCAAATCTTAAAATTGGCCTAAACCAATTTATCCCAATTCAATACCATAAAATACAAATTCTTCGAAATTGATTTCATATATCATCAATTCATCATATGTCCTATAATTCTACACCAAAATTCCACAAAATCCTTAATCATAAAATTAAGCCTAAACCTTCATTAATTTTTCATCCAATATTTAAACATAACCTAAGGCTCATACATCAAAATTTTCTTCATAAATCATAAACACATATCATTTTCCATATTTTCAAACCAAAAACTCAAGAAAATTCCAAACTTAAATATTTTCTCTCTCCTCTTTTCTCTTCCTATTTTCGAATTTTTTTACAAGCCCAAGGGAAACTTTCAAGCTTTTTCATCCTTCTTCCTTAAAATCTATGCAAAAGCAAGGTTAAAGTCATAAAAATATCACAAACCTTAAGCTTTTCTTTCTTCTCCATGGTCGGCTCTTCACTTCTCCCTCCTTCTCTTATTCTTTCATCTTACTCTCTTCTTATTTCTTCTTCTTTCTTCTAAAATTTTCCAGACTTCTCCAGCCACTTCCGTGGCTTTTAATAAGCCAAAACGACATCTCTACCATGTGTTTCATTAATTGATGGTCAAATGACCAAATTGTCCTTCATTTAAAACTTAAAGTTATGCTTACTTGCGGTTTGATTTGCACTATCGATTTGAAGGAATTTGTCAAAACTTCCTTCTCGAAATGTTCCTCTCACTCATACGAATCCAACGCCACTGACCGCGCTCAATTCCGAGCACTACATCAAAAGTTATGTGCTAAATAAAGGCGGGAAAATCCATATTCTAACACATTTCTTATGTACGATTATTTCAGTCCCAAAATTCACATTCTTAATCCCAGATTTGAAACTCGCTGTCTTCATAACAATTGTATCCTTATGTATCTAGTTTAATTCAAAATAAGAATCGTCTCATTTCGATTCCCAGATCAAAAGTTATACTCAAATTACTCACAGGTGTTCCCAATCCAAAAATTACACCCCAATCCGAACTTAAATTCAAAAATTAAAAGTCCTAAGGGCAAAATTGACATTTCATGTCTTCATATGATTTGTAGCCCCTTGTCTTATCTTTATTTTGCCTCAAGAATCACTTCAATCGGATCTCTACAGATCCCGAATTTCACAAAACATTGAATCATACTCGGAAAATTTCCCGACTCACTTTGATTAAATTAATCACCATTAATTTAATTTCAAAAGTTCACAAATTTCTTATAAAATGAAATTCATTGTCTTAGGAATCCAACGCAAAAAGAATCAACTCAATCGGATGTCGGACGGAAAGATATAAGAAAAATAGTGAACAAAGGTCGGATTGGAGGAGGAAGCAAGAGCAAAACGACGTCGTTTGGGCAAGGAAAACGCTTGCATCACCGGGCGACGTCGCGCCTGGTGATGCGAGCTGAAAGCTCGCATCGCTACGGCGATGCGTCGCCCGTAGTGACGGCGGCTGAGCGCTTCGCCGTCGCTTCTGGCGATCGTCGCCAAATGCGACGAGGATCTTAATTTTTTTATATATATATTTTTTCCACTTATTATCAAAACTTCCAAATTCATAACTCTTAATTCCGAACTCAAATTTTGACAAACTTAGTCTCTATAGAAAGCTTGAGAGAAGCTCTAAATCTTCCAAGAAGAACATAAAACTCAATTCAACTCCTACGGAGTCCATTTTTCGATCGAAGATACTATCCTCTATCTGAACTTGTAAAATCATACTTAATATTCCGAGATCGAAAAATTTCATACTTTATATCGAAAAAGATCAAAACAAATCCTCAATTTTCATGAAGAACATCAAGGCGCAATTTATCTCTAACTAGGTAAATTTCTCACCAAAGTTTCAATCATACTTAAAGTCAAAAGTCAACCCTATCACACATAAACTTTGACTGATCATAACTTTTACTCCCAATATCGAAAAATTGCAAACTTTATGTATACAAAAAGCTCTTAACATAATCTACAAGTTTCATGTAGATCATTTTATCAAATTTTGCCTCAAACAAAAGTCAACTATCAAAGTCAAACATTCTCTCTCCAAAAAGTCAAACTTTCTAAATCCTTCAAATTTTCACACTTTTTCTTTCTAATTCTTGCTATTTAGCTTCATTTCAGTCAACTCATCCACTTTCCTCTCATAATCCATATAAATTCATTCAAATATCAAAGTCCTCTAAACTAAACAATTCTTTTCTCATAAATTTTTCTTAATTTCAGCAAATTTTCTTAAATTCATAAATTGTCTCACCAATTTCTTTATCATTAATATTCATTGTTATATTTCTAATTATCATCAAAAGTTCGGGGTCCAACATTTCTCCCCCTCTTAAAAGAATTTCGTTCTCGAAATTCACTCTTGCTTAAACTCCAAGTAACTCATTCTTGCATAAATTTCTTTCTAAACGATGATCATCAAGCACTTTCTTACTAATTTCTTTCCACAACTCATAATCAATTTCTTTTCATCACTTTTACTCTTCATACATATTCTCAATCTCTTCAAAATTTTCACTTCCTTAAATCATATATCACTCATATCATATCAAAACACTATATCTATAACTCATTATTTCTTCATATATGGGCACAAATTAATGGTCCATTTCTTAAGGAACCTAATATGGTTTAATCATCATTATGTCATCATTCTTTCATCTATATCAATTCATCACAATTTCTCAAGAAGTTCTAATCTTAATTTCCTCAACACATTCAAAATCAAACATATTCTTAACACTCAAATCAAACCAATCATTTGAATTAAATCGAATAGTCATGCACATCAATTTCAAATTCTAAAGACCATCATATTTCTTTCATCAAAATCAAATGACCACCTAGCACACTCTCACAAATTCACTTTTATCTTTACAAACTCGTATCAATTCCTTATTCATACTCATACGCCAAGTAAGATCATATTCTTGGGCTCGATACTATAAATGTTGGGACCCGATCCGGGAACCAACTACATAAGCGAAACGGAAAACGGAAATGTCGAATCGAAAACA
The DNA here is from genome assembly GCA_029891385.1 of Erythroxylum novogranatense. NCBI lineage: Eukaryota > Viridiplantae > Streptophyta > Magnoliopsida > Malpighiales > Erythroxylaceae > Erythroxylum > Erythroxylum novogranatense. The sequence continues at coordinate 32,875,042 of CM057233.1, read as the reverse complement.
AAATGCGAGCGAACAAATCCGAAAGTAGCGAAGCGGAAGCAAATGCAAGCGAAACAAATACTAATCGAATCAAACGAGCAGATTGCAAAGCGAAACGAAATCAAAGGAATACATCCGACATCCTAAACAATAATCAAAGAAAACTTATCGAATGAACATAATCGCGTTGGGAATCCTAAGACGTTCCAAAATCCGTTATGAATTTTTTTTCTTTTCTTATTCTCATTTCTTTTCTCGTTACTCAATCATATACCAATCATCTTAAATCCATACAATGTATATAAATCGATATAAATCCATACCAATCTCAAATTTCTCAAACTCTTATATACACTTATACATATCCAAAATCTCACTTTTATCCAAATTTTTTACCAAAATTTCGCAAGATAACTACTGCCTTTATCCTAACAAAATTTCCTGCAAAGGCAAAATACACTTCTATAATCCCTAATCGAATATCGAACCATCGGACTCTCCCGTCCTAATCCTAACACCAATGAAACACAAACCTAAAACTAATACTTCCATATTTCTCAAATCAATATACCAATCTCATAATTCCCAAATCAACCATACAATATGTTCTCAAATTCTCCATAATTTCCTATACAAATTTCACAATCATTCACAATACTTAACTTTATACACAAATACATTTTCTTTCAAACCTTTCTTAAACCACAAATGATCCATACTCAAAATCCAAAATACACAAAATCTAAGCGACACATATGTCGGCCGATGTCTTCACATTCTTTCATCCGATCTCACCTCGAAACACGGAGATGGGGATGAAAGGGGGTGAGCTTCAGCTCGTGGATAACACATTTATAAAATGACAAATAAGTGAAAACATTTTCATAATCTTTTTGCCAAAGGGCTAATTTTCAAACTTTTCAACTTTGGAATATTTCTCTCAAACTCTTTCCAATTTTCCCAAACTTCTCAAAAATCTCATTTTCTCATTTTCAAAATTCTCAATTCTTCATAAATATGAATGCAACATAATTTCAATTTTCATTTCTCACTTTATAAACAAGAATGCGAACATAGAAACAAATCAAAACACATAACATATCGAATGGTGCAGCTAGGTCCAAGCAGAGCGTCTTGCATATCCCGCATAATGGTCCTGCGATCGTGAACAAACGTATTACACTTTCCGCATTGCGGTCCAGTGTAGCCGTGAAGGAGTCCGAATCGAGTCCGTGCCCTAGCGAGCAGCTGGAGAAGGCTATACACATAGAGACAATGACTCACCAAGGGACCTACCAAACCCACATAACACATAATCGAAAACGAAGAGTCGGATTGCTCAAGGCACTTTTCAATTTCTTAATTTTCCACACATTCACATAAAGCATACAATTTGATCAATTCATCATTCAATTCTAATTTCAAATCAAATCATTCAATGCATACACAACAAATGCATTTTTCGAATTTCTATCGGTTTATCAAAACATTTAAAGCAATGAATTTACGCTTGTAATAATTTTCCAAAATCATTGAAATAAACAAAGTACGAAAATCTTTTCTTTCATTTTCTCAAATTTTGAAAAGTAATATTTAACTTATAAATCAAAATATAAATATGCTACCCACCTCGAAATGACGCTAAGCTTGTCCAAATAGTCAATTCTCCAAATTCCTTCTTCTTTCTTCAATTTAAAATTCCTAAGCCAATAACATCCAAATTCATCATCATAATTTGCATAATTCTCAAACTCAACCATAGGAAAAACATAACTATCATAACTCCAAGCTATTTCAATCTCCAATTTTGAAAATCCCCAATTTTCAAAATTGGCCTAAACCAATACACCCAAATTAAATCTCATAAAACAAAATTTCTTCAAAATTAATCTCACAATTCATCAATTCACATTAATTCCAAACTATTTAAATCCTCAATTTCAAAAATCCCCAAATCTTAAAATTGGCCTAAACCAATTTATCCCAATTCAATACCATAAAATACAAATTCTTCGAAATTGATTTCATATATCATCAATTCATCATATTTCCTATAATTCTACACCAAAATTCCACAAAATCCTTAATCATAAAATTAAGCCTAAACCTTCATTAATTTTTCATCCAATATTTAAACATAACCTAAGGCTCATACATCAAAATTTTCTTCATAAATCATAAACACATATCATTTTCCATATTTTCAAACCAAAAACTCAAGAAAATTCCAAACTTAAATATTTTCTCTCTCCTCTTTTCTCTTCCTATTTTCGAATTTTTTTACAAGCCCAAGGGAAACTTTCAAGCTTTTTCATCCTTCTTCCTTAAAATCTATGCAAAAGCAAGGTTAAAGTCATAAAAATATCACAAACCTTAAGCTTTTCTTTCTTCTCCATGGTCGGCTCTTCACTTCTCCCTCCTTCTCTTATTCTTTCATCTTACTCTCTTCTTATTTCTTCTTCTTTCTTCTAAAATTTTCCAGACTTCTCCAGCCACTTCCGTGGCTTTTAATAAGCCAAAACGACATCTCTACCATGTGTTTCATTAATTGATGGTCAAATGACCAAATTGTCCTTCATTTAAAACTTAAAGTTATGCTTACTTGCGGTTTGATTTGCACTATCGATTTGAAGGAATTTGTCAAAACTTCCTTCTCGAGAAATGTTCCTCTCACTCATACGAATCCAACGCCACTGACCGCGCTCAATTCCGAGCACTACATCAAAAGTTATGTGCGAAACAGTGCGGGAAAATCCATATTCTAACACATTTCTTATGTACGATTATTTCAGTCCCAAAATTCACATTCTTAATCCCAGATTTGAAACTCGCTGTCTTCATAACAATTGTATCCTTATGTATCTAGTTTAATTCAAAATAAGAATCGTCTCATTTCGATTCCCAGATCAAAAGTTATACTCAAATTACTCACAGGTGTTCCCAATCCAAAAATTACACCCCAATCCGAACTTAAATTCAAAAATTAAAAGTCCTAAGGGCAAAATTGACATTTCATGTCTTCATATGATTTGTAGCCCCTTGTCTTATCTTTATTTTGCCTCAAGAATCACTTCAATCGGATCTCTACAGATCCCGAATTTCACAAAACATTGAATCATACTCGGAAAATTTCCCGACTCACTTTGATTAAATTAATCACCATTAATTTAATTTCAAAAGTTCACAAATTTCTTATAAAATGAAATTCATTGTCTTAGGAATCCAACGCAAAAAGAATCAACTCAATCGGATGTCGGACGGAAAAGATATAAGAAAAATAGTGAACAAAGGTCGGATTGGAGGAGGAAGCAAGGAGCAAAACGACGTCGTTTCGGGCAAGGAAAACGCTTGCATCACCGTGGCGCGTCGCCTGGTGATGCGAGCTGAAAGCTCGCATCGCTACTGGCGATCGCGTCGCCGTAGTGACGGCTGAGAACGCCGCCGTCGCTACTGGCGATCGTCAGCCAGAGCGACAGGGATCTTAATTTTTTTTTATATATATATATTTTTTCCACTTATTATCAAAAACTTCCGAAATTCATAACTCTTAATTCCGAACTCAAATTTTGACAAACTTAGTCTCTATAGAAAGCTTGAGAGAAGCTCTAAATCTTCCAAGAAGAACATAAAACTCAATTCAACTCCTACGGGAGTCCATTTTTCGGTCAAAGATACTATCCTCTATACAAACTTGTAAAAATCATACTTAATATTCCGAGATCGAAAAATTTCATACTTTATATCGAAAAAAAGATCAAAACAAATCCCTCAATTTTCATGAAGAACATCAAGGCGCAATTTATCTCTAACTAGGTAAATTTCTCAGTCAAAGTTTCAATCATACTTAAAGTCAAAAGTCAACCCTATCACACATAAACTTTGACTGATCATAACTTTTACTCCCAATATCGAAAAATTGTAAACTTTATGTATACAAAAAGCTCTTAACATAATCTACAAGTTTCATGTAGATCATTTTATCAAATTTTGCCTCAAACAAAAGTCAACTATCAAAGTCAAACATTCTCTCTCCAAAAAGTCAAACTTTCTAAATCCTTCAAATTTTCACACTTTTTCTTTCTAATTCTTGCTATTTAGCTTCATTTCAGTCAACTCATCCACTTTCCTCTCATAATCCATATAAATTCATTCAAATATCAAAGTCCTCTAAACTAAACAATTCTTTTCTCATAAATTTTCTTAATTTCAAAGAATTTTCTTAAATTCATAAATTGTCTCACCAATTTCTTTATCATTAATATTCATTGTTATATTTCTAATTATCATCAAAAGTTCGGGGTCCAACATTTCTCCCCCTCTTAAAAGAATTTCGTTCTCGAAATTCACTCTTGCTTAAACTCCAAGTAACTCATTCTTGCATAAATTTCTTTCTAAACGATGATCATCAAGCACTTTCTTACTAATTTCTTTCCACAACTCATAATCAATTTCTTTTTCATCACTTTTTACTCTTCATACATATTCTCAATCTCTTCAAAATTTTCACTTCCTTAAATCATATATCACTCATATCATATCAAAACACTATATCTATAACTCATTATTTCTTCATATATGGGCACAAATTAATGGTCCATTTCTTAAGGAACCCTAATATGGTTTAATCATCATTATGTCATCATTCTTTCATCTATATCAATTCATCACAATTTCTCAAGAAGTTCTAATCTTAATTTCCTCAACACATTCAAAATCAAACATATTCTTAACACTCAAATCAAACCAATCATTTGAATTAAATCAAATAGTCATGCACATCAATTTCAAATTCCTAAAGACCATCATATTTCTTTCATCAAAATCAAATGACCACCTAGCACACTCTCACAAATTCACTTTTATCTTTACAAACTCGTATCAATTCCTTATTCATACTCATACGCCCAAGTAAGATCATATTACTGGGCTCTGATACCATAAATGTTGGGACCCGATCTGGGAACCAACTACATAAGCAGAACGGAAAACGGAAATGTCGAATCGAAAACAAAATGCGGAAGCGAACAAATCCGAAAGTAGCGAAGCGGAAGCAAATGCAAGCGGAAACAAATACTAATCGAATCAAACGAACAGATTACAAAGCGAAAACGAAATCAAAGCGAACACATCCGACATCCTAAACAATAATCAAAGAAAACTTATCGAATGAACATAATCGCGTTGGGAATCCTAAGGCGTTCCAAAATCCGTTATGAATTTTTTTCTTTTCTTATTCTCATTTCTTTTCTCGTTACTCAATCATATACCAATCATCTTAAATCCATACAATCGTACATAATCGATATAAATCCATACCAATCTCAAATTTCTCAAACTCTTATATACACTTATACATATCCAAAATCTCACTTTTATCCAAATTTTTTACCAAAATTTCAAAGATAACGGCTGCCTTTATCCTAACAAAATTTCCTGCAAAGGCAAAATACACTTCTATAATCCCTAATCGAATATCGTAACCATCGGACTCTCCCGTCCGAATCCTAACACCAATGAAACACAAACCTAAAACTAATACTTCCATATTTCTCAAATCAATATACCAATCTCATAATTCCCAAATCAACCATACAATATGTTCTCAAATTCTCCATAATTTCCTATACAAATTTCACAATCATTCACAATACTTAACTTTATACACAAATACATTTTCTTTCAAACCTTTCTTAAACCACAAATGATCCATACTCAAAATCCAAAATACACAAAATCTAAGCGACACATATGTCGAAACCGATGTCTTCACATTCTTTCATCCGATCTCACGTCAAACACGGAGATGGGGATGAAAGGGGTGAGCTCAGCTAAATGGATAACACATTTATAAAATGACAAATAAGTGAAAACATTTTTCATAATCTTTTTGCCAAAGGGCTAATTTTCAAACTTTTCAACTTTGGAATATTTCTCTCAAACTCTTTCCAATTTTCCCAAACTTCTCATAAAAATCTCATTTTCTCATTTTCAAAATTCTCAATTCTTCATAAATATGAATGCAACATAATTTCAATTTTCATTTCTCACTTTATAAACAAGAATGCGAACATAGAAACAAATCAAAACACATAACATATCGAATGGTGCAGCTGGGTCCAAGCGAGCGACGTCTAGCCTCCATCCGGTAAGCGGTCTGTGCGATCATGAAACGAAACGTACTACACTTTCCGCATTGCATGTCCAAGTGTAGCCGTGAAGGAGTCCGAATCGAGTCCGTGCCCTAGCGGCAGCTGGAGAAGGCTATACACATAGAGACAATACTGACTCACCAAGGGACCTACCAAACCCACATAACACATAATCGAAAACGAAGAGTCGGATTGCTCAAGGCACTTTTCAATTTCTTAATTTTCCACACATTCACATAAAGCATACAATTTGATCAATTCATCATTCAATTCTAATTTCAGAAATCAAATCATTCAATGCATACACAACAAATGCATTTTTCAGAATTTCTATCAGTTTATCAAAACATTTAAAGCAATGAATTTACGCTTGTAATAATTTTCCAAAAATCATTCGAAATAAACAAAGTACGAAAATCTTTTCTTTCATTTTCTCAAATTTTGAAAAGTAATATTTAACTTATAAATCAAAATATAAATATGCTACCCACTTCGAAATGACGCTAGAAGCTTGTCGAATAGTCAATTCTCCAAATTCCTTCTTCTTTCTTCAATTTAAAAATTCCTAAGCCAATAACATCCAAATTCATCATCATAATTTGCATAATTCTCAAACTCAACCATAGGAAAAACATAACTATCATAACTCCAAGCTATTTCAATCTCCAATTTTGAAAATCCCCAATTTTCAAAATTGGCCTAAACCAATACACCCAAATTAAATCTCATAAAACATAATTTCTTCAAATTAATCTCACAATTCATCAATTCACATTAATTCCAAACTATTTAAATCCTCAATTTCAAAATCCCCAAATCTTAAAATTGGCCTAAACCAATTTATCCCAATTCAATACCATAAAATACAAATTCTTGAAATTGATTTCATATATCATCAATTCATCATATTTCCTATAATTCTACACCAAAATTCCACAAAATCCTTAATCATAAAATTAAGCCTAAACCTTCATTAATTTTCATCCAATATTTAAACATAACCTAAGGCTCATACATCAAAATTTTCTTCATAAATCATAAACACATATCATTTTCCATATTTTCAAACCAAAACTCAAGAAAATTCCAAACTTAAATATTTTCTCTCTCTCTTTCTCTTCCTATTTTGAATTTTTTACAAACCCAAGGAAACTTTCAAGCTTTTTCATCCTTCTTCCTTAAAATCTATGCAAAAGCAAGGTTAAAGTCAAAAAAATATCACAAACCTTAAGCTTTTCTTTCTTCTCCATGGTCGGCTCTTCACTTCTCCCTCCTTCTCTTATTCTTTCATCTTACTCTCTTCTTATTTCTTCTTCTTTCTTCTAAAATTTTCCAGACTTCTCCAGCCACTTCCGTGGCTTTTAATAAGCCAAAACGACATCTCTACCATGTGTTTCATTAATTGATGGTCAAATGACCAAATTGTCCTTCATTTAAAACTTAAAGTTACGCTTACTTGCGGTTTGATTCGCACTATCGATTTGAAGGAATTTGTCAAAACTTCCTTCTCGATAAATGTTCCTCTCACTCATACGAATCCAACGCCACTGACCGCGCTCAATTCCGAGCACTACATCAAAAGTTATGTGCGAAACAGTGCGGGAAAATCCATATTCTAACACATTTCTTATGTACGATTATTTCAGTCCCAAAATTCACATTCTTAATCCCAGATTTGAAACTCGCTGTCTTCATAACAATTGTATCCTTATGTCTCTAGTTTAATTCAAAACAAGAATCGTCTCATTTCGATTCCCAGATCAAAAGTTATACTCAAATTACTCACAGGTGTTCCCAATCCAAAAATTACACCCAAATCCGAACTTAAATTCAAAAATTAAAAGTCCTAAGGGCAAAATTGACATTTCATGTCTTCATATGATTTGTAGCCCCTTGTCTTATCTTTATTTCGCCTCAAGAATCGCTTCAATCGGATCTCTATAGATCCCGAATTTCACAAAACACTGAATCATGCTCGGAAAATTTCCCGACTCACTTTGATTAAATTAATCACCATTAATTTAATCTCAAAAGTTCACAAATTTCTTATAAAATGAAATTCATTGTCTTAGGAATCCAACGCAAAAAGAATCAACTCAATCGGATGTCGGAAGGAAAAGATATAAGCAAAATAGTGAACAAAGGTCGGATTGGAGGAGGAAGCAAGGAGCAAAACGACGTCGTTTCGGGCAAGGAAAACGCTTGCATCACCAGGGTGACGCTGAAAGCTCGCATCGCTACGGCGATGCGTCGCCGTAGTGACGGGGATGCTTAATTTTTTTATATATATATATATATATTTTTCCACTTATTATCAAAAACTTCCGAAATTCATAACTCTTAATCCCGAACTCCAATTTTGACAAACTTAGTCTCTATAGAAAGCTTGAGAGAAGCTCTAAATCTTCCAAGAAGAACATAAAACTCAATTCAACTCCTACGGGAGTCCATTTTCCGGTCAAAGATACTATCCTCTATACAAACTTGTAAAAATCATACTTAATATTCCGAGATCGAAAAATTTCATACTTTATATCGAAAAAAAGATCAAAACAAATCCCTCAATTTTCATGAAGAACATCAAGGCGCAATTTATCTCTAACTAGGTAAATTTCTCAGTCAAAGTTTCAATCATACTTAAAGTCAAAAGTCAACCCTATCACACATAAACTTTGACTGATCATAACTTTTACTCCCAATATCAAAAAATTGCAAACTTTATGTATACAAAAAGCTCTTAATATAATCTACAAGTTTCATGTAGATCATTTTATCAAATTTTGCCTCAAACAAAAGTCAACTATCAAAGTCAAACATTCTCTCTCCAAAAAGTCAAACTTTCTAAATCCTTCAAATTTTCACACTTTTTCTTTCTAATTCTTGCTATTTAGCTTCATTTCAGTCAACTCATCCACTTTCCTCTCATAATCCATATAAATTCATTCAAATATCAAAGTCCTCTAAACTAAACAATTCTTTTCTCATAAATTTTTCTTAATTTCAGCAAATTTTCTTAAATTCATAAATTGTCTCACCAATTTCTTTATCATTAATATTCATTGTTATATTTCTAATTATCATCAAAAGTTCGGGGTCTAACATCCCAGTACCAGCGGGAAGGGTAAAATAGGAAATATGGGTGTTTAGTGAGAGCTTAGTAATGCAATTGCTTGTTCATGCATTTTGTGACATATTTGTATTGTGAACATTGTATTGATTGCACATGAAATTTTTGTACATGCATTCATTGACATTCCCGGTATATTTGGTTCTACTTGTGAATGGGTTGAGAATTGTGGGTTATTGATTTTGAAAATTTATTTGGAGAGTGACATTATTGATTTTATAATTTTGGAGAATTTTAGCAATTTTTCTGAAATTTTTCGGGGGTAAATCCCGGACTAGGAAAAATGCCGAGGGGCAGACCAACTGATAATCGGTAGTAGAATTTAGTGCCTATGGAATTGAATTTTGGCCATATGGTTATAGGAATAATTGACAAGTGTTATTTATGGGAAATTGGGCTTGAAATTGATTAGTTTAAGAAGAAATTAAAGGTTAAATCTTGGTTTGACACATGGCATGTTTAGAGCCATGTATTAGGTTAAATGACCATCTAAATTGAAGCCTCTTTTGGCTCTCCCACAAAATTTACTCTTTAAAGCCTTTGGAGTTGTATTTTAAGTCATTTCTTCCCTTTTCTTCGTGGCTCCATCTCCCTCTCTTCATCTCCTTCATGAGTTGGTGATTCACCTACTTGAAACCTTGCTCCATCTTTCACTTTCTACTACCATCTTGTTGATTCTTTAAGTTGCCATAAGAAAACCTAGTTTTACCTTTTTCAAGATGAAGAACATGGGATGCTTGGGAACTAAGGTTTTGTGAGAATTTGAAGAGTTTGTTGTTAAATCAAGTAAGTGTTTGCTTTCAATGTCTTGGTATGGTTCATTTTAGACTAACATGATGATTAACTTGAGTTGTGATGTTTTGATATGGCAAGATTTATGTATGTGTCTTGGATGATACAAATTCATGTTCATATCTTGTTTGTGGATATATGGGATGAGTGATAATGCATGTAAGGGTATATAGAGGTTAAGTGATTGAATGATTTTCAAAGGAATGATTGGATGAGTGTAGAAATTGTTTATGAATGGATATATATGTGTATGCCCTGTTTTGGGATTATGATAAATTGTAGCTTTTGCTTTGTTTGTGAGTGATTTCTTGAATTGAATTAGGTAGGAATTGATGAGGAATTGTCATGGAAAAGATGATCTAGGCATGAGATGGAATAGATGAGTTGAATGTTGCTTAAATGATTGAAGAAGAAAAATCTGGAAAATTTTAATAGCTTGATCTTTGAGTGTGCTTCAATTGCATAGTCATAATTTCTTCTATAGTTGTCCAAATGAGTTGAGGCTTGGTTTAAATGAAAATAGAGGAAATTGACTACAATTCTTATGAAGATGTTAATTGTGAATTTTGTCTTGAAGAATCTCAAATGTGAGTGTTGAAATTGTTATGAATAAAGGTATAGGATTGTGTTTCATGTAGAGTGTTTGATTAACTAGGGGATATGGCTTGTGTATGAATGGTTTTCATCACTTGGAATGAATGATCTTAAGCTTGGAGTAATACTATGTTGAACTAAGGTAGGTTATGGAAAAAGACTGGAAAATTAGGAAGGATAAGGTGAAGTTGTGATTGATGGATGAAAGGAGTGAAGGAAGTGTAACTAGTGTTTAATGATTTTGGAGTGTTATTTGCTTAAGAATAGGTGTTTTGGGGATGTTTAAGAGTGTATGAAAGGTTAGAATGGGTTTAGGAACTTTTTGAGGAGTTTTAGAAGTGAAAAATTTAGTTAATCCGTAGCTTACACGGTCTGCCCGTGTACCATTACACGGCCCGTGTAAATCCAGGCTCAAGGGACACATTTCACCAAAAAGTTACACGGTCTGACCGTGTGGCTTTACACGGCCCGTGTGACCCCCTTAACGACAGAATTATAATTTTTGGTTTTAATGAAAGTTGTATCACTAGATGTCTTCTTTCCAACCATCTAAGAACGAAGTCATTCAGACATATAGAACGAAAGTTATGTCATCTGCGCCAAAGTATGTTCGATTGGAGGACAGTTATGAGCATGGTTGCTTCTTTTGACTATAACTCCTTATATAGAGCTCAAAATGACTTGATTCTTGTGGAAATGGATTCCTAACACATTTTCCTATATATCCACAAAAAATTGTATTAATTTGAGTTAAATTGAAATAGATTGATCAAATGAAAGTGTGAGAGTCTATTGGAACATTGTCAACGGGAGTAGTTTTACTGAACAGAGTTCAATGTTTTGCTTATATGTAGAGCTATAGGATTCCTAATGAGATGATTCTTTATTTGTAGTAAATTTAAGTTATAGGACTACAAATCATATGAAGAAGTTCAATTGTGATTCAATCTCTAAGATGTTCAAATGCTGGATGGAATCGGTTTTAGTATGCTTTAAACAGTCTATCAATGTTTGAGGTCTATCTCCCAATCTACTAACCCAAATTGAGTGATTTTGGTACAAATGGAATCTTAAGACTTAGAGGAACACATTTATAGAAGGGAGTATGATAAAAAGATATCTTCTTCACTCTCTAATTTAGTGTGATTCACTATAAACCCGAAAGTGTGATTTAGCAAAAGATGAGTTTTGTTTTGAGAATGACCTTGCAATGAAAGTGATAGAATGCTACCCGGGATTGTCATGCATGTATTGTACATTTTATTTTCATTCGTGTGCATTATTAAACATCGATACTTGTACAAATTGTGATTATATGTATGTTATTCGTTATAGAGGAGTAATTGGAATGTCAACTCACAGACGTTGCCGGACCTTCCAGGCACTAACTTTGGGAGCAGTTGGTGAGTAACCTAGATAGGTTTCTCAATTATTATATGTCTACTGTGGTGGATAATGACGGGTTTTGTGTTTGTGTATGTTGTGAATTCCGGACAGAAGGTCCGATGTATTGGAGATATGACATAGAAGTGTGATCTGGTTGTGAATCTGTGCACTTTGTGCATTTACTTGTTTTAATGTGACATGTTTACTGATTGCGATACGTGTACTGTTTAATTGGGACATATTCATTTCATACATGAATGCATGCACATATAAAGATAGTTGTGACCGAAGCAGCTACCGAGAGCTAAAAGCTCACCGTATTGGGCATCGAGCCCACACTGATTCAGAGCCACAGGCTCACCGCTTAATGTGCCCTAATTGGGACAGTACAGGCGCTCGGTCACAACACCGAACTAAAATGGGAACATGTCATATGCAATGCATACATAATTGATTGAATATTGTGAATGGGTGACAGGCCAAAATGCCTTATTCATTTGTGATTTGCTTAAATATCCTCATGTGGTACTTCTGAATGCGCTAGTGTACAATATTATGCAATTTGCTTGAGTGCTGCATGAATTGGGTAAACCATCAATGATGGTTTCTCGCTGAGTTCGCAAAACTCATCAAAATTGCAATGTTGTCTTTTCAGGACCGATAGACGACTTTAGCATCTGAGTGGCTCCACTACCGTGTAGAGTGTGTTTAAAGTGAAGTCATGGCGCAAAGGTCGGTCAATTGGGCTTTTTGGATGACATAATTAGATTTTTCATAATTTCCTCATCATTGTAGTGCTTTTGGTAATAGATTTTGTGGATGAACATTGTATTAAAGATTGAAAGACGCTGTAACCTTTTGTCTAGAGAAATGAAATGAGGAAAACAGTTGGTTTCAAAATATTGTGAATTTTCTATTGATGCGTTAGAAGCAAACTTTTAATATGATGCCATGTGACGTGAATAAAATGATAGAACGTAGCTCGCCTTTATCGTAGGATATGTACCGAAATGACCTCCGGGCGTCTCGGTGTGTGTTCTACAGTAAGGGGGTGTTACATAATCTCCCAATACCTCGGACCTTCTGTCCGGAATTCATAATCAAAACACAATCCCAGCATTATTCACCATAGAAGTAGAAGCAGAAGAAAATAATAATTGAGGAACCGTCTAGGTCACTCACCATCTGCTTCCGAAGCTAATGCCTGGAAGTCTCGGCAACATCTGTGGGTTGACGTTCCAAATGCACCACTAAAACAGCCAAAATATTCAAACATTACCAAATGTGCAATCAGAGATTTAATAATGCACATGTATGCATGTTCGTGACATTCCCAGCATTATACCAAAAATTCCCGTCACAATATTTTCCTCTAAATTTTAGAAACTCATTGACACCAAAATCACTCAATTCGGACCTCTATAGGTCCAATTATTGCTAAAACCGAGACTGTACACTATACCTAACTTCACTCCAAAAATTGAACATCTTAGGGACTAAATTGAAAATTTGATTCCTTCAGATAACTTGTATCCCCATGTCTCTAGTTTAATTAGGAATAAGAATCACCTCATTTGGATCTCTACAGATCGAGATATCACCAAAATACTGAAGTATGTTCAGACTTTTTCAACCAATCCTCTCACTTTGATATAATCAATCTTTTTCAATTTAATCTCAAAATCCATAAATTTTCATGGAGGGGTAGAGGAATGTCTTATGAATCCAACGCTTCAAAAATCAGATCAATCGGAGGTCGGATGGAAAAGTTATAAGAAAAAGAGTAGAGAGAGGTCGGGTCAAGAAAACATGACTACTAATGCATGTAAAAATTACATGCATTAGTCGACTAGTCGAAAACCTATTAGTCGACTAAGTCGTCTACAGTGGTTGACCTGGAAAACTCTGGTCTCTTTTCTTCCGACAACCCAACTTCTCCAATTCATAACTTCTTACTCAGAACTCCAAATTGAATAAACTTGGTATCAATGGAAAGCTAAAAGAAAAATCTACAAATTCAATGAAGAGATTAAGAGCCAGATATACCTCTAAAGGAGTCAAAAACCCCCATAAAAGTATCTGTCAGATAAACATCATCCTACACAATGATAGAAACTCTAAACATCATAATTCTCTACTCCATTGTCCAAAAATCACAAATGAGGACTCATTGGAAAGAGAACAGAAAATCCTACAAGTTTCATGAAGAGCTCACAAACCAATTTCACCTCTAAGGGTGTCAAAAATGCAATCAAAACTACTGTCTTCACAATACCATTCAAAATAGTACAACAGTTTTTCAAAACTCATATCTTCCCATCCCCATTGCTAAAAATTCCAAGTTTTATATCAATCAAAAGAGAAAAGCATATTCTACAACTTTCATAAACATCTTGGAAGCAAATTCAACCTCTAAACCAATCAAATTCTCACTTAAAGTTTCTGCCTAAATAAGTCATTCTCAACAGTAACACAATCTACCAATATTCATAACTTCCTATCCCATTATCGAAAAATTCCATGCTTGATATCACTGAAAATAGTAGAACACATGCTACAATTCTCATGAAGGACTTAAAAGAAAATTCGAACTCTAACTAGTTCAAATTTCCCATTATTGTGGCTGCCCTGTTATAGAGTATTAAATCAGCATAGAACCTAAGCCGTATCCAAACTTTACAAATTCATAACTTACAATCCCTTCATCCAAAATTCACATATAATACCTCATTACAAAGCTAAAAATTCCTCTACAACTTTCCATAAGATCACTTGAGATAATTTCAACCATAACAGTCCAAAATTAACGTCAGAACACAGAAATCACCAAAATCCATACTTAGAGATAGTACACACACCAAAACACATTTAGACATAAATTACCATCTGAAAGTTAACAAGCCATAACTTTCAACCTAGAAATAAAAAAATGTCATACTTGGTGGTGATAGAAAGATAACAAGAAAATCTTCAACTTTCATGAAGATCAATTTCACAAAATCTATCTACTTTAGCCTAGAAAAATTTCCCAAGTTTCTAGTCACAAAATCGTCAATGTTAGCCTCACCAACATTCACCCTGCACATATGTCTCACTTTCAAAGAAAAATTCCAAACCTTTCAAGCCACAATTGGATAGAACTTCCTTCATAAGAATTCTAGCCAAACTTCTCAAGTTTAATTTAAGCCAAAGCTCATCTCAATAGCATAACCATAACAAAAGTTATGATCAAACACCTGAAACATACACAAGTTCAATTTTCCAGATTTATAACCTAACTCACATCCTACATCTTCCATACCATGTCTAACCCAAATAACATTCAATTTACTCCATATATGCACCATAAACTAGTCACAACCTATCCTTGAACACAAGTCCACAAATTTGAAGCAACTACTCTCAACCCTCTCCCATTAATAAACACTCATGTAACAACCTTCCTAACCACCCAAAACAACTTAATACTACATCATATCTCATCCATTAACTTCTAATTCATCATTTACCAATCATGAATCAATCAAAGAAGCAACATACCCATATAGTCAAAGCACAACTTCATGCAATTAATGCACAAGATGTCACAATTATGCATTTAACTAACATAAAACATACTCTTACCTATTTAAACTTCAACCTTCTTCAATTCTTCAACTAACACCAAACCCTCTACTTCACTCCACATAAACGACCATCACTCACCCACACAATAATCATCATCATCCCAAGGATTAAGTGTGGATTTATGTGGGAAGAGAAGAAGAGCAAGCTAATAAACAAAAAAATTCTTTGTAGGGTGGAAGAAGAACCAACAAAGAAGCAAGGGGAAGAAGCCACGAAGAAGAGAAGAAAGAATCCCTAAAACCAAACTCCAAAAGCCTTTGAAAGACAAGTGTCGTGGAAGCTTGAAAAAGGCAGGATATTTATACAACACTTGAGCATAAGACTAAGTAGGCAAGTGACATGTGTCACTTGCCACTTGTCTTATTTTTAAGCCCTCATTAATTCATTTCCAATAACAATTCAATTTCTAGTCCAATTTTGTCTCCAAATTCCAATGGCTCAAAGTAATAAATTCTAAAATCATGTATCTAATTTTTCAGTGCCATTGGACAGTCATTTCCAGTACCGGAAACCCAAATCAGTCCGTCACTTGACAATTTTTTCTGGTCTGGAAAGTTTCCCCAAAAATTCCAGAAAAATCCCTAAAAGTCCCCAAAAATGGAAAACACACATAAATCACTCCAATTCAAATTTTCAAGCACAAATAACATATTTTTCACCATAAACACTTTGATAGATACATATGCCGGGAAATGTCATGAATGCATCTACAATCATGTGCATAGGCAAAAATTGCCATTCATATATATATAGAGGCCATATTATGCATGATCATGCCGAGATAAGTTTAAACATTCCTAACCCGTTTCAAATTACCATTTTACCCTTCCCATCGGTGATGGGATGTTACAGTTATAAAGTGTTATGTGTGGTCTCGGTAGAGATGCTAAAGTTTTGATTGACATTGGCGTGCAAAGGTCTTTTGTTAGCGTGACCTTTTCCAAGGATATTAATGTAGCATCCCACTCCCACGAGACCCGAACCCGACATCGACGGCGATATCCGAGCCTGCGAACCGCGAGGGTGGTATGCTAGAGCAGTCAATGCAGTGCAAAAACTCATTATGATATTTTTTTGTTTTGAAGCGATCGAGTGCGGAATTAAAATAAACGATTCGGGCCCGTGATACGAAACCCCATTTCAGTCTTACTCTTTATCAAATATCAATTTTCAAACAATATTTATCAATTAGAGCCCTCAAACAATTCAAGACTATTTTTGCGAATATAAATTTACATAAGTCAAAATGACACAAATCTGACGTGAACTGATCCCGACATCGAACACCGACTCTCTTGTAGTAATCATACTCCCGGTTCACTAACGGGGTACTCTTCAATTCCTGAAAAATAATTGCAATGTTGGGTGAGTTTGCGAACTCAGTGAGAAACCATCATCGATGGTTCACCCAACTCATGCATTTACCAATCATATTAGCACACAGTAGCATTTACAGTAATACCACATATTATCACATTTCAGTTCCAATTTCATATACACATGCAATTTCAACATTCACATATTTCAGTCATTTACAGTCATATATATATATGCAATGCGCATGTGACACTGTTCCATTTTCATTTCGTTGTTGTGACTGTGCTTTGGCTGTCCCCATAGAACGGGCACATTGCGTTGAGCGGTGACTCGAAAACATTGGGCTTGAAGCCACGATACATTGAGCCCGAGGCTCGAATACATGGACCCGAGGTCTGTGCGTTGGTGAAAGCTCTCATATACGTTGGGCGTGATATGCCCTGATATGGTGGCTGCTCCGGTCACAACTGCCTTTTATCTGATCATACTTTTATGTTTATGCATGCAATGTACCTATTCCAATTTCCATTTACATGTCAACGCTATTTTGCCAGTTCTTCGGACGTTCGGTCCGGTATTTTAATTATCTACATTTCCAATTTATTTCATCCTACTATATCACATTGACAATCCCATCCAATGTGTCGAAATAGACAATTAACACTTCAATATCAATTTTCCATTTCCTCGGACCTCTGGTCCGAGATCTCCAATGTAACATTCACAAACAGTTACACACAAGTAGCACTTCGTTATCTCATTCCAAATATTTCAGACACCTATGGTCCGAAATCAATCAAAATCAAACACATATAAACCCTCCATTATCTCCACATGGCAAAATTGCAAAATCTTAAACACATAAAGGTTGAGGAACCAACTAGGTTACTCACCTGTACTTCCGAGCTAACATCATCAGTGGAAATGGAAAGCTAACTCAGTATTCTACAACTTCCATGAAAACCATTTTCCCAAATTCCATCTCAATTAATTTAGAAAAATCAACAAAGTAATCAGGTCATATATGCGGGTACTGTTCACAGACCCTACAAACAGTAACTTTCCATGCAAAGATTCACCCTTCTAACAATACAATTTAACATCACCTATTTCACACAAATTTGAAGCGAACATCCCAAAGTTTCATTAGGCACAAACCTTGTCTCATTTGCATAACCACACCATTAGTTATGATCAAAACAGTGCAATAGGTACAAATCCATTTTTTTCCAGCTCTATTTACTTCCTTTCATTTTAACACCTTTCCTACCTTCATAAGCATTAAATTTAATCACTCAATCAACTAATATATCATTCAACCATCAATTAAATAACCAATTTACATACCCATCTAGTCAAAGCAAAACTTCATGCAATTGATGCATAAGATGTCAAAATTATACATGCAATATTTGGAAGTGTGTCGCCTCGGCCAAATGTAGCATCCCACTCCCACGAGACCCGAACCCGACATCGACGGCGATATCCGAGCCTGCAAACCGCGAGGGTGGTACGCTAGAGCAGTCAATGCAGTGCAAAAACTCATTATGATATTTTTTTTTGTTTTTGAAACAGTCAAGTGCACGGAATTAAAATAAACGATTCGGGCCCGTGATACGAAACCCCATTTCAGTCTTACTCTTTATCAAATATCACTTTTCAAACAATATTTATCAATTAGGGCCCTCAAATAATTCATTACTATTTTTGCGGAATATAAATTTACACATAAGTCAAAATGACACAAATGCAGACGTGAACTGATCCCGACATCGAACACCGACTCTCTTGTAGTAATCATACTCCCGGTTCACTAACGGGGTACTCTTCAATTCCTGAAAAATAATTGCAATGTTGGGTGAGTTTGCGAACTCAGTGAGAAACCATCATCGATGGTTCACCCAACTCATGCATTTACCAATCATATTAGCACACAGTAGCATTTACAGTAATACCACATATTATCACATTTCAATTCCAATTTCATATACACATGCAATTTCAACATTCACATATTTCAGTCATTTACAGTCATATATATATATATGCAATGCACATGTGACACTGTTCCATTTTCATTTCGTTGTTGTGGCTGCATGCTTTGGCTTCCCGATAGCGGGCACATTGCGTTGAGCCGGTGGCTCTGAAAACATGGGCTTGAAGCCACGATACATTGAGCCCGAGGCTCAAATACGTGGACTGAGGTCTGTGCGTTGGTGAAAGCTCTCATATCGTTAGGCGTGATATGCCCCGATATGGTGGCTGCTCGGTTACATAAATCGCCTTTTATCTGATCATACTTTTATGTTTATGCATGCAATGTACCTATTCCAATTTCCATTTACATGTCAACGCATTTTGCCAGTTCTTCGGACGTTCGGTCCGGTATTTTAATTATCTACATTTCCAATTTATTTCATCCTACTATATCACATTGACAATCCCATCCAATGTGTCAAAACAGACAATTAACACTTCAATATCAATTTTCCATTTCCTCGGACCTCTGGTTCGAGATCTCCAATGTAACATTCACAAACAGTTACACACAAGTAGCACTTCGTTATCTTATTCCAAATATTTCAGACACCTATGGTCCGAAATCAATCAAAATCAAACACATATAAACCCTCCATTATCTCCACTTGGCATCAATGCGTCATATTAAACACACATAGATTGGCAAAACCCGAAGTGAGGATGTAGAAATTATAAACTGTATTGAGGAACGGGAATTAACTCCAATTGTGAGGAAAGTGATAGGTATAGTTCAGATTAAGAGATATGGGTGATACTTATTACGGGAACTGTTAGTGAAAATGTAAGGAATGATCGAAGCTTTATGTTCTAGCAAGAGTGTATTGACAGAGTAATTGAAAGGTTAGACTGGGAAATCAAATGATTATAAGTGAATGGTTCGAGAAAGCATAAGAAA
Organism: Erythroxylum novogranatense; assembly: GCA_029891385.1. Classification (NCBI taxonomy): domain Eukaryota; kingdom Viridiplantae; phylum Streptophyta; class Magnoliopsida; order Malpighiales; family Erythroxylaceae; genus Erythroxylum; species Erythroxylum novogranatense. The sequence goes on along the minus strand of CM057233.1, from coordinate 32,855,136 downwards.
AAATCGAAGCGTTATGTTCTAGTAAAAGTATTGTGGAGAAGCAATTGCTGGTATAATCTGTTAAATTGAACGATGATGTGTGTGATTAATCAACAGGCTTGACTCCTGAAGCCAAATGTGACATTGATAATTTTGGACTTCATTGGGATATGAGATTGATGTATAGTGCAAAGGGATTATGGCATGACAATCATTATATTGGTGTCACCATTCGAAAAGTGTATAAGGGGTCTTACTGTCCAAAAGGAGTCGTGATCCCTATATTATGTGATCAAGATAATAAAGTGATAGGCTAAGTAATTTAAGGTGGTGACAATGAGTCGAATTGATTCACATTGAGGTTATAAATCTCATGAGATTTGTGGTTTGATAATAACGAAATCTGATAAGAGATAAATGAAATATTTTGAAGGGTATGGCCTCGGCCAAAATGTACTTAGATGGAAATAAAGGTGTAGTTAAGGGAAATTGAATTCGTGATGAGGGGCCTCTATGTGATTGTGGTGTGAATAGAATTATGGATTAGTAAGTTAGGCTAAAACCTAAAAGATGATTCGGATTCACAAAGTGCTTCATAGATAGAATTGGAAATATTGTTAGGATCCGATATATATGTTATTGATATTGAAAGTGACGAATTGCGCATAATCATGAGAAAGCAGTAAATTATGTAAAGTTCGAGAAAGGAAAAGAGTAATTGCTTGTTTTGGATCTCCGTTCATTGACAGCATTTAGTCGTGTAGTAAAATCAGTGGGAAACAGAGGGTATTAATCGAAAAAAAACTCCCCTGCCTTTCTGATAAATCGTATATGAAATTTCGAGGACGAAATTTTTATTAGGAGGGGAGAATTGTAACATCCCATCACCGATGGGAAGGGTATTTTAGTAAATTGGGACGGGTTAGGAGTATTAAATTATAACTCGGCATGATCATACAACTTATCGCCTCTATGATTGATGGTTTGTGGCATTTGCACATGGTAAACATGCATTCATGACATTTTCCGGCTTAGGTTTCAATTGAGATCTTTTGTGAAATTTATGGGAAAATAGTATTTGAAAAATTATTTGGAGTGCGCCATTGAGTGTTTTACATTTTATGGGATTTTTGGAAATTTTTCTGGAATTTTCCGGAGAAAATTCCCGGACCGGCAAAATCGCCGGTAAATGGCCTAAATGTGTTTTGTTGTGATAAATGTGGTTTTCGTGTTTAAAAAAATTATTGGGAGTGGAGTGCTACAATTAATCATCCCCTAGAGCCGTTAGATCCCCCTCTCATTGTAGTCACTCCTCCTAGAGAGTAAGTAGCTTGTTATAAAGTATATACAACCTGTGAGATAAAGATCAGTGATGCTATGTTAGAGGTAGATGTTATTCCCCTTGATCTCCGAGATTTCGAGGTGATAGTGGGAATCGACTGGTTAGAGAGGTATCACGCTAGGGTTGATTGTTTTAAGAAAGAGGTGGAGTTTGACCTTATGGTAGAGTCTCAATTAAATTTACTAGTGATAGATGGATATTCCCGAGTTGTTTGATATCAGTTATCAAGGCTAAGAGGTTGATTCGTCAGGATGTTAGGCATACCTTGCATATGTGATTGACACTTCAGCACAAAGGGTCAAACTAGGAGATGTCCCTATTATGTGTGAGTTCCCCAATGTCTTTCCAGAGGAGTTACCGGGATTGCCACCTGATCAGGAGTTTGATTTCACTATTGACTTGGTCCTAGGGACAACACCAATATCTATACCACTATATCGCATGGCACCAACAGAATTGAAAGAGTTGAAGATTCAACTACAAGAGTTATTGGACAAGGGCTTCATCAGACCAAGTTTTTCATTGTTGGGAGCACTAATATTGTTTGTCAAAAAGAAGTATGGGAACCTCTGTTTATGTGTTGATTATCGGCAGTTAAATAGGGTTACCATCAAGTATAAATATCCACTCCCCAGGGTTGATGACGTGTTTGATCAGTTAAGAGGAGCTATTGTATTCTCAAAGATAGATATGAGTTTTGGGTACCATCATTTGAAGATTGATAAGAATGATGTGCACAAGACTGCTTTCTGGACGAGGCATAGACATTATGAATTTTTGGTGATGCCATTCGGATTAACAAATGCTCCTGCGGTATTTATAGATTTCACGAACAAGGTGTTCCATCCTTATTTAAATCAGTTTATCATAGTCTTCATTGATGATCTTTTGACTTATTCTAAGGATGAAGAGGAGCATGCTAGACATCTTCAAATTGTGTTGCAAATACTTCGTGAAAAACAGTTGTATGCGAAGTTCTCAAAGTGTGAATTTTGGGTAAAGGAGATAGGATTCCTTGGGCATGTTATATCAGGGGAAGGTATTTTTGTAAACTCAAAGAAAGTGAAGCTATACTTGAGTGGGAACAACCCAAGAATGTAACAAAAGCCTACAACTTTTTGGGGGTTATTATCGGAGATTTATTGAGGGTTTCTCAGTACATAAAGCCCCTTTATTGAGGCTTACCCAGAAGGGGATAAAATTTCAGTGGGATGATAAATACGAGGCAAGTTTCCAAGAGCTGAAGAAGCGATTGACCTCTAAAACAGTGCTTACCCTACCTACCTAGGGGGTTAGGTATGAGGTATGCAATGATGCCAATCACCAGGGACTTGGCTGTGTACTTATGCAAGCCATACGAGTGATCGCATATACTTCTAGACAGCTGAAGAAGCAATAGCTAAATTATTCTACACATGATTTGGAGCTCGCAGCGGTAGTGTTTGCATTCAAGATTTAAAGACACTATCTTTATGGGCAGACTTATCGTATAGACACCAACCACAAGAGTCTGAAGTACTTAAGGACACATAAGGAACTAAACCTTAGATAAAGAGGATGGCTAAAATTGATTAAAGATTATGACTTAATAATCAACTATCACCTGGGAAAAGCAAATGTGGTAGTTGATGCATTGAGTCGTAAGTCCTGTTTGACAATAACTGTTAGGTAAGATCCTTTTATGATGTATTTGATGAGTGTACAGAGCCTTGGGGTTAGAATCTTAGTGGAAGAGGATGACGGAAAATTGCTAGCACAGTTTGAAATTGGGCCGACTTTATTTGATGAGATCAAGAGATCGCAGGCCGACGATCTAGAGTTAAGAGTCATTAGGGAGAAATTGCCATCCGAAGAGAGTGAGGGATTCAGACTGAGAGAAGATGGGTTGTTAGTTTTTAGAGGCGGAGTCTATGTGCCAAATGACCAGGGTCTCAGGCGAGCTATCTTGAAGGAAGCTCACAGTTTAGCTTATGCTATGCATCCTGGTAGCACTAAGATGTATCGAACTCTTAAAGAGAGTTATTGGTGGCCTGGGATGAAGAGAGAAAAAGATAAATTTGTGGCTAGATGCCTACCTTGTCAACAGATTAAGGCAGAGCATTAGAAACCAGCAGCTATGTTACAGTCTTTTATGGCCAGATGCCTTCGCTATCAACAAATTAAGGTAGAGCATCAAAAACCAACAGGTATATTGCAGTCTTTGCCTATTCTGGAATGGAAGTGGGAGCATGTGACAATGGATTTTATAGTTGAACTACCTCGTACATCGAAGGGTCACAATGCTATTTGGGTTATAATGGATGGATTGACAAAGTCTGCTCATTTTCTGCCTATCCACACAAACTACTCATTGGAGAGATTGGCAAAGCTGTATATCAATGAGATTGTGAAGCTACACAGGGTGACAATCTTTATAATATCAGATAGGGATATGGGATTCACCTCACGATTTTGGCCGAAATTCCATGAATCTTTAAGGACTAAACTAAAGTTTAGTACTACCTTCCACTCCTAGACCGATGGTCAGTCAGAGAGGACCATTCAGACACTGGAGGACATGCTAAGAGCATGTGTGATGAAATTCTAAGGGAGTTGGGATCGACGTTTGCCTTTGATAGAGTTTGCTTATAACAATAGTTATCAGACAAGTATCTATATGCCACTATATGAAGCACTTTATGGGAGGAAGTGCAGGATAGCTCTGTGTTGGGATGAGGTTGGTACAACGAAAATTGAAGGAGTTGAATTAATAGAAGCTACCACTCAAAAGATAAAAGTCATTAAAGAGAAGATGAAAGTCGCCCAGGATAGTCAAAAGAGTTACGTGGATAAGAGGCGACGACCATTAGAATTTTTAGTTGGTGACATGGGTTTCCTTCAGATATCACCATGGAAAGGTATTATCCAATTTCAGAGTCAAGGGAAGCTGAACCATCAATATATCGGACCTTTCCATATCCTAAAGCGTGTCGGAACGATGGCATATTGGTTGGAAGTGCCACCGGACTTGGATTGGATCCATAATGTGTTCCATGTCTCGATGCTAAAAAAGTACTTACTAGATCCATCTCATGTTTTGGAAACACCTCTAATAGAGCTAAGAAAAGACCTGAGTTTTGAGGTGAAACCGGTTCAGATTTTGGATCAACAGATAAAGAGATTACACAACAAGGAGGTACCCAAAGTTAAAGTTCTTTGGAAGAGTGACAGGGTTGAGGGATGACACGGGAACTTAAGGATACTATGAGATATCAGTACACCCAATTATTTGTGTCCACGATTTAGGAGTTTTGAGAGGGGAGGATTTATAATGCTGGACTCTCTGAGCCCTTTTGTATTGTTCTATACTTGGAGATGCTATTGTATATTGATATATACATGGTTGTATTTGAGTTCAAAGATGTATTTAAATCATTTTGGAGATATACGTTAGTGATTTATAATGTTATATGCCCATACATGAATTTAGAGTTCATCAGTATGCGAAATCTTGGAGATTTCTGACATATAAGCTTCTATGTGTGTAAAATCGAGTCCATTGGATGGATGTGAATATTGTGGCTAAGTTAAATGTGTTCTAATGCCTTAGAGGTGATTAGACATGATTTATAGACTTATTAGATGTTGGGCCCCGATTCGCATTAAGCATGTTTAAATTATTTTGAGGTTTTAGTTTGATAATTTTTAATTTGGTTGGAATAAATTGAGGATTTTATTGTGTAGGTTATGATTATTAAATGAAGGGATTTAGTGAAATTCGATTTGTTAAGAAATTATTATTTGGTGATGCATTGTTAGTATTCAAAGAATTATATGAATTGAGGGTTATATTTGTTTAGGCTAATAAAGATTAAATGGAGGGATTAGAGTTTTATTACGTTGTTAGAATTAAAAAAAAAAGTTGAATTGAAAGAGTAAATTGGGATGTTGTATATGGTTTTAAGGCCTAAGGTATATTAGGTAGGCTTTTAGCCCTTTGACATATATTGTAATTAAATGAAGAAGAATGGAAGCATTGGGCTAGGGTCCATTAGGTTGCCATTAAAGGAGAATGAATGAGGGTAAATTAGGAAGTTTACTAAAGCTTATAAAGCTTAAAGCTTATAAGGAAGGGCTTATTTGTCTTTTATGGTGGAATTAAATAAAGAATGAAGTAGGGAATGAAGTGTTGCCGTGGGAGGAGAGTAAACCATCGAAAATGTGTAAGGAAAATAAGAAAAGTGGAAGTGTTGAAGTGTTGTCGTATGGGTTAGGGTTTTTAAGTTTAAAACAACTTATTTTTAAGCCTTAGGAAGAGAAGGTTACGAAAATACAAGAACAAAAGAGAGGGAGAGTCATTCGGCCAAGCTAGGAGAAGAAGAAGAAGAGAAGAAGGTTAGGCTTTGGTTTTGCAAGGAAGAGAAAGAGTGTAAGCTTCCATTAGAAGGAAAACAAAAATCAGATTCGTGGGTCATGCTTAAGGTATGGGAAATTCGAAATTCATGGCTTGAATGTTAGATTGTTGTCTTTCATGTTCAACAAGGATGGTTGGAAGAGTTTCTAGAGAGAGAATAAGAAAAGAAAGGGGTTTGAATTTCCATTGAAGCAAAAATCTGATTTTGTGGGTTGAAGATTTTCGAATTTTGTTAATTATTTGGATAGGTTTTGATGCTAATGGGTTAGATAAAGTATGGGTAAGGTGATGTTGAATCAATTTCATGTTTTCCCCTTTTCTTAAAAATTTCAGCATGTTTATCTTTTGTTAATTCATAGGTTTTTGTTAGAATTTTGCCTTTCTTGCTTAAAAAGGAAAGTTTAAGAGGTTTTGTTAAGAGTAAAGGAAAGAAGAAGGGTTGTTAAAAAAAAATCAGATTGGTATTGGTCTCTTTAAAGCATGAGATTTTCGAAAATATTGATTAAATTGAGAGAGGTTATGATGGTTATAGTTTAGGAATGGCATAGGCAAAGTTAGGTAGGTTTTAATTCATGTTTTGCATGTTTTAAAATTTTCCATCTTTGATGTTTAGTGTTAATTAAGGCTTTTATGCTTTGATTAAGGACAAATAGAGTAATTGGAGGTATAGGAAAGGTATAAGTGAGATTATGTAAGGTTAAAGTCAAGTTTTTCCATGCTTTAAAATTTTCCAGCATTTGATCTTTTGTTAATTAGAATTGTTATGCTTTGATTAAGGTCCAATAAGGCAATTGGAAGTAGAGGAGAGGCAATTTGGTCAATCCTAGAACAAAAGGGATTAAGGTGGGTGATTTCTTAATAATTGAGTTAATAAGCATGTTATAGTTTATTATCAATTCTAACTATTGCTTTCCAATGATTTACAAAGTTTGTATTACTTGCTTTATGTGATGATTTAAATTAGTATGAGATGTCTTGTGTATGCAAAGACATTGTGAAAATGTTTGTAAAATGGTTTGTTATGTGAAAAAGGTTAGAATATGTGATTTCGACGATTATGTGAATTGTAGTAAGGCCTTTTGTGGCTAAGCTTTATGAAATGTGTGAATGATATGAAAATACATGATTACTTGGGTTTGTAGTGATCCCCTCCGTTAGCAAGTGCGCACTTGTCTATATAGGCTTCATACCGCCTCATTAGTGGCATAGGAGCTCCGAAATCGGACTCCCCTCTGTTCACGGCTATACATGGTCGCTTGTCGGACATGTGTAGTACGTCATGTTAGGATCACCCAAACTATTTGTTGTGTGATTTGTGTTGGATGCCGCGGTATAACCCGCAAACACACGCCGCAGTATAACTTGCAAACACCTACGGGTGGGGTGTGGGGTCCAACATCAAACCATCCGTTATGTGATTTTGTGCTATTGTTTGATATTCGTTAACTTTGTAAATTGTTTGAATTGTTGTATTCTGTGATGAGTTTTGAAAAATTGAAAATGGTTTTCTTAATGTGACTTTGTATGAATGAATGAATGAAAAATGGTTTTTGCTTATTTCTCTTTTATTAAGTTATTACCTACGGAGCCGTCGAGCTCACCCCCCCCCCCATTTTCCCCTCCGCAGGTCGTAAGCGAGAAATTGAGTAGCCGCATCGGGATTGAGGCAACTCCGATGCATTTTGTCGTGCTTTGAGAAATCAAAGCATTAGCTTGTTCTTGATACTAGCATTTGTGTTAACTTTGATGTATTTGGGCTAAAATGCCTTTGAAGTTTTGTATTTACGTATTTCCGTGAAAATGTAAGAATTTTGAAGTTAAAGTGTATTGTATATGTTTCCTTTAATATTTGAAGTGTCAAATGTAAAGTGTATTAAGCATGTATGGTTGTATGGCTGGAAATGCTAAAAGCAAGTATAAGATAGTATTTCCTTAAGCTTTGAAATAGATAGATGTTTAACAGTGAAATTGCTGCCATTTGCGTAAATTGATGAGATGATTTGGATTGGATTAGTAGTTGAATGATTGAAGATTTGGAAGATTTAAGTGGTTTTATGCTGGTTTGAAGTTTGGATTAGTAAAATTGGAGATTTTGGCTAGAGCAATTTTAGGGGAGGTGCTGTCAAATTTTTCATAAATTTGGCAGCAACTTCGTTTGGGTTTTTAACCTCCTAAATGGTTGAATTAGACTAGGAGGTCTTCTGGAAGATTGTAGAGCCTGTTAAGATCTTTGAAATGGGTCATTTTTAGACTTAAGATAAAAAGGTTATGAACATTTGAAAATTTCTGCCCATTATGCTTTTGGTTCTCGGATTACTTTTCATATGGTAATTTGGGCTGAAACTTCGGAAGGGTTTTTCACCCCTTTAAAGCGGGAATCGATTTTTCCATCCTTCATGAAAGATGTAGAGGGTCTTTTCATCTTTCCATGGAGGTATGATATGTCTTATTCGGAGTTAGGAGTAAGAAGTTATGAGGGTCGGAATTTGGCTGATTACTATTCATTTGGTCACTGTTACTATTCATTTGGTCATTTTCGATTTTCCTCTTATAACTTTTGCAATTGACTTCCGATTCTCTCGATTTTCGAAGCATTAGTTTTTTAAAATCATTGTCCCCCTTTTTATGCAAATTTGAGAGTTTTAGGAATTAAATTGAAATTATGGATTCAATCAAAGTGAAGCAATTGGTTGAAAATTATAGAACATGAGTCCGCATTTTGGAAAATTCTAGTGAAATCAAGGAAGCTCCGATTGAAGTGATTTTCATTGTTGATTTTATAGCGGAATGAAATTTCATATCAGCTTAGGAATTGGATTTTAATTTTGGGCCCTAAGAAGATTATTTTTTTTAATTGGAGGATAATTAAGATGAATCTTACAAGTTTTATACGGAGGACTTTAATTGACCTTATACTTGTATATAAGTATGAGGGTTTCGGATTAAGTAGCTGGGTTCCGAATTCGGGATCCAACAATTATGGTATCAGAGCGCCGGTATTATGATCTTACATGGGCGCATGTGTTTGGGTAAATATGGTAGATAGGGATTCAATGCCATTACATTGGAGGTGTCGAAAGTCTTTGATTGAGAATTGGAGTCTCGGATCGTTAAGTTGACATCCTTAACGGTCGGATGATTTCGATCTCGAACAGAGTACTTATCGACATTCCTTTCGATGTTTGGAATGAATTGAGGACAGAGTTTGATAAGGATTATGCATTAACAATTTCGAATTGATTGAGGAATGTAAGTTAAATTTTAATGTTTGCATGTAAGGAATAGGATGACACCTCGTAAAAGAATACGAAAAGTTTTTCAAGGATTTGCTGCACCTGATCCCTCACCCTTAATGAAGGGCTCGGATGAGTGTAGAAATCTAGAGCTTTGCAAACGCAGGAGTCAAATGTATGCACTGCTATTAAGGGATTAGATTATGAGAAACAATAAGAAGAACGGTATATTGTCAGGGTGTAAGGCAAGGAAATTGTGGTTAATTGGAAATAAGAAATTTTCGTGGTCCGACATGTTAGACATAAATTCAGTACTCATAGATGTGTCAATGATTTTGGTAACGGAATTTTTGTTGGAAATAAGTATATGAATCGATATGGATATGAAAGTATTTTCATGAATCGGATGAAAGAGAAATAGAGACAAGGGTGGAAATGACAATATTTATAGTATGCAAGCAAAGTGGAATTGGCTAGAAAGCCAAATAAGTTAGTATATGACCAATGGAGGCAGGTCTACCTTGACCAGTAGCTGAAATCATAAGCTCTTCTCTCGATTCAACAATGGAATCTGTAATTCTTCCATAGTCCGAAAGACAAGGTCCCTCGTTTGAGTCAATCAGTTTGCTTCGAAGGAATCGACGGTACCGCAGGAGGAAGTTTGAAATAAGATGATAGGTCTCAGGGAGTTACGAGTGAATCTCGTACTCCTTTGGGATTTGCTTCTTGAAAATAGTTGATTCGGGGATGAATTCTCAGGAAAATCTCGACCAGTTCTTATGAGTACACATTTGATAATGTGATCACATGTGATTGGGTACATATGAGATTTATTTTGGATGTGGCATAAGAAGTAATCTATGATCCCTAGAGGTAAATTTTGAAATCAATCAGAGAACTGAGATCAAGTATGGTATAGTGATTATCTTTGAAAAGATAACTACTGATGGAGCGTAGATTTTGAATAGTAGTGTGATATGTAAGGTTGTTCGGAATTATTATGATTGATAACAGCAGCATAAGATATGAATTGGTGGCATGTGAAAATGTAAGAGAAAAAGAATATGGATTGAATCTCATGGAGTCTTATCATAAAGGATAATCGGATCATGTAAAACGTGATGGAGATTGGAAGTATTGAAATACCATGAGTAGTCAAAATCGACACGATGATAGCTGGTGATTTATAAAGATTTACATGAACAGTCTAAGTTGTATTAAGCATATTAGAAAGGTTACATCAAGGATGACTTCTGAGAATGTATGTATTTTTGTTTGATGTCAACTATGCTAGTGGATTTCTGAATTTGAGGAGACATGGATCGCCACTATGAAGAATATATCGGTTCATGTTGCATGCTGTGTAAGCATGTTTCGGAGATACAAGTCTGCCAACAAATTTCAATGTATGTAGAACTTGTATGAATGAACAAACATGAGAATAAGCTAAATGAGCTATGAAGAAATTCAAGGAATGAGTTGGAGACCTAGGTGATCCAAGAATTGATGAAATAGTAATGTATTTGAAGAATTGGGAAGACTAGTTTGAACACGTAAAGGAAAACGTGTCCAGTATATGATTAATGGAAGGAAAGAGAAGTTTAAGGAATTATACGAATGTACAATACACCACATGAATCTGGAAATTTTTGGAATGTACTGGTGTTGTGTAAGAGCTTTGGATTAAATCCGATGAAGCATAATAAAGTGATTTCGTATGTATGGAGGAAACTAAAGTCCTATGAGTTGACGATTTGATACATAATTAAGAATTGCTACACTAATAATTGTTTTGAAGTTTGGATCCAGTATGTGTGAAGGAACATCTTGGATGTATCTATGCACGGACAAATCGTAAAAGTTTGAGACAATCTTTGAATTGAGAATACGGACAGACTATGATTGTACAAGAGAGAAATTCCAAGTAAGGCTAAGCGTGATATTAGGTACATTGAGCAGAAATTCGATATTGAGGTTATCAGAACTAGAGCAAAAAGAAGCATAACATGTGGGGCGTGGTACGACCCAAATCAAGGAATTCTGAGGTTATGAATCTGATCTGAGAGATTGAAAATAGATCTGAATTTTGAGTTCGAATGGAAAGGATGATGCAGGGTGATTGAAATAAGAAGTATGGGAGATCAATAAAGATGAGTGAGTAAAGAGTGTGAAATCAAGTCAGTGAAGACAACTGTCAGGTATAAGCTTAAGGCATATAGTTTGAAGTTCATAGGATCATGAGATCCAAGTATAGTTCTGTTCGATTGTGATGTCATTTGAATGTTATATAAGGAGTGAGACGATTAAAGGAGTCAGTGCTTTCGTATTATGTTGAATAAGAGCCTAAAGGAAGTTCTTCAATTGCTATTATGTATCTTTGTAAATAAATCAATGATGTGACTTTTGATGTGGAAATAAAGTTTTTCAAACTCTGTTGTGTTAAAAACTGAAATGCGAGATTGAGATAGTTCAGTATGTATGCAAGTTGATTTTGAAATCCTTGTGAAATGTTTGAGTTGAGTTAGTTGTGATGTTTGATTGTTATGGGCACCCACCTTGTAGAATGATGCTCAATAAGAGTTCATGGAAAGAACCCTATATGATAATACGTTCAGTGTCATGAGTTTGCAAGAGTAAAGTACAGTAAGAATAAGCATAAGAGTTAAGTGCGCTAGCACAAAGACACTTAGTACTAAAGTAATATGAATTAGTAAGTGAACGATGAATTTTTCTATGAGGATATCGCTTTGTCAAGGTATGATTTCGGTGAGTGTTAATAACAAATGATGTATTGGATTCGAAATGTGAACTACGTGGGAGTGTACGGAAATATTGATATGGTATGATATTGGTGTTATCGACACAAGAAGTGAAAGTGGTGAGTGATCTGAGATAGAATGAAGAACTAGTTAAGAAAGTGAACGACCAAATAAGGGATGGCAAGACTTGGTAAGTCTATTGACTATGATCATGTATCAGAAATTCTTCGAGTGAAGAAGTTACATGAGAGAATAAATGACTTGATGATTATTCAGTAGGAATTTCGAGGACGAAATTCTTTTAAGAGGGGGAGAAATGTTGGGCCCCGATTCGCATTAAGCATGTTTAAATTATTTTGAGGTTTTAGTTTGATAATTTTTAATTTGATTGGAATACATTGAGGATTTTATTGTGTAGGTTATGATTATTAAATGAAGGGATTTAGTGAAATTTGATTTGTTAAGAAATTATTATTTGGTGATGCATTGTTAGTATTCAAATAATTATATGAATTGAGGGTTATATTTGTTTAGGCTAATAAAGATTAAATGGAGGGATTAGAGTTTTATTACGTTGTTAGAATTCAAAAAAAAAAGTTGAATTGAAAGAGTAAATTGGGATGTTGTATATGGTTTTAAGGCCTAAGGTATATTAGGTGGGCTTTTAGCCCTTTGACATATATTGTAATTAAATGAAGAAGAATGGAAGCATTGGGCTAGGGTCCATTAGGTTGCCATTAAAAGAGAATGAATGAGGGTAAATTAGGAAGTTTACTAAAGCTTATAAAGCTTAAAGCTTATAAGGAAGGGCTTATTTGTCTTTTATGGTGGAATTAAATAAAGAATGAAGTAGGGAATGAAGTGTTGCCGTGGGAGGAGAGTAAACCATCGAAAATGTGTAAGGAAAATAAGAAAAGTGGAAGTGTTGAAGTGTTGTCGTATGGGTTAGGGTTTTTAAGTTTAAAACAACTTATTTTTAAGCCTTAGGAAGAGAAGGTTACGAAAATACAAGAACGAAAGAGAGCGAGAGTCATTCGGCCAAGCTAGGAGAAGAAGAAGAAGAAGAAGAAGAAGAGAAGAAGGTTAGGCTTTGGTTTTGCAAGGAAGAGAAAGAGTGTAAGCTTCCATTAGAAGGAAAACAAAAATCAGATTCGTGGGTCATGCTTAAGGTATGGAAAATTAGAAATTCATGGCTTGAATGTTAGATTGTTGTCTTTCATGTTTAACAAGGATGGTTGGAAGAGTTTCTAGAGAGAGAATAAGAAAAGAAAGGGGTTTGAATTTCCATTGAAGCAAAAATTTGATTTCGTGGGTTGAAGATTTTCGAATTTTGTTAATTATTTAGATAGGTTTTGATGCTATTGGGTTAGATAAAGTATGGGTAAGGTGATGTTGAATCAATTTCATGTTTTCCCCTTTTCTTAAAAATTTCAGCTTGTTTATCTTTTGTTAATTCATGGGTTTTTGTTAGAATTTTGCCTTTCTTGCTTAAAAAGAAAAGTTTAAGAGGTTTTGTTAAGAGTAAAGGAAAGAAGAAGGGTTGTTAAAAAAAAATCAGATTGGTGTTGGTCTCTTTAAAGCATGAGATTTTCGAAAATATTGATTAAATTGAGAGAGGTTATGATGGTTATAGTTTAGGAATGGCATAGGCAAAGTTAGGTAGGTTTTAATTCATGTTTTGCATTCTTTAAAATTTTCCAGCTTTGATGTTTAGTGTTAATTAAGGCTTTTATGCTTTGATTAAGGACAAATAGAGTAATTGGAGGTATAGGAAAGGTATAAGTGAGATTATGTAAGGTTAAAGTCAAGTTTTTCCATGCTTTAAATTTTTCCAGCATTTGATCTTTTGTTAATTAGAATTGTTATGCTTTGATTAAGGTCCAATAAGGCAATTGGAAGTAGAGGAGAGGCAATTTGGTCAATCCTAGAGCAAAAGGGATTAAGGTGGGTGATTTCTCAATAATTGAGTTAATAAGCATGTTATAGTTTATTATCAATTCTAACTATTGCTTTCCAATGATTTACAAAGTTTGTATTACTTGCTTTATGTGATGGTTTAAATTAGTATGAGATGTCTTGTGTATGTAAAGACATTGTGAAAATGTTTGTAAAATGGTTTGTTAAGTGAAAAAGGTTAGAATATGTGATTTCGACGATTATGTGAATTGTAGTAAGGCCCTTTGAGGCTAAGCTTTATGAAATGTGTGAATGATGTGAATGATATGAAAATACATGATTACTTGGGTTTATAGTGATCCCCTCCGTTAGCAAGTGCACACTTGTCTATATAGGCTTCATACTTTGCTTGCATAAGTGGCATAGGAGCTCCGAAATCGGACTCCCCTCTGTTCACGACTATACATGGTCGCTTGTCGGACATGTGTAGTACGTCATGTTAGGATCACCCAAACTATTTGTTGTGTGATTTGTGTTGGATGTCGCGGTATAACCCGCAAATACCCGCCGCAGTATAACCTGAAAACACCTACGGGTGGGGTGTGGGGTCCAACATCAAACCATTCGTTATGTGATTTTGTGCTATTTTTTGATATTCGTTAACTTTGTAAATTGTTTGAATTGTTGTATTCTGTGACGAGTTTTGAAAAATTGAAAATGGTTTTCTTAATGTGACTTTGTATGAATGAATGAATGAAAAATGGTTTTTGATTATTTCTCTTTTATTAAGTTATTACCCACGGAGCTGTCGAGCTCACCCCCCTCCCCCCATTTTCCCCTCCGCAGGTCGTAAGCGAGAAATTGAGTAGCCGCATCGGGATTGAGGCAACTTCGATGCATTTTGTCGTGCTTTGAGAAATCAAAGCATTAACTTGTTCTTGATACTAGCATTTGTGTTAACTTTGATGTATTTGGGCTAAAATGCCTTTGAAGCTTTGTATTTACGTATTTATGTGAAAATGTAAGAATTTTGAAGTTAAAGTGTATTGTATATGTTTCCTTTACTAATTGAAGTGTCAAATGTAAAGTGTATTAAGCATGTATGGTTGTATGGTTGGAAATGCTAAAAGCAAGTATAAGATAGTATTTCCTTAAGCTTTGAAATAGATAGATGTTTAACAGTGAAATTGCTGCCATTTGCGTAAATTGATGAGATGATTTGGATTGGATTAGTAGTTGAATGATTGAAGATTTGGAAGATTGAAGTGGTTTTATGCAGGTTTGAAGTTTGGATTAGTAAAATTGGAGATTTTGGCTAGAGCAATTTTAGGGGAGGTGCTGTCAAATTTTTCATAAATTTGGCAGCAACTTCGCTTGGGTTTTTAACCTCCTAAATGGTTGAATTAGACTAGGAGGTCTACTGGAAGATTGTAGAGCCTGTTAAGATCTTTAAAATGGGTCATTTTTAGACTTAAGATAAAAAGGTTATGAACATTTGAAAATTTCTGCCCATTATGCTTTTGGTTCTCGGATTACTATTCATATAGTAATTTGGGCTGAACCTTCGGAAGGGTTTTTCACCCCTTTAAAGCGGGAATCGATTTTTCCATCCTTCATGAAAGATGTAGAGGGTCTTTTCAGCTTTCCATGGAGGTATGATATGTCTTATTCGGAGTTAGGAGTAAGAAGTTATGAGGGTCGGAATTTGGCTGATTACTATTAATTTGGTCATTGTTACTATTCATTTGGTCATTCCGATTTTCCTCTTATAACTTTTGCAATTGACTTCCGATTCTCTAGATTTTCGAAGCATTAGTTTTCTAAAATCATTGTCCCCCTTTTTATGCAAATTTGAGAGTTTTAGGAATTAAATTGAAATTATGGATTCAATCAAAATGAAGCAATTGGTTGAAAATTATAGAACATGAGTCCGCATTTTGGAAAATTCTAGTGAAATCAAGGAAGCTCCGATTGAAGTGATTTTCATTGCTGATTTTATAGCGGCATGAAATTTCATATCAGCTTAGGAATTGGATTTTAATTTTGGGCCCTAAGAAGATTATTTTTTTAATTGGAGGATAATTAAGATGAATCTTACAAGTTTTATACGGAGGACTTTAATTGACCTTATACTTGTATATAAGTATGAGGGTTTCGGATTAAGTAGTTGGGTTCCGGATTCGGGATCCAACATTAGACATTTAGAAAGCTAAATTAGAAAGATTAATGTACATAAGGGCTTATTTGCCAATTGTTAAAAGCCAAAGGACTTAAACCTAATTTTTCAATTCTTGGAAGATCAATATGTAATTTTATAAAGTTAAGGGACATAATTATTATTTTCAAAATTTTGGGGACCAAAATAAAATAAAATTTTTGGAGATTCCTAAATTTTGGGCTTAATTGCAAATTTAGGAAAAGTTTGGAGGCCAAAATGGTAATTTCACATAACCTAAGTGCAAAAAGGTAATTTCACCATATTTTGGTTAAAGAAGAGTCAATATTCTAGACCCTTCTATAGGTATGACCGTGTCCCCCATTAGTAAAGACTTAAAACATTTTGTTTAATTAAAAGAAAGGAGAAGAAAGGAGAAGAGAGGAGGAGAAGACCATTCACGACTATCACTAAACCCTACCCTTTGTTTTGATTCTCCGACCTAAATCAAGGTGTTCTAAGATAATATAGGGTCAAGGAACTCAAATCTATCATTAGATTTGAGAAATTCTCAAAGAATCTGAAGATATCACCAAAAGAAGGTTTAGGTAAATTTTGTCTCATCTCTCTTTACATTAGGATTTTGAGTTTGGTGTTAAGATATGTTGTTTTCCTTGCTTGAATATGCATGAAACATGGTTTATATGAATGAAATATGTCATGGAGAATTTTCTTTAAGCCAAAACTGAAGTGTTCCCTTTTTGGTGAAGGTTTGTGAATTTTTGAATATCTTTTGAAATTAATGGCCTAAATGAATTCTATGGTGTTAATTGTACATGTATAATATGAATTGATGATGAAAAACGAAGAAGATGTATATTGGATAAGGCTTGATCGAAATGACGGGAGAAGAAGTGGAATAATGTAATGAGTTATGTAATTATGATAAATGTAGCTAAATGAAGAAAATTGGAATGAATGGAGTGGTGAAATGTGTCATTATTTGGAAGTGTTTACTATATAACAAGATAAGATCATGAATTATTATGGTAAAGTCTTGAAAATGTGACTTGAAAGTTATACACATTAGGTGTTTGATAAAATGCCTAAGTGCACTTGGTTCAGGATTTAAGGATTTGTAATGATATGCATTGAAAACAACTTTCATGTTTACTTAGAGTAAACTTGAATTGTTGCTTAGATTGATGAATAATGGCCTAATGTGCTTGGATAAAACTGTGCTTAATTATGTTTTGAAATAAGTATTGGATTAAAGGCATTAAATGCCTTAGAAAATGCAAAAAAAGCTAATGTGAATAGTAAGGAAGTAACCATGTGAGAAGCTTAATGGTCAAATCGTATAGTTTAAAGAGAGTGATATTGTGTTTTATAAACTTATGTGATCGTGTGTAAATATGAAATTCATGTTTAAGTAGTAAATACATTGTATTTTTATGTATAAAGGCTAGGGAGCTGTGAATCAAGGAGCTCGTACCGAGGATTTTTGAAGGCAAGGGAGTATACACCTTCTTTTGAGGTGAGTTGGAGAAACCATATCTCTCAAATGGGATTAGAACATCCTAAGATATGTATGATAACTTGTATGTGAATTTTGAACCTGGATAATGCATAGTAGAATTGAATCTCAAATAGATGCTTGTATACTTGTGTATTTAATAACTCTTTGCACTTGAGGTGAAACTAATGTTTTAATTACATATTTTAAGAAATGATATTGTTTTCAACAAACCTACACTTTGTAACACCCCACTCCCGCAAGACCTGAACCTGACATCGACGGTGATATCCAGGTCCGTGCCTCGCGAGGGTGACGTGCTACATCACTCAGTAGAAAACTCAGTATAACTTTTTTTTAACACATACTCACACATATTATCGTGAATGCGGAAAACAATTTATATAAACAATTCAATGGCCTTGGGGCCCTTTTTACATTTACAATTTATTTCAGTCAATTGACTTTACAACTTGTCCAACTTAGTAATACAAAAGTCCAAGAATAGAAATACTAAGATGACGCGAATCGATCCCGACCACTTCTCCGCTTCCTCAACCAACAGATGTCATACGTCCGTTGCCTAACGGGTATTCTTCTAAGTCCTGAAAATAGATGCAAATTTTGGGTGAGTTTTATGAACTCGGTGAGAAACCATCATCGATGGTTCACTCAATTCATGCATGTTCAATCACTTACCAAATATCACATACGATCACGATTCACAAATGTAATCTCAAATAATACATACCATTACATTTCACAAATGTAAGGCGTATCACCTTTCATACAATCCAAATTCAATCATACCATATATGCAATGCACATGAGACTCTTTCCATTTTCATTACGTTGTTGTGACTGTGCTGAAATCGTCCCAAGAATAGCACATTGCGTTGAGCCGCTGGCTTCAAACATTGGGCTTGAAGCCTAATACATCGAGCCCGAGGCTCAATGCGTTGGACCCGAGGTCTGTGCGCTGAAATGAAAGCTCTCATATACGTTAGGCGTGATATGTCCCGATACTGAGTCTGCTCCGGTCACAACCGCTTTTATCTCGATCATGTCCTTATGCATGAATGCATATGTTCCAATTTCCATTTACGCTTATTTCTATCATTTACATTCAATGCCATTTCCTATTTCTTCTACCCTCGGTCCAGATTTCAATCATATATTTTCCAATTTATTGCATCATACCATATCGTATTTAAAAGTCACATCCAATGTATTGAAATGCATAATTAACACTTCAATATCAATTTCTCATTTCCTCGGACCAAAGGTCTGAGATCTCCAATATAAACATTCACACACAGTTACACACAAGTAGCACTTCGTTATCTCATTCCAAATATTTCAGACACCTATGGTCCGAAATCAATCAACATCAAACACACATAAACCCTCCATTATCTCCACATGACATAATTGAAAAATCTTAAACACATAAGGTTGAGGAACCAACTAGGTTACTCACCTGCATTCCGAAGCTAACATCTGAAGTCTCAAGAACGCCGGTAGATCGACGCCCAAATGTGCCTCTATAACAAATGAGAGGAATCGATCACTAATTATCCAATCCGAACTAGTATAATGCACATGTAAGTGTATAATGCATATTCATGAGATTTCGCACCTAAATCCAAATTTTCCTGTAATAAAATTCCATCAAAATTAGAAAACTATAGCCATCGACAAGATTTCAATTCGGACCTCGATCGGTCCAAAAATAAATAAAACAGTGACCATAGATCAATTTCCCGGGGCCACGTCAATTTTCTGTCTAAAAATTCCCAATTTCTGATAAAATAAAATTCAATATGTTACAAATACGATGCCTCAAGAATCAGGTCAATCGGACGTCGGACGGAAAAAGAAATTGACAAAAGAATTAAACAAAACCATTAAAAAGATTAAACCCCGTCACTAGGGCGAGCAGGCGTCATCCTAGTGATGGGCGACTTATTTCACCCCATCGCTAGGGCGATGCTCGTCACCCTAGTGATGGGCGACTTTTTCCACCCCATCGCTAGGGCAACGCCCGTCACCCTATCGATGGGCAAGTTTCCGCCCCCTGCTTCCCTTTTTCTCCTAATTTTTAATCCAATTTCCAATATCCATAACTCCTAGCACACAAATCAGAAAAATACAAATTATACCTTGTTGGAAAGATAAAGAAACTCTCTACAATTCTCAAGAAGACCATAAAAATCAATCCCACCCCTAAGGGTGTCAAAAATCCCTTCAAAGCTACTGCCTACTCAAATCCCATTAAAACAGAACAGTACATTGCAAATTCCATAACTCTCTGATTTTTCAGCCAACAATTACCACATAAATATGCTCAATAAGTTCACAATGTCATATACAACTTTCATAAACAACCCAAAATCAAATTCCATAACCAACTAGGTCAAACAATTCAACAAAGAATCTGTATACAGAAATTAACCAATCTGAACAGTACATTTCCAATCAGCATAACTCTTAGCAAAAATGTCACAAAATTCACTACCTTATATCCCTGAAAAGATAAGTTCTCAAACTTCAATTTTCATGAAGAACTCAAAATCCAATTCAATTTCTAACAATTTCAAAACTGTCATGCAAGTTACTTCCATGATCAGCAATTCATAACCTAATGCAGGTTCAATGTTTGCAAAATCGTAACTCCCAAATCTGACCTCTAAAAATTACATGCCATATATCATTTTCAAGATAATTCCTTCCTCTGAAACTTTTCAGAAGATCACTCACACCAATTCAGTTCACATAATTTGCTAAAATTGCTTCCAATCCGCAAGCTCACAAACTCAACACTTAGCCTAGGTTTCATCAAAATGCCCAAAACCAGTCAATAGTAATCAGTTCATATCTCCCAATATAGAACTCGAAAAATAGCAATATCAGTGGAAATGGAAAGCTAACAGTGTAGGCTTCAACTCTCATGAAGACCATTTTCCCAAATTCCATCTCAATTAATTTAGAAAAATCAACAAAGTAATCAGGTTATATATGCGGGTACTGTTCACAGACCCTACAAACAGAAACTTTCCATGCAAAGATTCACCCTTCTAACATTACAATTTAACATCACCTATTTCACACAAAGTTGAAGCCAACATCCCAAAGTTTCATTGAGCACAAACCTTGCCTAATTTGCATGTCTAAACAATAAGTTATGATCAAATCAGTATACTAGGTCAAAAATTAATTTCCAGCTTTACTTCTCCAATTCACTTCCTATCATGTCAATTCAATTCCTACTACTATAAGCATCTCAATTGGACACAAAATCAATCCCTACATCAATCCTACATTCACTAAGCATACCTACCAAAAATTGGCAGCACTTACCTCATTAATATTATGCAAGAATAATCATACATATTCAATTAAAATCAAGCTAAAACCACTCATTCCTATTACTTCATCAATTCTTACTTCAACCTAACCTTATACCCATCATTTCCACCTATAAGTTTCATTAAATTAATGCATCAATAATCACAATAAATGCCCCATAATTCCCATTGCATGCTTCTAACTACCAAGTCATTACATTCATAATCAAATCATAAAGCTTAACTAAAACACTTACCAAATCAAATCTTCTTTCCACCTTCAATTTCTTCAACTCTCTACCTACTACTCCAACTTCCCACTTTCTCTACTTTCTAAACCTCACACAATGAGTTTATTATCATGATAAGAAGGTGGTTTGATTGTATAAAGGAACACTTTTGAGTTTGGAGGAAGGATTACTTTGAAAGAGGAAGAGATGGATGGAGGTGGAGAGGAAATGGCTAGGTTTCGGATGGAATAAAAAAAACAAAGCATCCAAGTCTTCTTTTCATTCACATCACCGAAAGAGGGGCTTCAACATAAGACAAACATAATTAATTTAAGAGGACATGTGGCATGTTTAAGAAAAAGACAAAAAGGAATAAGACAAAAACATGTCATATGCTTAACTAAGAAACCCTAATGAAAGTTGACCCAATTCAATTCCAATGACCCTAATTTCAATCCCAAATAATATACCCAATAAGACAGTGCCATTGGGTAGAAATTTTCTACCAAAATCGAATTGTTCGCTAATTGACGATTTTTTTCCGATCCAAATTTCCAGAATTTCTCCAATCATTTTTGAAAATTACCTAAATTGCCCAAAATTGTAAAACATATGACAATCCACTCCCAATAATTTTTCAAACACGAAACCACATTTTTCACAACAAAAACACCTTTAGGCCATTTACTGGCGATTTTGCCGGTCCGGAAATTTTCTCCGGATAATTCCAGAAAAATTCTTGAAAATCCCATAAAATGTAAAACACTCAATGACGCACTCCAAATAATTTTTTCAAATACAATTATCCCATAAATTTCACAAAAGATCTCAATTGAAACCTAAGCCGGAAAATGTCATGAATGCATGTTTACCATGTGCAAATGCAACAAACCCTCATTTATAGAGGCTATATGCTGTATATTCATGCCGAGCTATAATTTAATACTCCTAACCCGTCCCAATTTACTAAAATACCCTTCCCATCGGTGATGGGATGTTACAATTCTCCCCTCCTAATAAACATTTCGTCCTCGAAATTTCATATATGATTGATCAGGAAGGCAGGGGAGTCTGTTTGATTAATACCCTCTGTTTTCCACTGTTTTCACTACCCGACCAAATTTGGTCAATGAACGGAGATCAAAACAATCAATTATTCTTTTCCTTTCTCGAACTTTACTGCTTTCTCATGATTACGCACAATTCATCACTTTCAATATCAATAACATATATATCGGATCCTAACAATATTTCCAATTCTATAACTACACCTTTGTTTCCATCCAAGTACATTTTGGCCGAGGCGACACACTTCCAAATATTTCATGTATTACTTTTCATATTTCATTTTTATCGAACCACAAATCTCATGAGATTTAGAACCTCAGTGAATCAATTCGACTTATCTTCACCATCTTAAATTACTTAACCTATCACTTTATTATCTTGATCACATAATATAGGGATCACGACTCCTTTTGGACAGTAAGATCCCTTATACACTTTTCGAATGGTGACACCAATGTAATGATTGTCATGCCATAATCCCTTTGCACTTTACATCAATCTCATATCACAATGAAGTCCAAAATTATCAATTTCACATTTGTCTTCAGGAGTCAAGCCTGTTGATTAATCACACACGTCATCGTTCAATTTAACAGATTATACCAGCAATTGCTTTTCCACAATACTTTTACTAGAACATAATGCTTCGATTGTTTCTTATGCTTTCTTGAACCATTCACTTTTAATCATTTGATTTCCCATTCTAACCTTTCAATTACTCTTTCAATACGCTCTTGTTCGAACATAAAGCTTCTATCATTCCTTACGTCTTCACTAATAGTTCTCGTAATAAGTATCACCCATATCTCTTAATATGAACTATACCTATCACTTTCCTCACAATTGGAGTTAATTCCCATTCCTCAATACAGTTTACAATTTCTACATCCTCACTTCGGGTTTTGCCAATCCGCTTTGATGCACACCAACTTTGAACTTCTCAATAGCTAATAATACTTTCTTTTGCTCCATTTTGTCAGTTCGACTATAACACTCAAAAATACACTAGATTTGATAACCTTCTTACCCAAATTTTGATCTTCTGCAATTGAATTTTTTTTCTTTGTTCAATCTCTTAAATTGCGCCATTGGCTTAGTTTAAACTAATCAGCCGTTGAATCCTTTTCAAATCATTCAAATGCATGACATAACTCAATCGTTATCGATTTGCATATTCATAGACATCTCCAAACTATTTTTGTACGATTAATGTCTCCACGCTTTTAGGCCACACTCAGTATAACAAGTTTCAAATCATCGATCATAATACCGCCCATAGAATCCTATTTACCTCAAGGTACATAAAATCACTTTATACAATGTCAATAGATCACATCATAACCTCTACTGGAACACTTCAGTATAGACAGTGAATTCTTCAAATGTCTCCTTTATGATCATCAGTCATAACATTCGCATGTTTTCTCAATTATTCTTGTCGTTTTGCTAAAACCGAAAATCTCGAACAATTTCCGAACGTATCCAGCATTCCGTTAGTTCTAATAAATTTCAAATTCGCATACACATATCTTTTAAACTTTCGATTTTATCAATACCTATTTCTTTATTAATTCTCCCAATATACCAAGTTCAGATACTAATTCATCCCTTATTCATTCAATCAGTTAAGATTCACTCGATGAGACTTGATAACGCACCAATTTCCTCAACTATACCAATTCATCTATTTCTTTGACTTATATCCATTATCCACCCAAACACAATTGAGACATGTTCCTTACCTAAATTTCTCCACATAACTCAATTTATTCACGATAGATCCCTCATCGACTTGAATAAACAATCGTTATATCGACCTCGTGCTTTCAAAACATAATGACACAAAATATACACGAACCTTTTATCCCTCAAAGTCGCAATTAATATTTCCTTAATATGCGTACTTCTCTTACATAATCAAAGTCATCTTATTAACGTAATGTACACTTTTGAGTAGCATATTTTATCTCTCACGAATAAGTCTCTGCTAGATTTAATACACTCATAAAACTTTATCAATCAACTATATTTTTTCCATCACTAAAGATATACATATCAATTACCTTGATACTTCAAAGATCAATCTCTCAAGAGCACTTAAACAATTTCTTTCCTCTACTATCTTGCCATCATTACCCTAATCATCACATCCTATCGACAATATATCTCTATAGTCCCATCAATTTGTCCGTTAATAGATCGTCTCGCTAAGAATACCTTAATTGTATTTACTTCGATAACCATTCTCTTTTTGTTACCAATTCTTGATCATGGGGACCTTACTATATTCATGTCCCTCTTTTTATTCCCGCAAGCTCATTACCGATGCTAACATCTTTAACTCTCTCACTTCTTTCGCAATTGATCATTTTGAGCATTCTCCTGCCTTACTCTCACTCATTTTGAACTTGAGCTACCGGCATTATAAGCGGAGCTTACGTAATAGGTCACCGATTACCTCCTATATCATATTCAAGTAAATTATTCATTTATGCTTGCTCAGTTCACCCATGATGGTAATCCCACTATCACATATACACTTACAGTGATCATATAATCTGAACTCAACAATCTTCCCATTTACACCCGTCCTCGCTTGTGAGGATCATATACAATCTCAATTCATTCACAACTAATCATTATCAGCACTTTCATTTCTTCTTCTAACTCATAAAGGGATTTTTTTTTGACACGAATTCTGGCTAGCAAGTAGCTATTAACTCATTAATTACAGGGTAACATTTTCACTTACCATAGGGCTCCCATAATCAGGTGTGCATTTACTTAGGTAGATCAATTAAACCGAACAACTTTTTCATCTACCAAGTTCATTGTCTTTCTTTTCAATCTTTTCATTTTTGCATTAGACCCATATATTTCCATACTCAAATCAATATCACAGATATGAAATCATTCTTGATTTTGCACTTAATATATAATTTGACTCCAAATCACCAATCCTTATTTATAACTCTCATCACGGTAATCAATCCCAATTATAACTTTTCTATATCATAGATACACTTTATTGTCATTTACCTTATACACTGGAAATCTTACCATTGTCACATCTCTATTTTCCTCTATTAATTTGTAACTATAATCTTTATAGCTAACTCATATTCAAGAATATTCCCAATATAACTCCAATATTGTATTTCACAATATACCCGTCAATATCAATACACTACATATTCTTCTGTCTGGTCAAACCATACACTCTTTCCTATTTTGCGATATTCATTACTTCCTTTTCTCACATTCTAACACATTATCTTTTTTCTCACTTTTTCTAACCGCTAAAACGACTGAGACATACTTATGCATACGACCCATATACTACACTGGGGATCAGTTGTCACTGTCTGCTGTGACATGACTTAAATACATACACCCTATGTTTCAGACTGTGCCCAGATACATTACGCATCACTGGGCTCGATATCATTTAAATGTAACACCCCACTCCCGAAGACTGAACCCGACATCGACGGTGATATCCAGGTCCGTGTCCCGCGAGGGTGGCGTGTTACATCACTCAAGAGAAAACTCAAGATAACTTTTTTAACACATACTCACACATATTATCGTGAATGCGAAAACAATTTATATAAACAATTCAATGGCCTTGGGGCCCTTTTACATTTACAATTTATTTCAGTCAATTGACTTTACAACTTGTCCAACTTAGTAATACAAAAGTCCAAGAATAGAAATACTAAGATGACGCCTTGACCGATCCCACCACTTCTCGCTTCCTCAACCAACAGATGTCATACGCCTGTTGCCTAATGGGGTATTCTTCTAAGTCCTAAAAATAGATGCAAATTTTGGGTGAGTTTTATGAACTCAAAGAGAAACCATCATCGATGGTTCACTCAATTCATGCATGTTCAATCACTTACCAAATATCACATACGATCACGATTCACAAATGTAATCTCAAATAATACATACCATTACATTTCACAAATGTAAGGCGATCACCTTTCATACAATCCAAATTCAATCATACCATATATGCAATGCACATGAGACCCTTTCCATTTTCATTACGTTGTTGTGACTGTATACCAAAATCGCCCCAAGAATCGCACATTGGGTTGAGCCTGGCTTCAAACATCGGGCTTGAAGCCTAATACATCGAGCCCGAGGCTCAATGCGCTGGACCCGAGGTCCCATGCGTTGAAATGAAAGCTCATATATCGCTGGGCATGATATGCCCCGATACGATGGTCGCTCCGGTCACAACCGCTTTTATCGATCATGTCCTTATGCATGAATGCATATGTTCCAATTTCCATTTACAGTTATTTCTATTATTTACATTCAATGACATTTCTTATTTCTTCGGACCCTCAGTCCGGTATTTCAATCATATATTTTTCCAATTTATTGCATCATACCATATCGTATTTAAAAGTCACATCCAATGTATTGAAACAGACAATTAACACTTCAATATCAATTTCCCATTTCCTCGGACCAAAGGTCCGAGATCTCCAATATAAACATTCACACACAGTTACACACAAGTAGCACTTCGTTATCTCATTCCAAATATTTCAGACACCTATGGTCCGAAATCAATCAACATCAAACACACATAAATCCTCCATTATCTCCACATGGCATAATTGCAAAATCTTAAACACATAAGGTTGAGGAACCAACTAGGTTACTCACCTGTACTTCCGAGCTAACATCTGGAAGTCTCAAGAACGCCGGTAGATCGACGCCCAAATGTGCCTCTATAACAAATGAGAGGAATCGATCACTAATTATCCAATCCGAACTAGTATAATGCACATGTAAGTGTATAATGAATATTCATGAGATTTCGCCCTAAATCCAAATTTTTCCCGTAATAAAATTCCATCAAAATTAGAAAACTATAGCCATTGACAAGATTTCAATTCGACCTCGATCGGTCCAAAATAAATAAAACAAAGACTATAGAACAATTTCCGGGGCCACGCAATTTTCCGCCTAAAATTCCCAATTTCTCATAAAATAAAATTCAATATGTTACAAATCCGATGCCTCAAGAATCAGGTCAATCGGACGTCGGACGGAAAAAGAAATTGACAAAAGAATTAAACAAAACCATTAAAAGATTAAACCCGATCACTAGGGCGAAAAGGCCACCCTAGTGATGGGCGATTTATTTCACCCCATCGCTAGGCGATGCTCGTCACCCCTAGTGATGGGCGATTTTTCCACCCCATCGCTAGGGCAACGCCTCACACCCTATCGATGGGCAAGTTTCACCACCGCTTCCCTTTTCTCCTAATTTTAATCCAACTTCCAATACCCATAACTCCTAGCATACAAATCAGAAAATACAAATTATACCTTGTTGGAAAGATAAAGAAACCTCTACAATTCTCAAGAAGACCATAAAATCAATCCCACCCCTAAGGGTGTCAAAATCCTTCAAAGCTACTGCCTACTCAAATCCCATTAAAACAAAACAAGACATTGCAAATTCCATAACTCTCGATTTTTCAGCCAAAATTACCACATAAATATGCTCAATAAGTTCACAATGTCATCTACAACTTTCATAAAAAACCCAAAATCAAATTCCATAACCAACTAGGTCAAACAATTCAACAAAGAATCTGTATACAGAAATTAACCAATCTGAACAGTACATTTCCAATCAGTATAACTCTTAGCACAAATGTCACAAAATTGTATACAGAAATTAACCAATCTGAACAGTACATTTCCAATCAGTATAACTCTTAGCACAAATGTCAAAAAATTCACTACCTTATATCCCTGAAAAGATAAGTTCTCAAACTTCAATTTTCATGAAGAACTCAAAATCCAATTCAATTTCTAACAATTTCAAAACTGTCATGCAAGTTATCACATGATCAGAATTCATAACCTAATGCAGGTTCAATGTTTGCAAAATCGTAACTCCCAAATCTGACCTCTAAAAATTACATGCCATATATCATTTTCAAGATAATTCCTTCCTCTGAAACTTTTCAGAAGATCACTCACACCAATTCAGTTCACATAATTTGCTAAAATTGCTTCCAATCCGCAAGCTCACAAACTCAACACTTAGCCTAGGTTTCATCAAAATGCCCAAAACCAGTCAATAGTAATCAGTTCATATCTCCCAATATACAACTCGAAAAATAGAAATATCAGTGGCAATGGAAATCTAACAATGTAGGCTTCAACTCTCATGAAGACCACTTTCCCAAATTCCATCTCAATTAATTTAGAAAATCAACAAAGTAATCAGGTTATATATGCGGGTACTGTTCACAGACCCTACAAACAGAAACTTTCCATGCAAAGATTCACCCTTCTATCATTACAATTTAACATCACCTATTTGACACAAAGTTGAAGCCAACATCCCAAAGTTTCATTGACCACAAACCTTGCCTAATTTACATGTCTAAACAATAAGTTATGATCAAATCAGTATACTAGGTCAAAAATTAATTTCCAGCTTTACTTCTCCATTTCACTTCCTATCATGTCAATTCAATTCCTACTACTATAAGCATCTCAATTGGACACAAAATCAATCCCTACATCAATCCTACATTCACTAAGCATACCTACCAAAAATTGGCAGCACTTACCTCATTAATATTATGCAAGAATAATCATACATATTCAATTAAAATCAAGCTAAAACCACTCATTCCTATTACTTCATCAATTCTTACTTCAACCTAACCTTATACCCATCATTTCCACCTATAAGTTTCATTAAATTAATGCATCAATAATCACAATAAATGCCCCATAATTCCCATTGCATGCTTCTAACTACCAAGTCATTACATTCATAATCAAATCATAAAGCTTAACTAAAACACTTACCAAATCAAATCTTCTTTCCACCTTCAATTTCTTCAACTCTCTACCTACTACTCCAACTTCCCACTTTCTCTACTTTCTAAACCTCACACAAGGAGTTTATTATCATGATAAGAAGGTGGTTTGATTGTATAAAGGAACACTTTTGAGTTTGGAGGAAGGATTACTTTGAAAGAGGAATCGATGGATGGAGGTGGAGAGGAATGGCTAGGTTTGGATGGAATAAAAAACAAAGCATCCAAGTCTTCTTTTCATTCACATCACCGAAAGAGGGGCTTCAACATAAGACAAACATAATTAATTTAAGAGGACATGTGGCATGTTTAAGAAAAAGACAAAAAGGAATAAGACAAAAACATGTCATATGCTTAACTAAGAAACCCTAATGAAAGTTGACCCAATTCAATTCCAATGACCCTAATTTCAATCCCAAATAATATACCTAATAAGACAGTGCCATTGGGTAGAAATTTTCTCTACCGAAAATCGACCAGTTCGCTAATTGGCGATTTTTTTCCCGATCCAGAAAGTTCCAGAAATTTCTCCGAATCATTTTTTGAAAATTACCTAAATTGCCCAAAATTGTAAAACATATGACAGTCCACTCCCAATAATTTTTCAAACACGAAAACCACATTTTTCACAACAAAAACACCTTTAGGCCATTTACTGGCGATTTTGCCGGTCCAGGAATTTTCTCCGGATAATTCCAGAAAAATTCCTGAAAATCCCATAAAATGTAAAACACTCAATGACGCACTTCAAATAATTTTTTTCAAATACAATTATCCCATAAATTTCACAAAAGATCTCAATTGAAACCTAAGTCGGAAAATGTCATGAATGCATGTTTACCATGTGCAAGTGCAACAAACCCTCATTTATAGAGGCTATATGCTGTATATTCATGCCGAGCTATAATTTAATACTCCTAACCCGTCCCAATTTACTAAAATACCCTTCCCATCGGTGATGGGATGTTACACACTTGAAGTGAAACGGACAATGTGTTATTTTCTGAAACTACATTTTTGAACAACTTTGTACTTGGATGCAAAAGATGACTTTTATTACATAAAATAATGTTTTTGAATTTACATATGCATAACTGAGTCATGTATACTGCGTGTATTTGTTCTCTTTTGGCTTAGAGCCATGGTAAGGTTTCATTTTATCGGTTGGACCGATAAATAAAGGCTTGGTGCCTTACTTGAATTTTGTACATAATATTTGTACATGATTTTTGTGATTGGTGAGGTAACGATTGATCAACCGTATGCTAGACACAACAGATTAAGTGACCCCCGTACCCTTGACGTTGGTACATAAAAGCCAGGTCCTTGTATTGACACTTTTCTATGGGCCTTACAAGTGATTCCATACCTAGGGTCCAGAAACCGACGAGGTCCCCAGCTAGGGTCATGATGCTTTTGTCGACTATAGTTTAGACTCATCACGGATGAAAG
The DNA here is from genome assembly GCA_029891385.1 of Erythroxylum novogranatense. NCBI lineage: Eukaryota > Viridiplantae > Streptophyta > Magnoliopsida > Malpighiales > Erythroxylaceae > Erythroxylum > Erythroxylum novogranatense. Next base: position 32,824,894 of record CM057233.1, on the reverse strand, counting down.
TCGAGCCAACACCGGGAATCGATGGGTGTGCACACTAGTTAGGCCAATTAGTGGCGACACATATGATTGTTTTGGCTTATTATGATATTTGTCTTTTGACAAGATTTGATTTATACATGTGATGTTTTCCTATTTTTGTGTACTGAAACTAGAACATATGTTCATCGGATGGGTGATTAATAGGCTAGGCCTATATAGTTCCTAACCAGTATACATTAAGTCATAGGCTAGGCTTATGTATTTCTATATAATGTATGTTCACTTCATAGATTATCTACTCCGTCTTGGTGTGTATCGAGTTCTTTTTGCAATATATGTTTTTCTTGTTCATTGAGTACATAGGGTACTCTTCACCTCCGCTTTCCAACCATGCAGGTTAATTTAGTGAGCTTGAAGTTCTGAGTGGATCGTACAATCTTTTAACATTTTCGGGGTATTATCGCATGTGGGTAGTTTCTGTTTTGTACTTTAGTTGTATAGTGGTTCATGAGCTGTTTTACTATTTTTATTAGATTGGTTATTTTGATATGCTTTATGACTATATAAATTTAACTCTTGAATGTTTTGTTGTTGTTGTAAAAGACCTTATATATGTACTTTTGATACTGTTGTTGAGATTGCTTTGAATGGATTTTAAATTCCTAAAGTTGTGGTTAAATTTTTAATGTGAATATGGAAGTGTGTTTAAAATTGGTTGCAGGTATTTGATCGAGTTTTGGGATTTTTTAAATACAATCATTGTACTGCCTATTTTTTTTAAAAAGAGAGATATTTAGTTAGCCTTGCGTAGTCGGCATAAGGATGCCGTGAGTGTCCTTAGCTCGGGTATTCAGTGGTTATCACGGGCATGATGTAGTATCGGATCGTGACAAGGTCATCTAATGTACTTATTACTTTTAATAAGTATCCATATGTTATGCTTACAGCTTATGAGATCCACTGCTTGATCTAATCAAGGAGTATAACATGTGCTAGTCTGTTTGGATTAATAATGTACCATCTCATTAATCCTATGACTATAGATAATTTAAATAATAACATAATTACACATGATAGGAATCTCATTATCATGATCTTAACATGATTTCCTTCATGCTATGCAATGTATCAAGGACTTTATTAATTCGATTTAAGATCACTATCAATTCATAAAGAACATGAACATCAAATTAACGAAAATGTCTTTTATTAATTATAAAGATTTGTACGATAAGTGCTAAAGGTGATTATCTTTAGAGCACTTCTCTAACAACCTCCCACTTGCACTAAGGCCAATCACCTTTGTATCTAATACCACAGGCAAGTACATGAGAATCATATCTATTTTGGGGAATCAACTTAGTCAAAGGATCAACAATATTTTTATCAGTGGGTGCTCTCTTTATTTTGACATCATTTCTATCAATGATTCCTCTAATCAAATGGTATCACCTGAGTACATCTTTGGATTTTTAATGAGATATTGGTTCCTTTGCTTACGCTATGGAACCATTGTTGTCACAATACAACTGTATTGGGATAACAATGCTAGGAACCACTCCATGTTCCATAATGAACTTCTTGATCCAAACTACTTGCTTTGCTACTTTTAAAACCACAATGTATTCTGCTTCGGTTGTTGAATATATAGTTGTCTCTTTTTTGGAACTCTTTCAACTGACTGCTACACCATTTAGTATGAAAATATATCTTTACTAGGATCTCGAGTCATCCTTGTCGGATTGAAAACTGGCATCTGAATACCTGCTCACAACAAGACCTCCTTTTGTTGGATCGAAAAATGAAAGCATGCTATATTTGGAGAACCGGTAAATTTCAACACTTTTTAGAAATCATATTTGCAGCAGAAGCAACATATCCAAATCATCATGCCAATCCATACATGATATGGTATAAAGATAGTAATAAATATAAACAAGATGAAGAGTATTATCGACTCCTTTGCTACAGCTTTAATTCCTCATTGCGCTATCCTCTCCTTCTTCTTGTATCCAAAACCATTGTTTTTGAATCTTTTCCTTTAACAATCTATATTCTCCTTGTTGTTGTATCCTCAACTAATTTGATTTACGTCTTGTTCTTCTAGGACAATTTGGTTAACAAAATCCTCTTGTGCGAAAGGAGTAGAAACACTTTGGAGGAGTATTATTTTAGAATAAAGAAGGAAACAATGAGACATTTCTCATGCAATTTTTGATTTTTTCACGCATGACAGGAGAGAGAGTGATAAAAATTGTAAGAACACTTCTTACACTCTCACACTTTTAGTTAACAACAAAGGAAAGAATAGTCTTCCATCCAATGCATCATTTCTTCATTTAATCAATCATAAAGAAGTCATTAAATGAGAATCTTCTCATTTGTCTTTAAGATGACTATATGAAAATTCTATTAACCTAATATTATCATGTGCATTTCGGTTTTGGATATGTAAGAAGGAAGATGGTCCATCCAATGTCCATCTTTCTTCTTTAATCCAAACAATGTTAATAGGTTACATGCTAAACATTATAAGATAATCATTAAACCATTTAATGGTAAGTTCATAACTCCATTTAATGATGATAAACCACAATAAAGACCATCTTTATTTAGCATTTTAATGTCAAATGTGCAGCTGCACATTCCACCCTAACAAAACCGAAATTGATCCTTCATTTCTTAAAAAAATTTGTTCTAATATAATTAATCTAATCAATTATATTAAACCAAAGTCTAGCCCATTTCTAAATGAACATTTGGGCTTTTAATTAACCATTAATTAGAGCAAGCCCAACATTCAATTATGGGCTTCTAAAACCTCCATTTATATTTCTTACTTAGCTTGATAACCTTCCTTAAAGCCAAGTGGAGAATCTTATTGGACTTTGATAATTCAAGCTCTAATAAGCCTTGAATTAACTTAATCTCATTAGAATTAATTCTAGCTTATTAAATAAATGTCATTCCACTAAATACAATTAGTTGAACTCTTGAATTATTAAATATTATGAGAACACATATTTTATGTCCAATTGCAAACCCTATTTAAAACCTTATTATAGTCATCCGCACAACAAAAGGTAAAATTACCGTTTTGCCCTTATGCTGGTTTTTCCTTCTAGATCTTCCATTTTACTTTATATGGTGATTAACTCATAATATCTGATCTTGGTGTAAAGACTTGATGGGTAGTTAGTCCATCAAACTACTGACGCTAATTTAGTCACCAAATCTCCTTAAAACATCTAGAAGTGATGATAGTACTATAAACTCTTTATTTGAGTGAATGTTCCCTGATACATGTTTCAATTGATAATTTCAACATGCAGACACTGGATTAATACTCTGTAGAAAACCATTCTGATCATATCAAGAATTATAATGAAACACATACGAGTTCACCACTCATCAAGATTATGGTTCATAATAAGTGAATGCTTAAATTGTATGTTTTAAGATTAAAGTAACAGCCCACTTTATTCTTGAAAACATTACTTTAATGTTAAAACATACTTGATTCCAAATTCATTTAATAGTGCCATTATCGATAGTCGATTACTATCATGATATGAAACTCATCATTCCCTTTAAGTAAACTCCTTTACTTATATGGAGATAAATCGCAACACTATAGTCTAAACCATAATCAAGCGACCAACTTGATTATTCAACTGTGAATCAATTAATTTAGATTCTTATAATATACATGTTTCCCATACATCTCTATGTATATGTATATTACTTACAAAAGAATCTTGGTACCTTTTGACTAGATATATAATGCTCAAATAAATAAAATCAAACATTTTTGTTTTATTAATAATAAATATTTTCATTACAAAAATATAAATGAAGAAGATAAAATTACATGAAATACACTTGCTTTCCAGGGCACTATATTTACATAACTCCAACAATCTGCCATTTGCCTTAAAACAATTTTGACATATCCCTCATTCCCATCCCCTAGGTGACCCTCAAAGCTCATTTGAGTCAATGTCTTTATGAACCGATCACCTTGGTTTTGCTCTGTGGGAATCTTTACCGCATCTACCTCTCCACGTGGTATTATCTCCCTTATGAGATGATACTTTCGCTCAATATATTTGGCAGCTTTGTGGTTTCAAGATTTTTTAGAATTAGCCACTGCCCCACTATTATCACAATAAAGTGTAATGGATTTTTCGGCCTCTGGAACTACCTCAAAATCATTTAGGAATTTTTAGAGCCAGACTGCTTCCTTTGCTGCATCACAAGCAGCAACATACTCATCCTCCATAGCAGAATCAGCAATACAAGATTGCTTGACACTCCTCCAAACTATGGCTCCACCTCCTAAAGTAAATATAAAACCAGAAGTTGATTTCCTTGAATCAACATTTGATTGGAAATTAGAATCTGTATATGCTGTCGGAATAAGATTACTTCCAGAGTAAACAAGCATGATGTTCTTCGTCCTACTAAGATATTTAAGTATACACTTTGTAACACCCCACTCCCGTATGACCCGAACCCGACATCAATGGTTATATCCGAGTCCGTGCCCTGTGAGGGTGGTGTGCTACATCACTTAGTCAAAAACTTAGTATAAATTTTTTTTCTTAAGAAAATGCACAAATCAAGAATCGCAACTTTGGGCCCACTTTTATTCAGAAACATTTTCATTTACAAGAGTTGCCAAATTTTGTTTTCACAATGTAGAATTTCAATTTGCACATTCCAAAAACAAATCACATTACACTATGATCAATCTCTTTTGCAAATCTTTTTCCAATTGGTAAGTTATACACACCAAATATATTCATATACACTAAATACAATACTTTGCAAAAAATACAATTCAGTGCAAAAAGAAAAAGACACAAGGCAGACGCGAACTGATCCCGACTTCTAGCTTTCCCTTGTATACAGTAATTATACTCCCATTTACCTAACGGGGTATTCTTCAAATCCTGAAAAATAATTGCAAAATTTGGGTGAGTTTTGCGAACTCAGTGAGTGATCATCATCGATGGCTCATCCAGTCACATAACACATAACTCATACATTCCACATTCACATTCACATTATTCACATTCGATACACTTAATCATTCATACTATACACATGCAATACACATGAGACTCACTTTTCATTTGTTATCTTGTTGTGAACGAGTGCCTAATCTGTCCCATATAGGGCTCATTAATAACTGTCCCTTATCCATTTGGAGGATACAGTGCTCGTTAAGCATTGAGCCTGAGGCTCTGAATCACTTATGAGCTTGAAGCTCATTTTCACTCGTTGAGCTTAAAGCCCTGATCGGTGGCTACTCTGGTCACAACAACCATTATATTTCATACACTTATGCAATGAAATGCATCAATCCCATACACTCATTTTCATATGTCATCGAATCGTAGTCCGGCACTCAATAGTAGAGTTGATAAACATATCTCATACATATGCAATTTCACATTCAAAACCCATTTGTCATCGGACCTTGGTCTGACAATTATCACATATAAAGCACATTCAAAAACACATTTGTCAATCACATTAAATACATGTAGGTCATCCAATTCACATTCAAGTAGCACTTCAATATCACAACTCAGTATCACAATCATCAGACCTCCTGTCCAGAACCCAATAATCAATCACATTCAGTAATCAATTTATACAAAATGAAACAAAACAAAACAAAGAATAAAATGAGACCATCTCGGTCTACTCACAGTATGCTCCAAATTAGCAATTGCTTCAAAATTCTGGAAACGCCTGACTACGAACTTTTAACCTGCACAACCCATTTATGCAATACGTTGCACACACATTAATAATTTTGAGCAATTGTAAGCATTCATTCATGCACATATATGTACGATGCATATTCATGATAATCCCGGTATTATTCCATAAATATCATCACAAACCCATTCCCATATCGAAATTCACTTATGCCTAGGTTTAAGCCTCACTAAAGTCATTAACCTTGCAATTTATTGCTCATAGACATATTTCAATTTTTCTGAAACACATATTTCAGGTCTACTATTCCCGATCGGTGAGATCATCAACATCAGATAACCTAGGCAACCTCTCTTTAATAAAAATATTCCCCTATGTCTTAGGAATCCATGGACACCAAAATTTCTCAATTTGGATTTCTATAGATCCGGTTATTGGCAAAACACTGACGTATGTCCCGGAAAATAATCAATTCATATTCTTATTATCGAGGCTCTCATTTTGATTCGATCGATAATTTTTAATTTAATTTAAAAAATCACTAATTTCTTCAAAGAGGTAGAGGAGTGTTTTACGATTCCAACGCTTCAAAAATCAGGTCAATCGGAGGACAGACGAAAAAGTTTCCTTCCACAATGCATAACTTTTCACACAAGTGTCCAAAATTGAAAAATTTGGTGTCAATGGAAAGATAACTGAAAGCTCTACATTTTCTATGAAGGACTCACAACCAAATTCCAACTCTAAAAGAGTCAAAATACCAATCAAAGTTACTATCTAATAAATGTCACCCTAAACAATAACACATTTTCTAAAAATCATATCTTCCTATTACATTGGCCAAAATTTCCAAGCTTTATTTCAATGAAAATATCAGAACACAATCTACAACTTTCATGAAAAACTTGGAAGCCAATTCAACCTATAAAAGGGTCAAAATCTCAATCAAAGTTTCTGCCCAAATAAGTGTCATCCTAAACAGTAACACAATCTTCTAAAAATCACAATTTCCTATCCCATTGTCCAAAAATTTCATACTTTATACCAATGGAAAGATTAGAACACATTATACAATTTCATGAAGAACTTAAAAGCAAAATCTACCTCTAACTAGGTCAAATTCTCACATGATTATGACTGCCCTGTTAAAGATTGTGAAATTTCAACTAAACCATATCCACATTTCAATCACTCATAACTATCAATTACCATGTCGAAAAATAGCACATTTTATGGAGATAGAAAGCTATCAAGAAGAGCTACAACTTTCATGAAGACCAACTTAGCAAAATCAGCCCAAACCAACCTAGAAAAAAATTCCAAAGTTTTAGATCACATATTCAACTTTAGTGTCACTAAAGGTGCACTATTCATCTACCCACATTGCCATATTCAAGTCTACATTTGGGATTCTTCAAGCCAAAATTGCACATCACTTCCTTCACAAGAAATGTAGCCAAACACCTCTAGTTTAATTCAAGATAAACCTCATCGCAGTTGCATAACCACATAAAAAGTTATGGCAAAAACATAGAAACGTACACACATCCAAATTTCCAGCTTTTCAACATAACTCAACTTTAATCACTTCCATATCAATTCTACACCAATAACCACTCAAATTAGTCAATATAGCAACCACAATAAAAAAAACCTCCACTTGAATAATTATCCACAAAATGGCAGCAACAACACTCAATCATCCCTCCTTTTCCTGCACTCTTCTACACCTACTTTCACTTCTAATACATCTCTAATTTCCATTCATCCCATTATACATCACTAATCATTCATCAATCAACAAGCAAGTTACATACCCATATTCACCAAACACAATTTCCATGCAATTAAGGTTAAAGAACATCACAAATAATTTTTTTAAACTAAAAATTCATCATATAAACATGCTTCTTACCTAATCAAGCTTCCAAATCTTTTATTCTTCAAAAGATCACAAACTCTCTAACTCTCTCCACCATACATGATCATCATCACCATTTGAGGGGGTGAGGTTTAGGTTGGATTTTTAGTGAACCAAGGAAGAGAAAGCAAGGTGTAAGGAGGAAGAAAAGATGGGCAAAATTTCAAAACAAAAAAAGAAGAAGAAAGCTACGAAGATGATGGAGGAGTTTTCACTTTTAACCCACTTTAAACCACCTTTCACTTTATAAAAGAAGAACCGTCGAGAATGAACCAAAAGAAGAGTGATTCTTATAAAACAAAGAGTAGCAAGGTGGCATGTTAGGCAAGTGACAAGTGTCACTTGCCACATGTCACATTTTGAAGCTCTTTCCAACTAAATCAAATTTCTACTCCAATTCATCCCCAAATTCCAATGGCTCAAATAAATAAATCCTAAAATCATGTATCTAATTTTTCAGTGCCATTGGACAGTCATTTCTACTACTGGTAGACACTCATTCTGCCACTTGGCATTTTTCCTGGTCTAGAAATTTCACCAAAATTTTAGAAAAACAATTTCTAAAATTCTACAAAAATTCAACAATCACAAAGAGCCTCTCCAACGCAATTTTTCATACTCACCAATCACATTTCTTCACACTTATACCGGAAAATGTCATGAATACATGTACAGTCATTTTCATGTGCCAAAATTTACTATTCATAAGTATGCGGGTGCTAGATTATGCATGAGCATGTAAAGGCTATTTTTAACGCTCATTAGCCCCTCAAAATTTCTATTTTACCCTTCCATTGGTAATGGGATGTTACAACTCTCCCCTCGTTAGAGAAATTTCTTCCTCGAAATTTATTTCTGATTAAGGACTAAGGCAAGGGTACTATTATCTCATATACTTCTCCGTTTCTGATATCACTTCACCACTCGATTACTTTCTTTCAAAAGACCACAATTGATAGATTCAAGAGGTCTATCAATCCCTTGTTTAGATAGTACACTTTCTTAACTATTTCCTTGATGAGTTTCAGATTACTCAAATTTTCACTCTCAGTTTCAACAACACATATATCGGATCATAATAATATTAACCATATCTATATAACACTGTGTGAATCTGATAACCATAAAATAACTCACAATCCATAGTCCGATTATCGCCATAATTTCATATGGACCACTTTATGTCAAACTTAGTTTCCCCCTATTTACACCTTTATCTCCATCTAAGTGCACCTTGGCCAAGGTGATACTCTTAGAGACAAGTCATCTTTTTTTTTTTTTACTTCTCATCAGTGTGAATACACTTAACTCTTATATTTAACCCATGATATTCCATAACCTCAATGTTGATCCACTTAACTCAATCGTTATTATCTTGAATCACTTAACCCCTATTCCAGATTCATTTCGCTCATCAATATTGTCTCAAATCAATTATGGCCTTCAACCATTTTTTTTCTCATACCCTCTTCATTCCAATGTAGGGGCGAACGACTCCCTTTTTTTCATATGACCCCTTATATACTATTATAATGGTATCGTCAAGATAATGACTGATATGCCTGCAGTCAATTTGAACTATACATTAATCTCATGTTCCTATGAACTCCAAAATATAACCTTTACACTTGTCTCCAATAGTCAAGACTATTGGCAACTCAAACGTCTAATCACTCGGTTCTACATTCTTCGCCATTAATTTCTCTTTCAATGTACTATTAATAGGACATTTAGCTTTGATTGTTTCTTGTGTTTTCTCTAACAATCTCTTTCTCAAGTGTTACACATACTTCTTAATCCAATCATACTTCCTCGAATCAACAATTTGGGCTTTCCTAATCCCTTTTTGCAAAATTGATGTTACTTTTCAATAGCTCATAATACTTCGTTGCTCCTTTTTAACTCGACATTGTACACTTTTTATTGCACTGGATTGAGTAACCTGAATATCCAAATATGTGGTACGCTACTATTGAATGTTCTATTTAATGCATTTGATTGCAACACTAGCTTTATTAGGACATGTTTATTTGCACAATCCTTTCAATCTTTTCCAATTCAATTCTTGCAAACTCATTAAGTACCTCAATCTTTGTTGATCTATATAATGTTTCTGTACAATTGATGTCTCCAAGCTTTCAAAACTATTTCTATTATAGCACAGTTCAAGTCATATATTCAAAATTCAGCTCATGAGGCGATAATTGTCCCTAGGTACACAAAATCACTTTATATATTATTGCAACAGATTGCATTATAATCTGTAATGGGAAACTCTATTGTATATACTACAAAATCTCCAAATACGTATGGCATACTTAATTCTGCAGTTATATATTTTGTTTTTTTTTATTCATCACTAACACGACTTACATGTTTTTCCTTGAGTATTCAATATATCCTCTTTATCTTTATGATCATAGTCACAGACTAATATACTTTTGCTTGGATCAATTTAACCTTCAAGATTATAATACTATCGGGGTATTGTTAACTCCAATAGATATAACCTCAAACTTATTGTGCTTATGTTTAGTTCTCCTAATTCCTTAAGTAACTAATTCCTCAGTGAAGTAGTATTATCACATGTTATTTTCAATCTTCCCATTTACTTATCTCTCTCGAATAATTTTCTCCATTCTTTAGAGTTCCTCTGGTTTCGCATTGACTTATTCCAAGGTCCGCTCATTCATACCAATTTCTCCACACATTGCAATTTATTTGCAAACATAACTTCATATGTTGGTGACACATTCCACACATATTTACACCGACTATAATATGGACCTAAATTCACCTCGAATTCACAAATCCACTTACGTAGTTGGATACTTTACATCAACAAACTGTATACACTCTCAATAGCCTTTTCTAACTCTTATGCTTGAGTCCTCACTAGGGATGTAACTCCAACATTCACTTTGGACTCACTATTTATTCATCTCAGATTTGTTCCTTCATTGATCATTCTTAAATTGAATTAACCGGCTTATTGACCCTATCTCAGTGATTTCTTGGTACTAACCTCGATAGTGTTCATAAAATCCTTGTCAATCAACTATTTCCCATGATTACTTATTAGTCATTCTTAATACCCCAATAAAACCAATTTCAACATTTCATATGATCTTAATAAGATCAATTCGTATCATGACTTATATGGTCAAAACATCCTCGATAATAAGGCTCAATGAGGCATTAAGCAATTTCTTTTACTCTAACACCCTGGTAGATACCATCCAAAATCCTTACTTCTTACCTAGAGATGTATTTATGTCAAGTCCCCAATTAATAACATTCACTAATGATATTTACATTCCAATTGACTCTAGATCACATTTCTATCCTTGTTCCTGTCCATGATTGGGGTTTTCCATATGATCATAACAAAAACCTATTTTTGTAGGCCAATATCGTGCCCTGCACTTTCTTCCTCACATTAACACATGTGTTAACAACGATTCTACTCCAGTTTTCCAGCATTTACCTCTTCTAATGCAACATCATTTCATAATAATTGAACTATCATTTTGATTGCATTCACTCTTCTCCTTTGATTTGTCATCTTTTCCTTAATTGCGTGCGTACATAAAATCCAAACTTAGGCACATTTCTAACTTTCTCCATACTACACATCATTAATCACTTGTAAAGTCATTTATAACTATTTTATTTCCCTCTTTTTTTTTCTATCATCCTTTATTTCATCGTCCATAAGTATATCCTCAATCCATTTAAAATTAGAGAAGCAGAATCATCAAAAAATTTAATCTCAATATCATAGACATATTATTACGCTAAATCATAACTTTTATCACATTTCAAATCCAAGTCTAACCTTTCACATTCATAGAAAAGTTATTTCCTTTAACCGGGCTTGTACACTTTAGTCTCGTAACTCTTATCACTTTTAATCGACATTCATCTCATGTCCAAATTTGACCTCTCCAGGCTATATAAAATTTCGTTTTCTTTCAACTCAGTTTATACACTTTAGGTCTCATTATTCATTTTGATATCACTTCTTTCCTTAAGCAGCCCATGCCAATGTATTCACATTCCTATCACATTCGAGGATTTATTACCACAGTGCAATATGAATATCATTTTCCATTATTCTTTTCCCATTTCTCACTGCCCATAAACCTTCAGTGGCTCACATTGTAGTATATCATCACTTTTCTCACACTTAAACATTTAACACATGCTCATACGTATGACTCATACTCATGCGACTCAGACTAGGGATCAGTTGCCACTGTCTGCTATGTCATAACATAAATGCATGTAATTTGACTCCTATTTCAGACACGACCCATATAAGATAGTAATTCTGGGCTCTGATACCACACAAATGTAACACCCCACTCTCGCATGACCTGAACCCGACATCAATGGTGATATCCGAGTCCGTGCCCTGCGAGCGAGGGTGGCGTGCTAAATCACTTAGTCAAAAACTCAGTATAAAATTTTTTTTCTTAAGAAAAAGCAAAATCAAGAATCGTAACTTTGGGCCCACTTTTATTTACAAACATTTTCATTTACAAGAGTTGCCAAATTTTTTTTTTCACAAACTAGAATTTCGATTTGCACATTCCAAAAACAAATCACATTACACTATGATCAATCTCTTTTGCAAACCTTTTTCCAATTAGTAAGTTATACACACCAAATATATTCAAATACACTAAATACAATACTTTGCAAAAAATACAATTCAGTGCGAAAAGAAAAAGACACAAGGCAGACGTGAACTGATCCCGACTTCTAGCTTTCCTTTGTATACAGTAATTATACTCCCGTTTACCTAACGGGGTATTCTTCAAATCCTGAAAAATAATTGCAAATTTTGGGTGAGTTTTGCGAACTCAGTGAGTGATCATCATCGATGGCTTACCCAGTCACATAACACATAACTCATACATTCCACATTCACATTCACATTATTCACATTCGATACACTTAATCATTCATACTATGCATATGCAATGCACATGAGACTCACTTTTTATTTGTTATTTTGTTGTGATCAAGTGCCTAAGCTGTCCCATGTAGTGCTCATTAATAACTGTCCCTTATCTATTTGGAGGATACAGGGCTCATTAAGCATTGAGCCTGAGGCTCTGAATCACTTAAGAGCTCGAAGCTCATTTTCACTCGTTGAGCTTAAAGCTCTGATCGGTGGCTACTCTGGTCATAACAACCATTATATTTCATACACTTATGCAATGAAATGCATCAATCCCATACACTCACTTTCATATGTCATCAGACCGTAGTCTGGCACTCAACAGTAGAGTTCATAAACATATCTCATACATATGCAATTTCACATTCAAAACCCATTTGTCAACGGACCGTGGTCCGGCACTTATCACATATAAAGCACATTTAAAAACACATTTTTCAATGACATTAAATACACATAGGTCATCCAATTCACATTCAAGTAGCACTTCGATATCACAACTCAGTATCACAATCATCGGACCTCCTGTCCGGAACCCAATAATCAATCACAGTCAGTAATCAATTTATACAAAATGAAACAAAACAGAACAAAGAATAAAATGAGACCATCTCGGTCTACTCACAGCATGCTCCAGATTAGCAATTGCTACAAAATTCTAGAAACGCCTGACTGCGGACTTTTAACCTGCACAACCCATTTATGCAATAAGTTGCACACACATTAATAATTTTGCGCAATTATAAGCATTCATTCATGCACATATATGTACAATGCATATTCGTTATCATCCCGTTATTATTCCATAAATATCATCAGAAACCCATTCCCATATCCAAATTCACTTATTCCTAGGTTTAAGCCTCACTAAAGTCATTAACCTTGCAATTTATTGCTCATAGACATATTTCAATTTTTCTGAAACACATATTTCGGGTCTACTGTTCCCGATCAGTGAGACCATCAACATCTAATAACCTAGGCAACCTATCTTTAATAAAAATGTTCCCTTATGTCTTAGGAATCCATGGACACCAAAATTTCTTAATTCGGATCTCTATAGGTTCGGTTATTGGCAAAACACTGACCCTCCGATTAGAGAAGTGTCTTACTAATCCAATGCTTCGAAAATCAGGTAAATCAGAGATCGGACAAAAAAGTTATACGCAAAAGAGTGGGGGAAGGTCAGGTGAGCCGACGAGCCTCGCCGCATGTGCGACTGCTCACTGGCCGACTCATCCCAAGGAGTGGCTCGCGATCGCAAGTCGGCTCAAAATGAAACGCTCGCGATCGCGACGGCTCGCGACGCGACGCTGTCGAGGCCAGGAGGCTGCGATTTTATATTTTCCCTCTTTTTTTTTCATTTTTGCCTATTTTCCCTCTCTCCTTACACAATGCATAACGTTTCACAAAAGTGTCCAAAATTGAAAATTTTGGTATCAATGGAAAGATAACAGAAAGCGCTACATTTTCCATGCAGAACTCACAGTTAAATTCCAACTCTATGGGAGTCAAAATCCCAATCAAAGTTACTAACCAATAAATGTCATCCTAAACAATAACACATCTTCTAAAAATCATATCTTCCTATTACATTGGCCAAAATTTCCAAGATTTATATCAATGAAAATATCATAACACAATCTACAACTTTCATGAAAAACTTGGAAGCCAATTCAACCTCTAAAAGGGTCAAAATCTCAATCACATTTTCTGCCCATATAAATTTCATCCTAAACAGTAACACAATCTTCTAAAAATCAGAACTTCCTATACCATTGTCCAAAAATTACATACTTTATAGCAATGGATAGATCAGAACCCATTCTACAATTCTCATGAAGAACTTAAAAGCAAAATCTACCTCTAACTAAATTCTCACATGATTGTGACTGCCCTGTTAAAGATTGTCAAATTTTAACTAAACCATATCCACATTTCAATCACTCATAACTATCAATTCCCATGTCGAAAAATAGCACATTTTATGGTGATATAAAGCTATCAAGAAGAGCTACAACTTTCATGAAGACCAACTTAGAAAAATCAGCCTAAATAAATATAGAAAAATTTTCCAAAGTTTCAGATCACATATTCAACTTTAGTGTCACTAAAGGTGCACTATTCATTCCTACCCACATTGCCATATTCAAGTCAACATTTGGGATTCTTCAAGCCAAAATTGCACATCACTTCCTTCACAAGAAATGTAGCCAAACACATCTAGTTTAATTCAAGCTAAACCTCATCGCTTTTGCATAACCACATAAAAAGTTATGGCAAAAACATAGAAACATACACACATCCAAATTTCTAGCTTTTCAACATAACTCAACTTCAATCACTTCCATATCAATTCTACACCAATAACCACTCAAATTAGTCAATATAGCAACCAAAATCAAAACAAAACCTCCACTTGAATAATTATCCACAAAATGGTAGCAACAACACTCAATCATCCCTCCTTTTCCCACACTATCTCTAATTTCCATTCATCCCATTATACATAACTAATCATTCATCAATCAACAAGCAAGTTACATACCCATATTCACCAAACACAATTTCCATGCAATTAAGGTTAAAGAACATCACAAATAATTTTTTTAACTACAAATTCATCATATAAACATGCTTCTTACGTAATCAAGCTTCCAAATCTTCTATTCTTCAAAAGCTCACAAACTCTCAAACTCTCTCCACCATACACGATCATCATCACCACTTGAGGGGGTGAGGTTTAGGTTGGATTTTTAGTGAACCAAGGAAGAGAAAGCAAGGTTTAAGGAGGAAGAAAAGATGGGTAAAATTTCAAAACAAACAAAAAAGAAGAAAGCTACGAAGATGATGGAGGAGTTTTCACTTTTAACCCACTTTAAACCACCTTTCACTTTATAAAAGAAGAGCCATCGAGAATGACCCAGAAGAAGAGTGATTTTTATAAAACAAAGAGTAGCAAGGTGGCATGTTAGGCTAGTGACAAGTGTCACTTGCCACATGTCACATTTTGAAGCTCTTTCCAACTAAATCATATTTCTACTCCAATTCACCCCCAAATTCCAATGGCTCAAATAAATAAATTCTAAAATAATGTACCTAATTTTTCAGTGCCATTGGATAGTCAACTACCGGTAGACACTCAATCTGCCACTTGACATTTTTCCTAGTCCAGAAATTTCACCGAAATTTCAGAAAAATAATTTCTAAAATTCTAAAGAAATTCAACAATCACAAAGACCCTCTCCAACACAATTTTTCATACACACCAATCACATTTATTTACATTCACATTTCTTCACACTTATACCGAGAAATGTCAAGAATACATGTACAGTCATTTTCATGTGCCAAAATTCACTATTCATAAGTATGCAGATGATTATGCATGAGCATGTAAAGGCAATTTTTAATGCTCATTAGCCCCTCAAAATTTCTATTTTACCCTTCCCATTGGTAATGGGATATTACACACTTAACCGCAAATAACATTCTCACATCATTCCCAATGAGCAGAATTTCATCAACATACAAGATTAGGAAAATAACCTTACCTTCTTGTATTCTTTTATAAACACAAGGCTCATCTAGGTTTTGTGTGACCTAGATGCTTGCTTAAGTTCATAAATGGACCTTTGCAACTTGTAAACATTATACTCATTACCTGGCTCAATGAATCCTTCTAGTTGGGCCATATAAATGGTCTCCTCAAGATCCCCATTAAGAAATACAATCTTGAAATCCATTTGTCATATTTCATAATCGAAATAGGCTGCTATGACCAAAAGAATCTTGATGGACTTAAGCATAGAAACTGGAGAAAAAGTCTCCTCATAGTCTATACCCTCTTTTTGAGTATAGCCTTTAGCTACCAATCTAGCTTTAAAGGTCTCTACCTTTCCATCCGATCCCCTTTTCCTTTTGTAGATCCATTTACACCCTATGGCTTTTAGACCTGGTGGTAGTTCTATAAGGACCCATACTTCATTAGTGTACATGGAATCTATTTTCGATTCCATTCCCTTGAGCCATTTTTCTGCATCAACATTATTAATAGCCTGTGTATACGTAATGGGATCTGTTTCTTCTTAGTCTGAGATGGCAATTAAGCCTTCTCCTAGATTCAGATACCTATCTGGCTGTCTCACAACCCTCCCACTACGTCTAGGAACAACTTGATGTTCATGTTGCACTTCTGATTCAACTCTTGAATCCATTTCGACATCTCGTCCTGTCATATCCAAAACAACTCTTGGTTTGAATGAAATAGCTAACTCCTTTAGTACTACTTCACTTCTTCCTTTGTGATTTATCACAAACTGTTCCTTTAAGAAGGTCACGTTTGTCGACACAAATACCTTCCTGTCCTGAGGACTGTAAAAATAGTACTCTCCAGTTTCTGTAGGATATCCTACAAATAGACATACTTCTGAACTTGGTTCCATCTTTGTAGATTCAAGCTTTAGAACATGGGCTGGGCAGCCCCAAGTCCTCAAGTGCCTCAATGAAGGCACTCGGCTAGTCCACAACTCCCTAGGTGTTTTAGGCACTGATTTGGATGGAACAAAGTTAAGAAGATACGTCTCTATTTGTATGGCATATCCCCAGAATGATTCTGGAAGGCTA
Organism: Erythroxylum novogranatense; assembly: GCA_029891385.1. NCBI lineage: Eukaryota > Viridiplantae > Streptophyta > Magnoliopsida > Malpighiales > Erythroxylaceae > Erythroxylum > Erythroxylum novogranatense. The sequence goes on along the minus strand of CM057233.1, from coordinate 32,807,666 downwards.
GCGTAGGACATCATTGATCTTACCATTTCTAATAGAGTTCTATTTCTTCTCTCTGCTACACCATTCTATTGAGGTGTTCAAGCAGCTGACAAAATGGAAACAATTCCATTGTCAATTAAATATTGCTGGAACTCTCCAGATAAATACTCAACACCTCTATCTGATTGAAGTTGTTTTAATGGCTTTCCTAGTTGTTTCTCAACTTCAGCTTTGAATTCTTTGAACTTTTCAAAGGATTCACTCTTTTTATGCATCAAATACAAATAGCCATGTCTTGAGTAATCATCTATAAAGGTTATGAAATATTCATAACCTCCTCTAGCTTGTACGTTCATGAGCTCACACACATCAGTAATTACTAGGTCCAACGTAGATTCAGATCTGTTTCCTTTAGAAGGAAATGAGGCTTTGGTCATTTTTCCTTCAATACAAGATCCACAGGTGAGTAATGGATCACTATCCTAACCCATAAGGATCCCATCCTTTATTAACCTATCAAGTCTTCTCTGATTGATATGACCCATTCTTAAGTGCCACAGATACTTTGAATTAATACTAGAGACATTGGATTGTCTTGATTTTATCAATTTTGTGGTGTTTAGTGAGTTTGTCATAGGTTCTATAAAGAACAATCCCTGTTTAATTATTGCATCACAAATAAAGTCCTTATTCTCATATACTGAAACAACTTTTTCAAAATATAAGGAATAAACATATTTTATTAGAAAAAAAAGAAATCATGTTCCTTACAATCATTGGCATGTTATAAACATCCACCAAATATAACCTATGACTACTAGGAAAGTCCAAGATAACTGCTGCCACTGATTCTGCTGAAACATAGGAACCATCTGCTATCTTGACTTGAAATTGGCCTTTAGGTAGTCTTCTCCTTTGCTGGAACCCCTGCAAAGAATTGCAAACATGGTTAGTGGCCCCTGAATCTAATATCTAAGAAATAGATAAATCTGCCACATTTCTAGTTCCTAACAAACTTAGGAAACCCATACCTTGTTTGCTTTTGAGGGACTCAAGGTAGACTAGACAATTTCTTTTCCAGTGGCCCATCTCATCACAGTGGAAACACTTTCCCTTGATATTCTCTTTGGCCTTCTTTTTCATGGGTTGGGCCTTGACCCTGTTTGGGCCTTCTTTTTCATTAGACTCTTCTTCCTTTGCTTGTTCTTACCCTTAGGCTTAAAAGAAGATGCTGCATTAGCTTTGGGCCTATGAGCCTTGATATTGTAGGCTCATTACCTGTGAAATACGTTCATATTGAAGAACAATGTCAAGGTTACGTCTCCATTCATTAAACATTGTCTCTGTTTTCCAATTTGTTATTAGTCAAGAGCAAGGTGAGTGGATTCATTTTGTGGTTGATTATGTTCGGAAACGTAAATTATTAAAACATGAACATACTAGTCAACAATAATGGAACTTTATATAAAATCATGATACATGTATGCATGATGATAGATTTAACAAAACTTAAAAAAATTTAAAGCATTATACGACGGTTATTTTTCTTATCTATAACAGACTAAGTGACGGTGGGCCATCTTATCCATTAAAAGAAAAACTAGTACCCTCCCACTCCAAAAACTACCAAGCATCTCATGTCTAACTTTTTGATAAGCATCATAATTTGGTCCATACTTTTACCAACAGAGCTATGGTGGGCAGTTTATTGATAAAAAATGTTGAGTGTTTAACCATTTGATTCGTTCACTAAAGATACCTGCAAACCATGCCTCGATGGGAGGTCACATTTTCTACCAATAAGTGGACTTATCCTTAAGGAGACCAAAACCATGCAAGATCTAGGATTCATGCCCTCCGATGGGGAGTAACATTTCACCACATGCAAATGGGCCATCATTTGGAGACCGTGGACTCTCACATGAGCATCCTCTCCCACTCAATCTTTTAGGGCTTTAACATTTAAATACCATCTTGTCTAGATGTAATTTATTATCCATCTTATATTGTTTCACTATATATCTCATACATAATGAACGCATGGCAAGGCTTAGGGTTGGCAATTTTCTAAATGACATGCAATCACATAATATCACTTATTATTTGCATTCATTTCTCCATTTGTCACATGAACTAATTAAACCATTTTTGATTGTCCATCCTAGAAAAAAAAATAATTACAAGCCTTGTAGGCCCAAAATATTCTTCTTAGACTTGGATCTTTCGCTTCGAACTCTTCGCTCACATGATCCGGCCCAATCGGTAAAAAGTGCGTAATGGCTTTACTTTTCAACTTAAAAAAGGATTTTCATAAAATCGAATTTTTGCCCATTAGAAAACAAAATTCAGCACTTGTTTTTCACCAAAACCGAAACTTATGGATATTACTAGCACTTGTAAAAAAATGAAAATTTGTTACAACAAAATTTATGCAACCAAAACTTTGTTAAAACAAAATTCCAGCACATTTGTTTTCTAAAAACTGAAAAATAGCTAAGACACCATAACCATAACCGAAACATTACGTCTTCATTTCTTCAATCCATGGCTTTTTCATCTTCATCATTACATGATTTTTTACATTACATAATCAAAGTAAACATAAAAATAAAACCAAGGAGGAAACATGGTGATGATAGACCACCCTCCTTATTACAACCAAATGAAGAAATCTTACAAGTAAATTTAACTTCTATGGACAACCAAAAGAGCAACACATACATCATATATATTTCTATCACATAAAAATATGCAGTATACAAAAAATAATTGTCAACCTATGCATCAACCATATAGGAACCGAAATCATGCATTAGAAACTAGCTATGATACCAATTGTTGGATTGGAAAACGAAAGCATGCTATATTTGGAGAACCAGTAGATTTCAAAACTTTTTAGAAATCATATTTGCAGCGGAAGCAACATATCCAAATCATCATGCCAATCCATACATGATGTAACATCTTATCACTGATGGGAAGGATAAAATAGTAATTTGAAACGGGTTATGAGTGTTTAGAATTGTCTTGGTATGTTCATGCATACACATACATGTAAATAATGATTTTTGCACATGTAAATGATTGTACATGCATTGGTGACATTTTCCCAGTATATTTTCATAAATGTGATTTTTGTGAAAAATATGATTTTTGTACTTGAAAAGTAAATTGGAGTGGGTTTTTGTGTGTTTTGAATTTTGAGAGAATTTTAGAAATTTTTCTAGAAATTTTCGAGGTATTTTTCCATACTAGGAAAACTGCCATGTGGCAGACTGAATGGTTATCGATAGTAAAAAGTACTGTCCAATGGCACTGGAAATTAGAGACATGATTTTAGAAAATTTTAATTTTAAGCCATCGAAATTTTGGGGAGAAATTGGACTAGAAATTGGAAGTGAATTGGAAGAAACTAGGTGAGCAAATAAGAGTTTGACATGTGGCAAGTGACATGTGTCACTTGCCTAACATGCCACCATGCCTCCTTCATTTATTAAAACCCCTCTTTTCTTTGATCATATACGGTACTTCATATTAGAAAGGGCTTAAAAGTGTGTTAAATGAAAGTTCATTCTCTATCAACATCGTAGCTCTCCTCCTTCTTGCTTTCTTTTGGCATTTTGCTCATCCTTTCTTCCTCCTTTCACCTTGCTTTCTTTTCCTTAGGTTCATAAAAAACCTAAACCTTCTACCCCCCTCAAGTGGATGATGGTCGTGGGTGTTGGTGGAAGTAGAGAGCCGGTGCTAATTTTGAAGACTTGAAGTTTTGGAAGCTTAATGAGGTAAGAAAGATGTTCTATATCATGGTTTTGTAGTTAATTAAATTATTTGTAATGTATTTAAAGTTAATTGCATAGAAATTGTGGTTGGAATATATGGGTGTGTGTGTGTGAAATTATTGTTTGATTGATGATGAATGATGTTGAATGAGGTGTAGGTGAATTGAGTTGTTTTGGATTGCTTTTAATGATGTTAGATGAGTGTGAATTAAAGGAAAAAGATTGAGTGTGTGTGCTGCAATTTTATGGACTAAAGTTCAAGGATAGGTTGTGAGTTAGTTATGGTAGATATATGAAGTGAATTGAATGAGAATTGGTTTAGAAATGGTATGGAAGAGGTAGAAATTGAGTTAGGTTGAGAATCTGGAAAATTGGATTTATATATGTTTCAATGTTTTGGTCATAACTTTTTATATGGTTATGATATTGAGATAAGGTTTGGCTTGAATTAAACTTGAGAAGTTTGGATAGAATTATTATGAGGAAGTGCTGTCCAATTGTGGCTTGAAGGGTTCTGAATTTTGGCTTGAAAGTGGGAAATATGTGTAGGGTGGATAGTGCCATGTTTATGATTCTAACATTGAAGACCTGAAACTTTGGGGAATTTTTCTAGGCTAAAGTAGACAGATTTTGCAAAATTGGTCTTCATGAAAGTTGAAGATTTTCTTGTTAGCTTTCTATTGCCACTAAGTATGACATTTTTCTATTTTGAGGTGGAAAGTTATGCATTGTTAACTTTCAGATGGTTTTCCAAAGTATTGATGTGTTTTGAGTGTGAAATGTCTCTAAGTATGGGTTTTGTGGTTATTGTGCTTTGAAGCTAATTCTGGACTATTATGGTTTAAATTAGCTCAAGTGATCTTATGGAAAGTTATAGAAGAATGTCTTAGCTTTGTAATGAGGTATAATATGCTAATTTTGGATGTAAGAATTGTAAGTTATGGATTTTTAAAATATGGATATGGTTTAGGTGATATGCTGATTTAACAATCTTTAACAGGGCAGCCACAATCATGGGAGAATTTGACCTAGTTAGAAGTGGAATTTGATTCTAAGTCCTTCATGAGAATTGTAGCATGTTTTCTGATATTTTCATTGATAGAAAGTATGGAATTTTTGGACAATGGGATTGGAAGTTTTGAGTTTGAGAAGATTATGATACTATTAGGATGACATGTGCAGGGCAGAAACTTTGATTGAGATTTTGACCCATTTAGAGGTTGAATTTGCTTTCAAGTTGTTCATGAAAGTTGTATAATATGCTCTGATATTTCTTTTGATATAAAGCTTGGATTTTTTGGCAAAGGGAATGGGAAGATATGATTTTTGGAACAATGTTGTACTGTTTTGGAAAATTGTGATTAGGAAGAAACTTTGATTGAATTTTTGACACCCTTAGGGATGAAATTGGTTTGTTAGTCCTTCATGGAACTTGTAGTTTTTTTGTGATCTTTCCAATGAGACCTTATTTTTCAAGTTTGGACACTGGTGTGAATAGTTATGCATTGGGAGAGAAGAGAAGGAAAATTGGAGGAGAAGAGAATGGAAAAAAAATGAATTTGGCAGGCGAGGGACTGACCCTCGCCCTCGTGAGGGCGACTTGCGAGGGGTGAGCGTTAAGCTCGTCGCAGCGACGGCTTGCCCAGTCTCGCGAGTCTGCGTGCGAGGAAGAGGAATTTTTTTTTAATTTTTAATTTTTGTTTTATTTTTATTGTCTCTAAATCAACCAATTGCATTCTTTTGTAAGTAATTTTGTCATCCGACCTCCGATTGACCTGATTCTTGAGGCATCGGATTCGTGAGATATTAATTTCATTTCTATGTGAAATTGTGAATTTTTGGAGATGAAAGTGTCATTGATTGATTAAGGCAAAGTGAGAGGACCGATCGATTATTTTTTTGGTCCGTGTTTTAGCAATAATTGGACCTATAGAGATCCGAATTGAGTGATTTTGGTGTCTATGGATTCCTACTGGATAGAGAAATTTTTCTATCAAGGAGTGGTTGCCTAGGTTACCCTATGTGGATTAGCTCATCGATCGGGAGGAGTAGACCCGAAAGTATGGTTTTAGAAAAATTACAATAAGCATAAATGACGAAATTAAGGATTTTAGTGCGGCTAAACCCTAGGCATACCTGAGTTGTGATAACGGAATGGTTTTTGAGATAGAATTTATAGAATGATACCAGGATAGTCATGAACATGCATTATACATATATGTGCATTAATGATTATAATTGTGCAAAATTATTAATGTGTGTGCAACGTATTGAATGAATAGGTTGTGCAGGCTAAGAGTTCGCAGTCAGGTGTTTCCAGAATTTGGAAGCAATGCTAATCTGGAGCGTACTGTGAGTAGACCGAGATGGTCTTATTTCATCCTTTATTCTGTTTTATTTTATTTTGTATAAATTAATCACTGGATATGGATTGATTTTATTGAGTTCCTGACAGGAGGTCCGATGATTGTCATACTGAGACTATATGATAGAAGTGCTACTTGTATGTGACTTTGAGAACTACTTGCTTATGATATGATAAATTGTGACCCATGCATTGATTGTGATATAATAGTGTCACATGAGCATCTCATATGCATTTGATTAAATCTACTTGATTGAGTGAAAGGCGAAATGCCTTTGCTTATGTGAAAAATAAAGGTGTTGCTTATGTGATCATATGATATTTTGAGTAATGTGAAATTATGAAATAAGTGTGATGTGATTGATACGTGTCGGACTACGGTCCGATAATATGTGAAAGTGAGTGGTAGTGACTGATGCATCACATGGCATAAGAGCATGAAATATAATGGCTTTTGTGACCAGAGTCGCCACCGATCAGAGCTTTAAGCTCAACGAGTGAAAATGAGCTTCGAGCTTATAAGTGATTCAGAGCCTCAGGCTCAATGTTTAATGAGCCCTATATTCACCAACGGATAAGGGACAGTTATTAATGAGCCCTACAAGGGACATTTTAGGCACTCGGTCACAGCAAAATAATAAATGAAAAGTGAGTCGCATATGCACGTATCGAATATGAATAATATGGATGTGAAATTCTGTAAATGTGTGAATGTGAAATATTGTGAATGTGCACTATGAAATAAAGTGAGATGTATGATTATTGTGTTATGTGACTGGGTGAACCATCGATGATGGTCACTCACTGAGTTCGCAAAACTCACCCAAAATTTGCAATTATTTTTTAGGACCCAGAAGAATACCCCGTTAGGCAACGACCGTATAACATCTGCATGTGAGTGAGAGAAGAGGTCGAGATCAGTTCGCGTCTACATTAGTGTCTGATAAAATTGTATTTTCTGAATTTTTGTACAAATGATTAGGTCAATTTGTAAAGTCAACGGATTGAATTAATTTGTATTTATGAAAAGGGCCCCCGTGGTCATTGTATTTACCGGTGATTTATGTATGGTAATGATTTCCCACATAGTGTATGCTTGTGTTTTGAAAAAAAAAATTATGCTGAGTTTTGACAGAGTGATGTAGCATGCCACCCTCACAGGGCACGGACTCGGATATCACCATTGATGTCGGGTTCAGGACATGCGGGAGTGGGGTGTTACACATGATATGCTATAAGGATAATAATAAACATAAACAAGATGAAGAGTATTACCGACTCTTTTGCTACAGCTTTAATTCCTCATTGCGCTATCCGCTCCTTCTTCTTGGATCCAAAACCTTTGCTTTTGAATCTTTTCCTTTAGTAATCTATCTTCTCCTTGTTGTTGTATCTTCAACCAATTTGATTTACCTCTTGTTCTTCTAGGACAATTTGGTTAACAAAATCCTTTGGTGGGAAAGGAGAAGAAACATTTTGGAGGAGTACTGTTTTAGAAGAAAGAAGGAAACAATGAGACACTTCTCATGAAATTTTTAATTTTTTCATGCAATATAGGAGAGAGAGTGATGAAAATTGTAAGAACACTTCATTCACTCTCACACTTTCGGTTAACAACAAAGGAAAGAATAGTCTTCCATCCAATGCATCATTTCTTGATTTAATCAATCATAAAGTGTTAAGTCAAAATGACTTTACATAAAAAAGATTTTGATGTATAAAAAACAAAGAGAGTTCATATACAAGAAAAACAAAGCAGACGCAGACGCAGACGCAAATACAAAGCAGACGCAGACGCAAAAGCAAAGCAAACGCATACGCAAATGCTAAGCAGACGCAGACGCAAATACAAAGCAGACGCAGACGCGCAAAAGCAAAGCAGACATAGACGCAAATGCAAAGCAGACGCAGACGCAAAAGCAAAGCAGACGCAAATGTGAAGCAGATGCAGACGTAGTAAAGAAACAGACACAAGAGTCAGTTCGAGTTAGTTATAGAACTCAACTGATTAACCGTTTCTTTAAAGATTAAAAATTCAAGATTCAAGAATCAAGAAGCAGCTAGAGAAGAAGGCTATAAATTCAAGTCGAAGTCGAAAACTGAAAAGCTGCTGATCTTAGAAAAATTACACAAAGTGAAAAAGCGATTAAGTGCAAACTAGCTGAGTGCTATCTTCTCAGAATAAAGTGTTCAAATATTTTCTCTGAAAAGAAAAGGTGTACAGATAACTGCAGAGGCTAAGTGTGAAAGAATCTGGTTGTAGAGACTGAAGAGGCTCGTGAAAGAATACTTGTAACGATTGAAGAGATAGTGAAATCTCGTAAGAAACTCGAGGATCGGGCGTAGCCCACGGTTTGGGGTGAACCAGATAAATCCGCGTGTCTACCACTCTTACTCTCTATCTCGTTTTAGTTTCAAATTTTTCATTACTTACTGTTCATATTCATGGTATTGAGAAGTTTGATCAATCGGAATAAATAAAAATTCTGTAGAGTTTTTTACTCCTAACAAGTAATTCTGAAAAGACTTATAAAGAGGGGAATACACAATTCAACCCCCCTTCTCGTGCATTCTATTATTGTTTTCTAAGTGTTGTATTAACTTGTGATTCACTTCAATTGGTATCAGAGCAAGGTATCCAAGAATCACTTTGGCGAAGTGTGGATTAAAGATAATGGCGGAGTCACATGTATACATCGTTGAAGGAGCCTCAGTCACTAGACCTCCAGCATTCAATGGAGAAGACTATCACTACTGGAAAGATAGGATGCGGTTATTCATCGAATCTACTCATGTTGACCTTTGGGACGTTATAAAGAACGGACCTTACACACCTGTAGATGAAGAAGGCAATTCTATTCCACTAATGTATGGACGGTGATCGAGAAAACAAGAATACAGTTAAATTCAAAGGTGAAATTTTTCTTGACATGTGCCCTAAGCAGGAGCGAGTATGACAAAGTGCACGGTTGTGACACTGCAAAAGAGATGTGGGACACATTGTCTATTGCTCACGAAGGCACAAGCCAAGTTAAAGAATCCAAGATAAGTATTCTTGTGCATCAATATGAACTTTTCAGGATGGAAGATGAAGAATCTATTGATCAAATGTTTGGAAGATTTCAAACAATTGTCAATGGATTGAAAGCTCTTGGAAGGACATAAAACAATCAAGATCATGTTGAAAGATTCTAAGAAGTCTTCCTAAGAGATGGAGACCTAAAGTTACTGCGGTCTGAAGCCAAAGACTTGAGCGTGTTAATCTTTGGATGAGTTGTTGGGATCCTTAAAGATTCATGAAGTAGAACTCAACGTCAAGACAAGCCCAAGCGAGATAAGTCAATAGCACTGAAGGCCGGACAAAAGAATCATAAGACTCAGAAAAGGAGGAAGTCATCAAAAGCGTTGAAAATTGAAGAATCAAAGGATGATAACTCCACCAATCCGAATCGAGTCAAGTGATGAAGATGACGAATTATCTTTCATTTCCGAAAGATAAGACGATGTGGAAGAAAAGCCCGAGGGAACCAGATGTTCGAAAGAATGGGAAAGATGAAGCTAAACCAGAAGTCTTCTATCATTTGCTACGAGTGCAACCAGCCTGGACACTACAAGTCCGAATGTCCTACTCTAAAAAAGAAACCAAAGAAGAGTAGAGAAGGCAAGAAAAGCATGATGACACATGGGAGGACCTAGATTCATCTGAATCGACATCTGAGCTCGAAGTCATCGTAACATGCAAACATTTGCCTAATGGTCGAGGAAGATAGTGATGAGTAGGTAAAATCAGATTATGATAATTTGCATGATGCCTATTCAGAATTGTTAGAAGATTCTCATGCTATTCTTAAACAGTACAAGCTGTTAAAGAAGAAGTATGTAGAAAATATTAGACATACTGAGGTGATAGAGAGAGAAAATGTTTGTTTAAAGAAATAATTAGAAGATAAAAGAAAATTGTAGCGGATCGTAAGAGATTAATCAACTTAAACTAAGGATTAAGAATTTATCAGTTGATTTAGCTACTTTCACAGAAAGTACAAAGAAAAAGAATGAGATGATTGGAAAATGTAGACATCCAAGTGATAAGATTGGATTAGGGTTTACAGGAAACAAGATTCAGTCTCGTAAAAAATCTGTCATTCAAAAAAGAAGATATAGGATGATTCATTTTAATCAACATTCTAATAATATGCATCATAGATCACATCATATGCATACTCCTAACCATAAAGGATCCAAGAAAATTTGGGTACCAAGAAATAAAATAGTTTCTCCTGCAAATATCCTTCCTTGGAAGATACGGCAAGCACCATTGGTATTTAGACAGTGGATGCTCGCGACACATGACGGGAAGAAGGTCTATGTTCCTAGACCTTCAGTATAAGAAGCGAGGATCAGTAACTTTCGGAGACAACCAGCAGGGCAAAATTATTGGGATCGGGAAAATAGGTAAGGATTCCTTTTCATGCATAAATAATGTACTGCTTGTTGATGGTCTAAAGCATAACTTGATTAGCATCAGTCAATTGTGTGATTCTGGTTTCACAGTTACATTCAATCAAAATCTTTGCGAAGTCAGAAACAAAGATGGGTCTATACTTTTCTCTGCTAAGAGAATAAATAACATTTACAAAATCAATTTAGAAGATTTTCAAAAACAAAATATTTCATGTTTTCTATCTTCTGAAGAAGAAAGACTAATCTGGCATAAAAAGCTAGGTCATGTCTCTTTGAAACATATTTCAAAATTGGTAAAACATGATTTGGTAAGAGGTTTGCCAAAAATAAGTTTTGACAAAAAACTTTTCTGTGAAAATTGTTTGAAAGGAAAATAAGTTAAAACCTCTTTCTCTTCTAAAAGTTTTGTAACCTCATCAAGATCTTTAGAACTGTTACATATGGATTTATTTGGTCCTACAAGGACCTTAAGTCTTAGCGAGAAGAAATATGGACTCGTCATTGTTGATGACTTTACTCGATTTTGTTGGATATTGTTTTTATCACACAAAGATGAGTCTTTTAAATGCTTTAGAATCTTATCCAGAAAGTTACAGAATGAAAAAGGAATGTCCATAGCCAGTATCAGGAGTGACCATGGTGGAGAATTTGAAAATGAGAAGTTTAGAGTATACTGTGAGGAGAATGGAATTTCCCACAACTTCTCAGCCCCTAGAACTCCACAACAAAATGGAGTTGTTGAAAGAAAGAATAGGACGATTCAAGAGATGGCAAGGACAATGCTATGTGAGACGAATCTTCCTAAGTATTTCAAGTGTAGTCGTGAATACAACATGCTATATGCGTAATGTGATCATGTTACACCTATGTTGAAGAAGACTCCTTACGAGTTATGGAATGGAAGAAGACCAAGCATATCCTACTTTCATCCATTTGGGTGCAAATGTTCCATTTTGAATACGAAAAAGCTGTTGGATAAATTCGATTCGAAGACCTATCCAGGAATCTTCCTAGGCTACTCATTATCGTCTAAAGCGTTTCGAGTTTACAACTTGACTTCAAAGTCTGTTGAAGAGACGATCCATGTCAAGTTTGATGATAATTCTCAACCCCATAAGGAAGATGACGTGGAGAATGAAGGTACTTCAAAGAACTTAGATGATACCTCAGAAACTCCCTCGTCAGACACTCATGAGAACAAGATTGAAGATATTCCAGAAACTATAGAACTAAGACGAAATTGGAGATATAAAAGTTCTCATCCAGAAGAACTAGTTATCGGTGACACCTCGAAGGAGTTAGACAAGGTCCAGATTCGTAAGAGAAGCTAATGTAGCTTTTATCTCCAAGTAGAGCCTAAGAAGGTCGAGGAAGCTCTTCAAGACGAAGCTTGGGTGTTAGCCATGCAAGAGGAGCTGAATCAATTTACTAGAAATAACGTCTGGTCCTTAGTCCCAAAACCTTTCAAAATCCATTATTGGAACCAGATGGGTTTTCAAGAATAAGTTAGACTAATCGTGAAGAGTGAGTCGTAATAAGGCTAGATTAGTAAAGACAAGGCTATAATCGGCAAGAAGGAATAGACTACAATGAAACATATGCTCCAAAGCGAGACTTGAAGCTATAAGGATTTTGTTAGCATATGCGACCTGTCATGATATAAAGTTGTTTCAGATGGATGTTAAGAGTGCATTTCTGAATGGTTTTATAGATGAAGAGGTGTATGTGAAACAACCACCTGGCTTTGAAGATGTTAAAAAACCAGACTATGTCTATAGACTTTACAAAGCCTTATACGATCTGAAGCAAGCTCCTAGAGCTTGGTATGATCGTCTGAGTACCTTCCTAATAGAGAATGGTTTCAGTAGAGGTCAAGTTGATAAGACGCTCTTTAGAAAGAGTTTTCAGAATGATTTTATCTTAGTACAGATCTATGTTGATGATATCATTTTTGGTGCTTCTTCAAAAGAGTTGTGTTTAAAGTTTGAGAGCTTAATGAAGAAAGAATTTGAAATGAGTATAATGGGCGAGTTAAAGTTCTTTCTTGGGTTGCAAGTTAGGCAGACCGAAGAGAAGATCTTCATTCATCAACAAAAGTATGTGAAAGAGTTGTTGAATAAGTTTGATGTGAATAATGTGAAGCCTATGGCAACTCCGATGCATCCTTCAATCCTTTTGTCGAAAGATGAACTTGGTAAGAAGGTGGATCAAACCCTATATAGAGGGATGATCGGCTTTTCATCAGATTCATGAAGTAGACCTGATATTCTATTCAGTGTATGCTTGTGTGCAAGATTTCAAGCTGATCCTAGAGAGTCTCATTTTATTGTTGTTAAAAGAATTTTGAGATATCTCGCAGGTACTACTGATCTTTTCTTAATGTTTGAGAAAGGTAAAGATTTCAGGTTAATTGGATATTGCGATGCGGACTATGCCGGAGACAGAATCGAAAGAAAAAGCACAAGTGTAGGATGCCATTTTCTCGGAGGAAATCTAGTCTCCTAGTCAAGCAAGAGACAAAGCTCAATTGCTCTATCAACCGCTGAAGCAGAATATATGTCTGCCGCAAGTTGCTGCTCACATACACTGTGGATCAAGTATCAGCTTGAAGAATATTCAGTGAAAGAGGAGGAGATTCCAATTTATTGCGAAAATACCAGCGCAATAAATCTATCAAAGAATCCAATTCAGCATTCCAGAGTGAAGCATATAGAAGTCAGACATCATTTCCTGAGAGATTATGTTCAGAGGAAAGTGGTGCTTTTACAGTTTGTTGAAACAGAACTTCAGTGGGAAGACATCTTCACTAAACCACTAAGTGAAGAACGGTTTCAGAAGATAAGACGCAATCTTAACATGGTGATGTTAAATGAGCAGTCAGGCTAAAGTAACGTGGAAACTAACGACGTTAGTTACATTGAGTTACAGCTGGTAACTTCTCTCACAAGAAAGACTTTTGGAGGGAAAAATCTGATAATCTCGATGTTCTTAATGATTCTAGAACCCACCGGACCATAACCCTATATGTAGACTGAAGATGAAATTATAACAGTCTTTTCATCATCTCCTGACGATTCTTTTCTGCTTTACCAATTCTCTTAAAAAACATTTTGCTCAAAAAGTTCTCCAGAAGATATTTTTCACTCTATACAATGGAAGCAGCCATGATTTATGGAAGACTTGTGGACTTTGAGTCACTAAGAAGAGACGGCATGGATGTAGAACCAGAAATCATAAGAGCTGGTTGGAAGAACTTCTTTCAGATACAAGAACCAGTCTATACGAATGAAGTATATGAGTTCTGGAAGAACGCTCATCTGATAGATAACACCATTGTATCCTCTGTAGAGAGAATATTTGTTCTTGTCACAAAGGATTTGATAAGGAAGGTGACCGACTGTCCATCAGTTGGTGAGAAATTGTCTACCAAGGCCGGATGGATGACCTCAGTCGGAATCAAAGAAGAAGATATCAAGAGGCAACTATTGTTAGAGTAGTGCCCTAAAGGCAATCCCCTTTAGCGCTTTTTGTTCATAGTCATGTACAGACTTTATGAATAAATAAAGAAAGGCATGTTTCATTTATTTGATGTTCTTTATGAATTGATATTGATCTTTAATCAAATTAATGAAGTCCATGATATAGGACATAGCATGAAGGAAATTATGATGTGATCATAATCCGAGATTCCTATCATGTGCAATTATGTCAAGATCTAAATTTTCCTAGTCATAGGATTAATGAGACTGCACTCATTAATCCGGACAGACTAACATATGTCATACTCCTTGATTGGATCAGCGGTGGATCTCGAAACTGTAAATATGAGATATTTAGAGTTGACATATGGATGCTTACTATTGGTAGTAAGTTCATTGATGACCTACCATGAGATCATCACATGGATTTAATGTCGCGATAATCTCATCATAAGAATGGTGCAAGTATCCTTAGACTTGAGGTACTCAAGGATATCTTGATATCGATCCCGCATTTACTGACTCCATTCCTTGTGGCCTTCCAGAGGTTACTCATAGGATGGTACTTGGGTACGCTTGAGGTATTCAAGGTAATTGAGTAGCCAATAAAGGATTCATCACTTCGTGAGAATAGAAGAGATACCACGCCTCTTGTCAGATCATTACTTTAAGTCTCGGCGGAGCATGACTATGTCATGAAGAGTGTCTTCATGGACATATAAAGTAATGAGTCCTCGACAGAACTGATTTCACTTGGGCTAGACTTAGTCTAGTAAGAGTTGACATATTAGCCATACTCATAACCAAGTGGGGTATAGGATGATGAAAGGACGAATTGCACAAGAATTGTACATGGAAGGGTTCGTGATCCGTTCGTGATGAATGCATCAAACCGATTACTTTCCGGTCAATTAGGGTCATGATGTGTTGCTAGATACCGCCATGACTTGCTCAGATTAAGTGTTAATCTAAGTGTCCAACATAACCGGAACCTAAAGGGTCACACGATAAGAGTGTTTCAGAGAATCAGAAATAGTAATTGGACAGAGTTTCAATTATGGAGAGAAATAGGATTAAATGGATCCCGATGAGATTGGGATATGTCCCGATGAGATCGCGACATCGATATTCTTTGAGACAGTCTCCGTGATTTTTCTGATCGGGGCCCGGTGAGGCCTAGAGAATCAAACCCAAAGTGTGACCGGACCACTTCAAGATTTATATATATATATATATTATTAATTAATTAAATAATTAATTAATTAATAATTATAAATATGTTGTAACGTGGAGGACAAAGAAGAAGCATGAGAAGCTTCTTTGATATGCCTTGTCACCATAAGCATTAATTGTTCTTAAAAGATTAAAAGACAAATGGCAAAGTGTGAGAGGAAGGAGGTATGATCGTGGGTTTGAAAACCTAAAAGGTTTTGGAAGAAAGGTCTTCTTATGGTTGTGTGAAGAGAGTAAATGAAAGGGTTTTGAAAAGAGTTTCAAATCCAAAGTTCTTCATCTCTTCTCCAACGATCATCTCTCCATTTTCTCCAAGGTTTTATCTCCTCTCCAACGTGAATCAAGCTCTCTACAGACGTAGGTAGGCTCTAGCAGCTTTATTCTCGTTCTAGCTATTCCCGTCAAAAGTGTTTGATCCGGTTAGGTTTTCGATCTCTGCAGGATACCTTTAGAGATAGTCTCTATTGGCTATTCAGGTTTGAGGTTTTCATACCGACACCGGGATTCTGGGTTTCGGGAAGGTCCCGGGAATAAAAAAAAAATTTTCGCTGCCGGAACATGTGATGTTCCTCCCGGGATTTTCCTACAACTATATGGCACAAATAACTCAAGGGAGAGGAAGACATGAAATTTGATTCCGAAGGCTAGGGTGCTTTACGCAATTTTGTTTAATTGCATTCTACCCAGAGTCGGCTCAAGACATTTAGTGACCACTCTAGATGAACAATGTCTGTTCTACCTACTGAATCGAAGCCCCATAGATTTACCCTTCTTAATCTTTCACTATATGGTTAAAAAGTTAAAGGAAACTACCAGTTATCCTTATGGTATGATTTTGACGAGGATTTTTAAGGAATCCAGATTCGCCCCGCACCATCAGATCGTATAAACTGCTCCTCTGTGAAGAGCAAGATCGATGCACACATGATACGACGAATGGGTCTGAACACAGTAGACAAAGACCAAGCCGACTCTTCAAGGAAGTCAAGAACTGAGGGGGAACGTGTATTGAAGAAGACTCCTGTCTCAAGTTCTCAGTCTCCAGTAAGTATCAAATCACCTCTCTTTGAACTAAGGAGAGTGCTAGGTAGACCTCTCATGAAAATGGCGAGTCCTCTTTTCAAAGAAAGCCAATCTCAGAGGACGAAACAAAGTGCGCCAAAGAGACAAGGAGAAAGTCTTTTGAATTAAGTTGTGAAGAAAGCAAAGAGATCACCAAGAATTAAGACTCTAAGGCAACAGGAAGAAAAGATTGCCAGAGAACAGAGTCGAGAAGAAACTTCTAAATCTTGTGCACCCAGAGCCACAAGATGCTTAGTCTCTATTCTGGAAGAAGATACGGCCAGAAAATCCAAAGAGACTGAGAGGAAGAGAAAAGCAACATCTGAGAAAAGAAAATCTCCAACGAAGAAATCAGTAAAACTAACTGAAGTAGAGAAAAAGACTAAAAAGGTTAGTCGAAAGAAGATCATTTCAACTGCTGAGGACGTTAGTCAACATAAAGAAATTATTAATACTGTTCAAGTAGAAACAGAAGCTGAGCAGTTTACAGATCAGGATACCCATATTGTTCAACAAGAAGAAGAACCAGCTAAAGAAAGCACGGTTCAGGAAACACCTGTTGCTCACCAGGAGGAGCTAGTAGATGAAAGCCCGGTTCAGATGACTTCTAATGAAGCACATCAAGAAGCAACAGCAGTATCAGATTCGGAGGATGATAAACCTTGTCTAATGGTATACAACTACCACAAGTTTTTAAAGAAACAGAAGTTGAAGATCAAAATAGTGGAAGTAGTTACCAGACAGAAGACTGCTATTGCAATCGGTGTTCAACCAGTGAAGAAGATAGTAGCTGTGGTACAACCTATGGTGATTAATCATAACACATGGGAGTTACTCAAAGAAGACGAAAAGATCTTCTATGATACTTTGGGATTTGTCGCTACTATGTCATATCCTACAAAACGTCCACGCCATCCGTGTACTATTTTCCCAATCACCAAAATACAGAGATAATGGTTGCACCGGATATACAGCCAAGATTTCCAAAAGATTTTACCAGGGGAAATCAAAATTATATCCTGAAGATGATGCTAGTGATGATCCGTCCAGATCAAATTGCGAAGAGGTGCGAAAAATTGATGAAGCATGCACGCACACGTAAGTCAAATAAAGCGAGCCGCAGCCATACTAATAGTGAGGAAGACTGTCCCAAGAGGGGAAGAATAAGAACAGGAACATTTATCGAGTTCCTCGTTCAGACAGTTCTTCAGATAGCCCTTTGTCTAATACATCGCCTATTGAAGCACAAGCCCTACCATCGCAAGGATGACGATTCTTGATCTTCGCTCCTTTTGATTTAGATCTTCCTGAGGTTGAAACGTTCATTCGTCCACCTACCTTTGAGATCAATGGAGACTACATCCCATCCTCTGATGCTTACACTACTTCAATTCCTTTCGCTCCTCCATCAGTAGAAGTTGATCAAGCCTCTTCGTCGGTTGATCCACCAGATGAAGTTAGCAGATTACGAGGTGAACTCAACGACATGAAGGAGACGGTGAATGATCTGAGAAAGATGATAGCGAATCGCCAAGAACCGAATCGTTAATCATTTTGATTATAACAAATAGGGGAGAGCAGGAAAAGAAGATAATCAGCGAAAAGGAGAGGATGTTCGAGACAAAGAAGGTGTGACCACAATGCATTTAAGAAAGGAAAAGATAAGTTTTTTCTACTTTGCAAAATCAGAATTTACTTTGTTACGCTTTCTTTTCTTGTATGTAATTTGTTATGTTCAAAAAGGGGGAGATTGTTAAGTCAAAATGACTTTACATAAAAAAGATTTTGATGTATAACAAACAAAGAGAGTTCATATACAAGAAAAACAAAGCAGACGCAGACGCAAA
This sequence comes from Erythroxylum novogranatense, assembly GCA_029891385.1. Taxonomy (NCBI): domain Eukaryota; kingdom Viridiplantae; phylum Streptophyta; class Magnoliopsida; order Malpighiales; family Erythroxylaceae; genus Erythroxylum; species Erythroxylum novogranatense. Next base: position 32,789,461 of record CM057233.1, on the reverse strand, counting down.
TGCAAAGCAGACGCAGACGCAAATACAAAGCAGACGCAGACACAAATGCAAAGAAGACGCAGACGCAAATGCTAAGCAGACGCAGACGCAAATACAAAGCAGACGCAGACGCGCAAAAGCAAAGCAGACACAGACGCAAATGCAAAGCAGACGCAGACGCAAAAGCAAAGCAGACGCAAATGTGAAGCAGATGCAGACGCAATAAAGAAACAGACGCAAGAGTCAGTTCGAGTTAGTTACAGAACTCAACTGATTAACCGTTTCTTTAAAGATTAAAGATTAAAGATTCAAGAATCAAGAAGCAGCTAGAGACGAAGGCTATAAATTCAAGTCGAAGTTTAAGCTGCTGATCTTAGAAAAATTACACAAAGTGAAAAAGCGATTAAGTGCAAACTAGCTGAGTGCTATCTTACTGTAACAAAGTGTTCAAATATTTTTCTGAAAAGAAAAAGGTGTACAGATAGCCTGCAGAGGCTAAGTGTGAAAGAATACTGGTTGTAGAGACCTGAAGAGGCTCGTGAAAGAATACTTGTAACGATTGAAGAGATAGTGAAATCTCAGAAGAAACTCTGAAGACTGGACGTAGCCCACGGTTTGGGGTGAACCAGGATAAATCCGCGTGTCTACCACTCTTACTCTCTATCTCGTTTTTAGTTTCAAATTTTTTCATTACTTACTGTTCATATTCATAGTATTGAGAAGTTTGATCAATCGGAATAAAGAAAAATTCTGTAGAGTTTTTTACTCCTAACAAGTAATTCTGAAAAGACTTATAAAGAGGGGAATACACAATTCAACCCCCTCTTCTCGTGCATTCTATTATTGTTTTCTAAGTGTTGTATTAACTTGTGATTCACTTCATAAAGAAGTCATTAAATGAGCCTCTTCTCATTTGTCTTTAAGATGACTATATGAAAAGTCTATTAACCTAATATTATCATGTGCATTTCGGTTTTGGAAATGAAAGAAGGAAGATGGTCCTTCCAATGTCTATCTTTCTTCTTTAATCCAATGAATGTTAATAGGTTACATGCCAAACATTAAAAGATAACCATTAAACCATTTAATGGTAAGTTCATAACTCCATTTAATGATTATAAACCATAATAAAGACCATCTTTATTTAACATTTTTGTAGCATCCCACTCCCGCAAGACCCGAACCTGATATCGATGGTGATATTCGAGCCCGTGTCTCACGAGGGTGGTATGCTAGAGCAGTTGAATGCAGTTCAAAACTCGAAAAGCCATTTTTTTAAAAACAATAGAGTGCGCAGATATCGGGAAACAATTTGGGCCACGACACAAAAACATTTTCAGTCAAAATCCAATTTCAGTCATAAAACCATTCATTCACACATATATTCACAGCCAATTTGGGCCCAATACAATAACAATATTTATCTGCAAAAATACAATTTTTCAAATGTAACCAGAATGACTCAAATGCAGACATGAGACTGATCCCGACGCCAAACTCTGTCTTGCTAGCGGTAACCATACTCCCGTGTGTCCAACGGGGTACTCTTCGATTCCTGAAAAATATTTGCAATGTTGGGTGAGTTTGCGAACTCAGTGAGAAACTATCATCGATGGTTCACTCAACTCATTCATATCGCAAGCAATTCACAGTTTCAGTAAATTACACAATCAATGTCATCATATGATAATTATCAGGTTCTCATGCAATCACAGGACTCAGAACTTTGCAATTCAGTTATCACCTAATCTTTTCCCATTTATTTCCATTCTTTTATTCTGAGTTGTGACTGAGAGCTTAAACAGTAAATACGTCGTAGGGGTAGGAGAGCCCTCTGGGTATGCACTACTTCCCACGTGTCAGTAGGGATGGGAGAGCCCTCCGGGTATGCACTAATCCCTTTCGATCTCATTACACAGTAGTCGCGTCTTAGGAAGTAGGAGAGCCCTCTGGGTATGCACTAATTTTCACGCGTCTTAGGAATAGGAGAGCCCTCTGGGTTTGCACTATTCCCCTTTTCAGTAGTCGAGCTTGTAGCTCTCAGTGGTAGCTCTAGTCACAACCGTTATTAGTCAATCAATTATGGACTTCATTTATCACATGCAATCAGAACCAATTTCTCGGTCACAGTCATATCATTTAATCATCCATATATGCCATGCATATGTGATATCTTCCATTTTGTTACGTTGTTGTGACCGTGCGCCTGAACTGTCCCAGTGACGGGCACATTGCATTGAGCCTGTGGCTCTGAATATATTGGGCCTGAATTCCCTGATACGTTGAGCCAGTGGCTCTAAAATACGTTGGGCACGAAGCCCTATACGTTGAGCTTAAAGCTCTGTAATACGTTGGCTGCACCGGTCACAACTGTCATTATCTGATCATGCAATTGTGCATGAATGCACATGTTCAATTCACAATAATTGTGTCACAACCTATCACACTATGTCCAATTTTGAATTAAACCAATCAATTTCAATTATATGCACAATTAATACTTCTATAACAATTCCAAATATTTCGGACACCAGTGGTCCGAAATCACTCAAAAGCAAGCACATAAATCCATCCTTTACTCCACATGGCATAGGTGCAAAAAATGTAACACATACAGGTTGAGAAACTAACTAGGTTACTCACCTGAACTTCCTAGTCATGCTCGAAGCTCCAAAGATCGTCTGTGGAATAACGATCCATCGGAGTCTCTATAATAGTCAAACAATTTCCAATTACTAAAATGCACAATCAGAAATAATTTAATGATGCACATGTCTTAATTTAAAAAGATGTACTATGCCTATTCATGACCTTCCTAACGCTATTTCCAAATTTCCACTTTCTTTAGTCCAAATTCTGATTTTTCACTCAATTGATCAACAATGACTCAATTCCAATTCAATAACATGTCATGGAACTCATCAATTCCATTTCTAATAGCCTTTCTTTACATTTAGGGACCTCTCAATTATACCCCAATTACCAATAATAATTCTTAGGTTGAAATGCAATCACATTCTTACTTTTTTTCACTGATTGAGATCTCAAAAACCTGAATTCAAACTCTCATTCTTTTCCTCAATTGTAGACCTCTTTCTCTAGGTCACAACGAATCAAACATCACCTCAATTGGAGGTCTACACCATTAGTTATGCCCCAAAACCAAATTGAATCACTTCAGAAATTTTCCCCCTCGCCGCGGCGTCTGAAGATGCTCGCCGCGACGCATGAAAGGAGACGTGTCGCGACGTGGAAGACTTGCGCTCGCCGCGACGTCGAGAGGATGTAGCGCCCCCTTACCATAGAGTATCCACCGGAATGCCCGTAGGTCATTCCGGTACATATCCTACGATAAGAGACCACTACTGACAACTACCACTAAACTCCTCATGGCATCACAATCATAAAGCGATCGAAGAAATTGACAACTTTTAAAACCAAACTGGATTTCATTTCATTCACTCAAAATTCGAAATTTACAAACCGTCAAGATTTTCATGCGCACATGTTCCAAAACACCGTACACTACGTACTATACAAAGAATGTACAAAGAACGATCTAACTATAAGTCTCCAAAAGAAAGCCCACTGACCGACCTTTGAGCCATCGCCTCTCGCCAATCCACAAGACACGGCTCTACAAATTCTGAGGAGCTATCTGCTCACACTTAAGCCTGAAAAATAGATTGCAATTTTGGATGAGTTTGCGAACTCAATGAGAAACCATCATCGGTGGTTCTCCCAATTCATGCATCACATAAGCATGATACAGTATGCATCCAGTACTCATACAATTACAATGCTAATACAATTACAGTAATAGGCATACAACGCGATCCGCGTAAAATGTAAACACGATTCTGATCGTATTACGATACATACAGTCAGGTACCATGTCAAATATTCAATCCAGTATGCAATGCACATGTGACTCTTTTCCAGTTTATTACAGTATTGTGACCGAGTGCTTTAGCAGTGTTCAGTAGTCAGTAGACGCGTCTAGGGAGAATTATCTCCCTTTGAGCTCGGCTCGCGATGTCGATGTCGATGGCGACTCGGTTCAAAATTTTCCTTTTAGCAGTTTATGCATCTGTGTATGAATGCACATGCCCATTTGAACAGTCACATAACAGTATATAATTCACAAGGATCAGTAATTTATAGTCAATATTTCACAAGGAATCACTGTTCAAGCCATACATAATCCAAGTAGTCCCCGTAGGGCACTCAAGTCACAGTAAACACATAGATTGAGGTAACCACCTAGGTTACTCACCTATTACTTCTGAGCTAATGCCGGAAAGTTTTCACCCTGTCGGTCGAACGACGCTCCACTTGGGCCTTTATAAGAATCAGAGAAGGTACGAGTCACTAAATAATTAATTCGAACTAGTACTGATGCACATGTAGGTGAAAGATGCATGTTCATGAATTCCCGGCCCTAATCCCATTTTTTTCCATCATAAAAATTCGTCTAAAAATTAGAAACCTATTGGCGCTGACGGTGCGCAATTCGGACCTCTATAGGTCCCCAATTAAACAAAATAGTGATTAAACAGACCTTTACCCGGACCCACATCAATTTCCTGTCCAAAAATCCCGAATCTCTCCGAAAATAAAATTCAATATTCTATGAATCCGATGCCTCAAGAATCAGGTCAATCGGACGTCGGACGGAAAAGTTATTCACGAAAGAAACCAAAATTCAACAATTAATATATATATATAGCCCTTATTTCCTTCTCTTTTTCCTATTTTCCAACCGAAATTCAATCTATCATATCTCTTTCTACACATTTCAGAAAAATGTAAAATATACCTTGTTGGAAAGATAATGAAACCCTCTACAAGTTTTATTTAACCCCGAACAAGCAATTTCATCCCGAAGGGTGTCAAAAATCCCATGGAAGCTACTGCCCACACACTCACCTCTTAAAACAGAACAGTAATTAGAAATTCACTAACTTCCATTCTATGCAGTCAGAAATTATACAATAAATATTCTCATCAAGCTCACAATGTTATCTAAAACTTTCATGTACAACCAAAATTTCAATTCTCTTGCTAACTAGGTCAAATAATTCACCAAAGCATCAGCCCTCAGAATTTTCCCAATCTGAACAGCACATTTCACAACAGTATATCTCTTAGCAAAACTGTCACAAAATTCACTACCTTATATCCCTGAAAAGATAAGATCTCAAACTTCAATTTTCATGAGAACTCAACATCCAATTCGATCTCTAACAATTTCAAAACTGTTATGCAAGTTTCTGCCATGATCAGCATTTCACAACCTAATGCAGGTTCAGTTTTTGCAAATTCATTTCTCTCAAATCTGACAACCAAAAATTACATGTCATATATCATTCTCAAGATAATTTCTTTCTCTACAACTTTTCATAAGATCACTCACACCAATTCAGTTCACATAAATTACTAAAATTGCTCCAAATCATAATGTGCACCAAATTTGACATTCCAGCTAGGTTTCATTCAATGCATGAAAACAGTCAATAGTCATCAGTCCATAACTCCTACTATACATATCTAAAAATTGAAAAATCAGTGGCATTGGAAAGATAACTTAATAGGCTTCAACTTTCATTAATTCCATTTGTTCTAACTCTTTCTCAATTAAGTTATAAAAATTAGCAAAACTATAGGGTATGATTTCGGGTACTATTCATTCCAGTCAATAGCAGTAACTTTCCAAGCCATATTGCAACCTCTTAAAGCTAAAATTGGACAACACCTATTTCACACAAAAATGTAACCAACATCCCAAAGTTTAATTGGGCACAAACCTCACCTCATTTGCTCACCTACACAATTAGTTATGATCAAAACATTGCAATAGGGTCAAAATGCATTTTCCAGCTTTCAACTTCAACCTAACTCCTATCACTTCTAATATCAATAACACATCACCAAGCATCCATTTACACCTCTAATTCAACCACAAAATCATCACAACACTTACTTATATAATTACACAAAAGTTGGCAGCACCCACATACACAACTTCCATATTTCATTTCCATTCATTAAACATCATAAACATCATTAACAACATTACTTTCACATTCTTTAACTACTCTATCCACTTCCCTCACACAAGCATGCATTAAACCCATTCAAACCTACCACTTTCATGATCAAATAAATACTTAAAGGATCTCCATGAATGCTTCTAACTACCAAAAGAATAAAACAAACATCAATTGTCACCTTAAACAAGTTACAAGCTATCAATTCTCCAAGTCTTTAAACCTCTCCACACTTCCTACCTTGATACCTCACCCACGGCTATCTCCACTATACATGCATATCATCATCTTCTCAAGGTGAAAGTTTGGTCTTGGTTGAGAATAGAGAGAGGAAAACAAGTAGCAAGAAAAAGCTTCTCATATGGAATGGAAAAGAGCATGCGAAGGAGGATAGCAATGCACCCACGGATGATGACATTTTCCACTTTCAAAATGACCCCTTTTACAACTTTCAAGATGATAAACTTATACACTTAAGAGGAATAGACGAGAATGCTTAGAGGGAATAAAACAAAGTCATTTAATGACAAGGTACACTTGTCCTAAATGGAGAAAAGACAAAAACCTAACTTAATTAACATAATTTAATCATACCTTTAATCCAATTTAATCTTAATCCAACATATGCTAATGGTCCTATAACAATTCCCACAATTATTTATCCACTAATCTAATGCCATTAGGCAGCCCTTTTCAGTACAGAAAAATTCACTCGGTCAGCCCGTTGAAAATTTTCCGATCCGGGCAAATACCTCGAAAAATTCCAGAAAAATTTTCGAAAATCCCTTAAAATAAAAAACAATTTATGGCACACTCAGAATAATTTTCCAAACCCAAAAATCACGCTAATCCTAATAAAATTGTCTTAGACACGCAAACCGGGAATGTCATGTATGTATGTACAATAAGTTCATGTGCACAATTGTGACTATGTAGCAATCCTATTATGCATGGGCAGTCCTATGAAATCCCAATCTAGCACATCCTATGCCAATATACTATTCTACCCTTCCAATTGAGGGTGGGATGTTACATAGGAGCTCGTCGCGGTGTCCAACCTTTTTTAGGTTGCCGTGACGTCTTCCTTCCCGCTCGCCGTGACAAATTAAATGTTAATTCGCCGTGTCGAGGCTTCACGCACGCCGCGACGTGCGAGTCGTAGGTCGTCTTCTCCAATCAGTTTTTCGCCCAATCTCTCTCTAAAACCAGTCCTAACTTAGCTCAAACACTTTAATCTTTAACAATTAACCCCATGCATGCTTTAAACATAATAAATCAACAACATACAATCAATTACTTACCAATTCAAGCTCAAATCCTCAAATCTCCGAAAATCCTCCAACTCTTTTCACTTCCTCCATCTTCCACGGTTAACTCTTAAATCCACAAAAAATATCAGCTCCATTAAGCAGCAAGCAAAGCTTTACACAAGGAGGGAGGAACGAAGATCATTCGTTGGAGGAAGGAGGAAAAATCGAAAGTCTCTGAGGAAGAAGAACGATCACGCCCTAGGGGAGAAAACAATTTTCTTTTTCTTTCTTCAATTCTCAAAACGTAAAACATATATATACATAACAAATAAGCCTCTTGTCATTGTCCTCCCAAAACATTTAAATCTCTTTCTCTAATCAGTTTTATTTCCAGTCCAATTCATCTCCAAATCTCAATGGCTCGACATATAAATTTCTAAGGTTCACAATCAATTAACAGTCACTCTAAAATATTTCCAAATCAACTATTCAGACCCAATTATTCCAAAATTTCCAACAAATCACAATCAAATCTAATTATCTCTCAAATCACAATTCATATCATATTCAAAATCAAATGCCGAGAAAAGTCATGAATGCATGTACCTATATATGCATGTGCAAAAGACTCATGGCCTCCAAAATTAGAGGTCAAAAGGATGCTCAGTCAATATTATGCGGTAATATCCTATCCTGCCTCAATTTACCAATATGACCTTCCCATCAGTGACGGGATGTTACAATTCTCCCCTCCTAATAAAAATTTCGTCCTCGAAATTTCATATACGATTAATCAAGAAGGCAGGGGAGTCTTTTCGATCATTGCCTCTCAGATTTTCACTTATTTCGATACACGAATACTTTCTGCCAATTAACTGAAATCAAAACAATCAATGAACCACTCGCTTTTTGCCTTACCAATTTCTCATAATTATTCTCAATTCATCACTTTCAATATCAATAACACTTATATCGGATCCTAACAATATTTCCTAATCCTGTCTATGTAACATTTTGGACTCGAATCATCTTTTAGGTTTTAAACTGTCTTACCAATCTAATCACACCACAATAACATAGAGGTCATTTAATCACGAATTTAGTTTCCCCATTTACCTTTGTCCCCATTTATGCATTTTGGCCGAAGCGATACACTTCGAAACATTTCATTTATCGCTTATCAGATGACATCTCCTTAGAGTTAAAACACTAATCTCATAAGATTCTAATAGCCTCGATCCACTCAAATCATTGCCCTTTTACTTGGATTTCTCAATCCCCATTACAGATTCATTTTTTTCTTATCAATATAATACACTGTTCAAATGGTATCACCCATATAACAATTGTTATGTCCTCAATCAGTCTGGACTATACGTCAATTTCATGTCCCTAAGAACCTCACAATACCAGTTTGACTTCTGCTTCCAACAGTCAAGTCCGTTGTTTATTCACACATATAATCATTCACACATACAATCTTTCGATTTTACTCTCTAAACTATCAATTCCTCTTTCGATGTACTCTTACTATAGCATAAAACTTTGATTGGTTCTCAAATTTTTCTCTGACAGTTTCTATAGTGGATACCACACATATCTCTTAATCGAACTATACATATCACTTTCCTCAACAATGGAGTTATTTTCGATTCTTCGATAAGGTTCGTAAATTTCACACACCTTAATTTGGTCTTTGCCAATTCCTTATATGCACAACTGATTTGGAAATTCCGATAACTAATAATACATTCTTTTTGCCCCTTTGCTAGCTCAACTATTAACACTCAGTAATCATTCAAATTTGCGAAATATCTCAATCGTTATCGATTTGCATATTCATGGACATCTTCAAAATATTTCTGTACGATTAATGTCTCCAAGCTTTTAAAGCAACACTCGGTCAGTGATTTCAAATCATCAATCATAATACCGCCCATGAAGCTTTATTTGTCCCTCGTTACATAAATTCACTTTATACAATTTCAATAGATTGCTTCATAACCTTTACTGGGACACTTCAGTATATATAGCAAATTCTCCAATTTAAAGCAATACAATCAATACTTAATTTGTAAATTTTCTTCAAATGTCTCCTTTACAATCACCAGTCATAACATTCACACGTTTTCATCAAACGTTCTTGTCAATTTGCCAAAACCAGAAAAATCTTTGACAATTTCAGAACGTATTCAGCATTCAGCTAGTTCTAATTAACTTCAAATTCCGCATACACATATCCCTTGAACTTTCGCATTTTATCAATACCTATATCTTTATTAATTCTCCCAATATACCATGTTCGTATACTAATTCATCCCCTATTCATTCAATCAGGTTAAGATTCACTCTTATGAGACTTGCATGATAACCAATTTCCTCAACTATACCAATTCATCTATTTCATTTTCCAAATGCGTTCAATTGATCATTTATGCTTATATCCATTATCCACTCTAAACACAATTGAGACATGTTACTTTTCGGTAATACAATAACTCCTTATACCCATAATTCATATAACTCTTTAAATGTCGAACGTCTCCAATGAGGAGCAATTTTCTTATAATTTTCTCAGTTTCATCATATCATATTCTAACACATGTTCCTTACTTTAATTTCTCCACATAACCTAATTTATTCGCGATAGATCACTCCCTGGCTTGAATAAACAATCATCATATCAATCTCATACTTTCAAAATATAATTACACAAAATATACATGAACCTTTATTTTCCTCATGTTCGCAATTAATATTTCTTTTATGCTCAGTAATTCTCTTACATAATCGGATTCATCTCATCAAAATAATACACACTTTTTCAGTAGCATAATCTATCTCTTACGCTTGAGTCTCTGCTAGAATTCGGACTCCACAATTTACTTATACTTCATTTCAAATTTTTCTCCTCAATGATTACTCTCAAATCAAACCGTCAGATCGATTAAACCTTATTAATCATTCATACTGTTCATAAAAACTTGATCAATCAACTATTTTTCATTACAATAAATCAGTCACTCTTGATACTTCAAGAAGCTCAATCTCTGAAAGGCACTTAAACAATTTCATTTACTCTAATATCTTGGCATACATTGCTATAATCATCTCATCTTATCTGAAAATGTATTCACATCAATATACCCATTAATAGCACATACTACTGAGGACACTTTAATCCTATTTAATTCTAGATAACCTTTCTCTTTTTGATGCCAGTTCTCGATCATGGTGGACTTAGCTATATTTATGTCCCTCTTTAATTCCCTCAAACTCATTACTTATGCTATCATCATTGATAATCTCACTTCTTTCTTAATTGATCGTTACAAGCATTCTCATGCCTTACTCTAACTCATCTTGAACTTGGGGCTACAGGAATTATGATCGGAACTTATTTAATAGGCCACCGATTACCTCCTATATCATATTCACGTATATTATTCATTTATGCTTAATCATTTCACCCATGACGATCCCACTATCAGATGTACGCTTACGATGACAATATAATTTGAACTCAACAACTTTCCTTTTTGCACCCGTCCTCGCTCGTGAGGATCGTATACAATCTCTATTCATTCCCAATTGATCATTATAAGCACTTTCATTTATTATTCTAACTCAATAGGATTTTAAACTACAAGAATTCTGGCTAGCGTTATCTATTAACTCATCAATTGTAGCTTAATATTTTTACTTGCCATGGGGCTCTCATAATCAGGTGTGCATTCACATAGGCAAATCAACTGAACCTTGACAAATTTTTCATCTACCATTTTCATTGTCTTACATTTCAATCTTTTCATTATACCAACATACCCATGTACGCTCACACTCAAATCAATATCATAACTATGTAATCATTCTAAATTTTCCACTTAACATATTTTGACTCCAAGGCATATATCATTACTCATAACTCTTGTCACGGTAATCAAACCCAATTGTAACTTCTCAAGATCATAGAACATTTTATTTTTATCACCACAACTATAACTTTATTTCGATCCCACATTTAAGGATATACCTCAATACAACTCTAATATTGTATTTCACAATATATTCGCCAATACCGGTACACTAAATATTCATCTGTCAGATCGAACCATACACTTTTTCCTATGTCACGATATCCATTACTTCCTTTTATCACATTCTAACACATTATCCTTTTCCTCACTTTTTCTAACCGCTTAAACGACTGAGACATACTTATGCATATGACTCATATACTATACTAGAGATCAGTTGTCACTGTCTGCCGTGACATGACTTAAATGCATGTGACTTGACACATTTTTCAGAAAGCCCATGTAAGATTGTACTTACGGCTCGATACCAAATGTAGCATCCCACTCCCGCAAGACCTGAACCCGATATCGATGGTGATATTCGAGCCCGTGTCTCACGAGGGTGGTATGCTAGAGTAGTCGAATGCAGTTCAAAACTCAGAAAGCCATTTTTTTTAAAGCAATAGAGTGCGCAGATATCGGGAAACAATTTGGGCCATGACACAAAAATATTTTCAGTCAAAATCCAATTTCAGTCATAAAACCATTCATTCACACATATATTCACAGCCAATTTGGGCCCAATACAATAACAATATTTATCTGCAAAAATACAATTTTTCACATATAACCAGAATGACTCAAATGCAGACATGAGACTGATCCCGACGCCAAACTCTGCCTTGCTAGCGGTAACAATACTCCCGTGTGTCCAACGGGGTACTCTTCGATTCCTGAAAAATATTTGCAATGTTGGGTGAGTTTGCGAACTCAGTGAGAAACCATCATCGATGGTTCACTCAACTCATGCATATCGCAAGCAATTCACAGTTTCAGTAAATTACACATTCAATGTCATTATATGATAATTATCAGGTTCTCATGCAATCACAGGACTAAGAACTTTGCAATTCAGTTATCACCTAATCTTTTCCCATTTATTTCCATTCTTTATTCGAGTTGTGGTGAGAGCTTAAACGAGAAACACGTCGTAGGGTAGGAGAGCCCTCTGGGTATGCACTACTTCCCACGTGTCGATGGGATGGGAGAGCCCTCCGGGTATGCACTAATCCCTTTCGATCTCATTACACAGTAGTCGCGTCTTAGGAAGTAGGAGAGCCCTCTGGGTATGCACTACTTTCCACGCGTCTTAGGAATAGGAGAGCCCTCTGGGTATGCACTATTCCCTTTTCCAGTAGTCGAGCTTGTAGCTCTCAGTGGCAGCTCTAGTCACAACCGTTATTAGTCAATCAATTATGGACTTCATTTATCACATGCAATCAGAACCAATTTCTCGGTCACAGTCATATCATTTAATCATCCATATATGCCATGCACATGTGATACCTTCCATTTTGTTACGTTGTTGTGACCGCGCGCTGAATCGCTCCCGATGGATTTGGGCACATTGCATCGAGCTCTGTGGCTCAATACATTGGGCCCGAATGCTCGATACGTTGAGCCGGTGGCTCTAAAATACGTTAGACACGAAACCACATGCGTTGAGCTTAAAGCTCTATAATCGTTATTGCACGGTCCACAATCGTCATTATCTGATTATGCAATTGTGCATGAATGCACATGTTCAATTCACAATAATTGTGTCACAACCTATCACACTATGTCCAATTTCGAATTAAACCAATCAATTTCAATTTTATGCACAATTAATACTTCTATAACAATTCCAAATATTTCGGACACCAGTGGTTCGAAATCACTCAAAAGCAAGCACATAAATCCATCCTTAACTCCACATGGCATAGGTGCATAAAATGTAACACATACAGGTTGAGAAACCAACTAGGTTACTCACCTGAACTGTTGGGATCCGATCCGGAGACCGGCGCCCCAACCGGAAAACGGGGGATGGAACGAATCACAAAGAGGCGGAACGAATAAACGATTGATCACAAAGCGAAACAAATCATTAACGAATCGAAAGCCAACTTGGAAGCGAAGCATACAAACAAAGTCAAGTCGAATTGGCTCGGAGACAAACCAAACAAATGATCACGAATCACAAATCGAATTGAAGCATTCGAACTGAAACACAAGTACCGACATCCTCGAACAAAATCTTAGAAATCACTGTCGCGTTGGAAACCTTAAGACATTCTAAATCCGGTATAAATTTTTTTCTTTTCTTTCTTTCTTATTCCTTCCCTTTTCATTTCTTTCATAACCAAACTCAATCCAAAATACATTCACATACAATCGCACTATCCATGTGCAATACCATAACTCAATAGCCTTATCCAAATCTCAAACCACAATACCTTATCATACTCATAATCATATACACATCCCATACATAACTTAAAGCAATGCATAATTCCAGAAATCCATACACCTTATACTCACTATATACACAATTTCATAAATCATAGCTTTATACAAATCATAGTGGCATTTTCAAGCCTTATACATTACCCATAACCCTAAACCAAAGTACACAATACACAACAATTCTAGACTTCTCAGCAACCATTTAACTTACCAATAATACATTATAAACACATGCAAATAGAAATCTTCATTTTCTTTCACCCGATCTTCTTAACTTACCAATAATACATTATAAACACATGCAAATAGAAATCTTCATTTTCTTTCACCCGATCTTCTTCTCATCACCTGTGGATGGGAATGAAGGGGGGTGAGCTTTACAGCTCGTGGGTAACAGTTTATAACAAAAATATAAGCAAAACCCTTGAAATTCTTTTTCTTTTCTGGTCTTAGAAAACATTGCTTTGAAATCCGTAAAGCACATTTTCCAAAAGTTCTTTCCTTGCTGTATTAAAAATCGAAATTTACAAAACATATGATTTTTAGGCTTTTAGCCATAAACCCATAAGTTTATAAAACATGAATGCATCAACTTGACGATTCATAGATGCAATGGCAATCACATAAGCAATGCACAACAACACATGGCTCGAGAGTTCCGTAAACACGACGGATAAACCGAAGTTTATACCGTAATCTATTCGAGTCCTATTTCTCAGGATCTCGTGGCCTCAAGCGGGCAGCCGGGAGAAGGCTATAATTTTCCATACGTCGACGTGCACGTGACTATCCATCCGTAACTCTCTCGCCCACACAAAAGCATATAAGCAATGCTCAAGATCATTTATCAAAATGATATGCTTCCATTTTCTTTTCTTCTTTCCATTCAAATCACAATGCCATGGCACACTCCAATGGCATAACATTATCATATCAATAAACATATTCACTCTCAATTCAACAATGTAATCACGTATGGATCAACATCAGAACAATGAATGCAAGTGATTTCTTTAAGACATAAATCAACGTATGCAGGTTCATAAAGCACATTATTCAATTTTATTTTATTTTATTATTATTATTATTTTATAAATCTTGTATTTTCTTAAAACATTCCAAAACATTTTCATAACTTATCAAATTAAATTAAAATAACGAATTTAACAATTTACTGAAATTTCTTAAATCCAAATCACGAAATAAATTTCAAAATCTTTCTTCATTTCTCAATTCATTTTAAAACTCGTAACCCTTTTCCAAAATTATTCGAACAATAAAATTCAATACTTTCTCAATTTTTCAATCAATCTCCCAAATCATTTGAAGACAAGAAATTGGGCCTTTGTGTCATTTTTCGAAACTTCAGAAATTTTCTTAATTTATCAAACATTTAAAACTTGTATAAATTCTTAAAACAGTTTCTAAAACCATTTCAAACACCTTTCGAAAATCGTACTTTTCAACATTTAAATAAACCTTATTTGCTAAACAATTTCAAATGCATTTCGGAAATCACACTTTGTCAAACATTTTTATAAACAAGTTTGGAAATCATAAATTTTCAAATAATTTTTATAAACATTAGACATTCGGAAATCGAAATCTTCCAACCACTTTTATAAACAACATTTTCTAACTAATTTTGAAAGTATTCGGAAATCATAAAATTTCAAACATTTGCATAAACCATTTTCTAGACAATTTCAAAGCATTTTTAGGAATCAAAACTTTCAAATATTTTCATAAACAATATTTTCTATACACTTCCGAATTTATGCGGAAATCACAAGTTTTCAAACTTTTACATAAAACCATATTTTATAAAAGCTCTTAAAACTAGTCGGAAATTATAATTTTTTCAAACCTTTATCATATTCAAGCTCAATATCATTTATTGAATGCTCTTTCTTTCGAATATACGAAATGTCATGAAATCTTTCGAGGCATAACACAAATGTATTTTGCAATTCATCAAAAGCTCATATATGGAATCAATGATGATTTTTCAAATCATTCACACAATGATGCAACACTTATGATGCAATTGAAATCAGAAAATCCCTTTATTTAAAGAAAGCAGTAGTGGCTTATAAATTCTATTATAAACAGGTACCCACCTCGATTCGATGCTAGAAAGTTGTTCCTAGCCCCAATTTGTCCATTGGTTCCTTCTTTCTTCCAATTTGACTTCACCTAAAGCAATTTCACCCAAATTCAACATCATAAATAACTTAATCCTCAAATTGAACTTAGAAAACATAAATCCCTCATATATTCAAGCTTTCTAAATTACAAATTTCCAAAAGCCCCAAATTCCAAATTTGGGCATAAACTCTAATTCTCAAAATCCCAAATTAAACCCATCATTATTAGCAATCATCAAAATTGACTTCATACTCTACAAACCCATACCATTTTCTATATTTCTAAACCATAAATCGAAGAAAAGCTCAAAGCTCAACTTTTCTCTTACCTCAAACTTTTCACCATTTTCGGATTTATTATGCTTGGAAGGAAGCTCTCTTCTCCTCCCATCTTTTTCCTTCATGAATCAACGAAAAACTGAGCTTGAACCCCCAAAAATCTGAAACCCTAAGCTCTCCCTTCTTTCTTCTCCGAAGTTTGCTCTCCCTTCTCTCTTCTCTCTTATTTTCTTAAGTCTTTCATTTCTGTGCTTCCTTATGCCTTATACGACAGCCACTGTCTTTTATATTGCCATGTTATTTAATGAATGGGGAATGACCCATAAGCCCCTCCATTTAAGCCTATAAACTTAATCCTTTGAGTAACCTTCCAAGATTGCCCCTTCATTGGTCTTTAAAACTGACATCTTGTCTGATTATTTCGATCAGGTAAATGAAGTCATTTGATAAAACTTTCTTCTAAAGAAATTTTCCACTATGTCTTACGAATCCATCGCTTCAAGAATCGGATCGATCGGAGCTCTATATCTCAAGATATCTCCAAAATACTGAAGTTTATTCTTCATACCCGAGGCTGAATACTACCCCTAACTTCCGACCCATATTTGGAAGTCCTAGAGGCTAAATTATAGCTTAGCTCCTTCATAACATTTGTAGCCCCATGTCTCTATTTTAATTTACAACAAGAATCAACTCAATTCGAGCTATAACGAGCTCTAGCTACCTATAACACTGAACACTGTTCAGCCATTACAACATCGAGACTGAACACTACACTAAACTTTCGACCTATATTTGGAAGTCTTAAAGGCTACATTATAGCTCGGCTCCTTCATAACATTTGTAGCCCCATGTCTCTATTTTCATCACCAACAAGAATCAACTCAATCCGAGCTCTAGCGACCTATAACACTGAACACTGTTCAGCCATTACAACACCGAGACTGAACACTACACTGAACTTCCGACCTATATTTGGAAGTCTTAGAGGCGACATTATCGATCGGCTCCTTCAAATGAATTGTAGATATATGTCTCTAGTTTAATTTCCAAAAAGAATAAACTCAATCCGAGCTCTAGCGAGCTCTAGCGACCTATAATACTGAACACTGCTCATACCATTACAAAGCTGAGACTGAACTCTATACCTAACTTCCGACCTATATTTGAAAGTCTTGGAGGCTACATTGTCGATCGGCTCCTTCATACAATTTGTAGCCTCATCTCTCTAGTTTAATTTACAACAAGAATAAACGCAATCCAAGCTCTAGTGATCGATATATAGCCAAAATACTGAACATTATTCAGTCCTTATAACACCAAGAGTGAACACTACACTGAACTTCCGACCTATATTTGAAAGTCTTAGAGGCTACATTATAGCTCGGCTCCTTCATAAAATTTGTAGCCTCATCTCTCTAGTTTAAGTTTCAAAAATAATCATATTGATCGGATGTCGGACGAAGAAGTTATGCTCAAAAGAGTGAAGGGAGGTCAGAGCTCGGCCAGAAAAATCAAAGCTCAGCCAGAACGAAGATCAGTCGGCCAACAGAGGTCGGTCGACCAATAGAGGTCGGTCGGCCAACAGAGGTCGGCTCGGCCAATAGAGGTCGGTCGGCCAACAGAGGTCGGCTCGGCCAACAGATGTCGGTCAGCCAACAGAGGTCGGTCGGCACCCAATCCGACCTTCAAACTTTAAACCCTCATAACTTTTGACTCCGAGCTCCAAATCAGGCGCGGTTTGTTTCGTTGGAAAGCTAAGAGACAACTCTACCATTTTCAAGAAGGACTCAAAGGCAAGCTCGGATACTAAAGGAATCAAAAGTTTGCACAAAGATGACTGATCGATAATTTCTCAACAGTACCAAAACTTGCAAACATCATAACTTTTGATCCAGAACTCCAAATTTAACAAACTTGGTGTCTATGGAAAGCTTGAAGAAAGATCTACAACTTTCATTAAGGCCTTAAAAATCATATCGACCCCTAAATGGGTCAAAAACTCCACACAAACTGACTGGTCGATTAGCTTCACATTAAACAGCCTCAAAACTTCTAAAAATCATAACTTTCTACTCCCTTGTCCAATATTTTCGTGCCTTATATCAATGGAAAGATAAAAACATAATCTACCACTTTCATTAAGACCACTTTGGCTAAATCAATATAAATCAATACAGATTTTCCATTGAAGTCTCTAAACACCATTCCAACACATCAACTTCACATATTCACCCACTACCACAAACTCTTCAACTAATTCATCTCAAACACAATTCAAATCTCCAATAAACTATTCCAAAGTCATTTCCCCACATCAAACTCAACACCAAAGGATATACGCATACACATTTCTCTTTCACAAAAGTCATACGCAATCTTACTCTTAATAGCATTTTCCAAACCAAGGCAAAATACACTTGACTTTCAAATATCATAACTTTCAATCCCGATATCAAAAAATAGCATACTTTATGGCTACGAAAAGCTCTCAACATAATCTACAAATTTCATGTAGATTATTTCCTCAAAATCTGCCTAAATCAAAAGTCAACTCTTTACTCCAAAAAGTCAAACTTTCTAATTTTCTTCAACATATAACACTTTCACTAATCATTTCTTGCTTTTCAACTCCATTTCAATCAACCCATTCACTTTAATTTTCATAACTCATACAAATCTACTCAAATTTCAAAGTCATCAAAACCAATCACTTCATTTGTCATCAATCTCCTTTAAATACAATAACATCCACAACACAATACCTATACAAACACACTCATTGAATTCTATTTTAATAATTCTAATTTCCATCAAAAGATCGGGGTCCAACATGAACTTCCTAGCTGTTGCCTGCAAACTCCAGCTCTGTCCGTGGAATAACGATCCATCGGAGTCTCTATAATAGTCAAACAATTTCCAATTACTAAAATGCACAATCAGAAATAATTTAATGATGCAAATGTCTTAATTTAAAAAGATGTACTATGCCTATTCATGACCTTCCCAGCGCTATTTCCAAATTTCCACTTTCTTTAGTCCAAATTCTGATTTTTCACTCAATTGATCAACAATGACTCAATTCCATTTCAATGACATGTCATGGAAATCATCAATTCCATTTCTAATAGCCTTTCTTTACATTTAGGGACCTCTCAATTATACCCCAATTACCAAGAAAAATTCTTAGGTTGAAATGCAATCAAATTCTTACTTTCTTTCACTGATTGAGATCTCAAAAACTTGAATTCAAACTCTCATTTTTTTCCTCAATTGTAGACCTCTTTCTCTAGGTCATAATGAATCAAACATCACCTCAATTGGAGGTCTACACCATTAGTTATGCCCCAAAACCAAATTGAATCACTTCAGAAATTTTCCCGCTCGCCGCGACTCATGAAAGGAGACGCGTCGCGAAGTGGAAGACTTGCGCTCGCCGCGACGTCGAAAGGAGCTCGTCGCAGCGTCCAACCTTTTTTAGCTCGCCGCGACGTCTTCCTTCCCGCTCGTCGTGAAGAATTAAATGTTAATTCGCCGCGGCGAGGCTTCACGCATGCCGAGACGTGCGAGTCGCAGGTCGTCTTCTCCAATCAGTTTTTCGCCCAATCTCTCTCTAAAACCAGTCCTAACTTAGCTCAAACACTTTAATCTTTAACAATTAACCCCATGCATGCTTTAAACACAATAAATCAACAACATACAATCAATTACTTACCAATTCAAGCTCAAATCCTCAAATCTCCAAAAATCCTCCAACTCTTTTCACTTCCTCCATCTTCCACAGTTAACTCTTAAATCCACACAAAATATCAGCTCCCTTAAGCAACAAGCAAAGCTTTACACAAGGAGGGAGGAACGAAGATCATTCGTTGGAGGAAGGAGGAAAAATCGAAAGTCTCCGAGGAAGAAGAACGATCGCGCCCTAGGGGAGAAAACAATTTTCTTTTCCTTTCTTCAATTCTCAAAACGTAAAACATATATATAAAGAACAAATAAGCCTCTTGTCATTTTCCTCCCAAAACATTTAAATCTCTTTCTCTAATCATTTTTATTTCCAGTCCAATTCATCTCCAAATCTCAATGGGTCGACATATAAATTTCTAAGGTTCACAATCAATTAACAGTCACTCTAAAATATTTCCAAATCAACTATTCAGACCCAATTATTCCAAAATTTCCAACAAATCACAATCAAATCTAATTATCTCTCAAATCACAATTCATATCATATTCAAAATCAAATGCCGGGAAAAGACATGAATGCATGTACCTATATGTGCATGTACAAAAGACTCATGGCCTCCAAAATTAGAGGTGAAAAGGATGCTCAGTCAATATTATGCGGTAATATCCTATCCCGCCTCAATTTACCAATATGACCTTCCCATCGGTGACAGGATGTTACATTTTTATTTTCAAATGTGCAGCTGCACATTCCACCCTAACAAAACCAAAATTGATCCTTCATTTCTTAAAAAAAATTAATCTAATTAATCTAATCAATTATATTAAACCAAGATCTGCCCATTTCTAAATAAACATTTGGGCTTTTAATTAACCATTAATTAGGGCAAGCCCAACATTCAATTATGGGCTTCTAAAACCTCCATTTATATTTCTTACTTAGCTTGATAACCTTCCTTGAAGCCAAGTGGAGAATCTTATTGGACTTTGATAATTTAAGCTCCAATAAGCCTAGAATTAACTTAATCTCATTAGAATTAATTCTAGCTTATTAACTAAATGTCATTCCACTAAAGACAATTAGTTGACCTCTTGAATTATTAAATATTATAAGAAAACATATTTTATGTCCAATTGCAAACCCTATTTAGAACCTTATTATAGCCATCTGCATAACAGAGGTTAAAATTATTGTTTTGCCCTTATGCTGGTTTTTCCTTCTAGATCTCCTGTTTTACTTTATATGGTGATTAACATATAAGATCTCATTGGTGTTAAGACTTGATGGGTAGCTATTCCATCAAACTACTGATGCTAGTTTAGTCACCAAATCTCCTTAAAACATCTAGAAGTGATGATAGCACTATAAATTCTTTATTTGAGTGAATGTTCCCTGATACATGTTTCAATTGATAATTCCAACATTCAAAAATTGGATTAATACTCTGTAAAAAATCATTCCGATCATATCAAGAATTATAATGAAAGACATATGAGTTCACCACTCATCAAGATTATGGTTCATAATAAGTGAATGCTTAAGTTGTATGCTTTAAGATTAAAGTAACGACCCACTTTATTCTTCAAAACATACTTGATTCCAGATTTATTTAATAATGCCATTATCGATAGTCAACTACTATCATGATATGAAACTCATCATTCATTTTAAGTAAGCTCCTTTACTTATATGGAGATAAATCGCAACATTGCAGTCTAAACCATAATAAAGCGACTAACTTGATTATTCAACTGTGAATCAAGTAATTTAGATTCTTATAATAGACATGTATCCTATATATATTTATTTATATGTATATTCCTTACAAAAAATCTTGGTACCTTTTGAGTAGATATATAATGCTCACATAAATAAAACCAAACTTTTTATTTTATTAATAATAAATATTTTCATTACAAAACTGTAACTAAAGAAGATAAAGTTACATATAAATACACTTTCTTTCCAGGGCACTATATTTACATAACTCCAATACCTTCTCTATATACTAAAAATACATCCTTAGTTATTCTCAATTACTTAAGGATATTCTAAACAGCCACTCAATGACCTTACCAGGATCTGACTGGTATTTGCTCGTAACACTTAGAGCATATGATACATCGACTCTCGTACATAACATAACATATATGATTGATCCTATAGTCTAAGAATAAGGGATCAAATTCATGTGAGTCCTCTCATCTTGTGTCTTTGGACACATAGATTTCGAGAGTGTAATCCTATGCGTTATGGAAAGATAACCTCTCTTGGACTACTCCATGTGAAACCTCTTTAACATCTTATCTATATACGTAGACTAAGAAGGACCAAGAAACTTCATAGATCTATATTTATAGATTCATATCCATAAAATATAATTTGCTTCTCCAAGGTCTTTCATGGAGAAATTCTTATACAACTAAATCTTAACTGATTGTAAAACTGAGACATCGTTTCCTATTAGTAGTACGCACCTACATACAACACAAGGAATACAATTACACTCCTACTAACCTTCTTATACACATATGGTTCATCTGGATTTTGTAAGAACCCAATCTCTTTGATTGTCTCGTCAAATCGGATATTCCCACTCCTGGATGCTTGCTTCAATCCATAAATGGAATTTTGAAGCCATTTTTCATATTTTGAACTCTTCAAAACTTTTGTATAGGTACTAAGTTCATCGTCTTCTATGAGCAATACGTTATTATGTTCTTTATAATATGTCATATCCTACTTGACCTATGAACTTCTTGTGTGTTAGAAGGTTGAACCATTATTTCATCATTATGAACAACAATCCCGAGTTTAAGCAGTTGATCTACATCTATTTGAGCTTCTTGAACTTCCACAAGTTCAATTTTGCTCCCACGGTCTTCTTTTAGAAGAAATTGTTCTCTAAAAAGTCTGCATGTTTTAAAATAAACATATTATAGAACTTATATCCTATCATTTCTTTTGGATATCTTACAAACAGACACTTGTCAGATTTAACTTCTAACTTTGTAGCACCCCCTTACCGTTGGGTTCGCACCGGGACGCCCGCAGGTCATTTCGATACATATCCTATGATAAGGGTGAGCTACGTGCGATCACTACATTCACTCCACATGGCATCATATCAAATTTACCAATAAAGCATTAATAGAAAACCATAATATTTTTAAAATCAACTTCTTCCTAATTTCATTCCATCAAAATCAAAAGTTTACACATCTATCATCCTTTACTGTCTGTACATCAATCCAATAACCTAGTACAAAATGCTATAGGAAAGAGGAAAAAGTAGCAAATCTATCTAAGTCATCCAAAAGTCCCAGCTGATCGACTTTGAGCCATGACTTCTTTCGCCAAAACAATCTACACGGCCGGAAAAGTCCCTCTGAAGCTAGGAGTCTATTCTCGGTCCTGAAAAATAACGTTGCAATTTTAGTGAGTTTTGCGAACTCAATGAGGTAACCATCACCAATGGTTCACTCAATTTATGCAACACTTCAATTCATATCACAAATTGTCACAATTTCACGTTTAGCATAAGTAACACACTTTCACTTAAGCATAAGAAATTATGTTTTTCACTCAATTAAATACATTCAACAAGATGCATATGAAATGCTCATGTGACACTTTTTCAATTATTACGGTGTTGTGACCGAGTGCCTGAACTATCCCATATAAGGCTCATTAAGTATTGAGCCTAAGGCTCTAAATCACTGTTAAGCTCGAGGCTCAAATTCACTCGTTGAGCTTTAAGCTCTAATCGGTGGCTGCTCCGGTCACAATTGTCATTATCTGAGTATGCATTCATGAATGAAATGCATATGCCACAATCGATCAGCACATGTCACAATCAATTATATTATAAGCATGTATGCATATGTCACGGTCAATCACATCATAAGCACGTAGGTCTCACATTCACATAGAAATAGCACTTCAATAACACAACTCCCTAGTACATAGTCATCGAACCTTCTGTCCGGAATCCACAATCCAAAACACAAACCACCATTATCCACCACAGAATCATAAGCAAATAATAATTGAGAGAAACCGTCTAGGTTACTCACCAACTGCTTCCAAAGCTAGTGCCTGAAAGTCTCGACAATGTCCGTGGGTTGACGTTCCAAATGCGCCTCTATAACAATTAAAATACACATATATCACAAGTTGTACAATCAGAAGTGTATAATAATGCACATGCAGGAACTGAAATGTGTACAATGCATGTTCGTGACAATCCTGGTATCATTCCATAAATTACATCACAAAACCATTCCCATATCAAAACTCATTTATTCCTAGGTTTAAGCTGCACTAAAACCATTAAACTCGCAATTTATTGCTTATAGACTTATTTCAATTTTTTTAAAACACACACTTTCGGGTCTACTGTCCTCGATCAATAAGGCTGTTAAAACAATGTAACCTAGGCAACCTCATCAATAGAAACGTTCCCCTATATTTTAGGAATCCATAGACACTAAAATTACTCAATTTGGATCTCTATAGGTCAAGATATTGCTAAAACACTGAAGTATGTCCAGAAAAATAACCAATTCATACTCGTTAAATTGATCCTCTCACTTTGATTCAATCCATCATTTTCAATTTGATCTCAAAATCCACAAATTCTTATAGAGAGTAGAGGAGTATCTTATGAATCTAATGTTTCAAAAATCGGGTCAATCGGAGGTCGGATGGACAAGTTATAAGCAAAAGAGTGGAGGAAGGTCAGGTGAGCAGGTGAGCCGTCGGCTCGCGATCGCGAGTCGGCTCGAAAATGTTGCGACGCGACGTCATCACGACCGCGAGGCTGCGATTTCCCTTTTTTGCTTTTTTTCCAGTTATTTTACACTCATTTCCTCTCTTCTTCCAACATGCATAACTTTTCACTCAGGAGTCCAAATTTGACAAATTTGGTATCCTTGGAAAGATCAAAGAAAGCTCTACAATGTCTATGAAGGACTCAAAAACTAATTCCATCTCTAAGGGAGTTCAAATCTCAATCAAAATTACTTCTCATTAAATGTCATCCTAAACAGTATCACAATCTTTCCTAAACTTACAAACTTCAAAATTATCAAAACTCTCTAACTCCCTCCACCATACATGATCATCGTCATCTTAAGGGGGTGAGGTTTAGGTTACGATTTTTGGTGAACACAAGAAGAGCAAGCAAAGTGAAAAAGAGTGGGAAAAAAATGAGCAAACTTCTAGAAGAAGCAAGGGAGAAGAAAGCTACGAGAATGATGGAGAAATTTTCACTTAAATCACCAATCAACCTTTTAAAGAAGAAGCATCGAGAATGACCAAAAGAAAGGATGATTTTTATTAAACCTATGCAAACATGGTGGCATGTTAGGCAAGTGACAAGTGTCACTTGCCACATGTCACACTCTAAAGTCCTTACTTAGTTTCTTTCCAATACAATTCCAATTTCTACTCCAATTTCTCCCCAAATTCCAATGGCTCAAATTAATAAATCCTAACATCAGGTATCTAAATTTCCAGTGCTATTGGACAGTCATTTCTACTACCGGTAAACAATCAGTCTACCACTTGGCATTTTTTCTAGTCCAAAAATTTCCCTAAAATTTCTAAAAAATTTTATAAAATTTACTAAAAATTCTCAAACCTCAATGACCCTCTCCAACTCAATTTTCAAGCACAAAAATCACATTTTTCATAACAATCACATTTATTAACAAATATACCAGGAAATGTCATGAATGCATGAACAGTCATTTTCATGTGCAAAATTCACTATTCACAGGTATGTGTATGCATGAACATATCAAGGCAATTTTAAGCACTCATAAACCATTCCAAATTACTATTATACCCTTCCCATCGGTGATGGGATGTGACAAACTTAACTGACTGAATCTGCTTCACATAAGTTGAACAACCCCAAACTTTCATGTGAGAAAGATAAGGTTTCTTGTTAGTCCACATCTCATATGGAGTAACATCAACTAACTTTGAAGGAACTCTATTTAACACATAAACATTAGTCTTAAATGCATATCCTCAAAAGGATTTTGGTAGATTTGCTAAGCCTATCATTAACCTCACCATGTCCAGCAAGGTTCAGTTTCTCTTTTCTACTGAACCATTGTGTTGTAGTGTGTAAAGTGGAGCCGATTGGGATACTATCCCATTATCTTTGAGATAATTTAGAAACTCTTGGCTTAAGTATGAACCACCTCGATCTAATCGAAGTGTTTTAATACTTCTGCCCAGCTGTTTCTCTATTTCATTTCTGAATTCTTTGAACTTTTCAAAAACCTCAGATTTGTGTCTCATAAGATACACATACCCATATCTTGAATAATCATTGATAAAGGCAATGAAGTGCATGAAACCACCTTTGGCATGTATAGACATCAGACCACATAAATTTGAATGTATTAAGTCCAAAAGCCTAGTAGTTTGTTCATCCTTTCCCTTAGAGGGTAACTTTGTCATCTTTTCTAATAAGCAAGATTCACATGTATCATATAAGTCAAAATTAAATGACCCTAAACTATTACACATGTGTAGTTTAGTCATGCATCTCTCACTTATATGGCCAAGGTGACAATGCCATAACTACGATGATTTCACATTATCTTTTTTTTTTCTTTTATTGTTATTGATATTTAAAACTAGATTGGACATATCTAATATGTATATCCCATTGAATAATGTACCTAAAGCATAAAGCATTTCATTCAAAATAATAGGACAACCATTATTACTAAAATTTAAATGGAAACTAGCTTAATTAAGACTAGAAATTGAAATAATATTCTTAGTCAGTACAGGTACATAAAAACAATAATCTAATTCTTTTACAAGCCTATTAGGGATTGTCAATACATAAGTTCCTACGACTAATGCAACAACTTTTTCTCCATTTCCCATACGTAGGTCTGACTCTTCCTTATTGAGTTGTCTATTATTCTTGAGGCCCTGTATATTAGTACTTATGTGTGGGCCCCAATCGGTATCTAATACCCATACGTTATTATTAAAAATATTATTAATATCAATAACAAACATACCTAAAGTAGATGGTGCATCTAATGCCTTCTTCTGCTTCAGTGACTCCAGATAGGCATTACAGTTCCTCTTCCAATGATCATCCTTGCCACACTGGAAGCATGTTCCCTTAGGAGCAGTCTCCTAAGTTTTTTTCTTGGCCATGCCTCCCTTAGGCCTTGTGGAGTTCTTTTTCTTTTGGTTCTTCCTCCTTGAACCTAGTATCACAACCTTACTGTTTTTCCTGACAGATGGCTCAACTGTTTTGAACAAGTTGATCAATTCAGAAATTATGGTGGATATCTAGTTCATCTTATAGCTAAAACACAAATTGTGAATAACTATCAGTCAAACTAGTCAGAATTAAGTCTATACTTAATTCATGATCCATCAGGAAATTCAAGGAGGCCAACCTCTCAATATAGCCATTCATCTTCAATGCATATTACACTAGAGATGTAGCCTTTCCTTTTTAGTTCGCTTTTCAAGAGGTCATCCATTGAGGTTGAACACCAACTACTAAGAATGGAGTACTATACTTGAAGGGGGAAGATAACTACGGGTAGGAGTTTTGTTTCCAAAACAGGAAGCTTCTAGTGGTAAAATGGTCAAATCAATAAGAGAGAGTTTAGAGGGAAAAAAGATGTGAGAGCTCATGAGAGCTTCCTTATCTTCAATTTCTTGCTTCATGGTTAATTGACCCTGATTAACCTTGTAGACATTCTTCTCTCTTTCTTTATTGTAAACTTCATCCTCAACATAGCCTATTAGCTCTTAAGATCTGACATTTTTTAAGACCTTTCTAGTTGGCTTCCAAATCTTTATGTGAGAGCTTATGAGAGCTTCCTTATCTTCAATTTCTTGCTTCATGGTTAATTGACCCTGATTAACCTTGTAGACATTCTTCTCTCTTTCTTTATTGTAAACTTCATCCTCAACATAGCCTATTAGCTCTTAAGATCTGACATTTTTTAAGACCTTTCTAGTTGGCTTCCAAATCTTTTTGGATGCAAATTATGGTTTCCATATATAGGAGACCTTAACTATATCGTCTTCATATTCAATACTATCACTTAGCCTCATTATTTATATTTCACTTTATGAATCCTTCATTGCTTCAAATAAAACACATATTCTTGTGAAGTTTGTCCTTTTAATTTCTAAAGTTTCTTGACTTGAGCATAAAGGCTTAGGTATATATCTTGTAATGTCATTAAGACATTAGTTGTATAATATTCAATAGGAGAACCATATACAAACATCCATACTGAGATGTCTATAACTCTTACATCTTCATTGATATTCTAGTCTCCTTTAGGTTTAAAGTAAGATGGGCTTATTCATTACATGCTACAAACCTACCTCAACCACCTTCATTATAGTGGTCTTATGAATTTGAAGAAGAAAAATATTATTTTCATTTACCAATAGTTCAGTAATATAGAACTATTTCCAATTTGTGAGATCTCTCTATTGGAGTTATGTAAATATAGTGCCTTGGAAAGCAAGTGTATTTATATGTAACTTAATCTTCTTGTAGTTACATTTTGTAATGAAAATATTTATTATTAATAAAACAAAAGAGCTTGATTTTATTTGTATAAGCATAACATAACTAGTCATAAGGAACCAAGATTCTTTTGTTAATAATATACATACACATGAAGATGTATGGGAAACATGTAAATTATTATAATCTAAATTAATTGATTCATAGTTGAAAAATCAAGTTGGTCGTTTGATTATAGTTTAGAGAGTAGTGTTGCGATCTATCTCCATGTAAGTAAAGGAGTTTACTTCAAGGGAATGATGAGTTTCATATCATGATAGGAGTCGACTATCGATAATGGCACTGTTAAATGAATCTAGAATCAAGTATGTTTTTAAGAATAAAGTAGGTCGTTACTTTAGTCCTAAAATATACATTTTAGCGTTTGCTTATTATGGACCATAATCTTGATGAGTGGTGAACTCATATGTGCTTCATTATAATTCTTGATATGATCGGAATGAGTTTTTACAGAGCATTAATCCAGTGTCTGTATGTTGGAATTATTAATTGAAACATGTATCAGAGAACATTCACTCAAATAAAAAATTTATAGTGATATCATCACTTCTAAATGTTTTATACAAATTGGTGATTAAACTGGTGCCAGGAGTTTGATGGACTAGCTACCTGTCAAGTCCTAACACTAAGATGAGATCTTGTGTTTTAATCACCATATAAAGTAAAACAAGAGATCTAAAAGGAAAAACTAATAAAAGGGCAAAACAATAATTTTACCCTTTATTGTGTGGATGATTATAATAAGGTTCATAACAGGGTTTGCAATTATGTGTCTCATAATATTTAGGAATTCAAGAGTTTAACTAATTGTCTTTAGTGGAATGACATTTAGTTAATAAGCTATAATTAATTCTAATGAGATTAAATTAATTTTTGGCTTATTGGAGCTTGAATTATCTAAGTCTAATAAGATTCCTAACTTGGCTTCAAAGAATGTTATCAAGCAAAGTAAGAAATATAAATGGAGGTTTTAAAGCTCATGATTGAATGTTGTGCTTCCACTAATTAATGGTTAATTAGAAGCCTAAATGAACATTTAAAAATAGGCTAGAATTTGGTTTAATTTGAATAATTTGATTAATTAAATTAAAACAAAATTATTAAAGAAATGGAAGGTGTAAGTTTGGTTTTATTAGGGCTGAATGTGTAGCTGCACATTTAGCATTGAATTGCTAAATAAAGATGGTATTTATCATGCTTTATCATCATTAAATGGAGTAATGATCTTACCATTAAATGTTTTAATGGTTATCTTTTAATGATGGCATGTAACGTAAACTTTTAACATTCATTTGATTAAAGATTAAAGAGGTGCGTTTGATGGATGATCTTCCTTCTTTTATCACTAAAACTGAAATTAATATGTCATTTTAGGTTATTGGTCTTTTCATATAGCCATCTTAAAACAAATGAGAAGAGTCTCATTTAATGGTTTCTTTATGTTTGATTAAAGAATGAAGTGATGAATTGCATGTTCCTCTCTTCTTTTCTTTTCATGCATAACCGAAATTGACAATATTGAGAAGGGTGTTCTTGCATTTTTGGACTCTCTCTCCTTTCTTGCATGTGTTAGCTGAAATTTGCATGAGAGGTGTCTCATCTTTGGCTTCTTTCTTCTAAGAAAAATCTCCTCCAAAGTTTTCTTTTCCTTTCCCACTAAAGGATCTTGTTAACCAAGTTGTCCAAAAAGAACAAGTCGTAGATCGGATTGGTCAAGGATACAATATCGAGAAGAGGATACAATAACGAGAAGAGAATACATCACTTAGGAGAGGATATATTGCCAAGGAAAGGATAACATAACAAGGAGTTAAAGATGTAGTGAAGGAGTCGGTAATATAATCTCCATCTTGTTCTTATGATAATTATTTTCCATATATCGCATCTTGTATGGTTTGGCATGTTGATTTGGTTATCTTGCTTCCGTTGTGTTTTGATTTCTTAAAAAAGTTTTGAAATCTACCGTTTTAACCAAATCTTGCATCTTTTATTTTCCGATCCAACAATTAGTATGAAAGCCATTTTTATTATGCATGATTTTGCTTCCTATATGTGATGCATGGGTTGGCAATTATTTTTTTGTATGCTACATATTTTTATTTGATAGAAATATATATAGTATATGTGTTGCTCTTTTGGTTGTCCATATAATTTATATTTACCATGTAAGATTTCTTTATTTGGTTTGTAACAAGGAGGGTGGTCTATCATCACTAAGTTTCCTCATTGGCTTCATTTTTCTATTTACTTTGATATTGTAATGTACAAATTGATGTAATGATAAAAATGAAACAACCATAGGTTGAAGAAATGAAGAGGTAATAGTTTCGGTGTATCCTTTTGTTGAGTATTAGCATAGTTTAGGATTTGCGAAAACCAAAATGTTGGATTTTTGTTTCAATGAATCAAGTTTCAGTTTTTATGTAAAAACAAGTGTTGGATTTTTCTTTCAATGAATCAAATTTCAATTTTGATAAAAAACAAAATTCTGGTTTTTTTTGTTTTAATGGAAGAATTTTTGGTTTTCATGAAAATCTAGTGCTAGAATTTTTGTTTCCAAAGTGAAAAAAATTCGATTTTATAAAATGCCATTATATAATTTTTATCGAATGGGCCGGGTCATGTGATCAAAGAGTTTAAAGCGGTAGATCCAAGTCCAAGAAGATTATTTTGGGCCTAAAAACCTTGTATTCATTTTTATGTTCTAGGATGGACAATCAAAAGTGGCTTATTAGTTCATGAGATGAATGGATGAAAATAATATGTGATATTATGTAATTTTATGCCATTTAGAAAATTGCCAACCCTAGGCTTTGCCATGCATTCATTATGTATGAGATATATAAAGAAACAATATATGATGGATAATAAATTGCATCTAGACAAGAGGGTATTTATTAAAACTTAAAGCCCAAAATGATTAGGTGGGAGAGGATGCTCATGTGAGAATCCATGGTCTCCATATGATGGCCCATTTGCATATTGTGAAGTGTTACTCCCTACCAGAGGGCATGAATCCTAGATCTTGCTTAGTTTGGGTTTCCTTAAGGATAAGTCCACTAATTAGTAGCAAATGTGACCTCCCACCGAGGTATGGTTTGTAAGTACCTTTAGTGGATGAATCAAATGGTTACACACTAAACATATTTTATCAATAACCTGCCCACTGTAGCTCTGTTAGCAAAAGTATGGACCAAATTATGACTCTTCTAAAAAAGTTAGGCATGAAGATGCTTGATAGCCTTTTGAGTGGGAGGGTCACAATTTTTCTTTTAATAAATAAGATGGCCCACTTTTCCTTAGTCTATTATAGATAAGAAAAATAATCATCGTATAAAGATTTAATTTTTTTTAAGTTTTGTTAAATCTATCATCATGCATACATGCATCATGATTTTATACAAAGTTCCAATATTGTTGACTAGTTTGCTTATTCTTTAATAATTTATATTTTCAGACATAATCACCACAAAATGAATCCACTTACTTTGCTCTTGACAAATAACAAATTAGAAAACAGTTAGAATTTTAATGAATGGAGACGTAACCTAGATATTGTTCTTCAATATGACTGAATTTCATAGGTATTAACTGAAAATGAGCCTACACCTCTAGGTGGAGATTCAACTCCTAAGCTAGTTCAACAACATGAGCAATGACAGAATGCTGATAAGACTACTAAGTGTGATATTCTAGCTCCTATCGGTGGCATGTTGCAAAAGAAAATTGCTTGTATGAAAACTGCTAGTGTAATGGTCCATCAACTACATGAGATGTCTGGTGTGAGAACCAGGTCTGCAAGGGTGAAAGTTATCCAAAGCTTTTACAATCTTAGAAAAAAACCTGGTGAACCGATGTAGGATTACATGCTTAAGGTAATCTCTACAGTCATTGAGGCTGAGATGCTTGGGTCGGATATGGATGCGGGCACGTAGATGATTATGATCATCAATAGCTTAAACTCTTCTTTTCAACAGTTTAAGTTGGACTATGAGCTCAACAGCAAGGATTACACCTTGAGTGAGTTGATGAATACCCTTTAGAGTACAGAGGAGATATGAAATATCAAGCTTATAGGCCAGAAGCTAATGTATCATCTTCTTCTAAGCCCAAGGGTAAGGGCAAGTAAAAGAAGAAAGGTCCAATGGAAAAGAAGGCCCAAATAGGGGTCAAGGCCTAACCTATGAAAAACAAGGTCAAAGAGAACATCAAGGGAAAATGTTTCCACTATGATGTGATGGGCCACTAGAAAAAAAAACTGTCCAGTCTACCTTGAGTCCCTTAAAAGTAAACAAGGTATGGGTTTCCAAAGTTTGTTAGGAACTAAAAATGTGGCAAATTTATCTGATTCTTGGATATTAGATTCAGGAGTCACTAACAATGTTTACAATTCTTTGCAGGGGTTCTAGTAAAGGAAAAGATTACCTAAAGGTTAGTTTCAAGTCAAGATAGCAGATGAATCCTATGTTTCAGCAAAATCAGTGGGAGTAGTTATCTTAGATTTTCCTAGTGGTTATAGATTATATTTGGAGAATGTTTATTACATACAAATGATTATAAGGAACATGATTTTTATTTTTTGTCTAATAAAATTTAGTTATTCCTTATATTTTGAAAATGTTGTTTCAATATATGAATATAATGATTTTATTTGTAATGTGATAATTAACAGGGATTGTTCTTTATAGAACCTATGACAGGCTAACTAAAAATCACAGAATTGATAAAACCAAGACAATTCAATGTCTCTAGCATTAATTCAAAATATCTGTGGCACTTAAGGATTGGTCATATCAATAAAAAAAGACTTGATAGGTTAGTGAAGGGTGGGATCCGTACGGGCTTGGATAATGATCCATTACCCACTTATGAATCTTATATTGAAGGAAAAATGACCAAGGCCTCATTTCCTTCTAAAGGAAACAGATATTAATCTACATTAGACTTGGTATATACAGATGTGCATGGGCCCATGAACGTACAAGCTAGAGGAGGTTATGAATACTTCATAACCTTTACAGATGATTACTTAAGACATGGCTATTTGTATTTGATGCATAAAAAGAGTGAATCCTTTGAAAAATTCAAAGAATTCAAAGCTGAAGTTGAGAAGCAGCTAGGCAAGCCATTAAAACAACTTCAATAGGATCGAGGTGGTGAGTACTTATTTGGAGAGTTCCAACAATTTCTAATTGAAAATGGAATTTTTTCCAACTTATCAGCTCCTTGAACACCTTAACAGAATGGTGTAACTGAGAGAAGGAATAGGACTCTATTGGAAAAGGTAAGATCGATGATGTCCTATGCTAGCCTTCTAGAATCATTCTGGGGATATGCCATACAAATAGAAATATATCTTCTCAATTTTGTTCCACCCAAATCGGTGCCTAAAACACCTAGGGAGTTATAGATTGGTCGAGTGCCTTCAGTGCGGCACTTGAGGACT
This sequence comes from Erythroxylum novogranatense, assembly GCA_029891385.1. Taxonomy (NCBI): domain Eukaryota; kingdom Viridiplantae; phylum Streptophyta; class Magnoliopsida; order Malpighiales; family Erythroxylaceae; genus Erythroxylum; species Erythroxylum novogranatense. The sequence continues at coordinate 32,755,718 of CM057233.1, read as the reverse complement.
TGGAACTGCTCAGCCTATGTTCTAAGGCCTAAATCCATAAAGATGGAACCAAGGTCAGAAGTATGTTTGCTTATAGGATATCCTGCAGGAACTCGGGTACTATTTTTATAATCCTCAGGATAGGAAGGTATCTGTGTCAACAAATACAATCTTCTTAGAGGAAGAATTTGTGAGAAATCCAGAAGAAGAAGTGAAGTAGTACTAAAGGAGTTAGCTATTTCATCCAATTCAAGAGTTGATATGGATATAATAGAACAAGATGTCGAAATGGATTCAAGAGTTGAATCAGAAGAGTAGCCTAACCATCAAGTAGTGCCTAGATGTAGTGGGAGGGTTGTGAAATAGCCAAATAGGTATCTAGGTCTATGAGAAGGCTTAATTGCAATCTTAGACCAAGAATAAACAAATCCCATTATGTATACATAGGCTATTAATGATGTTGATGCAAAAAAATGGCTCAAGGCGATGGAATAGGAAATAGATTCCATGTATGCTAACGAAGTCTGGATCCTTGTAGATGTATCATCAGGTATAAAAGTCATAGGGTATAAATGGATCTACAAAAGGAAAAGAGGATCAGATGGAAAGGTAGAGACCTTTAAAGCTAGATTGGTAGGTAAGGGCTATACTCAAAAAAAGGGTATGAACTATGAGGAGACTTTTTCTCAGGTTTTCATGCTTAAATCCATCAAGATTCTTTTAGCCATAGCAGTCTATTTCAATTATGAAATATAGAAAATGGATGTCAAGACCGCATTTCTTAATGGGAATCTTGAGGAGACCATTTATATGGCCTAACCAGAAGGTTGTTGAGCCAAGTAATGAGCATAAGGTATGCAAGTTGCAAAGGTCCATTTATAGACTTAAGCAAGCATCTAGGTCTTGGAGTATTAGGTTTGATAAGTCTATCAAAACCTATGGATTCATACAAAACCTAGATGAGCCTTGTGTTTATAAAAGAATACAAGAAGGCAAGGTTATTTTCCTAACCCTGTATGTTGATGACATTCTACTCATTGGGAATGATGTGGGAATGTTATCTACGGTTAATGTATGGCTTAATGAACAGTTTTCAATCAAGGAATTAGGAGAGGCTAACTATGTTTTAGGGATAAAACTTATAAGGGATCTTTAAAAAAGCAGATAGCTTTACCTCAATTAACCTACATTAAGAATATGTTTAACAAGTTCGCCATGCAAGATTCCAAAAGGGGTTTCACACCTACTAGACATGGAATTAAACTTTCAAAGGAACAAGCACCAAAAACCTAAGGGGAGGTTGAATGCATGCATAACATTCCATATGCTTCGGCAGTTGGAAGTTTAATGTATGCAATGCTTTACACTAGACCAGATATCTGTTACGCAGTGGGACTGGTAAGCAGATTTCAGTCCAATTTAAGAATGGAGCATTAGACTGCAGTTAAGTGTATACTTAAGTATCTTCGTAGGATGAAGAGCTTATTGCTTGTTTACTCAGGAAGTAAGCTTATTCCAACAGGATATACAAATTCTGATTTCTAATCAGATGTTGATTCAAGGAAATCAACTTCTGGTTTTATATTTACTTTAGGAGGTGGAGCGATAGTCTGGAGGAGTGTCAAGCAATCTTGTATTGCTGATTTGACTATGGAGGCTGAGTAAATTGCTGCTTGTGAAGCAACAAAGGAAGCAATCTAGCTCCGCAAGTTTCTAAATGATTTGGAGGTAGTTCCAGAGGCAGAAAAAGTCATTACACTTTATTATGATAATAGTGGGGCAGTGGTTAATTCTAAAGAACCTCGGAACCACAAAGATGCCAAACACATTGAGAGAAAGTATCATCTTATAAGGGAGATAATACAATATGGAGAGGTGAATGTGTTAAAGATTCCCACAGAACAAAACCTTGTTGATCCAACTGAGGTAGGGTTCCCTGCAATCGTGGGCCTAATTATGGAATGTTAATTTCTTCTTTGTGTACATGTTGAACCAACTGAGGAAAAGTTACTCTAAATTGGTGTATTTGGGCTTAATTAAGGCTTGGAATGAACCTAGATTGTTACTTGATTAGTTGGTTAAGATTTTGATAAGTTTAGGTTGTTAATTGAAGTTATAACTTAAAGAATGGACTATTTGAAATCTATATATCCAAATCTAGACATTATGAGTTGTCAAGGGAATAAGGTTGTCCTCATGAATGCAAACATGATCTTAAGGATATGAATAATGTGTTTAGAAATGAATGAATGAGCATTGAAGAATATGAGGTAGTTATGAATGTATATTCCCAAAAAATTTTGGTGAATGTATGATTTATGAATTCGGAGTAAATCAAGCTTACTTAAGGTATAAACCTGATTGCAAACTAGTTGTATAGTAAATTAGGTTAATAGGAACTTGGTCACAACAAAACAAAAATGAGAATGGAAACACTAATGCATTTGCATATACATCACTACCTGTATCTTATGATTGAATTGAAATGAATTATTGAATTTTTTGATTTAGTGAATTACAGTTGAAGTAAATAAGGTTGTGTTGTGATATGCAATACTAGCTTACATGATAGACTTGTTAATGTATGATGAAATGTGATGTGGTATTCAATACTAGATGATTTGATTTACTTTTTTTTGTTTTGATTTGAGTGAATAGATCGATGATTGTTCACACACTAAGTTTGCAAACTAATCAAAACTGCAATGTTATTTTTTAGGTTCAAGGGAATTGTAGCTACTGAGGTTATATAGTAGAAGTATAGTACTTGCATTTTGGGGATAAGAATGGCTCAAAGGTCGGATCAGCTAAATTTGAGAAGTCTAGTTAAAGTTTTGTGTATTAGCATCTCATTTCATGTTTTATTTTCAGTACTGAAATTTAACTCAAAACAAAATGTTGTGTAATGTAAATATGGATTTTATAAATTTGTAATGACATATGACTTTTATGTTTGTGAATGAAATGGAAAGAAATTTTATTTTTAAAATGTTTATAATATGTTGACACCTTAAATAAGTTGGTTTGATTGTCCTAATGCACCATTTTCAGAGAGTATGTTCTCGAATATCTTCTGGTATGTTTGGAGTGGTAAGTTACATCTGTGTGATAAGTAATGCTGAGAAAAATAATGGTTTCAAATAATTTTTTTTTAAAGCTTCAATAAGGATGCTTAAAGAACCTTGATGTCTTTAAGTTGGGCATTAATTATAACATTTGCTTAATATAGAAAGAAAGTAATATAATGATATATAGTAATGAATATATAGATCCCTGTATCCTGCTCAAAACAACATTCATATGGATTATAGATTCAATATCCCTTATCCAAAAATTAGGATTGTTATGAATATAAGTGATAGGTGATATATAACTGAATAATACAAGCAGTAAAAACTTGATAAATGCTCTAACAAGGCTATAATTTTCTTACTCTTACTATTACTTAGTGTTAAACAAGTTTTATATCTAAAAAACTTCCAATATCTATAAGTATACGGATTGTAAACTTGTAGTATGGATAAGTATCCATCCCATGAGGAACTAGATAAAAGTAAATGAACCTAACTTTGTCTAAGGTAATAAAATATAATTTGAGTGAAATAATATCATAAATTTAAAAGAATTATATAAAATCAATCAAATAACAAATATCAAGTGAGCAACCAGACTTATTTAAGGATGAATGCATAGGATTTATTCTTTCATTATTTAAAATACCTTAATGATTATTGATCTGTTTATGTGTAGATCCTAGAATTTCTAAAGGGTTGATTACTCCCTCTCAAGACCTAACCAATTAACCCTAATTGATTATCCCTAATTGAATCCGAAAATTCTAGATTTTGTAACCACTCAATTCATAAAACTTTCCTAACATTTCAACTAGATTTAAAGTTATCTATTGGATAATCAAGTTCTCATATAAGATCTCTCTTTGAATGATAGATTATTTGTTAAATGCATGACATATTAATGTACCAACTCTTGTTGCATGATTTAATCATATTACTTTTGATTCACCCTCTCAATTTTTTGTCAAAGTAAATGCATGCACATTGAACAAAACACTAACAGATTGTATTGAATGTACAAAGAAAAAAATCACAAAATAACTATGAATAAACCCTAATTTAGAAATTCAAGTATGATGAAAATAACAAAATTCAAAAAAAAAATTGTATTCTCGATCCTTCTTGTTTAATCCAATTTTGCAAGATGGTGGCTACATTTTTTAGGCTTTTTAATGTTCTTAAATAGTCTCTTAGGGTCTTTGGGCTGTAATTAGGGTTTTCACCCTTTGATTGGTTCCAAAAATGCCCCCAAACCCTAAAATAGATGGAAAAAGTCACACTTGCGAAGCATCTGTCATAATCATGACATCGGAGTCGTAATCATGACTCTATAAAATTTCTCTATCATGATCATGACAATGGAGTCACAATCATGAATCTAGGTAATTCTCTTCTATCACGATCATGGCTTTGCCTATACATCTCCATGTACGTCCAACTCTCTTGTTATTCACTTATCTGATTTCCAACACTAATGATCACATCAAAAACCTCAAGAAACATATAATTAAGATTGCAAACATGCTCAAAACCACAAAAAACACTTAGAATATCAATAAACCCTCACATTAACATAATTCTAATCCTATACATGTAACAATCATCTAATAAACACCTATAAACACACTAAAACACCTATCAAAACATAGTATAAACTACACCTATCACTTAGGATTGAACCATTCCTTAACTGTTTATATTTTAAGCATAAAGAACACCTAAGACATGTTTTTCTTATTTATTTCTTCTTTATTCAATTTTAGAAAAGCATTGCAATTGTCTCAAATGACCTAAAATTCATGTTCTTATAATTAAATTATAAGACTCAATCTTAATGACTTAATTTACTAAAGAAATTTTTTATGGTCTATAGATCGTTAATATGTGTTTAATTGTTGATGCATTTAATTATTTACACTTAACGATTAATGACATAAAAATGCTTAAGATACTCACTTTAATTCATATATGATTTTAGGTACAATTTGGAAGCAAATAAATTAAAGTGAGTCGAAAGCATTGCACTTGGGTTATTTTTCGAAGATTAATTTTTACTTGTCTTCATGGGGCAAGACAAAGAAAATCAGAGCAAGAAGTGAACAAATTTATCCCAAAAGAAGTGGAACCATAGCAGCTGGAAAAATAAGGTGGATAAAGAAAAATATCAAAACGACAGTGGAAGCAAAGCAAAATGCCAAAAAGAAACTAAGCAGGCGATGTCTAAGGAGCTGTATAAAACGACATAGCAAAATTCAAATGGTTAAAAGAACATGGTAATTGATGGGACGTTACATGCAGAGCATGCGTTTTATGAAACGCAAACAACGTCTGCATTTCATCCAAACGTTATGCATGAAACACAGATGTTTGGTGGAGGAAGGTTGTGAACAGGGTTTTAAATGGGAGCAACTTAAATTGTCTAAAGAAGCACAGTAGAGGGACGCAGCGCAGAACAGTGAGAAGCAATAGTGTGGGGAATTTTGTGCATGAATAGTGGAGAATAATAAAGTGCCCCCCTCCCCCCCCCCCTCCCGATCTTATTCATCAAATCAATGCTACAATGCACAAGAGAATAATGAGTAGAACAGTGAAGGCTTGGTGCGGTCGGAGAAGTTGGAGAGCTACATAAATAGGCTTAACCAAAGGGGGTTTTGGCTAGCGATTAGAATAGGGGTTGAAGTATTTTTTTTTAGAGGGACCCAGGATGTAACATCCCATCTCCCATAGGAAGGGTTTATTGGTAATTTGGGATGGGTTAGATGTATTGAATTGAATCTCGGCATGAACATACAGCATATAGCCTCTATGATTAATGATTGGTTGCACATGCACATAGTATACATGCATTCATGATATTTTCCGGCTTAGGTTTCAAATTGAGATTCTTTGTGAAATTTATGGGATAATTGTATTTGAAAAATTATTTGGAGTGCGCCATTGAGTGTTTTACATTTTTGGGAATTTATGGGAATTTTTCTGGAATTTTTCGGGGTTGTTGCCCGGATCGGAAAATTTCCAATAGGGCTGACTAAGTGGGCTTTTCTATATTGAAAAGGACCGTCAAATGGCATTGGATTATTGAATAAATAATTGGGGGAATTATGTTAGTGCCATGTTTAGAGCTTAAGTGGGATTAGTGCTTAATTGATTAGGATTAACTCATTTTTGTCTTTTTCATTCATTAAAAGCCAAGTGTACAATTATTAATTAGCTTTGTCTCTTCTACTCAAGCACCTACGACTTTCTCATTGTTTTGTTAAACAAATAAATCATTTGGAAGCTCATCCTTTATCCTTCATCCGAAACTTGCATCATCTTGGAGTGTTTGTTTTCTCCTCTTTCGAAAGCTTCTTATCCATCCTTTATAAGAGACTTTTCTTTGCTACTTGCCTTGCCTCTCTTTATTCTCTATCACAAGTGAAGCCTTGTGAAGGTGATGATATATGCATGGTTGGTGTGATAGCCGTAGGTTTAGGGAGAGTTATGTAGTTGAGTAAGCTTGGAAGATTGAAATAGATACTTGAAGAATTGAGAGCTTGCAACTTGTTAGGTAAGAATTGGTATTTATATTTCTTCTTTTAGTAGGTAGAAGCATTTATGGGGAGCACTTGTGTGTTTACTTCATGATGATAGTGGTAGGTTTGAATGGGTTTAAATGTATACTTGGTTATGGATGAATGAATGACTATAGTTTTCCTTGATTTTGGCTTGGTAGATTGAGTTTGTAAGGTTAGATGAATGGAAAACTTAGGAAGATAATTTGTGTTAGTGCTGCCAAATTTTGTATAATCATGTAAATATATGTTGTGACGAATTTGTGGTTGAATTAGAGGAATAAATGGGTGCTTAGTGATGTGTTATTGATGTTAGAAGTGATAGGAGTTAGGTTGTAGTTGAAAAGCTGGAAAATGCAATTTGACCTATTGTAATGTTTTGATCATAACTAATTGTGTAGGTGAGCAAATGAGGTGAGGTTTATGCCCAATTAAACTTTGGGATGTTGGCTACAATTTTGTGTGAAATAGGTATTGTTAAATTGTAATGCTAGAGGGTCGAAATTTTGCATGGAAAGTGTCTGTTTTAGGGTCTGTGAACAGTAACCGACACTATGACCTGATTATGTTGCTGATTTTTTTCTAAATTAATTGAGATGGAATTTGGGAAAATAGTCTTCATGAAAGTTGTAGCATATTGAGTTAGCTTTCCATTGACACTGATCTTGCTAATTTTCGAGTTGTATATTGGGAGATATGAACTGATTTCTATTGATTGGTTTTATGCTCTTTGGAGAAACCTAGTCAAAGTGTTGATTTTGTGAGCTTTCTGTTTGGGAGCAATTTTAACAATTTATGTGAACTAAATTGGTGTGAGTGATCTTCTGTAAAGTTGTAGAGGAAGAAAATTACCTTGAAAATGATATATGGTGTGTAATTTTTAGAGGTCAGAGTTGGGAGTTATGATTTTGCAAAAACTGATCCTGTATTAGGTTGTGAATTGCTGATAATGGCAGTACATTCCATAACAGTTTTGACATTGTTAGAAATCGAATTGGAAATGGAGTTCTTCATGAAAATTGAATTGTGCGATCTTATCTTTTCATGGATATAAAGTAGTGAATTTTGTGACATTTTTGTTAAGAGATATGCTGTTTGGAAAATTTCTGTCCAGATTGGTTGATTTCAGAGGGCAGATGCTTTGGTGAATTGTTTGACCTAGTTAGCAAGTGAATTTGATTTTGGGTTGTTCATGAGAGTTGTAGATAATATTGTGAACTTACTGAGAATATTTATTGTGTTATTTTTTACTGAGGAAATGAGTAGTTACTGAATTTGCAAAGTATTGCACTGTTTGAGAGGTTTTGAGTAGACAGTAGCTTTGATGGGATATTTGACACCCTTAGGGGTGAAATTGATTTTTATGGTCTTCATGATAATGGTAGAGCTTTTCATGATCTTTCCAACAAGCTATGGTTTGTATTTTTCCGATTTGTGTGCTACGAATTATTGTTATTGGAAATTCGAATTGGAAATAGGAAAAAAAAAAGGAAGGAAGTGAGGTAGAACCTCGCCGGATCGCGAGGGCGACGCCTCGCCCTCGCGAGGCGAGGTAAGATGGCCCGGTCACGAGGCGCCTCGCCTCGCCACGGAAGCAGGTGAGTCGGCCTCATGAGGGCGACGCCTCGCCTCCGCGAAGCAGGCGTATATATATATATTTTTTATTATTTTTTTATTATTTGGCATTAAGCGACCTAATTGTTTCTTTTGTCAATTTCTTTTCCGTCCGAACTCCGATTGACCTGATTCTTGAGGCATCGGATTCGTAGAACATTTAATTTCATTTTGTGAGAAATTGGAAATTTTTAGACGGGAAATTGATGTGGGTCCGGGTAATTGTTCTGTGATCACTGTTTTATTTATTTTTGGACCGATCGAGGTCCGAATTGAGTGTTGTCAATGGCTATAGCTTTCTACTTTTTAGGTGGCATTTTTATGATGGGAAAATTTTAGATTAGGGCCGGAAATGTCATGAACATGCATTATACACGTTTTACTTATTCCATGTGCATTGTTTGATATTTCTAATTATACAGTTGGTAATGTGTACTCATTTCTATTGTTATAGAGGCTCAGTTGGAACGTCATCCCACGGACGTTGCAGAGACTTCCCGGCATTAGCTCAAAATTTATTAGGTGAGTAACCTAGATGGTTCCTCAATTAGTAAGTGTTTATAATTCTGCACTTATAACTCTGTGGAGAATAATGGTGGGATGATTGTGTTTGTGTATGCCTGGATTGCGGACCGGAGGTCCGATGGATTGGGAGGTTCTGACATAGAAGTGCTATAAGTGATTTTAATGTGATTACTTGTGAGTGACTTGTGTGCATATGTTGAATTGGGATCAGTTATGATGCTGATTTTGTTTTGTTTGGATATATGCATTTCATGCATAATTGCCTGATCAGTAATTGACATTTGTGACCAGAGCAGCCAACAAGAGCTTAAAGCTCAACGTGATTGGGCCTTGAGCCCACAGTGATTTAGAGCCTAAGGCTCACCGTTTAATGCGCCCTTAATGGGACAGTTTTAGGTGCTCGGTCACAACAACGTAATAAATTAGAAAAGTGTCACATACGCATTTCATGTGCATTTGAGTTGGTTCCTTTGACTGATCTAGTAATCATGTGGTACTTCTGAATGTGTTTTGGTGAAATAACTGTGTATCTCGTGATATACTTGTATATGCATGAATTGGGTGAACCATCGATGATGGTTCTCACCGAGTTCGCAAACTCACCCAAAATTGCAAATTATTTTCGACCGAGAGAGTAGACTCATAGCTCCAGAGAGACTTTTCCTGCCGTGTAGATCGAGTTGGCAAGAGAAGTCATAGCACACAGGTCGGTCAGCTTGCACTTTTTGAGGGATGACCTAGCTAGCTTTATGTTTGACTTTCTTTTGGACTAATGTACAGAACACACCAGTTGTGTAAATTTACTGCTTTGAGGTTATGAAATGAGAAATTATGGTTTCAAACAATTATTAATGCTTTATGATTTTCGATGCCATGTGGAGCGTTAGTGATTGTTCGTAGTGCACCCTTATCGTAGGGTCTATATCGGAATGACCTACGGGCGTCCCGGTATATCTCCTATGGTAAGGGGGTGCTACACATGAAGAGCTAGACATTTCGACGCCCATTTCGGAGGTGACATCGATGCCACAACCCGGGTTAAGGATTTTTAATTATTTTTTGTTTCTTTCTCTTATTAGGAATTAATTGTGTTGGACCAATGGTGGTTGACAAATTAATTCCACTTATGTTTTGATAATAATAAAATGTATAGAATTGGTTAAGAAATTGTTTCAGGTATTTTGGGATTGATATTCAATGAAAGAATTGTACAAATCAAGATGGGCAAGTGTTTAATCATTGAAGAATCAAGATGGAAGTTTCCTATAAGTGAAAGAGGCTTAAATAATGAAGATTATAGAAGATTTGAGTGGATATTACCTTTGAAGCTTACATAAGTCGACTAGAACATCATATGTCAACTAATATATGAAGATATGTCAACACAAGTCGACTAACAGCATACAAGTCGACTTATCGTGGACCACAAGTCGACTTACACATCAAAAGTCGACTTATAGAAGAGCGGAGATGCAAGTTTACGTAAAATGTTGTCACAAGTCGACTTATACAACTCGACAAGTCGACTTATGGGTACAGCACATTAATTCCAACGGTCCAATTAGCCAAAAATGGAAGGGAGATTATTAAGGAACGGTCATTTCAATCTAGCAACGGCTAGAATAAGTCCTAACAGCTATATTTCTTCTTATATAAAGGGTGGATGATTGATGAAGAAGTGACACAAGTTCTAGAAGCCAAAATACTCTTATCTTGCTCCAAATTGCTCATCATTATTCTTACTTTGTTTACATTTGTATTGAGCACTTGTTCTTAGATCTTTATCCTATTTCTTTTACAAATTGAGTGACTAGTGAAAGGTCACGTGTGAGGTAGCTTGAGCCGAAAATCAAGTATTGTTGGTAGGATTTGTGCCGGAAGACAAATCATCTGTAAAGGTTGCTTGAGCCGGAAATCAAGCGGTATTGGTAGGATTTGTGCCGGAAGACAAATCAAGTGTAAAGGTAGCTTGAGCCGAAAATTAAGCGGGATTGTAAGAGTTCACACTGAACTACAAAGTGTGTAATAAAGTGGTTTTCAAAATCCTAAGTGGGAGCTTAGGTAGAGGACGTAGAAATTCTCAAAAAGATTTAAAGATCTATTTAACCCCCCCTTCTAGATCGCTTACAATTGGTATCAGAGCAGAAGTATCCGGGATGGCACACAATAACTTAGCGGAAGAAGGTAATACTAATAATCGCCCTCCTTTATTTAATGGTACTAATTATTCTTCTTGGAAAAATCCTATGAAATACCACATCATTAGCGAGGGAGTAGAATATTGGAAGATAATTATCTTCGGTCCACAACCACCGTTAAAAAAAATGGTGAGTTAAAAACGGAGCTGAAATACGATGACAATGACTGGAGGCAAGCCTACATCAACGCTAAAGCGATGAAACTAATCTATTGCGCTCTCACAGTTGAGGAAAGAAACCGAGCTAACTCGTGTACCAACGCCAAAGAAATGTGGGAAATACTCCGCATCACCCACGAAGGAACCAACCAAGTCCGGGAAACAAAGATCAACATGCTTCTCCATGACTATGAAATGTTTGTCATGAAGGAAGGTGAGTCTATTTCCATTATGCTTGATCGTTTTGCAAAAATCATAAATGAATTAGGCAACCTTGGAAAGCACATGACGGATAGCGAGAAGGTGAAGAAGATTCTTCGCTCACTACCGAAAGAATGGGACTCACAAGTCACAACAATTATGGAATCCAAAGATCTCAATCATCTGGAATTCAACGCCTTGGTGAGATCACTTATCAACTATGAGATCATTCTCAAATCCAAAGGAGGTAGAGGTAAGTCACAAAAGTCAATTGCTTTAAAAGCTAATACTTCTTCTCTTGATGAAAGTGATGAAGAAATAGATGAAGAAGAGGATGATGAAGAAATGGCAATGTATGCCAGAAATTTGAGAAAATTCAAGGGACTTCTCAAAAATCGGAGGAAGGAATTAAATGGTGGAAGAAATGGAAAAAGGAAGAAATTTTCCATGGAAAGAAGATCCAAGGGTTATGACGAAAAGAAAAGCTCATCCTCAAATTCAAATCTCCAGAAAAATGACAAAGGGAAAAAGAAAGCTAGCCTTATAGCCACGTGGAGTGATGATGAGGAAGCATATCAAAGCAATGATGAAAACAACCTAGCGCTTATGGCCAATAGCTCCTCAACAAGTGATGATGAAGATGAGGTAACTTTCTTTGATCAATATCTTATAGAGTCTTTTAATGCTTTGCAAATTGATTTTGAAGAAGCTATTGAAATCAACAAGAAATTGAGAAAGAAAATAAGAGAATTGGTTGTTGAAAATAGTGCTTTACATGAGACGATTGATGATTTAGATTGTCCTAAGGAAGATCATTCTGCATGTCTTGCTGAAAAAGAAAGTCTTACTTGTGAGCTTGATAGACTTAGAAAGGAATTTTCTTATGTGGTTGGAAAATTTGCTGGTGGAAATGCAAAGTTTGAAGAGATGTTATCTTTACAAAGATATTCTATTTCTAAACATGGTTTGGGATATGATCCTTATAATAGAGATTGTTCTTTAATTTCCAAATTTACCAAGGATGAAAAAGTTGCTCAATGTGCTAGATGCTTGAAAGATGGTCATATAGAAATTGCATGTAAAAGTATTAGGAGATGTGTTAAGGTTAAGAAAATCTGGGTGGTAAAAGGTACAACACCTTCTAATGTGGTTTATATGACTAACCAAAATGGACCCAAGATGGCTTGGGTACCAATGAGAAGAAAGGATGTTTCAGTTGTAGGTACAAGCAAGGAATGAAAATCAACCAAGCACATGGTACATTGATAGCAGATATTCAAGGCATATAAGTGGAGACAACAACAAAGATTCCATCATCATTTACACTTAGGATGAAATGTGATTGAATTGGAGTACTGGTATATTCTAGTCGACTTATGGATGTCTAAGTCGACTAATTGGTGAATTGTCTGGTAACAAGTCGACTTATGTCTACATGGATTCTTTAAAACCTATTCTTCTTTTCACTCTCCGTAATGACTATTGTTATATTATGACAATTGCCTTTATTTGTGTTTGCTGTTTTGTTTGTTTATGGACTGCATTTGCGACTATTTTTCATTTTTCATATTGGTTTTTAATTATGAAAAAAAGGGGGAGTAATATTGGAAATTGATAATTGGTATCTTTTAGTCACCTTCATTTGATTGAGGGGGAGTGTGTTTGATTTGAGACTATTTATGTTTGATGACTTGTTTCTCTATTTAATGTGATTGCGATATTTCATCTTTTGTTGGTTTGTATTAGTTGTTTTGATTATGACAAAAAGGGGGAGAAAAATGAGAAATTGGATATTCTTTAGTCACTTGATTAAGGGGGAGTTTGTTAAAATTTTAATTGATTTTACAAGGATATTAAATTCAATGATTTATATGTTTGAGGGGGAGACTTCTAACCAAAATGACAAGGTATAAAAACCTTGATCAATGTTTCTTTGTTTTCATTTCTTAAACAATTTCTAAGTATTTTGTAATTATTAAAAAGGGAGAGATTGTTGGACCAATGGTGGTTGACAAATTAATTCCACTTATGTTTTGATAATAATAAAATGTATAGAATTGGTTAAGAAATTGTTTCAGGTATTTTGGGATTGATATTCAATGAAAGAATTGTACAAATCAAGATGGGCAAGTGTTTAATCATTGAAGAATCAAGATGGAAGTTTCCTATAAGTGAAAGAGGCTTAAATAATGAAGATTATAGAAGATTTGAGTGGATATTACCGTTGAAGCTTACATAAGTCGACTAGAACATCATATGTCAACTAATATATGAAGATATGTCAACACAAGTCGACTAACAGCATACAAGTCGACTTATCGTGGACCACAAGTCGACTTACACATCACAAGTCGACTTATAGAAGAGCGGAGATACAAGTTTACGTAAAATGTTGTCACAAGTCGACTTATACAACTCGACAAGTCGACTTATGGGTACAGCACATTAATTCCAACGGTCCAATTAGCCAAAAATGGAAGGGAGATTATTAAGGAACGGTCATTTCAATCTAGCAATGGCTAGAATAAGTCCCAACAGCTATATTTCTTCTTATATAAAGGGTGGATGATTGATGAAGAAGTGACACAAGTTCTAGAAGCCAAAATACTCTTATCTTGCTCCAAATTGCTCATCATTATTCTTACTTTATTTACATTTATATTGAGCACTTGTTCTTAGATCTTTATCCTATTTCTTTTACAAATTGAGTGACTAGTGAAAGGTCACGTGTGAGGTAGCTTCAGCCGGAAATCAAGTATTGTTGGTAGGATTTGTGCGTAAGACAAATCATCTCAGAAGGTTGCTTGAGTAGAAATCAGCGGTATTGGTAGGATTTGTGCCAGAAGAAAAATCAAGTGTAAAGGTAAATCAAGTGGGATTGTAAGAGTTCACACTGAACTACAAAGTGCGTAATAAAGTGGTTTCCAAAATCCTAAGTGGGAGCTTAGGTAGAGGACGTAGAAATTCTCAAAAAGATTTAAAGATCTATTCAACCCCCCCTTCTAGATCGCTTACAAATTGTGTTATCCTATATTAATTGATTTGGGTATTATGTATAGATAATCAAATTTTCATTATTATTTGATTATTTGTGTATGAATTCATTGGGTATTGTGAGTTGATGATTTTAATGCGTTTATTGAATCATTAATTGCAAAACCATTGCTAGAATTTTGATATAATCCGTAATTGTTATGTTGAAATTCATATGTAGCGACTAATGATTCATAATCATTAGGGATAACATGACCTAGGTTAAGTGATGCATTGCATATGGTTGTTGCCTTGATTAATTGGTTTTCCTAATTCGTAATGCTAATGCCTAATTAAATCTAGAGATCGTATCCTAGGTTGTTCGGTGGTTAGGTTTAATTAACAATCGTATCTTGATTAAAAAAAACTTAAGGAAAAACTCAGGTTAATTGTTAACCCATGATTAATATTTTCCAGGAGAGGTTAAATAATAACAAATTAATGAAATATGCTTAATAAGGGTATAGGTCAAGATTGAACCAAAGAACCAAGTCCCTACCGAATTCCCCACCTTTATCATTTTTTTTTTGCATGTTTTCTTTAATTTGTTAATTTGTTTTTATTAGTTAGTTTTATTTTATTTTCTTCTTTCAAAATCCAAAACTCCCCTTTTTTCTAAACACCGGTTAATTTCATTCCATAAACTTTACACACATTCTCTGTGGGATCGACCTATACTCGCCACTACTATAGTAGTAATCTAGTTATTTTATTTTGACTAGCGTAATGACGCACAGTCAATCGCTTCAATCTTAATCCCAACATTTGAATACTCAAATTCATGAACTATTAGATCCTCTAACAAAAAAGCAGTTTTTCCTAATACTAAAATCTTACACATTAAGATCTATAAATTCTATTAATTTATAGACCTATCATGAAATGCTTAAGAGTAAATCCCTATTGCACATTTTTTACTCTAAATTTCCTAGAAAAACATAATTCTTAAAACCCTAATTATTTAACAACTAAAATGGAAAAATAAAATGTATTCAACAATGTATATCATTCATACCAAGGATTTTATAAGAAATCTCAAGACCTACAAAATGAGTGATCAAGAAAAATATTCTATAATGTTCATCTACTTAAAATATTTTAGATTTAGAGAAAATTTTAGTAAGTTATTCCATAATAGTGTTACTTGATTAGGGAATAAACATTTTATATAATTTAGAAGATGTTTTATTGTATCTCAGATTTTCAAATAATTGGAGACGATTATAAGGAAATGCATGAAAAAAAACAAAATTTATTATCGATTATGATCATATGTTAGCCATATTTCACTTAAAAATTTTAAGATAAAGACAATGTCTAAAACGTAGGCCAAAGGGATGCCTTATTTTGGAGTGAAAAGTTTTCAAGAGATACATGACCTAAGAGATACGTGTATCTCATCTTGTATACCTCCTGAAGATGTTAAAAAAATTACAAAGCCTAAGACACTAACTCATCAAATTACGTATCCATCACTAAAAGAAATAGAAAGATGTATGACCTATATCCTAGAACATATCTTATTGACAAAGTTAAGGGCCTCACCCTATTTAATGAACTAAAAAACCTAATTTTCATAGTTCATTTTCATATTAGTTCATTTTAAGGTTATAAAGAATAGGAGTTAGCTTTCTTTCCATTTCTACTACTTTCTAATGTCCATTGCCCTATATGACTAATATTCTAAACTTGGTCAAAGGAAAGCAATACCTTGAAATGTATTCAATTATAAGATTTGATTTGTTTTATTTTCAAATTTAAATATTTAACATTAAATGTTATTATAATATTATTTTAATAGTTCATCAATTAATTTATAGGAGGCATACTAGTTTACTATTTGATTCAATTTGTAGATATATTAGACACTAAATTCATAATTGTTTAATGCCCATAATCTATGAAGCAAGTAGAGTTTAGATAATTTTACCTAAAAGTTCTTAGATCCTATGGAGAACAAACAACTTAATTTATTGAGACCACTTATGTCTATATTATTTTCTTTATTGATCTTTCGGTACTTTAAGTGGCTACTTAATTAAATATTTAGATTTGAGTAAGGTTTATTTAGTAGAAAAGATTAATTAGGTTTCATCTTATCTATTTAACTATATTTAGGAGAGATTTGAATTAATTCTATCGATGAATATTCAAAGTATAAATAGTTTATTCATAAATTAGTGATTTATAAACATAGAGGTAAACTATTATATTCTTATTTAATCTACTTTTTTCTTGATTATATTTTTATAACGATTCCACTATAATCGAAATATCCATCTTTGTTCCTTTTCCTACCCAAAAAATAGTGTTAGATACTTTTTATAGACTTGGAAATGTGTCAGAACAAGTTTAGACTACATATGGCCTTAGCCTAGCCTAAATCTTTCAAATTTAAATTAACCTCAGACTTGATTGACCCTAGTGCTAACAAACTGAGCGAGAGCTTATTTAGTTTTGAAAAACATAAAGTTGATCTAGCTGGGTCAATACTAAATGGTGTTAAATAAAATGACATCATTTGAAGACTTCGTTTTGATTCACTATATAATGAAATTGTATCATCTTGTTATATAAGCAAAATGACAACATTTCATATCCTGGTCAACATTTCATATCTACACAGTTTTATAGAAACAGATAACTCCAACTTTTAATTGTTTTATCAAACAATTGTTAGCATTTTTTTACTCCCTAAGTTCGACTTTAAAAATCCACTATTTGTTTTCTATCAATATGTGAAAAGGAACCCTCTATACAACATCTTCTTTTCCTAAGGTGAAAAGGAAAAATAAAAAAATCAATTTCTCTCGCAATTATTATCTCAATCACTTAAATACAACTAAATACCTACTATCATAATCATACAATGTACTAAGGACTCATATCATGCTCACACCACACTAATTTGATGAAATTCTATGAAAAACTTCCTAGGACTTCTTTAATGCTAACGATCCTTCTCATAACTAATATGTGGTATATCTATACTAAAATAACTAAATATACTTATTAGAGAATCAAACTAGTCATGACAGTGACATTGGTTAATAACCTATCAACCAATGTTTGTACATGATACCAAAAATTCTTTCTTTTAACAATCATTTTCAATCAATATGATAAATTAGTCAAACAATATGTGCATATAATAAAAAATGATTTCAAAACCCTAAGATAGATATATTTAACTTCATTATAGGTTGACTAAACCTCCTAAAAATTGTTTTCCAAAACATAGAAATTTCTTTCAAACAACAAAATGTACTTTTTGAAAAATTTAATCTAAAATTATTTCAAAAGTTCTATAAAATGTTTTGATTTATTAATACTATTTTTTAAAATTAAACCAAGTTAATTGTGAAATTACTTATGAATTATGCATACAATACAATAATTATTCAATATTTGACCCCATCCTTAATAGTCAACGTATCCAGTCCACAAGGTTCTCCGCTTTGTGAGGCTCTAGGAAGATCATCGTTGTACGCAACCTTCTCCTTGTATTTTTTACAAAGATGTTGTTTCTATAAATTGAACCTATTACCTTCTGGTCACCAAGGGGCAACTTTTATCAGTTGCTCCAAGGTTCTCCCTCTAAATTTATAACTAAGCTAGAAGGTCAAAAGTTGAAATGACTAAGCTAAAAGAAAGAATATAATAATTCCACCTGACTTTAATAGCCTTAAAGCTCCCTTAAATTAAATGTATGCTCCACTTTGCTCATTTTGTACATTCTTTAATTGCTTTCTCATTTAATTGACTCCTTTGCTTATTTTATCTTCCATTAAACTTGATATACTTCTTAATTTCATTAAAATTGAGTTACCTATATCACCAAAAATAATTTGAGTAATAGAAATATAGTTTATTATCATCAAAACTACATGTTAGGACCTCACTTGATCAATAACTATTAGTATTTTGTTACGAATTTCCTCACTTAGCTCATATAAGGACTTTTAATGCCACATGATTCCAACTGAATTAGGCCTTAATAGACTGCCACCTAATGATAAGGCTTAACCTCTCATACCTTACCATAAGGCTAAGACTTACAATCTAATAATCTTAAAAATAAAAGGGAATAAATCAATCTACATGGTAATATCTAACCACGATCGAAAAATGCCTATGTCCCTGTGCTTCTATCATGTAACCCAATTCCTTAAAAAAACAAAAAATTAGGTAGTACGTAATAATTGGGAAAAATATAATAAAATAAATATAAAATTAAACCCATTTTATTATATATGTCGTAAATATCTATAAATGTGCTTATACTTTAAAAAATCTAGAGTACAAGTTAAGGAAACAAGTTACGCAAATGTAATGTTTCAGAATAAATAAACCAAATGCAACAATTTAGTGTCGACTAACATATAAGCCTTATGCCTATTCATATCTAGGCATGAATAATTTTCCTTATAAAATAGAATGATACCTGACCCATTATAGCCATATCTACTACAACTCATTCTATAACTCAAGTAATAGAATGATACACATCCAATTCTTGTAGGCGCCTACTAGAGTACTCACCAAACATTATATATATGCATAATTTCCCTTTTATAGGCTTAAATCATAAAAAATTAGGTTTGAATCACACAACATACCCAACATCTATAGGAGGCACCATTCATAAGAATGCATCCATAATTTAATTTTGAATTAGTTGTAGGTGTTCTCTGATGCAAGAAATCACAATTAATAGGCCTACTGTTCTCTTTTTTTGTTTTGAAGTTTAGAAGAGTTGTATTAAAACTAAATGATGGATATAAATGACCAAATGATGCTAGCTCTCTAATGGTGCAATGGTGTTATAAAACATGAAATAATAGTAAAACAGGCTAAACAAGGTTTTTACTACAAGGAAAGTTTTAGTTCTATTTCGTTAAAAAATTCATAGCCCTTAATCTTGAGTAAAATTCTTACATAATCTCCTTAATTTTACCATAACTGCTACAAAATAGTTTTTAATTTCTTTGTTTCCAATTGAAATGCACTTTTAAGCCAAAATCCATCTTAAAGAGCTTAAAATCTCCTTTGCGATTCACCATAAGTTCAGTGATCTAGTTGGGCATATTCATCTATTCAGTAATTGAACTGTTTTTTTTATCAAAAATTATATGGATGAACTTCCAGTAAACAATCAAAGAAGAGAAGGTTTAGATTTTTCTACTCCCCTTTGAATCATACATAACTGTTATCATTTAACCGGAACTTCAGTTTATCCTTTATTCTTAGCTTTCCCCCAAGCTGCTAGCCATAATATGAATGAGTGGAGGTAACAATATGTGAATCCTATATCAGTTTGTATCAAGGAAAAGGATTAATAAGCTCTAAAAAGATTGTTTTACATTAGGCAGTGGATAATTCATTAGACTTATTAGCTTTCCCAAAAATGATTTCATCCTTTGATTGATTAGGGAGGTAAGAAGGATAGTTGACAAAGATAGAGTTACTTCCTCGTAAGGAATAAGGACAAGACCTTGTGTTATTTAGTACTAGAGTTTCAATTGGAAATGTATGGAATAAATGGTCTAAGACTACAAGCTTCTCTAGCTTTATGGTATTGAACTATAGGATCCCAATTGTCACACCATAGTCTTGCTTACTTGCTATTTCCAATTTGGTGTAGAATGGTTGGCTGGATTGAGTCTCTCAAGTGTAAAATTTGCTAGAAAAACGTGGAATATGCTACCTTTATTGAGATTTCCAAAATATTTTTTATTTTTAAATAGTAGTTGTGAATCCATTGCACCCACTTGTTTTCTTTATCCATACATTGTTTCATAGTCTTTTTTATTAGTAGTACCTTGCTCATTTTCTTTTTTGGAGTAATAGCTAGTTTTCCTAGTTTCTTAGGTTGGAAAATTAAGGACCAATGGAATATGCTACCCTTGTTGAGATTACCAAAATACTTTTTATTTTTAAATTATAATTGTGAATCCATTGTTCGAATTCAGTTTGGCACCACTACCTTAACCACTTTCAAATGAACATTCCAAATCTGCCAAATCTCCAATCCATCCAACATTGGTTCAATCAAAACTAAAGACACCGAAACATAAACTTAAACACCTTCTCTATCCTGATATCTATTGTTGTTTATAACTTATGGTCTGAGAGAAACCTCAGACCCTTCAAAGACAGAGCCATGGAAGTGGGGAGCCTCAACTCTAAAATGATCTTCCAAGTAATGGAGCAGCTATGCTCAAACACTGAGAGTAGGTAAATTGAGTTTTGATTATTAGTTTTCTTTATCTGTTTGTAGGTATTGATTGAAATGATCACTCATGGGGCTTCTCCCTCGTTAGAAACTAATACACATATGATCCCAAGATGAAAGAAGGGATGATAACCAGAGGAAAACGCAGAAATTGTCATCCATTAGAAGCCAGATCGAAAGGAGCAATAATAATAACTCTAAGCAAGAGAGGAAGCTATGCAAGTAGGTTTATATTTCAGGTTGAACATAGGTGGACTTCAAATCACCCTTTCGTATAAAAGCAAAGATAAAACTCAACCCAAAAAAAGGTTGGTTTCGACTCAGTAGTTGTAGCAGGGACTGGACAAGCACTGGCACTCCTTCATCTCATATGTCTGGCGACCAACTTCTTCTCAGATGCTCATGTATCAGATTTGGGCTATCAATTTAGTTATTGCTATATTAATATTGGTTTTGTTGGCTGTTGGAAGTTGTTGTGGGTATTCTGGTATTAATGGGTTGAGATTGATATTATAGATATGTGAAATCATTTGGAAGGATGGTAGCATAGCCTTTGATAGACTGTTGGTCGAAATGACTTGGGTTCTTAGGTACTGTGAACCTTTTGGTAGCAAAGGAATGTTGTTTAGGTCTCCTAAGCTTTGTACATAACTTTATATTCTTTTGTATAAAATGTTCTACTGATTTACTAAAAAAAATTGTGAATCCATTGCACCCACTTGTTTTCTTTATCCATACATAGTTTCATGGTCTTTTTATTAGTAATACCTTACTCATTTTCTTTTTACAAGTAATAGCTAGTTTTCCTAGTTTCTTAGGTTGGGATATTAAGGACCAATTGATGCATAAATCTCTTTTTGATGAGGTATGTCCATTCCATATGAAATTATTGATAAGCTTATCAATACCCTTCATATCTCCTTTAGAGATAGCTAGATGTGAGATCTAATATATGTATAAGCTGGAGAGAATAGAAATGGGTAGTTTAAGTCTACCTCCTTATGATAAGGCTTTGTTGCACTAAGCCTACAATCTCCTTATGATGTTGCAGCAAGCCTACTTTAAAAGGAGGCTTTACGATTCTTAATCCCATCGAGTTAATAATTAAGTTTAGGGGCATTCAACTAAGAAGATGTAAGAGCTCTTGTTTGTATTAAAACTGAGGCCATCAAAGTTTCTAAAAGTATCTATGAATCCATTAAGGTTGTAATAGAAGTTTGATAAGCTCCATCTATCACAAAAATATCATTAGAAAATACGAGGTAGGAGAGCTTAAGTTTGCTGCATCAATAACGAGACCTAAAGGAGGGGTTTCTGCTAATCTGAGGTGTTATGATCCTTAAAAGCACTTTCCTAAAGATTGCAAATAGGTAAGGTCACATTACCTAACTCCCTTAATAGTTTTGAAATTTTTGCTAACCTCTCCATTCACTACAATAGGATAAGACACTAAGGTTATATAGGTTATAATCCAATTAAAAAGTTACTTAGATATCCTAGAACTGTTAGTGAAGATTTTATGAAGTCCCAGCTTACAGAATCAAAAACCTTAGCGAAATCAACTTGTAGAGCATAGTTCTTACAAGAAATGTTAGAGTTGTATCCTCTAAAAATCCTTTAAACTAGAAGGATGTTGTCACTAATGGATTTGCCTTCTATGTAATATCCATGTCCTACATTAATAATATTTCCAAGGGTTTTATTTAGCCTATTGGTCAAAATCTTTGAAATCACCTTATAAACATTGCAACAGGATATTGGCATATATTCAATCAATGATAGGGGATTATAAAGCTTTAGAATCAAGAAAAGATAAGTCTTGGGTAGCTTAGTAAGTATCTTCCCTATGCGAAAATATTCCAACATTGCATCAATGATCTTTAAAGAATTTGGAATTAAAGCCATTAGTACCAAGCTCTTTTTTAGGGTGGAATGAGAATAGAATGGCTTTTATTTCATCTGGAGTTTCTTCTTTAATAAGATCATTATGACGATGTGACTGCATTGAACTTTCTAGACATTAGTTTCCCACCCTCAGTCTTTAAGAGCGATAATTCTATTTATGTTTCCTATACCTTAGATACAATATAAGAAGAATTTTAAGTTCCCATCTCCCTTTACAAGAGACTATATTCTAGATTTCTTCTTGAGTTGAGACTTGTATTTATCAGCTACTGTCTTAAGGGAACTATTTAAGGAATCATTGTCCAAATCCTTTTGAAACTAGTTAAGCCTTTCAAAGGCATATCTTAGATACATTTTTAAAGATTCCGCTTTATTTTTTTGTTCATTAATTAGTTCCTTCTTGATAACCTATAGCTTCTGCAATAATTGACAATTTTGTTAGCCTAAGACACTTAAATGCATTCGTTTCATAACTATTGTGTGTAGGAAAATCCCGGTGTGAGCATCACATGCCCACAGTGCGAAAAACAAAATTTTTTGTTCCGGGACCTTCCCGAAAGCCAGGATCCATGTGTCTATACAACAAACTCAAACCATAACGGCCAAAGGAGACCGTCTCTAACGGTATCCACGCAGAGATCGAAGAACCTAACCGGGACAAACCCTTTGACCCGGGAATAGCTAGAACAAGTTGAAGACTGCTAGATCTTACCTTGTTCTTGGAGAGCTTGAGAATAACGATGGAGAGAAGATGAAGAAGAGCTTGAAGATGAGATGAAGATGAAGATTCCTACGATGATCTTCTTTCTTCCAAACTTTTTGCTTAGGTTGTTAAAACCTAATTTAAGCATCAACGATCATCAACTCTTCTACACCCTTCTATGCCATTTGTCTTTTACTCCTTAAAAGACATTAAATGCTACTTTCCACGTTAACTATATATATATATATATATATATATATATATATATATATATATATATATATATATATATATATATATATATATATATATATATATATATATATATATATATATAGTTAAGAGAAGCTTTATCTTCCTCCATCCACGTGATGCACATATATATATTAATTAATTGATTAATTCTTTAATTAATTAATTATATATATAAATAAATAAATGCTGAAGTGGTCCAGTCACACTGGGGTCGGTCCTACCGGCCTACCGGGTCCTGGTATGGAAAAAATCCTCGGAAACGTTTTTCAGCAATATCGATGTCGCGATCTCATCGGGACATATCTCGATCTCATCGGGATCCATTTAATCCTTTTGCTCTCCATATATTGGAACTCTGTCCAAAATTATTTTACGAATTCTCCGAGACACTCTTATGCGTGTGACCCATTAGGTTCCCGGTTATGTTGGCCACTTAGATTAACACTTAATCCAAGCAAGTCATGAGCAGTATCTAGCAACACATCATGACCCCCAATTGACCGGAAAGTAATTGGTTTGACAAATGAACATGTATTCATCATGAACCATATCATGAACCTTTCCATAGACAATTACCGTGCAATTCGTCCTTTCACCATGCTATACCCCACTTGGTTATGAGTATGGGCAATGTGTCAACTCTTTACTAGACTGACTATGTCAAATCTAGTCCAAGTGATTTCAGTTCTTGTCCTGGGACTCATTACTTTATATGTCAATGAAGACATTCTTCATGACATATATGCTCCGGCCAGAGACTTCTAAGTAATGACCCTGACAAGAGGCCATGGGTATCATTTTTTGCTATCACAGAAGTGGTGAATCCTCTATTGGCTACTCAATTACCTTCGAATACCTCAAGTTGTACCCAATCACCACCCTATGAGTGACCTCTGTAAGGCAACAAGGAATGGAGTCAAAGCACAGAATCAGTATCCAAGATATCCTTGAGCACCTCAAGTCTAAGGATACTTGCACCATTGCTATGATGAGATTATCACTGACATTAGAATAGGACATCCATGTGATGATCTCATAGCAGGTCATCCAATGTACTTACTACCTCTAGTAAGCATCCACATCTCAACCCTAAATATCTCATATTTACAGCTTCTGAGATCCACTGCTTGACCAAATCAAGGAGCTTGAGATGTGCTAGTCTCTCCGGATTACCGATGTCCAGTCTCAGTAATCCTATGACTAGGGATAATTTAGATACTGACATAATTGCACATGATAGGAATCTCAGTAGTATGATCACATCACAATTTCCGTCATGCTATGTCATCATGGACTTCATTAATTTGCTTATAGATCAATATCCATTCATAAATAATGAACAGCAAATTAATAAAATATGCCTTTCTTTATTTATTCATAAAGTATGTACACAACTTTGTACAAAATGCGCTAAAGGCGATTGCTTTCAGGACACTACTCTAACATTGTGTTCCCCAACATTTAATTTTGGTCTTTAGATTTTTACCATTCTTTTTGTAAAGGCTTCCAAGGATAAAATGACCCCAATGATAGATGCATCATTTGTTTTTCTAATAGGATAAAGGAAGCCTTTACTTCATTCCTACTAATAGCCATAAGTATTCAATCATTATTACAAAAGTTGTGGTTATTGAAAAGCTTCCAAATTATCTTTAAGAAACTTAGCTTTTTGTAATTGTTTTCTTTAATTCTATTTTCTAGTAGACTAATCAAAAAAGGATGGAGCTCTCTAATATAATTAGCTACTATATGTTGTTTATTTAGGCTATTAATCCCTTTAGTATTCTACACCAGAATAGAAATTAATGGAGGCTATACAAGTTTTTTTTTCCTCCATCATGCATCTCCTCCTTGTAATACTTTGGATGTTTCCCTTTGTATCAGTCTTTCTAACAAGTTTATAAGTGATTCCTAGGCCTTCCTAAATTGAGTCCTGCAAAGGTATTTCACTAGGATTTGTATTCCCCTAGATAACTTGAGTTTCCACTTTTACAAATTGAGTTTGGATTGGCCCTTTGTGTAGTGTATGAACCTTCCTATGATTAAAGGTCTTTCAAGCACCAGGTTCCTCATTGGAAAGATACAAATTTATGTCATCATCTTTGGGGCTTCATTACCAGTTAAGGTCTCAATTTGAGTTGTTCCCTCAAATTCACCATTTGATCTGTATGGAGCCTTATGATTTACTTCCTTATTACTATTCTCCACTCATTTAATTTCTAGGAATTTCCCTTACCAAAATCTCTTCCATATTGGTCTCTAAGTTTTATTTGGTTTTAGGGTCTCAGGTCTCAAATTATATACGACAATCCCATAATCCTAGTAAAGCTTTTCTAGTTTATTTAACGTTAACAAAGGGATCATTTTGGGGAGCTCCTCGGTGATGTCATCTAGTACACAGACACAAGCACAACGTACCCTCCTTAAGCTTACTTTGACTTCATTAATGCATAAAGGGTTGCTTATATAACTTCCTATAAAAAAAACCCCAAGAGAG
Organism: Erythroxylum novogranatense; assembly: GCA_029891385.1. Taxonomy (NCBI): domain Eukaryota; kingdom Viridiplantae; phylum Streptophyta; class Magnoliopsida; order Malpighiales; family Erythroxylaceae; genus Erythroxylum; species Erythroxylum novogranatense. Next base: position 32,729,787 of record CM057233.1, on the reverse strand, counting down.
TTGTCTCCCATTTCGTTGTTCCTTCTATTAGAATATAATTTCAAATCATTTAATCATCAATAAAATAGAAAATAAAAGTTATTCAACATTTTATAGCCTTCATACAAAAAATTTATAAGAAATATCAAGACTTAGGACATGAGTGACCAAGGCAAATCTTCCATAAAATAGTTTAATTGAAAAACATTCTAGATTTAGAGGAAACTTTAATAAGGCATAAAGTGATTAAATTTTCTTGTTGAGGTTAAAGGAAATCGAAAGGGAGGGCATTTTCATAGAGTTAGAGAAAGAAAAAGGCATTAATCGAGTTGGTATAAGTTAGTCAGACTGTTTAACAAAATCTCAACTTGATTGGGTATTTTATTTTAACATCCAACACAAGGTAAATGAAATAGGAAGGTAGCCTATATTCATAGAATTAGAGAAGGAAAAAAACATTAGTCGAGTTCGTCTAAGTTAGTCATACTATTTAACAAAAACTCAACTTTACTGGATATTTTAGTTTAATTTTCAACACAATTTGAAAATAGGAAGGGAAGCTATTTTCATAGAGTTAAAGACATAAATGTAGTTGGTGTAAGTTAGTCGACTATTTAAAAAAGAAACTCAACTATTTTATTTTAATTCTCAACACAGTTTGACCCGATTTGAATACGTTAAAAATTAAGAAGAAAAATAAAAAGGTAGAGGTACTTGATGAGCATTCAACCACAAATTCCATGCAGCTACGCATGCATGTCCTGAGCGTAGATACACAAATCTCCAACTTCAAGGAGAAATTATTTTGTAGTAAGCAGTAGCGCCAGATAAGTACATATCTATTTTAATCATGTCTCGAAGAAAACGTCGCAGATTGTATACTTTTTTTGTAGCGACTGCCAGTTAAGGTCTCATTTTTAGTTGTTCCTTCAAATTCACCATTTGATATGTATGGAGCCTTATGGTTTACTTCCTTATTACCATTCTCCACTCGCTTAATTTCTAGGAATTCCACTTACTAGAATCTCTTCCATATTGGTCTGTAAGTTTTATTTGGTTTTAAGGTCTCATGTCTTAAATTATAGGTGACAATCCCATAATCCTTGTAAAGATTTTCTAGTTTATTTAATGTTAACAGTGGGATCATTTTAGGGAGCTTCTTGGTGATGTCAACTATAAGAAATCTCAAGACTTAGAACATGAGTGACCAAGAAAAATCTTCCCTAAAGTTGTTTAATTGAAAAACATTCTAGATTTAGAGAAAATTTTAATAAGGCAATTGGTATTTAAAATTTGCGATAATATTGCAATAAAAAGGAGAAAGTGATTAAATTTTCTTGTGTGAGGATAAAGTTAAAGGAAATAGGAAGGGAGGCTATTTTCATAGAGTTGGAGAAGGACAAAACATTAGTTGAGTTCGTCTAAGATAGACTATTTAACAAAAACTCAACTTTACTGGATATTTTAGTTTAATTTTCAGCACAATTTGAAAATGGGAAGGGAGGTTATTTTCATAGAGTTAAAGACATTAATGGAGTTGGTGTAAGTCGACTATTTAAAAAAAAAACTCAACTATTTTATTTTAATTGTCAACACAGTTTAAAAAGGTTGAGGTCAGTGACGGAGCTATGTTGTCATGGAGGGGGGCCATGGCCCCCCCCTTCCAATTTTTTTTTTAATTACTTATATAATTAATATTTTTAAAATTATAAATATAAGTAGCCCCTCTTAAGAAAGTTTTTTGCATTTAGATGTTAGCCCCCGGCCTTTCTTTAGAATCGAATCTGGCTCCATCCCTGGTTGAAGTACTTGATGAGCATTCAATCACAAATTCCATGCAGCCACACATGCATGTCCTGAGAGTAAATACACAAATCTCCAACTTCAAGGAGAGATTATTTTATAGTAAGCGGTAGCGCCAGATAAGTACATATCTATTTTAATCACGCCTTGGAGAGGTTACAGTAGACACACAGATCTCCAACCACAAGGAGAAATTATTTTATAGTAAGGCAGTAGCGCCAGATAAGTACATATCTGTTTTAATCATGCCTTGGAGAGGTTGTCACCCACCTCCTTGACAAAACCTTCGACAAAATCAATGTATTCCTGGCGCACAGGAACATCTTCATTTATTTTCTCATATTCTATAATTATCTTCACACAGCTAGCTGTTTCATTTTTTGGGACAGCTTGTATGGTACCGTTCCAGGTCTTAAAATATCTTAGGACATCACCCCCCAATCCTGTAAAAATCAGCGTCTTGTTCGCTTTGTCCACTTGGGTCCTCGCCTTTAAAATCTCAGCCTTCCCATCTGTTCATGTTCACAAATATAAATTATAACCCAAAAACTATAATAATTGAGTGAGATATAAATCCTCTCTTTGTTTTTTACACAAAGTTGGGTTGAAAACATTTATTGAACCCAGATAGAGATGGGATCGTAAGTCTCCCAAATATATATATGAATTTGCTTATAAATCATAGTGAATGAAAAACAAGAACTTACTCAAGTTATAGTGCCAGGATCTCACCGAGTCATTAGAACTCCAATCACCTGCAACTAGCTCAACGCTCGTGAACTTATCAGTAACTTTAGGAACACGGTAAGCCTCGCTGGAAAGGATTTTGCAGAAATCTTCAGCAGAATTTTTTATCTCGATCACCTTCTCATGCTTGTGAATTTGAGCCATATCTGTATTACACAATTAAGCTAGGTTGAATTGCACATGTATGGTTTGTGCCTTTATATAGAGGTAGCAAGTACCAAAAGCTTCTGACCGTTATTTATTCCTTCAATATTCTACAACTTTATCCAAAAATCCCTATCTAATGCCAAAAACTTTTACCCAAAGGCTTGTATTCATTTACGCCTAACAATAGGTAAAGGTCACTTTGATGAAGGACGAATAAAAGGCATTTTTGATTGGAATGTCATTATTACAAACGACTTGTTAACCTACGAATATGAACTTAAATATTTCAATAACAAATATTAGTTAATGGAGAAAATGGGAAAATCATTTCTCTGGACGTTCATGTTTGAGAGGGTGTTTTGAGCTATTTTACTAAATTTTACTCGCGTTTTATGAAAGAATGAAGACTTAATCGAACTTTATATTCTCACTTAAATTCTTGCTCATTCATTTGTACACTTATAAATAATTGCCAAGTTCTATTATTTTAAGATTCAATCAACTTTTAACTATATTTTGCTGACATTATCATTTTCCTATAATATAAAATATGAAAATACAAACATAGAGAAATGAAATGTAAAATGCTACATAAAATATAATTAATAATATATCTTAACTTCAATAGCACTAAACTATTACGAGTATTGGAAGTTAAGAAAATATGAATTTCATAAATAAAAATCTTTAAACTAAAAAATTGTTTTTAGAACATATTTAAGAAATATGTTCTAAAAAAAGAGGCCTTCTTCTACCTTTAAGAAATCATAGATCTCTCTAATAAGACCTACTCTTCTTTATAGCAACTCTTCTTTTTCATGCCTTGGTCTATTACTAAAGCTTATTAGGTCCATCGACTCTAGTGATATAGAGTGTTATCTAAAGAGCATCATATTTAGGAAAGTTCATAGTCTTGAAGGTTTGACTACTTTCTTGAGAGTGTTATCTAAAGAGCATCATCTTTAGGAAAGCTCCTTGTCTCGAAGATTTGACTACTTTCTTCTTTAAGAAAGCCTATAGCCTACTTAGAAATCAAACTATCAATATAGAATTGAAGATCTTTAACCCTAGTAAACTTCTTAAGAAATTCAATAAAACACACATTTCTCTGCTCCTCAAAAAGCTTAACCTTAATTCTCTCGAATATTTTATGCCAATATCCTACCCTAATACAATTTACAAAATTATTTTCAAAATCTTAGTCATCTAATAAAAGTTTGTCTTAAAATCTACAAGCTATAATTGTCGAGGAGCCTATATTAAAGGAAGGAATATAGGTGACAACATTCTTGTTAATAGTTGTTCAAAAGTCACCAAATGAAGGATTTTGCTAAAAAAATTTACTTTCACAAGTTATTTGACTTAATTAGTTAGGATTTCATGTTACAATCTTTGAAGGCTTTTAGTTTTCTCCTTAAATTCATCAATCAGATTGAACAACGTATCATAACTACATTTACAGTAGTGATAAAAGGGAAATCATCTAAGGTATTCAAATGTGGGAAGAGAGTAAGATAAGTTGATCATTCATTTGCCAAATAAGTGATTTTTCCCTATCTTTTACTGATAGCCTTTTGCAAGACTAATGTCACAGATTATTAATTGAGCTTCTAAAATGAAATTGTTGAAAGGAAAGGGACCTCATCCTCTTTAAGGTTACTCTCAACTAGTGTATATATTCCCTTAGAGAGAAAGGAATACTAGGATCTTTATCAAAATAAAAAAGTCTAGACTTCTTCCATAACTTTATTTCTTGGACCAGAGAAATCTTTTTTACCAATTCTAGTAATAAGCTTTTCATTATTAGCATGGAGAAGAGATGGTGGCTTGAGCATTGAGCATGGCTAGTCGATGGTGCTAAAGAAGTAAGTGTAGTCTAGGAAGTAATGCAACTAGTTTCCACTACTAGAAAAGAAGTTGATCGAGTGGAAATTTGGATGTATAAACTAATATGAAGCTAACATTATGACCACTCTACATTCGCTCAATTGAGTTTACAAGAGTTTATGTGCATAGTTTCGGTAAATGGTCTTTCTATTGAGACATCTTAGTTATTTATCTATTAACTTTGATGTAATCTCTTAAGGAACCATTCCTAGGTTCATAATACAAGTTTAGCTCCCTCATAAGCCTTATTCCTTGATGCATTTTCTTTAATTTTTAAAATATTATAAAAGAAAGATGACTAAATATGACCTAAACCACAATGAGCTTGAATAAAATGTATTCTCACAATATAAAGTTATGTAATATAAAAGGATGAAAACATGCATCTCCTTAAATATAAGAGATAATAAATTCAAAAGTGTTTAATCTTCTTAGGTTTCTTAATTCAATTTTAAACTTTTAAAATTTTATTTGGTGAAAACCTTTTGAGACTTGTACAACTTAGTTTAAAGTATTGTCTTCATTAGTTTTATAATGTTAGAAATGAATGGAATCTTATCTTATATTTAGTGGATCTGTCACATTAAAAAAATAGAGACAATATTTTGAATTGGGTTGTACAAACTTTGAAAGATTAGTCACTTAGTTGAAATTTGTAACAGTTAGTCGCTGAATTAAAAATTTAAAAACTTAGGCACTTTTGAATTTGTTTTCCTAAAATATAACATTTATATTGGGTTACAAAATAAATTTAAAATTTTTATATAAGTTTATGGAAAAAATGAATTTAGTCCTATGCTTGAGTAAGTGTTGTCAACTTTTCTTTTACTATACCTAATTTAACACGATAAAACTTCACTCATCTTTTATCAATGACTAAAAGGTTAAACTAAAACCTTTAATTATATTCTTACTAAAAATAATTCATTTAATTGTTAAATGAATTATAAATTAACTTATTTAGAAATATAATTCATTTAATTGTTAAAGGGCTGAGAAAGCACCACCCTTGTTATATCTGGATCTTTTGGTTTCAACAATAAAACTTACCACCATCGAATGCACTCAAATTATAGAGAAATTCAGAGAAGAATAGGCTCCTGAGGGAATAAATTCTTATATTTTGCAGGGAAATTCTAACTTGTCAAATATGTTCTTAGCTTACTGCATATTTATTGGAGCTTATATATATTCCTTTTCAAAAGGGTTAGCAAGGTAGTAGAAAGTATACTCAAAGAATTCTTGTGGAATCAATCGACGGGAGTTAAAGGAAGTGAAAAAATTAAATGGACTGACAGTTTCTATCCACAAGAAAAAGGACTCAATATTACTTCTGTTAAACTCACAAACCAATCCCTTATATTAATGCGATTATGGTGGATTATGAAAGATAGAAAAATCTTTATGGCTAAGGTGGATCCATTCTTATTTTCCTAAATTATGAAGCATCTGGGCTGTATTTATTTCTCCAGTAATTCATATTTCCTGAATCAATTACTACATCTAAGAAATCTTGTACAGGACTATATGACTTGCACCATTGGACATGGAAAGTTAATTTCCCTAGATTCGATAATTAGATAGGTGAATGAACTCTTTTCCATACACAACAATTGCACAGACCTCCTATCGATCTCCCTCTGCAAACCAAAATGGAATCCTTCATCAGTAGTGATAGCTGGCATTTTCCAAAGAACCTTAGGCACTTGCAACCTTCATATCCTCCCTCTCTTAATCAACATACGTTCTATTGGTTTAACAGGCCTATCCACCTCCTATCAAATAAACTTATAAGGGACCTGTTATGGGTGAGGAAACCTAAAGTAGGATAGCATCGAATCATCTACAAAATTACCTCCCCTCAAGAACACCCCTTCTTTTATGGCTCACTATATAAAATTGATTAAATACAACTCATTGACTTAGTTACTTCAACATCAATATCTATTATCCCTTTTGTTTAACTCAGGAACAAACACGAGATCATCTATTTTTCACGTGTGAGAGGACTCATTGGGTTTGGAGAGCTATTCAACTGAGCTGCCAATGACCTAATCAATTTACTACTTTCTTCAGTGTTGTCCAGCGGCTAGCTACTCAAAGAACTCCCATGAAGTTAACTTATATCATAGCTATTAGTATGTGTGTTCAGACTATATGGAAGGAATGGAATGTTAGAAGGTTTGAAGTTAGGTCCAAATATATAGACATTCTCATCTCTGAAACTCTTAACAACATCAAAGAGGTTTTTAAATTGAATCCTTGGTAGCTTCAACGTTCTCTAGTTGTTAATATTTTTTGTCACAACAAAATAGAAAATATTAGCTACAAACATATGTTTTGTCACAAATACAATTTATTCCCGCTAAAATCATTTTGGCGCCAACTTCCATAAACTTTTAATGACAAAACTTAGTAATAAAAGAAAAGTTGTCACTATTAACATATTTATAGTGACAACTTAATTGTGAATGATACTAAATGGTCACAATTATTATTGTATTAGTGACAAACAAATAAATCATCACAGTTAAGTCAAACAATAGTGACTATCCATTGTTTTGTCACAAAAAACCTCTTATCTGTGACGAAATAATAGTTAGTCATAAAAAAATTGTCACTAAATGTCTTAACTCTTGTAGTATCTCCTTATATGTGTTTGATTAGTTTAAGAACATTACACTTCCCTGATGTCAAAGGGTATCTCCTAGGCCCTCTTGTAAGCTTTATTTTCATTCCTTATTAATACCTTTTCTTCTTTCCTTTTTCAAAAAAAAGAAGTTAGCACTAAAATTCCTCTTTTAGCCTTTCGACAATCATCCCAAATGGTCATACTTTCAGATCCCATGTAATATAAGTACATGCAAGTTTATATCTTCTACCCCGCTTTAATATTAATTTGAATATTTTCTTGATTTTAATATCTATTAATTAAATCATTTTATTAGAAAATATCATATTAAGCAGTAAAAAAGGAGGTATTTTTCATGTTTTCAATATTTTAAGTTGCATACAATTTTCAAATTTTTAAAATGAAAATTTGTATAATATATGTTAACACAATAAGATGAATAGCGTATGAACATTTTGATAAATTCATTAAACCACTTGTGGTTATTTTGAAAAATTATTAGCATAAATTTGCAAAAATATTTATAAGATTTAAACCTCAAGCAAAAAAATTTTAAAATAAAAATATGAATTAACGTGCAATTTATTATAATAAGATTGATAAGATTAAAATTGTCGACATTTATGCATCTGAATATTTTAATACTAAAATGAAAATTCAATCTTGTTTATAATATAATTAGTTTCAAATAAAAATCTTTTAAAGAGTAATGGCTTCAAAGTAATTAAAAATACCCTTTTTTACATTATTTTTGAAATTATTAAAAATATCATAGTGAATGGTGCAATAATTGTTTCATAACGCATTGCAAGTAGTGTCTTCTTCTAGTTAATCTATTATCGTTTTGATTTTCTTTTGACATAGTTTGCTTATTGAACATTCATCGCACACCGCCCTAAATAGAAAATTGATGATAACTTCAATAAATTCAAGAGGATAAATTATCGTTCCATAGTTCTCCAGGGAAATATATTCGTATCCTTCGATTTTGTTGTGCTGGACCACCGCAACACTCAAAAACGAACAAAAGTCATTAGTGCTTGTAGTTCGTGGCATTGGAATTTATCTTTTTTTTCCAAAAGTGGAATGCACTTTGCCAACGGTGCCTTTACTTCAAAGAATCTGGATCCAACTTTTATTGTAACACCCACTTTAAACCATCAAATCAAAAGTTCCATTTTAGAAAAAAGTTTAAAAAACCAAAGGAAAAGATTTTGAAACCACTGTGGAGAACGAAGATAATGTTACTGTTTTTAGCCAATTTAGACACTTTAAAGTCCTATTATATCCATCAAGGTTTTAACACAAAAATAATTAAATTTATTTTACAAAAACATAATATATATATATAGTAAAAATATATATTATGCAAATCCATCAATGCAAGATTTGTATATTTCCCAATAAAAAATAAAAATCTTGACATTAAGGAAATTACAAACATTCCCAATAACGCTAAAGTTGAACACCACTTGGATCCTAAGAGTAACTGTAAGCTTGAAACCGAGACAATTGCCACAACCACTAAACTAGAGCCTTAAGACTTACAACTTATTACTAAAACAGAAATCAAGAATTCATCGGTTATATAATGAGGGCAAAAATTGTAGTTAATTCTCTGAATTGATCTTTACTAGAAGAAAGATTAACAAAATCATTGACTTGGTCAAAGATAATGGTAAGAGAATTTAATAAAACAAAATCATTGATTTGGTCAAAGATAATGGTAAGAGAATTTAATAATACAAGTATCTTATAAAAGGGGCCTTCTTCTAACTTTAAGAAATCATACGTCTCTTTAATAAGACCTACTCTTTTTCATAGCAACTCTTCCTTTTCATGCCTTAGTCTATTACTAAAGCTTATTAGGCCCATCAACTTTAGTAATATAGAGTGTTATCTAAAGAGTATCATCTTTAGCAAAGCTCCTAGTCTTGAAGGTTTGACTACTTTCTTCTTCAAGAAAGCCTGTAGCCTAGTTAGAAATCAAACTATCAATATATAATTGGAGCTCTTTAACAGTAGTAATCTTCTCTAGAAATTCAATAAAACTCAAATTCCTCTACTTCTCAAAAAGCTTAACCTTAATTCTCTTAAAGATTTTCAAATTTCTTTGCCCCTCAAAAAGCTTAACCTTAATTCTCTTATAGATTTTGTGCCAATATCCTACCATAGTACAATTTACAAAATTGTTTCCAAAATCTTAGCCATCCGACTAAAGTTTTTCTTAAACTTTACGAACTCTAATTGTCAAGGAGCCTACATTAACCATGTGTTTGGTTACTGTCCCTGTGGGTGGGGACAGTAGACAGGACTCAAAAATCTCGCCCTCATGAGTGTTTGCTTCCTGTCTCTGTAGATTTGTCTCCCGTCTTCAGTAGACAGGGACAAAAATTTCTGTTTCTTCCAAAAAGGGAGGACAGCGACGCTTGTCCCTGTCTCCCCCTTCACCCAACCATTATTTATGTTTTATTTTATTATTATTAGTTATAATTAGTTATAACATATTTATGTTTTATTATTATTATTATTATTATTATTATTATTATTATTATTAGCATGATAACATTTTTATTTATTATTATTATTATGAATATTATTATTATTATTAATTTTGTATTAATTATTGTTGTTCTTAATATTATTATTATTGTTATCATACATTTTTATTATTATAATAAGTTTATTATTATTATTATTATTATTATTATTATTATTATTATTATTATTATTCTTCTTCTTCTTCTTCTTATTATTATTATTATTATTAGTATTATAACATTTTATTTATTATTATTATTTTGAATATTATTATTATTATTAATTTTGTATTAATTATTGTTTTCTAAATATTATTATTATTGTTATCATACATTTTTATTATTATAATAAATTTCTTATTATTATTATTAGTATTATAACATTTTATTTTTATTATTATTATGAATATTATTATTATTATTAATTTTGTATTAATTATTTTTATTCTTAATATTATTATTATTGTTATCATACATTTTTTATTATTATTAGTATTATAACATTTTATTTATTTATTATTATTATGAATATTATTATTATTATTAATTTTGTATTAATTATTGTTGTTCTTAATATTATTATTATTGTTATCATACATTTTATTATTGTAATAAATTTCTTATTATTATTAGTATTATAAAATTTTTATTTATTATTATTATTATGAATATTATTATTATTATTATTATTATTATTATTATTATTATTATTATTATTAATTTTGTATTAATTATTGTTGTTCTTAATATTATTATTATTGTTATCATACATTTTTATTATTATAATAAATTTCTTATTATTCTTATTATTAGTATTATAACAATTTTATTTTTATTATTATTATGAATATTATTATTATTATTATTAATTTTGTATTAATTATTGTTCTTCTTCTTCTTCTTCTTCTTCTTCTTCTTCTTCTTATTATTATTATTATTATTATTATTATTATTATTATTATTATTATTATTATTATTATTATTATTATTATTATTATTATTATTATTATTATTATTATTATTATTATTATTGTATTTATTATAATTAAAATTTATTATTATTATTATCTGTTTTGTCCACTATAACCAAGCGCATTCTATCCTCGAGACGGAAACAAAAATTTCTGTTCTGTCTACCACAACCAAACACCTCATTGTCTCTAGTGTTTGTTCCGTTCTATCCTGTTTCGTTTCGCCTCCAGCTACTGAAGATAGCAACCAAACGTAGCGTAAAGGAACAAATATAGGTGACAACATTCTTGCCAATATTTGTTCAAATGAAACCAAATGAAGGATTATGCTAATAAATTTACTAAAAAATTTATCTTCACAAGGCATGTTACTTAATTAGTTGGGATTTCATATTGCAATCTTTCAAGGCTTTTAGTTTTCACCTTAAATTCATCAATTGGATTGAATGATGTATCATAACTACTTCATTCATAGTCGTCATAAAAGGGAAACCATCTAAACTATTCAAATGTGGGAAAAGAGTATGATAAGTTGATTCCTTTTCTAAATAAGTTATTTTTACCTATCTTTAATTGATGGTCTTTTACAAGACTAATGTCATAGATTATTAATTGAGCTTCTAAAATGAAATTTCTGAAAGGAAAGAGACCTCATCCTCTTTAAGGTTACTCTCAACTAGTGTATATACTCCCCTTAGAGAGAAAGGAATATTAGGATCTTTATCAAAATAAAAAGAGTCTAGACATAAGGAACTTCTTCCACAACTTTATCTCTTAGACCAAAGAAATCAATTTTCCCAACTCTGATAATAAGCTTTTCATTCTTCGCATGGATAAGAGATGGTGGCTTGAGCATTGAGCATGGATAGTCGATGGTGCTAGGGAGGTAAGTGTATTCTAGGAATGAACACAACTAGTTTCCACTGCTAGAAAAGAAGTTGATCAAGTGAAAATTTAAATGTATAAGCTAATATGAAGCTAACATTATGACCACTCTACATTTGCTCAATTGAGTTTACTAGACTTTATGTAGATAATTTCGATAGATGGTCTTCCTATTGAGACATCTAAACTATTATCAATTACGTTTGATGTAATCTCTTAAGGAATCGTTCCTAGGTTCGTAATACAAGTTTTCACTGCCTCAAAAGCTTTAATTTTTAAAAGATTATAAGGAAAGATGCCTAAATATGACCCAAACCACAATGAGCTTAAAAAAAATGTGTTCTAACAATATAAAGTTATGTAATATAAAAGGATAAAACATACATCTCCTTAAATATAAGGGATAATACATTAAAAATGTTTAATCTTCTTCGGTTTCTTAATTCAATTTTAAACTTTTAAAATTTCTAGTTTGGTAAAAACCTTATGAGACTTGTACAACTTAGTTTAAAGTATTATCTTCATTAGATTTATAATTTTAATAATGAATGGAATCTCATCTTACATTTAGTGGATATCTCACATTATATAAAAAAATAGAGACAATATTTTAAATTGGGTTGGACAAACTTTGAAAGATGAGTCACTTAATTGAAATTTATAAGATAGACACTAAATTAAAAATTAAAAGCTTAAGAACTTTTGAATTTGTTTTCCTAAAATATAGCATTTATATTGGGTTACAAAAATTTAAAACTTTTATATAATTTTATGGAAAATGAATTTAGTCCAAAGTCCGAGTAAATCATCATCAACTTTTCTTTTACTATACCTATTATAAAATGGTAAAACTTCACTCATCTTTCATCTATGACTAAAAGGCTAAACCAAAACTTTTAATCATACTCTTACTAAAAAATAATTCATTTAATTGTTAAATGGCTGAGAAAGCACCACCCTTGTTATACTTGGGTCTTTTGGTTTTATCAGAAAGACATACTAACATCGAATGCACTCAAATTATAGAGAAAATTAAGAGAAGAATAGGCTCCTAGGTGAATAAATTCTTATCTCTTACAAGGAAATTCTAACTTATCAAATTTCTTCTTAACTTATGGCATATCTATTGGAGCTCATACTGTTCCTTTCCAAAGGGGTCATCAAGGTAATAGAAAGTACATTCAAAGACTTCTTGTGAAATCAATCGACGAGAGTTAAAGGAAGTGTAAAAATTAAAAGGACTAACATTTTCTACCCAAAAGAAAGAGAACTCAATATTACTTTTGTTAAACTCATAACCCAATCCCTTATATTGAAGCAATTATGGTGGATTATCAAAGATAGAAAATTTTTATGGCTAAGTTGGATCCATTCCTATTTTCTTAAAGTGCGAAGCACCTGGGTTGTATGTATGTCTCCAAGTAATTCATATTTTCTAAATGAATTACTGCATCTAAGAAATCTTGTACAAGACTATATGACTTCCACCATTGACAATGGAAAGTTAATTTCCCTAGGGTTTGATAATTAGACTGGAGAAGGAACTCTTATCTATACACAACAATTGCACAGACCTCCTATTGATCTCCTCTGCATACCAAAATGGAATCCTTCATAAATGGTGATAGTTGACATTTTCCAAAGAACCTCAGACGCTTGCAACCTTCATGTCCTCCCTCTCTTAATTAACATACGTTCTACTGGTTTAACAGTCCTACCCACCTCCTATCAAATAAACTTATAAAGGACATGTTACGACTTAGTTACTTAAACATCAATACCTATTGTCCCTTCTGTTTTACTCAAGGAAGAAACATGAGATCATCTATTTTTCACGTGTGAGAGGACTCATTGGTTTGGAGAGCTATTCAACTGAGCTGCCAATGACCTAATCAATTTACTACTTTCTTCAGTGTTGTCCAGTGGCTAGCTACTCAAAAAACTCCCATGAAGTTAATTACCTCATATCGTAGCTATTAGTATGTGTATTCAAACTATATGGAAAGAATGGAATGTTAGGAGGTTTGAAGTCAGTCGAAACAAATAGATATTCTCATCTCTGAAACTCTTAACAACATCAAAGTGAAAGCGATCTAGAAGGGGGGTTGAATAGATCGTCTAAACTTTTTCGCAGAGTTCTACAAAAAATCACGGAATTAAAAACACACGTAACAATCAAATTAAACAAATGAAAGAGAGTAGAGAAGAAAGCAAACGCTGTTTTTATAGAGGTTCGGTGCTAAGACCTACGTCCTCTACCTAAGCTCCCACTTAGGATTTTGGCAAACCACTATATTGTACACTTTTTAGTTCAGTGCGAACTTTTACAACCACTTGAATTCCGGCTCAAGTAAACCTTACAATCCCGATTTGATTTCCGGCACAAATCTAACCACACCAGTGATTTTTCCTCTAATCACTCAACTCACAATAACAATGAAAGAAATATTGAATAGACAAAGCTCAGCACAACTAGATATGATTGAATGAGCTAAAGATAATTTGAGAGCACCAAAAAAAAATAATCAATGATTAGTATGCTTTGCAAAAAGTGCAATTGTTGATCTCTTGATGTTTTTCTTTTTATTTGCAGACTTCTGGATCGATATAGCCGTTGTAGATCATCTTTTAGCCGTTGTAGATTACTCCATAACGTTATAAAAATATTTCTTTACCGTTTGATATCAATTGACTTTGTCAGAATCAGATCTTGTATAATCCTAGTCGACTGGAATAGGTGCCGGTCGACTGGTCGAGGGATGCTAGTCGACTGGGACAGGTTCTAATCGACTGGAACAAGTACCTTTGCTGATTGTAGTCGACTGGAAACATTTATAGTCGATTGGAACTTACGAAAAATAATCTCCGCTCTCCGAATAGTCGACTGGGATGACTTGTAGTCATCGGGATCCTTTAGTCATCGGAATGAGCCCCTTGTTAATTTTCAGTCGACTGGTAATGATTGTAGTCGACTGGAATTTCTTCAACTGATAAATTTGATGATAAACTTCGATCTTTCAATATTGTTATCCATAATCTTCACTAGAATCTTTTTTTGCACATTGTCTATCTTCTCCAGATCATAGTAGATCATTTCTGATTTGATTTCTTAATATATTATCTCCTTGATATTTGTAGATTGAATTTTGAACAATGTCTATCACTTGTATCTTTGAAAATTGTCCCTTGAAATTGCATTGTGCCTTTAATAAATGTTGAATAATTTCTTAACCAATTTCATATATATTTTATAATTATCAAAACATAAAGGGACTTTTATTTGTCAACCACCATTGGTCCAACAATCTCCCCCTTTTTGATAATGACAAAACATTTAGAAATTGTTTAAGAAATTGAAAACAAAGAACAATTGATCAAGGTTTTAAAGCCTTGTCTAATTGGTTAGTTTTAACTCCCCCTTAATCAATGAATCCAATAAATTGAGCACAATTTAATCACGTGGAAATAAGCATAATAATTTAAAAAATTTCGCAACTTTCTTACTCCCCCTTTTTTTCATGTTCAAAAGAACCGATGAATAATCATACTTCATAACAAATACTCAGAAATTAGATATTAAACAAAATCACAGCAATGTAAACAAAAGGGCATACCGACTAATGTAGTAAATGTCAATGAAAATGTCAATGTATCAAAGTAACATATATCGGTTGAAAACAAATTACAAAATCCATCAAGGTCGAGAGACATCATCATGTTTACAACCTAGTTTGTCGAAAATCTTGGTAAGCATACGTTGTTGTTCATTGAGCTTCTTTAGGAAAATACGAAACATATTCTGAATATTATCAACACGATCATTCAAATCATCTATTTGTTCGGTAATCTCATGTAGCTCCTCATAAGTGACATCACTCCGTCTTACATTACTGGGCCGAGAGTTACTTGGACGATCCGCTGCCTGTTTTGATCGTTGCCTCTTAGGCCTTTGTTCATCTGTCAATGTCAACCCAAGCTTGGCCACATGATCAAAGTATACCCATCCTCTTTCAACCGTGTCAACCAATTTCATACTCCGTAAATTGTAAGGAGTAAACCGCCAACTTTGGGGATATGGAGAATGACTATAGGAACTCAAATCAACCCTTTGAAGCTTGGCTATAAATGGAATCAAGGCAGCATATGGCATGCCTTTATGCTTTCCCGTGTTACTTTTCAGCTCACCTCTTAATAAATTTGCCTTCTTCCTCATCATTTACATAATCAGACTAGGAAAATTAATTTTTCTACCTTCCTCCAAGTGCCACAAAATTTCCTTGTCCAATGATGTAATGTGGTTGTTACTAGCTTTCTTAGGATATACCACTCTATTGATAGCATAGTGAAGCAACCTATAATTTAGAGGCAAATCTATGGCTTCATAAGGTGGTGAAGAATGAGGCGAACAAAGGCTATCAAGCAATGCATCTCCCTTTTCATCAGTATATCCAAAATTTTCATCCACTTCCTCATCAGTATCTCCATTTTCATGTCGTAAAATATTAAAATCCAATAAGGAAGCTCTAGGCCTAATTCCACCATTTGGCAATTTCAAGCAAGTACACAAATTGTCCTCACAAATAAAAATTTCCTTACCTTGAATACTTGATTTCAAGAGAACTCCACGAACTACATCACTTTTAACCACAATCAGATTTGCATAAAATTCTCGAATCAATTCTTCATAGATATCCTCAGAAAAACCCAGAAAAAATCGCAATCCTAAGTTATTCAGTTCCTCAAACAACATCTTATATTCACTGTGATCTAATTCCGTCCAATCAAACTTCATAGAAGGAATTAAAACTTCATTTTTCAATACCTTATAATATAGACTTTGAGCCTCCTTAGACACAAATCTGGACTCTATCTCATCGTTTTCACGTTCTACTCCTCCTTGTGAGGAAGACCCAAGAACACGTGGTCTTTGAGGAGCTTCATCCACTTGCTTTCCTTTTCCCGAAGTCTTCCTTGGAGCCATTGTAACGTTCTTGAAGAGATTTGGAGAAAGAGATAGAAAACGCATATTTGAGAAGATAGGGTTCTAAGTAACGAAAAATGGGAGATGGAGACGATTTGGAGAAACAGAAGGTGGGTTTTGACGGTTAGGCTATGGGTGAGTGATTGAGAGGTCGGATCTGTAGGGATTTTGAAGATCAGTCGACTGGAGAAAAAAAATCGCAAGAGGAGAAGAGAGTGGGTTTGCGTGAAAACAAGGAGAAATGGGTTTTTAGTGAGAGAAATAGTTGAGATGCTTAAAGAAGAAGAAGTTGTGAGGTTTGATGAAGAAGATTGATGAGGAAGTTGTTGAAAACTCCAGAGTTAAAGAGCTTGAGTCGAGTGAGAAGTCTGTATGGAGAAGATGATGGGACTTTTGAAATAAAGAAGAGAATGGGTTTTAAAAACGAAACCTTCGTGTATTTTCCAGTCGACTGGACTTGCTTCTGGTCGACTGATACATGCTTTTCTTTATTTCTAGTTGAATTGTCAAGCCCTTCTAGTCGACTGGTATGTCTATTTACCTCAAAATCAGTCGACTTAAAACTCCAATCAGTTGATTGAAAAATTCTAAACCTTAATACAGTCACTAGATGTAAATCATGATGATGTATCTCTGATGGAATTGCTTAATTTGCCAGACCATTTTGATATAATAGTGTATGCAAGTAAATAAAATCAACCAAGAGAACTTAAATCACACATTCCAAGTTTTAATTTGATATTAACAAAAACATCTTCTTTAAGAGGTTAAGTAAAAATATCAGCCAATTGATCACTAGACGAAACATGTTTTAAAACAATGTCACCTTTCAAACAATGATCACGAATAAAATGATGTCTAATTTTAATATGTTTTGTTCTACTATGCAAAATTGGATTTTTACTCAAACAAATTGCACTGGTATTATCACAATAAATTGGAATATTTTTAATCACAATACCGTAATCAAGCAATTGATGTTTAAGCCAAAGTACTTGGGCACATGCACTTCCAGCTGCTACATATTCAGATTCAGCAGTGGAAATAGCTACACTTACTTGTTTCTTACTAGCCCAAGAAATCAAAGATGAACCTAAGAAATGACATATACCACTAGTACTTTTTCTATCAATTCTACAACCACCATAGTCCGCATCACTATAAGCATATAAATCAAAAGAATCACAACAAGGATACCATAAACCATGACTGACAGTTTTACTCAAATATCTGAAAATTCTTTTACATGCAGTCAAATGAGAAATTTTGGGACAAGCTTGAAATCTAGCACATAGACATGTAGCAAACATTATATCTGGTCTAGAAGCAGTTAAATATAAAAGAGAGCCGATCATACCTCTATAAAGTTTTTGATCAACATCCTTTTCATGTTCAGATTTTTCCAAGACCAAATTTGATGCCATTGGAGTAGCTGCTACTTTGCATCCATCCATGTTGAATTTCTTTAAAAGCTCTTTGGTGTATTTGGATTGATGAATAAATATGCCATCTCTATTTTGCTTTATTTGCAATCCAAGAAAGAATTTAAGCTCGCCCATCATGCTCATTTCGAACTCACTTTGCATTAAATCACTAAATTCTTTACACAAAGATTCATTAGTAGCACCAAAAACAATATCATCAACATATATTTGACAAATTAACATATCTTGATTAACATGCTTTATAAATAAAGTATTATCAACTTTACCTCTAATATAACCATTTTGAATAAGAAAATTACTTAACCTTTCATACCATGCCCTTGGTGCTTGCTTTAATCCATAAAGTGTCTTCTTTAGCTTGTAAACATAATCCGGATGTTTATGGTCTTCAAAGCCAGGTGGTTGTTTGACATATACCTCCTCTTGGATGTAGCCATTGAGAAATGCACTCTTGACATCCATTTGATTCAACTTAATCCTTTTATGTGAAGCAAATGCACATAATAATATGATAGCCTCTAATCTTGCCACTGGTGCAAATGTCTCATTATAGTCAAGTCCCTTTTCTTGATAAAAGCCTTGAGCTACTAATCTTGACTTGTTTTTGACTGCTTCACCATTCTCATCATATTTTATCCTATTTACCCATTTGACTCCAATGATGGTTTTATCCTTTAGTGGAGCTACTAAATTCCACACATTATTCCTCTTGAATTGATTCAATTCGTCTTGCATAGCCAACAACCAATTTTCATCTTCAAGAGCTTCTTTAATGTTCTTGGGTTCTACCAGTGAAATAAAAGTTGAGTTATTCATATATTCATACGTATTCTTCCTAGTCCTTAAACCATCATTTAAACCACCAATGACTTGCTCCATAGGATGATTCTTTGCTTTTGCCCATGTTTTCATGATAGGTACATGATCTTCTTCATCTTGTTTTTCTTCTTCATTTGATTTTTCTTCAACTTCATTTTCTATATTACCTGCAAAATCATCAAAACAAACCTTCCTCGGGGGTGAAACCACATCATCGAATTTAACATGAATATTTTCTTCAACAATTCTAGTTCTATTATTATAGACTCTAAATGCTTTGCTAGTGAGTGAATAACCAAGAAATATACCAATATCAGATTTTGAATCAAATTTACCTAAATTATTCTTTCCATTATTATGAATAAATACTTTACAACCAAAAGGATGAAAATAAGAAATATTTGGTTTCTTACCTTTCCATAGCTCATAAGGTGTCTTGTTTTTTTCTCTTCTCAGATGTACTCTATTTATCACATAGCACGCGGTATTGATTGCTTCCGCCCAAAAGACTTTAGGAAGGTTATATTCATTCAGCATCGTTCTACTCATCTCTTCAAGAGACCGATTTTTCTTTCTACTACACCGCTTTTGTCATGGAGTCCTCGGTGTTGAAAAATTGTGTTCCATTCCATATTTATCACATAATTTTTCAAATGGTTCACAATCAAATTCTCCGCCGTGGTCGGTCCTTATTGCAACAATGGTCAAGTTCTTTTCATTTTGTACCAACCTACACCACTTAGTAAACTCGTTAAAAGCATCACTTTTATGAGCAAGAAATCTCACCCAAGTAAGTCTGGAAAAATCATCTACAATTACAAGTACATATAATTTACCACTAAGACTAGCATGCCTAGATGGTCCAATCAAATCCATATGAACAAGTTCTAAAATTCTAGAAGTACAAATTTCTTT
This sequence comes from Erythroxylum novogranatense, assembly GCA_029891385.1. Taxonomy (NCBI): domain Eukaryota; kingdom Viridiplantae; phylum Streptophyta; class Magnoliopsida; order Malpighiales; family Erythroxylaceae; genus Erythroxylum; species Erythroxylum novogranatense. Next base: position 32,710,036 of record CM057233.1, on the reverse strand, counting down.
CTTTGGTTTGAATGATTCTCTAATATGTTTACCTTTCAAACATGATTCACACAAATGATCTTTAACAAATTTTATTTTAGGCAATCCTCTCACTATATCATTTTTAGATAATTTAGAAATCAGAGGTAATAGAGCATGTCATAATTTTCTATGCCATAAAAACGCATTTTCTTCTAATGTCACTAAACACTTTTCATTAAAAGAACTATCATCATGTAGATCAACAACATATTATTTCCATGCCTCAAACCAATGAATGCAATATTTTCATCTTTCTTAACTACACAATGTGATGATTCAAATGACACTTTAAAGTTAATATCACACAATTGTGAAACACTTAGCAGGTTATGTTTCAATCCATCAACAAGTAAAACATTATCAATGGTAGGCAAAGGTTCCTTACCCACTTTACCAATCCCAATGATTTTACCTTTATTGTTGTCTCCAAATGTCACATACCCTTGATTCTTTGGTTTGATTTCTGCAAACAAGTTTTTGTCTCCACTCATATGCCTTGAACATCCACTGTCAATATACCATGTACTTGGTGGATTATCATTCCTTGCTTGTACCTGCATCAGAAATATTTTTTCTTCTCATTGGTACCCAGGCCATTTTGGGTCCATTATGGTTAGTCAAATAAACTACATTTGATGGCTTTGTTCCTTTTACTACCCATATTTTCTTGACATTAATACACCTTCTAATACTTTTACATGCAATCTCATTATGACTATCTCTCAAACATCTATCACATTTAGCAACTTTACCATCTTTTGTGAATTTAGAAATCAAAGAGTAATCTCTATCAAAAGGATCATAACCTAAACCATGTTTAGAAATAGAGTATCTTTGCAAAGACAACATCTTTTCAAACTTCTCATTTCCATTAGCAAATTTTCCAACAACATAAGAAAACTCTTTTCTAATTCTATCAAGTTCACAAGATAATTTTTTTTTTCAGCAAGGCATGCAGAGTGGTCTATCTTAGTACAATCTAAATCATCGATAGTTTCATGCAGAACACTATTTTCAGCAACAAGTTCTCTTATCCTTTTTCTCAATTTCTTGTTAATATCAATGGCTTCTTCAAAATCAATTTGCAAAGCAGTAAAGGAATCTCTAAGATCTTGATCAATAATCATTACCTCATCCTCATCATCACTTGTCATGGAGCTTCTTGCCATTAGAGCTAAATTGTTTTCATCGTTGCTTTGATAAGCTTCCTCATCATCGCCCAAGTAGCTACAAGACTAGCTTTCTTTTACCTTTGTCATACCTATCATTTTTCTGGAAAATGGAAGAACTTTTGCATTCCTAGCATGATGTCCTTTCTTTCCACATTTCCAGCATTCTTCATTGCTCTTCTTTTCCTCATAACTTTTGGTCCTTCTTTCCATGGTGTACTTCTTTTTATCATCATTTCTTCCACCACGTAATTCTCTCTTTTTATTTTTGAGTAAGCCCTTGAATTTTCTCAAGTTTCTAACATACATTGCTAGCTCTTCATCTTCTTCCTCCTCATCTAATTCTTCATCACTTTCATCCACAGAAGAAGTGTTAGCTTTAAAAGCAATAGATTTTTGTGGCTTACCTCTACCTCCTCTTGATTTGAGGATTATCTCATAATTTATGAGTGATCCCACCAACGCATTGAATTCTAAGCGATTGAGATCTTTCGACTCCATAATTACTGTAACTTGAGAGTCCCATTCTTTTGGTAGTGACCGAAGGATCTTCTTCACCTTCTCGCTATCCGTCATGTGCTTTTCAAGATTCCCTAAACCATTAATAATTTCTGCAAACCGATCAAGCATAGTAGAAATGGACTCACCTTCCTTCATGACAAACATTTCGTAATCATGAAGTAGCATGTTGATTTTGGTTTCTCGAACTTGGTTGGTTCCTTCGTGAGTGATCCGAAGCCTCTCCCACATTTCTTGAGCACTTGTGCAAGAATTCACTCTATTTCTCTCCTCAACAGTAAGAGCACAGTAGATTAACTTCATTGCTTTGGCATTGATGTAGGCTTGCTTCCAATCATTGTCATCATACTCCAATTCGCTTTTAATCGACCGTTCTCGTTCAATGGAACATGTGGGCCGAAGATGATGATCTTCCAGTACTCTACTCCCTCGCTTAGGATATGGTACTTCATAGGATTTTTCCACCAAGAATAATTAGAACCATTAAACAAAGGAGGACGGTTATTAGTGTTACCTTCTTCTGTCAGATTGTTATGTGTCATACTGAATGTCATCCCTGGATGAATCTGCTCTGATACCAATTGAAAGTGATCTAGAAGGGGGGTTGAATAGATCGTCTAAACTTTTTCGCAGAGTTCTACAAAAAATCACGGAATTAAAAACACACGTAACAATCAAATTAAACAAATGAAAGAGAGTAGAGAAGAAAGCAAACGCTGTTTTTATAGAGGTTCGGTGTTAAGACCTACGTCCTCTACTTAAGCTCCCACTTAGGATTTTGGCAAACCACTATATTGTACACTTTTTAGTTCAGTGCGAACTTTTACAACCACTTGAATTCCGGCTCAAGTAAACCTTACAATCCCGATTTGATTTCCGGCAAAAATCTAACCACACCAGTGATTTTTCCTCTAATCACTCAACTCACAATAACAATGAAAGAAATATTGAATAGACAAAGCTCAGCACAGCTAGATATGATTGAATGAGCTAAAGATAATTTGAGAGCACCAAAAAAAAAATCAATGATCAGTATGCTTTGCAAAAAGTGCAGTTGTTGATCTCTTGATGTTTTTCTTTTTATTTGCAGACTTCTGGATCGATATAGCCGTTGTAGATTACTCCATAACGTTATAAAAATATTTCTTTACCTCCTAGTCGACTGGAATAGGTGCTTTGTCGATTGTCGAGGATGCTAGTCGATCGGGACAGTTCTAATCATTGAACAAGTACTTTTGATTGTAGTCGATCGAAAACATTTATAGTCATCGAACTTACGAAAAATAATCTCCGCTCTCCGAATAGTCATCGGGATGACTTGTAGTCATCGGGATCCTTTGTAAGTGGACCTGGAATGAGCCCTTATTAATTTTCAGTCGACTGGTAATGATTGTAGTCGACTGGAATTTCTTCAATTTATAAATTTGATGATAAACTTCGATCTTTCAAGATTGTTATCCATAATCTTCACTAGAATCTTCTTTTGCACATTGTCTATCTTTTCCAGATCATAGTAGATCATTTCTGATTTGATTTCTTAATATATTATCTCCTTGATATTTGTAGATTGAAATTTGAACAATGTCTATCACTTGTATCTTTGAAAATTGTCCCTTGAAATTGCATTGTGCCTTTAATAAAATCCTGAAATAATTTCTTAACCAATTTCATATATATTTTATAATTATCAAAACATAAAGGGACTTTTATTTGTCAACCACCATTGGTCCAACACAAAGAGCTCAGTTTTTAAGCTAAATCCTTGGCAGCTTGAACCTTCTTTAGTTATTAATACAGTATTCTCCTTATGCATGTTTGATTAGTTAAAAACATTACACTTCCCTGGTGTTAAAGGGTATCCCCTAGTCAATGTTGTAAGCTTTGTTTTCATTCTTTATTAATACTTTTCTTCTTTCCTTTTTCAAGAAAGAAAAGAAGTTAGCACTAAAATTCTTCTTTTAGCCTTTCGACAGTCATTCCAAATGGTCATACTTTCAAATTCTATTTAATATAAGTACATGCACGTTTATATCTTCTACCCTCTTTATCAATTTGAATATTTTCTTAATTTTATATCTAGTCGTAAAATAATTTTATTAGAAAAATATCATATTAGGCACTAAAAAAGGAGGATATTTTTCATGCTTTCAATATTTTAAGATGCATACAATTTTCAAAATTTTGAAGATGAAAGTTTGTATAATATATGTTAACACGATAAGATGAATAGCATAATTTTTTTCATAAATTCATTAAACCACTTGCGGTTATTTTGAAAAATATTAGCCTAAATTTGAAAAAATATTTATAAGATTTAAACCTCAAACAAAAATTGAAAATAAAATAAAATATGAATTAACGTGCAATTTATTATAACAAGATTGATAAGAATAAATTTTTGACATTTATGCTTCTGATTATTTTAATAACAAAATGAAAGTTAAATCTTGTTTAAAATATCATTAGTTTCAAATAAAACCTTTTAAAATTGGATGGTTTCAAAATAATTAAAATAATAAATCATCCCTTTTTACATTTTTTTGAAATTATTAAAATATAATAGTGAATGGTGCAATAATTGTTTCATAACGCATTGCAAGTAGTGTCTTCTTCTAGTTAATCTATTATCGTTTTGATTTTCTTTCTGACATAATTTGCTAATTGAACAATCAAATCAACGCACCCCGCCCTAAATAAAAAATTGATGATAACTCCAGGGAAATATATTCGTATCCTTCGATTTTGTTGTGCTGGACTGGACCACCGCAACACTCAAAAACGAATAAAAGTCATTGGTGCTTGTAGTTCGTGGCATTGAATTGGAATTTAACTTTTATTCCGAAAATGGAATGCACTTTGCCAATGGTGCCTTTACTTCAAAGAATCTGGATCCAACTTTTATTGTAATACCCACTTTAAACCATCAACGTAAAAGTTCCAATTTAGAAAAAAATTAAAAAATCCAAGTAAGGAAAATATTTTGAAACCACTGTGGAGAACAACATAATGATTCTGATAATTTGTCCGCCAATTTAGACACTTAATGTCCTGATATCTCCGCTAAGGTTTTTACACAAAAATAATTAAATTTATTTTATACATACATACATATATATATATATACATATATACATACATATATACATACATATATATCTATATATACGTGTGGTGTGTGTGTATGTATGTATATATATATATAGTAAAATAGAGATCTTTTAATTTTAATCCATCAATATAATAGTTTGTATATTTCAAATGATATCAATATTTCTTAGACTTAATTAAATTTGTATAATTATCATAAAGGATATTTTGAATCTAAAATTTACTTAGCTGTGTAGTAATAATTATAAGTTTAAAATGCATGTATTATGAAATAAATTAAAACATAATTTTTATTAATTTAATTTTATTAAATAATTAAATGAATATCTCTCAAAATAAAATCCACATCTTTTTACTTCATCCTTTAAGAAATTACATTTGTAATAATAAAGATCACATAACATTCAATTAATTAATATGGCCACATGAATAAGGAAATATTACCGTTTATCCTCTTGTAAGAGCTATCATCAACAACTTTAATGTTTTGTTGTTGTTTTTGTCTAAGAAATAGATTTCTTGGTTATAACAACATTAGTAATGATTGAATCACATGGTAGACATGTTGGTTTTGGAACCTTTAATCTTATAAAAAAAATCCATGTATTTGGACGTAATTAAGAATAAAGCTGTAAGATTTAAGCAAGTGTTCATTATAGAGAATCTTATAGAACTCTCTCACCAAACAATTATTCCTAAACAATTATTCCAGCAATAGCCCGATCGTTATATGGAGATATAGTATAAGATATTTAGATAATTGGCTTAGTATAAGTGGAAGATTATTGGTTTATGCCCTATAGCCAATTGGTTAGATGTAGTTTAGTGATAAAATAATTGAAATACATTCATTACCTTATACATATTCAAATGTATATGATAAAGTCTACGTAAACAAAATATTGCTAATGTAATTATGATCAAAACATAATAATGATATTTATATTGCAATTATGTATTATCCCTAAATTATTCATAGTTATTGTTCTGTTTGAAATTAGACATTAATAGAGCATAGAAAGACTAACATATGTTGTATTTTCCTTATGAAGAAAGTAGTCGATCTCATAGACTAAAGTATAGAGATATTAAAACAAATGTGTGGGTGCATGTTGCAGAATAAATTTACTAATATTGACCCCATATGAGAAATCCATTTGAGACATTACTTAAATTTATGAAAATTCTCAATATGATAATCATATGAGTGATCCTTTGCCCTAAGATCTCGAAAGTTATCTTGTATATGAGCTGCCATGTTTTGATATTACTTATGACCTGTTCTAGTCAAGATAGCTCAGTCGCTAGTCATTAGATGTAGCATAAACTATATGGAGGTACTTAAATGATCAATGTATGATTTATCACCCCTAAAGTAATTAGGGAGAGTGTTTTGTTGTACTCGATTAGTAATGATTCGAAAAATCCTTGGTTAAGGTGGAATGATGTTTTGTAAATAGTTTACAAATGTCATTAGTTGAATTCATAACTAATAATGAAGAATTAACATGATTGAACCCAAAATAGAGTAGATGTTAATTTCATGCTCTATATTTTATTATAAAATTACATGATGAAAGCATTGAATTGTATGAAAAAATCATGTATAGAAAGGCTAGTTAAAACCATTTCAACATTCATAAATATTTAGGTGATCATGACTTGTTGCTAAATGTGAATCTTGATTTATAGATATAAAACATTTATTAGAGAATCAAGATAAATTAAAGGAATTTAGTTATCTAATCCTAAATATGATTTAGGGTTATAATTTGCCTCCACCGATAACATATTTGAGAACTTAATACATCATACATAAAGAATAGGTTGAAAAGAAAAAAGTTATAGAATCAAGTTAGGTTTAATAAAGTTTGAGAAACTTTATGATTAAATATGAGATATTTAATAAATAAGGATCAATATGAGATATTATATCTTATTAAAACATAATTTGTATTTAATTGTAATTATTTATAATTTTAATTAAAATTAAATTACGACAATTTCAATTAAATTTTAATTGAAAATTACTAAAATTTCTAAAACATATAATAATAGGCTTAAGTTCTAAAGGAGCTAGCACGTCAAAGTAATTTATAGAATTGTACTAATTAGGATGTTGTTGATATCCATTAGGTAGGTGATTTTAAGCTCTCTTAAGCAATTTGGATCTAAAAGGATTCCCAAATCTAGTAGCATAGTTGACTTATACATTGAAACATATAGTTGACTTATAGATTGAAACATATCCTATCTTAATAAAGAAAAGGTTCAAATTGATGAATATAAATGAGTCCTTAATAATATGGTTCTTAGGTATAAAAGACAGTTAATAGCTTGACAAAGATTTGAGTTTCATTTTGAAAGATGTTCTTAAAATATTTTTAAATTTTAAATTAATATTTAGTTTTCTTCCTAATACACAACTTTTGAGTTAGAATTGATATTTGTGACGTGATAACAATAAAGTATAAATTAAGTCAAAATTTTAAAATATTGATTTTTCAATGTTGCGAATACCATACTAAACTTTGTATTAGATTTAGTTCTAATATAATATAGTATTAGTATCTTGTTAATACTGAGGTACCATTTTAATAATTTTAAAATAAATAAATAAATAAATAAATATATAAAATTTCAAAATAGTCGTTTTATGTAGCCTTGGTTATTTCCACCAGCAATATCATTCAATCAACTTCACCATTCAAAATATCATAATAAATAATGTTTTTTTATAATAAATTTTTTTTATGTATTTCTCATCAAAGGTTAAAGTGCTTAATTTTTAAATTTTTTTTGATGTGTTAAGCATAAACTAGTTGTACATATATAGCAATGCTATATGTCACAAAGGATTAATGACTTTCAACGATTACAAGTGAAGCTTAAAAAAAAGTAGTGAATAGAAACTAGATATTCCAAAGGGAAAGGAAGTATTGCATGTCTTACAATATATGGTAATGTATGTTGATTTGAAGCCTTATGAGTTGCATAAGTCTGCTCCTGAATCGTTCTTTAGAAATACATCGGTCTTGAAATATCCTATAGGTTCTTTCATCCCAAATTGTTGTAAGCATTGATGAGAGAGTTAACCAAGAATATTTGTAAACAGTGCTATTGGTGTGTTATTTAACATCCAATAACAAGTTCAAATTACATTAAATTTTAAAAAGAATTAGTTTCACATATAAAGTTTTGGTATTATGGAAATGTGTGAAAATTTTTAAAAATAAATAACTTATATTACTGATAAATTACAAAATCATTATCTTAGTATATCCATATTTCTCAATCTTACTTGGGATGTACCACCAATACATTATAAGTAGATGATGGCCCTATGTCAAAGCCTCCATCTACTTCTCTCTTCAGTACTTAAGTTTTTATAAAGATTCCTAGGTAGGACAAGTAAACTAATATGTGAAAGGATCCTCTAGTAAACAAGTTCCACTTATGTTGGTGATGCACCATGTAATATGTTATTTCTTTCATATAAGATATTTTGTAATCCCAATCTTTAACAACCATCAAATAAATAATAAATATTTAATATGTTTAGAAAAAATATATTCATAATTGAATTTTTATATATTGCGAAGATTTTAAAAATCATTAGATAATTCTATATAAATTATAATTTTATTAAAATATGATAGTTTAATTACTAATCATGAGATGTTATCTGTCATTTAAATATAATATGTCACTCAATTCAAGAGGGTTCTCAATCATACAAAATAGGGGAATGTTTTCCTAAAATATATCTTCAAGTTATGGCTAGTGTGAGAATGTTTCTTCTCTTACTACTTTGTCTCTTCTATCAATCAACTACTCACAACCTTCTGCCTGATTATGTTTCTTGATCCTTGTATTTTTTTTTTCTCCATTTTTTTCCTTCTTTGACCATCCTTCCTTCTCTATTTTAACATACTCCTTTACTTCTCTCATGTTTGGCTTGTTTCCTCCATCTTCAAGTTATGGCTAGTGTAAGAAGGTCTCTTCTCTTACTACTTTGTCTCTTATATCAAGCAACTACTTACTACCTTCCATCTAATTATGTTTCTTGATCCTTGTCCTTTTTTAGTTCTTTTTCCTTTTTCCCTCTTTCCATCCCTATTTTAACCTACTTTTTCCCTTCTATCTGGTATGGTTTTCTTCCTCTTTTCATTCTCTAACTTCTTTCCCATTTTTCCAACTTTCTATTCTCCTACACTCTTTAAGCCCCTCTTTTTTTTTCTTTCTAATTTAGTCTTTCTTACCTCTTGCAGTTTTTCGATAATTTTATCCTTTATAACTTTCAAGAACTAGTTTTCAAATTTTAACTGCCTTTATTTCCCTCTTTCACTTTATGATGGCGCTCTTCCTATTTTAAACTTCATTCCCCCCTTAAAGGCCTTTGTTAAGGTTGCTCTATCTTTAGCTCCCTAAAAAACTCTTCAAATTATTCCCTTAAGAAAACTCACTCAATGTTACTACTCAAACTACTATTGTTAATGATTTGAAAGTATCTTCAAGTTATAGAAACACCTAGTATCATGTTTTAAGGGATGTTTCCTTAATTGAAAAGTTCTCTTACTTTTCCTTAGTTGAAAAGGAGGATCAATCCATTGCTAACCTGCCTAAAGTAGAGCTCCACCTGAAATCTGTAAATAATAAAAGTCTTGACATTAAGGAAATTACAAGCATTCCCAATAAAGCTTAGGTTGAACCCCACATGGATTCTAAAATCAATTGTAAGCTCGAAACTGAGACAGTTGCCACAACCATAATACTAGAGCCTTAAACCTTACAACTTATTGCTAAAACAGAAATCAAGAATTCATTGGTTACATAATAAGGGAAAAACATTGTAGGTACTTCTCTGAATTCATCTTTACTAGAAGAAAGATTAATAAAATCATGGACTTAGCCAAAGATAATGGTAAGAGAATCTAATAACATAAGGATCTTAAAAAAGAAGCCTCTTCTAACTTTAAGAAATCATAGGTCTCTCTAATAAGACCTACTCTTCTTCATAGCAACTCTCCTTTTTCATGTCTTAGTCTATTACTAAAGCTTATTAGGTCCATCAACTCTAGCAATATAGAGTGTTATCTAAAGAGCATCATCTTTAGCAAAGCTCCTAGTCTTAAAGGTTTGACTACTTTCGTCTTTAAGAAAGCCTGCAACCTAGTTAGAAATAAAACTATCAATATGTAATTGGAGATCTTTAACTCTAGTAAACTTCTCTAAAAATTCAATAAAACCCAAATTTCTCCACCCCTCAAAAAGCTTAACCTTAATTCTCTCAAAGATTTTCAACTTTCTCTGCCCCTTAAAAAGCTTAACCTTAATTCTCTAAAAGATTTTGTGCTAATATACTATAATAATACAATTTACAAAATTGTTTCCAAAACCTTAGCCATCCGGCTAAAGTTTTCCTGAAACTCTACGAGCTATAATTGTCAAGGAGCCTATATTAAAGGAATGAACATAGGTGACAACATTCTTGCCAATATTTGTGCAAATGAAACCAAATGATGGATTTTGCTAATAATTTTACTAAAAAAAAATTATTTTCACAAGGCGTTTAACTTAATTAGTTAGGATTTCATGTTACAATCTTTGAAGGCTTTTAGTTTTCCCCTTAAATTCGTCAATTAGATTGAGCGACGAATCATAACTACTTCATTTATAGTCGTGATAAAAGGGAAACCATCTATGATATTGAAATGTGGGAAGAGAGTAAGATAAGTTGATCATTCCTTTTCTAAGTAAGTGATTTTTACCTATCTTTTATTGATGGTCTTTTACAAGACTAATGCTACTGACGGAGCTTGTAGTTGGTAGCATTGAAATTTAACTTTTATTCCAAAAATGGAATGCACTTTGCCAATGGTGCCTTTACTTCAAAGAATCTAGATCCAACTTTTACTGTAAAAAAATTTAGAAACCACTGTGGAGAATAACGATAATGTTACTGCTTGTTAATTCTGAAAGTTTGTCTGCCAATTTAGACACTTAATGTCCTATTATCTCCACTAAGGTTTTAACACAAAAATAATAAATTTATTTTACAAAAACATACATGTATTTAGAGTAAAAATAGAGATCTTTTAATTAATCCATCAATGCAAGATTTTGTATATTTCAAATGATATCAATATTTGTTAGAATGAATTAATTTGTTTAATTTAGGATAAATTTTATTTTAAATATAAAAGTTTAATTAATTGTGTAATAATAATAAGTTTAAAAATGCATGTATTATGAAATAAATTAAAACATAATTTTATTAATTTAATTTTTATTAAATAATTAAAGGAATATCTCTCAAAATAAAATCCACGTCATCTTTACTTCGTGTTTAAGAAATTACATTTATAATAAGAAAAATCACATAACATTCAATTAATTGATATGGCCACATGAATAAGGAAATATTACCATTTATCCTTTTGTATGAGCTATCGTCAAGATCTTTATTATTTTGTTGTTGTTTTTGTCTAAGAAATAGATTTCTTGTTTATAACAACATTAGTAATGAATGTATCACATGGTGGACATGTTAGTTTAGAACCTTTAGTCTTATAAAAAATCCAAGTATGCATTTGGACGTAATTAAGATTAAAGATGTAAGATTTAAGCAAGTGTTCATTATAGAGAATCTTATAGAGATGTCTCACTAAACAACTATCCCAGAAATAGCATGATCGTTATATGGGGATATGGTATAAAATACTTAGGTAATTGGCTTAGTATAACTGGGAGATTATTGGTTTATGCCTTATAGCCAATTGGTCAGTTGTAGTTTAGTAATAAAATAATTGAAATACATTCATTATCTTATACATATTCAAATGTGTATGATAAAGTCTCGTAGTAAATATACATTGCTAATGAAATTATGATGAGAACATAATAATGATATTTATATTGCATTCATGTATTATCCCTAAATTATTTATAGTCATTTTTATGTTGAAATTAGATATTAATATAGCATAAAAGACTAACCTACGTTGTATTTTCCCTATAAAGGAAGTAGTCGATCTTATAGACTAAAGTGTAGAGATATTTAACTAAATGTGTAGGTGCATGTTACAAAGTAAATTTACTAATATTGACCACATATGAGAAATCCATTTGAGACATTACTCACATATCTACGAAAATTCTCAATATGATAATCGTATAAGTCATCTTTTGCCTTAAGATCTCCAAAGTTATCTTGTATAGAGGTTGCTATGTTTTGATACTACTTATAACTTGTTCTAGTCATGATAGCTCAGTCGCTAGTCACTACATGTAACATGAACTATATGGAGGTACTTAAATGATCAATGTATGATTTATCACCCCTAAAGTAATTAGGGAGAGTGTTCTGTTGTACTCGATTAGTATTGATTCAAAAAAGCCTTGGTTAAGGTAGAATGGTGTTTTATAAATAGTTTACAAATGTCATTAATTGAATTCATAACTAATAATGGAGAACTAACATGATTGAACTCAAAATAGAGTAGATGTTAATTTCATGCTATCTATTTTGTTGTTAAATTATATGATGAAAACATTGAATTCTATGAAAAAAAAAATCAAAGGTCTGATCTGCTGAATTTGAGGAGTCTAGTTAGAGTTTTATGCGGTACATCCCATTTCATGTTTTATTTTCAGTATTGAGATTGAACTTAGAACAAATTGATGTGTAATGTAAATATGGATTTTCTGAATTTGTAATGACATATGACTTTTTATGTATGTGAATGAAATGGGAAGAAATTTTGTTTCTAAAATGCATATGATATGTTGATGCCTTAAATGAGCTGGTTTGTTTGTCCTAATATACCATTTCATAGAGTATGTTCTCGAATATCCTTTAGTATGTTTGGGATTATGCTCTATGGGAGTGGTATGTTACATTTTTCGTATTAGAGCATGTTTGGCATCCTTAGGGACATATATGAGCATTTCAACATAGCATATAGAAAGAGACCCATTAGTGACCATTATTATTGTTTGTTATAGGTTATCTATTATAGGAGACCATGTCATAGAATCAACTAATCTTGAGTCAGTAGGAGCTAATAGAGAGTCCCTTATACCCCAGACTGAACGAATGCCTAAGAGAGTTCTTGAGAGAAGAGAAATATGATAAACTTTGAAAGTAGGGGGCTGTAGACTTATATGGAAGTACAGATCCTGCTGAGGTAGAGGGTTGGCTAGAGAGAACTGAAAGAGTACTTGACCAAATGGATTGTGAGCTTGATGAGAGGTTCTACTATGTAGTCTCTTTATTGCAAGGTCCAACTTATCAATAGTGGAACACAATTCCAGGTTGTTTTGCCCAGCCTTGCAGAATGAAATGGAGGAATTACCTGAATGTCTTTAAGGATAATTACATGCCAAAGATCTATTTAGATAAGAAGATGAAAGAGTTTTCTGATCTGAAAGAGGGAAATGTCACTATAGCTAAGTATAAGGTATGATTTAATGAACTATTCGGGTATGCTACTGCTTTGATCCCAACTAAGGAGGATAAATATAGGCAGTTTCAGGATGGTTTGAATATGGAGATTAGGATAAGGTTGGCTATAACAAATATGAATAGTTTTACTGAGTTGCGACTTGCTTTGATTTGGATTAAACAATTACTGGAGGATGAATAAGGAGAGTATAGATAAGAGTTTAGGACTAAGAGTTATGATGAGTTTCAAGCTGACTCTGGTAGGAAATTTAGTAAATGCTAGAATAGATCATCTCGCTCACAGTCAAGATCAAGGCAGTCAGGGTTTAAACTTAGAGGTGGTTCTTGAAGTGAATCACACGTTAATACAATACTTAAAAACACAATAGAATGCACGAGAAGGGGGGGGGTTGAATTATGTATTCCCCTTTTTGAATATATTTTAGAATTACTTGTTAGAATTAAGATTCTTTACAGAATTCTTATTAATCCTGATTGATCAAACTTTTCAATGCTAAGTATATGAATAGTAAATAAAGATCAACTTTGAAACTAAAAGTGAGATAGAGAGTGAGAGTAGTAGACACGCAGATTTATCCTGGTTCACCCCAAACCGTGGGCTACGTCCAGTCCTCAGAGTTTCTTATGAGATTTCATTATCTCTTCAAACGTTACAGTATTCTTTCACGAGCCTCTTGGTCTCTACAACCAGATTCTTTCACACTTAGCCTCTGCAGCTATCTGCACAACTTTTTTTCGAAAATATTTGAACACTCATTACGTATGGATAGCGTTCAGCTAATTCGCACTTAATCGCTTTTAAGCTTTGTGTAATTTTTCTCAAAACAGCAAAACTTCAGCCGACTTCGACTTGTATTTATAGCCTTCGCCTCTAATCGCTTCTTGATTCTTGAATCTTGAATCTTTAAAGAAACAGTTAATCAGTTGAGTTCAGAACTAACTCGAATCGACTCTTCGTCTGTTTCTTTTCTGCGTCTCAAGCGTCTCAGGTTCTGCGTCTTCTATTGTCTTGTGTCATCTGCGTCTGTGTTGACTTTTTCAACTTAGTCTGTGTCAACTTCGCATCATTACGTCATCTTCGTCATCTCCAATTCGCTCAGATATTTCAGGATTGTTTTGCTTTTCTTGTATTTGATCTCAATATGTTTGTTATACATCAAAATCATTTTTATGTAAAGTCATTTTGACTTAACAATCTCCCCCTTTTTGAATATAACAAATTACATACAAGAAAAGAAAACAAAACAAAACAACAAATTTTTTTTCAGATGTTGCAAAAACTTATCTTCTTCCTGTCTTCGTCTGTTGTGGTCACACCTTCTTCATCTGAACATCCTCTCCTCTTCTGATTATTTTCTTCTTTTCCTGCTCTCCCCCTATTTGTTATAATAAAAAATGATTATCGATTCTGGTTCTTCAGCAGTTCTGCTATCATCTTCTTTAGATCATTCACCGTCTCCTTCATGTCATTGAGTTCACCACGTAATCTACTGACTTCATCTGACGAAGAGGCTTGATCTGCTTCTGCTGATGGAGGAGCGAAAGGAATTGTAGTAGTATAGGCATCAGAGGATGGAGTGTAGTCTTCATTAATCTCAAAAGTCGGTGGACGAATGAATGTTGCAGCTTCAGGAAGATTTAGATCAAAAGGAACTGGCAGCATCAACAACTGTCTTCCTTGCAGGGATAGGGCATGTTCTTCGATAGACAGTGTATTAGACAAAGGGCTAATATGAAGAACTGTCTGAACAAGGAACTCAGTAAATGTTCTGTTTTATACTTCCCCTATTAGACGGTCTTCCGCACGATTTGTATGATCATTTCGCTTGATCTGGGTCTTGTGCGAGAATGCATGCTTCATCAATTTTCGCACTTCTTCCGCAATCGATCTACGGACGATCATCATCAACATTATCTTCGTGAAATAATTTTGACTTTCCTTTGTAAAATCTTTTGGACACCTTGGTTGAATATCCGAACAACCTTTATCTCTGTGTTCTCTGTGATTGGGAACATAGTACACGGTGGCGAGGGGCGTCTTGAGGATATGACAAATGATCGAGAAGCCTCAAGGTATCATAAAAGACTTCTCTTTTCATTTAGTAATCGCCACGTGATACCATTAATCAACATAGGTTGCACCGTAGCTACTATTTTCTTCATTTGGTTCAACACCGATTATAATAGGATTGCTCAGATTGGTAATAACTTCTACCAATTTGATTTCCAGCCTATATTTCCTCAAGAACTTCGGTAGTTATATACCTTCGACTTGGTTCATCATCGCCAAATCTGTATCGCAGCTTGCTTCGGTTGTGTTCCTTAGAAGTCTCTGAACCACCATTCTTCTGCTGGTTCCTCCTTTATAATTCCAGGTGTCTCATGAACCGTGCTTTCATCCACTGGTTCTTCTTATTGAGCACTAGGAATTTCTTGAACTGCATAATGCTCGATTTACGTTTCAATTTGAACGATGTCGTTAGCCTCTTTTGTAGACTAACGTCCTCGGCGCTTGAGATGCTCTTCTTTGACTAACCTTCTTAGTCTTTTCTCTCGCTTGATTAGTTTTGCTGATTTATTCACAAGAAATTTTCCTTTAACAGATGTTGCTTTTCTCTTCCTCTCAGTCTCTTTAGATCTTCTGGCCGTATCCTCTTCCAGAATAGAGACTAAGGATCTTGTGGCTTTGGCTGCACAAGATTTAGAAGTTTCTTCTCGCCTTTGTTCTCTGGCAATCTTCTCTTCCTGTTGCCTCAGAGTCCTGATTCTTGGAGATCTCTTGGCTTTCTTCACAACTTCGCTCAAGAGACTTTCTCCTTGTCTCTTTGGCGCACTTTGCTTTGCCCTCTGAGATTGACTTTCTGGGACAAGAGGACTCGCCATTTTCATGAGAGGTCTCCCTAGCACTCTCCTTAATTCGGCAGTAGGCGATTTGATACTTACAGGCGATTGAGAACTTGAGACAGGAGTCTTCTTCAATATACGCTCCCCCTCAGTTCTTGGTTTCTTTGAAGAACCGGCGTGATCTTTGTCTACTGTATTCAGACCCATTCGCCGAATAGTATGAGCATCAATCTTGCACTTTACTAGAACAGTTCGTCTTATCCCTTGGTGCAGACGAATACTGGATTCCATAAAGATCCTCGTCAAAATCATACCATAAGGATAACTGGAAGTTTCCTTTAACCCCTTAACCATATAGTGAAAGATTAAGAAGGGTAGATCTATAGGATTTCGATTGAGAAGAAAGAACAGACATTGTTCGTCTAAAGTAGTCACCAAATGCCTTGAACCAACTCTAGGAAGAATGCAATTGAACAGATTGCATGCGTAACCCTAGCCTTTGGAATCGATTTGATGTCTTCCTTTCTCTTGAATCATTTGTGCCATAGAGCGCCTCTTGACATCTTCTTCTTTCATTCCAACTGAGGACATCCATCTGGCATTGGTAGACAGTTTTTCACCAACGGATGGGCAATCGCCACTTTCCTTATCAAATCCTTTGTGACAATAATCGATATTCTATCCACAGAGGATACAATAGTGTCTTCTATCGATTTAGCGTTCTTCCAGAACTCATATACCTCATTTATATAGACAGGTTCTTGTATCTGAAAGAAGTTCTTCCAACCAGCTCTTATAATCTCAGGTTTTACATTCATGCCGTCACCCCTTAGTGATTCAAAGTTCACAAGTCTTCCATAAATCATTGCTGCTTCCATTGTATAGAGCGAAAGATTATCTTCTGGAAAGCTTTTGAGTGAGAA
Organism: Erythroxylum novogranatense; assembly: GCA_029891385.1. NCBI lineage: Eukaryota > Viridiplantae > Streptophyta > Magnoliopsida > Malpighiales > Erythroxylaceae > Erythroxylum > Erythroxylum novogranatense. The sequence continues at coordinate 32,692,985 of CM057233.1, read as the reverse complement.
GATTTTGAGAGAATTGGTAAAGTAGAAATGAACCGTCAGGAGATGATGAAAAGACTGCTATAATATCATCTTCAGTCTACTTATAGGGTTATGGACTGATGGGTTCTCGAATCATTAAGAACCTCGAGTTTATCAGATATTTTCCTCCAAAAATCTTCCATGTGAGAAAAGTTACCAGCTGTAACTCACTGTGTATAACGCCGTTAGTTTCTCACGTTATTTTAGCCTAACTGCTTATTTAGCATCACCATATTGAGATTCCGTCTTATCTTCTGAAAACGTTCTTCACTCAGTGGTTTAGTGAAGATGTCCGCCCATTGAAGCTTTGTTTCAACGAACTTTAGAAGCACCACCTTTCTCTCGAACGTAGTCTCTCGTGAAATGATGTCGACTTCTATATGCTTTACTCGAATCTGAATTGGATTCTTTGATGTGTTTATTGCACTTTGGTGTTTTCGCAATAAATTGGAATCTCCTCCTCCTTAATCGAATAGTCTTCAGTCGATACTTGATCCACGTGCGTCGTGAACAAAGAATCATGCGGACATGTATTCTCGCTTCACGGTTGATAGAGCAATTGAGCTTTGTCTCTTGCTTGACCAGAGACTAGATTTCCAAGAAAGTGACATCCTCCACTTGTGCTCTTTCTTTCGATTCTAGCTCCGGCATAGTCCGCATCACAAGATCCGATTAACTGAAATCTTTACCTTTCTCAAACATTAAGCAAAGATCGGTAGTACTGCGAGATATCTCAAAATTCTTTTAACAGCGAAGAAATGAGACTCTCTAGATCGGCTTGAAATCTTGCACACAAGCATACACCGAATGAATATCGGGTTTACTTGTCAGAAGATACAATAAAGAACCGATCATCCTCTATATAGGGTTTGATCCACCTTCTTACCAAGTTCGTCTTTCGACAAAAGGTTTGAAGGATGCATCGGAGTTGCCATTGGCTTCACATTATTCATGTCAAACTTATTCAAGAACTCTTTCACATACTTACGTTGATGAATGAAGATCTTCTCTTTAGTCCGCTTAACTTGCAACCCAAGAAAGAACTTTAATTCACCCATCATACTCATTTCAAATTCTCTTTCATTAGTCTCTCAAACTTTAAACACAACTCTTTTGTAGTAGCACCAAAGATAATATCATCAACGAGATCCGTACTAAGATAAAATCATTTTGAAAACTCTTTCTAAAGAGCGTCTTATCAACTTGACCTCTGCTGAAACCATTTTCTATTAAGAAGGTACTCAGACGATCATACCAAGCTCTAGGGCTTGCTTTAAGTCGTATAAGGCTTTGTGAAGTCTATAGACATAATCTGGATTTTAACATCTTTAAAGCCGGAGGTTGTTTCACATAGACTTCTTCGCCTATAAAGCCATTCAAAATGCACTCTTAACATCCATCCTGAAACAACTTTATATCGTGACAGATTGCATATGCCAACAAAATCCTTATAGCTTCAAGTCTCGCTACTGGAGCATATGTTTCGTTGTAGTCTATTCCTTCTTGCTGATTGTAACCTTGTGCTACTAATCTAGCCTTGTTACGACTCACTCTTCCTGATTCGTCTAACTTATTCTTGAAAACCCATCTTGTTCCTATAATGGATTTCTTAGGAGGTTTTGGAACTAAGGACCAGACGTTATTCCTTATGAATTGGTTCAGCTCTTCTTGCATGGCTAACACCCAAGCTTCGTCTTGAAGAGCTTCCTCAACCTTTTTAGGTTCTACTTCAGAGATAAAAGCTACATTAGCTTCTCGTCTGAATCTGGACCTTGTCCTAACTACTTCTGAGGTCTCACCGATAATTAACTCTTTTGGATGAGAACTTTTATACTTCCAATCTCGTCTTAGTTCTATAGTTTTTGGAATATCTTCAATCTTATTCTCATGAGTGTCTGACGAGGGAGTTTCTGAGGCATCATCTAGGTTCTTTGAAGGACCTTCAATCTCCATGTCATCTTCCTTATGGGTTTGAGAACTATCATCAAATTTGACATGGATCGTCTCTTCAACATTCTTTGAAGTCAGGTTATAAACTCGAAATGCCTTAGACGATAATGAGTAACCTAGAAATATTCCTGGATAGGTCTTTGAATCGAATTTATCCAACAACTCTCTCGTATTCAGAATGGAACATCTGCACCCGAATGGATGAAAGTAGGATATGCTTGGTCTTCTTCCATTCCATAACTCGTAAGGAGTTTTCTTCAACATAGGTCACAACAAGATCCTATTCTGAATATAGCATGCTGTATTCACAGCTTCTGCCCAGAAATACTTAGGAAGATTCGTCTCACATAGCATAGTCCTTGCCATCTCTTGAATCGTCCTATTCTTTCTCTCAACAACTCCATTCTGTTGTGGAGTTCTAGGGCTGAAGTTGTGGGAAATTCCATTCTCCTCACGAAAACTCTAAACTTCTCATTCTCAAATTCTCCGCCATGATCACTCCCGATACTAGCTATAGACATTCCTTTTCATTCGAACTTTACGGATAGAGTTCTAAAGTACTTAAAAGACTCATCTTTGTGTGATAAAAACAATATCCAACAAAATTGAGTAAAATCATCAACAATGACAAGTCCATATTTCTTTCTGCCAAGACTTAATGTCCTTGTAGGATCAAACAAATCCATATGTAATAGTTCTAAAGGTCTTGAAGAAGTTACAAAATTTTTAGAAGAGAAAGAGGTTTTAACCTGTTTTCCTTTCAAACAATTTTCACAGAAAAATTCTTTGTCAAAACTTATTTTTGGTAAACCTCTTACCAAATCATGTTTTACCAATTTTGAAATATGTTTCAAAGAGACATGACCTAGCTTTTTATGCCAGATTAGTCTTTCTTCTTCAAAAGATAGAAAACATGAGATATTTTGACTTTGAAAATCTTCTAAGTTGATTTTGTAAAGGTTGTTTCTTCTCTTGGCAGAGAAAAGTATAGACCCATCTTTGTTTCTGACTTCACAAAGATTTTGATTGAATGTAACTATAAAACCAGAATCACACAACTGTCTCACACTAATCAAGTTATGCTTTAGACCATCAACAAGAAGTACATTATTTATGCATGCAAAGGAATCTTTACCTATTTTCCCGATTCCAATGATTTTGCCCTGTTGGTTGTCTCCGAAAGTTACTGATCATCTCTTCTTATACTGAAGGTCTAGGAACATAGACCTTCTTCCCGTCATGTGTCGCGAGCATCCACTGTCTAAATACCAATGGTGCTTGCCGTATCTTCCAAGGAAGGATATCTGCAGGAGAAACTATTTTATTTCTTGGTACCCAAATTTTCTTGGGTCCTTTATAGTTAGTAGTATGCATATGATATGATCTTTGATGCATATTACTCGGACGTTGATTAAAATATGTTATCCTATTTCTTCCTTTTTGAGAGACAAATTTATTACGAGACTGAGTATTGTTTCCAGTAAACCCTAATCCAGTCTTATCACTAGGATGTCTACATTTTCCTAGCATATCATTCATTTTCTTTGTACTCTCTGTGAAAGTAACTAGATCAGCTGATAGATTCTTGATCCTCAGTTTGAGTTGATTAATCTCATCTGATCTGTCTACAAGTTTCCTTTTAACTTCTAACTCCTTTTTTAAGCAAATATTTTCTCTCTATTTTCTCAGTATTTCTAATATTCTCTCAGATACTTTTCTTCAACAACTTGTCTTGTTTGAAATAGCATGAGAATATTCTAACAGTTCTGAATATGCATCATGCAAATTTTCGTAGTCGGATTTTACCTCCTCATCACTATCTTCCTCGGCCATTAGGCAAATGTTTGCATGTTCTGATGACTCGGAGCCTGTATCTGATTCAGATGAATCTAGGTCCTCCCATGTTGCCATCATGCTTTTCTTGCCTTCTCTACTCTTCTTGGGTTTCTTCTTGAGAGTAGGGCATTCGGACTTGTAGTGTCCAGGCTGATTGTACTCGTAACAAATGATAGAAGACTTTTCTGGCTTAGCTTCATCTTTTCCATTCTTTCTGAATGTCTGGTTACTTCTGGGCTTCTTCTTCCACATGCGTCTTATCTTTCTGGAAATGAAAGATAATTCATCATCTTCATCACTCGATTACGAATCGATTGGCTAGAGTTGTCATCCCTTGATTCTTCAATTTTCAATGCTTTTGATGACTTCCTCCTTCTCGAGTCTTATGATTCTTTTGTCCGACCTTGATGCTATTGACTTCTCTCGCTGGGCTTATCTTCAGCGTTGAGTTCAACTTCATGAATCTTTAAGGATCCCAGCAACTCATCTAACTTTAATATGCTCAAGTCTTTGGCTTCTTGCACTGCCGTAACTTTTGGTCTCCATCTCTTAGGAAGACTTCTTAGAATCTTGCGAACGTGATCATGATTATTGTATGTCCTTCCAAGAGCTTTCAATCCATTGATAATTGTTTGAAATCTTCCAAACATTTGATCAATAGATTCTTCATCTTCCATCCTGAAAAGTTCATATTGATGTACAAGAATACTTATCTTGGATTCCTTAACTTGACTTGTGCCTTCATGAGCAATGGACAATGTGTCCCACATTTCTTTTGCTGTGTCGCAACCATGCACTTTGTCGTACTCGCTTCTACTTAGGGCACACGTTAAGAAAAATTTCGCCTTTGAATTCAGTTGTATTCTTGCTTTCTGATCAGCCGTCCATCTGCTTCGTGGAATAGAACTACCTTCGTCATCTACAGGTATATAGGGTCCGTTCTCTATTACGTCCCAAAGGTCTACATGTGTAGATTCGATGAATAACCGCATCCTATCTTTCCAATAATGATAGTCTTCTCCATTGAATCTTTGGAGGTCTAGTGACCGAGGCTCCTTCAACATGTATACATGTGACTCCGCCATTATCTTTAATCCACACTTCGCCAAAGTGATTCTTGGATACCAAGCTCTGATACCAATTGAAGTGAATCACACGTTAATACAACAGTTAAAAACACAATAGAATGCACGAGAAGGGGGGGTTGAATTGTGTATTCCCCTTTTTGAATATCTTTTAGAATTACTTGTTAGAATTAAGATTCTTTACAGAATTCTTATTAATCCTGATTGATCAAACTTTTCAATGCTAAGTATATGAATAGTAAATAAAGATCAACTTTGAAACTAAAAGTGAGATAGAGAGTGAGAGTAGTAGACACGCAGATTTATCTTGGTTCACCCCAAACCGTGGGCTACGTCCAGTCCTCAGAGTTTCTTCTGAGATTTCACTATCTCTTCAAACGTTACAGTATTCTTTCACGAGCCTCTTGTGTCTTTACAACCAGATTCTTTCACACTTAGCCTCTGCGAGCTATCTGCATAACTTTTCTTTTCGAAAATATTTGAAAACTCATTATGAAGGATAGCGTTCAGCTAATTCGCACTTAATCGCTTTTTCGCTTTGTGTAATTTTTCTCAAAACAACAAAAACTTCAGTTTTCGACTTCGACTTGTATTTATAGCCTTCGTCTCTAACTGCTTCTTGATTTTTGAATCTTGAATCTTTAAAGAAACGGTTAATCAGTTGAGTTCTGTAACTAACTCGAACTGACTCTTGCGTATGTTTCTTTTCTGCGTCTGCGTCTGCGTCTTCTATTGTCTTGTGTCATCTGCGTCTGTGTTGACTTTTTCAACTTAGTCTGTGTCAACTTCGTCTGTATACGTCATCTTCGTCTGTCTCCGAATTCGTCTGTATACGTCTGTGACTGTTTTGTTTTTCTTGTATTTGATCTCACTATGTTTGTTATACATCAAAATCATTTTTATGTAAATTCATTTTGACTTAACAGTTCTGTTCATTTTGGTGGTCATAGAGGTAAGGCATCTGGAAGACAGGCTTATGCTAAACAAATATAGTAAATTCTCAGTTGTGAGCGCTATGGAAAAGGACATTGCGGAGTATGTTGGAAGGTATCAGGAGCTTGTTTGTGATGTAGCTCTTTAAATCATTTGATTGTGTAGTAACTTTAGGTGCACAATGTGGAGTAAGAGGAGGATCAATGATGAAGAGCACTGTCCAATAGAGCAGAACCAAAGGCAGAACAGAGAGGAAAAGGTAGGGGTAAAGTTAATTCAGTAGGTCCTAGTGTTGGGACTGAGGTACGGAGTAACTAACAACAATATTAAGCTAGGATCTTTGTTATTACGAGATAAGAGCCACAGAATTCCCCAGATGTTGTTATAGATGTGTTACATGTCTTTAATTTTGAGGCATTTACATTGTTAGATCTCAGATCTACGTATTCATTTATTACCCCACATCTGGCATCTAAATTGCATTATGAGAAAGAGATGCCAAAATTTAGCTTAGAGGTGAGAACTTTAGTAGGTAGTATTATAGTGATTAGAGAAGTATGTAGAGGGTGTATTATTCAAGTTAACCAGGCTAGGTTGAAAGCTACTTTGATAGTACTAAAGTTGAAAAAGATAGACCTTATTTTAGGTATACATTGGCTTACTACTATAGGGTTGTGATGAATTGTTACACCAAAGAAGTTATTCTTGAATCTCCTACTCAACCAAGGGCGATATTTCGAGGTGTTAATCAAGTAGTGCTAGCAAGATTAAATTAATTTATGAGCACTTTTAGGATGATTCAAAATGGATGTAAGGCCTATTTAGCCTATGTAACTGATAACTGAGTTGAGCAAATATTACAAGATATTCCTATTACTAGGGATTGCCTTGATGTTTTTCCCACTAAATTACTTGGATTACCACCAGATAAGGAAATAAAGTTCACCACTAACCTTGTCCTTGGTACTGCTCCTATATCTATTCCTCCTTATAGGATGACACCTGTGGAAATTAAAGAACTTAAGAGTTAATTACAAGAGTTGTTAGATAATGGTTTTATTAGACCCAATGTGTCACCTTGTGGAGGTCTAGTTTTATTTGTGAAGAAGAAGTATAGGACTTTCAGATTGTGCATTGATTATAGGTAATTAAGTAAAGTGATAGTAAAGAATAAATATCCCTTAGTGAGAATAGATAATTTCCTCAATCAGTTATAGGGAACTCAGGTGTTTACCAATCTGGATTTGAGGTCAGGGTATTATCAATTGAAAATAGAAGAAGCTGATGTACCAAAGAGTGCATTCAGAACTAGATATGGGCACTTCGAGTTTGATGCCTTTTGGATTGATGAATGGTTCACTAGCCTTTATGGCATTGATGAATAAAGTATTTTAACCTTACTTAGATCACTTTGTTATTGTATTCATAGATGATATCTTAGTGTATTCAAGGAGTAGAGAGGACCATTTTGAGTATTTGAGGGTAATTTTTGTAACATCCCATCACCTGTGGAGAGGTTAGAATAGTAAATATAAGTGATTAATGAGAGCTTAGAAATGCATTTTTCATGCTTCTGCATAATGTGGCACAGACATACACGTGAATAGTAAAATTTTGGGCATGAAAATAATTGTACATGCATTTATTGACGTTTCAGGTATAATTGTGTATAAATGTGAGTATATTGAGAAATTTTGGCCCTCAAACTTTCTTCTTGATGAATAAGTATGATTTACATTGATTATAAGGTCTTTACGAAATTTTGTGGAAGTTAATTATTATGTTGATGTTGGAAAGATTATATGATATAGGTTGATTTAAATAAAGTGTAAAAGTTATAAGAATGTTCAAGGGGTGTTTTTGGTAAGACACTTAAGGTTAAAAGAACATAAGCCTATAAGGAAGGGTAAAAGGGCCTTTTTGGGCTCATTAATGGTAGAAATGGAAGAAAGAAATGTAGTCTTGCTTTCTAGGGGGGGGGGACATAAATTGGGAGAGAAGAAGAGAAATTAAGAAAGAAAAAGAAGAGAAATTCGGTCGTTGAGACAAAAGAAAATAGTTAAGCTAGGGTTTCAATATTTCTTAGTCTTGAGAGAGATTTTGAAGTAGTTCAAGGAGAGAAAAAGGAAGAGGAAGAGAAGAGCTTCTAATTGAGTTAAAGATCTCTTCATTTAGTGAAGAATAAAGGTAAGATCATTTTGAATCTTTTGGATTTTTTTGGAAGATTTTTAGGCCATGGAGTTAGAAAATACATGGGTTTAAATATTTTAGAAAAAATTTTAGTGATTGTACATTATGGATTTTTTCAGTTTGAAAACCCTACTGAGTTGAGATTTGAGATTTTTAATGAAGTCAAATTGGTAACTGAATGGTAAGGCTCAAGACATTCCAAGTTTTTGTAATGCAAAACTTCAAGTCTTCCATAGGGAAAAATTTGTGTTCTGAGCTCAAGGGAAAATATGGATTATTCTAGGTTGATTTAGACAAAGTTATCTTCTAGAAAGTTGTAGGTTAGCTTTCTATCTTTCCAACGGTATATAGTATGAAATTTTTGGATAGATAAGTCAAAAGTTATGGTCCTTATAAGTGAAGATACTTAGGAGTATAGGATGTATCATTTGGTGAAGATGTATCGCCTGGTGATGACGTATCGTCTGGTGATGATGTTTTATCTGGTGAGGATGTATCATCTGGTGAGGACACTTTGTTTGGTGAGGATGCTTCATCTAGTGAGGACGCTTCATCTGGTGAAGACGCATCATTTGGTGAGGACGTATCGTCTGGTGTTGATGTCATATCGTCTAGTGCACTGTTCATCTGATCCTTTTGCCTGGTCTCTTTTTTAACCTTAGAGATGATAGAATTTGTGTTCGAGGTCTTCATGAAGGCTGTAGATCTTGAAGTCCTTTTTCTAACCAACTAAAGAACATCTTAATCCGATATCTCTAGGGAAAGTTATGACAATTTTCCCAATTCATCTAACCCTATTGTCTAGTCCAATTATGACCCTTTAGATGACAAAATCTCACTTCAAAATCTCATGAAAGATGAATATATTGAAGTCCTCTTTTGAACCCTTCAAGAATGACCTTGATCTGATATCCTTAGGGCAAGTTATACCTTTTGTCCCAAAATGGGTTCAATATGGTTAAGGACATAACCTTGTTTGATTTCCTTTGGCCATAACTTTGTCATCCGACCTCTAAATAAAGTGATTCTTGGACCAATAGATTCCTAGCAAATTTTTTGCCTCTCCATAAAATTTTATAGCCTTAGATACTGAATTGAAAAAGATTGATTGAATCAAATTACGGGTATCGGATGGAAGAGTATAAATTGTGATTTTAATGGTTCTAGTGAGGTATAAACCTAAGTATAAATTATTCTTAGAGGAGTCTTGTTATGGGAATAATTTTGTGATGATACTAATGGATAAATACCTAAGATTGTCATAAATATGCATTATACAAATTTTATTACATACATGTGCATTGTTAAACACTTATAATTGTACAAATTGTGATGGATGTGTATGTGGTAATTGATATAGAGGAGCAACTGGAACATCAACCTCCAGATGTTGCCAAAACTTCCAGGCATTAGCTATGGGAGCAACTAGTGAATAACCTAGATGGTTTCTCTCAATTATTGTTTGCTTAAATTATGTTTTGACTAATAAATGGATGTGAATTGAATTGCGTTGATTTCCGGACAGAAGGTTCGATGAATGTGAAATGTGGAGTGTATATTGAAGTGCCGCTTGAATGTGAATGTGAAGAACTATGTGTTTCTTAATATGATTGAATACAATAGATGCATTCCATACATAAGTGTACAATTAGATAATGACAGTTGTGACCAAAGCAGCTATCGATCAGAGCTTAAAACTCAACGTGTGGAAAGAGCCTCGAGCTTAGATAGTGATTAAGAGCCTAAGGCTCACTATGTAAAATGAGCCTTGTATCCTCATTGGATAAAGGACAGTTATTAATGAGCCCGTTATCAAAAATGGATACAAGATAGTTTAGGCACTCGGTCACAACAATGTAATAATGGGAAAAGAGTCTTATGAGCATTCCATATGCATTTTTAGCAAGTACGTGGATTGTTTGAAATGCCAAATTGATTTGCTCTTAAATGTGAATGTGATAGGTGTCTATTAAGAAAAGTTGTGAATTATATATTATGTGATTTGATGTGTTTCATGAATTGAGTGAACCATCGATGATGGTTACCTCATTGAGTTTGCAAAACTCACCAAAATTGCAACGTTATCTTTTCAAGACCAAGAGACGACTCTAGCTACTGAGAGGCTCTACCAGTCATGTAGATTGTGATTTGGAAGGAGAAGTAATGGCTCAAAGATCAGTCAGCTAGATTTTGGGGACAGATTAGATAAACATTGTGTATTTTCTCGTTTATGTAGTACTATTGTATAAGGTTTTGATGATGTACTTATAAGAAGTGTTGAAAAACATATTGAAGACATTTGATTTTATACGATGAAATGAGGAAAAATTGGTTTTTAAAATATTGTGATTTTATTATAGGGCTTTATAAGTAGATAATGATATGATACCATGTGAAGTGAATGTAGTGATCAAACGTAGCTCGCTCTTATCATAGGATATGTACTAGAATGACCTTTAGGCATCTCGGTGTGTACCTTGAGGGAAGGGGGTGCTACAATTGTACACTAAGTTCAGTAAGTATGAATTCTAGCTTTATCAAATGGTGTTCTTAGGTTATATAATGTCTGGACAGGGCATACAGGTAGGCAATGATGAAGTGGAAGGCATCTAGAAATGTGTCAGGGATTCAAATTTTTCTTGGGCTAGCAGGTTATTATAGGAGGTTTGTCGAGGGGTTCTCATTAATCTTAGCCGCTTTGACAAAGTTTGAGGAAAAATGTACCTCTTTGATGGACTGATGAATGTAAAAGGAGCTCTGATGAGTTAAAATATCAATTAACTACGGGATCAATGTTAACTATTCCATCTTCTGGAGTATATGTTGTATATAATGATATTTCAAACCAAGGTTTAAGGTGTGTTTTGATGTAATATGGTAGAGTGATTGTTTATGCTTCAAGACAGTTAAGGCCTTATGAGTTTAATTATCTAGTTCAAGATCTAGAGCTTGCTGCAGTAGTGTTTGCTTTGAAAATTTGGAGACACTATTTATATGGAAAAATGTTTCATATTTTTTTGGATCATCGAAGTTTGAGGTATCTGTTGAGTCAAAAGAAAGTTAATATAAGACAAAGGAGGTGGATTGAGTTGTTTAGGATTATGATTGCATGATAACATATCATCCTGGTAAGGCTAATGTTGTAGTTGATGCATTAAGCAGGAAATTTAATAGCAATGTAGCATAAATTCAAGCATCGAGGTTACCAAATATAGTTCAACTAAGAGCCCTAAATGATGAGCTAAGTTTGGGACAAAATGAAGCATTGTTAGCTACGTTGAAGCTTAGATCGGTATTATATAAAAGGATCCTAATAGCTAAAAGTAAAGACCCAGAAGTATTGACAATTGTAGCGAAGTTAAAACAAAATTCAAGTTCTGAGTTTGAATTGAGAAATAATACATTGTGGTTGAATAAGAGATTATGTGTACTAGATGTTGATGGTTTGAGAAAGGAAATTTTAGAGGAACCACACATAGTAGCCTAAGCTATTCATCCTGGTACTACCAAGATGTACAATACTCTGAAACAACATTTTTGGTGGCCAGGGATGAAGAAGCAAGTGGCTGAGTATATTGCCAGGTGTTTGACATGCTAACAAGTTAAGGCAGAGCATCAAGCACCAATTAGGAAATTGCACTCATTACCTATTCCAAAGTGGAAAAGGGAGGGATTATAATGGATTTTATTGTGTGTTTGCCTTGAACTCTGAGACAACATGATGCCTTATAGGTTATCGTTGAAAAATTAACAAAATCACGCATTTCTTACCTATTAAAGAGGCTAACACACTAGATCAATTAGCCTGGAGATATATAAATGAGATATTGAGGTTATATGGAGTCCCAGTGTCTATTGTATCAGATCAAGATCCCAAATTTACTTCTAGATTTTGGGGCAGCCTATAGATAGCATTGGGTACCAAGTTGATTTTTAGTACAATATTTCATTTTCAAACAGACATACAGAGTGAGAGGAGTATTCAGACTGTTGAGGATATGCATAAGGCTTATGTTTTGGAGTTTTAAGGAACATAGGATGAATATGTAGCTCTCATTGTATTTGCATACAATAATCATTATCATAGTAGTATTGGTATGGCTCCGTATGAGGCATTATATGGTAGCAGGTATAGAGCATCTTTGTATTGGGATGAAGAAGGCCTAACGATTATTGAAGGCCCAGAGTTGACTCAAGATACTGTTGGTAAGATAAAATTGATTTGCAGTAGGATTAAGGTGGCTTAAGATGGGTAAAAGAGTTATGCAGATCAACATTGGAGAGATATGGAATACCAAGTAGGAGATAAGGTATTTTTTATAGTTTCACCCTAGCGAGGAGTGTTGAGGTTTGGAAAAAAGGAAAAGTTAAGACCTAGATATATCGAACCTTATGAGGTTATTGAGAGAGTTAGCCTATTGGCTTACAAATTAACGTTGCTGCCAAAAACGTCTCAGATTCATAAATACATGTTAGTATGCTCAGGAGATATCGGTCAGATTCAATATATATATTATCAATACAGGAGGTTGAGATTGTAACTAATTTGAGTTATGTGGAGGAAACAGTTAAAATAGTTAGATATCATACTAAGCAATTAAGAAACCAAGTAATTCCTTTAGTTAAAGTACTTTGGAGGAATCATTTGGGAGGAGAAGACATGGGAGACTGAGGAAAGCATGAAGAAACAGTACCCCCATCTATTTGATCAATTAGGTAAGAATTTAGAGGATGAAATTTATTGAGGAGGGGAGAATTATACTAGTTGGTTTCCAAACCTACTGAGGGATTAAAATGTGAATCATATGAATTGCATCATATTAGAATGAATTTGGTGCATTAAGGATATGATTTCATTCATATGCATAACATGAGCATACACACACATGAATTTTGATATAGAAAAATTACACTCAATTGACATATTCTAGGGTATGAAAGTTTCTAAATAATTGTGACATGATTGTGCATTTCTAGTGTCTTGTATTTTGATTTACCAATAAAATGAATTGATGAAATTCAATTAGTAATTTGGAGTTATTTGTTACAATTGGGAGATTGATGAATTCTTATGTACATTTAGACTAGGAAAAATTTCAAATACTAAGACAAGTTGATTAGTGAAAAATCAGGATGACTAAGCCTATAAAATGAGTGACACATGGCAGTAGATTTGAGTGAAAAATGGCTTAGAGAATTGAGTGACAAATGGTCTAGGAACTAAGTGACAAATGGTAGCCTAAAGAGAGGACATGTAGCTGGCCTAGATACTTGAAAAGTGTCTTTAACCCATCCTCCACTCATATCACACAATACACACATGGCAAGCCCCTTAATTTGTTATTTTCTACTGACACCCTCACTTTCTACTTCTTCTCACTGCCGAAAGCTTACTTCCCCCTCATATCTCTGTATTTTTGTCCAAATTATATTCAATTGTCACACCAAAATCCATGAAAAAATCCTTCATAAAGATAGTTATAGAAGCACAACATTGTTGTACTTGTTGTTATATTCTTGTCTTTATTGAAACTCATCTTACTCCCTCATTGATCTTGCATGCATGTGAGCCAAAGCAGGTTTGATTCATTGAGATGGAATTTATGTTGTACAAGTAAGTGAAATACTAATCTTTATGGCATGTGTTAGCAGAATTTTATGATGACTAAATTGGGATGGATTGAATGTAATGTTAATGATGAAGTTGTGCTAGAAAATGATCTTTAAATTGGTTACTTTTCTGTTTTGTTTTTGGATGCATAAAAATAGTAGTTTATAGGCTATTATATGGATGATTTTGGTTGGGATTTGAGGTATAATTGATGATGAATTTATGCCAGAGATAGGTGCTATTAGGGTGTTTTCAAATCTAAAAAAGTTAGGGATACAGGTATAATGGCATAAAGCAATTGATAATGAAACAAATGAGTAGATTTTTATGATATTAATGTAACCATTGTGGAAGCTAAACTAGTATGAAATGAAGTAGCTTTATAGGACATGAATTCTAGAAAAATTCAATTGTTAGTGATGTTTCTAAGTATATGATTTCGAGAAGAATTGAGGGAAGAAAAACAGTGTATGATCGTGGTCCTCATCCTACGATCGTGGCCTATTGCACTAGCTTCTATCATGCTCGTGGCAAGGTTCCCCATAATCATGGGCCTAGTTCTGGAATGTTAATTTTTTTCTATGTGTACATGTTGAACCAGATGAGGAAATGTTACTTTAAATTGGTGTATTTGGACTTGATTAAGGCTTGGAATGAACCTAGATTGTTACTTGACTAATTGATTAAGAGTTTGATAAGTTTAGTTTGTTAATTGAAGTTATTACTTAAAGAATGGACTGTTTGAAATCTATATATCCAAATCTAGACGTTATGAGTTGTCAAGGAAATAAAGGTGTTTTTATGAATGCAAACACGATTTAAGGATATGAATAACGTGTTTTAGGTATGAATGAATGAGCATTGAAGAACTAAGGTAATTATATATGTACATTGCTATAAAAGTTTGGTGAATGTATGATTTATGAATTTGGAGTAAATCAAGCTTACTTAAGGCAAAGACATGATTGCAAACTAGTTGTTTAGAAGCTATAGTTTTTAAATGATCAAGATTTTTGTATAAGGATACATACTTAGAAAGTTAATTGATTATACACTGAAATATGACACATGTACATATGCATGATTATATATTCATATGATTAAACAAATTAGAAATTGGAAACTATGTATGTATTACATGACGATAGATATGCAAGGAAATTGTCAACATCCAGACATTGTCGAAACATCTAGGCAATAACTTTTCTGGAGCATACTGTGAGTTAACTTAGATGTGTAAACTTAATTATATATGCTTCTGTATGAATTGAATGTTTAGCCTAAAATGTGTGTACAATTGATTGGGAAATGTCGAACTTAGATCTTAGGAGCTTGTTATATGTCTTCATTATATTGAAATTAAAGTATGGAAAATGAATGATGCATCTCATTACATTGAAATGCATAATCAGATAAAGGAGTTGTGAAAAAGGAGCCTCAAGCTCAGATAACATGGACTCAATATCCATAATGGATAAAAAAGAAATGAGCTCGATATCCACAACATATATAGGATAGTAAATTGGGTTGATAGGCACTAGGTCATAATAAAAAAAGGAATGGAAATACTTGTGCATTTGCATGTACGTCACTAAATGTATCATATGATTGAATTGAAATGAATTATTGAATTGTTTGATTTAGTGAAATACTGTTGAAGTAAATAAGGTTATGTTGTGATATGCAATGCTAGCTTATATGATGAACTTGTTGATGTATGATGAAATGTGATGTGGTATTCAATACTGGATTATTTGATTTACTTATTTTTGTATTATACCTTAAGTGAATACATTGATGATTGTTCACTCACTGAGTTCACAAACTCATGAAAATTTTTACGTTGTTTTTTAGGTTCAAGGGAGTTCTAGCTTATTGGGACCCGATCCGGGAACCGAATCCCAACCGAAAAGCGAAGAACGAAGGAAACGAAGCCGAATGAAAACGGAAATTTACCATCAAAATTTTCGAAAAGCAAAGGAAACGAATAGCAGAAGCCAATAGCAAAAACAAACTCGAATCACAAAGCAAACTATACAAATAAACGGACAAAACCAAACGCAAAGATCGGATAAAAACGAAAAAGCGGAAGCGAACGAATCGAAGCAAAACGAAATAGAAAAGTACCGAAGCAAAACGAAGCGAAGCGGAATCGATACTGACCAAACGGAGCCGACATCCGAGAACAATCAAGAACACAGAAAAACGATCGCGTTGGAAACCTAAAACTAATCCAATATGAAAATCCGATATATTTTTTTTTTCTTATATTCATTTATCAAACTCATACAAAGAAATCTTATATCCTTTTTCTTGGAAATTCTTTCTCATGCCAAATTTCTTACACACTTTAATCATCTTTCATACAAACCATAAATCTCATCCGAAATCATCTAGTTCTTATTTATTTTTCTTTTTCAACTTATTATCTAACAAAAATTCGGCAGCATAATGGCTGCCTTTGACCTAGCCCAAAACCTGCAAGGGTTCAAAATACACTTCTAAAAATTTCCAATCAATCACACAAACATCATAATCCACCGGGCCCTCCGTCCGGGATCTCAGCAGATAAACCCAAACCTATTTCTAAAACACTTCAAATCATTAATCATGTCCAATTCCAAAACACATTTCAATCTTAAATCCATACATAAATTCCTAAATCAATATCATTATCATACACAATGTCATACATAAATTCATATACAAATTCATCTCAATTCATAACAAACTTTTTATCAATCATATAAGTCCCATAATTCATCATCATTTGATTTCTTACAAATCCTTATTGTCTTTTCAAGCCATTTACAAACTTACAAATTGCTCAAGATACAGAAATATACACAAATCGAATAAGTGTCCTGACAGTTTTTCATCCAATCTCCTGCTCGAATACCTGGAAATGGGGATGAAAAGGGGGTGAGCTAAAATAGCTCGTGGATAATATGTTTATAAATTGAAAAATAAGCGAAAACATATTTGGAAAAACTTTACCATTTATTTCCTAAATTTCACATTAGAAATTTGGCAAATCTCGTATTTTTCACACTTTTCAAAATATTGCCAAAACAATTGCAATCGCTTTTCAGTTGAAAAACCACCATAATTTATTTCTCAAAATTTTTCACATTTTGTTTTTAAAAAATGATGCAATGCAACACACTTATAAACAGAACAAAACACACAAAACACATCAAATGGTCTGGTTTGGCCCAAACAGAACGTACTGCACATTCTCATAGCGGTCTGTCAATCAAGTGAGAACGCGTACTACACTTTCAGCATAATGGTCCAAGGTAAGTGAAAGGAGTCCAAAATCGGAGCTCCGTGCCACTAGCGGGCAGCCGGGAGAAGGCCTTAACAAATATAGACAATGCACTGACTCACTTAAAGGACCTAACCAAACTCACATAACACATATCGAAAAACCGGACATTCGGATTGCTCGTAGGCACCAATTCATCATATTTTTTATAATTCTAAGCTATTAATTTCCAAAAATTCCAAATTCTAAAATTGGGCAAAATCCCTACTCACATAAATGCAAAATTAAATCTAACATACTTAACAATCTCTCAAATTGACTTCAAATACCACAAACCCATATCATAATCATGCTAAAACAACCAAAAGTTTAAGAAAATCTCAAAGCTCGAAATTTCCTCTTACTTCATTTCTTCTTCATTTTCGGATTTTTGCAAAGCCCAAGGGAAGCTTTCCTTCTTTTCCATCCTTTCTCTTTAAAAACAACTTGAAATCCTTCTTAGAAGCTCCCAAAAATTCGAAAATTTTCTTTCCCTCTCTTCTTTCTCCCCATGGCCGAAGCTCTCCACTCTTCCTTTCTTTCTTATTCTTCTTTTCTCTCTCATCATCATGCTCTACTCTTTTTATTTCTCTTCTTTAATTTTCTAGACTCTTCCAACGACACTCATCCCATTGCTTGATGCCATGTCATTTAAAATTTGATTAAAAGACCAAAATGCCCTTACATTTACCTTATGCCATTCTCACTTGCGGGTTTGATTCGCACTATTGATTTGAAGGAATTTGTTAAAACTTCCTTCTAGAGAAATGTTTCTCTCAATCATACGAATCCAACGCCACTGACCGTGCTCAATTCGGATCACTACACCAAAAGTTATGTGCAAAATAGTTCGGGTATATCCATATTCTAAAATATTTTCCATGTATGATTATTTCCATCAAGAAATTTACATTCTTAATCCAAGAATTGAAACTCAATGTCTTCATAAAAATTGTAGCCTTATGTCTCTAGTTTAATTCAAATTAAGAATCGCCTCATTTCGATTCCCAGATAAAAAGTTATGCTCAAAATACTCTCAGATGTTCCCAATCCAAAAACTACACACAAATCCGAACTTCCATTCATAATTTGAAGGTCTTAGGAGCAAAATTGACATTTCATTTTTTCATATTATTTGTAGCCCCTTGTCTTATCTTTATTTCTCCTTAAAAAGAACTTCAATCGGATCTTTATAGATCCCAAATTTCTCAAAATACTGAACTATGTTTGGAAAATTTCCCGACTCACTTTGATTAAATTAATCACCATTAATTTAATCCCATAAAATTACAAATTTCCCATGAGGATGTAGGGAATTATCTTAGGAATCCAACGTCTCAAGAATCAACTCAATCGGATGTCGGACGGAAAAGATATGAGCAAAATAGTGAACAAAGGTCGGATTGGAGGGAATAACAAGCAAGACAAAATCAAAACGGCGTCGTATTGGAGAAACGAAAACGGCGTCGCACCAGCGGAAATGCTCGCTTTTGGGCGAGGCGAGGGCGAGGACGCCCTGGCGATGCGTCGCCCCAGCGACGCTCGCCGGACGCTCGCCATCGCTATGGCGATGTGTCGCCCTAGCGACGGGGATGCATCAAATTTTTTTTTTCCACATGAAAAATCCGAAACTTCCAAAATTCATAACTCTTAATCCCGAACTTCAATTTTGACAAACTTAGTCTCTATAGAAAGCCTGAGAGAAGCTCTACATCTTCCACGAAGGATATAAAACTCAATTCGACTCCTAAGGGAGTCTATTTTCCGGTCAAAAGTTCTGTCCTCTAATATTCATGTTAAAACCATAACATAAACTTGTAAAAATCATAACTTATTATTCCTTGATCAAAAAATTCCACACTTTATATTGAAATAAATATCAAAGCAAATCCTTCAATTTTCATGAAGAACATCAAAGCTCAATTAACCTCTAACTAGGTTAATTTCTCAGTCAAAGTTTCAGCCATAATAAAAGTCAAAAGTCAACCCTATCACACATAAATTTTGACTGATCATAACTTCCACTCCCGATATCGAAAGATTGCAAACTTTATGGCTACAGAAAGCTCTTAACATAATCTACAAGTTTCCAGAAGACCATTTTATCAAATTTTGCCTAAATCAAAAGTCAACCCTCAAAGGCCAAAAAATCAAATTTTTTACAATTTTTCATATTTTCACACTTTCTCTTTTTAGTTCTTGCCATTTAACTGTATTTCAATCAACTCATCCACTTTTGCATATTTCTTATTTTTACTCAAAAATCGGGGTCCAACATTTCCCTCCCTCTTAAAAGAATTTTGTCCTCGAAATTCATACTTACTTAAACTCCAAGTAACTCATTCTTGCATAAATTTCTTTCTAAACAAAGATCATCAAGCACTTTCTTACTAATTTCTTTCCAAAACTCATAATCAATCACTTTTTTTTATCTAATTTACTCATAATACATATTCTCAATCTCTTCACAATTTTCACTTCCTTAAATCACATACCACTCATATCATATCAAAACACTATATTCATAACTCATTGTTTCTACACTTATGGACACAAGTCAATGGTCCATTTCTTAAGAACCCTAATATGGTTCAATTATCGTTTAATCTGTCTCATTATGTCATCATTTTTTCATCTATATCAATTCGTCACAATTTCTCAAGAAATTCTAATCTTAAGTTCCTCAACACACTCTGAAAATCAATCATATTCTTAACACCCAAATCGAACCAATCACTTTTCATCAAATAGTCATGCACATCAATTTTCAAATTCCTAACGACAATCATACTTCTTTCATCAAAATCAAATGGTCACTTAGCATATCCTCACTAATTCAACCTTATCCTCACACATTCTTATCAACCTTATATGCCCAGTTAAGATCCTAATACTGGGCTCTGATACCATAAATGTTGGGACCCGATCCAGGAACCGGATCCCAACCAAAAAGCGAAGAACGAAGGAAACGAAGGCGAATGAAAACGGAAATTTACCATTGAAATTTTCGAAAAGCAAAGGAAACGAATAGCAGAAGCCAATAGAAAAAACAAACTCGAATCACAAAGCAAACTGTACAAATAAACGGACAAAACTAAACGCGAAGATCGGATAAAAGCGAAAAAGCGGAAGCGAACGAATCGAAGCAAAATGAAATACAAAAGTACCGAAGCAAAACGAAGCGAAGCGGAATCGATACTGACCAAACGGAGCCGACATCCGAGAACAATCAAGAACACAGAAAAACGATCACGTTGGAAACCTAAAACTAATCCAATACGAAAATCCGGTATAAATTTTTTTCTTTTTCTTATATTCATTTATCAAACTCATACAAAGCAATCTTATATCCTTTTTCTTGGAAATTCTTTCTCATGCCAAATTTCTTACACACTTTAATCATCTTTCATACAAACCATAAATCTCATCCGAAATCATCTAGTTCTTATTTATTTTCTTTTCAACTTATTATCTAACTAAAATTCAAGATAACGGCGCCTTGACCTAGCCCAAAACCTGAAAGGGTTCAAAATACACTTCTAAAAATTTCCAATCAATCACACAAACATCAGAATTCACCAGACCCTCCGTCCGGGATCTCAGCAGATAAACCCAAACCTATTTCTAAAACACTTCAAATCATTAATCATGTCCAATTCCAATACACATTTCAATCTTAAATCCATACATAAATTCCTAAATCAATATCATTATCATACACAATGTCATACATAAATTCATATACAAATTCATCTCAATTCATAACAAACTTTTTATCAATCATATAAGTCCCATAATTCATCATCATTTGATTTCTTACAAATCCTTAATGGCTTTTCAAGCCATTTACAAACTTACAAATTGCTCAAGATACAGAAATATACACAAATCGAACAAGTGTCCTGACAGTCTTTCATTCAATCTCCTGCTCGAATACCTGGAGATGGGGATGAAAGGGGGTGAGCTAAAATAGCTCGTGGATAATATGTTTATAAATTGAAAAATAAACGAAAACATATTTGGAAAAACTTTACCATTTATTTCCGAAATTTCACATTAGAAATTTGGCAAATCTCGTATTTTTCACACTTTTCAAAATATTGCCAAAACAATTGCAATCGCTTTTCAGTTGAAAAACCACCATAATTTATTTCTCAAAATTTTTCACATTTTGTTTTTAAAAAATGATGCAATGCAACACACTTATAAATAGAACAAAACACACAAAATACATCAAATGGTCTGGTTTGGCCCAAGCGAGCGTCTTGCACATTCTCATATATAATGGTCCTGCGGTAGTGAATGAACGTACTACACTTTTCGCATAGCGGTCCAAAGGTAGCCGTGAAGGGAGTCCGAAATTGAAGCTCCGTGCCACTAGTGGGCAGCCGGGAGAAGGCTTTAACAAATAGAGACAGTGCACTGACTCACTTAAAGGACCTAACCAAACTCACATAACATATATCG
Source organism: Erythroxylum novogranatense (assembly GCA_029891385.1). Classification (NCBI taxonomy): domain Eukaryota; kingdom Viridiplantae; phylum Streptophyta; class Magnoliopsida; order Malpighiales; family Erythroxylaceae; genus Erythroxylum; species Erythroxylum novogranatense. Next base: position 32,671,588 of record CM057233.1, on the reverse strand, counting down.
AAAAATCGGACATTCGGATTGCCCGTAGGCACTTTTCGAAAATCTAATTTTTCAACATATTCACATATCCACTTAAATTCATGTAACACATCTAATGCAATTCACATCATCAGTTTGATTACGAACCAATCAAATTCACAATAATGTATGCAATAACTTCTTTTAATCATAAAAAAAATCAAACTTATTCAGATTCACATTTTCAAATCTTTCATATAATTCAAACTGCATTTTTATAAAACTTGTTCCGAAAAACCATTTTTCAAACATTTCCATAAACAATAATTTATCAAAAACGTTGCTTCTTAAATTTTCAAATATTCATGCTTAGCTTAAAATTCAATAAAGAAACATACTACCCACCTCGAAATGATGCTAGGAACTCGTCCCGATCATCAATTTGATCCTTGCTACTTTCCTTCTTTCAATTAAAATTGACCTAAGCCATAATCATCCAAATTCAACATCATAATTTGCATAATTCTCAAAATTAACTATAGGAAACCCAAATTCATCACTTTTCCAAACTTTCTAAAACAAAAATTTCTAAAATCCCCAAATTCAAAACTTGACCTAAACCAATTCACTCAAATTTAATATCATAAATCACTTAATTACTTAAATTAAGCTTAGAAAACACCAATTCCATATAAAATCAAGGTATCTAAATCATCAATTTTCAAAACCCCCAATTTTCAAAATTGGCCTAACCCAATTTACACAAATTTCATATCATAATTCACAATTTCTTCAAATTTGATTTCATATATCACCAATTCATCATATTTTCTATAATTCTAAGCTATTAATTTCCAAAAATTCCAAATTCTAAAATTGGGAAAAATCCCTACTCAAATAAATCCAAAATTAAATCCAACATACTTAACAATCACTCAAATTGACTTCAAATACCACAAACCCATATCATAATCATGCTAAAACAACCAAAAGTTTAAGAAAATCTCAAAGCTCGAAATTTCCTCTTACCTCATTTCTTCTTCATTTTCGGATTTTTGCAAAGCCCAAGTGAAGCTTTCCTTCTTTTCCATCCTTTCTCTTTAAAAACAACTTGAAATCCTTCTTAGAAGCTCCCAAAAATTCAAAAATTTTCTTTCCCTCTCTTCTTTCTCCCCATGGACGAAGCTCTCCACTCTTCCTTTCTTTCTTATTCTTCTTTTCTCTCTCATCATCATGCTCTACTCTTTTTATTCCTCTTATTTAATTTTCTAGACTCTTCCAACGACACTCATCCCATTGCTTGATGCCATGTCATTTAAAATTTGATTAAAAGACCAAAATGCCCTTACATTTACCTTATGCCATTCTCACTTGCGGGTTTGATTCGCACTATCGAATTGAAGGAATTTGTTAAAACTTCCTTCTAGAGAAATGTTCCTCTCAATCATACAAATCCAACGCCATGGACCGCGCTCAATTCAGATCACTACACCAAAAGTTATACGCACAAAATTGACATTTCATTTCTTCATATGATTTGTAGCCCCTTGTCTTAGCTTTATTTCGTCTTAAGAATCACTTCAATCGGATCTCTACAGATCCCGAATTTTTCAAAATACTGAACTATGTTCGAAAAATTTCCCGACTCAATTTAATAACCATTAATTTAATCCCATAAAATTACAAATTTCCCATGAGGATGTAGGGAATTATCTTAGGAATCCAACGCCGTAAGAATCAACTCAATCGGATATCGGACGGAAAAGATATGAGCAAAATAGTGAACAAAGGTCGGATTGGAAGGAATAACAAGCAAGACAAAATCAAAACGACGTCGTATTGGAGAAACGAAAGCGGCGTCGCACCAGCGGAAATGCCCGTGTTTGGGCAAGGCGAGGGCGAGGTCGCCCTGGCGATGCGTCGCCAGCCGGACGCTCGCCATCGCTTTGGCGATGCGTCGCCTTAGCGACGGGGATGCATCAATTTTTTTTTTTCACATGAAAAATCCGAAACTTCCAAAATTCATAACTCTTAATCCCGAACTTCAATTTTGACAAACTTAGTCTCTATAGAAAGCCTGAGAGAAGCTCTACATCTTCCACGAAGGACATAAAACTCAATTCGACTCCTAAGGGAGTCCATTTTTCGGTCAAAGATTCTGTCCTCTAATATTCATGCTAAAACCATAACATAAACTTGTAAAAATCATAACTTATTATTCCTTGATCAAAAAATTCCATACTTTATATCGAAATAAATATCAAAGCAAATCCTTCAATTTTCATGAAGAAAATCAAAGCTCAATTAACCTCTAACTAGGTTAATTTCTCAGTCAAAGTTTCAGCCATAATAAAAGTCAAAAGTCAACCCTATCACACATAAACTTTGACTGGTCATAACTTCCACTCCCGATATCGAAGAATTGCAAAATTTATGGCTACAGAAAGCTCTTAACATAATCTACAAGTTTCCAGAAGACCATTTTATCAAATTTTGTCTAAATCAAAAGTCAACCCTCAAAGGCCAAAAAGTCAATCTTTTTACAATTTTTCATATTTTCACACTTTCTCTTTTTAGTTCTTGCCATTTAACTGTATTTCAATCAACTCATCCACTTTTGCATATTTCTTATTTTTACTCAAAAATCGGGGTCCAACATAGCTACTGAGGTTATATATTAGGGACACGAATGACTCAAAGGTCTGATTAGCTAAATCTAAGGAGTCTACTTAGATTTTTGTGTATTAACATCCCATTTTATGTTTTATTTTCAGTACTGAGATTGAACTCGTAACAAAATGTTGTGTAATGTAAATAAGTATTTTATGAATTTGTGATGACATATGACTTTTATGTTTGTGAATGAAATGGGATGAAATTTTGTTTTTAGAATGCTTATAATATGTTGATGCCTTAAATGATTTGGTTTGATTATCCTAATATACCATTTTCATAGAGTATGTTCTTGAATATCTTTCGGTATGTTTGAGATTATGCTCTGTAGGAATTCTATGTTACATTTATGTGATGAGTAATATTGAGAAAAATAATGGTTTCAGATAATAGACTTACTTTAAAGCTTCAATAAGGATCCTTAAAGAACCTTGATGTCTTAAGTTAGGTTTTAATTATAACATTTGCTTAATATTGAAAGAAATGAGTAGAATGACATATAGTAACAAATATGTATATTCCATATCTTGCTCAAAACAACATTCATAAAGATTGTGGATTCTAATATCCTTTAATTGGTTAATTGGTTAGGTCTTGAGAGAGAGAGTAATAAACCCTTTAGAAAATCTAGGATCTACATATAAATGGATCAATAATCATTAAGGCAATTAAATAATGAAACAATAAATCCTATGCATTCATCCTTAAATAATTTTGGCTACTCACTTGATATTTTTATTTGATTTATTTGATTTAATTGTTTTAATTTTCTGTTCTTATTTCACTCAAATCATATTTTTGCAACCACTTGATTCATAAAGCTTTCCTAATGTTTCAACTAGATTTACAACTATCTATTGAATAATCAAGTTCTCATATAAAATCTCTCTTTTTATAATAGTGTATTTGTTAATTCCATGACATATTAAAGTACCAACTCTTGTTGTATGATTTAATCATATTAGTTTTGATTTACACTCTCGAATTTTTGTCAAAGTAAATGCATGCACAGTGAACACAACACTAAAATATTGTATTGAATCTACAAGACAAAAGTCACAAAATAACTACAAATAAACCCTAATATGGAAATTAGAACATCATGAAATTAATAGACATTTGGAAATTTAAGTATGATGAAAATAAAAAATTGAAAGTAAAAAACTCTATTATGAGCTTGATTTGGAAAACTAAATATTTGGACGTCTTTCTCAATCTTCCTTGTTTAATCCACTTATGCCAGATAGTGGCTACATTTTTTTAGGCTTCTTAATGTTCTTATTAGGGAATAAACATTTTATATAATTTAGAACATGTTTTACTGTATCTCAAATATTCAAAGAATTGGAGACGATTATAAGGAAATGTATGAAGAAAACAAAATTTATTATCGAATACCACCACCATATTTCACTTAAAAAATTTTAAGATAAAGACAATGTCTAAAACATAGGTTAAAGGGATGCCTTATAGTGGAATGAAAAGTTTTAAAGAGATACATGACCTGAGAGATACATGTATCTCACCCTGTGTACCTCTTAAACATGTTAAAAAAATTACAAAGCCTAAGACACTAACTCATCAAATTATGTATACATCACTAAAAAAATAAAAAGATATATGACATATATCCTAGAACATGTCTTATTGACAAAGTTAAAGGCTTCACCCTATTTAATGAACCAAAAAAACCTAATTTTCGTAGTTAGTTTTCATATTAGTTCATTTTAAGGTTTAGAGAATAGGAGTCAACTTTCTTTTCTTTCCATTTCTACTACTTTCTAATGTCCATTGCCCTATACGACTAATATTCTAAACTTGGTCAAGGAAAGGAATACCTTAAAATGTATTTAATTATAAGATTTGATTTGTTTTTAATTTCAAATTTAAATATTTAACATTAAATTTTATTATAATACAATTTTAATAATTCATCAATTAATTTATAGGAGGCTTGCTAGTTTACTATTTTATTCAATTTGTAGATATCTTACACACTAAATTCATAATTGTTTAATCCTCGTAATCTTTGAAGCAAGTAGAGTTTAGATAATTTTTACCCAAAAGGTCTTAGATCCTATGGAGAATAAACAACTTAATTTAATGTAACCACTTATTTCTATATTAATGATTTAGCTTTGAGTAAGGTTTATTTAGTAGGAAAAGATTAATTACGTTTCATATTATCTATTTAACTATATTTAGGAGAGATTGGAACTAATTCTATCAATGAATATTCAAAGTATAAATAGTTTATTCATAAATTAGTGATTTATAAACAATTCTAATATAGAAGTGAACTATTGTATTCTTATTTAATCTACTTTCTTTCTTGATTATATTTTTATAACTGTTCCACCATCAAAAGATCCATCTTTGTTGCTTTTCCTACCTAAAAAATAGGGTTAGATACTTTCTATAGACTTGGAAATGGGTCAAAACAAGTTTAGACTACATATGGATTTAACCTAGCCTAAATCATTCAAATTTAAATTAACCTTGGACTTGATGACCTTATTGCTAGCAGACTGAGCAAGAGATTATTTGGTCTTGAAAAGCATAAAGTTGATCTATTGAGTCAATCCTAAATTGTGTTAAATAAAATGACATCATTTGAAGACTTGGTTTTGATTCACTATTTAATAAAATGGTATCATCTTGTTATATAAGCAAAATGACAACATTTCATATCCTAGTCAACTCAAGCTATTGATTTATATATGGCAGCCATATTCAAGCTCTTTTTCCAAGTCTACTTCTACTACTGCACAGATTTATAGACTGAGGATTTATTTTCAGATGTAAGCAATAATATAATAGAAACAAAGAACACCAACTTTTAATTAATTTATCAAACAATTATTACCATTTTTCTACTCTTTAAGCTCGACCTAACAAATCCACAATTTCTCTTTTATCAATATGTGAAAAGGAACCCTTTATACAACATCTACTTTTCCTAAAGTGAAAAGGAAAACAAAAAATAGATTCTCTCACAATTCTTATCTCAATCACTTAAATACAACTAAATACCTACTATCATAATCATATAATGTACTAAGGACTCATATCATGCTCACACCATATCAATGTGCTAAAATTCTGTGAAAAGCTTCCTAGGACTTCTTTTAATGATAATGATCCTTCTCATAACTAATATGTGGTATATCTATACTAAAATAACCAAATATATTTATTAGAGAATTAAACTAATCATGACAGTGAATTGATTAATAACCTATCAACCAATGTTTGTACATGAATTCATTATACAAAAAATTCTTTGTTTTAACAATCATGTTCAATCAACATGATAAATTAGTCAAACAATATATGCATATAATAAACAAATGGTTTCAAAACCCTAAGATAGATATATGTAACTTTAGTACAGGTTGACTAAACCTCCTAAAAATCGTTTTCCAAAACATAGAAAATTCTTTCAAACAACAAAATGTACTTTTTTGACAAACATAGAAAATTCAGGTCACCTACTGAAATGACTATGATAGAAAAAAGAATATAATAATTCCACCTTACTTGAATTGCCTTGAAACTCCTTTAAATTAAATGTATGCTCCACTTTGCTCATTTTGTACATTCTTTAATTGCTCTCTCATTTAGTTGACTCTTTTACTTATTTTATCTTCTATTAAACTTGATATACTTCTTAGTTTCATTAAAATTAAGTTACTTTTATCACCAAAAATAATTTGAGTAATAGAAATATAGTTTATTATCATCGAAACCACATGTTAGGACCTCACTTGATCACTAACTATTAGTATTTTGTTTTGAATTTCCTTACTTAACTCATATGAGGACTTTTAACACCACATACTTCCAACTAAATTAGGCCTTAATAGATTGCCACCTAATGATAAGGCTTAACCTCTCATTCCTTACCATAAGGCTAAGACTTATAATATAATAATTGAAAAAATAAAAGGAAATAAATCAATATACATTGTAATATCTCTATAAAACCATGCTTGAGAAATGCCTATGTCCCCATGCTTCTATCGCGTAATCCAGTTCCTTAAAGAAACAAAAAATTAGGTAGTACATTATAATTGGGAAAAATATAATATATAAATATAAATTTAAACCTATTCTATTATATATGTGTTAAATATCTATAAATGTGCTTATACTTAAAAAATCTAGATTACAAGTTAAGGAAACAAGTTATGCAAATGTAATGTTTCAGAATAAATAAACTAGATGCACCAATTTAGCGTCGACTAACACATAAGCTATATGCCTATTCATATCTAGGCATGAGAAATTTTCCTTATAAAATAGAATGGTACCCAACCTATTATAGCCATATCAACTTCAACTTAAGTAATAGAATGATACATATCCAAGTCTTGTGGACTATAGCTAACTAGAGTACTCACAAAAAATTATATATATGCATAATTTCCCTTTTATGGGCTTAAATAATACAAAATTAGGTTTGAATCACATAACAAACCCAACATCTATATGAGGCACCACTCATAGGATGTATATATAATTTAATTTTGAATTAGTTGAAGGTGTTCTCTGATGCAAGAAATAACAATTAGCATGCCTACTATTCTCTTTTTTATTTTGAAGTTTAGAAGAGTTGTATTAAAACTAAATGGTGGATATAAATGACCAAACGATGCTAGCTCTCTAATGGTTCAATGGTGTTACAAAACATGGACTAATAATAAAACAAGCTAAACAAGTTTTTTACTACAAGGAAAGGTTTAGTTATATTTCATTAAAATTCATAGCCCTTAATCTTGAGTAAAATTCTTATGATAATCTCATTAATTTTACTAGAACTACTACAAAATAATTTTTCATTTCTTTCTTTTCGAATTGAAATGCACCTTTAAGCCAAAATCCATCTTAATGAGCTTAAAATCTCCTTTATGTTTCACCTTAATTTTTGTGACCTAGTTAAGTATATTCATCTATTTAGTAATTGAAGTGTTTTTATCAAAAATTTTAAGGATGAGCTTCCAAATTCTATTAGTGAGTAAACAGTCAAGGAAGAGATGGTTTAGATTTTTCTACTCCCATTGGAATCACACAACTATTGTCATTTAACTGGAACTTCAGTTTATCCTTTATTCTTCCCAAGCTGCTAGTGATTGAGCCCAAGTTTATTATATAAATTGGCGACATTTTCATAGTTCTTACTACACTTCTTGGCTCCTATTTTTAGATTTTATACTTAATTTGACTCTTGACTGTCTGCCTTTACTTTATGTAGTTTGAGAGTAAAATTTTCACAAATCATTATTAATTGCACTAAATTAATTTTCTAAGAACAATTGATATTGCAAACTACCATTTGTTCATTGTAGGAGACTCAAGAAGAAGAGACATAAGAAGAAGAAGTAAAGTCAAGGGAAGGCTGAAGATGATAAGTCAATAAGTCAACAAGTGCAACAGGAAGTTTGCCGAGGCGAAAGGATGATGTGTCGCCGCAGTGAAGTATGAAGAATTTCAAGCAAAAATTTCAGTAAAAGTTTGCCACGGCGTGAATTAATTCTATCATCGTAGCGAAAGAACCAACACTCCAAGCTAAAACTTTTGGGAAACCCAAACCATAACCTGTTTTTTAAAACCTATCTATTTTAGGTTAAGAAGGGAGAGATAGCTGATAGTTTTTTCAACACACACTTACTCTCTCTAATTTTGGCAAAAAGTTTCTTCTACACAGCTTCATCCCCTCTCATCCACTTCACTGTTCTGCTCCTTCACCGACAACTACTACCATGGATGTTTCCAATGGGTTCCCGGTTGTGAAATCTCCTAGAGTTATGCTTGGCTAGGCACCTCTCTCCTCTTGAAAATGTAGCAATGGCTAGAGTTTAATGGGCTTCAAAGGGAAGTAATTTATTCCATGTTCAGCTATATTGTTATGAACTCCTAGGTTTAGGATTTGTAATTTGTAGTTGAACATTCTCGATTAGAGTTTAATCAAGTGTTGGATATTCAATGCATTATTTGGATTTGTTGATGTAGAGCTTGGAACTTGAATATATGAAGTCTCATATATGTTTATTTGTGATCTTGTTGATTCTCTTTTATCTGCCTAGTTGTCTTTGATATTAAGTTGATTCTAGATCCCAAAGTGACTTATTGTATTGACTTACCCATTGCACACACAAAGAGCATTCAACAAGGTCTAAAGAAATGGAGTTCATTGATTAAGACCTTAGACTTAAAGAGTTCTTTAAGGTTTACCATTTGAAACTTAGTGATTCACTCCCATTAAATTCATTTCGAACAATGATAGCTAAAGCTCGTTTTCAAGAGGATACTATCATCACTTGATCATTATTTTTATCTTATCGCTTTTCTATTCCCAAAATCCAAAAAAAAAATACTTTTCATTACATTTTCTTATAATTCATTTATTTTTGTCCAAATTTCCAAAGATCAAAAGCCTCCTTCCTTACTAATTTGGTTTGCATATCATAACATATAGGTTAGCTTAGATACATTCATCAGGTTCTGATTAAGTGAAATGACCCGAGGTTGCATTCTATACCTGTTGGGACCCATTTTCGGAACCCAACTCATAACGAACGAATCGCAGCTTAACTAATATCGCTTCATTTTTTTTTCCACTTACATATTGTTCAAAGTAGTTTCAATTTCCAATTTGTATTTCATCAATTCCTCAATCCTTTGAATCCTTCATATTCGATCATATCGCGTTCGCATTCGAAAACATTTTATCATTCGCTACAATCATATCTCTCTTTATCCCAATTTCGCTTATTACCAAATATTTAAATTTCGTCAATCCATCTCACGCCATTCATACATAATTTCCATATCATGTCCATACACAAATCCATACACAAAAGCACTTCAATATTTCCAACCCATCACACAAATCTTCGGACCTCCTGTCCGGAATCCCATCATACACATTTACAATCCTATATCTAAACACTTCCATAATTCTCGGTCATATCTCAAGTCATGATCATAATTCACATTCATAAATACTAACCATATTTCACTTACATAATCCCATCCCATAATCATATACAAATTTTAATGGCCTTACAAGCCACAATACAATCACAATATATAAAAATCCGAATGCAAATACAAAGATACAAAAATCCCTCTTTTTCGCTCACCAGATCTTCTTCTCATTACCTGTGGATGGTAATGAGGGGGGTGAGCTTACGCTCAATGGGTAACAGTTTATAACAAAAAAATAAGCAAAACTCTTGAAATCTTTTTCTTTTCTGGTCTTAGAAAACATTTCTTTGAAATCAGTAAAGCACATTTTGAAGAAGTTCTTTTCTTCAGTAATCAAAATCACATTTTACAAATCGTATACGTCTTAGGCTTTCAACCACAAATCCATAGGTCACAAGACATGAATGCATCAACTTGGCAATTCACGTAAGCAATGCACACACAAATGGCTAGAGAGTTCCATAAACACGACGGAAACCGAAGTTTACCGTAATCACGACGAGTCCAATTTTCGGATCTCGTAAGCCCGCAAGCGAGCAGCCGGAGAAGGCTATCACATTATTTTTGTCTCGTGCACGAGACTATCACAACGTTACTCTCTCGCCCACACAAAAGCACATATAATGCTCAAATCAATTTATCAAATGCTCTTTCCGAATATACACGACCATGAAGTCTTTCAAGGCATAACACAATGTATTTTGCAATTCATCAAAATTTCATGTATCGAATCAAAATGATTTTTCAAATCATTTATGCAATGATGCAACAATTATGATGCAATTTAAGTCGAAAATCTCTTTGTTTAAAGAAAGCGGTAATGGCTTATAAATTCTATTATAAACGGATACCCACCTCGAATCCATGCTAGGAACTTGTCCAAAGCTCTAATTTCTCGAAGCTTCTTTCTTTCGCCCACTTTGAAATTTCCTAGACCGAAATCATCCAAATTCATCATCATAAATACCATAACCCTCAAAATTTACTATAGAAACCCAATTCCAACATATTTCCAAGCTATCTAATGCATCAATTTACAAAAGCCCCAATTTCCAAAATTGGGCATAAACCCTAACTCACATTAATCCAAAATTAAACCACCATCTTAGCATAGACATCACAACTAATTTCATAATCCACAAAACCATAATATTTTCCATGATTCTACACCAAAAATTTTAAGAAAAGCTTGAAGCTTGAAAATCGGCTTTTACCTCACTCTTCACCATTTTCGGATTTTCTTAGCTCATCCTAGAGCTCTCTTCATCCTTCATATTTTTCCCTCTTGGAGCATGTTCGAAATCCTCCTGGAAAGCTCACAAAATTGAACCCTAGCTGCTGTCTTTTCTTTTCTCTTTTCACCGAACCCACTCTTCTCTTTTATCTCTTCTTTCTTTCTTTCTTTTGTTTCTCTTTATTCTGTTTCTCTAACTCTCACGACCACAGCCTGCTTCTCCTCTATTTATACTACAGCCACATGCCATGTCATTTAATGAATGAGGAAAGACTCTCATGACCCTCCTTATAAGCCTACTAACTTAACTCTTTAAGTGTTCTTCCAAAATTGCCCTTAAAAGTTGATATCTTGGCTCCAAATTCCGATCAGGTAAATAAAGGAATTTTACAATAATTTCTTCTTCACAATGTTCCCCTCGATCATACGAATCCAACGCAACAAACCGCGCTTAATTCGGATCTAAAACGAAGAAGTTATGGCCAAAATACTATCAGACCCGTACAAAATCTGAGATTGCACACTACACCGAGTTTCATTCCAAAATCCGATAGTCTTAGAGGCTCCATCTTGATCGGGGTTCTTCATCAAAGTTGTAGCCTTATAACTCTAGTTTAATCTCCAATTTGAATCACCTCAATCCGAGCTCTGTAGCTTCATATATCCTCAAAATACTGATCGTGTGCGGTCGTTTTTCCTTCCATCCTTTCTTGCTCATCATCTGATTCTCTATCGTCTGATTTACTGTTCATCGTCTGATTTTCTATCGTCTGATTTACTGTTCATCGTCTGATTTCCTTCGTCTGACTTTTCCATCAGCTGATTTTTGGATCAGCTGATTTCCATCAGCTGATTTTTGCATCAGCTGATTTTCATCAGCTGATTTTTTCCTCCAAACTTCAAACGCTTATAACTTTTAACTCCGAACTCCAAATTGGACAAAATTGATGTCTATTTCATAGAGAAAAGACTGATCTACAATGTTCATGAAGAACTTAAATCCAAATTCAGTCTCTAAAAGGGTCAAATGTCTCAATTAATCTTTCATCTGATTTTTGCATCTTCGGTTTTCCTATCAGCTGGTTTTTCTATCACTGGTTTTCTATCCAGCACATGTCCACTTATATAGATCATATCTTTTGACTCCGATATCCAAATTGGGAAAACTTGGTATCTATCTCATAGAGAAAGAGATCTACAACGTTCAAGAAGGAAATTTTGTCTAAATCTATCGATATCAAGTCCATATCGTCTGCTTTTGCTTCAGCTGGTTTTCTATCAGCTGGTTTTCTATCCAGCACATGTCCACTTATATAGATCATATCTTTTGACTCCGATATCCAAATTGGGAAAACTTGGTATCTATCTCATAGAAAAGAGAGATCTACAACTTTCAAGAAGGAAATTTTGTCTAAATCTATCGATATCAAGTCCATATCGTCTGCTTTTTCTTCAGCTGGTTTTTCCATCATCTGATTTCTATCAGACATGTTTTGGCGCAAATGCCATAACTTTCTCTATAGGTGTCGAAATGACTTCATTCTTGGACGGTTAGAAAGTAGACATCTAGATCTATAACTCTCATGAAGACTACAAAGGCTGATTCTATCTCCTACATTCTGTAGCGTCCACTTTTCCTATCAGCTGGTTTTTGCTACAGTATATAAATGCGGTTTCAATCACCTAAACAACATCAAAACTTCAATCTATCATAATTTCTAGCCCGATATCGAAAATTCGCAAACTTTATGGCTACCGAAAGCCCTCAACAAGCACTACATGTTCATGAATATCATTTTATCAAATTTCACTTAAATCAAAAGTCAACTATTCACCCCAAAAGTCAAACTTTCATAATTCTTCATATTTTCACACCTTCACTAATTCTTCCAATTCTCACTCTTTCAATCTTTATTTCCTACCTTTCAACTTCCATTTCAATCATCTTAATCAACTCATTCATTTTAACTTTCATTAACTCATAATATTCACTCGACATTTCATAACATATATATATCTCTTTAAAGCCTCAAAGTCATCAAGACCAATCCATTCTTTCCATCTTGATTTCACATTTTTCCTCACTACCACAATACTCTTCGTCCAATCTACTTCAAGCACGATTCAATCTTCACAACTTAATCTATAACATAATACATATACAAAATACTCATTCTTTCCATACTTAAATCCTCCATATACAATTCATTCAACACATTCTTATGACAAACATTAAGCCATTTCTCAAATCATCCATAAGCCACAAAATACATACTTTTAGAATAAATTTTGAAAGCAACCACATATCACACAAAGTTCATTCACAAAGTTCATATACACAACTTATGGCACATTTTCAAATCAATGCAAGGTCATACTTGAACAAGCATTGGCAGAACACAATAAAAGGTTCTTTACAAAGCTTTAGTGGGCATTTCTAGCCCCAATAAATCGAAGTCTCAAAATTTGCAATTTCAAAGAAGTTACATAAATAGTAACTATACAAACTTACTTTTTCAATTATAAAGATGTTACCCATAATACAACATACACAAAAACCCATTTCACGCTTTAACCCCCAAATATCATTTAAAATTTCTCCAATTCACATTACCCAAATAAACATTTAACATCACTAATTTCTCATTTAATAATTCTGACATCCAATTAAAGTTCGGGGCCCAACAATTCTCCCCTCCTTAAGGAATTTCGTCCTTGAAATTCATATCACTTTCTTGACTGGTTCCTCATTCTAGTTCAGATCACTCACAACTTCCAACTTCTTGTGACAATAATACTAATATCATCTAATTCCGAAACACACTCACGAATCACATTTCGAATCCGGGATATCTTTTGCTAGTAACACTATCTCATAAGACTCCATACGAGTTAATTCATATCGGCTTAGCAAATTCTCCCTTTCTCAACCATCATTATTAATTTCACATTCTTCTTATTACAATCACCATGTAGCCCTCTTTCTATTCGAATTCAAACTTCAGATCTGTTTTCAACCTCTCAAAACGATTCACAATTTCTTGATCCTTAATTCGAGACATACCAAGCCCCCTACATGTTATGTTTCCTTTTTTGCTCTTGGTTCCAATAACCTCGATATCGAATTTTCTGTTTATGCATTTAAAAAAAAAACTTAGCCTTAATAGGAATTTCTCATTCATACAATCAAAATCTTTTTGTATTCCTATTCCATGCTCTCAATTCAATGATTGTCCCGCTTTTACGATCTGTACTTGCATAAATACTTCCAAGATGTTCTTTTATTCATCTTGTCTCCAAGCTTTAAAGTAATCATTAGTGTAGCACTCTTAAACATGTATCAACTCCTTAACTCATAGAACCTTAGTTGCTCCGCACATATGCAATCACTTCATTATGCTCCATTAGATTTTATCCAAATCTCTTATACAACATCGGTGCATCGACAAACTTTCCAAATTCATGCAGTTGATTTTCATTAAAATCATTCTTCAAAATTCTCCTTCCTTCCATTTATCATAAGTTTCATACGTTTTTCCTCACGTGTTCGACTAGTCTCTCAATTCGTCAATACTTTTAATACATCAACTACTCTTTGATCACTTGGTCTCCAATATTATTGTGTTATCGGTCCTTTGGTTAACACCTCAATTATTATCATATTCCGTGTGCTTCTTGATTAGTCCTCGCGATTCCTTAAATAACCGATTCTTCATTAAGGTACATTATCACACTTTCTTTTCAATTTTCCAATTGACATTCTTTTTCGAATGATTGTTTCCATTCCTTGAATTTCCTCATACCTCCCTTGGCTTATTTTCATGTTTGCTCATTCATACAAACTTCAGTCCACATTGCAGCTCAACTGCACACTTAACTGCTTGTGATTGAAACACATTCAATAAGGCATACTTGAGTCTCCGAAACATACTTACACAGCATACTTCTCTTTACATCAAACGAAATGCATACCTTCTCAGCAGTTTATTCCACCCTTTTACTTGAGTCTCCATTAGAGACGGGACTCTAATACTTCTTGTCGAGTTATTACATATTCATTTCTTGACTTGTCCTTTCATTGATCATCCTTGAAATAAAGCATCGATTTGCTTAATCCAATAGCCTTTACGATCAAACCCTATGATATAAGAGACACATTCGTTTACTCTTATATCTCGGCATGTCACCAATTCATATCTTATACTCTTGAGATACCAATCATACTAATTCAATAACCTCTGAATATCACCTCTATTCAAATTTTACGCCCATCGCAGATTACCTTTCCAAAGAAAATCATCTATACCATACTTTATCTCAGTTCTTTGATTCATCTCATAACTTAACTCAAGGATCAAAGATGACTCCATAAGCTATATCTGAAAATAGATCTCATATACTCAATCACGATTATCAAAGATGCACTCTCAATAACTGGTTGCTACTCTTGGAAATTTATTTCCGAGTCCACTATTCTGAAGTCGATCCAAAAGGAGTATGAGATTCACATCACAACTCCTAGAAATCTATCATCTCATTTCAAACTTCCTCCTTGCGTTTATCGGTTCCTTTACAAGCAACCTGGTTGATCCATACCGGGGTCCTTGTCCTCCGGACTATGGAAGAATTACCAAATTCCATTGTTGAATCGAGGTAAGAGCTTATAATCCCACTCTTGGTCAAGGAAGACCCGCATTCTCTAGTCATACACTAACTTATCCGCTTCGACCGGTTCCACTTTGCTTGCATACTACCTTTCATTCAATTCCTGCGGTAATGATATATCCATATCGATTCAAACACTTACCTGCAGCGATAATTCCATTACAAAGTCACCGACATATCCATAAATCTTGAATTCATGTCTAACATATCGGACCACGAAAATTCTTATTTCCAATTAGCCACACTTTCATTGCCTTATATTCTAACAAAATACCCTTCTTCCTATTGTCTCTCATAGTCCAAACATTTAGCAACAGTTCACACATATAACTTATTCTATACTCATCCGTGCCCTCCTTTAAGGTGCGAAATCGTATAATCGATCCTTGCAAAACTCCTCGTATCCTGTTACGAGGTGGCACACTACTCCTTTATTTCTCATCCAATTCGAAATTATCGATACATATTCATCATGAAATTTTGACCTCAATTCCACTAATCTCTTCTTAATGCGAATGATTACCATCAAAAGGAATGTCGATAAGTACTCTGATCGAGGTCTAAATCATCTGACCGTTAAGGACGTCAACTTAACGATCCGAGACTCAAATTCTCAACCAAAGACTTTCGACACTTCCAATATAATGGCATTGAATCCGTATCTACCATAAATTGCCTCTACTTATCCACAACTTCCTTTTCTCATATCAGAGTATCATCATTTTTCCTATTAGATCTATCACCTCAAACTTTTCACAATTTCTTATGCGTCTAACGCATACACATGCGCCCATGTAAGATCATAATACTGGCGCTCTGATACCATAAATGTTGGGACCCATTTTCGGAACCCAACTCATAACGAATCTAATCGCAACTTAACTAATATCGCTTCATTTTTTTCCACTTACACATTGTTCAAAGTAGTTTCAATTTCAATTTGTATTTCATCAATTCCTCAATCCTTTGAATCCTTCATATTCGATCATATCGCGTTAGATTCGAAAATATTTTATCATTCGCTACAATCATATCTCTCTTTATCCCAATTTCGCTTATTACCAAATATTTAAATTTCACAATCCATCTCACGCCATTCATACATAATTTCCATATCATGTCCATACACAAATCCATACATAAAAGCACTTCAATATTTCCAACCCATCACACAAATCTTCGGACCTCCTGTCCGGAATCCCATTATACACATTTACAATCCTATATCTAAACACTTCCATAATTCTCGGTCATATCTCAAGTCATGATCATAATTCACATTCATAAATACTAACCATATTTCACTTACATAATCCCATCCCATAATCATATACAAATTTTAATGGCCTTACAAGCCACAATACAATCACAATATATAAAAAATCCGAATGCAAATACAAAGATACAAAAATCCCTCTTTTTCGCTCACCAAATCTTCTTCTCATTACCTGTGGATGGTAATGAGGGGGGTGAGCTTACGCTCAATGGGTAACAGTTTATAACAAAACAATAAGCAAAACTCTTGAAATCTTTTCTTTTACGGTCTTAGAAAACATTTCTTTGAAATCCGTAAAGCACATTTTGAAGAAGTTCTTTTCTTGTCAGAATCAAAATCACATTTTACAAATCAGATATCGTCTTAGGCTTTCACCCACAAATCCATAGGTCACAAGACATGAATGCATCAACTTGGCAATTCACGTAAGCAATGCACTCACAAATGGCTAGAGAGTTCCATAAACACGACGAAACCGGTTTACAGTAATCACGACGAGTCCATTTTTCGGATCTCGTAAGCCCAAATGGGCAGCCGGAGAAGGCTATCACATTATTTTGTCTCGTGCACGAGACTATCACAACGCTTACTCTCTCGCCCACACAAAAGCACATATAATGCTCAAATCAATTTATCAAATGCTCTTTCCGAATATACATGACCATGAAGTCTTTCAAGGCATAACACAATGTATTTTGCAATTCATCAAAATTTCATGATCGAATCAAAATGATTTTTCAAATCATTTATGCAATGATGCAACAATTATGATGCAATTTAAGTCAGAAAATCTCTTTGTTTAAAGAAAGCGGTAATGGCTTATAAATTCTATTATAAACGGATACCCACCTTTCGAATCCATGCTAGAACTTGTCCAAAGCTCTAATTTCTCCAAGCTTCTTTCTTTCGCCCACTTTGAAATTTCCTAGACCAAATCATCCAAATTCATCATCATAAATACCATAACCCTCAAAATTTACTATAGAAACCCAATTCCAACATATTTCCAAGCTATCTAATGCATCAATTTACAAAGCCCCAATTTCCAAAATTGGGCATAAACCCTAACTCACATTAATCCAAAATTAAACCACCATCTTAGCATAGACATCACAACTAATTTCATAATCCACAAAACCATAATATTTTCTATGATTCTACACCAAAATTTTAAGAAAAGCTTGAAGCTTGAAAATCGGCTTTACCTCACTCTTCACCATTTTCGGATTTTCTTAGCTCATCCTAGAGCTCTCTTCATCCTTCATCTTTTTCCCTCTTGGAGCATGTTCGAAATCCTCCTGGAAAGCTCACAAAATTGAACCCTAGCTGCTGTCTTTTCTTTTCTCTTTCACCGAACCCACTCTTCTCTTTTATCTCTTCTTTCTTTCTTTCTTTTGTTTCTCTTTATTCTGTTTCTCTAACTCTCACGACCACAGCCTGCTTCTCCTCTATTTATACTACAGCCACATGCCATATCATTTAATGAATGAGGAAAGACTCTCATGCCCCTCCTTATAAGCCTACTAACTTAACTCTTTAAGTGTTCTTCCAAAATTGCCCTTAAAAGTTGATATCTTGGCTCCAAATTCCGATCAGGTAAATAAAGGAATTTTACAATAATTTCTTCTTCACAATGTTCCCCTCGATCATACGAATCCAACGCAACAAACCGCGCTTAATTCGGATCTAAAACGAAGAAGTTATGGCCAAAATACTATCAGACCCGTACAAAATCTGAGACTGCACACTACACCGAGTTTCATTCCAAAATCCGATAGTCTTAGAGGCTCCATCTTGATCGGGGTTCTTCATCAAAGTTGTAGCCTTATAACTCTAGTTTAATCTCCAATTTGAATCACCTCAATCCGAGCTCTGTAGCTTCATATATCCTCAAAATACTGATCTATGTGCAGACTATTTTCCTTCCATCTGCTTTACTGTTCATCATCTGATTCTCTATCGTCTGATTTACTGTTCATCGTCTGATTTTCTATCGTCTGATTTACTGTTCATCGTCTGATTTCCTTCGTCTGACTTTTCCATCAGCTGATTTTGCATCAGCTGATTTTTTGGATGAGCTGATTTTTTGGATCAGCTGATTTCCATCAGCTGATTTTTGCATCAGCTGATTTTCATCAGCTGATTTTTTTCCTCCAAACTTCAAACGCTTATAACTTTTAACTCCGAACTCCAAATTGGATGAAATTGATGTCTATTTCATAGAGAAAAGACTGATCTACAATGTTCATGAAGAACTTAAATCCAAATTCAGTCTCTAAAAGGGTCAAATGTCTCAATTAATCTTTCGTCGATTTTTGCATCTTCGGTTTTCCTATCACCGGTTTTTCTATCAGCTGGTTTTCTATCCAGCACATGTCCACTTATATAGATAATATCTTTTGACTCCGATATCCAAATTGGGCAAACTTGGTATCTATCTCATAGAGAAAAGAGAGATCTACAACTTTCAAGAAGGAAATTTTGTCTAAATCTATCGATATCAAGTCCATATCGTCTGCTTTTGCTTCAGCTGGTTTTTCTATCAGCTGGTTTTTCTATTAGCTGGTTTTTCTATCCAGCACATGTCCACTTATATAGATCATATCTTTTGACTCCGATATCCAAATTGGGCAAACTTGGTATCTATCTCATATAGAAAAGAGAGATCTACAACTTTCAAGAAGGAAAGTTTGTCTAAATCTATCGATATCAAGTCCATATCGTCTGCTTTTGCTTCAGCTTGTTTTTCTATCAGCTGGTTTTTCTATCCAGCACATGTCCACTTATATAGATCATATCTTTTGACTCCGATATCCAAATTGGGAAAACTTGGTATCTATCTCATATAGAAAAGAGAGATCTACAACTTTCAAGAAGGAAATTTTGTCTAAATCTATCGATATCAAGTCCATATCGTCTGCTTTTGCTTCAGCTGGTTTTTCTATCAGCTGGTTTTTCTATCCAGCACATGTCCACTTATATAGATCATATCTTTTGACTCCGATATCCAAATTAGGCAAACTTGGTATCTATCTCATAGAGAAAAGAGAGATCTACAACTTTCAAGAAGGAAATTTTGTCTAAATCTATCGATATCAAGTCCATATCGTCTGCTTTTGCTTCAGCTGGTTTTTCCATCATCTGATTTCTATCAGACATGTTTTGGCGCAAATGCCATAACTTTCTCTATAGGTGTCGAAATGACTTCATTCTTAGACGGTTAGAAAGTAGACATCTAGATCTATAACTCTCATGAAGACTACAAAGGCTGATTCTATCTCCTACATTCTTTAGCGTCTACTTTTCCTATCAGCTGGTTTTTGCTACAGTACATCGTCTGGTTTTCAATCACCTAAACAACATCAAAACTTCAATCTATCATAACTTCTAGCCCCGATATCGAAAATTCGCAAACTTTATGGCTACCGAAGCCCTCAACAAGCACTACATGTTCATGAATATCATTTTATCAAATTTCACTTAAATCAAAAGTCAACTATTCACCCCAAAAGTCAAACTTTCATAATTCTTCATATTTTCACACCTTCACTAATTCTTCCAATTCTCACTCTTTCAATCTTTATTTCCTACCTTTCAACTTCCATTTCAATCATCTTAATCAACTCATTCATTTTAACTTTCATTAACTCATAATATTCACTCGACATTTCATAACATATACATATCTCTTTAAAGCCTCAAAGTCATCAAGACCAATCCATTCTTTCCATCTTGATTTCACATTTTCCTCACTACCACAATACTCTTCGTCAATCTACTTCAAGCACGATTCAATCTTCACAACTTAATCTATAACATAATACATATACAAAATACTCATTCTTTCCATACTTAAATCCTCCATATACAATTCATTCAACACATTCTTATGACAAACATTAAGCCATTTCTCAAATCATCCATAAGCCACAAAATACATACTTTTAGAATAAATTTTGAAAGCAACCACATATCACACAAAGTTCATTCACAAAGTTCATATACACAACTTATGGCACATTTTCAAATCAATGCAAGGTCATACTTGAACAAGCATTGGCGTAACACAATAAAAGGTTCTTTACAAAGCTTTAGTGGGCATTTCTAGCCCCAATAAATCAAGTCTCAAAATTTGCAATTTCAAAGAAGTTACATAAATAGTAACTATACAAACTTACTTTTCAATTATAAAGATGTTACCCATAATACAACATACACAAAAACCCATTTCACGCTTTAACCCCCAAATATCATTTAAAATTTCTCCAATTCACATTACCCAAATAAACATTTAACATCACTAATTTCTCATTTAATAATTCTGACATCCAATTAAAGTTCGGGGCCCAACAATTGAGTTAGCCAAATGGTAAGAGGCGAGCATGTGGAAGCTATAAAACCTTGAGGTCAGGGGATCGATTCCCAGGGAAGACCAAAGAGGACAATACCAATTTATGGGGGTTGCAGGGGCTTATGGCTGGGCCTGTCTCCCCTGGACCACAGGTTCATGGGGCTTATGGTGGGCTGTCTCCCTGGACCACAGGTTCATGGGGATTATGGCTAGGCCTGTCTCCCCCAGACCCAACAATACCGCAATCTTTCGAATTAAATTTTTTTATTTGACCTTTAAGGGTAAGAACAAAAGACTTCGAATCAAAATGGCGCCACTATAGGGGAACTAAGCAATTGGCTCTTTAGGTTAGTTGTTGACATTTTTGCTGCTAAGTGAGGTGAGGAACCTTAGTTTAGATTGCATTTTAGATAGTTTAGTTTCATACTTGTCAATAGTATAGGATTTCATTTTCTTTCCTTAGCATAAAATTTTAAAAACTCAAACAAAATAGGATACCGAACTTTTTGCACATTACATACTTAGCATTTTTACACCCACATAGTTTTGAATATTTCTTTGTTGCTTTTTCATACATACATACTCCACTTTCATGCATACTCTCACATATACTTTCACACACCTATACACTTGCATCCATCGCATCTCACCTTTTATTTGACTTTGTGTGTTTGCAAGTAAATTTTGTTACATTTTATTTTCATTTGAATTGTTCTCGTGCATTCCTAGGAGAGTTAAACTTCTACCTTTCTACCCTAAAATTGTGAGACATTTGAGAAAGATTAGAAAGGAGAGGAGAGAAAAACAGAAAAGTCAAGTAGTTGTCAAAGAAGAGTCTAGTCGGCCAAGTAGTGAGAGTGAGTCTATAGAAAGAGTGATCATGGCTGAGAACCCAACTTTTCCACAAAACTCTAACTTTCATGCTAACCAACCTAGGAATAATGGAGGTAATAGGGAACATGAGCGAGTTGGGGAGAATAATGGGAATCAAAGAAGGAGAATCATTAGGGAAACAACTACCTCTAATGTTAATTATGATCCATTTACTACTGCTTGTCCTAATTTTGATGTTAATTTTGAAGTTAAAGGATTACTCATTAACTCTCTTCCCAAATTTTATGGATTGACAGGAGAGGATCCCTACATGCATTTGCAATCTTTGTCTATGATCTGTCAAAGTATGAAGCCAGTGGAAGCCTTACTTGATCAAGTACTATGGAAGGTTTTTCATTTATCACTGGAAGGAAAAGACCGGAAGTGGTATATGAGCCTCCCAAGGCACGTGGCGAACGCCTTCCATAGTTAGGTAAATTTGAGGACAGCATTCTTGAAAAAATATTTTTTGGCCTCCAGAACATCATTGATGAGGAAAGAGATTTATTCAGTACGGCAGGATTATGATGAGTCCCTTTATGATTATTAGAACCGCTTCTAAGATCTATTGTCTAGATGCCTCCATCACCAGATACCTGATGAACAGTTAGTGCAATATTTTCATGATGGGTCGAAAAGTCAAGATAAATGTATGTTAGATGCAACATCGTGAGGTTCTTTAATTGATCTTACAGTTATAGAGGCATGGGATCTTATCAAGAAGATGGCCTTGAATCATCAACAGTATAGTGTTAGGGAGACTAGAGGAGTACATGAATCAACAGCCCAATCCAAAAGAATGGAGAGCTTGGAGTACAAAGTTTACTCTTTGGAGAGTAGAGTGAACTCACAATTATCCTTCATCACTGCAGAACTGAAGAATATGAATATGCATCGCCCAACATCTTCTATGGATCTTACAGCACCTATTTATGATATTTTTGGGTCAGTAATGCATATATCTAGTGTTTGTCGCAGTTGGTATGAGCAGGTGTTTGCAGTATATCAAGGTCAGACCAATCAGAAATGGGACCCCTATTCCAACACTTATAATGAAGGATGGAAGGCAAATCCTAGGTTCAGTTGGAGGAATGAAGAGGGAAGGGCTCCAAATAGATTTCAAAAAGGAGGAGGAACTGGTACTTCCACAAACTAGTTCCAAAGCCAGCAACAAGCCCTGACTATCCCACCCAAGGAGGACACTAACCAATTGCTGCACAATATGATGACGTTAATAAAGGAGGAGAGAAATTCTAACAATAATCAGTTCAATGTTATAGCTTCTCTAATTCAGAAAGACTCTTCAAAGAATGTTGCTTAGTTCAACATTCTGGAAAAAAGAATGGAGCAATGGGAGATGAAAGCTGAAAATATCAACTCTTTTGTTACTCAATTGTCCAACAATATGAGTGAGAATTAAGCACGAAGTAGTGGAGCTATTCCCTCCAATTCCATCATGAACCCCAAAAGTTTAAATTTAATAGCTCTCCGTAGTGGGAAACAAGTGAGGTTCAAACATCAAGATGAGGGAGAAGGCGAAGAGGAGATTGAGAGTAAAGAATTGCCTTTAGCAAAGGACAAGGTCAAGAAGTCCAAAAGTTCCAAAGAAAAAACACTTTTGACTGAAAAGAAGTCCGAATCAAGGATCAATTGAGCTAATTCCGAGAGCTACAAGGAACATGCAACAATAAGGGAGTATATGGAATTAAGCAGGCATGGAGCCAATGAAGCCAATGGTAAAGAGGTAAATCTTCAAGACCTTCATTTTCCTAATTCATATTTGATGAGCAAACGAATGACTGATACTAAGCATGAAAAAGATATCATTGATTTGTTTAGTAAAGTGGAAGTCAATATTCTTTTGCTTGATCTTGTGAAACAGGTTCCTGCTTATGCCAAACACCTTAAAGACCTATGTACCTATAAGAGGAAGTTTAGGCCAGATGAAATAGTTCAAGTAAGCTCGAATGTGTCCGCCTTATTCAAACCTCAAATCCCTATAAAATGACAAGAGATCTTTCACTATCCCTTGCACTATACGTAAAGTTACCATAGGGGGAGCCTTGTTAGATCTAGGAGAATCCATTAATGTTATGCCTAAGTCTGTCTATCAATCATTGGGAGTCAAGAATCTTACGTCTACTTCTGTAGTTCTCCAATTGGTTGATAGATCTATTAGGCATCCTGTGGGCATTATAGAGGATATTTTGGTCCAAGTTAAGGATTTGGTTTTTCTAGGTGATTTCTATGTACTTGACATGTCTTTAGAAGCTGTGCAGGATACTATCTTAATTCTTTGTTGACCCTTCTTAAAGACTACTAGTACTACGATTAGTATGAAAGAAGGTACAATCACCATGGAGGTAGGAGATCAATAGGTGAGTTTTAACATGTATGAAGCTATTAAACACCCCCATGAGGATTATTCTCTCCTAGGAGTTAACATGCTTGATATTGTTATTAATGATGCATGCTCTAAGTTTGAACTCCAACACATTTACTCTAATTTCGCAATGAACCCATTGAATGCTACGATTATCACTGATGACTCCTTGGAAGAAGGATTTTTCACTAATTTTTAAGGTAAATCGAGAAATGTGGATGTTAACACCTAAGTGACAAGTGGTCAAGTTGCCTCACCACAGCATAGCTCTCTGCCAAATGTCCACCAGGAGACACAAGATCCACCATAGTCATTGGGCCGTTTCTCATTCTTCGTTTACCACTTACTGCTACTATGTGATTGAATATGATATTGTGGACGCATTAGAATGTTGAATAAGTGTGGGGGGAGAAACCACTTCAGTAGGACGTAGGTTTAGTTTTCAATTTATGCAATTTTAATTTAATAATTCATCTCCCTTTTATGTTCACTGTGTTTTAGCTTGATGCATGATACATCTTCCATATTTCAGGAAATTGGTGTAAATGGATGAATTGCACTTTGTTTTCTGATGCTTAAGGACTTTGCATATACATTTTAAGTGAGCTGAGTATCCACTTAAGTCTTTTTTAGTAAAATTTTTCATTTCTGTCTTGTTCATTTTGCTCTTGGGAAAACTTCACTGCAGCGTGGTTCACGTTGTTGTGGCTACAATCCCTTAGAAAACTCTCAGGCCAATTTACCACGGCATGAATTAATTTTGTCGCTGCGGCAAACACTTTCGAGCAACATTTACCACGGCATGAATTAATTCTGTCGTCGTGGCGAACATCTTCAGGCAACCTTTGCCGCGGCAAAAGTTCAATCTGCGCGAAGATACTCGGGTGAAATTTTCCTTCTACCCTTATTTTCTTTTGATCTTTCATCTTCCGTCTGTCTTCTTTTGTAATTTCCCTCTTCACATCTATATCAACCCAACTTCCCCTTCTTCCCTTTCGTATATTTCCCTCTAGTTCGCTGAAGCTATCTGACCCATTCTTCACTAAATATCTCTTCATTCGTTCTCTTTGTTTCGTTTCACATTCATCGATTATCTCTGCGCAGCTCTCTTTCTCCTTCATAAGTGTTTCAAGGCCACACCTTTGTTCGGTTTCTACCTCATTGTTTTTGTTGTATTTAGGGCATGTTCGCCGCGGCATGGTAAGTTGTAGCATTCACCGCGGCATTGCACCCTTTTGCCACAACAAGCCAAGTGCTTGTTTCTTTGCCATGGTGAACTTAATAGGTTATGAATTTTAGTCAAATTTGTTTATTCCATTCTTTTATTTTCTGTGTTTGTTTTCTACAGCAACATGCCTCGAACTAAAAACCCTACCTGTAATTCCCCCACTATCCTGTCTGTTGAGTCAAAATGACTTTACATATATATGATTTTGATGAATAACAAAGAAGAAGAAAAGCGGGCATTTATAATGAAAAAGAATGACGGAGAAAAGAAAAGCGACGCAGGATGAATAACAAAGAAAGAAAAGCGGTAGCGAGAATTCAAAGGCGAGCCTTGAAATTCAAAAGCGAGCCTTGAAATGAAAAGCAGACGTAGAATTCAAAAGAAGACAAAGAAAGAAAAGCAGACACAAGACTCAGTTCGAGTTAGTTACAGAACTCAACTGATTAACCGTTTCTTTCAAGATTCAAGAAGCAAGAATCAAGAAGTTGTTGCAGACGAAGGCTATAAATATGAATCGAAGTCGAAGAATGCAAAGTTAGTTGACTTACGTATACGCGAACGAAAAAGCTTGTTTGTGAGATTATTGTGCTAATTAGCTAAGAGCTAGTGTTACTGTAATATAGTTCAAACACTTTTGTAAGAAAGTAGTACAGATAGCCTGCAGAGGCTAAGAATAAAAGAATACTGAGTGTAGAGACCTGAAGAGGCTCGGAAAGAATACTTATAAACGCGTTGAAGAAAGTGAAATCTCGGAAAGACTTTTGAGGACTGGACGTAGCCCACGGTTTGGGGTCAACCAGTATAAAATTAATGTGTCGACTTCTCTCTACTCTATCTTTCTTTAAGTTCAAAGTTTTGTTATTACTTAGATTTCAAAAAAAGTTTTCAAAGTTTTGATTAATTAGAACGTATTGAAGTTTCTGTGAAAAGAACTTGTTTTTTAACAAAAACATATTTCTGGAAAGATTTTTCAAAAAGGGGAATACATAATTCATACCCCTCCTTCTCGTGTATTCATATATCGTATTATAAGCATTGTAATAACGTGTGATTCACTTCAATTGGTATCAGAGCCTGGTATCTAAGGATCACTGTAGCAAAGTGTGGATCAAAGATAATGGCAGAATCGCAAATATACATTGCAGAAGGTGCCTCAGTCACTAGACCTCTAGCATTCAACGGAAAAGACTATCATTACTGGAAAGATAGAATGCGACTGTTCATAGAATCTACTCATGTCGACCTTTGGCATGTGATAGAGAATGGACCATATACACCAGTAGATGAAGATGGAAATCTTATTCCACGGACCAGATGGACGGTTGACCAAAAGGCGAGAATTCAGTTGAACTCTAAGGCGAAATTTTTCTTGACGTGTGCCCTGAGCAGGAGTGAGTATGACGAAGTCCACGGATGCGACACTGCGAAGGAGATGTGGGACACATTGTCCATCGCTTATAAAGGCACAAACCAAGTCAAAGAATCCAAGATAAGCATTCTTGTGCACCAGTACGAGCTTTTCAAGATGAAAGAAGAAGAATCTATTAATCAAATGTTTGGAAGATTTCAAACAATCGTCAATGGATTGAAAGCCCTTGGAAGAACATACAATAACCAAGATCACGTACGAAAGATCTTAAGAAGTCTTCCGAAGAGGTGGAGACCAAAAGTTACGGTTATGCAGGAATCTAAGGATTTGAGCGTGCTAAAGCTTGAGGAGTTGCTTGGATCACTGAAGATTCATGAAGTAGAGCTCGATGCTGAAGATAAGGCCAAACGGGATAAGTCAATAGCACTGAAGGCCGGACAGAAGAATCACAAGACGCAAAGAAGGTAAAAGTCATCGAAAGCATTAAAGATTGAAGAATCAAAGAATGATGACTCAAGTGAATCAGAACAAGAGTCAAGTGATGAAGAATCTTTCATTTCCCGGAAGATAAGACGGATGTGGAAGAAGAAGTCCAAAGGAAGTCAGCTCTTCAAGAAGAATTGCAAAGATGACGGTAAAGTAGAAAAGACATCTATCATATGCTACGAGTGTAATCAATCTGGACATTACAAGTCCGAATGTCCTACTCTAAAGAAGAAACCAAAGAAGAGTAGAGAAGACAAGAAAAGCATGATGACAACTTGGGAAGATCTAGATTCATCAGTCGTCGATACAAGTTCGAGACATCCGAACATGCGAATATCTGCCTAGTAGCCAAGGAAGAAAGTGATAAGGAGGTAACTTCTAAATACGATAACTTGCATGATGCTTATTCAGAACTACTAGAGGATTCTCATGCTATTCTAAAATAGTATAAACTGTTAAAAAAGAAGTATGTAGAAAACCTTAAACATATAAAAGAAATAGAGAGAGAAAATATCTACTTAAAGAAACAAATAGAGGAGAAAAAGAAAGTTGTAGATAAATCTGATGAGATCAATCAGTTGAAGCTTAGAATTAAGATTCTTTCATCTGATTTAGCTACCTTCACTGAGAGTACAAAGAAAATGAATGAAATGCTAGCAAAATGTAGACATTCAAGTGATAAAACTGGATTAGGGTTTACGGGTAATGAGTCTCATTATGATAGAAAGTCTTTTTCTCAAAATAAAAGGTATTACCAAACACGTATTCATCAACAATCTAGTAAAAGGCATCAAATGACTCATTATGTGCATATGGTGTCCTAGGAGCAGAGAGTTTGAGAATGAGAAGTTTAGATTATTCTATGAGGAGAATGGAATTTTCCACAATTTCTTTGCTCCTAGGACCCCACAACAAAATGGAGTTATTGAAAGGAAGAACAGGACGATTCAAGAGATGGCAAGGACTATGTTGTGTGAGATGAATCTTCCTAAGTACTTCTAGGCAGAAACTGTTAATACAGCATGCTATATTCAGAATAGAATACTGTTGCGACCTCTGTTGAAGAAGACTCCTTATGAGTTATGGAATGGAAGGAGACCAAACTTATCTTACTTTCATCCATTCGGTTGCAAGTGCTCTATTATGAATACAAAGGAGTTGTTGGATAAGTTTGATTCAAAGACCTATTCAAGAATTTTTCTAGGCTACTCATCATCATCTAAGGCATTTCGGGTATATAACCTCATCTCAAAGACAGTTGAGGAAACCATCCATGTCAAGTTTGATGATCGTTCCCAACCCCATAAGGAAGATGATATGGAGAGTGAAGGTCCTTCAAAGAACTTAGATGATACAACAAAAACTCCATCATCAGGAACTCAAGTAGACAAGGTTGAGGATATTCCAGAAACTATTGGATTAAAAGGAGATTGGAAATATAGGAGTTCTCATCTAGAAGAGCTAATTATCGGGGAGACCTCAGAAGGAGTTAGAACAAGGTCCAAATTCAGAAGAGAAGCTAATGTGGCTTTCATCTATGAAATAGAGCCTAAGAAGATTGAGGAAGCTCTTCAGGACAAAGCTTGGGTTTTAGCCATGCAAGAGGAGCTGAATCAGTTTACTAGGAATAATGTGTGGTCCTTAGTTCCAAAACCCTTGAAGAAATCCATTATAGGAACCAGATGGGTTTTTAAGAATAAGTTAGACGAATCAGGTAGAGTGAGTCAGAATAAAGTTAGATTAGTAGTGCAAGGCTATAATCAGCAAGAAGGAATAGACTACAATGAGACATATGCTCCAGTTGCAAGACTTGAAGCTATTAGAATATTGCTGGCATATGTTGTTTGTCATGATATAAAGCTTTTTTAGATGGATGTAAAGAGCGCTTTTCTGAATGGTTTTATAGACGAAGAGGTGTATGTTAAGCAACCTCATGGTTTTGAGGATGTTAGGAATCTAGATCATGTCTATAGACTTCATAAAGCTTTATACGGCCTGAAGCAAGCTCCTAGAGCTTGGTATGACCGTCTAAGTACTTTTCTCTTAGAGAGTGGGTTTAGTAGAGGTCAAGTTGATAAGACGCTTTTTAGAAAGGATTATGAAGATGAGTTTATTTTAGTACAAATCTATGTTGATGATATTATATTTGGTGCTACCTCAAAGAAGTTAAGTATGAGTTTTGAGAGTCTGATGAAAAATGAGTTTGAGATAAGTATGATGGGTGAGTTAAAGTTCTTTCTTGGGTTGTAAGTTAAGCAAACCGAAGAGAAAATATTTATCCATCAACAAAAATATATGAAAGAATTGTTGTGTAAATTTGATACGAATAATGTAAAGCCTATGGCGACTCCGATGCATCCTTCGAACCTCTTGTCGAAAGATGAATTTGGTAAGAAGGTGGATCAAACCCTGTATAGAGGGATTATCAGCTCTTTACTTTATCTTACACATGCGCGACACGATATTTTGTTCGGTGTATCTTTGGTGTGCAAGGTTTCAGCTGATCTAGAGAGTCTCATTTTATTGCTATTAAAAGGATTATGAGATATCTCGCAGGTACTACTGATCTTTGCTTAAAGTTTGAGAAAGGTAAAGATTTCAGGTTAATCGGATATTGCGATGCGGACTATGCCGGAGATAGAATTGAAAGGAAGAGCACTAGTGGAGGATGCCACTTTCTTGACTGAAACCTAGTTTCCTGGTCAAGCAAGAGACAAAGCTCAATCGCTATATCAACTGTCGAAGCCGAGTACATGTCTATCGTAAGTTGTTGTTCACAAACATTGTGGATTAAATATCAACTGGAAGATTATTCAGTTCAATAAGAGGAGATCCCAATCTATGTGACAATAGCAGTGCCATCAATCTATCAAAGAACCCAATACAGCATTCGAGAATAAAGCATATCGAATTCAGACATCATTTCTTGAGAGACTACGTTCAAAGAAAGGTGGTGAGACTACAGTTCATTGAAACAGTGTATCAATGGGAAGACATCTTCACTAAACCATTGAGTGAAGAACGGTTCAAGGAAATCAGACGAAACCTTAA
The DNA here is from genome assembly GCA_029891385.1 of Erythroxylum novogranatense. Lineage (NCBI taxonomy): Eukaryota > Viridiplantae > Streptophyta > Magnoliopsida > Malpighiales > Erythroxylaceae > Erythroxylum > Erythroxylum novogranatense. Next base: position 32,641,051 of record CM057233.1, on the reverse strand, counting down.
CATGGTTATCTTAAATGACCAGTAAGGCTAAGAGATCGTCAAAGTTAACGGTGTCAGAAACAGTGGTTTACAGCTGGTAACTTCTCTCACAAGGAAGTTGTGGATGGAAAGTTTCATAGTCTTGAGGATCCCAACGATTCTAGAACACACCTGATAAGACCCTTCGAGTAGTCTGAAATTAAAATCATTTCGATTACTCTCAAACATAGACGTTTCATTTCTCTCTCTTTAAAACTCTTGCAATCAACTTTACCTTTGAAGAGCGACTTACGAGCCGGTTATTCGTAATCAATGGAGCCAACTATGATTTATGGAAGACATGTGGACTTGAATCTCGAGGAAAGATGATATGGATGTTGAACCGAGATTGTAGAGGCCGGATGGAGAAAGTTTTTCCAAAAGGGAACCGTGTATCTTGATGAGGTATATGATTTTTGGAAGAATGCGTAACTGGTAGATGACACTATTATCTCCACAGTAGATAGGATATCTATTGTTGTGACAAAGGAGATAGTAGAGAAGGTGATTGAATGTTCATCGGTTGGAGAAACCTTGTCAAGCAAAGCCAAATGGATGACAAAGGTTAGTATGAAAGAAGAAGATGTCAGTAAACAACTGTACGGAGTTAATGACCCATCGGAGAGGAAGACCTCGAGTCTGGTCCCGAAGGCCGTGGTTCTTCATGTTATTCATTCAATCGCATCTTACCTAGAAACGAGGTCAAGGCATTTAGTGACTACCTTGGATGAGCAATGCCTGTTCTACTTGCTAAATTGTCGTCCCATAGATCTACCATTTCTAATTTTTGATTATATGGTTAAGGGAATGAAGGATACTAATAGTTATCCTTACAGCATGCTACTCATGGGGATTTTTAGGGAATCTGGAGTCCTTCTTCACAGAGGAATCAGAAGGACGATATCTATCAAGAGTTCTATTAACTCAGATACAATAAGGAGAATGGGCTTGAAGATGGTGGTAAAAGAAGAAGAAGATTCTACGAAGAAAGCTAGAACTGAGGGGGAGCGGTTACTGAAGAAGTCTCCCACTACAAGTTCTAAATCTCAAGAAAGTATGAGAATGCCCATAGATGAAAGAAGAAAATTATCTGGAAGATCTTTGATAAAACAGGCGATTTCTAAAAAAAAAGTTAGCTTAGTTCGGAGGACAGACGAAGGTGCGTTGAAAAGAAAAGGGGAGAATCTTCAGGGTGAAATTTCTAAGAAGGCGAAGAGATCACCTAGGATTCGTACTCTGAGGCAACAGGAAGAGAAGAGAGCCAGAGAAAAGAATCAGGTAGAAATTTCTGAATCACGTGCACCAAAGGCAACGAGATCTCTAGTCTCAATCTTCTGAAGACTCACCAAGCAAAGCAAGGAGGCGAGAAGAAGAAGAAGTCGAGTCTGAGAAGCAAAAATCTCAAGTTCAGAAAACTCCGAGACTGACTGAGGCAGTGGAGAAGACTAAATTAATTAGTCGAAAGAAGAATGTGACTACTGCTAAGGAAGTTAGTCAAAAGAAGGATACTATCGATGCTGTTCAAAAGGAAAAACAAATTGAGTCTAGCCTAGTTAAGTTTACTTCTATCGATGTTCAACAAGAGGCAACAGCAGATTTAAACTTGGTACAGATACCACAGGAAAAATCTGATGAACCTAGTCTGGTTATATACAACTATTCTGAATTTTTGAGAAAAGACAAGTTGGAGATCAGACTGGTTGAATTTGTGACCAAGAGGAGTACTTCAATTGTCATCTCTGATAAACCAAGGAGGAAGGTGAAGGCAGTCTTACAACCTATTTCGATAAATAGTGAGACAAAGCATCTACTGAGTGAAGATGAAAAGAATTTTTATGATGCTTTGAGGGATGTTGCTACAAAGCCATACCCTTCAAAAATGTCCAGTCAACCATATACTATTTATCCAATTACAGAGAAGATGGTGATAAAAGTTGTACCGGACATTCAGCCTAGATATCCTTTAGATGTGAATAAGGGGAAGATGAAGTTACATCCTGAAGGAATCAGTAATGATCTGTCCATGAGATCAGTTGAAGATGAAGTCTGACGAATTGATGAAGCATGCACTTTAAAGGAGAAAACTGACGGAGCTGGTTGTAGTTTTACATATAAGAATGAATACTGTTGGGCCCCAATTTTTTTTTTATTGATTTACTTGACTTATTCTTTGTTTTTGCTTTAATTGTTTTAATTATGTGTGTATATATATATATATATATTTATTTTAATATAGTTGAGCCTTGGAATTAGTTAGTATGATTGGAAATTGGAAATTTTGAAGTTAAAGTGAAGGGTTAGAATTAATTGGATTAATTGGTAGTAGGCTTGTGATATGTGTAGAGTCATATGAGACAAATAAGGGTTTGTTAGAAAGAATGGGCTTTAAAGACTAATGGAATAAGAAGAAGGATGAGAGCCCAAAGGAAAAGCATAGTAAGCTATAAGGAGAGCAAAACTACGTAGTATTGGAGGAGGGCTTTAAAATGAGATAAGTGAATTAAGTTGTGTAGAAGAGGAAGCAAGTTGTCGTAGAGATCAAAAGAAAAGAAGAGAAGAGCAAAACGTGAGCCAAGAGAAAGGAGGGTTTTGGCCAAGAAGAAAAAGGGAGAGTCGTAGGAAGCTTGAAGGGAGGAAGAAAGAAGAGGAAAAAAGAAGAGAAATCTACTTGTTGAAGGTAAGTTCCATCTTTGTTTATGATAGGTTCGAAAATGGGGTGAAATGGAAGTTAGGGTTTGTGTAAGGTTTGAAGAAAGAAAGAAGAGAAGGGAGATCTATGGATTTTTGGGATTTCTAAGTTAAGGTTTTGGTTATTCTAGCATAGATGACTTATGGGTAGGTTAGGTTTAAAGCTTATTTTACCTTTGCTTGATTTTATAAATGCTATGCCTTTCTTTTAGAATATATTTATTAAATGGAGTGTGATTTAATTGAAGGAACTCAAGAAAACCCCACTCAAGACAAGGAGGAAGGGCAATCTTGAATTCGGATTTTCGACGTTAGGTGGGTAACATTTTTTATAGCTGTTGTGTAATGGGCAAATGCCCTATGTGTGTTACCTTTGTTAAATTGTGTGAATATTGAAAGTGTATTCCTCTGATTTGAAAGAAAAGAATGAAACTATGACGATTCGATGAAATGAAAGAAGCATAAAATGCTATTCTAGTGTTTGAATATGTGAGCATAAATTGGTTGTGATTGGGCGAGAGAGAACCTATTTCGTTAAGTCACGTGCACGTTGACCCCCTAGCCTTCTCCCGGCTGCCCGCTTGAGGCCCACGAGATCTGAAAATGGACTCATCGTGTTTACAGTAAACTTCGATTTCTGTCGTGTTTATGGAACTCTCGAGCCAACTATGTGCATTTCATCAATTTGGTGTTAGGATGCATAATATGTGTTTTAATTGATAGAAGATTCCATGTTATGCTTTATATGATGTTTTGGCTAATTTATGATTTATGCGATGAAGTTGAGTTATTTGTGTTGTATATGATAGATTGATAATGTTTCGGATTCTTTTATGTGTTGTATGGCTCATTACTCGATGGCTATAAAGGTGTTAGCCACTGATCCGTGTTTGCTCACCCCATTCTCCCTCCTCAGGTGAAAATTCTAGTTGATCGTGGAACCTTGCAAGACATCGGGCATAACTCCAAGGACTCTAGAAACTTTTGTATTAAGTTAGTAATTAGCATTTTGTAATGGCTTTATAAGCATATCGATCATTGAGCATCTCATATTTTGTAATTTATACTGGACTCTTGATGAATATGTTGATATGTAACTAAAGCTGTGTATGAACTTTTGTTATGATTTGAAAAGAGAATGAGAGCTCTAGTACTCTCTTCATCATGTATTTTTTTGTTTTGTGATCTATGTGTGAAGTATGTGTATGAGTCTTTTATTATTGAGTTCGCTGTTGAGTTTTGCCTTGAGAGGGCTCGCTGGAAATTTGCATAGGTTTGAATTGTTGAAGTTCGCAAATTTACGGCCGATGTGTTCATGAGTTAGATTTGGGTGTTTGTGTGTTTTCAGCCAAATTATGGACTGTATAGATCAGATAGGATCTTTTGTTTTATGGGGAGCTGTAGGCAAGTTGTAGAGCTCTTCCTTGATGTGTTATGAACTATTTTAGAGTGTGTTAATTGGTAGATATGAGTTGTTATAATCAGATGCAGGTGCTGTCTAAATGACAGATTTCAGGCACAAGCTTTGAGCCCACTTTTGACCATCATAGAGTTAGAATTGGGATCGGTGATCTTCATGAAAGTTGTAGAGAATTCTTTTACTTTTCCGTAGACACCAAGTTTGTTAAATTTGGAGTTCTGAGTAGAAAGTTATGATCTTTCCAAGTATAAACATTCAGGAGCTAAAGTAAGACAAAGTTACTGTTCATCTTCATCTTCGTCTATGCTGACGTCATCTTCGTCTATGATAACATCATCTTCGTCTATGATGACGTCATCTTCGTCTATGATGACGTCATCTTTTTCTGTGCTGATGCCATCTTCGTCTATGATGACGTCATCTTCGTCTTAGTTTTGCTGACGTCATCTTCGTCTTAGTTTTGCTGACGTCATCTTCGTCTATGATGACGTCATCTTCGTTTGTGCTAACGTCATCTTCGTCTATGATGACGTCATCTTCATCTTAGTTTTGTCAACGTCATCTTCGTCTTAGTTTTGCTGACGTCATCTTCGTCTATGATGACGTCATCTTCGTCTTAGTTTTGCTGAGGTCATCTTCGTCTATGATGACGTCATCTTCGTCTAAGATGACATTATCATCGTCTGCTTTTGTTTTGACCCTTCTTCCTTCTTTTGGCCATAACTTTTTGCACAGACCTCCGATCGACCTCATTTTTGAAGTGATAGATTTCTCAGAAATTTTTCTATCTTTCCACACCTGTTTGATCAGTATTGCTTTTAAATTGTAAAAAGTGGTTTGAAAGAAAGTGTGATGGTCGGTCAATAAAGTCTGAATATACTTCACTTATTTTGAAATATCTTGAGCTATAGAGCTCCGATTAAGGTGATTCTTGTTTTAAATTAAGCTAGAGGCATAGATTTACAAGTCTCATGAATGAGCAGAGCTGTAATTTTTACCTTTAAGATTTTCAATTTCTGTCATGAAGTCGGATATAGCATTCTTGGTCTGTTTCTTTTAAGACAATATTTTAGTCATTACTTCTTCATTTTTAATCCAAATTGAGCGTTTTCAGAGGTGTTAGAATCATTGGACCATAAGGAATAAATGTCCATAAGAAGCCGATCCGTTTTTCCTTTTGCAAGTCCCCCAAGTTGTGGTCAGTATGTTGTCAGTTTTGGGTATTCTATGCCTGTTCGGGTCTGAATGTTGGGCCTCAGAGACGGGGTCCAACAAATACTGTCCAGTAGGGAGAAGACTGATTACAGGGACGTTCATTGAATCTCTTGTGCAGATAGTAATGCGTATTAGGCCATTATCTAATACACTGTCTATTCAAGTGAAACCATACCCCTACAAGGAAGATAAGTCCTCATGCTTCCTGCTCCTTATGATTTAGATCTTCCGAAGCCTAATCTATTCGTTCATCCACCAACTTTTGAGATTGTTGAAGATTACATTCCATCCTCAAACGCATATGCTACTACAATTGCGTTCATAGAACCCTCAGTGGATGATGATCAACTCTCCTCACCGTTTGACTCGCAAGCTGAAATCAGGCACTTACGCAGAGAAGTCAAGGAGCTAAAGGAGATGATTAATGAAATGAAGGAGATGATGACAGAACTGATGAAGAGTCATCGTCATTGATCATTTTTTATTATAACAAATAGGGGGAGAAGCAATTGGAAGGCAGCAATCAAAGAGTCTCAAAGGGTGTGATTGAAGGAGTCGATGACAAAGATAGGGGGAGGAAGAGGAAAACTAATGAAGAGTCAGAAGAACACACATGAAGATATGTTTTAAAGATAAGTTTTTCTTGTTTTTACTTATATGATTTGTTATCATCAAAAAGGGGGAGATTGTTGAGTCAAAATGACTTTACATATATATGATTTTGATGAATAACAAAGAAGAAAAAAAAGCAGATGCAAAATGAAAAACAAACAGACAGAGAAAAGAAAAAGCAGATGCAGGATGAATAACAAAGAAAGAAAAGCAAACGCAGAATTCAAAGGCAGACGCAGAAATGAAAAGCAGGCACAGAAATGAAAAGCAGACGCAGGATTCAAAAGCAGACGCAAAATTCAAAAGTAGATAAAGAAAGAAAAGCAGGCACAAGACTTAGTTCAAGTTAGTTACAGAACTCAACTGATTAACCGTTTCTTTCAAGATTCAAGAAGCAAGAATCAAGAAGCAGTTGCAGACGAAGGCTATAAATATGATTCAAAGTCGAAGAATGCAAAGTTAGTAGACTTACGTATACGCGAACGAAAAAGCTTGTTTGTGAGATTATTATGCGAATTAGCTAAGAGATAGTGTTACTGTAACATAGTTTAAACACTTTTGCAATAAAGTAGTACAGATAGCGTGCAGAGGCTAAGAGTAAAAGAATACTGAGTGTAGAGACCTGAAGAGGCTCAGAAAGATTACTTGTAGACGTTGAAGAGAAGTGAAATCTCGGAAAGACTTACGAGGATTGGGCGTGAGACCACGGTTTGGGGTGAACCAGTATAAAATTGTTGTGTCGACTTCTCTCTACTCTATCTTTCTTTAAGTTCAAAGTTTTGTTATTACTTAGATTTCAAAACAAGTTTTCAAAGTTTTGATTAATTCGAATGTACTGAAGTTTCTGTGAAAAGAACTTGTTTTTTAACAAAACGTTTTTCTGGAAAGATTTTTCAAAAAGGGGAATACACAATTCAAACCCCCCTTCTCGTGTATTCATATATCGTATTATAAGTATTGTAATAACGTGTGATTCACTTCACTGTCTAGTTCATTTGGTTAATCCAGTAATTCCGGTCCTCCAAATAGCGCTGATTCTGATTTTTCCAACCTAGTCGAAAAGGTAGACGCTAGGTCGTTCATTAAAAAGCGCCCATTTCCTTTAACTCCACACATTAATCCCTTTGTCCATCAACTGGTACACTCTCAACTTACGAGATTAGTCTAACCACGAGCTTAGGGTAACAATAAATTTGCTCGCCATTTCTATACTTATACCCAATTCCATAATACCATGGAACTTAATTTCCATGGTGTGAAAGCCCCCATTACATTCACCACAGCAAGCATTTGTGAACATTAAAACCTCCCTCTTATTTTCCGCTGCCACTACGATCAACTAATCCACCATTATCCTTAGGACGATGTTATTCATACCCTCTGTCTAGAGGGCGCCGTCTGGCATCAGCCCCGAATATATCAATATTATCTTAAACATTCTGATTTTTGACCTGAAGCTTGTCTTTGGCTCCATCTTGTCAGTAACAACATCATTCTAACCACCCATCTTGCCTTCATCATGAAACAGCAAGCCCTGTACCTTTATCTTTTAATGACTGGTCGCCCAATCGACATAGCTAATGTCATGCCTCTGCCCTCCATGACTATCACCATTGCCACCCCTACCTCATCACAGATTTATTCCGGGCCCATAACGTCCCAAAATTTAACAATGACAACTATTTTGACCCGACTCCTCTATTTCGGTTTGCCCGCCTCAAACAACCCCTCCTCCACCCCCTCACACCTCCACCACAATTCTTGATGTTGTTACAACCCCTGCTGCTGCAGTGCTAGGTGAGGACGATCCTCTAGCTCCAACCCCTCTTGGACCCATCACCTTACAGACCCTCGCTGGCTGAGTCGATGGCCTCTCTGCAGACTTGGCTACTCTCTGGGACATCAGTCTTCAGGCAATCGCCTGGCAGGATCGAGATCAGCGGTGTTGCCGGTGGATGAATGCATTGCTCGCCGAGCACCTTCACTTAGGGATGATCACCCTATAGAGTAGTTTCAGTTGTTTGTTATTATTTTTTCCTTCCTTTTGTTTTAATTTTTAGTTTTTTGGATGCTCAGTTCCATTTTGTAATTTCCAAACTTATTGACTGGATTTTTATATAGTTCTCTTTGTACTTCTGATGTGTTATTGTTTTCACCCACCTTTCACTTCCCCTTCACTGCTTACTTGTTTTAATTATTCTTCATATTGAGGACCATATGATGTTTAAGTGTGGGGGATGTTTCAATTTGCAATTCTTATTTGTGCATTGTGCATCATTTTCAACCATTTAACCGCTTGTGCAAATCAATTGTGCGTAAAGTGAAAATTTTAAATTTGGTGATTGAGGCCAATCGCTTCTTTCAAATGTTTCTGTAATTTTTTTCCATGGCAACGTTGCGAAATTAATTTTTTCGCTGATGTTGTGAAATTAATTTTTCGATACTCTGTGCAGAAACTGTTTTAAAATTGCCTCATTGCAATAATTATCCCTAATTAGATTCTTATCACTCTTGCATCTCGAAGATTTTATAAATTTTAAAGTGGTCCCTGTGTTTTTGAAAACTCCTTCTATTTTTTTAAATTGATAGTCGGTTGTGGTTAATTTCATTTTCAATGTTTTCAACATAAAGTAAGTGAGGGTATGATGATAAAGTAGCACTTTATGTTTTTAAACCTTGAGATTGTTAATTGAGATATTAACCTTGTTGGAAGGATATTTGGGCCTGAATTCTTTCATTATTGTATGTATCTGCTTAATTTCATATCTCTCTAGAACTTGTTTTAATTCTTGATCAAAGCTTGATGAACTAGAATTTTGTTAACATGATAAAGACATTCTTTCAAAACCCTGTTGACCCAAATACAAACCTCCAATCCACTTATCTATTGCTAGCCCTTTAAGTCATACTTTTGAGTACATGCACACATCTTCTTATGGGCATCAATATTTTACTTCTCGTTCTCTTCAAGTTTATCCTTGTAAAAATTGTTCTCTCAAGAAATTGGTTATTGAAAAAAGTCAAGGAAGAAAAGAAAGTTAAAAAAAATCTCAAAAAAAGAAAAAAAAAAAGAAAAAACAATATCTTAAAAGAAAAAATTGTTACATGATAGATTATGTTGTTGTTTGTGTAAATATTGTCTTACTCACAGTTGATGTTTATTTCAAAATTATAGTGTTTGTACTCATTTTTCTTTCTTCTATTCCATCCATTTCATTTAGCCTTCCGTACATTACAATCTTGAAAAGTCCTCTTGATTTTTGAAATTATAGTTCTTATAGTGGAGAGGTAGAACTATCACAAGCTTATGGTAGAGAGTGGACTAAGCAGATTGTAAAGTGAAATTATCCTAAAAACAAGTGAGTTGAGAGTAAACACCTTGCCTTGAGTGAAATCTCTTTTGTTCAATCTCTTGGATTAAATTCTTATAGAGTTTATTTTCTTGGCGCTCTTTTAGTCTGCTTTGATTGATTTATGAGAAAGTGATTTTGCCAATTTCCTACTCTCATTTTAAGCATCATCGAAATTTTCTCTTGCACTTGTGCCTCTTTGACTTTTATAAACTATGTCCAGAAGTACAAAGGTCTAAGTGTGGGGGAATTTGATTGAGCCTAAGTTTATTATATAAATTAGTGCCATTTTCATAGTTCTTACTACACTTCTTGGCTTCTATTTTAGATTTTATGCTTAATTTGACTCTTGAATGCTTGCCTTTATTTTATGTAGTTTGAGAGTAAAATTGTCACAAATCATTATTAATTGCACTAAATTAATTTTTTGAGAACGATTGATACTGCAAATTACCATTTGTTCATTGTAGGAGACTCAAAAAGAAGAGACTCAAGAAGAAGAAGTAGAGTTAAGGGAAGGCTGAAGATGATAAGTCATTAAGTCAACAAGTCAACAGGTTCGCCGCAGCGAAGTATTAAGAATTCCAAGCAAAAATTTCAGGAAAAGTTCGTCCAAAGTGAATTAATTCTGTCGCCGCAGTGAAAGAACCAATACTCCAAGCTAAAACTTTTGGGAAAAGTTTGTCGCAGCGAACCTACAAATACCCGAACCATTTTCTGAGGTTTACCCACTATGCAACCCAAACCATAACCCGTTTTTTAAAACCTTATCTATTTTAGGTTAAGAAGGGAGAGATAGTCGACAGTTTTTTGAACACACACTTACTCTCTCTACCATTGGAAGAAAGTTTCTTCTACATACCTTCATCCCTGTAGGAAAATCCCGGGAGGTACATCACATGTACGGCGCGAAAAACAAAATTTTGTTTCAGGGACTTTCCGAATCCTGGATCTGGTATCGGTATGAAGACATCAACCTAAATAGCCAAAGAGACTATCTCTAAAGGTGATCCACGCAGAGATCAGAAAATCTAACCGGATCAAACCCCTTTGACCCGGGAATAGCTAGAACAGATGAGGATCGTATCCTCTCCTCACCTCACCTACGAGCATCACACTTTTATCACCTTTTTTTGTCATTTTGTCATTAAATGCAACTTAATGACTAAGCAACTTTGGAAGCTTCCATTCCTTCTTTTATCCTCCACGTTTTACATATATATATATATAATTAATTAATTACTTAATTAATTAACATATATATACAATTACTAAGCGGTCGATCAAGCTGGGTTGGTCTACACGGCTCTATCGGCCCCGTCTTTAACGACCCGAAACCTTTCTTAGCAATATCGATGTCGCGATCTCATCGGGACATATCCCAATCTCATTGGGATCCATTTAATCTAATGCTCTCCATAATTGGAACTATGTCCAATAACTATTTCTGATTCTACGAAACACTCTTATCGTGTGACCCTTTAGGCTCCGGTTATGTTGGCCTTAGATTAACAACTAATCGAGCAAGTCATGAGCGGTATCTAGCAACACATCATGACCCCGATTGACCGGAAAGTAATCGGTTTGATGTATTCATCACGAACCGATCACGAACCCTTCCATGACAATTACCGTGCAATTAGTCCTTTCACCACACCTACACCCCACTTGGTTATGAGTATGGTCAAAGTGTCAACTCTCACTAGGCCGAGTCTAGCCCAGTGATATCGGTTCTCGTCACCGGGACTCATTACTTTATATGTCAATGAAGACACTCTTCATGACATACATCTTTAACCACCTTAGTAATGATCCCGACAAAAGGCCATGGGTATCTCTTACGCTAATCCGTAGTGGTGAATCCTTTATTGGCTACTCAATTATCTTGAATACCTCAGTTCGTACCCAAGCACCACCACATGAGTTACCTCGGAAGGCAACAAGGAATGGAGTCAAAGCACGGATCGGTATCAAGATATCCTTGAGTACCTCAAGTCTAAGGATACTTGCACCATTCTATGATGAGATTATCAACGACACTTAGATAAGATATCCATGTGATGATCTCATGGCGGTCATCCAATGAACTTACTACCGCTAGTAAGCATCCACATGTCAATTCTAAATATCTCATATTTACGGTTTACGAGATCCACCGCTTGATCCAATCAAGGAATATGACATGTGCTAGTCTATCCGGATTAATGATGTCCATCTCATTAATCCTATGACTAGGGAGAATTTGAATCTTGACATAATTGCACATGATAGGAATCTCGGTAGTATGATCACATAATAATTTCCTTCATGCTATGTCATATATCATGGACTTCATTAATTTGATTAAAGATCAAATCAATTCATAAACAATGTTTATGAATATCAAATTAATGAATAATGCCTTTTCTTTATTTATTCATAAAGTCCGCACGACTTTGAATAAAACGCGCTAAAGGGATTGCCTTTAGGGCACAAATAAACAAGATCGATTTGAACAAGTCGACTTATCCAATGAACAAGTCGACTTATTGGTGCGAACATGTGTAAGTCGACTTACACATGGTACAAGTCGACTTATCACTTACAAATCTCCCACTTGACCTAAAGCCAATCGCCTTAGTATCTAATACCATAAGCGAGTCCATGAGAATCACAATTCTCCTGTGACAATGGCTTTGTCAGCGAACGACAACACTTTGCTCGTGGAATTCTCTCTATCAGGATATCATCTCGAGTAATGATGTCCCGAATCGGCGAAGTACGAGTTCGGATCGTCGATAAGACCTTGGTTCCTTTGCCTGCGAACTAGCTCCATTGTATCACAATACAATCCTATGGGCCCATCACGGTAGGGACGGATCAAGTTCAGTAATGAACTTCTTGATCCAAACCGCTTCCTTTGCGCATCTCATGCGGCAATGTACTCTGCCTCGGTTGATGAATCAGCAGTCCTCTCTTGTTTGGAACTTTTCCAACTGACCGCCACGCTATTTAGTGTGAATGTATATAACCTGATTGTGATTCAGAATCATCCTTATCAGATTAAATACTTGCATCTGAATGCCCGCTCACTTGGAGATTTCCATCTCCATAGATCAAGAAAACATCCTTAGTGCTTCGCAAGAACTTGAGGATATTCTTGACAGCCACCCAGTGACCCTCACCAGGATCCGATTGGTATCTGCTCGTAACACTTAGAGCATACGATACATCGGGCCTCGTACATAGCATTGTTCCATGCTAAACCTCTTTAGCATCTCATCTATGTACGATGATTGTGAAAGACCAAGCAACCTTTTGATTTATCTCTATAAATCTATATCCCTAGGATATAAGTTGCTTCAGCAAGGTCTTTCATCGCAAATTGATTGGACAACCAAATTTTAAATGATTGCAGCATAGAGACATCGTTTCCTAGTAACAGTATGTCATCTACATACAACACAAGGAATACGATTGCAGTCCCATTAACCTTCTTATACACACAATGATCATCCGGATTTTGTGAGAAATCAAACTCTTTGATTGACTCATCAAAGCGGATAATCCAACTCTGGATGCTTGCTTCAATCAAACTGGATTTACGAAGCTTGCATACCTTTTCGCCATCGATGGAAGTGAAGTCCTCGGTTGTGTCATACACATCCTCGGGTGAATTTCCTCTCGGAAAAGTCGTCTTCACATCCATTTGCCATATCTCATAATCATAATGAGTGGCAATGGCTAGGAGTATCCTAATGGATTTAAGCATTGCTACTGAAATGAAGGTTTTGTCATAGTCAACTCTTTATGCGTGGCGAAATCCTTTAACCAAAAGCATTCTTTGTATAGGTAATCAAATTACCATCCATGTTTGTTTTCTTCGAAAACTCCTTTGCACCACATGGGTTTTATCCTTCGTGTAACAACCAAAGTCCATACTTGGTTTTCATACATGGAATCCATTTGATTTCATGGCACAAAGCCATGTTCGGACTCGAACTTTTGTAACCTATTCATAGGTAGTAGGCGCATCATCACATATGAGCAATCGCCATTACGCTCACTTACAAGAAATTCATATCTCTCGGGAGCGGTCGTATCCTACTTAACCTCTGAAATTGTGTGTAATAGAAGGTTGAACTGTTACCTCATCTATATGAGTGGCAGTTTGATTGACGATTGATCTATGTTTGTTCGAGCATCTTGAACTTCTCAAGTTCAACTTTGCTCCCAATTGTCCTCTTGTAAAAGAAACTCTTTCTTTAAGAAAACAGCATGCTTGGAAACAAACAACTTTTGTTCCTCAGCAAGGTAGAATTGATATTCCACGAACAAACACTTATCAGATTTTGCATCAAGCTAATCTGACTGTGTCCGCTTCACATAAGCAGGACAACCCCAAACTTTCAGCTGAGAAAGATAGGGCTTTCAGTTAGTCCATATCTCCATATGAAGTAACATCAACTGTCTTTAATGGAACTCTATTTAGCAAGTAAACAGCTGTCTTGAGCGCATATTCCCAAAACTGTGCAAAACCTATCATCAATCGCACCAAGTCTAACAAGGTTCGATTTCTCCTTTCAGCCACACCATTGTGCTGCGACGTGTAAGGTGGAGTATACTGAGATAAAATCTCATTATCTCTGAGATAATCTAAAACTATTGGTCTAAGCATTTTCCACCACGATCAGATCGTAATGTATTCATACTTTTACCAAGTTAGTTTTCTACTTCATATCTGAATTATTTGAACGTTTCAAACGCTTCAGATTTGTATCTCATCATATACAAGTACCTATATCGTGAATAATCACCGATAAAAGTAATGAAGTAAAAACAACCACTTCTGGCAAGGATGGACATCAGACCACATACATCCGAATGTATTAGGTCTAATATTCCATTCACGCGTTCACCCTTCCCTTAAAGGATTACTTAGTCATCTTGCCTAATAAACAAGATTCGCATGTGTCATATGATTCATAATCAAATGACCCTAAACATCCACTCTTATGGAGCTTAGCGATGCGTGTCTCATTTATATGGCCAAGCCGACAATGCCATAAGTAAGTTGATTTTAAATTATCTCGATTATGTCTTTCGCATCATTGACATTGAGCTGGATATGACATATCTAATATGTCAATTCAATTGCATAATGTACCAATAGCATAGAGCCTTCCATTGAACTAATAGAACAACCATTGCTACTAAAAGTCCAGCGAATCAGCTCTATTTAAACATAAAACATACAATATGTTCTTTGTTTAAAACAGTACAAAATGTCAATCATCGAATTTGAATATAAGCCCACTAGGGAGGAACAAGACATAAGTGTCTCTACTAATGTAGCAACTCTTGCTGCATTACCTACACGAAGGTCTAGTTCTCCTTGAATGAGCTTTCTCATCCCCTCGAGGCCCCGCATATCATATCATATGTATGAGCCACATCCGTATCAAATACCGATATGTTTTGATCGAGAATAGTATTAACCTCAATGACAAACATATTTGAAGAAGTAGAGGCATCGATGCCTTCTTACGCTTCAAGGACTCGAGATAGATTTTACTGATTTAGCCTCTGGTGGCTAGACTTGCCTGATGAAAGCAAAATCCTTTTGGGAAGAATTTTGGTTTTCCTTGATGGCGCTTCCTTTGGTTTCTTGGCCTTTTCTTCTTTGAACTAGAAGAAGAAGCATCCACCATTAGCACTTGCTTGCTATCCTTCTTGATAGCACGTCTTTCATTTGTCTTGAAGCGATTGATCACTCGAGAATTGTTGTGGATATTTGGTTTATCCGATAGTTTATCCTGAACCGTGAATAAGCTGTCGGACAATCCAACCGAATTAAGTCAATACTCGACTCATAATCCATTACAAATCCTAAGACAGCCAATCTCTCTTTATAGCCATTCATCTTGAGGCATCTTGCATGCGAGATATCCACAGAGCCATCTTTAATGATGAAGAGAAGCCTTGAGGTCTCGAACCTTTCGCATCCGAGCTTACTCATCAAACGACTCCCTAAGATGAAATACTATAGAGTGAGCATCCATGGACTCGTCTTTATACTGCGACTCTGGTGACATCGAGGCAAGCATAAAGCAAGTATCCATATCAACATCCTTTAGATGCTTACAATATGCTTTCGATCCCCATCGATAGCATCGACAACGAGTGCTGTTGGAAGTGGAACATCTAGGGCGTATCCTAGTTCCTCAGATCTAAGAACAATTCTCGATTCCTTAGCCAATCAAGAAAATTCAGTCCGAATAGAGGCGAAAATTCACATCTGAAAAATTTCTTCAATCAACTAGCGCGATAGAGAGAAGGAATGATAGGATAGAAATGCTGCGTGATCATAAGGACTTGCATGACATGCATATGGCTCCCTAGTTTCCTAGAATCCATAACCCTCTTTACGAATCCAGAGAAACAAAGTGACATAATGTCCTAGTGGGTCGATATCCGACATTGCTAAGAGTGACCTTGGGTTTACCCAACAAGCCACAACTTAGGTCAATCGGTAGGTATCGGTCATACCAATTGTATCATCGATAACCGACATTAAGAATGACCTTGAGGTTAGCTCAACAAGCCACCTTATGTCTCGGGAGGTATCAGATATACCAATTACATCTTAGACACAACTATCGATCGGTCTTTATCAACTTGTTGATGTATGCACTTACATTGAGTATCAACTCTTTGATGCGAATACATCGATGTATGCTACCCAATTTAGCCTCATCACGTTGACCTTGAGGTTAGCTCAACAAATCAATGCTTCTAGGAAAACCGACCCATTAATCCGAAAATCTCATTTTCATGATTCGAACATATTAAGTATAGAGCGAGCTTGAGGTTAGCTCAACAACCCAACCTATAAAAACTACGGTTCTTACCATATTAATAGAAGCGTTAGTTTTCATATCTGAGGAGGATTTGGGTCTCATCTACTTCTTCTCCAAGCCGTGGGATTATAGTCACCATGACTATATGATATGATTTAGGGCATTTCATCAATCACATTGAATCATACCTAAAATCATCCATCATCCCACTATGCATGCCACAAGTCGACTTTCATCAAATGCAAGTGGACTTATGCTTCTGCCCACACACAAGTGGACTTATGTTATCTGCCCATGAACAAGTGGACTTACAAGGTACTACTGAAGTGGACTTATCTTGAGATCTTGAACAAGTGGACTTATTCATCCACAAGTCGACTTATCCAAAATCTTGAACAAGTGGACATACCATATCTAAGTCGACTTATTAGAAATTTTGCTAAAATCTCTAATCGCTAATTCCTCAATCAGTACAATTCAATTCTCAACACCATCATACCTAGGGTAATATCTGAATTGATGCCTCAATGAACACTTCATTGATTCATGAATGCCTTAAATAGTCAAACTATATGAAAAGCTTGAAATGAGTCAAAACTCATTAATTTCAAATAATTTAGGAACACCTAATTATCATCCTAAGCATCTCTAGCTAGCACATACATTATCAAGTTTACTTCAGCACATGCCATAAAAAATATGACGGTCAAAACAAACAAGATAATGCAAGATACTACCGAGACGCTAATGTGATCAATTCGGCATTCAAAAATTCTTGGAAAAGCAACTTCAAGCAATTCAGTTTGGCAATCATAATACATCAAGATAACACATTTTTAATCACATTAAAAATGGTTCAAGGCATTGGAACTGAAAAAGCACACTCAATCAAGCCAAGCAAAACAGTCCCAACAATTTTCACAAAACTGTCCAGTTCTGTACATTGCTCGAAATGATCAATGAAACAATTTCAATAAATCATGAGAAAATTATATAGGTTACTACATGTTCAGAAAATGCTACATGAATGTTTTCAGGATTTTAGACCATCAAAAACTCAGTCAACCTAAATAACAAAACCGATTCAAAATCTGTGTTCATCAGCACAGCAATTCCCAACAGCATAGAATAAATTCGTGAATAAATATCCAATCACCTTGAAATCCAATTTCCATGCTCACAGACATTCACCAACATCTCAGAGACATGTAAATGAAGGAAAATCCGAAAAACCATTTTTCTAGAATTTATTCTCGATTTTATACTCATGCCTGTTCCAGAATCGTTTCACAAAACAGCATCTGTAACCTTAGGGAAGTAATTAGCAAAACTATATCAAATCAAATCGATAAATTCTCAAATTTCATAGACATATTCTCTAACATGTTATGAACAATTCTGGGCAGAAAAATTTCTAAAAGCATATCACAATATAAATTCGAAATCTGAACAGATAGCATGCATCAACAGAAAATTCCATTAGAATTTCTGATCTCACTTAGGTTATAGCTTCATACGGGATACCAGACGCTCTGATACCACTGTAGGAAAATCCCGGGAGGTACATCACATGTACCGGCAGCGGAAAACAAAAATTTTTGTTCCCAGGACTTTCCCGAATCCCAGGATCCTGGTATCGGTATGAAGACATCAACCTAAATAGCCAAAAGAGACTATCTCTAAAGGTGATCCACGTAGAGATCAGAAAATCTAACTAGATCAAACCCCTTTGACCCGGGAATAGCTAGAACAGATTAAAGGCTGCTAGACCCTACCTCTGTCCTTGGAGAGCTTGGATTAACGTTGGAGGAGGATGAAGCTTGCTTGGAGATGAAGAAGAGAATGATGGAGAAAGAAGCTTTTAAAACCGTTTTGCTTTCTTCTTTCTTTTAACCCACGAAGATCTCTTCTCCAAGAGACCTTAGGTTTTTCTTCAAAACCTTCTCATAAGATGAAGAAAAGATGAGGATCGTATCCTCTCCTCACCTCACCTACGAGCATCACACTTTTATCACCTTTTTTTGTCATTTTGTCATTAAATGCAACTTAATGACTAAGCAACTTTGGAAGCTTCCATTCCCTTCTTTTATCCTCCACGTTTTTACATATATATATATATATAATTAATTAATTACTTAATTAATTAACATATATATACAATTACTAAACTGTCGGTCAAGCTGGGTTGGTCCTACCGGCTCTAAGACCCCGTCTTCAAATTGACCGAAATCTTTCTTAGCAATATCGATGTCGCGATCTCATGGGACATATCCCAATCTCATCGGGATCCATTTAATCCTAATGCTCTCCATAATTGGAACTCTGTCCAATAACTATTTCTGATTCTCTGAAACACTCTTATCGTGTGACCCTTTAGGCTCCGGTTATGTTGGCCACTTAGATTAACAACTAATCGAGCAAATCATGAAGCGGTATCTAGCAACACATCATGACCCCAATTGGCCGGAAAGTAATCGGTTTGATGTATTCATCACGAACCGATCACGAACCCTTCCATAAACAATTACCGTGCAATTAGTCCTTTCACCACACTATACCCCACTTGGTTATGAGTATGGTCAAGTGTCAACTCTCACTAGACCGAGTCTAGCCCAGTGATATCGGTTCTCGTCACGGGACTCATTACTTTATATGTCAATGAAGACACTCTTCATGACATACATGCTAACCGACCTTAGTAATGATCCCGACAAGAGGCCATGGGTATCTCTTACGCTAATCCGAAGTGGTGAATCCTTTATTGGCTACTCAATTATCTTGAATACCTCAAGTTGTACCCAAGCACCACCCATGAGTTACCTCACGGAAGGCAACAAGGAATGGAGTCAAGCAGGATCGGTATCAAGATATCCTTGAGTACCTCAAGTCTAAGGATACTTGCACCATTGTTATGATGAGATTATCAACGACACTTAGATAAGATATCCATGTGATGATCTCATGGCGGGTCATCAATGAACTTACTACTGCTAGTAAGCATCCACATGTCAATTCTAAATATCTCATATTTACGGTTTACGAGATCCTTTGCTGATCGAATCGAGGAATATGACATGTGCTAGTCTATCCGGATTAATGATGTCGGTCTCATTAATCCTATGACTAGGAGAATTTGAATCTTGACATAATTGCACATGATAGGAATCTCGGTAGTATGATCACATAATAATTTCCTTCATGCTATGTCATATATCATGGACTTCATTAATTTGATTAAAGATCAAATCAATTCATAAACAATGTTTATGAATATCAAATTAATGAATAATGCCTTTTCTTTATTTATTCATAAAGTCTGCACACGACTTTGAATAAAACGCGCTAAAGGGAATTGCCTTTAGGGCACAAATAAACAGTACCGACCTTGAACAAGTCGACTTATCCAATGAACAAGTCGACTTATCGGTACCGAACATGTGTAAGTCGACTTACACATGGTACAAGTCGACTTATCACTTACAATCCCCTCTCATCCACTTCACTGTTCTGCTCCTTCACCGACAACTACTACCATGGATGTTTCTAGTGGGTTCCTAATTGTGAAATCTCCTAGAATTATGCTTGGCTAGGCACCTCTCTCCTCTTGAAAATGTAGCAATGGCTAGAGTTCAATGGGCTTCAAAGGGGAGTAGTTTATTTTATGTTTAACTATATTGTTATGAACTCCTAGGTTTAAGATTTGTAATTTGTAGTTGAACATTCTCGATTAGAGTTTAATCAAGTGTTGGATATTCAATGTGTTATTTGGATTTGTTAATGTAAAACTTGGAACTTGAATATATGAAGTCTCATATATGTCTATTTGTGATCTTGTTGATTTGCTTTTATCTGCATAGTTATGTTTGATATTGAGTTGATTCTAGATCTCAAGGCTACTTATTGCATTGACTTACCCATTGCATATACTAAGAGCATTCAACAAGATCTAAAGAAATGGAGTTCATTGATTAAGAACTTGGACTTAAAGAGCTCTTAAGATTTACCATTTGAAACTTAGTGATTCACTCTCATTAAAATTCATTTTAAACTATGATAGCCAAAGCTTGTTTTTAAGAGGATACTATCATCACTTGATCATTTTTTTTTATCTTATCACTTTTCTATTCCCAAAATCCAAAAAAATACTTTTCATTACATTTTCTTACAATTCATTTATTTTTTTCCAAATTTCCAAAGATCAAATATGCTAATTTGGTCTATAAAAAAAATGCTAATTTGGTTTGCATATTAGCTAGCCATAATATGAATGAGTGAAGGTAACAATATGTGAATCCCATATCAGCTTGTATCGAGGAAAATGGTTTTTCTTTTTAAATAGTAGTTGTGAATCTATTGCACCCTCTTGTTTTCTTTATTTATATATAGTTTCATGGTCTTTTTATTAGTAGTACCTAACTCATTTTCTTTTTAGGAGTAATAGCTAGCTTTCCTAGTTTCTTAGGTTGGAATATTAAGGACCAATTGATATATAGATTTTTTTTATAAGGTACGCCCATTCCATATGAAATTATTGACAAGCTTATCAACACCCTTCATATCTCCTTTAAGGATAGCTAGATGTGAGATCTAATATATGTATAAGCTGGAGAGAATAGAAATGGGTAGTTGAAGTTTGGATGAGGGTTAAACAAAGAAAAAAAAATTGTTAAAACATGTTTGGATGAGGGTTGTTGTCGTTTCTTGTTTTTAAAAATAAAAAAGCGCAATGATTTATAAAACGTAAAATTACGTTTTCATGATTTTTAAAACAGGTTTCCATAAATTTTTTCTCCCAAAACATAACATATTCAACTTTTTCTTTTCTATATAAACTTCAGATTCGAATCTTCAACACCTTTAAGTTTTAATAATAATAAAAAATTTCTTTTGTTTTCAGTTTTTATATTACGATCTCAACCAAATTTATAATTAAAAAAATATAATAATTACTATTATTAATTAATAATAATAATAAAAAATTTATAATAAAAAAAGTAAGTAGAAATTTTATAATAATTACTATTATTAATTAATAATATTATTATTAATAATAAATAATAATAATAGTAAGTAGAAATTTTATAACAATAATTAATAATAATAATAATAATAATAATAATAATAAGTTTATTAGAAATCTCAACCAAACAGGTTTTATTTTGATTTTATGTTACAAACCTCGACCAAACAGTTTTCATTTTTTTAAGCAAAAAAACAGAAACTAAAAACAGGAAACAGAAACTAAAAACAACAACAGAAAAACAGAAGTGGAACCAAACGGGCCCTTAGGTTATAGACCCCTTTAGTATTCTACACCAGAATAGAAATTAATGTAGTTGTAAAAAAAATTTCCTCCTTCATACATCTCCTCCTTGTAAGTTTTCTTCTATACTAGTCTTTCTAACAAGTTTATAAGTGATTCCTAAGCCTTCCTAACTTGAGTCCGATAAAGGTAATTCACTAGGATTTGTATTCCCCAAGATAACTCGAGTTTCCACTTTTACAAATTGAGTTTGGATTTCCCCTTTATGTAGTGTATGAACCTTCCTATAATTAAAGGTCTTTCAAGTACCAAGTTCCTCATTGGAAAGATACAAATTTATTTGATCATCTTTTAGGCCTTCATTAGTAGTTAAGGTCTCAATTTTAGTTGTTCCTTTAAATTCACCATTTGATCTATATGGAGCCTTATGATTTACTTCCTTATTACCATTCTCCACTCACTTAATTTCTAGAAATTCCCCTTACTAGAATATGAAGTGAATCACACGTTAATACAACACTTAAAAACACAATAGAATGCACGAGAAGGGGGGGTTGAATTGTGTATTCTCCTTTTTGAATATCTTTTAGAATTACTTGTTAGAATTAAGATTCTTTAGAGAATTCTTATTAATCCTGATTGATCAAACTTTTCAATGCTAAGTATATGAATAGTAAATAAAGATCAACTTTGAAACTAAAAGTGAGATAGAGAGTGAGAGTAGTAGACATGCAGATTTATCCTGGTTCACCCCAAACCGTGTACTTTCGTCCGATCCTCGAGTTTCTTCGAGATTTCACTATCCCTTCAAGCGTTCTGATATTCTTTCACGAGCCTCTTGAGTCTCTACAACGGTATTCTTTCACACTTAGCCTCTGCAGGCTATCTGTACAACTTTTCTTTTCAGAAAATATTTGAACACTCTGTTACAGAAGGATAGCGTTCAGCTAATTCGCACTTAATCGCTTTTTTGCTTTGTGTAATTTTTCTCAAAATAGCAAGCACTTCAGTTTTCGACTTCGACTTGTATTTATAGCCTTCGTCTCTAACTGCTTCTTGATTCTTGAATCTTGAATTTTAAAAAAAACGGTTAATCAGTTGAGTTCTGTAACTCACTCGAACTAACTCTTGCGTCTGTTTCTTTTCTGCGTCTGCGTCTGCGTCTGCGTCTGCGTCTACGTCTGCTTTTGTTTCTGCGTCTGTATCTACATTTGCGTCTGCGTCTTTTATTGTCTTGTGTCATCTGCATCTGTGTTGACTTTTTACTTTGACAATCTTAAATACGTGTTTTGATTTATGCGTAATGCGATGCATGT
This sequence comes from Erythroxylum novogranatense, assembly GCA_029891385.1. Taxonomy (NCBI): domain Eukaryota; kingdom Viridiplantae; phylum Streptophyta; class Magnoliopsida; order Malpighiales; family Erythroxylaceae; genus Erythroxylum; species Erythroxylum novogranatense. Next base: position 32,618,330 of record CM057233.1, on the reverse strand, counting down.
CGACTTTTTCAACTTAATGCATGTCAACTTCGCCTCAGATACATCATCTTCGCCTCATCTCTGAATTTATCAGATATCGTCATCTTAATACATCTCCGAATTAAATCAGTATCGTCTGTGATCGTTTTGTTTTCTTGTATTTGATCTCACTATGTTTGTTATACATCAAAATCATTTTTATGTAAAGTCATTTTGACTTAACAATCTCCCCTTTTGAATATAACAAATTACATACAAGAAAATAAAACTTATCTTCTTCTGTCTTAAATGCATTGTGGTCACACCTTCTTCATCTGAACATCCTCTCCTCTTCTAATTATTTTCTTCTTTCCTTCTCTCCCTATTTGTTATAATCAAAATGATTATCGATTACGGTTCTTCGATTCTCGCTATCATCTTCTTTAGATCATTCACCGTCTCCTTCATGTCATTGAGTTCACCACGTAATCTCGACTTCATCGGCGAAGAGGCTTGATCGCTTCTGGCGATGGAGGCGAAAGGAATTGTAGTAGTATAGGCATCGAGGATGGAGTGTAGTCTTCATTAATCTCAAAAGTCGGTGGGCGAATGAATGTTGCGACTTCAGAAGATTTAGATCAAAAGGCTGGCGGCATCAACAAGCTGTCTTCCTTGCGGGATAGGGCATGTTCTTGATAGGCGATGTATTAGACAAAGGGCTATCTGAAGAAGCTGTGCGAACAAGGAACTTCGATAAATGTTCCTATTTTATACTTCCCCTCTTTGGACGGTCTTCCTTACGATTTGTATGGCTGCGGCTCGCTTGATCTGGGTCTTGTGCGGAATGCATGCTTCATCAATTTTCCGCACTTTTTCTACAATCTGATCTGCGGACAGATCATCATCAACATTATCTTCAGGAAATAATTTTGACTTTCCTTTGTAAAATCTTTTGGACACCTTGGTTGAATATCGGAACAACCTTTATCTCTGTGTTCTCATTATTGGGAACATAGTACACGGTGAAGCGAGGGGCGTCTTGAGGATATGGAAAATGATCGATAAGCCTCGAGGTATCGTAAAAGACTTCTCTTTTCATTTAGTAATCGCCACGTGATACCATTAATCAACATAGGTTACACGAGAGCTACTATTTTCTTCACGGTTCAACACCGATTATAATAGCATTGCTCGATTGGTAATAACTTCTACCAATTTGATTTCCAGCCTATATTTCCTCAAGAACTTCGGTAGTTATATACCTTGAGACTTGGTTCATCATCGATAAAATCTGATCTGCGAGCTTGCTTCGGTTGTGTTCCTTAGAAGTCTCTGAGCCGCCATTCTTCTGCTGGTTCCTCCTTTATAATGCCAGTGTCTCATGAACCGTGCTTTCATCCACTTGGTTCTTCTTGTTGAGCACTAGAATTTCTTGAAGCTGCATAATGCTCGGTTTACATTTCAACTTAAACAAGATGTCGGCGATCTCTTTTGTAGACTAACGTCCTCGGCGATTGAGATGCTCTTTTTGACTAACCTCCTTAGTCTTTTCTCTGCTTGATTAGTTTTGCTGATTTCTTCATAGGAGATTTTCCTTTAACAGATGTTGCTTTTCTCTTCCTCTCAGTCTCTTTAGATCTTCTGGCCGTATCCTCTTCCAGAATAGAGACTAAGGATCTTGTGGCTTTGGCTGCACAAGATTTAGAAGTTTCTTCTCGCCTTTGTTCTCTGGCAATCTTCTCTTCCTGTTGCCTTAGAGTCCTGATTCTTGGAGATCTCTTGGCTTTCTTCACAACTTCGCTCAAGAGACTTTCTCCTTATCTCTTTGGCGCACTTTGCTTTGCCCTCTAAGATTGACTTTCTGCGACAAGAGGACTCGCCAATTTCATGAGAGGTCTCCCTAGCACTCTCCTTAATTCGGCAGTAGGCGATTGAGAACTTGAGACAGGAGTCTTCTTCAATATACGCTCCCCCTCAGTTCTTGGTTTCTTTGAAGAACTGGCGTGATCTTTGTCTCTTCGTATTCGGACCCATTCGCGAATAGTATGAGCATCAATCTTGCTCTTCCTTTGGAGCAGTTAAGTCTTATACCTTGTGCGAGCGAATACTAGATTCCATAAAGATCCTCGTCAAAATCATACCATAAGGATAGCTGGAAGTTTCCTTTAACCCATAACCATATAGTGAAAGATTAAGAAGGGTAGATCTATAGGATTTCGATTGAGAAGAAAGAACGGACATTGTTTGTCTAAAGTAGTCACCAAATGCCTTGAACCAACTCTAGGAAGAATGCAATTGAGCAGAGTTGCATGCGAACCCTAGCCTTTGGAATCGATTTGATGTCTTCCTTTCTCTTGAATCATTTGTGCCATAGAGCGCCTCTTGACATCTTCTTCTTTCATTCCAGCGAGGACATCCATCCGACCTTGGAAGGCAGTTTTTCACCAGCGGATGGGCAATCGTTACTTTCCTTATCAAATCCTTTGTGACAATAATCGATATTCTATCCACGAGAGGATACAATAGTGTCTTCTATCGCACGGCGTTCTTCGAACTCATATACCTCATTTATATAGACAGGTTCTTGTATCCGAAAGAAGTTCTTCCAGCCGCTTTTATAATCTCGGGTTCTACATCCATGCCGTCACCCTTAGTGATTCAAAGTTCACAAGTCTTCCATAAATCATTCTTTGCTTCCATTGTATAGGCGAAAGATTATCTTCTGGAAAGCTTTTGAGTGAGAAGATTTTGAGAGAATTGGTAAAGTAGAAATGAATCGTTAGGAGATGATGAAATGACTGCTATAATATCATCTTCAGTCTACTTATAGGGTTATGGACTGATGGGTTCTCGAATCATTAAGAACCTCGAGTTTATCGATATTTCCCTCAAAATCTTCCTTGTGAGAAAAGTTACGGTTGTAACTCATCATGTATAACGCCGTTAGTTTCTCACGTTATTTTAACCTAACTTGCTCATTTAGCATCACCATATTGAGATTGCGTCTTATCTTACAGCGTTCTTCACTCGGTGGTTTAGTGAAGATGTCCGCCCATCAAGCTCTGTTTCAACGAACTTTAGAAGCACCACCTTTCTCTGAGCGTAGTCTCTCGAAAATGATGTCGACTTCTATATGCTTTACTCGGAATCTGAATTGGATTCTTTGACGAGTTTATTGCCTTTGGTGTTGTCGCAATAAATTGGAATCTCCTCCTCCTTAATGAATAGTCTTCAAGTCGATACTTGATCCACAGCGTACGTGAACAACAACTTACGTGAGACATGTATTACGCTTGACGGTTGATAGAACAATTGACCTTTGTCTCTTGCTTGACCAGAGACTAGATTTCCTCCAAGAAAATGACATCCTCCACTTGTGCTCTTTCTTTCGATTCTATCTCGGCATAGTCCGCATCATAGTATCCGATTAACTGAAATCTTTACCTTTCTCAAACATTAAGCAAAGATCGGTAGTACTGCGAGATATCTCAAAATTCTTTTAACGGCGAAGAAATGAGACTCTCAGGATCGGCTTGAAATCTTGCACACAAGCATACACCGAGCGAATACCGGTCTACTTGTCAGTAAGATACAATAAAGAACCGATCATCCTTCTATATAGGGTTTGATCCACCTTTTACCAAGTTCATCTTTCGACAAAGGTTTAAAGGATGCATCGAGTTGCCATTGACTTCACATTATTCATGTCAAACTTATTCACAACTCTTTCACATACTTACATTGATGAATGAAGATCTTCTCTTTGAGTGCTTAACTTGCAACCCAAGAAAGAACTTTAATTCACCCATCATACTCATTTCAAATTCTCTTTCATTAGTCTCTCAAACTTTAAACACAACTCTTTTGTAGTAGCACCAAAGATAATATCATCAACGTAGATCATACTTTAAGATAAAATCATTATGAAAACTCTTTCTAAAGAGCGTCTTATCAACTTGACCTCTGCTGAAACCATTTTCTATTAAGAAGGTACTCGACGATCATACCAAGCTCTAGGGGCTTGCTTTAGGCGTATAAGGCTTTGTGAAGTCTATAGACATAATCTGGATTTTAACATCTTCAAAGCCGGAGGTTGTTTCACATAGACTTCTTCGTCTATAAAGCCATTCAGAAATGCACTCTTAACATCCATCTGAAACAACTTTATATCGTGACAGATTGCATATGCCAACAAAATCCTTATAGCTTCAAGTCTAGCTACTGGAGCATATGTTTCGTTGTAGTCTATTCCTTCTTGCTGATTGTAACCTTGTGCTACTAATCTGGCCTTGTTACAACTCACTCTTCCTGATTCGTCTAACTTATTCTTGAAAACCCATCTTGTTCCTCTAATGGATTTCTTAGGAGGTTTTGGAACTAAGGACCAGACGTTATTCCTTGTGAATTGGTTCAGCTCTTCTTGCATGGCTAACACCCAAGCTTCGTCTTGAAGAGCTTCCTCAACCTTCTTAGGTTCTACTTGGAGATAAAAGCTACATTAGCTTCTAAATGCGAATCTGGACCTTGTCTAACTCCTTCGAGGTCTCACCGATAATTAACTCTTCGGATGAGAACTTTTATACTTCCAATCTTGTCTTGGTTCTATAGTTTCGGAATATCTTCAATCTTATTCTCATGAGTGTCTGACGAGGGAGTTTCTGAGGCATCATCTAGGTTCTTTGAAGGACCTTCAATCTCCATGTCATCTTCCTTATGGGTTTGGGAACTATCATCAAATTTGACATGGATCGTCTCTTCAACAGATCTTTGAAGTCGGGTTGTAAACTTCGAAATGCCTTAGGCGATAATGAGTAACCTAGAAATATTCTGGATAGGTCTTTGAATCGAATTTATCCAACAGCTCTCTCGTATTCAGAATGGAACATTTGCACCCGAATGGATGAAAGTAGGATATGCTTGGTCTTCTTCCATTCTATAACTCGTAAGGAGTTTTCTTGAACATAGGTCGCAACAAGATCCTATTCGAATATAGCATGTTGTATTCACGACTTCGCTTGAAAATACTTAGGAAGATTAGTCTCACATAGCATAGTCCTTGCCATCTCTTGAATCGTCCTATTCTTTCTCTCAACAACTCCATTCATTGTGGAGTTCTAGGGCCTAAGTTGTGGGAAATTCCATTCTCCTCACGAAAACTCTAAACTTCTCATTCTCAAATTCTCTCGCCATGATCACTCCGATACTAGCTATAGACATTCCTTTTCATTCAGTAACTTTCGGATAGAGTTCTAAAGTACTTAAAAGACTCATCTTTGTGTGATAAAAATAATATCCAAACAAATCCATATGTAATAGTTCTAAAGGTCTTGAAGAAGTTACAAAATTTTTAGAAGAGAAAGAGGTTTTAACTTTGTTTTCCTTTCAAACAATTTTCACAGAAAATTCTTTGTCAAAACTTATTTTGGTAAACCTCTTACCAAATCATGTTTTACCAATTTTGAAATATGTTTCAAAGAGACATGACCTAGCTTTTATGCAGATTAGTCTTTCTTCTTGAAGATAGAAAACATGAGATATTTTGACTTTGAAAATCTTTTAAGTTGATTTTGTAAAGGTTGTTTCTTCTCTTGGCGAGAAAAGTATAGACCCATCTTTGTTTCGACTTCACAAAGATTTTGATTGAATGTAACTATAAAACCGAATCACACAACCGACTCACACTAATCAAGTTATGCTTTAGACCATCAACAAGCGATTACATTATTTATGCATGCAAAGGAATCTTTACCTATTTTCCGATTCCAATGATTTTGCCTGCTGGTTGTCTCCGAAAGTTCTTGATCCTCCTTCTTATCTTGAAGGTCTAGGAACATAGACCTTCTTCCCGTCATGTGTCGCGAGCATCCTTGTCTAAATACCAATGGTGCTTTTGTATCTTCCAAGGAAGGATATCTGCGGGAGAAACTATTTTATTTCTTGGTACCCAAATTTTCTTGGGTCCTTTATGGTTAATAGTATGCACATGATATGATCTTTGATGCATATTACTCGGACGTTGATTAAAATATGTTATCCTATTTCTTCCTTTTGAGAGACAAATTTATTACGAGGCCGAGTATTGTTTCGATAAACCTAATCCAAATCTTATCACTAGGATGTCTACATTTTCCTAGCATATCATTCATTTTCTTTGTACTCTCTGTGAAAGTAACTAGATCGGTGATAGATTCTTGATCCTCGGTTTGAGTTGATTAATCTCATCGATCATCTCACAAGTTTCCTTTAACTTCTAACTCCTTTTTAAGCAAATATTTTCTCTCTATTTTCTCGGTATTTCTAATATTCTCTGCATACTTTTCTTTAACAGCTTGTCTTGTTTGAGATAGCATGAGAATCTTCTAACGATTCTGAATATGCATCATGCAAATTTTAGTAGTCGGATTTTACCTCCTCATCACTATCTTCCTCGGCCATTAGGCAAATGTTTGTATGTTACGATGACTTCGAAGCACATGTCGATTCAGATGAATCTAGGTCCTCCATGTTGTCATCATGTTTTCTTGCCTTCTACTCTTCTTGGGTTTCTTCTTGAGAGTAGGGCATTCGGACTTGTAGTGTCGGGCTGATTGCACTCGTAACAAATGATAGAAGACTTTTACGGCTTAGTTTCATCTTTTCCATTCTTTACGAATGTCAGTTACTTCGGGCTTCTTCTTCCACATCGTCTTATCTTTACGGAAATGAAAGATAATTCGTCATCTTCATCACTCGATTCGAATCGATTGGCTAGAGTTGTCATCCCTTGATTCTTCAATTTTCAATGCTTTTGATGACTTCCTTCTTCGAGTCTTATGATTCTTTTGTCCGACCTTGATCTTATTGACTTCTCTCGCTTGGGCTTATCTTGACGTTGAGTTCAACTTCATGAATCTTTAAGGATCCCAGCAACTCATCTAGCTTTAATATGCTCAAGTCTTTGGCTTCTTGCACTGCTGTAACTTTTGGTCTCCATCTCTTAGGAAGACTTCTTAGAATCTTGCGAACGTGATCTTGATTATTGTATATCCTTCCAAGAGCTTTCAATCCATTGATAATTGTTTCAAATCTTCCAAATATTTGATCAATAGATTCTTCATCTTCCATCCTGAAAAGTTCATATTGATGTACAAGAATACTTATCTTGGATTCCTTAACTTGACTTGTGCCTTAATGAGCAATGGACAATGTGTCCCACATTTCTTTTTCGTGTCGCAACCATGCACTTTGTCGTACTTCGCTTCTACTTAGGGCACACGTTAAGAAAAATTTAGCCTTTGAATTGATTGTATTCTTGCTTTACGATCGACCGTCCATCCGCTTCGTGGAATAGAACTACCTTCGTCATCTCATGGTATATAGGTCCGTTCTCTATTCGTCCCAAAGGTCTACATGTGTAGATTCGATGAATAACGCATCCTATCTTTCCAAGAATGATAGTCTTCTCCATTGAATCTTTGGAGGTCTAGTGATGAGGCTCCTTGAAATGATGTATACATGTGACTCATATTATCTTTAATCCACACTTCGCCAAAGTGATTCTTGGATACCAAGCTCGATACCAATTGAAGTGAATCACGTTAATACAACACTTAAAAACACAATAGAATGCACGAGAAGGGGGTTGAATTGTGTATTCCCTTTTGAATATCTTTTAGAATTACTTGTTAGAATTAAGATTCTTTACGTAATTCTTATTAATCTGATTGATCAAACTTTTCAATGCTAAGTATCTGAATAGTAAATAAAGATCAACTTTGAAACTAAAAGTGAGATAGAGAGTGAGAGTAGTAGACACGCAGATTTATCTGGTTCACCCCAAACCGTGGGCAACGTCCGATCCTCGAGTTTCTTACGAGATTTCACTATCTCTTCAAGCGTTACGATATTCTTTCACGAGCCTCTTGGTCTCTACAACTAGTATTCTTTCACACTTAACCTCTGCAGCTATCTCATACAACTTTTCTTTTCGAAAAATATTTGAACACTCTATTCTGAGAGGATAGCGTTGACTAATTCGCACTTAATCGCTTTTAAGCTTTGTAATTTTTCTCAAAACAATAAGCACTTGAGTTTCGACTTGACTTGTATTTATAGCCTTCGTCTCTAATCGCTTCTTGATTCTTGAATCTTAAATCTTTAAAGAAGCAGTTAATCGGTTGAGTTACAGAAACTAACTCGAATCCGACTCTTGCGTCTGTTTCTTTTCTGCGTCTGCGTCTGCGTCGCTTTTGTTTACTGCGTCTATATCTACATTTGCGTCTGCGTCTTTTATTGTCTTGTTTCATCTGCGTCTGTGTTGACTTTTTACTTTGACAATCTTAAATACGTGTTTTGATTTGTCTGTAATAAATCAGATCGACTTTTTCAACTTAGTCTGTCAACTTAAATACATATCGTCATCTTCGCCATCTCCGAATTAAATCATGTATCGTCATCTTCTGCCCTGCATCTCCAATTAAATGCATATCGTCTGTGACTGTTTTGTTTTTCTTGTATTTAATCTCACTATGTTTGTTATACATCAAAATCATTTTTATGTAAAGTCATTTTGACTTAACAGAATCTCCTCCATATTGGTCTCAAGGTCTTAGGTCTCAAATTATAGATGACAATCCATAATTCTCGTAAAGATTTTCTAGTTTATTTAACGTTACTAATGGGATCATTTTAGGGAGCTCCTTGGTGATGTCAACTAGTACACAAAAACAAGCATAGTTTACCCTCCTCAAGCTTACTTTTACTTCACTAATGCATAAAGGTTTACTATATAGCTCCTATGAGGAGCCCATTGTTCCTTCTATTAGATTTTCAATCTTTGTTTCCATTATGGCATTTACTTATGAAGTTCTTAAACGGTGAGAAATCATCAAGTACCTGCTTTCTAGCTAGGGACTTAGTTCTCGAGGCTCAAGCTGAGGGGGGACAGGAGAAGGGAAACAACATGGTAACTATGAAAATAGGATTCAAAAGTGTCTGGGTGTAGGGCTAATCAATATTTATAGTTTCTTTTAGGTAAAGGAAAGGGGTCAGATAAAGGAGGGAAGTTCTCATTTACTAAGGGAAGGTACATAACATTGCACTTAAATTAAAAAAATATTGATTGTAGTTAATAACCATGAAAAGATGAATTCCTACTAGAACAAGTTGGTCAGAGGGATAGGCCGAAACGGGCTTAAGCACTGGGAGTAGTAGGAGTAAAAGGGAAGCAGGAGTTAAAGAGTGGAGAATAGTGGAAAGATTAAGTGAGGGGGTGAGGAGAAGGAATCATCTTTAGTGAATCGCTAGACCTTAAGTGTTTTGAGGCAAATTACATATAAGTTATTTAGGAGAAAACTAGAGTAATAGCTCCTCTCTTTAGCCATTGACACCCCAAACTCTTCAATCCATTTTTTATTATAATTATCCTAATAAAATTTTTTCTTTAAATCTCAAATCATTTAATCATCAATAAAATAGAAAAATAAAAGTTATTCAACATTTTATAGCCTTCATACAAAAATATATAAGAAATCTCAAGACTTAGAACATGAGTGACCAAGAAAAATCTTCCGTAAAGTTGTTTAATTGAAAAACATTATGGATTTAAAGAAAACTTTAATAAGGCAATTGGTATGTAAAATTTGCCATAATATTGCAATAAAAAGGAGAAAGTGATTAAATTTTCTTGTCTAGATTAAAGCTAAAGGAAATAGAAGGGAGGCTATTTTCATATAGTTAGAGAAGGATAAAAGCATTAATCGAGTTGGTCTAAGTTAGTCAAACTATTTAACAACAACTCAACTTGACTGGGTATTTTATTTTAACATTCAACACAAGGTAAAGGAAATAGGAAGGCAGCCTATGTTCATAGAGGTAGAGAAGGAAGAAGACATTAGTCGACTTCGTCTAAGTTAGGCAGACTATTTAACAAAAACTTAACTTTACTAAGTTAGTCGACTATTTTTTAAAAAAGCTCAACTATTTTATTTTAATTATCAACACAGTTTGACCCGATTTGAATACGCTAAAAATTAATAAGAAGAAATAAAAAGGTAGAGGTTCTTGTTGAGCATTCAAACCACAAATTCCATGCAGCCATGCATGCATGTCCTGAGAGTAGATACACAAATCTCCAACATCAAGGAGAAATTATTTTATAGTAAGCGGTAGCGCCAGATAAGTACATATCTATTTTAATCATGCCTTGGAGAGGTTATCACCCACCTCCTTGGCAAAACCTGCGATAAAGTCCATGTATTCGTGGGGCACAGGAACATCTTCATTTATTTTCTCGTATTCTTGAACTACCTTCACGCAGCCAGCTGATTCATTTTTTGGGGCAGCTTGGAGGGTAGTCTTCCAGGTCTTATAATTTCTTAGGATATTACCCTCCAATGCTGTAAAAATCAGAGTCTTGTTGGCTTTGTCCACTTGGGTCCTCCCCTTGAAAATCTCAGCCTTCCCATCTGTTCATGTTCACAAATATAACGGTCACATCAAGAACATTTAAACCCAAAAACTATAAGAATTGATTGAGATGTAAATCCTCTCTTCGTTTTTTACACAAAGTTGCGTTGAAAACATTTATTGAACTTACTTATAAATCATAGTGAATGATAAATATGCATAGACTATTTCTGGAAACTAGAAAACAAGAACTTACTCAAGTTATAGTTCCAGGATCTCACGGAGTCATTAGAACTCCAATCACCTGCAACTAGCTCAATGCTCGTGAGCTTATCAGTAACATTAGGAAGACGGTAAGCCTCGCTGGAAAAGATTTTGCAGAAATCTTCAGCAGAATTTTTGATCTCGATCACCTTCTCATGCTTGTGAATTTGAGCCATATCCGTATTACACAATTAAGGTCGAATTGCACATGTATGGCTTGTGCCTTTATATAGAGGTGGCAAGTACCAAAAGCTTCTGACCGTTATTTATTCCTTCAATATTCTACAACTTTATCCAACAATCCCTATCTAATACCAAAAACTTTTACCAAAAGGCTTGTAATCATGTACGCCTAGCAATTGGTAAAGGTCACTTTGATGAAGGACAAATAAAAGGCATTTTTGATTGGAATGTCATTATTACAAACGACTTGTTAATTACAAATATGAACTTAAATATTTCAATAACAAATATTAGTTAATGGAGAAAATGAACTAATTGGGAAAATCATTTCTTAGGACGTTCATGTTTGAGAGGGTGCGTTTTATGAATGAATGAAGACATAATCGAACTTTATATTCTCACTTAAATTCTTGCTCATTCATTTGTATACTTAAAAATAATTACTAAGTTCTATTATTTTAAGATTCAATCAACTTTTAACTATATTTTTGCTGACATTATCGTTTTTCCTATAATATAAAATATGAAAATATAAACATAGCAAAATGAAATGTAAAATGAAACATAAAAATATATGTCCGAGGCTTTACAAGTACAGGTCACACAAGTAAATAGGGAAGTATGAATATCAATTCACAGGTAGTTATTGAACCATTACTAGGCTAAAATCATTCAAATATTTGGGCTTATCACTCAAATGTTGATTATTGAGAAATTAATTAATGAACGAATTACTAAAACTAATCCTAAAGCAAACAGAATAACCGCACAACTTATGCAGTATGAGTCTTTAAGGAATAAATAAGATATATAAAAGGCAGGTTTCAAATCTGGTTTCGTGATCAACTTCTAATTATTCTCTTCTAGTTTATTCAATAATTTTGATCCCTAGACTTTGAAGGAAACTAAATCTAAATTATCTATGATTTTCTATCGAGATGTCAAAGAAATATCATAGTTAAAATCAATCTCGACTATCGTGACTCATGAAATTAACTAAAACCCATTAAAATTTTTATCTAGTTGGTAATTCCTCTCATAAATTTTTGCCTATGTCTAAGTAACCTACAAGTTCTTAAGTTTGGTTTTCCACTACTGATTTTCACCTTTCAGTTCTTCAACCCATAATTTGACACAAATTATGTGAGGCCTAATATGTAGCAAGCACAATAATACTCAAAACAATAATCAATAGCAACCAATCAATTTTATTGAATAAAATTCAAAATCAAATCATGTAGTAATTTGAAAACTACATCCCATCTTTGAAACCCAATAAGAAATCTACTCATTCATGTTCATGTTCAACAAATTAAATAAATATCAAAACAAGGAAATAAACATTAGAGGAGTAAGGAGTGCATAACTCTGGTGAATCTTGAACAAAAACTTTAAAAACCCAGGTTTGAAAATGGTGCTCGCAGTTGCGGCTCTACCTTTTCCTTCGGTTCTCTTCTTTCCAGCATGCTTTTTTCATTTTTGTTCCCACCCCAGTACGTGAGACAGTCACCTGCGTCAAGTCTCCTGGTGCCATGCATCAGGTCTCTACAAATGCAACAACTACTATATGCGTCCCCCCCGTCTCCGTGTGTGAGGTAGTCCTTGTTGCGCGTACAGGCCTCCTTGCCGCTACTCTCTATTTCAAAAACATGTTCTCCCAAAAACGTCCCTCTTCCCTCGAAATAAAAACCTAGCACGTTAAAATGTTTTCCCTCTCACAAGGTCCCCAATCCACTGCGTTTTGGACTTTTTGCTGCGTGCGTGTCTTTCATTTCTGTGTCGTTTTGGCTATCTAACTTATTGCTGTGCTGTCATGTTTCTCCTTTTCTATTCACCTGCTACAATGGCAACTGCTAAGGTTTAATTTGAAGCCAAACTTCATGTTTTCTATGAAAAAAATCAGAAAATTAAAATAAATAACAAACTTAATGAAAATAAATAAATTAACCTAAAAATGCTACTAAAATGAATGAATGAATATGCAAAATGAATGCAAATATGACCTAAATACTTATATGAATTGGACTAAACAAACACCTGTCAAACTCAAACTTTTGCTTATCCCTAAGCAAAATAAAGATTGAGAAAACATTTTTAAAGTTACTCATCTAAGGGATCGTAAAAATTGTAAATCCAAGCTCTCAAATCCACTTTTAACCTTTCCATTCAAACCGTTCCCACCTTCATTGTACAAGAAACTAAGAAATTACTCAAGTCAATATTCCTTTAACCTTTGATTAATTATGGAAAGCCCTCATCTTGCAAGAAACAAAGAAAACTAAAATAGGTTCCACAACAAGTTATAACCCAAGTATCTTATGCATAATGATAATATAATTAATTAACCAATCACATAGGCAAGACATCCTAACATATCTCCACTAATGTAGCATTTATTATTGAATGGTCAAAGGTCTTACTAGGTTGTAATGGGGCTATTGGGTGTGTAACGTGGGTTTAAAACAAAGAAAGGGGAAATAAAGGCTCAAAAAAATTGAGGGATTATTGTTTAAAACACGCAAATGTAGAAAATATGCATAAATTCAATAAATAATTTTCCCTTTTTTTATTTTTTATAAGGAGATATAAAATTGACATCCAAATATCTCGAATGATTTCAAACTCCCATCTCCAAATGCATTTAAATAGGCTTGGTTCACGTATAAACAACATCAAACCTCCGCAAATTAGGAAAACTTCCCCTAAATTCCTTTCATTGCATATTTTTGGGACTTCAAATTCCTCTTTTTCATAGTTGGGAACAAACAAACAACTCTTGGATGCAATTCTTTTTCTTTTTTCTTTTTTTAATATCAAAATTATACACATTCCAAAACATCAAAAATTTTAAACAATCAAACCATATAAAATGATAGGAAATTAAGGTCCTAGGCTCGATTTAATTAAGGGTGCCAAGAAAAATGAGGAAAATGTGTAAAGCTCAAAAGGGGTTCTAAGGGAAATAAAGGTGAGTAAGCTAAAAGTCATTTAGGCTAGATAACAAAGAACGGTGCATAAATCATTTCCTTCGTTAATTAATGATAAGATTTCGCCTCGATAGGATTAGAAAGCTTGTTCTAGGATTGGTGAGATGTCAACAAGTTACAAATTGCCAAGAAATTTTCTTTTAAGTTCTCTAAACGTCTAACAAGAATTAGGAAGATCTTCGATTTAAAGAACATAAACAAAAGCAAATTCCTAACATTCTTGCACTAATCAGGAACTTTCCAATCCACAACCCAATCTAAAAATGGATTCAATTGCTTTTCCAAACAATTCCTATTCATCCATGGATAAGACAGGAAATTTTTAAAAATATATACCATGAATGAATAAATAAATACCAATGCATGTAAAAGAATTGTAAAAGAAGACTAAAACAATTTTTTTAAATATATACCATGAATGAATAAATAAATACCAAGGCATGTAATTGCAAATAAAGAACAAAATAAAAAGTTTCAGTCAGCACCCCAAACTCAAAGTTGACAGTGTCCTCAATGTCAAATAAGCCAAATAATTCTCATCCATAAAATTTCACACAATGCACAATATACATCAAACACCAAATTCAACCAAACCACACTCATTCATCAATTAAACATTATTGTAGAATAATTAGAGGAAGTTTAATGAGAACTTCCCTGGATCGTGACAGTGAGTGCATTTCCAACCAAATCCTCTATTCATCCACAATCCTGAGTTGTTGTTCCTTCAAGAAAATTAATTGAGAATTATTAACTTGAGTTTGGAAAAATGGAAACATTGTACTAAAATAAATAAATGAACTAAAAAGAAAAGGAAAGAAAATTGGGTTACCTCCCAATAAGCGCTTGTTTAAAGTCTGTAGCTAGACTTTGAATTCTTCTCTCAAGACTTTGGATTAGAAAAGGAGTAAGCTGCCCCTTTTTCAATTTGACCTCCAGCAATATATGGTTTTAAAAGTTGTCCATTGACCTTGAAAATTTCAGTTTTTGGGTCTTTTATTTCTATTGCTGCGTAAGGAAAAACTTTCACCAATTTGAATGGCCCCAATTATCGAGACTTTAACTTTCTAGGAAATATTTTCAGTTTTGAATTGAAGTGTAGCACCAAATCTCCTTCTTTGAATTCCCTCCTTACCAGGTTCTTATCAAGCCATCTTTTAATTCGTTCCTTATAGATTCTAGCACTTTCATAAGCGTCATGCCTTAACTCTTCCAACTCATTCAGTTGCAATAGTCTTTTAGCACCTGCTTCTTTAAAATCCATATTCAGCTTCCTTATTTACTAGTGAGCTTTGTGTTCAAGCTCCACCGGAAGATGACAAGTCCTACCAAAAACTGGACTATATGGAGTTGTCCCTATAGAGGTCTTGTACGCCATCCTATATGCCCACAGAGAATCATCAAGCCTCAAAGACCAATCTTTCCTTGATGAATTAATCGTCTTCTCCAATATAGATTTGATCTCCCAGTTAAAAATTTCAGCTTGACTGTTAGCTTGAGGATGGTAAGCAAACGCTTGCTTATGATTGACCCCATATTTCTTCGAAGGAATGGTTGACAAAGTGAGTCCCTCGATCACTTAATATGGCCCTCGGAGTCCCAAACCTTGTGAAAATATTCTTCTTAAGGAATTTTTACACCACTTTTGTGTCACAAGTTAGATGAGCAACAACTTCTACCCATTTTGAGACGTAATCTACTCACACAAAAATAAACTTGTTACTAAAAGAAGGTGGAAAAGGCCCCATGAATTCCAATCCCCACATGTCAAAGAGTTCCACTTCCAAAATTCCTTGCATTGGCATCTCATGCTTCCTTGAAATGATTCCAGTTTTTTGACATCAGTCACATGCTTGAGCAAAATTCCTTGCATCCCGAAAAAGTGTTGGTATATAAAATCCTACTTGTAGCTCCTTGGCTGCTATCTTTTCTGAACTAAAATGTCATCCATAAGGCGAGGAATGGTAATTTATCAACACTTCTTTAGCTTCTTTACTTGGCAAACATCACCTAATAATTCCATGTTGCATCTTCAAAATAAATATGGTTCCTCCCACATGTAATACTTCAAATCTGAGAAAAATTTCTTCCTCTGCTGGTAGGACAAATTAGGTGGTGTAACTTCGACAACCAAATAATTCACAAAATCTGCGTACTAAGGAACAATGGAAGGTGTAACTGTTGCTAGTTCTTGGATAACACAACATAACTCACTTAGATCTTAACAGTTTGTAAGTTGGGTACCTACAAGAAAAAACAAATTCTCATCACAAAAATTATCATCTATATCTAATTGATGAGTTGAGTTTGAAAGCCTCGATAGATGATCTGCCACCACGTTCTCTATCTCCTTCTTGTCTTTTTCTCCAAATTAAATTCTTGAAGGAGAAATATCCACCGTATTAGCCTTGGTTTAGCTTCTTTCTTTGCAAGTAGGTACCTAATAATGGCATGATCTAAATAGACAACAACTTTTGAGCCAATTATATAAGACCTAAACTTGTCCACCATAAACACCACAGATAGGAGTTCCTTTTCAATAGTCGCGTAGTTTAATTGTGCGTCATTAATCGTTTTACTTACATAATAAATAGCATGAACTACTTTATCATTCGTTTGCCTAAACATAGCTCCTACAACAAAATCAGAGTTGTCACACATAATTTCAAACGGTAGAGACCAATCTAGAGGTTGAAGAATTGGAGCAGAAATTAAGGCTTCTTTTAACCTATGAAAAGAATTCAAAAAGGCATCATCAATCAAAAAAGGGATATCATTATTCAATAAATTTGTCAAAGGTTTAGCTATTTTATAAAAATCTTTGATAAATCTTCTATAAAAACCAACATGCCCTAAAAAGCTTTTGACTTCCTTAACCAAGATAGGTGGAGGCAATTTTGATATCACTTCGAACTTAGCCTTGTCTACCTCAATCCCTCGATTAGAAATAAGATGACCATGTACTATCCCTTCTTGCACCATAAAATGGAACTTTTCCCAGTTTAATACAAGGTCCACTTCTTCACACCTACTTAAAACTTTGCCAAGGTTAGATACACATGAATCAAATGAAACCCCATATACTAAAAAATCGTCCATAAAGATTTTCATAATTTCCTCAATAAAATCAAAAAAGATTGTCATTATGCACCTTTGAAAGGTAGTTGGGGCATTATACAGACCAAACGGCATCCTTCGATAAGCAAAGGTACCATAAGGGCATGTAAATGTCATTTTTTCTTGATCAATAGGGTGAATAGGAATTTGGAAGAAACCATAATAACCATGCAAATAACAGAAGTAATCATGATTAACTAGCCTCTCTAACATTTGATCAATAAAGGGTAAAGGGAAATGATCCCTATGGGTGGTTTTATTTAATTTCCTATAATCTATACACACATGCTGACTTGTTACAGTTCTAGTTGGAATAAGCTCATTATTATCATTTGTTACCACTATCATAACTCCCTTTTTAGGGACACAATGGATTGGGCTTACCCATGTTCTTTCATAAATCGGATAGATAATTCCTGCAGCTAGAAGTTTAAGCAATTCTTTCTCCATGACCTCCTTCATATTTGGGTTGATCTTTATTTGGTGTTCCTGAACTGGCTTTTCATCTTCCTCCAAATTGATCCGATGCATACAAAATGTGGGACTTATTCCCTTCAAGTCTGAAATTTGGTAGCCAATCGCTTTCCTATACTCTCCTAAGACCTTCATTAATTTTTCAATCTGCATAGTATTTGTAGGAAAATCCCGGTGTGTGCATCACATGCACACGGTGCAGAAAACAAAAATTTTTGTTCCGGGACCTTCCCGAAAGCCAGGATCCATGTGTCTATATAACAATGTCAAACCATAACGACCAAAAGAGACCGTCTCTAACGGTATCCGCGCAGAGATCGGAGAACCTAACCGGGGCAAACCCTTTGACGCGGGAATAGCTAGAACAAAGTAAAGACTGCTAGATCTTACCTTTTTTCTTAGAGAGCTATGGAGAAGACGATGAAGAAGGAGCTTGGAGAGAGGAGAGAAGCTTGGAGATCGATGGAGAGCTTAAAGGAGAAGAACTCTTCTTTTCCTTAAAACCTTTCTGCCTATTTAAAACCAACGAACCTCTAGCTTCTTCTCACCCACTTCATTTGTCTTTAACATCATTAAAGACATTTAATGCTTATGGTGACAAGGCTTGTTCCACGTTAGCCTTTATATATATATATAAAGTTAAGTCTCCTCTCCTTCTTCCACGTTAATGACATATATATATATATATATATATATATATATATATATATTAATTACTTAATTAATTAATAAGATATATATATATATATATATATTAATGCTGAAGTGGTCCAATTACATTGGGGTCGGTCCTACCGGCCTACCGGGTCCCGGTATGGAAAAACTACCGGAAACCTTTTTCAGCAATATCGATGTCGCGATCACATCGGGACATATCTCGATCTCATCGGGATCCATTTAATTCCATTGCTCTCCATTTATTGGATCTCTGTCTAAAACTATTTTACGAATTCTCCGAATCACTCTTATGCGTGTGACCCATTAGGTTACCGGTTATGTTGGCCACTTAGATTAACACTTAATCTGAGCAAGTCATGAGCGGTATCTAGCAACACATCATGACCCCCAATTGACCGAAAAGTAATTGGTTTGACGAATGAACTTATATTCATCACAAACCATATCACGAACCTTTCCATAGACAATTACCGTGCAATTCGTCCTTTCACCATGCTATACCCCACTTGGTTATGAGTATGGGCAAAGTGTCAACTCTTACTAGACTGAGCACGTCAAATCTAGTCCAAGTGATATCAGTTCTTGTCCTGGGACTCATTACTTTATATGTCACTGAAGACACTCTTAATGACATACGTACTCCGGCCAGAGATTTCCAAGTAATAACCCTGACAAGAGGCCATGGGTATCATCTTCTACTATCAGAGAAGTGGTGAATACTCTATTGGCTACTCAATTACCTTCGAATACCTCAAGCTGTACCCAAGCACCACCCTATGAGCGACCTCTGCAAGGCAACAAGGAATGGAGTCAAAGCACAGAATCAATATCCAAGCTATCCTTGAGTACCTCAAGTCTAATGATATTTACACCATTGCTATGATGAGATTATCACTGACATTAGAATAGGACATCCATGTGATGATCTCATAGTAGGTCATCCAATGTACTTACTACCTCTAGTAAGCATTCACATCTCAACCATAAACATCTCATATTTACAGTTTCTGAGATCCACTGCTTGATCAAATCAAGGAGCTTGAGATGTGCTAGTCTTTCCGGATTATCGATGTCCAGTTTCAGTAATCCTATGACTAGGGATAATTTAGATACTGACATAATTGCACATCATAGGAATCTCAGTAGTATGATCACATCATAATTTCCTTCATGCTATGTCATATATCATGGACTTCATTAATTTTCTTATAAATCAATATCCATTCATAAATAATGAACAACAAATTAATGAAATATGCCTTTCTTTATTTATTCATAAAGTATGTACACAACTTTGTACAAAACGCGCTAAAGGCGATTACCTTTAGGGCACTACTCTAACAAAATATCCCACTTGACATAAAGCCAATCGCCTTGATATCTAATATCATAGGTGAGTACATGAGAATCAAAATTCTTCTGTGTCAATGGCTTTGTCAACGGATCAGCAATATTCTGCTCGGTGGGAATTCTCTCTATCAGGACATCACCTCGACCAATGATCTCCTGAATCAGATGATATCTGCGGAGTACATGTTTGGATCGTTGATGAGACCTTGGTTCCTTCGCCTGCGCAATAGCCCTATTGTTGTCACAATACAACTGTATGGGCCCATCACAGCTAGGAACCACACCAAGTTCAGTAATGAACTTTCTGATCCAAACTGCTTCCTTTGCTGCGTCTGAAGCGACAATGTACTCTGCCTCGGTTGTTGAATCGACAGTTGTCTCTTATTTTGAACTCTTCCAACTGACTGCCCCACCGTTCAGTGCGAATATATAGCCTGATTGGGATTTAGAATCATCCTTATTAGATTAAAAACTAACATCTGTATGCCCGCTCACTTTGAGATCTCCATCTCCATATATCAAGAAAACATCCTTAGTCCTTCGCAAGTACTTAGAGCATATGATACATCAGGTCTCGTACATATCATTGCGTACATGATAGATCCTACTGCAGATGCATACGGGATCATATCCATGTGCATCCTCTCATCTTGTGCTTAGGACACATAGATTTCGAGAGTGTTATCTCATGAGTGATGGGAAGGTACCCTCTCTTGGATTGCTCCATGCTAAACCTCTTCAGCATCTTGTCTATGTACGTTGATTGTGAAAGACCAAGCAATCTTTTTGATCTATCTCTATAAATCTTTATCCTAAGGATATAAGTTGCTTCACCAAGGTCTTTCATGGCAAATTGTTTGGACAACCAAATCTTCACAGATTGTAGCATAGAGACATCATTTCCTAGTAATAATATATCATCTACATATAACACAAGGAATACGATTGCAGTCCCACTAACCTTCTTATACACACAGTGTTCATCCGGATTTTGTGAGAAACCAAACTCTTTGATTACTTCATCAAAACGGATATTCCAACTCCTGGATGCTTGCTTCAATCCATAGATGGATTTCTGAAACTTGCATACCTTTTCGCCATCATAGGAGATGAAGCCCTCAGCTTGTGTCATATACACATCCTCAGCTAGATTTCCATTTAGGAAAGCTGTCTTCACATCCATTTGCCATATCTCATAATCATGATGAGTGGCAATGGCTAGGAGTATCCTAATGGATTTAAGCATTGCTCTCGGGTCAAGGTCTCGTCGTAGTCAACTCCTTGTCTTTGGCGAAAACCTTTAGCCACAAGCCTTGCTTTATAGGTAATCACATTACCATCCATGTCGGTTTTCTTTTTGAAAACCCATTTACACCCTATGGGTTTTATTCCTTCGAGTGCCTCAACCAAAGTTCATACTTGGTTTTCATACATGGAATCCATTTCACCTACATGGCATGAAGCCATTTCTCGACTCAACTCTTCGTAACCTCTTCATAGGTGGTAGGCTCATCATCTTCTATGAGCAATACGTCATTCTGCTCACTCACGAAATCCATATCTCTCGTGAAGCAGGCGTGTCCTATGTGATCTCTTAACTTCGTGTGTTGTAGAAGGTTGAATCTGTTACTTCATCCAGATGAGTCACGCTTTGAGTTCGCATATTGATCTGCGTCTCGTTGAGCATCTTGAACTTCTTCAAGTTCAATTTTGCTCCCACCGCCTTCTTTTAAAAGAAACTCTTTCTCTAAAAAGACAGCATGCTTTGAAACAAACACCTTTTGTTCCTCAGTAAGGTAGAATTGATATCCCATTGTTTCTTTAGGATATCCTACGAACAAACACTTTTCAGACTTTGCATCAAGTTTATCTGACTGTGTCCGCTTCACATAAACAGGACAACCCCAAACTTTTAAATGAGTAAGATAGGGTCTTTTGTTAGTCCACATCTCATATGGAGTAACATCAACTGTCTTTGATGGAACTCTGTTTAACAAATAAACAGCTATCTCAAGTGCATACCCCCAAAAGGATTTTGGTAACTTTGCAAAGCCCATCATCGATCGTACCATGTCTAACAAGGTTCAATTTCTCCTTTCAGCCACACCATTATGATGTGGTGTGTAAGGAGGAGTCCATTGAGATAAAATCCCATTATCTCTGAGATAATCTAAAAACTGTTGGTCTAAGTATTCCCCACCACGATCGGATCGTAATGTCTTGATACTTTTTCCAAGTTGGTTTTCTACTTCATTTCTGAATTGTTTGAACTTTTCAAATGCTTCAGATTTGTATCTCATCATATACAGGTACCTATATCGAAAATAATCATCGATAAAGGTAATGAAGTAAAGACAACCACTTCTAGCATGGATGGACATCGGACCACATACATCTGAATGTATTAGGTCTAATACTCCAGTCGCTCGTTCACCCTTTCCCTTAAAGGGTAACTTAGTCATCTTGCCTAATAAACAAGATTCACATGTGTCATATGATTCATAATCAAATGACCCTAAACTACCACTCTTATGGAGCTTAGCTATGCATCTCTCATTTGTATGGCCAAGGTGACAATGCCATAAGTAAGTTGATTTTAAATTATCTCGTTTATGTCTTTTCGTGTCATTGACATTCATAATTGGATGTGACATATCTAATATGTAAATTCCATTGCATAATATACCAGTACCATAGAGGATTCCATTCAAACTAATAGAACAACCATTGCTACTAAAAGTCAAATGGAAACCAACTCTATTTAAACAAGAAACAGAAAATATGTTCTTTGTTAAAACAGGTACAAAATAACATTCATCCAATTTAATTACAAGCCCACTAGGGAGTGACAAAAAATAAGTGCCTACGGCTAATGCAGCAACTCTTGCTCCATTTCCTACACGCAGTCTAGTTCTCCTTCATGAGTCGCTCTCGTCCCCGAGGCCTCAGATATCATTGCATATGTGTGAGCCACAACCGGTATCTAATACCCATATATTATGATCAAAAACAGTATTAACCTCAATGACAAACATACCTGAAGAAGCTGAGGCATCTAATGCCTTCTTCTGCTTTAAGGATTCCAGATAGACTTTACAGTTTCGCTTCTAGTGGCCAGTCTTGCCACAATGGAAGAAAGTTCCTTTTGGTGCAGTTTCTTTGGTTTTCTTTTTGGCTGCACTTCCTTTTGGTTTCTTAGACTTTTTCTTCTTTAGATTCTTTTTCTTTGAACCAGAAGAAGAAGAGGCCACCATAAGCACTTGCTTGCTATCCTTCTTGATAGCTTGCTCTGCTGTCTTGAGCAAATTGATCAACTCAGGGATTGTCGTGGATATTTGGTTCATCTGATAGTTTAACACAAACTGTGAATAGCTATCAGACAATCCAACCAAAATTAAGTCAACACTTAATTCATAATCCATAACAAAACCCAAGACAACTAACCTCTCAATATACCCATTCATCTTCAGTGCATACTGCACTGCAGATGAACCTGGAGTCATCTTAGTAGTGAAGAGTAGCCTCGAGGTCTTGAACCTTTCAGACTGAGCTTGCTCATCAAAATCTCTCTAAGATGAAACACTATGGTATTAGCATCCATAGACTCATGCTGCTTCTGCAGCTCTGGTAACATAGATGCAAGCATAATGCAGGTAGCCATGTCACTGTCTTTGAGATGCTTACGATAAGCTTTTTGATCCTCATCAGAAGCATCAACAGCAGGTGGATCAGGAAGTGGAACATCTAGGACATAGCCCAGTTCCTCATATCTGAGAACAATTCTCATATTTCTCAGCCAATCGAGAAAGTTGGGTCCAGTTAATTTATTGGAATCCATTAGTGAGCGCAAATTCACACTAGAAGTCATCTTCAATCAACCTAAAGAGAAAGAGAGAAAGGATGTTAGAATAGAATTACATGCATGATCATAAGGACTTGCATGACATGCATATGGCTCCCACTAGTTTCAAAGAATCCATAACCCTCATTACGAATCCAAGAAACATTATGACAAAATGTCCTAGTGGGTCGATATCCAATATTACTAAAATGACCTTGGGTTTACCCAACAAGCCACCTTAGGTCAATCGGTAGGTATCAGTCATACCAATTGCATCATAGATATCCGACATTGCTAAAATGACCTTGGGTTTACCCAACAAGCCACCTTAGATCAATCGGCAGGTATCGGTCATACCAGTTACATCACAGGTGCAATTATCGACTAGTGCTATCAACTCGTGATGTATGCACACACATTGGGTTATCAACTCTTGATGCGCGTACATCTAATGTACACTACCCAATTTCGCCTCTGTCTACGTTGACCTTGAGTTTACTCAACAAATCAACGCTTCTAGTGAAAACCGACCCATTGATCCGAAAATCTTATTTTCATAGTTCGAACATATCCGTATAGAGTGAGCTTGGGTTTACCCAACAACCCGAACTCTATAAGAACTCTGGTTCTCCCCATATTAATGGAAGGCGTTAGTTTTCATATTATGTGTGTGAGGGATTTCAAACTCTGGTCTCATCTTCTTCTTCTCCAAGCTGTAGGATTATAGTCACCATGACTATATGGAATGATTTAGGGCATTTCATCAATCACATTGAATCTATACCTATAATCATCCATCATCCCACCTTTGCATGTATTATTCGACTAGTGCATATGTTAGTCGACTACTTTTGACTACTGTGCACGAGCTAGTCGACTAGTGCATGTATAAGTCGACTACTTTTGTATGTAAGTCGACTTATGCATGTGTAAGTCGACTTATTTTGGAATTGCTCTCTAATCGGCTAATTTCTCAATCCGTGTAGTTCAAATTCACAATACCAAGTATAATATACTTTACTTTGATGTACCAATGAAACACTTTCATTGTATCATGCTTACCATGTATAATCATACCATACATGAAAAACTTGAAATTGATGAATACACTATTATTCACTTAGATTTCCAAATAATTTGACAATATCAAACTATCACCCTAAGTATCTCTAGGTAGTCTACACTTTATCAAGACTACTTCGGCACTGGTCACAAAATTTGTGACGGCCAAAACAATTAAGACAACGAAATACACTAACGAGACGCTAAGGTGACATATTTGACATCCAAAAATTTTTGGAAACCCAATTTCAAGAAAATCAGTTTGGCAAGCATACAACATCAATGTAACATATTTTTAATCACATTAAAAATGATCCAAGGCATTGGAACTGAGAAATACACAATCAATCATTCCAAACAAAACAGCTCCAACAACTTTCTCAAAACTGCCAAGCTCTGTCTTTTGCTCGAAAAATTCATTGAAACAATTTCAATAAATTCTGAGAAAATTAAAGAGGTTACAACATGTTTAAAAAATGCTCCATGAATTTTTTCAGGATTTATTTCCAACAAAAACTCAACCAACCTCAGAAACAAAACCAATGTTGAATCTGTGTTCCTCAACACAGTTATTCCCAGCAGCACACAATAAATTATCAAATAAATAGTAAATCACCTCGAAAACATTTTTTCATCCTCATAGACATTCATAAACATCTTAAAGACATGTATGTGAAAGAAAATACGAAAAAAAAATTTATATAATTTATTCTCGAATTTATAAGCATGCCTATTCAAGGAATGTGCACAAACACAGCAACTAGAACATTAGGGAATAAATTAGCAAAACCATATCAAATCACATTGATAAATTCTGATCTTCCACAGACATATTCAACAACATCTTATGAGCACATCTGGGAAAGAAAATTTTGAAAACAATATTTCTATACTGATTTCGAATTTAACATAGTCAACATGCATCATCGTCACAAGCAATAGGCAGTTCCAACCTAGTTATGATTTCTTCGTTATATACGACACAAGTGGCTGTGATACCACTGTAGGAAAATCCCGGTGTGTGCATCACATGCAAAAGGTGCGGAAAACAAAAATTTTTATTCCGGGACCTTCCCGAAAGCCAGGATCCATGTGTCTATATAACAATGTCAAACCATAACGACCAAAAGAGACCGTCTCTAACGGTATCCACGCAGAGATCGGAGAACCTAACCGGGGCAAACCCTTTGACCCGGGAATAGTTAGAATAAAGTAAAGACTGCTATATCTTACCTTTGTTCTTGGAGAGCTATGGAGAAGACGATGAAGAAGGAGCTTGGAGAGAGGAGAGAAGCTTGAAGATCGATGGAGAGCTTAAAGGAGAAGAACTCTTCTTTTCCTTAAAACCTTTCTGCCTATTTAAAACCAACGAACCTCTAGCTTCTTCTCACCCACTTCATTTGTCTTTAACATCATTAAAGACATTTAATGCTTATGGTGACAAGGCTTGTTCCACGTTAGCCTTCTCCTCTCCTTCTTCCACGTTAATGACATATATATATATATATATATATATATATATATATATATATATATATATAATGCTAAAGTGGTCCAGTCACACTGGGGTCGGTCCTACCGGCCTACCGGGTCCCGGTATGGAAAAACCATCGGAAACCTTTTTCAACAATATCGATGTCGCGATCTCATTGGGACATATCTCGATCTCATCGGGATCCATTTAATTCCATTGCTCTCCATTTATTGGATCTCTTTCCAAAACTATTTTACGAATTCTCCGAATCACTCTTATGCGTGTGACCCATTAGGTTCCCGGTTATGTTGGCCACTTAGATTAACACTTAATCTGAGCAAGTCATGAGCGGTATCTAGCAACACATCATGACCCCCAATTGACCGGAAAGTAATTGGTTTGACGAATGAACCTATATTCATCACGGACCATATCACGAACCTTTCCATAGACAATTACCGTGCAATTCGTCCTTTCACCATGCTATACCCCATTTGGTTATGAGTATGGGCAAAGTGTCAACTCTTACTAGACTGAGCACGTCAAATCTAGTCCACGTGATATCAGTTCTTGTCCTAGGACTCATTACTTTATATGTCACTGAAGACACTCTTCATGACATACATACTCCGGCCAGAGATTTCTAAGTAACGACCCTGACAAGAGGCCATGGGTATCATCTTTTGCTATCACAGAAGTGGTGAATCCTCTATTGGCTACTTAATTACCTTTGAATACCTCAAGCTGTACCTAAGCACCACCCTATGAGCGACCTCTGCAAGGCAACAAGGAATGGAGTCAAAGCACATAATTAGTATCCAAGATATCCTTGAGTACCTCAAGTCTAAGGATATTACCATTGCTATGATGAGATTATCACTGACATTAGAATAGGACATCCATGTGATGATCTCATAGCAAGTCATCCAATGTACTTACTACCTCTAGTAAGCATTCACATCTCAACCCTAAACATCTCATATTTACAGTTTCTGAGATCCACTACTTGATCAAATCAAGGAGCTTGAGATGTGCTAGTCTTTCTGGATTACCGATGTCCAGCCAAGAATCCTATGACTAGGATAATTTAGATACTGACATAATTGCACATGATAGGAATCTCAGTAGTATGATCACATCATAATTTCCTTAATGCTATGTCATATATCATGGACTTCATTAATTTGCTTATAGATCAATATACATTCATAAATAATGAACAACAAATTAATGAAATATGTCTTTTTTTATTTATTCATAAAGTATGTACACAACTTTGTACAAAACGCGCTAAAGGAGATTGCCTTTAGGGCACTACTCTATCAGTACTCAAATTTGCATTAACAACGAGTGGATAAGTACTATTGGGTCCTAAAAATTCATACCTAAGATTGTAGGGTAGGGGCTTTATTTCAACAGTTGGTGGCTCTTCTTGTTTTAAATCTGGTGTAGTGATTTGTTCTGACTACATAGGTTGTGCACTCCTCTGCACAGGTTGTGCCGCCAGCGTCTGCAGCAACTCTAAAATTTCTAGTTGATGGGTTCCTACTGTAATTGAATGCACTAGAAAAATTTTCAACAAATCATCAGGTTTAGACTTCCAAAATTGACTTCTAACCTCCTCGTCAACTTTATCAACTCTAAGACATGAATCTCCCTCATCTTTTTCCTTAATTTCCTTTCCTAAATTAAATTTAACTTTTTCCTCCCCAACTTTTAATGTCATTTTTCCATTCTTCACATTTATAATAGCTCCTGCAGTAGTAAGAAAAGGTCTCCCTAAGATAATGGGTATATTTGTATCTTCTTCCATCTTTAAGACCACAAAATCTACTGGGATAAAGAAATTCCCTACTTTCAAAGGTATATTTTCTAAAATACCTTGAGGGTATTTGATTGACCTATTAGCTAGTTGGAGGGAAATTGTAGTAGGCTTAAGTTCTCCTATATCAAGCTTTTGACATATAGAAAGAGGTAGGAGACTTAAACTTGCACCGAGGTTGCATAAAGCCTTATCAATGTTTGTGCTTCCAATTTGACAAGGAATGGAGAAGCTTCCGAGATCCCTTAACTTTAGTGGCAGCTTATTCTATAAAATGGCGTTGGACTCTTCTATCAATGCCACTATTTCACATTCCTCCAACCTCCTCTTATTTGAAAATATTTCCTTTAAGAATTTTGCATAGGTTGGAATTTGTGTGAGAGATTCCGTGAAGGAAATATTAACGTATAACTTCTTGAGTATTTCCAAAAATTTCCCAAATTGTTTGTCCAGCTGAGCCTTTTGAAAATGTTGCGGGAATGAGATGGGTGGCTTGTATGGAGGAGGTGGAGTGTATTTTTTAGTTTCAACATTTTTTGGTTCATTTTGGATAGGCTGTGCAGATGGGACAGAATTAGATCTTTCCTTACTTGCTGCTTTATCCTTGCTTTCCACCATCAGTTCTAAGATTTTTCCACTTCTCAAAATCACTGCATCCGTAGCCTCCTTAGGATTTTCTGGTCGTGCAGGCAATTTACCCTTATCCCATCTTAATGTACTAACTTGTTGAGCAATCTGAGTCTCCAACATCTTGTTGTGTATGGAAAGTTGATCTACCTTAAAACTAAGCTGCTGGATTAGTTCCACCATGGACTCCAAAGTTGGTTCCTGCTCTTGAGCTTATGGGGGTTATGGAGGGGTTTGAGGTTTTGCGTTTTGGAATCCTGGAGGACCCCTATTGAAGTTTTGTTGTTGGGATGGAAAGTGAGGTTGGTTTTGAGGGGAGGAAGAGTAGTAGGGCTGGTTTGAAAAATTTTGTGCCTGTTTGGGTTGTTGGGACCAAGAGAAATTGGGGTGGTTTCTCCACTCAGAATTGCATGTGTTGGAGAAGGATCCTCCTTGCAGTTTAGCTCCATAGTTACCACTAAATTAGCTTGCTCAACCACAATGTTTTGTTCATAAGCCTGAAAATCATACATGGGCTGTGCAAATTGCTGCAATTCATGCATAGGTTATGTGCTGCTTGCTGCCATCACATTAACCTTATCCATCTTATCCATTCTCTTTGTTAGGGCTTCAAATTTAGCGTTCATCATGGATAATGCGTCAACCTCAAACATTCCTGCAATCTTCATAGTCTCTTGCTTTAAATGCCCCCTGCTCCCACTCCATTGGTAATTATTCTGAGTAATCCTTTTTATGAGTGAATGAGCTTCATCTTCAGTTTTTGCCATAAAGTCTCCACCTGCAGCTACATCTATAGCACTTTTCATAACCGGAGAAAGCCTGTTGTAGAAAATCTGCGCAAGCATCCATTTCTGAATCCTATAGTGAGGGAATTTTCTTTGTAGCTCTTTGAATCTCTCCCATGCTTCATACATAGATTTATCTTCTCTCGGTAGGAAGGAATGCACTTCACCCCTTAGTTGTGCAGTTTTTCTTGTGGGAAAGTACTACGTTAGCAAAGCTTGGGATAACTCTTTCTATGTATTTATAGATCCAAGAGGTAGAGAGTATAGCCATTCACTTGCACGATCCCTCAAGGAAAAATGGAATAATTTGAGGTGAATTGCATCGTCAAATACCCATTCTTCTTCAACATGCTACATATCTAAATGAACTTCTCCAAATGAATGGGGGATTTTATGAAGAGTTACCTCCAAATTGGGACTGTTGGACCATTTGCACGAGTCCAGTCTTCAGTTCAAAGTTATTAGCTATAATTGGAGGTGTTGCGATGCTCGACTGGTAATCCTCAAAGTTCAGTACGACATGGCCCCGCATGGTTCTCTGATTTTGCCCACCATTCTGCATTTGTTTTGCCATTACTTGTCCACTTATAGTATCAACAAGTTCGGTTTTTATTTACGAGTTACTCTGCACAGATTGTGCTCTTTACTATCTCATAGCTTTTCAGAGTGCCTTAGCCATCTTTTCAATTTCTGGATCAAATAACAAGTTTTCTGCACTATGAGAATGTCTAATATATAGAAGGAATCACCTGTAAATCAAAAATAAAAAAGAATACTCTGAGTGAAGAAATAAACTCTGAGAAAAAAGTAAATAAAATGAAAATTAATAAAATGATAATGAAAAATAAATGCCCAAAGTGACTAAACAATTGGTCACTTAATATTGCCCAAAGGAAACTCCCCAACAATGGTGCCAAAACTTGTCCGAGGCCCCGCAAGTACGGGTCACGCAAGTAAATAAGAAAGTATAAGTATCGATCCATAGGGAGTTACTAAACAATTACTAGGCTAAAATCAATCACTTATTTGGGCTTATCACTCAAATGGTGATTATTGAGAAATTGATTAATGAATGAATTGCTAAAACTAATCCTAAAGCAAATAGAATAACCGCACAACTTATGCAGTATGAGCCTACAAGGAATAAATCAGATATGTAAAAGGTAGGTTTTAAAATTGGTTTCATGATCAACTTCTGATTATTCTCTTCTAGTTTATTCAATTTTTGTTCCCACTCCCGTACGTGAGATAGTCACCTGCGTCAAGTCTCCGGGTGTTGTGCGTCAAGTCTCTCCAAACACAGCAGCTACCACAGGCGTACCCCTGTCTCCAAGCGTGAGGTAGTCCTTGTTGCACGTACAGTCCTCGTTGCCACTACTCTCTATTTCAAAAACATGTCCCCCTGAAAATGTCCCTCTTCCCTCGAAATAAAAACCTAGCACATTAAAATATATTTCCTCTCAAAATGTCCCTAATCCACCATGTTTTGGACTTTTTGCTGCTTGCGTGTCTTTCTTTTCTATGTCGTTTTGGCTATCTAACCTATTGTTGTGCTGTTGTGTTTCTCCTTTTCTATTCACCTGCTGCAATGGCAACATCTTCGGTCTTATTTAAAGTCAAACTTCATGTTTTCTATGAAAAAACCAATAAAATAAAATAAATAACAAACTCAATAAAAATAAATAAATAAACCTAAAAATGTTACTAAAATGAATGAATGAATGTGCAAAATGAATGCAAATATGACCTAAATGCCTATATGAATTGGACTAAACAATATAATTAACAATCTTAACTTTAATAACACTAAAATATTATGAGCATTGGAAGTTAAGAAAATATTAATTTCATAAATAAAAAATTGTAAACCAAAAAAGTTATTTTAGAACAAAACTAAGTCTAGAAATGTACTTCAAACTTATAGAAAATATATTTTGAAGATGAAGGAGACATGTGGGTGTTTTATATCTCCTTTTTTATCTTGTGTCATGCATTTAGAATGAGAAAAAAAAAGAGTTGTTTTTCCAATATCAACTTAAATTAAACACAATTCTTTATATTACTTTATGACAAAGTTAGAGTGCATCTCTATTTATTCATAACCAAGTGTAAAATTAACTTCAATATTAAAAGTAGGAAATTAGATAAAAATTTTAAAAGAATTAATTTCATATAGAAAGTTTTGGTATTAAGGAAAGATGTGAAATTTTTAGAAATAAATAACTTATATTATTGATAAAATACAAAATCATTGTCTTAGTATATCCATATGTCTCAATCTTACTTGGGATGTACCACCAATACATTATAAGGAGATGATGGTCCTATGTCAAAGCTACCATCTACTTCTCTTTTCAGTAGTTAAGTTTTGATAATGATTCCTAGCTAGAAAAACTAAAGTAATATATGAAAGGATACTCTAGTAAATAAGTTCCACTTATATTGGTGATGCACCATGTAATATGTTATTTCCTTCATATAAGATATTTTGTAATCCCAATCTTTAACAACCATTAAATAAATAATAAATATTTCATAATTTTACAAAAGATATATTCATAATTTAATTTCTTATATGTTGCTAGGATTTTAAAAATCATTATATAATTATATATAAATTATAATTTTATTAAAATATGATACTTTAATTACTAATCATGAGATATTATCTATAATTTAAATATAATACATCACTCAATTCAAGATTCTCAATCATACAAAATAGGGGAACGTTTTCCTAAAATATAGCTTCAAGTTATAGCTAGTGTAAGAAGATTTCTTCTCTCACTACATTGTCTCTTCTATCAAGCAACTACTCACTACCTTCCTCCTAATTATGTTTCTTGATCCTTGTCTTTTTCCACTTTTTTTCTCCTTTTACCATCCTTCCTTTTCTATTTTAACATACTTCTTTATTTATCTCATGTTTGGCTTGCTTCCTCTAGCTTCAAGTTATGGCTAGTGTGAGAAGGTCTCTTCTCTTACTACTTTGTCTTTTATATCAAGCAACTACTTACTACCTTCCACCTGATTATATTTCTTGATCCTTGTCCTTTTTTAGTTTTTTCCCTTTTCCCCTCTTTCCATCTCTATTTTAAATTACTTCTTTCCTTCTATCTTATCTAGTTTTCTTCCTCTTTTCATTTTCTAACTTCTTTCCCCTTTTTCCAACTATCTATTATCCTACCCTCTTCTTTTCTATCTACTTGCCTCTTTTCTTAATCATATCCCTCATCACTTCTATTTCCCTACATTCTCTAAGCCCCTCATTTTTCTTCTATTTTGGTCTTTCTTACCTCTTATAGTCTTTCCACATTTTTCTACCTTATAACTTTTAATAACTAGTTTTCAAATTTTAACTCCCTTTATTTCCCTCTATCTCTTTTGATGGCGCTCCTCCTATTTAAACTTCATTCCCCCCCTAGGGGCCTTTGTTAAGGTTGTTCTAGCTTTAGCTCCATTAAAAACTCTCAAAATTATGCCCCTAACTAAAACTCACAAAATGTTGTCACTCAGACTACTGTTGTTAATGATTTGGAACTATCTTCTAGCTATAGAAAGACCTAGTATCAAGTTTTAAGGGATGATTCCTTAATTGGAAAGTTTTTTATTTTTCTTTAGTTGAAAAGGAGAGTCTATCCATTACTAACCTGCCTAAAGAAGAGCTACACCTGAAATCTGTAAGTAATAAAAGTCTTGACATTAAGGAAATTATGAGCATTCCAAATAATGCTCAGGTTGAACCCCACTTGGATCCTAAGAGCAACTGTAAGCTCAAAACTTAGAGAGTTGCTATAACCACTATACTAAAGCGCTTAAGACTTACAACTCATTGCTAAAACAGAAATCAAGAATTCATTAGTTATGTAATAAGGGTAAAAATTATAGTTACTTCTCTAAATTCATCTTTACTATAAGAAAGATTAACAACATCATGGACTTGGTGAAAGAAAATGGTAAGAGAATCTAATACCACAAGTATCTTTAAAAAGAGGCATTCTTCTACCTTTAAGAAATCATAAATCTCTCTAATAAGACCTACTCTTCTTTATAACAACCCTCCTTTTTCATGCCTTAGTCTATTACTAAAGCTTATTAGGTCCATCAACTCTAGTGATATAGAGTGTTATCTAAAAAGCATCATCTTTAGCAAAGCTCCTAGTCTTGATGGTTTGACTACTTTCTTCTTTAGGAAAGCATGTAGCCTAGTTATAAATCAAACTATCAGTATAGAATTGGAGATCTTTAACTCTAGTAAACTTCTTAAGAAATTTAATAAAACTCACATTTCACTGCCTCTCAAAAAGCTTAACCTTAATTCTCTTAAAGATTTTATGCCAATATCCTACCATAATACAATTTACAAAATTGCTTCCAAAATCTTAACCATTTGACTGAATTTTGTCTTAAAATCATCAAGCTATAATTGTCAAGGAGCCTATATTAAGGAAAGGAATATAGGTAACAACATTCTTACCAATAGTTGTTCAAAAGACACCAAATGAAGGATTTTCCTAAAAAAAATTATTTTCACAAGGCATTTTACTTAATTAGTTAGGATTTCATATTAATCTTTGAAGGTTTTTAGTTTTCCCCTTAAATTCATCAATTGGATTGAACGATGCATCATAACTACTTTATTCACAGTCGTGATAAAAGGGAAACCATCTAAGGTATTCAAATATGGGAAGGGAGTAAGATAAGTTGATCCATCCTTTGCTAAATAAGTGATTTTTTTCCTATCTTTTACTGATGGTCTTTTGCAAGACTAATGTCACAAATTATTAATTGAGATTCTAAAATGAAATTGTTGAAAGAAAAGGGACCTCATCCTCTTCATGGGTACTCTCAACTAGTGTATATATTCCCCTTAGAGAGAAAGGAATATTAGAATCTTTATCAAATAAAAAAGTCTAGACATAAGGAGCTTCTTCCACAACTTTATTTCTTGGACAAGAAAAATTGTTTTCCCTAGCTCTGATAATAAGCTTTTCATTGTCAACATGGATAAGAGTTGGTGGCTTAAGCATTGAGCATGGCTAGTCGATGGTGTTAGAGAAGTAAGTGTAGTCTAAAAAGGAAAAAAACTAGTTTCCACTGCTAAAAAAGAATTTGATCAAGTGAAAATTTAGATGTATAAGCTAATATGAAGCTAACATTATGACCACTCTACATTCACTTAATTGAGTTTACAAGATTTTATCTGCATAGTTTTGGTAGATGGTCTTTCTATTGAGACATCTAAGTTATTATCTATTACTTTTGATGTAATCTCTTAAGGAACCGTTCCTAGGTTCATAATACAAGTTTTAACTCCCTCAAAAGCTTTATTCTTTCATACATTTTCTTTAAGTTTTAGAAGATTATAAAAAAGATGCCTAAATATGCCCCAAACCATAATGAGGTTAAATAAAATGTATTCTAACAATATAAAGTTATGTAATACAAAAGGATGAAAAACCTTTTGTGTACAAATATAGTTTAAAGTATTGTATTCATTAGTTTATAATGTTAATAACAAATGGAATGTCTTCACGTTTAATGGATATGTCCATTTAAATGAAAAACTAACAGAGACAATATTTTGAATTGGGAATTAGGTTGTACAAACTTTGAAAGATTAGTCAAATAATTGAAATTTATAAGAGGTTAGACACTAAATTAAAAAAAAAAAAGCTTAGGCACTTTTGAATTTGTTTTCCTAAAATATAGCCTTTATATTGGGTTATAAAAATAAATTTAAAATTTTTATAGAAGCTTATGGAGAAAATGAATTTAGTCCTATGTTTGAGTAAGTGCTGCCAACTTTTATTTTATTATACCTAATTTAACATGGTAAAACTTCACTCATCTTTCATCAATGACTAAAAGGCTAAACTAAAACCTTTAATTATATTCTTACTAAAAATAATTCATTTAATTGTTAAATGAATTATGAATTGCCTTATTTAGAAATATAATTCATTTAATTATTAAATGGATGAGAAAGCACCAACCTTGTTATATCTAGGTCTTCTGGTCTCAACAATAAGGCTTACCACCATCGAATGCACTCAAATTGTAGAGAAAATTCAAAGAAGAATAGGCTTCTAGGGGAATAAATTACTATCTTTTGTAGGGAAATTCTAACTTATCAAATATGTTCTTAGCTTATTGCATAGCTATTGGAGCTAACATATATTCCTTACCAAAGGGGTCATTAAGGCAATAGAAAGTATACTCAAAAACTTCTTGAGGAATCAATTGATGGGAGTTAAAGGAAGTCAAAAAATTAAATGGACTAACTCTACCCAAAAGAAAAAGGACTCAATATTACTTCTGTTAAACTCACAAACCAATCCATCATATTGAAGCAATTATGGTGGATTATCAAAGATAGAAAATATATACGGCTAAGGTGGATCCATTCCTGCTTTCTTAAAGTGAGAAGCATCTAGGTTGTATGTATGTCTCCAAGTAATTCATATTTTCTTAATCAATTACTACACCTAAAAAAATCTTGTACAGGACTATATGACTTGCACCATTGGCAGTGGAAAGTTAATTTCCTTAGGGTTCAATAATTAGACAGGCAAAGGAACTCTTATCCATGCACAACAACTGTACAAAGCTCCTATCGATCTCCATCTGCATACTAAAATGGAATCCTTCATCAATAGTGATAGTTGGCATTTTCCAAAGAACCTCAGACACTTGCAACCTTCATATCCTCCCTCAATCAACATACGAGATATTAGTTTAATAAGCCTACCCACCTCCGATCATAAACTCATAAGGGACCTATTACAGGTGAGGAAACCTAAAGTAGGATGGCATCGAATCATCTAGCAAAAAATTATCCCCCTTTAAGAATATCCTTTCTGTTATGGCTCACTATATAAGCTATATTAAATAGAACTGATCGACTTAGTTACTTGAACATCAATACCTATTGTCCCTTCTGTTTAACTCAGGAAGAAACATGAGATCATTTATTTTTCACGTGTGAGAGGACTCATTGGGTTTGGAGAGCTATTCAACTGAGTTGCCAATGGCATAATCAATTTACTACTTTCTTCAGTGTTGACCAATGCCTAGCTACTCAAAGAACTCCCATAAAGTTACCTCATATCGTAGCTGTTAGTATGTGTGTTCAGACTACATGGAAAGAATGAAATTTTAAGAGGTTTGAAGTCAAGTCCAAACATATAGATATTCCCATCTCTAAAACTCTTAACATCATCAAAGAAAACTGAATCCTTGGTAGCTTCAACCTTCTCTAGTTATTAATATGGTATTCTCCTTATATGTATTTGATTAGTTTAAAAACATTACACTTCCCTAGTGTCAAAGGGTATCACCCTAGGCCCTCTTGTAAGCTTTATTTTCATTCTTTATTAATACTATTCCTTCTTTCCTTTTTCGAAAAAGAAAAGAAGTTAGCACTAACATTCCTCTTTTAGCCTTTCGACAATCATTCTAAACGGTCACATTTTCATATCCCATTCAATATAAGTACATGCACGTTTATATTTTCTGCCCCGCTTTAATATCAATTTTAATATTTTCTTAATTTTAATATCTATTCATTAAATCCTTTTATTAGAAAAATATCGTATTAAGCAGTAAAAATGGAAGATATTTTTTCTTCATGTTTTCAATATGTTAAGATGCATACAATTTTCAAATTTTGAAAATGAAAATTTGCATAATATATGTTAACACGATAAGATGAATAGCGTATAAATTTTTTATAAATTCATTAAACCACTTACGGTTATTTTGAAAATTATTAGCATAATTTTGCAAAAATATTTATAACCTCAAACAAAATTTGAAAATAAAATATAAATATGAATTAACGTGCAATTTATTATAACAAGATTGATAAGATTAAAATTGTTGACATTTATGCTTTTGATTATTTTAATACTAAAATGAAAGTCCAATCTTGTTTATAATATCATTATTTTCAAATAAAATCTTTTAAAATTAATGGTTTCAAAATAATTTAAAATAAATTATCCCTTTTTGCAGTATTTTTAAATTATTAAAAATATAATAGTGAATGGTGCAATAATTGTTTCATAACGCACTGCAAGTAGCGTCTTCTTCTAGTTAATCGATTATCGTTTTGATTTTCTTTTGACATAATTTGCTTACTGAACATTCCACGCACCCCGCCCTAAATAGAAATTTGATGATAACTTCTTCAGGGAAATATATTCGCATCCTTTGATTTTGTTGTGTTGGACCATCGCATCACTCGAAAACGAATAAAAGTCATTGGTGCTTGCAGTTCGTAGCATTGGAATTTAACCTTTATTCCAAAAATGGAATGCACTTTGCCAATTTTGCCTTTACTTCAAAGAATCTGCATCCAATTTTTATCGTAATTACCCACTTTAAACCATCAAAGCAAAAGTTCCAATTTAGAAAAATGTTAAAAAAACAAAGTAAGGAAAAGATTTTGAAACCACTGTGGACAGCAACGATAATGATACTATTTGTTAATTCTGATAATTTGTCCGCCAATTTAGACACTTAACGTCCTATTATATACATTAACGTTTTAACACAAAAATAGTTATATATATATATAACTATTAAAAGGCGCTTTTTAATGTTGAATTTTTTTTTCAGTAGGTGTTTGCGAGTTATCTGTGGCGAGTGTTTGCGGGTTATCTGTGAGATCAATTTGTCAAGATTGTCCTTTTTGGTTATGGGTGACGCGGCCGAACCCATGACCTCAAAGTTTTATAACTTCTACACGCCGCCTCTTATCATTTGGCTAGAATGACTCGATGGTGAGGCGCCCACATAAAGTGGAATAAACCTTGAGGTCATGGGTTCGAGCTGCTGGCACCCACCCATGACCAAAGAGGACAATATTGATAATTGATGCCATCTTAACCTCAAGAACACTCGCCAAAAGATAACTCGCAAACACCTACGTGTAAAATCCAACACATACAAATCATATAATGCAACCTATGTACAGATTATAGTCTTGTAGTTACTGAAGTAGTTTAGCTAGTTACTGATGTACAGATTATTAATCTTGTAATTACTGCAGTAGTTTTAGCTAGTTACTGTTAGTTACAGTTGGATAATTCAGTAGAGTAGTTACTACTTTTGTACAGACGCTATTTAAGCTTCCATTTTGAGCTTTATTAGATTATGAGAAATATAGAGTAAGAAGTGATTGTTCTCTCTCAAATAACTCTATCGTAATTCTTCATATGGTATCAGAGCCATAACCGTTTCATGCTGTTGATCTAAGACGTCGGACTCTTGATCAGAAAACGGTTTTCTTTCAAGAATTGCAGTTTTGCGATGACGACAATCCTCAAGAAGGAGTCAGATAATCCAGGTGCATGCCTCGTCACTACTCCTCTGAATGGTTTCAACTACAGAACATGGAGTACATCTATGAAGAAAGCTCTTGCCGCTAAGCACAAACTTGGTTATATAACTGGCAAGATACAAATTCCAGCTGAGGATGCGGAAGATTACGAGGAAATTATGAGTGGAAATGCAATGGTGGAGTCTTGGATTTTGAATTCATTGACCAAGGATTTGCACGATGCATTTCTTTATGTGTCTTCTGCCAAAGATCTTTGGGATAAACTTGCAAATCGGTTCGGTGATTCTATCGGACCTCAAGAATATCAAATCGAAGGAAATAGGTAGTATTTCGAGGTAACTCTAGTCTTTCCATGTATTATACCAAACTATGCAAATGTGGGATGAACTGCAGATGTATCATACATTCCCACAATGCATTTGTGGATGTTGCACTTGTGATGTTTCCGCAAGATTATGCGGCTCAATGATAATGCAAAATTATTCGCTTTTAATGGACCGAATGATTAAATACAACCATGTCAAGAACCGGATCCTTATGATGGATTCTTATCCTAATATTGATAAGGTGTATTCAATCTTGATGAATGTGGAAAGGCAAAACAGTTTCCGATTCTTTTGGGAGATAATGTATGAAATGCTCTTATGATTGGCTCGAGGACGGTAAAACTTACAATTTAGGAAAAGGAATGGAAAGAAAAGGATTGGAAAGTCGATAAAGAGGATAAGAAATGTTCGTTTTGCAAAATAGATGGACACACTAAGGATACATGTTTTAAGTTACATGGTTATCCCGAGTGGTACATTGATCTTAAAAATCGCACTCAATGTAAGAAGATTAGTGGTAAAGCAGGCAAAGTTAACTTGGCAGAGACACCTTTGGAGGTCAGTGAAGATGATACTGGAGGGTTAAGTATGAGGGAAATCATTCAACAGGAGTTATCGAGGTTGATGAAAGATCAACAAACGTTGCCTACCATGGAGAAAGTGAACTTTGGAGCAGAGTTTGCAGGTAATATTTCTGCCCTTGAAAAGAAATTAGGCAATCAAGACATAAAGAACTTCAGTTGGATAGTGGATACCGGGGCTAGTGTCCATATTTCGTAATGCTAGCTTGTTTCATAAGCTAGTTCGCAAAAAGGCTTCAACAGCTTAGTTTACCGATGGTACGATCAAGAAAGTTAGCGTGATGGGAGAAATAAGACTTAGCAAGGATATTGTATTGACACATGTTTTTTATGTTCCGAGTTTCAAGTATAATTTGTTATCCGTGAACCGGATCTTACAACATGGTGATGGAGTTTTCACTTTCTATTCTTCCTTCTGTGTTTTACAGGACCAGAACTTTAAGAGTGTCTTAGCTGTGGGGAGAGCTGTTGGTCATCTATATTACCTTACAGCAGAATCTTTTCATAAGGATTTGTTGACTACTGCTTCTGTTTCTTTGAGACGAAATGCAATTGATGTTGTTACTTGTTGTTTGAATAACGATGTGAAATATGTAAACAGAGTTAATGGTGTTGACTCTACAGCATTATGGCATCAACGATTAGGACATCCCTCTTTTGATGTTGTATAGAAGTTTCCTTTCATTAATAAAAGGATGAGTAATCTGAGATGTTGTTTGTGATGTTTGTGCGAGGCAAAACAAACTCGATTACCATTTTCCATTAGTGCGAGTCATAGTGATAAATTTTTGAATTACTCCATGTTGATGTTTGGGGTCCATATAAGCCGTCTTTGATCGGTGCCTTTTATTTTCTCACCATAGTTGAAGATTGTAGTCGCATTACTTGGACTTTTCTTATGCAGAGTAAGGATCGGGTTGGTTCTATTTTGCGAAATTTTTCTTATTGGTACAAACCCAAAGATGGTTACCGTTAAGATTGTTCGGACGGATAATGGGGTGAGTTTATTGGATATAATTGTCGTGTGTTTATCGATCATGGTATACAACATCAGCGATCTTGTGTTTATACTCCACGTGAGAATGGTAGAGTTGAGAGGAAGCATCGCCATATTCTTCAAGTAGTCGAGCTTTGTTGCATCAAGCTCACATGTCGAATAAGTTTTGGGCGGTTAAGCTATTCTTCATGCTACGTACTTGATAAATAATCGGCCCTCTGCTATTTTGGAATGGAAGACTCCTTATGAAGTTCTGTTCGGCAAACCTCCTGATCTTGGTCATTTGAGGGTGTTTGGTTGCTTGTGCTATTCCACGGATCCTAAGCCGAAAAAGGATAAGTTTGCTGTAAAAGCTTCTACATGCCTTTTTCTGGGTTATGTTGCTGGAGTCAAGGGTTATAAAGTTTATGACGTAGACACAGGGAAAGTTTTCGTCTCTAGGGACGTTATTTTTCATGAGACTTTATTTCCTTGTGCAGGGAATTTATTTGCGGATACGGACACACCTATCCCTTCTATTCCTGTGTTGACTGAGGGTGTGGATGTCCATTGTCCACGTGTTACTCCAAGTGGGGGAAACACAGATCTTGAGGAGCCTTGGGTGGCGCGTAGGGACGCAGATCTTCAAGTGTCTCGTGTAGCACGTCCGGATATGCGTCCAGCTGTGGATACTCAAATCTCTCCATACTCCGACGAGCCTCATAGGGCACACCCAGTGCCGGATGTGCTTCCCGCTGTGGTGCATTGTTCTTCTCCTCTTCCTGCTGGTCGTCGAAGTAGCCGGGTGAAGAGGGCTCCATCATGGTTGTCCGATTATGTGGTGAATCACACCCTCGACGTCAACGCCGAACAGCGTACTTCGCCTCATCTGCCCAGCACCTTTCCCTATTCCGTTCCTGCTGGGTTGTCTGCGGATATGGTGGGGTTTCTCGGTCATATCGATGTTGCAAAGGAACCTAGAAATTTCCGTGAGGCTTGTCATGATGTTAGATGGGTTCAAAGCATGGATTCCGAGTTGGGGCGCTGGAGAGGAATCATACTTGGGAGCTTACTACATTGCCTTCTGGGAAGACTGCGATTGGGAGTAAGTGGGTCTATAAGTTGAAATACAAGCCGGATGGGACGATCGATAGGCATAAAGCTCGTCTGGTGGCTAAGGGATACAATCAGATTTATGGAGAGGATTACTATGATAGTTTTTCACCGGTGGCCAAGGTCGTCACAGTGCGGATTTTACTGGCTATTGCGGCGGCTCGAGGATGGGGATTGTATCAATTGGATATAAATAACGCATTTTTACATGGCTATCTTGATGAAGACGTTTATATGGTACCGCCAGAGGGTTATACTGCCGCACGTGAAGGTCAGGTATGTAAGCTTGTGCGGTCTTTGTATGGGCTTAAACAAGCCTCGCGACAGTGGAACGCGGAGCTTACAGGTTTTCTCCTCAATTTTGGTTTTCAACAGAGTGTCCATGATCATTGCTTGTTTGTGTTCTGTGAGGATGATTGTTTCTTAATGCTACTGGTATACGTGGATGATCTTCTTGTAAGTGGGAATTCTGTTGTTGTTATTAATCGGCTGAAATCTGCCTTTCATGAGAAATTCACCATTAAAGATTTAGGGGAGGCTAAGTATTTCCTTGGTTTGGAACTCATTCGTGATCATACTGGTATTTTTATGAATCAAAGAAAATATGTGTTAGATTTGCTAACGGATATGGGTCTTCTTGCATCTAAGCTTAAACATGTGCCTTTCCCGAGGGGTGGTAATTTACAGGATGACAGTAGCCCTTTATTGGAGAATCCTCAGACGTTTCGAAGCGTAGTTGGGAGATTGTTATATTTGGGATTTTCGGACGGATATTACTTATCGTACAGCAGCTTAGTCAGTTTTTACAATCTCCACGTGAGGTTCATCTTCATCATGCGATGTATGTTCTGAAGTATCTAAAAGGTAACCCTTCTTTAGGTCTTCATTTCCCTGCGAATTCGGATTTATCTTTACAAGCTTTTTCAGATGCGGATTGGGCTACTTGCACTTTAACAAGAAAGTCTTTAACTGGTTTTTGTGTATTTTTGGAGCGAAGTCCGATTTCCTGGAAAACTAAACGACGATCATCGTCTCTGAGCTCAAATGAGGCGAGTATGTGGCTATGGCTTCGGCTGTGTGTGAGTTACAATGGATTAGTTATTTGCTTGCTGATTTGAAGGTTCCAGCTTTGCCAATTCCTTTTCATTGTGACAATAAATCGCCATTCATATCACCAGTAATCCTGTGTTCCATGGCGGACAAAACACCTTGACATTGATTGTCATGTTGTTCGGAATTTGTATAAACAGGGTTTTATTTCTCTGCTTCATGTGGCTTCTTCTTTGCAGATTGCGGACATTTTTACGAAGCCTCTTCCTTCGCCTGTTTTTCATCGTTTGTTGTCCAAGTTGGCTTTGATTGATTTTTATCAAAGTCCAACTTGAGGGGGGGATGTACAGATTATAGTCTTGTAGTTACTGAAGTAGTTTAGCTAGTTACTGATGTACAGATTATTAATCTTGTAATTACTGCAGTAGTTTTAGCTAGTTACTGTTAGTTACAGTTGGATAATTCAGTAGAGTAGTTACTACTTTTGTACAGACGCTATTTAAGCTTTCATTTTGAGCTTTATTAGATTATGAGAAATATAGAGTAAGAAGTGATTGTTCTCTCTCAAATAACTCTATCGTAATTCTTCATAACCTAAACAAACTATTATACAATATGCGAAATTCATACTTAAGGTAAAAACACACAATTCTCACCACACTTAAATAACACATTGTCTTCACTGTGAAAAGGGCACACAAACACACATAAAGGGAAAATAAAAACCATAATATACAAAAACCATAAGAAAAAAACACTAACAAAAATGAAAAGAAAGGGTTAGAACATGAAACTATCAAGGTGATTGAGGTAGTGATGGTGTCGGAGGTGGAGTCCCAATGAGCTTGACACTAAGTTGGGTTCCTTTTCTTAAAATTGATTCAAGAGAATAAGAGAATTAGCAATCTAAACC
This sequence comes from Erythroxylum novogranatense, assembly GCA_029891385.1. NCBI lineage: Eukaryota > Viridiplantae > Streptophyta > Magnoliopsida > Malpighiales > Erythroxylaceae > Erythroxylum > Erythroxylum novogranatense. The sequence goes on along the minus strand of CM057233.1, from coordinate 32,575,017 downwards.
ATTCAAAACTTATTTTATAATTTAAAACAAATTTGACTAAACAACAACTTAAATCTAACCACTAAACATGCTAATTTGAGGTCATTAGCTTAACCTTACATCCTAGGAAACTCAGCTAGGATCAATTATAAATGGCTTGTTTCTACCCTTCTCGTTCAACATTAATTTTGTAGCCTGTGAATAAGCTACAAATTGCAAGATAATAAGAAGAACAGAATCTATCAAATTAAGGAATCCTAATAAGCTTAGTAATGTCCTTTTTGACAACAAACAGTCAAGAAAATAGGGAATAATGAAACTCCAGGAAGTAGCAACGTCGGGACTTGCTTCTTCTTCCTCTTCTTCTTCTCTATCTCTTCTTTTCTCTCTCTCTTGAAATATTCCACACAATCATGGCTCCCTATATTAGCTTCTATCATAATCTTGGAATATTCCACATAATCATGGCTCCTTGCTTTTACTCGTGTCCCTCGGCTATTTCCTGGGTCTTTTCTGAATCTCCTCCAATTGCCCTAAAACATCATCAAACACATCAAGGCCCAACAAAGCAAACTACTTCGAGGGATTTTGTTTAGAGGGAAAGGCCTCTAATTATAGGATTACTAGAAAATAAAATAAAACTAGACAATGATGGTAAGTTAAATTTGGGTTCTAGTTGATAGATGCTTACATTACAAGAAAATTAAGAATTAGCGATGGAAAATTACCGACGGAAAATATACTATTGCAAATTATTTGCGAAAAATTTATTTTCATTGGTAAAATTGACGGAAAAATTTTTGTTTAGCGACGATACTAATATCCGTCGCTAAATATGGAGGGAAGCAAGAATTATTGACAAAAAATTAGCGACAGAATATAAATCATTGCAAATTACCGACGGAAAATCTATTTCTGTTAGTAAAATTGATGAGAAAATTTATTAATTAGCGGCGGTACTAATATCTGTCGCTAAATATCGAGGGAAGCAAGAATTAGCAACTGAAAATTAGTGACGAAAAATATACCGTTGCAAATTACAAATGAAAAATTCAATTTTGATGATAAAATTGACGGAAAAATTTATTAATCAACGGAGGTACTAATATCCGTCGTAAAATATGGAGGGAAATAATCCTGACAAATTTTGCGAAAGACTTTAACAATATAATAAGATTACCGTCGGTAAAGGACTTAGCGATTTTTTAAGATATCCGTTGGTAAAAAAGCGGAAATTATTAATGGAATAAAAATTTTGGGTTTATATACATAAATTTTCATAGGTAATTCCGTCGTTAAATTCTTTTTAAATTTAAACTCACTCGACATCTCCCTCCCACCTACGTCTTCTTCTTCCTTCTTCCTGCATCTCTTCTTCGGTTTTCTTAGAGTCTCTTTCTCTGTTGTGGACTCCTTTTCTGCTCGTCGCTATTGTCTTCTCCGACCATTGTCATCGTGTCCTTCGGTGGAGGTATTTTTGCAACTACTGTCATATATTTTTTCATATATTGGATGAAAGTTAATTTTGATATTTATTATTTTCGTTTATTTGTGTATTAACTTTAAGGTATAAATGTTAGTGATAGAAGGGATAAGATGTGATTTTAGTTGTAATGTTGGGATAAATTTATGATGTATGTAAGGTGTTTGATGAAATGTCTGTTCTTTGAAAAAATGATTTCAATTCTTTTTTTCAGTTCTTTTTAGTATGAATTGCATTATTTCAGTTCTTTTACTTGAAATAATGAAGTTTTCTCCATGGTAGCTTCCAGAGAAACTAAACACTTTGCAGATAAAATTTAAAAAATAATTTTTAACAAATTTATCAATGGAAAAAATTTCCGTTAGTAAAATATATTGGATTTACCGACAGAAAAAAAAATTCCATAGTTAATTATCGACGAAATAACCAAATCTGTTGGTAATTTTCTGACAGAAAAATCTTCTCCTTCAGTAAATTTACTGATTGAACAAAATAACCATCGGTAAATTTACCGACGATCATTTTATACCGTCGGCAAATTTACCAACGGTATACAAAATTTTTATTGGTAAATTTACCAGTGGCCATATCACCAGCGACTTTTTCTACCAGTAAATTCTGTCACTAAATGAGCTTATCGATAACATGTGTACAAATTCTATCGGTAATTTTTGTCGCTAAACTCCATTTTTCTTGTAGTGTTACAAACCATTCACATCATATTCTTGGTCGAATTATTGTATCTTATAATGTTGACGAACTCAAAATCAAGCTCTAAAATATCTTTTTTATATGACAACACTGATATCATCTCATCCATCATCTATGCTAATAATTTTGGTTTCCAACAAGCAATATTATAGTCTGATTTATTAACTCTCAGCATAAATATTTGATAACCTTGGATTTTATTTGGTGAGTTCAACTCTATATTATATAGGTCTAGGGTTAATGGTAACTATAACCTTTGAAATTTTTCTGAAGATTTAAAGATCTATGTAGATCAACTGGATATGACAGATTGGAAGTATGTTGGGCATAAATATACATGGTCCAACAAATAAAGCTCACATTGGTTCATTCAAAAGAAGCTTGATCGTGCCTTGGTCAATGGCAACTGACTATCTCAATTACCCAATAGCATTGCCACATTCCTTGACCCTCTTTTCTCAAATCATACCCCAGTCAGGGTTTCATCTATTTCAATCGTTTGCTACGAAGTTCCCTTTCACGTTTAACAGTCACTTGGCCAAAGCAAGTAGTTCATTAATGTCCAAAAAGTGAAGGAAATCAAGAAAGAACTAAAATCCCTGCATTCCTTCAGAGGCTTCACTGAACAATCTGTTTCTAAAGCCAAGGAAGAACTCATTAGAATTTAGCGTAGTCTTGCATTATACCCTTATGATCCATAGCTATTCGCTAATGAAAAACAAGCCCTCTCTCACTAAAAGTTCACAGTTCAAAATCACAACTCATTCCTCCAAAAATCATGGGAAATTACAAGCCTCTTTGTCAAGAAAGCAGTGAAAGAATTTTTCTCTAATGGAATCCGTCTCAAGGAAATCAATAAAACATATCTTTCTTTAATTCCGAAAAGCGAAAACCCCACATCTTTTAGTGATTTCAGACCAATCTCTTGTACAAACTTCCTCTAAAATTATTTGGAAGATGCTCGCAACAAAACTACAAAAAGCACTCAACCCAGTCGTCAATGAAAATCGGGGAGCTTTCATTTGTAATAGGCAAATTGGTAATAATGTAATGATTGTGCAAGAGCTAGTCCAAGGTTATTAGCGAGTGAAATCAACTCCAAATTGCACCATTAAGATTTATTTTTATAACGCATTTAAAAGTGTTCGATGGAGCTTCTTATGGCAGATATGGATTCCCAGAGATAATCATTCCAAATGGTCATACTTTCAAATCCCTTTCAATATAAGTACATGCATGCTTTTATCTTCTACCTCGTTTTAATATCAATTTGAATATTTTCTTAATTTTAATATATATTAATTAAATCATCTTTATTCGAAAATATCATATTAAGCAGCAAAAAATGGAGGATATTTTTGTTTATGTTTTCAATATTTTAAGATGCATACAATTTTCAAAATTTTAAAATGAAAATTTGTATAATATATGTTAATACGCAAAGATGAATAGTGTCTAAAATCTTTTATAAATTCATTAAATCTTTTGCAGTTAATTTCAAAAATTATTAGCATAATTTTTCAAAAATATTTATAAGATTTAAACCTCAAACAAAAAGAAAAATAAAAATTAAACTATGAATTAACGTGCAATTTATTATAACAAGATTGATAAGATTAAAATTGTTGACATTTATGCTTCTGATTATTTGAATACTACAAACGAAAGTTCAATCTTGTTTATAATATTATTAGTTTCAAATAATTTTTTAAATATTGGTTTCAAAATAATTAAAATAATAAATAATCCCTTTTTACATTATTTTTGAAATTATTAAAATATAATAGTGAATGGTGCAGTAATTGTTTCATAACGCTTTGCAAGTAGTGTCTTCTTCTGGTTAATCTATTATTGTTTTGATTTTCTTTTGACATAATTTGCTTATTGAGCATTCAACGAACCACGCCCGAAATAGAAATTTGATGATAACTTCAATAAATTCTCCAGTTCTCCAGTTCTCCAGTTCGTATCCCTTGATTTTGTTGTGTATGGACCACCGCATCACTCAAAAACGAATAAAAGTCATTGGTGCTTGTAGGAATTTAACGTTTATTCCAAATATGGAATGCACTTTGCCAATAGTGCCTTTACGTCAAAGAATCTCGATCCTACTTTTATTGGTGCTTGTAGTTCGTAGCATTGGAATTTAACTTTTATTGCCAGTGGTGCCTTTACTTCAAAGAATCTGGATCCAACTTTTATTGTAATACCCACTTTAAAACACCAAAGCAAAAGTTCCAATTTAGAACAAATTTAAAAAAAACAAAGTAAGGAAAAGATATAATGTTACTGTCTGTAAAATAGATATATATATATATATAGTAAAAATAGAGATCTTTTAATTTCAAATTCATCAATACATGATTTGTATATTTCAAATGATATCAATATTTCTTAGACTTAATTAAATTTGTATAATTAGGGTCAGGAATATTTTAAATCTAAAATTTACTTAACTGTGTAATAATAATAAGTTTAAAAATGTGTGTATTATGAAATAAATTAAAACATAAATTTTATTAATTTAATTTTATTAAATAATTAGAGGAATATCTCTCAAAATAAAATCCACATCTTCTTTACTTCGTCCTTTAAGAAATTACACTTGTAATAATAAAATCACATAACATTCAATTAATTGATATGGCCACTTGAACACGGAAATATTGCCATTTATCCTCTTGTAAGAGTTATCATCAACATCTTTATTGGTTTATTGTTGTTTTTGTCTAAGAAATAGAGTTCTTGTTTATTAAGTATATATACTAAGAGCGATCGGATGGACGACCACGCAATCCATCCCAGTCGTCCATTTAATCTAACGGCTTACATTCTCTTTCTTCTGTTTATTGAAATATACACGCAATCTTTCTTCTGTTTATTGAAATATACACGCAATCTTCTGACCCAAATATTTTGTCATTTTGTCTAGATATGCACGCAATCTTCTCGAGCGGTTGTCACGCTGCCGCTTATGATGACTATTTAAAGAGCGAAGAGCGAAAATAGATCTCTGTCTTTGTTTTTCCTCTCCGCCATTGCTTTCTGTGCTTTTCCATTCTAGCCGTGGTTGTCGTAGTGTTGTTGGTGTCGAGACAATCTAGCACGTGACGCCTAGCATAAGGTTGGCGCGCTTGTGACTATTTAAAGAGCGAAAATAGACCGCCATTGCTTTCTGTGTTTTTCCATTCTATTTGTAGTTGTTGTAGTTTGTTGTTGGTGTATCGTCTCTGTTTGCGTTGTTCTTAACTTGTAAATCTTCTTAAAGTTTTTTTGTTTTGTTGTGTATACAGATGAGGAGATTTATCATAAATTGCAAAACGCTACTTCACCACCGCATCCTCTTTCTCATCTACTTTAATCTGAGCTAGCACGTTAACTTTAGCATAAGGTTGTTCGATTCATCGAGTTTCGTTGTTGTTGCCGTCATTGTTGTTGCTGTCCATCGTTGTTGTTCGCTCACAATGAGACTTGGATATGACGAGATTTATCGTGTTGTCATGTTTCCATGGGTAAGACAGATGGCTCGAATCTGAAGATGTTGTAACCGCATCGTCTCAGAAATCTTCTTAAAGCTTTTTTTGTTTTATTGTGTATGATGAGGAGATTTATCATAAATTGCAAAGTCGCTACTTCACCACCGGCATCCTCTTTCTCATCTACTTTAATCTGAGCTAGCACGTTAACCTAGCATAAGGTTGTTCAGTTACTGAGTTTCGTTGTTGTTGCCGTCGACTGTTGTTGCTGTCCATCGTTGTTGTTGTTCACTACAGACTTGGATATGACGAGATTTATCGTGTTGTCATGTTTCCATGGGTAAGACAGATGGCTCGAATCTGAAGATGTTGTAACCGCATCGTCGTAAATCTTCTTAAAGCTTTTTTGTTTTATTGGTATGCAGATGAGGAGATTTATCATAAATTGCAAAGTCGCTACTTCACCACCCAAGCATCCTCTTTCTCATCTACTTTAATCTGAGCTAGCACGTTAACTAGCATAAGGTTGTTCGATTCTTGAGTTTCGTTGTTGTTGCCGTCATTTGTTGTTGCTGTCCATCGTTGTTGTTCGCTCTACAATGACTTGGATATGACGAGATTTATCGTGTTGTCATGTTTCCATGGGTAAGACAGATGGCTCGAATACGAAGATGTTGTAACCGCATCGTCGTAAATCTTCTTAAAGCTTTTTTGTTTTGTTGTGTATGCAGATGAGGAGATTTATCATAAATTGCAAAGTCGCTACTTCACCACCGGCATCCTCTTTCTCATCTACTTTAACTGAGCTAGCACGTTAACCTAGCATAAGGTTGTTCAGTTACTGCACGTCGGATCTTGTTATCTCATCGTCTCGGTTTGCGAGATGCTTTTTGTTTTGGTGTGTACAGATGTTTCCCCACTTTCGTTGTTGTTGCCGTTGACTGTTGTTGCTGTCCACTGTTGTTGTTCGGCTACAACAGACTTGGATATGACGAGATTTATCATGTTGCCATGGGTAAGACAGATGGCTCGAATCCAGAAGATGTAGTCGAGACTTCTGAAAAAGAGTGCGTCAAACAAAGAAGGCCTAGTGGAGAGTTGGATATAAGGAGATTTGTGATAAATTGTAAAGTCGCTCTGAGATTTATCATGAATTTCAAAGCTGCTACTTCATCACCGACATCCTCTTTCCTTGTACATCTCTTTTTATCATGTCAGAAAGGAACTCCTCTGCCAAAGCAGAGGTTCATCTACTTTAATGTGAAATAGGATGCCTGGAACAAAGAAGGCGTAGTGGAGACTTGGATATGAGTACATTCATCGTTAGTCTATGTTGATATAGCAGCTACTTGTGATGCAATAGGAAGATTGTTAATGTGTTCACCAAGATTTTCTTGTAGTCATAAAGTTTTAGAAGACGTATTGCAGATATGAATAATATAGTAACTGCACATTTCGATTCGTGCTATTTTTCAAGAATGTGATATATCGCTTTGTAAAGTTTTATGTTTTTTACTTTCGCTCGCTTCTTAATTCGGAGGTGATTTGCTTTCGCCTGTTTTTCCATCGTCTGCTTTTCCTGCCATTTCAAGAATTGTGATATTAGATAACATAATAAGGTAATCGCACATATCGCTTTCTAATTGAAAAGATGACGAGGAAGAGAAAAAGAGACGAGTAGGCAAAGTAGACGAAGTTAAAATAGATGGAGTTGAAAAAGTTAACCAACTTATCAATATAGACGGAGATGAAAAAGTCTCATGTTGCCATTTGAAGAATTGTAATATTAGATAGCATAATATGGTAACTGTACATATCGCTTCGTGCTAAAATAGTTGACCAAGTTATCAATATAGACGGATTTCAAAAAGTAGACGAAGTTAACAATACGCAGGAGAATACAAAGGTCGACGAAGACATAAAGATGCATTTAAAAGCGGACGATCTGAACAAAAATGCAGAAGAAGCCTAAAAGCGCATTTAATCGAAAAGCGGGCCTTAAGTTCAATTTCCTTGTGATGTAGTGGCGGTATGGACGCACTACATCAAAATTCAACATGGTTAAATATATCATAAAATCAAACGAAAGCCTAATATTTTAGGACAATAAATTCATTTTAGTGAACTTGAAAAGCGGACAAAGTGTGAAGAGTCAAGTCAACGATTATTTATGCTTTTGCATTCTCCGTCTGGTTTTCTACTTAAATGCATTATTGTACGACGCCTCAAAAGTAGACGGTTAACAATACACATGGAGAATACAAAGGTCGAACAAAGACATAAAGATGCATTTAAAAGCGGACGATACGAACAAAAACAGACGAAGCCTAAAAGCAAACGAATCGAAAAAGCGCGATTTGAAGTTCAATTTCCTTGTGACAGAAGTGACGAGCTGTGACGAACTACATCAAAGCTCAACATGGTTAAATATATTATCAAATCAAAAAGAAAGCCTAATATTTTTAGGTTGTCCACTGTTGTTGTTCGGCTACAACAGACTTGGATATGACGAGATTTATCATGTTGCCATGGGTAAGACAGATGGCTCGAATCCAGAAGATGTAGTCGAGACTTCTGAAAAAGAGTGCGTCAAACAAAGAAGGCCTAGAGGAGAGTTGGATATAAGGAGATTTGTGATAAATTGTAAAGCTGCTACAACAGATTTATCATGAATTTCAAAGCTGCTACTTCATCACCGACATCCTCTTTCCTTGTACATCTCTTTTTATCATGTCAGAAAGGAACTCCTCTGCCAAAGCAGAGGTTCATCTACTTTAATGTGAAATAGGATGCCTGGAACAAAGAAGGCGTAGTGGAGACTTGGATATGAGTACATTCATCGTTAGTCTATGTTGATATAGCAGCTACTTGTGATGCAATAGGAAGATTGTTAATGTGTTCACCAAGATTTTCTTATAGTCATAAAGTTTTAGAAGACGTATTGCAGATATGAATAATATAGTAACTGCACATTTCGATTCGTGCTATTTTTCAAGAATGTGATATATCGCTTTGTAAAGTTTTATGTTTTTTACTTTCGCTCGCTTCTTAATTCGGAGGTGATTTGCTTTACTTTGTTTTCCATCGTCCCGCTTTTCCGCCATTTCAAGAATTGTGATATTAGATAACATAATAAGGTAATCGCATATATCGCTTCGTTCTAATTGAAAAGATGACGAGGAAGAGAAAACAGACGGAGTAGGCAAAGTAGACGGTTAAAATAGATGGAGTTGAAAAAGTTAACCAACTTATCAATATAGACGGAGATGAAAAAGTCTCATGTTGCCATTTGAAGAATTGTAATATTAGATAGCATAATATGGTAACTGTACATATCGCTTCGTGCTAAAATAGTTGACCAAGTTATCAATATAGACGGAGTTCAAAAGTAGACGGTTAACAATACGCAGGAGAATACAAAGGTCGAAGAAGACATAAAGATGCAGAATGGCGGACGATCTGAAAAAAAAAGGCGAAGCCTAAAAGCGAGCATTTAATCGAAAAGGCGGGCGTAAGTTCAATTTCCTTGTGACAGAAGTGGCGAGCTGTGACGCACTACATCAAAGTTCAACATGGTTAAATATATCATAAAATCAAAACGAAAGCCTAATATTTTTAGGACAATAAATTCATTTTTAGGTGAACTTGAAAAGCAGACGAAGTGTGAAGAGTCGAAGTCAACGTATTATTTATTCTTTTGCATTCTCCGTCTGGTTTTCTACTTCGTCTGTTATTGTACGACGTCTCAAAAAGTAGACGAAGTTAACAATACACACGGAGAATACAAAGGTCAGACAAAGACATAAAGATGATTTAAAAGCGGACGTCTGAACAACAAAAAGAATGAAGCCTGTAGCGCATTTAATCGAAGGCGACGGAAGTTCAATTTCCTTGTGATGAAGTGACGAAGGTGACGAGTGTGACGAACTACATCAAAGCTCAACATGGTTAAATATATTATCAAATCAAAACGAAGTCTAATATTTTAGGACAATAAATTCATATTTAGGTGAACTTGAAAAGCGTATTTAAGTGTCAAGAGTCGAAGTCAACGATTATTTATCCTTTTGCATTCTCCGTCGGTTTTCTACTTCGTTCATTATTGTACTTCGTCTTTTTTCTTCGTCATTATTCATTAAAATCATATATCTCAAGTCATTTTGACTTAATATGTTTTTCAATAGTTTAGTGTGTTTTCTTCTTTCATCATTATTTCGTTTTGACTTAACAATGTCGTCCTTTTAAGTGCATGATTTTCTCATCACGTAGATTGAGTTTTCAATTAATAGGTGCAATCTTCTAGCGCTATAATAATCTTAAACACCGCCAATAGCGTATTGCAGTAGACGGAGGAGAGATTGACGTTTCAATTCATACGTTAACGTATTGCGTAACTAACCAAACATGAGGATCGCAAAGAGAAGAAGAGGACGAATGTAGATTGACGTTTCAATTCATACATGATAGATTTCTCCGCTACTCTGACAGGTTGACCTTCTACAATTATTTTATCTTCTTTGGAAATTAGTGCGATTGCTTCCCTTGACTCTTCTTGCTGACAGGATGACCTTCTACAATCATTTTCTGTTTTTCGCAAGAAGAAGATGACCAGAACAGAGATTGCTTGAATCTTGAAAGAACCGCTTATTCAATTGAGTTTTGTGACTAACTCAAAATGATTCTTAATTCACGCGTGGTTTGCTTCGTGTACTTTTGCAGAACTTACGTCTCCTTTTGCTTTCGTCTGCTTTTGCTTTCGTCTGGTTTTGCTTTTATAGTTTGAATTCATAGGTGAGAGCCACATAATTTTTTACCAAACCAGAGCAGAGGTCGACGTTTCAATTCATAGGTGATAGATTTCTGACCTGCTACTCCTGACAGGTTGACCTTCTGCAATTATTTTCTCTTCTTTGGAAATTAGTGTCATTGCTTCCATTTACTGTTCTTCCTGACAGGTTGACCTTCTACAATCATTTTCTGTTTTTCGCAAGAAGAAGATGACTACAACTACTTTGGTATCCTGCTACTCCTGACAGGTTTACCTTCTACAATTATTTTCTCTTCTTTTTCCATTTTCTTTTCAATTTCCGTCTGCTTTTCAACTTCCGTCTTGTTTTCATCCTCTCCTTTTTCATCATTGTTTGTACTTCATCAAAATCAACGCTGCGAATAGCGTATTGCAGAAGTAAACAGGAGGAACAGAGATTGACGTTTTCATTCATAGGTGAGAGCGACATAATTTTTTACCAAACCAGGCAGAGGTCGACGTTTCAATTCATAGTGATAGATTTCGACCTGCTACTCCTGACATGTTGACTTTCTGCAATTATTTTCTCTTCTTTAGAAATTAGTGTCATTGCTTCCATTTACTCTTCTTCCTCACAGGTTGAGCTTCTACAATCATTTTCTGTTTTTCGCAAGAAGAAGATGACTAAAACGCCAGATCCTTTCCATCGTCTGTTTTGACTCCGTCTACATGCATCTAAAAGCGATTTATATGAATAAAAACAGACGAAGCACAAAAGCGATTTAATCACAAAGGTTTTGTAAAAGAAAGCTCAAATGTTTCCCATTTCTTGCATTAAGTCATGCAATTCTAATGTGTTTTCGGAACGCATCGGTTCGTTGAAACACAAGATCAATGGGTGCACATCTTCGTTAAACCATTAAGTGAAGAAGGGTTCGAGGAAATCGACGAAATTTGAACATGGTTAAATATATCATAAAATCAAAACCGGCGAATATTTTTGGACAATTAATTCATATTTAGGTGAACTTGAAAAGCGATTTGCGAAGAGTCAAGTCAACGTATTATTTATGCTTTTGCATTCTGCGTCATTTTTCTACTTCGTCATTTTTTGTACTTCGTTTGTTTTTCATCGTTTGTTATTCATTAAAATCATAAAACTCAAGTCATTTTGACTTAATATCCTTTTAATAGGTTCCGTGTGTTTTTTCATCATTATTTCGTTTTGACTTAACAATCTCGTCCTTTTAAGTGCATGATTTATTCTCATCGCGTAGATTGAGTTTTCAATTAGTAGATCGAGCGTAGATTGATGTTTCAATTCATACGTTAACGTATTGCGTAACTAACCAAACATGAGGACTGCAACTTGCGTCTACTTTTGCTTCTATCTCGCTTTTCAACTTGTATCGCTTTTCAACTTGCGTCTTGTTTTCATCCTCTCCTTTTCATCATTGTTTGTACTTCATCAAAATCAACACCGCCAATAGCGTATTGCGAAGTAAACACCGAACACGTTTGACGTCTTAACTCTTCTTCCTCACAAAGTTGACCTTCTACAATCATTTCGTCTTCTTCCAAATTGTCTTCGACATCTTCCTCTCTCATACCGACTTGGCGTATCCATCCGCCTTCCTAGAGAGGTCTCACTAATCGACGGACAATCGGTCACCTTCTTTATTAACTCCTTAGTCACAACAACGGATAGACCATCTAACGATGATACTAGAGTGTTGTCTACTAACCGATGCGAGGAAGAGAAAAACAAGCGGAGTAGGCAAAGTAGACGAAGTTAAAATAGATGGAGTTGAAAAGTTAACCAACTTATCAATATAGACGGAGATGAAAAGTCTCATGTTGCCATTTGAAGAATTGTAATATTAGATAGCATAATATGGTAATCTGTACATATAAACCGTGCTAAAAATAGTTGACCAAGTTATCAATATAGACGGAGTTCAAAAAGTAGACGGTTAACAATACGCAGGAGAATACAAAGGTCGACGAAGACATAAAGATGCATTTAAAAGCGGACGTCTGAACAAAAACAGACGAAGCCTAAAAGCAGACGAATCAGAAAGGCAGACGCAAGTTCAATTTCCTTGTGACAGAAGTGGCGAGCTGTGACGCACTACATCAAAGTTCAACATGGTTAAATATATCATAAAATCAAAACGAAAGCCTAATATTTTTAGGACAATAAATTCATTTTTAGGTGAACTTGAAAAGCAGACGAAGTGTGAAGAGTCGAAGTCAACGTATTATTTATTCTTTTGCATTCTCCGTCTGGTTTTCTACTTCGTCTGTTATTGTACGACGTCTCAAAAAGTAGACGAAGTTAACAATACACACGGAGAATACAAAGGTCAGACGAAGACATAAAGACAGACGAAAAGCGGACGATACGAACAAAAACAGATTTAAGCCTAAAGCGCATTTAATCGGAAAAGCGGACGGAAGTTCAATTTCCTTGTGACAGAAGTGACGAGCGGTGACGAGCTGTGACGAACTACATCAAAGCTCAACATGGTTAAATATATTATCAAATCAAAACGAAAGTCTAATATTTTTAGGACAATAAATTCATATTTAGGTGAACTTGAAAAGCAGACGAAGTGTCAAGAGTCGAAGTCAACGTATTATTTATCCTTTTGCATTCTCCGTCTGGTTTTCTACTTCGTCTGTTATTGTACTTCGTCTTTTTTTCTTCATCTGTTATTCATTAAAATCATATATCTCAAGTCATTTTGACTTAATATGTTTTTCAATAGTTTCTGTGTGTTTTTCTTCTTTTCATCATTATTTCGTTTTGACTTAACAATGTCTTCCTTTTTAAGTGCACAGATTTTCTCTGTCACGTAGATTGAGTTTTCAATTAATAGGTGCAATCTTCTAGGCACTATAATAATCTTAAACACTGCCAATAGCGTATTGCAGAAGTAGACCAGAGGAGAGATTGACGTTTCAATTCATACGTTAACGTATTGCAGAACTAATCAAACATGAGGACTGCAAAGATAAGAAGAGGACCAGAACAGAGATTGACGTTTCAATTCATACATGATAGATTTCTCACCTGCTACTCTTGACAGGTTGACCTTCTACAATTATTTTATCTTCTTTGGAAATTAGTGCGATTGCTTCCCTTGACTCTTTTTGCTGACAGGATGACCTTCTACAATCATTTTCTGTTTTTCGCAAGAAGAAGATGACCAGAACAGAGATTGCTTGAATCTTGAAAGAACTGCTTATTCAATTGAGTTTTGTGACTAACTCAAAATGATTCTTAATTCACGCGTGGTTTGCTTCGTATACTTTTGCAGAACTTACGCCTCCTTTTGCTTTCGTCTGCTTTTGCTTTCGTCTGGTTTTGCTTCTATCGTTTGAATTCATAGGTGAGAGCCACATAATTTTTTACCAAACTAGAGCAGAGGTCGACGTTTCAATTCATAGGTGATAGATTTCTGACCTGCTACTCCTGACAGGTTGACCTTCTGCAATTATTTTCTCTTCTTTGGAAATTAGTGTCATTGCTTCCATTCTTCGTTCTTCTGACGAGTTGACCTTCTACAATCATTTTCTGTTTTTCGCAAGAAGAAGATGACTACAACTACTTTGGTATCCTGCTACTCCTGACAGGTTTACCTTCTACAATTATTTTCTCTTCTTTTTCCATTTGCTTTTCAACTTCCGTCTGCTTTTCAACTTCCGTCTTGTTTTCATCCTCTCCTTTTTCATCATTGTTTGTACTTCATCAAAATCAACGCTGCGAATAGCGTATTGCAGAAGTAAACAGGAGGAACAGAGATTGACGTTTTCATTCATAGGTGAGAGCGACATAATTTTTTACCAAACCAGAGCAGAGGTCGACGTTTCAATTCATAGGTGATAGATTTCTGACCTGCTACTCCTGACAGGTTGACTTTCTGCAATTATTTTCTCTTCTTTGGAAATTAGTGTCATTGCTTCCATTTACTCTTCTTCCTCACAGGTTGAGCTTCTACAATCATTTTCTGTTTTTCGCAAGAAGAAGATGACTAAAACTGCTTTCGTATCCTTTCCATCGTCTGTTTTGACTCCGTCTCTGATTTAAAAGCGATTTATACTGAAAAAAAGCAGACGAAGCACAAAAGCGCATTTAATCACAAAGGTTTTTGTAAAAAAGAAAGCTCAAATGTTTCCCATTTCTTGCATTAAGTCATGCAATTCTAATGTGTTTTCGGAAACGCACGGTTCGTTGAAACACAGTATCAATGGGTGCACATCTTCGTTAAACCATTAAGTGAAGAAGGGTCAGAAATCGACGAAATCTGAACATGGTTAAATATATCATAAAATCAAAACCGAAGGCGAATATTTTTTGGACAATTAATTCATATTTAGGTGAACTTGAAAAGCAGACGAAGTGCGAAGAGTCGAAGTCAACGTATTATTTATGCTTTTGCATTCTGCGTCTGTTTTTGTACTTCGTTTGTTTTTCATCGTTTGTTATTCATTAAAATCATAAAACTCAAGTCATTTTGACTTAATATCCTTTTCAATAGGTTCCGTGTGTTTTTTTCATCATTATTTCGTTTTGACTTAACAATCTCGTCTTTTTTAAGTGCACAGATTTATTCTGTCGTGTAGATTGAGTTTTCAATTAGTAGATCATAACAGAGATTGATGTTTCAATTCATACGTTAACGTATTGCAGAACTAACCAAACATGAGGACTGCAACTTGCGTCTACTTTTGCTTCTATCTGCTTTTCAACTTGTGTCTGCTTTTCAACTTGCGTCTTGTTTTCATCCTCTCCTTTTTCATCATTGTTTGTACTTCATCAAAATCAACACTGCCAATAGCGTATTGTAGAAGTAAACACCAGAACACAGATTGATGTCTTAACTCTTCTTCCTCACAGGTTGACCTTCTACAATCATTTCGTCTTCTTCCGAAATTGTCTTCTGACATCTTCTTCTCTCATACCGACTTGGCGTATCCATCCGGCCTTCCTAGAGAGGGTCTCACCAACTGACGGACAATCGGTCACCTTCTTTATTAACTCTTTATTCACAACAACGGATAGACCATCTACTGATGATACTAGAGTGTTGTCTACTAACTGAGCATTCTTCCAAAAATCGAAAACCTCGTTTGTGTATACCGGTTCTTGTACCTCAAAGAAGTTCCTCCAACCAGCTCTTACAATCTTTGCTTCCACATCCATACCATCATTCCTCAATGACTCAAAACTCACATGTTTTCCGAATATCATGGCTGACTCCATTGTTTCAGAACGAAAAACTGACTCTCGTAAGCTTTTTAGGCTTGGATGTTTGAGAAAATTGGAAAAGCAAAATCAACCGTCGCGAGATGATTTTGCTTTTACACAACTTGTAGAGATATAATCTGGTGTGTTCTAGAGTCATTAAAATCCTCGAGATTATCAGACTTTCCCTCCACAAGTGTCTTGTGAGAGAAGTTACCAGCTGTAGCTAATCGCTTCTCGACGCCGTTAGTTTTGTCGTTACTTTACCTTGACTTGCTCGAGTTGACATAACGATTATGACATTGCGTCGATCTTCAAACCGTTCTTCACTTAATGGTTTTGTGAACATGTCCGCCATCTTGATACTCTGTTTCCATGGATCGTAGATGCACCACCTTCCTCTGAACATAACCTTTCGAAAGTGATGTCGACTTCTACCGCTTCACTCTTGAATCTTTGAACGAATTCTTTGCGGATTGATTGAACTGGTGTTGTCATGATAGATTAGAGTAACATATGCGTCTGCTTTTGGCTTCCGTCTACTTTTCTACTTCGCCTCTTTTTTCTTTCTCCTCTCTTTTCTACTTAAATGCTTTTTTATTCTCCGCCCTTTTCTACTTAAATACATTTTTCATTGTCCGTCTGTTTTTCTACTTAGTCTGTTTTTCTTTCTCCGTCTGTCTTTCTTTCTCCGTCTATTTTTTTACTGACTATTTGTTCTTAATCAAAGTCATAAATGTGAAGTCATTTTGACTTAACAGATGGTTCATCACCTTCTAATGTTATTGTTATTTGCAATATCAGTTTCTAATGATTTTTATCATGATTATTCAATTCATTATTATTTTTCAACTTCATTCATATATTTATTCTCATTTGCAATATCACTTTCTAAATATTTTTATCGTGATTATTGTATTCATTATTATTATTCAACTTCATTAATATATTCATATTTTTTTATACGATCATAATAACGGCTCATTCCATATTTGTTTTTATTAATGTAAGCGAAAATTTTTATTATACCTAATAGGAATAATACTATTTACATTAGGATATTAAATAATACAAATCACTAATATATATATCTCTTGTGATAATCTATGTGTCTTCGCGCGATATAGATGCAATCTTCTGACACGATCTTCTGATGCAATTTTTTGTCAGGCGGCGGCGCCGCGCAATGCATGCCCTTATGACTACTGATATCTGTTTATATCTTTTCATTCATTCATATTGTCATTCATGTTGTGTCGTTTCTCTCTATACACACAACTCGACCCAATCTTCTGATGCAATATTTTGTCAGACGACCACGCACATGGCCCCACAATCCATGCCCTTGTGACAACTTATATAGTGTCTTCTTGCTCATTCGCAGTATATCGCTTCCTCTTACTTTTATTGCTCTCTTACTTGTAAATCTTCTTTCACTTCTTTTTGGTCTGTCATGATGTTTTCCGAAGTTTCATTGTTCTTGTTGTCCACTTCATTCTTTGTCGAAGGAATATAAATGTTCACCAACTTGCCGTCTGAGAGACTTGGATATGAGGAGATTTATCATGTTGCCGTCCTGAAAAATGATGGCTCAAATAAAGAAGACGTACTGGAGACTTGGATATGACGAGATTTATCATGTCTATCATTCTCCACGTCCGTCGTCAATGTCCTTGTGATCCAATAGGAAGATTGTAACAATCTTGATCTTTCTTGTGGTCATTCATAATGTGTGAATCAGTTTTTGGGTAACACTCTGAAGTGTCCTTGTCTATAAGGTACTTCTGTAGGTTGTATCTCAACAGACTTGGATATGACGAGATTTATCATGTTGAATCCCTTCAATCCTCTCAATTTCAATTAAGAGAGCTCCATGAGGATTGATAGAAGTTGTCCCAGAGACATTCGAGGGGGTAGATGTGGTGTATGGCAAATCCACTACTTGTGGTTGTGAAAAATTCTTGGAGAGATGTTCATCAACGGCACTAACTCAAATATACTCGACTCCATCCTGAGAACTTCATTGACATATAAAAATTTAGAAATTAAGCATAGAAAGTATAGTGATGAATGTGGCTTACTCTCAATGGCCAACATAGTTTCAATAATGAGACAGAAAAAGAGAGAGAAGAGGGAGTTGAAAACCAGATGGAAACAAAAGGAGACGGAAGTTGAAAAGCAGAGGAAAGACGAAAAACAGACGCATGTTCAATAGTAGAGGAAAGCAAAAGCAGACGGAACTCCTAAAAGGAGACGAAAGAAGTAAAACAGACGGAGTTGAAAAGCACACAGATGCAAAAGCAGAGGGAAGCAAAAGCAGACAGATGCAAAAGTTGACGAGAGCAAAAACATTATATTTTATTTTTTTCACTAGGACTTGTGAACACAAGAAGTTTGTTTTAATTAAGCGTTTCCGTTGCTTTTTTTTTTAAAAAAAGGGAAATACACAAGGTACAACTTGTTTGATTGAAGTCTCAACTTCTATCGTCTTAAATAACAGGATGTAATAATATTACAATTCTTCAAAGTACAATCTTCATTAACGTATTTACAATCTTCCTCATATCCAAGTCTGCAGTACGCATTCTTTATTTGTGGCATCCTTTTTGAGATTTGTCTCTCCTTAATGTCTCTCCTTTTCGCCAAGGCGTTGAAGAATTGCCATTAGATTATCTGTGCAGTATCGTCTCGTTTTCCTTGCGTCTGCTTTTGCTTGCGTCTGCTTTTGCTTTAAATGCCTTTTGCTTCCGTGCGCTTTTTCTTCCGCTCGCTTTTCAACTGCTATCTCCTTTTCTTCTTTAAATGCCTTTTCAATAGCTTCCCTCTCTTTTCTGCGTCTGTTTTTCATCGCCTGCTGTCTCATCATTATTTCTACTTCAACGATCCAAAAGTCTAGCGTATCTGTACGCAACCTACAGAAGTACCTTATAGACAAGGACACTTCAGAGTGTTACCCAAAAACTAATTCACACATTATGAATGACTACAAGAAAGATAAACATTTATCTGTCCAGTATCGTCTCGTTTTGCTTGCCTCTCCTTTTGCTTCCGTCTTCTTTTCAACTGCCATCTCCTTTTCACAATCTTCATTAACGTATTTACAATCTTCCTCATATCCAAGTCTGCAGTACGCATTCTTTATTTGCGGCATCCTTTTTGAGATTTGTCTCTCCTTAATGTCTCTCCTTTTCGCCAAGGTGTTGAAGAATTTTCATTAGATTATCATGCGATGTCGTCTCGTTTTCCTTAAATCTCGCTTTTGCTTGCGTCGCTTTTGCTTTCGCTCGCTTTTGCTTTAAATGCCTTTTGCTTCCGCTCGCTTTTCAACTGCTATCTCCTTTTCTTCTTTCGTCTGCTTTTCAATAGCTTCCCTCTCTTTTCTGCGTCTGTTTTTCATCGTCTGCTGCCTCATCATTATTTCTACTTCAACGATCCAAAAGTCTAGCGTAAGAACCCATAGTGCAGACTTCGATATCAGGACATTTATCATAAATTGCAAAGCTGCTACTTAACCACCGGCATCCTCTTTCCTTGTACAAACATTTTTCTCATGTCAGAAAGTAACTCCTCTGCTCCACAGATCAGTCAACAGATGACCCTTGTTTGTCATTTTTTCGCCAACTATTGAAGATTTTCCATTAGATTATCTATCCAGTATAACAACTGCTTTTGCTTTCGTCTACTTTTGAACTTCCATCGGTTTTTCTTCTTTCGTCTGCTTTTCAACCTCTTACTACTTCAACTCATTTTTTCTTCTTTCAGCTTGCTCTTGTACTTCTTCATTTAAAGTAGTTCAATTGATGTCATTTCAACTCGGTTAAATTTCGATTTACCAATTCCTATGTCTTCTTGAGTATACCAATTGACTAATCCTTCTTGAAAACATTTAACCCCAAAATCTAAGCGCGATATCGAGGCGTCTTTTCGTTATATACAATAATCTTGTAACTGCTATAATAATGTCAATTATGACCAATAACGTATTGCAGAAGTAAACATAGATTTACGTTTCAATTGATCATTGAGCTATGTTTTTGCCTATATGTAGGAAAATCATTTGAGTCTGCGCTTATTTAATACCACGCATAAATACATCCCATTCTCCATTCCACAAAGATAACAATAGTCAAGGTTACTTCTTCTATTTCATCAAACAAAGAACGACCGTTCGCAGAAATATGAATTCCCGAGAACTGCGAAGTTATGCGGATCCCGTAGAAACATTAAAACAAATTGAAGAGTGTTACGAGAAACTTGACAAGCTATCTGAAAATTCATGGCACCCAAATAGAGAGGAGATAATCACAAATCTCCTTCAAGCTCTGGAACAAATAAAGACGTTCCCATGGCAGAGGCACCCAAACAGAAAGCACATAATTAGAAATCTTACTCAAGCTTTGAAACAAATAAAGACGTTTCCATGGCAGGCTAAACCTCTATTAACTATTTTGACTTTTTGTCATCTTATTTTGACTCGCTTCTTTTAGTTTCTATCGTTTCATGTTTTACTTTCCGTAGTTGAAGTTTTTATAGTGTGGTGAACTATGTATTTACGGGATTTTAATATATGTTGTACTCGGTGTTTATGTCTTCCTGGTTTGTATTCTTTCTTTGAATTTATGTGTTCCTATCATTCTTTCTGTTTTTATTAAGTAAGAATGTTGGCTAATGAATGTGAAAAATGTTGCTTTAGGAATTATGTAATTTACGTAAGATTTATGATCTGATATCGGTCGGATGAATATAACGTACTGACGATAATTGTATAAACTAGTCGAATGATAAAGATGGCCAACGATCTCAAAAAAGTAAACTTCGACACTACGAAATTTTTTGAAACTCACATTATAAAACTTATAGATTAACGTATCTTTATATTGCAGATTTTAATAGTACACATGTAAAGTATTTTTATCTTATCTGAGAAAATGTCATTTCATCTTAGTTCTTCATCATATTAAATTTTGCCCTATTTAAAAATTCACTGGGCACTTTCACTGCGCATTTAGTAATTTTGCCCTAGTAATTAGTAATGAATGTATCACATGGTAGAAATGTTGGTTTAGAGCCTTTAGTCTTATAAAAAATCCATGTATGTATTTGGATGTAATTAAGATTAAAATTGTAAGATTTAAGCAAGAACTCATTATAGAAAATCTTATAGAATTCTCCCACTAAACAACTATCCCAGCAATAGCATGATCGTTATATAAAGATATGGTATAAGATACTTAGATAATTGGCTTAGTGTAAGTGGGAGATTATTGATTTATGCCCTACAACCCAAATTAGTTAGTTGTAGTTTAGTGATAAAATATTTGAAATAAATTCTTTATCTTATACATATTCAAATGTATACGATATAGTAAATATACATTGCTAATGAAATTATGATGAGAGAATAATTATGATATTTATATTTCATTCATGTATTATCCTAAGTTATTCATAGTCAATGTTCTGTTGAAATTAGACATTAATAGAGCATAAAAAGACTAACATACGTTGTGATTTCCTTATGAAAGAAGTAGTCAATCTCATAGACTAAAGTATAGAGATATTTAAACAAATGTGTAGGTGCTTGTTACATAATAAATTTACTAATACTGACCCCATATGAGAGATCCATTTGAGACATTACTCATAAGTTTATGAAAATTCTCAATATGATAATCGTATAAGTGATCCTTCGCCTTAAGATCTCCAAAGTTATCTTATATAGTGGCTGTTATGTTTTGATACTACTTATAACTTCTTATAGTCAAGATAGCTCAATCGCTAATCATTAGATATAATATGAGCTATATAGAGGTACTTGAATGATTAGTGTATGATTTATCACCCCTAAAGTTATTAAAGAGAGTGTTCTGTTATACTCGATTAGTATTGATTTGAAAAACTCTTGGTTAAGATGGAATGATTTTTATAAATAGTTTAAATGTCATTAATTGAATTAATAACTAATAATGGAGAATTAACATAATTGGACTCAAAATAGAGTAGACGTCAATTTCATGCTCTATATTTAATTGCAAAATTATATGATGAAAGCATTGAATTGTATGAAAAAAATCATGTATGGAGGAAAGGCTAGTTAAAACCATTTCAACATTTATAAATATTTTGGTGATCATGACTTGTTACTAAATGTCAATCTTGATGTATAGATATAAAATATTTAATTAGAGATTCAAAGATAAATTAAATTAGTTTAGTTTATCTAATTCTAAATCATGTTTAGGATTATAATTTTCCTTCATTGACAACATATTTGAGAACCTAATAAATCATACATAAAGAACGAGGTTAAAAAGAGAAAAAGTGATAGAATCAAGTTGGACTTAATAAAGTTTAAGAAAATTTATGATTAAATATGATATATTTAATAATTAAGGATCAATATGAGATATTAGATCTTATTAAGGCATAATTGGTATTTAATTATAGTTATTTATAATTTTAATTAAAATTTAGTTTTGCCAACTTTAATTAAATTTTAATTAAAAATTACTAAAATTTATAAAACCTATAACAAATAAGCTTAAGTTCCAAGGGATCTAGCACTCCTTACCTAACCCTCTCTATAATAGTTGTAGAGCTCTTTCAACTTGTTTTGTGGATATGGTTAGCAAGTGCACACTTGCACGACTATGGAGGATGAGATGAGTCAGTTTCAAAATTAGTTTGAGGGATACGATAAGAGAAGGACCAAGCTTCAAAAAAAGGTATGAATTACTATTTATGTTTTATTATGATTTTGTATATTAATTATTTTATAGAATTTAAGTGATCTTAACTTTCGAGAAATAAAAAAAAAGTTTCGTAATTATTCCTATGCACGAGGGATCATATTCTAGCTTGATTTTGTTATAACATATTGGATTCTATATAAAGGTACTTTCCTTAAAAATAATATTTTAAGATGTTGCACCATTTCAAAGTAATTAAAACATGTAAAAAAATGAAGTACTATCATTCATGGAAAATTTAATGTTGATCACTATTAGCTGAGGTTGCTTTCTAACAACAACGATAAACAGTCACTTATTTGTAAGTTAATATCATATAGCCATATTATGTGTAATTGAGAACCATGGAGATTTAGTGCTAGTAGACCAATATTGTTATTGAACTAGTGTTGGAAAATATCAGGGATGAAGCTGCTTAAAAAACTCCACAATGTTTGCCTTAATATGGGAAAAAAGAATGAAATGGTTAATGAAGATCACATTAGATGAATATGTTTCTAATTGATCTTCAAAGCAATTTTTAGAATTGTACAAATTAGGATGTTGTTGATATCCTTTAGGTAGGTGATTTTAAGCTCTCTTAAGCAATTTGGATCTAAAAGGATTCCCAAATCTAGGAACACAGTTGACTTATATATTGAAACATATAGTTGACTTATATATTGAAACATATCCTATCTCAATAAAGAAAAGGTTCAAGTTGATGAATATAAATGAGACCTTAATAACATGGTTATTAGGTATAAAAGACACTTAATAGCTTGAAAAGATGTGAGTTTCATTTTGAAAGATGTCCTTAAAATATTTTTAAATTTTAAATTAGTATTTTGTTTTCTTTTAATACATAACTTTTGAGTTAGAATTGATATTTGGGATGTGATAACAATAGAGTATAAATTAAGTTGAAATTTTAAAATATTGATTTTGTCAATATTATGCGAATACCATACTAAACTTTGTATTAGATTAGTTCTAATACAATATAGTATTAATATCTTTATTAATATCGAGTATCATTTTAAATAATTTTAAAATTACAAAAGTAATAAATAATTTTATAAAATTTACAAGATAGTCTTTTTAATGTAGTCTTGGTTATTTCTACCATCAATATCATTCATACAACTTCATCATTCAAAATATCATGACAAATAATGTTCTTTTTATATTAAATTTTTTATGTATTTTTCTATCAAAGGTTAACTGCTTAATTTTTTAAATTTTTAATGTATTAAGCATAAACTAGTTGTATGTATAAAATACAATGCTAAATGTCACAAAGGATTAATGACTATCACCGATTACAAGTGGAGCTTTAAAAGAAGTAGTGAATAGAAACTAGATATTCCAAAAGGAAAGGAGGTATTGTTTGTCCTATAATATATGGTAATAAATGTTGATCTAAAGCCTTATGTGTTGCATAATTTTGTTAATGAATTGTTCCATAGAAACACATATGTCTTGAAATATCATATAGTTTCTATCATCCCAAATTGTTGTAACCATTGATGAGAAAGTTAACTATATATATTTGTAAACAGTGCTATTGATGTGTAAATTTTTCTTTTCCTTATTTTGCAACAACATCTAATAACAATTTCAAATTAGATAAAATTTTAAAAAGAATTAGTTTCACATGGAGTTTTGGTATTAAGGAAATGTGTGAAAGTATTTAAAAATAAATAACTTATATTACTGACAAAGGACAAAATCATTGCCTTAGTATATTTATATATCTAAATCTTACTTAGGATGTACCATCAATACATCATAAGTAGATGATGGCCCTATGTCAAAGCCTCCATCTACTTCTCTTTTCAGTACTTAAGTTCTCATGATGATTCCTGTGTAGGACAAGTAAACTAATATGTGAAAGGGTCCTCTAGTAAATAAGTTCCACTTATGTTGATGATGTACCATGTAATATATTATTTCTTTCATATAATAAGATATCTTGTAATCCCAATCTTTAACAACCATCAAATAATTAGTCAATATTTCATGTAATTATAAAATATATTCATAATTAAATTTCTTATATGTTGCTAAGATTTTAAAATCAATAGATAATTCAATATAAATTATAATTTTATTAAAATATGATACTTTAATTACTAATTATGAGATATTATCTATCATTTAAATATAATACATCACTCAACTTAAGAGGGTTCTCAATCATACAAAATAGGACAATGTTTTCCCAAAATATAGCTTCAAGTTATAGCTAGTGTGAGAAAGTCTCTCACTACTTTGTCTATTCTATCAAGCAACTACTTGCTACCTTCCACCTAATTTTGTTTCTTGATCCTTTTCTTTTTCCATTTTTTCCTCCTTTGACCATCCTTCCTTCTCTATTTTAACATACTTTTTTACATCTCTTATGTTTGGCTTGCTTCCTCTTGCTTCAAGTAATGGCTAGTGTGAGAAGGTCTCTTCTCTTACTACTTTATCTCTTCTAAGCAACTACTTACTACCTTCCACCTGATTATGTTTCTTGATCCTTGTCATTTTTTAGTTTTTTTTTTCCTTTTCCCCTCTTCCATCTCTATTTTAACCTACTTCTTTCCTTTTATCTTGTCTAATTTTCTTCCTCTTTTCATTTTTTAACTTCTTTCCCCTTTTTCCAACTTTCTATTCTCCAACCCTCTTCCTTTCTATCTACGTGCCTCCTTTCGTAATCAAATCCCTCATCACTTTTATTTCCCTACATTATCTAAGCCCCTCATTTTTTTTTCTAATTTGGTCATTCTTAACTCTTATAGTTTTTTCCATAATTTTCTCCTTTATAACTTTTAATAACTAGTTTTCAAATTTTATTTGCCTTTATTTCTCCTTTCACTTTTTGATGGTGGTCCTCCTATTTAAACTCCATTCCCTTCTAAGGGCCTTCGTTAAGGTTGTTCTAGCTTTAGCTCCCTCAAAAACTCTCAAAATTATGCCCCTAAACAAAACTCACTCAATGTTACTACTCAAACTACTATTGTTAATGATTTGAAACTATCTTTTAGTTATAGAAACACCTTATCATGCTTTACAGGATTTTTCCTTAATTGAAATGTTTTCTTATTTTTCTTTAATTGAAAAGGAGGGTTTATCCATTGCTAACCTGTCTGAAGAAGAGCTACAACTAAACTATGTAAATAATAAAGTCTTGAGATTAAGGAAATTACAAGCATTCCTAATAACATTCAAGTTGAACCCCACTTGGATCCTAAGAGCAACTGTAAGCTCTAAACTGAGAAAGTTTCCACAACCACTATAGTATAGTGATTAAGGCTCTAAACTCATTACTAAAACAAAAATCAAGAATTCATTGGTTATATAATGAGGGGAAAAAATTGCAGTTAATTCTTTAAATTCATCTTTAATAGAAAAAGGATTAACAAAGTCATGGACTTGGTCAAAGATAATGGTAAGAGAATCTAATAGCACAAGGATCTTAAAAAAGAGGCCTTCTTCTACCTAAGAAATCGTAGGTCTCTCTAATAATACCTACTCTTCTTTATAGAAACTCTCCTTTTTCATGCCTTAGTCTATTACTAAAGCTTATTAAGTCTATCAACTCTAGTGATATAGAGTATTATCTAAAGAGCATATCTTAGCAAAGCTCTTAGTCTTGATGGTTTGACTACTTTCTTCTTCAAGAAAGCCTGTAGTCTAGTTAGAAATCAAACTACCAGTATATAATTAGAGATCTTTAACTCTAGTAAACTTCTAAAGAAATTCAATAAAAATTATATTTCTCTGCTCCTAAAAAAGCTTAACCTTAATTCTCTCATAGATTTTATCCAATATCCTACCATAATACAATTTACAAAATCGTTTCCAAAATCTTGGTTATCCGACTAAAGTTTGTTTTAAACTCTACGAGCTATAATTGTTGGGGAGCCTATATTAAAGGAAGGAATATAGGTGACGTCATTCTTGCCAATAGTTTTTTAAAAGAAACCAAATGAAGGATTCTGCTAACAATTTTGCTAAAAAAATCATTTTCACAAGGCATTTGACTTAAATAGTTGGGATTTCATGTTACAATCTTTGTAGGCTTTTAGTTTTTCCCTTAAATTCATCAACTAGATTTGACGATGTGTCATAACTACTTCATTGACAATCGTGATAAAAGGGAAACCATCTAAGGTATTCAAATGTGTGAAGAGAGTAAGATAAGTTGATCCTTCCTTTTTTAAATAAGTGATTTTTACCTATCTTTTATTGATGGTCTTTTACAAGACTAATGCCACAGATTATTAATTGAGCTTCTAAAATGAAATTGCTAAAAGGAAAGGGACGCCATCCTCTTTAAGGTTACTCTCAACTAGTGTATATATTCCCCTTAGAGAGAAAGGAATATTAGGATCTTTATCAAAATAAAAATGTCTAGACATAAGGAGCTTCTTCCATAACTTTATTTCTTGGAATACAGAGATCGTTTTCCCCATCTATGATAATAAGGTTTTCATTGTTAGCTTGGATAAGAAACGGTGGCTTTATCATGGCTAGTCGATGGTGCTAGAGAAGTAAGTGTACTCTAGGAAGGAATGCAACTAGTTTCCACTGCTTGAAAAGAAGACGATTAAGTGGAAATTTAGATGTATAAGCTAATACGAAGCTAACATTGTAACCACTCTACATTTGCTCAATTGAGTTTACAAGAGTTTATGTGCATATTTTTGTTAAATGGTCTTTCTATTGAGACATCTAAAATATTTATCTATTACCTTTGATGTAATTTCTTAAGGAACCGTTCCTAAGTTCGTAATACAAGTTTTGATTCCCTTAAAAGCTTTATTCTTTAATACATTTTCTTTAATTTTTAAAGATTATAAAGAAAGGTGCCTAAATATGACCTAACCTGTAACATCTCATCTCCGATGGGAAGGGTCTTATCATAAATTGGGACGGGTTAGGAGTACTGAATTATATCTCGGCTTGAACATACAACTTATCGCCTCTATGATTGATGGTTTGTTGCACTTGCACATGGTAAACATGCATTCATGACATTTTCTGGCTTAGGTTTCAAATTGAGATCTTTTGTGAAATTTATAGGATAATTGTATTTGAAAAATTATTTGGAGTACGCCATTGAGTTTTTTACATTTTTAGGGATTTATAGGAATTTTTCTGGAATTGTCCGGAGAAAATTCCCGGATCGACAAAATCGCCGGTAAATGGCCTAAATGTGTTTTTGTTGTGGAAAATGTGGTTTTCGCGTTTGAACAATTATTGGGAGTGGACTGTCATATGTTTTACAATTTTGGACAATTTAGGTAATTTTCAAAAAAATGATTAGGGAAAATTCCCGAAAATTCCCGGACCGAGAAAATCGCCAAATTGGCGAACCGGTCGATTTTTGGTAGCGAAAATTTCTACCCAATAGCACTGTACTATTGGGTATATTATTTTGGGATTGAAATGGGGGTCAATTGAGTTGATTGGGTTAGTTTTTTTTTATCTGGATTAAAGAAATAATTAGTTGATTTTTCTTTAAATCTTTGACCAATGAGATTTTGCCAACATAAACCTTCATTTCATGCCTCCTATCCTTGTTATTCGGTGATGTTGCCTAAAAGAAGATGAATGCATGAATTTTTGTTTGTCTATGACCGAAAATTGGCTTTGATTAAAGTATATTGATAAGTTTTCTTGGACTTTTCTTTAAATCCATCAACAAATCATATTTTGCCACCATTCCCTTCATTTAAGGGCTACTTATTCAACTTGTCTTATCCCATTAACTCATTCACGACTTTTCTCCTTATTCAAGTTAAAAACATTCACTTGGAAGGCAAGCATTCACCTCTCATCCGAAACTTGCATCCCCTTCATTTGTGTTTCTCTTCCTTTGACTAGTTCCTTCTCCTCTCATCTAAGTTCCTCTTGTTATTTGCTTGCTTCCTCACTAGTCACCGCCAAGACCAAGCTTAGACCTTGAATTGATGATATTGTTAAGATGTTTATAAAAATCGTGGGTGAGGATTGAAGAAGAAGAAGTGTGAACTTGAAGTTGTGGAGAATTGATAGCTTGAACTTGATTAAGGTAAGAGTTGTGTTTGCTTTCCTTCTTTTGGTAGTTAGAAGCATGCATGGGATTTCTTTGAGCATGTATGTGATCATGGAAGTGGTAGGTTTGAATGGGTTTAATGTATGCTTGTGTGAAGGAATTGGTTATGGTAGTTAAAGAATGGGAAGGTGATGTTATTAATGATGTTTATGATGCTTAATACTTGGAAACAAAGTATGGAAATTGTGTAGAAATGTGCTGCCAAAGTTTGGTTAGTTATATAAGTCAATGTTGTGATTAGTTTGTGGTTGAATTGGTATTAGAAGTGATAGGAGTTAGGTTAATGTTGAAAGCTGGAAAATGAATCTTTGACCTATTGGAATGTTTTGATCATAACTAATTGTGTAGGTGAGCAAATGAGGTGAGGTTTGTGCCCAAGTAAACTTTGGGATGTTGGCTTCAATTTAGTGTGAAATAGGTGTTGTTAAATTGTAATCCTAGAGGGTCGAATGTTTACATGGAAAGTTTCTGTTTTTAGGGTCTGTGAACAGTACCCGCATATATGACCTGATTACTTTGGTGATTTTTCTAAATTAATTGATATGGAATTAGGGAAAATGGTCTTCATGAAAGTTGAAGCATATTGAGTTAGCTTTCCATTTCCACTGATCTTGTTATTTTTTGAGTTGTATATTGAGATATATGAACAGTTTTCTATTGACTGGTTTTGAGCATTGTGATGAAATCTAGCTGTTGTGTCTGATTTGTGAGCATTTGGCTTGGAAGCAATTTTAGTAATTTTTGTGAATTGAATTGGAGTTTGAAATGTACTGAAGAGTTCTAGATGACAAATTCGTCTTGAAAATGATATATGGCTTATACTTTTTGGCAATCAGCTGTGGGAGATATGGAATTTCAAAATCTGAACCTACATTGTGATGTTAAGTGTTGATTAGGTCAGAAACTTGCATAACAGATTTGGAACTGTTAGAGGTGAATTGGAGTTTGGTTATTTCAGGAAGAATTGAAGCTTGAGGATTTATCTTTTCAGGGATATAAAGTTCTGATTTTTCTGACTTGTGTACTGGGAGTTATGCTTGTTATAAGTTTACTGCTCAAATTGAATGATTTCAGGGACAGTAATATTGAATGAATTAATTGACCTAGTTAGCAAGGGAATTGCAATTTGGGTTGTTTCATGAAAGTTGTAGATAACGTTGTGATCTTGATGAGCATATTTATTGCATAATTTTTGACTACTTCAAATGAAAGATAGTGAATTTCCAATGACTGTTCTGTTTTGGGAAGTGATTGTGTAGGCAGTAGCTTGTACTGGGATTTTGACACCCTTAGGGGTGAAATTGATTTTTCTGGACTAAAGGAAACTTGTAGAGGGTTTCATTACCTTTCCAATGAGATATGGTTTGCATTTTTCTGAATTGTGTAGAATATGTTATGAATTTTTGAATTTTGGTTAAAGAAAAGAGTTTTTGGACGGAAAATTTGATGTGGATCTGGGTAAGAGACCGTTAATCACTGTTTTCTTTAATTGGGGACCTATATAGGTCCAAATTGAGCGCCGTCAGCGCCATTAGGTTTCTAATTTTCAAACGGATTTTTTTAATGGAAAAAAATGAGATTAGGGCCGGGAATTCATGAACATACATTATACACCTACATGTGTATCCTTAACGAATTCGGATTGAATTTTTAGTGACAGTTTGTTCTCTGCTTCTTAGAGAGACACAACTGGAACGTCGATCCACCGATGTAGCAGAGACTTCCCGACAATAGGTCGGAAGTAATAGGTGAGTAACCTAGGTGGTTACCTCAATCTACGTGTTTATTGTGACCTAATTGCCCTACGGGGATTGCTTGAATTACGTATGACAGAGATAAATTATGTGATATGGACTATTAATTGGCTGATTGAATGCAAAATATTAGCGTAAATTGCACAGAATTCTTGATCATGGTGGCGTGTATCTTTACTACTATGGTGAATATAATCTTATTCTTGTGATGGACTGGTAAATGATTGTGAACACCTAGATGGTTTTCGTTCTATCTTGTTTGCTAATACTGTTACTGTGACTGAATATTGACACTGGTATGTGCATCGCATACATTGCTACATGAACTGATAATAACGGTTGTGACCGCAGACTCATCGATCTCGATATCGAGCCTTGAGCTCGAAGGAGAAATCCACTCCCACTACTTCTCGGGAGAAATCCACTCCCATCGCCATCGGTCCTTAAAGCGCTCGGTCACAACATCGAACTAATCTGGAAAGCATCACATCGCGATCGCATACATATTGAATCAATAAGCGTGTTTCTCTTTATTCTTGATTGTTATTGTTATTACTCTTGATTGCATGATTTTTTTGTAACCGTATATTACTATGATCAGTGGTCGTAGTATTCTAACTACCGATTCAGAAATTGTTATATGATGCATGAATTGGGAGAACCATCGATGATGGTTTCTCATTGAGTTCGCAAACTTATCCAAAATTGCAATCTATTTTTCAGGATTTGAAGAGTACCCCGTTCAACGCGGGAGTATGTCTACTGTAGGCAAGTGAAGGATAGAGGTTGGAACATTTCGTGTCTGCATTAGTGTCTTATCAAATTGTGTTCCGCAATCATTGTATAACAATGTTTTGTATTTAGACTAAGCCCATTGTGGTGTTATTGTTTTTACACATTGACAATTACATTATTGTCGCCTGACTGTAATTAGTGTTGACTGTCTGTAATAACCGAAAATAGTTTATTGTGCACATGGGCTTAAATTACTTAATGTTTTTACCGTTGTTTTTACCGGGCCAATGTATGTTATAAAAAAAAAATTGGATACCGAGTTTTACCGACTGATGTAGTACTCCACCCTCGCGGGCACGGACTCGGATATCACCAATGATATCGAGTTCGAGTCACTCGGGAGTGGGGTGTTACATAACCCATAATGAGCTTAAATAAAATGTGTTATAACAACATAAAGTTATGTACTATAAAAGGATGAAAACATGCATTTCCTTAAATATAAGAGATAATAAATTCAAAAGTGTTTAATCTTCTTAGGTTTCTTAATTCAATTTTTAAACTTTTAAAATTGAAAAACCTTTTGAGACTTGTACAACTTAGTTTAAAGTATTAACTGTTAGTAGTGTGCCCTAGGCCAATGGATATTTGTGATTCATGTATTAACATTATGACTTGTTAATAATATATTATGCGGTATTCCTTTATATATGCATGTATTTCGTTTATGTAATGTGATTTACATTCCATGAATGGTACTAGACTTATGTCATCAAGTATGTGACTTGATAGTAAAACCGTAAGCGTTATAACACTATTCTAGACTGTCCCTGTTCGATCATTATTGGTGGAACAATAATGAATTAAGATTAGTATGTGTTCTGATTGATGATCACGTTTTACTGATCATGGATATGAGATATCAAATCGAAACATAGATATATGTTAGAGAACATATATTGGACCGACCCACAAAAGAATACTACATGGTTTCATGTCATTAGTGATTCTTTATATGGTTTGACTTTAGTCCTTTGACTGAAGTCATCATGGTTCCCTACATGAGGAATTTAGTGTTTTGATATTAGACTAAGTTATTTTTAACCAATAACAAATAGTCTTATGTTGGACACTAAATGAATCATGCGGAGGATGTGAATGATGTAGATGGGATTTGTACCTCTCTTAAATGAGAGAGATATCATTTGGGCCTCTTGACAAATGTGGTGAAGAAATGCATGGCCGTGCTCAAATGAATTGATGAAGAGTCATCAATGTCATTTATTACAATCGATCAACTTGGGGATCAAAAACTATGATTAATCAAAGGTTGACATGTACCATGCCTTGTGATTAATCTTGATATCGTGTTACAAAAGGACTGAGCTTATAACCATAGTTACAGGTTAAATCGGATTATAGATCCTCGTTTGATTTGGGTAGTCATAATGTCTTGCTAGAGGCCGCTTATGACTTATGGGCCTTGAAGTGTAATCAAGTCCATTGCTAACATCAAATGAGCCTACAGGGTCGCACACAAAGAGTGATGTGATCTGGGCTTATTCTCTTGGGCCTAATTATTAGGTATTGAATAAATATATGTAGATATATTTATTGGGCTAGATTGAATTAAGTTGTCGGGTTTTGATTATATATGATATAATGGGCCGAAACTTAATGGGGCCTAAATGGGATTAGGGTTTATCTATAAATAGAGAAGTTTAGGTCTCATTAGCTTAAGGAAGTGACTCTATTGTCAAGAAACCCTAGCCGCCATTCGAGAGAAAAATCGTGCGGTGTTCGGAAGAGTTTCAGGACGTGCTAGCACACAACAGCCGCAGTCCAGATCGTGCATACTCGTGTGTATACCGGTAGAGGGCATTCGCGATTGCAGTGTCTTGGAATCCAAAAAAGAAGCAACCTATTCACGAAAACAAGGTATTTTTGTACATCCTTGGTATTTTCGATTATACATCATGTTGTTTTATGATTTTTCCGCAGTGTATTGTGAATACTCATACCGTACGCGATCCCACATTAACTTCATTAGTTTTATAATGTTCATAACGAACGGAATATCATCTTACATTTAGTGGATATGTCACATTAAATTAAAAAAATAACGGAGACAATATTTTGAATTGGGTTGTACAAACCTTGAAAGATTAGTCACTTAATTGAAATTTATAAGAGGTTGGACACTAAATTTAAAAAATTAAAAGCTTAGGAACTTTTGAATTTGTTTTCCTAAAATATAGCATTTATATTGGGTTACAAAAATAAATTTCAAATTTTATATAAATTTATGGAGAAAATGAATTTAGTCCTACATTTTGAAAATGAATTTAGTCCTACATTTGAGTAAGTGTTGTCAACTTTTCTATTACTATACCTAATTTAACATGGTAAAGCATTGCTCATCTTTCATTTATGACTAAAATGCTAAACTAAAACCTTTAATTATATTCTTACTAAAAATAATTCATTTAATTGATAAATGGATGACAAAGCACCACCCTTGTTATATCTGGGTTTTCTGGTTTCAATAACAAGACTTACCACCATCAAATACACTCAAATTGTAGAGAAAATTCAAAGAAGAATAGTCTCTTGGGTGAATAAATTCTTATGTTCTCAGGGAAATTCTAACTTATCAAATTTCTTCTTAGCTTATTGCATATCTATTGGAGCTCATATATATTCCTTTCCAAAGGGGTGATCAAGGCAATAGAAAGTATACTCAAAGACTTCTTTTGGAATCAATCAACGAAGTTAAAGGAAGTGTAAAAATTAAATAGACTGACATTTTCTACACAAATGAAAAAGGACTCAATATTACTTATGTTAAACTCACAAACGAATCCCTCATATTGAATTGATTATGGTGGATTATCAAAGATAGAAAATCTTTATGGCTAAGGTGGGTCCATTACTATTTTCTTAAAGTGCGAAGCATCTGGGTTGTATGCATGTCTCCAAGTAATTCATATTTTTTGAATCAATTACTGCACCTAAGAAACCTTGTGCAGGACTATATGACTTGCACCATTGGCAATGGAAAGTTAATTTCCCTAGGGATCAATAATTAGACAGGTGAAGGAACTCTTTTCCATGCATAACAACTACACAAAGCTCCTATCAATCTCCCTCTGCATACCAAAATTGAATCCTTCATCAATAGTGATAGTTGGCATTTTCCAAATAACCTCAAACACTTGTAACCTTCATATCCTCCCTCTCTTAATCAACATACGTTATATTAGTTTAATAGGCCTACCCACCTCCTATCAAATAAACTCATAAGGGACCTATTACGAGTGAGGAAACCTAAAGTAGGATGGCACCGAACCATCTGGTGAATTTCACTTCCCAAAAGTTGTTTTGAACCATGATAGCCTAAGCTCATTTTCAAGAGGATTTATTATCAATTGCTTATTACTCAAATTTTCAATTTCATTTTTTTCTTAAAAATCCAAAAATATACTTTTTATACTTTTTCCTTCAATTTAGTTAAATTTCCTCAGTTCTTTTTAATGAGCAAAACCCCCAATTTATCAACTTTGATTGCAATTTTTGACAATTAGGCTAGCTTAGACCTTTTTCACTTGGTTCCAATTAAGTGAGATGACCCGAGGTTACATCCTGTATTGCATTCCTTGGAATTATTATTTTTGACCGGTTTCTAAGGATCGATCTTAAAGTTGAATCGATAGAGTCGCGATCAAAATGGCTCCATTTTCGGGGAGCCAAGAAATCAGTTTACCGTAGGATAGCCATTGCCATCTCATTTCAATTGTCGTTGATAATCGGAATCCTTGTTTTTGCAGTGCATTTAGGATAGTTTAATTTTCATACTTGTTCATAGTATAGGTTTTGATTTTCCTTTGCACAAGCATACTACATACTTTAGTTTTGTCTCTTACTTAGCAAATTTTTCACACATACACACTCATACATACATCCATACACTCATACACTCGCATTCATCACATTTCACTTTTATTTGCCCTTGTGTGACTGTGAGAAAATTTTGTTACTACATCTTTTATTTGTGGATTGATTTTGCGCATGCCCAGGAGAGGTAGACTTGTTCAATTCCAACCTGAAATTGAGAGAAACTTGCAGAGACTTAGGAAAGAGTGGAAAGAACAAGAGAGAGGTAGATTAATTGAGCGAGAAAGAGAAAATATGGCTGAAAATCCCAACGTTTTCCCAAATCCTGACTTTCCAACACACCAGTCTAGAAATGGAACTAATGGAGGAAATGGTGAGCATAAGAGAGTAGGAGAAAACAATGAGAATCAGGGACGTAGAACTATTAGGGAAGCAACAACTTCTGATGTGCATTATGATCCATTTACTATTGCTTGCCCTAATTTTGATGTTAATTTTGAAGTTAAAGGTTTGTTGATTAATTCCCTTCCTAAATTTTATGGCTTGGCAGGAGAAGATCCGTATATGCACCTACAGTCTTTGACGATGATTTGTCAGAGCATGAAGCCAGTAGGAGCAACATTAGACCAAGTTCTATAGAAAGTGTTTCATCTGTCCTTAGAAGGAAAGGCACGGGAGTGGTACATGAGTCTTCTGAGGCATGTGGCCAATGCTTATCATAGCTGGACCAATTTGAGGAAGGCCTTTTTGGAGAAGTATTTTCCAGCCTCCAGGATATCATCAATGAGGAAGGAAATTTATTCAGCTCGTCAAGAGTATGATGAATCATTGTATGACTACTGGAACCGCTTCCAAGACCTATTATCTAGATGCCCCCATCACCAAATTCCTGATGAGCAATTGGTGCAATATTTCTATGATGGGTTGAAGAGTCAGGAGAAAGGTATGTTGGATGCTGCATCTGAAGGTTCTTTGATTGATCTTACAGCATTGGAAACATGGGACTTGATCAAGAAGATGGCCTTGAAACATCAACAGTACAGTGTGAGAGATTATAGAGGAGTGCATGAATTGGGAGCTTTAATAGCTCAAGCCAAAAGAATGGAGAGTCTGGAAACAAAGGTAGATTCACTGGAGAACAGGATAACATCACAATTATCTTGTATCAATGCGGAGTTGAAGAACTTGAATGCGCATCGCCCATCACCTTCATTGGACCTTATTGCACCCAGTTGTGACACTTGTGGGTCGGTGATGCACATATCAAGTGTATGCCCTGGAAGATATGAAGAGGTGTCAGCAGTGTATCCAGGGAGAACAAATCAGAAGTGGGATCCATACTCCAACACATACAATGAAGGATGGAAGTCTAATCCAAGATTCAGTTGGAGGAATGAAGAAAGCAGGGCTCAAAACAGATTTCCACAAGGGGGAGGAGATGGTACTTCCACTAATCAGTTCCCCAACCAACAACAAGCCCTAATGGTCCCACCAAAGGAGGACACCAACCAATTGCTTCACAGTATGATGACTCTGATGAAGGAAGAGAGGGATTCTAACGCTAACCAGTTTAATGCCATTGCTTCTCTTATTCAACAGGATTCCTCAAAGACTGCTGCTAGGTTCAATGCTTTGGAGAAAAGAATGGAACAATGGGAAACCAAGGCAGAGAACATTAATTCATATGTCACTTAGTTGTCCAACAACATGAGTGAGAATCAAGCAAAAAGCAGTGGAACTATTCCTTTAAATACTGTGATGAATCCGAAGAGTCTCAATGCAATTGCCCTCCGGAGTGGGAAACAAGTGAGGTTTAACCCTCAAGAAGATGAAGAGGCATGTGATGAGGAGATTGAGAGTGAAGAAGTGCCTCCACCAAAGGAAAAGATCAAGAAATCTGAAAGTGTGAGGGAAGAAGCACCATTGAAAGAGAAGAAGATTGCCTCAAGAAAAAAAGGAGCTACTTCAGAGAGTTCCAAGGATCAAGCTGAACATGGAGAATCAAGCAAGCAAGCCGGCAAAGGTAAGGAGGTAAGTCTTCAAGACCTTCCTTTTCCAAATTCATATTTGATGAGCAAGCGTATGAATGAGATCAAACATGAAAAAGAAATCATTAATTTGTTTGGAAAAGTAGAGGTAAATGTTCCCTTACTTGATTTAGTGAAGACAGTTCTGGCCTATGCTAAATATCTGAAGGACTTGTGCACTAACAAGAGAAAGTTTAGGCCAAATGAGAGAGTCCAAGTGAGCTCTAATGTGTCAGCTCTGTTCAAACCGCAAATACCTGTGAAATGTTAAGACCCTGGATCTTTCACCATTCCTTGCATCTTAGGGAAAGTAACTATAGGAAGAGCATTGTTAGATCTGGGGGCAGCGATTAATGTGATGCCCAAATCTGTCTATCAGTCCTTAGGAGTGAAAAGTTTGAAACCCACATCTGTTGTCCTCTGACTGGTGATAGATCATTTAGGCATCCAGTGGGTATAATTGAGGACATCTTGGTCCAGGTAAAGGGTTTAGTATTTCCTGCTGATTTTTATGTACTTGATATGTCTTCTGAAGTTGTGCAGGATACTTCTTTGATTCTCAGGCGACCCTTTTTGCGGACAGCAAGCACCATGATCGGCATGAAGGAAGGTAAGATCACCATGGAGGTAGGCGATCAACAGGTAAGCTTCAACATGTACGAGGCAATGAAACATCCGCATGAGGATTATTCGCTTTTGGGTGTGAATATGATTAATTTAGTTGTGGATAATGCTTGCCAAAAATATAAGTTACAAAAAGATTCTTTGGATGCTGGATTACATTCACTTGATCTTGGAAAAAGGTTTTCTGTCCATGTTTCAGGGAAGCAGGAAAGATTAGCCACGACCGCTTACCAGGAGACAGACTTCACGCCAGAAGAAAGAGGGAGTGATCTCTTTTCTCTTGAACTTCATCAATTGATTCCTTCTGTTATGCAACCTCCTGTGCTTAAGCTCAAACCCCTACCTACTACCTTAAAGTATGCCTTCTTGAGTCTAATGAGCGGTTACCTGTAATAATTGCTAGTACCTTGTCCCACACTGAGGAAGAGAGACTCATGAATGTTTTGAGGGAACATAAGAGAGCTATAGGGTGGACTTTAGCAGATATACCCGACATTTGTTCAGCTATTTGCACACACATAATCTTATTGAATGAAGGGTTAAAATCGGTGAGGCACCCTCAAAGAAGACTAAACCCACTTATCTTAGATGATGTGAAGAAAGAAATAATGAAGTTATTGAGTGCAGGGATAATATATCCCATTTTTGATAGTGAGTAGGTTAGTCCAATACATGTAGTGCCAAAAAAGAGCGGGATAACGGTGGTAAAAAAATGGTAGGGATGAGCTTATTCCTACCAGAGTGCAGAATTTATGGCGTGTGTGTATAGATTATAGACGATTAAATGACGCCACAAGAAAAGACCATTTCCCTCTCGTTTTTATTGATCAAATGCTTGAAAGGCTTGCGGGCAAATCACATTATTATTATTTGGATGGTTTCTCTGGGTACTTTCAAGTACCCATTGCATCGGAGGACCAAGACAAAACCACTTTTACATGCCCTTTTGGCACCTTTCCATATCGAATGATGCCTTTTGGTTTATGTAATGCCCTAGGAACTTTCCAGCGATGCGTGACGGTTGTTTTCTGTGAATTTTTAGAGGAATGTATGGAAGTGTTTATGGATGATTTCACAGTCTATGGTGATTCTTTTGATGCTTGCTTATTCAGTCTTGCAAAAGTTTTACAAAGATGCATTGAAAAGAATTTGATTTTGAACTTTGAGAAATGTCATTTCATGGTCAGTGAGGGAATTGTGCTCGGCCATTTAATTTCTAGCAAGGGGATTGAAGTAGATAAAGCTAAGATTGAGGTTATATCTTCTTTGCCTTACCCTGCTTGTATTCGTGACATACGATCATTTTGGGTTATCTTGAGATTTTACAGCGCTTCATAAAGGATTTCAGCAAAATTATGTTACCTCTCTCCAAGTTTTACAAAAAGATGAAAAATTTGAATTTGATGATTCCTGCAAGAATGCCTTCAACATGCTGAAATCAAAACTCATTTCTACACCTATTTTAGTTGCTCCTGATTGGAACTTACCTTCTGAACTTTCATATGATGCATCTAATTGTGCTGTAGGGGCTATGTTGGGTCAAAAGGAGGAGAAATTACCAAGAGTTATCGCATATGCCTCGAAAACACTG
Source organism: Erythroxylum novogranatense (assembly GCA_029891385.1). Classification (NCBI taxonomy): domain Eukaryota; kingdom Viridiplantae; phylum Streptophyta; class Magnoliopsida; order Malpighiales; family Erythroxylaceae; genus Erythroxylum; species Erythroxylum novogranatense. Next base: position 32,535,929 of record CM057233.1, on the reverse strand, counting down.
GATCCAGCTCAAATCAACTATACAACAACTGAAAAAGAGTTGTTTGCAATAGATTTTGCTTTGGAAAAATTTAGGCAATATCTGTTGAACTCACATGTTACCATTTTTACTGATCATGCAGCTGTTCGGTATCTCCTCAAGAAACCACAATCAAAGCCTAGACTGATACGGTGGACATTGCTACTCCAAGAATTTGATATCGAGATAAAGGATCGAGCGGGAGCGGCAAACCATGTAGCCGACCATTTGAGCAGGTTACCGAACGACACACAGGGAGTGGATTCTTCTGAATTTACCTGTGATTCATTTCCTGATTCGATTTTATGTGCTTCAATTCTTAAAGAACCTTGGTATGCACATATTGTCAATTACCTAATGTTTGGACTCACTCCTCCTTTTATGTCTCAGGCGCAAGCTCAGAAGCTAAAGAGTGAAGCTCGACATTACATTTGGGATGCCCCTTATCTGTGGAGAATGTGCAGCAACCAGGTGATCCGAAAATGTGTGCCTCATGAAGAGTGTGATGATATAATTTCATCTTGTCATTCAATGGTTGTGGTGGTCATTTCAGTGCAAGGAGAACATTTAGGAAAATTCTCGATTCTGGTTTTTATTATCCTACACTTTTTAAGGATTCATTCAACTTTTGTCGGTCATGTGATAAATGTCAACGATTTGGAGGATTAGGGAAGCGACATGAAATGCCACAACAACCTCTTCTATTTTGCGAGATCTTTGATGTTTGGGGAATTGATTTCATGGGCCCATTCCCTCCGTCTTTTGGCTTTGTGTATATCCTTTTAGCTGTTGATTATGTGTCCAAATGGATAGAGGCCATTCCTACTAGAAAAAGATGATGCCCAAGCCGTGTCTAAGTTTCTTAAATCCAACATTTTTTGTCGATTTGGCATACCAAAAGCTATGGTTAGTGATAGGGGAACACATTTTTGTAATAGATTAATTGATAACTTATTTTTCAAATTTGGGGTCACTCACAAAGTCTCCACTGCATACCACCCACAAACCAATGGACAAGCTGAAGTTTCAAATAGAGAGGTGAAGCATATTTTGGAGAAAATTGTGAAGCCATCAAAGAAGGATTGGAGCCTTTGCCTCGAGGAAGCACTATAGGCATATCGGACTGCTTATAAATCCCTAATAGGCATGTCCCCTTATTGGTTGATTTATGGAAAGGCTTGTCGTTTACCTGTGGAACTGGAGCATAAAGCATATTGAGCAGTTAAACAATGCAATATGGACTTAGAATCTTCCGGCACTTAGAGGAAGTTGCAACTTCAAGAGCTAGAGGAGTTGAGGTTAGAGGCATATGAACACTCTCGACTGTACAAGGAAAAGGCAAAATTGATGCATGATAAGATCATTCAGAGGAAAAGCTTCAAGGAAGGGGACAAAGTCCTATTATTCAATGCTCGGCTCACTTTCAAACATGGGACTTTCAATACTCGTTGGGATGGACCATATCTGGTCACGAAGGTGCACAACTTTGGTATGGTAGAGCTTTTACATGAAGAAACTGGAACACGACTCAAGGTGAATGGCCATCTTTTGAAGCTCTATCATGAGAACCAGAAACCACCATAAGCATCAGGTTTTTTCTCTCCTTCACTTGTTTTTTTTTACTTTTGAGTTTTGGATGTACTGTTTTTCTTACCCAGTATGAAGGAGAGCCATTTCGATAGATAACTTATTTTATTTTCCTTTCACTTTCTAATAACATTACCTTTTGTCTCTTCATGCCTTGTCTTTGCTTAAGTTTTTGCTTCATTTTCATTGCGGACAATGTGTTGTTTAAGAGTGGGGGAGCTGTTCCTATGTTCTTATTTTTGTTATGCTCCATGTTAACATTTTTGATGTGTGTGTTAGCCAATCTTGCATGATGTTACACATTTTAGACTTGGTGCACATTATTTTTTTCTGCCTTTCTATTGTTTCTCGCCGCGACGATAGTTCGTACGTCGCGGCGTGCATGCTGCACGACGCCGCGGTGAAGCGCGGTTCACACCTACACGTCGCAGCGTGCATGCTGCACGTCGCGACGTCCCCCTTTTCACAGAAGATTTATACAAACTTTTTCCTCAATTCTAATTTTTTCCACATTGACTCTTGTCACTTTTGTGTTTCAAAGACCTTATAGGTTTCAAAGTGGTACTTGAGTTTGTGAAAATACCTTCCATTCTTTTAATGATAGTTGGTCTTAACTAATCTTACTTTTGATGTTTTCAATACAAAGTGAATTAAGGCATGCTAACAAACTAACACTTTAAGTTTTTGAGACTTGAGATTATTCATTAAGATATTACCCCTGTTGGAAGGATATTTGAGCCTAATTTTTCCTTCAATATTGTGTGCATTTGCTTATTTCATATATCTCTAGAACTTGTTTCAATTCTTAATCAAAGCTTTATGGACTAGAATTTTGTTGATGTGATAGAGGCATTCTTTCTTCAACCCTTTTCCCAAACACTTATCCCACAAACACTTATCACTTGTTAGCCCCTTGAGCCATTTTTATTTATGAGCAGTTACATGTATGCACCCCTACATGATGTCAGTAGTTTAATTTTATATAAAAAAATGTGTGTTCCAAAAAAGGGACAGAGAAGTGTTTATAAAAAAAATACAAAAAGAAAGAAAAGAAAGAGCAATAACAATTCAAGCAGTATATATAACATATAAAAAAATGTCAATATTAGTTTATCTTTCGACATCCAGTTCATAATTGTAGTGCATGTGTTCATACTTTTTCTTTCTTCCATTCCATCCATTCATCTAGCCCTCCGTACATTACAACCCTGAAAAGTCCTCTTGATCTTCAAATTATAGTTTTTGTAGTGGAGAAATAGAATTGCTGCAAGCTTATGGTAGAGAATGGGTTAAGTAGATTGAGAGTGAAATATCCCTAATATGTGAGGAGAGAGCAAACACCTTATCTTGAGTGACATCTCTTTTGTCCAATCTCTTGAATTGAATTCTTTTAGTGTTTGTTTTATTAGCACTCTTTCAATTTACTTTGATTGAATTTCGAGGAAGTGATTTGCACCAAATTCATGTTATTGTTTTGAGCATGGACGAATTTTCTTTTACACTTGTATCCTTTTGACTCTTATAAACTTTGTCCAGGAGTACAAAGGTCTAAGTGTGGGGGAATTTGATTGAGCTCAAGTTTGTCTTATTAATTGGCTACGCTTTTACTGTTCTTAATGTACTTTTTGACTCTTAATTTGTGATTTTTGTGCCTTAATTAGTTCCTTGCAGTGAGCTTACATTTTATACAATTTGATAGTAAAATTGTCACAAATTGACATTAATTTTATCATAATCTTTCCAAGGACAATTGATACTGCAAATTGTTGTTTGATATTGTAGGGGACAAAAAGAATCAAAAGGTTGAGAAGAAGTCTGCACGCCATGACGTAATGCAAGCAACACGCCGCGATGAGGATCAAGAGGAGCACGCCGCGACGCCAATCAATTAACACGTCGCGGCGAGCTACCTAGGAAGACACGCCTCGACATCTAAAAATCATCTCGCCGCGGTGAGTAGACAAATATCTAGACTTCATTTGGAAAGATCTCTCACTATACCGACCCGACCCGCATCCATCGTTTAAAAACCTTGCTATTTTTAGTTCAAAAGGGACAGATATCTTTTGGGAGACACTTTGGAGGCAGCAGAGATGATTATCTCTTCCACTATCATTTCCATCTTTTCTCATCTTCGACCATCACCATCATCGCTACACCACTGCCATCTACTGCAACCATGGGAGACGTCTAATCTTTAATAGTCGCGAGAGAGTCCGAAGTCATGCGTAGCTAAACCACATTTCCTCTTGAAGATGTAACATCAGCTTGAGTTCACCGGTTCTAAAAGGGAGTTAATCTTACATCGTTAAGTTTAATTACAGTGTTGTAAATTAATAAGTTAGGGTTTACTTCTTGTAGTTAGATTAGCTTGGTTATAGTTTAATCAAGTGTTGAACGATGACTTGTGTTATGGATTGGTTAACGTAGAACTTCGATGCTCAATATATGAAGTCTCATATATGTCTTTTGGTGATTGTATTATCCCTCTTTATCTGCCTAGTTGTGTTTGATATTGAGATTGTGCTTGAACCAATTGACCAATTGCATTAACTTGTCCATTTCACACATTAAGATGCTTTTAACAAGGTTTTAGTTAACGGAGTTCGTTGATTAAAACCTTGGACTTAAAGAATCCCTCAAGGTTCTAAGGCTTAAGAGCGCTTAATGAGATCTTGAGAAATGAAGTTCATTGATCAAGATCCTAGACTTGAGGAGAAGTCTTTAAGGTTGTTATTTGAAAACTTGGTGAATTTCACTTCCCAAAAATTGTTTTGAACCATGATAGCCTAAGTTCATTTTCAAGAGGATTTATTATCAATTTCTTATTACTCAAATTTTCAATTTCATTTTCTTCTTAAAAATCCAAAAATATACTTTTTATACTTTGTCCTTCAATTTAGTTAAATTTCCTCAGTTTTTTTAACCCCCAATTTATCAACTTTGATTGCAATTTTTGACAATTAGGCTAGCTTAGACCTTTTTCACTTGGTTCCAATTAAGTGAGACGACCCGAGGTTGCATCCTGTATTGCATTCCTTGGAATTATTATTTTTGACAGTTTCCAAGGATCGATCTTAAGATCGAATCGACAGAACCGCGATCACCCACAAACACTTAAAACACAAATATTTACTAACTAAAACAATTCTAACCTAAACATGCACTAAACAATCAATTTAATAACTAAAAACACACTAAACTACCCACAAAAGCACTATGCAATCTACACCTATCAACATCCCCACACTTAAACATTTGCTTGTCCTCAAACAAAGAAAAAGAAACAAAATAAACCTCAACAACAAAAACACAAAACATAAAACACAAAACACGCAAATGTGATAATGTAGGAATGTTGTTAGACCTAATGAAACAATTTTAACCTCATACACAATCCCTCAAGTTATTCTAACTTACTAACTTATGAAATCTGGGTCTAAGTACCTTAGACTAAATAAACAAACTAATCAAAATTTTAATGTTAATTCTATTCACCCCTATCACCTGTATACACACATTGATAATTATTTGGTCAAATCAAAAGTGTAACTATTCCTAAGTAGGTTTTTATGAAAAATCAGGCTACTAACAAGTTTGGTAGGTTTTATTTGAAAAAATTCTTGTTGTTGACTTTTTTAACGACATGAACCTAATCTTCTTACACGAAGGCAAACATTTGAGAATAATGTCGATTCAGTTACTCAACTAGGTCATATTGTTATTAAACAGCTTGGTTGGAATGTTATTATAGACTTTTGACGCGAAGGCACACATTTGTGATGCTTGTCAATCTAGTTACTTAGCCACATCACATTCTCAACTAGTTACTAGCTCTATTCATAACCCAAAGCTAGCGGAATAGTTAGTTTATTGAAATTTATATACTTTTCTTTAAAACATTATTTTGTCTACCTTATTGCTTTTTGCTAATCATTCCCATGAAAATGTACTAGTAATGCTACTTAGTTGATTGGCCTAAAATTGTAAATGAATGTGACAACGTCCTAGGGTGAATAAGCTAACATCGTATCCTAATTAAACTACATAGTTAGCTAAAATAACCTAAGTCACTACTTTTACAAGCTAATAAATCTTCGCAACCTAAAAGACTATGTTTAAGGCTAAATCTATCCCATTACGTCCTAACCATTGATATATCCACACAAATCATATAATGCAACCTAAATAAACTACCATATAATATGTGAAATTCATACTTAAGGTAAAAACACACAACCCTCCCCACACTTAAAAATACATTATCCAAAATGTGAGAAGAACACAAAAACACACATAAGGGTGGAAATAAGAACCGCAATATATGAAAAACATAAGAGGAAAATACTAACAAAAATGAAAAGAAAGGGTTAGAACACAAAATTGTCAAGGTAACTGAGGTAGTGATGGTGTCAGAGATGGAGACCCAATATGTTTGACACCAAGTTAGGTTCCCTTTCTTATAATTGATTCAAAAGAGTGAAAAAATTAGTAATCCAAAAAGTTCCAAATCTTTCAAAACTTATTTTAGAATTAAAAAAAACCTAAGTACACAACAATTTAAATCTAACTACTAAACTTGCTAATTTAGGGTCATTAACTTGACCTTGCATCTTTGGAAGCTCAGCCAGGATCAATTATAAGTAGATTGCTTCCATCTTTCTTTTTCAACATCAATTTTGTAGCCTACGAGTAAGCTACAAATCGTAAGCCAATGAAAAAGACATAATCTATAAAATTAAGGAAACATAATAAGCTTAGTAATGTCCTTTTCGATAACAAATTGTCAACAAAATAGGGAATAATGAAACTCCCTGAATCTTCCATTGGATCCAGCAATTTGTCTTGTAAGAGGGTGAGTTGCTCGTATCTTTCCTCAGTCACCCTCTTCTTCTCTTCTTCTTACACTTCATGAACAAAGATTTCCGTGTGTTCTTCAACCTCTATGTATATTTTCATCTATTCTTCTTCCTTTTGCTCTTTTAAAGATTTGAACACATCAATTATTCTAAATGAGTAACCCTCCTTTGGATTCTTTAATACCTAATTCATGTTGAATGTCACTTGTTCATTACTAATCCGAAGCATAATGTTCTCTTCATAGACATCTACTAAAACTTTTTCAATGTTCAAGCATGATATACCAAGATCTGGCAAATAATTTGGGGATTTTCATCTTATTTTTCTTCCACTTTCTTCATTCCTTGGTCTTCTACAAGGGTTCATCTTGATCTCTCGTTGGTTATTCTAGATCTACCTGATTCCTAGATATGATAGCCTGACATGGCTCTTGTTGATGTAGTTCTATGCTGCTCGGGAATTTCTCCACACTTTGCTTACAAAATTCACAAGAAAGTTGTCTTATTTGAATCTTTATGTTTTGAATATAAAAGGCATAATCTTTTGATACTTGCTCAAACTTCTCTTCCAGTTGCTTATGGGCCTTTTACATGTCCGTGAGCTTATCCGTGATTTTTTCTAACTTGGAATCCTATAAATTGGACACATCTTGCTGAAATCCTACTAGGTCTTGATGTCCTATTTGAGTCCTTACATTGTTAGACCACATAAATCTGGGTGGTTTTACCACCCCAGAGTGTACATGTTCATATAAGGATATCAATTTTCCCTCTAAATTGAGCCTTACTAATGTCCTCTAGAGTTCCTTACACCCTATAATATATATCCTCCATCATTTTTCTTTCTATTTCTTCTTGGCATTTAACCTTCTTGATTCCTCATAGTCGTCTTATGATGTACAAAAGATGTGCCTTAGACTTACGCCCAAAATTCCTTTTTTTAAATTATTAATAATAAGACTAAAAGAATTAAACTAATCCTATGCCTCCCTGATAACGGCATAAAAAACTTAATCATGTTCGTTGAGCTTTACAATTATATCCCTCAAATACTTCAAGTGCTCGATCCCACGAGGAGGGTGAACTAGTCTAATTCTAAGGTGTCTAAGGCTTAGAGAAATAATAAAGTTAAATTAAAAAATGAAATAAGGATATAAACACAAGAATTTGATTGCAAAAATTTAACTCAAAAAATTCACACAAAACAAGAATTGAATTGAGCAACACAAAAGGTCACTATGGAAATTAGTTAAGAGAATTACCACGTTATGAGAGAGGGGATTCTACTTATCATTAATGCTAACCTAACTAATTATGTGTTATCGAGGTGTCAATTCTAGACTATCATAAGGGGATCTACTTTCTCTCGAGTTATAATTCCACGCCCTAATTCATTAACCCTAATTAAATTATAAAAGTTGTAGTCTCTCAATTAATAAAATATCCATAACTAAAATTAGATCAGAAGCTCTCTACTAAACTATCAGGTCTCACATGGGATCTCTCTCTGTATAAAAACCTATATGATTAACTATATGGTTTACTAGATCACCTAACTCTTGTTAATCCAATCCAATCCAATCTAATCCAATCCAATCATTTTCTCACTCTTGAACTTTCTGAAAATGGCTGAATGTAGAAGCTCCCCTAAGTTTATATCCTTAAGTCTTATATAGTATTTCTAATTAGGGCAACACTAGGGTTTTTTTTAGTATGAAAGATCTAAAAAATCCCTAAAAAACTCAAGTCAAGATTACTTTCTATGTATCTGTAATGCCAGCTAAGATCATGGCCCTTAGTGGCACGATCTGTTGGACCCCGAACTTCCTTAGATTTGTGAATTTGTAAATTGACATTAAATGAGAAACTGAGGTGACTTAGTCTTGTGTAAAGGAAGAGAAATATATGAATTTGAATGGTTATGTTTAAGGTTTTGGGTGAACAATGTTAGTTTGGACAAATTAAGATAATGTTTTGAGGTTAGTACATGAAATGAGTTCGATACGAGGTTTGAGTAGATTCGGTTGTATTATGAAAATTGTTAGAAAAGTTAAAGTGAATGAGTTGATTGAAATGGAGTTGTGAATATGAAATAAATAAATAGTGAAAGAATGAGAATTTGAAGAGTGAGAAAGTTGACTTTTTGGAGTAGAAAGAGTTGACTTTTGATTTAAGCAGATTTTGAGAAAATAATCTTAAGGAAAATTGTAGCTTTTGTGAGAGCTCTTTGTAGCCATAAAGTATGATATGTTTCGATATCGGGAGTGGAAGTTATGATCAATCAAAGTCGCGGACATTTGACTTTGCTTTTATAAATGTTCTTAGTGTAGAATTGTATATGCGGTGCTTGAGACAAGTTAAGTATTTGTGAAACTGTTCATAAGCGTACATTTAGGTGTGTAATGTGATTTGAGGCAAATTATAGATAGACATGTTTTGAATTAAGTTCAGTGATCTATATAAAAGATATGAAGAGTATCCTAGTCATCAATGATGTAGAATATGTTATTTACGGTTATGAAATTTGGGAGATATGAAATGTTATGAGTTTGGATGAAGTATAGGATGAGACATTTCTAGGCGAAGTTTCGATCGATTTAACCGACCTAATTAGAGGTTGCTATTGCTTTTGAATTCCTCGTGAACATTTTTGATTATATTCTGATATATTCATTGTTATAAGTATGCAAATTTGGACCTTGGCATGTACAGATAGCAATTTAAGAAATTTCACATTCTTGTCGGGGTGATTAGCCCTCTTTCTTTTGTTGTTTTACATTTTTAATCGACATCCGATTAATCTGAGTTTTGAGCGTTGGATTCCTAAGACAATTACCTACCTCATGATGGAAATTATGATTGTTTAAGGATTGTTTGAGTCGAAGTGAGTTAGATATCTTCTGAGCACGGTTTAGTATTGTGATGATATCTTGATCGGTTGAGATCTAATCAAGTTGATTATTGTTTCTAAATAAGTTAGAGGCATGGGACTGCAATTATTTGAAGGAATCAAAATTTACTTCAGTTCCGAAGATTTTTGAATTTATGAACTTGAGGTATTAAGGTTATAAGAATATATAAGGGTAATTTGGGCATGGTACTTAAGTCTAAGAGTATTAAGGTTTGTGTGGGAGGGCAATATGGACTATTCCCCACTCATTAAGAGGGTGATATAAAGAGGAAAATAAAATTAGAAAGAAAAAAGAAAGAAATGGAAAATGAGAAAGAAGAGGAAGTCGTAGGAAGAGAAGAGAGAAGAAGAGATTTGGGTTTTTGATCCTTGCGATTTCTGACAGATTTGGAGCAATACCTGGTAAGTTCTAACCTTTTTATCTTAGTTTGAGTTGGATTAAACCCTAGATTTGTATGGATTGAGTAGAAAACGATGGTTTAGGGTTTATGGGGAAAATAGTTAGAAATTGCTGGGTTGATGATTTTAGGATGGATTGGAAGCTTAGAATGGGTTAGAAATGCATTATAGTTCTTGATCTATTGTTGAGATGTGTTGGATTTGGTTAAGGGAAAGAATCGAAGTTGGGTTCTGCAGAGATCTGGGTTTCGGAGTCGAACTCCAGACCAGACGTCGCGACGTGCGTATGAATAGCGCCGCGACGAGTGAGGAAGGGAGCCACATCGCGACGTGTAAATAATTTTACGATTATTCGTCGCGACGTGTGGAACGCAGGAGTCATCGCGACGTGTGATATTCATTCGCCGCGACGTGTGGCAGCTTGTTCGTCGCGACGTGCGAAGGCCTTCGCCGCGACGAACGTCCGTTTGGCTGAAGTGAGAGTTGTAGTATTTTGGGCATATCTTTTGTTATAGATATCCGATTGAGGTGATTTAAGATTCGTTATGATCTAGAGATCAAAGATTACAAGTTCTATGAAGTTAGGAAGTTCGGAATTAGCCTTGAAGGGTTCGGAATTTTAGGAGAAGGTCGAAGATAGATTTATAATGCTTTATTTTGGATTCCAAGCTTTGAATATTTAATATGAATATTGAATAAATGGAACTTGGTTGTTTTAGGAAACCAAGTGAGGAAAGAGGAGCAAGGGGAACAAGAGGAGAGGCATACCTAAACAAGTTTATAAGCAAGGAAATTCGAGTGGGTTTCATGTTTATAATTTAGTAATGAGCCACTAAAGTGTTCTCCCAAATCAAGAATGATTTCAACTATTTCAGTAAATATTATTTTGTTACCGTGAATGATTTGCAAAAATAAAGATGAGAATGCATTGAAATATTTATGTCATATCATTGAGACATTTATGTCATGCCTTATAAACTCATGGCATTTTGTATATTCGAAAATGAAAGAAAAGAGCACGAAAGAGTATGATTATGTGCTTTTGTTTGGGCGAGAGTGGAACCATTTAGTTAAATCACGTGCACGTCGACAAGAGCCTTCTCCCGGCTGCCCGCTTGTGGTCTATGAGTTAGAATGGACTCATTTAGATTCGAGTGTAAACTTCGGTTTCTCCTTTTGTTTCCATGGAACCCTCCACCATTTGCTTGTGCATTGCATCTATGACTTGTCAAGTATGTGAATAATTTGAGCATTTGATATTGATGATTGATTGAACATGTTGTGTTGATGTGATAATACTTTTCACTATGCAATGACACTTTTTAGCTATGGGTTTGAACTCAAAATTTCAGATTTGACTGAGAATTTGGGAGCAAAACGTTTTATGGACTTAATATGAATTTTGTATAACAAATGAACTTTTTCAACAGTTTTGCTTATGCTTCGTTATAAACCTGTTACCCACGAGCTATAAGCTCACCCCCCTTTTTCATCCCCATCTCCAGGTAGTTGAGCGGGAGATTGGATGAAAGACGGTCAAAACCGTTTGTTCGATTATGTATGGCTTGTATGTTATGATGAAATTGATTTATGGATTTGTATATAGAATGGAAAGTGAATTAAGGTTGTGTAATGAATTACGTACATGTATATTGAATTGAGAAGTGGGAATGATTTGGGAATATATATGTATGATTGATTTGGGAATTTGATTGAATTATGAGTTTGGTATTGAATTGAGAATTATGGAAGTATTAGATTTAGGTTGTGTTTACTTGGTGTTTGGATGCCGGACGGGAGGTCCGATGTTGCCTGGTATTGTTGAGTTGTAATATTAGAAGTGTGTTTCTTGTGTTTTAAATTTTTGGGCTGTCCAAATACAGCCGTTATGCTGTCCGATTTTCGGTAAAAATCGGGCTAAGATAAGAAGAGATTTAGTTGTATTAAGATGTTTTAGATGTATAAGAAATGATTTAAATGAATGAAGTGGAAACGAATAGAAATGTATGGATTGGTTATGTTTTGTATGAATGATTATGAGTGAATGAGTTTGAATAAAGATGAAAAAAATTTTTTTACCGGATTTTGGAACACCTTAAGGTTTCCAACGCGATCAGGTTACTTTGTTCTTTGTTTTCGGATGTCAGATTTTGTTTCCGTTTCCTTCTGTTTTTGGCCCGATGTGATTAGTTGACTTTCGTTCAGGTTGACTTTCGCCTTATGTTTTGTTTCAGATTCCGTTAACTTTAGTTGTCGATTGGAAATTTGTTATTCGTTCGCCTTCGAATTCAAATTCTCCAATTTGAATCCATTTGATTTCGGCAACTTCCGTTCGTTTTCCGGTGGGGATCCGGTTCCCGGATCGGGTCCCTACATTTATGGTATCAGAGCGCCGGTATTATGATCTTACATGGGCGCATTTGTATTAGTGATATGAATGAGAAAGTGTTAAGAATTTTTGAATGGATATGATTGAATTAGTGAGGATGTGATATTGATGTGAATGAGTTTTCATGAATTAATTGAGGAATTAAAATGACTGGTTGATTTAAGTGTTAAGAGGATGATTGATTTTAAGATTGTATGTATGGAAAATTAAGATTAGAAGGTCATGATGAATTGGGTGATTGACTTCGAATACATATATATGAGATATAATAGCAGAATACTTGAAGGATGAGATGAATGATAGAGATATGGATTGTGTAAATAGATTACGAAAGATTGATTTGTGGATATAGTGATGTTGACATGGTATTGGTGGTATTAGATTCAGGAAGTGAAAGATTGTGAATAAATTGAGAAATATGTATTTGAGAAAATAAGTTACTTGATGATTATTCTTGTAGGAATTTCGAGGACGAAATTCTTTTAAGAGGGGGAGAAATGTTGGACCCCGAACTTCCTTAGATTTGTGAATTTGTAAATTGACATTAAATGAGAAACTGAGGTGACTTAGTCTTGTGTAAAGAAAGAGAAATATATGAATTTGAATGGTTATGTTTAAGGTTTTGGGTGAACAATGTTAGTTTGGACAAATTAAGATAATGTTTTGAGGTTAGTACATGAAATGAGTTCGATACGAGGTTTGAGTAGATTCGGTTGTATTATAAAAATTGTTAGAAAAGTTAAAGTGAATGAGTTGATTGAAATGGAGTTGACGAATATGAAATAAATAAATAGTGAAAGAATGAGAATTTGAAGAGCTGAGAAAGTTGACTTTTTGGAGTAGAAAGAGTTGACTTTTGATTTAAGCAGATTTTGAGAAAATAATCTTAAGGAAAATTGTAGCTTTTGTGAGAGCTCTTTGTAGCCATAAAGTATGATATGTTTCGATATCGGGAGTGGAAGTTATGATCAGTCAAAGTCGCGGACATTTGACTTTGCTTTTATAAATGTTCTTAGTGTAGAATTGTATATGCGGTGCTTGAGATAAGTTAAGTATTTGTGAAACTGTTCATAAGCGTACATTTAGGTGTGTAATGTGATTTGAGGCAAATTATAGATAGACATGTTTTGAATTAAGTTCGTGATCTATATAAAAGATATGAAGAGTATCCTAGTCATCAATGATGTAGAATATGTTATTTACGGTTATGAAATTTGGGAGATATGAAATGTTATGAGTTTGGATGAAGTATAGGATGAGATATTTCTAGACAGAAGTTTCGATCGACGAACTGACCTAATTAGAGGTTGCTATTGCTTTTGAATTCCTCGTGAACATTTTTGATTATATTCTGATATATTCATTGTTATAAGTATGCAAATTTGGACCTTGGCATGTACAGATAGCAATTTCAGAAATTTCGTTACTGTCAGGGTGATTAGCCCTCTTTCTTTTTGTTGCTTTACATTTTCTGACCGACATCCGATTAATCTGAGTGTTGAAGCGTTGGATTCCTAAGACAATTACCTACCTCATGATGGAAATTATGATTGTTTAAGGATTGTTTGAGTCGAAGTGAGTTAGATATCTTCTGAGCACGGTTTAGTATTGTGATGATATCTTAATCGGTTGAGATCTAATCAAGTTGATTATTGTTTCTAAATAAGTTAGAGGCATGGGACTGCAATTATTTGAAGGAATCAAAATTTACTTGATTCAAGATTTTTGAATTTATGAACTTGAGGTATTAAGGTTATAAGAATATATAAGGGTAATTTGGGCATGGTACTTAAGTCTAAGAGTATTAAGGTTTGTGTGGGAGGCAATATGGACTATTCCCCACTCATTAAGAGGGTGATATAAAGAGGAAAATAAGAATTAGAAAGAGAAAAGAAAGAAATGGAAAATGAGAAAGAAGAGGAAGTCGTAGGAGGAGAAGAGAGAAGAAGAGATTTGGGTTTTTATCCTTGCGATTTCGACGGTTTGGAGCAATACCTGTAAGTTCTAACCTTTTATCTTAGTTTGAGTTGGATTAAACCCTAGATTTGTATGGATTGAGTAGAAAGCGATGGTTTAGGGTTTATGGGGAAAATAGTTAGAAATTCTTTGGGTTGATGATTTTAGGATGGATTGGAAGCTTAGAATGGGTTAGAAATGCATTATAGTTCTTGATCTATTGTTGAGATGTGTTGGATTTGGTTAAGGAAAGAATCGAAGTTGGGTTCTGCAGAGATGCGGGTTTGGTCGAACTCCAGGACGGGCGTCGCGACGTCGTATGAATAAGCGCCATGACGTGTGAGGAAGAACCACATCGCGACGTGTAAATAATTTTACGATTATTAAATGCGTGGCGTGTGGAGCGCAGGAGTCGTCATGACGTGTGATATTCCTTCGCCATGACGTGTGGCGACTTGTTCGTCGTGACGTCGAAGGCCTTCGCCGCGACAAACGTCCGTTTGGCTGAAGTGAGAGTTGTAGTATTTTGGGCATATCTTTTGTTATAGATATCCGATTGAGGTGATTTCAAATTCGTTATGATCTAGAGATCAAAGATTACAAGTGCTATGAAGTTGGGAAGTTCGGAATTAGCCTTGAAGTGTTCAGAATTTTAGGAGAAGGTCGAAGATAGATTTATAATGCTTTATTTTGGATTCCAAGCTTTGAATATTTAATATGAATATTGAATAATTGGAACTTGGTTGTTTTAGGAAACCAAGTGAGGAAAGAGGAGCAAGGGGAACAAGAGGAGAGGCATACCTAAATAGGTTTATAAGCAAGGAAATTCCAGGTGGGTTTCATGTTTATAATTTAGTAATGAGCCACTAAAGTGTTCTCCCAAATCAAGAATGATTTCAACTATTTCGTAAATATTGTTTTGTTACCTGTGAATGATTTGCAAAAATAAAGATGAGAATGCATTGAAATATTTATGTCATATCATTGAGACATTTATGTCATGCCTTGCAAAACTCATGGCATTTTGTATATTCGAAAATGAAAGAAAAGAGCACGAAAGAGTATGATTATGTGCTTTTGTTTGGGCGAGTGGAACCATTTCGTTAAATCACGTGCACGTCGACAAGAGCCTTCTCCCAGCTGCCCCCTTGTGGCCTATGAGTTCCGAATGGACTCATTTCGTTCAGGGTGTAAACTTCGGTTTCTCCCTTTTGTTTCCATAGAACCCTCGAGCCATTTGCTTGTGCATTGCATCTATGACTTGTCAAGTATGTGCATAATTTGAGCATTTGATATTCATGATTGATTGAACATGTTGTGTTGATGTGATAATACTTTTCACTATGCAATGACACTTTTCAGCTATGGGTTTGAACTCAGAATTTCAGATTTGACTGAGAATTTGGGAGCAAAACGTTTTATGGACTTAATATGAATTTTATATAACAAATGAACTTTTTCAACAGTTTTGCTTATGCTTCGTTATAAACCTGTTACCCACGAGCTATAAGCTCACCCCCCTTTTTCATCCCCATCTCCAGGTAGTTGAGCGGGAGATTGGATGAAAGACGGTCAAAATCGTTTGTTCGATTGTGTATGGCTTGTATGTTATGATGAAATTGATTTATGGATTTGTATATAGAATGGAAAGTGAATTAAGGTTGTGTAATGAATTACGTACATGTATATTGAATTGAGAAGTGGGAATGATTTGGGAATATATATGTATGATTGATTTGGGAATTTGATTGAATTATGAGTTTGGTATTGAATTGAGAATTATGGAAGTATTAGATTTAGGTTGTGTTTCTGCTGGTGTTTGGATGCCGGACGGGAGGTCCGATGTTGCCTGGTATTGTTGAGTTGTAATATTAGAAGTGTGTTTCTTGTGTTTTAAATTTTTGGGCTGTCCAAATACAGTAGTTATCTTTATCCGATTTTCGGTAAAAATCGGGCTAAGACAAGAAGAGATTTAGTTGTATTAAGATGTTTTAGATGTATAAGAAATGATTAAAATGAATGAAGTGGAAACGAATAGAAATGTATGGATTGGTTATGTTTTGTATAAGTGATTATGAGTGAATGAGTTTGAATAAAGATGAAAAAAAAAATTTTACCGGATTTTGGAACGCCTTAAGGTTTCCAACGCGATCAGGTTACTTTGTTCTTTGTTTTCGGATGTCGGATTTTGTTTCCGTTTCCTTCCATTTTTGGCCCGATGTGATTAGTTGACTTTCGTTCAGGTTGACTTTCGCCTTATGTTTTGTTTCAGATTCCGTTAACTTTAGTTGTCGATCGGAAATTTGTTATTCGTTCGCTTTCGAATTCAAATTCTCCAATTTGAATCCGTTTGATTTCGGCAACTTCCGTTCGTTTTCCGGTGGGGATCCGGTTCCCGGATCGGGTCCCTACACGATCATATCTGGGAATTTTTGCTTCAGTCACGATCATGGCCTATAACAACATGATAGTGGCTACCTGCACCAACTTCTGTCACGATCACTCCTTTCTCTTGCTCGTGGCCTCGAGTTACTCCAATCCAATCATTCTCATTTGGGTCGCCCACTCGGTTTATTACAGAAATATGCAAAAATTGAAGTTAATCATAACACCCAATCAATAAAACATAAAATCAACTATACTAACTTTAAATCAAAGTAAAATCTTGAAGGAAGAATTAGAACAACATCAACAATCCAAAACCCATCATCATACAATCCATTTCAATCTAAAACCACCTAATCCAGGATGCAACAGTTTTAGGACTCGCTTCTTCTTGCTCTTCTTCTTCTTCTGTCTCAACTTTTCCCTCTCTTAAACTTTCCAAGAGTGGCGGAATACGGAATGTAAAAGCATCCTTAGGTTTACATCCTTAAGTTTGATAGAGTGTTTCCAATTAGGGAAACCATAAGGCCTTTTTTAGGTTTGAAAGCTCCGGAAAATTCTTCGAAAATTCAAATTGGGACTATTGTATATGTATCTGTCGTGCGGGCCATGATTATGGCCCTTAGTGGCACAATCGTAGTCGGAAGTTTTTGATTATGTTACGATCGTAGCCTATAACAACATAATCGTGGCTCCCTACACAAGCTTCTGTCACGTTCCTGGCATATTCCCCATGATCGTGGCTCTTTTCTTTTGCTTCTGCCACAGTCATGGCTTAATTGCCATAATCGTGGCCCTGGGTTATTTCCCGGGTCTTTTTTGAATCTCTTCTAATTTTCCTGAAACACTAATAAACACATCAAGGCACGCCATAAATATAAAATTAAAGCTCAACATCATGTTCCAACCCACAAAACCCTTAAAACACAAATATTTAATAACTAAAACAATTATAACCTAAACACATGCTAAACAATCAATTTAATAATTAAACACACACTAAACTACCCATGAAAGCACGATGCAATCAACACCTACCAATCTCCCCGCACTTAAACATTTTCTTGTTCTCAAACAAATAAAAAAAAAAATAAACCTCAACAACCAAAACAAAAAACATGCAAATGCGATAATGAGTCAATGTTATTAGACCTAATGAAACAAATTTAACCTTAAACACAATCCCTCAAATTGTTTTAACTTATTAACTTGTTAAATCTGTCTAAATACCTTAGACTAAATATACAAACTAATCAAAATTTTAATGTTAATTCTATTTGCCCCTATCACCTGCATACACACATTGATTATTATTTGGTCAAATCAAAAGTGTAGTTATTCCTAAGTAACTTTCATGAAAAATCAAGCTGCTAACATGTTTGGTAGGTTTTATTTGAAAACATTCTTTTTGTTGATTTTTTAAAGGATATGAACTTAATCTTCTTACACAAAGGAAAACATTTGTTAATAATGTCGATTATGTTACTCAACTAGTTCATATTGTTATTAAGCAGCTTGGTTGGAATTCCATTATAGCCTTTTAACGTGGAGGCACACATTTGTGATGTGTGTCGATCTAGTTACTCAGCCACATCACATTCTCAACTGGCTACTAGCTCTATTCATAAGCCGAAGCTAGCGGAGTAGTTAATTCATTTAAATTTATACACTTTTCTTTAACATATTATTTTGTCTACCTTATTGCTTTTACTAATAATTCTCATAAAAATATACTAGTAATGCCATTTAGTTGATTGGCCAAAAATTATAAATTAATGTGAATAAGCTAATCGTATCCTAATTAAACTACAAAGTTAGCTAAAGCAACCTAAGTCACTACTTTCACAAGCTAATAAATTGTCGCAACCTAAAAGACTATAATTAAGGCTAAATCTATCCCATTAAGTCCTAGCCATTGACACGTCCACATAAATCATATAAGGCAACCTAAACAAACTATCATACAATATGCAAAATTCATAATTAAGGTAAAAACATACAACCCTCCCCACACTTAAATAATACATTTTCCTCAATGTGAAAAGGACACGCAACCAAACATAAAGTGAAATAAAAACCACAATATACAAAAAATAAGAAGAAAATACTAATAAAAATGAAAAGAAAGTGTTAGAAGACGAAACTGTCAAGGTGATTAAGGTAGTGATGGTGTCAGAGTTGGAAACCCAATGAGCTTGACATAGAGCTAGACTCCTTTTCTTAAAATCGATTCAAGAAAGTGAGAGAATTAGCAATCTAAACCATTTTAAAACATTAAAAAATTATTTTAAAATTTAAAACAAACCTAACTATTTAACAACTTAAATCTAACTACTAAATGTCCTAATTTAAGGTCATTAGGTTGACCTTGCATCCTTGGAAGCTCAGCTAAGATCAATTATAAAGCTCAGCCAAGATCAATTATAAGTGGCTTGCTTACACCTTTCTCATTCAACATTAATTTTGTAGCCTATGAGCAAGTTACAAATTGTAAGATAATGAAAAGATCATAATCTATCAAATTAAGGAAACCTAATGTGCTTAGTAATGTTCTTTTCAACGACAAACTGTCAACAAAATAGGGAATAACGAAACTCGTTAAAGTTTGTCTTGTAAGAGGATGAGTTGTTCCTACCCTTCCCTAGTCACCCCTTATCCTTTTCTTCTTGCACTTCATGAGCAGAGACTTCGATGTCTTCTTCAACCTCTGTATCTATTGTCATCTGTTCTTCTTCCTTTTTCCCTTTTAAGGATTTGAACACATCAATTCTCCTGAATTAGTCGCCCTCTTTTGGATTGTTTAATACATCATTCATGTTAAATTTCACTTGTCACTATTAATCCAAAGGATAATGTTCTCTTCATAAATATCTACTAAAGCTTGTTCGATGTTCAAGCATGGTATACCAAGATCTGGTGAATAGATAGGGGTTTTCATCCTCTTTCTTCATTTCTTAGTCTTTTACAAGGTGGGGTTCAACTTGATCTCTCGCTAATTCTTCTAGATATACCACATTACTAAGTGTGACAACCTGATATGGCTGTTATTGATGTATTTCTATACTACTCAGGAAGTTTGCCACACTTTACTTACAAAATTCACTAGAAAGCTGTCTCATTTGAATCTCTATGTTTTGAATAAAAGAGGCATTATCTTTTATTGCTTGCTCAAACTTCTCTTCCAGTTGCTTCTGGGCCTTTTCCATCTCTGTGAGCTTATCCATGATTTTGTCCAGCTTGCTATCCCATAAATTGGACTCATCTTACTGAAATCCTATTGGGTTTTGATGTCTTATAGGAGTCCTTATATTGTTGGAAAAATAGAAATTTGGGTGGTTTTGGCACCTTAGATTGTACGTGTTCATATATGGATGATAATTTTCCCCACAAAATTATGCCTCATTAAAGTCCGCATAACATATATCCTCCATCATTGTTTTTCCATTTCTTCTTAGCATTTAACCTTCTTTATTCCTTACAGTTGCCTTATGATGTCTAAAAGATGTGCCTTTAACTTATGCCCAAACTTCCTTTTTTTTTTCTAACTTCTTAATCATTAGACTAAAAGAATTAAAATAATCCTCAACCTCATCGATGACAGTGCCAAAAACTTAATCTTGTCATCGAGCTTTACAATTATAGCCCTCAAATTTTGCAAGTACATAGGCCTTGAATTTAGTAATTGAAGGGTCGATCTCGTGAGGAGGGTGAACTAATCTAATTCTAGGGTGTCTAAGGTTCAGAGAAACAATAAAGTGAAATTAAAAAATGAAACAAGAATATAAACACTAGAATTTGATTGCAAGAATTCAACTCAAGAAATTAACACAAAGCAAGAATTAAAATTGAGCAACATAAAAGGTCACTATGGAAATTAGTCTAGAGAAATTACCAAGTTATGAGAGAGGAGATTCTACCTATCATTAATGCTAACCTATCGAATTATATATTATCAAGGTGTTAGTTCTAAACTATCGTACGGGGAATTACTCTCTCTTAATTTATAATCCTAGGCCCTAAATCATTATCCCTAATTAAATTATAGAAGTTGCAATCTCTCAATTAAAAAAAGACCTATAATTAAAATTAGATCGAAAGCTCTCTACTAGACTACCGGATCCTACACAAGATCTCTCTATGTATAAAAGTGTATATCATTAACTAAATGGTCTATTAGATCACCCAACTCTTGTTAATCCAATCCAATCATTTTTATCTAGCTCACCTTCTAAGTTTGTTACTAAAATATGCAAAAATTGAAGTTAATCACAACAACCAATCAATAAAACACAAAATCTACTATATTAACAATAAACTAAAGTAAAATCTTAAAGGAAGAGTTAGAACATCGTCAACAATCCAAAACCCATCCTCATACAATCCATTTCCATCTTATAAGTTAAATGAACAAAAAATGAAATGGAAAGGAAATAGAGCTTATATCAAGAAGTAGCGTCGAAAGACCACATAAAGCCAAAAATACCAGCGTCAGGACCTGCTTCTTCTTCCTCTTCTTCTTCTCTAGCGCATATTTTCTCTCTCTTGAACTTTCCAAAAATGGTAGAATGTCGAAGCTCCCTTAGAGTTACATCCTTAAGTCTTATATAGTATTTCCAATTAGGGCAACCTTAGGGTTTTTTTGAGATCCGAAAGGTCCAAAAAATCCCTCGAAAACTTAAGTCAGGACTGTTGGAAGTTTTTGTTTCTGTCATAATTGTGGCCTATAATGTCAAGATCATGGCTCCCTGAATTAGCTTCTGTCACGATCTTGGAATATTCCCCACAATCATGGCTTCTTTCTTTTACTCGTGGCCCTAGTAATTTTCTAGGTCTTCTTCGAATTTGCTCTAATTGTCCTGAAACACTATCAAACACACCAAGACGCCTCATAAATATAAAATTGAAGCTCAACATCATATTCCAACCCACAAAACACTTAAAACACAATTATTTACCAACATTCTAACCCACAAAAACACGATACAATCTACACCTATCACATTGTAGCGAAGGAATCCATCAAAATTTCACATAATGCAAAGAAGGAGACGTCTTCTAAACATACGCCATATCCTACTATTAGTCTAGCTGAAAGTGGGGATTTCTCCAATGAACAAACCATGAGCACCTTACTACTTCCTCAAAATAGTCCTAAAACACCTAGACTTTCACCTTGCAACTTGTAAACCGAAGAAGTTGGAATAGCCATTGAGATACAGTTCCAAACATTGAAAGTCATAGATCTCAATGGAGTAAGAACAAAGGCTCCAAAAGCAAAACTCCTTAATATGTCAATTATTGTCTGGAATGTCTAAGGTTTAAATTGCCCTAAAAAGCAAGCTACTTTAAGGGATTTTGTTTAGAGGAAAAGGCCTCTAATTGTAGGATTACTAGAAACCAAAATAAAATTAGACAATATTAGTAAGTTAAATTTGGGTTCTAGTTGGCAGATGCTTATAAACCATTCACATCATATTCTTGGTTGAGTTATTGTATATTATGAGGTTGAAAAAGTGAAAGTCGTGATCCCTCATTCATCTAAATAGATACTGCACAAATATCTTTTTAGTATGGCAACACTAATATCATCTCATCCATTATCTATGCTAATAAATTTTGACTCCAACGAGCAATATTATGGTCTGATTTATTAAATCTCAGCACAAACATCTGACAGCCTTGAATTTTATATGGTGACTTCAACTTTATATTGTATAGGTCTAAGGCTAACGATAACTATAACCTTTGAAATTTTTCTGAAGATTTCAGAACCTGTGTAGATCAGTTGGATATGACATATTTGTAGTATGTTGGCTGCAAATATATATGGTCCAACAAACAACGCTCACATTGGTTCATTCAAATGAAGCTTGATCGTGCCCTAGTTAATGGCAACTAACTATCTTAGTTCGCCAATAACAGTGCCACATTCCTTGACCATTTTTTCTCAAATCATACCCTAAGGAGCATCTATTTCAATCAGTTACTAGGAAGTTCATTTTCAGGTTTAACAATCACTTGGCTAAAGAACCAGGATTTGTTGAAGCTTGTAAGAAAGGATCTGACTACTATTTTGATGGGACCAAACAGTTCATTTATGTCCAAAAATTGAAGGAAATCAAGAAATAATAGAAATCCCTACATTCCTTCAGAGGCTCCACTAAACAATTTGTTTCTAAAGCCAAGCAAGAGCTTATTAGAATTAGAATAATCTTGCATTATACCATTATGATCCACAGCTACTCGCTAATGAAAAACAGACCCTCTCTTACTATATGTTCACATTTCAAAATCACAACTCATTCCTCCAAAAAAGAGCAAGAATGAGTTGACTTAAAGATGGAGACAAATGCACAAAGTTCTTTTTCCAACTCAATCCTAGCTTGTAGAAACAAAATAGAATCTATTCCATCTCTATTATTAAGGGAGTTCAGCTTTGAAACCATCTGGAAATTATAAAAGCGATGATATCGAAATGTTGACTAAAGTTGTTGATGACAAGAAAATTGAGGAAACTCTTATATATGTTAATGGTATGAAAGCTCCAGGTCCTGACAAACTCAGTGGCTATTTCTACAAAAAATCATGGGAAATTACAGGCCCCTTTGTCAAGAAAGTAGTGAAACAATTTTTCTCTAATGGAATCCTTCTCAAGGAAATCAACAAAATATTTCTATCTTTGATTTTAAAAAGTGAAAACCCATATCTTTCAGTGATTTCAGACCAATCTCTTGTACAAACTCCCTCTATAAAATTATTTTGAAGATCCCTGCAACAAAACTATAGAAAGCACTAATACCACTCATCAATGAAAATTAGGGAGCTTTCATTTATAATAGGCAAATTGGTGATAATATATTGACTATGCAAGAGCTAATCCAAGGTTATTCACGAGCCAAATCAACTCCAAATTGCACCATTAAGTTTGATTTTCATAATTCATTTGAAAGTGTTCAATGGATCTTCTTATCGCAGATGATGGAGGCATATGGATTCTTAGTGATCATCATTCCAAATGGTCATACTTTTAGATCCCATTCAATATAAGTACATGCATGTTTATATCTTCTACCTCGCTTTAATATCAAATTGAAAATTTTCTTAATTTTAATATCTATTCATTAAATCATTTTATTAAAAAATATCACATTAAGAAGTAAAACTTGAGGATATTGTTTTCATGTTTTAATATTTTAAGATACATACAATTTTCAAAATTTTAAAATGAAAATTTGTTTAATATATGTTAATACGATAAGATAAATAGTGCATAAAATTTTTATAAATTCATTAAACAACTTGCGGTTTAATTTAAAAATTATTAGCATAATTTTGTAAAATTATTTATAAGATATAAGCCTCAAACAAAAATTGAAAATAAAATAAAATATGAAATAACTTGCAATTTATTATAACAAAATTGATAAGTTTAAAATTGTTGACATTTATGCTTCTGATTATTTTAATACTGAAAATGAAAGTTCAATCTTGTTTATAATATCATTAGTTTCAAATAAAAATCTGTTAAAATTAATGGTTTCAAAATAATTAACAAAAAATAAATTATCCCTTGTTTGACATTTATTTTTGAAATTATTAAAAATATAATGTTGAATGGTGCAATAATTGTTTCATAAAGCATTGCGAGTAGTGTCTTCTTCTGGTTAATCTATTATTGTTTTGATTTTCTTTTGACATAATTTGCTTATTGAGCATTCAACGAAATAGAAATTTGATGATAACTTCAATAAACTCTCCAGTTTTCCAGTTCGTATCCCTTTATTTTGTTGTGTATGGACCACCGCATCACTCAAAAACGAATAAAAGTCATTGGTGCTTGTAGGAATTTAACTTTTATTCCAAATATGGAATGCACTTTGCCAATAGTGCCTTTACGTCAAAGAATCTCGATCCAACCTTTATTGTAATGCCCACTTTAAACCATCAAAGCAAAAGTTCCAATTTACAACAAATTTAAAAAAACAAAGGAAAAGATTTTGAAACCACTGTGGGGAACAACGATAATGTTACTGTTTGTTAATTCTGATGATTTGTTCGCCAATTTAGACACATAATGTCCTATTATATCCATCAAGGTTTAACAAAAAATAATTAAATTTATTTTACAAAACATATATATATATATATATATATATATATATATATATATATATATATATATATATATATATTTCAAATACATCAATACAAGATTTGTTATATTTCAAATGATATCAATACTTCTTAGACATAATTAAATTTGTATAATTTAGGATAAATGATATTTTAAATCTAAAATTTACTTAACTATGTAATAATAATAAGTTTAAAGGAATATCTCTCAAAATAAAATCCACATCTTCTTTACTCTGTCCTTTAAGAAATTACATTCATAATAATAAAATCACATAAAATTCAATTAATTGATATGGCCGTTTATCCTCTTTGAAGAGCTATCATCAACATCTTTGATGGCTTGTTGTTGTTTTTATCTAAGAAGTAGAACAACATTAGTAATGAATGTATCACCTGGTAGATATGTTCGTTTAGAGACCTTGGTCTTATAAAAAATCCAAGTATGTATTTAAACGTAATTAAGATTAAAGTTATAAGATTTAATTAAGCAAGTGCTTATTATAAAGAATCTTAAAAAATTCTCTCACTAAACAACTGTCCCAACAATAGCATGATCGTTATATGGAGATATGATATAAGATACTTAGATAATTGACTTAGTGTAAGTGGAAGACTATTTGTTTATGCCCTAAAACCAAGCGGTTAGTTGATAAAATATTTGAAAGACATTCATTACCTTATACATATTTAAATGTATATGATAAAGTCCATGTAATAAATATACATTGCTAATGAAATTATGATGAGAACATAATTATGAGATTTGTATTGTATTCATGTATTATCCCTAAATTGTCATAGTCCTTTGTTATGTTGAGACTAGATATTAATAAAGTATAAAAAGACCAACATATGTTATGTTTTCCTTATGAAAGATAATCGATCTCATAAACTAAAGTATAGAGATATTTAAACAAATATGTGGGTGCTTGTTACAAAATAAATTTACTGAATTGACCCCACATGAGAAATCTATTTAAGACATTGCATATTTATGAAAATTCTCAACATGATGATTGTATAAGTGACCCTTCACCTTGAGATCTCTAAAGTTATCTTATGTAGGGGCTGTTACGTTTTGATACTTCTAATAACTCATTCTAGTCAAAGATAGCTCAGTCGCTAGTTATTGAATGTAGCATGAACTATATAGAGGTACTTGAATGATCAATGTATGATTCATCACCTTAAAGTAATTAGGAAGAATGTTCTGTTGTACTCGATTAGTATTGTTTCGAAAAATCCTTGGTTAAGGTGGAATGACATTTTGTAAATAATTTACAGATGTCATTAATTGAATTAATAGCTAATAATGGAGAACTCATATTATTGGACTCAAAGTAGAGTATAAATTAATCTCATGCTCTATATTTAATTGTAACATTGTATGATGAAATGATTGAATTATATGAAGAAATCAAGTATGAAAAGGTTTGTTAAAATCATGTCAACATTCGTAAAAAATTAGTTGATCATGACGTGTTGCTAGGTATTGATCTTGATCTATATAGGTAAAATATTTAATTAGAGAATTAATGATAAATTAAAAATTTTGTTTATCTAATCTTCAATATAATTTAGGGTTATAATTTGGCTCCATTGACAACATATTTGAGAACCTAATACTTCATACATAAAGAATAGTTTGAAAAGAGAAAATGATTTAATCAAGTTAGACTTGATAAAGTTTGAGAAGTTTTATGATTAAGTTTTAGATATTTAATAAATAAAGATCAATATGATATATTAGATCTTATTAGGGCATAATTGATATTTGTTGCAATTATTTATAATTTTAGTTAAAATTCAATTATGTCAATTTCAGTTAAATTTTAATCGTGTTCGTTGAGCTTTACATTTATAGCCCTCAAATACCACAAGTGCATAGGTTGTGAATTGTAGTAATTAAAGGGTCAATCCCACGAGGAGGGAGAGCCAATCTAATTATAGGGCATCTAAGAGAAATAATAAAGTGAAACTAAAAAATGAAAAAAGAATATAAACACTAGAATTTAATTGCAGGAATTCGACTAAAAAAATTAACACAAAACAAGAATTGAAATTGAGCAACACAAAAGGTCAATATGAAAATTATTCAAGAGAAATTACCATGTAATAAGATAGGGGATTATACCTATCATTAATGCTAACTTAGCCAATTATGTATTATTGGGGTGACCATTCTAGACAATCGTAGGGGGAATTACTCTCTCTTTAGTTATAATCTCGCGCCCTAAATCTTTAACCCTAATTAAATTATGAAATTAGTAATCTCTCAATTAATAAAAGACTCATAATTAAAATTAGATAGGAAGCTACCTATTAAACTACTGGGTCTCACACGGGATCTCTTTCTGCACAAAAACTGATATGATTAGCTACGTGGTCTACTGGATTGCCTAATTCTCATTAATCAAATCAAATCATTTTTATCTAGCTCACCATCTCAGTTTGTTACCGAAATATGCAAAAATTGAAGTTAATCACAACACCCAATCAGTAAATCACAAAATCGATTGTATTAACATTAAATCAAAGTAAAATCCTAAAGGAAGAGTTAGAACATCATCAACAATCTAAAACCCATCATCATATAATCCATTTAAATCCAAAATCACCTAATCCGGGAATCAGCAACGTTAGGACCAGTTACTTCTTCCCTTTCTTCCACTTCTTCTTCTCTCTCTCTTCTTTTCTCTCTCTTGAATTTTCCAAAAATGGCGGAATGTAGAAGCTCCCTTAGGGTTACATCCTTAACTCTTATAAAGTATTTTCAATTAAGGAAACCCTAAGGTCATTTCCAGATCAGAAATCTCCCAAAAATTCCTCAAAATTTTAAGTCGGGATTGTTGTCCCCATATCTGTCGCACAAGCCACAATTGTGGCCCTTAGTGGCACAATCCTGGTTGGGAGTTTTTGATTCTGTCATGATTGTAGCCCATAATGAAATAATCATGGTTCCCTACGCCAGCTTCTATTACAATCATGACATATTCCCCACGATTGTGGCTCCTTGCTTTTGCTTCTGTCATTTCCACGATTGTGTTCCTAGGCTATTTCCTGGGTCTTCTCTGAATCTTGTCCAATTTCCCTGAAACACTAACAAACAACACATCAAGGCACCTCATAAATATATAATTGAAGCTGAACATCATGTTCCAACCCACAAAACACTTTAAACAAAAATATTTACTAACTAATACAATTTTAACTTAAACACGCACTAACAATCAAGTTAACAACCAAACACTCACTAAACTACCCACAAAAACACAATGCAATCTACACCTATCAACATCCCCACACATAAACATTTGCTTGTCCTCAAACAAATAAAAACTAACAATTAAACCTCAACAACCAAAACACAAAACAAGCAAATGTGATAATGAGGGAATGTTATTAAACCTAACAAAACGAATTTAACTTCAAACACAGTCCCTTAAGTTGTTCTAACTTATTAACTTGTGAAATATGTGTCTAGGCACTTTAGACTAAGTGCCGGTTTGGATGAGGTTTTGGGAGGTCAATAAGTACTTTTCTACCACAAAAGCCTTTTTTAAGAAAAATAGATGTTTGACTGTAAAATAAAAAAGCACTTCTTTATTAGATATGGCTTTTTTGGCAACCAACATACAGTTTTTTAAGAAGCTTAAATTTGGAGCTTCTAAAAAATGCCACTTAAATGATTTTTTCATGTAGATTTTTCAGATCAATTAATAGACCTATTTTTTAGTCTCTTTTGGCCATATATTTTTACACATAATTCCTATAATACCCACAAACCCATCTTCACGTTTATCTTGCAAACTCATCTTCTCTTTACAATAAAATGCATAATTTATTATGTCTTTAACTACTTACTCGACTTGAATAGTTATTTTGAAATTTATATAATATTATTTGACTTTTATATGTTTTGATATTTATTTTAATATTTATTTTACTTATGTTATAATCCATATAAAAGATTTGGTTAGATATATTTTCATTTATGATTCATATGTTTAAAATATATATAATAACTAATATATTATACTTTGCATATTGATTAATATACTTTAAATAATTTTTATTACAAAATAAAATATAGTTAAAATTAAAAGTGTTTTTATTTTATATTGCGAATGCCTATTGTATGAAGTTCTTAAAAAAAAGCTCTTTTTTAAATGACAGCTAAATAGTTAACTGACTTTTCAGAAAAGTTCTTCTCAGAAAAGATCTACAGAAAAAGCTCTATTGACAAAAACTCTACTAGTATAAGGCCAACTAAGCAGAGACTAAATATACAAACTAATCAAAATTTTAATGTTAATCTTATTCACCCCTACCACTTGCATACACACATTGATAATTATTTGGTCCAATCAAAAGAGTAGCTATTCCTAAGTAGGTTTTCATGAAAAATCAAGTTGTTAACAAATTTGGTAGGTTTTATTTGGAAATATTCTTTTTTTTATTTTATTTTTTAAGGACATAAACTTATTCTTCTTACGTAGAGGCAAACAATTGTGATGAATGTCTTTTCAGTTACTCAACTACATCATATTGTTATTAAATACCTTGATTGGAAAGTCATTATAGCTTTTGACGTGAAGGCACACATTTGTGATGGGTGTGGATCTAGTTACTCAGCCACATCACATTCTCAACTGGCTACTAGCTCTATTTATAACCCAAAGCTAGTACAATAGTTAATTCATTGAAATTATACACTTTTCTTTAAGACATTATTTTATCTACCTTATTGCTTTTGCTAATTATTCTCATGAAAATATACTAGTAATGCCTTTTAGTTGATTGGCCTAGAATTATAAATGAACGTGACAATGTCCTAGGGTGAATAAGCTCACATCTTATCCTAATTAAACTACATAGTTAGCTAAAGTAACCTAAGTCACTATTTTTACAAGCTAATAAATCTTCTTAACCTAAAAGACTATGTTTAAGGCTAAATCTATCCCGTTAAGTCTACCCATTGACACATCCACACAAACCATATAATGCAACCTAAACAAACTATCATACAATATGTGAAATTCATACTCAAGGTAAAAACACATAACCCTCCCCACACTTAAATAACACATTGTCCTCAATGTGAAAAGGACATGCAAACACATATGAGTGGGGAAATAAAAACCACAATATACAAAAAAGAAGAAAATACTAACAAAAATGAAAAGAAAAGGTTAGAACACGAAACTGTAAAGGTGAGTGAGGTAATGATGGTGTCCAAGGTAGAGACCCAATGAGCTTGACACCGAGCTGGGTTCCTTTTCTTAAAATTGATTCAATAGAGTAAGAGGATTAGCAATCCAAACCATTCTAAATCATTCAAAACTTATTTTAAGATTTAAAACAGACCTAACTACATGACCACTAAAATCTAACTACTAAATGTGTTATTTTAGGGTCATTAACTTGACCTTGCATCCTTGGAAGCTCAGCCAGGATCAATTATAAATGGTTTGCTTCCACCTTTCTCATTCAACATTAATTTTGTTGCCTGTGAGTAAGCTACAAATTGCAAGATAATAAAAACAACATAATCTATCAAATTAAGGAAACCTAACAGGCTTAGTAATATCCTTTTCAGTGACAAACCGTCAACAGAATAGGGAATAACGAAACTGCTTGAAATTTATCTTGTAAAAGGGTGGATTGTTCCTATACTTCCTCAGTCACCCCTTTCCCTTTTCTTCTTGCACTCCATGAGCAGAGACTTCCATGTCTTTGTCAACCTTTGTGTCTGTTGTCATCTGTTCTTCTTCCTTTTGTTCTTTTAATGATTCGGACACATCAAATCTCTTGAATGAGTCACCTTATTTTGGACTCTTTAATATATCATTCATGTTGAATGTCACCTGTTCATTACTAATCCAAAGGATAATGTTCTCTTTATAGACATCTACCAAACCTTTTTCGATGTTCAAGCATGGCATACCAAGATAGGGAAGATAATATTGGGTGGTTTTCATCCTTTTCTTCATTTCTTTGTCTTCTACAAGGTAGGAGTTCAGCTTGATCTCTCGTTGATTCTTCTAGATCTACCCCATTCCTAAATGTGATAGCCTAACTTGGCTCTTATTAATGTATTTCCATACTGCTTTGGAAGTTCTCCACACTTTGCTTCTAAAATTCACTAGAAAGTTGTCTCATTTGAATCTCTATATTTTGAATAGAAGAGGCATAATCTTCCCTTACTGGCTCAAACTTCTCTTCCAGTTGCTTCTGGGCCTTTTCTATATCTGTGAGCTTATCTATGATTTTGTCCAGCTTGGTATCCCATAAATTGGACTCATCTTACTGAAATCCTACTAGGTTTTGATGTCCCATATCCTTATATTGTTAGACCAATAGAATTTTTGGTTGTTTTGACACCGTAAAGTGTACGTGTTCAGATAAGGATGATAATTTTCCCCACTAAAGTGTGCCTCATTGAAGTCTGTAAGAGTTCCTTACTCCCTACAATATATATCCTCCATAATTGTTTTTTGCATTTCTTCTTTGTATTTAATTAACCTTCTTTATTCCTTACAGTCGCCTTATGATATCCAAAAGATGTGCCTTTGACTTACGACCAAACTTCCTTTTTTTCATAATTTCTTAATCAGTAGACTAAAAGAATTAAACTAATCCTACAACTCCCCGGTAACAGTGCCAAAAACTTAATCTTTTTCGTCGAGCTTTAAAATTATAGCTCTCAATGAGAAGGGTTGAAGGGTTGATCCCATGAGAAGGGTGAACTAATCTAATGCTAGGGTGTCTAAGGCTCATAGAAATAATAAAGTGAAATTAACAAATGAAACATATTGGAATTTGATTCTAGGAATTCAACTCAAGAAATTAACACAAAGCAAGAATTGAAATTTAGTTACACAAAAGGTCACTATGGAAATTAGTCTAGAGAAATTACCTAGTTATGAGAGAGGGTATTCTACCTATCATTGATACTAACCTAGCTAATTATGTGTTATCGGGGTGTTAGTTCTAGACTATCATAGGGGAATTACTCTCTCTTGAGTTATAATCCCTCACCCTAAGTCATTAAACCTAATTAAATTATGGAAGTTGTAATCTCTCAATTAACAAAAGACCTATAATTAAAATTAGATCGGAAGCTCTCTACTAAACTACCGAATCTCACACGAGATCTCTCTCTGCACAAAAGGCTATTTGATTAACTACATGGTGTATTGGATCGCTTAACTCTCGTTAATCCAATCCAACCATTTTTAACCAGCTCCTCTCTTAATTTGTTACTAAAATATGCAAATATCAAAGTTAATCACAATAACTAATCAATAAAACACAAAATCGACTATATTAACATTAAATTAAAGTAAAATCCTGAGGGAAGAGTTAGAACATCATCAACAATCCAAAATCCATCATCATACAATCCATTTCCATCTTATAAGTTAAATGAACAAAAATTGAATGGAAAGGAAATAGAACTTGGATTGAAATTCAAGGAAGGAAGCAGTATCGAAAGACCACATAATCTGGGAAGTAGTGGCGTAGGGACTTGTCTCTTCTTCCTTTTCTTCTTCTTTATCTCTTCTTTTCTCTCTCTCTCTCTCTCTCACTTTCCAAAAGAGGTAGAATATAGAAGCTCCCTTAGGGTTATGTGCTTAAGTCTTATATAGTATTTCCAATTATCTCAAATCTAGGGTCTTTTCTGGGTTCTAAAGGTCCAAAAAATCTCTCGAAAAGTCAGGACTGCTTAAAGTTTTTGCTTATGTCATGATCGTGACCATAATGACATGATCGTGGCTCCCCGTACTAGCTTTTGTCACGATCTTGGAATATTCCCCACAATCATGGCTCTTTGCATTTACTCGTGGCCCTGGGTAATTTCCTGGGTCTTCTCTAAATCTCCTCCAATTTCCCTGAAACACTAACAAACATATCAAGGCACCTCAAAAATATAAAATTAAAGCTTAGCATTATGTTTCAACCCACAAAACACTTAAAACATAAATATTTATTAACTAACATAATTCTAACTTAAACATACACTAAACAATCAAATTAATAACTAAACACACACTAAACTACCCACAAAAACACGATGTAATCTACACCTATCACATTGTAGAAAATGAATCCATCAAAATTCCACATGATGTAGAGAAGGAGGCTTCTTCTGAACATACTCCATATCCTACTGTTAGTCTAGTTGAAAGTGGGGATTTCTCTAGTGAACAAACCCTGAGCATCTCATACTTCCTTAAAATAGTCCTAAAAGACCTAGACTTTCACCTTATAAAGGCATAGATCTTAATGGAGTAAGCATATGGGCCCCAGAAACAAAACTTGTTAATATGTCAATTATCGTCTGGAATGTCCAAGGTTTAAATTGCCTAACAAAACAAACTACTTGAAGGGATTTTGTTTAGAGGGAAAGGCCTCTAATTGTAAGTTTACTAGAAACCAAAATAAAACTAGACAATGATGGTAAGTTAAATTTGGGTTCTAGTTGGCAAATGTTTACAAACCATTCAGATCATATTCTTGGACAAATTATTGTATCTTGTAAGGTTGACAAATTCAAAGTCAAACTTCTCCATTCCTCTAAGTAGATACTGCACTTTAAAATATCTTTTTTGTATGACAACATTGATATCATTTCTTCCATCATCTATGCTAGTAATTTTGGATTCCAACAAGCAATATTGTAGTCTGATTTATTAACTCTCAACATAAACATTTGATAGCCTTGGATTTTATGTGGTGACTTCAACTCTATATTGTATGATTCTAAGTAATCTTTGAAATTTTTCTGAAGATTTAAAGACCTGTGTAGATCAGCTGGATATGACAGATTTGAAATATGTTAACCATAAATATATATGTTCCAACAAACAAAGCTCACATTGGTTCATTCAAAAGAAGCTTGATTATGCCTTGGTCAATGGCAACTGACTATCTCAGTTCCCCAATAGCAGTGCCACATTCCTAGACCCTTCTTTCTCAAATCATACTCCAATAAGGATAGAGCATTTGTTTCAATCGGTTGCTAGGAAGTTCCTTTTCAGGTTTAACAATCACTTGGCCAAAGGACTAGAATTTGTCGAAGCTTGTAAAAAAGGATCCAACTACTATTTTCATGGGACCTAACAGTTCATTTATGTCCAAAAATTGAAGGAAATCAAGAACGAATTGAAATCCCTGCATTCCTTCAGAGGCTCCACTAAATAATTTGTTTCTAAAGCCAAGGAAGAGCTCATTAGAATTCAGCGTAGTCTTGCATTATACCTTTATAATCCACAACTACTTACTAATGAAAAATAGGCCCTCTATCACTATATGTTCATAGTTCAAAATCACAACTCATTCCTCTAAGAAGGAGCAAGAATGAATTGACTTAAAGATGCAGACAAATGCACAAAGTTCTTTTTCAATTCAATCCTAGCTTGTAGAAACAAAACATAATCTGTTCTATCTCTACTATTGAGGGAATTCACCTTCAAAACCATCTGAAAATTCAAGAAGCGACTATCAAGTATTTCAACAGTTTGCTTGATTTTTTCTGTATTTGTCATTGTCACCGATGCATATCTCTTGGCTTTCATTTCCAAGAGACAAAACCATGAAGATTCTGAAATGTTGACTAAAGTTGTTGATGATAGGGAAATTGAGGAAACTCTTACATATTTGAATGGTATGAAAGCTCCAGGTCTGAATGAACTCAATGGCTATTTCTACGAAAAATCATGTGAAATTACAGGCTCCTTTGTCAAGAAAGTAGTAAAAGAATTTTTCTCTAATGGAATCCTTCTTAAGGAAATCAATAAAATATTTCTTTCTTTGTCTCTGAAAAGTGAAAACCCAATATCTTTTAGTGGTTTCAAACCAATCTCTTGTACAAACTTCCTTTATAAAATTATTTTGAAGATCCTCGCAACAAGACTACAGAAAGCACTCATCCCCCTCATCAGTGAAAATCAGGGAGCTTTCAATTGTAATAGGCAAATTGGTGATAATATATTGACTGTGCAAGAGCTAGTCCAAGGTTACTCATGAGCGAAATCAACTCCAAATTGCACCATTAAAATTAATTTTTATAACGCATTTGAAAGTGTTTGATGGAGCTTCTTATAGTATATGATGGAGGCATATGGATTGCCAGTGATCATCATTCCAAATGGTCATGCTTTTAGATCCCATTCAACATAAGTACATGCACGTTTATATCTTCGACCCTGCTTTAATATCAATTTGAATATTTCTTAATTTTTTATCTATTCATTAAATATTTTTATTAATTAGAATCTTTGAAATCACCTAGTAAACATTGTAAGAGAATATTGGCTTATATTCAATCAATGATGGGGATTATATAGCTTTAGAATCAAGAAAAGATAAGTCTTGGTTAGCTTAGTAAGTATCTTCCCTATGTGAAAATATTCCAACATTGCATCAATCATCTTTGGTCCAATTGTGTTCCATAATTCTTTAAATAATTTGGCATTAAAGCGATTAGGACCAGGGTCTTTTTTAGGGTGGAATGAGAATAGAATGGCTATTATTTCATCTAGAGTTTCTTCTTTAATAAGATCATTATGACGATGTGACTGCATTGAACTTTCCTGGACATTGGGAATGTCAAGAGAGATGTTTTCTACTCTTCTTCTTGGTCCTAATAGTTTTTTAAATTCTAATGAATTAA
The DNA here is from genome assembly GCA_029891385.1 of Erythroxylum novogranatense. Classification (NCBI taxonomy): domain Eukaryota; kingdom Viridiplantae; phylum Streptophyta; class Magnoliopsida; order Malpighiales; family Erythroxylaceae; genus Erythroxylum; species Erythroxylum novogranatense. The sequence continues at coordinate 32,500,611 of CM057233.1, read as the reverse complement.
TCACTTGATAAGTTGCTGATCATTTCCTACTTTCCCCCCTATGAGTCTTTAAGAGAGATAATTCTATTTATGTTTCTTACACCTTGAATAGAATAAAAGAAGAATTTTAAATTCCTATCTCCTTTTATAAAACAATATATTCTAGATTTATTCTTTAGTTGAGACTTGTATTTATCAGCTACATTCACACACTTCTTCAGCTCTATTCTTTCCATTGCCTTATGGGAACTATTTAAGGGATCATTTTCGAAATCCTTTTGACACTAATTAAGCCTTTCAAAGGCATAACTTAGATACATTTTTATAGATCTACTTTATTCTTTTGTTCATTAATTAGTTCCTTCCTGATAACCTCAAGCTTATGCACTAATTGGCAATTTTGTTAGCCTGAGACACTTAAATGCTTTCGTTTCATAACTAGTGTCTTCCCCAACATTTAATTTTGGTCTTTAGACTTTTACCATTCTTTTTGTAAAGGCTTCCAAGGATAAAATGACTCCAATGGTAGATGTATCATTTGTTTTTTTAATATGATAAGGGAAGCCTCTACTTCATTGTTACCAATAGCCACAAGTATTCTATCATTATTACAAAAGTTATGGTTATTGAAAAGCATCCAATTTATCATTAAAAAACTTAGCTTTTTGTAATTGTTTTCTTTAATTCCATTTTCTAGTAGACTAATCAAAAAAGGTTGGAGCTCTCTAATAAAATTAGCTACTATATGTTATTTATTTATGCAATTAATCCTTTTAGTATTTTACATTAGAATAGAAATTAATGGAGTCTATACAAGTTTTTTTCCTCCTTCATGCATCTCCTCCTTGTAATACTTTAGATGTTTCCCTCTGTATTAGTCTTTCTAACAAGTTTCTAAGTGATTCCTAAGCATTCCTAAATTGAGTCCTATAAAGGTATTTCACTAGGATTTGTATTCCCTTAGATAACTCGAGTTTTCACTTTTACAAATTGAGTTTGGATTGGCCCTTTGTGTAGTGTATGAACCTTCCTATGATTAAAGGTCTTTCAAGTACCAGGTTCCTCATTGGAAAGATACAAATTTATGTCATCATCTTTAGGGGCTTCATTACCAGTTAAGGTCTCAATTTGAGTTGTTCCCCCAAAGTCACCATTTGATCTGTACGGAATTCCCCTCGCCAGAATCTCTTCCATATTGGTCTCTAAGTTTTATTTGGTTTTAAGGCCTCAGGTATTAAATTATAGATGAAAATCCCATAATCCTTGTAAAGTTTTTCTAGTTTATTTAACGTTAATAGTGGGATCATTTTGGGGAGCTCCTTAGTGATGTCAACTAGTACAGACAAACAAGTATAGCGTACCCTCCTCAAGCTTACTTCATTAATGCATAAAGGTTTTATAGCGCCCCCTCACCGTAGGGTACACATCGGGAAACCCGAAGGTCGCTCCGATACGTATCTCACGATAAAGGTGCACCACTAGAACATTTCCCTTAATAATCCACATGGCATCGCAATAATTTAAAACCATAACACAACACGATATCAGAAACCACTAAATTTTAAAATCATAATATCAATCACATACAGTCATCCAATAACAGAATAGACAAGTCTATCAGTCCCCTGAACAAAACCAAAAAGGAAACTGATACAAGCATCTATCCTAAGTCATCCTTAAAATCCAACCCAAATGACCGACACATGTGTCATCGCCGCCTGCCAAAGACGCCAAGACCGTAGGAAAAGGCTATCTCCGAGCTAGGGTCTACTCTATCGATCCTGAAAAATTAGATGCAATTTTGGGTGAGTTTGCGAACTCAATGAGAAACCATCATCGATGGTTCACTAAATCATGCATTACGCAAATTGCGTGACAAAGACGGCATGGTAATATTGGTTAACGATGATTATATAACAATTTACAATAGTTTATAACGATTATACGATGTCGGTGACAATATTACAAAGAGCATAGAAATGATTTGATATCACATCACAATTTACAGATAAATCATGGCATCAAACAGCCAAGAATGATCACACAATTTGGCAATTCAATCACCATGTATATAATGCATATGAGACTCTTTCCGCTTATTCAAGATTGTGCCCAAGTGCTCGATTAATGTTCGATGGAGGACGCGTGTGATTTCTCCCTCGGGCTCGTGGCGTCCAAGACAAAGTTCGAGCTCGAGGCTCTTTTCCGTGATAACAAAGACTTGGGTCACATGTCCATTATCCGATCATGCATTTATGCATGCAATGCGATGTTCAAGATAATTGGTATGGCTATAAAAGCCCAAGATTGTGATTCTCGAGAGTATACTGATAATTCAGTCAAAGACAAGAATCCAATCCAAGATAATAGAAATATGTCATTTGATCACGACATTTCAAAGAATCATGCAATTTCACAAATCCAATACAAGAGAGGCATAACATCCAATCATGTATATTTCAAGAATCATACAGTTTCACATTTGGCAAGTAATTCACGCTGAGCATTTAAATAATCAAGAATTTGAGAAACCAACTAGTTACTTCACCAGAATCTCCGAGCTATCGCTGGAAGTTCCAAAGAATGTCCGTGGAATGACGATCCAAAGACGCCTCTATAACAGTAAAATACAGTCCCATTACTAGATGCTCAATTAAATAGTTCAGTAATGCATATGTCTCAGTGAAATTATGTACAATGCATGTTCACGATTTTTCTCGGCGCTAAAACCCAATTTTGAACTCTTATGTCTCATTCTAACTCTTCGCTCAATTGATAGACAATAATTGATCCAATCCTAAAATTCAGTTCAATTTTCTCAATTCAATATTTCCTATAACGGTTCCCTAGAGCAATTCCATAACCATTAGGTCAAAACCTCTATTGAAAATCCCAGTTAAAACTCCAATTGTCCAATTCAATATTCAGGTCGCACTATGAACCATAATTGACCTTAATCTCGATAATTCAATACCAATTAAATTAAATTCTAACTCTCATAATTATCCTCAATTGTAGACCTCTTTCTCTAAATCATAAGGAATCGAGAATCACCCCAATCGGAGGTCTATACCATAAGTTATGCCCATAATCAAAAATCAATCCAATCGAATGCCCTTCGCCATGCCGAGAAACCTCGCAGCGGATAAATGGTCGCTCGCTTCATGAATAACAACACATTTTAGGCGCCATGAGACGAACGAGGCTCGTTGCGGCGTCAACTAATTGACGCTCGCCGCGACGTCCTGTTCTCCCTCGCCGCAATGAAGCGAATGAAAATTGCCATGGCGACGTCACAGACAAAAATCGCGACATCGATTTAATTCTTCGTCTTCTCCTATCGATTTTTCGCCATTAATGCTATTTAAAACCTCCATTAACACTCTAACTACTCAATCCATCCCAATAAATGCCATAACTGCTAGAAACAACTACTAATAACAACAATAAAGCCTTAACAACTTACCAATCGCAGAACCAAAGCCCCAATCACCGTAAACCCTAAATCCTTCAAAATCAACGATTAATCCACTCCAAATCCTTCTCAACCTTCAACAATCACAATAAATCACTTAGCCTAGCACAATAAGAAGGAAACATAAGGAAGAATCGATGAAACTCACCAATGAGGAAGAAATCGAACCCACCGTGGAAGAAGAGAAGGAGAAAACGAAATGCCTTAGGTAACTTTCCCAAATCTCAACTTAGCTATTTATAGACAAAGGTCTCCAACTCAATCCAAATTTCAGTCTCTAAATTTCAGTGGCTCAACATTTAAATTTCCTGACCGTATAACCCTAATATTTCCTTAGCCATTGGACAATTCTTTCAAGATTATACTAATCATCGATCATCACTCCAAAATTTTCATCCGTATTTTCTCCGAATTTCCGAAAATTTCCTATAAATCACTATCAATTACCAATCACTTTAGGTTATTCTAAATCAGTCATTCGAGCCCACTTACTCTTAATTCCTCACCAATTATAATCCAAATACCCAAATACCACAATTCAATCAGTTCATACTTCCACTTAAAATGCCTAAAATCATGAATGCATGTACCTATGAATAAATGCATATGCAAGAAACTTGTTCCTCTATAATTAGAGGCCAGAACATGCTCACCAAGGAATGCAATGAAACCTATCACCGACCTAATATTACCATAATACCCTTGTTAACAAAGAACGGATGTTACAATTCACTCCTCCTAATAAAATTTCGACCTCAAATTTAATACCGTCCGATCGAATAAATGAGGATACCGACTCATATGCTCCTCGCCTCCCATGTAGCTTCCTCGTAAGAGTGGTTTTCCAAAGGACTTTCACCAATGGAATCACCCTGCTTTCGCTTGCTTGACCGTGATCCTATAATCCATACCGGCCTCAATATAGGTCAAATCATCGGCTACAGAAGCGCCTCACCGTAGGGTACACATCGGACAACCAACACGTATCCCACGATAAGGTGCACTACCGTAATAGCTTCCCTAAAATCCACATGGCATCGCAATAAATAAAATCACAATTTGTCAAAATCGAGATTTAAAATTTACAATATCATCCTAATATAAATATCCAAAGACAAGATAGACAAGTCTATCGCCCCTAACAAACCAAAAGGAAGCTGATACTAAAGTCTATCCTAAGTCATCCTCAAAATACTAACCCAAATGACCAACTCAGTGTGTTATCGCGTCTCTTGCCAAAGAACTCAAGCACTCAAGACGAACAACCATCTCCTGAGCTAGAGTCTACTCTATCACCTGAAAAATACGATGCAATTTTGGGTGAGTTTTATGAACTCAAGAGAAACCATCATCGATGGTTCATCTAATCATGCATTACGCGATCGCGACAAAGATAACAAGAATTTATATATATACAACCCATGTAGTTTATAACAGCTTCTGATGACCAAAGAATAATGTACGGTGATAAAAGTTTGCGATCACGCATCAATCACAGCCCCATACAAGAGTTTATGATTACATCACAGCTTACTTTAGTCTCTAGCGCTTTCATGATCAAATATCAACTCACAATAATCCTCACCATTTACAAAGCCATATCACGCTCATAGTATTATGCAAAGAATTTACAATAGACTAACATTTAGCAAGATCATATTGCGCTTTACAAGAATCATGTCATTGTCACAATTCAGTCATTTTAGGCATTCAAGACAAAGATGCAATGCACGTGAGACTCTTTTCCAGCTTATTCATTGTTGTGCCCAAGCCGACCAAGGATCGATGGACGCCGTGATTTCTCCCTGCCAGGCTTATTCGATAAAGGTTCGTGATAAATCCCCTGCTCGAGGTCCGGCCAAGAATAATCGCGACTTGGGTCACATTCCATTATCCGATCATGCGCTTATGGTCACAATAATTTGCGATACAATCACGCTTATTCACAAGAGTCATATAGTTCGCATTCAAGATTAATCAAGAATATATACCAATTTTCAAGATTATACAAGAGTTTGCGGTATGCATGTGTGACTCTTTCCAATTATTCAGCTTTGTGCCCAAGTGCTCAACAAGGAACAAGGGGACGCGTCGAGTGATTTCTCCCTGCTAAGCCCGGTCAAGATAAAGACGAGAGCTCGAGGCTCTTTTCAAAGGAAATTAGCAACTCAGGGCACGCCCATTATCCGATCATGCATTTATGCATGCAATGCAGTTGTTCAAAGGATTCAAGATTCAAGAATTCAAGAATTCCGTGATCGTAGTCTACAAGATATCGACTATAAAAGCCCAAAGACATGTTGTTCAAAGGTCACCAAGAATTCCACCAATCATGAGTTCGTTCAAGATAGTAGAAGCACGTCACCGATCATGCACATTTCGTATATATCAATAATCATGCAGCTCAATCTTACACATTTCAAAGAGTTATACAAAGGCAATTCAATCACATACGCTCAAGAATCATGTAATTTACATTGTCAAGTAGTTCACAAAGTGAGCATATAGGCAAATCGTAACTTTGAGAAACCATCTAGGTTACTTCACCGTTACTTCCGAAGCCATCGCTCGAAGTCCCAACAATGTCCGTGGAAACGATTTATCCAACGGCACCTCTATAACAAGACAAGATACCTATTATTAATTGCTCAATTAACTAGCCAAGAATGCATATGTCTCAATGAAATGATGTACAATGCATGTTCACGATTTTCCTAGATTAAATCCCAATTTCGTACTTTAAGCTCAATCCTATCTCTTTGTTCAATTACTCACCAATAAATGATCCATTCCTACGATTCAGTCCATTTTCCTCAATTCAATTCCTTATAACGATTTCCTATTTATCGGGTCAAACCTCAATTACAATTCCCAAACAAAACTCCAATAGCCTCAATTTGACGCTTAGGTCACACTATGGACCATAATGGACCTTATCTAAATAAATCAATACCAATTAGATCAAATTAAATTCTCATAATTATCCTCAACAGAGACCTCTTTCCTAGATCACAATGAATCGAGAATCACCTCAATTGGAGGTCTATACCAAAAGTTATGCCCACTCATCCAAAATCAATCCCATACATTGACCCATTCGCCAGACCACGCGCCCTCGCCATGACGAAGAGAAACACGCCACAAGGCGTGCCTCCTCATGCTCGCCACGACGTAGTTTCACTTGTCTCGTCAGAAGGCAGCATTTCTTCATTCGCCGCGACGCCCCTCGGACTCGCTCGTGGCGAACGGATTTAATTTAAATCCATTTGCTCGTCATGATGAAGCCTTCGACGCCTCGCTGTCATGCGACGCATGACGGTCCGATCGCCTTCTCCGATCGATCTTCTCTAAAACCTCCATTAATACACTCCAACCACTCAAATCTACTCTAATAAAAGCCATAAATGCAGAGGAATCATCAATAACAACATTAAAGCTCTTAAAACTTACCAAAACACAGATCGATCCACAAATCCACCGAAACCCTAAATCCCTTCAAAATCCACGATCAACCACTCTCAAGCCTCTCTACCTTCATCAATCACTATAAATCGCTTAGCTTAACACAAAAGGAGGGAAACCACAAGAGATAGATCAAGAATCCTCACCGATGGAGGAAATCAAGGGCGCCGTGGGAGGAGACGAAGAGAAACGATTTTGCCCTAGGTCATTCTCCCATTCCACTTAGCCATATATATATACACATAGTCTCCCAAATCAGTCCCAATTTCAGTCTCTAAATTTCAATGGCTCAACATTTAAATTCATCTACTAGTATAACTCTAATTTTTCCATCGCCATTAAACCCTCCTTTCAAGATTATACAATAATCGGCTCATCACTCAAAACTTTCCTATCCGCATTTTCTCCTAATTTCAAAATTTCCTATAAGCCACTATCAATTGCCAATCCTCTTACACTATTTTAAATCACCATTCAACCCAATTACTCTCAATTTCTCAACGATTTCAATCTAGTCAATTCCAATGATTCACTACCACTTCACTTCATCACCGGTAATTCAATCAATTCCAATTCACAATTAAATACTAAAATCATGAATGCATGTACCAATGAATAAATAAGTATGATATGCAGAACTGCTCCTCTATAATTAGAGGCCAAGAGACACTCAACAAGAATACAAGATGTACCTATCACCGGTCCAATTTACTGTAATACCGCTTTGTTAATAAAGAACGGGTGTTACAATTCACCCTCCTTATAAAAATTTCGTCCTCGAAATTTCATATTCAATGGATCGTTGACAGAGAATTGATCCGCTTCTCTATTCTCGATTCTTGTTTACTTTCAAGATTAGAAACATATTTATCATATCTTAAGTCTGCTTCCCAATCCAATCCATAAAACATTTTATCAATCCGAACCATCTTTTGATTTTAAACCTTATATGATACCACGTAGAGGCCGCTCAATAACATATTACATTTCCTTATCGATTCGACTCATTGTCATGATCCGGATCGCTCCATCCCTTTTACGCCTTCACTTCACTTATCATCGTTAACTCAAGTCAATCCTAGTCTTCGCCTATATTCAGCAATCTCAACGACTTCAATGATATCACCTCACATTTGCCTCAGTAGTCACGTCTATCAGTTGTCATCGATTCCTAAAGATTCTCTACCAATCCCTTTGGCAGGTAAACCACATACTTCACTATACAGTCATGAATATCATTTTCTCAGAAGTTGACTCTCATTTAAATTTCCCAATACAGTTTGCAGTTTTCTGTATCACCAAGTTGTTTTGCCAGTACCTTTTTATACACAATTAATTTGAGATTCCCATAACTCATACTACTTTCTTTTTACCAGTTTGACTATTATCATTCGACAATAACACTCTTATACGCTATTGAATTTATACTCAATCCATTTAATCTCTTTTGCGAATCATTCAAATTTCCAAAGTATCTCGATCATCATCGATCCGCATATGCACGGGTATATCCATAACCTTTCTATGCAATTAATGCTACCACGTCAAGAGAAACCGCGAATCGAACGCCATCCGATTCACAATCCATCCGATCGAGGACTCGCCGGTCCTCTCCACCATCCTCACCTCCGCAGGTCGGTGCTACCATAGAAGTTCATCGCCTTCGCCAAGCAATGATCATATCTTCGCTCCCATCTCGCAGAACTCGAGGAGGCATCTCCTCCGATGAGGCATCGGGACTCGACTCCCTATTAGCTCCTATCGATTCCGTGTCACCGGTAACTCAACTCTATCTCCCAAAGACAGATGACCTAAAATGCATAAGAAATTCCAATCAGCCTCATTATTCTTACAGTGATTCAAGCCTAACAATACACTATGCCCAAAAGATGCCAAACTATGCTCGATACCACTAAATGTAGCGCCTCACCGTAGGGTACACATCGACAACCAACACGTATCCCACGATAAGGTGCACTACCGTAACAATTCTAAAATCCACATGGCATCGCAATAAATAAAATCACAATTTGTCAAAATCGAGATTTAAAATTTACAATATCATCCTAATACAAATATCCAAAGGACAAGATAGACAAGTCTATCGCCCCTAACAAACCAAAAGGAAGTCGATACTAAAGTCTATCCTAAATCATCCTCAAAATACTAACCCAAATGACCGACCAGTAGTTATCGCGTCTCTTGCCAAAGAACTCAGACAAGACGAACAACCATCTCCTGAGCTAGAGTCTACTCTATCATCCTGAAAAATACGATGCAATTTTGGGTGAGTTTTATGAACTCAAAGGTGAAACCATCATCGATGGTTCACTCTAATCATGCATTACGCGATCGCGTACAACATAACAAAGAATTTATATATATACAACCCATGAGTTTATAACATTTATAAAGACTCAAGAATAATGTACGTTGATAAATAGTTTGTAGTATCACGCACCAATCACAATCCTATAAAGTAGTTTACAGATACATCACGGCTTACTTTAGTCTCTAGCAGCTTTACAAGATCAAATATCAACTCACAATAATCCTCACAATTTACATTGCCATATCACAATTCACGATATATGCAAAGAATTTACAATAGACTAACATTTAGCAAGATTATATTGCGCTTTACATAAATCATGTCATTGTCACAATTCACCATTTTAGGCATTCAAGATAAGATGCAATGCACGTGAGACTCTTTTCCAGCTTATTCAAAGTTGTGCCCAAGCTCGCTCACCAAGGATCGCTGGACGCGTCGATTTTCTCCCCTCGGGCTAGGCCCACAAGATAAAGGTTCGTGGATAAATCCCTCTGCTCGAGGTCTTGGCCAAGAATAATCGCGATTGGGTCACATTCCATTATCCGATCATGCAGCTTATGGTCACAATAATTTGCGATATACATCATAGCTTATTCACATGAGTCATATAGTTCGCATTCAAGATTAATCAAGAATATATACCAATTTTCAAGATTATACAAGAGTTTGCGGTATGCATGTGTGACTCTTTCCAATTATTCAGTTTTGTGCCCAAGTGCTCAACAAGGAACAATGGGGACGCTGTCAGATTTTCTCCCTGCTAAGCCCGTCGATAAAGACGAGAGCTCGAGGCTCTTTTCAAAGAAATTAGCAACTTGGGGCACGCCCATTATCCGATCATGCATTTATGCATGCAATGCGTTGTTCAAGGATTCAAGATAAGTAATTCAAGAATTCCGTGATCGAGAGTCTGCAGATACTGGCTATAAAGCCCAAAGATTATGTTGTTCAAGGTCACCAAGAATTCCACCAATACAAGAGTTCTGTTCAAGATAAGAGAAGCATGTCACCGATCATGCACATTTCGATATATCAATAATCATGCAGCTCAATCTACACATTTCAAGAGTTATACAAAGGCAATTCAATCACATACAGCTCAAAGAATCATGTAATTTACATTGTCAAGTAGTTCACAGTGAGCATATAGGCAAATCAGAACTTTGAGAAACCATCTAGGTTACTCACCTGTTACTTCCGAGCTACTGCCTGGAAGTCCCAACAATGTCCGTGAAAATGACGATCCAACGGCACCTCTATAACAGTACAGTACAGTCTATTATTAATTGCTCAATTAACCAGTTTACTAATGCATATGTCTCAATGAAATGATGTACAATGCATGTTCACGATTTTTTGGTACTAAATCCCAATTTCGGTACTTTAAGCTCAATCCTATCTCTTTATTCAATTGCTCACCAATAAATGATCCATTCCTACGATTCAGTCCATTTTCCTCAATTCGAATTCCTTATAACGATTTCCTATTTATCGGGTCAAACCCTCAATTACAATTCCCAAACAAAACTCCAATAGCCTCAATTTGACGTTTAGGTCACACTATGGACCATAATGGACCTTATCTAAATAAATCAATACCAATTAGATCAAATTAAATTCTCATAATTATCCTCAACAGTAGACCCTTTTCCCTAGATCACAATGAATCGAGAATCACCTCAATTGGAGGTCTATACCAAAAGTTATGCCCACTCATCCAAAATCAATCCCATACATTAACCCATTCGCCGCGACCATGCGGCCCTCGCCACGATGAAGAGAAACACGCCGCCAGGCATCGTCTCCTCATGGCTCGCATGACGTAGTTTACTTGCTCATCGCGGCGTGGCATTTCCTTCATTCGCCGCGACGTCCCCTGGACTCGTCGTGGCGAACGGATTTAATTTAAATCCATTTGCTCGTCACGACGAAGCCTTCGACGCCTCTGCGTCATTGACGTATGACGGTCCGATCGCCTTCTCCGATCGATCTTCTCTAAAACCTCCATTAATACACTCCAACCACTCAAATCTACTCTAATAAAAGCCATAAATGCAGAGGAATCATCAATAACAACATTAAAGCTCTTAAAACTTACCAAAACACAAATCGATCCACAAATCCACCAAACCCTAAATCCTCCAAAATCCACGATCAACCACTCTCAACCTCTCTACCTTCATCAATCACTATAAATCGCTTAGCTTAACACAAAAGGAGGGAAACCACAAGAGATAGATCGATGAATCCTCACCGATGGAGGAAATCAAGGGCACCGTGGGAGGAGACGAAGAGAAACGATTTTGCCCTAGGTCATTCTCCCATTCCACTTAGCCATATATATATACACATAGTCTCCCAAATCAGCCCCAATTTCAGTCTCTAAATTTCAATGGCTCAACATTTAAATTCATCTACCAAGATAACTCTAATTTTTCCATCACCATTAAACCCTCCTTTCAAGATTATACTAATCGATCGATTCACACTCAAAACTTTCGGTCCGCATTTTCTCCCTAATTTCTAAAATTTCCTATAAGCCACTATCAATTGCCACCACTCTTACACTATTTTAAATCACTCATTCAACCCAATTACTCTCAATTTCTCAACGATTTCAATCTAGTCAATTCCAATCGATCACTACCACTTCACGCACTACCAATTCACCAATTCCAATTCACATTTAAATACCAAAATCATGAATGCATGTACCAATGAATAAATAAGTATGCATATGCAGAGACCTGTTCTCTATAATTAGAGGCCAAGAGCACACTCAACAAGAATACAAGATGTGACCTATCATCGGCCCAATTTACCGTATCACCCTTGTTAACAAGAATTGGGTGTTACACTACCTCAATCTCCTGAGCTGGAATCACATGCGTTGGGTCAGAACGGTATCGTCGGAGCATACTGACATGAAATACATCATGCATCTGGGAAATCTTACTCAGTAATGCCAATCTGTAAGCCAACGGTCCTATCATCTCAAGGATCTCATATGGACCGATATACCGAGGGCTCAACTTGCCCTTACGGCCAAATCTCAGTACTCCTTTCTAAGGAGACACTCGGAGAAATACTCTGTCACCTACACTATATTCCATCTCCCGCCGATGTTGATCCACATAGCTCTTCTGTCTGTCCTGAGCCGCCTTGATGCGACTCCGGATCAACTGTACCTTATCTCATCGTGGTCCTAATCACCTCGACCCTCTCGATCTCATACCCTCTTCATCCCAATACAAGATGCGATCGACACGGCCTCCCATACAAGGCCTCATACGGTGCCATCCCAATATTACTCGACATCGTTATTATATGCAAACTCTATCGCTAAATAAATCGATCCCACGATCCTCTCGAACTCCAATACACATGCCCAAGCATGTCCTCAACAGATCTTAATCGCCCTCTCACTCGCCCATCTCGTTCGAGGATGAAATGCGATCAAGTTCAACTCGCATCCATAGCATCAGAGGCTCTTCCGTAACTCGAGGTGAACTCGATCCCCGCCCGAGACTATCGACAAAGGAATCCCATGCAACTGTACAATCTCTACCACATACTTCTGGGCCAACTGATCGAGAGTATTGCTCTCCCTCACTGGCAAGAAGTGAGTCGATTGGTCAATCGGTCCACTATGACCTAGATAGTATCATGCTGCTTCGGTGTCCTAGGCAATCCCATCACAAAATCCATAGTGATTTGCTCCCATTTCCACTCCGGAATGGGCAACGAATGCAACTTACCCACTGGAGCCTGGTGCTCGCCTTAACTCGCCGCACGCCGACACCGACACAAACTCTACCACTTTCCTCTTCATGCCAGCCACCGTAAATGTCGTCTCGTAGTACGATACATCTTGGTCGTATTCAGATGCATCGATAGGCAGCTACATGTGCCTCCTCTAGATCTCCGCCTCAAATCATCTATATCGTGCACACGTAGTCTCCGTCCCATCCATAAAGTCCCATCTCTCAACTCAAACTCAATCAGCATCACCGACTCTCTCAATCGCCTCACTAACACTCGGGTCTTGATCCTGAACTCTCCGGATCCTATCATGCAACATCGGCCTCAGCCTCAGAGGATTAATCAGAGCTCCATCCTGACCCATATCCATCTGTACATTAAGAGCTCTAAACTAAATCAGACCAGGTAATCTCGAAACCTGAACCTGAGCTGCACTACCATGCGCTCTCCTACTCAATGCATCGGCCACCACATTGGCCTTTCCTGGATGATACTCAATCGTGCGGTCCATAGTCCTTCAAGAACTCTATCCATCTCCTCTCGTCCTTTATTGAGCTCTCTCGACTCAACAGATATCCGAGACTTTATGATCGCGAAGATCCGAACGCCTCCCCATACGATAATGTCTCCAGATCTTCGTGAGCAAACACTATCACGCTAACCCAAATCATGATCGGATAATTCACCTCACGAGACCTCAATCGCCTCGAGGCATACGCTATAACTCTCCCATGCCGCATCAAGACACAACCCAATCCTCGATGCGAGGCATCATCAGACACTACGAAGCCTCCAAGATGCGAAGGAATACCTAACACCGTGCAAGAGTCAACCGATGTTTCAGCTCTTCAAAGCTCTTCCGCACTCCTCGCACCATCTAAACGCACATTCTTCCTCAATAGCTTCGTCAAAGGGCGGAGATCAACGAAAACCTCGATTTAATCTCCGTAATATCCGCCACCCTAGGAAACTCGCAACTCTAGACACTCTCGAATCTCCCAACTCATAATCGCCGATCTTGTGAGGATTCACCGATACCCTCACCGACACCACGTGCCCTAGAAATACAATCTCATCTAGCCAATATTCACACTTAGTGAATTTAGCGAACAAATTGCTCTCGCTCATAACTCAGTAGAACAATCCTCAAAGCTTAGCGTGTTCTCGCCTACTCCTCGAATAAATCAAGATATCATCAATAAATACGATCACGAACCGTCCAGTAGGGCTGAAAACTCTATTCATCAAAGCCATGAAGGTCGCCGGCATTGGTCAACCCAAACGACATCACTAGGAACTCGAAATGCCCATACCTGCTCCTGAAGGCACTCTTAGGCACATCGGCCTCTACTATCCTCAACTGATAATAGCCTGATCTCAGGTCCAACTTGGTGAACACCTGAGCTCCCTGCAACTGATCAAATAGATCGTCAATCCTAGGCAGTGGATACTTATTCTTTACTGTTACCCGATTCAACTGTCTATAATCGATACACAGTCTCAATGTCCCGTCCTTCTTCTTCACAAACAGTACCGGAGCTCCCTAAGGCGAAACACTCGGTCTAATGAACCCCTTATCCAGTAACTCCTGCAATTGAGCCTTAAGCTCTCTCGCCCACCGTGCCATACTATACGGAGGAATCGATATAGGGCTATACCGAACAAGATCAATCTCAAACTCGGTCTCCGCTCTGCATAATCCCGCAACTCCTCGGGAAACACATATGGAAATTCCCTAACTACGGGAACATCCTGCAATCTCATCTCTACTCTGGAATCCACTACGTGAGCCAGATAGGCCTCACAACCTCCCTGCATCAAAATTAGGGCACTCAAGAAGGATATCATCCTCGCTGGCACTGCCTGACTAACTCCTCGGAACACAGCTCTGGGCTGACCAGGAGATTCCAATACAACCTCCTTGGTATAACAGTCCATGATAGCCCTATGAGCAGTCAACCAATCCATCCCCAATATCACATCAATCTCCCTCAGAGCCAGAACGATCAGATCGGCACTCGTAATCGCCGATCGATCTAAACCTCGACATCCCATACGCATTTCTCCCAATACAACAGACAACCTAGAGGTGTACTCACCTCTAACCCATATCAGAACCTCTCGCCATCCCCATGCAATTTACATGCTAAATGCGGTGCAATGAAGGAATGAGTGGATCCAGATCCAACAATGCATATGCTTCAAGACCAGAATAAGAAGCATACCCGAACAACATCCGGGAATCCTGGCCTCCCGCCGAGTCATGGCATAGACCCTAGCTCAATGTCTGTCTGCCGGTCCCTCCGACCATCATGACCCCCTCTGCTTCCTCGGCCTCGCCTCTCCATCCCGATCCACCTCCACAGCTCTGCTACACCGGGGTATTGCTTCCTGATCTTCCAGTCATAGCAGACTGGGCTCCCAAAGTCTCTGGGCAGTTCCTCACTAGGTGGTCCATCGAACCACACCTCAAGCAGGCTCCAGATAGCCATCGACACTCCCCACCGTGTCTCTTGCCACAATGCTCACATAAAGGAGCAGATTGCCCTGAAACTTTGGCACTGTAGCCACCACTAATAGTCCAGCATAAATCGCCTCTCGCACATGACCAGTCTGTCTAGCCCTTCCTACAGATCTGAAGGGCCTACTCATCGCCATATATCCTCTCGCTAAGCACCGCCTCGCTATCATCAATCTCTTAATCCCGGTCCCCGACTCGGCCTCAATCGCTGTATCTGTCTCGGCTGCTCTATCCTCACCGCCAGAGTCCTCAACTCAATAAACCGCCCATATCGATCTAGCCAATAAGGTACGGATCTCTAGATTGAGTCCGTCTCAAACGCCGACATTTGTCACCTCGGCCACCCACGGAAGAAGCATATACCACTAACTCGCTGAATCAAGACTCATAGTCGACCACGGTCAATCGCCTCGCCTCACTCTAAGAACTCCCAGAACTTCATCTCTAGATAAATCTTGGGCATGAAATTGTCCTCGAATGCCCTCGTAAAATCATCCCATGTCACAGTGCGGGCAGTGGTATCGCCCAAACAGCCTTCCACCACCGATATGCGAACCTCAGAGCGAGAGAAATCGCAGAATTGAAACGCCATCCCGTCACAATCCATCCGATCGAGGACTCTCTCGACCTCTCTAGCCATCCTCACCTCCGTAGGTCGGTGCTACCATGAAGTCAATCGCCTCGCCACGCAGAGATCATCATCTCCGCTCCGTGCCTCACAGAACTCGAGGAGGCAACCTCCGAACGAGGCATAGGAGACTCCCTACTAGCTCCTACCGATTCCAGTCACCGGTTGTTCAACTCGATCTCCAAGAACGGATGACCTAAAATGCATAAGAAATTTCGATCGCTTCATATGCTTACAAAGGATTCAAGCCAACCATACACTATGCCCAAAGATGCCAAACCATGCTCGATACCACTTAATGTAGCGCCTCACCGTAGGGTACACATCGAAAACCGTAAGGTCGCCCGACACGTATCCCACGATAAAGGTGCACCATCGTAACATTTCCTTAATAATCCACATGGCATCGCAATAATTTAAAACCATAACACAACACGATATCGTAAACCACTAAATTTTTAAAATCATAATATCAATCACATACAACCATCCAATAACAGTAATAGACAAGTCTACCAGCCTCCGAACAAAACCAAAAGGAAACCGATACAAGCATCTATCCTAAGTCATCCTCAAAATCCAACCCAAATGACCGACTTGTGTTATCACGCTCCTCGCCAAAGACGTCATAGGTAGGAAAAGGCTATCTCCTGAGCTAGGGTCTACTCTATCGATCCCGAAAAATTAGATGCAATTTTGGGTGAGTTTGTGAACTCAAGGAGAAACCATCATCGATGGTTCACTCAAATCATGCATTACGCAAATCATGCATAAAGACGGCACCAGAATATTCGATTAACGGTATTATATAACAATTTACAGAGTTTATAACAAAGGTATGATCGGTGACAATATTACAAAGAGCATAGAAACGCTTTACTGATGTCACATCACAATTTACAGTAAATCATGGCATCAAACAGTTCAGTAATGATCACACAATTTGGCAATTCAATCAGTCATGTATATAATGCATATGAGACTCTTTCCAGTTATTCAGTATTGTGCCCAAGTGCTCACCGGTGTTCATGGAGGACGCGCTGTGATTTCTCCCTCGGCTCGTGGGTCTTGCCAAGATAATGTTCGAGCTCGAGGCTCTTTTCCGTGATAACAGCACTTAGGTCACATGTCCATTATCTGATCATGCATTTATGCATGCAATGCAGTGTTCAGTAATTCAGTGTATGGCTATAAAAGCCCAGTATTGTGATTCTCAGTAGTATACAGTAATTCAGTCTAGTAAAGTAATCCAATCCAGTACAATAGAAATATGTCATTTGATCACGTACATTTCAGTAATCATGCAATTTCACAGTCCAATACAGTAGAGGCATACCATCCGATCATGTATATTTCAAGAATCATATAGTTTCACATTCGCAAGTAATTCACGCTGAGCATTTAAATAATAAGAATTTGAGAAACCAACTAGGTTACTCACCGTAACTTCCGAAGCTACGCTCGAAGTTCCAAAGAATGTCCGTGGAATGACGATCCAACGACGCCTCTATAACAAAGAAAATACGGTCCATTACTAGATGCTCAATTAAATAGTTCAAGAATGCATATGTCTCAGTGAAATTATGTACAACGCATGTTCACGATTTTTCTCGGCGCTAAAACCCAATTTTGAACTCTTATGTTTCATTCTAACTCTTCGCTCAATTGATAGACAATAATTGATCCAATCCTAAAATTCAGTTCAATTTCCTCAATTCAATATTTCCTATAACAGTTCCCTAGAGCAATTCCATAACCATTAGGTCAAAACCTCTATTGAAAATCCCAGTTAAAACTCCAATTGTCTCAATTCAATATTCAGGTCGCACTATGAACCATAATTGACCATAATCTCGATAATTCAATACCAATTAAATTAAATTCTAACTCTCATAATTATCCTCAATTGTAGAACTCTTTATCTAAATCATAAGGAATCGAGAATCACCCCAATCGGAGGTCTATACCATAAGTTATGCCCAATAATAAAAAATCAATCCAATAAGAAATGCCTTCGCCATGCCAAGAAACCTCGCACAAGATAAATGGTCGTCACGCATGCTAACAACACATTTTAAGGCCATGAGACGAATGAGGCTCATCGCGGCATCAACTAATTGACGCCGCCATGTAACTAATGAAAATTCTCATGGCGACACTCACAAGACAAAGTCAAGGGCGTGCGACGAATTCTTCGTCTTCTCCTATTGATTTTCCGCCATTAATGCTATTTAAAACCTCCATTAACACTCTAACTACTCAATCCATCCCAATAAATTCCATAACTGTTAGAAACAACTACTAATAACAACAATAAAGCCTTAACAACTTACCAATCGCAGAACAAAGCCCCAATCACCGTAAACCCTAAATCCTTCAAAAATCAACGATTAATCCACTCCAAATCCTTCTCAACCTTCAACAATCACAATAAATCACTTAGCCTAACACAATAAGAAGGAAACATAAGGAAGAATCGATGAAACTCACCAATGAGGAAGAAATCGAACCCACCGTGGAAGAAGAGAAGGAGAAAACGAAATGCCTTAGGTAACTTTCCCAAATCTCAACTTAGCTATTTATAGACAAAGGTCTCCAACTCAGTCCAAATTTCAGTCTCTAAATTTCAGTGGCTCAACATTTAAATTTCCTGATAGTATAACCCTAATATTTCCTTAGCCTTTGGACAATTCTTTCAGTACTATACAGTCAATCAGTCTGTCACTCCAAAATTTCCAGTCCGGGTATTTTCTCCCGAATTTCCAGAAAATTTCCTATAATTCACTATCAATTACCAATCACTCTTAGGCTATTCTAAATCAGTCATTCGAGCTCACTTACTCTTAATTCCTCGGTCAATTACAGTCCAGTCAATTCACAATTCAATCAGTTCATACTTCCACTTAAAATGCCGGAAAATCATGAATGCATGTACCTATGAATAAATGCATATGCAAGAAACTTGTTCCTCTATAATTAGAGGCCAGTAACATGCTCAGTCAGTGAATGCAATGAAACCTATCAGTCTGACCCAATATTACCATAATACCCTTGCTAACAGTAACGGGATGTTACAGGTTTGCTTATACAATTTCCTATAAAGAACCCCAAGAGAGTTGTCTCCCATTTTGTTGCTCCTTCTATTAGAATTTCAATCTTTGTTGCCATTATGGCATTCACCTATGAAGTTCTTAAAGGACAATTGTGGAGCTTAAGTAATGGTGAGAAATCATCAAGTACTTGCTTTCAAGACCTCAAAACATTGCTATTAACTAAAGGACTTCTAGCTAGGGACTTAGTTCCCGAGGCTCAAGATGAGGGGGGATAGGAGAAGGGAAACAACATGGTAACTATGAAAATAAGATTCAAAAATGTCTGAGTATAGGGTTGATCAATATATTTATAGTTTTTTTAGACAAAAGAAAGGGGTCAGACAAAGGAGGGAAGTTCTCCTTTATTAGGGGGAGCTAATCTGACATTGCACTTACATAAAAAAATTATTGATTGTAGTTAATAACCATGCAAAAATGAATTCCTACTAGAACAAATTGGTCAGAGGGATAGGCCAAAAGGAGCTTGGACTGTGAGTATTAGGAGTAAGAGGGGAGCAGAAGTTGAAGAGTGGAGAATAATGGACAGATTATGTGAGGGTGTGAGGAGAAGGAATCATCTTGAGTGAATCGCCTGAACTTAAGTATTTTGAGACTATTTACATGCAAGTCATGTAGGAGAAAACTAAAGTAATAGCTCCTCTCTTGAACCATTGACACCCCAAACTCTTCAATCCATTTTTTGTTATAATTATCCTTAAAAAATTATTCTTTAAATCTCAAATCATTTAATCATCAATAAAATAGAAAATTAAAAGTTATTCAACATTTTATAGCCTTCATACAAAATAATTATAAAAAATCTCAAGACTTAGAACATGAGTGACCAAGAAAGATCTTCCATAAAGTTGTTTAATTGAAAACCATTCCAGATTTAGAGAAAACTTTAATAAGGCAATTGGTATTTAAAATTGGTATTTAATGCATGCATGTCCTGAGAGTAGATACGCCAATCTCCAACTTAAGGAGAAATTATTTTATAGTAAGCAGTAGGGCCAGATAAGTACATATCTATTTTAATCACGCCTTAGGGAGGTTATCACCCACCTCCTTGGCAAAACCTTCGAGAAAGTCAATGTATTCGTGGCGCACAGGATCATCTTCATTTATTTTCTCATATTCTATAATTATCTTCACATAGCCAGCTGTTTCATTTTTTGGGGCAGCTTGGAAGGTAGTCTTCCAGGTCTTATAATTTCTTAGGATATCACCCTCCAATGCTGTAAAAGTCAGCGTCTTGTTCGCTTTGTCCACTCGGGTCCTCTCCTTGAAAATCTCAGCCTTCCCATCTATTCATGTTCACAAATATGACGGTCTTAACATCACATCAAGAAAATTTGGGTGAGACGGGATCGTAAGTCTCCCAAATGTATATGAATTTACTTATAAATCATAGCGAATGATAAATATGCATAGACTATTTTTGGAAACTAGAAAACAAGAACTTATTGAAGTTATAGTTCCAGGATTTCACGAATTCATTAGAACTCCAATCACCTGCAACTAGCTCAATGCTTGTGAGCTTATCAGTAACATTAGGAAGACGGTAAGCCTCGCTGGAAAAGATTTTGTAAAAATCTTCAGCAGAATTTTTGATCTCGATCACCTTCTCATGCTTGTGTATTTGAGCCATATCTGTATTACACAATTAAGGTTGAAGTGCGCATGTATGGCTTGTGTCTTTATATAGAGGTAGCAAGTACCAAAGGTTGAAGTGCACATGTATGGCTGGTGCCTTTATATAGAGGTAGCAAGTACCAAAAGCTTCTAACCGTTATTTATTCCTTCAATATTCTACAACTTTATCCTTCCTTCAATATTCTACAACTTTATCCAACTTTATCCAACAAAAGCTGAAGGAGACATATGGGTGTTTTTTATCTCCTTATTTTATCTTGTGGCATGCATTTAGAATGAGATAAAAAAGAGTTGTTTTTCCAATATCAACTTAAATTAAACACAATTCTTCATATTACTTTATGACAAAGTTAGAGTGCATCTCTATTTATTCATAACCAAGCGTAAAATTAGCTTCAATATTAGAAGTAGCAAATTAGATAAAATTTAAAAAAGAATTAGTTTCACATAGAAAGTTTTGGTATTAAGGAAATGTGAGAAAATTTTTAAAATAAATCACTTATATTAATGATAAAATACAAAATCATTGTCTTAGTATATCCATATGTCTTAATCTTACTTGGGATGTACCACCAATACATTATAAGGAGATGATGGCCCTATGTCAAAGCTTCCATGTTGGATCCCGTTACCGGAACCCAACTACATAAGCGTAATCGAAACCGAAGCAAACTAAACGAAGGAAGCGGAAATTTGGATCGAAACAAAATGCGAGTTTAACAAATCCAAAGTAATAAGCGGAAGCAAATGCAAGCGAAGCAAATACTAATCGAATCAAACGAATGATTGCAAAGCTAAACGAAATCAAAGGCATACATCCGACATCCGAAACAATAATCAAAGAACACTTATCGAATGAACATAATCGCGTTGGGAATCCTAAGACGCTCCAAAATCGATATAATTTTTTTTCTTATTCTCATTTCTTACATCAATCACATCCATATAATTTCCCATAGGAAAATTCATTCTTAAACCCAAACTCAACAATCATACAAATTCTTATTCATCCATACAAATCTCAAATTCTATTTTTTATCCCAATTTTATCGAAATTTCAAAGATAACTACCGCCTTTTTTCCTAACCCAAACCTGCAAGGGTAAAGAAATACACTTCTAAATGCCAAAGATCTCGAATCATCGGACTCTCCGTCCGAATCCAAACACCAAAGAAAACGCAAACCTAAATCTAATACTTCCATAATTCTCAATTCAATACCAAACTCGTAATTCAATCAAATTCCCAAATCAATCATACATATATATTCCCAAATTATCCATAATTTCATATACAAATTTCACAATCATTCACAATTCTCAACTTTATACACAAATACATTTTCTTTCAAACCTTTCTTAAACCACAAACAGATCCATACTCAAAATCCAAAATACACAAAATCTAACCGACACATATGTCGAAACGATGTCTTCACATTCTTTCATCCGATCTCCCGTCAAACCCGGAGATGGGGATGAAAGGGGGTAGCTCAAGCTCGTGGATAACACATTTATAAACCGATAAATAAGTCGAAATCATTTTAATACTCTTTTTGCCAAAAGGGCTAATTTTTTTCAAACTTTATAATTTTTCAAACAATTTCTCAAACCCATTTTTTTCATATTTTCAAACTTTTCATAATAATCTCACTTTTTCTCATTTTTCAAAACTTCTTGAATTTTTCATAAATATGAATGCGAACACATAAACAAATCAAAACATATTACACATCGAATGGTCTGCTAGTCCAAATAGATCGATCGCATAGCCGCAGATAATGGTCCTGCAGATCGTGAATGAACGCATTACACTTTCCCGCATCATGGTCCAGTAGTAGCCGTGAAGGAGTCCGAATCGAGCTCCGTGCACTAGCGAGCAGCACGGAGAAGGCTATACACATAGAGACAATACGACTCACCAAGGGACCTACCAAACCCACATAACACATAATCGAAAACGAAAGTCTGATTGCCGAAGGCACTTTTCAATTTCTTAATTTTCTTCAAAATTTTCCCCAAAAATGCATACCACTCAATTTATTCAGTCTATCATTCACTAAATTCAACAATCAAAACATTCAATCAAACAATAATTTTAACAATTGAATAATGCATACACAACAAATGCATTTTCAGAAATTTCTATCGGTTTATCGAATCATTTAAAGCAATGAATTCAAACTTATAATAATCTTTCAGAAAACATTCTAAATCGTAATTTCAAACCTTTACAAAACAATAATTTGTCAAAATTTTCACATTTTTGCTTTCTTTACTTTTCAAAATTCCTTTCTTTAATTTTCCAAAAATTCACATATAGCTTACAAATCAAAATATAAATATGCTACCCACCTCGAAATGACGCTAAAAGCTTGTCCAAATAGTCAATTCGCCAAATTCCCTCTTCTTTCTTCAATTTAAAATTCCTAAGCCAATAACATCCAAATTCATCATCATAATTTGCATAATTCTCAAACTCAACCATAGGAAAACATAACTATCATAATTCCAAGTTATTTCAATCTTCAATTTTGAAAATCCCCAATTTTCAAAATTGGCCTAAACCAATACACCCAAATTCAATCTCATAAAACATAATTTCTTCAAAATTAATCTCACAATTCATCAATTCACATTAATTCCAAACTATTTAAATCCTCAATTTCAAAATCCCTAAATCTTAAAATTGGCCTAAACCAATTTATCCCAATTCAATACCATAAAATACAAATTCTTCGAAATTGATTTCATATGTCATCAATTCATCATATTTCCTATAATTCTACACCAAAATATCTCAAAATTCTCAATCATAAAATTAAGCCTAAACCTTAATCAATTTTTCATCCAAAATTAAACCCAGCCTAAAGCATATACATCAAAATTAATTTCACAATCCATAAACCCATCTCATATGTCATAATTCTAAACCGAAAATTAATCAAAATCTCAAAGTAGAAAAATTTCTCTTACCTCTTTCTCATCCAAATTCGAATTTTTTTGGCTCCTTAGGAAGCTCTTATGCTCCTCTACCTTTTTCCTCTTGAAATCTACTCAAAAATCCCTAAGAAACAAGTAGAAAAATCAAAACTAAACTTTCTCTCTCCTCTTCCTCCATAACCGAAGCTTCCACTCTCTTCTTCTTCTTTCTTATTTCTCTTTCTCCTTCTTCTTCTGAAATTCCAGACTATTCGTGGCTTTTAATAAGCCAAAACGACATCTCTACCATGTGTTTCATTAATTGATGGTCAAATGACCAAATTGCCCTCCATTCAAAACTTAAAATTACACTTACTTGCGGTTCTGATTCGCACTATTAAATTGAAGGAATTTGTCCAAACTTCCTTCTCGAGAAATGTTCCTCTCACTCATACGAATCTAACGCCACTGACCGCGCTCAATTCCGAGCACTACATCAAAAGTTATGTGCAAAACAATTCGGATATATCCATATTCTAACACATTTTTCATGTACGATTATTTCCGTCCAAAATTTCACATTCTTAATCCCGGAATTGAAACTCGATGTCTTCATAACAATTGTAGCCTTATGTCTCTAGTTTAATTCAAAACAAGAATCGTCTCATTTCGATTCCCAGATCAAAATTATGCTCAAATTACTCACAGGTGTTCCCAATCCAAAATTAAACCCTAATCCGAACTTAAATTCAAAATTAAAAGTCCTAAGGGAAAATTGACATTTCATGTCTTCATATGATTTGTAGCCCTTGTCTTATCTTTATTTCGCCTCAAGAATCGCTTCAATCGGATCTCTACAGATCCCGAATTTCACAAAACACTGAATCATGCTCGAAAATTTCCCGACTCACTTTGATTAAATTAATCACCATTAATTTAATCTCAAAATTCACAAATTTCTTATAAAATGAAATTCATTGTCTTAGGAATCCAACGCAAAAGAATAAACTCAATCGGATGTCGGACGGAAAAGATATAGGCAAAATAGTGAGCAAAGGTCGGATTGAAAACAAAGAAATCAAAATTTAAGAAGCAACGACGTCGGAGACGCCTAACTCATGAGGGCGAGGCGCCTGCTCGCTAGGCGAGGCGTCGCCTAGCGAGGCGCACAGCTCATGAGGCGAGCCTTGCCTCATGAGGCGTCGTCCTAGCGAGGCGATATGGCGCCCGCCTCGCTAGGGCGAGCCGTCGCCTAGCGAGGCGCTAAAACTTTCCTTTTTTTTTTCACTTAAAATCAAAACTTCAAATTCATAACTTTACTCCCGAACTCCGATTTTGACAAACTTAGTCTCTATAGAAAGCTTGAGAGAAGCTCTAAATCTTCCGAGAAGAACATAAAACTCAATTCAACTCCTACGGAGTCCATTTTCCGTCAAAGATACTATCCTCTATACAAACTTGTAAAAATCATAACTTAATATTCCGAGATCGAAAATTGCATACTTTATATCGAAATAAAGATCAAAACAAATCCTTCAATTTTCATGAAGAACACCAAAGCTCAATTAACCTCTAACTAGGTTAATTTCTCAGTCAAAGTTTCAACCATAATAAAAGTCAAACCCGATCAAACATAAACTTTGACTGATCATAACTTTCACTCCCGATATCGAAATATTGCAAACTTTATGTCCACAAAAAGCTCTTAACATAACCTACAAGTTTCCAGAAGACCATTTTATCAAATTTTGCCTAAATCATAAGTCAACTCTCAAAGTCAAACATTCTCTCTCCAAAAAGTCAAACTTTCTAAATCCTTCAAATTTTCACACTTTTTCTTTCTACTTCTTGCTATATAACTTCATTTCAATCAACTCATCCACTTGATCATTCATATTACTAAATCAAATTGTCACTCAAGGTTCGGGGTCCAACATTCCATCTACTTCTCTTCTCATTATTTAAGTTTTCATAATGATTCCTAGCTAGGACAACTAAAGTAATATGTGAAAGGATACTCTAATAAATAAGTTCCACTTATGTTGGTGATGCACCATGTAATATGTTATTTCCTTCATATAAGATATTTTGTAATCCCAATCTTTAACAACCATCAAATAAATAGTAAAAATTTCATAATTTTACAAAAATATATTCATAATTAAATTTCTTATATGTTGCTAAGATTTTAAAAATCACTAGATAATTCTATATAAATTATATTTTATTAAAATATGATACTTTAATTACTAATGATCATGAGATATTATCTATCATTTAAATATAATACATCACTTAATTCAAGAGGGTTCTCAATCATACAAAATAGGGGAATGTTTTCCCAAAATATAGCTTCAAGTTATAGCTAGTGTAACAAGATTTCTTCTCTCACTACTTTGTCTCTTCCATCAAGCAACTACTCACTACCTTCCACCTGATTATTTTTATTGATTCTTGTCTTTTTCCATTTTTTGCTCCTTTGACCATCCTTCCTTCTCTATTTTAACATACTTCTTTATTTCTCTCATGTTTGGCTTGCTTCCTCTAGCTTCAAGTTATGGCTAGTGTGAGAAGGTCTCTTCTCTTACTACTTTGCCTCTTATATCAAGCAACCACTTACTACCTCCCACCTGATTATGTTTCTTGATCCTTGTCCTTTTTTAGTTTTTCTTTCCTTTTCCCCTCTTTCCATCTCTATTTTAACTTACTTCTTTCCTTCTATTTTGTCTGGTTTTCTAACTCTTTTCATTTTCTAACTTCTTTACCCTTTTTCCAACTATCTATTCTCCTACCCTTTTCTTTTCTATCTACTTGTCTTCTTTTTTAATCATATCCCTCATCACTTCTATTTCCCTACATTTTTCATGTACGATTATTTCCGTCCAAAATTTCACATTCTTAATCCCGGAATTGAAACTCGATGTCTTCATAACAATTGTAGCCTTATGTCTCTAGTTTAATTCAAAATAAGAATCGTCTCATTTCGATTCCCAGATCAAAAATTATGCTCAAATTACTCACAGGTGTTCCCAATCCAAAAATTAAACCCTAATCCGAACTTAAATTCAAAATTAAAAGTCCTAAGGGCAAAAGGACATTTCATGTCTTCATATGATTTGTAGCCCTTGTCTTATCTTTATTTCGCCTCAAGAATCGCTTCAATCGGATCTCTACAGATCCCGAATTTCACAAAACACTGAATCATGCTCGAAAATTTCCGACTCACTTTGATTAAATTAATCACCATTAATTTAATCTCAAAATTCACAAATTTCTTATAAATGAAATTCATTGTCTTAGGAATCCAACGCAAAAGAATCAACTCAATCGGATGTCGGACGGAAAGATATAGGCAAAATAGTGAGCAAAGGTCGGATTGAAAACAAAGAAATCAAAATTTAAGAAGAAAATCTGCTTGAGACGCCTAACTCATGAGGGCGAGGCGCCTGTCATGAGGGCGAGGCGCCTGCCACTTAGGGCGAGGCGTCGCCTAGCGAGGCGCAAGACACCATGAGGGCGAGCCTGCCTCGCGAGGCGAGGCAACGCCCACTCGCTAGGCGAGGCGTCGCCTAGCGAGGCAAGATATGGCGCCCGCCTCGCTAGGGCGAGCCGTCGCCTAGCGAGGCTTAAAACTTTCCTTTTTTTTCACTTAAAAATCAAAAACTTCCGAAATTCATAACTTTTACTCCCGAACTCCGATTTTGACAAACTTAGTCTCTATAGAAAGCTTGAGAGAAGCTCTAAATCTTCCGAGAAGAACATAAAACTCAATTCAACTCCTACGGGAGTCCATTTTCCGGTCAAAGATACTATCCTCTATACAAACTTGTAAAAATCATAACTTAATATTCCGAGATCGAAAAATTGCATACTTTATATCGAAATAAAGATCAAAACAAATCCTTCAATTTTCATGAAGAACACCAAAGCTCAATTAACCTCTAACTAGGTTAATTTCTCAGTCAAAGTTTCAACCATAATAAAAGTCAAACCCGATCAAACATAAACTTTGACTGATCATAACTTTCACTCCCGATATCGAAATATTGCAAACTTTATGTCCACAAAAAGCTCTTAACATAACCTACAAGTTTCCAGAAGACCATTTTATCAAATTTTGCCTAAATCATAAGTCAACTCGCAAAGTCAAACATTCTCTCCAAAAGTCAAACTTTCTAAATCCTTCAAATTTTCACACTTTTCTTTCTACTTCTTGCTATATAACTTCATTTCAATCAACTCATCCACTTGATCATTCATATTACTAAATCAAATTGTCACTCAAGGTTCGGGGTCCAACATTTCTCCCCCTCTTAAAAGAATTTCGTCCTCGAAATTCATATTTACTCAACTCCAAGTAACTCATTCTTGCATAAATTTCTTTCTAAACAATGATCATCAAGCACTTTCTTACTAATGTCTTTTCACAACTCATAATCAATTTCTTTTTCATCACTTTTTACTCTTCATACATATTCTCAATCTCTTCAAAATTTTTACTTCCTTAAATCATATATCACTCATATCATATCAAAACACTATATCTATAACACATTATTTCTTCATATATGGGCACAAATTAATGGTCCATTTCTTAAGGAACCCTAATATGGTTCAATCATCATTATGTCATCATTCTTTCATCTTACGGAAGTATAGTCTATATCAATTTCTCCCAATTCATCACAAAATTCAAATCTTAAGTTCCACAAACACATGTTTCTAATCACTCGTATTCGTATCACCCAAATCAAACTAATCACTTGAATTTGAGCGTCAAATAGTCATGCACATCAATTTCACATTCCTAAAGACAATCATATTTCTTTCATCAAAATCAAATGACCACCTAGCACACTCTCACAAATTCACTTTTATCTTTACAAACTCAGATCAATTCCTTATTCATACTCATACGCCCAAGTAAGATCATATTATCGGGCTCGATACCATAAATGTTGGGACCCGATCCGGAACCGGATCCCAACCGAATAAACTTAACACTTTCACTCTATGCTCGATACCATAAATGTTGGATCCTGCTACGTAACCCAACTACATAAGCGAATCGAAACCAAGCAAACGGAAACGAAGGAAGCGGAAATTTTGGATCGAAACAAAATGCGAAAGCGAACAAATCCGAAAGTAAATAAGCGGAAGCAAATGCAAGTCAAGCAAATACTAATCGAATCAAACGAACAGATTGCAAAGCTAAACGAAATCAAAGCGCATACATCCGACATCCGGAAACAATAATCAAAGAACACTTATCGAATGAACATAATCGCGTTGGGAATCCTAAGACGTTCCAAAATCTGATATAATTTTTTTTTTCTTATTCTCATTTCTTACATCAATCACATCCATATAATTTCCCATAGGAAAATTCATTCTTAAACCCGAAACTCAACAATCATACAAATTCTTATTCATCCATACAAATCTCAAATTCTATTTTTTTATCCCAATTTTTATCGAAATTTCGGCAGATAATCACGCTTTTTCCTAACCCAAACCCGCAAGGGTAAAGAAATACACTTCTAAATGCCAAACAGATCTCGAATCATCGGACTCTCCGTCCGAATCCAAACACCAAAGAAACGCAAACCTAAATCTAATACTTCCATAATTCTCAATTCAATACCAAACTCGAATTCAATCAAATTCCCAAATCAATCATACATATATATTCCCAAATTATCCATAATTTCATATACAAATTTCACAATCATTCACAATTCTCAACTTTATACACAAATACATTTTCTTTCAAACCTTTCTTAAACCACAAATGATCCATACTCAAAATCCAAAATACACAAAATCTAATCGACACATATGTCGAAACCGATGTTCACATTCTTTCATCCGATCTCCGTCAAACCCGGAGATGGGGATGAAAGGGGTGAGCTCGAAGCTCGTGGATAACACATTTATAAACCGATAAATAAGCGAAATCATTTTAATACTCTTTTTGCCAAAAGGGCTAATTTTTTCAAACTTTATAATTTTTCAAACAATTTCCTCAAACCCATTTTTTTTTCATATTTTCAAACTTTTCATAATAATCTCACTTTTTCTCATTTTCAAAACTTCTTGAATTTTTCATAAATATGAATGCGAACACATAAACAAATCAAAACATATTACACATCGTAATGGTCCAGCTAGGTCCAACAGAGCGTCTCGCATAGCCCCAAGATAATGTCCTGCAATGTCGTGAATGAACGTATTACACTTTCCGCATTGCGGTCCAAGTAGCCGTGAAGGAGTCCGAACGAGTCCGTACACTAGCGGGCACTGAGAAGGCTATACACATAGAGACAATACGACTCACCAAGGACCTACCAAACCCACATAACACATAATCGAAAACGAAAAGTCGGATTGCTCAAGGCACTTTTCAATTTCTTAATTTTCTT
The DNA here is from genome assembly GCA_029891385.1 of Erythroxylum novogranatense. NCBI lineage: Eukaryota > Viridiplantae > Streptophyta > Magnoliopsida > Malpighiales > Erythroxylaceae > Erythroxylum > Erythroxylum novogranatense. Next base: position 32,470,359 of record CM057233.1, on the reverse strand, counting down.
CAAAATTTTCCCAAAAATGCATACCACTCAATTTATTCATCTATCATTCACTAAATTCAACAATCAAAACATTCAATCAAACAATAATTTCAACAATTGAATAATGCATACACAACAAATGCATTTTCGAAATTTCTATCGGTTTATCGAATCATTTAAAGCAATGAATTCAAACTTATAATAATCTTTCGAGAAAACATTCTAAATCGTAATTTCAAACCTTTACAAAACAATAATTTGTCAAAATTTTCACATTTTGCTTTCTTTACTTTTCAAAATTGCTTTTTTAATTTTTCAAAATTCACATATAGCTTACAAATCAAAATATAAATATGCTACCCACCTCGAAATGACGCTAAAAGCTTGTCCAAATAGTCAATTCGCCAAATTCCTCTTCTTTCTTCAATTTAAAAATTCCTAAGCCAATAACATCCAAATTCATCATCATAATTTGCATAATTCTCAAACTCAACCATAGGAAAAACATAACTATCATAATTCCAAGTTATTTCAATCTTCAATTTTGAAAATCCCAATTTTCAAAATTGGCCTAAACCAATACACCCAAATTCAATCTCATAAAACATAATTTCTTCAAAATTAATCTCACAATTCATCAATTCACATTAATTCCAAACTATTTAAATCCTCAATTTCAAAAATCCCCAAATCTTAAAATTGGCCTAAACCAATTTATCCCAATTCAATACCATAAAATACAAATTCTTCGAAATTGATTTCATATGTCATCAATTCATCATATTTCCTATAATTCTACACCAAAATATCTCAAAATTCTCAATCATAAAATTAAGCCTAAACCTTAATCAATTTTTCATCCAAAATTAAACCCAGCCTAAAGCATATACATCAAAATTAATTTCACAATCCATAAACCCATCTCATATGTCATAATTCTAAACCGAAAATTAATCAAAATCTCAAAGTAGAAAATTTCTCTTACCTCTTTCTCATCCAAATTCGAATTTTTTTGGCTCCTTAGGAAGCTCTTATGCTCCTCTACCTTTTTCCTCTTGAAATCTACTCAAAAATCCCTAAGAAACAAGTAGAAAAATCAAAACTAAACTTTCTCTCTCCTCTTCCTCCATAACCGAAGCTTCCACTCTCTTCTTCTTCTTTCTTATTTCTCTTTCTCCTTCTTCTTCTGAAATTCCAGACTATTAGTGGCTTTTAATAAGCCAAAACGACATCTCTACCATGTGTTTCATTAATTGATGGTCAAATGACCAAATTGCCCTCCATTCAAAACTTAAAATTATACTTACTTGCGGTTCTGATTCGCACTATTAAATTGAAGGAATTTGTCCAAACTTCCTTCTCGAGAAATGTTCCTCTCACTCATACGAATCTAACGCCACTAACCGCGCTCAATTCCGAGCACTACATCAAAAGTTATGTGCAAAACAATTCGGATATATCCATATTCTAACACATTTTTCATGTACGATTATTTCCGTCCAAAATTTCACATTCTTAATCCCGGAATTGAAACTCGATGTCTTCATAACAATTGTAGCCTTATGTCTCTAGTTTAATTCAAAACAAGAATCGTCTCATTTCGATTCCCAGATCAAAAATTATGCTCAAATTACTCACAGGTGTTCCCAATCCAAAAATTAAACCCTAATCCGAACTTAAATTCAAAAATTAAAAGTCCTAAGGGCAAAATTGACATTTCATGTCTTCATATGATTTGTAGCCCCTTGTCTTATCTTTATTTCGCCTCAAGAATCGCTTCAATCGGATCTCTACAGATCCCGAATTTCACAAAACACTGAATCATGCTCGAAAATTTCCGACTCACTTTGATTAAATTAATCACCATTAATTTAATCTCAAAATTCACAAATTTCTTATAAAATGAAATTCATTGTCTTAGGAATCCAACGCAAAAAGAATCAACTCAATCGGATGTCGGACGGAAAAGATATAGGCAAAATAGTGAGCAAAGGTCGGATTGAAAACAAAGAAATCAAAAATTTAAGAAGAAATCTGTCGGAGACGCCTAACTCATGAGGGCGAGGCGCCTCATGAGGCGAGGCGCCCGCTTCGCTAGGGGCGGCGTCGCCTAGTGAGGGCGACACATGAGGGCGAGCCTGCCTCGCGAGGCGAAGCAGAACGCCCGCCTCGCTAGGCGTCGTCGTCTCTAGCGAGGCAATCTGAGCGCCTCCTCATTAGGCGAGCCGTCGCCTAGCGAGGCGCTAAAACTTTCCTTTTTTTTTTCACTTAAAATCAAAACTTCAAATTCATAACTTTTACTCCCGAACTCCGATTTTGACAAACTTAGTCTCTATAGAAAGCTTGAGAGAAGCTCTAAATCTTCCGAGAAGAACATAAAACTCAATTCAACTCCTACGGGAGTCCATTTTCTGGTCAAAGATACTATCCTCTATACAAACTTGTAAAAATCATAACTTAATATTCCGAGATCGAAAAATTGCATACTTTATATCGAAATAAAGATCAAAACAAATCCTTCAATTTTCATGAAGAACACCAAAGCTCAATTAACCTCTAACTAGGTTAATTTCTCAGTCAAAGTTTCAACCATAATAAAAGTCAAACCCGATCAAACATAAACTTTGACTGATCATAACTTTCACTCCCGATATCGAAATATTGCAAACTTTATGTCCACAAAAAGCTCTTAACATAACCTACAAGTTTCCAGAAGACCATTTTATCAAATTTTGCCTAAATCATAAGTCAACTCTCAAAGTCAAACATTCTCTCTCAAAAGTCAAACTTTCTAAATCCTTCAAATTTTCACACTTTTCTTTCTACTTCTTGCTATATAACTTCATTTCAATCAACTCATCCACTTGATCATTCATATTACTAAATCAAATTGTCACCAAGGTTCGGGGTCCAACATTCCATCTACTTCTCTTCTCATTATTTAAGTTTTCATAATGATTCCTAGCTAGACAACTAAAGTAATATGTGAAAGGATACTCTAATAAATAAGTTCCACTTATGTTGGTGATGCACCATGTAATATGTTATTTCCTTCATATAAGATATTTTGTAATCCCAATCTTTAACAACCATCAAATAAATAGTAAAATTTCATAATTTTACAAAATATATTCATAATTAAATTTCTTATATGTTGCTAAGATTTTAAAATCACTAGATAATTCTATATAAATTATATTTTTATTAAAATATGATACTTTAATTACTAATGATCATGAGATATTATCTATCATTTAAATATAATACATCACTTAATTCAAGAGGGTTCTCAATCATACAAAATAGGGTAATGTTTTCCCAAAATATAGCTTCAAGTTATGTGTAGTGTAACAAGATTTCTTCTCTCACTACTTTGTCTCTTCCATCAAGCAACTACTCACTACCTTCCACCTGATTATTTTTATTGATTCTTGTCTTTTTCCATTTTTTGCTCCTTTGACCATCCTTCCTTCTCTATTTTAACATACTTCTTTATTTCTCTCATGTTTGGCTTGCTTCCTCTAGCTTCAAGTTATGGCTAGTGTGAGAAGGTCTCTTCTCTTACTACTTTGCCTCTTATATCAAGCAACCACTTACTACCTCCCACCTGATTATGTTTCTTGATCCTTGTCCTTTTTTAGTTTTTCTTTCCTTTTCCCCTCTTTCCATCTCTATTTTAACTTACTTCTTTCCTTCTATTTTGTCTGGTTTTCTAACTCTTTTCATTTTCTAACTTCTTTACCCTTTTTCCAACTATCTATTCTCCTACCCTTTTCTTTTCTATCTACTTGTCTTCTTTTTTAATCATATCCCTCATCACTTCTATTTCCCTACATTCTCTAAGCCCCTCAGTTTTTTTTTTCTAATTTGCTCTTTCTTACCATTTATAGTTTTTCCACATGTTTCTCCCTTATAACTTTTAATAACTAGTTTTCAAATTTTAACTCCTTTTATTTCCCTCTTTCTCTTTTTGATGACGCTCCTACTATTTAAACTTCATTCCCTCCTAAGGGCCTTTGTTAAGGTTGTTCTAACTTTAGCTCTCTCAAAAACTCTCAGAATTACGCCCCTAACCAAAACTCACTCAATGTTATCACTCAAACTACTATTGTTAATGATTTGAAGCTATCTTCTAGCTATAGAAAGACCTAGTATCAAGTTTTAAGGGATGTTTCCATAATTGTAAAGTTATCTTACTTTTCTTTAGTTGAAAAGGAGGGTCTATCCATTGCTAACCTGCCTAAAGAAGAGTTACACCTAAAATCTGTAAATAATAAAAGTCTTCACATTAAGGAAATTACAAGCACTCCTAATAATGCTCAAAATGAACCCCACTTGGATCCTAAGAACAACTATAAACTCAAAACTTAGAAAGTTGTTATAACCACTATACTAGAGCGCTTAAGGCTTACAACTCATTGCTAAAACAAAAATCAAGAATTCATTGGTTATGTAATGAGGGCAAAAATTGTATTTACTTCTCTAAATTCATCTTTACTTGAAGAAAGATTAACAACATCATGGACTTGTTCAAAGATAATGGTAAGAGAATCTAATACCACAAGTATCTTAAAAAAGAGGCCTTCTTCTACCTTTAAGAAATCATAGATCTCTCTAATAAGACCTACTCTTCTTTATAGCAACTCTCCTTTTTCATGCCTTAGTCTATTACTAAAGCTTTTTAGGTCCATCAACTCTAGTGATATAGAGTGTTATCTAAAGAGCATCATCTTTAACAAAGCTCCGAGTCTTGATGGTTTGACTACTTTCTTCTTCAAGAAAGCCCGTAGCCTAGTTAGAAATCAAACTATCAATATAGAATTGGAGATCTTTAACTCTAGTAAACTTCTTAAGAAATTTAATAAAACTTGCATTTCTTTGCCCCTCAAAAAGCTTAACCTTAATTCCCTTAAAGATTTTATGCCAATATCCTACCATAATACAATTTACAAAATCGTTTCCAAAATCTTAGCCATCTGACTAAGGTTTGCTTAAAATCTACGAGCTATAATTTTCAAGGAGCCTATATTAAAGGAAGGAATATAGGTGACAACATTCTTGTCAATAGTTGTTTAAAAGACACCAAATGAAGGATTTTGCTAAAAAAATTTATTTTCACAAGCCATTTGACTTAATTAGTTGGGATTTCATGTTACAATCTTTAAAGGCTTTTAGTTTTCCCCTTAAATTCCTCAATTGGATTGAATGATGTATCATAACTACTTCATTCATAGTCGGGATAAAAGGGAAACCATCTAAGGTATTCAAATTTCGGAAGAGAATAAGATAAGTTGATCCTTCCTTTGCTAAATAGGTGATATTCTACCTATCTTTTACTGATGGTCTTTTGCAAGACTAATGTCATAGATTATTAATTGAGATTCTAAAATGAAATTGCTAAAAGGAAAGGGACCTCGTTCTCTTTAAGGGTACTCTCAACTAGTGTATATATTCCCCTTAGAGAGAAAGGAATATTAGGATCTTTGTCAAATAAAAAAGTCTAGACATAAGGAGCTTCTTCCATAACTTTATTTCTTGGACCAGATATAGTTTTTCCCAACTCTGATAATAAACTTTTCATTGTTAGCATGGATAAGAGATGGTGGCTTGAGCATTGAGCATGGATAGTCGATGGTGCTAAAGAAGTAAGTGTAGTATAAGAAGGAACACAAATGGTTTCCATTACTAGAAAATAATTTGATCAAGTGGAAATTTAGATGTATAAGCTAATATGAAGCTAATATTATGACCACTCTACATTCGCTCAATTGATTTTACAAGAGTTTATGTGCGTAGTCTCGATAGATGGTCTTTCTATTGAGACATCTAAGTTGTTTATCTATTACTTTTGATGTAATCTCTTAAGAAACCATTCCTAGGTTCATAATACAAGTTTTGACTCCCTAAGAAGCTTTATTCTTTCATACATTTTCTTTAATTTTTAAAAGATTATAAGTAAAGATGCTTAAATATGTCCCAAACCACAATAAGCTTAAATAAAATGTATTCTAACAATATAACGTTATGTAATATAAGAGGATGAAAACATGCTTCTCCTTAAATGTAAGAGATGATAAATTCAAAAGTGTTTAATCTTCTTAGGTTTCTTAATTCAATTTTTAAACTTTTAAAATTTTTAGTTTGGTGAAAAACCTTTTGAGATTTGTACAACTTAGTTTAAAATATTGTCTTCATTAGTTTTATAATGTTAATAACGAATGGAAACTCTTCTTAAATTTAAAGGATATGTCACATCAAATGAAAAAATAACAGAGACAATATTTTGAATTGGGAATTGGATTGTACAAACTTTGAAAGATTAGTCAATTAATTGAAATTTATAAGAGGTTAGACACTAAATTAAAAAATAAAAGCTTAGGCACTTTTGAATTTGTTTTCCTAAAATATAGCATTTATATTGGGTTACAAAATAAATTTAAAATTTTTATATAAGTTTATGGAGAAAATGAGTTTAGTCCTATGTTTGAGTAAGTGTTGTCAACTTTTCTCTTACTATACCTAATTTAACATGGTAAAACTTCACTCATTTTTATCAATGACTAAAAGACTAAACTAAAACCTTTAATTATATTCTTACCAAAATAATTCATTTAATTGTTAAATGAATTATAAATTACCTTATTTAGAAATATAATTCATTTAATTGTTAAATGGCTAAGAAAGAACCACCCTTGTTATATCTGGGTCTTCTGGTCTTAACAATAAGATTTACCACTATCGAATGTACTCAAATTGTAGAGAAAATTTAGAGAAGAATAGGCTCCTGGGGGAATAAATTATTATGTTTTGTAGGGAAATTCTAACTTATCAATTATGTTCTTAGCTTATTACATATCTATTGGAGCTAACATATATTCCATTCCAAAGGGGTCATCAAGGCAATAGAAAGGATACTCAAAGACTTCTTGTGGAATCAATTGATGGGAGTTAAAGGAATTGCAAAAATTAAAAGGACTGCCATTTTCTACCCACAATGAGCTTGAATAAAGTGTAGGATGAAAACTTGCTTCTCTTTAAATATGAGAGATAATAAATTCAAAAGTATTTAATCTTCTTAGGTTTCTTAATTCAATTTTTAAACTTTTAAAATTTTTAGTTGGTGAAAAACCTTTTGAGACTTGTACAACTGAGTTTAAAGTATTATCTTCATTAGTTTTGTAATGTTAATAATGAACGGAATCTCTTCTTATATTTATTGGATATGTCACATTAAATAAAAAAAAATAACAGAGACAATGTTTTGAATTGATTGTACAAACTTTGAAAGAGTAGTCACTTAATTGAAACTTATAAGAGGTTAGACATTAAATTAAAAAATTAAAAGCTTAGGCAGTTTTGAATTTGTTTTCCTAAAATGTAGCATTTATATTGGGTTACAAAAATAAATTTAAAATTTTATATAAGTTTATGGAGAAAATGAATTTAGTCCTATATTTGAGTAAATGTTGTCAACTTTTCTTTTACTATACCTAATTTAACACAGTAAAAAATCACTCATCTTTCATCTATAACTAAAAGGCTAAACTAAAACCTTGAATTATATTCTTACTAAAAATAATTGATTTAATTGTTAAAGGGCTGACAAAGCACCACCTGTGTAATATCTGGGTCTTCTGGTTTCAACAACAAGACTTACCACCATCGAATGCACTCAAATTGTAGATAAAATTCAAAGAAGAATAGGCTCCTAGGTGAATAAATTCTTATCTTTTTAGGGAAATTCTAACCTATCAAATTTCTTCTTAGCTTATTACATATCTAATTGGAGCTCATATATATTTCTTTCCATAGGGGTGATCAAGGCAATAGAAAGTATACTCAAAGACTTCTTGTGGAATCAATCGACAAGAGTTAAAGTGCAAAAATTAAATGGACTAACATTTTCTACCCAAAAGAAAAAGGACTCACTATTACTTCTTTTATACTCACAAACCAATCCCTCATATTGAAGTGATTATGGTGGATTATCAAAGACAGAAAATCTTTATGGCTAAGGTGGATCCATTTTTATTTTCTTAAACTGCTAAGCATCTGGATTGTATGTATGTCTCCCAGTAATTCATATTTTCTGAATCAATTACTGCACCTAAGAAATATTGTACAGGATTATACAACTTGCACCATTGGCAATGCAAAGTTAATTTCCCTAGGGATCAATAATTAGACAAGGGAAGGAACTCTTTTCCATGCACAACAACTACCTAAAACTCCTATCTATCTCCTTCTACATACCAAGATGGAATCCTTCATCAATAGTGATAGTTGGCATTTGCCAAAGAACCTCAGACACTTGCAACCTTCATATCCTTCCTCTCTTAATCAACATACGTTATATTAGTTTACCAGTCTTACCCACCTCCTATCAAATAAACTCATAAGGGATTTGTTACAGGTGAGGAAACCTAAAGTAAGATGGCACCGAATCATCTGGCACAAAATTAACACCCCCACCCTTAAGAACATCCTTTCTTATGTGGTTCACTATATAAAATAGATTAAATATAATTGATCGACTTAGTTACTTGTACATCAATACCTATTGTCCCTTTTGTTTAAATCAGGAAGAAACACGAGATCATCTATTTTTCATGTGTGAGAGGAGTTACTGGGTTTGGAGAGCTATTCAATTGAGTTGCCATTGGCCTAATCAATTTATTACTTTCTTCAGTGTTGTCCAATGGCTAGCTACTCAAAGAACTCCCATGATGTTACCTCATATCATAGCTATTATTATGTGTGTTCAGACTATATGGAAAGAATGAAATATTAGGAGATTTGAAGTCAGGTCCAAACATATAGATATTTTCATCTCTAAAATTATTAACAGCATCAAAGAGCTCAGTTTTTAAACTGAATACTTGGTGGCTTCAACCTTCTCTAGTTATTAATACGATATTCTCCTTATATGTGTTTGATTAGTTTAAAAACATTACCCTTCCCTGGTCCTTACGTGTGTTTGTTTAGTTTAAAAACATTACACTTCCCTGGTGTCAAAGGGGACCCCCCCTATGCCCTCTTGTAAGGCTTATTATCATTCTTTATTAATACCTTTCCTTCTTTTCTTTTTTAACACGAAAATTAATCGTTTAGCCTTTCGACAATCATTCCAAATGATCATACTTTGAGATCCATTCAATATAAGTACATGCATGTTTATATCTTTTACTACGCTTTAATATCAATTTGAATATTTTCTTCGTTTTAATATCTATTCATTAAATCATTTTTTTAGAAAATATCATATTATGCAGTAAAAAGTGGAGAATATTTTTCATGTGTTCAATATCTTAAGATTCATACAATTTTCAATTTTTTAAACTGAAAATTTGTATAATATATGTTAATACGATAAGATGAATAGTGTATAAATTCATTAAACCACTTGCGTTATTTTGAAAATTTATTAGCATAATTTTCCAAAAATATTTATAAGATTTAAACCTCAAACAAAAATTGAAAATAAAAATAAAATATGAATTAACGTGCAATTTATTATAACAAGATTGATAAGATTAAAATTGTTGACATTTATGCTTCTGGTTATTTTAATACTAAAATGAAAGTTCAATCTTGTTTATAATATCATTAGTTTGAAATAAATTTTTTTAAAATTTTGGTTTCAAAAAATTAAAATGATAAATTATTCCTTTTTACATTATTTTTGAAATTATGAAAATATCATAGTGAATGGTGCAATAATTGTTTCATAACGCATTGCAAGTAGTGTCTTCTTCTAGTTAATCTATTATCGTTTTGATTTTCTTTTGACATAGTTAGCTTATTGAACATTCATCGCACACCGCCCTAAATAGAAAATTGATGATAACTTCAATAAATTCAAGAGGATAAATTATCGTTCCATAGTTCTCCAGGGAAATATATTCGTATCCTTCGATTTTGTTGTGCTGGACCACCGCAACACTCAAAAAGGAACAAAAGTCATTAGTGCTTGTAGTTCGTGGCATTGGAATTTAACTTTTACTCCAAAAATGGAATGCACTTTGCCAATGGTGCCTTTACTTCAAATAATATGGATCCAACTTTTATTGTAATACCCACTTTAAACCATCAAAGCAAAAGTTCCGATTTAGAAAAAAATTAAAAAATCAAAGTAAGGAAAAGATTTTGAAACCACTGTGGAGAACGAACATAATGTTACCGTTTGTTAGCCATGTAAGATATTTTGTTTATGTCTCATAAAGTTAGACTAACATTAATCGCAATTTTGATTTTTAAATAAATATCGATTAAATTACGTCATTTAATACAGATAAAGATAATAAAGTGACTCAATAAATGATCTAAATTAATGGGTCGAAGTCTGGGTGAAAAATGGGTCCCAATTAATGTAGACCGGGTCCATATCGATTTTGTAATGGGGAAGCCCGGTAGGAAAATTATATAAAGATAAGGTCTCCTGTAGTTACTTAACAAAATGTTCACGAGCATAAGGATTCTTGACTCGTTAGGGAAGCTCAGAACTTGAGAAAACTTTAGAAAGGCCTTGCTCGTGAGTCGATGAGCACTTTCCACTAAAGACCTCGGGAGATTCGGAGTCGTTTGAAGCTCGGAATCGACATCGGAATCAGAGATGGAACCGAAATCTAAGTATTCCGCATTACTTTCATTTTTGATCCTTTCATGTAGATCCGGGGTACATAATAAAGCTCCCACTACGTACTAACATGTGATATCAGAGCGGTTACGTGATCGAATTGCCGGAAAAGAAGGTTTTTTTAGTTTTTCATCTCATTTGATTTTTCTTAGTTTTTGATTCGTTTTTCAGTTTGTTTATGTATATAATTGCATAAAAGTGATTTACACAAGGTTAGTTATGAAAAATGGGTTAAAAACAGGCTGAACGGAGTGAAAAACAACCTCCCGGGATGTCGAAAATCGTCTCCAAAGTCGAAGGGGCAAGAGAACATCGGGCGCGTGCGCCACGCACGTCCAACGTCACTGTTGCACGCTAGTGGGCGCACGTACGGCCGACGAGTGTGGCAAACGCGCCAATTTCGTGTCGACACACGGCTCCAGCGGACGGGTGACACATGTCGCGCATGCAACCAACGCGCGACTCGTGGCTAGTGCACGGACTGTCCACGCGTCCAAAACGTGGCATGTTCGGATGCACGACATGTGTCGACCATGCACTGCACGTTTATGCGTGGTGGCACGTGTGCAACGCCACACGCACACCACACTGTCACGCGCACTGACATCAGCGATGACATCGGCGGCTGATGTCAGCCATACATAAATGCTACATTGATTAAAAAAACACCAAAAATTCTAGATTTCTCGTAAAGCTACCCCGGGGTGTTTTGGGTCAGTTTTCAGGTCTGGGAAATTTATAAAGTAGCCTTTTTCTAATTTTATGGATTTATTACATTTGTGATAAATTAAAATTTAACTCTAGAAAAAGAAATTAAGGTATTCTGAATTCGATTTCGATTGAATTTTCATGCTTCGGACTTCGTATAAGGGAGATACATGAAGTCTCGTGCCTTGGGTCTTATTTTCAGTGTTTAGGATTGCGTGATAGTCAATCAGAAATAGGAATTGAGACATTCTGAAGCCATTTTTGAGTGAATTTTCATGCAATGAACTTGCCATAAAGGAGATATGTGAGGTTGTCATATCTCAAGAGCTCGGTTCAGTATCCGGTGACGCACGATAGTCACTGTATTGAGATTTTTCGTTTACGAAAATCTCAAATGAAGTTTTCAGAGAATGTCTTCAGCACGTGTGTGTGATAATGAGGTTGTGCATTCGAATTTTTGCATTTATTGAGGTTACATTGTCACATACAGTATGTCCATAAAGAATGTGAGGATGATATAAAGATGTATCCCTTATGGATGCGGACTTTTTGGATGCTGATGAGAATGTAATCACCAAAGTGGCCTTTCAAGTCAGTATTCTGAATTGTTTCGCTTGCATGTTGGGGGTTGTCTTTGATTTTATGTTTGGTTATTCTGCCCAAAGGTGTTGGCCTTACATAAAATTTTGAGATGTGTAATCGCGGCTCTGTCGATTCGACCTTAAGATCGATCCTTGAAAACCGGTCAAAAATAACAAATTCCAAGATTGTAGTACAGGTTGCAACCTTGGGTCGTCTCACTTAATTGGAACCAAGTGAAAAAAAGTCTAAGCTAGCCTAATTGTCAAAAATTGCAATCAAAGTTGATAAAATGGGGGTTTTGGTCATTAAAGAGAACTAAGGAAATTTAACTAAATTGAAGGACAAAGTATAAAAAGTATATTTTTGGATTTTTAAGAAGTAAGTGGAATTGAAATTTTGAGTAATAAGCAAATGATAATAAATCCTCTTGAAAACGAGCTTAGGCTATCATGGTTCAAAACAATTTTTGGGAAGTGAAATTCACTAAGTTTTCAAATAATAACCTTAAAGACTTCTCCTCAAGTCCAGGATCTTGATCAATGAACTCCATTTCTCAAGATCCCATTAAGTGCTCTTAAGCCTTAGAACCTTGAGGGATTCTTTAAGTTCAAGGTTTTAATTAACGAACTCCGTTAACTAAAACCTTGTTAAATGCATCTTAGTGTGTGAAATGGACAAGTTAATGCAATTAGTCAATTGGTTCAAGCACAATCTCATTATCAAACACAACTAGGCAGATAAAGAGGGTTAACACAATCTGTTGGGACCTGATCTCGGGACCAGACCCCAATCGAAAAACAAAGAACGAAAAATGGAGAACAAAGCGGAAAACAAATCGGATCGGAAGTCATAAGCGGAAGTGTCGAAAGCGAATCGACGGAATCGAATTCAAATTGAATCGAACAAATCGGATAACAAAATGCAGAACAAAGGAATCGAAAGTGAAACGAATATCCGACATCCGCGAACAAAAGCTTTAGAAAAGAGTCACGTTGCGCTGGAAACCTTGACTAATCCGAAATCGGTATAATTTTTTTTCATTCTTTTCTTTCTCAGAATATTCATTCCTTTTTCTCTTCATTCAATCTTATTTTGGAAATTCATCCATTTTAATTTCAAATTCTTTTACCAAAATTTTCCATAACCTCAAATTACTTGACTTATCGAAATCAAGTATATCTTAATCTTATATTCAATTCTAAAGGTTTTGATACGCTTATACAAATCCCAAAATACATCTATATTTATTAAAATTAATTTGTTCGTTAACAAAAATCGGGCAGCATAACAGCTATAATTGTAACAACCCAAAAATCTGCAAATAGCAAAACACACTTCTAATATTCCAAAACATAACACCAATTTCTCGGACCTCCCGTCTGGAATCCCAGCATACACAAACACAAACCTACACCTAAACACTTCAATATTCTCAATCATAATCATTATCCTCGGACCTCTCGTCCGGAACCCAAAACACAATCATATTCAATCTTAATCACATTCACAATCATATATACTAACCACAATTTACTTACATAATCTAATTCCATAATCATACACAACTCAATTCAATACATGAATACATCAATCATCTACATACCCATACTTCATACACAAACTCAATTCCAAATATAAATTCATAATTTCTTTACATTTCGAAATTTCACAAAGTACAAAACAAACAAAATCGAAGAACATCTTGACTTTCTTTCATCCAACCTCCTGCTCGAATACCTGAAGATGAGGATGAAAGGGAGGTGAGCTGAAATACCTCGTGGATAACATATTTATAATTGAAAAATAAACAAAATCCATTTCTCAAAACATTTACCATTTAGCAAAATTTTTCAAGAACTTATTTCTTAAACCTTTCCACTTTTTAAATCTTTTATACTGAAATTTTCAATCTTTTCACAATTTCAAACCTCAAATTTTCATATCTCGAAATTCCAAAAATTTTCAAAATTCATAAATATAATCGAAAATATGAATGGAAGAACATATAAATGCATCACATTATAAATAAATCAAAATCACATAATATGTCAGAATGGTTTGGTTTTGGTCCAAACGGAACGTACTGCATATTCCCGCATAGCGGTCCTATGCAACCGTGAACTTATGGGAGTCCGAAATTGGAGCTTCAGTGCCACTAGCGGGTAGGCGGGAGAAGCCTTTCAAAACGAGACAATGCACTGACTCTATCTTATGGGACCTAACCAAACCCACATAACACATAATTCATACTTGAAACTTGGAACTCCCGAAGGCGTATTTCAAAAACTTTGTTTTCATATTATGACATATCAAACAAATTGACATTTACAATCTCACATAATTACACATAGCAATTCTCAATTATTCCAAACACAAAAATGCCACACTTAGAGCGATTTTATCAAATCATTCAAAATATTGAATTTAATCATTGTAGACATTTCTTATATACTTCAAACATAATGAATGATAATTTCTTAAAATCATTCCAAAGGCAATAAATTTCATCATTCAGAAATTTCAAAACAACTTCAATTTCAAAAGGACATTATCAATTCCACTCAAGCCTGAAATCATTTTCTTCTTCATATGAGGTCATATTTCATCATTTAACAATCTTTTTTTTTCAACCTCGTAACTTCTTAATCCCAAGTCCAAAAGTGACAATGTACATACCAATGGAAAGCTCTAAATATGAACTACAATCTTCAAGAAGACCTTTTGGTCAAATTCTAACTCTATGAGGGATAACACGTCACTTAAAGTTTCTGCCCACAATGACAACATGAACAGTAACTGCATTTCTCGAAACCTTATAACTTCTTAATCCTCAGTCCAACATTTGCATACTATACCTCAATAGAAAGATGAAAAAATGCTTTACAAAATTCATGAGGGAGCAAAAATCAATTCAACCATTAAAAGGGGTAAAAACTTGTTCAAAGTTGCTGGCTAGAATGACCAATGGAACAGTATCCGTGAACAATAATAGCAATGTTTCAAACTTCATAACTTCTTATCCCTAACTCTAAACAAGGCATATCATACCTCTATGGAAAGATATAAACATATGTTACAAACTTCCAGAAGACCCCCCAATCTAATTCAAGCTCTAAGAGGGTCTAAAACTTAAACGAAGTTTTTGTCAAATTTTGCAAAAATTTTGACAACACCTCCTTTAAAAATTCAACTAGCCAATCTTCATTTTTCTCATCCAAACTTCATATACCTGCACAAAACCACTTCAATCTCCATCATCCTCAATCTCCCAACTCTAAATCAATTTCAAATAATCCCTAAAACTATCTCAAAATGGCAGCAACCCCAAATTACTCATTCATCCCTTTCTACCTTCACTTTCTACATGAATTAACCTCAAAATATCTCTAAATACATTCCTCAAATTCTAATTCATCATCAACAATCAACCAAACAAAAATACATACCCATATAACACCTTTCATACTTGAAATCAAAACGGCCGGAGACACCTTTTTAAAAAAAACTAAAATCTTATACTCATGTTCTAATCAAACACAAATTCAACATCAAACACAAATTCATTCAAATGTCACAACTTCAATCCAATTCACATAACATAACATAATCTCAAACATTCAAGAAGGCAACATTTAGCAATTATTAAAACATTCAAACATGATGACTTTAACAATTATTTCAATTGTATCAAATCATTCAAAAAAAATCAATGAATGTAACAATTTTCATACTTTATCCATTCATTCATAAATAATGAAGTTCTGAATTTTTAACAATTTATCAAAATCATTGAAAACAAAGAATTAAACCTTTGTAACCATTTTTCAAATCATTCAGAAACAATAAAATTCGAAAATCCCTTTCTTGATTTTTTTCAAAATTTTATAATTGACTTGTAATTCAAAACAATAAATATGTTACCCACCTTAAATCTATGCTAGTACTTTGTCCAAAGCATCCATTCTCCAAAGTCCTTCTTCTTTCCTCAAATTAAAAATTCCCTAGGACAAAACTTCCAAATTCAACATCATAAAAATCATAATCCTCAAAATTAACTTAAGAATTCACAAACTCATCATAATTTCAAGCCTTCCAAATCAACAATTTCCAAAAACCCCATATCATAAAAATTGGCCAGAAACCCTAATTTCCAATTATCCAAAATTGAACATCATTATAGCATAATCACTTAAATTAACCTTGGAAAACTCAATCCCATAACAATCTTAAGCCAAATAAACCAAGATCTCATCACAAATTAACAGCATCTCTTACCTTCTTCCTTCTCTCTCATTTTCGGATTTCTTGGTCAAAATGAAACTTTCATCTTCTTCCTCCCTTTCCCTCTTGAAGAAGCATCAAAAACCCATTGGAATCCCATAAAAACCGAAAACCCTAGTAGCTCCATCTTCTTTTTCCTTCTTCTCCATGACCGAATCTCTCCTTCTCTCTTCTCTCTATCGTTTTCTTCTTTTTTTATTTCTCATTTTCGTAACTTTCTGCCTTCATACACGATAGCCACATCATCCTTTATCATTAAAAAAGCACAAAGACTTAATTGCCCCTCCATAATAGCCTTAAACCATAGGAACTTAAGTGAACTTCCATAATTGCCCTTCATTTAACCTTTAAACACTGACATCCTGCCTCCTGATTTTGAGCAGGTAAATGAAATAATTTGACAAAACTTTCTTCTATAACAATGCTCCTCTATGTCTCATATTTAAAATGAAACCAAGGACGCTCAAATCTGTTCAGAAACGAAGGAGTTATGGCCAAAATACTCGTTCAACTCTTACTCATCCGAGACTGAAAACCAAACTCAACTTCCATTCAGAAATTGAAAGTCTTAAGGGCTAAATTGAAATTCGAGTACTTCATATGATTTGTAGCCCCATGTCTCCATTTTATTTTTCAAAAGGAATAGGTTCAATTGGATCTCTACATATCCCAAATTTCGCAAAATACTGAACCATGTTCAAAAAATTATCTAACTTATAACCTTTAACCAATCTTCTGACTTTGATTCAATCAATCTCTTTACATTTAATCTCCTAAAAATCTAAATTCCCATGAAAATGTAGCTAATTGTCTTAGGAATACAACGCTTCAAAATCCAAGTCAATCGGATGTCGGACGGAGAAATTATAAGCATAGGATTGCAAAAGAGTTGGATTAAAAACAAAAGAACAGAACTTCAATCTATTGATAAAATCAAATTTTCCAAAAATCATAACTCTTGATCTCACAATCCAAATTTGACAAATTTGGTTTCGATGGAAAGATAAAATGAAACTCTACAACTTCCATGAAGAACTCAAAAATCAATTCCATCTCTAAAGGGGTCAAAAACCTAGTCAAAGTTACTGCCCTGTTAAACATCACCTAAACAAACTCCAAACTTTCAAATTTCATATTTTCCAATTCCCACATCCAAAAATTGCATACTTTATAACGTTGGAAAGATTGATAGGCAAGCTACAACTTTCATGAAGACCACTTACTCCAATTCAGACTAAATCCATACGACGAGTGGCTTGAAAGTCGAGTACACGCAAATATACACTTATGGTCATTTTTACAAACAAACTTTGACTGATCATAACTTTTACTCCCGATATCGAAAAATATCAAACTTTATGACGATGAAAAGCTCTTAACATAAACTACAAGTTTCATGCAGATCATTTTCTCCAATTTGGCCTAAATCAAAAAGTCAACTCTCTATGACCAAAAAGTCAAACTTTTCTTAATTCTTCATATTCTTACACTTTTCTCTTTATTTCTTAAATTTTGCAATTTATTCACTAACAATTTCATTTAAACTTCAAACACCATTTTAGGCCATACCTTAACATAAACCTCAATAACAAAAGCATTTTTCGCCTATCTTAATCTCATCTAACTATTCACATTCAAAATTTTCTTTTTATTTATTCATTCTAATTTCCTCATTTTCATGTCACTTGACACTTCAAAATTTCAAGGAAAGTTCGGGGTCCAACACAATCACCAAAAGACATATATGAGACTTCATATATTGAGCATCGAAGTTCTACATTAACCAATCCATTACACAAGAAATCGTTCGACACTTGATTAAACTATAACCAAGCTAATCTAATTACAAGAAGTAAACCCTAACTCAGGAATTTACAACACTGTAATTAAGTTTGACGATGTAAGATTAACTCCCTTTTAGAATCGGTGAACTCAAGCCGATGCTACATCTTCAAGAGGAAATATGGTTTAGCTACGCATGACTCTGGACTCTCTCACGACTGTTGAAGATTGGACGTCACTCATGGTTGCAGTAGATACTGGCGGAGGTGTACAGATGATGGTGGTGATCGAAGATGAGAAAATGGAAAATGATAGTGGAAAAGATATTCGTCTACTGCCTCCAAAGCGTCTCCGAAAGATATCCTTCCTGACCTAAAAATAGCAAGGTTTTTTAAATGATGGATGCGGGTCGGGTCGGTACAGTGAGAGATCTTTCCAAATGAAATCCAGATATTTGTCTGCTCGCCACAGCAAAATGATTCTTAGACATCGCGGCGTGTCTTATTGGATTGCTCGCCGTGGCATGTTACTTGATTGACGACGCGGCGTGCTCTTCTTAGATCCTCGCCGTGGGGTGTTGTTTTGTTGACGTTGTGGCGTGTAGACTTCTTCTCAACCTTTTGACTCTCTTTGTCCCCTACAATATGAAACAACAATTTGCAGTATCAATTGCCCTTGGAAAAATTATGATGGAATTATTGTCAATTTGTGACAATTTTGCTATCAAATTGTATAAAGTGTAAGCTCACTGTAAGGGACTAATTAAGGCACAAAAATCACAAATTAAGAGTCAAAAAGTACATTAAGAACAGTAAAAGTGTAGTCAATTAATAAGGTAAACTTGGGCTCAATCAAATTCCCCCACACTTAGACCTTTGTACTCCTGGACAAAGTTTATAAGAGTCAAAAAGATACAAGTGTAAAAGAAAATTCGTCCATGCTCAAAACAATAACAGGAACTTGTCACAAATCACTTCCTCAAAATTCAATCAAAGCAAATTGAAAGAGTGCTAATAAAACAAACACTAAAAGAATTCAATTCAAGAGATTGGACAAAAGAGATGTCACTCAAGATAAGGTGTTTGCTCTCTCCTCACATATTGGGGATATTTCACTCTCAATCTACTTAACCCATTCTCTACCATAAGCTTGTAGCAATTCTATTTCTCCACTACAAAAACTATAGTTTGAAGATCAAGAGGACTTTTCAAGGTTGTAATGTATGGAGGGTTAGATGAATGGATGGAATGAAAGAAAAAAAAGTATGAACACATGCACTACAATTATGAACTGGATGTCCAAAGATAAACTAATATTGACATTTTTTTAAATAAATAAATAAATAAATAAATATATATATATATATATATATATACTGCTTGAATTATTATTGCTCCTTCTTTTTTTTCTTTTTGTACTCTTTTTTTCTTTTTTTTAACATTGCTCTGTCCCTTTTTTAAATACATTTTTTTAAAATAATAAAATTAAACTATTGACATCATGTAGGGGTGCATACATGCAAGTGCTCATAAAAAAAAATGGCTCAAGGGGCTAGCAAGTGATAAGTGTTTGTGGGACTGTGTTTGGAAAAAGGGTTGAATAAAGAATGTCTCTATCACATTAACAAAATTCTAGTACATAAAGCTTTGATTAAGAATTGAAACAAGTTCTAGAGAGATATGAAATAAGTAGATGCAAACACTATTGAAGAAAAAATTAGGCTCAAATATCCTTCCAACAGGGGTAATATCTCAATGGACAATCTCAAGTCTCAAAAACGTAAAGTGCTACTTTGTTAGCATGCCTTCATTCACTTTGTATTGAAAACATCAAAAGTCAAATTAGCCAAGACCAACTATCATTAAAAAAAATGGAAGGCATTTTCATAAACTCAAGTACTACTTTGAAACTTATAAGGTCTTTGTAAAAGAAAAGTTACAAGAGTCAATGTGGAAAAAGTTAGAATTGAGGAGAAAATTTCGTACAAGCCTTCTATAAAAAAAGGTGGACGTCGCGACGTGCAGCATGCAAGTCATGACGTGTAGGTGTGAACGCGCCTCGCCGCAGCATCGTGCAGCATGCACGCCGCGACGTGTTGAAGTGAACCGTGGCTCGCCGCGGCGTATGAACTGTCGTCGAGGCGAGAAACAACAAAAAGGCAGAAAAATTAATTTGCACCAAGTCTAAAATGTGTAACATCATGCAAGATTGGCTAACACACACATCAAAATTGTCAATATGGAGCAGAACAAAAATAAGAACATAGGAACAACTCCCCCATACTTGAATAACACATTGTCCGCAATGAAAATGAGAATAGAGACATGGTATTAATCATGGTGGCAAAAAGTGGTCAGTACAAAGTGAGTTAAGAAACCGAGAAACAAAAGAAAACATAAAACGAAAGAAAAAAATAGAATAGAATAGAAAAACAACACAGAACAAAATGCCAAAACTATGATAAAGGATCATCAGGGGCAGGATCAGAAGGGGCGGCCGCAGAAGGGCTAGGACCGGCGGAAGAATCACCATCCGCAGGAGGAAGAGGAAGGTGGAGGTGCGCCGCAATCAGGGCATACATCTACCCGTGGTAGCGATGATCGGCGGCTAACTGGGTTTCAAGACGAAGAACAGCGACATGAAGGGTGGCCACCTGATGGGTGAGGGTAGGCAAGGGAATAGGGGAAGAGGGGGATAAGGTGGTGTGGGTGTCCGGGAGAGGCATATCAACAGGTGTAGGAGCAACAACAGGAGGGGAGAGAGGGAGTGGAGGTGGTGAAGCACGATGTGGTAGTGGAGGAGGAGGTGATGGGGAGTGAGGAGGAGGTGGTGGTGCTGGGAAGTGGGGTTGTTTAAGGCGGACGTAGCGAAAGAGGGAGGCGGGTTCAAACGTTCAGTCAGAAGGAAGTTCCGGGACCTGATGGGCCCGGAACAAATCAGTAATAAGGTGAGGGAACAAAATGGAGTGAGTGAGGGTAGAGGTAAGGATGGATTGGCGGAGGGCGGAAGTGATTGCCTGAGCAATATCAATCGGCCGGCCAACCATCAGGAGGTAGATGTAGAGTGCCTGTTCCTTAGGAATGAGGGCAAGGTGGGTGGTGGGAAGAACGTTGTTGCTGATGAGGTGAAGCCGAGGATGGGCCTCAGGACGAAGATCAGCATGCCGAAGATATCTTTGGGATGCCCTAGGTTGAGGCCAGTCGTCACCCTCATGACAAAGGGTACTAAGGACATCATCCCAGGGGTAGTCATGAAGAAGATCAGTGTAGTGACAACGAAGGATGGGAGGGAGGTGGTAATGGTCGCGGATGGTGGCATGGGTGAAGGCTCGAGAAATAGTAACACCTCGAAAACGAATATCCAAGGTGTCATGGTAATGGGCATGGGTATAGAAATGACAAACGAAGGTGTCATTTCTAGGAGTCCTAGGCTGCACTAAACTGAAAAGTTGGGAATGGACGAGTTGTCGGATAAAAGGGTGGTGGGAGGGCGAGAGGGGGAAAGGTCGCTCCTTGAGTAGTGGTCTACCTTCTATCTTGGTAGCTAGGTTGGCATACTCCTGATCGACCGGAGGGGAGGAAGTGGAAGAGCGAGTGTGTAGCGCCCCCTCACCGTAGGGTACACATCGGGAAACCCGAAGGTCGCTCCGACACGTATCCCACGATAAGGGATTTACTACCAGAAAATTTCGCTAAAATCCATGGCATCGAAGTATTTTAAATCACAAAATAACAATAATCAACAAATTAACATCCAAAGTAATAATTATCCAGTACAGTAATCCAATCCAGAATAGACAAGTCTATCAGTCTCCTAACAAAACCAAAAAGGAAACTGATACAAACATCTATCCTAAGTCATCCTCAAAACACTAATCCAGCTGACCGACCTATGTGCCATCACGACCCTCGCCAAAGAAATTTCATGGGCAGAAAGAAAGATCTTCGGAGCTAGGAGTCTACTCTAACAGTCCTGAAAAATAGGTTGCAAATTTGGGTGAGTTTGCGAACTCAGTGAGAAACCATCATCGATGGTTCACTCAAATCATGCATTACGCACACGGCGTCACAAGATAGTGATAATATTTATTGTCGATAATATATAACGATTCTGCGATATCGGTAGCAATTTACAAAGACATGTAACAATAAATGTAAATCAATCGGTTTGCGATAGAATAAGTAACGACCACGATAATTCATGTCATCACATATTTCAGTAATCGTCACAACACAGTCAATCATGTAAATGCAATGCATATGTGACTCTTTCCAATTATTCAGTTTTGTGCCCAAGTGCTCGACGATGAATCGGTGTGGGCGCGTCGAGATTTTCCCCTGCTAAGCCCTGACAAGATGCGATATCTGAGCTCGAAGCTCTTTTCATGAAAATAGCAACTGGGACACATTCCATTATGTGATCATGCATTTATGCATGCGGTGTCATGTTCGAGAATTTACGGTGTGTGGCTATAAAGCCCAAGACATCGCTGCTCGATGAGTTCAATGGTATGGCTATGAAGCCCAATATTCATGACAAAGATCACATAACCGCCCAAGTCGATTCAAGAAAACATGCAATTCAATCCAATACATGCCAGTAGTCATACAAGAGTCATACAATTCACTTTTGCATGTAATTCACGTAGAGCATATAAGCAAATCAGGAATTTGAGAAACCAACTAGGTTACTCACTTGTAACTTCCGAGCTACTGCCTGGAAGTCCCAGCAATGTCCGTGGAACGACGGTCCAACGGTGCCCCTATAACAATAAAGTACAACCCATCACTTATTGCCCGATAAAACGATGACAATGTGCATATGTCTCGGTGAAATAATGTACAATGCATGCTCACGATTCCGGTGCTAAAACCCAATTCGACTCTTCATTTAGTTGATTGACAATAATTGATCCATTCCTAAAATCCATCAATTTACCTCAATTAGGATCCCCAATAGCAATTTCCTATTCCTTGGGTCGAACACATCCATAAAATTCCAATTTAAACTTCAAATCAAATCTAATCCTTAATCACCTCAATCGGTTAATTTCCTAAGTCCCAAAGCCAAAGCCTCAAACACTCCTCTTGGACGACTAGGCAAAGGTTGCGACCAAGGTGCGCTGGCGTTCACCCGCATGCCACAGTCGACTGGACGTGAGCCCCAGCTCAAGACGCTTAAACCGCCGCTCATCGGACGAGCTACGCAGACCGCCATTCACTTCGCCGCCCGCGTGCGGCGACTCCCAAAGCTTCGTCGCTCGGTCGCTCAGCATAGCCGAACGATCACGTTAACTCGCTCGGTCGGTCGCTCGGATGATCGATCGATCCGCAGCTCGTCAGATCTTGGGCTACTCGCGCCTTCGCCCGCGATGCCGAGCTCCTCACCGCCGTCCACATGCCGAAGCTACTCCTTCGCTCGTCGCATCTTGAGCTACTCATCGCTCGTCGCATGCCGAAGCTCCTCACGGCTTCGCCCGCATGCCGAGCTCCTCATCATTGCAAGGGTCTCCAACCTAAATCCACTACGCATACTCTCCTTCTTCCCCAACACATAGCTTTTAAACACACCAGTCCAGGATTTCCAGATTTCCGATTCTGCAACTCACCAGTAACTCAATACACTATCATCATCGGCAGCCTTAGCATATTCAATCATCCATATAACCTATCCATCAACAAATCGATAATCTACCTCCACAAATCCACACTTCAACCTATACACTCCTACGGCAATCATCAATAACAAAACCCATCCATAAACACTCCCAACTACCCGATCAAATATAATAAATGCCATAAATACAGTAAGAATCATCCATAACAACATCAAAGCTCTTAAAACTTACCAAATCACAGATCAAGCTACGGATTCCTCAAAATCCTCCGAAACCCTAAAATCCTTCAAGCTCAACGATTCACTAACCCCAGAGCCTCTAACCTTCACCAATAACAGTCAATCAGTTAACCTCATCTCAAGGGAAAGAATCCATAAAGAAAATCGAGGAATCCTTACCAAAGGGAGGAAATCGCAAGTCACAAGGGGAAGAAGAGAAACGTGAAATTGCCTTAGGTGTTTTCCCAAATTCCTCAAACCTAGTATTTATAGACCTAAGTCTCCAAGTCACCCAAATTTCACTCTAAATCCCAATGGTTCCACATAATTATTTCCTATCAAGAAATTCTAATTTTTCCATTGCCATTAGACGATGCTTTCAAGATCTTGAGAGTCACTCGATCGATCGCCAAAACTTTCCGATGCAGGCATTATCTCCTAATTTCACGAAATTTCCTATAAGCCATTATAAATTGCCACCACTCATAAACAAAGATCAAATCACCAATTGCACTCGATTGCTCAAATTCTCAATTAACTCTCAATCCAAATGGGCCAAATCACTCGACCGATTACTTGCTACAATTAAATACCGGAAATCATGAATGCATGTACCTATGGATAAATGCGATGCATTAAACCTGTTCCTCTACAATTAGAGGCCAAGAATATGCTCATTCAATGAATGCAATGAAACCTATCAAGATGACTCATAATAACCAAAATACCTTTAATGACGGTGGACGGATGTAACAATTCACCCTCCTAATAAAAATTTCGTCCTCGAAATTTCATACCGTCTCCACAAATAAATAAGGATACTGGCTCCTCATATGCTCCTCGGCCTCCCAAGTAGCTTCCTCGGAGTGGTTCTTCCAAAGTACTTTCACCAATGGAATCACCCGGTTTCGCAATTGCTTGACCCGTGATCCAATGATCCGCATCGGCCTCCACATAACTCATATCACGGGCTATCTCGATATCCCGAGCCGGAATCACATCGCCGGGTCCGATCAAGATCGTCGGAGCATACTAACGTGAAACACGCCATGCAATCGGGACATCTCGCCGGTAAAGCCAACTCAGAAGCTGTGGTCCTATCCTCTCAAGGATCTCAAACGGACCAATATACCGAGGGCTCAATTTGCCCTTACGGCCAAATCTCGCACTTCTTTCCAAGGAGACACTAGAAGGAATACTCGATCACCCACACTATACCCATACCCGCCGATGCCGATCCGCATAACTCTTACGTGCATCTGAGCCGCTTTAATGCGACTCTGATCAATCAGATCTTATCTGCAGATCCTGGATCACTCAGACCCTCTATCGATCTCGACCCTCTTCATCCCAACACAAGTGGTGATCTACACGGTCGCCATACAAGGCCTCATACGGTGCCATCCCAATATCGCCTCGACATCGTTATTGTATGCAAATTCTATCGATGCAAGCATCGATCCCACGCTACTAAACTCCAAAGATACATGCCCAAGCATGTCCTCAATAGCCTTGATCGTCCTCTCACTGGCCCATCACCGAGGATGGAATGCGGTCTTGAAATTCATCAGTACCCATAGCGACCGAGGCTCTTCCGAACTCGATGTAAACTCGGATCCCGTGCGAAACTATCGACAACGGAACCCCATGCAATCGTACAATCTACGCTATATACGGGCAACCGATCGAGAGTATTACTCTCTCTCAACGGCAAGAAGTGAGCCGATTTAATCAATCGGTCCACTATGACCAGATAGCATCATGTTGCCTCGGTGTCTAGGCAACCTCGTCACGAATCCATGGTAATTCGCCCCCACTTCCAATCCGGAATGGGCAACGAATGCAACTTTCCCATTGGAGCTTGATGTTCGCTTAACTCGTTGACATGTCGTACACCGACACATATTCTCGCCACTTGCCTCTTCATACCAGCCACCGTAAATGTCGTCTCGGTGTTATACATCTTAGTCGAACCAGATGTATAGCATAAGCGCTACATGAGCCTCCTCTAGATCTCCCGCCTCAAATCATCAATATCCGCACACACACCTCTGTCCCATCCATAATGTCCCATCTCTCAACTCAAACTCAATCGAGCATCACCAACTCTATCAATCGCCTCACTAGTACCGAGTCCCGGTCCCGAACCCTCCGAATCTGTCACGCAAAGATCGGCTCGAGCCTCAACGTAGCAATCAGCTCCATCCTCGCCCCAAATCCATCTGACATTAAGAGCTCTCAATCAGACGACTAGGCAATCTCTCCATCTCAATCGAGCTACAATACCATGCGATCTCTTGCTCAAAGCATCGACCACTACATTGGCCTTTCTGGATGGTACTCAATCGCGCGACAGAATCCTTCAAGAGCTCTATCCATCTCCTCTCGCCTCAAATTGAGCTCCCTCGACTCAACAGATACCTCAAACTCTTATGGTCTCGTGAAGATCTGAACGCCTCCCCATACGATAAGGTGTCTCAGATCTTCGAGCAAACACTACTGCAGCTAACTCCAAGTCATGCATTTGGATAATTCACCTCGTGAGACCTCAATCGCCTTGAGGCATACGCTTATAACTCTCCCATGCTGCATCAATACACATCCCAATCCTCAGTGCGAGGCATCATCAGAACAACAAAGCCTCCAGTCCCGAAGGAATGCCCAACACCGGCAGCGGTCGCCAACCGATGTTTCACTCCTCAAAGCTCTTACCGCAATCCTCACCATCCGAACGATACATCCTTCCTCAATAGCTTCACGAGGGACGGAGATCAACGAAAATCCTCGACGAATCTCCGGTAATAACCGCCGCCCTAGGAAACTCCTCAACTCGCACATCCTCGGAATCTCCCAACTCATCATCGCCTCTATCTTGTGAGGATCCACCGATACCCTCACGGACACCACGTGTCCCGAAACACGATCTCATCAAGCCAAAATTCACACTTAGCTAATTTGGCTAACAACCGCTCTCTCACGACTGCAACACTATCCTCGATGCTCAGTGTGCTCGCTCATCCTCGAATAAACCAAAGATATCATCAATAAACACTATCACAAATCGATCCGGTAGGGCTGAAAAATCCTATTCATCAAAGCCATGAAGGCTGCGGGCATTAGTCAACCCAAACGGCATCACTAAGAACTCAAATGCCCGCACCTACTCCTGAAAGCACTCTTAGGCACATCGGCCTCTGCAATCCTCAATGATAGTAACCCGATCGCAGTCTAACTTAGTAAACACTGAGCTTCTGAATCGATCAAATAGATCGTCAATCCTAGGCAAAGGATACTTATTCTTCATCGTCATTCGGTTCAACCGCCTATAATCAATGCACGCCTCTCGAGTCCCATCCTTCTTCTTTACAAACAATACCGGAGCTCCCATGGCGAAAAACTCGGTCCGATAAACCCTTGTCTAAAAGCTCCTCGCAATCGAGCCTTAAGCTCTCTCGGTTCCACCGGTGCCATCCTATATGGAGGGATCGATATAGAAGCGACCGAACGAGATCAATCTCAAACTCTATCTCTCGCCGCGGCAATCCCAGAACTCCTCGAAAAACATCCGAAATTCCTCACCACGGAACATCCTCCAATCTTCGCTCAACTCGAGAATCCACTACATGAGCCAGATAGGCCTCACAACCTCCTGCATCAATCTCGTGGCACTCATAAAGGATATCATCCTCGCAGTACCTGGCTGGCTGACTCCTCTCTAAACACCACCGGGCTGTCCAGGGAATCCAATACAACCTCCTTGGTGTAACGGTCTATAATGTTTCTATGCACGCTAACTACCCATCCCCAAAATCACATCAATCTCCCGCAGAGCCAAGATTATCAAATCAGACTCAACACCGCCGGTCAATAACTGACCGACATCCTATACATACCTCTCCCAATACAGTTGTACTACCTAGAGGTGTACTCACCTCTAACCCATATCAAACCTCTCGCTTATCCCCATGCAATCTACATGCTAGATGCGGTGCAATAAAAGAATGGGTGGATCCAGAATCCAACAATGCATATGCTTCTATACCGTAAATAAGAAGCATACCCATAATAACATCCGGTGAGTCCTGGCCTCTGCCGTGTCATGGCATAGACCTACTTTGAGACTCGCCGCCGCCACTCCCCCCGGACCTCACTACCGAACCCTCTGCTCGGCCTCGGCCTCGGTCTCGACCTCTCCAGCCTGATCCACCTCCACGGCTCTGCTGGATCGAGGTATTACTGCCTGATCTACCAGTCATAGTAGACTGAGCTCCCAATGTCTCGGGGCAGTTCCTCACCAAATGCTCCATCGAGCCGCACCTTAAGCAGGCTCCAGATAACCATCGGCACTCTCCACTATGCCTCTTGCCACAGTGCTCACAGATGCAGGGCAATCCTGTCTTGATCCTCTCGCCGCCGCCATCACTAGCATGCAGGCGACCGCCCTCTGCCCATATCCGTGCTCGTTCGCCCTCCAACGGACTGAAGGGCATGGCTCGACGCCATCAGAATTTCGCCATCATCGCCTGCTATCACTAGGTCTCTTATATCGATCCCTGTCCGGTCTCAACAGATTCTCGCTTTAGTAGTCGCTTTATCCTAATAATTGCAGCTCTCACCAGAATGAGCTCATGTCAGATCTGGCCAATCGGGTGCGGATCTCGAACTTGAGTCCACCTCAAACCTACGGCATCTGTCGCCCTCGAGAAATCGGTCGTACATAGCCCATCAACTCGTTAAACTGAACCTCATAGTCACCACAGTCATCCGTCCCCTGCCTCAACTCTAAGAACTCTTGCATCTTCATCTCCAGATAGACCTTGGGCATGAAATTGTCCCTGAAGGCCCTCAGAAAATCATCCCATGTCAGAGTGCAGGGCCTGGTGGTACTGCCCGGGACAGTCCTCCACCACCGATATGCAGGACCCTGTAGCAAGGAGACAGAGTAGTCGAACCTCTCCTCGTGGTCGCATCCATCCGATCGAGGACTCGCCGGTCCTCTCAAGCCATCCTCACCTCCGCAGGTCAAGCATACCATAGAAATCAAGCGCCTCGCCAGGCAATGATCGCATCGTCTGTCGTTCCTCTCACAGAACTCGAGGAGGTAACTCCTCCGAGAGAGGCATAGGGACTCCCTACTAGCTCCTACCGATTCTTGGTCACCGGTCGTTCTACTCGATCTCCCATAACGGATGACCTAAAATGCATAAGAAATTTCGATCGCTTACATATCCTTACACGTGATTCCGCCTAATAATGCTCTATGCCCAAAAGATGCCAACCATGCTCGATACCACTAAATGTAGCGCCCCACCGTAGGTACACATCGAAACCCAAGGTCGCCCGACACGTATCCCACGATAAGGGATTTACTACCAGAAAATTTCGCTAAAATCTATGGCATCAAGTATTTTAAATCACAAAATAACAAGAATCAACAAATTAACATCCAAAGTAATAATTATCCAAGACAAGAATCCAATCCAGAATAGACAAGTCTATCGCCTCCTAACAAAACCAAAAAGGAAACCGATACAAACATCTATCCTAAGTCATCCTCAAAACACTAATCTAGTGACCGACCTACGTGCATCACGACCCTCGCCAAAGCATACGGCAGAAAGAAAGATCTTGAGCTAGAGTCTACTCTAATGATCTGAAAAATAGGTTGCAAATTTGGGTGAGTTTATGAACTCAAAGAGAAACCATCATCGATGGTTCACTCAAATCATACATTACGCATAATAACGTCATAAAGATAATACAAGAATATTTATTGTCAAGAATATATAACAAATGGCATATCGAGCAATTTACAAAGACATGTAACAATAAATGTAAATCAATCGGCCATGCGAGAATAAGTAACGATCTCTGATAATTCATGTCATCACATATTTCAAGAATCGTCCACAACACAAATCAATCATGTAAATGCAATGCATATGTGACTCTTTCCATTATTCGCCAGGCCCAAGTGCTCAACAAGAATCGGTGTGGGCGCGTGATTTTCTCCCGCCAAGCCCTGACAATGCAAGATCTGAGCTCAAGCTCTTTTCAAAGAAAATAGCAACTTGGGACACATTCCATTATGTGATCATGCATTTATGCATGCAAGGTCATGTTCAAGAATTTACAAGTGTGGCTATAAAGCCCAAAGACATCGCTGCTCAAGAGTTCAATGGTATGGCTATGAAGCCCAATATTCAAGACAAGATCACATAACCGCCCAAGTCGATTCAAGAAACATGCAATTCAATCCAATACATGCCAAGAGTCATACAAGAGTCATACAATTCACTTTTGCATGTAATTCACGTAGAGCATATAAGCAAATCAGAATTTGAGAAACCAACTAGGTTACTCACTTGTAACTTCCGAAAGAATCGCTCGAAGTCCCAAAGAATGTCCGTGGAACGACGGTCCAACGGTGCCCCTATAACAATAAAGTACAACCCATCACTTATTGCCCAATAAAGCGAGACAAGAATGCATATGTCTCGGTGAAATAATGTACAATGCATGCTCACGATTCCGGTGCTAAAACCCAATTCGACTCTTCATTTAGTTGATTGACAATAATTGATCCATTCCTAAAATCCAAATCAATTTACCTCAATTAGATCCCCAATAGCAATTTCCTATTCCTTGGGTCGAACACATCCATAAAATTCCAATTTAAACTTCAAATCAAATCTAATCCTTAATCACCTCAATCGGTTAATTTCCTAAGTCCCAAAGCCAAAAGCCTCAAACACTCCTCTTGGACGACTAGGGCAAGGTTGCGACCATGGTGCGCCTGGCGTTCACCCGCATGCTGCCACAGTCGACACGACGTGAGCCCTAGCTCAGCACGCTTAAACCGCTCGCTTATCCGACGAGCTACGCAGACCGCCAAATCCCATCGCTGCTTAGCGTGCCGAAGCGACTCCCAAAGCTCGCCGCTCGGTCCGCTCAGATAGCCGAACGATACGCAACTCGCTTGGCCGGTCGCCGATGATCGATTGATCCGCAGCTCGCTCAGATGCCGGGTTACTCGCAGCTCGCCAGATGCCGAAGCTCTCACCGCCGTCGTCGCATGCCGAGCTACTTCATCGCCGTCTGCGATGCCGAGCTACTTCACCGCTTTCGTCGCATGCTGAGCTCCTCACCGTCATTCCGCATGCCGAGCTCCTCACGGCTCGCCCACATGCCGAGCTCCTCACCGCTGTGCGGTCTCCAACCTAAATCCACTACGCACAGCTCTCCTTCTTCCCCAACACATAGCTTTTAAACACACCACCGAGATTTCCAGATTCGATTCGCGAACTCACCAGTAACTCAATACACTATCATCATTGGCAGCCTTAGCATATTCAATCATCCATATAACCCTATCCATCAACAAATCGATAATCTACCTCCACAAATCCACCCTTCGACCCTATACACTCCTACGGCAATCATCAATAACAAAACCCATCCATAAACACTCCCAACTACCCGATCAAATATAATAAATGCCATAAATACAAGAAGAATCATCCATAACAACATCAAAGCTCTTAAAACTTACCAAATCACGATCAAGCTACGGATTCCTCAAAATCCTCCAAACCCTAAAATCCTTCAAGCTCAACGATTCACTAACCCCAGAGCCTCTAACCTTCACCAATAACAGTCAATCAGTTAACCTCATCTCAAGGGAAAGAATCCATAAAGAAAATCGAGGAATCCTTACCAAAGGGAGGAAATCGCAAGTCACAGTAAGGGGAAGAAGAGAAACGTGAAATTGCCTTAGGTGTTTTCCCAAATTCCTCAAACCTAGTATTTATAGACCTAAGTCTCCAAGTCATCCAAATTTCACCTCTAAATCCCAATGGTTCCACATAATTATTTCCTATCAAGAAATTCTAATTTTTCCATTGCCATTGACGGTGCTTTCAATCTCGTAGGTCATCGATCGATCGCCTAAAACTTTCCGGTCGGGCATTATCTCCTAATTTCACGAGAATTTCCTATAAGCCATTATAAATTGCCACCACTCATAAATGATCAAATCACCAATTGCACTCGATTACTCAAATTCTCAATTAACTCTCAATCCATCGGTTTGAAATAACTCGATCGGTTCTTACTTACAATTAAATACCGGAAATCATGAATGCATGTACCTATGGATAAATGTGTATGCATTAAACCTGTTCCTCTACAATTAGAGGCCAGTAACATGCTCATTCAATGAATGCAGTGAAATCTATCAGTATGACTCATAATAACCAAAATACCCTTAATGACAGTGATGGGATGTTACAGAGTGGGGGAGGTTGGAGGATGTGAATTGTGGGAAGGGCCAAAAGGTGAAGGTTTTCGGAGGAGAAATCAAGGGAGCTGGAAGAGTAGAAATCGAAGGGTGTAGAGGGACGGATGGAGGCGTTCTTGGTGCGAGGCATTGTCCTGAATAGAAAATTAACATACAGAAAATCAGTGAAATAAAATAAAAATAACAGCGTTTCGTCGCGGTATCTGAACGTGCGCCGCAACGAAACATGCTGTGTCGATCACGCCACGACGAGATGCTCTTCACACGTCGCAGCGAGATGGGATAAACCCACACGCCGTGGCGAAAGACGAAAATCGGACACACCGCGACACGTTGAAATGTAGTCGCCTTAGAAAACAATTCCTATTCTACAGAACTGAAATGGAAATGACCAGAGGAAAGAGATTTCTTACAAGGAGGACACAGAGCAGAGATAGATATGGACAACTGAGGTGAGCCACTAGCAACAGACGAAGAGGGAGGAAGGGTCACAGCGTAATGAGGGAGGGAGAAGTCGCAGCACAAAGATGAACAAGAGGAATGAAAAGGATGCGACATGAAGGTGGTGCGTCGGAGGGTTAAGAAGATTTAGAGGGTAAAATTACTAAAAGAACACTGGTAAAAGGGAAGAACCGCCGTGTAATAAGGAAAAAAAGGAAATTTGATCCCCTCTAGAGTTACGTTTCAAAGGCCTCGCGCTGCGACGTCACAATCGTTGCACGTCGTGTCGAAATGATTAGTTGACATTGCGGCGTGTCATTCTTCTAGAACATTCTTCGCGGTGTATTATTTGGTACACGTCGTGACGAGACATCCCATGTCGTGGTGAAACTTCCCGAAAACTAACAAGAATCTTAACCTCACTATTCCTGACCACTCGTGTACAAAAATTTCTTATACCAAGCAACATGTATCATGCACTCACTAAGATCAAGGGTTCCAAAACAGAGAGAAATTATTAAAAATAACTGAACTAAAATCCTACTGAAATAAACCTAACTCTACTGATTAAGTTTCTCCCCCACACTTAATCAACATATTCATGCCTAACAATGTCTCTCCAATTTCCAATCAATATGCACAAATATATGATAAGTGAAAGGAAAGAAACTACCGGGCACTTAAGGTAGGTCTGTTTGTCTCTTGTGGATGTCTGGCTTGTTTCCATATCTCGGTGGGGTGATACGACTACTTTCCAGCTCCATGCTAACATCCACACTCAACGATTCACCTAAAACTTTGGAAACAAAAATGTTCTCCAAAGAATTGTCAGTCAAGGGGTCCATTGATTGTTCAAAATCAAAGCATGCATCTTTAACAACCATATCAAGCATATTAACTCCTAGAAGTGAATCGTCCTCATGGGGGTGTTTCATTTCCTTATACATGTTGAAGCTTACCTGTTGATCGCCTACCTCCATGGTGATCTTACCTTCCTTCATGCTGATCATGGTGCTTGCTGTCCGCAAAAAGGGTCGCCCAAGAATCAAAGAAGTATCCTGCACAACTTCAGAAGACATATCAAGTACATAAAAATTAGCAGGAAATACTAAACCCTTCACCTGGACCAAGATGTCCTCAATTATGCCCACTGGATGCCTAAATGATCTATCAGCTAACTGTAGGACAACAGATGCAAGTTTCAAACCTTTCACTCTTAAGGACCGATAGACAGATTTGGACATCACATTAATCGCTGCCCCCAGTTCTAACAACGCTCTTCCTATAGTTACTTTCCCTAAGATGCAAGGAATGGTGAAAGATCCAAGATCTTGACATTTCATAGGTATCTGCGGTTTGAACAGGGCTGACACATTAGAGCTCACTTGGACTCTCTCATTTGGCCTAAACTTTCTCTTGTTAGTGCACAGGTCCTTCAGATATTTAGTATAGGCCGAAACTCTCTTCACTAAATCAAGCAAGGGGACATTTACCTATACCTTTCCAAACAAATCAATGATTTCTTTTTCATGTTTGATCTCATTCATACGCTTGCTCATCAAATATGAGTTTGGAAAAGGAAGGTCTTGAAGACTTACCTCCTTACCTTTGTCTGCTTGCTTGCTTGATTCTTTATGTTCAGCTTGATCTTTGGAACTCTCTGAAGTAGCTCCTTTATTTTTCGACACAGGCTTCTTTTCTTTCAATAGTGCTTCTTCCCTCACACTTTCAAATTTCTTGATCTTTTCCTTGGGTGGAGGTACTTCTTCACTCTCAATCTCCTCATCACATGCCTCTTCATCTTCTTGAGGATTAAACCTCACTTGTTTCCCACTCAGGAGGGCAATTGCATTAAGGCTCTTTAGATTCATCACAGTATTACAAGGGATAGTTCCATTGCTTTTTACTTGATTCTCACTCATGTTGTTGGACAACTGAGTGACATATGAATTAATGTTCTCTGCCTTGGTTTCCCATTGTTCCATTCGTTTCTCCAAAGCATTGAACCTAGTAATAGTCTTTGAGATATCCTGTTGAATAAGAGAAGCAATGGCATTAAACTGGTTAGCGTTAGAATCCCTCTCTTCCTTCATCAAAGTCATCATGCTATGAAGCAATTGGTTGGTGTCTTCCTTTGGTGGAACCATTAGGGCTTGTTGTTGATTGGGGAACTGGTTAGTGGAAGTACCAGCTCCTCCCCCTTGTGGAAATTTGTTTTGAGCCCTGCTTTCTTCATTCCTCCAACTGAATCTTGGATTAGACTTCCATCCCTCATTGTATGTGTTGGAGTATGGATCCCACTTCTGATTTGTTCTCCCTGGATACACTATTGACACCTCTTCATATCTTCCAAGGCATACACTTGATATGTGCATCACCGACCCACAAGTGTCACAACTGGGTGCAGTAAGGTCCATTGAAGATGATGGGCGATGGTCATTCAAGTTCTTCAACTCCGCAGTGATGCAAGATAATTGTGATGTTATCCTGTTCTCCAGTGAATCTACCTTTGTTTCCAAACTCTCCATTCTTTTGGCTTGAGCTGTTAAAGCACCCAATTCATGCACTCCATTGGAATCTCTCACACTGTACTGTTGATGGTTCAAGTGTAAGTGATAAGTCGACTTGTACCATGTGTAAGTCGACTTACACATGTTCGGTACTGATAAGTCGACTTGTTCATTCGATAAGTCGACTTATTCAAGGATCGATCGTTCATTTGTGCCCTAAAGGCAATCCCTTTAGCGCTTTTATTCAAAGTCGTGAGCGGACTTTATGAATAAATAAAGAAAAGGCTTTATTCATTAATTTGATATTCATAAACATTGTTTATGAATTGATTGAATCTTTAATCGAATTAATGAAGTCCATGATATATGACATAGCATGAAGGAAATTATGATGTGATCATACTACTGAGATTCCTATCATGTGCAATTATGTCAAGATATCTAAATTCTCCTAGTCATAGGATTAATGAGACCGGACATCATTAATCCGGATAGACTAACACATGTCATATTCCTTGATTGGATCAAGCGGTGGATCTCGTAAACCGTAAATATGAGATATTTAGAATTGACATGTGATGCTTACTAGTGGTAGTAAGTACATTGGATGACCCGCCATGAGATCATCACATGGATATCTTATCTAAGTGTCGGTGATAATCTCATCATAGCAATGGTGCAAGTATCCTTAGACTTGAGGTACTCGAGGAAATCTTGAATCTTGATCTTGTGCTTTGACTCCATTCCTTGTTGCCTTCCGAGGTAACTCATGTAGGTGGTGCTTGGGTGCGACTTGAGGTATTCAAGATAATTGAGTAGCCAATAAAGGATTCACCACTTCGGATTAGCGTAAGAGATACCCATAGCCTCTTGTCGGGATCATTACTAAGGTCTGGCCAGCATGTATGTCATGAAGAGTGTCTTCATTGACATATGAGTAATGAGTCCCGGGACGAGAACTAATATCACTTGGCTAGACTCGATCTAGTGAGAGTTGACACTTTTACCATACTCATAACCAAGTGGGGTATAGGATGGTGAAAGGATCTAATTGCACGGTAATTGTCTATGGAAGGGTTTGTGATCCGTTCGTGATGAATACATCAAACCGATTACTTTCCTATCAATTAGGGGTCATGATGTGTTGCTAGATACCGCTCATGACTTGCTCAGATTAATTGTTAATCTAAGTGGCCAACATAACCGGAGCTAAAGGGTCACACGCATAAGAGTGTTTGAGAAATCAGTAAAATAGTAATTGACCGAGTTCCAATTATGGAGAGCATTAGATTAAATGGATCCCAATGGGATTGGGATATGTCCCGATGAGATCGCGACATCGATATTGCTAAGAAAGGTTTAAAGTCATTTGAAAGATTTGAGTCGATGAGCCGTAGGGCCAGGCCAATTGGACCGACCTTAGCAATTATATTCTAATTAATTAATTAAGTAAATTAATTAATTAATTATGAATTTTATAAGGCATGTACGTTGGAATTGGAAAGGAAGAGATAGCCATTGACTTTTCAAAGTTTACTTTATGAAATGAGTGGCTATTAAGCTTACACTTGGCATAAGCTTATGGAATCTTTTAAAAAGAGTTAAAAGAGACATAAAAGAGGGCTTATGGGATGGAGGAGTCGACGGTTGCTCCATGGAGAAAGAAGAAAAGAATTTTTCCTTAAGTGTTAAGGAAAGTTGGAATGGTGATTTCAAGGCTTCTTCTTCTTCAACCATTGATTTCTCTTCTTCTCCAAGTCTTGTCCAACGCCAGTCTGAAGCTCTCCAGGACAGAGGTAGGCTCTAGCAGGCTTTAATCTGTTCTAGCTATTCCCGGGTCAAAGGGGTTTTATCCGGTTAGTTTTTCTGATCTCTGCGTGGATCACCTTTAGAGATAGTCTCTTTTGGCTATTTAGGTTGATGTCTTCATACGGATACCAAGATCCTGGGTTTCGGAAAGTCCCGGAACAAAATTTTGTTTTCGCTGCGGTACATGTGATGTACCTCCCGGGATTTTCCTACAGTGGTATCAGAGCGACTGGTATCCCGTATGAAGCTATAACCTAAGCGAGATCAGAAACCCTAATTGAATTTGCTGTTGATGCATGCTTGCTGTCCAAATTTCGTTTCTGTATAGAGATGCATTTTTCGAAATTTTTCTGCCCAGAAATGTTCATAACATGTTATAGAATATGTCTATGAATTTTCAGAATTTATTGATTTGATTTGATATAGTTTTGCTAATTAATTCCCTAAGGTTACAGATGCTGTTTTGTGAAACGATTCTGGAACAGGCATGAGTATAAAATCGAGAATAAATTCTAGAAAAATGGTTTTTCGGATTTTCCTTCACCTACATGTCTCTAAGATGTTGGTGAATGTCTGTGAGCATGGAAATTGGATTTTAAGGTGATTGGATAGTTATTCACGAATTTATTCTATGCTGTTGGGAATTGCTGTGCTGATGAACACAGATTTTGAATCGGTTTTGTTATTTAGGTTGATTGAGTTTTTGATGGCCTAAAATCCTGAAAACATTCATGTAGCATGTTCTGAACATTTAGTAACCTATATAATTTTCTCATGATTTATTGAAATTGTTTCATTGATCATTTCGAGCAATGTACAGAACTGGACAGTTTTGGTGAAAATTGTTGGGACTGTTTTGCTTGGCTTGATTGAGTGTGCTTTTTCAGTTCCAATGCCTTGAACCATTTTTAATGTGATTAAAAATGTGTTATCTTGATGTAGTATGATTTCCAAACTGAATTGCTTGAAGTTGCTTTTCCAAGAATTTTGGATGCCTAATTGATCACAATAAGCGTCTCGGTAGTATCTTGCATTATCTTGTTTATTTTGACCGTCATATTTTTTATGGCATGTGCTGAAGTAAATTTGATAATGTATGTGCTAGCTAGAGATGCTTAGGTTGATAATTAGGGTGTTCCTAAATTATTTGGAAATTAATGAGTTTTGACTCATTTCAAGCTTTTCATATGGTTTGACCATATAAGGCTTTCATGGTTCAATGAATTGTTCATTGATACATCAACTTACAGATATTACCCTAGGTATAATGGTATTGTGAATTGGAATTGCATGGATTGAGGAATTAGCCGATTAGAGATTTTAGCAAAATTCCCTGAATAAGTCGACTTGTATATGAAATAAGTCGACTTGTTCAATATTTTTGGATAAGTCGACTTGTGGATAGAATAAGTCGACTTGTTCAAGATCTCAGTATAAGTCGACTTGTAGTACCTTGTAAGTCGACTTGTTTATGGGCAGATGACATAAGTCGACTTGTGTCATACAAGTCGACTTGTGTGTGGGCAGAAGCATAAGTCGACTTGCATTTGATGAAAGTCGACTTGTGGCATGCATATGTGGGATGATTGATGATTTTAGGTATAGACTCAATGTGATTGATGAAATGTCCTAAATCATATCTTATAGTCATGGTGACTATAATCCTACGGCTTGGAGAAGAATTAGATGAGACCCGAAAACCCTCCTCGGTATATGAAAACTAACGCCTTCCATTAATATGGTAAGAACCAGAGTTCTTATAGGGCTGGGTTGTTGGGCAAACTCAAGCTCACTCTATACGGATATGTTCGAACCATGAAAATAAGATTTTCTGATTAATGGGTCGGTTTTCACCGAAGCGTTGGTTTGTTGAGCAAACTCAAGGTCAACGTGGACGAGGCGAAGTTGGGTAGTGTACATCGGGATGTATGCGATCAAAGAGTTGATACTGAATGAAGTGCACACATCAACAAGTTGATAAAGATCGATCGATAGTTGTGTCTAAGATGTAATTGGTATATCTGATACCTCCCGAGACATAAGGTGGCTTGTTGAGCAAACTCAAGGTCATTCTCAATGTCGGTTATCGATGATACAATTGGTATGATCGATACCTACCGATTGACCTAAGTTGTGGCTTGTTGGGCAAACTCAAGGTCACTCTTAGCAATATCGGATATCGACCCACTAGGACATTATGTCACTTTGTTTCTCTGGATTCGTAAAGAGGGTTATGGATTCTAGGAAACTAGTGGGAGCCATATGCATGTCATGCAAGTCCTTATGATCATGCAGGCATTTCTATCCTATCATTCCTTCTCTCTATCGCGCTAGGTTGATTGAAGAAGTCTTTCTGTGTGAATTTCGCTCTCTATTCTGGACCGAATTTTCTTGATTGGTTGAGGAATCTGAGAATTGTTCTTAGATCTGAGGAACTGGGATACGTCCTAGATGTTCCACTTCCAGTTGCACCTGCTGTCGATGCTTCTGATAAGGATCAGAAAACATATTGTAAGCATCTAAAGGATAGTGATATGGATACTTGCTTTATGCTTGCCTTGATTTCACTAGAGCTGCAGGAGCAGCACGAGTCCATGGATGCTCACTCTATAGTATTTCATCTTAGGGAGCTGTTTGATGAGTAAGCTCGGTCTGAAAGGTTCGAGACCTCAAGGCTTCTCTTCACCACAAAGATGACTCCAGGAATATCTGCTGTGCAGTATGCCCTGA
This sequence comes from Erythroxylum novogranatense, assembly GCA_029891385.1. Classification (NCBI taxonomy): domain Eukaryota; kingdom Viridiplantae; phylum Streptophyta; class Magnoliopsida; order Malpighiales; family Erythroxylaceae; genus Erythroxylum; species Erythroxylum novogranatense. The sequence goes on along the minus strand of CM057233.1, from coordinate 32,430,767 downwards.
AGATGAATGGCTATATTGAGAGATTGGCTGTCTTAGGATTTGTAATGGATTATGAGTTAAGTAGAGACTTAATTCTAGTTGGATTGTCTGATGGTTATTCACAGTTTGTGATAAACTATCGGATAAACCAAATATCCACAACAATTCCTGAGCTGATCAATCTGCTTTCAAGACAATGAAAGGCTATCAAGAGAGATAGCAAGTGTTAATGGTGGATGCTTCTTCTTCTAGTTCAAAGAAGAAAAAGGCCAAGAAACCAAATGGAAGTGCCATCAAGGAAAAACCAAAGAAACTTCCCCAAAAGGATTTTGCTTTCATTGTGGCAAGTCTAGCCACTAGAGGCGAAACTGTAAAATCTATCTGGAGTCCCTGAAGCAGTAAAAGGCATCAGATGCCTCTACTCCTTCAATTATGTTTGTCATTGAGGTTAATACTATTCCTGATCAAAACATATCGGTATTTGATACCGGATGTGACTCATACATATGAAATGATATGCAGGGCCTCAGGAACAGTAGAAAGCTCATTCAAGGAGAACTAGACCTTCGTGAAGGTAATGCAGCAAGAGTTGCTACATTAGCCGTAGACACTTATGTCTTGTTACTCCCTACTGGGCTTGTATTCAAATTGGATAATTGACATTTTGTACCTGTTTTAAACAAAGAACATATTGTATGTTTTATGTTTAAATAGAGCTGATTTCCATTGGACTTTTAGTAGCAATGGTTGTTTTATTAGTTGAATGGAAGGCTCTATGCTCTTTGGTACATTATGCAATTGAATTGACATATTAGATATGTCATATCCAATTCGAATGTCAATGACGCGAAAAGACATAATCGAGATAATTTAAAATCAACTTCTTCGATGGCATTGTCGAACGGCCAAATAAATGAGACACGCATCGCTAAGCTCCATAAGAGTGGATGTTTAGGGTCATTTGATTATGAATCATATGACACATGCGAATCTTGTTTATTAGGCAAGATGACTAAGTTATCCTTTAAAGGAAAGGGTGAACGAATGAATGGAATATTAGACCTAATACATTCAGATGTATGCGGTCCGATGTCCATCCATGCTAGAAGTGGTTGTCGTTACTTCATTACTTTTATCGGTGATTATTCACGATATAGGTACCAGATTCAGAGATACAAATCTGAAGCGTTTGAAGCGTTCAAATAATTGAAATGAAGTAGAAAACTAACTTGGTAAAAGTATGAATACATTACGATCTGATCGTGGTGGAAAATGCTTAGACCAATAGTTTTTGATTATTTCAGAGATATAGTTTTTGATTATCTCAGAGATAATGGGATTTTATCTCAGTATACTCCACCTTACACGCCGCAGCACAATGGTGTGGTGAAAGGAGAAATCGAACCTTGTTAGACTTAGTGCGATTGATGATAGGTTTTACAGCTTTTGGGAATATGCGCTCAAGACAATTTGTTTACTTGCTAAACAGAGTTCCATTAAAGGCGATTGATGTTACTCCATATAAGATGTGGATTAACTGAAAGCCTATCTTTCTCATCGAAAGTTTGGGGTTGTCACCTTATGTGAAGCGGACACGGTCGATTAACGATGCAAAATCGACAAGTGTTTGTTCGTGGAATATCAATTCTACCTTGCTTAGGAACAAAAGTTGTTTGTTTCCAAGCATCTTGTTTTCTTAAAGAAAGAGTTTCTTTTACAAGAGGGCGGTGGGAGCAAAGTTGAACTTGGAAAAGTTCAAGATGCTCGAACAAACATAGATCAATGCTGAACCTACAACCGAACTCATATAGATGAGATAACAGTTCAACCTTCTACTACACACAATTTAGTAGGTTAAGTAGGATACGACCGTTGTTCTAGAGATATGAATTTCATGAGTGAATGAATGACGATTGCTCATATGAGATGATGCGCCTACTACCTATGAAGAGGTTACAAGAGTTCGAATCGAAAAATGGCTTTGTGCCATGAAATCAAATGGATTCCATGTATGAAAACCAAGTATGGACTTTGGTTGTTACACCGAAGGATAAAACCCATTGTGGTGCAAAGGAGTTTTCGAAGAAAACCAACATGGATGGTAATTTGATTACCTATAAAGCAATGCTTCGTCAAAGGATTTCGTCACGCATAAAGAGTTGACTATGACAAAACCTTGACCCGTAGCAGCAATGCTTAAATCCATTAGGATACTCCTAGCCATTGCCACTCATTATGATTATGAGATATGGCAAATGGATGTGAAGACAACTTTCACGAGAGGAAATCTGCAGAGGATGTGTATGACCTGACCCGAGGGTTTCACTTCCATCGATGGCGAAATGGTATGCAAGCTTCGTAAATCCATGTTTGGATTGAAGCAAGCATCCAGAGTTGGATTATCCGTTTGATGAGTCAATCAAAGAGTTTGATTTCTCACAAAATCCGGATGATCATTGTGTGTATAAGAAGGTTAATGGACCGCAATCGTATTCCTTGTGTTGTATGTAGATGACATCTCGTTACTAGGAAAACGATGTCTCTATGCTGCAATCAGTTAAAATTTGGTTGTCCAATCAATTTGCGATGAAAGACTTTTGTGCAGCAACATATATCCTAAGGATATAGATTTATAGAGATAAATCAAAAGGTTGCTTGGTCTTTCACAATCATCGTTATATAGATGAGATGCTAAAGAGGTTTAACATGGAACAATGCTATATACGAGGCCCGATGTATCGTTATGCTCTAAGTGTTACGACGGATACCAATCGGATCTGGTGAGGGTCATTGGGTGGTCATCAAGAATATCCTCAAGTACTTGTGAAGCACTAAGGATGTTTTCTTGATCTATGGAGATGGAAATCTCCAGTGGCGGGCATTCGATGCTAGTATTTAATCGATAAGGATGATTACGAATCACAATCGGGTTATATACATTCACACTTGAATAGCGTGGCGGTCCATTGGAAAAGTTCCAAACAAGAGAGGACTGCGATTTATCAACGAAGCGAGTACATTGCCGCGTGAGATGCGCAAAGGAAGCGGTTTGGATCGAAGTTCATTCTTGAACTTGATCGGTCCCTAGCGTGATGGGCCCATAGGATTGTATTGTGATACAATGGGGCTAGTCTTGTGAGCAAAGGAACCAAGGTCTTATCGACGATCCGAACTGGTACTTCGCCGATTCGGGAGATCATTAGTCGAGATGATATCCTAATAGAGAGAATTCCCACAGAGAAAAGTGTTGCTGTTTCGTTGACAAAGTCATTGTCACAGGAGAATTATGATTCTCATGGACTCGCTTATGGTATTAGATACTAAGGCGATTGGCTTTAGGTCAAGTGGGAGATTTGTAAGTGATAAGTCGACTTGTACCATGTGTAAGTCGACTTACACATGTCGATCTTGATAAGTCGACTTGTTCATTCGATAAGTCGACTTATTCAAGACATCGATCGTTTCATTTATGCCCTAAAGGCAATCCCTTTAGCTGCGTTTTATTCAAAGTCGTGAGCGGACTTTATGAATAAATAAAGAAAAGGCTTTATTCATTAATTTGATATTCATAAACATTGTTTATGAATTGATTGAATCTTTAATCAATTAATGAAGTCCATGATATATGACATAGCATGAAGGAAATTATGATGTGATCATACTATCGAGATTCCTATCATGTGCAATTATGTCAAGATATCTAAATTCTCCTAGTCATAGGATTAATGAGATGGACATCATTAATCCGGATAGACTAACACATGTCATATTCCTGATTGGATCAAGCAGTGGATCTCAGAAACTGTAAATATGAGATATTTAGAATTGACATGTGGATGCTTACTAGCGGTAGTAAGTACATTGGATGACCTGCCATGAGATCATCACATGGATATCTTATCTAAGTGTCAGTGATAATCTCATCATAGCAATGGTGCAAGTATCCTTAGACTTGAGGTACTCAAGGATATCTTGAATCTTGATCACTGCTTTGACTCCATTCCTTGTTGCCTTCGGAGGTAACTCATAGGGTGGTGCTTGGGTGCGACTTGAGGTATTCAAGATAATTGAGTAGCCAATAAAGGATTCACCACTTACGGATTAGCGAAAGAGATACCCATAGCCTCTTGTCGGGATCATTACTAAGGTTTGGCCAGCATGTATGTCATGAAGAGTGTCTTCATTGACATATAGAGTAATGAGTCCCAGGACGAGAACGATATCACTTGGGCTAGACTCAGTCTAGTGAGAGTTGACACTTTTACCATACTCATAACCAAGTGGGGTATAGGATGGTGAAAGGACGAATTGCACTGTAATTGTACATGGAAGGGTTTGTGATCCGGTTCGTGATGAATACATCAAACCGATTACTTTCCGATCAATTGGGGTCATGATGTGTTGCTAGATACCGCTCATGACTTGCTCTGGATTAATTGTTAATCTAAGTGGCCAACATAACCGGAGCCTAAAGGGTCACACGTAAGAGTGTTTGAGAAACCAAAATAGTAATTGGACCGAGTTCCAGCTATGGAGAGCATTAGATTAAATGGATCCCAATGGGATTGGGATATGTCCCGATGAGATCGCGACATCGATATTGCTAAGAAAGGTTTAAAGGTCATTTGAAAGATCGGGGCCCTGAGGCCGTAGAACCAATTCCAGTTGGATGGACCTTAGCAATTATATTCTAATTAATTAATTAAGTAAATTAATTAATTAATTATGAATTTTATATGGCATGTACGTTGGAATTGGAAAGGAAGAGATAGCCATTGACTTTTCAAAGTTTACTTTATGAAATGAGTGGCTATTAAGCTTACACTTGGCATAAGCTTATGGAATCTTTTAAAAAGAGTTAAAAGAGACATAAAAGAGGGCTTATGGGATGGAGGAGTCGACGGTTTCTCCATGGAGAAAGAAGAAAAGAATTTTTCCTTAAGTGTTAAGGAAAGTTGGAATGGTGATTTCAAGGCTTCTTCTTCTTCAACCATTGATTTCTCTTCTTCTCCAAGTCTTGTCCAACGCCAGTCTGAAGCTCTCCAGGACAGAGGTAGGCTCTAGTAGGCTTTAATCTGTTCTAGCTATTTCCGGGTCAAAGGGGTTTGATCCGGTTAGTTTTTCTGATCTCTGCGTGGATCACCTTTAGAGATAGTCTCTTTTGGCTATTTAGGTTGATGTCTTCATACGGATACCAAGATCCTGGGTTTTGGGAAAGTCCCGGGAACAAAAATTTTTATTTTCCGCTGCCGGTACATGTGATGTACCTCCCGTGATTTTCCTACATCAAGGCCATCTTCTTGATCAAGTCCCATGCTTCCAATGTTGTAAGATCAATCAAAGATCCTCCAGATGCAGCATCTAACATACCTTTCTCTTGACTCTTCAACCCATCATAGAAATATTGCACCAATTGCTCATCGGGAATTTAGTGATGGGGGCATCCAGTAGTCATATAGTGATTCATCATACTCTTGGCAAGCTGAATAAATTTCCTTCCTCATTGATGATGTCCTGGAAGCTGGAAAATACTTCTCCAAAAAGGCCTTCCTCAAATTGGTCCAGCTATGATAAGCATTAGCCAGATGCCTTAGGAGACTCATGTACCACTCTCGTGCCTTTCCTTCCAAGGACAAATGAAATACCTTCCATAGCACTTGGTCCAATGTTGCTCCTACTGGCTTCATGCTCTGACAAATCATCGTCAAAGACTGTAGGTGCATGTACGGATCTTCTCCTGCCAAGCCATGAAATTTAGGAAGGGAATTAATCAACAATCCTTTAACTTCAAAATTAACATCAAAATTAACATCAAAATTAGGGCAAGCAGCAGTAAATGGATCATAATGCACATCAGAAGTTGTTGCTTCCCTAATAGTCCTACGTCTCTGATTCTCATTGTTTTCTCCTACTCTCTCATGCTCACTATTTCCTCCATTAGTTCCATTTCTAGGTTGGTATGCGGGAAAGTCAGGATTTGGGAAAAGGTTGGGATTTTTAGCCATATTTTCTCTTTCTCGCTCAACTAATCTACTCCTCTCTTGTTCTTTCCTCTCTTTCCTAAGTCTCCGCAAGTGTCTCTCAACTTCAGGTTGGAATTGAACAAGTCTACCTCTCCTGGGCATGCGCAAAAATTAATCCACAAACAAAAGATGTAGTAACAAAATTTTCTCATAATCACACAAAGTCGAATAAAAGTGAAATGTAATGAATGCGAGTGTATGAGTGTATGGATGTATGTATGAGTGTGTATGTGTGAAAATTTTCTTAAGTAAGAGAAAAAAATTAAAGTATGAAGTATGCTTGTGCAATGGAAAATCAAAACCTATACTAAATGCACTGCAAAAACAAAGATTCCAATTATCAATGACAATTGAAATGAGATGGAAATGGTTATCCTACGGTAAACAAATTTCTTGGTTCCCCAGCAACGACATCATTTTGATCGCGACTCTGTCAATTTGACCTTAAGATCGATCCTAGGAAACCGGTCAAAAATAATAAATTCCAAGATTGCAGTATAGGTTGCAACCTCGGGTCTTCTCACTTAATTGGAACCGAGTGAAAAAGGTCTAAGCTAGTCTAATTGTCAAAAATTGCAATCAAAGTTGATAAAATGGGGGTTTTGGTCATTAAAGAGAAGTAAGGAAATTTAACTAAATTGAAGGACAAAGTATAAAAAGTATATTTTTGGATTTTTAAGAAGTAAATGGAATTGAAAATTTGAGTAATAAGCAAATGATAATAAATTCTCTTGAAAACGAGTTTAGGCTATCATGGTTCAAAATAATTTTTGGGAAGTGAAATTCACTAAGTTTTCAAATAACAACTTTAAATACTTCTCCTCAAGTCTAGGATCTTGATCAATGAACTCCATTTCTCAAGATCTCATTAAGTGCTCTTAAGCCTTAGAACCTTGAGGGATTCCTTAAGTCCAAGATTTTAATCAACGAACTCCGTTAACTAAAACCTTGTTAAATGCATCTTAATGTGTGAAATGGACAAGTTAATGCAACAGGTCAATTGGTTCAAACACAATCTCATTATCAAACACAACTAGGAAGATAAAAAGGGTTAACACAATCACCAAAAGACATATATGAGAATTCATATATTGAGCATCGAAGTTCTACATTAACCAATCCATAACACAAGACATCGTTCAACACTTGATTAAACTATAACCAAGCTAATCTAACTACAAGAAGTAAACCCTAACTCAGGAATTTACAACACTGTAATTAAACTTGACGATGTCAGATTAACTCCCTTTTAGAATCGGTGAACTCAAGTCGATGCTACATCTTCAATAGGAAATGTGGTTTAGTTACGCATGACTCTGGACTCTCTCACGACTGTTGAAGATTGGACGTCACCCATGGTTGCAGTAGATACTGGCGAAGCTGTACAGATGATGGTGGTGATCGAAGATGAGAAAATGGAAAATGATGGTGGAAAAGATATTCGTCTACTGCCTCCAAAGCGTCTCTGAAAGATATCCTGCCTGACCTAAAAATAGCAAGGTTTTTTAGATGATGGATGCGGATCGGGTCAGTACAGTGAAAGATCTTTCCAAATGAAGTCTGGATATTTGTCTATTCGTCACGTCTAGATGATTCTTAGACGTCGCAGCATGTCTTCTTGGATTGCTCGTCGCGGAGTGTTACTTGATTGGCGTCGAGGCGTGCTCTTCTTGGATCCTCACTGCGGCGAGATGTTTTGTAGGCGCGATGGCGTGCAGTTCTTGGATCCTCGCGGTGGCGTGTTGTTTTGTTGGCGTCGCAGCGTGTAGACTTCTTCTCAACCTTTTGACTCTCTTTGTCCCCTACAATATGAAACAACAATTTGCAGTATCAATTGCCCTTGGATAAATTATGATGGAATTAATGTCAATTTGTGACAATTTTTCTATCAAATTGTATAAAGTGTAAGCTCACTGTAAGGGACTAATTAAGGCACAAAAATCACAAATTAAGAGTCAAAAAAGTACATTAAGACTAGTAAAAGTGCAACCAATTAGTAAGGTAAACTTGGGCTCAATCAATGTGCATAAAAACGTTAGATGGAGAGAGGTTGTTGCTTAAGTGATCTATTCACCCAAAGGTGGTAGTGTCATGAGAGTTGATAGTTTATACTCCGATCACTTTTATGTGTGAAAGTCTAATTGCATATATTATGTATTCAGCCCAAAGGTGTTTTATAATATGTGTGATCGGATTTTCAGATAAGATATTATTCAATGACTTTAGTATCGTTGTTGTCCTACATTAGGGCTGAATTAAAGTTTATCATGATGAAGTCACCTTTTCATTCAACTAAATCGGTGTCGCCATTGAAACCCTTGTTGGTTTCGATATAAAGAAATAGATATAGAATTGGACGGAGGATGTTTTGAAGGTTATGGAGATAGATGTGGTGAAATGGCCGTATGGATTAGTAAGCCATCTCCACTTACATCCATGAGCTCGACAACTCATAAAATAACCTATGAAACCTAGGATCGGTCTAACAGATTATATCTGACCATTAAGAATCCGTACTTAATCATCTACAAAATGAACTTCCGAACACATACATAGTGAAGGAGTTTCTTGATAATGTCTCCTAGAGGTACACAGTCTCATCCAGTGTTGAGACAAGTGCCTTAATAAAAGATTATTCTCCATAAAGTATACAGAGGAAAAGGAGAGTAATGGAGTACTTATCGAAAATAATTTATTTTTACAGTAGGTGAAGATATTGAGACTTCAATGCTTTGATATCCCATTGTGTTGCTTAGCTGGTGTTGGACCCCGATCTTTTAGTGGAAATTGGAAATATGAAAATAAAAATTTGATAAGAGTTTTTGTATATGAATGGAGTTATAGATATTTTTGCCTTAAGGAAATTGATGAGAAAAGATTTGTTTGATTGGATAACTTTGGGTTTCAAATAGATTTGTATGGATTATGAAAGTTCAAGTGGATTGAAATGAAAGTTGAAATTAAGAAATAGAAAGTGAAAGTGTAAAATTTTGAAGAAATTAGAAAGCAAAGATAATTTGGTTGGTTATGCATGTGGTGTTTTAAGTTAGATTATTGCAAGAATAAGATTTCAGTCATATGTGGAGAATGATGGAGTTTTGTATCTTTTGTACTTGGACTTGAATACTGATGTTGTAGCATGGCTTAGAATGCCATTTAATTTTATAAACATTTATCTTATGATGTTAATGAGACATGGATTTATATATGGATATGAAAGATCAATTGTGTAAGAATATAAATTGTGTATAGATTTGTGTGTTTTGTGTTTGAGAGGATTTAGTTGAAGAGCTTGTGGTGATGTGTTGATATGTGAAATTGATGGGTTAGAATGGTGTTAGAAACTTCAAAGGAAAATCTTTACTGATCTAGATATATTTGGCCAAAGTGGTCTTAATGAAAGTTGTAGTTCATGTTTCCAGCTTTCTAATGCCATAAAGTATGCAATTTTTCGATATCGGGGCAAGAAGTTATGATAAATTGAAGTTTGGATATTGCTTAGGTAATTGCTAAACGGGCAGAAACTTTGATTGGAAGATTGACTTAACTAGAGGGTGAAGTTACTTTGGAGTTCTTTATGAACATTATAGAGGTTGTTTTATCTTTCCATTGATATAAAACATGAAAATATTGGACAAGAGAGTAGAAAGAGTGATCTTGGTATGAGTTGTGATAAGGAAAGATTTGGAGACAAGATTGGTAGTGATCTGAAAAATGTTCACTGAATATACTTCAGTATTTTAACCATAATGTTTTCTCTAGTAATCCAAACGAGATGCTTCTTAATTTGGATTAAACTAGAGACATATGGCTACATTTTATAAGAAGACATAGAATTTCAATTATGTGCCTAAGAGTCTCAAATATTGTCATGAAGTTAAGAATTGGGTGCAGTGTTGGTGCAGGAATGAAAGTCTTATCTTCTGACTTTAGGGGCAATTTTGGAATTGAAAAAGATAGATTTTGGCAAAATTTCCTTCTGTAAAGTAGTATATTTTTCTCTTAGCTTTCCAACGAATCAAACCGTGTCTAATTTGGAGTTCTGAGTAGAAAGTTATGATCTTTCTAAGTGGGGATATTCTGGAGAAGGGGGTGAGACGAATTTTTACGTCTGTGCTGACGTCATCACAGACGAAGTTTTGCGTCTGTGCTGACGTCACCACAGACGAAGTTTTGCGTCTGTGCTGACGTCACCACAGACGAATTTTTGCATCTGTGCTAACGTCACCACAGACGAATTTTTGCGTCAGTCTTGGCGTCATCACTGCATTTAACTTAAGGTCTGTCTTGACATCATCGTCTGCTTTTGTGTTTTTGACCCCTCTTCCTTCTTTTGGCCGTAACTTTTTGTGTAGACCTCCGATTGAGTCAATTTTCGAAGCGTTGGATTTCTAAGACATTTTTCTATCTTTTCATACTACATATATCAGTTTTGGAATTAAATGGAGAAAGATAGCTCGGATTTTCGTGAACTGATTGGTTATAAAAGTTTGGACAGTGTTCAGTATTTTAGAGATATCTCGATCAGTAGAACTCCGATCGATTTGATTCTTTTTGAAAATGAAAATAGAGACATGGGGCTACAAATGTTATGAAAGAACCGATCAGCAATGTAGCCTCTAAGACTTCCAAATTCAGGTCGGAAGTTAGGTGTAGTGTTCAGCCTCGAGTCTGAAGAACATACTTCAGTATTTTGGAGATATCTTGGGTTATAGAGCTCCGATTGATCCGATTCTTGAAGGGTTGGATTCGTAACACATAGAGGAACATTTATCTAGAAGAAAGTTTTGTCAAATGGCTTCATTTACCTGATCGAAATAATCAGACAAGATTTCAGTTTTAAAGACCAATGGAGGGGTAATTTTGGAAGTTTACTTAAAGGGTTAAGTTTATAGGCTTGAATGGAGGGACTTATGAGTCATTCCTCATTCATTAAATATCATGGCACTATAAAAGCAAGTGGGCTGTCATTTTAAGAGGCAACCCACGAAACTTAAGAGAAAAGAAGGAATAAGAGAAGAAGAGAGAAGAGAGAAGGGAGAGCAAGTTTCGGTGGAGGAAAAGGGGAGAAAGCTAGGGCTCGATTTTTCTACCACTAGAAGAGAGATTTTAATGTCATTCCAAGAGAGAGAAAGGTGGAGGATGAAGAGAGCTTCATCTTGAACCAAGAAAATCCGAAAATGGAGAACAAAAGAGGTAAGAGCAGTTTTTAAGATTTGAGTTTCTCTTGAAGTTTTGGTTTAGAATCATGGAAAATGGAATGGGTTTGTGGAGTATGAAGTTAATTTTGTTGATTTCTAAGTATTATGGGTTTAATTTTGGATGGAAATTAATTAGGGTTTATGCCCAAATTTGGAATTTGGGGATTTTGGAAATTTGTGATTTAGAAAGCTTGAATATATGAGGGATTTATGTTTTCTAAGTTCGATTTGAGGATTAAGGTATTTATGATGTTGAATTTGGGTGAAATTGCTTTAGGTGAAGTTATATTGGAAGAAAGAAGGAACCAATGGACAAATTGGAGCTAGGAACAACTTTCTAGCATCGAATCGAGGTGGGTATCTGTTTATAATAGAATTTATAAGCCACTACTACTTTCTTTAAATAAAGAGATTTTCTGATTTCAATTGCATCATAAGTGTTGCATCATTGTGTGAATGATTTGAAAAATCATCATTGATTCCATATATGAGCTTTTGATGAATTGCAAAATACATTTGTGTTATGCCTCGAAAGATTCCATGGCATTTCAGATATTCGAAAGAAAGAGCATTCAATAAATGATATTGAACTTGAATATGATAAAGGTTTGAAAATTATGATTTCCGACTAGTTTTAAGAGCTTTTATAAAATATGGTTTTATGTAAAAATTTGAAAACTTGTGATTTCCATAAATTCTAAGTGTATAGAAAATATTGTTTATGGAAATATTTGAAAGTTTTGATTCCTAAAAATGTTTTGAAATTGTCTAGAAAATGGTTTATGCAAATGTTTGAAAATTTATGATTTCCGAATGTCTAATGTTTATAAAAAGTATTTGAAAAATTATGATTTTCGACATTGTTTATAAAAGTGTTTGAAAAGGGTTACGATTTCCAAACTCGTTTATAAAATTTTTTGACAAAGTGTGATTTCCGAAATGCATTTGAAATTGTTTTAAAAAAATAAGGTTTATTTAAATGTTGAAAATACGATTTTGAAAGGTGTTTGAAATGGTTTTAGAAATGCTTTTAAGAATTTATACAAGTTTTAAATGTTTGATAAATTAAGAAAATTTCAAGTTTGAAAATGACACAAAGGCCCAATTTCTTGTCTTGAAATGATTTGGGAGATTGATTGAAAAATTAAGAAAGTATTGAATTTTATTGTTCCTAATATTTTTAGAAAATGGTTACAAGTTTTAAAATGAATTGAGAAATGAAGAAAGATTTTGAAATTTATTTAGTGATTTGGATTTAAGAAATTTCATAAATTGTTAAATTCGTTATTTTCTAAACAATTTGATAAGTTATGAAAATGTTTTCGAATGTTTTAAGAAAATACAAGGTTTATAAAATAATAATATTAATAAAATAAAATAAAAATTGAATAATGTGCTTTATGAACCTGCATATGTTGATTTATGTCTTAAAGAAATCACTTGCATTCATTGTTATGATGTTGATCCATACGTGATTACATTGTTGAATTGAGATTGAATATGTTTATTGATGTGATAATGTTATGCCATTGGAGTGTGCCATAGCATTGTGATTTGAATGGAAAGAAGAAAAGAAAATGGAAGCATATCATTTTGATAAATGATCTTGAGCATTGCTTATATGCTTTTGTGTGGGCGAGAGAGTTACGGATGGATAGTCACGTGCACGTCGACGTATGGAAAATTATAGCCTTCTCCATTTGCCACTTGAGGCCACGAGATCTGAGAATAGGACTCGAATAGATTACAGTATAAACTTGGTTTATCCGTCGTGTTCTGAACTCTCGAGCCATGTGTTATGTGATTGCCATTGCATCTACGAATTGCCAAGTTGATGCATTCATGTTTATAAATTTATGAGTTTATGGATGAAAGCCTAAAAATCATATGTTTTGTAAATGGCGATTGTGGCTACAATGAGAAAAGTACTTTTTGAAAATGCGCTTTACGGATTTCAAAGAAATGTTTTCTAAGACCAGAAAAGAAAAAGAATTTTAAGGATTTTGCTTATATATTTGTTATAAATTGTTACCCATGGGCTGTAAAGCTCACCCCCCTTCATTCCCATCCACAGGTGATGAGAAGAAGATCGGGTGAAAGAAAATGAAGATTTCTATTTGCATGTGTGTATATTGTATTATGGTTAAGCTAGATGGTTGCTGAGAAGTCTAGAATTGTTGTGTATTGTGTACTTTGGTTTAGGGTTATGGGTAATGTATAAGGCTTGAAAATGCCACTATGATTTGTATAAAGCTGTGATTTATGAAATTGTGTATATAGTGAGTATAAGGTGTATGGATTTCTGGAATTATGCATTGCTCTAAGTTTTGTATGGGATGTGTATATGATAATGAGTATGATAAGGTATTGTGGTTTGAGATTTGGATAAGGCTATTGAGTTATGGTATTGCACATGGATAGTGCGATTGTATGTGAATGTATTTTGGATTGAGTTTGGTTATGAAAGAAATGAAAAGGAAAGGAATAAGAAAGAAAGAAAAAAAAGAAAAAAATTATACGATTTAGAATGTCTTAAGGTTTCCAACGACAGTCATTTCTAAAATTTTGTTCACGGATGTCGGTGCTTGTATTTCATTCGAATGCATCGATTCGATTTGTGATTCGTGATCGTTTGTTTGGTTGTCTCAAGCCAATTCGATTTGACTTTGTTTGTATGCTTCTTCCAAGTTGGCTTTCGATTCGATAATGATTTGTTTAACTTTGTGATCAATCGTTTATTAGTTCGCCTCTTTGTGATTCGTTCAGTCTTAGTTTTGGGTTGGGCGGGTCTCGAATCGGGTCCCAACAGCTGGAGAAACTCAAGTTGTTACTCTTACAATCCTGGAAGTAGCTTAAGGGAAGACAAAGATGAAGCTCATTAAGTTCAAAGGTAGAAAGCTCAAATCTTCTCCACTTGTTGGCGCAGGTCAAACTAGTTTTGGTAAAGGTCCCTTGGACATAAAGAAACCAATAGTATGAGGTTTAAAGGAAGATTGAGACTATCAGGTTACTCTTTGGTTTATCAATTATGAATCAATTTGCGATAGTCACATTAAGTATCAGTGACTATTTAGTGGAACATCTGATCAAGGTGCTTCCACAATGTAGAAGTTCATATCTAGGATGAAGCCAAATAAGGGAAGGAGGAATTGATGGTTCATAGCAATAAAGATGTGGAAGTGATATCTATAGGGGTATATGTACTGAACTTTATAATAAGGTTCATTAGGGCATACACGACACATTTTATATGTGATCTTTTAATTAATTAAAGACACTGAAGGTTGACGTTTTACATTAAATACTTCTGTTATACAATTGTGGTTTAATGCAAAACATAAAGATGCAACTTTCTTGTCATATGGTTTGTATAGAATGTGTCTTATCCCGGATTAGATATATACTTCTTCGTATCATGTTGAACAAGATATGAAGGACCTGATAAATGAGAAGTCATACTTGGTGTGACATAAAAATTTAAGCCACATTTCCAGAGCTAGGATTGAGAGATTGATCAGGGAAACCATTTCTCAATTCTAGATTAAGATGATTTAGAGCATGTACTGATGATCACAAGGGTAAGTTATCTAATAAGTACAATGGGTTCAACTCACACTTCTAACTTGTTGTGTTTGATACATAAAGATTTCGGTAGACCTCATACAATTGCATTGTGCAATTATAAAAGTGTTCTGACATTTTTTGATGATTTTTCTCATCAAAGTTATGTGTTCTTGCTTAAAGTCTGAAGGTTGAGAACCAATTGGAAAAATTCATCAAGATGGTTAGATTTGACCAAGGAGGAGAATATCATGACAAATATGAGTTTCAGAACTTTAAAAGTCTGTTTGTCAAATATATGAAGTTAGCTGGAATAGTGACTTAGTTTATTATACCAAGTAGTTCTGAGAAAAATGGTGTGTTGCCGAAAGGCATAGCTGCACCCTAAAGGACTTAAAGAAGTCAATGCAGAGCAGAACTAATCTACCTATTTAGAAATTGAAGAACTTAGCCTTACACACAATCGTGTAAAGGGTTGCCCTACCTCAGTAGGATGTTCAGTAGGATAATCCTTATAAAGAAAGACTGCAAACTCGTTCCTTTCATTGCTATTTAGTAAAATATCTCAACCACTTTAGAGCTACAGATTTTATTGTAGATAAGGAGGGACCAGAATAGTGAGATTACAAACAGCTAAGTTTCTGGAATACCATGTCTATGATGATGGTAGGTCTTTTGACCTTTCGGATGATAGTAGGCCGAATATTACAGTTAGCCCGTACCCGCTACTCATACAACTAGATCTGGTGGATCTAGAATTTTGTACCGTACTTGTACAGGAACAGGAACCCATACCTGTGCACATAAAGGGATTCTTAGGGGTGCAATATCTAATAAGGTTAAGTAAATCCACTAGGTTGAGATTGTAGCACCCCCTTACCGTAGAGTACCCACCGGAACACCCGTAGATCATTCCGGTACATATCCTACAATAAGAGAGAACTACAGACAAACAACTCTAAACTCCACATGGCATCACAATAATAAAACACTAATATGAAATTGAAACTTTTTAAAACCAAACTATGTTCCATTTCATTTCATCAAACTCAGTAATTTATTCAACTGTTAGTGTTCTCAGTCTGTACATCACTCTGAACACTTAACCCAAAAATACTATATACAACAAGACAAAGATAGCAGTCCTAACTAGGTCATCTCAAAAGAAATCCTAGCTGACCGACCTTTGAGCCATAGCCTCTCTCGCCAAGCTGATCTACGCGACTCTACAGTCTCTCGGGAGCTATCAGTCTACTCTCGATCCTGAAAAATAGGTTGCAATTTTGGGTGAGTTTGCGAACTCAATGAGGAACCATCATCGATAGTTCGCTTAATTCATGCATAACATAAACAAACTACAGAGTCAATCCAATAAAACAGGCAGAAGAAACACATCACAATTGTCTCAGGCACTTTTGCCTTATTCTAGTTTAAGTATTCAGTCAGTTAAATATGTATGCAATGCATATGTGACACTTTTCAAGTTTATTACATTGTTGTGACCGAGCGCTTAACGATTATCGATGCACGATGACGCGCGTCTAGGGAGTAGGAGAGCCCTTCTCCTTGAGCTCGAGGCTCTTTTTCGATGTCGATGGCGACTCACAATCTGTTGTTATTATCCATTTATACCTTTGTGTATGAAATGCATATGCCAAATTTAACAATCAATGTATCACAATCAGTCAATGTAACACAATCAGGTCACATCCGAGGCAAGGCAATTAATCACAGTATATCACAGTAATAGCAAACAATTCATAATTTGCACATCAAAACACTTCTATGTCAGATCTTCCAATTCATCGGACTATCTGTCCAGAATCCAGTCAGAAACAAATGTAACCACTAATCCCACCATTATTCCCCACATTAGACATATAATAATTGAACGAAAACCATCTCAGTCACTCACCTATTACTTCCGAGCTAATGCCGGGAAGTCTCTGCAACGTCGGTGGATCGACGCTCCAAATGTGCCTCTATAATGATCAGAGAACAAACCCATTACTAATTGTTGAATCGGAATGATTTAATGATGCACATGTAGCAATTAAAAAGTGTACAATGCATGTTCATGATATTCCAGGCCCTAAAACCATAATTTTCAATTACAAAAATCCGTCTAAAAAGTAGAAATCTTACAATACTGAAATTACTCAATTCGGACCTCTATAGGTCAAAAAATAAATAAAATAGTGACCAAAGAACCAATAACCGGACACATGTCAATTTCCCATCCAAAAATTCCCAAAAAACACAAAAAATCAAATAAAACAATTAATATAAATATATATATGCTGCCCCTATTTCCTTCTCTTTTTCCTATTTTCAAACCGAAATTCAACACCAATAACTCTTTGCACACAATTCAGAAAATTACAAACCATATCTTGTTGGAAAGATAATGAAAACCTCTACAAGTTTCATGAAGACCATAAAAATCAACTTCACCCCTAAGGGTGTCAAAAATCCAATCGAAGCTACTGCCCAGTCATTGCCTCTCAAAACAGTGCAGGATTTTGCAAAATCCATAACTTTCCATTTTCTCAGTCAAAAATTAAACAATAAATGTGCACAGAAAAATCACAATGTTTTCTACAACATTCATGACCAACATGAAATCAAATTAACTTGCTAACTAGGTCAAACAATTCAACAAAGAATCTGCCCACTGAAATTCCCCAATCTGGACAACAAATTTTAAAACAGCATAGCTCCTTGCACAAATGTCAAAAAAAATCACTACCTTATATCAATGGAAAGATAAGATCTCATACTTCAATTTTCATACAGGATTCAGAATTCAATTCCATCATTAACAAGCTCAAAACTTTCATGTAAGTGACTATCCTGATCAGCAGTCAATGCCCTAATTCAGATTCAGTTTTTGTAAATTCATTACTCCCAAATATGATATCCAAAAACAGCATGCTATATGCCATTTTCAAGCTAATTGTTTCCTCTATAAATTTCCAGAAGATCACTTGAGCCAATTCAAATCACAGAAATCTCTAAATTTGCTTCCAATCACAATACTCACAAAACCTACACTTATGGCTAGGTTCCAACATAATGCACATAAACAGCCAACATTCACAGGTCATAACTCACAATATACATATCAAAAAATTGCAAAATCAGTGGCAATGGAAAGCTAACATGATAGGCTTAAACTTTAATGCAGAACATTTTCATCAATTCCTTCTAAATTAATCTAGAAAAATCATCAAAAATTTAGGTCATCTCATTCGGTTATTGTTCACAGTCCACAACAGTAACTTTCCAAGCCAAAATTCAACCTCTTAAGGCTACAATTAGACAACACCTATTTCACAAGAAATCTTATCCAATCAACTAAAGTTTCATTTGGTCAAACCTAACCTCATTTGCATAACTACTCAATTAGTTATGATCAAAACATTGCAATAGGTTCAAAATCAATTTTCCGGCTTTCATCTTCAACTTAAATCCTATCACTTCTAATACCAATTCCACATGCATAAGCATCCTAATCACACAAGAATTGAGCCAATAGGTCATCAAGACCTTCACTTCAACATAGATCCATAATTTTCAGCATCCATCATAAATTAATTGCCTTTAACTCTTACCCATTTAACATTACTAAAACCACTTCAAAATACACAATTCCCACACTAATCATCATAACCTCATCAATTCTTCCACAAACATGCCCAACAAATCAAACCATAGATTTCATGACATTAATGCATCATAAATCATAGATAATGACCAATACATACCAATCAATGCATCTAACAACCAATTTATTCATTAAATGCATAAATGAAAGCTTAAAACAAAAACTTACCAAATCAAGCTTTCAACTTCAATCTCTTCAATTCTTTAATTAATACTCTAACTCAACAACTTCTCCACTCTCTTCTAACACCATGCATGTGTATCATCATCATGAAAAGAAAATAGCTTGGATGCATGCAAGGCTCTTAAGGGTGGAAGAAGTAACACTTAAAGAAAGAGAGAAATCGATGGAGAGGTAACATGAAGAGGGTTTTCGGATGGGTTGAATAAAAAGCAAGAACTTGATCTTTTCATGCGTTAAATAAAGCAACACCGAGAGAGGAAGCAAGTAAGTATAAGATGAAAGCAATAAATCCTTAGAACACTTGGCATTTTTCTAAAAAAACAACAAAATAAGGAAAAGACAAAATATGTAATAGGATTTCCTTAATTTGACCCATTCAATTCTAATAGTCCTAATTTCAAACACAAAATAATATACTCACTATTGTAGTGCCATTGGGTAGAAACTTTCGATACCGAAATTTTGCCACTTGGCCATTTTTCCGGTCCGGGAATCTTCTCTGGAAAAGTCCAGAAAAATTTCTAAAAATCCCTTAAAATATAAGGCACACAAAGAATCACTCAAATGAAATTTTCAAACTGAATTACCATGTTATCCACAACAAAATTTCATTAGGTACAAATACCGGGAATGTCATGAATGCATGTACAGTTATTTTCATGTGCACAAATTTCACTGTTCACAAATACCAGTATGCATGACCAATCCTAATTAATCCCAGTCACTCTCATCCTATGACAAATTACTATTCTACCCTTCCCATAGGGGTGGGATGTTACATTTCCCCCCTCCTAATAAAATTTCGTCCGTGAAATTCTTACCTGATTGATCGAATAAATGAGGATACTGTCTCCTCATATGCTCCTCGGTCTCCCAAGTGGCCTCCTCAGTTGAGTGATTTCTCCAGATAACTTTCACCAATGGAATCGTCTTATTCCTCAACTGTTTAACCCGTGACCCGACAATCTGGATTGGCTCCTCAACATAACTCAGATTACTAGCAACCTCAATCTCCTGAACTGGTATCACATGTGTCAGATCTGATCGATATCTGCGGAGCATACTCACATGGAAGACATTATGCAACTGAGACATCTCGGTCGGTAAAGCCAACCTGTAGGCCAAAGGTCCTATCCTCTCAGTAATCTCATAGGGACCAATGTACCTAGGGCTTAACTTCCCCTTTTTACCAAATCTCAGTACATCACGCCACGGGGACACCCGTAAGAATACCCTGTCTCCCGGATTATACTCCATCTCCCTCCTGTGCTGATCCACATAACTCTTCTGTCTTCGGCTCCGAATCAGTTTCACCTTATCTACTGTATCTTGAATCAGCTCTGGACCCTCAACCATTCTGACACCCTCTTCATCCCAATATAATGGCGATCGACACTGTCGTCCATACAGGGCCTCAAATGGTGCCATCCTGATACTAATGTGATAATGATTGTTGTAGGCAAACTCAATCAAGGCCAAATACTGATCCCATGCTCCTCTAAACTCCAATACACAAGTCCGAAGCATGTCCTCAACAGTCTTAATCGTCCTCTCACTCTGCCCATCTGTTTGAGGATGAAATGCTGTCCTGAAATTCAACTTAGTACCCATAGCAGACTGCAAACTCTGCCAGAACCTCGAAGTAAATCTGGGATCCCGGTCTGACACTATCGACACTGGAACCCCGTGCAGTCTCACTATCTCAGCCACATACTTCTGGGCCAACTGGTCAAGGGAATTATTCTCCCTCACTGGCAAGAAATGGGCCGATTTCATCAACCGGTCCACGATGACCCAGATAGAATCATGCTGTCTCGGAGTCTTGGGAAATCCCATAATAAAATCCATAGTAATTCGTTCCTATTTCCACTCGGGAATAGGTAACGAATGAAGTTTCCCTACTGGAGCCTGGTGCTCAACCTTAACCTGCTGACACGTCATACACCTGAATACATACTCCGCTACTTGCTTTTTCATACCAGGCCACCAAAAATGTTGCTTAAGAGTGTTATACATCTTGGTAGTACCAGGATGCATAGCATAGGCGGCCATGTGCGCCTCCTCTAAAATCTCACGCCTCAAATCATCCACATCGGGCACACACAGTCTCTGACCCATCCATAAAGTCCTATCTCTCAACTCAAAATTAGAATCCCGATCTGATCTCGCTCTCTCAATCAGTCTTACCAAGGAAGGATCCTTGTCCTGAACTCTCCCGATCCTGTCCAGTAGCATCGGTCTAAGTTTCAAGGTGGCCAATAAAGCTCCATCCTACTCCAAAGTCAACTGTACATTCAAGGCTCTCAACTGAATCAAATTAGGCAACCTCATTGCCTGAATCTGAGCTGTACTAGTATAAGACTTTCTACTCAGGGCATCTGCCACTATATTGACTTTCCCGGGGTGGTACTCGATGGTACAGTCATAATGCTTAAGTAGCTCTATCCACCTCCTCTGTCTCAAATTCAACTCTCTCTGGCTCAGCAAATACCTCAAACTTTTATGATCAGTAAAAATCTGGAATGTCTCATCATATAAATAATGTCTCCAAATTTTCAGAGTGAAAACAACTGCAGCTAACTCCAAATCATGCACTGGATAATTTACCTCATGCGACCTCAATTGTCTCGAGGCATATGCAATCACTCTACCATGCTGCATCAGAACACATCCCAATCCCTGATGCGATGCATCACTGAACACCTCAAATCCTCCAGTCCCTGATGGAATAGCTAAAACCGGTGCAGTTGTCAACCGATGTTTCAGCTCATCAAAGCTCTTCTGGCACTCTTCAGTCCATCTAAATGGTACATTCTTCCTCAGAAGCTTTTTCAGAGGGGCTGAGATCAGTGAAAACCCCTCGACAAACCTCCAGTAATAACCAGCTAATCCGAGGAAACTCCGAATCTCTGCCACATTCCATGGAGCTTCCCACGGTGAGACATTGGGTCTAATAAAGCCCTTCTCTAATAATTCCTGTAGCTGAGCCTTCAGCTCTCTCAGTTCCACAAGTGTCATCCTATATGGAGGGATAGATATAGGAGCAGTACCTGGAACGAGGTCAATCGTGAACTCTGTTTCCTGATCCGGCGGTAAGCCCGGTAACTCATTAGGAAACACATCCGGGAATTCCCTAATTACGGGAATATCCTGCAGTCTCTGCTCACCTCTCACATCAATCACATGAGCCAAATAGGCCTCACATCCCCCCCGCATCAACCTCAGGGCACTCAAGAAGGAAATCATCCGAGCTGGCACTGCCTGACTAATTCCTCTAAACACTGCTCTAGGCTAACCAGGAGACTCTAATACGACCTCCTTGGTGTAGCAGTCCATGACGGCCATATGTGCAGTAAGCCAATCCATCCCCAAAATCACATCTATCTCTCTTAGTTGAAACACTATCAGGTCTGCTCTCAACTCTGCCTGATCAATCACAGTCGGAAACCCCTTGCAGACCTCTCCTAATGCAGTAGTGCTACCTAGAGGTGTACTCACCTCTAACCCATACTGTAACCTCTCCCTATCCCCATGCAATCTACATGCCAAATGCGGTGCGATGAATGAGTGTGTGGATCCACGGATCTAGCAGGCAACAGACTTGATGCGAAATAAGAAGCGCTTTGTTACTACCTCAGGGAATCTGAGCCTCCTTCCTGGTCATGGCATAGACCCTGGCCTGGGACTGGGGTTGGCTGCCCCGTCCCTCAGTCCATACAAAAGATTCTTCAGCTCTACCTCGTCCCCTCTGCCCGGATCCACCTACCCTGCTCTGCTGCACAGTAATGTTTCTCCCTGATCGCCCACCGACAGCAGACTGAACTCCCAAAGTAGTGGGGCAATCCCTGACCTGATGCTCCATCGAACCACATCTAAGGTAGGCTCCCGTCAACCACCGACACTCCCCACTGTGTCTCCTCTCACAATGCTCACACACTGGAGGAAGCTGCCCTGAACCTCTGCCACTACCACTGCCAGTCTGTAAAAATCTTCCTCTCTGCCCAAAACCAGACTGTCTAGATCCTCCGGAGACACAAGTTCTTGTTACAGTGTTCTATGAAACTCCTGCCGAATCGCCTGATGTCACTTACTCTCTTCCCTCTGGACCCCATCTCAGACTATCTTTATCTCATTAGCTGCTCCACTCGCACTGCAGCAGCCCTCAACTCAATAAAAGTGTCTATGTCTGATCGGGCTAACCGGGTACGGATCTCTGTATTGAGGCCATTCTCGAACCTCCGACACTTATTAGCCTCAGTAGGAATCATAACAGTGGCATAATCCATTAACTCATTGAATTTCACTTCATATTCTGCCACAGACATCCTGACTTGTTTCAACTCTAGGAACTCTTGCATCTTCATATCAAGATAGACCTTGGGCATGTAATTATCCCTGAAGGCCCTCAAAAAGTCATCCTATGTCAACAAGCAAGGCCTGGTGGTACTGCCAGAATAGTCTTCCACCACTTATAAGATGGCCCCTGCAGAAGAGATACTGCATAATCAAACCTCTCATCAGGTTCGTAGTCCATCTGGTCGAAGACTCTCTCAGTCATCTCTAGCCATCCCTCAGCCTCGGCGGGGTCTATTGTAACATCCCACCCCCGATGGGAAGGGTAAAATAGTCATTTGGCTAGGGGTGACCGTGATTAGGACTGATTTGGCATTGTTATGCATACTGGTATTGGTCAACATTGAATTTGTGCACGTGAAATAACTGTACATGCATTCATGATTATTTCCCGGTAATTAGGCCTAAACGGCATTTTATTGTGGTTAACGTGGTCATTGTGTTTGAAAAATTATTCTGAGTGCGCCATTGTGTGTTTTATATTTTAAGGGAATTTTAGAAAATTTTCTGAAATTTTCTGGAGAAAATTCTTGGACTGGAAAAAAATCGTCAAGTGGCTAACCGAATGATTTTCAATATCGAAATTGCTATCAAATGGTACTGGCCTATTGGATATTTTGTGGTAGGGTTGAAATATGGACCCTTAAAAATGGATTGAGAATTTATTTGGTTTTTGGATTATTTTTTTTATCAAATATTTGATTGGTAGTTTGACTTTTCCTTATTTCTTCCTCTAATTGCCAAGTGTCCCACCATTTAATGCATTGTTATCTTTTATATTTCGGCAACTTCAACTTTAAAGAAGGAAAAAGAGCATTTGTTTTTGCTTATATTCTCCTCCATTCGAAAACTCTCCCATCTCCTCCTTCTTTATTGATTTCCTCATTGTCGTTGGTTCCCTCCTTCTTCTTCTACTTTAATGCTTCCCTCATACTTACAAGCTTAAGCCCTCTATCTTCTTTCCATGAGAACCATGCATGAGGATGAAATACATAAAGTTGAGGAGTTGGAGAATTGAAGGGGTTGGAAGCTTTGATTAGGTAAGTGTATGGTTTAAGCTTTACTTATGTATTTCATGAATGAATTCATAGTGATTTGCATGGATTGGAAGTGATTGTTCATTAAAGATGATGTATGATGCATAATTATAGTTTGAATTGTTGGATAAAGTTATGCTTGCGTAAGACATGAATGAGGGTTAGTGAATGAACATGGTTTAGATTGTTTTGAGCTTGATTTTGATTGATTCTTGATGACTAATCTTACATGGAATTTAAGAGGTAAGTGCTGCCAAATTGAGGTGGTTATTCCTAGTGAATGTAGGAATGATGTAGGGACTGATTTTTGTGTCCAATTGGGATGCTTATGGTAGTAGAATTGGACTTGACATGATAGGAAGTGAATGGAGTAGTAAAGCTGGAAAATTGATTTTGTACCTATTACACTGTTTTGATCATAACTAATGGTGTGGTTGTGCAAATGAGGTGCGGTTTGTGCCAAATGAAACTTTAGTTGATTGGCTACAATTTTGTACGAAATAGGTGTTGTCTAATCGTAGCCTTAAGAGGTTGAATTTTGGCTTACAAAGTTACTGTTGTGGCTGGTGTGAACAGTAACTGAACCAAATGACCTAATTGCTTGATGATTTTTCTGAATTAATTTAGATGGAATTGGTGAAAATGGTCTTCATGAAAGTTGAAGCCTATCCAGTTAGCTTTCCATTTCCACTGATTTTGTAATTTTTCTATTTGTATATTGGGAGATATGAACTGTTAACTATTGACTGATTTTGCGCATTGTGGTGAAACCTAGACTAAGTGAAGGTTTTGTGAACATTCTGATTGGAAGCAATTTTAGAGATTTCCGTGAATTGAATTGGCTTCAGTGATCTTCTGAAAAGGTGTATAGGAAGCGGTTATCTTGAAAATGGTATATAGCATGCAATTTTTAGATAACAGTATTGAGACTTATGAATTTTCAAAGATTGGACTGAAGTTAGGTCATTGACTAGTAGTCAGGGCAGAAATTTGTATGATAGTTTTGAGCTTGATAGAAATGGAATTGGCTTTGAATCCCTTCATGAGAAGTGTATTACTGTGTTTGATCTTTTCATGGGTATAAAGTATGCAATTTTTTGACATTTGTACAAGGAGCTATGCTGTTTGGAAAATTGCTGTTCAGATTGGGTACTTTCAGTGGGCAGAAGCTTTGTTGATTTGTTTGACTCATTTAGCAATTGAATTTTCTTTCATGTTGTACATGAAAATTGTAGAAAATATTGTGATCTTTCTGTGTACATTTATTGTGTAATTTTTGGCTGAATATATAAGAAGTTATGGATTTTATAAAATGGTACGCTGTTTTGACAAAATTTTGCACTGTGTTGAGAGGCATTGTGAAGGCAGTAAATTTGAGTGTATTTTTGAAACCCTTAGAGGTGAAATTAGTTTTTGTGTCCTTCATGAACATTGTAGATCTTTCTTTTCTCTATGAAATCGACACCAAGTTTGC
Organism: Erythroxylum novogranatense; assembly: GCA_029891385.1. Lineage (NCBI taxonomy): Eukaryota > Viridiplantae > Streptophyta > Magnoliopsida > Malpighiales > Erythroxylaceae > Erythroxylum > Erythroxylum novogranatense. The sequence continues at coordinate 32,405,289 of CM057233.1, read as the reverse complement.
TCAATTTAGAGTTCGGAGTAAGGAATTATGCCCTGTGGAAGTTGGCATGTCGGAGAAAGTTTTCCAGATCTGTTATGGGAGTAATGTAAGTCGACTTGTATCTTTAGTAAGTCGAATTATTCCTACACAGTAGAGTAAGTTGACTTGTATTCTCAGATAAGTCGACTTGTACTGACCTTTTTCCATTCTTTTGTTTTTAACTTGTTCGTCCGATGTCCAATTGACCTGATTCTTGAGGCATCGGATTCATCGACTATTGAATTTCATTTTATCAGAAATTGGGAATATTTGGAAGAGAAATTGACGTGAATTCGGGTAATGGTCTTTGATCACTGTTTTATTTACTTTTGGACCTATAGAGGTCCGAATTGAGTACTGTCAGTGCCGTTGGATTTCTAATTGTTAGACGGATTTTTGTGACTGAAAATATTGGATTAAGGCTGGGAATATCATGAACATGCATTGTGCACCTGCAAATTGCTTCATGTGCATTATTCAATAGTTCTGATTGAGCAATTGGTAATGTTTGTATACTGTAACTGTTTTAGAGGTATATTTGGAGCGTCGGTCCACTGATGTCACTAAGGCCTCGGTATTATTTGGGAAATGCAATGGCGGCGAGATGGCTTTCGTTCAATTATTATATGTTTAGTGTGGAGAATAATGGAGGGATTAGGATTGCGTTTGTTTCTGACTATGGATTCCGGGCGAAGGACCCGATGTATAGGGAATCATAACATAGAAGTGTATTCCATGAACCGAATTGCTTCTACTTTGATCAATTGTGAGATACTGTATTGTGATCAATTGTGCTGTACTGTGATCCACTATGATATACTATGATCTGCTGGTTATATTGTGATCCATTGCTTGCTACACTGTACTGTATTTCGCCGCCTCTACTGGGGCAGACTGTTTTATACTAACTGTTCAATTGAGCATATGCATTGCATACATCAATGCATAAGCTGATAATAACAACAGTTGTGACGAGTCGCTACTGATACTGAAAAAGAGCCTCGAGCTCGAAGGGAGTCTTACTCCCTAGACGCCAAGCGTCCACTGAACATTGTTTACTACTTAAGTGCTCGGTCACAACACTGTAATAAAATTGAAAAAGTGTCACATGTGCATTGCCTACATCTTGGACTGAATAACTGAATACGTAAAATGCCTCTGTGAATGTATTGTGACTGAATTATTATTGTGACTGTATTCTTATCGTGATTGTATTATTATTGTGGATGTATTGTGACTGTCGTATTACGGTAAAGTGTTTATGTGATGCATGAATTGGGCGTACCATCACTGAGTTCGCAAAAACTCACCAAAATTTTGCATCTATTTTTCAGGTCTTGAAGAGTACCCCGTTTGACACGGGAGTATGTCTGCTGTAGGCAAGTGAAGGTTAGAGGTCGGGATCAGTTTGCGTCTGCATTAGTGTCCAATAGAATACAATCTTTGTAAAATGATACTTTGTATTTATCATGGGCCAATGTGGTTCTATTATTTGTACATTAACTGGTTTTTGTAAATTATCGTTGACTGATTGTATTAACTGAAAATGTTTATTTATGCACGTGGGTTCAAATTTTCTACTGTTTTTCGCGTACATGAGGGTAATAGAAAAACAAGAAAAAAATGTTATACTTAGTTTTGACCGACTGATGTAGTACACCACCCTCACGGGGCATGGACTCGGATATCACCAACGATATCGGGTTCGGGTCACGCGAGAGTGGGTTGTTACATTTAGGTGGTATCAGAGCCCAGCAATACGAATGTATCTAGGCACAGTCTGAAACATAGGTCAAGTTGCATGCATTTGAGTTATGTCGTTGCAGACCGTGGCAACTGATCCCTAGTCTGAGTCGTATGAGTAGAAATCCTACGTGTGTGAACATGTGTCAAGTGCTTAGTGGTAGCATAAGGAGAATGTATCAGAACGTGAGCTATAAAAGTGTATGGATAATTAGGAAGGGGGAAGAAGGAAAAAAATGGATAATGTGATTGATATTGTACGATGGTTAAAAACGCTTGACTGTGACATAAGTATGATTATATTGGTATGGGCTGATTGAGGAAAGAAATGATATCAAAATGAATCCCCTGAGTAAAGTGGCAATATTACGGCGACAGAAAATGAGCATTTCTATAGTATGGTGAGGTCCACTGTGGATATGAGAAAGTAATTAGAGTTGTGACTTGTTGATTCGACGAAATGGGACACAATTGGAAATGAGCAAAACGTATATGGTCCGATTAGGCAGATATGGATTCACTACATTTGTGTTAGTGGATATCATGGATGGTGAAAGCGAGGTTGGAATGAGATCGATATTACACCGAAGGGTTCTACCTTTCAATGAAAGAGTGAGGTGACTATAAGGTTAGGAAGAAGTAGAAATAGTAAGATGAAATTGATAAACTGAAATGGACTCGTGAAACGGGTATGATCTTGAACGCATAAGTTTGGGACCAAAATGGTTATGTGAAGAACTGTGCTAAGAGTTTGTAAATCAGTATAAGAAGATAGTGGGGAAAAAGGAAGACTATAAATTTCTACTGATTGAGCATCGGAAAATTCTGGATTAGTTGAATCTGTCTATATGGAAACAGAAATGGTAAATGAATGGGAAAATAGATAGAGGTACAGTGTATTTGTATCAATGATTTTTATCGTGTTTTCGGTGATGTGCTCCCGAATGTCCTATCAATGGGGATACCCTATCGTGGATTGTTTGAGGAATCAGTAGTAATAATGAGATGCCAATGTATAAGTCAAGTGGATATGACCTTAAAAAGTCAAGCTGGCATATGAATGATGTGATATATGAAAAGAGTTGTCGCATTTAAGTTGATTTATCGTTGGGAGTATATATTGGATAGTAAGTTTATCATGATCAATGAAACTTATGTGAAAAATATACATGGAAATAAAAGATAAAATGATCGGTGAATGATTAAATAAGTGATATTCATAGTTTCTATAGTGTAAGGTTCATGTGGGAGGAAATGAATAATGATTATGGCATAAGTCCTCTATTCGAGGATTGGCACAAACGGGAAGGAGTTTTGTGTAATTCTGAATAGTATAAGTTATTAATTGGTCTCCGGATGAGATGAAATGATTTTTGGTGTTGTGTATATTAAAGTATTACTGTCAAAGAAAGTGTTTAGTGTCCCACAGAACCTTAGTGCAAGGAATGTTCTGATATTTCAAATTATGGCATAAAATTTCTCTTGTTGAGATAGTGAGTATAGTAGAAATTGAGCTTCTTGAAATGGAGATTCTTAAGATACTGCGAATGATTGAAAAGCAATTAGGGAAACTAGTTGATTGATGAATTCGTGAACATTATAAAATGATGGTAACAAGATTAATGGTCATGATGGGAACAAATCGAAAATAAGTATGTCCCAAATCAAAAGTGAAATGGATTTATGTCTCAAGAGGAGACTTAGGCATAATAAGTGAAATATACTACTGAGGTTATATGCATTGTGAGTACAGAAATATAAAGTATCCAAATACGTTAGTGGATTTTCAATTTGAGATGATCCTATTGCAATGTGAAGAGAATAGGTCTCCATATTTGTGATGCAAAAATGGTGAGAGATCTTGAATTGAATTTACGAAAAATAATATCAACCCACAAAGTGAAATACTCAAATAAAGTGGAATTTATGGAGATACAAGTATGAATGAATAGGCATTGGCATAGGTTGATGTAAACTCACAGCAATGGCATGAACAGAGAAACTTAGTAGAGACAAGAAGTCCTAGTGGGACACTAAAAATGTCATGAAGCATTGGTACCTTCATTAAGGAATCACAAATACACTAACTGTGGACTCACTGGAAAATTTGACTGATGTCTGTTAAAGTCAACTATACCCCAATAGAGATTGATGCGAGGTAAACAAATGGATGACTATGATCATAGATGGAATGTGTTTGATAGAGTTGAAAGGTAAAAAGAGCTATATGAATAATTAAGGATCCTAACACTGACAAGAAGCATACCCTTGGAGATTGGGCAGTGTGTGATGAAATGTCAAATGAGACAATATGTTAGAATGGTATAATATGAATTGAGTTGATTTGGATATATGTTATTGGGACTACAATCGAAATTGTTTAAAGCCTTGGAGACCTTGGATTCCTATAAGGTATACATCATGTAACTTGAGAAAAGTTTGGAGTTTGAACGGCATACACAACTGAATATTATACTGATAAAGGTCTAATGTAGTCTCAAATAGTGAATAGACAATTCTGAACTGAACAGAATAAATACAGATATTAGGGTTTCCACTCAAGAAGGCAAAATGTCACGTAGAATATGGAGCAAAAGGAAGTGTCACTAGAACATTGAAGTTTGTAGATAGTGGAACTGGATAGAGGTAAGAAAGGCTAAGAGTTCAAGAGTCAAAATGATGATTCCCATACTGCATCTGGACGTTCGAGTAAAATCGGAAGAACAGTATTGCAAGGAAGAAGCATATGTACCTGAAAAAAGTGATTGAGCAAAGGAATTGGTGAGCAAAGAAATTGAACAATCGAAGCGAGACATTCTCATAGGAATACGCAAAGAGTGAACTTAAGTTACTAATAGGTATAGAACGAAGTGATTATAGGTTTGAATGTTCCACAGGCAAAGTGCTTACGTGTTTTGGACTTCAGAGAATTATGAACTTGGTATATAGTTTTGACTGAATGACCATAGGGCTTATGATGATCACAAAAAGGGATTGCACACGCTTGTAATACACGAAAAAGTGCCTAACAAGAGTCAAATACCAAAATTGAGTCAAGATACTTGTGATGAGTGAAACAAAAGAAAGTGACTTAGGAAAACTAAATGGATTAGAGAAGGTGGAACATGATCGGACAAAAGAAAGAAAGTAAAATGCATGTACGAATAGAGTGCGTGAACACTAAAGACCAGTGAATTGTCATAGGAGAGATAAATTTGAACTAAGAGACAATGAAATCTAACAAATAAATGTGTTAGGTGAATTACCACCGGTAATAGCGGAATGGAGACAAGTGTCACTGTGTTGGTACCAAAGGAAAGTGAGGTGTTGAAAACGAGATAAAAGATTTTTATGTCAGTATCACCTTGACAAGGTGTACTCAAAATTGGCAAAAAGGGTATAAATGGAACATGAATGAGTCTGTATGTTACTGGAGAAATAGGTATTGGATTAATAAAATGTGATAAGTGGATAGGTTCGGAAATAATGATCTAAGTCATAGCATCTGAACTAAAGGTAGTGTCTACTCTGAAATAGTCAAGGAAGATAGTTAAGATAGTGAGATCGCCAACTGATAGCCTTATTGAGTCCGTCTACTGTGATGAGTGATAATGTGATAGCCAAATAAGTGATTGAAAGACTGACTAAGATTGTTTACTGTGATCTTGCGAAAAATGAGTCATTAAGTGACGAGGGGTATAGGACATGTAGGATCGACTGAGAATTTCGAGGACGAAATTTTTGTAAGGATGGGGGAGTTGTAACATCCCACCCTCGATGGGAAGGGTAAAATAGTCATTTGGCTAGGAGTGACCGTGATTAGGACTGATTTGGCATTGTTATGCATACTGGTATTGGTCAACAGTGAATTTGTGCACGTGAAATAACTGTACATGCATTCATGATTATTTCCCAGTAATTAGGCCTAAACAGCATTTTATTGTGGTTAACGTGGTCATTGTGTTTGAAAAATTATTCTGAGTGCGCCATTGTGTGTTTTATATTTTAAGGGAATTTTAGGAATTTTTATGAAATTTTCTGGAGAAAATTCTTGGACCGGAAAAAAATCGGCAAGTGGCGAACCGACTGATTTTCAATACCGAAATTGCTATCAAATGGTACTGGCCTATTGGATATTTTGTGGTAGGGTCGAAATATGGAACCTTAAAAATGGATTGAGAATTTATTTGGTTTTTGGATTTTTTTTTTATCAAATATTTGATTGGTAGTTTGACTTTTCCTTATTTCTTCCTCTAATTGCCAAGTGTCCCACCATTTAATGCATTGTTATCTTTTATATTTCGGCAACTTCAACTTTAAAGAAGGAAAAAGAGCATTTGTTTTTGCTTATATTCTCCTCCATCCGAAAACTCTCCCATCTTCTCCTTCTTTATTGATTTCTTCATTGGCGTTGGTTCCCTCCTTCTTCTTCTACTTTAATGCTTCCCTCATACTTACAAGCTTAGGCCCTCTATCTTCTTTTCATGAGAACCATGCATGAGGATGAAATAGAGAAAGTTGAGGAGTTGGAGAATTGAAGGGGTTGGAAGCTTTGATTAGGTAAGTGTATGGTTTAAGCTTTACTTATGTATTTCATGAATGAATTCATAGTGATTTGCATGGATTAGAAGTGATTGTTCACTAAAGATGATGTATGATGCATAATTATAGTTTGAATTGTTGGATAAAGTTATGCTTGTGTAAGACATGAATGAGGGTTAGTGAATGAACATGGTTTAGATTGTCTTCATGAAAGTTGAAGCCTATCAAGTTAGCTTTCCATTTCCACTGATTTTATAATTTTTCGATTTGTATATTGGGAGATATGAACTGTTAACTATTGACTGATTTTGTGCATTGTGGTGAAACCTAGACTAAGTGAAGGTTTTGTGAACATTCTGATTGGAAGCAATTTTAGAGATTTCCGTGAATTGAATTGGCTTCAGTGATCTTCTGAAAAGGTGTAGAGGAAGCAGTTATCTTGAAAATGGTATATAGCATGCAATTTTTAGATAATAGTATTGAGACTTATGAATTTTCAAAGATTGGACTGAAGTTAGGTCATTGACTAGTAGTCAGGGCAGAAACTGGTATGATAGTTTTGAGCTTGATAGAAATGGAATTGGCTTTGAAGCCCTTCATGAGAAGTGTATTTCTGTGTTTGATCTTTTCATGGGTATAAAGTATGCAATTTTTTGACATTTTTGCAAGGAGCTATGCTATTTGGAAAATTGCTGTTCAGATTGGGTACTTTCAGTGGGCAAAAGATTTGTTGATTTGTTTGACTCATTTAGCAATTGAATTTTCTTTCATGTTAAACATGAAAGTTGTAGAAAACATTGTGATCTTTCTGTGCACATTTATTGTGTAATTTCTGGATGAATATATAAGAAGTTATGGATTTTATAAAATGGTACGCTGTTTTGACAAAATTTTGAACTGTGTTGAGAGGCATTGTGAAGGCAGTAACTTTGAGTGTATTTTTGACACCTTTAGAGGTGAAATTAGTTTTTGTGTCCTTCATGAACATTTTAGATCTTTCTTTTCTCTATGAAATAGACACCAAGTTTGCTCAATTTGGAGTTCGGAGTAAGGAATTATGCCCTGTGGAAGTTGGCATGTCGGAGAAAGTTTTCCAGATCTGTTATGGGACTAAAGTAAGTCGACTTGTATCTTCAGTAAGTCGACTTATTCATATACAGTAGAGTAAGTTGACTTGTATTCTCAGATAAGTCGACTTATATTGACCTTTTTCCATTCTTTTGCTTATAACTTGTCTGTCCGATGTCTGATTGACCTGATTCTTAAGGCATCGGATTCATCGACTATTGAATATCATTTTATCAAAAATTGGGAATATTTGGACGAGAAATTGACGTGAATCCAGGTAATGGTCTTTGATCACTGTTTTATTTATTTTTGGACCTATAGAGGTTTGAATTGAGTACTGTCAGTGCCGTTGGATTTCTAATTGTTAGACGGATTTTTGTGACTGAAAATATTGGATTAAGGCCGGGAATATCATGAACATGCATTGTGCACCTGCAAATTGCTTCATGTGCATTATTCAATAGTTCTGATTAAGCAATTGGTAATGTTTGTATACTGTAACTGTTTTAGAGGTACATTTGGAGCATCGGTCCACTGATGTTACTGAGACCTCCAGGTATTAGCTGGGAAGTACAGGTGAGTGACTGAGATTGATTTCATTCAATTATTATATGTTTAGTGTGGAGAATAATGGAGGGATTAGGATTGCGTTTGTTTCTGACTATGGATTCCGGGCGAAGGGCCCGATGTATAGGGAATCATGACATAGAAGTGTATTCCGTGAACCGAATTGCTTCTACTGTGATCAATTGTGAGATACTGTATTATGATCAATTGTGTTGTACTGTGATCCACTGTGATATACTGTGATCTGCTGGTTATACTGTGATCCATTGCTTGCTACATCTTTGTCTTGTATTTCACCGCCTCTCTTCAAGCGCATCGTTTTATCTTGTTGTTCAATTGAGCTTATACATTGCATGCATCAATTCATAAACTGATGATAACAACAGGTTGTGACGTAGTCGCCATCGACATCGACATCGACTTGAAAAAGAGCCTCGAGCTCGAAGGGAGTCTTACTCCCTAGACGCCAAGCGTCCATTGAACACTGATTACTGCTTAAGCGCTCGGTCACAACACTGTAATAAAACTAAAAAAGTGTCACATGTGCATTGCATACATCTTGGATTGAATAACTGAATACCTGAAATGCCTCTATGACTGTATTATGACTGAATTATTATTGTGACTGTATTCTTATCGTGACTGTATTATTATTGTGGTTGTATTACGACTGTCATATTACGATAAAGTGTTTATATGATGCATGAATTGGGCGTACCATCGATGATGGTTCCTCACTGAGTTCGCAAAAACTCACCAAAATTTTGCATATATTTTTCAGGTCTTGAAGAGTACCCCGTTTGACACGGGAGTATGTCTGCTGTAGGCAAGTGAAGGTTAGAGGTCGGGATCAGTTTGCGTCTGCATTAGTGTCCAATAAAATACAATCTTTGTAAAATGATACTTTGTATTTATCATGGGCCAATTTGGTTATGTTATTTGTACATTAACTGGTTTTTGTAAATTATCGTTGACTGATTATATTAACTGAAAATGTTTATTTATGCACGTGGGTTCAAATTGTCTACTGTTTTCCGCGTACATGAGGGTAATAGAAAAACAAGAAAAAAATGTTATACTTAGTTTTGACCGACTGATGTAGTACACCACCCTCACAGGGCACGAACTCGGATATTACCAACGATATCGGCTTCGAGTCACGCGAGAGTGGGGTGTTACATCTGTACTGCCATAGAAGTCTACAACCCCCTGCTTACGCAGCAAATCATATCTCCTCTCCCGTCTCACGGGGACTCTAGGAAGTAACTCCTCAGATCGAGGCATAGAGGATTCTCTACTTGCTCCGACCAATCCTTGGTCAGCTGGTTGTTCGACCTGATCACCTAAGGCGGATGACCTAGAACAAAACAAAAATTTCGATCAATTTCTGCATTTCTGTAAAATTTACACCTAAATATTTGACTAATCCCAACAGATGCAAAATCATGCTCTGATACCACCTAATGTAGCGCCCTCTTACCGTAGAGTACCCACCGGAACACCCGTAGGTCATTCCGGTACATATCCTACAATAAGAAAGCACTACAGACAAACAACTCTAAACTCCACATGGCATCACAATAATAAAACAATAATATGAAATTGAAACTTTTTAAAACCAAACTGTGTTCCATTTCATTTCATCAAACTCAGTAATTTATTCAACTGTTAGTGTTCTCAGTCTGTACATCACTCTGAACACTTAACCCAAAAATACTATATACAACAAGACAAAGATAGCAGTCCTAACTAGGTCATCTCAAAAGAAATCCCAGCTGACCGATCTTTGAGCCATAGCCTCTCTCGCCAAACTGATCTACGCGGCTCTACAGTCTCTCAGGAGCTATCAGTCTACTCTCGATCCTGAAAAATAGGTTGCAATTTTGGGTGAGTTTGCGAACTCAATGAAGAACCATCATCGATGGTTCGCCCAATTCATGCATCACATAAACAAACTATAGAGTCAATCCAATAAAACAGGAAGAAGAAACACATCACAATTGTCTCAGGCACTTTTGCCTTATTCCAGTTCAAGTATTCAGTCAGTTAAATATGTATGCAATGCATATGTGACACTTTTCCAGTTTATTCCAATGTTGTGACCGAGCGCTTAACAGTATATAGTATGCAGTAGACGCATCTAGGGAGTAGGAGAGCCCTTTTCCCTTCGAGCTCGAGGCTCTTTTTCAGTATCAGTGGCGACTCTAGTCACAACTGTTATTATCCATTTATACCTTTGTGTATGAAATGCATATGCCTAATTTAACAGTCAATGTATCACAATCAGTCAATGTAATACAATCAGGTCACATCTGAGGTAAGGCAATTAATCAAAGTATATCACAGTAATAGCAAACAATTCACAATTTGCACATCAAAACACTTCTATGTCAGATCTTCCAATTCATCGGACCATCTGTCCGGAATCCAGTCAGAAACAAACGCAACCACTAATCCCACCATTATTCCCCACATTAGACATATAATAATTGAGCGAAAACCATCTCAGTCACTCACCTATTACTTTCGAGCTATGCCGGGAAGTCTCTGCAACGTCGGTGGATCGACGCTCCAAATGTGCCTCTATAATGATCAGAGAACAAACCCATTACTAATTGTTGAATCGGAATGATTTAATGATGCACATGTAGCAATTAAAAAGTGTACAATGCATGTTCATGATATTCTCGACCCTAAAACCATAATTTTCAATCACAAAAATCCGTATAAAAAGTAGAAATCTTACATAACTGAAATTACTCAATTCGGACCTCTATAGGTCCAAAACTAAATAAAACAGTGATCAAAGAACCAATACCCAGACACACGTAAATTTTCCGTCCAAAAATTCCCAAAAGAACACAAAAATCAAATAAAACAATTAATATATATATATATATATATATATATATATATATGTTGCCCCTATTTCCTTCTCTTTTTCCTATTTTCAAACTGAAATTCAACACCAATAACTCTTTGTACACAATTCAGAAAATTACAAACCATATCTCGTTGGAAAGATCATGAAAACCTCTACAAGTTTCATGAAGACCATAAAAATCAATTTCACCCCTAAGGGTGTCAAAAATCCAATCGAAGCTACTGCCTAGTCAATGCCTCTCAAAACAGTGAAGGATTTTGCAAAATCCATAACTTTCCATTTCCTTAGTCCAAAATTACACAATAAATTTGCACAGAAAAATCACAATGTTTTCTACAACCTTAATGAACAACATGAAATCAAATTCACTTGCTAAATAGGTCAAACAATTCAACAAAGAATCTGCCCACTGAAATTCCCCAATCTGGACAGCAAATTTTAAAACAGCATAGCTCCTTGCAAAAATGTCAAAAAAATCACTACCTTATATCAATGGAAAGATAAGATCTCATACTTCAATTTTAATAAAGGACTCAGAATTCAATTCCATCATTAACAAGCTCAAAACTCTCATGTAAGTGACTGTCCTGATCAACAGTCAATGCCCTAATTCAGATTCAGTTTTTGCAAATTCATTACTCCCAAATCTGATATCCAAAAATAGCATATTATATGCCATTTTCAAGATAATTGTTTCCTATACAAATTTCCAGAAGATCACTTGAGCCAATTCAAATCACAAAAACCTCTAAATTTGCTTCTAATCACAATACTCACAAAACCTACACTTATGGCTAGGTTCCAACATAATGCACATAAACAACCAACATTCACAGGTCATAACTCACAATATACATATCAAAAAATTGCAAAATGAGTGGAAATGGAAATATAACATGATAGGCTTAAAATTTAATGCAGACCATTTTCACCAATTCCTTCTAAATTAATCTAGAAAAATCATCAAAAGTTTAGGTCATCTCATTCGGTTACTGTTCACAGTCCACAACAGTAACTTTACAAGCCAAAATTCAACCTCTTAAGGCTACAATTAGACAACACCTATTTCACAAGAAATCTTATCCAATCAACTAAAGTTTCATTTGGTCCAAACCTCACCTCATTTTCATAACTACACAATTATTTATGATCAAAACATTGCAATAGGTTCAAAATCAATTTTTCGGCTTTCATCTTCAACTTAAATCCTATCACTTCTAATACCAATTCCACATGCATAAGCATCCTAATCACACAAGAATTGGGCCAATAGGTCATCAAGACCTTCACTTCAACATAGATCCATAATTTTCAGCATCCATCATAAATTAATTGCCTTTAAGTCTTAACCATTTAACATTACTAAAACCACTTCAAAATACACAATTCCCACACTAATCATCATAACCTCATCAATTCTTCCACAAACATGCCCAACAAATCAAACCATAGATTTCATGACATTAATGCATCATAAATCATAGATAATGACCAATACATACCAATCAATGCATCTAACAACCAATTTATTCATTAAATGCATAAATGACAGCTTAAAACAAAAACTTACCAAATCAAGCTTTCAACTTCAATCTCTTCAATTCTTTAATTAATACTCTAACTCAACAACTTCTCCACTCTCTTCTAACACCATGCATGTGTATCATCATCATGAAAAGAAAATAGCTTGGATGCATGCAAGGCTCTTAAGGGTGGAAGAAGTAACACTTAAAGAAAGAGAGAAATGATGGAGAAGTAACATGAAGAGGGTTTTCGGATGGGTTGAATAAAAAGCAAGAACTTGATCTTTTCATGCTTTAAATAAAGCAACACCGAGAGAGGAAGCAAGTAAGTATAAGACAAAAACAATAAATCCTTAGGACACTTGGCATTTTTCTAAAAAACAACAAAATAAGGAAAAGACAAAATATGTAATAGGATTTCCTTAATTTGACCCATTCAATTCCAATGGTCCTAATTTCAAATCCAAAATAATATACTCACTATTGTAGTGCCATTGGGTAGAAACTTTTGATACCGAAAATTCGCCACTTGGCGATTTTTCCGGTCTGGGAATCTTCTCTGGAAAAGTCCAGAAAAATTTCTAAAAATCCCTTAAAATATAAAGCACACAAAGAATCACTCAAATTAATTTTTCAAACTCAATTACCACGTTATCCACAACAAAATTTCATTAGGCACAAATATCGAGAATGTCATGAATGCATGTATAGTTATTTTCATGTGCACAAATTTCACTGTTCACAAATACCAGTATGCATGAACAATCCTAATTAATCCCAGTCACTCTCATCCTATGACAAATTACTATTCTACCCTTCCCATAGGGGGTGCGCTGTTACAGAGATGACCTGCTATCCCATCTAACAATATAGTCTATCAGGTGTACTAGACTATGTTATTAAACATATTACGGATCCAGTTACTTTTACAGAAGTTATTTTTGGACCGAATGCAGATATGTGGTGGGATGCGATGAATGATGAGATGCAAGCCATGAAGCATAGTAAGGTCTAGGAGCTAGTTGATTTCCATCAGGAATTGTAAGCTTGTCAGTTGTAAATAAAGTTTGAGACCTAAAGGATTTCAGGATAAAGTTTAACGGTTTATGGGCTTGCACAACTGCATAAGGGAAAAAAGGCTGGCTTTGTGTTTCCTTTTCTCTCGTATCCTCATAGGATATATTTTGAGTGATAAAAGCAATTGAAGCTTATGATGATATAGAGTTACACCAGATGGCTGTCAAAACCATCTTCCTGAGTAAAAACCTTTATGAAGTGGTCTATACGGTACAATCTGTAGGATCCCAGGATCCGGACAGTATTCACATGGTTTGCGAGTTATGCAGATCAATATATAGGCTACAATAAACCTCCTGAAGGTGATACCTTACAATTGGTGAGGTTATGGTCTCTTTCGGTTTCATGGAAATAAAGTCAAAGGATGCCTGTACTATGTAGTTAAAGGGAGAAAGTTTATCTTTCTATCACTGCATGAGGATCGTAAATTGTTCACATTAAGTCACTTGATCATATTGTACAAGGATAAATAGCTTTTGGTCAAGAACCTTGACATGAGGACGTTAGTATAACATTTGTTGTCCTAGGTATTTGGATTCACCAGGGCATATCTCAACACTCAATAGATCTCTCAAAGAATGCATACATTAAATATGTGTTACAAGGGTTTAATACGGTTGACAGTAAACCTGTCGTAACACCTGTCTCTCACAGTGAGAGATAATCTCTGGTACAGTACCCAAAGAATAAAGTGAAGAGAGAGATTATGAGGAATGTTCCGTATTTTAGTACGGTGGATAGCTAATGTATGCTTGGCTATGTACTAGATACGATATTGCAATCACTGTTTGACTGTTTGGTCTATATCTGGTTAATCCAGTTATAGACTTTTGGAATACAGTCTAATGAATATTGAGATACTTGAAGGGCTTAAGGATTATATATAGACATATGGAAAAATCAACGGACTAAACCTCGTAGGGAATTCAAATTTAAAGTTAGTTATGTGTTCGGATGATCGAAAGTTCACTTAAGGTTATAGTTCAAATTTGCAGATGGTATAATGTCGTAGAAGTGTGTCATAGAGACACGAGTAACTTCCTCGACTAAGCATGCAGAGTGCATGTTAAGGGGCTGCTTCGCAGACGGTTTAACTAAGAAATTTGATTTTTGAGTGGTCTGTGGTCCATTTAGTGGCTAGACGCATCTGGTTTTACTGTGACATTCGTCTTACAGTTTTGTTTAATGACAACAAAGAATATCAAAGGGTCATAGCAGTAAAAGATCAATTATTTGGTCATAAAGGTGTTGACATGAAAAGTGAAATTAAGGTTTGGAGCATTTAAGGACTGAGGAATTGCGAGTCGATCCTTTAACTAAAGGACTTCACCCACTTATGTTTATAACACAAGTATACAGTATGGGTGTTTTGATGTCGTTATGCACTGCCTATTAGGGGATCGTTATGTTTGTTCCATGTACATTCGTACAATTTAAAGTATTATGATAGTATGATGGTTCATTGTTAAAGATGATCATCATTTATCCTCAGCATTGTGTGTCATCATACATTGCCATAGTATGTATGAAAGTCTTAAGATTTATGTCAATCTTAAGCATTTGAAGATCATTGGGTATATATACAGATTGACCTTGTGCCTTTATCATTTAGACGCATACATTTTAACATAGATATCTATAAAGTTTTACATGACATAGGGGGATATAAGTTCCATAAAGGTTCTCTAATGCAGTTTAGCATTCAGTTGGAGAACATAAATGTTTTCTCTAATGCTATTTAACATTTGGTGAGAGAAAACATGATTTCTCTAATGCAGTTTACCATAAAGCTGGAAAAATTGAGACCTACAAACGAAGATGATACAATTAGATCATAAAGGTATCATCGTAGTTTGCCACACTTTATTTTCACATTCATGTTCGTGAGGTATTAGGTATTCGTGATTGTATTAGATCTGTGTCACACAGGACACATGCATTTGATGCTTTTCAATACCGAAAGCCTTGCGGGACAAAATGATTGACTTTCGTTATCTTTGAATCAAATGTTTTATGTTTAAAACTTAGTCGACTATACAGTTGCATGGCTTAACCAGGTTTTTAAATTTTTTTAAAACTAGAATTTACTGCAATTAATGCTAGTCCAAAGGAGAGATTGTAAGACATTTTGTCCATGTCTCATAAAGTTGGACTAACATTAATTGCAATTTTGGTTTTTAAACAAATTACCAGTTAAGTTACGTCATTTGATCTAGATAAAGATAATAAAGTGGCCCAAAAAATGATCTAGATTAATGGGTTGAAATTTGGGTAGAAAATGGGTCCCAATTAGTGTGGATCGGGTCCATATCGGCCTTGTGATGGGGAAGCCCGATATGGAAGCTATATAAAGGTAAGATCTCCTACAGTTACTCAATAGAACGTTCACGAGCATAAGGATTCTTGACCCGTTAGGGAAGCTCAGAACTTGTGAGACTTGTAGAAAGGCCTTGCCCGTGAATCGGTGAGCACTTTCCACTAAAGGCTTCGGGAGATTCGGAGTCGTTTGAAGCTCAGAATCGGCATTGGAATCAGAGATGGAACCGAAATCCATGTATTCCGGATTACCTTCATTTTTTATCCTTTCATGTAGATCTAAGGTGCGTAATAAAGCTCCCACTACGTACTGACAAGCCAATTTAGACACTTAAAATCCTATTATATCCATCAAGTTTTTAACACAAAAATAATTAAATTTATTTTACAAAAATATAATATATATTATGCGAATCCATTAATGCAAGATTTGTATATTTCCCAATAAAAAATAAGAGTCTTGACATTAAGGAAATTACAAGCATTCCCAATAACGCTCAGGTTGAACCCCACTTGGATCCTAAGAGCAACTGTAAGCTTGAAACTGAGCCTTAAGGCTTACAACTCATTACTAAAATAGAAATCATGAATTCATTGGTTACGTAACGAGGGAAAAATTGTAGTTAATTGTAAAATCCCGTTACTGCTAGCAAGGGTATTCTGATAAATTGGGACGGACTGATAGGTTTCATTGCATTCACTAATTGATTATGTTACTGGCCTCTAATTATAGAGGAACAGGTTTATTGCATATGCACTTATTCATAGGTACATGCATTCATGATTTTCCAGCATTTTAATTGTGAGTATGAATTGATTGGATTGGGAACTGGAAATTGACTGGATCGTGATTAATTGAGAAATTAGGAGTAATTGGGCTTGAATGACTGATCTGGAATAATTTAAGAGTGATTGGCTATTGATGGTGACTTATAAGAAAATTTTGGAAAATTCGGGAGAAAATGTCCAGACTGGAAATTTTCGAGCGACAGACCTATTGACTGTATAGTACTGAAAGAATTGTCCAATGGCAATGGAAAAATTAGAGTTATACTGTTAGGAAATAAAAATGTTGAGCCATTGAAATTTAGAGACTGAAAATTGAACTGATTTGGAGACCTATGTCTATAAATAGCTTAGATTGGAAATTGAGGATTTTCTTAAGGCAAAAAGCTAGCTTCTTCTCTTCCTCCTCCCACGGTGAACGTCGATCCCTTTCGTTGGTAAGAGATCTCGACTATTTCTTGTGGTTTTCCTCTTATTATGTATGGCTAACTTGATTCTTGTGGAGGATGAAGGTTGAGAAGATTAGTGAGTGGTTAATCGTGGATTTTGAAGGATTTTAGGGTTTACGGTGATTTTGATAGATTTGTGGATTTGAGCTTGATTGGTAAGTATTTATGGCTTTAAAGTTGTTATTAATGGTTTCTGATGCATTTATGGCATTTATTATGGTTGATTTGGGTAGTTGAGAGTGTTAATGGAGGTTTTCGAGTGAGAAATGGACGAAAAACGATCGGAGAAGACGGTGGCGCGACCAAGCGTCATGACGTCTGGCGCGACCTCGCCATGACCTTGTAATTAAGTGCTTTCATTGCGGCGAGCAATGAGCCATGGCGGCGCGTATGGTTTCACGCCGCGGCGAACATTTTTGCCTACGTCGCGGCGAGCCGCGAAGAGGATGCACACCGCGGTGAGCGTCCTTCACACCGCGGGGAGCGACCTTCTGTGCGTCGCGACGAAGGCCGCAAGGTCGCGGCGAGGGACATTTCTGATTGGATTAATTTTTAGTTTATTGGACATAACTTATGGTATAGATCTCCGATTGAGGTGATTCTTGATTCATTATGAACTAGGAAAAGAGGTCTACAAATGAGGATAATTATTGAAGTTAGAATTTAATTTAAGTGGTATTGATTTATAGAGAATAAGGTCAATTATGGTTAATAGTGTGACCTAAGTATTGAATTGGGACAATTGGAGTTTTAATTGGCATTTTCAATAGAGGTTTTGACCCAATGGATAGGGAATTGCTATAAGGAGTATGAATTGAGAAAATTGAACTGGATTTTAGGATTGAATCAATTATTGTCGATCAATTGAGCGAAGAGTTAGAATTGAGCCTAAAAGTTCCAAATTGAGCTTTAGCGCCGAAAATCGTGAACATGCATTGTACATAATTTCATCGAGACATATGCATCACTAAATTATTTAATTGAGCATCAGGTAATGGGACTGTATTTAAATGTTATAGAGGCGTCGTTGGATCGTCATTCCACAGATATTGTTGGAACTTCCAGGCAGTAGCTCGGAAGTAACAGGTGAGTAACCTAGTTGGTTTCTCAAATTCCTGATTGTTTAAATGCTCAATGTGAATTACTTGCCAACGTGAAATTGCATGATTACTGAAATGTACATGATCAAATGGCATGCTTTTACTGTATTGGATTGGACTACTGCATGATACTGAGAAATGCAATACTGGGCTTTATAGCCATACAACAATTATCGAACATCGCATCACATGCATAAATGCATGATCGATAATGGATATGTGACCCAAGTTGCTATTATCATCGAAAAGAGCCTCGAGCTCAAACCTTTGATCTTGACCGGACTCGAGCCCGGGGAGAAATCTCGACGCGTCCCCATCGAACACCGATGAGCACTTGGGCACAACATGAATAACGGAAAAGAGTCTCATATGCATTGTATACACTTGACTGATTGAATTGCGACACTTACTGAATTATGTGATGATGTGAGAGATTGCAAATTGTTACATGCTATTGTAAATTGTTAATTGATACTGCAAACTGCTATAGGTTACTGTAAATTGTTATACACTAATTGTATCTTACTGTGCCGTGCTGTATGCAATCTGCGTAATGCATGATTTGAGTGAACCATCGATGATGGTTTCTCACTGAGTTCGCAAACTCACCCAAAATTGCATCTAATTTTTCAGGATCGATAGAGTAGACTCTAGCTCGAGATAGTCTTTTCTGCCGTCTGGCGTCTTTGTGAGAAGCGATAGCACACAATGTCGGTCACCGGGTTGGACTTTTGAGGATGACTTAGGATAGATGCTTGTATCAGTTTCCTTTTTGGTTTTGTTTAGGGGACATATAGACTTGTCTATTCTGATATTGGATGACTGTATCAAGATTATTTTTGGATTTTAAAAGTTACTGATTACTGATATATTATGGTTTTAATTATTGCGATGCCATGTGGATTATTAGCGGAAATTTTCTGGTAGTGCACCTTTATCGTGGGATACGTGTCGGAGCGACCTTCGGGCGTCCCGATGTGTACCCTACGGTGAGGGGGCGCTACATTAATTATTTGAATTCATCTTTACTAGTTGAAAGATTAACAAAATCATTGACTTGGTCAAAGATAATGGTAAGAGAATTTATTAACACTAGGATCTTAAAAAAGGTGCCTTTTTTTTTTTACTTTAAGAAATCATAGGTCTCTTTAATAAGACCTACTCTTCTTCATAGCAACTCTCCTTGTTCATGTTTCAGTCTATTACTAAGGCTTATTAGGTCCATCAACTCTAGTAATATAGAGTGTTATCTAAAGAGCATCATCTTTAGCAAAGCTCCTAGTCTTGAAGGTTTGACTACTTTCTTTTTCAAAAAAGCCTGTAGCCTAGTTAGAAATCAAACTATCAATATATAATCGGAGATCTTTAACTCTAGTAAACTTCTCTAGAAATTAAATAAAACTCAAATTTCTCTGTCTCTCAAAAAGCTTAACCTTAATTCTCTCAAAAAATTTCAAATTTCTCTACCTTTTAAAAAGCTTAACCTTAATTCTCTCATAGATTTTGTGCCAATATCCTCACCATAATACAATTTACAAAATTGTTTCCAAAATCTTAGCCATCCGACTAAAGTTTTTATTAAACTTTACGAGCTATAATTATTAAGGAGCCTATATTAAAGGAACGAATATAGGTGACAACATTCTTGCCAATATTTGTTCAAATGAAACCAAATGAAGTATTATGTTAATAAATTTGTTAGAAAATTTATTTTCATAAGGCATTTTACTTAATTAGTTTGGATTTCATATTACAATCTTTCAGGACTTTTAGTTTTCACCTTAAATTCATCAATTGGATTGAATGATGTATCATAACTACTTCATTCACAGTTGTGATAAAAGGGAAACCATATACGATAATCAAATGTGGGAAGAGAGTATGATAAGTTGATCCTTCCTTTTCTAAATAAGTGATTTTTACCTATATTTTATTGATGGTCTTTTTACAAGACTAACGTCACAGATTATTAATTGAGCTTCTAAAATGAAATTTTTAAAAGGAAAGAGACCTCATCCTCTTGAAGGTTACTCTCAACTAGTTTATATATTCCCCTTAAAGAGAAATGAATATTAGGATACTTATCAAAATAAAAAAGTCTAGACATCAGGATCTTCTTCTACAACTCTCTCTTTTGGACCAAATAAATCGCTTTTTTTCCAACTTTGATAATAAGCTTTTCATTATTAGCATAGATAAAAGATGGTGGCTTGAGCATTAAGCATGGATAGTCGATAGTGTTAGAGAAGTAAGTGTATTCTAGGAAGGAACGCAACTAGTTTCCACTGCTAGAAAAGAAGTTGATCAAGTGAAAATTTAGATGTATAAGCTAATATGAAGCTAACATTATGACCACTCTACATTTGTTCAATTGAGTTTACAAGACTTTATGTAGACAGTTTTGATAGATGGTTTTCCTATGAGACATCTAATCTATTTATCAATTAGGTTTGATTTAATCTCTTAAGGAATCATTCCTAAGTTCGTAATTCAAGTTTTCACTCCCTCAACAGCTTTAATTTTTAAAAGATTATAAGGAAAGATGCCTAAATAAGACCGAAACCACAATGAACTTAAATAAAATGTGTTCTAACAATATAAAGTTATGTAATATAAAAGGATAAAAACATACTTCTCCTTAAATATAAGAGATAATAAATTCAAAACTGTTTAATCTTCTCGGGTTTCTTAATTCAATTTTAAACTTTTAAAATTTCTAGTTTGGTGAAAAACCTTAAGAGACTTGTACAACTTAGTTTAAAGTATTATCTTCATTAGTTTTATAATTTTAATAACGAATGGAATCTTATCTTACATTTAGTGGATATCTCACATTATATACAAAAAATAACAAAGGCAATATTTTGAATTGGGTTGGACAGACTTTGAAAGATTAGTCACTTAATTGAAATTTGTAAGAGGTTAGACACTAAATTAAAAAAATTAAAAGCTTAGGAATTTTTGAATTTGTTTTCCTAAAATATAGCATTTATATTGGGTTACAAATTTTTTAAAATTTTTATATAATTTTATAGAAAATGAATTTAATCCTAAGTCTGAGTAAGTGTTGTCAACTTTTCTTTCGCTATACCTAATATAAAACGGTAAAACTTCACTCATCTTTCATCTATGACTAAAAGGCTAAACCAAAACTTTTAATTATACTCTTACTAAAAAATAATTCATTTAATTTTTAAATGGTAGAGAAAGCACCACCCTTGATATACTTAGATCTTCTGGCTTTATCAACAAGACTTACTGACATCGCATGCACTCAAATTATAGATAAAATTAAGAGAAGAATAGGCTCCTGGGTGAATAAATTCTTATCGTTTACAAGGAAATTCTAACTTATCAAATTTCTTCTTAACTTATCAAATTCTAACTTATCTATTGGAGCTCATATATATTCCTTTCCAAAGGGGTCATCAAGGTAATAGAAAGTACATTCAAAGACTTCTTATGGAATTAATCAATGAGAGTTAAAGGAAGTGTAAAAATTAAAAGGACTAACATTTTCTACCCAAAAGACAAAGGACTCAATATTACTTCTGTTATATTAAAGCGATTATGGTGGATTATCAAAAATAGAAAATTTTTATGGCTAAGGTGGATCCATTCCTATTTTCTTAAAGTGTAAAGCATCTGGGTTGTATGTATGTCTGCAAGTAATATATATTTTCTGAATGAATTACTGCATCTAAGAAATCTTGTACAGGACTATATGACTTGCACCATTGGCAATGGAAAGTTAATTTTCCTAGGGTTTGATAATTAGACGGGCGAAGGAACTCTTATCTATACACAACAACTGCACAGACCTCCTATTGATCTCCCTCTGCATACCAAAATGGAATCCTTTATAAATGGTGATAGTTGGCATTTTCCAAGGAACCTCAAACACTTGCAACCTTCATATCCTCCCTCACTTAATCAACATATGTTCTACTGGTTTAACAGGCCTACCCACCTCCTATCAAATAAACTCATAAGGGACCTATTACGACTTAGTTACTTAAACATCAATACCCATTGTCCCTTCTTTTTTACTCAAGAAGAAACATGAGATCATCTATTTTTCACGTGTGAGAGGACTCATTGGGTTTGGAGAGCTATTCAACTGAGTTGCCAATGACCTAATCAATTTACTACTTTCTTCAGTGTTGTCCAGTGTCTAGCTACTCAAAGAACTCCCATGAAGTTACCCCATATCGTAGCTATTAGTATGTGTGTTCAAACCATATGGAAAGAATGGAATGTTAGGAGGTTTGAAGTCAGTCGAAACATATAGATATTCTCATCTCTGAAACTCTTAACAGCATCAAATAGCTCAGTTTTTAAGCTAAATCCTTGGCAGGTTGAACCTTCTTTAGTTATTAATATAGTGTTCTCCTTATGTGTGTTTGATTAGTTTAAAAACATTACACTTCCCTGGCGTTAAAGGGTATCTCCTAGACAATGTTGTAAGCTTTGTTTTCATTCTTTATTAATACCCTTTCTTCTTTCCTTTTACAAGAAAGAAAAGAAGTTATCACTAAAATTCTGCTTTTAGCCTTTCGACAATCATTCCAAATGGTCATACTTTCAAATTCCATTTAATATAAGTACATGCACGTTTATATCTTCTACCCCGCCTTAATATCAATTTGAATCTTTTTTTAATTTTAATATCCATTCATTAAATAATTTTACTAGAAAATATCATATTAGACACTAAAAAGGACGGATATTTTTCATGCTTTCAATATTTTAAGAAGCATACAATTTTCAAATTTTTAAGATGAAAGTTTGTATAATATATGTTAACACGATAAGATGAATCGTGTACAAAATTTTCATAAATTCATTAAACCTCTTGCAGTTATTTTGAAAATTGTTAGCCTAAATTTGCAAAAATATTTATAAGATTTAAACCTCAAACAAAAATTGAAAAATAAAATAAAATATGAATTAATGTGCAATTTATTATAATAAGATTGTTAAGATTACAATTTTGACATTTATGCTTTTGACTATTTCAATACTAAAATGAAAGTTAAATCTTGTTTATAATATCATTAGTTTCAAATAAAAATGTTTTAAAATTTAAGGGTTTCAAAATAATTAAAATAATAAATCATCCATTTTTTTCATTTTTGAAATTATTAAAAATATAGTAGTGAATGGTGCAATAATTGTTTCATGACGCATTGCAAGTAGTGTCTTCTTCTAGTTAATCTATTATCGTTTTGATTTTCTTTCTGATATAATTGTTTCATGACGCATTTCAATATTTGCTTATTGAACAATCAACGCACCCCGCCCTAAATAAAAAATTGATGATAACTTCAATATTAAATTCAAGAGGATAAATTATCTGTCCGTAGTTCTCCAGGGAAATATATTCGTATCCTTCGATTTTGTTGCGCTGGACCACCGCAACACTCAAAAACGAATAAAAGTCATTGGTGCTTGTAGTTCGTGGCATTGAATTGGAATTCAACTTTTATTCCGAAAATGGAAT
Source organism: Erythroxylum novogranatense (assembly GCA_029891385.1). NCBI lineage: Eukaryota > Viridiplantae > Streptophyta > Magnoliopsida > Malpighiales > Erythroxylaceae > Erythroxylum > Erythroxylum novogranatense. The sequence goes on along the minus strand of CM057233.1, from coordinate 32,381,713 downwards.
GCGCTTTGCCAATGGTGCCTTTGCTTCAAAGAATCTGGATCCAACTTTTATTGTACTGCCCACTTTAAACCATCAACGTAAAAGTTCCAATTTAGAAAAAAATTAAAAAACCAAGGAAAATATTTTGAAACCACTGTGGAGAACAACGATAATACTAGAGATTAATACTAGAGATCTTTTAATTCAATTCCATCAATGCAAGATTTTGTACATTTCAAATGATATCAATATTTCTTATACTTAATTAATTTGTATAATTTAGGATAAATGATATTTTAAATCTAAAGGCTTATTTAGTTTTGTAATAATAATTAGTTTAAAAGGTGCATGTATTATGAAATAAATAAAACATATTTTATTAAATTTTTGTTAAATAATTAAAGGAATGCCTCTCAAAATAAAATCCACACCTTTTTACTTAGCCATTTAAGAAATTACATTTGTAATAATAAAATCACTTAACATTCAATTAATTGATATGGCCACATGAACAAGAAAATACTACCGTTTATCCTCTTGTAAGACCAATCATCAACATCTTTAATGTTTTGTTGTTGTTTTTGTCTAAGAATTAGATTTCTTGTTATAACTGATAAGTCAAAATTTTGTAGATGATCTTGGAATGATTTAGATTCAATTTGACTTATTTTTGCTTGGAATTGAAGTTTTATTAAATTAATTCGCTCACATTTTGATTTTGTACTTGATAGGTACAATCAGTTGATTTTGGAAAAAAAAAGGGGCATAACTTCCTTTGGGGATGCCAGATCAAAGCCAATCTAAGATGATTGAAAGGAGAATTTCGAGCCCTACAACTTCCGAGAAGACTCCTAGAAGAAATGATGACAAATGGACGGTCAAAGGCGTGGAAGTGTTGAAATGAGTCGTGTCCGTTTAACAGACATCAACTAGAAAGAAGGCATTTCAGACCCAAGAAGGTCCGTTAAACGGACACACATGTCCGTTTAACGGACATCAACTGGCAAGAAGGCATTTTAGACCTGAGAAGGTCCGTTAAACGGACACACAAGTCCGTTTAACGAACAAGAGCGGCCAGCAGACCCCTATTTCGGAAAGTCAGTTTTTTTGGAGTGTGTGAACTATAAACATCAACTGTTTATACCTAAAAGGGTGGGGTTGAACGAAAACAGGAAGATAACTACTTCTGGAGGCACAACAAAAAGGAAAAGAAAGGGGATTTTTGGGAGGAACCCAAAAGATTTGAAGTTTTTATGCTTGTTCCTCTGTTGCTTTCTCTCTCTACCCTTTCTAAATGTTGAGCATTCTTGTATGTATGTATTTTGTTGAAATGTGCAGGAACTAAACCTCATTTAGGGTGAGGGATGTAGCCTATTGGAAGGGAGCTTTGTATGATATGGATGATTGAATGTTTTTAATGAAAATTTCTGGGCTATATTCATCTTCCTTGAACTTCATTATTGTTTCTATGCTTGATCTCCATAGATGTTTGTTTAGGAATCATTGGGTATGTTGAAGAGTTAACCATGATTCATGCTTAGGAAGGTGAACATCTTAGGTTTAAAGTTAGAAATAACCTAAGCTAGGGTGAGAACTTAAAGTGGCTTATACTTAATGGATTTGGTTAGAGAATTATCACATTGAGAAATGGATGTTTCTAGCTGAATACTCCATTGTACCTTGAGAAAGGATATGGGTATAATAGTGCTACAGTTTTTTTAGCCTACATTCAATCGAATTCATATTGTTCGAATACATCTTTCAATTGGTGAACCCCTCTCCCTATTTCCAAATCAGTAATTAGATCCTTTCTCTGTTTGTCTTGTTTTTAGTTACTCGTAATTGGTCAATCAAAACCTACTCTATCCATTTTTAGTAATTTTTGCAGATGATAACATACAATAATTAGATTTAATTTGACTGGTAAAGGAATTGGTCCTTGAGGGAGACGACTTTAGAATATTCGTTGTGTGAATACTATGACTATTTTGTGCACTTGCAGAAAAAATAGACCAAGTTTTTGGCGCCGTTGTCGGGGACCTCTTTATTTATCGTCTCTTTAAGTCTAGATATTTGTGTTATCTGTTTGTTTATCAATTGAATATTTCTCCCCTGCTGGATTGTGAACCTTACTTTGTTGGTTTCAGGAGTTACATGCACTTAAGGAACTTGCGTAGCGTGACTGACGAACCATTGATAGAATTCAATCCTGAAATTGAACAAACGTGCAGGAGGAACAACTCTCAAAGGAGGAAAGAAATGGCAAACAACAATCAATTTTCATAATTGCATGAAGAACCTGAGTTAGGAAATGAGCAATTCAACGGGGGAAATCAAGCTGAGTCGGTTGTGGTCAATCCCGCGGTGAGAAGGATTAGGGATTACCAAATGCCTTTTATTGCAGGAAATCCATCGTGTATTAGGTTGACTGATGCTGCGCCGAATTATGAGTTTAAGCAAATCCACTTGTCTATGTTGCCACAATTTAATGGGATGCCTAGTGAAGATGCGCTAGCATTTATGAGAGATTTCTATGCAACAGTCCAAACGCTACCATTGTATGGATTGACAGAGGATGACTTGAGGCTAAGGTGTTTCCCTTATTGCATGAAGGGGTTGGCAAGAAATTGGTTGTTGAGTTTAGAAGTGGATTCTATTGATACCTAGGAGAAGGTAATGGAGACATTTATGATGAAGTGGTACCCAGCCCACAAGACTCTTAAACTCCGCAAAATGATACATTGGTTTTTGCAAAAAGACGGAGAAAAGTTTCGTGAGGCTTGGGAACGGTTTAATGATCTCCTAAATCAATGTCCACATCATGGCTTCGATATGTATTCATTGACTCAGTTCTTCTACTATGGGCTTTCTGACCACAATCAGACTTTGGTGGATTTGAATGCTGGGGGTAATATAAGTGACTTGAGTTCTTAAGAATTGTGAAATATTTTCAAAAAAGTTGCTGAAAATTCACATTGCAAGCTAACTCGAAGCAAAGCGGTAACTTTGAACGAAGTAGGATCCAATTCAGACTTGGCATTTCAAGTTATAGAGATTAATAAGAAGTTGAATTTGTTGATGAATGATAATAAGTCCAGTCGCGACCCATGCACTTTGTGCGGAAGGTTTGGGCACTCAGCGGCAGGTTGTATGAATATCGAGACAGCTTTTACTGAAGAAGAGGTGAGCTATGTGAACAGCAGTAGGCAGGGGCAGAGGTTAGATCCCTTTTCGAGCACCTACAATGAAGGTTGGAAATTTCACTCGAATTTATCTTGGAAGAATAAAGGAGCATCAAAACCAATGAGGCCACCAAGGTTCCCGCCACCAACCAAGCAACAATTTTCGGGGCCATCATCTTCCGCTCCTCAAAAATTCCCTTCTCCATGGGAGAAAAAGGTAGACCGGCTTGAGGATATATTCACCCAGCTTTTGGGTAAGATGGATCAGAATACTCAAGCCAGCTCTCAAGCAATGAATAGAATGGAGTAGAATATTCAATCAAATCAAGTTGCAATTAGAAATTTGGAAGTACAAATTAACCAAGAAGCAAGAGAGGTCGGGGAAAGAGGAAAGGGAAAGCTGCTTAGTAACACTAAAATAAACCCAAAACAAGATTGTATGGTAGTTTTTCTGAGGAGCGGTAAGATAATTGAAGGTGCAGTTTCGAAGAAGAAGGGGATTCAAGATATAGAGGAAGAAAAGATAGAGGAAGGAGGGGAGCCTAAGGAATCACCACCAAGGAAGGAATCGTCATCGGGGTCGGACCTTACATTTGTACCACCTATTTCGTACCCTCAAAGAGTAAGGAAGAGGAATGATGAGTCCGAGTTCCAGAAATTCCCAGACTTGTTCAAGAAAATTCATATTAATATCCCTCTTACGAAAGCGTTAGCGGAGATGCCTGCATACACCAAGTTTTTAAAGGAGATTATCTCTAATAAAAAGAAGTTGGACAATTTCGCTACAGTAGCATTAACCGAAGAGTGTAGTTCGATTCTATAAAATAATCTACCTCCCAAGTTAAAAGATCGAGGGAGTTTCACTATACCTTGTCATTTTGGTGATTCTAATATTTTCCAAAGTCTATATGACCTTAGTTCAAGCATCAATCTTATTCCTTTGTCTTTGTGTAACAGGTTGGGAACTGGTGAACTTAAACCGACCACAATTTCACTGCAGCTTGTCGACAGATCAATTCGATACTCGATTGGGATAGTTGAGGACTTATTGGTAAAAGTTGGTAAACTTATAATTCCTGCTAATTTTGTTGTGCTTGAGATGGAGTTTGACTTGCAGGTTCCCATAATTTTGGGAAGACCATTCTTAGCCACGGGAGGAGCCTTAATTGATGTCACAGAAGGTAAGTTAACTCTGCGGGTAGGTGATGAGAGAGAGGAGTTTAATATTTTCAAAGTGTTGAAGGGTCCCTCTTTTGATGAAGTTACTTACCGAATTGACGTAATTAATTCCTGCGTGAATGAATCTGCTCCCCAATTACTGAGTGAGGATGTGTTGGAAGTATGCTTAACCTTAGGAATAGAACCCATGGAATTAGATGATGAATTAGTAGAATGTGTTTACAAGTTGCAAGGTAATGGCTTTAGTCATAGACCTCAAATTAAAGAATTGGGCCCTCCAAAGCCCAAGCTATTGCCTTCCACACTCAGCCCACCAAAACCCGAGCTTAAACAACTTCCAACCCATTTGAGATATGTATTCTTGGGAGAAGCAAACACTTTTCCAGTCATTATCTCTGCCTCTTTGGACTCCTCTCAAGATGAGAAATTGTTAAGAATTTTGCGTGAACATTAATTGGCCATTGCGTGGAATATTGCTGACATAAAGGGGATTAGCCCTTCTATTTGTGTCCACAGGATTTTGATGGAGGAAGACCATAAACCTAGGGTGGAAAGTCAACGAAGACTCAATCCTAATATGAAGGAGGTTGTGCCAGCTGAAGTTTTCAAATTACTCGATGCAGGAATTATTTATCCCATTTCTGATAGCCCTTGGACAAGTCCAGTGCAGGTAGTACTAAAGAAGGGTGGCATAACTATGATGTCGAATGAAAGGAATGAAATGATTTCTACTACGGTGGTGACGGGATGGAGAGTATGTATCGATTATAGGAAGGTGAATGCAGCTACTAGGAAGGATCACTTCCCTCTTCCTTTTGTTCATCAAATGCTGGAGAGATTAGCGGGGCATGAGTACTATTGTTTTTAGAATGGTTATCTGGCTATAACCAAATCCCGATTGCCCGGAGGATCAAGAGAAAACCATATTTACTTGCCCCTATGGCATATTTGCCTACCGTAGGATGCCCTTTGGATTATGCAATGCTCCTGTCACGTTCCAACGCTGCATGATGACAATATTCTTCGATATGGTGGAAAACATCATTGAGGTATTTATGGATTATTTTTTTGTTTTTGGGTCATTCTTTGACGCGTGTCTGTTCAATCTAGAACAGCTGCTGCAGAGATGCGAGGATACCAATTTGATGCTCAACTGGGAAAAGTGTCATTTTATGGTACAAGAAGGAATCGTCCTCGGCCATAAGATCTCCAACAAGAGGATTGAAGTAGACCCGGCAAAGATCGAAGTTATTAATAAATTGCCGCCCCCTACTTCAGTCAGGGCAATGCGAAGCTTTCTAGGGCATGTCGGGTTCTATCGCTGGTTCATAAAGGATTTATCAAAAATCTCTCGACCACTATGTGCCTTGTTGCAAAAAGATACCCCTTTTGAGTTTACTGATGAGTGCCTTGTTGTGTTTGACAGGTTGAAGAAAGAACTGACGTCAGCTCCTATAATGAACGCACCGGATTGGAACCTCCCGTTCCAATTGATGTGCGATGCTAGCGACTTTGTACTAGGAGCTATTCTAGGGCAAAGATAGGATAAGAAATTACATGAATTCAACTTGGAGATACGAGACAAGAAAGGATCAGAGAACGTAGTGGCAGACCATTTGTCACAGCTGGAACGGGAGGGCAAGTGTGTGGAAGAACAGATCAACGATGCATTTCGTGATGAAAATCTATGGGCAGTAAATGATAATCTCCCGTAGTTTGTAGACTATGTCAATTTCCTAGTAACTGATATTGTACCTTCGGATTACTCGTACCATAGGTGAAAGAAATTCTTCGCAGAAGTAAGACACTACTTTTAGGAAGATCCTTTGTTATTTTGAAGATGCGACGACGGAGTAATCAGGAGGTGTGTACCCGAAGAAGAAATGAGAGCGATTCTATTTCACTATCAAGCCTCCTTGTATGGAGGACACCATGGGGCCAATAAAACAACAACAAAAGTTTTACAATCTGGACTCTACTGGCCGATTCTTTTCAAGGATGCTAGAACCTTTGTCTTGACGTGCGATAAATTCCAAAGGACAAGCAATATCAGTAGGAGGCATGAGATGCCCCAATCTGGAATTCAAGAGGTAGAGCTTTTTGATGTATAGGGCTTGGACTTTATGGGACCATTTCCAAAATCATGTGGAAATGAGTATATCCTCGTGGCTTTGGACTACGTATCTAAGTGGGTGGAAGCTGTAGCATTGTCAAATAATACCGGAGCAAGTGTAGTCAAATTCATCAACAAGTATATATTCTCTTGGTTTGGTGTCCCAAGGGCCATAATCAGTGATAATGGGGTGCACTTTCAGAATCACCAATTTAAGTCCCTACTATCAAAATATGGTTGTCACTTCAGATTTGGAACTACCTACCACCCCCAAACCAGTGGGTAAGTGGAGGTTTCTAACCGGGAAATCAAGTAAATTTTAGAAAAGACAATTAATACCTACAGGAAGGACTGGGCATTAAAAATCGATGACACTCTTTGAGCATACAGAATTGCTTATAAAATCCATTAGGGATGTCACCTTACTGGATCGTTTTTGGAAAATCTTGCCATCTCCCGGTTGAAGTTGAACACAAGGCATTGTGGGCAATCCGGAAGTTAAATTTTGTCCTCAAGGCAGCAGGGTAGAAGAGATTACTGGAAATGAATGAGATGAATGAATTTCTCCTTGATGCTTTTGAGAATGCCCGGATTTATAAGGAAAGAACCAAAGCTTTCCATGACAAACGTATACCGTGGAGGGAATTCAAACCGACCAAAAGGTGTTGTTGTTCAACTCTAGACTTAAACTGTTTTTGGGAAAATTGAGTTCGAGACGGTTGGGCCCATTTGTGATCACAAAGACATATCCTCATGGAGAAGTAGAAATCAAGAGAGAAGACCAAGAGCCCTTTGTGGTAAATGGGCAAAGACTAAAGCACTATTTTGAGGGAGAAACGGTGGGCTGCATCCTCACCGTTACATTTCAAGGCTGATGATCCAGTGATCGAGTCCAGCTGGGGATATTAAATTTAGCGCTGGTTGGGAGGTAACCTAACATTTTTACCTTCTCTTTTTGTTGCATTTTTTTATTAATTGTGTTGTGTTCTTAATTATCTGGTGGTTTAACCATTTATTTCACTAAATTCTCTTTGTATGTTGAAAGATGAACTTTCCTGGACATTTTCAAGTGGTATGAAAGAGAGAGGGGTCGAAACATTCAGAAATCGCGAGTTGAGATTCAATTTAACATGGGAAAGTAGGTACGTGACTTTGTACTTCCATATAATGCTTTTTCCCCACTGTGCACATGAGCTTAGGTAATCTCATAAGGGAAGGAACGAATAAAGGGAAGAGTGGGGTTGAATTTGAAAAAAATATGTGTGTCCGTTAAACGGACATACGTGTCCGTTTAATGGACACGAATCACCCTCTATTTACACATTGACCCGTAGCTGTTCGTTAAACGGACACGACATCTTTAGCAGGATAGACTGACCCATAGCTGTTCGTTAAACGGGCACAAAAGTCCGCTTAACGAACACAAGGTTTTTGAACCCTCAGTTTCACCCGTAGCTGTCAAGTCCGTTTAACGGACATCATCTGTGTTTAATCTTCGAAACCCTATTCTTTTCCTGCATTATTCCTTCCTCTTCCTCATAATGCCATCACTATTTCTCTCTCCCTCTTTCTGAACGACGACACCCTCTGCCTTCATATCCGACCACCACGTCTCACCCTCTTCGTATTCGTGACCCATCTTCTTCCCATCATCATTCCTCAGCTCTACCTCGCCTTCACTTGAGAAGCAGGCAATAAGGCAAGGCACGCAGGGCTGAGAGACTCGTGGGGAAATCACTGTAGAATCGCTCCATTGACACCTTCTGAAGCTCAGTTGCTAGGCCTTTGATTGGGTAAGAGATAATCGCTAACTTTAGGGTTCTTGATTTCTTTGTTGATTGGTTTTTGGATCTCCCAATATTGTTTTGCACCTGAATTGTGGCAATTAACTTTGCATAATTAGGGTTTTTGGTTGGGGAAGGTGTATAATTGGACTGGGTACTGGTTTTAGCTGTGGAATGGTAGTTTTGGAGATTTGAGGAAATTTGTGGTACTGATGATTTATTGAGTTTGACTTGTGGGGATTATTGTGAATTGAGTTATTTCATTGCCTAGGTAACGTTTGCTATAGGTGGAGAGTAAATCATGTCAAGGTTCAAGCAGATAGCAAGAAACAATGCAGGGCAATCCTCTCGGTCGATGAGGGAGAAAAATTTGGTGCAGGAGGAACCGACCCCCGAACCAACAATTTTCATCAATGAGCAATGTGAGGCCTGGTACCTTAAAAAGCGAAACAACAAGTTTGTCATTAAGGTATCCGTGGCCGACCTAATCGATGAAAAGCATAGGGTGCATGCCAACCTGGATAAGTTCCATTGGGGCAAATTATTGACCCTCAAAAGTGCTTACTACCTCGAGGCCGTCACGCAATTTTATGCAAACCTGAGTGCAGTGACGGGCAAACAACCACCGGTACTCACCTCACGCGTGAATGGAAAAAAAGTGGTGATAATTGAAGAGCTGATCTGTAGCCACCTGGAGTTACCCATGGAAGGCAATGTCCCATACTTCGATAAGCGAAACCACTGCCCTTGGGATGAGGCTTGGAGTAAGGACGATGCTATGGATCGCCTTGGGGTTTGTAAGGTTTGAAGTCCATCCGATCAACGTTATTTTGTACATTGCAAGCACTTGGACATCACACCGAGATTGATTGCCTATGTGCTAGCTCACAATGTGATACCCAAGGCTAGTGATTCCGGGTTTCTTAGAAATGAAGACCTGTTTATTCTGGATAAAATGTTTTTCTTTGACGACCAATTTTAGGGCATCGTGGCAGCCAAGCTAATGATGACTGCAATGTGGCAAGTGGTCCACCACAAAGTCGACACCAAGGCTTTTTTCTTCCCGATGCTTATAAATCAGCTATTCCATAAGCTGCATCTTATCAAACGGGATGAACTGGTCGCTCTTACGGATGAGGTGGATGTGATCATTGCGGAGAAGATGCGGGAGTTTGAGTTTGATGACAATGCTCCTCATGGGTGGCGGCAACTGGATGGTAACATTCATGCCCTCCAGACAAACATGGCCGAGATTGCCGCTTCACAGAGACGACTCGAAGCCATGATGAAGACCTTCATCGAGGCACATCCAACACCACCACCAGATCATTAGAAATTAGGATTTAATGTTTTTTTTCTTTTGCATTGTGCATTGTAGTTAGAGCTTACTTTATTTTGCCCATGGCCCTTTGTGCCATTAACCTTACTTTAATTTTAATTTCTTCTTCCTCCATTTTTGTTGTTGTTAAATGGATTAAATTTTTCAGGGTACTACTACCTCACCACGACACTCTTCAGGGAGTTCCTTTATCTCTGCTTTAATTGTTCTCAATTCCACTTTTAGCCTTGCTTATGTTTATGTCATTGAAGACAATGTCACTTTTAAGTGTGGGGGATTTGAATTTGAATCTGGATTTGAATTTCAATCTAATGCAATTTTAACTTTCATTCAATACTTGTCGAATGATAACATCTTTTACGTCTAATCGTCACCATACATTTTTTTTAGTTTACTGCATTATGGTTGAGGTTGGCTTGGGTGGAATACATAATATGATTAATGTGGATGGCATGTCTTGTATCAATGGGGGCATAATGTCATATTGATTGAATGATTGTGCTTTGAAATAAGGAAACATAACCAAGTGAGCTATATTGAGCCTAAAGGATTGCACTCAATCTTATTTTCTTGTGAGTGATATAATTTTCTCTTCCATGGTGGCTCACTTCTAGAACTTGCATCTCATCTCTTCAAGGTTACATAATCATGTTATGGTATGTCTTAGAAATGATAAAAGGCATTAGGAATGAGCTTGAGCCAAATAGCTAACCCTTGTTATATATCAATCCCCTAGTGAACCCTTTGAGCCTGTGATGGTAATTGAGCCATATTCGTTGAAAACTCATTATCCCAAAGCACCTTGAACAGAGAAAAACAAATTTACCCTTGTTCAATGGTTAGGAGAGCTATCAAAGTTGTGCATTCACTACCTCTTTGGCTAGAAATACAAAGGAAGAAGTGTGGGGGAAATCAGGTTTGATACAAAGGAAGAAGTGTGGGGGAAAGCTATGTTCAAAAATAAATAAATAAATTTGGGGTTCAAGGAAAAAGGATGGGAGTCTTCCAAAAGCGAAACGTGCACAATTCAGACTCCACGGTAAAGTAATGGCAAATCGGAAAAATAGTGTTGGTTGAGTCCCACAATCTAATGTAAAGGTAGGAATGCTTAAGTTGGCTCTACTAACTGTTGAACATTTGAATTTCTATCCCTTTATTCATAACCTACTTCACCCATGGCCCCATTACAACCTAAGATTTAAAGACCTTTTTGATCCATGGACATGCCATAGATGGAAGTAGTGGAGAAGTAGATCAAATGCAAGCTTATGGTAAGTGACATGCATGAGAAGATGATTGAGAGTAACCCTAAACACTTTTTGGTGCAAACTTGAACATTGCATGAGAGACTGCATTCTGATTGATTGAAGCATTATGAAATTTCATTGTTACTAGAGTGAGATCAAAATTATGAGGTATTATGTAATCTTTTCCAAATCCAATTTTTGTTTTTAATGCAGTTGACTTATTGGAATGAACTTTGGTGATGATTAGGTGTAAAATGATGACAAAGAAATGTTTTTGGGTATCATTAGTTTTAAGTAAACCCTCAGGAGACGATAACTCCTCCATTATGGACATATAGTGGTTTAAAGGCTTGTGATAGAAGTCTTGTTAGTTGCTTGGGGACAAGCAATAATTCAAGTGTGGGGGAATTTTGATAAGTCAAAATTTTGTAGATGATCTTGGAATGATTTAGATTCAATTTGACTTATTTTTGCTTGGAATTGAAGTTTTATTAAATTAAATCGCTCACATTTTGATTTTGTACTTGATAGGTACAATCAGTTGATTTTGGGAGAAAAAGGGCATAACTTCCTTTGGGGATGCCAGATCAAAGCCAATCTAAGATGATTGAAAGGAGAATTCCGAGCCCTATAACTTCCGAGAAGACTCCTAGAAGCAATGATGACAAATGTGAAGTGAATCACACGTTAATATATTGAACAATAATATGATCAAGATACACAAGAAGGGGGGTTGAATTGTGATAAGCTTTTCGTTAATCCCTTTAGAAATTACTTGTTCTTTCAAAAACTTATCGTAAATCAATTCGTAACTAGTTTAAAAAACTTTGTTAATTTTGAAAACTACGATATAAGTAATATGAGAGTAGAAAGAAAAAACACAGCAATTTATCCTGGTTCACCCTTTAAACCGTGGGCTACGTCCGATCCTCGAGATATCCTTCGAGATTTCACTATTCTGAACTGCTTACAAGTATTCTTTCGACTAAGCCTCTCAAGGTCTCTTTACAAAGAAGTATTCTTTTACTCTTAGCCTCTTGAAAGCTATCTGTAACACTTTCTAATTGAAAGAATAGTAAAGAGCTTATTCTGATAGAAATGCTCTTAACACTGCTCACTCAAATATCGTTCACAATTTTCTCTCGGATAATCTGAAAATCAAAAGTTGAATATTCAAGGTTTCATGAAGTTTTTCTTCTTCAATCTCGACTCTTATTTATAGTCGGGTTCTTCAACTGCTTCTTGAATATCTCTTCTTGAATCTTGAAAAAACGGTTATTCAGTTTGACTCAGAACTAACTCAAATGATGTTTCTTTCTTCCGTCGATATTTTGTATCGGCTTTTTCTCTTGTAAAGCTTTCATCCTTTTCTCTTGTAAAGCTTTAAATACCTTTTCTCTTGTAAAGCTTTAAATGCGCTTTTAAGCTTCACTGATTCTTACTTCGCTGATTTTCTCCTTCATTGTTTTTTACTTCTCATCGTCCATCTACTTTTCATTTGTATATTTCTCTTTGTTTGTCATCAAAATTATTTAATCGTGAAGTCTGGTTTGACTTAACATTCTCCCCTTTTGATGATAACAAATATTGTGAAATAGAGATATATGAAAGGTATCAAATATCTGAAGTATGAATAAATCAAAATAACTTCGCTTTCAAAATTTCTTACGCTTTTCCTTTCAAATTGATTCTCCTTCTCATTCTTCCTTCTCCCCTATTTGTTATTAATCAAAAATTATTTCCCAAACTGTTTCACCAACTTTTTCAAAGATCTTCTTAATCTTCTTCATATCCTTATCAAGTTTCTGAACTTGTTTCTTTAAAGTCAATGATTCAGCTGCAGTCGAGGATTCTGTCTCAACAATTTGTCTGTCAAAAACAGCAACTATTGTTGTATAAGCTTCCACGTTTGAGACATGTGGTTCAATAATTTGTAGGAGAGGCGGAGGAACATATACAGCTTGATCAGGAATATCAAGATCATAGGAATCAAGTATACGTTAAAATGTGCTTCCAAGCCAAGGCATAGCTTCTGCAACTGAGTTGATCTCCCACAGAGGTTGATTTTGCAGAATGTTCTGTAAAATACTATAAGAGCATTTTATGTTGCCAATCAGAAGAGAACTATACTGACCCTTTCTGATAGTGTCTCCCTGTGGATCATCTGCTGTAGCCTTAGTTTGGCTTGTTCCTGGATCTTGATAAATGCAGATATAACTTCCACTTCTTTTCTCTTCACATGCTTCATCAATCAATTGCACTGCTTCTGCAATCTGATCAGAAGTCATGTCATCCAAAACTGGTTCTGGTTGAACTTTCAGCTTCAGTTTCTCTTCACACTTGCGTTCAACAAAATTTGGTGGTTGTAAATCAGGTACCACCTTGATTCTTGATCTTGTCGATGATTGGATAAAAAGTAAGACACTCTCCAACTGGCTCTGGTGGATATGGTTCTCTTCAACTCTCTTGATTGATCATAGAAATTTTGTAACCCCTATCCAACAGATGTAGAATCTTTATCAAATTCAACCGATTTGAAGAAGGCTTTCACAAATCTATTTGGTTTGTCTCGGATGATGACAGATTTGGTCTTCTTCTCCTCTATGACAACCAATCAGGTTCCCAACTTTCTCTTTGAAAAGTTAAATATTTGGATGGAACATTAGTCATCACACTCAAGACTTTTTGAGTAACCTTTTGTCCCATAACATGTGTAGCAATTTGCTTGCGAATAAGTGAAGACTGAAAAGTAGTAGAAACTACTTCTTCAAAAATTGGATTATCAAGGACATTGTGAGTATCCTTAAGATTACGATAATTGACTTCCATATTTACTTCAGCAATATCAACCGTATCAACAATAGACTTTTCTGTAGTATCAACAACAGTCTTTTCTTGCCTTACCTTCTTAGACTTTGTTTCTGTTGTTGGACTTCCTTCTTTTGTCGTACTCATTTTCTTTCCCCTTGGTGACTTTTTAGGTTCGTTTTTTCTTTTCGTTCTTCTTTCCTTTTCCTCCACTTCCTTGAGGCGAGTTTCAATCTTTTCAAGGATTGGCGTCAGCGACTTTGTAGCTTTGATCTTTGCGATTCGAATGCTTTGATTGACTTGATTCTCTGGATTGGTAGCTTCTTTACATTGCAGTTTTCACTCTGGGTGACCTTCTTGCTTGCTTTGGAATGTCACTCAAGAGTGGTTCCTTTACGCTTCAAGTCACCGATTCAAAAATTGAACACTTCTCGACTTTGATTCACGAGAATGTGATCCTGTTTCCTTCATAGAAGACTTCTTGATATCGCTCCCCTCAATTGTTGCTTTGCTTGGCGATTCTGCTCCTTTTACGTCGAAAATCTCGGACCCATTTAGCAATAGATGTTGAATCTATATAGCTTTTAATGATATCTTCTGTCTAATTCCCCGATCCAATCGATGCCGATTCTCTGAACACTCTTGTCAACAACATCCCATAAGGACAAGTGTTTGTATCCTTTATTGATTTTACCATGTCTTGATAAATCAAATATGGTAAATCTATTGGGTGATGATTCGAAGATGAAGAATACATTGTTCATCCAGGTAGTGACACGATGTCGTGACCTATTCTCGGTAAAACACGATCACATAGAACCGCGAGCAATACCCTTGCCTTTGGTACCAGCCAAGAGGCTCTCCTTTCAGTTGGGTTATTTTGACCATAAAGTTGACAACTAACTTCATCTTCGTTCATCTTAAGCTTAGTCATCCATTTTGCAATATTAGTGAGTTGAACTCCATCCATCGGACATTCGGTGACTTTCTTGATGAAATCGCCGTTCTTATAACAGTGTGTGTCTACATACGACACGATTGTATCGTCTCTCGACTTAGTATTCTTCCGAACTCATAAACTTCTTGGAGATAGACTTCATCTCGTACTTGAAAGAAGTTTCTCCAACCTCGCCGCTATTATCTCCTATTTATATCCATCTGTTCTTTTCTTAGTTCTTGAAGTTTACCAATCTTCCCAAGCCCGATCTGGATCAACTCGCAAAATGGGCTTGACATTCATCTTGCTGATTCTGATTGAGTAGGAACTTGCTTGAAGAAATTTTCAGAGAGATTTAAGAGAACTAGCTATTTCTGAATTCGGTAGAAATCCCAAAAATTAGTTTTAGGAAATTTATAGCGAATTCTAGAACTATTGTACTTCTCGATGATCTGACAGCTTTTTCCCTCTAAAACTTTTTCTTGTGAAAGAAGTTTTATATCTGAAACAAATCTAACGCCGTTAACTCCACCATTCCACCGTCTTGTCTTTATAAAAACCGGATGAATGGTGCATTAACTCCTCCGTCTGTCTGTTTTGTCTTTATGAGAAACCAGATGAATGGTCATTAACTCCTCCGCTCGTCTGCCTCTTGTCTTTATGAAAACCGGATGAATGGTCCGTTAACTCCTCCGTCTGTCTGTTTTGTCTTTATGAGAAACCGGATGAATGGTCCGTTTAACTCCTCCGTCATGCTCTGCCTTGTTTTTATGAAAACCAGGATGAGTGGTCCGTAACCATCACCATATTGAGGTTACGTCGATTTCTTTAAGCGATCTTCACTTAGTGGTTTTGTGAAGATATCCGCCCACCGATATTCGTTTCTGAATTGTAGGTAGACGACTTTCTTACGAACGTAATCTCTCAAGAAATGATGTCGACTTCTATGTGCTTTACCCTTGAATGTTGAATTGGATTCTTTGACAAGTCGATGGCGCCGTGTTGTCGCAATATATTGGAATCTCTTCCTCTTGTATTGAGTAGTCCTCTAATTGATACTTGATCCACAATATTTGTGAACAACAACTTCATGCGATATATATTCAACTTTCGGCGATTGATAATGCAATCGAGCTTTGTCTCTTGCTTGACCATGACACGTGTTTGGTCGAAAGTGACAGCCACCACTCGTGCTCTTCCTTTCGATCCTATCACCGGCATAGTCCGCATCGTAATATCCATTCAACCTGAAATTTTTACCTTTCTCATACATTAAGCAAAGATCAGTAGTACCTGCGAGATATCTCAAAATTCGTTTTACAGCAATATAATGAGATTCTCTAGGATCGGCTTGAAACCTTGCACACAAGCATACACTGAATAGAATGTCAGGTCTACTTGTTGTAAGATAAAGCAAAGAACCAATCATCCCTCTAAATAGGGTTTGATCCACCTTCTTACCACTTTCGTCTTTTGACAACAAGTTTGAAGGATGCATCGGGGTAGACATATATTTAACATTGCACATATCAAACTTAGACAACAATTCTTTAAGATATTTTTGTTGATGGATAAAAATCTTATCCTCAGTTTGCTTTACTTGCAATCCAAGAAAGAATTTTAACTCACCCATCATGCTCATCTCAAATTCATTTTTCATCAGATTTTCAAAACTCATGCATAACCTTCTTGAAGTTGCACCAAAAATAATATCATCAACATAAATTTGCACAATAATGAAATCATTATTCAAGTTCTTCCTAAAAAGAGTTTTGTCTACTTTACCTCTAGTAAATCCATTTTTTATAAGAAATGAACTCAGACGATCATACCATGCTCTAGGGGCTGTTTGATCCATATAAGGCTTTATGAAGTCTGTAGACATGATCTGGATACTTTATGTCCTCAAATCCGGGAGGTTGCTTAACATAGACTTCTTCATCAATAAAACCATTCAGAAATGCACTTTTTACATCCATCTGAAAAAGCTTTATGTCATAGGAAACCGCATATGCAAGCGATCCTTATTGCTTCAAGTCTTGCTCTTGGAGCATATGTCTCATTGTAGTCTATTCCTTCTTCTGATTATAGCCTTGTGCTACTAATCTTGCCTTATTCGACTTACTTTTCCCGATTCGTCTAGTTTATTTTGAATACCCATCTAGTACCAATAATGGATTTCTTTTCGGTTTAGGATTTAAGGACGGACTTTATTTCTGAAATTGATTCAACTCCTCTTGCATAGCTAGTATCCATGCTTCATCTTTTAGAGCTTCATCAATCTTCTTAGGTTCTACTTGGATATAAATGCCACGTTGGCTTCTCTTACGAACTTGGACCTTGTTCAACACCTTCGAGGTTTCTCCAATAATTGACTCTTTAGGATGAGAACTTTTGTATCTCGATCTTTCTTTAACTCCAAATTCTTGAAATGTCTTTCTTTTAGTCATATAGTGTTTCGATGAAGATACTTCTTTGTACTCAAATCAAAGGCACTATAACATCATTATCTGATTCCTCTTCCTTATTGGGTTGAGAGCTATCATCGAACTTGACATGAATAGTTTCTTCAATAGTTTTGAGGTGAGGTTGTAGACTCTAAATGCCTTTGAGGTGAGAGAATAACCTAGAAATATTCTGAAAGTGTCTTTACATCAAACTTGTCCGAACTTCCTTTGTGTTCGAGAATAGTGCACTTGCAACCGAAAGGATGGAAATAAGAAATGTTTGGTTTCCTTCCATTCCACAACTCATAGGAGTTTTCTTGATATTGGTCGCAGAACACTCTATTCGAATATGGCATCTTTGATTGATGACTTCTTCCCAGAAATATTTAGGAAGATTCATCTCGCACAGCATTGTTCTTGCCATCTCTTGAATCGTCCTATTCTTCCTTTCAACAACTCCATTCTGCTGCGGAGTCCTTGGGGCAGAGAAGTTATGGAAAATTCCATTTTCTTCGCAGAATACTCTAAATTTCTCATTCTCGAATTCTCCACCATGATCACTCCTTTTTCATTCTGTAATCTCATGGAAAGGTTTCTAAAGCACTTGAAAGACTCATCTTTATGTGCCAGAAAAAGTATCCAACAAAACCTTATAAAATCATCAACAATGACAAGTCCATACTTCTTTCCACCAAGACTTATTGTCCTTGTTGGACCAAATAAATCCATATGTAACAACTCTAGTGGTCTAGATGAAGTTACGAAATGTTTTGAAGAGAAAGAGGTTTTAACTTGTTTCCCTTTCTGACAACTTTCACAAAAGAAATCTTTGTCAAAACAAATTTGTGGCAAACCTTTTACCAAATCATGTTTCAAAAGTTTTGAAATATGTTTAAAACTGACATTACCTAGTTTTTTATGCCAGATCAGTCTTTCTTCTTCAGTAGATAAAACACATGAAATATTTTGAGACTGAAAATCGTCTAAATCAATTTTGTAAAGATTGTTTCGTCTTTCGGCCGAAAAGAAGATAGAACCATCTTTGTTTCTGACTTCACAAAAGTTTTGGTTGAATATAACTTCAAAACCAGAATCACATAATTGACTAATACTTATCAAGTTATGCTTTAGACCATCAACTAGAAGTACGTTGTTAATGCATGCATGGGAATTCTTACCAATCTTACCAATCCCGATTATCTTGCCCTGCTTGTTGTCTCCAAAAGTTATCGAACCTCCTTTCTTGTACTGAAGATCTAGGAACATAGACCTTTTTCCCGTCATGTGACGCGAGCATCCACTGTCCAAATACCAATGGTGCTTGCTGACTCTTCCAAAGAAGGATTTCTGTAGGAGATATTATCTTATTTTTAGGTACCCAGATTCTCTTGGGTCCTTTAGGGTTAGTATGGTGTAATGAATGATAATAAGAAGTAGAATGAAAACGTTGATGACCTTTTGAAAACTCCGATTGATATTTTTCTTATCTTTTGAACAATTGATTTCACGTAATCTTTGGGACTTATTTTAGTAAACCCTAATCCAGTTTTATCACTTTCGGATGTCTGCATTTTCCTAGCATTTCATTCATCTTTTTGTACTATCTCAGTAAATTTAGCTAGATCAATCGAGAGATTATTGATTCTCGCTTCAAGCTGTTTAATCTCTTCTGATCTATCTATAACTTTGTTGTTATTCAGTTCCTCAACTTGCTTTCTCGGACTTATATTCTCACTCTATCTCATGAGTATGTTTGAGGTTTTCTACATATTTCTTCTTCAACAGCTTGTACTATTTCAGAATAGCATGAGAATCCTCTAACAATTCTGAGTATGCATCTTGTATATTATTATAGCTAGAAGTTACCTCTTCATCACTTTCTTCTTCAGCTACCAGACATATGTTAGCATGTTCTGACGCTTCTGAGCTTGTATCTGATTCTGATGAATCCAGATCCTCCCACGTTGCCCTCATGCTTTTCTTGTTATCCCTACTCTTTTTGGGTTGTCTTTTCAACATTAGACACTCGGACTTGTAATGTCCCGGCTTATTGCATTCATAACATGTAATAGATGCTTTCTCGATTTTTCCATCGTCTTTGCCGCTATTCCTTCTGAATGTTGAATTTCCTTTGGACTTCTTTTTCCACATTCTTCTTATCTTTCTTGAAATGAAAGATAGCTCATCGTCTTCATTACTTGATTGATTCGACTTCTTTGGAATCATCATCCTTTGATTCTTCAATCTTTAATGCCTTTGATGTATTCCTCTTTGTCTTTTCTTCTGGATTTTGTGATTTTTTGACCGCTTTGGCGCTTATGGACTTCTCTTTCTTGGGCTTATCTTACGCATCAAGCTCTACTTCATGTATCTTCATGATCCAAGCAATTCATCAAGCTTTAATGCGCTTAAGTCTTTGGCTTCTTGTCAATGATTACTTTGGGTCTCCATCTTTTGGCGCACTCCTCAAAATCTTTCGAACATGGTCTTGATTGTTGTACGTTCTTCCAAGAGCTTTTAGCCCATTAACAATTGTTTGAAATCTTCGAACATTTGATCAATGGTCTCTTCTTCTTTCATTTTGAACAACTCGTCTTGATGCACCGTAATGCTTATCTTGGACTCCTTGACTTGATTTGTTCCTTCATGTGCAATTGATAATGTATCCCACATTTCTTTGGCAGTGTAGCATCCATGAACTTTGCCATACTCGCTTCGCTCAATGCACAACTCGAAAAATTTAGCGCTTGGAGTTTAGTTGAAATCTTGCTTTACTTCACCGTGTCCATCTTTCTCGTGGAATTGGATTTTATCATCATCTTCGGTGTGTATGGTCCGTTCTTGATGATGTCCTAAAGGTCAATGTGAGTAGATTCGATAAACAATCTCATCCGGTCCTTCCAATAGTGGTAGTCTTCACCATTGAATCTTTGGAGGTCTAGTGATTGAAGCTCCTTGACAATATACATGTGTGATTCCACCATTTTCTTTAATTCACACTTTTAAAGTGATTCTTGAACACCGAACTCGATACCAATTGAAGTGAAACACACGTTAATATATTGAAAAATAATATGATCAAGATACACAAGAAGGGGGGGTTAAATTGTGATAAGCTTTTCGTTAATCCCTTTAGAAATTACTTGTTCTTTCAAAAACTTATCGTAAATCAATTAGTAACTAGTTTAAAAACTTTGTTAATTTTGAAAACTACGATATAAGTAATATGAGAGTAGAAAGAAAAACACAACAATTTATCTGGTTCACCCCAAACCGTGGGCTACGCCCGATCCTCGAGATATCCTTTTGAGATTTCACTATTTACAACTGCTTACAAGTATTCTTTCGATTGAGCCTCTCGTGTCTCTTTACAGCAAGTATTCTTTACTCTTAGCCTCTTGGGCTATCTGTAACACTTTCTAATTGAAAGAATAGTAAAGAGCTTGTTACAATAGAAATGCTCTTAACACTGCTTCACTCGAAATATCGTTCACAATTTTCTCTCGATAATCTGAAAATCAAAAGTTGAATATTCAAGGTTTCATGAATTTTTCTTCTTCAATCTCGACTCTTATTTATAGTCGGGTTCTTCAACTATTTCTTGAATATCTTCTTGAATCTTGAAAGAAACGGTTATTCAGTTTGACTCAGAACTAACTCAAACCGATGTTTCTTTCTTCCGTCGATATTTTGTATCACCGCTTTTCTCTTATAAAGCTTTAAATGCCTTTTCTCTTGTAAAGCTTTAAATGCCTTTTAACCATTGATTCTTACTTGACTGATTTTTCTCCTTCAAATTTTTTTACTTCTCATGCGTCCATCTACTTTTCATTTGTATATTTCTCTTTGTTTGTCATCAAAATTATTTAATACGTGAAGTCTGGTTTGACTTAACAAAATGGACGGTCAAATGCGTGGAAGTTCTGAAATGGGCCATGTCCGTTAAACGGACACACATGTCCATTTAACAGACATCAACTGGCAAGAATGCATTTCAGACCCAAGAAGGTCCGTTAAACGGACACATATACCGTTTAACAGACATCAACTGACAAAAAGGCATTTCAGACCCCAGAAGGTCCGCTAAACAGACACACAAGTCCGTTTAACGGACATGGGCGGCCAACAGACCCCTATTTCAGAAAGTCAATTTTTTTGGAGTGTGTGAACTATAAATATCAACTGTTTAGACCTAAAAGGGGGGGCTGAACGAAAAAAGGAAGATAACTACTTCTGGAGGCACAACAAAAAGGAAAAGAAAGGGGATTTTTGGGAGGAACCCAAAAGATTTGAAGTTTTTATGCTTATTCCTCTGTTGCTTTCTCTCTCTACCCTTTCTAAATGTTGAGCATTCTTGTATGTATGTATTTTGTTGAAATGTGCAGGAACTAAACCTCATTTAGGGTGAGGGATGCAGCCTATTGGACGGGAGCTTTGTATGATATGGATGTTATATGGATGTTTGAATGTTTTTAATGAAAATTTCTGGGCTATATTCATCTTCCTTGAACTTCATTATTGTTTTTATGCTTGATCTCCATAGATGCTTGTTTAGGAATCATTGGGTATGTTGAAGAGTTAACCATGATTCATGCTTAGGAAGGTGAACATCTTAGATTTAGAGTTAGAAATAATCTAAACTGGGGTGAGAACTTAAAGTGGATTATGCTTAATGGATTTGGTTAGGGAATTATCACATTGAGAAATGGATGTTTCTAGCTGAATACTCACTTGTACCTTGAGAAAGGATATGGGTATAATAGTGCAACAGTTTTCTTAGACTACATTCAATCGAATTCATATTGTTCGAATACGTCTTTCAATTGGTGAACCCTCCCCCTATTTCCAAATCAGTAATTGGATCCTTTCTCTGTTTGTCTTGTTATTACTTACTTGTAATTGGTCAATCAAAACCTACTCTATCCATTTTTAGTAATTTTTGCAGATGATAACATACAATAATTAGATTTAATTTGACTGGTAAAGGAATTGGTCCTTGAGGGAGACGACTTTAGAATATTCGTTGTGTTAATACTATGACGATTCTATGCACTTGCAGAAAAAATAGACCAATAACAGCATTAGTAATGAATGTATCACATGGTAGACATCTTGGTTTAGAGACTTTAGTATTATAAAAAATCCAAGTATATATTGGGACATAATTAAGATTAAAGTTGTAAGATTTAAGCAAATGTTTATTATAGAGAATCTTATAGAATTCTCTCACTAAACAACTGTCTAGCAATAACATGATCATTATATGAGATATGGTATAAGATACTAAGATAATTGGCTTAGTGTAAGTGGGAGATTATTGGTTTATGCCTTAAAACCCATCAGTTAGTTGTAGTTTAGTGATAAAATATTTGAAAGACATTTCTTACCTTATGCATATTCAAATGTATATGATAATATCTATGTAATAAATATACATTGCTAACGAATTATGATGCGAACATAATTATGACATTTATATTGTATTCATGTACTGTTCCTAAATTGTTCATAGTCACTGTTCTGTTGAGACTAGACATTAATAGAGCATAAAAAGACTAGCATACGTTGTATTTTCCTTATGAAGGAAGTAGACGATCTCATAGATTAAAGTATAGAGATATTTAGACAAATGTGTGGGTGCTTGTTCCATAATAAATTTTCTAAATTGACCCCATATGAGAAATCCATTTAAGACATTACATGTTTATGAAAATTGTCAATATGATGATTGTATAAGTTACCCTTTACCTTGAAATCTCTAAAGTTATCTTGTATAGGGGCTGTTATATTTTGATACTACTTATAGCTTGTTCTAGTCAAAGATATGGATGTAGCATGCACTACATGGAGGTACTTGAATGATCAATGTATTATTCATAACACTAAAGTAATTAGGGAGAATGTTCTGATGTACTCGATTATTATTGATTCCAAAAATCCTTAGTTAAGGTGGAATGACATTTTGTAAATAGTTTACAAATGTCATTAATTGAATTAATATATAATAATGGAGAACTAACATGATTGGACTCAAAATAAAGTAGACATTAATTTCATGCTCTATATTTAATTGTAACATTATATGAATACAAAAGGTTAGTTAAAATGATTCCAACATTCATAAAAATTTAGTGATTATGACGTGTTGCTAGATGCCAATTTTGATCTATAGATGTAAACTATTTAATTAGAGAATTAATGATAAATTAAAGGAGTTTAGTTTATCTAATCCTAAATATGATTTATAATTTGCCTCAATTGACAATATATTTGAAAACCTAATCGTTATACATAAAGAACATGTTGAAAAGAGAAATGTGATTCAATCAAGTTGTATTTAATAAAGTTTAAGAAACTTTATGATCAAATATGAAGCATTTAATAAATAAGGATCAATATGAGATATTAGATCTTCTTAGGGCATAATTGGTATTTACTTACAATTATTTATAATTAAAATTAAAATTCTGTTATGCCAATTTAATTAAATTTTAATTAAAAATTATTAAAATGTATAAAACTTATAATAAATAGACTTAAGCTCTAAGGGAGTTAGCACTCATTGCCTAACCCTCTCTACAATAGTTGTGGAGTTCTTTCAACTTGTTTGTGGACATCCTTAAAGGTTAAATACTTGTGTAAATATGGTGGTTAAGATGAGCCAGTTTAAAAAACAGATCAAGTGATACAAGAAGAAAAGGATCAAGCTTTAGAATAAGATACAAATTATGATTTATGCTTTATTATGATATATATGTTCATTATTTTATAGAATTTAAGTGATCTTAACTTTCAAGAAATCAAAGAAAATATTTCATAATTATTCCTATGCACGACGATTGTATCTTAGCCTTATTTCCTTACAACATATTGTATTCTATATAAAAGGTACTTTCCTTAAGAAGTAATCTTTTAAAATGTTGCACCATTTCAATGTAATCGAAACATGTAAAAAATGAAGCACTATCATTCATGGAATTGTAATGCTGATCACTATTAGTTGAGACTGCTTTCTAACAATGATGATAAATAGTCGCTTATTTGTAAGTT
Source organism: Erythroxylum novogranatense (assembly GCA_029891385.1). NCBI lineage: Eukaryota > Viridiplantae > Streptophyta > Magnoliopsida > Malpighiales > Erythroxylaceae > Erythroxylum > Erythroxylum novogranatense. The sequence goes on along the minus strand of CM057233.1, from coordinate 32,357,648 downwards.
AATATCATATAGGCATCTTATGAGTATGCATTGAGATATGGCACATATACATGTGCATGATTATATATTCATATGATTAAACAAATTAGAAATTCAGAACTATGCACGTATTGCATGACGATAGACGTGCCAGGCAATTGTCAATATCCAGACATTGCCGAAACATTGAGGCAATAGCTTTTCTGGAGCATATTATGAGTTGACTTAGATGTATAAACTTAATTATATGTTCTTCTATGTGAATTGAATGTTTAGTCTAAAATGTGTATACAATTGATTGATAAATACAGGACTTAGATCTGAGGAGCTTGTTATATGTCTTGAGTATATTGAAATGAAAGTATGGCAAATGATTGATGCATCTCATTACATTGAAAGGCATGATAAGATAAAGAAGTTGTGACCAGATTGACCAATGTGAGAAAAGATCTTTGAGCTCGGGATTGTGAAAAAGAGTCTCAAGCTTATATAACAAGGACTCGATATCCATAATGGATACGAAAGAAATGCGCTCGATATACATAACAGGTACGGGATAGTAAATTAGGTTGATAGGCACTTGGTTATAACAAAACAAAAATGGGAAGGAAACACTTGTGCATTTGCATATACGTCACTGCATGTATCTTATGATTGAATTGAAATGACTTATTGAATTGTTTGAAGTAAATGAGGTTATGTTGTGATATGCAATACTAGCTTATATGATGAACTTGTTGATGTATGATGAAATGTGATGTGGTATTCAATACTGGATTATTTGATTTACTTATTTTCGTGTTCTGACTTGAGTGAATACATCGATGATTCGCTCACTGAGTTCACAAACTCATCAAAATTGCAAAGTTATTTTTTGGATTCAAGGCAGTTCTAGTTACTGAGGTTATATAGTAGAAGTCTAGTACTTGCATTTTAGGGACAAGAATGCCTCAAAGGTCTGATTAGTTGAATTTGAGGAGTCTAGTTAGATTTTTGTGTATTAACATCCCATTTCATGTTTTTTTTCAGTACTGAGATTGAACTCAAAACAAAATGTTGTATAATGTAAATATGGATTTTCTGAATTTGTGATGACATTTGACTTTTATGTTTGTGAATGAAATGGGAAGAAATTTTGTTTTTAGAATGCTTATGATATGTCGATGCCTTAAATTAGTTGGTTTGATTATAATGTATCATTTTCATAGAGTATGTTCTGAAATATCTTGTAGTATGTTCAAGATTATGATCTATAGGAATGGTATGTTACATCTATGTGATAGATATGCTGAGAAAGGTATGTTACATCTATGTGATAGGTATGCTGAGAAAAATAATGATTTCAGATAATAAACTTGCTTTAAAGCTTCAACAGGGTGTTTAAAGAACCTTGATGTCGTTAAGTTAGGTTTTAATTATAACATTTGCTTAATATATAAAGAAATGAATAGAATGATATATAGTAATGAATATATATATCCCATATCCTGCTCAAAACAACATTCATATGGATTATGGATTCTAATATCTCTTCACCTAAAAATTAGGATTGGTATAAATATAACTGATAGGTGATATAAAAATGAATGATATAAGTAGTAAAAACTTGATAAATGCTCCAACAAGGCTATAAATTTCTTACTTTTCTATTGCTTAGTATTAAGCAAGTTTTATATATAATAAAACTTCCAATATCTACAAGTATACTGATTATAAACTTGTAGTATCAAAAGGTATCCATCCTATGAGGAACTAGATAAAACTAAATGAACCTAACTTTTCTAAGGTAATAAAATATGATTTGAGCGAAATAATAACAGAAAATTAAAACAATTAAATAAAATCACCAAATAACAATATCAAGTGAGCAATCAAAATTATTTAAGGACAAATGCATAGGATTTATTCTTTCATTATTTAATTCCATTAACAATTATTGATCCATTTATATGTAGATCCTAAATTTTCTAAGATTACTCTTTCTCTTAAGACCTAACCAATTAACCCTAATTGATTATCATTAATTGAATACGAGAATTCTAGATTTTGCAACCACTTAATTCACAAAACTTTCCTAATGTTTCAACTAGATTTAAAACTATCTATTGGATAATCAAGTTCTCATATAAGATCTCTCTTTGAATAATTGTTTATTTGTTAATTGCATGACATATTAAATTACCAACTCTTGTTGCATGAATTAATCATATTACTTTTGGTTTACCCTCTTGATTTTTTGTCAAAGTAAATGTATGCACCGTGAACATGACACTAAAATATTGTATTGAATCTACAAAGATATAAGTCACAAAAAAACTACAAATAAACCCTAATATGGAAATTAGAACATCATGAAATTAATAGACATCTAGAAATTCAAGTATGATGAAAATAACAAAATTGTAAAAAAAAACTCTATTATGAGCTTGATTTGGAAAACTAAAAATTTGGATGTCTTTCTCAATCTTCCTTGTTTGATCCACTTTTGTCAGATGGTGGCTACATTTTTTAAGGCTTCTTAATGTTCTTAAATGGTCTTTTAGGGTCTTTGGGGTGTAACTAGGGTTTTCACCTTTTGATTGGTTCCAAAAATGCCCCCAAACCCTAAAACAGATGGAAAAAGTCACACTTGCAAAGCATCTGTCATAATCGTGACATTGGAGTCACAATCATGACTTTGTAAAATTGCTCTCTATCATGATCGTGACAATGGAGTCACAATCATGAATCTAGGTAACTCTCTTCTATTACGATCATGTGACGATTATACCTTTGCGTATACATCTCCATGCACGTCTAACTTTCTTGTTATTCACTTATCTGATATCTAACACTAATGATTACATCAAAAAGCTCGAGAAACATATAATTAAGATTGCAACATGCTCAAAACCACAAAAACTAATGTTATGAATACCATACCAAACTTGGTACTGGATTGGGTTCTGGTACGGTACTGTATCGATATCGATTAATACCAAGTATCGTTTCGGGTTATTTTTAAAATTTATAAAATAGTTTCTAAATTTTTAAAAAAATTACAAAATAATTCATTATCATATTTTTCTGTTGTAGTTTATTTAATTTATCTTTTTATATCTTATCCATTTTAGTTTATATATATCTTTATTATATTCTAATTATTTCTATATATAATAATTATCTAAATATAATAATTTATTGTAAAATAATGAAAATAATGCAAATTTTGTATTTTATTAAAATTTTGAATTATTTTTAGAATTGTTATTTTTCACATTCCATTTTATTTATTTTAATTATTTAATTTAATATATAAAATTAATATTAATAATTATTAGAAAATATAATTAAATTTAAAATATATTTTAAAATATATAAATTTCAAATAAATTTTGATTTAATAATTAAAAATATATATAATAAATATTAGTTTATAAATAATAAATCTTAAATTATTTATTTTAAAAAAATTAATACTTTATAAAAATATTAAAATAAATTTAAATAAAATATTTTATTAGTAATTAAAATAAAAATCTTTTATTTTTAAGTTTTATTTAATTTATAATTATTATTAGTAATAAAATATTTGTTATTATTTTAAAAACTTTGAAAAAAGTGGATAAGGAGAGGTAGGAAGGAGGAGGAGATTTTGAAACTTTTTGCAAATTTTTCAAAAAAATTTCCCAAAATTTTAAAATTTTTGATATTGACCCGTATTTGATCGGTATTTTGAATACCGTCTACTATAATCAAAATCAACCGGTACAAAATTTAAAAATTTGTACCAATTTTAGGCCTGTACTGAACGGAATTTATAACACTAAAAAAAACACTTAGAATATAAATAAACACTCACATTATCATAATTCTAATCTTATATATGCAACAAACATCTAATAAACACCTATAAACACACTAAAACACCTATCAAAACTTAGTACAAATAAACCTATCACTTAGGACTGAACTATTCCGTTATTGTTTTGTTGGATGCATTTTTATCATTATAATTAATGGCATTTTTCCTTAATTTCTGGATAAATTATTGGGGCTTGTACATATTTTTCCTACTAAATTACTTAGTTTATCTTATTTTGCATTTATAATGAGTCCTGTTTAATTTGTAGGAAATACATTTGTTTTTAATTGAAAAAGACAACACCAATAATTAAATGAAGGAGGCTAGACGTTGTAGCATGCGTGGAGATGATTGAAGCAACAAAATGAAAACAACCAAAGACACACACGTTACAACCACGGGAAATAAATCAGCAAGCAAAAAGATCAAGAAAATCAGCTACTGGCGTGAACTTAGGTGGATGTGGACCAATCAAGTGGAAGCAACATGAGACAGCCTTAAATTAGCAACAGAGAGGACAAATGGAATCAAGTGGAAGCAGACGTGGGCATTGCACAAAAAAATTAAAATGGCAAGATTATTTTAACGTGGTTTGGGCATTTGATTGAGGGCAGAAACAAAGAAATCAATTAACGCATAGGAAATAGAGGAAAATCACGCCCAGTGGGAGCAACAAAAAGGCACGCAGTGAAATTGTGAAATCAAGAGGGTTGGAAATTAAATGGCCAGAAAGCAATAAATTAATCACGCATAAGAACCGGAGAAGCAAGCATAATGAATTAAGAGGGGTTGATGTGAGTGACCCTTAATTGTCGCATCACACTACACAGCAAAGAGCAAAATGGCATCTTTAAATTGCAATTCATACATAGCTGAGTCACACAAGTCACGCGGAGAGAGCAAGGTGAAAGGCAGCAACAAATGTTCTTAATTGTCCCATCTATTAAACAGTGCAAATTACCCATCGTTTAAATGGGAAGCCACAATCAACTTAGCAAGGGACAAATCAAGCAGCAAATTGAAGGAATATACACGCAAGCTACAAAGAAATTAGCAACAACAGAAGGGTGAAGACGTCACTCACGCAAGAGACGTGGCTTCAATTAGGGGCAACAATTAAGGGGAAAAAATCAAGAGTGAGTCAGCTGGCATGAAATAGAGAAGCAGTGAGTGGAATAAATCAAGAGCAACACACAAAAGCACGCAATAGGAGACAACCAACTGAAATAAAGGGACCTAGGCGTGCAACAGGTGGCGACGTTGGAGTGGACAAACAAAATAAAGGAGAGGATACTGGAAATTTCAGCCAGGAATTAACGCACAACAGACAAGAAGGCATCCAAGAGAGGCAAGATACACGAGAGATAAATAAATCACGCATAAGAATTAACAGGGACAGGGGGAATCAGTGAACTACAAAAGAGTGGAGAATAAAGAAATAAAAGGGCTCCATGAGACAAGCATCAAGGTCACAAAAAAAAAACAGGGGGGAGAAATTAAGGTGCTGGGTTGGAGAAGCTAGCTTATACGTTGGAGGCAAAAATTGAAAGAGCAACATCATTTCTTCCATTCCTCTTATTTATTTCTTAATCATAATGCTTGCTTTTATTATTTTCATTGTTGCTACTATTATTATAAGTAACTAATCCTTTTATTCTAGGATTTTAATGGAACCCTTGATGTAATCTCAGTTAATTGGTATTTTTTATGTTTAATTTCTTATGCCCGTTTTTACTTAAAGGTTTGATTATTGCAATTTGTTCTTAATGCTTTCCATAATTTGATCACCTGTGAAATTGATTTTCTTAATCTTTGTGTAACGTAACAGGGAGCAATAGATTTGGAAGAAGATTGCAATAGCTTAGGATCACATTCGTAGTGATTTGTGCCTAGGATCGAGAGATACCTATCCACCCTAAGTAATCACATTAAGATTGATTTGATAAAGTAATCATCGAATTATCACAATTTACCATAGAAATATAAGAAATTGGTTTGATGATTAGGATTACTAATGATCCGGGAGGGCTTAGTAATTAATTCTGAATCTTAGGTTATGAAACCCGGTATATGAGTTAAACCGAGAAAATTTTGACACCTAGGTAAAATCAAGGGGGAAGTTAAATTCCTAGATTTTCATTCCATTTATATTTCTTATATTTTTATCTTGTTTTAATTCTCGTTTTTATTTCTTTTTTTTTTAACCGCAATCAATCAATATTTTCTTTAATTTTTATGTTATTAGCTTTAATTAGCAGTTATGACGAGTATTACTATTTAACTAATTTGGTCATCGTGGGATCGATATTTTTACTACTTGACGATAGTAACGTGCACTTGCGTTGACGTCTAACAAGTTTTTGACGCCGTTGTCGGGGACCAATTTTTAGTTTTAATATTAATACTTGTTTTGATTTTTGGTTTAAGTTTACTTACGTGTCTCATTTTTTTCTTATTGGCTAGGTGATCTGCATGCTCACCCGCTCTAAACCGATCCAACCTATACGTGATCCTGAAATAGAGAGAACGTGTAGAGCGAATCGGAGAAGAGTTCGAGAACAAAGAGCAGTTGCAGCCAAATTGGAAAATAATAACGAGACACCCGAACAAACGACCGAACGACTCCGAAATGAAGAAATACGGAGACAAGTTCGAGAGGAAATGGAAGCCGAGCAAAGAGAATTGGAACGAGCACAAAGTTGCTTAGATTACCATACACCTATTTTTGATGAGAGAACGAGTGTAGCTCACACTCGGATTCTAGCCACTCAAACTTTCAAAATTGACGGAGCAGTCATGAATTACTTGAGGGACAAACCTTTCACCGGAGTGGCATCCGATTGTCCCATCACGCACCTCAAAAATTTTCTCAAAATTGCCGATAGTTACCAAGTAAAAAATGTGTCAAATGAACAAATGCGACTAAGACTCTTTCCATTTTCTCTTACAGGTGAAACCAAAGAATGGATGTGGGATGCAAACCCAAAGGGTTCATTGACTACATGGGGCAAATTAAAGGACAAATTCATGAGAAAGTACTTCTCACCAGGAAAGACTCACAAACTTAAAATGGAGATTATCAACTTCAAACAATTCGAGATGGAGTCATTAGCTGAAGCCTTTGAATGATTCAAAGAATTCCAAAGGAAGTGCCCACATCACGGGATTCCTCCATCATCTCTAGTCTCTCATTTATATCATGGGCTGACTCTCGCTACGACAAGTCAACTAGATACAATTGTTGGATGTACGTTCTTAGAACTCAATCCCGATGACACTATATCATTAGTAGAAAAGGTTATTGCTAACAACTGTAGGGCTTATGAAAGAGGAGGATCTCAACCTACGCGGAAAGCCCCCAGTACTTATGAAATAAATCCCTCAGAATTGATGGATGCTAAGATCTCGAATATGTGCAAGAAAATCACAGACACTGTTCTGGAGCAACTTAAACCCATAACATAACAGGTAAAAGCCGTTACATTTACTTGTGATTATTATGGTGAAAGCCATCATTATGAACAGTGTCCAAACGTCGAACCACCGACCGAGACGGTAAATTACTTCGGGAATCAAAGAGCTCCGTATAATCAAAATGCAAACAACTACAATTCGGGAGCAAGAAATTACCCTCCAAGGCAAAATCACCCACTGGGATTTCAACCATAATAACAAAATTGGCAATATCAAAACCAACCAAAAGGACAACCTCCAAATACATCCAACCAAGCATCATTGGAGAGTATATTGGGGAAGTTCATGGAGCAAAGTGGTCAAAGAATGGTTAAACTTGAAGAATCAACACGGAACTTGCAAACTCAAATGGGACAAGTGATTGAAGCTTTAAAAAGTCGTCCTCAAGGAACATTGCCAAGTGACACTGTAAATCCTCGAAAGGAACAACTTCATGCCATCATTCTTAGGAATGGCAAAGAGGTGAATACAACAGCAACTTCCCAAGGGAAAGGGGTATGTATAAATTCTAAAATTTCTAAAATTTTGCGGGATGATGTTGTTATTGATGTTGATAGATCCATGGAAAAAAAGGAGGAAGAAAAACCAAGGGAAGACAAGGAAAAACAACCGAGGGAAAGACCATATCCTCCACCACCATTTCCTCAAAGGCTAGCAAAACAAAAGCATGAAAAAGGGTTTGAAAAATTTATGGATGTTTTTAAAAAACTAACAATTAACATTCCCTTTGCTGAAGCTTTACAAAATATGCCAAGCTATGTGAAATTTATGGAGGATGTTCTATAAAAAAAGAGAAGGCTTGGAGATTATGAAACTGTGGCCTTGATGGAAGAATGTAGTGCAATACTACAAAAGAAGCTCCCACCAAAACTCAAGGATCCTGGAACTTTTACAATTCCATATGTAATTGACACACAAATTTTTGGTAAGGCTCTTTGTGATCTTAGTGCTTCCATTAATTTAATGCCCATCTCTATTTTCAGAAAATTAGGCATGGGAGATGTAATTAAACTAACTTCGGTGAGACTACAATTGGTTGATCGTTCCATTATCCATCCATGGGGAATTCTTGAAGATGAGCTAGTCAAGGTGGATAAGCTCAATTTTCCAACAGATTTTATAGTCTGTGACATTGAAGAAGATGCAGAGGTACCTATCATTTTGGGACGACCGTTCCTAGCCACAAGTAGAGTTCTCATCGATGTTGAAAAAGAAGAACTTACCATGAGAGTAAATGGAGAAGAGGTAACCTTTAGCATTTTTTCTTCTATGAAATTTCCAAATGAAAAATGTTATGCAATTTCTTCAACTAGGGCAATTTTAAATGACTCAACTATGAATGTTCTAACCAATGATCCTTTGAAAGCTGCTTTAACAACACTTAATGAGTTTGATGAAGAAGAAATTCTCGAATACATTAACTTGTTAGACAAAGGTTCATCTCTAAGACCATATAGACAAGTTATAGAGCCATGGAACAATTCCAAGGATGAAGTAGCAAAACCTTCAATCGAAGTACCTCCGGAGTTAGAATTTAAGCAACTTCCTCATCACTTGAAGTATGCTTACTTAGGTGAGAACTCCACCCTTCTTGTTATTGTTTCCACAGAACTAACTAATGTGCAGGAAGAGAAACTACTTCGTGTTTTGAAAGGACACAAAAGAGTAATCGGTTGGACCATAGCTGATATCAAGGAAATAAGCCCACTTTTCTGTCAACACAAGATCATATTAGAAGAAGAGTTCAAGCCTAATGTGCAACCACAAAGGCGATTGAACCCAAACATGAAGGAAGTGGTGAAGAAGGAAATCGTGAAGTGGCTTGATGCTTGTATTATTTACCCTATATCGGATAGTTCTTGGGTAAGTCCGGTGCAATGTGTACCCAAAAAGGGAGGAATGACGGTGGTGACAAACGAGAAGAACGAACTCATCCCAACGAGAACCATTACCGGATGGAGGATTTGCATTGACTACCGAAAGCTGAACAAAGCAACAAAGAAATATCACTTTCCACTACCCTTCATTGATCAAATGCTCTATCAATTGGCTGGTAAGGTATATTATTGCTTTTTGGATGGCTATGCAGGTTATAACCAAGTGCCAATTGCAGTGGAAGATCAAGAAAAAACCACATTTACATGCCCTTATGGCACTTTCGCTTTTCGAAGAATGCCATTTGGACTATGTAACGCACTAGCCACATTTCAAAGATGTATGATGGCCATCTTTTCAGACATGGTTGATAACGAGTTAGAAGTGTTTATGGATGATTTTTCAGTCCATGGAGATTCATTAGATATGTGCTTAGAAAATTTAACCAAAGTTCTAGAAAGATGTGAAGAGACCAATCTTGTGCTCAATTGGGAGAAATGTCATTTCATGGTACAAGAAAGTATTGTTCTTGGACACAAGGTTTCTAGTAAAGGGCTGGAGGTAGACCGAGCAAAAATCGAGACAATTGAGAAGCTACCACCACCCACATCAGTAAAGGGAATTCGAAGCTTCCTCAGACATGCCAGGTTTTATAGGCATTTCATAAAAAAACAATTCTAAAATCTCGAAACCCTTGTCCAATTTGCTTGAAAAGGATGTCCCATTTAAGTTTGATAAAAATTGTATGCTTTTTTTCATGTACTAAAGGAGAAGTTGGTGTCTTCACTAATTATTGTTGCACCCGATTGGAGCCGTCCTTTCGAGATTATGTGTGATGCAAGCGATTATGCGGTGGGTGCCGTTTTAGGACAACGGTACAACAAGGTTTTTCACTATATCTACTATGCTAGTAAAACTCTTAATGATGCTCAATTGAATTATACCACAACTGAAAAAGAGTTATTAGCTGTTGTTTATGCATTTGAGAAATTGCAATCTTACCTTGTTGACACGAAAGTGAAAGTTTTTACAGATCATTCAGCCATCAAATACTTGATTGAAAAGAAGGATGCTAAACCGAGACTTATTCGATGGGTCTTACTCCTCCAAGAGTTCAACCTAGAGATAGTAGATAGGAAGGGAACCGAGAATCAAGTAGCCGATCACTTATCAAGAATGGAGAACGCCGAAAGCTCTTCACCAAAAGTCGTGCAAATCAACGAGTCTTTTCCTGATGAAAGACTCTTCATGGTGAAGGAAAAAAAAATCCCTTGGTATGCTGATTTCATTAATTATTTGGTATGTAAACAATTACCTCCTGATTTTACATATCAACAAAAGAAAAAATTCATGCACGATGTTAGAACATATTTTTGGGACGAACCATATCTCTACAAGTTGGGTAAGGATAACGTATTGAGAAGATGCGTTCCTTTCAAGGAACAACAAAACATTATTTATCATTTTCATTCTTCTCTATACGGTGGTCACTTCAACGGTGAGCGAACAACAGTTAAAATCCTCCAATCTGGATTCTTTGGGTTAACACTTTTTACAGATGCTCATAACTATGTAAGAAGTTGTGATGCATGCCAACGAGTTGGCAAGATCACTAAGAAAGTTGAGTTACCTTTGACTAATGTTCTTGAAGTTGAATTATTTGATGTATGGGGAATTGATTTTTTGGTTCCTTTTCCAACTTCAAATAGAAATATTTATATACTTGTGGCAGTTGACTATGTTTCAAAATAGGTAGAAGCAATTGCTTCTCCGACTAACGATGCAGGTGTTGTTACGAGATTTCTCAAGAAAAACATTTTCACACGGTTCGGAACTCCGAGAGCCATCATCAGTGATCGAGGGCCACACTTTTGCAACAAACAATTTGCTAATGTCGTTGCCAAGTACGGAGTCCGACACAAGGTGGCACTCGCTTATCATCCATAAGCAAATGGTCAAGCTGAGGTTTCAAATAGGCAAATGAAATAAACTCTCGAGAAAACCGTTGATGCCTCAACAAAGACATGGTCAAATAAGCTAGATGATAGCTTATGGGCTTTCCGAATGGCATACAAAACTCCGATAGGGTGTTCGCCTTATCAATAAGTATTCGGAAAGGCTTGCCATCTCTCGGTAGAGCTGGAATATAAAACATTTTGGGCCACAAAGCAATTGAATCTCGACCCAACTCTAGTCGGTGAACAATGTCTTCTTCAACTAGAGCAAATTGAAAATTTTCATCTTAATGCATATGAGAATGCACGAATTTACAAGGAAAAAACGAAGAAATGGCACGACCGACACTTAAGGGAGAAAATCTTCGAACCAGGCCAACTCGTGTTACTCTACAACTCTAGACTCAATCTCTTTCTGGGAAAATTGAAGTCTCAATGGTCCAGGCCGTTTCAAGTATTGCAAGTTTTCCCCCACGGAGCCATTGAAATTTCACCTCTTAATTCTACACATTCATTTAAGGTGAATGGACAACGCTTAAAGCTATATCTCAGAGGCGAAGTCGATAGGAGGACGACAACCATTCAGCTCATTGAGGCTTGAAGAAGCAAAAACGTCTAGCCAAAGACGTTAAAGAAAAAAGCTTCTTGGGAGGCAACCCAAGTTTCACACCTTTGTTGTTTTCATTTATTTTATTTTATTTTATTTACCCAAAATTCACGTTCTCTTTATTTTTAATGCAGGAAATTGAACCTTACGAGTGAATTTTGATGGGAGGAACTACATTTATGAAGAAAAGGGTCCACACTCATTATAGGGAAGATCTTTGTGCCTCTTACTCATGATTTCACATGTTGTAGAATTTTGTTGCTGTTTGTGTTTGCGTATGATCTGCAGCATTTCTTAATTCGCATGCATCATTGTCAACATTCTTTTTGTCCTTAACTTTGCATTTACATGTTTACTTACCCACTTCAAATTGTGCCTGCGTACCTTGACATTGAGGACAATGTCTTATCTGAGTTTAGGGGTTGAACATCAATTTAAAGAAAACAAAACAAAAAAAAATTACCATTACTTTTCATTTTTTTATGTAGTTATTTTTCTTGCATAGTTAAACCTCATTAAGAAATTTTGATCTTTAAAGATTTTGATTTTGGCCTCACTTTTGGGAAATTGAGAATTGCTTGGGACCTAATTAGATTTACCTTTAAAAGGTTTGTAGATAGAATGTTCTGGATTAGTGCTCGGTATCCAATTGTTTAATCATACTCATATTCTTTGATTTAAGTCTTTCCATCCATTTTATTTGAGTTTTGATTGTCCATTAATTTTTTAGGCAAGTTGGAACTTAGTGAGATCTCGCCAATCCTAGAACAAGTTGTTTAGACCTATCGAGGCGAAATGTTAGCACAAATTTGATAAGGAAGTGATTAAGGCATTTTCTTTGAATTATTAACCACATTCCTATTCTTGGCTTAAAATAACCCTATATTCCCTTTGGAGCCAAGTTGAGCCTAAGTAATATCCCAATTTCTTTGGCACCTTCATTTAACCAAGTCATAAGCCAAGCATTCTTTACCTTTCATGTGGAAATGATTATTTACGAGTAGATTATGTGGGGGGTTTAAAAAAAACAAAAAAAGCAACAAAAAAAAGAAAAGAGCAAGCAAGTGAGGATTTTGCAAGTTATCGCCCCTAGATACAAGAAACTGAGTTTGGGGGAGAGTCAGTTATTTGAAATTTGAAAATTCATTGAAATTATGTTAAGTCTTGTAATAGTTATCATTTTAATAATATGTCGTCGTATTTGAGTTTTGTCATTATGTAAAAAAAAACTTTCTTTTTTTATTTCCACGGTTTTACTTGCTCTTAAGAAACAAAGAAAAAAAAAGAGATCCCTTACATTTTTCTTACTTCTTGAATAATTGTTTCCATTTCATTTGAGCTTTTATTTTCCTTTTCTTTGGTCTAAGCCGAGTTTAAACCCCAACGACCGCATTACAACCCTAATAAGACCTTTTGATCCTTTGAAAAAGAGTGCTAAAAATTAGTGGAGATGGGATAGAGAATTTTGCCTATGGGATTGGTTAATTTGATAATACCTTTACAGTCTCGTGGGTTGTAAATTGCCTTTGAGTTTATTTGGCTTTTCTCTACTCTTGTGAGTTGGTTGGTTTCTAATTAGACTTGAATCAAGGAGTGTGTGTTTTGAGCGAGCATTGGTATCCTTGCATTATAAAGGTGGGGATGGTTTGATAAGTGGCTAAAGGTAAATTTAATTGGTTGCTGCAATTCTGAAAAAGTCCAATTGTTGAGTGTTCCTTAATCTATTGTGAACAAATTTTCTTAATTTTGCTTAGGAACAAGCAAAAGTTTGAGTTTGGGGGCATTTGTTGGATGCATTTTTATCATTAGAATTAATGGCATTTTTCCTTAATTTCTGGATAAATTATTAGGTCTTATACATATTTTCCACCTAAATTACTTAGTTTATCTTATTCTGCACTTATAATGAGTCCTGTTTAATTTGTAGGAAATATATTTGTTTTAAATTGAAAACGACCACATCAATAATTAAATGAAGGAGGCTAGACGTTGTAGCATGCGTGGAGATGATTGAAGCAGCAAAATGAAAATAGCCAAAGACACACACGTTACAGCCACGGGAAATAAATCAACAAGCAAAAAGATCAAGAAAATCAGCTACTAGCGTGAACTTAGGTGGTCGTGGACCAATCAAGTGGAAGCAACATGAGACAACCTTAAATTAGCAACAGAGAGGACAAATGGAATCAAGTGGAAGCAGACGTGGGCGTTGCACAAGTAAATTAAAATGGAAAGATTATTTTAACGTGGTTTGGGCGTTTGATTGAGGGAAGAAACAAAGAAATCAATTAACGCATAGGAAATAGAGGAAAATCATTCCCAGTGGGAACAACAAAAAGGCACGAAGTTAAATTGTGAAATCAAGAGGGTTGGAAATTAAATGGCCAGAAAACAATAAATTAATCACGCATAAGAACCGGAGAAGCAAGCATAATGAATTAAGAGGGGTTGATGTGAGTGACCCTTAATTGTCACATCACACTACACAGCAAAGAGCAAGATGGCATCTTTAAATTGCAATTCATGCACAACCAAGGAGTCACGCAAGTCACGCGGAGAGAGCAAGGTGAAAGGTAGCAACAAATGTTCTTAATTGTCCCATCTATTAAACAGTGCAAATTACCCAGCGTTTAAATGAGAAGCCACAATCAACTTAGCAAGGGACAAATCAAGTAGCAAATTGAAGGAATATACACGCAAGCTACAAAGAAATCAGCAACAACAGAAGGGTGAAGAGTGAGTCAGTTAGGGGCAACAATTAAGGGAACAAAATCAAGAGTGAGTCAGCTGGCGTGAAATAGAGAAGCAGTGAGTGGAATAAAGCAAGAACAACACACAAAAGCACGCAATAGGAGACAACCAGCTGAAATAAAGGGACCTAGGCGTGAAACAAGTGGCGACGTTGGAGTGGACAAACAAAATAAAGGAGCGGATACTAGAAATTTCAGTCAGGAATTAACGCACAACAGACAAGAAGGTAGCCAAGAGAGACAAGATACGCGAGAGATAAATAAATCACGCATGAGAATTAACAGGGAAAGGGGGAATCAGTGAACTACAAAAGAGTGGAGAATAAAGAAATAAAAGGGCTCCATGAGACAAGCATCAAGGTTACAAAAAAAATAGGGGGGAGAAATTAAGGTGTTGGGTTGGAGATGCTAGCTTATACGCTGGGGGCAAAAATTGAAAGAGCAACATCATTTCTTCCATTCCTTCTATTTATTTCTTAATCATAATGCTTGCTTTTATTATTTTCATTGCTGCTACTATTATTATGAGTAACTAATCCTTTTATTCTAGGATTTTAATGAAACCCTTGATGTAATCTCGGTTAATTGGTATTTTCTACGTTTAATTTCTTATGCCCATTTTTACTTAAAGGTTTGATTATTGCAATTTGTTCTTAATGTTTTTCATAATTTGATCACCTATGAAATTGATTTTCTTAATCTTTGTGTAACGTAACAGGGAGCAATAGATTTGGAAGAAGATTGCAATAGCTTAGGATCACATTCGTAGTGATTTGTGTCTAGGATCGAGAGATACCTATCCACCCTAAGTAACCACATTAAGATTGATTTGATAAAGCAATCATCGAATTATCACAATTTACCATACAAATATAGGAAATTGGTTCGATGATTAGGATTACTAATGATCCGGGAGGGCTTAGTAATTAATTCTGAATCTTAGGTTATCAAACCCGGTATATGAGTTAAATCGAGAAAATTTTGACACCGAGGTAAAATCAAGAGGGAAGTTAAATTCCTAGATTTTCATTCCATTGATATTTCTTATATTTTTATCTTGCTTTAATTCTCATTTTTATTTCATTTTTTTTAAAACCGCAATCAATCAATCTTTTCTTTAATTTTTATGTTTTTATCTTAAATTAGAAGTTATTATGAGTATTACCATTTAACTAATTTGGTCTTCGTGGGATCGATATTTTTACTACTTGACGATAGAAACGTGCACTTGCGTTGACGTCTAACATGTTTATATTAGGTTTTATATTTTAAGCATAAAGAACGCCTAAGACATGTTTTTCTTATTTATTTCGCCTTTATTCTTTTCTAGAAAAACATATAATAGTCTCAAATGACCTAAAAATTCATGTTCTCGTAATTAAATTATAGGACTCGAATCTTAATGACTTATTATACTAAAAAAAAATTATGGTCTATATTTCACCTCAATCTTAATCCTAACATTTGAATACTTAAATTCATGAACTTTATTAGATCCTCTTAACAAAAAACATAAGTTCTTCCTAAGACTAAAATCTTACACATTAAGATCTATAAATTCTATTAAATTATAGACTTATCATGAAATGCTTAAGAATAAATCCCTTATGCACATTTTTACTCTAAATTTCCTAGAAAACATAATTCTTGAAACCCCCACAATTATTTAATAGCTAAAAAAGGAAAAATAAAATGTATTCAAAATGTATAGCATTCATACCAAAGATTTTGTAAGAAATTCGAAGACCTACAACATGAGTGATTAAGAAAAATATTATGTAAAGTTCTTCTAACTGAATACTTTCGACTTAGAGAAAAATGTAGTAAGTTATTCCATAATAGTGTTACTTGAATAGGAAATAAACATTTTATAAAATTTAGAAGATGTTTTACTGTATCTCAAATTTTCAAAGAATTGGAGATGATTATAAGGAAATAATACGACCATATGTCAGCCATATTTCACTAAAAAAAATTTGAGATAAAGACAATGTCTAAAACATAGGCTAAAGGGATGCCTTATAGTGGAGTGAAAAGTTTTCAAGAGATACATGGCCTGAGAAATACATGTATCTCACCCTATATACCTCTTAAAGATGTTTAAAAAATTGCAAAGCCTAAGACACTAACTCATCAAATTACATATCCATCACAAAAAAATAGAAAGATATATCACCTATATCCTAGAACATGTCTTATTGACAAAGTTAAAGGCCTCACCCTATTTAATGAACTAAAACACCTAATTGTCATAGTTAGTTTTCATATTAGTTCATTTTAAGGTTTAGAGAATAGAAGTCAATTTTTTTTTTCTTTCCATTTCTACTACTTTCTAATGTCCATTGCCTTATACGACTAATATTCTAAACTTGGTCAAAGGAAAGGAAAACCTTGAAATGTATTTAATTATAAGATTTGATTTGTTTTATTTTCAATTTTAAATATTTAACATTAAATGTTATTATAATATTATCTTAATAATTCTGTCAATTAATTTATTGGAGGCATGCTAGTTTAGTATTTGATTCAATTTGTAGATATATTAGACACTAAATTCATAATTGTTTAAGCCTTGTAATCTATGAAGCAAGTAGAGTTTAGATAATTTTTCCCAAAAGTTTTTAGATCCTATGGAGAATAAACAACTTAATTTAATGTAACCACTTATGTCTATATTATTTTCTTTATTGATCTTTCAGTACTTTAAGTGGCTACTCAATTAAATATTTAGCTTTGAGTAAGGTTTATTTAGTAGAAAAGAATAATAGAGATTGGAATTAATTATATCAATGAATATTCAAAGTATAAATAGTTTATTCATAAATTAGTGATTTATAAACAATTCTAATATAGAGGTGAACTATTGTATTCTTATTTAATCTACTTTTTCTTGATTATATTTTATAACTTTTCCACCATAATCAAAATATCCATCTTTGTTCCTTTTCCTTTCTAAAAAAAAGGGTTAGATACTTTCTATAGACATGGAAATGGGTCAAAACAAGTTTAGACTACATATGGCCTTAGCCTAGCCTAAATCTTTCAAATTTAAATTAATCTCGGACTTGATTGACCCTAGTGCTAGCAGACTAAGCAAGAGCTTATTTAGTCTTGAAAAACATAAAGTTGATCTAGTTGAGTCAATCCTAAATTGTGTTAAATAAAATGACATCATTTGAAGGCTTGGTTTTGAATCACTACATAATAAAATGGTATCATCTTGTTATATGAGCAAAATGACAACATTTCATATCCTAGTCAACTCAGGCTATTGATTTATTTTCGCTCAGGTCATATTCAAGCTCTTTTTCCAAGTCTACTTCTTCTACTGCACAGTTTTATAGACTAAGGATTTATTTTCGAATGTAAGCAATAACATAATAGAAATAGATAACACCAACTTTTAATTATTTTATCAAACAATTATTAGCATTTTTTTACTCCCTCAGTTCAACCTAACAAATCCACTATTTCTCTTTTATCAATATGTGAAAAAGACCCCTTTATACAACACTTTCTTTTCCTAAAGTGAAATGGAAAACTAAAAAATCAATTTCTCTCACAATTCTTATCTTAATCACTTAAACACAACTAGACCTCCTAAAAATCATTTTCCAAAACATAGAAAATTATTTCAAATAACAAAATGTACTTTTTTTTTTTGGTCAAAATTTGATATAAAGCTATTACAAAAGTTATGTAAAATGTTTTGATTTAACAATAATATTTTTTAAAATAAAACCAAATTAATTATGAAATTACTTATAAATTATCCATCCAGTACAATAATTATTCAAAATTTGACCCCCTCCTTACGTACTTAATGCACAAGGCTCCCCTTTTTGTGAGAGTCTTGGGAGGGTCATCGATGTAAGCAACCTTCCCCTTGTATTTTTCACAAAGACATTTTTTTTATGAATCGAACCTATTACCTTCTGGTCATAAAGGAGCAACTTTTACAGGTTGCTCCAAGGCTCTACCTCTAAATTTATGATTAAGCTAGAAGGTCACAGGTTGAAATGACTATGCTAGAAGAAAGAATATAATAATTCCACCTTACTTGAATTGCCTTGAAGCTCCCTTAAATTAAATGTATGCTCCACTTTGCTCATTTCGCACATTCTTTAATTGCTCTCTCATTTAGTAGACTCCTTTACTTATTTTATCTTCCATTAAACTTGATATACTTCTTAGTTTCATTAAAATTGAGTTACTTATATCACCAAAAATAATATGATTAATAGAAATATAGTTTATTATCATCAAAACCGCATGTTAGGACCTCACTTGATCTCTAAATATTAGTATTTTGTTTAAAATTTCCTTACTTAGCTCATATGAGGACTTTTAATACCACATGCTTCCAACTAAATTAGGCCTCAATAGACTGCCACCTAATGATAAGGTTGAACCTCTCCATCCTTACCATAAGGCTAAGACTTATAATCTAATAGTCTTAAAAATAAAAGGAAATAAATCAATTGACATTGTAATATCTCCATTAAACCATGCTTGAAAAATGCCTATGTCCCCATACTTCTATCTTGTAATCCAATTCCTTAAACAAAACAAAAACAAAAAATTAGGCGGTATGTAATAATTGGGAAAATATAATAACATAAACATAAATTAAAACCTATTATATTATATATGTCGTAAATATCTATAAATGTGTTTATACTTAAAAAAATCTAGAGTACAAGTTAAGGAAACAAGTTATGCAAATGTAATGTTTCAGAATAAATAAACCAAATGCAACAATTTAGTGTCAACTAACACATAAGCCTTATGCCTATTCATATCTAGGCATGAATAATTTTCCTTATAAAATAGAATGGCACCCAACCCATTATAGCCATATCTACTTCAACTTAAGTAATAGAATGATACTTATCCAATTCTTTCGGGCTATAGCTAACTAGAGTACTCACCAAACATTATATATATGCATAGTTTCCCTTTTATGGGATTAAATCATAAAAAATTAAGTTTGAATCACACAACAAACCCAACATCTATATGAGGCACCATTCATAGGAATGCATCCATAATTTAATTTTGAATTAGTTGAAGGTGTTCTCTGATGCAAGAAATCACAATTAACATGCCTACTATTCTCTTTTTCGTTTTGAAGTTTAGAAGAGTTGTATTAAAACTAAATGATGGATATAAATGACCAAACGATGTTAGCTCTCTAATGGTTCAACGGTGTTATAAAACATGAACTAATAATAAAACAGGCTAAACAAGTTTTTTTACTACAAGGAAAGGTTTGTTGGATCGCGTATGGTCCGAGTATTCACAATACGCTGCGGAAGAGACCATACAAAATTATCAAGTATAATCAAAAACACGAGGATTAATGAAAATACCTTATTTTCGTGGATGGATTGCTTTTTTTCGGATTCCAAGACACTGCAAATCGCTAATGTCCTCTACCGGTATCCACACGAGCATGCACGATCCGGGCTGCGGTCAGTAGTGTGCTAAGACGTCCCGAAAACCTTCGAACGCCGCACGATCTTTCTCTTGGCGGTAGGGTTTCTTGACAACAGTGTCATTCACCTAATGAGACCTAAGCTTCTATTTATAGAGAAACCCTAATCTCATTCAGGCCCTATTAAGTTTCGGCCCATTATATCATATATATAATAAAAGCCCGACAACTTAATTAAATCTAGCCCAATAAATATATCTAAATATATTTATTTAACACCTAATAAATTAGGCCCAAGAGAATAAGCCTAGATCACATCACTCTTTGTGTGCGACCCTGTAGGCTCATTTGATGTTGGCAATGGGCTTGATTACACTTCAAGGCCCATAAGTCATAAGCGGCCTCTAGCAAGACATTATGACTACCCAAATCAAATGAGGATCGATAATCCGATTTAACCTGTAATCATGATTATAAGCTCATCCTTTTGTAACACGATATCAAGATTAATCACAAGGCATGGTACATGTCAACCTTTGATTAATCATAATTTCTTGATCCGCAAGTTGACTGATTATAACAAATGACATTGATGACTCTTCATCAATTCATTTGAGCACGGCCATGCATTTCTTCACCACACTTGTCAAGAGGCCCAAATGATATCTCTCTCACTTAAGAGAGGTACAAATCCGCTCACGCTATTCACATCCTCCAAGATGATTCATTTAGTGTCCAACATAAGACTATTTGTTATTCGTTAAAAATAACTTAGTCTAATATCAAAACACTAAATTCTTCATGTAGGAACCATGATGACTTCAGGTCAAAGGACTAAAGTCAAACCATATTGAGAATCACTAATGACATGAAACCATGTAGTATTCTCTTTTGGGTCGATCCAATATATGTTCTCTAACATATATCTATGTTTCTGATTTGATATCTCATATCCATGATCAGTAAAACGTGATCATCAATCGTAACACATACTAGCCTTAATTCATTATTGTTCCACCAATAATGATCGACTAGGACGATCTAGAATAGTATTATAACACTTATGGTTTTACTATCAAGTCACATACTTGATGACATAAGTTTAATACCATTCATGGAATGTAACTCACATTACATAAATGAAATACATGCATATATAAAATGAATACCTCATAATATATTATTAACAAATCATAATGTTAATACATGAATCACAAATGTTTATTGGCCTAGGGCACACTACTAACAATCTCCCACTTGCACTAGGCCCAATCAGTCAGATATCTAATACCCATAGACCTCGTATGACTCTCATGTTTAGGCTGTGGAAGAGGCTTAGTAAGTGGATCGGCAATGTTGTCATCTGTGCCCACTCGCATATCTTCACGCCTCCTCTCGCAATGATCTCTCCGATCGATGAAAATGTCCGAGTATGTGTTTGGATCTATGATGCTAATTTGGTTCCTTAGCTTTGCTATAGCCCCATTATTATCACAATAAAGGTCTATAGGATTTGCAATGCTAGGAACAACCCCAAGCTCTGTGATGAACTTCCTGATCCAAACAGCTTCCTTAGCTGCATCCGAGGCAGCAATGTACTCAGCTTCAGTTGTAGAATCAAGAATGTTGTCTTGCTTTAAACTTTTCCAGCTCATCGCACCTCCATTCAAACAGAACACAAAACCTCGATTGCGATCTGAAATCATCTATGTCGATCGAAAACCAGCATCAAGGTAACCATTTACAACTAGCTCTCCTTCAAGTCCTCCATAGACTAGGAACATATCCTTAGTTCTTCTCAAGTACTTAAGGATGTTCTTAATCGCTATCCAAAGACTCTCACCATAATTAGATTGGTATCTACTTGTTATGCTCAAAGCATATGAGACATCCGGTCGAGTACATAACATGGCATACATGATAGATCCAATTGCAGATGCATATGGAATCTTACTCATGCGCCAAGCTCTTTATCCAAGTAGGACAATCCTACTTAGAAAGCTTGATTCCATGTGACATAGCAAGAATCCTCTCTTGAATCTTGCATACCGAACCTTTCAAGATCTTATCTATGTATGTACTCGACTTAGGCCTATAAGCTTTCTTGATCTATCTCTATAGATCTTAATGCCTAAAATATAGGCAGCCTCACCTAAGTCTTTCATTGAGAAACGCTTCCTTAACCAAATCTTGACACTCAGAAGGTCGAATATCGCTTCCAATGAGCAATATGTCATCAACATATAAAGCTAAAAAGACAACAGCACTCCCACTAACCTTTTTGTAAACACAAGGTTCAGCTTCATTCTTGATGAATCCAAACTCTTTAACAACTTCATCAAAACGAAGATTCCAGCTTCTTGATGCTTGCTTCAATCCATAAATGGATCTCTGAAGCTTGCACACCTTTCTCGAATTCTTAGGATGGACAAAACCCTCAGGCTGTATCATATATACATCCTCAAGTAAGTTTCCATTAAGGAAAGCCGTTTTGACATCCATTTGCCATATCTCATAATCATAGTATGCAGCTATGGCAATAAGAATTCTAATGGATTTGATCATGACCACTGGAGAAAATGTCTCATCATAATCAATTCCATGAACTTGTCGGTAACCTTTAGCAACAAGTCTTGCTTTATAAGTGTGCACATTTCCATCCATGTCGAGTTTCTTTTTGAAAACCCATTTGCATCCAATGGTCTTCAAGCCATCAGACGGATCAATCAAAGTCCAAACTTGATTGTCATACATGGATTGCATCTCTGCTTTCATGGCCTCTAACCATTTAGCAGATTCTGGACTTTCCATAGCTTCTTGATAGGTTGTGGGCTCATTATGATCGATGAGCATCACATTATCATCATCAGTAACGAGAAATCCATATCTCTCGGGTTCATGACGAATCCTATCAGATCTACGTAGGCCTTGTGTTGTTGAAAACTGCTCATCAACAGCTTGTGAGCTCGCTTCAATCTCCTTTGCAGGCTCAATGTCATTTTGTGAAACTTGAATTTCTTCAAGTTGTACTTTACTCCCACTGTTTCCTTTGGAAACAAATTCCTTCTCTAAGAAGACACCATTTCGAGCAACAAACACTTTGTTCTCTGATGGGATGTAAAAGTAATATCCTTTAGTTTCTTTAGGATATCCCACAAAATAACATTTTTCAGATTTGGGTGCCAACTTGTCAGCAATTGGACGCTTCACATAAGCCTCACAACCCCAAATCTTTAGAAAAGATAAATTGGGATGCTTCCCAGTCCATATCTCGTAAGGTGTCTTTTCTACAGCCTTTGAAGGAATACGGTTCAATATGAATGCTGCGGTTTCTAAAGCATAGCCCCAGAAGTATTTTGGAAGATTAGTTTGACTCATCATTGATCGAACCATATCTAATAGAGTTCGATTTCTCCTTTCAGAAACACCATTCCATTGAGGAGTTCCTGGAGGAGTCAATTGTGAAACGATTCCACAATCCTTAAGATAATCATCAAACTCTTGGCTTAAATATTCACCTCCTCGATCAGATCGAAGGATTTTAATATTCTTGCCAAGCTGATTTTGTACTTCATTCTTATACTCTTTGAACTTTTCAAAGATTCAGATTTGTACTTCATTAAATAGACATACCCATATCTCATCAAGTCATCTGTAAAAGTAATGAAATACAAATAACCTCCTCTCGCCGATATGCTAAAAGGACCGATACATCGGTATGTATAAGGCCCAATAGCTCATTGGCCCTTTCCCTTTACTCGTGAAGGGGCCTTTGTCATCTTACCCAAGAAACAAGAATGACATGTCTCAAAAGATTCAAAAGAATCAATGAATCCATCTTGATGGAGTTTTGAAATCGTTTTTCGTTTACATGGCCTAAACGACAATGCCGAGATATGTTGGGTTCAAATCGTTAGATTTAAACTTCTTGGTATTTATGTTATAGATGGGCTCATTTGTTAGAGACTCGTGTGTCAGAGTATAGATTCCATTTAATTGACGTGCAATACCATATAAAACGTCATTCTTATAAATGGAAATACTTCATTCTCAATAGAAAATTTAAATCCATCATTCTCTAAACAACCAAAGAAATAATGTTCCTACCATAGTAGGTACATAATAACAATTCTTAAGTTCCAAATGAGTCCAGAGGCAAAATAAGATCATAAGTCCCTACGGATAAAGCAACAACTCTTGCTCCATTTCCCACACGCAGTCGATCTCACGGACATCAATCTTCTAGTCCTTCTTAGACTTTGCACATTAGTACAAATGTGAGTTGCAGCTCCAGATCTAATACCCAAGATGCGAAGAGTAAAATTGATTTCTATAACAAACATATCTGAAGAAATAGTCGCACTATTCTTCTTCTCTTTCAGCTCTTCCAAATAGAGTTTGCAGTTCCTTTTCCAATGACCAGGTTCATTGCAATGGAAACAAACTCCCTCCTTGGGTGCCTTAGTCTTAGTTTCGGGCTTGGGCTTGGACTTAGGTACTTTACCTTTGTCCTTTGTTGTGCCCTTCTTCTTGAAAGCCTTTCTTTCTTGCTTGAGAACAATTCTCGAGTTCCTATACCAATATAGGAAATTTGTTCCATTAAACTTTTCTTTCTCTAAGATAGACCGCATAGACAGGTTTGTGGATGGAGTAGCCATAATCTACAAAAATATGCAACAGGGTCAACATTCATATATTATGAGGTATTAGCTCCCACTCAAATAAATAACCCTCAATTGAAAAATGGGAGAAACAAGATCCATATTTCACCAAGTCCTAAGAAAGCTTTGGCTTAACACTCAAAACTTAGTTATTTAGGTAGAAAACTCTTTTCAATTACATCACATGTAACTCTTGATGGGCTTATGTTAAAATACATCTTATGTACTGCATGTATGTATAAACCCAATCTTATTCCCTAAGCCCAAAACCGTTTTGATAGCTTAGTCAAGTTTAACCATACTTTACCTATGAATAGCACCATTATTCAAATGTCTTCCCTAGATGATCCCTACATGCCTTGCTTTGGCAAAAACCCATATAAGGATAAGCTAGAGATAAACATTGGTAAAGATTTATGGAAGGCATATAAACTTGAAATTATCATGAGGGTAATTCGGTTACTAATCCTATTAGTAAGGTTGTTTGTACTATGCTAGTTCTAATCTTATACTACAACATACTTGAGTATATATATATTAGAAGCATAGAATAGTAATTTACACATGAATATAAATATTCAAAATATAAATAAACATATGTAAAACCACCAAGAATAAATGACACGCAACGAACTAACACACGTAACGAACACGGTTCTAATTGTTGATTTGAAAAAATTTAACTTAATAATTCAACTCTTGAAAAATTAAATTAAATTCCAAAAACCCTTTCCTAATAAGTAATCCTTTGAAAACAATTTTCAAATTTAATAAAATACCATTTTATTTTATTAGGAATATTTATTAATTTAATCTCTATTAAATTAATTAAATTAGGATTTTAAAACAATTTAAAAAAAAAATTGAAGGGGCAGCGTGCGAGCGTGCACCGCACCGCGCGCCAACATTGCCGACACGCGGAGCGTGTCCACGCTCCTGGAAGACGCAGGCGCGTGTGGGACACGCGCCTGTCGTCTTCCCAAGCTTCCTCCTCTCTCCACGATTTCTTTCTTCTCTCTTCTGGTTTTTCCTTTTCCATTTTCTCCCACGTTTCCATCTCCAATCTCCCACGTCGCACGCACAACCGTCGAATCTCCAAGGAAAACGTGAAGCTTGAACCGTGGGTCTCCACCCGACGGTTCTCGCATCTTGTGGCATCATCGGAGACGCCATCAACGCCGGCGACACCATCATCTAGTGATGGTGTTGCGTCACCAGTCGATGGGTGTTCATCACCCATCGATTTTTCCATAAATTCATCTAAACATGGCAAAACATGCACAATCGCAAGAGAAGGGAAAAACGTAGGTGAAGCCAGAAAAACGCAAATACAAGGGAGTTTTCATACGAACAATCTGGAAACAATTTCCAGAAAATTAAGCATGTGATTCATTCAAATGCAAGCATATACGTAAAGGAGAGGGAAACCGCAGATGCATTATTTGCAATTCACAAATCAGAAACCATAAAGGCAGAACAACGAGTATTTGATTTAACAGTCAACAAATTACCCAGAAGCTCATGTGATTCAACCAAAAACACAAGCACTTACGGCAACCAAAATCGCAAATGAGGGTAAGTAAAATTAGAGATTTCAAAACAATAATCCCTAGACTGTCGATTTCCAGATCTACTGCATAAATCGAGAAACATATACTCACATAAAACCCATTCATGCTTTTACAGAAAACCATTTATCATCGCATATGCGTACAGAATGAAATTTCCAGATCAATGCATAAACGATTAAAACAAATCAGACAGAAACAATTTCAAGCCTTCGGGAAACAATTTCCAAAACAGCATCGGGAAACAAGTTCCAAACTTTAACAAAAAAAACATTCACCAATGTTATTTGTTCTTTCCCGAATCATTAAAAACAAATCAACAACAATAATCAAGCCTCTAAATCCAAAGTTAACGATTAAACCTGGCTCTGATACCACTGTTGGATCGCGTATGGTCCGAGTATTCACAATACGCTGCGGAAGAGACCATACAAAATTATCAAGTATAATCAAAACACGAGGATTAATGAAAATACCTTATTTTCGTGGATGGATTGCTTTTTTCGATTCCAAGACACTGCAAATCGCTAATGTCCTCTACCGGTATCCACACGAGCATGCACGATCCGGTCATGGTCAGAGTGTCTAGACGTCCCGAAAACCTTCGAACGCCGCATCGATCTTTCTCTTGGCGGCTAGGGTTTCTTGACAACAGTGTCGCTCACCTAATGAGACCTAAGCTTCTATTTATAGAGAAACCCTAATCTCATTCAGGCCTATTAAGTTTCGCCCATTATATCATATATATAATAAAAGCCCGACAACTTAATTAAATCTAGCCCAATAAATATATCTAAATATATTTATTTAACACCTAATAAATTAGGCCCAAGAGAATAAGCCCGATCACATCACTCTTTGTATGCGACCGACAGAGGCTCATTTGATGTTGGCAATGGGCTTGATTACACTTCAAGGCCCATAAGTCATAAGCGCCTCTAGCAAGACATTATGACTACCCAAATCAAATGAGGATCGATAATCCGATTTAACTCAGTAATCATGATTATAAGCTCACCTTTTGTAACACGATATCAAGATTAATCACAAGGCATGGTACATGTCAACCTTTGATTAATCATAATTTCTTGATCCGCAAGTTGACTGATTATAACAAATGACATTGATGACTCTTCATCAATTCATTTGAGCACGACCATGCATTTCTTCACACACTTGTCAAGAGGCCCAAATGATATCTCTCTCACTTAAGAGAGGTACAAATCCGCTCACGCCATTCACATCCTCCGCATGATTCATTTAGTGTCCAACATAAGACTATTTGTTATTCGGTTAAAATAACTTAGTCTAATATCAAAACACTAAATTCTTCATGTAGGGAACCATGATGACTTCAGTCAAAGGACTAAAGTCAAACCATATTGAGAATCACTAATGACATGAAACCATGTAGTATTCTCTTTTGGTCGATCCAATATATGTTCTCTAACATATATCTATGTTTCGATTTGATATCTCATATCCATGATCAAGAAACGTGATCATCAATCGTAACACATACTAGCCTTAATTCATTATTGTTCCACCAATAATGATCGACTAGGACAGATCTAGAATTATATTATAACACTTATGGTTTTACTATCAAGTCACATACTTGATGACATAAGTTTAATACCATTCATGGAATGTAACTCACATTACATAAATGAAATACATGCATATATAAAATGAATACCTCATAATATATTATTAACAAATCATAATGTTAATACATGAATCACAAATGTTTATTGGCCTAGGGCACACTACTAACAAGGTTTAGTTCTATTTCATTAAAAAAAATTAGCCCTTAATCTTGAGTAAAATTCTTATGATAATCTCATTAATTTTACCAAAACTGCTACAAAATAATTTTTTCTTTTTTTTCCAATTGAAATGCACCTTTAAGCCAAAATCCATCTTAAAGAGCTTAAAATCTCCTTTGTGTTTCACCTTAAGTTTAGTGAACTAGTTGAGTATATTCATCTATTTAGCAATTGAAGTGTTTTTATAAAAAATTCTAAGGATGAACTTCCAAATTCTATTGGTAAATAAACAGTCAAAGAAGAGATGGTTTAGATTTTTCTACTCCAATTGGAATCATACATAACTATTATCATTTAATTAGAACTTCAGTTTATCCTTTATTCTTAGCTTTCCCCCAAGCTGCTAGCCATAATATGAATAAGTGAAGGTAACAATATGTGAATCCTATATCAGTTTATATTAAGGAAAATACTTTTCTTTTTAAATAGTAGTTGTGAATCTATTGCACACGCTTGTTTTCTTTATCTATATATAGTTTCATGGCCTTTTTATTAGTAGTACCTTACTCATTTTCTTTTTAGGAGTAATAGATAGTTTTCCTAGTTTCTTAGGTTGGAATATTAAGGACCAATTGATATATAGATTTCTTTTTTATAACGTATGCCCATTCCATATGCAATTATTGATAAGCTTATCAATACCCTTCATATCTCTTTTAAGGATAGCTAGATGTGAGATCTAATATATGTATAAGTTGGAGAGAATAGAAATGGGTAGTTGAAGTCTACCACCTTATGATAAGGCTTTGTTGCACCAAGCCTACAATCACCTTATGATGTTGCACCAAGCCTACTTTAAAATGAGGCTTTACGATTCTCAATCCTATCGAGTTAGTAATTAAGCTTGGGGGCATTCAATTGAGAAGGTGTAAGAGCTCTTATTTGTATTAAAATTGAGGCCAACAAAGTTTTTAAAAGTATCTACAAATCCATTAAGGTTGTAATAAAAGTTTTACAAGCTCTATATATCATAAAAATATCATCAACAAATAGGAAATTTGAGAGCTTAAGTTTGCCACATCAATAACAGTACCTAAAAGAGGGGTTTTTGCTAATCTGAAGTGTTATAATCCTTAAAAGCACCTTCCTAAAGATTGCAAATAGGTAGGGTCACACTACCTAACTCCCTTTATAGTTTTCCTAGCCTCTCCATTCACTACAACAGTATAATACACTAAGGTTATATAGGTTATAATCCAATTCAAAACTTACTTGGATATCCTTGATCTGTTACTTCCTAACAATTTTTTAAATTCTAATGAATTAATCACTTAATAAGTTGTTGATCATTTACTACTTTCCCCCTTTGAGTCTTTAAGAGAGATAATTCTTTTTATGTTTCATATACCTTAAATACAATAGAAGAAGAATTTTAAGTTCCTATCTCCCTCTATAAGACATTATATTCTAAATTTTTTCTTTAGATGAGAGTTGTATTTATCAACTGCATTCAAATACTTCTTCAGCTCTATTCTTTCCACTACCTTAAGGGAACTATTTAAGGGATCATTGTCCAAATCCTTTTGTCACTAATTAAGCTTTTCAAAGGTATACCTTAGATCCATTTTTATAGGATTCCCTTTATTCTTTTGTTCATTAATCAGTTCCTTCCTGATAACCTCTAGCTTCTGCACTAATTGCCAATCTTATTATTCTAAGACATTTAAATGCACTTGTTTCATATCTAATGTGTCCCCAATATTTAATTTTGGTCTTTAGACTTTTACCATTCTTTTTATAAAGGCTTCCAAGGATAAAATGACCCCAATGGCAGATGTATCATTTTTTTTCTAATAAGATAAGGTAAGCCTTTACTTCGTTGCTATCATTAGCCACAAGTATTCTATCATTATTACAGAAGTTATAGTTATTGAAAAGCTTCCAAATTATCTTTAAGAAACTTAGCTTTTTGTAATTGTTTTCTTTAATTCTATTTTTTAGTAGACTAATCAAAAAAGGTTGGAGCTCTCTAATATAATTAGCTACTATATGTTGTTTATTTAGGCTATTAACCCCTTTAGTATTCTACACCAGAATAGAAATTAATGGAGGTTGTACAAGTTTTTTTCCCCCATCATGCATCTCCTTCTTGTAATACTTTGGATGTTTCCGTCTGTATCAGTCTTTCTAACATGTTTATAAGTGATTCCCAAGCCTTCCTAAATTGAGTCCTGCAAAGGTATTTCACTAGGATTTGTATTCCCCTAGATAACTCAAGTTTCCACTTTTACAAATTAAGTTTGGGTTGCCCCTTTATGTAGTGTATGAACCTTCCTATGATTAAAGGTCTTTCAAGTACCAGGTTCCTCATTGGAAAGATACAAATTTATGTCATCATCTTTGGGGGCTTCATTACTAGTTAAGGTCTCAATTTTAGTTTTTTTCCTTCAAATTCACCATTTGATCTATATAGAGCCTTATGATTTACTTCCTTATTACCATTCTCCATGCACTTCATTTCTAGAAATTCCCCTTATTAGAATCTCTTCCATATTGGTCTCTAATTTTTACTTAGTTTTAAGGTCTCAGGTCTCAAATTATAGATGACAATCCCATAATCCTCATAAAGATGTTCTAGTTTATTTAACGTTAACATTGGGGTCATTTTAGGGAGTTCCTTGGTGATGTCAACTAGAACAAAAAAACAAACATAGCTTACCCTCCTCAAACTTACTTTTACTTCATTAATGCATAAAGGTTTGCATATACAGCTTCCTATAAGGAACCCCAATAGAGTTATCTCCCATTTTGTTGTTTCTTCTAATAGAACATTCATCTATAAAGTTCTTAAAGGACAATTAGGGAGCTTAAGTAATGGTGAGAAATCATCAAGCACTTGCTTTCAAGAACTCCAGACACTACTGTTAACTAAAAGACTTCTAGAGGCTCAAGCTGAGGGGGGATAAGAGAAGGGAAAAAACATGGTAACTATGAAAATAGGATTCAAAATCGTCTAAGTATAGGGCTGATCAATATTTATAGTTTCTTTTAGGTAAAGGAAAGGGTTCAGACAAAGGAGGGAAGTTCTCCTTTAATAAGGGGAGGTACTTGACATTGCACTTAAATAGAAAAAAATATTGATTGTATTTAATAACCATGCAAAGATGAATTCCTACCAGAAAAAGTTAGTCAAAGGGATAGGTCGAAAGGAGCTTAAGGACTGTGAGTAGTAGGAGTAAGGGGGAAGCAAGAGTTAAAGAGTGGAGAATAGTGGAAAAGAATAAGTGAGGGAGTGAGGAGAAGGAATCATCTTGAGTGGATCGTTAGTATAGTGATCTTAATCCATTTAAAATCGATCCTCCATTTAAAACACAGGATCGATTCATATCAAATCATCAAGAATAAAATAAAAAAGAAACATACCTGAATCCATTGTGAAATCTACACTGGAGTTTTGCGGTTTTGTCTTCCAAATTAGAATGTAACCTTTTTTTTAGAGTTTTCCGTAACTCTCTGTTTTCTCTCTAATGATGGAATTTCATATAAGAATTTAGGTTACATTTAATTTAGGGACCATAACCATTTTTATTAGGGTAAAACCCTAATCTCATTTCTAGTTTGGCCCATCATAAAACTAAAAATTATAAACCCGGTCTCTACAAATATAAAGCCCACACTTAAAATATATGCATGAAGCCCAAAATACCATAAACATGTTAGACCACTTTAATTAATTGGGCTCAACTTTATATGATAGCCTTTATATACAATTATACACATATAAGCCCACATGTTTGACTAAAAATCCTTACAATCCCCCACTTGGACTCTATGTGTTACCTTAAATTTGTATATTAACCTTATGAGTACTCAGAATTGTGCTATCATTACTGTATGCATCCCTAGACAATCTGGTCCATGAATCATACCAACATAGGATCAAAGTGTCTTTCGCTATAATTAACGTAACTAGAACCATCAATCGTCACGTATGCTGATATAACAAAATGGCATGTGTAACATCCTGTGCCCCTATTAAGGGTTAGGACCTGAAATTTCAAAGCATGTAGGCTCAAAGAGAGATTAAGGAAATGCATTTTTTTACTCATGCATCATGTTAACATATATGCACATAAATATTGAATGTTTTCACATAAAATAAGTGTACATGCATTCATTGAAAACTTCCGGGTATGATTGTTTTTAAATGTGATGTTATTGAAAGTGAAAAGAAGAGGAAGTGGAAAGAGTGATCTAGGTATGAGTTGAGAAAAGGAAAGATTTGGAAATAAAATTGGTAGTGATCTAAAAAATGTTCACTGAATGTGCTTCAGACTTTTAGCCATAACGTTTTCTCTAGTTGTCCACACGAGATGATTTTTAATTTGGATTAATCTAGAGATATATGGCTATATTTTGTATGAAGATATCAAATTTCATTTCTGTCTCTAAAAGTCTCAAAATTTCATGAAGTTAAGAATTTGGTGCAGAACGTTGGTGTAGGAATGGAAATTTTGTCTTCAGAATTTAGAGGCAAATTTGAAATTGATATAAATAGATTTTAGCAAAGGTACCTTCTGAAAATTGTAGATCTTTCTTTTATATTTCCAACGGTATATAGTATGAAAATTTTAGACATCGGAGTAAAAAATTATGATCTTTATAAGTGGAGACATTCTGGGAAGAAATGAGACGAAAGAAATGAGACGAAAGAAAATGAGACGATAGAAATGAGACGAAAGAAATGTAGATGGAAGAAAATGAGATGGAAGAAAATGAGACGATAGAAATGAGATGGAAGAAATGATACGGAAGAAAATGAGACGGAAGAAAATGAGACTATAGAAATGAGACGGAAGAAATAAGACAGAAGAAAATGAGACGGAAGAAAATGAGACGATAGAAATGAGACGGAAGAAAATGAGACAAAAGAAAATGAGACGATAGAAATGAGACGAAAGAAAATGAGACGGAAAAAAATGAGACGATAGAATTGAGATGGAAGAAATGAGACGGAAGAAAATGAGACGATAGAAATGAGACGGAAGAAAATGAGACGATAGAAATGAGACGATAGAAATGAGACGATAGAACTAAGTCAAAAGGAAAGTGAGACAATACAGAAGTCCGAAAATAGAATTGGCCTTCAAGGTCTTCATAAAAGTTGTAGATCTCGAAGTCCTCTTTCCAATAGTCTAAAACTAAAGTCAATCTGACATTTGAAGTGAGTATTATGGCAATTGCGCCAAGGCATGTACAATATGAGTGAGGATATGAACATGTTGGATTCTTTTGACCATAACTTCTCCTCTAGACCTCCAAATGACTTGATTCTTAAGCCATTAGATTCGTAAGACATTACCCTATATCTACACCAAGAATCATAGCCATATGTAACTAATGAAGAAAGATTTAGTAAAAAAAGTGGGACGGGTACAGTGAGTGTGTTCTTCAATAATATGAACTGGTGTTATCTCACTGAATATACTTCAGTATTTTGATGATATTTTGATCTGTAGAGATCCAAATGAGATTATTTTTTATTTTGAGAAACTAGAAACATAGGGCTACAAATTATATTAAAAAAACAAATTCTGAATCGGACTCTAAGAGTTCAATTTTTGGATGGAAGTTGAGTATAGGGTACTGTCTTGCAATAAAAGCAGTTCGGAGATATTAGAGTATAACTTTCGCACTACTGAAC
Organism: Erythroxylum novogranatense; assembly: GCA_029891385.1. Lineage (NCBI taxonomy): Eukaryota > Viridiplantae > Streptophyta > Magnoliopsida > Malpighiales > Erythroxylaceae > Erythroxylum > Erythroxylum novogranatense. The sequence continues at coordinate 32,324,025 of CM057233.1, read as the reverse complement.
CAAATTGAATGCTTTTGGTGTCATTGGAAATTTAAGACAATAGAGAAGAGTCTTCTAGAATAAAGTGTTATGACAAAATATTCAAGAGTGCTTTTGGCAAGACACTTAGGTGTAAAAGACATAAAGCATAAATGGAAGGGGCAATGGGACAATTCTCAATCATTAAGGGCATAATTGGAAGAAGAGGTGTTGTCTTGCCTATAAATAGAGTAGAAACATGAAAATGGAAAAAAGTATAAGAAAATAACTAAAATTTTAGAGAAAAGAGAGAGAATGTCATTAAAAAGAGAGAGAAGTACAAAGAGAAGAAGAGACAGAGAGAAACAAACGAGAGATTTTGGGGTTGATCAAGAAAGGAAACAAATAGAGAAAGAAAAGAGCTTCCAACTAAGCTAAAGATCTCTTCATTTGGTGAAGAATCAGGGTAAGATAATTTTGAATCTTTTAGATTTTTGGAAGGATTCTATTTCATTGAGTTAAGAAAATGTTGGGTTTAAATATTCTAGAATGAATTTTAGTGATTTTGCATTATGGAATTTTCAATTGGATTCCTATTGGATGATGATTTGAATATTTTGAGATTATATGAGGTTAGAAAAGAGATGATGAGAAATTAAGTTATGATATAAAGTAACCAAGTGTTCTTGAGGTGTAAGCTTATGAATAAGCTAGACACATGAAAAAAGTAAAGATTGAAAGGAGAGTTTAGAAAAATTATATACAAACGAAGTGTAAAGTTAAGTTATTTTAGACACATATGAATTATGGAATATGAATAAGCATAATATGTGTTCTAGAACATATGCCCGGGATTGTCATTGAACATGCATTATACATGGCTCATTATTACAATTGTGCATAAATGGATTGTGTAGGTCAAGTGTTCGCATTCAGGCGTTCTCAAAATTTGAAAACAAATGTTAATCTAGAGCGTACTGTGAGTAGACCTAGATGGTCTCACTTCATTGTTTGCTTTATTTGACTTTTGTATACATTGATCTCTGTATGATGAATGTGATTGATTTTGTTCGAATTCCAGACAGAAGGTCTGATGATTGTACTGATTGATTTAAAATATTGAAGTGCTCATTATATGTGAATAAACTGAACTAAGTATTTTCTGAATGTGCATTGCAAGCAAGATGATAAGTGAATGCTTAACTATATGTTGAATGTCAGACTACGGTCCGATGATAAGTGAATATGATCGAATAAGTTCATGTAATGTAAGTGATGCATTCCATCTCATGAATGCATGAAATATAAAGGTATTATGATTTGAGTTGCCTGTATGAAGCGCTTCCACGTAGAGCTATACTCTGTGATTATGTGATGTGACTGAGCCTACAGACCAGTATTCCGTTCTGACTGAGCCTTACGGGCCAGTATTCTATTTTGACTGAGCCTACGGGCCAGTATTCTATATATGTGAGGGGCACTCAGTCACAACAATAAGAACGAATATGAGTCTCATATAGATGGCATATGCATAATATGAATGTTTAAAAGATCTAAATGTGAAATTTGAATTTTGTATGATATATGTGTGTGTGTTATGTGGTTGGGTGAGCCATCGAGGATGGTCACTCATTGAGCTCTCAAAACTCACCCAAAATTTGCAATTACTTTTCAAGACTTAGAAGAATACCCCGTTAGGCCAACGGGAGTATACACACAGCATTCAAGTGAAGGATAGAGGTCGAGATCAGTTCGCGTTTGTATTACATTTCTCTATTTTGTATTGAGTTATATATTCCGCAACTATTTGTATAAATTTGTTTTCCGAAATGACTCAAATGTTTTAAATTTGTGAAAGGGCCCAAATTTGAGTATCGATTTGCCACATATTACGTTATTGATTTTTTAGGAAAGAAAACAATTATATCGACTTTTGAATGATTGAGTGCTTTAACACGTCACCCTCGCGGGACACAGACTCAAATATCACCATCGATGTCGGGTTCGAGTCTTGCGGGAATGGGGTGTTACAACATGGATCAAGCATGGATGTGTAGTATAGAAATTATAAGCAGCGTGATCTTAGTATGCTTATTTCCAACTGTTCCAACCTTATGCTTTAGTAAGATCAATTTTAAATAAGTTCATAGATAAAATAAACCAAATATCTTAAAGCAAAAAATAACCTCAAACAACTTAACTAAAAATTGTATCCAAAATGATAGTGAAAAAATGTATAATTCAAAAAGCATCTACAATACAAACTCCCACTGAAACTATATATCCTGAAAAGATGCAACACCTATAAGAGCAGTGTGCTCATGAAAGACCTTGGGTGGCACTCCTTTAGTAAGCGGACCCGTCACCATGGAGTTTGATCCAATATGTTGTATAAACAACTGCCCACTCTGAACTCTCTCTTTGATAATTAGGAATTTGATGTCGATGTGCTTCGACTTTGTCAAGCTCATATTGTTATTGGAATATAGCACTGTAGGGTTATTGTCACAAAATAACTTAAGTGGTCTTTCAATAGAGTCCACAATGCGTAGCCCAGTGACAAAGTTTCCAGCTATATCCCGTGGTTGGATGCCTCATAACATGCTATAAACTCCGCTGCCATGGTGGAAGAAGATATAAGTGTCTGCTTAGCACTCTTCCAAGAAATAGCTCCTCCAGCAAGCAGGTAGATATAGCCCAAAGTGGATCTCCTACTATCTTGGCATCTAGCAAAATCGGAATCAGAATAACCAATGATCTCCAGCTTATCCGATTTCCTATATGTGAGTATATATCTTTCGTTCTCTGCAAGTACCGCATTACTTGTTTGGCTACTTTCCAGTTATCCAATTCCGAGTTACTTAAATATCTCCCTAGCATTCCAATAATGTACGCAATATCCAGATGTGTACAAACCTGAGCATACATGAGAAATTCTTGGGGCATTGACTTAAAGTGAACTTATCTCCCTTAGACACAGGGGTATCACTTGGTTTACAATCCTGCATGCCAAAACTTTTAAGTACCTTTTCGATATAGCTCTTCTGTGACAATCCAAGAATACTTCGAGAGCGTTCCCGATGTATCTGAATCCCTAAAACAAGAAAGGCGTCACCAAGATCTTTCATTACAAATTTCTTTGACAGAAATCTCCTGGTTTCGTGCAATAAGCCTATATCATTAATGGCAAGCAATATGTAGTCAACATAAAAAACCAGAAAAATGTACTTAATCCTATTGAACTTATGGTATATACAATCATTAGCCAAGTTCATCTCAAAACTGAACGAGATGACAACTTGGTGAAATTTGTAATACCATTGACGAGATGCCTGTTTGAGTCTATAGATGGATTTCTTTAGTTTGCAAACCATTTGTTTAACATCTCGTGATACAAAGTTTTCTGGTTGCACTATATAAATCGTCTCATCAATGTCACCATTGAGAAACGTTGTCTTAACATCCATCTAATGTAACTCAAGATCAAAATGTGTCACTAATGTCATTATTATCCTGAAAGAGTCTTTCGAAAAAACTGGAGAGAAAGTCTCTTTATAATAAATGCCTTCTTTCTGTGTAAAGCCCTTTGCAACAAAACGAGCTTTGTACCTTTCTACATTACCTTTCAAATCCTTCTTGGTCTTAAATATCCATTCGCACATTTAGGCAACAATACAAGGTCCTAAACGTCATTGTCCTTTATGAACTTTATCTCTTCATTCATGGCGTCAATCCACTTTTGAGAGTTAGAACTTTATATGGCTTGATCGAAGTTGATTGGATCATCTTCCACCATACGAATGTCAAATTCATGTTCTTGAAGAGATACAACATAATCATTTGGAATTGCACTTCTCCTCTCTCTAATGGATCTCCTTAATGACATAGGTTCTTGAGGTTGTAGTGTTTGTTCTTCTAGAACAAGTTGTTGAACTTGGGAAGGAGTTTCTATGACATTGTCTTGATCTGGAATTGCTTCTTGAACAATGTTACAAATGGAAACCTGACCCTGATCATTGTCAATAGCAATTAGAGGAATTTTAATGTGTTCCTCTTCAAAAAAAAAAGTCCTTAATCCTTTCTCCCCCCGCAAACTCAACATCCTCAAAAAATCGGGCATTTTTTGTATCAAAAATTGCCTTATTAATGGGATCATAAAACTTGTAACCCCTGGATCTTTCAGAATATCCAATAAAGTAACAACTGATAGTCCTTGAGTCTAGTTTCTTTTCATTTGGCCTATAAGGCCTTGGCTCAGCTGGACATCCCCAAATGTGCAAGTGCTTTAAACTAGGTTGCTTGCCTATCCAAAGTTCATAAGGGGTCTTATCAGTTTCTTTAGTTGGAACTCTATTGAGTATATATGCTGCGGTCTTTAATGCTTCTCCCCAGAGTGATTCTGGCAAGGTAGAATGACTAATCATACTCCTCACCATATCCTTAAGCGTTCTGTTTCGTCTTTCAACAACACCATTCATGCTAAGCGTACCTGACATACTGTGGGACGATACCGCATTCCTTTAGGAATTTAGCAAATGGTCCTGGACGTTGCTCACCTAATCCGTCATATCTACTGTAGTACTCGCCACCACGGTCAGATCTGACACTTTTAATCCTTTTGTTGAGTCGGTTCTCAACTTCTTCCTTAAAGTTTTTAAACATGTCCGAAGACTGTGATTTGTCATGAATGAGATAAAGGTAGCCATATCGCGAGAAGTCATCTATGAACGTTATAAAATATGGTTGACCATTTTAAGACGTCGTAGGGAATGACCCACAAATATTCGTATGGATAAGTCCTCAGACATTTAAAGCCTTATTGGCACCAAATCTCATAAATTTTGTTTGTTTCCCCTTAATGCAATTAACACAAGTAGCAAAATATGTAAAATCAAGGGGATCGAGAATTCCTTTTGACACAAGTCTCTCAATTCTCCTTTTGGAGATGTGACCTAATCTCTTGTGCCATAAAAATGCAGAATTCTCTTCGATTAATTTGCGCTTTAAACTTCGTGTACCCACATGTAAGGCTTCATTAAATGAAGAATTAATGTCAAGCATGTATAGATTATCGAAACCTGATAAAGAACCGGTACCAACCAAATTTGAATTTTTGAAAGAGACTAAATGTTTCATTTCCAAATGAACAACAATAACCCGATTTGTCCAAAACAGAAATAGAAATCAAATTCCGTCTAAAAGACGATACAACGAAAGTCTCAACTAAATCCAAATAAAATCTGGTTCTTAACAATAATCTAAAAGTCCCTATTGCTTCGACTTCTAATGACTTGTCGTCTCCTACATAGATGCATCTTTCACCATCACTTGGTTTTCGGCAACTCAGGCAACCTTGCATAGACACATTGATGTGAGTTGTTGCACCATAATCTAACCACCATGTGTGTCTAGGTACTGAAGTCAAATTAACCTCAGAACAAACCAAAGTAAGAAGCACACCTTTCTTTGCACGCCATGCGTGATAATTGGTACATTGCTTCTTTACATGACCTTCAGCGTCACAAAAGAAACAACCTTTTGGTTTTTTTCCTTATGATGTTTCTTTTGTGTCGCTGGAACCGCAACTTCCTTAGTTTTTTTTTCTTTTGTTCCTTTTGTCCTTAGATGTTGTGGCTAAGTGAGCACTTTCTGCTTTATCATGCTTCAACCTTTCCTTTTCCTAGACACAGTGTGAGATAAGCTCATTAAGAGACCATGTCTCTTTCTGACAGTTTTAACTCACTTTGAATGGACTGTACTATGCCGGAAGAGATATCAAAACCAGATGCATTAACAAGTCTTCAGATAATTCCAACTTAAGTGCTTTCAATTTTGAAGCAATGTGAGACATTTCCATAATGTACTCCCTTATGTTTCCTTTTTCTACATACCTCATTGAGATAAGCTTTGTCAAAAGTGTACTTGTTTCAGCTTTTTCATTTTGGCAAATCTTTTCTCAAGATCCTCAAGGAAACCCTTAGCCGTAGTAATATGATCGGGCATAGTGCCCCGAAAAGCTTTTGGAATGGCACGCTTCATGATCATCAACCTCATACGATTCGATCTTTTCCACTTTTCCATCTCCCTCTTTTGATCAAAGGTACTCTCACCAGTAAGTGGATCAGGTTGATCGACTCGTAAAGCGAGATCCAAGTCCATGACTCTGAGAACAATCAAAACCTTCTCCTTCCATGACTTAAAATTAGTGTCATTAAGTATAGGAATTGAATTAACACTAGCAGAGATATTTGCAGCAGAACCAGGAACTGAACAGAGAACAAAACAAACAAAATCTAATTACTCACATAACAACACTATAATATGCCAAATTAATTATATACAGATAATGGTAGGGCCCCATCACAAGATACCGTGCACAACATTAATATTTAGTCTTTCGACAGAAATACTAACTTGTAAGTAGTACCTTGGTATAGTGATCAAATACTGACAATAAGGCATGTCAAACAATCAACCTTTCTTCAGACCGATTTAATGTTCACATATTATACTGAATAATTGCCACGCATTTACCACCACAAGTGTATATGCAATTCGGGCCAAACATAAACATTCCTTTGGGTCAGTCCATATTCGCATAAATAACATACACACAAAACTTTTTAACATTCTAAGTTAAATTAATTTCATAAGAGCGGTTGCTTTGGCAACATATTGCTTCAATTAATTTAATTTAAAATGCTTTTTTTTTAATATCAAAATCTGAAATTAATACCAAATTTTACATAAGCTGTATGAAAATATCATAGCTTTAATTTCTTGATGTTATGACATTAATAATCCTGTCAGCTCAAATCAAGCATTGGGTCAAAATTTTACAAATCAAACCAAAAATTATAAATTTTAGATCCAAAACTCATTCCTCATAATATTAAACTGAAACATGTAAAATTTTCCAATGGTTAATTTATAAAACCAAATAAATCCATAACAACCATCGTCACTTTATTACAAATCAATAAGTATACCTAAATCTATTGTGAAATCTACACTAGAGTTTTGCTGTTTTGTCTTCCAAATTAGAACGTAGCCTTTTTTCAGAGTTTTCCGTAACTCTCTGTTTTCTCTCTGATGATAGGATTTCAGATAAGAATTTATGTTACGTTTAATTTGGGCACCATAATCATTTATATTAGGATAAAACCAAATAACTTTATTACGAAAGCATACCTAAATCTATTGTGAAATCTACACTAGAGTTTTGCTGTTTTGTCTTCCAAATTAGAACGTAGCCTTTTTCGAGTTTTCAGAACTCTGTTTTCTATCTGATGATAGGATTTCAGATAAGAATTTATGTTACGTTTAATTTGGGCACCATAATCATTTATATTAGGGTAAAACCCTAATCTAATTTCTAGTTTGGCCCATCATAAAACTAGAATTATAAACCTAATCTTTACACATATAGAGCCCACACTTAAAATAGATGTATGAAGCTCAAAATACCATAATCGTGTTAGACCACTTTAATTAATTGGGCTCAACTTTAAATGATAGCCATTATATACATTTGTACACATATAAGCCCACATGTTTGATTAAAAATCCTTACAGCTAGAACTTAAGTGTTTTAAGACTAATTACAAGCAAGTTCTGTACGTAGGAGAAAACTAGAGTAATAGCTCCTCCCTTTAGCCATTGACACCCCAAACTCTTCAATCCATTTTTTATTATAAAAGTTATTCGACATTTTATAGCCTTCATACAAAAAAATTACAAGAAATCTCAAGATTTAGAACATGAGTTTGGGGTATAAAATATAAATCTCAAGATTTAGAGAAAACTTTAATAAGGCAATTGGTATTTAAAATTTGCAATAATATTGCAATAAAGGAGAAAGTGATTACATTTTCTTGTCGAGGTTAAAGTTAAAGGAAATAGGAAGGGAGGCCATTTTCATAGAGTTAGAGAAGGAAAAAGGCATTAATCGAGTTGGTCTAAGTTAGTTAGACTGTTTAGCAAAAACTCAATTTGAGTGGGTATTTTATTTTAACATTCAACACAAGGTAAAGGAAATAGGAAGGCAGCCTATATTCATAGAGTTAAAGAAGGAAAAAGACATTAGTCAGCTATTTTAAAAAAACTCAACTATTTTATTTTAATTCTCAACATAGTTTGACCCGATTTGAATACGCTAAAAATTAAGAAGAAGAAATAAAAAAGGTAGAGTTACTAGATGAGCATTCAACCATAAATTCCATGCAGCCACGCATGCACGTCCTGGTAGTAGATACACAAATTCCCAACTTCACGAAGAAATTATTTTATAGTAAGGCAGTAGCGCCTGATAAGTACATGTCTATTTTAATCATGCCTTGGAGAGGTTATCACCCACCTCCTTGGCTAAACCTTCGACAAAGTAAAAGTATTGGCGGGGCACAGGATCATCTTCATTTATTTTCTCATATTCTAGAATTATCTTCACACAGCTAGCTGTTTCATTTTTTGGGGCAACTTGGAAGGTAGTCTTCCAGGTCTTACAATTTCTTAGGACATCACCCTCCAATGCTGTTAAAGTCAGCGTCTTTTTCGCTTTGTCCACTTGGGTCCTCTCCTTTAAAATCTCAGCCTTCCCATCTGTTCATGTTCATAAATATAACGGTCTTAACATCCTCTCTTCCTGGGTCTGTTTGAACCCAAAAACTATAATAATTGAGTGAGATGTAAATCCTCTCTTCCTTTTTTACACAAAGTTGCGTTGAAAACATTTATTGAATTTACTTATAAATCATAGTGAATGATAAATATGCATAGACTATTTCTGGAAACTAGAAAACAAGAACTTACTCAAGTTATAGTGCCAGGATTTCACGGAGTCATTAGAACTCCAATCACCTGCAACTAGCTCAATGCTCGTGAGCTTATCAGTTACTTTAGGAATACGGTAAGCCTCGCTGGAAAAGATTTTCCAGAAAGCTTCAGCAGAATATTTTATCTTGATCACCTTCTCATGCTTGTGAATTTGAGCCATATCTGTATTACACAATTAAGGTTGAAGTGCACATGTATGGCTTGTGCCTTTATATAGAGGTAGCAAGTACCAAAAGCTTCTAACCGTTATTTATTCCTTCAATGTTCTACAACTTTATCCTTCCTTCAATATTCTACAACTTATCCAACTTTATCCAACAAAAGCTGAAGGAGACGTGTGGGTGTTTTATATCTCCTTATTTTATCTTGTGTCATGCATTTAGAATGAGAAAAAAGAGTTTTTTTTCCAATATCAACTTAAATTAAACACAATTCTTCATATTACTTTATGACAAAGTTAGAGTGCATCTCTATTTATTCATAACCAAGCTTAAAATTAGCTTCAATATTAGAAGTAGCAAATTAGATAAAATTTAAAAAAGAATTAGTTTCACATAGAAAGTTTTGGTATTAAGGAAATGTGTGAAAACTTTTAAAATAAATCACTCATATTACTAATAAAATACAAAATCATTATCTTAGTATGTCCATATGTCTCAATCTTACTTGGGATGTACCACCAATACATTATAAGGAGATGATGGCCCTATGTCAAAGCTTCCATCTACTTCTATTTTCAGTTCTTAAGTTTTCATAATGATTCCTAGATAGGACAACTAAAGTAATATGTGAAAGGATACTCTAGTAAATAAGTTCCACGTATGTTGGTGATGCACCATGCAATAAGTTATTTCTTTTATATAAGATATTTTGTAATCCCAATCTTTAACAACCATCAAATAAATAGTAAAATTTTCATAATTTTACAAAATATATTCATAATTGAATTTCTTATATGTTGTTAATATTTTAAAATCATTAGATAATTCTATATAAATTATAATTTTATCAAAATATGATACTTTAATTACTAATCATGAGATATTATCTATCATTTAAATATAATACATCACTCAATTTAAGAGGTTCTTTATCATACAAAATAGGGGAATGTTTTCCCAAATTATAGCTTCAAGTTATGGCTAGTGTGAGAAGATTTCTTCTCTCACTACTTTGTCTCTTCCATCAAGCAACTACTCATTACATTCCACCTGATTATGTTTCTTGATCCTTGTCTTTTCCATTTTTTGCTCCTTTGACCATCCTTCCTTCTCTACTTTAACATACTTTTTTATTTCTCTCATGTTTGGCTTGCTTCCTCTAGCTTCAAGTTATGGCTAGTGTGAGAAGGTCTCTTCTCTTACTACTTTGTCTCTTATATCAAGCAACTACTTACTACCTTCCACCTGATTATGTTTCTTGATCCTTGTCTTTTTTTTAGTTTTTTTTCCTTTTCCCCTCTTTCCATCTCTATTTTAACTTACTTCTTTCCTTCTATCTTGTCTGGTTTTCTTCCCCTTTCCATTTTCTATCTTCTTTCCCCTTTTTCCAACTTTCTATTCTCCTACCCTCTTCTTTTCTATCTGATGGGTGTCGAATCCACCAAAAATAAATCACAAACACCAAACAAAAATAAATTGCGCACAGTGGTAATGGGGTCGATCCACAGAGAATGGAATAAATTGATTCTATTCAAATGCCAAAGAACGAATGAAATTAATTAAAAGGGGGTTTTGAAGTTTTTGACTAAAACTACTAATTAAACTAACCACTGAAAATTTATAAACTCAATTAATAAAATGATAACTATGATGCAACCAAAAAAGAACGCAAATAAAATTGATTAACTCAAATAGCGACAACTTAGCCAGGAAATTCCTAATTATGCATAGACCGCGATCATCGACTCAAATATTTTCTTTGGTTTAATAATAGGTTAGCTATGGTTACCAACTACCTCTGGCTCCCTCGTTTCTTCTTAATCTTAGAACAATCAAAAAAACTCCTTTAAATTGTTCCCTAATTAACTAATAACCCCTTCGAGACTCTCTTCGAGATTCAATTAATTAGCAGCGTTAAACTCTAAAGAAACACTAACCCTAACTGACTACGCACAGACTCATGCTTCATCTAGTTAGATCGCAAGTTTCTCAACACAAAATCAGACAAGTAATATGTCCTAGTGTCAATTGCCACAAACACTAATCACCCAGTTAACACCATCAAGTAAATCAGTTGGCGATATGCAAATTAACCGACTCTACAATCGGGCCCTAATCGCAGAATCAATTAATAAACAATGACAGTAAAACGGAAACAATACGAATATTATAAACCAAATAATCAGAACAATAGGTCTCACGAGTCAAAGCATAACAATTGGAATTCCCTGACTAAAACAGATTAGCTACTCATAACGAAATTAAACAAAACAAGATTCTTAATTAACATAATCTAAAATAATCAAGAAAAATAAGAAAAACTAGAAAATCTCCAAGTGCAGCTCCCTGCGTGAATTCCTCTCCAGCCACCGCTGTCCAGTCCAAGGAAAATTGCTTCCTGCGTTGTTGACTCTCCAATTTCCCTGCGTAACTCTTCCTTTTCTTTTTTTAATATCCTCTGTTGTGCGTCAATACTCCTCCTCCAGTCCCAAAATTGCTCACTTGCTTCTTCGTTACCGCCGCCAGACCCCTCTTGCTTTGTTGTGTCTTGCTCTTAATTAAAAACCTCCTTCTTTTTCCTTTCATCCACGTCAGCCCACTTGTTGTGTGCCTCTCCAACGTCCTCGTTCCTCTTTCTTGGTAATGTGGCTTGTTAAATGATTTATCATTTTATTGCTTACTCAGCTGCCGCACTCTCTATTCCCCTCTACTGTGGCCTGATGTTGACAATTTAATTTTGCAAGCTCTGAAACAAACCCTCCACGCTTCTTCAGTCCACTTGCGTTCCAGCGTCTGCGTGCTCCCATAACGACGCCCTCCTTAGCTCTTCATTTATTCATCTGCTCCATTTAATTTGCTCCCTACCTTTTGTCCCGTGCGTCGTCGTTTCTTTGTACCTGCTAATTGACTTTATTCCTGTAGCCTAAATTAATTGTTGTTTTCCTCTTAATTTCCCACATCATGCCAAGATTATAATTCTCTACAAGGAAATATTAAATCAAATTAAGTCCCGATAATTGCGTCAATAAGAGGAATAAAAAGGGATAATTAAAACATAAATATTGGACAAATATGTACTTATCACTATCTACTTGCCTTCTTTCTTAATCATATCCCTCATCAGTTCTATTTCCCTACATTCTCTAATCCCCTCAGTTTTTTTTCCAATTTGGTCTTTCTTAGCACTTATAGTTTTTCCACATTTTTCTCCATTATAACTTTTAATAACTAGTTTTCAAATTTTAACTCCCTTTATTTCCCTCTTTCTCTTTTTGATGGCGCTCCTCCTATTTGAACTTCATTCCCTCCTAAGGGTCTTTGTTAAGTTTGTTCTAGCTTTAGCTCCCTCAAAAACTCTCAAAATTATTCCCCCTAACCAAAACTCACTCAATGTTATCACTCAAACTACTATTGTTAATGGTTTGAAGCTCTCTTCTAACTATAGAAAGACCCAGTATCAAGTTTTAAGGGATGTTTCCATAATTGGAAAGTTCTCTTACTTTTCTTTAGTTGAAAAGGAGGGTCTATCCATTGCTAACCTGCCTGAAGAAAAGCTACACCTAAAATCTGTAAATAATTAAAGTCTTGACATTAAGAACATTACAAGCATTCCCAATAATGCTTAGGTAGAACCCCATTTGAATCCTAAGAGTAACTATAAGCTCGAAACTTAGAAAGTTGCTATAACCACTATACTAGAGCGCTTAAGGCTTACAACTCATTGCTAAAATAGAAATAAAAAAATCATTGGTTATGTAATGAGGGCAAAAGTTGTAGTTACTTCTCTAAATTCATCTTTACTAGAAGAAAGATTAACAATATCATGGACTTGGTCGAAGATAATGGTAAGAGAATCTAATACCACAAGTATCTTAAAAAAGAGGCCTTCTTCTACCTTTAAGAAATCATAGATCTCTCTAATAAGACCTACTCTTCTTTATAGCCACTCTCCTTTTTCATGCCTTATTCCATTACTAAAAGTTATTAGTTCCATCAACTCTAGTGATATAGAGTGTTATCTAAATAGCATCATCATTAACAAAGCTCCTAGTCTTGATGGTTTTACTACTTTCTTCTTCAAGAAAGCCTATAGCTTAGTTAGAAATCAAACTATCAGTATAGAATTGGAGATCTTTAACTCTAGTAAACTTCTTAAGAAATTTAATAAAACTCACATTTCTATGCCCCTAAAAAAGCTTAACCTTAATTCTCTCAAAGATTTTATGCCAATATCCTACCATAATACAATTTACAAAATCATTTCCAAAATCTTAGCCATCTGACTAAAGTTTGTTTTAAAATTTATGAGCTATAATTGTCAAGGAGCCTATATTAAAGAAAGGAATATAAGTGACAACATTCTTGCCAATAGTTGTTCAAAAGACACCAAATGAAGGATTTTGCTAAAAAAATTTATTTTCACAAGGCATTTGACTTAATTAGTTGGGATTTCATGTTACAATCTTTGAAGGCTTTTAGTTTTCCCCTTAAATTCATCAATTGGATTGAAATATGTATCATAACTACTTCATTCACAGTCGTGATAAAAGGGAAACCATCTAAGGTATTCAAATATGGGAAGAGAATAAGATAAGTTGATGCTTCCTTTGCTTAATAGGGGATTTTTTTTCCTATCTTTTACTTATGGTCTTTTGCAATACTAATTTCATAGATTATTAATTGAGATTCTAAAATGAAATTGTTGAAAGGAAAGGGACCTCGTTCTCTTTAAGGGTACTCTCAACTAGTGTATATATTCCCCTTAGAGAGAAAGGAGTATTAGGATCTTTATCAAATAAAAAAGTCTAGACATAAGGAGCTTCTTCCACAACTTTAATTCTTGGACCAGATAAATCGTTTTCCCCAACTCTGATAATAAACTTTTCATTGTTAGCATGGATAAGAGATGGTGGCTTGAGCATTGAGCATGGCTAGTTGATGGTGCTAGAGAAGTAAGTGTAGTCTAAGAAGGAACAAAACTAGTTTCCACTGCTAGAAAAGAATTTGATCAAGTGGAAATTTAGATGTATAAGCTAATATGAAGCTAACATTATGACCACTCTACATTCGCTCAATTGAGTTTACAAGAGTTTATGTGCAAAGTTTCGATAGATGGTCTTTCCATTGAGACATCTAAGTTATTTATCTATTACCTTTGATGTAATCTCTTAAGGAACCATTCCTAGGTTCATAATACAAGTTTTAACTCCCTCAGAAGCTTTATTCTTTCATACATTTTCTTTAATTTTTAAAAGATTATAAAGAAAGATGCTTAAACATGTCCCAAACCAGAATGAGCTTGAATAAAATGTATTCTAACAATATAAAGTTATGTAATATAAAAGGATGAAAACATGCTTCTCCTTCAAAGTAAGAGTTAGTAAATTCAAAAGTGTTTAATCTTCTTAGGTTTCTTAATTCAATTTTAAACTTTTAAATTTTTAGTTTGGTGAAAACCTTTTGAGACTTGTACAACTTAGTTTAAAGTATTGTCTTTATTAGTTTTATAATGTTAATAATGAATGGAATCTCTTCTTACATTTAATGGATATGTCACATTAAATGAAAAATAATGAGACAATATTTGAGTTGGGAATTAGGTTGTACAAACTTTGAAAGATTAGTTAATTAATTGAAATTTATAAGAGGTTAGACACCAAATTAAAAAATAAAGGCTTAGGCACTTTTGAATTTGTTTTCCTAAAATATAGCATTTATATTGGGTCACAAATATAAATTTAAAATTTTATATAAGTTTATGGAGAAAATGAATTTAGTCCTATGTTTGAGTAAGTGTTGTCAACTTTTCTTTTACTATACCTAATTTAACATGGTAAAACTTCACTCATCTTTCAACAATGACTAAAAGGCTAAACTAAAACCTTTAATTATATTCTTACTAAAAATAATTCATTTAATTGTTAAATGAATTATAAATTACCATATTTAGAAATATAATTCATTTAATTGTTAAATGGCTGAGAAAGCACCACCCTTGTTATATCTGGGTCTTCTGATCTCAACAATAAGACTGAACACCATTAAATGCACTCAAATTGTAGAGAAAATTTGGAGAAGAATAGGCTCCTGGGGGAATAAATTATTATCTTTTGTAGGGAAATTCTAACTTATCAAATATGTTCTTAGCTTATTACATATCTATTGGAGCTAACACATATTCCTTTCCAAAGGGGTCATCAAGGCAATAGAAAGTATACTCAAAGACTTTTTGTGGAATCAATTGATGGGAGTTAAAGGAAGTGCAAAAATTAAATGGACTGACATTTTCTACCCACAATGAGCTTGAATAAAGTGTAGGATGAAAACATGCTTCTCCTTAAATATGAGAGATAATAAATTCAAAAGTGTTTAATCTTCTTAGGTTTCTTAATTCAAATTTTAAACTTTTAAAAATTTTAGTTTGGTGAAAAACTTTTTGAGACTTGTACAACTTAGTTTAAAGTATTATCTTCGTTAGTTATATAATGTTAATAACGAACGGAATCTCATCTTACATTTAGTGGATATGTCACATTAAATAAAAAAATAACAGAGACAATATTTTGAATTGGTTGTACAAACTTTGAAAGATTAGTCACTTAATTGAAATTTATAAGAGGTTAGACACTAAATTAAAAAATTAAAAGCTTAGGCACTTTTGAATTTGTTTTCATAAAATATAGCATTTATATTGGGTTACAAAAATAAATTTATAAATTTTATATAAGTTTATGGAGAAAATGAGTTTAGTCCTATATTTGAGTAAATGCTGTCAACTTTTCTTTTACTATACCTAATTTAACACAGTAAAAGATCACTCATCTTTCATTTATGAATAAAAGGCTAAACTAAAACCTTTAATTATATTCTTACTTAAAATAATTCATTTAATTGTTAAATGGTAGACAAAGCACCACCCGTGTTATATCTGGGTCTTCTGATTTCAATAACAAGACTTACCACCATCGAATGCACTCAAATTGTAGAGAAAATTCAGAGAAGAATAAGCTCTTATGTGAATAAATTTTTATCCTTTCAGGGAAATTCTAACTTCTCAAATTTCTTCTTAGCTTATTTGTTGGAACCCATTACCGGATATCCAACTACTTAATCCGAAAACCTTCATACTTAGACATAATTAGAAACTCAATTAAAGTCCTCCGAACACATCGTGTAAGATTCATCTTAATTTCCGTCAATAAAATTGATTTACTTAGGGCCCAAAATAGAAGCCAAATTCCCTAACTAAAATGGAAGTTCATGTCACTAGGTCTAATAAAAACAGAAAACGCTTCAATCGGATCTTCATAGATCCACTTAAACCCCAACACTCTATTTTTTTTTTTTACCAAAAAGGGATAGAAAAATTCACTAGTTAACTAATGCTTCGAAAATTTCGCAAATCGGAGGTCAAACAGAGAGGAAACAAAGAAAATAAGAAAAGGGTGTTATATTTGATTTAAAACCAACTTTGCATTTTTTTAACCTTTCACCTCTAAATCCGAATTTTGAAGATTTAGTGTCTATCGAAACATAAACGGAAACTCTATAACTCACTATAATGATTTAAAAACAAATTCATCCATTAAGGAGGTCATGAGTTGTAGCAAAGTTTCAACCTAATGAAAAACCAAATAAATAAAATTTTGACCAAATGAATAGTGGCAGCAAATTTCCAATTGTTCATAGTTGTTTATTCCTAGCTCCAAAAAGGCATACCATACTTCGTTGGAAAGGGAAAAAGATGATCTACAACTCTTATGAAGGAAGGAAAAGCCAAATCAATCATTAGGAGAGATAAAAACACACTTGAAGTTTCAGCTAAAATGAAAAACCAATGGAACAGTAATTTTGCAGCATGAACAGTAACAGCAATCTTCAAATGCTCAAAACTTCTTACTCCCATATTCAAACATCGCAAGTCATACATCAAATTATAAGAGGAAAAGATAAGCTACATTTTCTATGAAGAAAGCAAAACTTGAAACTGTCTCTAAGAAGGTGAAAAACGCCTCTAAAGATTCTACAAAAATGTAGAATGAACAGTATCCGTGAATAGAAATCTGAAAACTTTCAAATCCTATAACTTCTTCATTTTAAGTCCAAAAATGACCCATTTTATACCATTTTAAAGATCTTAACATTATCTACGAACTTCCAGAAGACTTCCCATTCAAATTCACATCCTAACATGGTCCAAAACTCCAAAACAAGTGGCTGCCCATTTAAAAAAAAAAGACAACACCTCCCCTAAAAATGCTCTAGCCAAAATCTTCAATTTTCTCATCTAAGCTCCAAACCTGCATAAAACTCAATATCCAAAGGCAACAACACACTCCTAGGCTTCTAAACATTTCTCAAAATAATCATCAACTCACCTCTCATCTTTGCTTTTATCAATTCCAAACATACAATCATACATGCGTAATACACTTTACCTTTGACACCTCAAATATTAAAGGAAACATATATACTACACTTTCACTTCAAACTCTTACATTTTCACATAAATAAGCAAATACAATGCTTCAAAGGCATTTTAGCCCAAATGCGTCAAAGTCTAGAAGAACAAAACACAAGGTACTTCTTTAGCTTCAAAAATGCTATCTAAAATCTAGTTTTCTAACATATGACTTCTAAACCATCAAAATACATCGGAGTTGCCTCAATCCCGAAACGATGACCCAATTTCTTGCTCAAAACCTGTGGAGGGGAAAATGGGGGGTGAGCTCGACAGCTCCGTGGGTAATAAGTTTATAATAGAACAGAAGCAAAAACACTTTTAAACTTATTTTCCATGTATAAACATTTCGCAGTAGAAATTTATCAAACATTTTCAACTTCCCAAAATAATCATAAATAATTTCATAATTCCTCAGGCGAAAGCCTCAAATACTTAGTTCTTCAAAATCTCAAATTCTTCGCAATTGGAACAATTCAACATATGAATGCAGCACCTTTTCCGAATGTAACACATAATACATATATCAATGCATGCACTATTCATAATCATGCAAAGATGTCAGTGCACAATCAATTGGCTCGAGAGTTCAGAGAACAGACGGATAACTGAAGGTTATATCAGAATGTGACGGATAACCGAAGGTTATACTGTAAACAGACGAGTCCGATTTCTCAGATCTCGTAGGCCCACAAGCGCAGCCGGAGAAGGCTATCGTCGGCGCACGTGACTAACAGGACGTTACTCTCTCGCCCAAACAAAACACATAATCATATAATTCATGCTTGCAAATCGGATTGCCCAAGGCACATTTGAAACTTAACTTTCGATATTATGTCATATCGCAAAATGGCATTTACAATTTCACATAACATTCACTTGCCATACAATTTCACATAACATGCACATTGCATAATCTAATCACACATAATCTAATCACACAAAGAATGCAACACTTTCGAATTAGTCACATAAGCTTCAATTTTTTCAAATTTCTCGAAACATTTCAGATAATGATAATTTCAAATCATTTCAAAAACAATGGATTTAGTCATTCGAAAATCAAAATTTTCAACCAAATACTTTGTTTCTTGATTTTTTTCAAAATCACACAAATTGGCCTCTAATTCAAAGTATAAACGCATTACCCACCTGAATTTCCTTAAGTTTTATTCTCGGACCAATGACCTTTCTTTTAACCTCCTCTCCTACTTCCAATAGCTTCTAAACCTTCACCAAGCATAAAATTCTAATTTACCAAGAGAATTTAAGGCTGGAAAATTTTAAAAGAATCGAAAACATGACTCAAAACCTATCTCAATGATATCAATTATTTTCAAGAATCTCATGCCTTAAAGAGACCCATAAATTCTGATTTTCTTAAACCTCCCTTACCTTTCTTCTTTCCCTTTTTCTTTAAGGCCTCAATTCACCTTCATAAGCACAATAATCCCAATTTAACATCAAATACCAATGCTGGAATTTTCAAGAATGGTACAAAACTTGACTTTCAACCTTTAAAACCTCACCTAAACTTTTCCTATGCTTTTTCTATGCTATATTAACTAAAATCCCCCCCTCAAAACTCATCAGAATTTTCAAAAATCTCAAACCCTCAAATCTGTTATTCTTTCCTTCTTCCTTCACCAATCACTCTTCAAACCACCAATTTTAACATGAAAGGCAAAATTTCATCTTAAAGGATAACAAAATTCACAAACTTTAGGAAACAAAAACATGAAATTACTTCCATAAAATCTTACCCATAATTTATCCAATCCATTAGCATCAAAACTTAGCTAAATAACTAATAAAATTCAAAAATCCTCTAACCTATAAGAAACCCACGTAAATCAGAATTTTAGCTTAACTTCATAACTCTTTTTTTTTTGTTCTTTCATTAGTCTCTCTTCACACCACCCTTTGGAAGCAAGAAACACAAACTCTAACATAAAACCCACAAAAATTAGAAAATCCTTACCTTGGGAGATGACCCACGAATTCCTCTTCTTATCTCCAATGGATGATAACCTCTTCCTTTCCACTTTCTTCTTGCTTACAACACAAAAACCCAAGCTTTTCTTTCTCTCTTTCTTCTTTCCTTTAGCCGAAACTCACACTCTCTCCCTCTTCTTCTTGAAGTTTCGGTGGTGTTCTTACCTAAGCCTTAGATAACTCTTATATTCTTACTTAAACTAACTTAAAACCTGGCCAAAAAAACGACACTTCATTCCCTTTTGTTTCTCTTTGGTATAGCCGAAAGTCTCCTCTTCAAAGCCTTAGAAAATTTAAATTTTTAAAACCTTACACCTAACATACACGACACACACATCTTGCTTCTTTCATTTTGATTCCTTCTTTCTCTTTTAATTGTAACAGAAATGGACCCAAACCAAAACCCTAGCCCATTTGCTTCCTTATTCTTACAAGCCTTAGGAAACTTTCTTTTAAACTTAACCTAATAACTTAAGCCTATACTTAAACCCAAATGCCATCTTCCCTCTTTACCACTTGAATTTCGTGAAAACACAACCATTCCCCATTTAACTTCCTTCCTACTTCATTTAATTGCTATTTCAAAGGGCTAAAAGCCCACTTGATTAACCTTAAGCCTTAAAAACATTTCTAATCTTCCTAATGGCCCTTATACCAACTTATTCTATTTAAAAAAAATCAAACCCTCCATTCATATAATTCTTTTTAATACTAACAATATATCACAAATAATAATTTCTCATCAAATCGAATTTCACTAAATCCCTTCATTTAATAATCATATCCTATACAATAAAATCCTCAATTTATTCCAACCAAATTAAAAATCATCAGACTAAAACCTCAAAATAATTTAAACATGCTTATTACGAATCGGGGCCCAACATTTCTCCCCCTCTTAAAAGAATTTCGTCCTCGAAATTCATATCTTACTGATCTAGTGGGGAAGGGTTTACTTCCTCTTGTACTCTTCTGTTTTTCCCTTTTTTACTTCATCACTCAAATTCTTCTTTTTTTTTCCAATGAACTTAGTTAACGGATTCAATCAATCCTTTCATGACTTGCTCAGATTGCATACCATCCTGACCCTGCTTGATTGATCTTGAGTATAACTTGGTCTGATTATATTCATTAACATGTACTCATAACCATGTGCTCATAAGCTTGTACTCATAATCATGTATTGTAGCTCTTGGAGTATCACTGAGGTAACTTGTCCTATACAAGAGGATTTACATCGGGGTCGTGCTAAATGACTATGTGCTAACACACTTAACTCTTATACCTATTCTTACTAATTTTCATGCTCTTGGCATTGATCCTTCGAACACATTCATCTTTCTTAGTTCACTGCATTTTTATCACTCAATCAGAATCACTTATTAATGACATCCACAATTCTGGCCTTCTATAACTTGTAGGCCTTACTCATCATCATAATACTAAAGCGATGACTTCTTCTATCATCTAGAACTACCCTTGGATTTCATGGTCCTATGAACTTCAAGGATAAGCCGTAAGCATATCCTTGATGGTTAAAACCATCAATTTAAACATTTGCATGCTTACGCGACATTCGATGTATTCCTATTAGGTTGCATAACTTATGTCACCAATTGTACTTGTTAACATTTCCCTTTCTTAATCACCTTTCTTCATTTCATATATGTCGTATTTCATTCACCATGTATCATTCTTCCTATTATCTGATTTCAATCTCGCAATATAATTCACAATCTTTACTTTTTAATTAAGTCCCACGTGCTATGCTTCTTTTTGTTCTAGTTCTGATAATCTCAACATCGGATTTATGCTGAATGCATTGAATATACAACTTAGCTTCACTTGGAATTTCTTACTTGTACAATCATCATTCCTCGATATTTATGTAAATCTCCTGATTCTCATATGTAATTTTCTCAATTCAATGATTGCCCCAAACGTTTATGATTTGTACATGCCTACTCATTTCTCAGATGTTCCTGTACATATATTGGCTTCCAACTTTCAAAACAGTTATTCATGTAGCAATTCTAAAGCATGTATCAAATTATCAACTCATACGGTTGCAATTGCCTCCATGCATACAAACTCACTTTATCATGCTGTATTGGATTTTATCCTAATCCTTTATACATCATCAATGTACACTATAAAAATCTCCACATTCATATGACATAGTTTGCATCAATATAATCCTTCGAAATTCGTCTTACTTACATTCCTCATACGCTCTAAACATTTTTCTTCATGTATTCTTCCATACATCATCAAATCTTGGATCATATGGGTCTCCAATACTATAGTGCTATTTGACATGTGTTAACATAAACAAATTATAGCAATTTCCATGTGTCTCCTCATTAACCCTCATGATTCCGTAAATAACTGATTTCTCCATACTATACATTGTCTCTCTTTCTTTTATTTCCCTAATGATTTCTTTCCTCAAATACCTCAATTGGACTTATTCTCATGCTGACTTATTCATACTAATTTCTCCTCATATTGTAGCTTATTTGCAAATTCAACTTCTATATTCATCAAGTCAAATTGGGATCTCCCAACATACTTTCACATGCTATTTACATGAACTTATATATCTACTCCTCGTGTTAGAAATCAATATCTTTTCAATTTCAGAAATTTATTCATGCGATCTTTACGTCATCATAATACATACTTTTTATGACCTATTCGATCTCTTCGCTTGAATCTCCATTCAGGGAGTGCACTCACTTTCTAAGCATTAACTAATCCTTTCCGATCAGTTCTTCCAATGATCATCTTTAATATAAAAAATTTATGATCTACTTATTCTAACTTAATCAAGTTCTTCATGAAGGACGGCTTTCTTGTACTATCATCTATACTCTTCATGCAATCCTGATCAAATCACCTATCATCATCACAGTATCGGCTATTCTTAATATCTCGGGAGGACCTATTTCTATCATCCTCACAAGGTTAAATATGCTCAAATCATTCAAAACTAAATGGAGAAATGACCTTACTTATTGTCGTATATACTTGGGTGACATCATCAAATTTATCCCTTCTTGTCCACTTATTAATGCTATTTTACATACTTGCTACTTGGACTCCATTAATCCTAGACATTATCCTTCTCTTTATCATTGAAGTTCTTATCTTGACTTTATTAACAAATCTCAGTCTATCCTTGCTTGATCATCAAGGATCGTCATGAACACTTTCATATGGTGATACCACAATTAGTGGATCATCCCATAAATACTCTCAATAACCAACCAATTTAACCTTTTTGGACTAGTACTAATATCATTACTCTTCATATTAGCTTCCCTTTAACTTCGCATATATATATTTATAAGCCATTAATTCAATTGTGTACATGAAAATTCATTGCGTGAATCATATATCACATATCAATTAGGTAGCAATTTCTTAATGCATTTAAGGCACACTTTATGCAAAAAATCATGATGCAATGAAAAACATTAATTTTTTTTTGTATCAAAAACAAAATGGCTTACTGCATTTCTTATAAACATATACCCACATAGGTTCCGATTTCATCTTTGTAAAACCCAAAAAAATTACTATTGTCATGAAGTTCCACTTATCCCCTTACTTTTCCTCAATCAATTTGAAATCGTCGATGCCTAATCCTATCAAACTCTGTGCTCAATTCATTCCAAACATCGAAAGGAATGTCGATACGTACTCTGATTGAGATCGAAATCATTCGACCGTTAAGGACATCAACTTAACAATCCGAGACTCCAATTCTCAACCAAAGACTTTCGACACCTTTAATGTCATGGCATTGAATCTCTAATTACCATATTTACCCATGCACTGTTTCTCCCTTCTACTAGTTCTATCAACTAAAACTCGTAACAATTTCTTATATGTGTCACTTTATACACATGTGCCCATGAAAGATCCTAAGACTGGCGCTCTGACACTTATCCGAAGATTTCACATGTACAATCATCATTCTGGTCATCTAAATCACATAATCATTTAGCACATTCTCCCTAATTCAATCTTAACAAACATTTAGCCCAAGTAAGATCATAATACTGGGCTTTTCTAATTACCCACAAAGTTTCATTTTCTCCTATCCTGAAAGAGTATCATCCTTTTTCTCACTCATTTTATCACTTCAAAGCTTATGCGTGTAACTCCAATATATGCGCCCAAGTAAGATCCTATTATTGGGCTCTGATACCATAAATGTTGGAACCCATTACCGGATATCCAACTACTTAATCCGAAAACCTTCATACTTATACATAATTAGAAACTCAATTAAAGTCCTCCGAACACATCGTGTAAGATTCATCTTAATTTCCGTCAATAAATTTGATTTACTTAGGGCCCAAAATAGAAGCCAAATTCCCTAGCTAAAATGGAAGTTCATGTCACTAGGTCTAATAAAAACAGAAAACGCTTCAATCGGATCTTCATAGATCCACTTAAACCCCAACACTCTTTTTTTTACCAAAAGGATAGAAAAATTCACTAGTTAACTAATGCTTCAAAATTTCGCAAATCGGAGGTCAAACGAGAGGAAACAAAGAAAATAAGAAAAGGGTGTTATATTTGATTTAAAACCAACTTTGCATTTTATAACCTTTCACCTCTAAATCTGAATTTTGAAGATTTAGTGCCTATCAAACATAAACGAAACTCTATAACTCACTATAATGATTTAAAACAAATTCATCCATTAAGGAGGTCATGAGTTGTAGCAAAGTTTCAACCTAATGAAAACCAAATAAATAGAATTTTGACCAAATGAACAAGTGGCAAGAAATTTCCAATTGTTCATAATTGTTTATTCCTAGCTCCAAAAGGCATACCATACTTCGTTGGAAAGGGAAAAGATGATCTACAACTCTTATGAAGGAAGGAAAACCAAATCAATCATTAGGAGAGGTAAAACACACTTGAAGTTTCAGCTAAAATGAAAACCAATGGAACAAGAATTTTGCAAGCATGAACGAG
The DNA here is from genome assembly GCA_029891385.1 of Erythroxylum novogranatense. NCBI lineage: Eukaryota > Viridiplantae > Streptophyta > Magnoliopsida > Malpighiales > Erythroxylaceae > Erythroxylum > Erythroxylum novogranatense. The sequence continues at coordinate 32,299,623 of CM057233.1, read as the reverse complement.
AATAAAGAATCTTCAAATGCTCATAACTTCTTACTCCCATATTCAAACATCGCAAATCATACATCAAATTATAAGAGCAATCTTCAGTGTTGTCCAGTGGCTAGCTATTCAAAGAACTCCCATGAAGTTACCTCATATCGTAGTTGTTAGTATGTGTGTTCAAACTATATGGAAAGAATGAAATGTTAGGAGGTTTGACGTCAGGTCCAAACATATAGATATTTTCATCTCTAAAACTATTATCAACATCAAAGAGCTCAGTTTTTAAACTAAATCCTTGGCAGCTTCAACCTTCTCTAATTATTAATACGATATTCTCCTTATGTGTGTTTGATTAGTTTAAAAACATTACACTTCCCTTGTGTCAAAGGGTATCCCCCTGTGCCCTCTTGTAAAGTTTATTTTCATCCTTTATTAATACCTTTTCTTCTTTCCTTTTTTAGCACTAAAATTCCTCTTTTAGCCTTTCGACAGTCATTCCAAATGATCATACTTTGAGATCCCATTCAATATAAGTACATGCATGTTTATATCTTCTACCCGCTTTAATATCAATTTGAATATTTTCTTAATTTTAATATCTATTCATTAAATCATTTTATTAGAAAATATCATATTAAGCAGTAAAAAAGTGGAGGATATTTTTCATGTGTTCAATGTTTTAAGATTCATACAATTTTCAAAATTTTGAAAATGAAAATTTGTATAATATATGTTAATACGATAAAATGAATAGCGCAGAAACTTTTTAATAAATTCATTAAACCACTTGTGGTTATTTTGAAAATTATTAGCATAATTTTTCAAAAATATTTATAAATTTAAACCTCAAACAAAAATTGAAAATAAAAATAAAATATGAATTAACGTGAAATTTATTATAACAAGATTGATAAGATTAAAATTGCTGACATTTATGCTTCTGAGTATTTTAATACTAAAAATGAAAGTTCAATCTTGTTTATAATATCATTAGTTTGAAATAAAAATCTTTTAAAAATTATTGGTTTCAAAATAATTAAAAATAATAAATTATTCCTTTTTTTACATTATTTTTTTAAATTGATGATAACTTCAATAAATTCAAAGGGATAAATTATCGTTCCCTAGTACTCCAGGGAAATATATCCGTATCCTTCGATTTTGTTATGCTGGACCACCGCAACACTCAAAAACGAACAAAAGTCATTGGTGCTTGTAGTTCGCGGCATTGGAATTTAACTTTTACTCCAAAAATGGATCCAACTTTTATTGTAATACCCACTTTAAACCATCAAATCAAAAGTTCCAATTTAGAAACAATTTAAAAAAACAAAGTAAGGAAAAGATTTTGAGACCACTGTGGAGAACAACGATAATGTTACTCTTTGTTAATTCTGATAATTTGTCCGCCAATTTAGACACTTAAAGTCCTATTATCTCCACTAAGGTTTTAACACAAAAATAATTAAATTTATTTTACAAAACATACATATATATAGATTAATACTGGAGATCTTTTAATTCAATTCCATCAATGCAAGATTTTGTATATTTCAAATGATATCAATATTTCTTATACTTAATTAATTTGTATAATTTAGGATAAATGATATTTTAAATCTAAAGGTTTCTTTAGTTTTGCAATAATAAGAAGTTTAAAAAGTGCATGTATTATGAAATAAATAAAACATATTTTTATTAAATTTTTATTAAATAATTAAAGGAATGTCTCTCAAAATAAAATCCACACCTTTTTACTTCGTCCTTTAAGAAATTACATTTGTAATAATAAAATCACTTAACATTCAGTTAATTGATATGGCTACATAAACCAAGAAATATTACCTTTTATCCTCTTGTAAGAGCTATCATCAACATCTTTAATGGTTTGTTGTTGTTTTTGTCTAAGAATTAGATTTCTTGTTATAACAGCATTAGTAATGAATGTATCACATGGTAGACATCTTGGTTTAGAGACTTTAATCTTCTAAAAAATCCAAGTATGTATTGGGACGTAATTAAGATTAAAGTTGTAAGATTTAAGCAAGTGTTTATTATAGAGAATCTTATAGAATTCTCTCACCAAACAACTATCCAACAATAGCATGATCATTATATGAGATATAATATAAGATACTAAGATAATTGGCTTAGTGTAAGTGGGAGATTATTAGTTTATGCCCTAAAACCAATCAATTAGTTGTAGTTTAATGATAAAATATTTGAAAGACATTCCTTACCTTATGCATATTCAAATGTATATGATAAAGTCTACGTACTAAATATACATTGCTAAAGAAATTATGATGCGAATATAATTATGAGATTTATATTGTATTCATGTACTGTCCCTAAATTGTTCATAGTCACTGTTTTGTTGGGACTAGACATTAATAAAGCATAAAAAGACTAACATACGTTGTGTTTTCCTTATAAAGGTAGTAGTCGATCTCATAGACTAAAGTATAGAGATATTTAAACAAATGTGTAGGTGCTTGTTACATAATAAATTTTCTAAATTGACCCCATATGAGAAATCCATTTAAGACATTACATGTTTATGAAAATTGTCAATATGATGATTGTATAAGTTAACCTTTACCTTGAAATCTCTAAAGTTATCTTGTATAGGGGTTGTTATGTTTTGATACTACTTATAGCTTGTTCTACTCAAAGATATGGATGTAGCGTGAACTATATGGAGGTACTTGAATGATCAATGCATGATTCATAACACTAAAGTAATTAGGGGGAATGTTTTGACGTACTCAATTAGTATTGATTCGAAAAATCCTTGATTAAGGTGGAATGACATTTTGTAAATAGTTTACAAATGTCATTAATTGAATTAATATCTAATAATGGAGAACTAACATGATTGGACTCAAAATAAAGTAGACATTAATTTCATGCTCTATATTTAATTGTAACATTATATGAATACAAAAGGTTAGTTAAAACTATTCCAACATTCATAAATATTTAGGTAATTATGACGTGTTGCTAGATGTCAATCTTGATCTATAGATATAAAATATTTAATTAGAGAATTAATGATAAATTAAATGAGTTTAGTTTATCTAATCCTAAATATAATTTGCCTCAATTGACAACATATTTGAGAACCTAATCGTTATACATAAAGAACATGTTGAAAAGAGAAATGTGATTCAATCAAGTTGGACTTGATAAAGTTTGAGAAACTTTATGATTAAATATGAGGTATTTAATAAGTAAGGATCAATATGAGATATTAGATCTTATTAGGGCATAATTGGTATTTAATTATAATTATTTATAATTAAAATTAAAATTCTATTATGCCAATTTAATTAAATTTTAATTAAAATTTACTAAAATGTCTAAAACTTATAATAAATAGACTTAAGGTCTAAGGGAGTTAGCATTCCTTGCCTATCCCTCTCTACAACAGTTGTGGAGTTCTTTCAACTTGTTTTGTGGACATCATCAAAGGTCGAATACTTGTGTAACTATGGTGGTCAAGATGAGTCAGTTTCAAAAAAAGATCAAGTGATACAAGAAGAAAAGGATCAAGTTTTAGAATAAGATACAAATTATGATTTATGCTTTATTATGTTATATGTGTTCATTATTTTATAGAATTTAAGTGATCTTAGCTTTCAAGAAATCAAAAAAAATATTTCATAATTATTCCTCTGCATGACGATCGTATCCTAGCCTGATTTCCCTACAACATATTGTATTCTATATAAAAGGTACTTTCCTTAAGAAGTAATCTTTTAAAATGTTGCACCATTTCAAAGCAATTGAAACATGTAAAAAATGAAGCACTATCATTCATGGAATTGTAATGTTGATCACTATTAATTGAGACTACTTTCTAACAACGATGATAAATAGTCGCTTATTTGTAAGTTAATATCATATAGCCATCTTATGAGTATGCATTGAGATATAACACATATACATGTGCATGATTATATATTCATATGATTAAACAAATTAAAAATTGGGAACTATGTGTGTATTGCATGACGATAGACATGCCAGGCAATCGTCAATATCTAGACATTGCTGAAACATCGAGGCAATAGATTTTCTAGAGCATACTGTGAGTTAACTTAGATGTATAAACTTAATTATATGTGCTTCTATATGAATTGAATGTTTAGTCTAAAATGTTTGTACAATTGATTGATAAATACTGGATTTAGACCCGAGGAGCTTGTTATATGTCTTGAGTATATTGAAATGAAAGTATGGCAAATGACTGATGTATCTCATTACATTGAAATGCATGATAAGATAAAGGAGTTGTGACCATAGTGACCAATGTGAGAAAAGAGCTTTGAGCTCGGGATTGTAAAAAAGAGCCTCAAGCTCAGATAACAAGGACTCAATATCCATAATGGATACAAAAGAAATGAGCTCGATATTCACAACAGATACGGGATAGTAAATTAGGTTGATAGGCACTTGGTTATAAAAAAACAAAAATAAGAATGGAAACACTTGTGCATTTGCATATACGTCACTACTTGTATCTTATGATTGAATTGAAATGACTTATTGAATTGCTTGATTTAGTGAAATACTGTTGAAGTAAATAAGGTTATGCTGTGATATGCATTGCTAGCTTATATGGTGAACTTGTTGATGTATGATGAAATGCATTGTGGTATTCAATATTGGATTATTTGATTTACTTATTTTTGTGTTCTGACTTGAGTGAATACATCGATGATTGTTCGCTCACTGAGTTCACAAACTCATCAAAATTGCAACGTTATTTTTTAGGTTCAAGGTAGTTCTAGCTACTGAGGTTATATAGTAGAAGTCTAGTACTTGCATTTTAGGGACAATAATGACTCAAAGGTCTAATTAGCTGAATTTGAGGAGTCTAGTTAGATTTTTATGTACTAACATCCCATTTCATGTTTTACTTTCAGTAATGAGATTGAACTCAAAACAAAATGTTGTATAATGTAAATATGGATTTTCTAAATTTGTGATGACATTTGAATTTTATGTTTGTGAATGAAATGGGAAGAAATTTTGTTTTTAGAATGCTTATGATATGTTGATGCCTTAAATTATTTGGTTTGATTATCCTAATGTATCATTTTCATAGAGTATGTTCTCCTCGAGATTATGCTCTGTAGGAATGGTATGTTACATCTATGTGATAAGTACGCTGAGAAAAATAATGGTTTCAGATAATAAACTTGTTTTAAAGCTTCAACAAGGATGCTTAAAGAACCTTGATGTCTTTAAGTTAGGTTTTAATTATAACATTTACTTAATATAGAAAGAAATGAATAGAATGATATATAGTAATGAATATATATATATCCCCATATCCTGCTCAAAACAACATTCATATGGATTATGGATTCTAATATCCCTTCACCTAAAAATTAGGATTGGTATGAATATAACTGATAGGTGATATAAAAATGAATAATATAAGTAGGAAAAACTAAATGCTCCAGCAAGGCTATAAATTTTTTATTTTTGCTTCCAATATCTGCAAGTATACGGATTATAAACTTGTAGTATGAAAAGGTATCCATCCTATAAGGAACTAGATAAAACTAAATGAGCCTAACTTTGTCTAAGGTAATAAAATATGAGTCGAGTGAAATAATAACAGAAAATTTAAACAATTAAATAAAATCAATCAAATAACAAATATCAAGTGAGCAGCCAAAATTATTTAAGGATGAATGCATAGGATTTATTCTTTCATGATTTAATTCCATTAACAATTATTGATCCATTTATGTGTAGATCCTAGATTTTCTAAAAGTTTGATTACTCTTTTTCTTAAGACCTAACCAATTAACCCTAATTAATTATCCTTAATTGAATATGAGAATTCTAGATTTTGCAACCACTTAATCCACAAAGCTTTCCTAATGTTTCAAGTAGATTTAAAGCTATCTATTGGATAATCAAGTTCTCATATAAGATCTCTCTTTGAATGATTGCTTATTTGTTAATTGCATGACATATTAAAGTACCAACTCTTGTTGCATGAATTAATCATATTACTTTTGGTTTACCCTCTCAATTTTTCGTCAAAGTAAATGTATGCACAATGAACATGACACTAAAATATTGTATTGAATCTACAAAGATAAAAGTCACAAAATAACTATAAATAAACCATAATATGGAAATTAGAACATTATGGAATTAATAGACATCTAGAAATTCAAGTATTATGAAAATAACAAAATTGTAAGAAAAAACTCTCTTCTGAGCTTGATTTGGAAAACTGAAAATTTGGACGTCTTTCTCAATCTTCCTTGTTTGATCCACTTTTGCCAGATGGTGGCTACATTTTTTAAGGCTTCTTAATGTTCTTAAATGGTTTTTTAGGGTCTTTGGGGTGTAACTAGCATTTTCACCCTTTGATTGGTTCCAAAAATGCCCCCAAACCCTAAAACAGATGGAAAAAGTTACACTTGCAAAGCATCTGTCATAATCGTGACATTGGAGTCACAACCATGACTTTGTAAAATTGCTCTCTATCATGATCGTGACAATGGAGTCACAACTTTGAATGTAGGTAATTCTTTTCTATCATGATCATGTGACAATTATGCCTTTGCCTATACATCTCCATGCACGTCCTACTCTCTTATTATTCACTTATTTGATATCTAACACTAATGATTACATCAAAAAGCTCGAGAAGCATATAATAAAGATTGCAAACATGCTCAAAACCACAAAAACCAATATTATGAATACCATATCGGACTTGGTACCGGATTAGGTTCTAATACGGTACTGTACCGATACCGATTAATATCGGATACCGTTTTTGGTAATTTTTAAAATTTATAAATTAGTCCTTAAATTTTTTAAAAATTAGAAAATAGTTCATTATCATATAGTACCGTTGTAGTTTATTTAATTTGGATTTTTATATCTTATCCATTTTAGTTTATATATATCTTTATTATATTCTAATTATTTCTATATATAATAATTATCCATATATATTAATTATCTAAATATAATAATTTATTGTAAAATAATGAAAATAATTCAAATTTTGTATTTTATCAAAATTTTGAATTATTTTTAGAATTGTTATTTTTCACATTCCATTTCGTTTTATATTTAATTAGACATATAAAATTAATTTAATAAATATTAGTAAATATAATTAAATTTAAAATATATTTTAAAATATATAAATTTCAAATAAATTTTGATTTAATAATTAAAATATATATAATAAATATTAGTTTATAAACAATAATTTTAAATTATTTATTTTTGAAAATAAAATATTTTATTAATACTTTATAATAAATATTATATAAAATATTAAAATAAATTTAAATAAAATAATTTATTATTAATTAAAATAAAATATTTTATTTTTAAGTTTTATTTAATTTATAATTATTATTAATAGTAAAATATTTATTATTATTTTAAAACTGTGAAAAAAAGGGGAAGGAGAAGTGAGAAGGAGGGAGGGAGATCTTGAAAAATTTTACAAATTTTTCAAAAAAGTTTCCAAAATATTTAAAATTTCAAGTACCGGCCGATATTTGACCGGTATTTTGCACATCGGCTGGTATAGCCGAAATTGGCCGGTACCGAATAGTATTTAAAACCAATACAAAATTTAAAATTCCGTACCGATTTTCGGCCGATACTGAACGTAATTCCTAACATTTCAATACTTAAATTCATGAACTATATTAGATCCTACAACATGAGTGATTAAGAAAAATATTATGTAAAGTTCTTCTAACTGAATACTTTCGATTTAGAGAAAAATGTAGTAAGTTATTCCATAATAGTGTTACTTGAATAGGAAATAAACATTTTATAAAATTTAGAAGATGTTTTACTGTATCTCAAATTTTCAAAGAATTGGAGATGATTATAAGGAAATAATACGACCATATGTCAACCATATTTCACTAAAAAAAATCTGAGATAAAGACAATGTCTAAAACATAGGCTAAAGGGATGCCTTATAGTGGAGTGAAAAGTTTTCAAGAGATACATGGCCTGAGAAATACATGTATCTCACCCTATATACCTCTTAAAGATGTTAAAAAAATTACAAAGCCTAAGACACTAACTCATCAAATTATAAATGACCGATATCCTAGAACACGTCTTATGAACTAAAAAACCTAATTTTCATAGTTAGTTTTCATATTAGTTAAGGTTTAGAGAATAGGAGTCAACTTTCTTTTTCCTTCCATTTCTACTACTTTCTAATGTCCATTGCCTTATACGACTAATATTCTAAACTTGGTCAAAGGAAAGGAAAACCTTGAAATGTAATTAATTATAATATTTGATTTGTTTTATTTTCAAATTTAAATATTTAACATTAAATGTTATTATAATATTATTTTAATAATTCTGTCAATTAATTTATAGGAGGCATGCTAGTTTACTATTTGATTCAATTTGTAGATATATTAGACACTAAATTCATAATTGTTTAAGCCTCGTAATCAATGAAGCAAGTAGAGTTTAGATAATTTTACCCAAAAGTTTTTAGATCCTATGGAGAATAAACAACTTAATTTAATGTAACCAATTATATCTATATTATTTTCTTTATTGATGTTTTAGGTACTTTAAGTGGCTACTCAATTAAATATTTAGCTTTGAGTAAGGTTTATTTAGTAGAAAAGAATAATAGAGATTGGAATTAATTCTATCGATGAATATTCAAAGTATAAATAGTTTATTCATAAATTAGTGATTTATAAACAATTCTAATATAGAGGTGAACTATTGTATTCTTATTTAATCTACTTTCTTGATTATATTTTTATAACTTTTCCACCATAATCAAACATCCATCTTTGTTCCTTTTCCTTCCTAAAAAGTAGGGTTAGATACTTTCTATAGACTTGGAAATGGGTCAAAACAAGTTTAGACTACATATGGCCTTAGCCTAGCCTAAGGGGGTGTTTGGAATGTGATTAATTGAATTCAATCAATCTTGAGATTGAATTCAATTCATCTGTTTGAAACTTGAAAAAGATGATGATTTGAATTCTTCCTAGAATCTAATTCCCACTTTTTAAGGAATTCAATTCACTTTAAAAACCAAGTGAATTCAATTCACGTTAAATGCTGCCCCTGCTCTCCAATCAAAAGCTCCAGTATATTTATAAATTAATGACCAACGCCACTTATCTTCTTATGTATTAACCAACGTTGTTTATCTTCTTATAATATATAAACATCAATTTATATTATTATTAATAATTAAAATAATTTAAATAAATATTAAGTTTTAGATAAAATTATTTTAAATTATTTTAATTATTTTATTAATAAATATTATATAAGAGATTAAAATAAATTTAATTAATTAAAATAATTTATTTTAATTTTATATAAAAGTTTATATTATTATTATCATACCAAGAATAATAATAATAATAATAATAATAATAATAATAATAATAATAATAATAATAATAACCCCAAATTTTTAAAATGTTTTATTTTATTTTATTAATAAATATTATATAAGAGATTAAAATAAATTTAATTAATTAAAATAATTTATTTTAAGTTTATATAAAAGTTTATATTATTATTATCATACCAAAGAATAATAATAATAATAATAACCGGAATTTTAAAATGTTTTATTTTATTTTATTAATAAATATTATATAAGAGATTAAAATAAATTTAATTAATTAAAATAATTTATTTTAAGTTTATATTATTATTATCATACCAAAGGTTGTGATAATAATAATAATAATAATAATGATGATGATGATGACCAATGTATAATAATAATATGAGTTATTATTATTACTATTATACATTGGTCATTATTATTATTATTATTATTATTATTATTATTATTTACAAATTCCTTTTGGATATTTCATATATTTTGATTATTATTTCTGTTGTTGTTGTTGTTATTATTATTATTATTATTATTATTATTATTATTATTATTATTATTATTATTATTATTATTACTACTACTATGACCCTTATTATTATTAATATTATTTATATTATTAGTATGATTATTTTTCTGAATAATAATAATAATAATAATAATTATTATTATTATTATTATTATTATTGTTATTAAAAAGAAAAGGTTGTGATAGGGTTGAATAATTAAAATCTATCTAAAACGATTTTTATTTTGGATAATATTATTTTTAGTCAAGGGTAAATGTGTCATATGAAATAATTGAATTCAATTTTAATCTTATTGGAAATGTTCCAAATAGTGTAATTGAATTCAATTCTAATATTACTGGATTTGTTCCAAACAATGTAAATTGAATTCAATCACAACTTCATTAATGTAATTGAATTCAATTCGTTAATGAATTCAATTCGAAAGTTTCCAAACAGTCCGTAAATCTTTCAAATTTAAATTAATCTCGTACTTGATGGACCCTAGTGCTAGCAGACTGAGCAAGAGCTTATTTAGTCTCGGAAAACATAAAGTTGATCTAGTTGAGTCAATCCTAAATTGTGTTAAATAAAATGTCATCATGTGAATGCTTGGTTTTGATTCACTACATAATAAAATGGTATCATTTTGTTATATGAGCAAAATGACAACATTTCATATCCTGGTCAACTCGGGCTATTGATTTATTTTCGCTCAGGCCATATTCAAGCTCTTTTTCCAAGTCTACCTCTGCTACTGCACAGTTTTATAGACTAAGGATTTATTTTCGGATGTAAGCAATAACATAATAGAAATAGATAACACCAACTTTTAATTATTTTATCAAACAATTATTAGCATTTTTCTACTCCCTAAGTTCAACCTAACAAATCCACTATTTCTCTTTTATCAATATGTGAAAAGGACCCCTTTATACAACATCTTCTTTTCCTAAAGTGAAATGGAAAACTGAAAAATCAATCTCTCTCACAATTCTTATCTCGATCACTTAAATACAACTAAACCTCCTAAAAATCATTTTCCAAAACATAGAAAATTCTTTCAAACAACAAAATGTATTTTTTTTTATTACAAAATTTGATATAAAGCTGTTACAAAAGTTATGTAAAATGTTTTGATTTAACAATAGTATTTTTAAAAATTAAACCAAATTAATTATGAAATTACTTATAAATTATGCGTACAGTACAATAATTATTCAAAATTTGACCCCCTCCTTACGTACTTAGTGCACAAGGCTCCCTTCTTTGTGAGAGTCTGGGCAGGGTCATCGATGTAAGTAACCTTCCCCTTGTATTTTTTACAAAGACATTATTTTTATGAATCGAACCTATTACCTTCTGGTCATAAAGGAGCAACTTTTACCGGTTGCTCCAAAGCTCTACCTCTAAATTTATGATTAAGCTAGAAGGTCACAAGTTGAAATCACTATGCTAGAAGAAAGAATATAATAATTCCACCTTACTTAAATTGCCTTGAAGCTCCCTTAAATTAAATGTATGCTCCACTTTGCTCATTTTGCACATTCTTTAATTGCTCTCTCATTTAGTTGACTCCTTTACTTATTTTATCTTCCATTAAACTTGATATACTTCTTAGTTTCATTAAAATTGAGTTACTTATATCACCAAAAATAATCTGATTAATAAAAATATAGTTCATTATCATCAAAACCGCATGTTAGGACCTCACTTCATCACTAACTATTAGTATTTTGTTTAAAATTTCCTTACTTTGCTCATATGAGGACTTTTAATACCACATGCTTCCAACTAAATTAGGCCTCAATAGACTGCCACCGAATGATAAGGCTGAACCTCTCCATCCTTGTACCATAAGGCTAAGACTTATAATCTAATAATCTTAAAAATAAAAGGAAATAAATCAATTGACATGGTAATATCTCTATAAAACCATGCTTGAAAAATGCCTACGTCCACATGCTTCTATCTTGAAATCCAATTCCTTAAAAAACCAAAAAAATAGGTAGTACGTAATAATTGGGAAAATATAATAACATAAATATAAAGTAAATCCTATTATATTATATATGTCGTAAATATCTATAAATGTGCTTATACATAAAAAAATCTAGAGTACAAGTTATGCAAATGTAATGTTTCAGAATAAATAAACCAAATGCAACAATTTAGTGTCGATTAACACATAAGCCTTATGCCTATTCAAATCTAGGCATGAATAATTTTCCTTATAAAATAGAGTGGTACCCAACCCATTATATCCATATCTACTTCAACTTAAGTAATAGAATAATACTTATCTAATTCCTTCGGGCTATAGCTAACTAGAGTACTCACCAAACATTATATATATGCATAGTTTCCCTTTTATGGGCTTAAATCATACAAAATTAGGTTTGAATCACACAACACACCCAACATCTATATGAGGCACCATTCATAGGAATGCATCCGTAATTTAATTTTGAATGAGTTGAAGGTGTTCTTTGATGCAAGAAATCAATTAACATGCCTACGATTCTCTTTTTTGTTTTGAAGTTTAGAAGAGTTGTATTAAAACTAAATGATGGATATAAATGACCAAACGATGCTAGCTCTCTAATGGTTCAATGGTGTTATAAAACATGAACTAACAATAAAATAGGCTAAAGAAGTTTTTTTTTACTACAAGGAAAGGTTTAGTTCTATTTCATTAAAAAAATTCTTAGCCCTTAATCTTGAGTAAAATTCTTATGATAATCTCATTAATTTTACCAAAACTGCTACAAAATAATTTTTGTTTCTCTTTTTCCAATTGAAATGCACCTTTAAGCCAAAATCCATCTTAAAGAGCTTAAAATCTCCTTTGTGTTTCACCTTAAGTTTAGTGACCTAGTTGAGTATATTCATCTATTCAGTAATTGAAGTGTTTTTATCAAAAATTATAAGGATGAACTTCCAAATTCTATTGGTGAATAAATAGTCAAAGAATAGATGGTTTAGATTTTTCTACTCCCATTGGAATCACACACAACTATTATCATTTAATTGCAACTTCAGTTTATCCTTTATTCTTAGCTTTCCCCCAAGCTGCTAGCCATAATATGAATGACTAAAGGTAACAATATGGGAATCCTATATCAGCTTATATCAAGGAAAATACTTTTTCTTTTTAAATAGTTGTTGTGAATCTATTGCACACACTTGTTTCTTATCTATATATAGTTTCATGGACTTTTTATTAGTATTACCTTACTCATTTTCTTTTTAGGAGTAATAGCTAGTTTTCCTAGTTTCTTAGGTTGGAATATTAAGGACCAATTGATATATAGATTTCTTTTTTATAAGGTATGCCCATTCCATATAAAATTATTGATAAGCTTATCAATACCCTTCATATCTCCTTTAAAGATAGCTAGATGTGAGATCTAATATATGTATAAGCTGGAGAGAATAGAAATGGGTAGTTGAAGTCTACCACCTTATGATAAGGCTTTGTTGTACTAAGCCTACAATCCCCTTATGAATTACTCCAAGTCTATTTTAAAATGAGGCTTTACGATTCTCAATCCCATCGAGTTAGTAATTAAGCTTGGGGGCATTCAATTGAGAAGGTGTAAGAGCTCTTATTTGTATTAAAATTGAGGCCATCAAAGTTTCTAAAAGTATCTACAAATCCATTAAGGTTGTAATAGAAGTTTGACAAGCTCTATATATCATAAAAATATCATCAACAAATAGGAGATCTGAGAGCTTAAGTTAGCCACATCAATAACGGTACCTAAAGGAGGGTTTTTTGTTAATCAGAAGTGTAATAATCCTTAAAAGCACATTCCTAAAGATTGCAAATAGGTAGGGTCACACTACCTAACCCCCTTTATAGTTTTGAAAATTTTCCTAGCCTCTCAATTCACTACAATAGTATAAAACACTAAGTTTATATAGTTATAATCCAATTCAGAACTTACTTAGATATCCTTGAGCTGTTAGTGAAGATTTGATGAAGTCCTAACTCACAGAATCAAACACCTTAGTTAAATCAACTTGTAGAGCATGTTATGATAAGAAATGTTGGAGTTGTATCCTCTAAAATCCCCTTAAGCTATAAAGATGTTATCACTAATGGATTTGCCCTCTATGTAACATCCATTTCTTATATTAATAATATTTCCAAGGTTTTAATTGAGCCTATTAGTCAAAATCTTTGAAATCACCTTGTAAACATTACAACAAGATATTGGCCTATATTCAATCAATGATGGGGGATTATAGAGCTTTAGAATCAAGAAAAGATAAGTCTTGGTTAGCTTAGTAAGTATCTTCCCTATGTGAAAATATTCCAACATTGCATCAATGATCTTTTGTTCAACGGTATTCCATAAGTCTTTAAAGATTTTGGCATTAAAGCCATTAGGACCATGTTTTTTTTAGGGTGGAATGAGAAGTGGCTTTTATTTCATCTAGAGTTTCTTATTTAATAAGATCATTATGAAGATGTGATTGCATTGTACTTTACTAGACATTGGGAATGTCAAGAGAGATGTTTTCTACTCTTCTTCTTGTTCCTAACAATTTTTTAAATTCTAATGAATTAATCACTTAATAAGTTGCTGATCATTTACTACTTTCCCCCTTTGAGTCTTTAAGAGAGATAATTCTATTTATGTTTCTTATATCTTAAATACAATAAAAGAAGAATTTTAAGTTCCTATCTCCCTCTATAAGACATTATATTCTAAATTTCTTCTTGAGATGAGAGTTGTATCTATCAGCTGCATTCAAATACTTCTTCAGCTCTATTCTTTCCACTGCCTTAAGGGAACTATTTAAGGGATCATTGTCCAAATCCTTTTGAAACTAATTAAGCCTTTCAAAGGCATACCTTAGATCCATTTTTGTATAATTCCCTTTATTGTTTTGTTCATTAATCAGTTCCTTCCTGATAATCTCTAGCTTCTGCACTAATTGTCAATCTTATTAGTCTAAGACATTTAAATGCACTTGTTTCATATCTAATGTGTCCCCAATATTTAATTTTGGTCTTTAGACTTTTACCATTCTTTTTATTAAGGCTTCCAAGGATAAAATGACCCCAATGGCAAATGTATCATTTTTTTCTAATAGGATAAGGGAAGCCTCTACTTCGTTGCTATCAATAGCCACAAGTATTCTATCATTATTACAGAAGTTATAGTTATTGAAAAGCTTCCAAATTATCTTTAAGAAACTTAGCTTTTTGTAATTGTTTTGTTTAATTCTATTTTCTAGTAGACTAATCAAAAAAGGTTGGAGCTCTCTAATATAATTACCTACTATATGTTGTTTATTTAGGCTATTAATCCCTTTAGTATTCTACACCAAAATAGAAATTAATGGAGGTTGTACAAGTTTTTTCCCCCATCATGCATCTCCTCCTTGTAATACTTTGGATGTTTATGTCTGTATCAGTCTTTCTAACAAGTTTATAAGTGATTCCCAAGCCTTCCTAAATTGAGTCCTGCAAAGGTATTTCACTAGGATTTGTATTCCCCTAGTAAACTCAAGTTTCCACTTTTACAAATTAAGTTTGGGTTGCCCCTTTGTGTAGTGTATGAACCTTCCTATGATTAAAGGTCTTTCAAGTACCAGGTTCCTCATTCAAAAGATACAAATTTATTTCATCATCTTTGGGGGCTTCATTACCAGTTAAGGTCTCAATTTTAGTTTTCCCTTTAAATTCACCATTTGATCTATATAAAGCCTTATGATTTACTTCCTTATTACCATTCTCCACTCACTTAATTTCTAGAAATTCCCCTTATTAGAATCTCTTCCATATTGGTCCCTAATTTTTATTTAGTTTTAAGGTCTCAGGCCTCGAATTATAGATGACAATCCCATAATCCTAGTAAAGATGTTCTAGTTTGTTTAACGTTAACAGTGGGATCATTTTAGGGAGTTCCTTGGTGATGTCAACTAGTACACAAAAACAAGCATAGCTTACCCTCCTCAAGCTTACTTTTACTTCTTTAATGCATAAAGTTTTGCTTATACAACTTCCTATAAGGAACCCCAATAAAGTTATCTCCCATTTCGTTGTTTCTTCTAATAGAATTTCAATCTTTGTTGTCATTAAGGCATTCACCTATCTTAAAGGAAAATTATGGAGCTTAAGTAATGGTGAGAAATCATCAAGTACTTGCTTTCAAGAACTCCAAACAATGTTGTTAACTAAAGGACTTCTAGCTAGACTTAGTTCTCGAGGCTCAAGCTGAGGGGGGATTGGAGAAGGGAAAAAACTTGATAACTATGAAAATAGGATTCAGAAGTGTCTAAGTGTAGAGATAATCAATACTTATAGTTTCTTTTAGGTAAAGGAAAGGGGTCAGACAAAGGAGGGAAGTTCTCCTTTAATAAGGGGAGGTAATTGACATTGCACTTAAATAGAAAAAAATATTGATTGTAGTTAATAACCATGCAAAGATGAATTCCTACTAGAAAAAATTGGTCAGAGGGATAGGTCGAAAGGATCTTAAGGACTGTGAGTAGTAGGAGTAAGGGGGAAGCAAGAGTTGAAGAGTGGAGAATAGTGGAAAAGAATAAGTGAGGGAGTGAGGAGAAGGAATCATCTTAAGTGAATCGCTAGTATAGTCCCTTTAAAACACAGGATTGATTCATATCAAATCATCAAGAATAAAATAAAGCAGAAACATACCTGAATCCATTGTGCAATCTACATTGGAGTTTTGAGATTTTTTCTTTCAAATTAGAGCATAGCCTTTTTTTCAAAGTTTTCCTTAACTCTTTGTTTTCTCTTTGATGAAAGAATTTTAGATAAGAATTTAGGTTACGTTTAATTTGGGGACCACAACCATTTATAGGGTAAAACTCTAATCTAATTTGTAGTTTGGACTGTCATAGAACTATAAATTATAAACCCGTTCTCTACACATATAGAGCCCACACTTAAAATAGATGCATGAAGCCCAAAATACCATAAACATGTTAGACCGCTTTAATTAATTGGTCTCAACTTTATATGATAACCTTTATATTCAATTATACACATATAAGCCCACATGTTTGATTAAAAATCCTTACAGTCTCCCACTTGGGCTCTATATGTTACCTTAAAATTGTATATTAACCTTATGAGTACTCAGAATTGTGCTATCATTACTGTATGCATCCCTAGACAATCCGATCCATCAATCATACCAACATAGGATCAAAGTGTCTTTCGCTACAATTAACATAACTAAAACTATCAATGGTCACATATGCTGATATAACCAAAATGACATGGATCAAGCATGGATGTGTAGCATGGAAATTATAAGCAACGTGATCTTAGTATTCTTATTTCCAACTAGTCCAACCTTATGATTTAGTGAGATTAATTTTAAATAAGTTCAGAGAAAAAATAAACCAAATATCTTAAAGCTGAAAATAACCTCAAACAACTTAACCAAAAATTGTATCCAAAATGACAGTGAAAAAATGTTTAATCCGAAAAGCATCTACAATACAAACTCCCACTAAAACTATATATCCTGAAAAGATGCAACACCCATATGAGCAGTGTGCTTATGAAATACCTTGGGTGGCACTCCTTTAGTAAGTGGATCCGCAACCATGGAGTTTGATCCAATATGTTGTATAAACAACTGTCCACTCTGAACTCTCTCTTTAACAATTAGGAACTTGATGTCGATGTGCTTTGACTTTGTCGAGCTCCTATTGTTATTGGAATATAGCACTGCAAAGTTATTGTCACAAAATAACTTAAGTGATCTTTCAATAGAGTCCACAATGCGCAGCCCAGTAACAAAGTTTCGTAGCCATATCCTGTGGTGGATGCCTCATAACACACTATAAACTCCACTGCCATAGTGGAAGAAGCTATAAGTGTCTTCTTAGCACTCTTCCAGGAAATAGCTCCTCCAGCAAGTAGGTAGATATAGCCCGAAGTGGATCTCCTACTATCTTGGCATCTAGAGAAATTGGAATCAGAATAACCAATGATCTCCAACTTATCTGATTTCCTGTATGTGAGCATATAATCTTTCGTTCTCTGCAAGTACCGCATTACCCGTTTGGTTGCTTTCCAGTGATCCAATCCCGAGTTACTTAAATATCTCCCTAGGATTCCAGCAATGTACGCAATATCCAGATGTGTACAAACCTGAGCATACATTAGACTTCCTTCAGCCGAAGCATAAGGAATCTTCTGCATTTCCTTAGCTTCAAAGTCATTCTTGGGGCATTGACTTAATCTGAACTTATCTCCCTTAGACACAGGGGTATCACTTGGTTTACAATCCTGCATGCCAAACCTTTTAAGTACCTTTTTGATATAGCTCTTTTGTGATAATCCAAGAATACCTCGAGAGGGTTCCCGGTGTATCTGAATCCCTAAAACAAAAGAGGCATCACCAAGATCTTTCATTTCAAATTTTTTTGACAGAAATCTGTTGGTTTTGTGCAATAAGCCTATATCATTAGTGGCAAGTAATATGTCATCAACATATAAAACTAGAAAAATGTACTTACTCCCATTGAACTTATGATATATACAATCATCAGCTAAGTTCATCTCAAAACCGAACGAGATGATAACTTGGTGAAATTTGTAATACCATTGACGAGATGCCTGCTTGAGTCCATAGATGGATTTCTTTAGTTTGCAAACCATTTGCTTTGCATCTCCTGATACAAAGTTTTCTGACTGCACCATATAAATCGTCTCATCAATGTCACCATTGAGAAATGATGTCTTAACATCCATCTGATGTAACTCAAGATCAAAATATGTCACTAATGCCATTATTATCTTAAAAGAGTCTTTTGAAGAAACCGGAGAGAAAGTCTCTTTATAATCAATGCCTTCTTTCTGTGTAAAGCCCTTTGCGACAAGACGATCTTTGTACCTTTCTACATTGCCTTTTGAATCCTTCTTGGTTTTAAATATCCATTTGTAACCAATAGGTTTCGCACCTTTAGGCAATGGTACAAGGTCCCAAACATCATTGTCCTTTATGGATTTTATCTCTTCATTCATGGCATCAATCCACTTTTGAGAGTTAGAACTTTCCATGGCTTGACGGAAGTTGATTAGATCATCTTCCACCATACCAATGTCAAATTCATGTTCTTGAAGAAATACAACATAATCATTTGGAATTGCACTTCTCTTCTCTCTAATGGATCTCCTTAATGGCATAGGTTTTTGAGGTTGTAGAGTTTGATCTTCTAGAACAAGTTGTTGAACTTGGCAAGAGTTTCTATGACATTGTCTTGATCTAGAATTGCTTCTTGAACAATGTCAGGAATGGAAACCTGACCCTGATCATTTTCAACAGCAATTACAGGAATTTCAATATGTTCCTCTTCAAAAACAAAGCCCTTAATCCTTTCTCCCCCCACAAACTCAACATCCTAAAAAAATCGGGCATTTTCCGTCTCAAAAATTGCCTTAGTAGTGGGATTATAAAACTTGTAACCCCTTGATCTTTCAGAATATCCAATAAAATAACAACTGATAGTCCTTGAGTCCAGTTTCTTTTCATTTGGCCTAAATGGTTTTGCCTCAGCTGGACATCCCCAAATGTGCAAGTGCTTTAAACTAGGCTGCTTGCCTGTCCAAAGTTCATAAGGAGTCTTATCAGCTGCTTTAGTTTGAGCTCTATTGAGTATATATGCTGCGGTCGTTAGTGCTTCTCCCCAGAGTGATTCTGGCAAGGTCGAATGAATAATCATACTCCTCACCATATCCTTAAGCGTTTTGTTTCTTCTTTCAGCAACACCATTCATACTAGGCGAACCTGGCATAGTGTACTGTGGGACGATACCACATTCCTTTAGTAATTTAGCAAACGGTCCTAGACGTTTGTTGGAACCGCTCCCCGATGAGTCGCGTGCCCGATGTCCTACGTGACATCTGGACGCACATCTCACGAGGGAGGAATTCCTCACCACGAAAGAAACCTCAAACCGAACTTATTTTAATGTCATCCGAACCAATCTGGAGAAATTCATCCTAATTATTTTCCAATAGAAATTAATCTGCTTAGGGCCCATAATTAATTCTGAATCCTAAGCTAAAATGAAATTCCATATCTCTAGGTCAATTAAAAACAGAAATCGACTCAATCGGATCTCTATAGATCACAAAATCGCCCAAAAATAGAATTATATTCAAAACCATCACGTAATTGACTCTCTTAATAACATCCGACAAAATTCAACTTACTCCCAAAAATTCTAAGATTTGTATGAAAGGGGAGGAAATTTGTCTTAGAAAACCAATGCTTCAAAAATCGAGTGAATTAGAAGCCAAACAAAGAAGTTACAAGCAAAAGAGTAAGAGGAGGACATTCAAAGATTAGGCGTGGGCACGTCTAAGAGATTTAGAGACTAGACATGGCCACGTCTAAGAATGAAGTCTGGATTTGTAGGAAAATTTCAGAATTTACAACTATCATAACTTTTGCTCCCGAAGTCTAAAATTCGTAAATTTAGTATCAATAAAAAGGTAAAATGGAGCTCTACAACTTCATAGAAGGATTTAAAAACTACTTTAGTCATTAAGAGGGTCAAATTTTGCTTTAAAGTTTCAGCCCAAACTCAAATCCTCCTACACCATGCCAAAAGTTTGAAAATTCATATCTTTTAGCTCACAAGTCAAAAAATGTCACATTTACCTCATTGGAAAGATAAAGAAAGGATCTACAAACTTCATGAAGGGTGCAAAATTAAATCGGTCATTAAGGAGGTAAAACACACTTAACGTTTCAGCCTAAATGAAAACCAATGGAACAGTAATTTGACACAATGAACGATGAATCATCAACATTCCAAACCTCATAACTTTTATTCCTAACTCCAATAATTGTAAATCATACCTCATTTTAAATATAGAAGGATAATCTACATTTTTCATGAAGAAAGAAAAAACCAAATCAGTCTCTAAGAGGGTGAAAAAGCCCTCCAAAGGTTCTGTAAAATTTTATGACTTCCAACAACAGTAGCTGAAACCTTTCAGCTCTCATAACTTTTTCATCCTAAGTCCAATTGTGACAAACTTTATGTCATTGGAAAGATCTAAACATGTTCTACATTCTTCAAGAAGACCACCCAAACTAATTCAAGCTCTAAAGTATTCTAAAACCTAAGTGAAGTTGCTGCCCAATTTTAGGAAAAATTGGACAGCACCTCCCCTATTATGTCACTAATCAAACTCTTCAATTCAATTCATCCCAACTCAAGTACCTGCATGAAAACTCAATATCCAAAGGCAGCAACACACTCCTAGGCTTCTAAACATTTCTCAAACCATAAGACAATCTCACTCCTAAGCATGTACTCATTTCCAATCCATAAAGTCACATGATTTCATTCTTTCCTTTTTGTCATTCTCAACCATACAACAATACATTCTTAACAAAACATACATAAGATACATTTAAACTTCAAAACTCTTACATTTACATGGAATAAGTCAATACAAAGTCTCAAGGGAATTCTAACCCGAATACATCGAAAGTAGCAAAATCCAAAATACAAAGAGAACTATTTCTCCACAATACAACCTAAAGCATTGTTTTCTCAATTATCACTTCACAAGCAAAATGCATCGGAGTATTTCCTTAATCCCGATGCAATGACTCGGTTTCTCGCTCGATGCCTGTGGAGGAAAAAATAGGGTGTGAGCACAATGGCTCAGTGGGTAATAACTTAATAAACGAGAATATAAGCAAAAATCATTATTCATTCTTTCATTTCCAAAACAACATCACATTAAGGAAAACATTGACAATTTTCAAATCTTTTCGCAGAATTTATCACATCAAACAATTTACAAATATAACATATCACAAAACAATCTAACTTTTCACAAAATCACAAACAAGATGGTTCGGGTGGATCCGAAACAGAACGTATTACACATTTTCGCGAAGCAGTCGTGTGTAGCCGTGATGGATAGGAGCGGGTTATACCGTGGCATCCAACACAAATCAGGCGCCTTTTAATATTGGGCTCAGGCTGCCACACTCGGGCTTAGGTCCCCGAGTGAGTACCACCTGCACCTCCCAACCTTAATCAGTAATGTCCTCTTTGGTCAAGGGTGAGCCACGGCTCGAACCCAAGACCTCAAGGTTTTGTTCCACTTTAAGGTTGGGAGGTGCAGGTGGTACTCACTCGGGGACCTAAGCCCGAGTGTGGCAGCCTGGGCCCAACAACGTTGTTCACCTGATTTGTCATATCTACTGTAATACTCTCCACTACAGTTAAATCTAACACTTTTAATCCTTTTGTTGAGTTGGTTCTCAACTTAAGCCTCAAAGTTTTTGAACACGTCTAAAGACTGTGATTTGTCATGAATGAGATAAAGGTAGTCATATCGCGGGAAGTTGTCTATGAATGTTATAAAATACGGTTGACCATTCCAAGATGCTGTAGGGAATGGCCCACAAATATTCGTATGGAAAAGTTCTAAGACGTCTGAAGCCCTATTGGCACCAAATCTCCTGAAATTTGTTTGTTTCCCCTTAATGCAATTAACAAAAGTAGTAAAATTTGTAAAATCAAGGGGATCGAGAATTCCTTTGGACATAAGTCTCTCAATTCTCCTTTTGAAGATGTGAGCTAATCTCTTGTGCTATAACGAGGCAGAATTCTCTTCGGTTAATTTGCGTTTTAAACTTCATGTACCCACATGTAAGGCTTCATTAAATGAAGAATTAATGTCAAGCATATATAGATTATCGAAACCTGATAAAGAATCGGTACCAACCAAATTTGAATTTTGAAAGAGACTAAATATTCCATTTCCAAATGAACAACAATAGCCAGATTTGTCCAAAGCAGAAATAGAAATCAAGTTCCGTCTAAAAGACGGTACAACGAAAGTCTCAACTAAATCTAAATATAATCTAGTTCTTAACAATAATATAAAAGTCCCTATTGCTTCAACTTCTACTGACTTGTCGTCTCCTACATAGATGTATCTTTCACCATCACTTGGTTTTCAGCAACTCAAGTAACCTTGCATAGACATACTGATGTGAGTTGTTGCACCAGAATCTAACCACCATGTGTGTCTTGGTACCGAAGTCAAATTAACCTCAGAATAAACCAAAGTAAGAAGCATACCTTTCTTTGCACACCATGCGTGATAATTGGTACACTACTTCTTTACATGACCTTTAGCGTCACAAAAGAAACAACCTTTTGGTTTTTCCCCCTTATGTTGTTTCTTTTGTGTTGTTGGAACCGCAACTTCCTTAGTTTTCTTTCTTTCGTTCCTTTTGTCCTTAGATGTTGTGGCTAAGTGAGCACTTTTTGCTTTATCATGCTTCAACCTTTTCTCTTCCTGGACACAGTGTGAGATAAGCTCATTAAGAGACCATGTCTCTTTCTGACAGTTATAACTCACTTTAAATTGACTGTACTGTGCTGGAAGAGATATCAAAACCAGATGTACTAACAAGTCTTCGAATAATTCCAACTTAAGTGCTTTCAATTTTGAAGCAATGTGAGACATTTCCATAATGTACTCCCTTATGTTTCCTTTTCCTATATACCTCATTGAGATAAAGCTTTGCTAAAAGTGTACTTATTTTAACCTTTTCATTTGTGGCAAATCTTTTCTCAAGATCCTCAAGGAAACCCTTAGCCGTAGTAATCTGATCGGACATAGTGCCCAAAAAGCTTCTAAAATGGCACGCTTCATGATCATCAAGCTTATATGATTCGATTTTTTCCCACTTTTCCATCTCCCTCTTTTGATCAGAGGTACTCTCACTAGTAAGTGGATTAGGTTAATCGACTCGTAAAGCAAGATCCAAGTCCATGACTCTGAGAACAATCAAAACGTTCTCCTTCCATGACTTAAAATTAGTGCTATTAAGCATATGAATTGAATTAACACTAGCAGAGATATTTGCAGCAGAACTAGGAACTGAACAGAGAAAAAAACAAACGAAATCTAATTACTCACATAACAACACAATAATATGACAAATTAATTATGTACAGATATTGGTAAGGCCCCATCACAAGATACCGTGCACAGCATTAATATTTAATCTTTGGACAGAAATACTAACTTATAAGTAGTACCTTGGTGTAGTGATCAAATACTGATAATAAGGCATGCCGAACAATAAAACTTTCTTTGGACCGATTTAATGTTCACATATTATATTGAATAGTTGTCATGTATTTACCTCGGCAAGTCTATATGCAATTCGGGCCAAATATAAACTTTCCTTTGGGCCAGTCCATATTCGCATAAATAATATACACACAAAAAATTTTAACATTCTAAGTTAAATTAATTTCACAAGAGAGATTGATTTGGCAACATATTACTTCAATTAATTTAATTTAAAATTCTATATATTTTTTTAAAATACCAAAATTTGAAATTAATACCAAATTTTACATAAGCTGTATGAAAATATCATAGCTTTAATTTTTGATGTTATGACATTAACAATCCTATCAACTCAAATCAAGAATTGAATCAAAATTTTACAAATTAAACCAAAATTATAAATTTTAGAGTCAAAACTCATTCCTCATAATATTAAACTGAAACATGTAAAATTTTCTGATGGTTAATTTATAAAATCAAATAAATCCATAACAACCATCGTCACTTTATTACAAATCAATAAGAACTTTATTGGTTATAGGCTTTGAAAAGTCTTTTGAAAGCATTCTGGAAAAACAATAGATAAAGCTTTAGTCTTTACCCGATGGCTCTTTCATCCTTCTATCTAATGGGTAAAAACATTGGATTTACTTAATGGAAAAAATAGGCAAAACCCAGAAAACTTATTTGAAACACCATAAACGTTTCTTTACAAGGAGTTATCATCGAATATACGAAAATCAAAATCTGAAAGCCATCGAAACATATTCATATATGCCAAACGTTATTACAAATCAATAAGAACTTTATTGGTTATTGGCTTTGAAAAGTCTTTGAAAGCATTCTGGAAAACAAAACTTATCCAATAGATAAAGCTTTAGTCTTTATTTGATGGGCAACAAAATTCTCCTTACTTAATGGAAAAAATTCTTGTCCAATAGGCAAAACCCAGAAAACTTATTTGAAAGAACGTTTCTTTAAAAGGAGTTATCACCGAATATACGAAAATCAAAATCTGAAAGCCACCGAAACATATTCATATATGCCAAACGAAAGATGTCCGTCTGAAACCCAAGAACACTTAATTTATACATGAAGAACAAGATCTGAAACTGAAGACTATCGAAACATAATGGCATATGCAATAACCAAATCAACAGAAAATAATCGAAAGAAACTCCAATACGAAAGACAAAAGAAATCCAAATAATTACCTAATTATGAATTTACTCAAAATCCCTATGTTTATCGATTCATATCAAATCATCAAGAATAAAATAAAGCGGAAGCATGCCTGAATCTATTGTGAAATCTACACTGGAGTTTTGCGGTTTTATCTTTCAAATTAGAACGTAGCCTTTTTTTTCAAAATTTTCTGTAACTCTCTATTTTCTCTCTGATAATGAGATTTCAGATAAGAATTTAGGTTACGTTTAATTTGGGTACCATAATCATTTATATTAGGGTAAAACCTTAATTTAATTTCTAGTTTAGCCCATCATAAAACTAGAAATTATAAACTCGGTCTTTACACATATAGAGCCCACATTCAAAATAGATGCCTGAAGCTCAAAATATCATAAACATGTTAGACCACTTTAATTAATTGGACTCAACTTTATATGATAGCTTTTATATACAATTATACACATATAAGCCCACATGTTTAATTAAAAATCCTTACATCCAGAACTTAACTGTTTGGAGATTAATTACATACAAGTTCTGTAGGAGAAAACTAGAGTAATAGCTCCTCCCTTTAGCCATTGACACTCCAAACTCTTCAATCCATTTTTTTATTATAAAAGTTATTCGACATTTTATGGCCTTCATAGAAAACAATTACAAGAAATCTCAAGATTTAGATCATAAGTTTGGTGTATAAAATATAAATCTCAAGATTTAGAGAAAACTTTAATAAGGCAATTGGTATTTAAAATTTGCAATAAAAAGGAGAAAGTGATTAAATTTTCTTGTCGACGTTAAAGTTAAAGGAAATAGGAAGGGAGGCCATTTTCATAGAGTTAGAGAAGGAAAAAGGCATTAATCGAGTTGGTCTAAGTTAAGTCCGACTGTTTAACAAAAACTCAATTTGAGTGGGTATTTTATTTTAACTTACAACACAAGGTAAAGGAAATAGGAAGGCAGCCTATATTCATAGAGTTAAAAGAAGGAAAAAGACATTAGTTGAGTTCGTGTAAGTTAGTCAGACTATTTAACAAAAACTCAACTTTACTGGATATTTTAGTTTAATTTTCAACACAATTTGAAAATAGGAAGGGAGGCTATTTTCATAGAGTTAAAGAAAGAGAAAGACATTAATGGAGTTGGTGTAAGATAGTCAGCTATTTAAAAAAAAAAACTCAACTATTTTGTTTTAATTATCAACACAGTTTGACGCAATTTAAATACGCTAAAAATTAAGAAGAAGAAATAAAAAGGTAGAGTTACTAGATGAGCATTCAACCATAAATTCCATGCAGCCACGTATGCATGTCCTGATAGTCGATACACAAATCCTCAATTTTACGGAGAAATTATTTTATAGTAAGGCAGTAGCGCCAGATAAGTACATATCCATTTTAATCATGCCTTGGAGAGGTTATCACCCACCTCCTTGGCTAAACCTTCGACAAAGTCAAAGTATTGACGGGGCACAGGATCATCTTCATTTATTTTCTCATATTCTAGACTTATCTTCACATAGCTAGCTGTTTCAGTTTTTGGGGCAGCTTGGAAGGTAGCCTTCCAGGTCTTACAATTTCTTAGGATATCACCCTCCAATGCTGTTACAGTCAGCGTCTTGTTCGCTTTGTCCACTTGGGTCCTCTCCTTGAAAATCTCAGCCTTCCCATCTGTTCATGTTCACAAATATGACGGTCTTAACATCACATCAAGAACATTTGAACCCAAAAACTATAATAATTGAGTGAGATGTAAATCCTCTCTTCCTTTTTTACACAAGGTTGCGTTGAAAACATTTATTGAATTTACTTATAAATCATAGTGAATGATAAATATGCATAGACTATTTACTCAAGAAAACAAGAACTTACTCAAGTTATAGTGCCAGGATTTCACGGAGTCATTAGAACTCCAATCACCTGCAACTAGCTCAATGCTCGCGACCTTATCAGTTACTTTAGGAATACGGTAAGCCTCGCTGGAAAAGATTTTCCAGAAAGCTTCAGCAGAATTTTTGATCTCGATCACCTTCTCATGCTTGTGAATTTGAGCCATATCTGTATTACACAATTAAGGTTGAAGTGCATATGTATGGCTTGTGCCTTTATATAGAATGTATCAAAAGCTTCTGACCGTTATAAATTTATTCCTTCAATATTCTACAACTTTATCCAGTTTTATCCAACAAAAGCTGAAGGAGACATATGGGTGTTTTATATCTCCTTATTTTATCTTCTGGCATGCATTTAGAATGAGATAAAAAAGAGTTGTTTTTCCAATATCAACTTAAATTAAACACAATTCTTCATATTACTTTATGACAAAGTTAGAGTGCATCTCTATTTATTCATAACCAAGCGTAAAATTAGCTTCAATGTTAGAAGTAGCAAATTAGCTTCAATGTTAGTTTCAATATTAGAAGGAAAGGGAACTCATCCTTTTTAAGGGTACTCTCAACTAGTGTATATATTCCCCTTAGAGAGAAAGGAATATTAGCATCTTTATCCAATAAAAAAGTCTAGGCATAAGGAGCTTCTTCCGCAACTTTATTTCTTGGACCAGAGAAATCAATTTTCCCATCTCTTATAATAAGCTTTTCATTGTTAGCATGGATAAGGGATGGTGGCTTGAGCATTGAAGATGGCTAGTCGATGGTGCTAGAGAAGTAAGTGTAGTCTAAGAAGGAACATAAGTAGTTTCCACTGCTATAAAAGAATTTAATCAAGTGGAAATTTAGACGTATAAGCTAATATGAAGCTAACATTATGACCACTCTACATTCGCTCAATTGAGTTTAAAGGACTTTATATGCATAGTTTCGGTAGATCGTCTTTCTATTGAGTCATCTAAGTTATTTATCTATTACCTTTGATGTAATCTCTTAAGGAACCATTCCTAGGTTCGTAATACAAGTTTTAACTCCCTCAAAAGCTTTATTCTTTCATACATTTTCTTTATTTTTAAAAGATTGTAAAGACATATGCCTAAATAGAGATAATAAGTTCAAAAGTGTTTAATCTTTTAGGTTTCTTAAATCAAATTTTAAACTTTTAAAATTTTTAGTTTGGTGAAAAACCTTTTGAGACTTGTACAACTTAGTTTAAAGTATTTTCTTCATTAGTTTTATAATGTTAATAATGAATGGAATCTCTTCTTACATTTAGTAGATATGTCACATTAAATGAAAAAATAATAGAGACAATATTTTGAATTGAGAATTGGGTTGTACAAACTTTGAAAGATTAGTCAATTAATTGAAATTTATTAGAGGTTAGACACTGAATTTTAAAAAATGCTTAGGCACTTTTGAATTTGTTTTCCTAAACTATAGCTTTTATATTTGGTTACAAAATAAATTTAAAATTTTACATAAGTTTATGGAGAAAATGAATTTAGTCCTATGTTTGAATAAGTGTTGTCAACTTTTCTTTTACTATACCTAATTTAACACGGTAAACCTTCACTCATCTTTCATCTGTGACTAAAAGGCTAAACTAAAACCTTTAATTATATTCTTATTAAAAATAATTCATGTAATTGTTAAATGAATTATAAATTACCTTATTTAGAAATATAATTCATTTAATTGTTAAATGGTTGAGAAAGCACCACCCTTGTTATATCTGGGTCTTTTGGTCTCAACAATAAGACTTACCACCATTGAATGCACTCAAATGGTAAAGAAAATTAAGAGAAGAATAGGCTCCTGGGGAAATAAATTATTATCTTTTGTAGAGAAATTCTATCTTGTCAAATATGTTCTTAGCTTATTGCATATCCATTGGACCTAACATATATTCCTTTCCAAAGGGGTTATCAAGGCAATAGAAAGTATACTCAAAGACTTCTTGTGGAATCAATTGACTGGAGTTAAAGAAAGTGCAAAGATTAAATGGACTGACATTTTCTACCCCAAAGAAAAAGGACTCAGTATTACTTTTGTTAAACTCATAAACCAATCCCTCATACTGATGTGATTATGGTTGATTATCAAAGATAGAAAGTATTTATGGCTAAGGTGGATCCATTCTTGTTTTCTTAAAGTGCGAAGCATCTAGGTTGTATGTATGTCTCCAAGTAATTCATATTTTCTGAATCAATAACTGCAATTAAGAAATCTTGTACAGGACTATATGACTTGCACCGTTGGAAATGGAAAGTTAATTTCCCTTGGGTTCAATAATTAGACAGGCAAAGAAACTCTTATCCATGCACAACAATTACACAATGCTGCTATCGATCTCCCTCTACATACCAAAATGGAATCCTTAATCAATAGTGATAGTTGGCATTTTCCAAAGAACCTTAGTCACTTGCAACCTCCATATCCTCCCTCTCTTAATCAACATATGAGATATTAGTTTAACAGGACTACCCCCCTCCTATCAAATAAACTCATAAGGGACCTGTTACGGATGAGGAAACCTAAAGCAGGATGACAACGAATCATGTGGCACAAAATTATCCCCCCTTAAGAACATCCTTCCTTCTATGGCTCACTATATAAAATAGATTAAATAGAACTGGTCGACTTTGTTACTTGAACATCAATACTTGTTGTCCCTTTTGTTTAACTTAGGAAAAAACATGAGATCATCTATTTTTCACCTGTGAAGGGACTCATTGGATTTGAAGAGCTATTCAACTGAGTTGCCAATGGCCTAATCAATTTACTACTTTCTTCAGTGTTGTCCAGTGGCTAGCTACTTAAAGAACTCCCATGAAGTTACCTCATATCGTAGCTGTTAGTATGTGTGTTCACACTATATAGAAAGAATGAAATGTTAGGAGGTTTGAAGTCAAGTCTAAACATATAGATATTCCCATCTCCAAAACTCTTAACAGCATCAAAGAGCTCAGTTTTTAAACTGAATCCTACAGCTTCAACCTTCTCTAGTTTTTAATACGGTATTCTCCTTATTTGTGTTTGATTAGTTTAAAAACATTACACTTCCCTAATGTCAAAGGGATATCCCCTAGGCCCTCTTGTAAGCTTTATTTTCATTATATATTAATACCTTTTCTTCTTTCCTTTTTCAAAAAAGAAAAGAAGTTAACACTAAAATTCCTCTTTTAGCCTTTCGACTCGTACTTTCAGTTCCCATTCAATATAAATAAATGTAGGTTTATATCTTCTACCCCGCTTTAATACTAATTTGAATATTTTCTCAATTTTAATATCTATTCATTAAATTGTTTTGTTAGAAAAATATCATATTAAGCAATAAAAAATGGAGGATATTTTTTCATGTTTTCAATATTTTAAGATGCGTACAATTTTCAAATTTTGAAAATGAAAATTTGTATAATATATGTTAATATGATAAGATGAATAGCATATAAATTTTTTATAAATTCATTAAACCATTGCGGTTATTTTGAAATATTATTAGCATAATTTTACAAAAATATTTATAAGATTTAAATCTCAAACTAACAATTGAAAAATTAAAATAAAATATGAATTAACGTGCAATTTATTGTATCAAGATTGATAAGATTAAAATTGTTGACATTTATGCTTCTAATTATTTTAATACTAAAAAGAAAGTTCAATCTTTTTATAATATCATTAGTTTGAAATAAAACTTTTTAAAATTATTGGTTTCAAAATAATTAAAATAATAAATTATCCCTTTTTGCATTATTTTTGAAATTATTAAAATATAATAGTGAATGGTGCAATAATTGTTTTATAACGCATTGCAAGTAGTGTCTTCTTCTAGTTAATCTATTATCGTTTTGAATTTTCTTTTGACATATTTTGCTTATTGAACATTCAACGCACCCCGACCTAAATAGAAAATTGATGATAACTTCCATAAATTCAAGAGGATAAATTAATGTTCCATAGTTCTCCAGGGAAATATATTCGTATCCTTTGAATTTGTGGTGCCGGACCACCGCATCACTCAAAAACGAATAAAAGTCATTGGTGCTTGTAGTTCGTGGCATTGGAATTTAGCTTTTACTCCAAAAATGGAATGCACTTTGCCAACTTTTATTGTAAACCATCAAAGCAAAAGTTCCAATTTAGAAAAATTAAAAAAAAAAACAAAGTAAGGAAAAGATTTTGAAAACACTGAGGAGAACAACGATAATGTTACTGTTTGTTAATTCTGATAATTTGTCTGCCAATTTAGACACTTAAAGTCCTATTATATGCATCAAGGTTTTAACACAAAAATAATTAAATTTATTTTACAAAAACATATATATTTGAAATTAAAAGATCTCTATTTTCACTATATATATATATATATTGGTCGGGTCGGCTATATTTGGACCCGAGCCTAATCACGAAGGCCAATCGGTCAGTCCTATACTCATCGTTTAACCCGGGCTTGATTCACACATTCATGACCCATTAGTAGAAGGAAATTTCCATGCAAACACGTATTTGCCTAAACCTAGCTGCAAAATCGTATATAAGGTATAATTCTCCCATAATTCAGGTATGCGATGATAACCTAGTTTTTTTCTCTGCATTCTACGATCTCACCTTGACCAAAAACTTACTTGAGCGTCGGAGGGGCTAATCGGGACCTCACCCCTGACGTGCCTTCCTTTGTTTTGCATGTGTTTTCTACGTGAAGTTCATCACGGAAAGTTGTCAATCAATGGATCCAAACGGCAGCGTTCTGTTCGGCCAGAATCTGGCTGAACCAATTGGCGCCCACCGTGGGGCCCAACTTCCGGGCACCACGTCCGAACCACGTGATCGGTCGGTGGCGGCAATTAATCTGATGTAGCGCGATCGCGGCTCTGGCGTTGCAACGCCTGGCCGCTGCACCACACGTCTCACGCACTGAATCCTCACATCCGAATGATCAGCAGCAGCCTCAAACCTTGGAGCAAGAGGAACAGAGTGCAGCTTCGGAGGATAATGCTGCGTTCAATACGCATCCAAACCCCCAGCACCGATCAGAAGCGGATCCTCCTCCGGCTGTGCACACTACCTTGACTCAAAAGCAGATCGAGGAAGCCGCTGACCTGTTGATCCGCCAAATCTTGCAATCTCAACCACCGCAACAACCACCGCAGCAGCCGCCGTCAGCACGGCCAGCCGCCCGACAAATCAGCGTGATAAACGATCATCGCCCATCTGAAGCCCTAGAAAAAATCGCGGATGATCGGATTCACGCGGCTATGAGTTACCGACCGGATCGCCCGATGGCGCGATCTGAATTCTCCTTTCGCCGGAAATCTGGATAGTCTCCGGCACCGCAAAAAATACCAACCCCCGAGAAGTACAATGGGAAGACCGACCCTGGACTATCTCGCAACACTCGATCCATGATGAGCCTACATTGCGTTACGGACGCTATCCAATCTGAGCTTTCGCGTGGCCTTTCGGAGGAGCTCGGCGATGGTTCAACGGCTTACCCGGTATATCGCGCTTCAAGACTTCAGTGCTCTTCTGAACGGTTCACCACTAGTAAACGGCCGCGAAGACCGCTTCGAAGTGATGCAACTTACCCAAGGAAGGAACGAGAGCTGGAATTCATTACTCGGTTGATAACGAGGCGATCGAGGTGCCGACCTCACCGCTTTCGTCCATCTTTGGCCGCTCATGAATAATACGAGGATGAGGAGTTCAAGAAATCGTTAGCCCTCGATCAGCCTCGCTCGGTTCAGGAAATAAGAAACCGGGCGGATAGGTATATTCAGCTTGAAGAAGTGCTGAAAAACACGAGACGTCGGACGGAAGATCGCTTGCCGAACAATAGGGCGGGCAACCCGCACAAGTGGCAAAAGAGCCAGTCGAACTGGAGAAGGCCTACCGATCGACAGGCATATCGCCAAGAGTTCACCCCGCTAAACAGGTCATATGCTGAAGTACTGGCGGCCGTTAGAGCGGACGGGGAAACTATCCGAGAGCCCGAAAAAATGAAGACCTCTTATAAGGACAGGAACCCCAACTTGTATTGCCGCTTCCACAGAGAGGTCGGTCACGATACGGAAAATTGCTGGCGGTTGAAAAAAGAGATCGAGCTCCTCATTCAAAAGGGGAGGTTAGGCCGATTCGTGAAACACGAACAAACGCCGATCGCAGACAGGCAATCGACAACAGCGGTCACCCCGAGGCGAACGACAGAATGATGGGGTAGGCGAGCACGAATCTGAGATAGCCGACGAGAAAAGCGAGGGCGGTCAAGGAAAGAAACGATGGAAATGTTGAGCAATGAAGATGACCGACCGTCGGGGTCATTAACACGATATTCGGTGGAAATGCGCAGGGGATCCACCGTTAAAGGCGGGAAAAGATACGCCAAACAATTCGGCGAACCGCCCATCAAAAAGCGAAGGAGAACGACGGAATGATCTCTTTCGATGAGTCGGACCTAAATGGAGTAAATTGCCCTCACGATGGCGCCTCGTCAGAAATCTCAATATGGATGGTTACGAGGTGAAGCGGGTGATGATTGACACGGGTAGCTCGGTCGACTCTTTGTCTTATGAAGCCTTCAAGCGATGAAGGTACCAAGAACGACTACTACCTTCGACGGCCCCATCAAAGGAATAACCGGGCGTCGATACCCGTCGCCGGGTCTATCTCGAAAGTGAAGTTTGGGCAGAAGCCATGCCAGATAGAAAGGGACGTGGAGTTCCTAGTCGTAAAGTTCCAGGGGGCGTACAATGCAATAATTGGGCGAGCTACTCAAAATGTTCTCAGGTCGGTCGTCTCCGTATACTACCAGGTTATGAAGTTCCCGACGCCCCATGGAATTGGTGTCGTCAGGGGTCAGCAGAAAATCGCCAGGGAATGTTACTTGGCAGAAACCAAAACCCTAGAAGGGGCGGTAGTGCTGACGATCTCTCTTGACGTAAGAGCCGACGAAGAGACGGACATGATGAATATAGTGGAAGAAACGCAACGGGTTGTACTGGATGAAGCTGACCCCTCCAAGTTCACAAATCTAGGTTCCGAGCTACAGAAGAACCTAGCTAAAGAAATCACCGACTGCTTGGTGGAAAACAAATCGGTTTTCGCTTGGGTACCGAGCGACATGCCCGGCATTTCTCGGTCAGTTGCATGTCACTCCCTCGGCATTCGGCATGACTGCAAGCCCGATCGAGATGAGAAGCGATGCACGATGAAGGAGCGCGGGGTGATCGAGAAAGAAGTACGGAAGTTGCTGGAAGCGGGGTTCATACGAGAGGTCAAATACCTCGAGTGGCTCGCTAACGTGGTCTTGGTGAAAAAGAAAAACGGGAAATGGAGGATGTGTATAGACTTCACCGATCTGAACAAAGCATGTCCAAAAGACAGCTTCCCATTGCCGAAGATCGACCAGTTAGTAGATTCTACCTCAGGGCATAAACTGCTCAGCTTCCTGGACGCCTTCTCGGGCTATCATCAGATCCAGATGAGTCTAGAAGACGAAGAAAAGACCGTCTTCATAACAGACCAAGGCACATACTACTACCAGGTAATGCCCTTCGGCTTGAAGAACGCGGGGGCGACCTACCAACGGCTTGTCATGGAGGTCTTTAAAAAAATGATCGGTCGGTCGGTCGAAGCATACGTAGATGATATGGTGGTCAAAAGTAAGACGGCCGCGGAGCATGTGGAAGATCTCAAGGAAGTCTTCCAGACCCTGAATAAATTTCAGATAAAGCTAAACCCGGAAAAATGTGTGTTCGGGGTGGCATCCGAAAAATTCCTGGGGTTTATGATCACTCAGCGGGGAATCGAAGCCAATCCAGAAAAGATTGAGGCCATCATACGGATGCCTTCGCCACAATGTTTGAAGGATGTTCAGATATTGACCGGTCGGATAGTCTCGCTGAGCAGGTTCATTTCCAGATTGGGGGATAAGTGCCTCCCATTTTTCAATGGCGCTCTATATAAGCGGTCTTACGATTGGCCGCTCCTTCGATGCTTGAATGAAGAAGAAATCGAGCAGGCAATGGCCGAAGTCCACGAAGGGATGTGCGGAAATCACGTAGGAGGCAGAATGCTGGCTCACCGGTTGATCAGACAAGGCTACTACTGGCCGACAATGAGAAGAGACTGTCAAGAGAAGGTCGACCGATGCGACTGCCAGAGAAACAGCAACCTGCCTCACCAGTCGACCGAGAGGATGAAAATTGTAAGTCACCCTATCCCTTTCGCCCAATGGGGAATGGATATACTGGGGCCTTTCCCTCTCGGTCCCGGACAAAAGAAATTTTTGATAGTGGCAGTAGAATATTTCACTAAGTGGGTGGAAGCAGAATCTGTCGCTACAATCACCGAGGGGAAGGTTGAAAGCTTTGTAAAGAAAAATATACTTTGTCGCTTCGGGATGCCTATGATATTGGTTACAGATAATGGTCGGCAGTTTGACAACGACAAGTTCAGAGACTTCTGTGACCGACTGAAGATCAAGCTACAACTGACTTCAGTAGCCCATCCGCAAAGCAACGGTCTTGTGGAGAACACCAATAAAAAGATAATGAACGCCCTGAAGAAGCGCCTGGATGGCCGAAAGACCTGGGTGGAAGAAGTAGACGAAGTTTTGTGGGCATATAGAACCACACCGAACCGAGCCACGGGGGAAACTCCATTCAGGATGACCTTTGGGGCAGAAGCCCTGGTTCCAGTAGAAGCAGCATTGCACAATTAGAGGGTGTCGGGCTACGAAGAAGAGCGGAATGATGAAGCCCGCAGAGCAGAGCTCGTTCTTCTTAGCGAGGACAGAGAAAGGGCAGCCGCTCGCTCAGAAGCCATCAGGCAAAAGGCGACTAAGTTCTATAACAGAAGGGTCAGGCCGAGCGATGTAAAGGTAGGTGGGTACGTCCTGCGAAAAGCCGAGGCGGCTGGAAAGCATCCAGGAAAGCTCGGACAGATGTGGGAAGGACCCTATCGAGTGGTTAAGCAAGTCGGGCATGGTTCTTACATCCTTAGTGATGAGAAAGGGAAGATTCTACCGAGGCCTTGGAGCTCACAGAATCTGAAGGCTTTCTACCAATAGATAAGTTTTATTTTAGTTAATCTTTCCTTATTATCATTTTTGTATACATGTAGGTACCTTTTTCCTGTCCCTGCCAGACAGGTTTTTTAATGGCCCACGCCCTCGTTATCATTAATAAAGGGGTTACAAATTTCTTGGCAATTAAGAGTTAGACTGCACGAGGCCAAAAGTAGAAAGTTCAATCAATCATCGCTCGGCATTCTCCATAGATCGACTACGGTTGGTCGGGTCGCCGAGACGAGATCTTCGGGACCCTCGCCATCGCCATCGCTCGGCATTCTCCATAAATCGACTACGGTCGGTCGGGTCACCGAGTCGAGATCCTCGGGACCTTCGCCATCGCCATCGCTCGGCATTCTCCATAAATCGACTACGGTCGGTCGGGTCGCCGAGACGAGATCCTCAGGACCCTCGCCATCGCCATCGCTCGGCATTCTCCATAAATCGACTATGGTCGGTCGGGTCGTCGAGACAAGATCCTCGGGACCCTCGCCATTCCTCGGTATTCCATCGCTCGGCATTCCCCATAGATTGACTACGGTCGGTCGGGTCGTCGAGACAAAATCCTCGGGACCCTCGTCATCGCCATTGCTCGGTATCTCCATAGATCGACTGCGGTCGACCAGTTCGAAGCTGGTCGACTACGAGCAACTTCAAAACTCAACATATATCTAAGGTAAAGAGCATAAATACGGGAAAAGACAACAAATGAAGCAAACGTAAAGTCCATTGATCTTAATTAACCCTGGTCACAAGCCCGACCAGGTGAGCACTACAATTGGGGAAGGGGGGCTACGAACAGCCGAAGGAGAAGGAGAAGGAGAATACCCGGGGGAAACCTCGGGAGCGGTCGGAAAAGACGAGGTAGAAGCGGGAACCAAGGGAGCAGCAGGAGAAACATCTTCATAAAGCCCTTCCTCCCCGGAGATCGTCACAATGGGGGTAGCAGACCCGGGAAGCGATCAAGGAACATCACGAGGAGCTCTTCCTCTTGCCGAGATCTAGCCTCCCATCCGAACATCGACCGGTTCCCCTCGACTTTCTTTGTGATCCCTCCAAAGAAAGCCCAAAGCTTTAGGAATAAGCGGTTGGCATAGTCTTCAAAAGAAGGGCATGCCACCCCTCAGAGTATAGAGCTCGTGGCCCTCTTCAAAATCGAAGGGCCACCTCGCAGCGAGCTCTAAACTCTCTTCGTCTGAGAACCGCCTCTTCCATCGCTAATGGCCTCGATCCATTGCTCCCTTGCACGGAGCACCGCACCTCTCGCAAGGTTCTCTCCGCTCTGTCTCTCTCCGTCACAGCTGAATGGCGATCTGGCGGCACTTTCGTTGATCTCCTCTCGCCCTCACCGCTTTCCTCCTCCTCGTTCTCTTTCTCCCTCTTCCCTCTACCTCGGCCGGTCAGTAGCCAAAGCTCCCACCTCCCTCTCCGGGCCGACTTCTCCTCCTCAAGAGATGCGTTTTTAGCTCA
Organism: Erythroxylum novogranatense; assembly: GCA_029891385.1. Lineage (NCBI taxonomy): Eukaryota > Viridiplantae > Streptophyta > Magnoliopsida > Malpighiales > Erythroxylaceae > Erythroxylum > Erythroxylum novogranatense. The sequence continues at coordinate 32,261,982 of CM057233.1, read as the reverse complement.
AGGAGGTCCTCCTCCTTCACCTCTCGCCACCGCCTTCAAACCCTTCATCTGATCATGGAGATCCCGAACCTCCCGGTCCAGAGTCTCCAAGCCCGCAAAGACGAAAAAGACATTGTCGCAGCCATACCAATACGATTTAGCTGGGAACCTAACTCCAGGTTCCCCTTCTTCTCCATAAACCCCTCGTCCGCTGGGGGAGTAACCCTCTTAGCAAGGTAGCGGGACACCTCGAGGTCCCCGAGCGTTACGTCCTTGCCCAACTTAATGGCAGGCTCCCACTGCCCAAGGCTCACGGCCTGTGCCTTCTCTTTTCCCTTTTTCTGTTTACTCACCCCGGCTTCACTGGCCTGGCGGGGTGAAAGGTCACCCAATCGAACCAACCTCTTCCTTTTAAGAGGAGGGCCCATGTCCTCCTCCTCCTCTACCACTGGAACAATTGTTAATGGTTCCGATGCCACAGGAAGGTCCCCAGCAGGGGGAGCACCCACCGTCGCAGACAAGGAGACCAACCCCATGGACAAAGCGAGGTCCTCACCGGTCTCCGCCTCACTCCCCTTCTTCCCAGAGGCCTGCTTCCTTGACGTGGAAGTTTGGGTAGGCATCCTCACCATGGCTGCACAATGTTAAATTGAGTTAGAAAACAAAATTGATATAAGTTCAAAATTAATAGAATCACGAGGAATCAACCAGACGGGGCGGTTTCCTCCCTCAGCCCGCTAATACTTGGAGGGGGATCGACGAGGAACGAATCGGCCGAGGCCCCCCTGGGATACCCCTGAATGAGCCTGGCAAAATCGTATCTTCCTAGCTCCTTGATACGACGGACCACCTCCCACTCCTCCTTGCTGAGGGACAAGGTCGACGAATCGTTCCACTGCTCGGCCAAAGGATACCTCCACAGTCGGCACTCGGAGGAAGATCCTGGGGACTTCACAAAGAAATACTTCGTCCGCCAGGAAGAAATTTTTGAGGGTGTCCTGGCTGGGCGATACCGAGCATCTCGGTATTGAAGAAAGGGGATTCCAGCTCCTGAGCTCGGACTGTGGCTCATCCTCAAGAAATGGCGCAGAACGCCGACAGTGGGCAGATGGCCGAACTGATGGCACAGCAGCGCCAACCCATTTATGAACCTCCAACTGTTCGGAGGAATCTGACTCGGCAATAACCCGAATAGGGCGCACACCTCGTCGACAATCGGGACGTACGGGAACCTCAGGCCGCCTACTGAAAAAAAGCTCCCGGAGACGGCGAAGTATCCACTAAAGTTGCTGTGGATCTGCTCATGCTTCAAGGCCAATTGAGGCCCCCAAGCCGTTGGGATATTATACTTGATGCACAATCTGTTCAACTCCCCAACAGTCATCGACGATGCAGTCTTAGGCGGCAACTCCATAACTAAGTCGTCCTTCCTCTCTCTCATCGACACTTCCTCCATACCTCCGACCATGCTCCCAGAACTACCCGTGGACATGATTATCAAGAAAAAGCACTAAAAGAATGGAGAGGGAATGAAGAACAAAAGAACGTACCTATTTAGAAAGAAGAAGTAGGTAAATCGGACGGCGGAATAAAAGAAGTTTCGGAGAACCGCGAATGATTTGAGAGCAAGTGAAAGCAAAATGAGAATTGCAGTACGAAAGCAAAAGGTAAAAACCATCACAGCTCGTCATCTATGAGTATTTATAGGGGGAAGGCAGTGGGAACCCTAGAAAGTGACCAAATCAGACTACGACGCATGGCGAAAATTCGAGCAGTCTCAGACACGCGACAGGATGTGAGGAGAATCAGGGATATTCAAGAGCGAAACGACACGACCAGTCGAAAGGACGTACGGGACAACTAGGTAACGGTTACAAAGACGATCGCCTGATTACGAAGTCGTCGACAAAGACGCGCCGTCTACAATAAATGCCTCACACGCCACCAATGATAACCAACCGATCCATCTCCGCACAAGTCATCCACGTAATGAGTGCCAAAGACCGATCGATTGGGGCCATCGATCGACCTATTCGACGAACGATCAGCTATACCCGATGTGTCGGTATCCGAGCAATTACACCCAACCGTCAAGATCCGAAAGCGATCATGCGCAGCAATTCGGCATCCGATCGGTTGAATCATCCGACCGGTTGAAACTGCCCTAGCTGTCCCATGAACGAGCTACAAGGCCAATGACCGACCGATTGACCACATGACGAGCTATCCTGCTTACGAGCTATGAAGCCACAGGTGAGCAACGTCCCAACATACTCCCTCGACCCTTCTCTTCGCTCAGACTCGAGGAGTAGGGGGCTTATGGTCGGGTCAGCTATATTTGGGCCCAAGCCCAATCACGAAGGCCAATCGGTCAGTCCCATACTCATCGTTTAACCCGGGCTTGATTCACACATTCATGGCCCATTAGCAGAAGGAAATTCCCATGCAAACACGTATTTGCCTAAACCTAGCTGCAAAATCGTATATAAGGTATAATTCTCCCATAATTCAGGTATGCGATGATAACCTAGTTTTTTCTCTGCATTCTACGATCTCACCTTGACCAGAAACTTACTTGAGCGTCGGAGGGGCTAATCGGGACCTCACCCCCGACGTGCCTTCCTTTGTTTTGCAGGTGTTTTCTACATGAAGTTCATCACGAAAAGTTGCCAATCAATGGATCCAAACGGCAGCGTTCCGTTCGGCCAGAATCCGGCTGAACCATATATATATATATATAGAGTGAAAATAGAGATCTTTTAATTTCAAAACCATCAATACAAGAATTGTATATTTCAAATGATATCAATATTTCTTATACTTAATTAAATTTGTATAATTAAGATAAAGGATATTTTAAATCTAAAATTTACTTAACTATGTAATAATAATAAGTTTGAAAATGTGTATTATGAAATAAATTAAAACATAATTTTGTTAATGTAATTTTATTAAATAATTAAAGGAATATCTCTAAAAAAATACACATCTTCTTTACTTAGTCCTTTAAGAAATTGAACTTGTAATAATAAAATCACATAACATTCAATTAATTGATATGGCCACATGAACAAGGAAATATTACCATTTATCCTCTTGTAAGAGCTATCATCAACATCTTTAATGGTTTGCTGTTGTTTTTGTCTAAGAAATAGATTTCTTGTTTATAACAACATTAGTAATGAATGTATCACATGGTAGACATGTTGGTTTAGAGTCTTTAGTCTTATAAAAAATTCAAGTATGTAGTTGGACATAATTAAGATTAAAGTTGTATGATTAAAGCAAGTGCTCATTATAGAAAATCTTTTAGAATTCTCTTACTAAACAACTGTCCCAGTAATAGCATGATCATTATATGGAGAGATGGCATAAGATACTTAGATAATTGGCTTAGTGTAAGTGGGAGATTATTGGTTTATGCCCTAAAACCAATCAGTTAGTTGTAGCTTAGTGCTAAAGTATTTGAAAGACATTCCTTACCTTATACATATTCAAATGTATTTAATAAAGTCTATGTAGTAAATATACATTGCTAATGAAATTATGATGAGAACATAATTATGATATTTATATTGCATTCATGTGTCGTCCCTACATTGTGTCGATCTGGTTATTCAGTTACATTACATTCTCAACCAGCTACTAGCTTTATTCATAACCTGAAGGCTAGCAGAATAGTTAAATCATTGAAACTTATACACTTTTTAACATATTATTTCATCACCCTTATTTCTTTTGCTAATCGTTCTCATGAAAATATACTTGTAAAGCCATTTAGTTGATTGGCCTAAAATTATTAATGAACGTGACAACTTCTTAGGGTGAATAAACTAACATCGTATCCTAATTAAACTACATATTTAGTTAAAGTAACCTAGGTCACGAATTTCACAAGGTAATAAATCTTCACAACCTAAAAGACTATGTTTAAAGCAAAATCTGTCCCGTTAAGTTCTATCCATTGACACATCCATACAAATCATATAATGCAGCCTAAAAAAATATTATACAATATGCAAAATTCACACTTAGGGTAAAAACACACAACCTTCCCTACATTTGAACAACACATTGTCCTGAATGTAAGATGTCGGGTCCCGACCTGGAGACCGGACCCCAACTGTTGGATCCCGTTACCGGAGTCCAACTCTTGAACCGTAAAACATGAAACTTGATCATCTTGCCTTGTAGGGTTTATTTCATTTAACCCAAATTTCAATTTTTGATTTCTCTTGTAAATCAAAGCCTTATGACTCTTGTTTAATTTAAGACAAGTGTTGGGTCCAAGACCCAAATGCTTAGACTTACCACTATCACACTCGCTTTGATACCACAGAATGTCAGACCCTACTCCCGGAGCTCGACTGTCCCGGGATGTGAGCCCGGGTGGAGCCCATCCTCGAGACACTTGCCTTGCTGAGACATTAAACCCGACACTCTCTAATAATTCACATTGGTGGTGAGCACACACTGACTAAGACTTAGACCCTGACTGCTCTTGATAAAACCCCAAAAATAACATTCCTAACTATGGTTTTACTATTTCAGACAGACAACTTGAATTATTCCTGAAGACAACTCGAGTTATGCTGACTGACAACTCGACTTATCGAGACAAACAACTCGAGTTATGATTCACAAGTCGAGTTATGTAGAAAAATAACTCGAGTTCTGCTTCACAAGTCGAGTTATGTAAACAATAACTTGAATTCTGTCTATTATGGACTCACCTCCAAGCCTCTACACTCTCTCTTGACTTACCCCAAACGCCATGAACACTCCTAACCTTTTTAAACCTACCCATTTCTATGCCAAACTCATTCATTCAATATTTTAACACCTCATCTCGTGTCAAACACCTAGTTTGACGCACAAACTCTCAAATTCAACTTCCAACTTCTATTGTCTAACCAATTTAACACATCTATAAGACTTTGCACAATCAACCTCACACAAGCCTCATTCTCACCTTCATCACACATGTATAACCATCAATCCCAACCTCATCACATTTACCTACCTATATGATATTCATGCCATCTCATGCATCATCTCAAAAGATTAAAGGTCATACAATCAAGCATTATACATTAGGGTTTAAAATTCACTTTTGAATCATAACTCATTCATTCCATCTTCATCAAATCATGTCATATTTCATACAATGCTTTAGTGGGCATTTTAAGCCCAATTACATGAAACTTCAAAATACAATATCATTCTCAAAATGCAACTAAAGCATTGTTTTACAAAAATCATTTCAATGACAAAACCAAAAGAAAACTCTTGGAGTAAATGCCGTTAAGCTTGCTCCTCGGGATCCCGCCATTTCTGGAGAATTGAGGGAGGTGAGCTTTCATTCATGGTAACACATTTATATTTATATAACAAGCATGTCTATTTAGTTATTCATACATTAAAAAATCTTTCAATGAAATCATAATACATGCATCATGAAATTTTCATCAATACATAAACATAATTTCTCACAATTCGAACATTCATAATTCTTGCAATTTCATGTAATCACATATGAAACACATCAAATGGCTCAGTAAGTCCATATTCTTGGCAACCATATAGTCTCATTTAATGAGCTTATATGGGAAAATCTTTAGGAGTCCAAAATGTTGGATCATCCTATGCCACAATCAGGCAAAGGGCGAAGCCTTTCATGGTCGACGATGCACGTGATTTTCTTGGGACTATACCTTACCCACATAACATAACAATCATGCATAACAATAAAATTGGACTGTTCTTGTCCAATTCACTGTTTTCTTGAAAATCTTATCTTTCATGCATATTTCATATTGTACATTTCATGCATAAGTCATATTGTGCATTCATACTTATTTAAGCTATTTCATTCAATACTAACTCAATCATCATCAAATCATCAACATGAATTATTTTCATTTACACATAACTCATGAATAATATCATCTAACCACAACTAACACAAGCATCTATAGCAATCATTTATACTCACTTACAAGTAACAAACATTCATTAGTGTCATTTACCAACTTGCATTAATTGCTCATAAATATAAAGATAAATATGGAACCCACCTTGTAGACTTGATAAATTCTTGGTTTCCTTGCTACTACTCTTGTTCTTCTTCTCTTCCTTCTCTTTCTTCATTAAAAACCAAAAACCCAAGTCACTTAACACAAATTGAAAAACCATACAACATCATTCATGAAATTAGTCCTAGATTCACTATACCCATTCCATTTTCAACTCTTCTCAACCATAACCCAAACAAAAACTCTAACAAAACTTCATGACTTACCTTAAACTTCCACCAACCAAGTGATGGCTTGGTTCAAAATGAAGCTCTAGTGATTTCCCACACTTTTAATTCTTGGACTTTCTTCCAACTTTCTCTTAAACACTTGAATCTTGGAGCCCTAGCTTCTCTCTTTTCTTCTTTTCTCCTTCTCCTCCCTCCTTCCACGACACTTCTTCTTTTCTTCCTTTAAATTTCGTAACTCTCTTCTTCTCCTACTAAAACTCATTTAATTCTTCTTTTTTTATACTCCTTCTTCATTTAACTCAAGCCCAAGCCCACTTCTCTTCCCTTAATTCCTTCTTCTTCTTATTACACTACTAACCTACTTAAGCCCATTGGCCCAAGCCTAACTCCTTTCTTCTTCCTCCTCCTTATTTCCTCTTTAAACCACTCAAGGCCCACTTATCTTTAAGCCCACTTTATCTTTCTTTTCTTTCCTACCTCATTAAAGCCCAACTAACTCATTTAATTTCATTTACTCATCACCTAACTCCTTAATACTATCACATGTTAATTAATCTCAATTCAATTTATGCTAACTTAACTTACTTAATTAATCTAATCATGCTTAATTTTTTTTTAAAAAAAAATTTTTGGGGCTAACATAAGAAGGACACATAAACACATATAAGGGCGGAAATAAAAACCAAAATATATGAAAAACATAAGAAGAAAATACTAACAATAATAGCAAAGATGAAAAGAAAGGGTTAGAACACGAAATTGTCAAGGTGACTGAGGTAGTGATGGTGTCAGAGATGGAGACTCAATGCGCTTAACACTGAGCTGGGTTTCCTTTCTTATAATTGATTTAAGAGAGTCAAAGAATTAGTAGTCTAAGCCATTCCAAATCATGTAAAACTCATTTTAGAATTTAAAACAAACCTAACTACACAACAACTTAAATCTAACTACTAAACGTGCTAATTTAGGGTCATTAGCTTGACCTTGCATCCTTAGAAGCTCAGCTAGGATCAATTTGAAGTGAATTGCTTCCACATTTCTCATTCAACATTAATTTTGTAGCCTGTGAATAAGCTACATATTGTAAGCTAATGAAATATGCTTAGTAATGTCCTTTTCGATGACAAATTGTCCAAAAAATAGGGAAAAATCAAGTATCTTGAATGAGTCACCCTCATTTGGATTCTTTAATACATAATTCATGTTGAATTTCACGTAGTCATTACTAATCCAAAGGATAATGTTCTCTTCATAGACATCTACTAAAGCTTTTTCGATGTTCAAGGATGGTATAACAAGACCTGGCGGATAATATGGGGATTTTCATCCTATCATTCATCCTCTTTCTTGATTTCTTGATCTTCTACAAGTTAGGGTTCAGCTTGATCTCTCACTAGTTCTTCTAGATTCCTAAATGTGATAGTCTGATATAGCTCTTGTTGATGTAGTTCCATGCTGTTCAGGAAGTTCTCCACACTTTGCTTACAAAATTCATAAGAAAATTGTGTCATTTGAATCTTTAGGTTTTGAATAGAAAAGGAATGATCTTCTATTACTTGCTCAAACTTCTCTTCTAGTTGCTTATGGGCCTCTTCCTTGTCTGTGAGCTTATCCATGGTTTTGTCTAGCTTGGAATCCCATAAATTGGACTCATCTTATTGAAATCCTAGTAGGTCTTGATGTCTATAAGAGTCCTTACATTGTTAGGCCAATAGAAATCTGGGTGGTTTTACTACCCTAGAGTGTACATGCTCATATAAGGATCTCAATTTTGCCCTTTAAATTGTGCATTACTAAAGTCCGCAAGAGCTCCTTACTCCTCATAATATACACCCTCTATCATTGTTCTATTCATTTCTTCTTATCATTTAACCTTCTTCATTCCTCATAGTCGTCTTATGATGTCTAAAAGATGTGCCTTCGATTTAAGCCCATAATTCCCTTTTTTTGAAATTTCTTAACCGTAAGACTAAAAGAATTAAACTAATGCTATGCCTCCCTGGTAACGGCGCCAAAAACTTAATCATGTTCATTGAGCTTTACAATTATATCCCTCAGATATTGTAAGTGCATGTGTCATGAATTATAGTACTTAAAGGGTCGATCCCACGAGGAGGGTGAACTAGTGTAATTCTAAGGTATCTAAGGCTCATAGAAATAATAAAGTGAAACTAAACGAAGAAATAAGGATATAAACGCAGGAATTTGATTGCAAGAATTCAACTCAAAAAATTAATACAAAATAAGAGTTGAAATTGAGCAACACAAAAGCTCACCATAGAAATTAGTCAAGAGAAATTACCACGTTATAAGAGAGGGGATTCTACCTATCATTAATGCTAACCTAGCTAATTATGTGTTATCGAGGTATTAATTCTAGACTATCGTAGGGGGATTAACCCTAATTAAATTATAAAACTTGCAATCTCTCATTTAACAAAATATCCTTAATTGAAATTAGATCGGAAACTCTATACTAAACTATCAAGTCTCACACGAGATCTCTCTCTGTACGAAAACCTATATGATTAACTACATGATTTATTGGATCGCCTAACTCTCCTTAATCTAATCTAATCCAATCCAATCATTTTTTCTCTCTCTTCAACTTTCCAAAAGTGGCAAAATATAGAAGCTCTCTTAGGGTTACATCCTTATGTCTTATATAGTATTTCTAATTAGGGCAACACTAGGGTCTTTTTGTAAAATTGAAGTTAATCACAACACCTAGTCCATAAAACACAAAATCGACTATATTAACATTAAATCAAAGTAAAATATTGAAGGAAGAGTTAGAACATTGTCAACAATCCAAAACCCATCATCATACAATCCATTTCAATCCAAAACCCACCTAATATGGGAAGCAGCAGCGTCAGGACCCGCTTCTTCTTCTCTCTCAACTTTTCTCTCTTTTGAACTTTCCAAGAGTAGCAGAATGTAGAAGCTCCCTTAGGGTTACATCCTTAAGTCTTATAAAGTATTTCCAATTAGGTCAACCCTAGGATTCTAAGTTTGAAAGCTCCGAAAAATTCCTCAAAAATTAAAATCAGGACTATTGTTCGTGTATTTGTCCCGTAGAACATGATTGTGGCCCTTAGTGGCATAATTATGGTCGAGAGTTTTTGATTATGTCACAATCGTAGCCCATAATGACATAATCGTGAATTGTGGCTCCCTACACCAACTTTTGTCACGATTATGGCTCTTTTCTTTTGCTTCTTTCATGATCGTGGCCTTAGGTTACTTCCTGGGTCTTCTCTGAATCTCTTCTAATTTTCCTAAAACACTAAAAAACACATCAAGTCACCTCATAAATATAAAATTGAAGCTCAACATCATGTTCCATCCCACAAAACACATAAAACACAAATAGTTACTAATTAAAACAATTCTAACTTAAAGACGCACTAAACAATCAATTTAACAACTAAACACACACTAAACTACCGACAAAACACGATGCAATCTACACCTATCAATATATCGTCACTTAAACATTTGCTTGCCCTCAAACAAAAAAAAACAAAAAAAAACCTCAACAACTAAAACACAAAATACGCATACGCGATAATGAGGGAATGTTATTAGACCTAACGAAACAAATTTAACTTCAAACACAACCCCTCAAGTTATTCTAACTTATTAACTTATGAAATCTGTGTCTAAGTACCTTGGACTAAATATACAAACTAATCAAAATTTTAATGTTAATTCTATTCAGCCTTATCACTTGCATACACATATTGATAATTATTTGGTCAAATCAAAAGTGTAGCTATTCCTAAATAAGTTTTCATGAAAAATCAAGCTACTAACAAGTTTGGTAGGTTTTATTTGAAAACATTCTTTTTGTTGATTTTTCAAGGACATAAACCTAATCTTTTTATGGGAAGGCAAAAATTTGTGAATAATGTTGATTCAGTTGCTTAACTAGGTCATATTGTTATTAAACAGCTTGGTTGGAATGTCATTATAGTCATTTGATATGAAGGCACACATTTGTGATGCGTATTTATACAGTTACTTAGCTACATCACATTCTTAACTGCCTACTAGCTTTATTCATATCCCGAAGTTAGTGGAATAGTTAATTTATTGAAATTTATACACTTTTGTTTAACACATTAATTTGTCTACCTTTTGGCTTTTGCTAATCATTCTAATGAAAATACTAGTATTGTCACTTAGTTGATTGGCCTAAAATTATAAATGAATGTGACAACATCCTAGGGTGAATAAGCTAACATTGTATCCTAATTAAACTACATAGTTAGCTAAAGTAACCTAAGTCACTACTTTCACGAGCTAATAAATCTTCATAACCTTAAAGACTATGTTTAAGGCTAAATCTATCCCATTAAGTACTAGACATTAACACATCCACACAATTCATATAATGCAACCTAAACAAACTATCATACAATATGTGAAATTCATACTTAAGATAAAAACACACAACCCTCCCCACACTTAAATAACACATTTTTCTCAATTTGAAAAGGAAATGCAAACACACATAGGGGGGGGGGGGGAATAGAAACCACAATATACAAAAAACATAAAAAGAAAATACTAAAATGAAAAGAAAGGGTTAGAACATGAAATTGTCAAGGTGATTAAGGTAGTGTTGGTGTCAGAGTTGGAGACCCAATGAGCTTGACACCAAGCTAGGTTCCTTCTCTTAAATTTGATTTAAGAGAGTGAAAGAATGAGCAATCTAAACCATTCTAAAACATTCAAAACTTATTTTAGAATTTAAAACAACTCTAAAACATTCAAAACTTATTTTAGAATTTAAAACAAACCTACTATAAATCAACTTAAATCTAGCAACTAAATGTGTTAATTTAAGGTCATTAGTTTGACCTTGTATCCTAGGAAGCTCAACCAAGATCAATTATAAGTGGCTTGCTTCCATCCTTCTTGTCACATTAATTCTATAGCCAGTGAGCAAGCTACAAATTGCAAGATAATGAAAAGATCATAATCTATCAAATTAAGGAAACCTAATAAGCTTAGTAATGTCCTTTTCAATGACAAACTATCAACAAAATAAGGAATAACAAAACTCCTTGAAGTTTTTCTTGTAAGAGGGTGAGTTGTTCCTATCCTTCCTCAGTCACCCCTTCTCCTTTTCTTCTTACACTTTATGAGCAGAGACTTTCATGTCTTCTTCAAACTCTATATATGTTGTCATCTGCTCTTCTTTTTTTTGCTCTTTTAAGGATTCAAACACATCAATTCTCCTAAATGAGTCAACCTCTTTTAGATTGTTTAATACATCATTCATGTTGAATGTCACTAGTCACTACTAATCCGGAGGATAATGTTCTCTTCATAGACATCTACTGAAGCTTTTTCAATGTTCAATCATGGCATATTAAGATTTGGCGGATATATAGAGGTTTTCATCTTATTTTTCATCCTCTTTATTCATTTCTTGGTCTTCTACAAGGTGGGGTTCAACTTGATCTCTTTTTGATTCTTCTAGATCTACCCCATTCTTAAGTGTGATAGCCTGACATAGCTCCTATTGATGTATTTCCATACTGCTCAGGAAGTTCTCCACACTTTGCTTACAAAATTCACTAGAAAGTTGTCCCATTTAAATCTCTATGTTTTGAATAGAAGAGGCATGATCTTTTGTTAATTGCACAAACTTCTCTTCCAGTCGCTTATGGGCCTTTTCCATGTTCATGAGCTTATCCATGATTTTATCTAGCTTGGTATCCCATAAATTGGACTCATCTTACTAAAATCGTACTAGGTTTTGATGTCCTATAGGATTCCTTATATTGTTAGACAAATAGAAATTCAGGTGGTTTTGACAACCTAAAGTGTAAGTGTTCATATAAGGATGATAATTTTCGCTTCAAAATTATGCCTCATTGAAGTCTGTAATAGTTCCTTGCTCCCTATAACATATATCCTCCATCATTGATTTTCCATTTCTTCTTAGCATTTAACCTTCTTTAATCCTTATAGTTTTCTTATGATGTCCAAAAGATGTGCCTTCGACTTACACCCAAATTTCCTTTTTTCTCTAACTTTTTAATAATTAGACTAAAAGAATTAAACGAATCTTACACCTCATTGGTAATAGTGCCGAAAACATAATCTTGTTCATCAAGCTGTACAATTATGGCCCTCAAATTTCGCAAGTGCACGGGTGTTGAATTGTAGTAATTAAAGGGTCCATCCCACAAGGAGGGTGAACTAATCTAATTCTAGGGTGTCTAAGGCTCAGATAAATAATAAAGTGAAATTAAAAAATGAAACAAAAATATAAACATTGGAATTTGATTGCAGGAATTCAAGTCAAGAAATTAACACAGTAAAAACTAAACTTGAGCAACACAAAAGGTCACTACGGAAATTAGTCAAGAGAAATTGCCAAGTTATGAGAGAGGGGATTCTACCTATTATTAATGCTAACCTAGCCAGTTATGTGTTATCGAGATATTAGTTCTAGATTATCGTAGGTAGAATTACTCTCTCTTGAGTTATAATCTTACACCCAAAGTCATTAGCCCTAATTAAATTATGGAAGTTGCAATCTCCAATTAACAAAAGACCCACAATTAAAATTAGACCGGGAGCTCTCTACTTGACTACCGGGTCTTACACGAGATTTCTCTCTGCACAAAAGCCTATGTAATTAACTATGTGGTCTATTAGATCACCTAACTCTCGTTAATCCAATCCAATATTTTTTTTTCAGCTTACCCTCTCAATTTGTTATCGAAATATGCAAAAATTGAAGTTAATCACAACAACCAATCAATAAAACACAAAATCTGAAGTAAATCACTAGTTAGTATAGGAATCAGGTAAAGTATGCAAAATACACAAGAAGGAGGGTTGAATTGTGTAATCTTTTTGAAATTGATAATCTTTTGAGATTTCTTGAATATCTTTACAACTATCAGATAAATACCAAAAACACTTCACTAAAAACTGATAACTATTGAAATCACAAGTAACTTTATCTACTCATCTAACAACAAGAAAAATAAAGTATGGGAGTTAGAGAAAAGTCGTTGTGATTTTATACTGGTTCACTATAAACCTTGGGCTATGTCAAGTCCTTAGAGTTTGTCTGAGATTTGTTGGATAGGAAAATGAAAGCATGCTATATTGGAGAATCGGTAGATTTCAAAACTTTTTAGAAATCATATTTGTAGCGAAAGCAACATATCCAAATCATCATGCCAATCCATACGTGATATGGTATAAGGATAATAATAAATATAAACAAGATGAAAAGTATTACCGACTCTTTTGCTACAACTTTAATTCCTCGCTACGCTATCCTCTCCTTTTTCTAGTATCCAAAACCTTTTCTTTTTAATCTTTTCCTCTAGCAATCTATCTTCTCCTTGTTGTTGTATCCTCAACCAATTTGATTTACCTTTTGTTTTTCTAGGACAATTTGGTTAACAAAATCCTTTGGCGGGAAAGGAGAAGAAATATTTGGAGGAGATTTTTCTTAGAAGAAAATGAACCAAAAAATGAGAGTCTTCTCTTCCTAATTTCAGTTCACTCATGCATGAAAGGAGGGAGAGAGTCAAACCTTGCAAAAACTCTTTCTTACACACTCAATTTCGGTTATGCATAGTATGGAAGAAGAGAATAGCATCTAACGCATCACTTCTTTCATTAATCAATAATAAAGTAGCCAATAAATGAGACTCTTCTCATTTATCTTTAAGGTGGCTATACGAAAAGACTATTAACTTATACATGACCTACCAATTTTAGTTTTGGAAGATGGAAAAAGGAAGATGATCCATCCAATGCACATCTTTTTTTTTTAATCCAATGAATGTTAATAGGTTATATGCTAACATTAAAAGATAACCATTAAACCATAATAAAGACCATATAATATGTTATATGATAAGTTCATAACTCTATTTAATGATGATAAACCATAATAAAGACCATCTTTATTTAGCATTTAAATGTTAAATGTGAAGTTGCACATTCAACCCTAATAAAATCTAAAATGCTACTCCTTTCTTTAAAAAAATTTATTTTAATATAATTAATCTAATCAATTACATTAAAGCAAAGTCTAGCCCATTTCTAAGTCTACATTTGGGCTTCTAATTAACCATTAATTAGAGCAAGCCCAACGTTCAATTATGGGCTTCTAAAGCCTCCATTTATATTTCCTACTTAGTTTGATAACCTTCCTTGAAGCCAAGTGGAGAATCTTATTGGACTTTGATAATTCAAGCTCCAATAAGCCTAGAATTAACTTAATCTCATTAGAATTAATTCTAGCTTATTAACTAAATGTCATTCCACTAAAGACAATTAGTTGAACTCTTGAATTATTAAATATTATGAGAATACATATTTTATGTCCAATTGCAAACCTTATTTAGAACCTTATTATAGCCATCCGTACAATAAAGGATAAAATTACCATTTTGCCCTTATGTTGGTTTTTCCTTCTAGATCTCCCATTTTACTTTATATGGTGATTAACACATAAGATCTCATCTTGGTGTTAAGACTTGATGAGTAACTAGTCCATCAAACTACTGGTGCCAATTTAATCACCAAATCTCCTTAAAACATCTATAAGTGATGATATCACTATAAACTCTTTATTTGAGTGAATGTTCCCTGATACATGTTTCAATTAATAATTCCAACATGCAGACACTAGATTAATACTCTGTAAAAATCCATTCCTATCATATCAAGAATTATAATAAAACACATACGAGTTCACTACTCATCAAGATTATGGTTCATAATAAGCGAATGCTTAAGTTATGTGTTTTAAGATTAAAGTAATAGCCCACTTTATTCTTGAAAACATACTTGATTCCAGATTCATTTAATAGTGCCATTATTGATAGTCAACTACTATCATGATATGAAACTCATCATTCCTTTTAAGTAAACTCTTTTACTTATATAGAGATAAATCGCAACACTATAGTCTAAACCATAATCAAGCGACCAACTTGATTATTCAACTATGAATCAATTAATTTAGATTCTTATAATATACATGTTTCCCATACATCTCAATGTACATGTATATTAATTGCAAAAGAATCTTGGTCCCTTTGGACTAGATATATAATGCTCTCACAAATAAAACCAAACTCTTTTATTGTATTAATAATAAATAGGTTCATTACAAAATTGTAACTGAATAAGATAAAGTTACATGTAAATACACTTGCTTTCTAGGACACTATATTTAAATAACTCGAACAAGATTTCACTATACTTTTCAACTTTTACAAGTATTCTTTCTTCCCTTCTGGAGCCTTTTCAGGTCTCTTTGACAAAGTGTTCTTCCTGCTATTTTAGCCTCTCCAGGCTACAGCCTTTTTTCTCTCTCTAAGAAAAATATCTTGAGCTTTACGTTACAGTAAGATTAACTCTCTTGTTTCACACTTTAGTACAAAATTTTCTCTAAGTATTGTACAATCACAGTTTTCTCTCGTGTAAACAAAAAAATTGTTTTAGTCTTCGACTAGGACTAGTATTTATAGCCTAAGTCTCCACTGTCTTCTTGAAAATTGCTTCTTCAATCTTCAAAAGATAGTTATTTAGTTGAGTTCTGTAATGACTCCAACTAACTAACTGTTTGATGTTTTAGAGTACCTTCCTTTTTGTATCGTCTAATATTATCGCTTCGTCTGATGTTTCTGTTTCGTCTGTTGTTTTTGTGCTTTGTTTGTCATTTGCTTCGTCTGTTATTTGCGCTTCATCTATTGTTTATGCTTTTTCTATTATTTGTGCTTCTTCTATTGTTTGCTTCGTCTATTGTTTGAGCTTCGTCTATTATTTGTGCTTCATCTATTATTTGCTTCGTCTTTTGTTTGTACTTCGTCTATTGTTTAACTTCTTCTGTGATGACATGTATTGTCTGTTGTTAACGTATTGTCTGGGATGACTAAGTGTTACTTTCATTTTTCTGCACACTTAACAAACTTATCAAAACAGTTCATATATTTCTAAGATTATTATTATTTGATTTTCACCAAAATTAATAGAAGTGAAGTCTACTTGAATTAACAATCTTCCCTTTTTTGATGATAACAAATAATCATAATTTTAGAAAGATAAAATGATATTCAGATGAATAGACGAATAATATTCAGTCAACTAACGAGACAAAAGATATAAGCATAAGAAATGCATATATGATATACAAAATGATTTCTATCTTCTTTTCTTTTTATTTTTTTCTCTTCTCCCCCTATTTGTTATTAATCAAAACGTTCAATGAAGACGCTTCATATTTTCAGAAAACATATGTTGCATGTCAGTGCAGATTGTCTTGAGGTCTTGATCAATAGTAACCCATAGATATGCTACTTCTTTATGAAGATCACCTATTGAGTCACTCAGGTAATCAACTTTAGTATGAATTTCCTTAATTTCTTTTGCTAAAGCTTCCTGGGTGTCCTTTTATTTATGACTGACTTCCTTCCAATTCATGAAGTACTTTAAAAACTCTGAATTAATAGTAGAATCTTGCTGTATTTCACTAGGTGGATGGAGGCTTTTAAAAATAGATGGTTCTGAAGGTAAAGTGTCTAAATCTATTATTTTGATTGTGGGAGGTCTGAAGGTTTGTTTACCTTTTGGAAGATCAAGATCATCAGGTCTAGGTAGTTTCAGAATTGGTTGCCCAAGAAGATGTAACACATCCTTGACTGAAGGTATGAAACCTAAAGGTCTGAAATGCATGACCAAATGCATAAAGGTTTCTAAATTGAAGTTGATACCTTCAACCATGATACTTCTGTACTGTCCTTCTTGCACTTTCCCAACTACCATGAAGTTTTCATCTATGATTGAAACTCCAAATTTACTTCCTGATGCTCTCGAAATGTGGTGCAGAACATAGATACCTCCAGGTTGAGCTGTATTGCACGCATCATCTATGTTCTTCACCACTACTTGAATCTACTTTTGTGAAAGATCATCTATATTTCCCTCAGGAAACATCTTCTTTTTCCCTTTTTCTTCGTTTCTCACAAGATTTGAGCATCTTGGTTGTATGTCTAGCACAATTTTTATCAAGGTTCTACTCGTGATTGGATAGATTGTATACCAATCCTTTGAAATCTTCAATGGATATGGTTCTACCTTCTCATGTCACAAAATACCATATAATCTTCGTTCTTCATGACTTAGAAGATGTATTGTTTGATCATTAATCAGTATAGGTTCAACTAGTACCTTGACTAACTTTTTCAAAGGTTCTCTGATAATAGTTGAACCTCAGCTTCGAATAGGTACTGGTTGTTCTATAATCTTCATTCTTAAATCTTTTATATTGATTATTCGAGCAGGATTATAAGATTCCAATTGAGGTGCCACTATTTTTGTCTTCTTTTGAACTTCAGATGAAGAAACCTTCTTCAGACTGGGCTTTTGCTTCTTTTATTCTTCGGCTAGTTTAGAAGAGAGTTCTTGTTGAGGTTTCTTCTTCTCAAATACTAGCTTTCTCTTTATCTCTATCTCTTTAGGTGATTTTGTTGATTGACTTTGGAAAATTAATACAATTGATCTAGTAGATTGATGTGTTTTCTCTAGTTTTTCAGAATCTTTAACAAGGGTAAGAAATTTTTGTTTCTTCTGTCCTTGTTGACATAAATTCAATAGTCTCGATGATCTTCTTGACTACTTAGATTTTTCTGAATGAAGTGGCTCTGCCTTTCTCTTCAAAGACACTTGGTGTGACGATTGTTTAACCCGGCTTTCCTCTTCTTGTGGAATCGTCTTAGTTTTGATTGATACATCAGACGATTTCTCAACCTTCTCTTTTGTTAACTTTTTTTCTGTCGGTCTAGGTTTTGCTCTTTTTGTAGGTGTAATACGTTCACTCCTACTTTGTCTTACTATATGCTCCCCCCAGATCTTGCTTTCAGTGTAAAAGCTATATCCGCCTCATCTTCACACTTTAATCCCATTCTGCTGATAGTGGTGGCATTAATAACGCTTTTTACATCCATTTTCATCCTGTTACCTCTGCCGAGAAGAATTCTAAAATCTCTAAAAATCCTTGTCAACAGCATACCATATGGTAAATAGCTAGAATCTCTTTTTAACTTCATCATGTACTTTAAAATTAAGTATGGAAGATTAATGGGTTGAAGATTGAGTAGGTGAAATAGACATTGTTCATCCATCGTTGTCACAACGTGCTTCGAGCTTAATCTTGGTAGAATACAATGAAGAAATAGTGAATGTAGAACCCTAGCTTTTGGAAAAAGAGTTGACGCCTTCTTGTCTCTTGGGTCACTACTTCCATATAGTTGTCGATTGAGGTGTGCTTTATCTACACCACCTTGAGTAATTCACTTTAAGTTATGAGACAATCTTCCTCTAATACTTGGACACTCACTGACCTTCTCGATTAAATCTAGTGTTATGATAACTGACAATCCATCTATCATTGATACTAAGGTGTCGTCTATCACCTTTGCATTTTTCCAAAAATCATATATCTTATTCAAATAGACTTTTTAATGAACCTTAAAGAAATATCTCCAGCTAGCTCCATCAATTTTTGGTTCAATGTCCATCTGATTTTCCTTCAAGGAGATGAAATCAACATGTCTTCCATAGATGAGAGATTGCTTCATTTGTGATATGTAATAATAAGAACTAAAAAAGACACAAATGTATTTTGCTCATGGTAACGATGTTAGTATCTGAAGGTAAGAATATGAAACGAACGAACTTGAAGCTCAGAATAGAGTGATGAATCATCTTGATTGAGCACACTGAACACATAGAATTCAAAGTATTTCAAGAATATTCTAAAGTGAAAGATATTTTAAAAACTTGAGAAGTTTTCTGTGTAATATCTACTCTTGAAAAGTTATCGTCTATAACTTACCGTTACTGTTTACTTGAGAACTTACAACTTTTTATTTTTTTATCGTGTGAATCAACTAGGTCATGTCGTATCAGATGAATGGTCATTCAACATTACCATATTCAAAGTCCATCTGATTTCTTTGAATCTATCTTCACACAAAGGTTTAGTGAAGATATCCACCCATTGTTGATTTGTCTCAACAAATTGTAAAATAATGATTCCTCTCTATACATAGTCTCGTTAAAAATGATGTCTGACTTCAATATACTTTGCCCTCGAATGTTGTATTGAATTCTTTGATAGTTGATAGTACTTGTGTTGTCACAGAAGATTGGAATTTGTTCTTCTTGTATGGAGTAATTTTGTAACTGATTCTTAATCCATAACGTCTGTGAACAACAGCTTGCAGCTAACATATATTCAGCCTCTACAGTAGATAGAGCAATTGAACTTTGCCTCTTGCTTGACCAAGAAACTAAATTATGACTAAGAAAGTGACATCCTCCACTTGCACTCTTCCTATCAATCCTATCTCCAGTGTAATCAGCATCATAGTAGCTAATTAACCTGAAATTTTTACTTTTCTCATACAATAAACACAGATTAGTGGAACCTGACAAGTGTCTCAATATTCTTTTAATAGCAATATAATGAGATTCTCTAGGATTTGCTTGAAATCTTACAAACAAATAAACACTAAACAATATATCAGGTCTGCTTACTGTTAGGTAAAGTAAAGAACCAATAATTCCTCTGAAAAGAGTTTGATCAACCTTCTTACCTGCTTCATCCTTTGATAAGAGGTTTGAAGGATGCATAGGAGTTGACATAGGTTTAACCTTTTCCATTTTATACTTGACTAATAGTTCTTTAATATATTTATGTTGATGAATAAAATTTTTTTCTTTGATTTGCTTAACTTGTAAACCAAGAAAGAATTTTAATTCACCCATCATACTCATTTCAAATTTACTCTTTATAAGATTTTCAAAACTGGAACATAGCTTGTTAGAAGTTGCACCAAAAATAATATCATCTACATATATTTTTACTATAATGAAATCATTTTTAACACATTTTCTAAACAAGGTCTTATCTACTTGACCTCTACTAAAATTATTTTCAATCAGAAAAGAACTTAGACGATCATACCAAGCACGAGGTGCTTGTTTTAATCTATACAAAGTATTATGAAGTCTATAGACATAATGTTGTTTATCAGAATCTTCAAAACCAAGAGGTGGCTTTACATAAACTTCTTCATCAATAAAACCATTCAGAAATGCACTTTTTACATCCATTTGAAACAGTTTTATATCATGACAAACCGCGTATGCAAGCAAAATCCTAATAGCTTCTAATCTAGCTACAAGAGCATAGGTTTCATTATAGTCTATTCCTTTTTCATTTTGTAACTTTTTGGATAACACTTTAAAGTACTTAAGAGATTCATCTTTATGTGATAAGAACAATATCCAACAAAATCTAGTGAAGTCATCAACAATTACGAGACCATACTTCTTTCCACCAAGACTTAGTGTTCTAATTGAACCAAACAAATCTATATGTAACAACTCTAGAGGTCTAGAAGAGGTTACAACATTTTTAGAAGAAAAAGATGTTTTAACTTGTTTTCCTTTTTGACAACTTTCATAAAAGAAATCTTTGTTAAAACTTATTTTTGGTAATCCTCTTACCAAATCATATTTAACCAACTTGGAAATATGTTTAAAACTAACATGACCTAGCTTTTTATGCCAAATCAGTTTTTCCTCATCTGTTGATATAAAACATGAAATATTTTGACTTTTCAAATCTTCTAAGTTAATCTTATAGAGAGTGTTTTGTCTCTGGGCAGAAAAGAATATTGTTGGGCCCCAATTCACTTTAAACATGCTTTCGTTATTTTGGGGTTTAGATTGATTAATTGTTTTTAATTAGAATAATTTGGGAGTTTTAGTACTTAGTTAATAGAAATTAATTGGTGGAATTTAGTTAAAATTAGAGTTTTAATAAGTTGGTAGAATTAAAAGAATAAGATGGAGTTAGGATAAATGAGGAAGTTTGCTTAGGTTTTAAAGCTCAAGGTTTAACAAGATGGGCTTTTAGCCCATTTGCATGATATTAAAATAAAGAAAGAGGGAATTAATTGATGAATTATATGGGAAGCAAGTGAGGGTCGATGAAAGTGAGAAGGAAATGAAAATGATAAGGAAAGAAGAGCTTTCGATGAAACTACATCGTTTGGTCATGGGATTTTAGTTAAAACACAAGATTTATCCTAAGTTTTCTAGAAAACTACCAAACTCTTAAGAGAAGAGGGACTTTCAAACTTAGAGAGAAAAGAGTGGAGACCTGGTTGAAGAAGAAGAAGAGAAGAAGAAGAAGAGAAGAAGGAGCTTTGGTTTAGGTTGCTTTAGAAAGGAAGGTGGAAGAGTTTCATTCAAGAAGGAATTGGAAAGAAGGAGTTTAATCTTCATAGAAGCAAAGAGAATTTCGTGGGTCATCTTCTAAGGTAAGGGAAATTCGAAATTTTTGGGTATTTTAGGTAGGTTTTAGTTTTAAGAGCCTAGAAAAGTTATGGGTAAGGTTAGATAGGTAAAATTCCATGCCTTCAGATCCGTAAAATTGTCGATTTTGATATCCTATGTTCTGATGGGATATTCATGCTTAATGAAGGTGAATTGAGGCATTTGGAGGAAGAAGCAAGGCCTTTGGATCAATCCTAAGCTAAAGGAATTCAAGGTGGGTAATTCTTTAATAACTGAGTTGATAAGTATATTACCGTCTTTATAATAAATGCGAATTAAGGTGTTAAAATGACTTGGAAAGTTTGTAAGAATTACGCTTGATGATGTATTGAATTTATATGTGATATTCTTGTTTATGAATTTATGTTGGAATGGTTGGTTCAATGATTTGTTAAGTGAAAACAATAAGAAATTGTGATTTCGGAAAGATCGTTGTTTTGGTATTTACGTGAAAATGAATTTGTATATGCCAGTAGAGGCAATCTTTCTTGAATTGTGTGAACTATATGTTTACTTTGGGTTTGTGGTGGTCCAGTTTGAGTCAGGTGCACCTGTCTGTTATAGGCTTCTCTCGCCTGCCCGCTAGTGGCCGTGGAGTTCCTCTTAAGGACTCCTATTCGTCACGACTTCACATAACGCTACGCGGGAATGTGTCGTTCGTTCTGTTTCGGATCCACCCGAACCATCTTGTTTGTGATCTTATGAAAAGTTAGATCGTTTTGTGATATGTGCTATTTGTAAACCGTTGATATGATGCATTCGACGAAAAGATTTGAAACTTTTAATGTTTTCTTTTACGTGATATTGTTCAAGATGAAAAAAAAGAATAACAGCTTCGCTTGTTTCTCGCTTATTAAGTTATTACCCACGAGCCGCCGAGCTCACCCCCTTTTTCCTCCACAGTGTCGAAGCGAGAATCGAGTCACCGTGATCGGGATTGAGGCAACTCCGATGTCGTTTTGTTTAGAAGTTGTATTTGAAGTTATGTTTTGAGAAAATAGGCTTTAGATTGCATTTTGGACTTTTATGTACTTTTACTACTTTTGATGTAATCGGGTCAAAATGCCTCTAAAGCCTTGTATGAATTCAATTCCACATGTTTGTGAGAATTTTGGATTTGAAATATATCTTGTGTTTGTTTCTTGTAAAAGTATTGTTGTATGGTTATAATGACAAAAGAAAAGAATGGGATTGTAAGATTTTATGGTTTGGAATTGAGTAGATGTTTAAAAGTGGAAATGCTTGATGATTTGAGAAATATGTAGAATCCTAGGAGTGTGTTGCTGCCTTGAGATATTGAGTTTTTATGCAGGTTGTGTGTTTGATTGAAGAAATTTGGGATAGATGTAAATTAGGGGAGGTGCTGTCCAATTTTCCAGAAATTGGGCAGCAACTTCCATTCAATTTTAGAGTGGATTAAAGCTTGAATTGGTTTGGATGGTCTTCTTGAAGAATGTAGAGAATGATTAGAGCTTTCCAACGACATATAATATGTCTCAATTGGACTTAGGATGAAAGAGTTATGAGAATGGAAATGTTTCAGCTGCTGTTAGAATCACTGAAATTTTGCAGCAGCTTTGGAGGGCTTTTTCGTCCAATTAGAGACTGATCTGGGTTTTGTGTTCTTCACGAAAGATGTAGATTACCTTTCTATCTTTAAAACGAGCTATGATTTGCAGTTATTGGAGTTAGGAATCAAAAGTTATGAGCTTTGGAAGTTGACAGTTACTGTTCATATAAGCAAAGTTACTGTTTCATTGGTTAGTTTTTAGGCTGAAACTTTGAGTGTGTTTTTACCCTCTTTAAGGATTAAATTGATTTTTGTTCTATTCATGAAACTTGTAGACCTTCTTTTCATCTTTCTAACGAGATATAATGTGTCATTTTTCGACTTGTGTGCTAAAATATATTAATTTTCAAGTTTTAGCATTGGGTAGGAAAAATCAGTGTAAATAGCAGTACCTTTGAAGCAATTTATAACTGTCTTAATGACCAAATTAGTTTTTAAATTTTTCTAGGAAGTTGTAGAAATTTCTTTTATCTTTCAAATGACACCAAGTTTGCGAAGTTTCGATTTCGGGATGAAAAGTTAGATTTATTTAAAATTTAAAGGGTTATTTGATTTTCAAAAAAAAAATTAAAATTAAAATTACAATTAAAATTAACTTTGCTCCTCACTAGTGCGAGTCTCCTCAAGACTAGCGAGGAGCAAGCTCTTGCTCTCGCTAGTGCGAGGAGACTCACTTAGCGAGGAACAAAAAACAATTTTAAATTTTTTTTTTAATTATTTCTGAATTTTCTAAAATTATAAATAAAGTCATTTTCTTTATTTTCTTCGTTCTTCCTCCGTTTGACCTCCGATTTGAACAATTTTGAACCGAAATTTTTTATAAAAAAATTTATACCCCTTTTTGGTAAAATGAGAGTGTCGGGATTTGGTCGGATTTTACGGAGATTATTAAAAGGAATTAAGTGCGTGATTGATTTGGATCTAATTAGTTATTAGGCGATTTTGTGATCTATAAAGATCGGATTGAGGCGTTTCGATTCTATGTAACCGAGAGATATGGAATTCCATTTTAGTTAAGAATTGGATTTAGTTATGGGCCCTAAGCGATTAATTTTATTAGAGGAAAATTAGGGTAAAATTAGTAAATTTGGTTGGGATGACGTTAAATTCAGATTCAATTTGAGGTTTCTTTAGTGGTGAGAATCCTCCCTTGTGAGATGCGCGTCCAGATGTCACGTGGGGCGTCAGACACGCGACTCACCGGGAGGGGTTCCAACACTTATGGTATCGAGCTTTGCCAGGTTGTAGGTTCGGGTAGTTCGGGTAGAAAGAGAGATGTAAGGTTTCGGTGGATGTATTTGAAAGTAATTTATGTGTATTATTGTGT
Organism: Erythroxylum novogranatense; assembly: GCA_029891385.1. Lineage (NCBI taxonomy): Eukaryota > Viridiplantae > Streptophyta > Magnoliopsida > Malpighiales > Erythroxylaceae > Erythroxylum > Erythroxylum novogranatense. The sequence goes on along the minus strand of CM057233.1, from coordinate 32,237,436 downwards.
TATTTTGAATTGGTTTAAATGCTTTTGAATGTGGATTTTGCATGAATTTTTGCATAAACTAAAGTGTTTAAAAACTGTGAAAATTGTTTTTGCATGCACTAAGATTTTCACCGGTTTTCTTCAAGGATTATTATGCCACGTCGGGGTAGAACCCGAGGGACTCGATCTCGCTCAAGTTCTCGCCAGGAGAGTACAGAGGGGTCTCATGTTCCACAAGATGCAGGGACACATTCTGCTCCTGGCCCTGAGGCACCTAGTGTTCAACCTGAGGAACCTCCTCCTCCTCCTCCCTTCAGTGCTTTATGGACCCTTGGTCTTCCTGAGCCTTGCCCGAGCTTTTACTTTTGCCATGGGTCAAGGGTCTCGAGCTTCCATGCCAGTTTCTGATGTGAGAGGTGGACAGTTTGATAAACTGCGGAAGTTCGGAGCGGTGGACTTTCATGGTACCACCAATCCTGAAGAAGCAGAGTCTTGGTTTAAGAGGACGGAAAGAGTCCTAGTTCAGATGAAATGTTCTGATGAGGAGAAGCTAGAGTATGCTTTCACCATCTCTCAGGCGATGCTCTCCACCGGTGGGAGTCGATCCCACAGAGTCAGCCGTGCCACCAAAGTGCTTTATGGAAGGATTTTGAGAGTTATTTGGAAGAAGTATCTTTCCGGGTCTACATGCAGACAAGGCCAGGGAGTTTCTTAATTTGACTCAGAGAGAGATGACTGTTACCGAGTATGAGCGGAGATTCACCCAGTTGTCCAGGTATGCAGCTCATATTGTGGCCAGTGAGGAAGATAAATGCAGAAAGTTTGAGGGAAGCCTTCATCTGGGCATCAAAGAGAAGGTTATACTGCATAATTTTTGTGATTATCAGCAGCTGGTGGATGCTGCACTCCAGGCTGAGAAGCTGGAGAATATCAGGCTGGAGGTGAGTAGGAAGAGGAAGAGCAGAGAGCAGTCATTCAGAGGGGGGCAGCGATGTCTGATCGATTGATGAGGGTGGTAAGAGTGCGGACTGACTGCACTCGAGTCGAGGAGGCGATAGTAGCCCTCAGCAGAGTAGGCGATTCGAGGTAGAGTCGACAGGTTCCTCAAATAGCGGAGGAAATAGCGTAACAGAGAAGTAGGAATCGATTCCTCCGTGTCAAGACTGTGGGCATCCGTGACGGGAGAGTGCTATAGGGTATCGGTGCCTGTTTTAAGTCGCGGGAGAAGGGCCACAGATCGAGATTGTCCTCGATGCTCGAGAGGAAGGATCTCACCTCGAGCTCGAGAGGAGAGCGAGAGGCATGAGGACCGGACGATGATCTGGGTAGGCGCCTGGTCGATCAAGGAAGCCCAATCTTCTAGGGAGACCGAGAGGGCAAGCACAGGCAGAGTTTTTGCTATGACTTCGTGAGGAGGCTGCAATGCACTGAGGTTATTCTCGGTATGGCTCACTCTTTCATTCTCATTGTATGTTCTTACATTGATTCTCGTAGCACCCATTCTTTTATCTCTGCTAGTATGATATTGCCTGGTATGCAATCAGTTCTATTGGATGATTTTCTGCTAGTTAGTACTCCGTTAGGGAGGAATGTCATTGTGAGCCGGATCTTTCGAGATTGTGAGCTTGTTATCGACGGATCTAGTTTGGTAGTGGACCTGCTACCTCTAGATCTGAAGGGGTTAGATGTGATTGTCGGAATGGACGTGATGGAAAGTACAAGGCGAAGCTAGATTGTGGTCGAAAGGAAGTTGAATTTGATCTGGGAGAGGGTCAGACAGTGGTTTTCAGAGGAGATAGAAAGTTGACACCGCCAAGGCTTGTTTCAGCTTTGTTAGCTGACAGACTGATGTGGAGAGGCTGTGAAGCCTTCTTGGCGTGTGTTATGGATACTAGTGTGAAGGAGAGTAAGGTAGAGGATATTCCCATTGTGAGGGAATTTCGATGTATTTCTGAGAGTTGCCCGCCACCACGGAGAGGAGATCGAGTTTGCTATTGATTTGGCTCCCGGACGACTCCTATTTCGATTCCACCTTACAGATGGCTCCAATGAAATGAAAGAGCTTAAGGAGCGCTTGGAGGATCTATTAGAGAAGGGGTTCATCAGGCCGAGCACCTCACCCTGGGGTGCGCCGGTCTTGTTTGTTAAGAAGAAGGATGGAACTTGGAGAATGTGCATTGATTATCGGAGAATCAATAAGGTGACAGTGAAGAACAAGTATCCTCTGCCTCGGATAGATGATTTGTTTGATCAGCTGCAGGGGGCAACGGTTTTCTCTAAAATCGATCTCGTGTCCGCTACCATCAACTCGAGATTAAGGAGTCTCGATGTGAGCAAGACGACTTCGAGACACTGTATGGCCATTATGAATTTTTGGTTATGCCTTTTGGATTGACCAATGCTCCCTTGCTTTTATGGATCTGATGAATAGGGTCTTCAAGGAGTTTCTAGATTAATTTGTTATCGTGTTTATCGATGACATTCTGGTATATTCGAGGGATGAGAGAGAGCATGAGGAGCACTTGAGAATTGTATTGCAGAGGTTGAGGGAGAGAGAGCTGTATGCCAAATTCACAAAATGTGAATTTTGGCTTCGTGAAGTGATCTTCTTGGGTCATATTGTTTCTGAAAAAGGGGTGCATGTAGATCCCAAGAAGATTGAAGCTGTGGTGAACTGGCATGCTCCGACGACAGTGACTGAGGTGAGGAGCTTTCTGGGTTTGGCAGGCTATTATCGGAGATTTGTGGAGGGTTTCTCGATGATTGCCACTCCTTTGACTAAACTATTAAGGAAGAACCAGAAGTTTATCTGGAGTGAAGAGTGCCAAGAGTTTTGAGGAACCAAACACAGATTGACTAGTGCTCCAGCTTTTGGCTTTACCCACGGGAGAGGAAGGTTATATCAGATATAGTGATGCTTCCAGAAGGGGTTAGGATGTGTGCTTATGCAGGAGATAAGGTGATAGCATATGCCTCACGACGCTAAAACCTTATGAGATGAACTATCCGACCCATGATCCGGAGTTAGCAAATGGTCTTTGCTTTGAAGATCTGGAGACATTATTTGTATGGCGTGCAAACCAGATCTTCACAGATCATAAAAGTCTCAAATATTTGTTGAGTCGAAGGAGCTGAATTTGAGACAGAGGCGATGGATTGAATCGCTTTCGAGATTATGACTGTTGATTGAGTATCATCCGGTAAGGCAAATGTAGTTCTTGATGCCTTGAGTAGAAAGTCTTCCATAGCATATGTGCATACCTATTTACCGCTATTGGAAGAGATGGCGGCTCGGGATCGACTTGAGCGTGAAGAGTCTGATTGCATGATTGCTACTTTCCGTAAGACCGATCCTCGAGAGAAAGTAAGAGAGTTGCGAGTTCGAATCCCGAGTTGAGTAAGTCATGGGGAAGAGGTGCAAAGGGTAAGGAGTCCGATATGGTGCCGAGTGACGATGGACTCTGATACCGAGAATAGACTCAGATTCTCGATGTTAAGGAGGTTAAAGATGAAATTGGATGAGGCGATAATGCACCTTATGTTATGCACCCAGCAAAGACCAGGATGTATAGAGATCTCGAGAACATTTCGGTGGAGAGGGATGAAAAGGATGTGGTGAATATGTGAGTAAGTGTCCGTGTGTCGCAAGTCAAGGTGAGCATCGTGCACCTTCAGCCAATTGAGGCCATTACCCATTCTGAGTGGAAATGGCGAGAGTCACTATGGATTTTCGATGGGATTGCCTAAGACCAAGTGGGAGGCATGATGCCATATGGGTGATTGTGGATAGATTGACGAAATCAGCCCATTTTCCGCAATCGATGACATGATCCGCTGCATGTGTTAGCCAAGAAATATATTGATGAGATTGTGAGATTGCATGGGATCCGGATTCGATTGTATCGATCGGGACCCTCGCTTTCGCCGAGATTTTGGGGCGGTTGCGGAGGCTTTAGGTACTAAGTTGAGTTTCAAGATCGCTTCCATCCTCGCACCGATGGTCGATCCGAGAGGACCATCCGGACTCTTGAGGAAATGCTCGGGGCTTGTGTGATGGATTTTAGAGGAGCATGGATGAACACTTGCCTTTGATCGAATTTGCATATAATAATTCAGATCATTCGAGCATTCAGATGGCTCCTTATGAGGCTCAGATGGGAGGAGATGTAGGACTCCGTGTGTTGGGATGCAGAGGGAGATAGGAGACTTTGGGTCCAGAGTTGATCTGAGATGACCGTTGATAAGGTCAATTTGATTAAGACAGTCAAGGCTCGGGGATGGATGAAGAGCTATGAGGATGCCCATAGGAAAGAGATGGAGTATGAAGTCGGCGATAAGGTGTTTCTTAAGACTTCTCCGTGGAAAGGGATTCTGAGATTCGGCAGAAAGGGTAAGTTGAGTCCGAGGTACGTGGGACCGTATGAGATTCTGGAAAGAATTGGTCCGTTGGCTTACAGGTTAGCCTTGCCTCCGGAGTTATCTCAGATACATGATGTTTTTCATGTTTCTATGCTGAGGAGATATCGATCAGACCCCTCCCATATCATTCAAGCTGATGAAGTTCAGTTGAGTGATGACTTAAGTTATGAAGAGCTTCCAGTGCAGATCTTGGATACCAAAGAAAAGGTTCTTCGGAACAAGACTGTGCAGTTGGTAAAAGTTTTATGGAGGAATCATTCAGTGGAAGAAGCCACGTGGGAACCATTGGAAGCTATGAAGGAAAAGTATCCCCATCTCTTCAGTGATTCAGGTATGAATTTCGAGGACGAAATTCTTTTAAGGGGGGGAGAAATGTTGGGCCCCAATTCACTTTAAACATGCTTTCGTTATTTTGGGGTTTAGATTGATTAATTATTTTTAATTAGAATAATTTGGGAGTTTTAGTACTTAGTTAATAGAAATTAATTGGTGGAATTTAGTTAAAATTAGAGTTTTAATAAGTTGGTAGAATTAAAAAGAATAAGATGGAGTTAGAATAAATGAGGAAGTTTGCTTAGGTTTTAAAGCTCAAGGTTTAACAAGATGGGCTTTTAGCCCATTTGCATGATATTAAAATAAAGAAAGAGGGAATTAATTGATGAATTATATGGGAAGCAAGTGAGGTCGATGAAAGTGAGAAGGAAATGAAAATGATAAGGAAAAGAAGAGCTTTCGATGAAACTACATCGTTTGGTCATGGGATTTTAGTTAAAACACAAGATTTATCCTAAGTTTTCTAGAAAACTACCGAAACTCTTAAGAGAAGAGGGACTTTCGAAACTTAGAGAGAAAAGAGTGGAGACCGGTTGAAGAAGAAGAAGAGGAAGAAGAAGAAGAAGAAGGAGCTTTGGTTTAGGTTGCTTTAGAAAGGAAGGTGGAAGAGTTTCATTCAAGAAGGAATTGGAAAGAAGGAGTTTAATCTTCATAGAAGCAAAGAGAATTTCGTGGGTCATCTTCTAAGGTAAGGGAAATTCGAAATTTTTGGGTATTTTAGGTAGGTTTTAGTTTTAAGAGCCTAGAAAAGTTATGGGTAAGGTTAGATAGGTAAAATTCCATGCCTTCGTATCCGTAAAATTGTCAGATTTTGATATCCTATGTTCTGATGGGATATTCATGCTTAATGAAGGTGAATTGAGGCATTTGGAGGAAGAAGCAAGGCCTTTGGATCAATCCTAAGCTAAAGGAATTCAAGGTGGGTAATTCTTTAATAACTGAGTTGATAAGTATATTACCGTCTTTATAATAAATGCTAATTAAGGTGTTAAAATGACTTGGAAAGTTTGTAAGAATTACGCTTGATGATGTATTGAATTTATATGTGATATTCTTGTTTATGAATTTATGTTGGAATGGTTGGTTCAATGATTTGTTAAGTGAAAACAATAAGAAATTGTGATTTCGGAAAGATCGTTGTTTTGGTATTTACGTGAAAATGAATTTGTATATGCCAGTAGAGGCAATCTTTCTTGAATTGTGTGAACTATATGTTTACTTTGGGTTTGTGGTGGTCCAGTTTGAGTCGGTGCACTGCCTCATTATAGGCTTCTCTCGCTTTGCCTGCTAGTGGCCGTGGAGTTCCTCTTATGACTCTATTCGTCACGACTTCACATAATTGCCACGCTGAATGTGTCGTTAGCTCTTTCGGATCCACCAACCATCTTGTTTGTGATCTTATGAAAAGTTAGATCGTTTTGTGATATGTGCTATTTGTAAACTGTTGATATGATGCATTCGACGAAAAGATTTGAAACTTTTAATGTTTTCTTTTATGTGATATTGTTTGAAGATGAAAAAAAAAAGAATAACGGTTTCTGCTTGTTTCTCGTTTATTAAGTTATTACCCACGGAGCCGTCGAGCTCACCCCCTTTTTCCTCCACAGGTGTCGAGCGAGAATCGAGTCACCGTGATCGGATTGAGGCAACTCCGATCTGTTTTGTTTTAAAGTTGTATTTGAAGTTATGTTTTGAGAAAATAGGCTTTAGATTGCATTTGGACTTTTATGTACTTTTACTACTTTTGATGTAATCGGGTCAAAATGCCCTCTAAAGCCTTGTATGAATTCAATTCCACATGTTTGTGAGAATTTTGGATTTGAAATATATCTTGTGTTTGTTTCTTGTAAAAGTATTGTTGTATGGTTATAATGACAAAAGAAAAGAATGGGATTGTAAGATTTTATGGTTTGGAATTGAGTAGATGTTTAAAAGTGGAAATGCTTGATGATTTGAGAAATATGTAGAATCCTAGGAGTGTGTTGCTGCCTTGAGATATTGAGTTTTTATGCAGGTTGTGTGTTTGATTGAAGAAATTTGGGATAGATGTAATTAGGGAGGTGCTGTCCAATTTTCCAGAAATTGGGCAGCAACTTCCATTCAATTTAGAGTGGATTAAAGCTTGAATTGGTTTGGATGGTCTTCTTGAAGAATGTAGAGAATGATTAGAGCTTTCCAACGACATATAATATGTCTCAATTGGACTTAGGATGAAAGAGTTATGAGAATGGAAATGTTTCAGCTGCTGTTAGAATCACTGAAATTTTGCAGCAGCTTTGGAGGGCTTTTTCGTCCAATTAGAGACTGATCTGGGTTTTGTGTTCTTCACGAAAGATGTAGATTACCTTTCTATCTTTAAAACGAGCTATGATTTGCAGTTATTGGAGTTAGGAATCAAAAGTTATGAGCTTTGGAAGTTGACAGTTACTGTTTATATAAGCAAAGTTACTGTTTCATTGGTTAGTTTTTAGGCTGAAACTTTGAGTGTGTTTTTACCCTCTTTAAGGATTAAATTGATTTTTGTTCTATTCATGAAACTTCTAGACCTTCTTTTCATCTTTCTAACGAGATATAATGTGTCATTTTTCGACTTGTGTGCTAAAAGATATTAATTTTCAAGTTTTAGCATTGGGTAGGAAAAATCGGTGTAAATAGCGAGCCTTTGAAGCAATTTATAAGCTGCCTTAATGACCAAATTAGTTTTTAAATTCTTCTAGGAAGTTGTAGAAATTTCTTTTATCTTTCAAATGACACCAAGTTTGCGAAGTTTCGATTTTGGGATGAAAAGTTAGATTTATTTAAAATTTAAAGGGTTATTTCAGATTTTCAAAAAAAAAAAAAATTAAAATTAAAATTACAATTAAAATTAACTTTGCTCCTCACTAGTGCGAGTCTCCTCGCACTAGCGAGGAGCAAAGCTCCTTTTGCTCCTCGCTAGTGCGAGTCCTCGCACTAGCGAGGAACAAAAAAACAATTTTAATTTTTTTTATTTTAATTTTTTTTTAATTATTTCTGAATTTTCTAAAATTATAAATAAAGTCATTTTCTTTATTTTCTTCGTTCTTCCTCCGTTTGACCTCCGATTTGAACAATTTTCGAACCGAAATTTTCATAAAAAAATTTATACCCCTTTTTGGTAAAATGAGAGTGTCGGGATTTGGTCGGATTTTACGGAGATTATTAAAAGGAATTAAGTACGTGACGGATTTGGATCTAATTCCGTTATTGGGCGATTTTGTGATCTATAAAGATCGGATTGAGGCGATTTCTGATTCTATGTAACCGAGAGATATGGAATTCCATTTTAGTTAAGAATTCGGATTTAGTTATGGGCCCTAAGCAGATTAATTTTTATTAGAAGAAAAATTAGGGTAAAATTAGTAAATTTGGTTCGGATGACGTTAAATTCAGTTCAATTTGAGGTTTCTTTCGTGGTGAGGAATCCCTCCCTTGTGAGATGCGCGTCCAGATGTCACGTAGGACGTCGGGCACGCGACTCACCGGGGAGGGGTTCCAGCAAATATGGAACCGTCCTTGTTTTTAACTACACAAGAATTTTGATTTACTTCAAAGCCAGAATCACATAATTGACTTACACTAATCAGATTATGTTTTAAACCTTCAACTAACAGAACATTATCAATAGATGCAAATGAATCTTTACCAATTTTGTCGATTCCAACTATTTTTCCTTATTGGTTGTCTCCAAAAGTTACTGATCCTCCTTGCCTATTTTGGATGTCTAGGAATATGGAGCTTTTTCCCGTCATGTGTCGCGAGCATCCACTGTCCAAGTACCATTGGTGCTGGTTGCTTTTTCCAAGAAGGGAGATCTGCAAGATGTATTATGTCTTTCTTAGGCACCCATATTTTGTTGGGTCCTTTGGGTTTAGTCGCAATTATTCTTTGAATAATAATAAGAAAATAGTTTCTTTTGCTTCCTATTAGGAACATAACTCATATCATAACGAACTTTGCTATTAGTGAACCCTAAACCACTCTTATCATTCGGGTGTCTATATTTTCCAATCATATCATTCATCTTTTTTGAATTTTCAATAAATGTTGATATATCTGTTGAAAGACTATTAATCCTTTGTTTCAATTAACTAATTTTTTCAGATTTATCTACAGCTACTTTCTTTTTCATATCGTCTACTTGTTTCTTAAGGCAGGCGTTTTCTTTTTCCAACACTTCCGTGTTCTTCACGTTTTCAACAAATTTCCTTTTTAAAGCCTTATATTGTTTTAATATAGCATATGAATCTTCTAACAATTCTAAATATGCTTCTTGCAGTTCATTAGAATTAGAAGTTACCTTATAGTCGCATTCCTTCTCAGCTACTAAGCATATATTTGCTTGTACTGATGCTTCTGAGTTTGAATTAGATTCGGATGAATCCAAATCTTCCCAAATTGCCATCATGCCTTTTTTTGTTTTCTTTAGTTTTCTTTTTCCACATCTTTCTAATCTTTTTTGAAATGAAGGATAGTTCATCATCTTCTTCAATTGACTCTTGATCAGATTCACTGACATCTTCATTCTTGATTGCTTCAATCTTTAAAACTTTTGAAGATGTAATTCTACTTCTCTGTTCTTTTGATTCTTCTGATCAGCCTTTAATGCTATGGATTTGTCTCTTCTAGGTTTATCTTTTGCATCAAGCTTTACTTTATGTATCTTTAAAGAACCATGCAATTCATCTAGCTTCAACACGCTTAATTCCTTGACTTCTTGTATTGTTGAAACTTTAGGTCTCCATCTTTTAGGAAGACTCATGACAATCTTTCTAACTTGATCTTGATTATCGTAGATTCTCCCAAGAGCTTTAAGTCCATTAACGATAGTTTGAAATCATCCAAACATCTGATCAATAGACTCATTATCTTTCATCTTGAATAGCTCATATTGATGTACAAGTATGTTGATCTTGGACTCTTTTACTTGATTTGTGCCTTCATGTGCGATGGATAATGTGTCCCACATTTCCTTTGCATTTTTGCATCCATGAACCTTATCATATTCACTTCTGCTTAGGAAAGAACTTGGCCTTTGAGTTTAATTAAAATCAAGTTTTCTAATCAGCTGACCATTTGTTACGAGAAATGATATTGCTTTCATCGTCTGTTGGTGTGTATAGTCCATTCTCGATGATATCCCAAAAATCAATATATGTGGATTCTATAAAGAGTCGCATCCTGTCCGTCCAATAATGATAGTCCTCACCATTAAAAGCAGGAGGTCTTGTGATCGAGGCACCTTCAGCTATAAAAATATATGATTCAGTCATGGATCTTTGTCCTCACTTTGTAAAGGTGGTTCTTGAAAACCGAGCTCTGATACCAACTGAAGTAAATCACTTATTAATATAGGAATAATGTAAAGTATACAAAATACACAAGAAGAGGGGTTGAATTGTGTAATCATTTTGAAATTGATGAGATTTCTTGAATATCTTTACAACTATAAAATGAATACCAAAAACACTTTCTAAAAATTGATAAGTATTGAAATCACACATAACTTTATCTACTCATCTAACAATAAGAAAATTAAAGTATGTGAGTTAGAGAATAGACACCACGATTTTATACTTGTTCACCCTAAACCTTAGGCTATATCCAATCCTCAGAGTTTGTCTGAGATTTCACTATACTTTTCAACTTTTACAAGTATTCTTTCTTCAATTCCTGAGCCTCTTTAGGTCTCTTTGACAAAGTATTCTTTCTGCTATCTTAGCATCTCCAGACTACAACCTTTTCTTTCTCTCTCTAAGAAAAATATCTTGAGCTTTACGTTATAATAGGATTCTCTCTCTTATTTTGCACTTTGAGTGCAAAATTGACTCTAAATATTGTACAATCACGGTTTTCTCTCTTGTAAAAAAAAAAAATTGTTTTAGTCTTCGACTAGGACTAGTATTTATAGCCTAAGTCTCCACTGTCTTCTTGAAAACTACTTCTTGAATCTTCAAGAGATGGTTATTTAGTTGAGTTCTGTAACTGACTCCAACTAACTAACTGTCTGATGTTCTAAAGTATCTTCCTTTTTGTATCGTTTAATATTGTTGCTTCGTCTGTTGTTTCCGCTTCGTCTATTATTTTTGCGCTTCATCTGTTATTTACTTTGTCTGTTGTTTGCGCTTCGTCTGTTGTTTGCTTCGTTTGTTGTTTGCGTTTCGTCTGTTATTTGTGCTTTGTCTGTTATTTGCACTGTATGTTATTTACTCTTCATCTGTTGTTTGTGCTTTGTCTATTATTTGTGCTTCTTCTGTTGTTTGCTTCGTCTATTATTTGCACTTCGTCTGTTATTTTCTTCGTTTATTGTTTGCAATTCATTTGTTGTTTCACTTCGTTTGTGATGACGTGTATCGTTTGTTGCTGACGTATCGTTTGGGATGACTAAGTGTTACTTACATTTTTCTGTGCACTTAACAAGCTTATCAAAACTGTTAATATATTTCTAAGATTATTATTATTTGATTGTCACCAAAATTAATAAAAGTGAAGTCCACTTGACTTAACAAAATCTACTATATTAACATTAAATTAAAGTAAAATCTGAAAGGAAGAGTTAGAACATCATCAACAATCCAAAACCCATCATCATACAATCCATTTCAATCTTATAAATTAAATGAAAAAAAAATGAAATGGAAACAAAATCGAACTTGGATCAAAAAATCTAGGAAGGAAATAGCATCGGAAGACCACATAATTCGGGAAGCAGCAGCATCGGGACCTGTTTCTTCGTTCTCTTCTTCTTCTCCATCTCTTCTTTCCTCTCTCTTCTTTTCTCTCTCTTTTGAGCTTTCCAAAAGTGGTAGAATGTCGAAGCTCCCTTTTACATCCTTATGTCTTATATAGTATTTCCAATTAAGGTACCCTAGGGTCTTTTTCAGACCCGAACAGTCCAAAAAATCCCTAAAAAACTTTAGTAAAAAATGTTGGAAGTTTTTGCTTCTGTCATGATCGTGACCCACAATGACACAATCGTGGCTCCCTATACTAGTTTTTGTCATGATCTTGGAATATTCCCCATATTCATGGCTCCTTGCTTTTACTTGTGGCCCTGGGTTATTTCTTGGGTGTTCTCTGAATCTCCTCCAATTGCCTTGAAACATTATCAAACACATCAAGGCACCTCATAAATATAAAATTGAAGCTCAACATCATGTTCTAACCCACAAAGCACTTAAAAATAATTATTTACTAACTAAGACAATTCTAACCTAAACATGCACTAAACAATCAAATTAATAACTAAATACACACTAAACTACCCACAAAAACACGATACAATCTACACCTATCACATTGTAGTGAATAAATCCATCAAAATTTCACATGATGCAGAGAAGGAGGCTTCTTTTGAACATACTCCATATCCTATTGTTAGTCTAGCTGAAAGTGGGGATTTCTCCAGTGAACAAACCATGAGCACCTTACTAATTCCTCAAAATAGTCCTAAAACACCTAGTTTTTCACCTTGCAAATTGTAAGCCCAAAAAGTTGGAATAGCCAATGAAGAGTAGAATGTATAATTCCAAACATTGAAAGGCATAGATCTCAATGGAGTAAAAACAAAGGCACCAAAAACAAAACTCTTTAATATGTCAATTTGTAACACCCCACTCTCGCATGACCCAAACCCGACATCGACGGTGATATCCGAGTCCGTGCCCTGTGAGGGTGGCGTGCTACATCACTCAGTTAAAACTCAATATAAAACTTTTTTTTTGAAACGCAAACATGCACAATGCGGAAGACAATAAACATACAATCATTAATAAGTACATTGGCCACGAGGGTCCTTTTTATAAAAACAAAGTTATTTCAGTTTGTGGACTTTACAAATTGACCTACTCATTAATTCAGAAAATAAAAATACACTAATGCAGACGCTAACCCATCCCGACCCTTTTCTCACTAACCAGAGATGCCATACGCCTGCTGCCTAACAGGTATTCTTCTCGAGTCCCGAAAATAATTGCAAATTTTGGGTGAGTTTTATGAACTCAAATGAGAAACCATCATCGATGGTTCACTCAATTCATGCAATACAACATTTCACATAACATATATTCACATTGTTACATATTCGATCACATTTCACAATTTCACTTAAGCACAATCCATTTATACATTTCGTTCTATTCTACATACATAACCAAATGAATTCATAACCCATTCAAGCATGTCACAATTGCATAAGGCATTTTTCCTTTCACTCAATCAAAGAAAAACAATCCAATACATATGTAATGCGCATGAGACCCTTTTTCAATTTATTACGGTGTTGTGAGCAAACGCCTAAACTGTCCCAATATGGGTGCATTAATCGGTGAGCCTGAGGCTCTGAACTGTCCCAATATGGGCGCATTAATCATTGAGCCATAGGCTCTGAATCACTGTGGGCTCGAGGCCTAAATACGTTGAGCTTTTAGCTCTCAATGGCTGCTCCGGTCACAACTCTCATTAATCGAACATGCATTCATGTATGAACTGCATATATCCCAATTTAACAGTAAATACATCACAATTATCCACATGTTACAAATAGGCAGTAACTGTATCACAACCAATTCCCATATCACAATTTACCACATCACAATCGAACCCCAATTATTACATTCAAACAATTATTTCACAACTATTCACAATATAATCACAATCACGATGGAAACACGAAGGTCTCAAATTCTCAGACAAATAATACTTCTATGTCATACTCTTCCAATACATCGGACCTCTTGTCCGGAATCTAATCATAAACAAACGCAATCGTCCCACCATTATTCTCCATAGAGTTATACGTTCAGAATTATAAACACTTACTAATCGAGGAACCATCTAGGTTACTCACCAAATAGCTTCTGAGCTAATGCCGAAAAGTCTCGGCAACGTTCGTGGGATGACGTTCCAACTGTGCCTCTTAAACAAGTTACAAGCTTTAAATTCTTCAAATCCCTCCAACCAACACCAATTCCTTCACCTCACTTTACTTATACAAAAATCACCATTTTCAAGGGGTGTAGGAGGCTTAGGCTTGGATATATGATAAGGAAGCACTTTAGGTAGATGAGGAGAGTAGCAATTTCAAAGAAGGAGGAGAAAACCAAAGAAGAAGGAGAGGAGAATGGAAGCTACGGGTGAGAAGAGAAAGTTTGCAATTAAAACAAGTTTTAACTCTTTCCTACTTAGAATATCGTGGAAGCTTGCCAAGCTCTAGATATTTATATAAAAAAAATGAGAAAATAGGCAAGTGACATGTGTCACTTGCCACTTGTCCTGGTTTAAAACTTGTTTTAGGTCTTTCTCCAAATACAATCTAATTTCCACTTCAAATTCCAATGGCTCAATGTTCATAATTCCTCAAAAAATATATCAAATTTTTCAGTGCCATTGAAAGTCATTTTCGAAGGCTTGAAATCCAATCGATCATTACTTGTCAATTTTTCCGGTCCGGAAAGGTATCTCAAAAAATTTCCAGAAAAATTTCTAAATTTCCACAAAAATGTAAAACACACAAAAATCCACTTCAATTTCATGTTCAAGCACCAATTCATATTTTTCCACAATAAACACATATGCCGGGAAATATCAGGAATGCATGTACAATAATGTGCATTTACAAAAATTACAATTTATGCATATATGGAGGCCATATTATGCATGAACATACCGAGACCAGTTTACTCACTCATAACTCGTCCCGAAATACTAATTTACCCTTCTCATCGGTGATAGGATGTTACACAATTATTGTTTGGAATGTCTAAGGTTTAAATTGACCTAAAAAATAAACTACTTTAAGGGATTTTGTTTAGAGGGAAAGGCCTCTAATTGTAGGATTACTAGAAAATAAAATAAAACTAGACAATGTTAGTAAGTTAAACTTGGTTTTTGGTTGGCAGATGCTTATAATCCATTCACATCATATTCTTAGTCAAGCTCCCTCATTCCTCTAAACAGATATTGCATAAATATCTTTTTTACATGACAACACTGATATCATCTCATCCATCATCTATTTTAGAATTTTAGACTCCAATGAGCAGTATTATAGTTTAATTTATTAACTCTCAGTATAAACATCTGATAGCCTTGGATTTTATGTGGAGAATTCAACTCTATATCGTATAGGTCTGACGCTAGTGGTAACTATAACCTTTGAAATATTTCTTAAGATTTCAAGACCTGTGTAGATCAACTGGATATGATAGATTTGAAGTATATTGGCCACAAATATGTATGGTCCAACAAACAAAGCTCACATTGGTTCCTTCAAAAGAAGCTTAATCATGCCCTGGTCAATGGCAACTGACTATCTCAGTTCCCCAATAGCAGTGCCATATTTCTTGACCCTTTTTTCTCAAATCATATCTCGGTCAGGGTGGAGCATCAGTTTCAATCAGTTGCTAGGAAGTTCACTTTCAGGTTTAACAATCACTTGGCTAAAGCACCAAGATTTGTCGAAGCTTGTAAGAAAGGATCTGACTACTATTTTCATAGGACCAAACAGTTCATTTATGTCCAAAAATTGACGACAATCAAGAAAGAATTGAAATACCCGCATTCTTTAAGAGGCTCCACTAAACAATCTATTTCTAAAGCCAAGGAAGAGTTCATTAGAATTCAGCGTAGTCTTGCATTATACCCTTATGATCCACAGCCACTCACTAATGAAAAACAGGCTCTCTCTTACTATATGTTCACAGTTAAAAATCACAACTCATTCCTCCAAAAAAGAGCAAGAATGAATTGACTTAAATATCGAGACAAATACATAAAGTTTTTTTTCAACTTAATCCTAGCTTGTAGAAACAAAATAGAATCCATTCCATCTCTATTATTGAGGGAGTTTAGCTTTGAAACCATTTGGAAATTGAAGAAACAATTATCAAGTATTTCAAGAATTTGCTAGGTTTTTCCATTTCTGACACTATCACCAATGCATATCTCTCGGCTTTCATTTCCAAGAGACAAAACCAAGAAGATTTTGAAATGTTGACTAAAGTTGTTGATGATAGGGAAATTGAGGAAACTCTTACATATTTGAACGGTATGAAAGCTCCATGTTAGGATGAACTCAATGGCTATTTCTACCAAAAATAATTGGAAATTATAGGCCCTTTTGTCAAGAAAGTAGTCAAATAATTATTCTCTAATGGAATCCTTCTCAAGGAAATCAATAAAACATTTCTTTCTTTGATTTTGAAAAGTGAAAACCCCACATCTTTCATTGATTTCAGACCAATCCCTTGTACAAACTTCCTCTATAAAATTATTTTAAAGATCCTTAAAACAAGACTATAGAAAGCACTCATCTCACTCATCAATGAAAATTAGGGAACTTTCATTTATAATAGGCAAATTGGTGATAATATATTGACCGTGTTACGAAAATAACCCCAGATCTAATCCCGGTTTAATATAATAGCCCAAATAGATAATAACGAAAATAAATAAAGCCAAAATAAAATGGGACACTGAACACAGAGATTTACGTGGTTCGGTCAATGTGACCTACGTCCACGGCCAGAGGGTGAGCAATTTTACTAATATGTGGAGAATGTTTACAAGTACAAAGGTTGGAACACAAGGCCTAGAATTATACAGAGAGGATATGAGGATTTTGAGAAAGGAAAGAATGAAATGTTATGTATTGTGCTTGTGTTGAAGCCTCTATTTATAGCTGATGAATCCAAGCCTTCGTCCAATTTCTTCTAACCTGCAGCCATCAATTTTTGACAAAATATGAAGAAGAGCCAAAGCAGAAAACGGTGGCAACTTTTATTGAAACCATGCAACCAATTGTAGCTTTCTTTCTTTGACTTTTAAGGGTAGGCAACCAACCACCGCAAATCAAGGTTGAATATGGAGGGGCCAACCACATGCACATGCAACAAATCTCCACCTTGACTTGGTCTCGAACAATTAGTGATCTACTCCACCTTCTCCGGCAATGCCCCAAAAGGGCTATATCACCAACTGCAGACGCCAATCAAGTCCAAGCACTGCTTGAACTTGTAAACTGGAAGAAACTTTGTAAACATGTCAGCAGGATTGTCCCTAGTGTTAATCTTCTGAATAAGGACCTTCTTCTCAACAATAGTATCCCGAATGAAATGATACTTTACATCAATATGTTTCGTCCTCTCATGATACATCTGATCTTTTGTCAAATGAATAGCACTCTGGCTGTCACAATAAACACTAGTAACCCCTTGATGAAGGGATAACTCGCCAAATAAACCTCTTAACCATAATGCTTCTTTGATTGCCTCAGTAACTGCCATATATTCTGCTTCAGTAGTAGATAAAGCCACTACATGTTGTAGAGTAGCTTTCCAACTAACGGCACAACCTCCAATGCAAAATACATAACCTGTCAGAGACCTGCGTCTGTCGAGATCACCGGCATAGTCTGAATCTACAAAACCAACCAAAGTGTTGCTTGTTCTACCAAACTCCAAAGTAAAATTTGAAATGCCCTTCAAGTATCTGAGAATCCATTTCACCGCCTGCCAATGTTCTTTGCCAAGATTGACCATATATCTGCTAACGACACTAACAGCTTGTGAAATGTCAGGACGAGTACATACCATTGCATACATAATACTGCCAATAGCACTAGAATACGAAACTCGTGCCATATAATCTTCCTCTTCCTGTGACTGTGGTGCAGCAGATAGTCTAAAATGACTAGCAAGAGGAGTACTAACCGCTTTGGCATCTCGCATGCCAAATCTCTCCAAAACTTTATTGAGATAATTCTCTTGGGTCAAGAATGATTTACCAGCTCCTCGATCACGTCTTATCTCCATGCCAAGAATTTTCTTTGTTGCTTCCAAATCCTTCATCTCAAATTCACCATGCAGTAAGGCCTTCAAATGGTTAATATCTGTAACATTCTTGGCAGCAATGAGCATATCATCAACATATAACAACAAATAGATGAATGAGCCGTCTTCTAACTTCCGGAAGTAAACACAACTATCATACATGCTCCTGGAGAAATCATGACCCAACATAAATGAATCAAACCTCTTATACCACTATCTTGGAGATTGCTTTAATCCGTACAAGGATTTCTTCAATAAACAAACTTGGTCTTCCTTTTCTGCAACTGCAAAACCTTCAGGTTGTTTCATATAAATCTGC
Source organism: Erythroxylum novogranatense (assembly GCA_029891385.1). Taxonomy (NCBI): domain Eukaryota; kingdom Viridiplantae; phylum Streptophyta; class Magnoliopsida; order Malpighiales; family Erythroxylaceae; genus Erythroxylum; species Erythroxylum novogranatense. The sequence continues at coordinate 32,219,538 of CM057233.1, read as the reverse complement.
TCATCCAATTCACCATGTAGGAATGCTGTCTTGATGTCAAGCTGCTCTAATTCCAAATAAAACATGGCAACCAATGCAAGTAATACACGAATAGAGCTATGTTTCACCACTGGTGAGAAAACATCATTAAAATCAACACCTTGTACCTGACTGTAGCCCTTTGCAACCAATCGTGCCTTATACCTTGCATTCTCAACACCTGAAGTACCTTCTTTCTTCTTGAAGACCCATTTGCACCCAACAATTTTCTTACCCTTCGGCTGCTTCACCAGAACCCAAGTACCATTCTTGTGTAGAGTTTCCATTTCTTCATTCATGGCCACCACCCACTTATCCGCATCAAGACTAGAAATCGCTACAGATATGTGGAAGGTTCACCGTCTCCACTGCTTCTCTGTACATCGATAAAGCATATGCAACTAAATTTGCATACCTCTGTGGTGGTCAAATATCTCGTCTTGGTCTGTCTCTGGCTATGGAATGTTCTTCTTCTACTAGTTCACCTTGAACATGGTCAAGATCTGGATGATCAACTTGATCTGTCTCATGTGTAGAAGACATCTGTGAAGGACTTGAACTACCAATCTCTAACTCCACCTGTTTCTGTGTACTATCGTCTTTTTCTAAATTACAAAGATTACAAGACTCTTTTCTAGGATACAGCATAGAGGACTCATCAAATGTAACATCTCTACTAATTACAAATTTAGGTGACTTAGGATCAGGACACCACAAACGATATCCCTTCACCCCTGAAGCATAACCAAGGAAAATACATTTCTTAGCCCTAGGCTCTAACTTTCCCTCATTTACATACATATATGCTGGACACCCAAATATTCTTAAAGTAGAGTAATCGGCAGGAGTACCTGACCAAACTTCCTCTGGAGTCTTGAAATTAAGAGGAGCACAAAGAGAGCGATTGACGATGTAGCAAGCTGTAGCAATGGCTTCTGCCCAAAAATCAAGTGTCAACCCTGCATTAGAGATCATACACCGAGCCCTTTCCAAAAGAGTCCGGTTCATGCGCTCGGCAACTCCATTTTGTTGCGGAGTCATTCTGACAGTGTGATGCCGAGCAATTCCTTCATTCTTGCAGAATTCATTGAATTCACCTCCACAAAATTCCAAACTATTGTTTGTCCGTAGCCGCCTAACATGCCTTCCTGTTTGCTTTTCAATCAAAGCTTTCCATTGTTTAAAGGTTAAGAAAACATCATTCTTATGTTTCAAAAAATACACCCAAACCTTCCTCGAATAATCATCAATAAAAGTCAACATATACCGGGCACCACCTTTAGATGGAACACGAGAGGGCCCCCACAAATCAGAATGAATGTAATCCAAAGTACCTTTAGTTTTATGAACAGTTGGAGAATTGAACCTCACTCGTTTCTGCTTCCCAAAAATACAATGCTCACAAAAGTTCATCTTACCAGTACTTTGAATACAAAGTAGGCCCCTCTTGCTTAACAACGTTAAATCTTTCTCACCCATATGTCCCAAACGCATGTGCCACAATTTGGTAATGTCACCTTCAAGAGATCGCCGCAAGACTCACATCTTGAGATCCTCGCAAAACATACAAACTATCAGACCTGCAAGCTTTCATCAATACAAGAGCACCTTTAGAAATTTTCAAAACTCCACCTTCAGCTGAGAACTTGCACCCTTGAGAATCGAGAGTGCCCAAGGAGATGAGATTTTTCTTCAAATCAGGAACGTGTCTAACATCAGTGAGTGTTCTAATGATACCATCATACATTTTGATACGGACTGTACCTTTACCAACAACTTTACAGGCATCATTATTACCCATCAAAACAATTCCACCATCAAATGAATCATAACTGGTAAAATACTCCCTATCAGGACTCATGTGGTAAGAACAACCCGAGTCTAAAATCCACTCCTTATTAGACTTGACTTTATCTTCTGTGGCTACAAAGATAATTCCCTCATTCTCATCTGCTGCTACACTAGCTTCACCGGTGTTGCTTTTATTTTGCTCAATTTTATTTTTATCCTTATGCTTCAATTTATAGCAATCAGCCTTAATGTGCCCTTTCTTCTTGCAATAATTACAAATTAAGTTCTTATGTCTGGATTTCGACCTGCCTTTGGATCTACCCTTTTCAAAGTCTCTATTTTCAGATCTACCCCGCATAAATAATCCCTCTGCCTGACTTCCACTAGTTTCCCCAGTGATGTCCCTATCTATCTGCTCCTTGGACTTTAATGCAGACTTAATACTATCATATGAGATAGACTCTTTCCCATAAATCATAGTATCACGAAAATATTTAAAGGACTGGGGCAGGGAACACAACAATAAAATAGCTTGATCCTCATCCGTAACAGTAACTTCCACATTCTTCAAATCCATAATAAGTGAATCAAATTTATCTAAATGTGAAGTTATTGATGTACCTTCTGTCATCCTTAACATGTACAACTTCTGCTTTAAATAAAGCCGATTCTCCACCGTCTTCTTCATGTACATGGTTTTCAACTTATCCCACATGCCTTTGGCTGTGATTTCACCGGCAACTTCCTGCAAAACCTCATCAGTGAGATGTAAAATAATACATGATCTAGCCTTATCATCTAGATCCTTAAATTTGTCCGACGACATGTCTGCTGGCTTTTTCTCCTCTCCATCGAGTGCTAACTTACTTCCATCCTGTGTTAGAATGGCCTGCATTTTGAGTTGTCACATTCCGAAATTAATATTCCGGCCAAATTTTTCAATGGAGGTTGTTATCGTCATAATGGCTATAAGTGGCCTCCACACAAGAAATCGGAATGGTGGACCCCACAAATGAAATTAGAACAAACAAAACCGGGTAATAAGCTCAACAAGTGAAAACAGGACGTGAGCCCCACAAACAAAATCGAGAGGTAGGCCCCGAAAACAAAACTCGAGGCGTGGGCCCCACAAATAAATTAATCCTCGAATACAAAATCGGAACAAACCGATAAAATAGGACAGTGGGCCCCACGAGTCAAAACCGAGGCAGTGGGCCCCGCAAGTGAAATCGAGACAGTGGACCCCGTTTAGGCTTACTACAAAATCTAACTCACTTTCTGATGTGGAAGATCCACCTAGTGGCGACCACAGAGCATACGGTAAGTTAGACCAAAAAATAACGGCTAGATCTCTGATACCAATTTGTTACGAAAATAACCCTAGATCTAATCCCAGTTTAATATAATAGACCAAATAGATAATAACGAAAATAAATAAAACCAAAATAAAATGGGACACTGAACACAGAGATTTACGTGGTTCGGTCAATGTGACCTACGTCCCACTACGGCCGGAGGTGAGCAATTTTACTAATATGTGGAGAATGTTTACAAGTACAAAGGTTGGAACACAAGGCTTAGAATTATACAGAGAGGATATGAGGATTTTGATAAAGGAAAGAATGAAATGTTATGTATTGTGCTTGTGTTGAAGCCTCTATTTATAGCTGATGAATCCAAGCCTTCGTCCAATTTCTTCTAACCTGCAGCCATCAATTTTTGACAAAATATGAAGAAGAGCTAAAGCAGAAAACGGTGGCAACTTTTATTGAAACCATGCAACCAATTGTAGCTTTCTTTCTTTGACTTTTAAGAGTAGGCAACCAACCACCGCAAATCAAGGTTGAATATGGAGGGGCCAAGCACATGCACATGCAACAGACTGTGCAAGAGCTATTCCAAGGTTCACAAGCGAAATCAACTCCAAATTGCACCATTAAGTTTGTTTTTCGTAATGCATTTGAAAGTGTTCAATGGAGCTTATTATGGCAGATGATGAAGGCCTATGGATTCCTAGCGATCATCATTCCAAATGGTCATACTTTCAGATCCCATTCAATATAAATACATGCACGTTTATATCTTCTACCCTGCTTTAATATCTATTTGAATATTTTCTTAATTTTAATATCTATTCATTAAATATTTTATTAGAAAATATCATATTAAGCAATAAAAATTGGAGGATATTTTTCATGTTTTCAATTTTTCATACACATACAATTTTCAAATTTTGAAAATGAAAATTTATATGATATATGTTAATACGATAAGATGAATAGCATATAAAAATTTTATAAATTCATTAAACAAATTGCTGTTATTTTGAGAAAATTATGCAGAAAATTATTAGCATAATTTTGTAAAATTATTTATAAGATTTAAATCTCAAACAAAATTGAAAAATAAAATAAAAATATGAATTAACGTGCAATTTATTATAACAAAATTGGTAAGTTTAAAATTGTTGACATTTATCCTTCTGATTATTTTAATATCAAAATGAAAGTTCAATCTTGTTTATAATATCATTAGTTTGAAATAAAATCTTTTAAAATTAATAGTTTCAAAACAATTAACAAAACATAATAAATTATCCCTTTTTGACATTTGTTTTGAAATTATTAAAATATAATATTGAATGGTGCAGTATTGTTTCAGAACGCATTGCAGCTAGTGTCTTCTTCTAGTTAATCTATTATCGTTTTGATTTTCTTTTGACATAATTTGCTTATTGAACATTCAACGCAAATACTTCAATAAATTCAATAAATACTTCAATAAATATTTTCTTTTGACATAATCAGAAAATTGATGATAACTTCAACAAATTCAAGAGGATAAATTATCGTTCCATAGTTCTCCAGGGAAATATATTCGTATCCTTTGATTTTGTGGTGCCGGACCACCGCATCCCTCAAAAACGAATAAAAGCCATTGGTGCTTGTAGCTCGTAGCATTGGAATTTAACTTTTCTTCCAACTACGGAAAGCATTTTGCGAATGTTGCTTTTACTTCAAATAATTACGTGCTTGTACATAGAGAGGGGAATGTAAGCATTTTCCATCAAGTTCCCCTTTACAACAAATTAAAAAAAAAAAGTAAGGAAATTTTTGAAACCACTGTGGAGAACGGCGATAATGTTACTGTTTGTTAATTCTGATAATTTGTACGCCAATTTAGAAATTTAATGTACTATTATATCCATTAAGGTTTTAACACAAAATAATTAAATATATTTTACAAAACATATATATATATATATATATATATATATATATATATATATATATATATATATATATATATATATATATATAGTAAAATAGAGATCTTTTAATTTCAAATCCTTCGATACAAGATTTTGTATATTTCAAATGATATCAATACTTCTTAGACTTAATTAAATTTGTATAATTAAGGATGAATTGTATTTTAAATCTAAAATTTACTTAAATGTGTAACAATAATAAGTTAAAATGCATGTATTATGAAATAAATTAAAACATAATTTTTATTAATATAATTTTATTAAATAATTGAAGGAATATCTCTCAAACTAAAATCCATATCTTCTTTACTTAGTCCCTTAAGAAATTATTTTCTTAATAATAAAAACACATAACATTCAATTAATTGATGTGGTCACGTGAATAAGGAAATATTACCATTTATCCTTTTGTAGAGCTATCATCAACATCTTTGGTGGTTTGTTGTTGTTTTTATCCAAGAAATAGATTTCTTATTTATAAACAACATTAGTAATGCATGTATCAGAAAATACATATGTTGGTTTGGAGACTTTAGTCTTATAAAAAATCTAAATATGTATTTAGACATAATTAAGATTAAGCAAGTGTTCATTATAAAGAGTCTTATAGAATTCTCTCACTAGACTGCTGTCCCAACAATAGCATGATCATTATATGGAAATACGGTATAAGATACTTCAACAATTGGTCTAGTGTAAGTAGAAGATTATTAGTTTATGCCCTAAAGCTAATTGGTTAGCTATAGTTTAGTAATAAAGTAATTGGAAGACATTCTTTACCTTATACATATTCAAATGTTTATGATGAAGTCCATGTAATAAAGATACATTGATAATGAAGTTATGATGAGAATATAATTATAAGATTTATGTTGTATTCATGTATTATCCCTAAATTGTTCATAGTCATTATTCTTTGAGACTATATATTAGCATATGTTGTGTTTGTCTATGAAGAAAATAGACGATCTTATGGATTAAAGTATAGAGATATTTAAACAAATGTGTGGGTGCTTATTACAGAATAAATTAACTGAGTTGACTCCATATGAGAAATCCATTTGAGACATTACTTGCATGTCTATGAAAATTCTCAATATGATGATTGTATAGGTGATCACTTGCCTTGCGATCTCTAAAATTATCTTATATAAGGGTGTTATGTTTTGATACTACTTATAACTTATTCTAGTCAAAGATAGCTCAGTCGCTAGTCATTGTATGTAGCATGAATTATATGGAGGTACTTGAATGATCAATGTATAATTCATCACCTTAAAGTAATTAGGAACAATGTTCTGTGTACTCGACTAGTATTGTTTCAGAAAATCCTTGGTTAAGGTGGAATGATATTTTGTAAATAATTTAAAATTTTCATTAATTGAATTAATAACTAATAATGGAGAATCAACATGATTGGACTCAAAATAAAGTAGACATTAATTTCATGCTCTATATTTAATTATAACATTGTAGATAAAAGAATTGAATTATACGAAAAGAATCAAGTATGGAAAGGTTAGTTAAAACTATTTCAACGTTCCTAAATAATTAGGTGATCATGACGTTTAGCTAGATGTCAATTTTGATAAAGTTTGAAAAATTTTATGATTAAATATGAGATATCTAACAAATAAGGATCAATATGAGATATTAGATCTTATTAGGGATAAATTTGTATTTAATTATAATTGTTTATAATTTTAATTAAAGTTCAATTATGCCAATTTCAATTAAATTTTAATTGAAAATTATGAAAATGTCTAAAACCTATAATTAATAGGTTAAAGCTTTAATAGAGCTAGCACTCCTTGCCTAAGCCTCTTTACAACAACTTGTTCAGTAGACATAATTAAAAGCCAAATACTTGTCCAACTATAATGGTTGAGATGCGCTTGTTTCGAAAATGGTTAAAGGGATATGACAAGAAAATGATCAAGCTTTAGAATAAGATGTGAATTACAATTTATTCTTTATTATGATATATATGTTAATTATTTTATAGAATTTAAGTGATATTAGCTTTCAAGAAACCAAACAAAAAAGTATCGTAATTATTCCTCTGTATGGGGGATCATATCCTAGCCTGATTTCCCTACAACATATTGTATTCTATATAAACTTACTTTCCTTAAAAAAGTAATCTTTTAAAACTTTGCACCTTTTCAAAGTAATTGAAACATGTAAAAATGAAACACTATCATTAATGGAAATGTAATGTTGATCACTATTAGTTGAGACTGCGTTCTAACAATGATGATGAACAGTCACTTTTTGTAATTTAATATCTCTTATGTGTAATTGAGAACCATAGAGATTCAATGTTAGTTGACCAATAATTGTTATTGAAATTAGAATTGGAAGATGACAGGGGAAGCTACTAAAAAAAGTCCATAATGTTTGTCTTAATATAGGAAACAAGAATGAAATGGTCGATGAAGATTCACATAAGATGAATATGTATCTAATTGATTTTCAAAGTAATTTCTAGAATTGTACTAATTAGGATGTTGTCAATACCCTTTAGGTAGGTGATTTTAAGCTCTCTCAAGCAATTTGGATCTAAAAAGATTCCCAAATCTAGGAACTTAGTTAACTTATATATTAAAACATAAACGCTAATTATAGTTGTTTCATCCCATCTCAATAAAGAAAAGGCTCAAGTTCATGAATATAAATGAGGCCTTAATAACATGGGTTAACAAACATAAAAGATGTTTAATAGATTGAAAATATGTGAGTTTTATTTTAAAAGATGTACTTAAAATATTTATAAAAATTTAAGTTATTATTTATTTTTCTAATACATGACTTTTGAGTTAGAATTGATATTTGTGACGTGATAACAATAGAATAAACATCAAGTTAAAATTTCATAATATTGATTTTGTTAATGTTGCAAATAACATACTAGGCTTTATATCAAATTTTGTTACAATACAATATCCTATTAGTATCCTATTAATACCAAGTACCATTTAAATAAATTTTGAAATTATAAAATAAAATAAATTTTTATACAATTTCAAAATAGTCCTTTTTGTAGTCTTGGTTGTTTCTACCATCAATATCATTTATAGAACTTCATTATTAAAATATCATAATAAATGTTTTCCTTTTATATTGAATTTTTAGGTATTTCTTAGTTAAAGGTTAATTGCTTAAATTGTTTTTGAAAAAATGTTAATGTATTAAGCTTTGAAAAGGAAACTAGTTGTATATACAAAATAAAATGCTAAATGTCATTAAGGATTAGTGACAATCAAGGATTACAGGTAAATAGAAACTAAATATTCCAAAAGGAAAGGCGGTATTGCTTGTCCTAAAATATATGGTGTTAAATGTTGATTTGAAGTCTTATGTGTTACATAAGTTGGCTGTTGAATTTGTGTTAGTGTGGAGTTATCGCTTGAGTTTCCAGCTGATATTCCAATCATTATACTAGGTGAGGGGAATTCACTTTGGGAGGAAAACATAGCAGTATCCTATCAATGGAAACCTCACCCTAAAATACAAGGGAAAATGTAGATTTTATAGGAAAAATGTTCCAAAAAGTGAATTATGAAGAACTTATAGGGATGGATACAAATAATGATATAAATACATCCTCTGGAAATGCCTCCACTAAAAATGCAGACTAAGAGAGCTTTCTAAATAGTCAGAATCTCATCCCATTATGAACACTAGTGCTTTTCTATTGAATAGTATGGACAAACCTAATATCTCTGACATTGTGATCATATTCGTTGAGCTCTACAATTATAGCCCTCAAATACAGCAAGTGCACGGGTCATGAATTATAGTAATTGAAGGGTCGATCCCACGAAGAGGGAGAACTAAAATAATTGTAAGGTGTCTAAGGCTAAAAGAAATAATAAAGTGAAACTAAAAAAATGAAACAAGAATATAAATACTAGAATTTAATTGCAGGAATTCAACTCAAGAAATTTACACAAAACAAGAATTGAAATTGAGTAACACAAAAGGTCACTATGAAGATTAGTCAAGAGAGATTACTAAGTAATGAGATGGTGGATTCTACCTATCATTATTGCTAACCTAGCCAATTACATATTATCGGGGTGACCATTCTAGACTATCGCAGGGGAATTTACTCTCTCTTAAGTTATAATCTCGTTCCCTAAGTCATTAACCCTGATTAAATCATAGAAGCTACAATCTCTCAATTAACAAAAAACCCATAATTAAAATTAGATAGGAAGCTCTCTATTAAAGTACCAGGTCTTATACAAGATCTGAAGTGAATCACACGTTATTACAATGCTTATTATAAGATGTATCAATGCACAAGAGGGGGCGTTGAATTGTGCATTTCCCCTTTTTGAAAAATCTTCAAAAACGTTTTGTCAAAAGAAAAACTTGTTCTTTTCACAAGAACTATTGTAAATCAAAGTTAATTGTATTCTCGAAGACTTGTTCGAAAACTAAGTAAAAAATGAAACTTTGAACGAAAAGAGAGATAAGGATAGAGAGAAGTTAACACAGTAATTTTTATACTGGTTCACCCCAAAACGTAGGCTACGTCCAGTCCTCAGATGTCTTTATGAGATTTCACTATCTCTCAACAACTTTACAAGTATTCTTTCTTTCTGAGCCTCTTCAGGTCTCTTTACACTCAGTATTCTTTTACTCTTAGCCTCTGCAGGCTATCTGTACTACTTTCTTAAAGAAAGAAGTTTCGAGCTTCATTACAGTAATATAGCTCTAGCTATTTGCACAATAAAACTTCATAAGTAAGCTTTTTAACGTTCACGTATATCTATATCAGCTAACTTTGCAATCTTTGACTTTGACTCATATTTATAGCCTTCGTCTGTAACTGCTTCTTGAATATTGCTTCTTGAGTCTTGCTTCTTAAATCTTGCTTCTTGATTCTTGAAAGAAACGGTTATTCAATTGAGTTCTGTAACTAACTCGAACTGACTCTTGATTTGCCTCCATCTGCTTTTCATCGTTTGCTTTTTCTTTCATCTATTTTTAGCTTCCGTCTACTTTTTGCTTCCGTCTTCTTTTCATCGTCTACTTTTTCTTTCGTCTGTTTTTGGCTTCCGTCTGCTTTTCATCGTCTGCTTTTTCATCTTTCGTCTGTTTTTCTATCTTCCGTCTACTTTTTATCATCCGTCTGTTTTTCAATCCTCCGTCTGCTTTTTATCTTGCGTCTTCTTTTCTATCTTACGTCTGCTTTTTATTCTCCATTTGTTTTTCATCTTCCGACTGCTTTTTATCTTCCGTCTGTTTTTCAATCTTCTGTCTGCTTTTTATCTTCCGTTTGCTTTTCTATCTTCCGTATGCTTTTCTAGTATCTTCCGTCTGCTTTTCAACCTTCATTATTTGTACTTCATCAAAATCATTAATGTAAAGTCATTTTGACTTAACAATCTCCCCCTTTTTGATGATAAAAAATAATCATACGATTCAGGTGAAAAACATATCTTCATACTATCTTCGTCTGACTTCTACATTTTTTGTTGACTCTTCCTCTCCCTATCTTTTTCTTTCTTCTTGAAAAATTCATCTCCTTCGTTCATCCCCTTTAATTTCTACTTTCCATTTTCTTCTTCCCATATTTGTTATAATAAAAAATGATTAGTGCCGATGATGCTTCAACAACTCTTTCACCATCTCCTTCAACTCCTTGACTTATCTTCATAGGTGCATTACCTTTGCTTCCAAGTCAAAAGGCGAGGTGGGTTGATCATCATTCTCCGGGAGTTCTACAAAAGCAATTGTAGTAACATATGCATCTGAAGATGGAATATAATCTTCAACAATCTCAAAAGTAGGTGGTTGAACCGATAGATTGGGCTCAGAAAGGTCTAAGTCATAAGGAGCAAGTAGCATTAGAACTTGTCTTCCTTGCAAGGGTAGAGCTTCTACTTCAATTGACAATGTATTAAATAGTGGCCTAATTCGTACTACTTTCTGAACAAGGGATTCAGTAAACGTCCCTTTAGTCAGCTTTCCCCCCACTGGACAGTGTTCATCCTTCTCTGTAAAACTACAACTGGCTCCTGTAAACGTCTTCTTTGAAGTGCATGCTTCATCTATTCTTCGCACTTCTTTTTCAATCTGATCTACGGATAGATCATCAATTACCCCTTCTGGGTATAACTTCATCTTCCCCTTATTAACATCCAAGGGATATCTTGGTTGAAGGTTTGGTACAATCCTTATCACCGTATACACTGTAATGGGGTAAATAGTGTACAGTTGACTGGTCATCTTTGTAGGGTATGACTTTGTGGCAGCATACCTCAAGGCTTCATAAAAATTCCTTTCATCTTCATTCAACAGATGCCATGTCTAACTATTTATCAGAATAGGTTGTAAGTATGCCTTAACTAACCTCCTCGGTGTATCCCTGATGATTATTGAAGTACTCCTTTTAGTCACAGGCTTAACTACTTCAATCAATCTAACTTCCAATTCGTTTTTCCTTAGAAATTCAGAATAGTTGTATGGAACTAGACTGAGTTCTTCAGATTCTTCTTGTTGGACCTGTACCAAACTAAGTTCTGTTGCTTCCCGTTGATGAACCTCAGTAGGAATAACACTTACCAGACTTAGTTCTGCTATTATCTCTTGTGGAACAACAATAAGAGTATTCTTCTTCTGACTAACTTCTGCTGATTTCTCTATTGGAACAACAGTAGGAGTAGCTTTCTCCTATCTTGGTATTTCAGCAATTGAAGTAGTCATTTTCTGACTAACTTCCCTAGCAGTAGTGACACTCTTTTTCTGACTAATTACCTTAGTCTTTTTCACTGCCTCAGTCAGTCTTGGAGTTTTCTGAGATTGGGGTCTCTGTTTCTCAGACTCCAATGTTCTTTTCCTCTCAGTCTTCTTGGCCTGATTGGTTGATTCTTCACTTAAGATCGAGACTAGAGATCTTGTAGCCTTCGGTGCGCGAGTCACAGAGACTTCTGCCTGACTTCATTCTTTGGACCGCTTTTCTTCTTGCTGTCTCAAGGTTTGAATACTGGGTGATCTCTTCACCTTCTTAGGAATATCACTCAGAAGCTTCTCCCCTTTTCTCTTCAAGACATTTTCGTCTACACTCCGAACTTGGCTACTTTCTTTTTGAGAAATCATCTTTTCTTTCAGAACTTCTGCAGATGATTTTCTTCTTTCAATAATGAACATATTTGTACTAACTTGAGATTTAGAACTCTTGGTGGGAGACTTCTTCTGTATCCGCTCCCCCTCAGTTCCAGCTTTATTGTCAGAATCTGCCTCTACTCTTTCCAGATTCTTCAAGCCCATTTTTCTTATAGTACCCGAGTCGATAACACTCTTAACAGGCACCATTTGTCTGATTCCCCGGTCAAGACGGACTCTAGACTTCCTGAAAATCCTTGTTAACAACATTCTGTACGGGTACTATTTGTATCCTTCATTCCCTTAACCATATACTAAAAAATCAGAAATGGTAGGTCAACTGGTTGGCGATTCAGCAGGTAGAATAGGCATTGTTCATCCAGAGTAGTCACCAAATACCTTGAACCCGCTCTCGGTAAGACACAGTTAAACAGAATCGCATGTAAGACCCTGGCCTTAGGCACCAGACACGAGGTCTTCCTCTCTTTTGGGTTATTTTCTTCATAAAATCGTGTACTCACTTCTTTTTCCTTTAAGCTGACCTTTGTCATCCATCTGGCTTTGCTCGTTAGCTTCTCTCCAATAGATGGATATCCAGTCACCTTCTCGATCAAGTCTATTGTTACAATAATAGACAGTCTGTCTACTGTAGAAACAATAGCTTTTTCTACCATCTGCACATTCTTCCAAAACTCATATAATTCATTTTGATACACATACTCCCGCACTTGGAAGAACTTCCTACAAACGGCTTCTATAATCTCTGGTTCGATATCCATATCATCTCTCCTCAGAGATTCAAAATCCACATGCCTTTCGTAGATCATCGCTTGCTCCATTGATTCTAAATAGAAACTGACTTCGGTAATCTGTTCTTCAAAGGTAAAGTTGATTTCAGAGGTTTGAGAGGGCTGAAGGTTTTGTGGGTTGAGAGTATAGGAAAGGTTTCTGATTTGAGGCTACTCAAAAGGTCTTATCAGGCGTGTTCTAGAATCAGTGAGGTTCTCAAGGCTATGAGACTTTCCCTCCAAAATTTCCTTGTCAGAGAAGTTACCAGCTGTAACTCACTGTTTTTGACGTCGTTAACTTTGACGACCTTTTTAACTTGGCTGCAAAATGTCAGACGATTGGTTATTTAACATCACCATGTTGAGGTTCTGTCTAATTTTCTTGAACCATTCTTCACTCAATGGTTTAGTGAAGATGTCCACCCATTGAAACTCTATCTCAATAAATTGTAGGTTCACAACCTTTCTCTGAACGTAGTCTCTCAAGAAATGATGTCTGACTTGTAGGAAAATCCCGGTGTGTGTATCACATACACACGGTGAGGAAAAACAGAAATTTTAATTCCGGTACCTTCCCGAAAGCCAGGATCCATGTGTCTATATAACAAAGTCAAACCATAACGACCAAAGGAGACCATCTCTAACGGTATCCACGCAGAGATCGGAGAACCTAACCGGGACAAACCCTTTGACCCGAGAATTGTAGCACCCCACTCCCGCGAGACCCGAACCCGACATCGGCGGTGATACCCGAGCCCGCAACCCGCGAGGGTGGTATGCTAGAGCAGTCAATGCAGTTTAAAAAAAACTCATTATGATATTTTTCTTTTTGAAAATAGTCGAGTGCGCGGAAATAAGTAAACGATTCGGGCCCGCGATACTAAAACATTTTTCATACGAAACCAATTTCGATCAAATACTATTTCAACACTCAAATCAGTTCATATACATATAATCATAGCCAAATCGGGCCCAATACAATTTTAGTATTAAATGTGGAAATACAAATTTACACATAATCTGAAATGACACAAATGCAGACGTGAATTGATCCCGACACCTTTACTCTGACTCTTTGTAGTAAACATACTCCTGTTTGTCTAACGGGATACTCTTCGATTCCTGAAAAATAATTGCAATGTTGGGTGAGTTTGCGAACTCAATGAGAAACCATCATCGATGGTTCACCCAACTCATGCATATTCAAACAATCACACAATATCATATATACAACACGAATAAGAATCACATGCATTCAAATTTCACATTCATTCGGCTATACGCCTTTCATATAATTCACATTTGAACATTCATATATGCAATGTACATGTGACTCTTTCATTTTATTTCGTTGTTGTGACCGTGCGCCTGAGCTCATTTACGTTGAGCCATTGGCTCTGAAAACATTGGGCTTAATGCCCTGATATGTTGAGCATAAAGCTCTAAAAATCGTTGGGCACGAGGTCTATGCGTTGAGCTTAAAGCTCTGAATACGATGGCTGCACCGGTCACAACTGCCTTTATCTGATCATACTTTTATGCATGTGTGCACATGTCCAGTTTACAATACATGCGTCACAATACAACTTCATATGTCTAAACTGTACATTAAAAACCAATTAATTCCAACTAATGCACACAAAATACTTCTATATCACATTCCAATATTTCGGACACCTTTGGTCCGAAATCAATCAAAACAAACACATATAATCCATCCGTAACTCCACATGGTATAATTACATAGAATTAAATACATATAGGTTCAGAAACCAACTAGGTTACTCATCTGAACTTCCGAGCTACCTGCCTGGAAGTCTTAGCACGATCCGTGGATTATCGATCCATCGGAACCTCTATAATAATCAAATAATTCCATTCATTACCAAAATGCACAGTCAAACATAATTGATGATGCACATGCCTTGAATAAAAGAGGTACTATGCCTATTCATGATTTTCCCGGTACCATTTCCCATTTTTCCACTTTCTTGAGTCAAATACTAACTTTTCGTTCAATTGTTCAATAAAGGCTCAATTCCAATTTAATAACAATTACAGAACTCAGGCAATTTCGTAAATCAGTTATCACATTTGTATGCAATGCAACAAACTAGCCTGTACCAATTGACCCATATACCCTTCCCATCAGGGTCGGGTATCGTCCTTTTTCCTCACTATTTCTAACCGCTTAGACAAACGGGAGTATGATTACTGCAAAGAGTCAGAGTAAAGGGGTCGGGATCAGTTTACGTCTGCATTTGTGTCATTTCGGATTATGTGTAAATTTTTATTTCCGCATTTAGTACCGAAATTGTATTGGGCCCGATTTGGCTATGATTATATGTATATGAACTGATTTGAGTGTTGAAATAGTATTTGATCGAAATTGGTTTCGTATGAAAAATGTTTTAGTATCGCGGGCCCGAATCGTTTATTTATTTCCGCGCACTCGACTATTTTCAAAAAGAAAAATATCATAATGCATTTTTTTAAAACTGCATTGACTGTTCTAGCATACCATCCTCGCAGGTCGCGGGCTCGGGTATCACCGTCGATGTCGGGTTCGGGTCTCGCGGGAGTGGGGTGTTACAGGAATAGCTAGAATAAAGTGAAGACTGCTAGATCTTACCTTATTCTTGGAGAGCTATGGGAAGAACGATGGTGAAGAAGCTTAGAGAGGAGAGAAGCTTGAAGATGAAGAATGAAGAGTGATCATCGATCATAAGAAGAGAGAAAGCTTTTGATTTTTCAAACTCTTCTTATAACCAACGACCATCATCCTCTTCTTTTCCACTTGCCATTTGTCCTTAACATTTAAAGACTCATTAAATGCAAAGTAGGTGGAGCTTTCCACGTTAGGCATTATATATATATATATATATATATAAAGTTAAGAAAAGACAAGGCTTATTCTTCTCCTTCCACGTAAACCACATATATATATATATTAATTAATTACTTAATTAATTAATAAGATATATATATATAAATGCTGAAGTGGTCTAGTCACACTAGGGTCGGTCCTACTGGCCTACAGGTCCCGGTATGGAAAAAACACCGAAGATCTGTTTCAGCAATATCGATGTCGTGATCTCATCGGGACATATCCCAATCTCATCGGGATCCATTTAGTTCTATTGCTCTCCATATATTGGATCTCTAACCAAAAATATTTTACGAATCCTTCGAGCCACTGTTATGCGTGTGACCCATTAGGTTCTCGGTTATGTTGGCCACTTAGATTAACACTTAGTCCAAGCAAGTCATGAGCGGTATCTAGCAACACATCATGACCCCCAATTGACCGGAAAGTAATTGGTTTGATGAATGAACTTATGTTCATCACGAACCATATCACGAACCTTTCCATAGACAATTACTGTGCAATTCGTCCTTTCACCATGCTATACCCCACTTGGTTATGAGTATGGGCAAAGTGTCAACTCTTACTAGACTGACTACGTCAAATCTAGTCCAAGTGATATCAGTTCTTATCCTGGGACTCATTACTTTATATGTCACTGAAGACACTCTTCATGACATATTAACTCCAGCCAGAGATTTCCATGTAAGGACCCTGACAAGAGGCCATGGGTATCATCTTTTGCTATCACAGAAGTGATGAATCCTTTATTGGCTACTCAATTACCTTCGAATACCTCAAGTTTGTAGGAAAATCCCGGTGTGTGCATCACATGCACACGGTGCGGAAAACAAAATTTTTTTATTCCGGGACCTTTCCGAAAGCCAGGATCCATGTGTCTATATAACGATCTCAAACTATAACGACCAAAGGAGACCGTCTCTAACGGTATCCACGCAGAGATCGGAGAACCTAACCGGTGCAAACCCTTTGACACGGGAATAGCTAGAACAAATTAAAGACTGCTAGATCTTACCTTTTTTCTTGGAGAGCTATGGAGAAACGATGAAGGAGCTTGGAGAGGAGAAAAAATGGAGAGCTTGAAGATGATGAAGGTCGATGATGAAGAAGAGAGAAAACCTTTTTCTCAAAACCCTTTCTTCCTCTTTCATCCAAAACCAACGAACATCATCATCTCTTCTAGCCTTTCATTTTTGTCTTCTAGTCATTTAATACCATTAAATGTAACTTTTGACTAAGCAAAACAAGGAAGCTTCCTCTCCATCCACGTAAACCACATATATATATATATATATTAATTAATAATTTATATATATGTATATATAAATGCTGAAGTGGTCCAGTCACACTGGGGTCGGTCCTACCGACCTACCGGATCCCGGTATGGAAAAACCACTGGAAACCTTTTTCAGTAATATCGATGTCGCGATCTCATCGGGACATATCTCGATCTCATCAGGATCCATTTAATTCCATTTCTCTCCATTTATTGGATCTCTGTCCAAAACTATTTTACGAATTCTCCGAGTCACTCTTATGCGTGTGGCCCATTAGGTTCCCGGTTATGTTGGCCACTTAGATTAACACTTAATCTGAGCAAGTCATGAGCGGTATCTAGCAACACTATATGACCCTCAATTGACCGAAAAGTAATTGGTTTGACGAATGAACATATATTCATCATGAACCATATCACGAACCTTTCCATAGACAATTACTGTGCAATTCGTCCTTTCACCATGCTATACCCTACTTGGTTATGAGTATGGGCAAAGTGTCAACTCTTACTAGACTGACTACGTCAAATCTAGTCCAAGTGATATTAGTTCTTGTCCTGGGACTCATTACTTTATATGTCACTGAAGACACTCTTCATGATATATGAACTCCGGTCAGAGATTTCCAAGTAATGACCCTGACAAGAGGCCATGGGTATCATCTTCTGCTATCACAGAAGTAGTGAATTCTCTGTTGGCTACTCAATTGCCTTCGAATACCTCAAGCTGTACCCAATCACTACCCTATGAGCGACCTGTGTAAGGCAATAAGGAATGGAGTCAAAGCACAGAATCAGTATCCAAGATATCCTTGAGCACCTCAAGTATGAGGATACTTGCACCATTGCTATGATGAGATTATCAATGACATTAGAATAGGACATCCATGTGATGATCTCATAGCAGGTCATCCAATGTACTTACTACCTCTAGTAAGCATTCACATCTCAACCCTAAATATCTCATATTTACAGTTTCTGAGATCCACTGCTTGATCAAATCAAGGTGCTTGAGATGTGCTAGTCTCTCAAGATTACCGATGTCCAATTTTAGTAATCCTATGACTAGGGATAATTTAGATACTGACATAATTACACATGATAGGAATCTCAGTAGTATGATCACATCATAATTTCCTTCATGCTATGTCATATATCATGGACTTCATTAATTTGTTATAGATCAATATCCATTCATAAATAATGAACAGCAAAGTAATGAAATATGCCTTCCTTTATTTATTCATAAAGTATGTACACAACTTTGTACAATACGCGCTAAAGGCGATTGCCTTTAGGGCACCACTCTAACAAAGCTGCACCCAATCACCACCCTATGAGCGACCTGTGTAAGGCAACAAGGAATGGAGTCAAAGCACAGAATCAGTATCCAAGATATCCTTGAGTACCTCAAGTCTAAGGATATTTGCACCATTGCTATGATGAGATTATCACTGACATTAGAATAGGACATCCATGTGATGATCTCATAGCATGTCATCTAATGTACTTACTACCTCTAGTAAGCATTCACATCTCAACCCTAAACATCCCATATTTACAGTTTCTGAGATCAACTGCTTGATCAAATCAAGGAGCTTGAGATGTGCTAGTCTCTTCGGATTACCGATGTCTAGTTTCAGTAATCCTATGACTAGGGATAATTTAGATACTGACATAATTGCACATGATAGGAATCTCAGTAGTATGATCACATCATAATTTCCTTCATGCTGTGTCATATATGATGGACTTCATCAATTTGCTTATAGATCCATATCCATTCGTAAATAATGAACAGCAAAGTAATGAAATATGCCTTTCTTTATTTATTCATAAAGTATGTACACAACTTTGTACAAAACGCGCTAAAGGCGATTGCCTTTAGGGCACTACTCTAACATGACTTCGATATGTTTTACTCTCTAATGCTGTATAGGATTCTTCGATAAGTTGATGGCACTGGTTTTGTCACAGAAAATTGGGATCTCCTCTTCATGAACTGAATAATCTTCTAGTTGGTATTTGTTAAGTCAAAATGACTTTACATAAAAATGATTTTGATGTATAACAAACAAAGAGAGATCATATACAAGAAAAGCAAAGCAGACGCAGAAGCAAATGCAAAGCAGACGCAGACGCAAATGCAAAGCGTACCTGTACGTAAATGCAAAGCGACGCAGACGCAAATGCAAAGCGTAACCTGACGCAAATGCAAAGCGACGCAGACGCAAATGCAAAGCGACGCAGACGCAAATGCAAAGGCATACGTACGCAAATGCAAAGCGAGACGCAGACGCAAATGCAAAGCGACGCAGAACACAAATACAAAGTAGACGCAGATGCAAATGCAAAGCGAGCCGCAGACGTGAAAATGCAAAGCGACGCAGAACAAAAAGCAAAAGAAGACGCAAATATGAAGCGATCTGAGGCGAAGTAAAAGCAGACGCAAGAGTCGATTCGAGTTAGTTCTGTAACTCAACCGATTAACTGCTTTCTTGAAGATTAAAGATTCAAGATTCAAGAATCAAGAAGCGATTAGAGGCGAAGGCTATAAATTCAAGTCAAGTCGAAACCGAAAAGTCACGATCTTAGAAAAATTACACAAAGTGAAAAAGCAATTAAGTGCAAACTAGTTGAGTGCTATCTTACTGTAACAAAGTGTTCAAATATTTTTCTGAAAAGAAAAAGGTGTACAGATAGCCTGCAGAGGCTAAGTGTGAAAGAATACTGGTTGTAGAGACTTGAAGAGGCTCGTGAAAGAATACTTGTAACGATTGAAGAGATAGTGAAATCTCAGAAGAAACTTTGAGGACTGGACGTAGCCCACAGTTCGGGATGAACCAGGATAAATCTGCGTGTCTACCACTCTTACCCTCTATCTCGATTTTAGTTTCAAATTTTATCATTACTTACTGTTCATATACATAGTATTGAGAAGTTTGATCATTAGGAATAAATAAAAATTCTGTAAAGATTTTTATTCCTAACAAGTAATTCTGAAAAGACTTATAAAGAGGGGAATACACAATTCAACCCCCCCTTCTCGTGCATTCTATTATTGTTTTCTAAGTCTTTGTTAACGTGTGATTCACTTCAATTGGTATCGAGGCGAGGTATCCAAGAATCACTTTGGCGAAGTGTGGATTAAAGATAATGGCGGAGTCACATGTATACATCGCTGAAGGAGCCTCAGTCACTAGACCTCCAGCATTCAACGGAGAAGACTATCACTACTGGAAAGATAGGATGCGGTTATTCATCGAATCTACTCATGTTGACCTTTGGGACGTTATAGAGAACGAACCGTACACACCTGTAGATGAAGAAGGCAATTCTATTCCACGGAATAGATGGACGGCTGATCAAAAAGCAAGAACACAGTTAAATTCAAAGGCAAAATTTTTCTTGACATGTGCCCTAAGCAGGAGCGAGTATGACAAAGTGCACGGTTGTGACACTGCAAAAGAGATGTGGGACACATTGTCTATTGCTCACGAAGGCACAAGTCAAGTTAAAGAATCCAAGATAAGTATTCTTGTGCATCAATATGAACTTTTCAGGATGGAAGATGAAGAATCTATTGATCAAATGTTTGGAAGATTTCAAACAATTGTCAATGGATTGAAAGCTCTTGGAAGGACATACAACAATCAAGATCATGTTCGAAAGATTCTAAGAAGTCTTCCTAAGAGATGGAGACCTAAAGTTCTTTGGTCTGAAGCCAAAGACTTGAGCGTGTTAAAATTTGGATGAGTTCTTGGGATCCTAAAGATTCATGAAGTAGAACTCAACGCTGAAGACAAGCCCAAGCGAGATAAGTCAATAACACTGAAGGCCGAACAAAAGAATCATAAGACTCAGAGAAGGAGGAAGTCATCAAAAGCATTGAAAATTGAAGAATCAAAGGATGACAACTCCAGCCAATCTGAATCGGACTCAAGTGATGAAGATGACGAATTATCTTTCATTTCCAGAAAGATAAGACGCATGTGGAAGAAAAAGCCCAGAGGGAACTAGACATTCAGAAAGAATGGGAAAGATGAAGCTAAACCAGAGAAGTCTTCTATCATTTGCTACGAGTGCAACCAGCCTGGACACTACAAGTCCGAATGTCCTACTCTCAAGAAGAAACCAAAGAAGAGTAGAGAAGGCAAGAAAAGCATGATGGCAACATGGGAGGACCTAGATTCATCTGAATCAGATATAGGCTTCGAGTCATCAGAACATGCAAACATTTGCCTAATGGCCGAGGAAGATAGTGATGAGGAGGTAAAATCAGATTATGATAATTTGCATGATGCCTATTCAGAATTGTTAGAAGATTCTCATGCTATTCTAAACAAGACAAGTCGTTAAAGAAGAAGTATGTAGAAAATATTAGACATACCGAGGTAATAGAGAGAAAATGTTTGTTTAAAGAAACAATTAGAAGATAAAAGAAAATTGTAGATGAGATCGGAAAAGATTAATCAACTTAAACTAAGGATTAAGAATTTATCAGTTGATTTAGCTACTTTTACGTAAAGTACAAAGAAAATGAATGAGATGCTTGGAAAATGTAGACATCTCGAGTGATAAGATTTGGATTAGGGTTTACAGAAACAAGATTCACCTCGTAAAAATCATCATTCAAAAAGAAGATATAGGATGATTCATTTTAATCAACATTCTAATAATATGCATCATAGATCACATCATATGCATACTACTAACCATAAAGGAACCAAGAAAATTTGGGTATCAAGAAATAAAATAGTTTCTCCTGCAGATATCCTTCCTTGGAAGATACTGAGCAAGCACCATTAGTTTTTAGGCGGTGGATGCTCGCGACATATGATGGGAAGAAGGTCTATGTTCCTAGACCTTCAAAGATAAGAAGGAGGATTAGTAACTTTCGGAGACAACCAGCGAGGAAAAATTATTGGAATCGGAAAATAGGTAAAGATTCCTTTGCATGCATAAATAATGTCTTGCTTGTTGATGGTCTAAAGCATAACTTGATTAGCGTCGATCAATTGTGTGATTCGGTTTCACGCTTACATTCAATCAAAATCTTTGCGAAGTCGAAACAAAGATGGGTCTATACTTTTCTCGCCAAGAGAAGAAACAACCTTTACAAAATCAATTTAGAAGATTTTCTAAAACAAAATATTTCATGTTTTCTATCTTCTCAAGAAGAAAGACTAATCGGCATAAAAGCTAGGTCATGTCTCTTTGAAACATATTTCAAAATTGGTAAAACATGATTTGGTAATAGGTTTGCCAAAATAAGTTTTGACAAAGAACTTTTACGTGAAAATTGTTTGAAAGGAAAACAAGTTAAAACCTCTTTCTCTTCTAAAAGTTTTGTAACCTCATCAAAACCTTTAGGCTGTTACATATGGATTTATTTGGTCCTACAAGGACATTAAGTCTTAGCGAGAAGAAATATGGACTCGTCATTGTTGATGACTTTACTCGATTTTGTTGGATATTGTTTTCATCACACAAAGATGAGTCTTTTAAGTGCTTTAGAATCTTATCCGAAAGTTTCTGTAATGAAAAGGAATGTCCATAGCCGATGTCGGGAGTGACCATGGTGGAGAATTTGAAAATGAGAAGTTTAGAGTATCTTTGTGAGGAGAATGGAATTTCCCACAACTTCTCAGCCCTAGAACTCCACAACAAAATGGAGTTGTTGAAAGAAAGAATAGGACGATTCAAGAGATGGCAAGGACAATGCTATGTGAGACTAATCTTCCTAAGTATTTTTTGGGCGGAGTCGTGAATACAAAGACGCTATATTCGAGAATAGGATCATGTTGCGACCTATGTTGAAGAAGACTCCTTCGAGTTATGGAATGGAAGAAGATCATGCATATCTTACTTTCATCCATTTGGGTGCAAATGTTCCATTCGAATACGAAAGAGTCATTGGATAAATTCGATTCAAGACCTATCCAGAATCTTCCTAGGCTACTCATTATCGTCTAAAGCGTTTGAGTTTACAACTTGACTTCAAAGACCGTTGAAGAGACGATCCATGTCAAGTTTGATGATAATTCTCAACCCCATAAGGAAGATGGCGTGGAGAATGAAGGTCCTTCAAAGAACTTAGATGATACCTCGAAACTCCCTCGTCGGACACTCATGAGAACAAGATCAAGATATTCCGAAACTATAGAACTAAGACGAAATTGGAGATATAAAAGTTCTCATCCGGAAGAACTAGTTATCGGTGACACCTCGTATGAGTTAGGACAAGGTCCAGATTCGGAAGAGAAGCTAATGTAGCCTTTATCTCCAAGTAGAGCCTAAGAAGGTTGAGGAAGCTCTTGAGACGAAGCTTGGGTGTTAGCCATGCAAGAGGAGCTGAATCAATTTACTAGAAATAACGTCCGTCCTTAGTCCCAAAACCTTTAAGAAATCCATTATTGGAACCAGATGGGTTTTCAAGAATAAGTTAGACGAATCAGGAAGAGTGAGTCGTAATAAGGCTAGATTAGTAGCACAAGGCTATAATCAGCAAGAAGGAATAGACTACAATGAAACATATGCTCCAAAGGGCGAGACTTGAAGCTATAAGGATTTTGTTAGCATATGCGATTTGTCATGATATAAAGTTGTTTCAGATGGATGTTAAGAGTGCATTTCTGAATGGTTTTATAGATGAAAAGGTGCATGTGAAACAACCACCTGGCTTTGAAGATGTTAAAAACCGACTATGTCTATAGACTTCACAAAGCTTTATATGATCAAGCAAGCTCCTAGAGCTTGGTATGATCGTCTGAGTACCTTCCTAATAGAGAATGGTTTCATGAGGTCAAGTTGATAAGATGCTCTTTAGAAAGAGTTTTCGAATGATTTTATCTTAGTACGATCTACGTTGATGATATCATTTTGGTGCTACTTCAAAAGAGTTGTGTTTAAAGTTTGAGAGCTTAATGAAGAAAGAATTTGAAATGAGTATGATGGGCGAGTTAAAGTTCTTTCTTGGGTTGCAAGTTAAGCAGACCGAAGAGAAGATCTTCATTCATCAACATAAGTATGTGAAAGAGTTGTTGAATAAGTTTGATATGAATAATGTGAAGCCTATGGCAACTCCGATGCATCCTTCAAACCTTTTGTCGAAAGACGAACTTGGTAAGAAGGTGGATCAAACCCTATATAGAGGGATGATAGGCTCTTTACTGTATCTTACAACAAGTAGACCAGATATTCTGTTCAGTGTATGCTTGTGTGCAAGATTTCAAGCCGATCCTAGAGAGTCTCATTTTATTGCTGTTAAAAGAATTTTGAGATATCTCGCAGTACTACCGATCTTTGCTTAATGTTTGAGAAAGGTAAAGATTTCAGTTAATTGGATATTGTGATGCGGACTATGCCGGAGATGTAATCGAAAGAAAAGCACAAGTGGAGGATGTCATTTTCTCGAGGAAATCTAGTCTCCCGTCAAGCAAGAGACAAAGCTCAATTGCTTCTATCAACCGTGAAGCAGAATATATATCTCGCCGCATTCTTCGCTCACGACGCGCTATGGATTAAGTATTAGCTTGAAGACTATTCAGTTAAAGAGAAGGAGATTCCAATTTATTGCGACAACACCAGCGCAATAAATCTATCAAAGAATCCAATTCAGTATTCCAGAGTGAAGCATATAGAAGTCAGACATCATTTCCTGAGAGATTATGTTCAGAGGAAAGTGGTGCTTCTACAGTTTGTTGAAACAGAACTTCAGTAGGTAGACATCTTCACTAAACCACTAAGTGAAGAACGGTTTCAGAAGATAAGACGCAATCTTAACATGGTGATGTTAAATGAGCAGTCAGGCTAAAGTAACGTAGAAACTAACGGCGTTAGTTACATTGAGTTACAGCTGGTAACTTCTCTCACAAGAAAGATTTTTGGAGGGAAAAATCTGATAATCTCGAGGTTCTTAATGATTCTAGAACCCACCGACCATAACCCTATATGTAGATCAAGATGAAATTATAGCGATCTTGTCATCATCTCCCGATTTATTCATTTACGCTTTACCAATTCTCTCAAAAACATTTCGCCAAAAAGTTCTCCGGAAGATATTTTTCACTCTATACAATGGAAGCGACCATGGTTTATGGAAGACTTGTGGACTTTGAGTCACTAAGAAGAGACGGCATGGATGTAGAACCGTAAATCATAAGAGCTGGTTGGAAGAACTTCTTTCGATACAAGAACCGCCTATCTGAATGAGGTATATGAGTTACGGAAGAACGCCGTCGTCGATAGATAACACCATTGTATCCTCTGTAGAGAGAATATCATTCTTGTCACAAAGGATTTGATAAAGAAGGTGACCGATCGTCCATCGCTTGGTGAGAAATTGTCTACCAAAGCCGGATGGATGACCTCAGTCGGAATGAAAGAAGAAGATATCAAGAGGCAACTATATGGCACAAATAACTCAAGGGAGAGGAAGACATCAAATTTGATTCCGAAGGCTAGGGTTCTTCACGCAATTTTGTTTAATTGCATTCTACCCAGAGTCGGTTCAAGACATTTAGTGACCACTCTGGATGAACAATGTCTATTCTACCTACTGAATCGAAGCCCCATAGACTTACCCTTCTTAATCTTTCACTATATGGTTAAGGGGTTAAAGGAAACTACTAGTTATCCTTATGGTATGATTTTGACGAGGATTTTTAAGGAATCCAGTATTCGTCTGCACCACGGTATCAGACAAACTGTTCCTGTGAAGAGCAAGATCGATGCACACACGATACGGCGAATGGGTCTAAACACAGTAGAGAAAGACCAAGCCGACTGTTCAAGGAAGTCAAAAACTGAGGGGGAGCGTGTATTGAAGAAGACTCCTGTCTCAAGTTCTCAGTCTCCAGTAAGTATCAAATCACCTACTGCTGAACTAAGGAGAGTGCTAGGTAGACCTCTCATGAAAATGGCGAGTCCTCTTTTCAAAGACAGCCAATCTTAAAGGACAAAACAAAGTGCGCCAAAGAGACAAGGAGAAGATCATTTCAACTGCTGAAGCAATAAATAAAACTAACTGAAGCAGAGAAAAAGACTAAGAAGGTTAGTCGAAAGAAGATCATTTCAACTGCTGAGGACGTTAGTCAACAGAAAGAAACTATTAATACTGTTCAAGTAGAAACAGAAGCTGAGCAGTTTACAGTTCAGGATACCCCTATTGTTCAATAAGAAGAAGAACCAGCTAAAGAAAGCATGGTTCAGGAAACACCTGTTGCTCAACAGTAGGAGCCAGTAGATGAAAGCCCGGTTCAGATGACTCATAATGAAGCACATCAAGAAGCAACAACAGTCTCAGATTCGGAGGATGATAAACCGTGTCTAATGGTATACAACTACCACAAGTTTTTGAGAAAACAGAAGTTGAAGATCAAAATAGTGGAAGTAGTTACCAGACAGAAGACTGCTATTGTAATCAGTGTTCAACCAGTGAAGAAGATAGTAGTTGTGGTACAACCTATGGTGATTAATCATAACACATGGGAGTTACTCAAAGAAGACGAAAAGATCTTCTATGATACTTTGGGATTTGTTGCTACTATGCCATATCCTACAAAACGTCCCTGCCATCTGTGTACTATTTTCCCAATCACTAAAAATACCGAGATAATGATTGCACCAGATATACAACCAAGATTCACAAAAGATTTTACCAGGGGGAAATCAAAATTATATCCTGAAGATGATGCTAGTGATGATCTATCCGCAGAGCAAATTGCAGAAGAGGTGCGAAAAATTGATGAAGCATACACGCCTGCACAAAAGTCAGATAAAGCGAGCTGCAGCCATACTAATAGTGAGGAAGACTGTCCAGTAGGGGGAAGAATAAGAACAGAAACATTTACTGAGTTCCTCATTCAGACAGTTCTTCGTATTAGCCCTTTGTCTAATACACTGTCCATTGAAGCACAAGCTCTACCCCTGCAAGGAAGACAGTTGTTGATGCTGCCTGCTCTTTTTGATTTAGATCTTCCTGAAGCTGAAACGTTCATTCGTCCACCTACCTTTGAGATCAATGAAGACTGCATCCCATCCTCTGATGCTTACACTACTTCAATTCCTTTCGCTCCTCCATCAGCAGAAGTTGATCATGCCTCTTCGTCGGTTGATCCACCAGATGAAGTTAGCAGATTATGAGGTGAACTCAATGACATGAAGGAGACAGTGAATAATCTGAGAAAGATGATAGCAGAACTACAGAAGACTCAGAATCGTTAATCATTTTTTATTATAACAAATAGGGGGAGAGCAGGAAAAGAAGATAATCAACAGAAAAGGAGAGGATGTTCGAGACAAAGAAGGTGTGACCACAATGATTTAAGAAAGGAAGAAGATAAGTTTTTCTACTTTGTAAAATCCAGAATTTACTTTGTTCTGTTTTCTTTTCTTGTATGTAATTTGTTATATTCAAAAAGGGGGAGATTGTTAAGTTAAAATGACTTTACATAAAAATTATTTTGATGTATAACAAACAAAGAGAGATCATATACAAGAAAAGCAAAGCGACGCAGACGCAGACGCAAATGCAAAGCGAACCTGAGCATTTAAATAGCAAAGCGAGCGCAGACGCAAATGCAAAGCGAACCACGTACAAATGCAAAGCAAATCTGATGCAGACGCAGATAAATGCAAAGCAGACGCAGACGCAAATGCAAAGCAGACGCAGACGCAAATGCAAATCAGACACAGACGCAAATGCAAAGCAGACGCAGACACAAATACAAAGCAGACGCAGACGCGAATGCAAAGCGAGCCGCAGACGCAAATGCAAAGCGACGCAGACGCAAAAGCAAAAGCGAGCGTAAATATGAAGCGGATGCGATTAAGTAAAGAACAGACGCAAGAGTCGATTCGAGTTAATTACGAACTCAACCGATTAACTGTTTCTTTAAAGATTAAAGATTAAAGATTCAAGAATCAAGAAGCAGTTAGAGACGAAGGCTATAAATTCAAGTCGAAGTCGAAAACTGAAAAGTCACGATCTTAGAAAAATTACACAAAGTGAAAAAGCGATTAAGTGCCAACTAGCTGAGTGCTATCTTACTTTGTAACAAAGTGTTCAAATATTTTCTGAAAAGAAAAGGTGTACGAGATAACTGCAGAGGCTAAGTGTGAAAGAATCTTGGTTGTAGAGACACGAAGAGGCTCGTGAAAGAATACTTGTAACGATTGAAGAGATAGTGAAATCTCAGAAGAAACTCTGAGGACTAGACGTGGCCCATAGTTTGGGGTGAACCAGGATAAATCTGCATGTCTACCACTCTTACTCTCTATCTCGTTTTTAGTTTCAAATTTTATCATTACTTACTGTTCATATACATAGTATTGAGAAGTTTGATCAATCGGAATAAATAAAAATTCTGTAAAGATTTTTATTCCTAACAAGTAATTCTGAAAAGACTTATAAAGAGGGGAATACACAATTCAACGCCCCCTTCTCGTGCATTCTATTATTGTTTTCTAAGTGCTGTATTAACGTGTGATTCACTTCAATATTTAATCCATAATGTTTGCGAACAACAACTTGCGGTAGACATGTACTCAGCTTCGACATTTGATAACACGATTGAGCTTTGTCTCTTGCTTGACCAGGAAACTAGGTTTGAGCTAAGAAAGTGATAGTCTCCACTCGTACTGTTCCTTTCAACTCTATCTCTAACATAGTCTGCATCGCAATATCCAAACAACGTGAAATCTTTACCTTTCTCAAACATTAAGCAAAGATCAGTAGTACCTGTGATATATCTCATAATTCTTTTAACAGCTATGTAATGAGACTCTCTAGGATCGACCTGAAACCTTACACACAAGCATACATTTAACAGTACGACAGGTCTGCTTGCTGTAAGGTAAAGTAAAGAACCGATCATCCCTCTATACAAGGTTTGATCCACCTTCTTACCAACTTTGTCTTTCGACAAAAGGTTCGAAGGATGCATCGGAGTTGCCATAGGCTTCACATTATTCATATCAAATTTAGACAACAATTCTTTCACATATTTTTGTTGATGGATAAAGATCTTCTCAACAGTTTGCTTAACTTGCAACCCAAGAAAGAACTTTAACTCACCCATCATACTCATTTCAAACTCATTTTTCATTAGACTCTCAAAACTCATACATAAATTCTTTGAGGTAGCACCGAAAATGATATCATCAACATAAATTTGCACTAAAATAAACTCATTCTTATAGTTCTTTCTAAAAATCTTCTTATCTACCTGACCTCTACTAAAACTACTCTCTAAAAGAAAGGTACTTAGACAATCATACCAAGCTCTAGGAGCTTGCTTCAGGCCGTATAAAGCTTTATGAAGTCTATAGACATGATCTGGATATCTAACGCCCTCAAAACTAGGAGGTTGCTTAACATACACCTCTTCGTCTATAAAACCATTCATAAACGCGCTTTTCACATCCATCTGAAAAAGCTTTATATTATGACAAACTGCATATGCCAGTAATATCCTAATCGCTTCAAGTCTCGCTACTGGAGTATACGTCTCATCGTAGTTTATTCCCTCTTGCTGATTATTGCCTTGTGCTACTAATCTGCTTGATTCCAACTCACTCTCCCTAATTCGTCTAACTTATTCTTAAAAACCCATCTAGTTCCTATAATGGATTTCTTCGAGGGTTTAGGAACCAAGGACCAAACTTTATTCCTAGTAAATTGGTTCAGCTCCTTTTGCATGGCTAAAATCCAAGCTTCGTCCTGAAGAACATCCTCAATTTTCTTAGGCTCTATTTCATAGATAAAAGCTACATTAGCTTCTCTTCTAAATTTGGACCTTGTTCTGACTCCTTCAGAGGTCTCTCCGATAATTAACTCTTCTGGATGAGAACTCTTATATTTCTAATCTCTTTTTACTCCACTAGTTTCTTGAATATCCTCAACCTTGTCTACCTGAATTCCTGATGATGGAGCTTCTATTGTATCATCTAAGGGCTTTGTAGGGACTTCACTCTCTATGTCATCTGCCTTACGGGGTTGGGAACTATCATCAAACTTGACATGAATGGTCTCCTCAACTGTCTTTGTGGTACGATTATAAACTCGAAAAGCCTTGGATGATAAAGAGTAGCCTAGAAATATTCCTGGAAAGGTCTTTGAATCGAATTTATCCAACAACTCCTTTGTATTCAGAATAGAGCACTTGCAACCAAATGGATGAAAGTAAGATATATTCGGTCTCCTTCCATTCCATAACTCATAAGGAGTTTTCTTCAGCAATGGTCATAGCAATATTCTATTCTGAATGTAACACGCTGTATTCACAGCTTCTGTCCAGAAGTACTTAGGAAGATTCATCTCACACAGCATAGTCCTTTCCATCTCTTGAATCATCCTGTTCTTCCTTTCAACAACTCCATTCTGCTGTGGAGTCCTAGGAGTAGAGAAATTGTGAAAAATTCCATTCTCCTCAAAGAATATTCTAAACTTCTCATTCTCAAATTCTCCACCATGATCACTCCTGATACTGGCTATAGACATTCCTTTTTCATTCTGTAACTTTCTAGAAAGGGTCCTAAAACACTTGAAAGACTCATCTTTGTGTGACAAAAATAATATCCAACAAAATCTAGTAAAGTCATCAACAATAACAAGTCCATATTTCTTTCCACCAAGACTTACTATCCTAGTTGGACCAAATAAATCCATATGTAATAACTCTAGAGGTCTAGAAGATGTTACGGTATTTTTAGAAGAAAATGATGTTTTGACTTGCTTTACTTTAAGACAACTTTCACAAAAGAACTCTTTATCAAAACTTATTTTTGGTAAATCTCTTACCAAATCATGCTTTAACAACTTTGAAATATGCTTAAAATTGACATGACTTAGCTTTTTATGCCAGATTTGTCTCTCTTTTTCAGTTGATAAAAAACATGAAACATTTTGGTTTTGAAAATCTTCTAAATCAATTTTGTAAAGATTATTTCGTCTCTTGGCAGAAAAGAATATAGACCCATCTTTGTTTTTGACTTCACAAAGATTTTGATTGAACGTGACTTCAAAACCAGAATCAAACAATTGACTGATACTAATCAAATTGTGTTTCAGACCATCAACAAGTATCACATTATCAATACATGCAAAGGAATCTTTACCTATTTTACCGATTCCAATTATCTTGCCCTGCTGGTTGTCTCCGAAAATTACCGATCCTCCCTTCTTATACTGGAGATCTAGGAACATAGACCTTCTTCTTGTCATATGTCACGAGCATCCACTGTCTAAATACCAACGGTGCTTGTCGAATATTCCAAGGAAGGATATCTGTAGGATAAACTATTTTATTTGTTGGTACCCATATTTTCTTGGGTCCTCTTGGGTTAGTAATATGTAGGGAATGATTCATTTGATGCATTTTATAAGATTGTTGATGAAAACGTGTTTGGTGATAGTTTTTATTCTGGAAGAGAGGCTTTCTTCCCTAATGAGATTTATTTCTTGTAAACCCTAATCCGGTTTTATCACTCAGATGTCTACATTTTCCTAGCATCTCATTCATTTTTTTGTACTATCAGTGAATGTAGCTAAATCAGCTGAAAGATTCTTAATCCTAAGCTTCAGCTGATTGATCTCTTCAGATCTATCTACAACTTTCTTTTTCTTATTCTACTCTATTTGCTTTTTTAAGAAGATA
Organism: Erythroxylum novogranatense; assembly: GCA_029891385.1. Taxonomy (NCBI): domain Eukaryota; kingdom Viridiplantae; phylum Streptophyta; class Magnoliopsida; order Malpighiales; family Erythroxylaceae; genus Erythroxylum; species Erythroxylum novogranatense. The sequence goes on along the minus strand of CM057233.1, from coordinate 32,187,728 downwards.
TTTTCTCTCTCTATTTCTTTTGTATGTTTAAGGTTTTCTACATACTTTTTCTTTAATAGTTTGTACTGTTTCAGAATAGCATGAGAATCTTCTAGTAGTTTTGAATATGCATTATGCAAGTCATCATATTCAGAAGTTACCTCCTCATCACTTTCTTCTTCGGCTACTAGGCAAATGTTTGCATGCTCTGGTGTTTCGGAGCTTGTATCTGATTCTAACGAATCTAGATCCTCCCAAGTTGCCATCATGCTTTTCTTGCCTTCTCTACTCTTCTTTAGTTTCTTCTTTAGAGTAGGACACTTGGATTTGTAATGTCCAGGTTGATTACACTCATAGCATATGATGGATCTCTTTTCTACTTTTCCATCATCTTTGCCGTTCTTCTTGAAGAACTGACTTCCTTTGGACTTCTTCTTCCACATCCGTCTGATTTTCCTGGAAATGAAAGATAGCTCGTCATCTTCATCACTTGACTCTTGTTCTGATTCGCTGGAGTCATCATGCTTTGATTCTTCAATCTTAAATGCTTTTGATGACTTTCTCCTCCTTTGAGTCTTGTGATTTTTCTGTCTGGCCTTTAGTGATATTGACTTGTCTCGTTTGGGCTTGTCTTTAGCATAGAGCTCAACTTCATGAATCTTCAGCTATCCAAGCAACTCATCAAGCTTTAACACGCTCAAATCCTTAGCTTCCTGCACAACAGTAACTTTTCGTCTCCAGCTCTTTGGAAGACTTCTTAAGATCTTACGTACGTGATCTTGGTTGTCGTAAGTTCTTCCGAGAGCTTTCAATCGATTCATAATTGTTTGAAATCTTCCAAACATTTGATCAATAGATTCTTCATCTTTCATCTAGAGAAGCTCGTACTGGTGTACAAGAATGTTTGTCTTGGATTCTTTGGCGTGGTTTGTACCTTCATGTACGATGGACCACTTGTCCCACATCGTCTTCGTAGTATCGTATCCGTGGACTTTGTCATACTCACTTCTACTTAGGGCACAACTCAAGAAAAACTTCACCTTAGAGTTCAGTTGGAATCTCGCCTTTTGATCAACCGTCCTTCTGAACCGTGGAATAAGATTTTCATCTTCATCTATTGGTGTGTATGGTCCATTCTCTATCACATCCTAAAGGTCAACATGAGTAGATTCTATAAACAGTCGCGTCCTATCTTTCCAGTAGTGGTAGTCTTCTCCCTTGAATGTTGGAGGTCTAATGACAGAGGCACCTTCTACAATGTATGTGATTCCGCCATAATCTTTGATCCACACTTTGTTAATGTGATCCTTGGACACTGAGCTCTGATACCAATTGAAGTGAATCACACGTTATTACAATGCTTATTATACGATGTATAAATGCACAAGAAGGGGGGTTGAATTGTGTATTTCCCTTTTTTGAAAAATCTTCAAAAACTTTTTGTCAAAAGAAAAACTTGTTCTTTTCACAAGAACTACTGTAAATCAAAGTTAATTATATTCTTGAAGACTTATTCAAAAACTAAGTAAAAAACAAAACTTTGAACGATAAGAGAGATAAGGATAGAGAGAAGTTAACACAGTAATTTTTATACTGGTTCACCCCAAACCGTGGGCTACGTCTAGTCCTCAGATGTCTTTATGAGATTTCACTATCTCTCAACAACTTTACAAGTATTCTTTCTTTCTGAGCTTCTTCAGGTCTCTTTACACTCAGTATTCTTTTACTCTTAGCCTCTGCTGGCTATCTGTACTACTTTCTTACAGAAAGATGTTTCTAGCTTCGTTACAGTAATATAGCTCTAGCTATTTCCACAATAAAACTTCACAAGTAAGCTTTTTAACATTCACGTATATGTATATCAGCTAACTTTGCAATCTTCAACTTCGACTCATATTTATAGCCTTCGTCTGTAACTGCTTCTTGAATCTTTCTTCTTGAGTCTTGCTTCTTTAATCTTGCTTCTTGATTCTTGAAAGAAACGATTATTCAGTTGAGTTCTGTAACTAACTCGAACTGAATCTTGATTTACTTCCGTCTGCTTTTCATCGTCTATTTTTCTTTAAATCATTTTGGCTTCAAATACGCTTTTAACTTCAATCGCTTTTCACCGTCTACTTTTTCTTTCGTATATTTTTGGCTTCCGCTCGCTTTTAAGCTTTAGTCTACTTTTCATCTTCAAATACATTTTTCTATCTTTAAATCGCTTTTATCTTACATCTATTTTTCAATCTTCCGCTCGCTTTTTATCTTACATGCCTTTTCTATCTTGCATCTGCTTTTATTCTATCAGTTTTTTATCTTCCGTCTATTTTTCAATATTCTGTCTGCTTTTTATCTTTCGTCTGTTTTTCTATCTTTCGTCTACTTTTCTATCTTTCGTCTGCTTTTCTAGTATCTTCCGTCTGATTTTCAACCTTCATTATTTGTACTTCATCAAAATCATTAATGTAAAGTCATTTTGACTTAACAGGATCTCTCTCTGGACAAAAACTGATATGATTAACTACGTAGTCTATTGGATTGCCTAATTCTCGTTAATCCAATCTAATCATTTTTATCTAGCTCACCCTTTTGGTTTCTTACTGAAATATGAAAAAATAGAAGTTAATCACAACACCCAATCAATAAAACACAAAATCGACTATATTACATTAAATCAAAGTAAAATCCTAAAGGAAGAGTTAAAACATCGTCAACAATCCAAAACCCATCATCATACAATCTATTTTAATCCATAACCTACCTAATCTAGGATGCAAAAGAACTAGATATGGGCACTCTAAGTTTTTGGTGATGCCTTTTGAATTGAAGAATGCTTCGATAGCCTTTATGGCATCGATGAATACAATATTCCAACCTTACTTAGGTCACTTTGTTATTGTATTCATAGATTATATCTTAGTGTATTTGAGGAGCAGAGAGGAGCATTCTGAGCATTTAAGGGTAATTTAATAAAAAATGAGAGGGAAGCAATTGTACTCTAAGTTCAGTGTGAATTCTCTCTTGATCAGATGGTGTTCTTGTTTCATGTAGCGTCTAGACAGGGTATACAGGTAGATCTAAAGAAAGTAGAGGTAGTGATGAAGTGGAAGGTACCTAGAAATGTGTCATAGATTTTGAGTTTTCTAAGGCTAGTAGGTTATTACAGGAGGATTGTCAAGGGATTCTCATTAATCTCAAACCCTTTAACAAATCTTTTAAGGAAAAAGTACCTTTTTGATGAATTGATGAATGTCAAAGGAGCTTTGATGAGTTAAAATATCAACTAACTACAACACCTGTGTTGACTATTCCATCTTCTAGAGGATATGTTGTATATAACGATGCTTCACACTATCAATTACGGTGTGTTTTGATGCAGTATTATAGAGTGATTGCTTATGCTTCATGACAGTTAAGGCTTTATAAGTTTAATTATCTAGTTCAAGATTTAGAGTTTGTTACAGTAGTGTTTGCTTTGAAAATTTGGAGACATTATTTATATGGTGAAACATTTTAAATTTTTACGGATCATCAAAATTTGAGATATTTGTTGAGTCAAAAGAAACTCAATATTATACAAAAGAGGTGGATTGAGTTGCTTAAGGGTTATAATTGCACGATAGAATACCATCAAGGCATGGACAATGCTGTAGTTAATGCATTAAGTAGGAACTCTAATAGAAATGTAGCATAAATTCAAACATCGAGGTTACCAAATATAGTTCAACTAAGAGCCTTAAATGTTGAGCTAAGTTTGGGATAGAATGAAGCATTGTTAGCTACGTTGAAGATTAGACTAGTATTATATAAAATGATCATAATAACTTAAAGTAAAGACTCAGAAGTAGAGAAGATTGTAGAGAAGTTAAAACAAAATCCAAGTTCTGAGTTTGAATTGAGAAATAATACATTGTGTTTGAATCAGATATTATATGTACCAGATGTTGATGGTTTGAGAAAGGAAATTTTGAAGGAAACACATATAGCAGCCTAAGTTATGAATCTTGGTACTAATAAGATGTACAATACTCTGAACCAACAATTTTAGTGGCCAAGGATGAAAAAGCAAGTGGCTGAGTTTATTGTCAGGTGTTTGACATGCCAACAAGTTATGGCAGAGCATCAAGCACCAGTTGAGAAATTGCACTCATTACCTATTCCAAAGTGGAAATAGGGAAGGATTATGGTGGATTTTATTATAAGTTTGTTGAGAACTCTGAGACAGCATGATGCCTTATGGGTCATTGTTGGAAAATTAACAAAATTGTCTCATTTCTTACGTATTAGAGAGACTAATAGACTAGATCAGTTACATGGAGTCCCAGTGTCTATTTTATCAAATTGAGATCCTAGATTTACTTCTAGATTTTGGCGTAACCTATAGACAGCATTGGGTACTAAGTTAAATTTTAGTACAACATTTCATCCACAAACAGACGAATAGAGTGAAAGGAGTATTCAGACTATTGAGGAGATGCTTAGGGCTATGTTTTGGAGTTTAAAAAAGCATGGGATGAATATATAGCTCTTATTATATTTTCATACCATAATCATTATCATAGTAGTATTGGTATAGCTCCATATGAGGCATTATATGGTAGTTGTAGAGCATCTTTGTATTAGGATAAAGAAGGCAGAAGGATAGTTGAAGGCCCAGAGTTGATTCAAGATATAGTTGATAAGGTAAAATTGATCTGCAATAGGATTAAGCGGGTTAAGATAGGCAAAAAAGTTAGGCAGATTAGCATCGGAGAGATATGGAGTACCAAGTAGGAGATAAGATATTTTTTATAGTGTTGCCCTAGAAAGTAGTGATAAGGTTCAGAAAAAAGGGAAAGTTAAGCCCTATATATATCGAATCTTATGAGATTATTGGGAGAGTTAGCCCATTGGTTTACAAATTAGCATTACTGCCAGACATGTTTCAGATTCATAATGTTTTTCATATTAGTATGCTCAGGAGATGTCGGTCAGATCCAACACATATATTATCGATACAGGAGGTTGAGATTGTGACTAATTTGAATTATATGGAGGAATCAATTAAAGTAGTTAGATATCATACTAAGCAATTAAGAAACCAAGTAATTGCTTTAGTTAAATTCCTTTGGGGGAATCATTTGAGAGGAGAAGATGTGGAATATTAAGGAAAATATGAAGAAACAATGCCTCATCCATTCGATCAATCAGGTAAGAATTTAGAGGACAAAATTTATTAAGGAGGGGAGAATTATAATAGTTGGTTTTCAAACCTATTGAGGGATTAAAGTTTAGTCACATGAATTGCAATATATTAAAATGAATTTGGTACATTAAGGATATGGTTTCATTCACATGCATAACATGAGCATACACACACATGAATTTTGATATAAGAAAATTACACTCAATTGACATGTTTTAGGGTATGAAAGTTTCTAAATAATTGTGACATAATTATGCATTTCTAATGTCTTGTATTTTGACCTACCAATAAAAAGAATTGATGAAATTCAATTTGTAATTTGGAGTTATTTGTTACAATTATGAGATTGATGAATTCATATGTACATTTAGACTAGGAAAAATTTCAAGTAACAAAGGGTGATTAAGCCTATAAAATGAGTGACACATGGCAGTAGATTTGAGTGATAAATGGCTTAGGGAATTGAGTGAAAAATGGCCTAGGAACTAAGTGACAAATGGTAGCGTAAAGAGAGGACATGTACCTGGCCTAGATACTTGAAAAGTGTCTTTAACCCATCCTCCACTCACATCACCATGACATATATATGGTGTTAGACCCCGATCCTTTTTCCCTATTCTATAGGTTTGCAATTTAAATTGTCTCTTGGTTAGTATGAAATTAGGGTTTTCTTAGATTTCCTATTGGCTAGGATAAGTTGGAATTTTAGTGCAATAATTATTAATTGAAGGAATTTAGTTAAATTAGAATTTTAATTTTGGTGTTAGATTTTAAAAGAATAAGAAAATGGTAGATGAGGCCTTAAAATAATGTTAGGATAAATTAGAAATTGTTTATAAGGTTTTAAGGCTTTAAGTTACTTAAAATGGGCTTTTAAGCCTTTAGCATGTCTTTTAAATGATGGGGAAGCTATTATGTGGGCTAGGGTATGTAAAGGAGAAGTAAATGAAAAAGAAAGGAATTAAGTGGGCTTTTAAGTGGGAGCCCACGAAATTATTAGATGGAAGGAGGGAAAGATGAAAGTTTAAGTTGGAAGGAGGGAAAATGAAAATTTGGGAAAGGTTATAAGGAGGGAAAAGACTTGGGCTTAAAGAATTGGGCTTAGGGTTTTAGTTAAAGAATTAGGGTTAGGTTAAATTAAGAAGGATTAGGAAGTGTTTTAAGGAAAGGAAGAGTGGCTAACGAAATTTTAAAGGGAGAGGCCAAGGTGATGTCGTTTTGGCATAGGAAATAAGTGAGAAAGGAATAAAATTAGGTTGTCTTGGGTGAGTCATCCGAAAGTTGCAAAGAGAGGAGAGTGTGAAGTGGATTTCGAAATTTCAAAGGAGGAAGAAGAGTGAAGAGTTCGGCCATCAAAGAAGAAGAAGGGAGGTCAGGTTTCTAAAGAGGATTCAAGTGGATTAAGTAAGAAGAAAGGAAGAGAAAGGGGTTCTCCATCATAGGAAGCAAGAGAAACTTGCGTGGGTTTCCTACAAGGTAAGAGCAAATTCGAAATTCTTGGTTTTATGTTAGGGATTTTACCTTTCTTGATTTATGTTGGTGATTAGAAGAGTGATTAGAAGGAGATGTTGTTGGAGGAGAAAGAAAAAAAAATCAGATTTGTGTTAGGCTAGAGTTTCGAAAATTATGAATTTGATTTGGTAGGGTTTTGTTTTCATGTTTTAAATGGAAGATTGGGAGAGGTTTTAGAGAAAGAATGAGAAAGGAAGGAGTTTCCTATCATTAGAAAATAATAGGTAATTGCCGTGGGTGTCCTAGAGGGAAGAAGATTTCGAAATTTAAATGGTTTTGTTGTAAGCTTGATAAATAATGGTGGTTTGAAAGGTATTGGTGAAGAAAAAAGAAAAGAAGAAGTAGTATAGTGGCTTAGTAAAAAAATCAGCATGGGTGTATGGCCCTAGGGAGTAAGAAATTTCAAAAATAATGAAGTAAATTGATAGGGGTTATGGTTAGTATAGCTTAGGAAAGGTTTGGTTAGGTTAGATTAAAGTCAAGTTTATATAGTCTTGGAAAATTCCAGCATAGGTGCTTTTTTTTAATTAGTATTGTTATGCTTTGTTCAGGTCATTTAAGGCGCTTGGAGATTGAGGAGGGTCGAGATATTCAATTGGGTCAAGATATCCAAGTTCCGAATCAAAGAAGTCAAGGTGGGTAACTTTTTAATACTTGAGTAATAAGCTACCTAAAAATTTCTTAAATGTTTTCCTATGATTTTCAAAGTTTGAATGAAGTGGTGTTTGTGATAATTTAGAAATGGATTGTGTCCCTTGTTATGTAATTAAATTGTGTAACTAATTGTAAATTATTTGTCAAGATTATATGATTAATGACCATGTGTGGCGAATCTTTGTGAATAGTGTAAAGTATGGAAAATGTTTAGAAAAGCGATAGAAAGCGAAAAAGATTTGAATATGTGATTTTGGATAAATGTCTAATGTGAATTGCATGATTAATTGGGTTTGTAGTGATCCCTCTTGCAAATGCGCACTTGTCATTATAGCCTTCTCCCGGCTGCCGCTAGTGGCATAGAGCTCGATTTGGACTCCCCTCATTCACGACTACACATGGTCGCTTGTTGAACATGTGTAGTACGTCATGTTAGGATCACTCAAACCGTTTGTTATGTGATTATGTGTTGTAGTATGATATTTGTTGTTTCTATAAATGTTTCATTTATTAGAAAATGAGATTCCTTTGACTTGAAAATTTTAATTGTTAATGAATGTTTTAGCTTGTGCTTGGATATTAAACTGTTACCCACGGAGTCGTCGTGCTCACCCCCCTTTTCTCCCCTCCACAGGTCTTGAGCGAGAAATCGGGTCATCGCATCGGGAGTGAAGCATTACTCCGATGCTTTTTGCTTTTGGAAATTATAATTTTAAAACAATGCTTTGGCTAGCATTTTGGCTAATGAATGTAGTTGTAAACTTTCTTTTGAACTTTTGTTGTATTCGGGCCAAAATGCCCTTTAAAGCTTTGTAACAATTATGTTTTTCATGTAATTATTAAGGTTTTGAAGTTCCAAATGTAATGTGTATTGTACAAGTTTTTATATATATATATGGTTGTATGGTTGTATGTTTGATAATGTTAAAAGCAAACATGATGAGTTGGAAGTGAGGTAATGTTTAAGAGTTAGGTTGAAATGTTTGGGATGCCTACATTGTGATGTTGCTTTTGAGATTGGTATTGAGATATTTGTAGCTGGATGTTGTGAGAAATTGAAATGATAAAATGCTAGATACCTAAGAGTGAGTTGTTGCCATTTAAAGATTGATGTGGTATGGTTGTTGGATATGTATAAAAATTTGGAAGATAGAAGTGATTTTGTGTAGGTATGGAGTTTGGTTGGAAATTGAAGAGTTGGCTAGTGCATTTTTTAGGGAGGTGCTGTCCATTTTTTTTTAAAATGGGCAGCCACCTTGCTTTGGGTTTTAGGGCATGTTAGAGTGATAATTTGAATAAGAGGTATTTCTTAAGGGTTGTAGAGCTAGTCAAGATCTTTAAAATGGTATAAAATGGGTAAATTTTCGACTTCAAATGAAAGAGTTATGAACTTTTAAAATTTCCTGTTTACTATTCATTTGGTAAGGGTTACTATTCATTTGGTCATTCTTTAAGCAAGATTACTATTCATTTGGTTATTCTTTAGGTAAAATTTTGCAACAACTCATAACCTCCTTAATGAATGATTTTGTATTTTTTTTTACATCCCTTTAGGATGTTATAAAGTTACAATTATGATTCGAGGGGCACTAAATGTACGAAAGTTCGGCTTCCGGGATTAAAAACGCGTTAAATTAGTAAAGTTGGTTTTAAGAAGACCTAATACTTTCTTTTCTTATTTTCCTTGATTCTTATCCATTTGACCTCCAATTTGCATGAAATTTGAAGTATTGATTAACTAGTAACATTTTCTATTCCTTTTTGGCTAAAATGAGAGTGTCGGGTCTTCGTTGGGCTTTAGGGCCGATGGGGGTCAGTTTTGGGCGAAAATTGCATTTTTGTGAGATATAAAGATCCGAATAAGGTGTTTTCTGTTTTCACTTGACCTAGAGGCATGGGATTTTAGCTTAGCTTAGGCATAGGAGAAATTATGGGCCCTAAGTAGATCAAATTTTATTGGAGGATGATTAGAGCAAATTTTATCAAGGTTTATTCGGAGGACGTACACTTAAGTTCAATTCGAGGATTCTTCACTGGTGAGGAATCCCTTCCTCGTGGGATGCGCGTCCAGATGTCATGTAGGACGTCAGACACGTGTCGCACCAGGGAGGGGTTCCAACACTTATGGTATCAGAGCTTTCGGTTTAGATTCGGGTAGAAGGAGAACTTTAGGGTTTTCATGATTTTTATTAAACTTACATGATTTGTGTTCTTTTGCATTGTTTTAATTGATTTTACATGCCTACATGGTGATTTTGACTAAATGTTGATTTTGGACGATTTTAACCTGATTGTTGTATGATTTTAATCGTACCCTATATTTCAGCTTGAATTAAAGTTTTTCACTAGTTTTCTTTTGAAGGAGTAAATATGCCTCCTCGGCGTAGATCTCGAGGAACTCGATCTCGCTCTAGTTCCCGTCAGGGGAGCACAGATGAGTCGTATGTCCCACAAGATGCGGGGACACACTCAGCTCCTGGCTCAGAGGCACCTAGTGTGCAACCTGAGGAGCAACCTCCTCCTCCTCCTCCTGCTATGCCTGCGATGGATCCGCAGTTTTTTCAGGCTTTTGCCCAGACTTTCACCTTAGCCATGGGACAGGGATCTCGGTACAGTAGTGCAGCTCCAAAGGATTCGGGAGGCGTTATGATAAGTTACGAAAGTTTGGTGCGGTGGACTTTCATGGTACCACCAATCCTGAGGAAGCTGAGGCTTGGATGAAAAGAACAGAGAGGGTCCTGGTGCAGATGAAATGCACAGATGTGGAGAAGCTTGAGTATGCAGTGAGTCTATTGCAGGGGAATGCTCTTCACTAGTGGGAGTCGGTGCCACAGAGTCAGGCTGTACCTTCTGTGTTATCATAGAGGGATTTTGGAGAATTATTCAGGAAAAAGTATTTCTCCCGGGTTTATATGCAAGAAAAGGCCAGAGAGTTTATGAATTTCGCCGAGGAGTCATGCATTAGTGAGTATGAGCCGAGATTCACTCAACTGTCTCATTATGCAACCTACATGGTGGCTAATGAGGAAGACAAGTGTAGAAAGTTTGAAGGAGGCCTCCACCTAGGAATCAGGGAGAAGGTAGTGATTCATAATTTCTCTGATTATCAGCAGTTGGTGGATGCGGCACTCAGTGAAAAAGCAAGAACATCGACGGAGGTGGCGGAAAAGAAAGGGCAGAGAGCAGTTTCCTAGGAGAGGGGGTAGTGTTCAGACTGCTTCCAGGGGTGAGAAGAGTTTTCGGATGCAGAGTCAGGGAGGCAGTAGTGCCCCTCGTGAGCGAGGCAATTGAGCGAGTCGGTCAAGGCCTCCTCGGTGGGAAACAAAGAGGCGTAGAGAAGCCGTAACCCGACCCTCTATGTGAGCTGCCAGGGAATCCACATCGGGGTGAATGTCGCAAGTTGACAGGTGCCTGCTTCAAGTGTGGAGAGAAGGGACACATGATTAGCAACTGTCCTCGGTGGGCTCGCGGGGCAGGATCTCAATCACAGGCTCAGAGGAGAGTGGAGACAGTGGGGACCAGACCAGTTTTTGGAGTGGGCAATTCTGGTTCAGTGAAGAAGCCCATGCCGCCAGGGGGACCGAGAGGGCAAGCACAGGCACGGGTGTTTGCTAAGACTAGAGAGGAGGCTTCAGTCGCACCGGAGGTTGTTACTGGTATGGCTCAGCTTTTTCATTCTGATGTTTATGTTCTCTTTGATACTGGTTCCACCCATTCTTTTGTCTCTACGAGTATGCTATTGCCGCCCAAGATGCGCCGTTCTTTTGGATGAGTTTCTGTTTGTTAGTACTCCGTTAGGGAGGACTATTATCGTGAGCCGGATCTTTCGGGATTGTGAGCTTATGATTGATGGATCTAGTTTGGTAATGGATCTGCTACCTCTATATCTGAAGGGGTTAGATGTGATCGTCGGAATGGACGTGATGGAGAAGTATAAGGCGAAGCTGGATTGTGGTAAAAAGGAAGTGAAATTTGATCTGGGTGAGGGTCAGATAGTAGTTTTCAGAGGAGATAGGAAGTTGACACTGCCACAGCTTATTTCAGCTTTGTTAGCTGATAAACTGATGGCAAGAGGCTGTGAAGCCTTCTTGGCGTGTGTTCTGGATACCAGGGTGACGGAGAGTAAGGTGGAGGATATTCCCATTGTGAGGGAATTTCCTGATGTGTTTCCTGAGGAGTTGCCCGGTTTGCCACCGGAGAGGGAGATTGAGTTTGCTATTGATTTGGCTCCCGGGATAACTCCTATTTCGATTCCTCCTTACAGGATGGCTCCAGCTGAGCTGAAGGAGCTGAAAGAACAGTTGGAGGATTTGTTAGAGAAGGGATTCATAAGGCCGAGTTTCTCGCCCTGGGAAGCTCCGGTCTTGTTTGTTCGAAAGAAAGATGGAACCTGGAGAATGTGCATTGACTACAGGAGGCTAAATAAAGTGACAGTGAAAAACAAGTATCCATTGCCCCGGATTGATGACTTGTTTGATCAGCTGCAAGGAGCAACGGTCTTCTCCAAGATTGATCTCAGGTCTGGCTATCATCAACTCAGGATTAAGGAGTCTGATGTGAGCAAGACGACCTTGAGATCTGGTATGGCCATTATGAATTTCTGGTTATGCCTTTCGGACTGACCAATGCTCCTGCTTCTTTTATGGATCTGATGAACAGGGTCTTTAAGGACTTTTTGGATCAGTTTGTTATCGTATTTATCGATGACATTCTGGTGTATTCCAGGAGTGAGGGAGATCATGAGGAGCACTTGAGGATTGTATTACAGAGACTGAGGGAGAGAGAGTTGTATGCCAAATTCACAAAATGTGAATTTTGGCTACGTGAGGTGGTCTTCCTTGGTCATATTGTTTCTAAGAATGGGGTGCATGTGGACCCAAAGAAAGTTGAAGTTGTAGTAAATTGGCACGCTCTGACGACAGTGAAAGAGGTGAGGAGCTTTCTGGGTTTAGCTAGTTATTATAGGAGATTTGTGGAGGGATTTTCCTTGATTGCTGCTCCTTTGACTAAGTTGTTAAGGAAAAATCAGAAGTTTATCTGGAGTGATGAATGCCAGAGAAGTTTTGAGGAGTTGAAACACATATTGACCAGTGCTCCAGTTCTAGATTTGCCCACAGGAGATGGGAGTTTTTCAGATCTGATGATGCTTCGAGAAAGGGTTAGGATGTGTGCTTATGCAGGAAGATAAGGTGATAGCATATGCCTCACGACAGCTAAAGCCTTATGAGGTAAATTATCCGACCCATGATTTGGAGTTAGCAGCAGTGACCTTTGCTTTGAAGATCTGGAGACATTATTTGTATGGGGTTCAGACGAGGATCTTCACAGATCACAAGAGTATTAAATATCTGTTGAGTCAGAAGGAGCTGAATTTGAGACAGAGGAGGTGGATTGAGCTGCTTAAAGACTATGACCTGTTGATCGAGTATCATCCAGGTAAGGCAAATGTTGTTGCAGATGCCTTAAGCAGGAAGTCTTCCATAACATATGTTCAGACAGTATATCTGCCACTATTGGAAGAGATGGCTAAACTCAGGATCAGTTTAGAGAAGGAAGAGTCTAATTGTAGCGCCCCCTCACCGTAGAGTATACACCGGGTCGCCCGCAGGTCGTACCGGTGCACAACCTACGACGAGAGTGCACTACCAAACTATCATTTCTATAACCTCATGGCATCAATATAAATAAAGCAGTAATATCAAATTCACTAAATTTGATAAACCAAACGATTCATTTCTATTCATTCATAAAACCGTTAATACATCATTCATCCCATATACATACATATATCTGTACAACCCAAAAGGACTACATAGCTCCTACAAACGTCATCCACAAAATACCCCAAAAGATCCCAGTTGACAGACCTGTGGGCCATGCTCCTCTCGCCGGCACACACAGCAGGATAAGTCTTACTGACCGGAGCTAGAAGTCAAACTATCTCTGTCCTGAAAAATATTTGCAATTTGGGTGAGTTTGCGAAACTCAATGAGTAACCATCATCGATGGTTCACTCAACTCATGCATATCCAAACAATCACAGAATATCGTATACTATCACATTCAAGAAATCACATGCAGTCAATTTCACATTTATAAGGCGATTTGCCTTTCACACAATTCACAGTTAATCATTCATATATGCAGTGTGCATGTGACTCTTTCATTTTCTTTCGTTGTTGTGACCGTGCGCCTGAGCTCATATACGTTGAGCCATAGGCTCTGTAAATATTAGGCTTAAAAGCCCTAATACGTTGAGCATAAAGCTCTGCAAATCGTTGGGCACGAAGCCCTGTACGTTGAGCTTAAAGCTCTGAATACGGTGGCTACACCGGTCACAACTTCCTTTATCTGATTATACCGTCATGCATGTATGCACATATTCAATTTCCAATACATGCATTACACTAAATCCTCATATATCTAATCCTTGCCAATTGAAATCAATTATAAACAATTTATGCACAATTAACACTTCTATATCACAGATCCAATATTCAACACCCGTGGTCCTAATCAATCAAATCAAACACATATAATCCGTCCTTAACTCCACATGGCATATTTGCATAACAATTAAACACATAAAGGTTGAGAAACCAACTAGGTTACTCACCTCAGAACTTCCGAGCTACTGCCGGGAAGTCTCGCCTACGTCAGACGATCGGCGATCCACTTGAGCCGCTATAACAATCAAAATACGAATAACATTACTAATTATATCAATTTCAATGTTCAATGATGCATAGGAATCGAATAATGTACGTACTATACGTGTTATGGCATTCCCGACACAATTCTAAATTCCCGGTCTCAAATTCTAATTCCCAATTTCGTAATCTCCAAATTGAACTTAATCTATAGCTAATTGAATCATCAATTGCCTAATCCCAAATGTTTAAAACCTCAATTCCATTTTGGAAAATCTGCATGCCATGCGGCGAATCGGCATCCCACGTCGCGACGTGCGACGCGTTAAATCGCGTCGTGTGCTGTTTCCTCCTCCTTGGCGCAAGGCTACTGGGCACACGTCGCGGCGTACGAAGCAATTCTGCTCGTCGCGGCGTGTTCTTCGCACGTCGCGGCGAACAATTGCAGACATGCCCAGAAAACCCAAAAATTTCCAGATTTTCGACAGATTTCAGTTCCAAATCCAGATTTTCTTCTCACCAATCACTCCTAAATAATTGTATACACATCATAGAACAACTCTTTAGCTTCTATTTCATCAAACAATTAATATCCCTAAAATTCCAACCCTAAATCACCGAAAACCATTTTCGAAAACCCTAATCCATAAATCCTCAAATAAACACATTAAATCATCAATCCAACTTTATAAATCAACAAATCAAACTATGTAAGGCAAGGTAGAAGTAACTTACTTGATTTATAATCTCAAATCTTCAAGAGTCTCCCAAATTCAAAACTCCACGACACCCACTAAAACACCAAATGAACCCATTTTCAATCTCTTCTTTACACAATCTAAAGGGAAAGATTTAAGGGTGGAAGAGGAAGAAATTGCAAGAAGAAATCCACAACAACTCCAAAGAGGATCACGAAGATGGAAGAAGGAAGAAGAAGAAAATGTCGTGGGAGAAGAAATTTAAAGGGTTAGGTATTTATATCTAAACACTAAGGCCTTGTTTGGCTAAATTTTAATATCACCAGTCCGAATCCGAACAACCTCAAACCAATTTCAAATTCTAATTTCTTCCGAATTCCAATGGCTAAGCCCTAATTCCTCAATTCAAATTTCTAACCTGTCCGTGCCATTGGATAATCAATTTCGGAACCAAAAATCTAATTAACCAGTCATTGATCAATTTTCCGGTCCGGGCCTATTACTCCAAAAATTTCAGAAAAATTCCTATAAATCCTCAAAATAGAAAACTCATAACCATGTACTCCAATTTCACAATTCATTTTCCTAAACTTCATTTCTAACTCAAATTTCAATTCTCGAGCCTATATTAACCTAATTCTCACACATGACCTAATCATTTCCAAATCCAAATCAAGTCGGAAATATGTCATACATGTATGTACGTACGAATGCCAATATGATCATTGCCAATAATACTATAAATAAATCATGTATGAGCATGCCAAATACGAATGAAATGAACTGTACACATCCCTTCGGTAATGGGATGTTACAATTCTCCCCTCCTAATAAAAATTTCGTCCCGAAATTTTCTTACCTGACTGATCAAGCAAATGAGGATACTGCCTCCTCATATGCTCCGCAGTCTCCCAAGTCGCCTCCTCTGATGAGTGGTTCTTCCAAAGGACTTTCACCAATGGAATCACCTGAGACCTCAACTGCTTGACCCGCGATTCGATAATCCGCACCGGCTGCTCAACATAACTCAGATCACTGGCTATCTCTACCTCCTGAGCCGGAATCACATGGGTCGGGTCAGAACGATATCTCCGAAACATGCTCACATGAAAGACGTCATGCAACTGAGACATCTCACTCGGCAAGGCCAACCTGTACGCCAACGGTCTAATCCTCTCGGTAACCTCATACGGACCGATATACCGAGAACTCAACTTGCCCTTACGGCCAAATATGAGAACTCCTCTCCACGAAGACACTCTGAGAAATACCCTATCACCCACAGCATACTCCATCTCTCTCCGATGCTGATCCACATAGCTCTTCTGCCTGTCTTGAGCCGCCTTGATGCGACTCCGAATTAACTGTATCTTATCAACTGTGTCCTGGATCAGCTCGGGACGCTCTAACATCCTCATACCCTCTTCATCCTAGTAAAGAGGGGATCTACACGGTCTCCCATAAAGTGCCTCATATGGTGCCATCCCAATACTGCTCTGGTACTGATTATTATAAGCAAACTCTACCAGAGGCAAATCGATCCCACGCACTCGGAACTCCAACACACGTGCTCTCAACATATCCTCAGCAATCAATAGTCCTCTCACTCTGCCCATCCATGCGAGGATGAAGCAGCATCTTTGAAGTTCAATCTAGTACCCATAGCTGACTGCAGGCTCCTCCAGAATCTCGAAGTGAATCTGGGATCCCTATCTGACACTATCAATACCAGGACCCCATGCAGTCGAACTATCTCTGCTACATACTTCTGGGCCAACTAATCGAGGGTATTGCTCTCCCTCACTGGCAAGAAGTGAGCCGATTTAGTCAATCGGTCCATTATGACCCAGATAGTATCACTCTGCCTCGGCGTCCTAGGCAACCCCATAATAAAGTCCATCGTGATGCGCTCCCATTTCCACTCCAGAATGGGCAACGAGTGCAGTCTCCCAACTGGGGCCTGGTGCTCAGCCTTAACTTGCTGGCACGTCAAACACCGAGAAACAAACTCCGCTACATGCCTCTTCATACCTGGCCACCAGAAATGCAACTTAAGAGTGCGATACATCTTGGTGACACCAGGATGCTGTAGGAAAATCCCGGGAGGTACATCACATGTACCGGCAGCGGAAAACAAAAATTTTGTTCCTGGACTTTCCGAATCCAGGATCCGGTATCGGTATGAAGACATCAACCTAAATAGCCAAAGAGACTATCTCTAAAGGTGATCCACGCAGAGATCGAAAATCTAACGGATCAAACCCTTTGACCCGGAATAGCTAGAAACAGTTAAAGCTGCTAGAGCCTACCTACATCTGGAGAGCTTGAGGAGACGTTGGAATCCTTGCCTTGGAAGAGAGAGATCGATGGTTTCTTAAGGATAAGAAGAAAAATGAACCTTTTCAATACAAAGCTTAACTATTAAGCTTTCATCTTCTCTTTCCTCAAAAACCTACGAACCATCCTCTCATTTTTCACCTTTATATGTCTTATAACTTATTAAAGACATATTGAAGCTTATGGTGGAGGAGGATCCACGTAAGCCACTCTTTATATATATATATATATATATATATAAAAGTTAAAAGATGAAAAGGTTTCCTCTATGGCTTCCACGTACATGTCTATATATATATAATATTAATTAATTAATTACTTAATTAATTAACATATATATAATTACTAAGAGGTCGATCAAACTGGGTCGGTCCTCTGCAAGCTACTAGGCCCCTCTTTGAAATGACCTCGAAACCTTTCTTAGCAATATCGATGTCGCGATCTCATCGACATATCCCAATCCATTGGGATCCATTTAATCTAATGCTCTCCATAATTGGAACTCGTCCAATAACTATTTCTGATTCTCTCAAACACTCTTATCGTGTGACCCTTTAGGCTCCGGTTATGTTGGCCACTTAGATTAACAATTAATCAACAAGTCATGAGCGGTATCTAGCAACACATCATGACCCCTAATTGACCGGAAAGTAATCGGTTTGATGTATTCATCACGAACGGATCACGAACCCTTCCATGTATAATTACTGGTGCAATTAGTCCTTTCACCATCCTATACCCCACTTGGTTATGAGTATGGTCAAAGTGTCAACTCTCACTAGACCGAGTCTAGCCCAGTGATATTAGTTCTTGTCACGGGACTCATTACTTTATATGTCAATGAAGACACTCTTCATGACATACATCTTTGTGACCTTAGTAATGATCCCGACAAGAGGCCGTGGGTATCTCTTACGCTAATCCGTAGTGGTGAATCCTTTATTGGCTACTCAATTATCTTGAATACCTCAAGTGTACCCAAGCACCACCCTATGAGTTACCTCTAGAAGGCAACAAGGAATGGAGTCAAAGCACGATCGAGATCAAGATATCCTTGAATACCTCGAGTCTAAGGATACTTGCACCATTCTTATGATGAGATTATCAACGACACTTAGATAAGATATCCATGTGATGATCTCATGACAGTCATCCAATGAACTTACTACGCTAGTAAGCATCCACATGTCAATTCTAAATATCTCATATTTACGCTTTACGAGATCCACCGCTGATCCAATCGAGGAATATGACATGTGCTAGTCTATCCGGATTAATGATGTCGGTCTCATTAATCCTATGACTAGGAGAATTTAGATCTTGACATAATTGCACATGATAGGAACCTCGGTAGTATGATCACATCATAATTTCCTTCATGTTATGTCATATATCATGGACCTCATTAATTTGATTAAAGATCAAATCAATTCATAAACAATGTTTATGAATATCAAATTAATGAATAATGCCTTTTCTTTATTTATTCATAAAGTCACGCACACGACTTTGAATAAAAGCGCTAAAGGGGATTGCCTTTAGGGCACAAATAAATAGTACCGACCTTGAACAAGTCGACTTATCCAATGAACAAGTCGACTTATCGGTACCGAACATGTGTAAGTCGACTTACACATGGTACAAGTCGACTTATCACTTACAAATCTCCCACTTGACCTAAAGTCAATCGCCTTAGTATCTAATACCGTAAGCGAGTCCATGACAATCACAATTCTCCTGTGATAATGGCTTTGTCAACGAAACAGCAACACTTTGTTCTATGGGAATTCTCTCTATCAGGATATCATCTCGACTAATGATCTCCCGAATCGGCGAGGTACGAGTTCGGATCGTCGATAAGACCTTGGTTCCTTTGCCTGCGAACTAGCCCCATTGTATCACAATACAATCCTATGGGCCCATCACAGCTAGGGACCAGATCAAGTTCAGTAATGAACTTCTTGATCCAAACCGCTTCCTTTGCGCATCTCATGCGGCAATGTACTCTGCCTCGGTTGATGAATCGGCGATCCTCTCTTGTTTGGAACTTTTCCAATTGACAGCCACGCTATTCAGTGTGAATGTATATAACCTGATTGTGATTCAGAATCATCCTTATCAGATTAAATACTAGCATCTGAATGCCCGCTTACTTGGAGATTTCCATCTCCATAGATCAAGAAAACATCCTTAGTGCTTCGCAAGTACTTGAGGATATTCTTGACAGCCACCCAGTGACCCTCACCAGGATCCGATTGGTATCTGCTCGTAACACTTAGAGCATACGATACATCGGGCCTCGTACATAGCATTGTTCCATGCTAAACCTCTTTAGCATCTCATCTATATACGATGATTGTGAAAGACCAAGCAACCTTTTGATTTATCTCTATAAATCGATATCCCTAGGATATAAGTTGCTTCACCAAGGTCTTTCATCGCAAATGGGTTTGGACAACCAAATTTTAACTGATTGCAGCATAGAGACATCGTTTCCCAGTAACAGTATATCATCTACATACAACACAAGGAATACGATTGCAGTCCCATTAACCTTCTTATACACATAATGATCATCCGGATTTTTTGAGAAATCAAACTCTTTGATTGACTCATCAAAACGGATAATCCAACTCCTGGATGCTTGCTTCAATCCAAACATGGATTTCTGAAGCTTGCATACCTTTTCGCCATCGATGGAAGTGAAGCCCTCAGGTTGTGTCATACATATCCTCGGGTAGATTTCCATTCAGGAAAGCTGTCTTCACATCCATTTTCCATATCTCATAATCATAATGAGCGGCAATGGCTAGGAGTATCCGAATGGATTTAAGCATTGCTACTGAAATCAAGGTTTTGTCATAGTCAACTCTTTATGCGTGATTTAAATCCTTTAACCGAAGCATTGCTTTATAGGTAATCAAATTACCATCCATGTTGGTTTCTTCTGAAACTCCTTTGCACCACGTGGGTTTTATCCTTTAGGTGTAACAACCAAAGTCCATACTTGGTTTTCATACATGGAATCCATTTCGATTTCATGGCACAAAGCCATGTTCGGCATCAACTTTTCGTAACCTCGCTCATAGGTAGTAGGCGATCATCTCATATGAGCAATCGTCATTCTTCACTTACAAGAAATTCATATCTCTAGAACAAGGTCGTATCCTACTTAACCTCTGAAATTAGTGTGTAGTAGAAGGTTGAATCTGTTATCTCATCTATATGAGTGACAATTTCAGAGTTCAGCGGTTGATCTATGTTTGTTCGAGAATCTTGAACTTCTCGAGTTCAACTTTGCTCCCACTGTCCTCTTGTAAAAGAAACTCTTTCTTTAAGAAAACAACATGCTTGGAAACAAACAACTTTTGTTCCTCAGCAAGGTAGAATTGATATTCCACGAACAAACACTTATCAGATTTTGCATAAAGCTAATCTGACTGTGTCCGCTTCACATAAGCAGGACAACCCCAAACTTTCAGATGAGAAAGATAGGGCTTTCAGTTAGTCCATATCTCCATATGGAGTAACCACAACTTCCTTTAATGGAACTCTGTTTAGCAAGTAAACAGCTGTCTTGAGCGCATATTCCCAAAACTGTGCAAAACCTATCATCAATCGCACCATGTCTAACAAGGTTCGATTTCTCCTTTCAACCACACCATTGTGTCACGGCGTGTAAGGTGGAGTATCTTGAGATAAAATCCCATTATCTACGAGATAATCCAAAAGCTGCTGGTCTAAGCATTTTCCACCACGATCGATCGTAATGTATTCATACTTTTACCAAGTTAGTTTTCTACTTCATTTCCAATTATTTGAACTATTCAAATGCTTGATTTGTATCTCATTAGATACGGTACCCATATCGAGAATAATCATCGATAAAGGTAATGAAGTAAAACAACCACTTGCATGGATGGACATCGGACCACATACATCCGAATGTATTAGGTCTAATATTCCATTCACTGTTCACCCTTTCCTTTAAAGGATTACTTAGTCATCTTGCCTAATAAACAAGATTCGCATGTGTCATATGATTCATAATCAAATGACCTAAACATCCACTCTTATGGAGCTTAGCGATGCGTGTCTCATTTATATGGCCGTTCCGACAATGCCATAAGTAAGTTGATTTTAAATTATCTCGATTATGTCTTTCCGTGTCATTGACATTCATAATTGGATATGACATGTCTCATATGTCAATTCAATTGCATAATGTACGAGTACCATAGAGCATTCCATTCGAACTAATAGAACAACCATTGCCACTAAAAGTCCAATGGAAACCAACTCTAATTAAACATAAAACATACAATATGTTCTTTGTTTAAAACAGGTACAAAATGTCAATTATCCAATTTGAATACAAGCCCAAAGAGGGAGTAACAAGACATAAGTGTCTCACGGCTAATGCAAAGAACTCTTGCCGCATTACCTACACGAAGGTCTAGTTCTCCTTTTATGAGTACATCTCATCGTCCTCGAGGCCCCATATCATTTCATATGTATGAGCCAAAACCGTATCTAATACCGATATGTTTGGATCAGGAATAGTATTAACCTCAATGACAAACATATTTGAAGAAGTAGAGGCATCTGATGCCTTCTTCTGCTTCAAGGCCTCTAGATAGATTTTACAGTTTCGCCTCTAGTGGCTAGACTTGCCACAATGAAAGAAAAATCCTTTTGGGGCAGTATCTTTGGTTTTTCCTTGATGGCACTTCCATTTGGTTTCTTGGCCTTTTTCTTCTTTGAACTAGAAGAAGAAGCATCCACCATTAGCACTTGCTATCTCTCTTGATAGCACCTTTCATTGTCATGAGCGATTGATCACCGAGAATTGTTGTGGATATTTGGTTTATCCGATAGTTTATCACAAACTGTGAATAACCATCAGACAATCCATCCAGAATTAAGTCTCTACTTAACTCATAATCTATTACAAATCCTAAGACGACCAATCTCTCAATATAGTCATTCATCTTTAGGGCATACTGCAAAGCAGTTGTCCCTGGAGCCATCTTTGTGGTGAAGAGAAGCCTTAAGGTCTCGAACCTTTCAGACCGAGCTTACTCATCAAACAACTCCCTAAGATGAAATACTATAGAGTGAGCATCCATGGACTCGTCTTTCTTCTTTGCACTCTGGTGACATCGAGGCAAGCATAAAGCAAGTATCCATATCATCGCCCTTAGATGCTTACAATATGCTTTCGATCCTTATCGAAGCATCGACAAAGAAAGTAACCGAAGTGGAACATCTAGGACGTATCCCAGTTCCTCAGATCTAAGAACAATTCTCAGATTCCTCAGCCAATCAAGAAAATTCGGTTCAGAATAGAGAGCGAAAATTCACACTGAACAACTTTTTCAATCAACCTAGCGCGATAGAGAGAAGGAATGATAGAATAGATATGCCTGCATGATCATAAGGACTTGCATGATATGCATATGGCTCCCACTAGTTTCCTAGAATCCATAACCCTCTTTACGAATCCAAAGAAACGATATGACATTATGTCCTAGTGGGTCGATATCCGACATTGCTAAGAGTGACCTTGGGTTTGCCCAACAAGCCACAACTTAGGTCAATCGGTAGGTATCGGTCATACCAATTGCATCATCGATAACTGACATTAAGAATGACCTTGAGTTTGCTCAACAAGCCACCTTATGTCTCGGAGGTATCGGATATACCAATTACATCTTAGACATAACTATCGATCGCTCTATCAACTTGTTGATGTATGCACTTACATTAGGTATCAACTCTTTGATGCGCATACATCGATGTATGCTACCCATTTCGCCTCGTCCCACGTTGACCTTGAGTTTACTCAACAAACTAACGCCGGTGAAAACCAACCCATTAATCCGAAAATCTTATTTTCATGGTTCGAACATATCCGTATAGAGTGAGCTTGGGTTTACCCAACAACCCAACCCTATAAGAACTCTGGTTCTTACCATATTAATGGAAGGCGTTAGTTTTCATATACCGAGGAGGATTTGGGTCTCATCTACTTCTTCTCCAAGCCGTAGGATTATAGTCACCAAGACTATTTGGAATGATTTAGGTTTCATCAATCCAATTGAATCAATCCTTATAATCATCCATCATCCCACCTATGATGCCACAAGTCGACTTTCATCAAATGCAAGTGGACTTATGCTCTGCTCACACACAAGTCGACTTGTGAAGCGAACAAGTCGACTTATGTCATCTGCCCATGAACAAGTGGACTTACAAGGTACTACAAGTCGACTTATACGAGATCTTGAACAAGTCGATTTATTCTTCAAACAAGTCGACTTATCCAGAAAAACAAGTCGACTTATGTCCCATATAAGTCGACTTATCCAGGAGATTGCTATTATATCTAATCGCTAATTCCTCAATCCATGCAATTCCAATTCACAATACCATTATACCTAGGGTAATATCTCAGAAGTTGATGTATCAATGAACAATTCATTGAACCATGAAAGCCTTATATGGTCAAACCATATGAAAAGCTTGAAATGAGTCAAAACTCATTAATTTCCAAATAATTTAGGAACACCCTAATTATCATCCTAAGCATCTCTAGCTAGCACATACATTATCAAATTTACTTCAGCACATGCCATAAAAAATATGACGGTCAAAACAAACAAGATAATGCAATATACTAACGAGACGCTATTGTGATCAATTAGGCATCCGAAAATTCTAGGATAAACAAATTTCAGTAATTCAGTTTGGCAATCATACTACATAAAGATAACACATTTTTAATCACATTAAAAATGATTCAAGGCATTGGAACTGAAAAAGCACACTCAATCAAGCCAAGCAAAACAGTCCCAACAATTTTTACCAAAACTGTCCAGTTCTGTACATTGCTTGAAATGATCAATGAAACAATTTCAATAAATTCTGAGAAAATTATATAGGTTACTAAATCTTCATAAAATGCTACATGAATGTTTTCAGGATTTTAGGCCATCAAAAACGCAGTCAAACTAAATAACAAAACCGATTCAAAATCTGTGTTCATCAGCACAGTAATTCCCAACAGCATAGAATAAATTCGTGAATAAATATCCAATCACCTTGAAATCCAATTTCCATGCTCACAGACATTCACCAACATCTTAGAGACATGTAGGTGAAGGAAAATCCGAAAAAACATTTTTCTAGAATTTATTCTCGATTTTATACTCATGCCTGTTCCAGAATCGTTTCACAAAACAGCATCTGTAACCTTAGGGAATTAATTAGCAAAACTATATCCAATCAAATCAATAAATTCTGAAAATTCATAAACATATTCTCTAACATGTTATGAACAATTCTGAGCAGAAAAATTTCGAAAAGAATATCACAATATAAATTCAAAATCTGAACAGATAGCATGCATCAACAGAAAATTCCATTAGGGTTTCTGATCTCGCTTAGGTTTTAGCTTCATACGGGATACCAGACGCTCTGATACCACTGTAGGAAAATCCCGGGAGGTACATCACATGTACCGGCAGCGGAAAACAAAAATTTTTGTTCCCAGGACTTTCCCGAATCCCAGGATCCAGGTATCGGTATGAAGACATCAACCTAAATAGCCAAAAGAGACTATCTCTAAAGGTGATCCACGCAGAGATCAGAAAATCTAACCGGATCAAACCCCTTTGACCCGGGAATAGCTAGAACAGATTAAAGCCTGCTAGAGCCTACCTCTGTCCTGGAGAGCTTGAGGAGACGTTGGAATCCTTGCCTTGGAGAAGAGAGAGATCGATGGTTTCTTAAGGATAAGAAGAAAAATGAACCTTTTCAATACAAAGCTTAACTATTAAGCTTTCATCTTCTCTTTTCCTCAAAAACCTACGAACCATCCTCTCATTTTTCACCTTTTATATGTCTTATAACTTATTAAAGACATATTGAAGCTTATGGTGGAGGAGGATCCACGTAAGCCACTCTTTATATATATATATATATATATATATATATAAGTTAAAAGATGAAAAGGCTTCCTCCTATGGCTTCCACGTACATGTCTATATATATATAATATTAATTAATTAATTACTTAATTAATTAACATATATATAATTACTAAGAGGTCCAATCAAGCTAAATTGGTCCTACCCCTACCCTATTGGGCCCCGTCTTTAAATGTTTCAAAACCTTTCTTAGCAATATCGATGTCGCGATCTCATCGGACATATCCCAATCCATTGGGATCCATTTAATCTAATGCTCTCCATAATTGGAACTCGTCCAATAACTATTTTACAGATTCTCTGAAACACTCTTATGCGTGTGACCCTTTAGGCTCCCGGTTATGTTGGCCACTTAGATTAACAATTAATCTGAGCAAGTCATGAGCGGTATCTAGCAACACATCATGACCCCCAATTGACCGAAAAGTAATCGGTTTGATGTATTCATCACGAACCGGATCACGAACCCTTCCATAGACAATTACCGTGCAATTCGTCCTTTCACCATCCTATACCCCACTTGGTTATGAGTATGGTCAAAGTGTCAACTCTCACTAGACTGAGTCTAGCCCAAGTGATATTAGTTCTCGTCCTGGGACTCATTACTTTATATGTCAATGAAGACATTCTTCATGACATACATGCTGGCCAGCCTTAGTAATGATCCTGATAAGAGGCCATGGGTATCTCTTACGCTAATCCGTAAGTGGTGAATCCTTTATTGGCTACTCAATTATCTTCAATACCTCAAGTCGCACCCAAGCACCACCCTATGAGTTACCTCGGAAGGCAACAAGGAATGGAGTCAAAGCACGTGATCAAGATATCAAGATATCCTTGAATACCTCAAGTCTAAGGATACTTGCACCATTGCTATGATGAGATTATCAACGACACTTAGATAAGATATCCATGTGATGATCTCATGACAGTCATCCAATGAACTTACTACCGCTAGTAAGCATCCACATGTCAATTCTAAATATCTCATATTTACAGCTTCGAGATCCACCGCTTGATCCAATCAAGGAATATGACATGTGCTAGTCTATCCGGATTAATGATGTCCAGCCTCATTAATCCTATGACTAGGAGAATTTAGATCTTGACATAATTGCACATGATAGGAACCTCGGTAGTATGATCACATCATAATTTCCTTCATGTTATGTCATATATCATGGACTTCATTAATTTGATTAAAGATCAAATCAATTCATAAACAATGTTTATGAATATCAAATTAATGAATAATGCCTTTTCTTTATTTATTCATAAAGTCTCGCACACGACTTTGAATAAAAAGCGCTAAAGGGATTGCCTTTAGGAACAAATAAACAAGATCGATTTGAACAAGTCGACTTATCCAATGAATAAGTCGACTTATCGGTACCGAACATGTGTAAGTCGACTTACACATGGTACAAGTCGACTTATCACTTACAGACGCATGGCATAAGCAGCCAAATGAGCCTCCTCCAAAATCTCTCGTCTCAGATCCTCCACATCCGGAACACACAGCCTCTGACCCATCCATAAAGTGTCATCTCTCAGCTCAAACTCAGACTGCCATCCTGATCTGACTCTACCCATCAGTCTCACCAATGCTGGATCCCGATCCTGCACTCTCCTAATCCGATCCTGTAATACCGGCCTCAGCCTCAAAGTCGCAATCAGAGCTCCCTCTTGACTCAAATCCATCTGCACATTAAGAGCTCTCAACTGCACTAAACACGGCAACCTCGAAACCTGAATCTGAGCTGCACTACCATGCGCTCTCCTACTCAATGCATCAGCCACCACATTGGCTTTCCCAGGGTGGTACTCGATAGTGCAGTCATAGTCCTTAAGCAGCTCTAACCATCTCCTCTGCCTCAGATTCAGCTCTCGCTGACTCAACAAGTACCTTAGGCTCTTATGATCAGTGAAGATCTGGAACGTCTCCCCATACAGATAATGTCTCCAGATCTTTAAAGCAAACACTACTGTTGCTAACTCCAAGTCATGCACAGGGTAATTACCCTCATGGGCTCTCAACTGCCTCGATGCATAGGCAATGACTCTCCCATGCTGCATCGGCACGCAACCTAAACCCTACTGCGGAGCATCACTAAATACCTCAAATCCTCCTGATCCAGATGGCAGGGCTAACACTGGCGCTGTCGTCAACCAATGTATCAACTCATCAAAACTCCTCTGGCACTCATCTGTCTAACTGAAAACTACACCCTTCCTCAGAAGTCTTGTCAAGGGGGCGGAGATCACTGAGAAACCCTCGACAAACCTCCGATAATATCCTGCCAATCCGAGGAAACTCCTCAACTCTGACACGTTCCTCGGTATCTCCCAACTCCTCACTGCCTCAATCTTATGAGGATCCACCCGGATACCCTCACCAGACACCATATGGCCTAGGAACACCACCTCATCGAGCCAAAATTCACACTTAGTGAATTTGGCATATAGCTGCCTGTCCCTCATGATCTGCAGTACTATCCTCAGATGCTCCGCATGCTCCTGTCTAGACCTCGAATATACCAAGATATCATCAATGAATACGATCACAAACTGATCCAGGTATGGCTGAAAGACCCTATTCATCAAGGCCATGAAGGCTGCCGGGGCATTAGACAACCCGAACGGCATCACTAAGAACTCGTAATGTCCATATATGCTCCTGATCAAATAAGTCATCGATCCTAAGTAGTGGGTACTTATTCTTGACAGTAACCCGATTAAGTTGCCTATAATCGATGCAAAGCCTCATAGTCCCGTCCTTCTTCTTTACAAACAACACCGGGGCTCCCCACGGTGAAACACTCGGCCTGATGAACCCCTTATCCAATAACTCCTGAAGCTGAGCCTTAAGCTCCCTCAATTCCACCGGTGCCATCCTATACGGAGGTATCGATATAGGAGCGATACCTAGAATGAGGTCTATCTCGAACTCTGTCTCCCGATCCGGCGGCAAATCCGGTAACTCCTCGGGAAACACATCTGGGAACTCCCTGATCACAAGGACATCCTGCAACCTCTGCTACACTCTAGAGTCTACCACATGCGCCAAATAAGCCTCACAGCCACCTTGCATCAATCTCAAAGCACTCACAAACGAAATCATCCTGGCTGGCACTGCCTGACTAACACTCAAATCTGACCCTCGGTGACCAGAGACTCAATACTACCTCCTTAGTATAACAATCCAAATGGCCTATGGGCGAGGAGCGATCCATCCCAAAATCAAATCAATCTCCTGAAGGGGCAATACAATCAAATCTGCACTCAATACCGCTGAATCTACCAGAATCGGGCATGCCCTGCAGATCTCGCCTAAAGCAGTGGTACTACCAAAAGGTGTACTCACCTGCAACCCATGCTGTAACACCTCCCTATCCACATGCAATCTACATGCCACATGCGGTGCAATAAATGAATGCGTGGATCCTGGATCTATCAATGCATACACCTCTATATCTGAGAGTAGAAGCAAACCTGCAACCACCTCGGGAGAATCTGGCCTCCCGCTGGTCATGGCGTAGACCACGGCACAGGGGCTGCTCTTGCCTCGCCCCTCGATCCCCATAAAGGAATCTCCGCCTCTACCTCGGGCTCTGCCTCGGCCCCTAAATCCAGATCCACCGCTACGGCTCTGCTGCACCGTCGAGCTACTACCACTCTCCCACTAGCGGTGGATGGGCTCCCAAAGTCGAGGACAACTCGATCATATGATCCATAGATCCACAGGCTAAGCAGGCTCTGTCACTCTCCAAAGACTCCATTGTGCCTCTTATCACAAGGCACGCAAACCGGTATAGCTGACCGCCCTCTCGCCACTACCATCGCCGCCACTACCCATCCGCCCAAATCTCCCTCTCGAACCAACCCGATTGTCTAAATCCCCACCGATCTAAATCGCCTCACGGCGCTTGCTCGTGCTCCTACCGGAGCTACCTCGACTATCATCGACCTCTTACCTCCGGACCCGACCGGTCTCGGCTCGGCTCGTCTCAACAATCGCTCAATCTCGACGGTGATCTCATCTCCACAAAGTACTCATATCCGACCGGGCTAACTCTGCACGGATATCCAGATTCAGCCCTCCCTCAAATCTCCGGCACCTATCTGCCTCAGAGGAAATCAGAACAGACGCATACGCTGACAGCTCATTAAATCTGACCTCATAATCTGCCACTGTCATCGATCCCTGTCTCAACTCTAAGAAATCCTGCATCTTCATATCCAAATACTCCTTGGGCATGAAATTATCTCGGAAAGCCTTCAGAAAATTAGCCCAAGTCAATACACACGGCCTGGTGGAACTACCCGGGACAGTCTTCCACCACTGATAAGCCGGACCTTGGAGCAAAGAAACAACATAATCGAAGCGCTCCTCCGAGTCGCAGTCCATCTGGTCCAGGACCCGCTCGTTCCTCTCCAACCAACCCTCTGCCTCGGCGATTATCAGACGCCAGAGAAATCGACAATTTCGCCACGTGAGGCCATCATACCTCTGTTCCCGTCTCATGGGAACTACCGGAGGCTGCTCCTCAAACATAGGCACGAAAGACTCTCTACTCGCTCCGACTGATCCTTGGTCAACTGGTTGATCAACTTGATCACCAAAGATGGATGACCTACAATAAAATCACATTTTTGATCAATTTCTTGCTTTGCTTACGAAATTCAAGCCTAAAATATACTAAGCCCAAAAGATGTCAAACCATGCTCTGATACCACCTAATGTAGCGCCCCTTCACCGTAGAGTATACACCGGGTCGCCCGTAGGTCGTACCGGTGCACAACCTACGACGAGAGTGCACTACCAAACTATCATTTCTATAACCTCATGGCATCAATATAAATAAAGCAGTAATATCAAATTCACTAAATTTGATAAACCAAACGATTCATTTCTATTCATTCATAAAACCGTTAATACATCATCCATCCCATATATATACATATATCTGTACAACCCAAAAGGACTACATAGCTCCTACAAACGTCATCCACAAAATACCCCAAAAGATCCCAGCTGACAGACCTGTGGGCCATGCTCCTCTCGCCGGCACACACAGCAGGATAAGTCTTACTGACCGGAGCTAGAAGTCAAACTATCTCGTCCCCGAAAAATATTTGCAATTTGGGTGAGTTTATAAACTCAATGAGTAACCATCATCGATGGTTCACTCAACTCATGCATATCCAAACAATCACAGAATATCGTATACTATCACATTCAAGAAATCACATGCAGTCAATTTCACATTTATAAGGCGATTTGCCTTTCACACAATTCACGCTTAATCATTCATATATGCAAAGTGCATGTGACTCTTTCATTTTCTTTCGTTGTTGTGGTTGTGCGCCTTGAGCTCATATACGCTGAGCCATAGGCTCAGAAACATCGGGCTCAAAAGCCTAATACGTTGAGCATAAAGCTCAGCAAATCGTTGGGCACGAAGCCAGACGTTGAGCTTAAAGCTCAATACGGTGGCTACACGGTCACAACTTCCTTTATCTGATTATACCGTCATGCATGTATGCACATATTCAATTTCCAATACATGCATTACACTAAATCCTCATATATCTAATCCTTGCCAATTGAAATCAATTATGAACAATTTATGCACAATTAACACTTCTATATCACAGATCCAATATTCCGAACACCCGTGGTCCGGAATCAATCAAATCAAACACATATAATCCGTCCTTAACTCCACATGGCATATTTGAATAACAATTAAACACATAAAGGTTGAGAAACCAACTAGGTTACTCACCTCAGAACTTCCGAGCTACTGTCGGGAAGTCTCGCCTACGTCAGACGATCGGCGATCCACTTGAGCCGCTATAACAATCAAAATACGAATAACATTACTAATTATATCAATTTCAATGTTCAATGATGCATAGGAATCGAATAATGTACGTACTATACGTGTTATGGCATTCCCGACACAATTCTAAATTCCCAGTCTCAAATTCTAATTCCCAATTTCATAATCTCCAAATTGAACTTAATCTATAGCTAATTGAATCATCAATTGCCTAATCCCAAATGTTTAAAACCTCAATTCCATTTTCGGAAAAATCTGCATGCCGCGGCGAACCGGGCATTCCACGTCGCGACGTACGCACGCGTTCATCGCGTCGTGTGCCTTGACCTCCTCGCCGCGGCGTTCCTGGGCACACGTCGCGGCGTACGAAGCAATTCTGCTCGTCGCGGCGTGTTCTTCGCACGTCGCGGCGAGCAATTGCAGACATGCCCAGAAAACCCAGAAATTTCCAGATTTTCGACAGATTTCAGTTCCAAATCCAGATTTTCTTCTCACTAATCACTCCTAAATAATTGTATACACATCATAGAACAACTCTTTAGCTTCTATTTCATCAAACAATTAATATCCCTAAAATTCCAACCCTAAATCACCGAAAACCATTTTCGGAAACCCTAATCCATAAATCCTCAAATAAACACATTAAATCATCAATCCAACTTTATAAATCAACAAATCAAACTATATAAGGCAAGGTAGAAGTAACTTACTTGATTTATAATCTCAAATCTTCAAGAGTCTCCCAAATTCAAAACTCCACGACACCCACGGCTAAACACCAAATGAACCCATTTTCAATCTCTTCTTTACACAATCTAAAGGGAAAGATTTAAGGGTGGAAGAGGAAGAAATTGCAAGAAGAAATCCACAACAACTCCAAAGAGGATCACGAAGATGAAAGAAGGAAGAAGAAGAAAATGTCGTGGGAGAAGAAATTCAAAGGGTTAGGTATTTATATCTAAACACTAAGGCCTTGTTTGGCTAAATTTTAATATCACCAGTCCGAATCCGAATAACCTCAAACCAATTTCAAATTCTAATTTCTTCCGAATTCCAATGGCTAAGCCCTAATTCCTCAATTCAAATTTTTAACCTGTCCGTGCCATTGGATAATCAATTTCGGAACCGAAAATCTAATTAACTAGTCATTGTTCAATTTTTCGGTCCGGGCCTATTACTCCAAAAATTCCAGAAAAATTCCTATAAATCCTCAAAATAGAAAACTCATAACCATGTACTCCAATTTCACAATTCATTTTCCTAAACTTCATTTCTAACTCAAATTTCAATTCTCGAGCCTATATTAACCTAATTCTCACACATGACCTAATCATTTCCAAATCCAAATCAAGTCGGAAATATGTCATACATGTATGTACGTACGAATGCCAATATGATCATTGCCAATAATACTATAAATAAATAATGTATGAGCATGCCAAATACGAATGCAATGAACTGTACACATCCCTTCGGTAATGGAATGTTACACTAATTGTTTGGTTGCCACTTTTCGGGTAAGACCGATCCTCAGAGAGAAAGTGAAATAGTTGCAGGTTCAGGATCTCGAGTTGAGTAAGCTACGGGAAGAAGTGCAGAGAGGTAAAGAGTCTGATATGGTGCTAAGTGGTGATGGACTCCTGACAGTCAGGAATAGGCTCTGTATTCCTGATGTCAAGGAGGTTAAAGATGAGATTCTGGATGAGGCACACAATGCACCTTATGTTATGCACCCAGCAGCGATCCGGGATGTCGAGGATCTTAGAGAACATTTCTGGTGGAGAGGTATGAAGAAAGATGTGGCTGAGTATGTGAGCAAGTGTCTGGTGTGCCAGCAAGTTAAGGCTGAGCATCAGGCACCTTCAGGCCAGTTAAGGCCATTATCCATTCCTGAGTGGAAATGGCAGAGAGTCACTATGGATTTTTTGATGGGATTGCCTAGGACCAGTAGGAGGCATGATGCAATATGGGTAATTGTGGATAGATTGACAAAATTAGCTCATTTTCTGGCAATCAGACAGACAGATCCTTTGCATGTGTTAGCTAAGAAGTATATTGATGAGGTGGTAAGATTGCATGGGATCCCGGATTCGATTGCATCTGATCGGGAGCCTCGCTTTACTTCAAGATTTTGGGGCAGCTTGCAGGAGGCTATGGGCACTAAGTTAAGTTTCAGTACTGCTTTCCATCCTCAGACCGATGGTCAGTCTGAGAGGACCATTTGGACTTTAGAGGGAATGCTCAGGGCTTGTGTGATGGATTTTAGTGGGGCATGGGATGAACACTTGCCTTTGATCGAATTTGCATATAACAATTCGTATCATTCGAGCATTTAGATGGCTCCTTACGAGGCTTTGTATGGGAGAAGATGTCGAACTCCAGTGTGTTGGGATGAAGAGGGAGACAGGAAACTTTTGAGACCAGAGTTGATTCAGGTAACCGTTGATAAGGTCAATTTGATTAAGCACAGGCTGAAGGCAGCTCAGGACAGGATGAAGAGCTATGAGGATGCTCATAGGAAAGAGATGGAGTATGAGGTTGGCGATAAAGTGTTTCTTAAGACTTCTCCGTGGAAAGGGATTCTGAGATTCGGCAAGAAGGGTAAACTGAGTCCGAAGTATGTGGGACCTTATGAGATTCTGGAGAGGATTGGTCCATTGGCTTACAGGTTAGCCTTGCCTCCGGAGTTATCTCAGATACATGATGTTTTTCATGTTTCTATACTGAGGAGATATCGATCAGATCCGTCCCATGTCATTTAAGCTGATGAAGTTCAATTGAGTGAGGATTTAGTTATGAAGAGCTTCCAGTCCAGATTCTGGATACAAAAGAAAAGGTTCTTAGAAATAAGACAGTGTAGTTAGTAAAAGTGTTATGGAGGAACCATTCGGTAGAAGAGGCCACGTGGGAACCATTGGAAACAATGAAGGAGAAGTACCCTCAGTTCTTCATTGATTCAGGTAAGAATTTCGAGGACGAAATTCTTTTAAGGGGGGAAGAAATGTTAGACCCCGATCCTTTTTCCCTATTCTATAGGTTTGCAATTTAAATTGTCTA
Source organism: Erythroxylum novogranatense (assembly GCA_029891385.1). NCBI lineage: Eukaryota > Viridiplantae > Streptophyta > Magnoliopsida > Malpighiales > Erythroxylaceae > Erythroxylum > Erythroxylum novogranatense. The sequence goes on along the minus strand of CM057233.1, from coordinate 32,153,834 downwards.
TTGGTTAGTATGAAATTAGGGTTTTCTTAGATTTCCTATTGGTTAGGATAAGTTGGAATTTTAGTGCAATAATTATTAATTGAAGGAATTTAGTTAAATTAGAATTTTAATTTTGGTGTTAGATTTTAAAAGAATAAAAAAATGGTAGATGAGGCCTTAAAATAATGTTAGGATAAATTAGAAAGTGTTTATAAGGTTTCAAGGCTTTAAGTTACTTAAAATGGGCTTTTAGGCCTTTAGCATGTCTTTTAAATGATGGGGAAGCTATTATGTGGGCTAGGGTTTTTAAAGGAGAAGTAAATGAAAAAGAAAGGAATTAAGTGGGCTTTTAAGTGGGAGCCCACGAAATTATTAGATGGAAGGAGGTAAAGATGAAAGTTTAAGTTGGAAGGAGGGAAAATGAAAATTTGGAAAAGGTTATAAGGAGGGAAAAGACTTGGGCTTGAAGAATTGGGCTTAGGGTTTTAGTTAAAGAATTAGGGTTAGGTTAAATTAAGAAGGATTAGGAAGTGTTTTAAGGAAAGGAAGAGTGGCTAACGAAATTTTAAAGGGAGAGGCCAAGGTGATGTCGTTTGGCATAGGAAATAAGTGAGAAAGGAATAAAATTAGGTTATCTTGGGTGAGTCATCCGAAAGTTGCAAAGAGAGGAGAGTGTGAAGTGGATTTCGAAATTTCAAAGGAGGAAGAAGAGTGAAGAGTTCGACCATCAAAGAAGAAGAAGGGAGGTAGGGTTTCTAAAGAGGATTCAAGTGGATTAAGTAAGAAGAAAGGAAGAGAAAGGGGTTCTCCATCTTAGGAAGCAAGAGAAACTTGTGTGGGTTTCCTACAAGGTAAGAGCAAATTCGAAATTCTTGGTTTTATGTTAGGGATTTTACCTTTCTTGATTTATGTTGGTGATTAGAAGAGTGATTAGAAGGAGATGTTGTTGGAGGAGAAAGAAAAAAAATCAGATTTGTGTTAGGCTAGAGTTTCGAAAATTATGAATTTGATTTGGTAGGGTTTTGTTTTCATGTTTTAAATGGAAGAATGGGAGAGGTTTTAGAGAAAGAATGAGAAAGGAAGGAGTTTCCTATCATTAGAAAATAATAGGGTAATTGTCGTGGGTGTCCTAGAGGGAAGAAGATTTCAAAATTTAAATGGTTTTGTTGTAAGCTTGATAAATAATGGTGGTTTGAAAGGTATTGGTGAAGGAAAAAGAAAAGAAGAAGTAGTATAGTGGCTTAGTAAAAAAATCAGCATGGGTGTATGGCCCTAGGGAGTAAGAAATTTCAAAAATAATGAAGTAAATTGATAGGGGTTATGGTTAGTATAGCTTAGGAAAGGCTTAGGAATGGTTAGGTTAGATTAAAGTCAAGTTTATATAGTCTTGGAAAATTCCAGCATAGGTGCTTTTTGTTAATTAGTATTGTTATGCTTTGTTTAGGTCATTTAAGGCGCTTGGAGATTGAGGAGGGTCGAGATATTCAATTGGGTCAAGATATCCAAGTTCCGAATCAAAGAAGTCAAGGTGGGTAACTTTTTAATACTTGAGTAATAAGCTACCTAAAAATCTCTTAAATGTTTTCCTATGATTTTCAAAGTTTGAATGAAGTGGTGTTTGTGATAATTTAGAAATGGATTGTGTGCCTTGTTATGTAATTAAATTGTGTAACTAATTGTAAATTATTTGTCAAGATTATATGATTAATGACCATGTGTGGCGAATCTTTGTGAATAGTGTAAAGTATGGAAAATGTTTAGAAAACTGATAGAAAGCGAAAAAGATTTGAATATGTGATTTTGGATAAATGTCTAATGTGAATTGCATGATTAATTGGGTTTGTAGTGATCCCCTCTGTTAGCAAGTGCGCACTTGTCTGTTATAGCCTTCTCCCGGCTGCCCGCTAGTGGCATAGGAGCTCCGATTTCGGACTCCCCTCTGTTCACGGCTACACATGGTCGCTTGTCGAACATGTGTAGTACGTCCTGTTAGGATCACTCAAACCGTTTGTTATGTGATTATGTGTTGTAGTATGATATTTGTTGTTTCTGTAAATGTTTCATTTATTAGAAAATGAGATTCCTTTGACTTGAAAATTTTAATTGTTAATGAATGTTTTAGCTTGTGCTTGGATATTAAACTGTTACCCACGGAGCCGTCGTGCTCACCCCCCTTTTCTCCCCTCCACAGGTCTTGAGTGAGAAACCGGGTCATCGCATCGAGAGTGAAGCATTACTCCGATGCTTTTTGCTTTTGGAAATTATAATTTTAAAACAAAGCTTTGGCTAGCATTTTGGCTAATGAATGTAGTTGTAAACTTTCTTTTGAGCTTTTGTTGTATTCGGGCCAAAATGCCCTATAAAGCTTTGTAACAATTGTGTTTTTCATGTAATTATTAAGGTTTTGAAGTTCCAAATGTAATGTGTATTGTATAAGTTTTTTTATATATATATGGTTGTATGGTTGTATGTTTGATAATGTTAAAAGCAAACATGATGAGTTGGAAGTGAGGTAATGTTTAAGAGTTAGGTTGAAATGTTTGGGATGCCTACATTGTGATGTTGTTTTTGAGATTGGTATTGAGATATTTGTAGTTGGATGTTGTGAGAAATTGAAATGATAAAATGCTAGATACCTAAGAGTGAGTTGTTGCCATTTGGAGATTGATGTGGTATGGTTGTTGGATATGTATAAAAATTTGGAAGATAGAAGTGATTTTGTGTAGGTATGGAGTTTGGTTGAAAATTGAAGAGTTGACTAGTGCATTTTTAGGGGAGGTGCTGTCCATTTTTTTTTTAAATGGGCGGCCACCTTGCTTTGAGTTTTAGGGCATGTTAGAGTGATAATTTGAATAAGAGGTATTTCTTAAGGGTTGTAGAGCTAGTCAAGATCTTTAAAATTAAAATGGGTAAATTTTCGACTTCAAATGAAAGAGTTATGAACTTTTAAAATTTCCTGTTTACTATTCATTTGGTAAGGGTTACTATTCATTTGGTCATTCTTTAAGCAAGATTACTATTCATTTGGTTATTCTTTAGGTAAAATTTTGCAACAACTCATAACCTTCTTAATGAATGATTTTGTTTTTTGTTTTTTTACATCCCTTTAGGATGTTATAAAGTTACAATTATGATTCGAGGGGCACTAAATGTACGAAAGTTCGCTTCCGGATTAAAAAACGTTAAATTAGTAAAGTTGGTTTTAAGAAGACCTAATACTTTCTTTTCTTATTTTCCTTGATTCTTATCCATTTGACCTCCAATTTGCATGAAATTTGAAGTATTGATTAACTAGTAACATTTTCTATTCCTTTTTGGCTAAAATGAGAGTGTCGGGTCTTCGTTGGGCTTTAGGGCCGATGGGGGTCAGTTTTGGGAGAAAATTGCATTTTTGTGAGATATAAAGATCCGAATGAGGTGTTTTCTGTTTTCACTTGACCTAGAGGCATGGGATTTTGGCTTAGCTTAGGCATAGGAGAAATTATGGGCCCTAAGTAGATCAAATTTTATTGGAGGATGATTAGAGCAAATTTTATCAAGGTTTATTCGGAGGACGTACACTTAAGTTCAATTCGAGGATTCTTCACTGGTGAGGAATCCCTTCCTCGTGGGATGCGCATTCAAATGTCACGTAGGACGTCGGATACGTGTCGCACCAGGGAGGGGTTCCAACATATGGCAAGCCCCTTCATTTGTTGTTTTCCACTAAAACCCTCACCTTCTTCTTCCTCTCACTACCAAAAATTTACTTCTCCCTCATAACTCTATATTTTTGTCTAAATTATGTTCAATTGCCACACCAAAATCTTGATAAAAATCCTTGATAAAGATAGTTATAGAAGTAGAACATTGTTGTACTTGTTATTATCTTCTTCTCTCTTCCGAAACTTGTCTTACTCCCTCGTTGATCTTGCATGCATGTGAGGCAATGTTGGTTTGATACATTGAGGTGGAATTTTTGTTATACAAGTGAAATACTGATCTTTATGGCATGTGTTAGTAGAATTTTATCATGATTGAATTGGGATGGATTGAATGTAATGTTGATGATGAAGTTATGCTAGAAAATTATGGATGAATTGAATACCTTTCTGTTTGTTTTTGGATGCATGAAAATAATATTTTATAGGCTATTATATGGATGATTTTGGTTAGGATTTGAGGTATAATTGATGATGAATTTATGCCAGAGATAGGTGCTATTAAGGTGTTTTCAAATTTGAAAAAGTTAGGACTACATGTATAATGTCGTAAAACGATTGGTAATGAAACAAATGAGTAGATTTTTATGATATTTAATATAACCATTATGGAAGCTAGACCAATATGAAACAAAGTAGCTTTGTAGGATATGAATTCTGGAAAAAATCAAGTTTTACTGATGTTTTTAAGTATATGATTTTGAGAAGACTTGAGGGAAGAAGGACAGTGCACGATTATGGCCCTCATCTCGTGATTGTGGCCTCTTGTATTAGCTTCTGTCATAATTGTGGCAAGGTTCCCTACAATCATGGGCCTAGTTCTGGAATGTTAATTTTTGTTTTGTGTACATGTTAAACCAGTTGAGGAAAAGTTATTTTAAATTGGTGTATTTGTGTTGGATCCCGTTTTCGGAACCCAACTGCATAAACTTAACACTATCACACCTGCTCTGATACCATATCTATTGGATCCCGTTTCCGGAACCCAACTGCATAAACTTAACACTATCACACCTACTCTGATACCATATCTGTTGGATTCGAAACCCAACTGGTAAAACTTAACACTATCACTCTTAAAGCGGAACGAAAATCGAACTCCAAAGCGAATGCAACGAAACAAATGAGTCGAATCGAATACAAATGGAAATCGAATATGAATGCGAAACAAACGGATTAATATCATATACCAAATGAATTTAAATTGCAAATAGAAAGAAACTCGAAGTCAAAGCATACAAATGGTGGGTTTGAACTGAATTTCAAATTCCGACATCCGAAGCGTGAACATAAAAAACTTGTCTCGCTGGAAACCTTGGACTAACCAATCCGAAATCGGTATAATTTTTTTTTCTTTTTTTTCATTTCTTTCATCATTTAATCCATCTTATTCAAACTCAAACAAAAAAAATTTCCACTTTTGGAAATTTTTCCTCATACAAATCTCAAATCTAAATCACGATCTTCTTAATTATGCGATAACTCAATATCTTCATAACGAAACATATACTTATCCTTCTTCTCATTTCTTACCATATCAATTTCACACTCATGCCAATAAACCCATATATTTATAAACTAATACACTTATCCGTATGCTACCCTACAAAAATCGGGCAACATAACAGCTGTACAGGAACAAAACCCAAACGTGCACGGTGTAAAACTCACTTCGAAAATTTCCAACAATCACACATACATCAAAATTCACCGGACCCTCCGTCCGGGATCTCAGCATAAACGCAAACCTAGTTCTAAACCACTTCAAGTCATTTTTCAAATCCAATTCGTATTCATCACATTCAAAATCATATACAACTTCCATTTATACTCATATACAAATTCATATTTCCATCAAACCAAAACCAATCATTTTCATAAATCATCACAATTCATATCCCATCAATCCAACACATTCATCCATATCTATACATATATATCCCAATTACAATCATAATTCAATTCAATTTGTATACAATTCCAATATGTACCATCTATAGCCAAAACATTTCTAAGTCCATAAATCAAGTTCTTATACAATATCATAATCCAAAATACATCATGAACTAAATGATTACAATACTCTAATGGCATTCCAAGCCATATACCATTGCTAATAATATTAGCCCCGAGATTTTTTTTATTTATTTAATTAATTAAGCATGATTAGACTAATTAAGAAATTGAGTTAGCATGAATTAGCATATGACATCAAATGAGTTAGGTAATGAATAAATGTGATTAAATGAGTTAGATAGCAAGTATTAAATGTGTTAGTTGGTTTAAATGAATTAGAGGTAATTTAATGTGTTAAATGGGGCTTTGGGTCCAAATGAAATAAAAGAAAGAAGAGAGGATATATATATGAATTGGGCTTTAATGTAGTAGGGAAGTAAAAGAAGAAAAGAGGAGGAAATGAAGTGGACTTGGGCTTTGGGTTTGAGTAGGTTAAAGAAGATAAGAAGGAAGGAAGAAGGAAAGAAGAGGAATGAGATGGGCCTTAGGTTAATGGGCTTAAGTGAGTTAGGAGGAAGTATATAAGGAAGGAGTTAAATGAATTGGTGTAGGGAAAAGAAGGGATACGAAAATTTAGAGGGAGAAGAAGAGTTTCGGTGGTGGAGGAGAAAAGAAGAAGAAAGGAGAAAAGTTTGTGATTTTCCAAGAGTTTGGGTAAGATTTTGAAGAAAGTTCAAGAGTTAAAAGTGTGGAGGAAGGCTAGAGCTTCCTTTTGAACCAAGAAATCACTTGGTTAGCTAAAGATTCAAGGTAAGTTATGTTTTCAAGGTTAAGCTTTTGTTGGTTTTATGGTTTAGATAGCTTAGAAATGAAGTGGGTTTAGTGATTCTAGGGTTGATTTCATGATTAAGGTTCATTAGGTTTTCAATTTTAGAAACCCTAAATGATGTGAGGTTCTTTTCTTGCCATGAATGAAGGAGGACAAGAAAGAAGAGGACAACAAGAAGAGGAGCTTCCTTAGGCAAGTTTAAGTAAGGATATAAGGTGGGTTTCACTTTTATCTTTATGCTAGTAAGTGTTAAATGCTACTTTAACTAATGAATTAAATGATTTGTGATTATTTGAGATAAGCATTGATTGTGCTTTAGTTATGTATGTAAATGGTGTATGATTGCCATTAAATGAGCATTTTAATAGTATATGTCATTGCCTTGTTATTGCTTGAAATTGCCATGAATTGAATGAGCATGAATGAGAATCATGAAATCTGAGCTAAGCATGAAATATAGCATTTTTAAGAATCAGCTTTATGGATGCATGAAAATCCATTTTCAGAAAATCAGTCAGTGGACAAGACAAGTCCAGTTTTTATGCATGAATTTCAGTGTTATGTGGGTTAGTTAAGTCCACCAGCAGAGTCACGTGCACGTAGACCAGTAAAGCCTTCGCCCGGCTGCCCGACTGTGGCATAGGATGTTCCTTTTTGGACTCCTCAGCATATGACTACACTTGTGTAGCTCATCAGAAACCCGTGGACTTTTCAAACCATCAGCTATGTGATTATGTGTTAGCATATGTTAGCAAGAATGATGAATGCATGAATCATGAAATTTTTTTGTTAGCTTGATGAATTTGTGAAATGCAAGTTGCAAGATTTGTTAATAAGAATATTGCAAATAGTATGAGTAATGAATAGATTCAGCTTAGTAGTATAAATATAAACGTGTTACCCACGAGCGAAAGCTCACCCCCCACTTCCCGTCCCATCTCCAGGTGAAGATCTGGATCTCGAAGAATGAGCTCAAGGCATACTCCAAGATCTTAGTGTTTTGCCCATGTATTTCATGTTTTTGTAATGAATGCTTTAGGTTGCATTTTGAGAAAACAGATGTATTTTGATTTGAATTGTAATAGGCTTGAAATGCCTACTAAAACATTGTAAGAACATTGTTTTGATATAAATGAAATGCATGAATTATGATTTATCATGATCTCCCAAGGCCATTTACTATCATGTTTAAGCATAGTTTCCAAAGTTGTATGAAATTGCTTTGGAATTCATGTGAGTAGATGAATGATGTAAGTTTAAGTGAGATTATAGCATGTTGAGAGTGGAGTGGATGAGTTGAGAGGTTTAGAAGTGTTTATGGTGTTTGGAATAAACCAAGAGAGAGTGTAGAGGGTTAGGTTTTGAGTTCAGAATAGATATAAGTCGAGTTATTGGACCCATAAGTCGACTTGTGAAGCTTTTGAATAATAAGTCGACTTGTGAGTTAGATAAGTCGACTTGTTTGTCTCGATAAGTCGACTTATAGGTTATAAGTCGAGTTGTTTGTCTCGATAAGTCGACTTGTTGGTTATAAGTCGAGTTGTTTGTCTCGATAAGTCGACTTGTTTATCAGACAAGTCGACTTTCTCGCAGATCCATAGATAAGAGTGTTATTTTGGGGATTGTCGAGAGCAGTCAGGGTCCAGGCCTTAGTCAGTGTATGCTCACCACCAAAGTGAGTCAAATAGAGTGTGTCAAGTTAGGGTCTTAGCAAGGCAAGTGTCTCGGGAATGAGCTCCACCAAGGACCACCTCCCGGGACAGTTGGGTCTCGGATCCAACATTTATAGTAAGTTATATGCAGGTTGGGTAACGGGATCCAACAGTTGGGGTCCGGTCTCCGGGTCGGGGCCCGACAAATAATCATAAACCAAAATACACATAGTACAAATACATGCACAAATACTGATGTTTTGATGTCTTTCATCCGATCTCATGCTCGAATACCTAGAGATGGGGATGAAAGGGGGGGTGAGCTCGGAAGCTTATGGATAACATGTTTATGAATCAAAAGATAAGAAAAATGTTTTGAAACCTTATTTTAGTTGATCGAAAACATCGAAGTTCCATTTCCCAAAAACTTCTTAATTTCAAATCTTTCATAAAAATTTACAAATAGTTTTCCAAAATTACCGTAGTTAAAAAAATCCAAATTTCTCATTTGTCAAAATTCCAAACCATTGTACAATTTATAAATAGAGTCGAAACGCATGAAATGCATCACATATAAATGCAGCACATTCTACACAAAGCAAAATATATAACACAATCAAACGGTTTGGGTCAGTCCAAAAACAGGATGTACTGCACATTTCCGCAAAGTGGACCTGCACAGCCGTAAACACATGGGGAGTCCATGAGGAGCTCCATGGTCACTAGCGGGCAGGGGGGTGAAGCATTTAAATACATGAGAACAGTGCACTGATTCTATTTGGGGGACCTAACCAAACCCATATAACACATATTCATGCTTGAAAAATGAATTGCCAGAAGGCATAATTCAAAATTGAACTTTTCATGTCATCTCAAATTCTATGCAATATCGATCAATCACAATATCACACAACTTACAAACAAACGCTCATATAATAATTCTCAATTTTTCTCAAACAAGGAATACACACTTTATAACCTTTCAAAAACATTCAAACATCATATCACACTAATTCACATAGTCAACTTATCAATCAATTTAACACAATGAACTCAATGAGTATTTCATCTTTATCAATTTACTCAAAAATCCATTGAATAAACAATTCAAGTCGTTTATGGAAAATTGTTTGAACCATTATAGAATTTTTCGTAAATCATTTGGAAACAATGACTTTAACAATTTATAAATAATTTCAAAAGCAATTGGTTCAATCATTTGTAAAACAATAGCTTATAAAACCAACACTTATGATTAGCTCATAATTTGAAAAATAAACACATTACCCACCTCTTATCCATGCTTGGAGCTTGTTCCAATCCTCAAGTCTCCTAAGCCTCTCTTCAATTTTTCTCATTCAAGACAAAAGCCCTTAACCTTCTCCATTTTCGAAATTCTCCTTGCTTGGAAGGAAGCTCTTAACTTCTTCCATCCTTTCCTTCATAAATCAACGAAAAACCAAGCTTGAATCCCTCTAAAATTCGAAACCCTAGCCATTCTTCTTCTTCCTCCACCGAAAATCCCTCCTTTCTCTCTTCTTTCTTTCCTTTCTCTTGTTCTTCTCTCTAATTTTCGGGCTCTTCCCTTCACAAACGACAACTCCTCTCTTATATAGTGCCATGTCATTAAAATGGTGACCAATGACCATAATGCCCCTCCATGTTCGGCTAAAACTCTAACTCTTTAAGTGATGTTCCATATTTGCCCCTAAACTTTACTTTTAAATCATGCTACTTTAGGACATGTTTTGCACTATCAATTCGAAGGAATTTATCTAAACTTCCTTATAGATAATTGTTCATCATTGTCTTAATTTCATAATGCCTAAAAAATCATTCAATTTGGAGCACTACATCAAAAGTTATAGTCCAAACATGTCGGACATATCATTCTACTAACACATCTTCTAGCAATTCACTTCCTTCCAAAACTTGACATTCTTAAAGGCTAAATTGAAACTTGATTTCTTCATAACAATTGTATCACTATTTCTCTATTTTAATCCAAATCAAAAATCACACCATTTCGATAACTAGAGCAAAATTTATGGCCAAAATACGTTTATATGCTCCTAATCCAAGACTGAACACTAATCCAAATTTCAATTCATAAATTGGAGGTATTAAGGGCTAAATTGAAATTTAATCACTTCAATCGGATCTCCACAGATCCCAAATTTCGCAAAGTACTGAACTATGTTCAAAAATTTCCCGTCTCACTTTGATTGACACAAACTTCCTCAATTAAGACTTTAAAATTCACAAATTTCACATAAAATGAAATTCATTGTCTTAAGAATCCTACGCTTCAAAAATCAAGTCATTCGGATGTCGGACGGAAAAGATATAAGCAAAAGATTTGACAAGGTCGGATGAGGAAGGAAAATAGCAAGATCAGAATGAAACAAATCATTCCGATAATCATAAGATTCAATCAAACTCTTTCAATTCAACTCCAATTGATACAAATTTTCATGGGGAGAAGGATACATGTCTTAGGAATTCCGTACTTCAAGAATCACTTCAATCCGAGGTCGGATGAGTGAGTTATGCCCAAAAGAATAAACCATGTTTAAACCCGGAATTGATTTGAACCTCTCTTGGCGCGATCGCCATAACTTTCAATATAAAAGTCTGATTGCTTTTGTTCTTAGACCATTTGAAAGTAGACTGCTAGATATACAACTATTATGAAGACCACAAAGTCTGATTCGGACTCTAACAATGTCAAAAATCTCCATTTTCACAAGCTGGCCCGTGAATGTCCGTTTAATGGACATTGTCGTGCCAAAGTGTACCAATTCATCCAAGAAAGTCTGTTAAACGGACATCCATGTCCGTCTAACGGACATAGGCACAGCAAAGGGTCCTTTTGACCCGTAAAGGTCCGTTTAACGGACTTCCATATCCGTTTAACGGACGTGGGTTACGGATGTGGGTTTTCCAAAACCCCTTCAAACCTTTTTCCAATGCTTCCTACTCCCAAACACACATCATATACAATCAATATCTTCTTAAATTCAACTCTTCAGTACAAATTCATTTCATAACAATTCAAACACCATATATATTTCATCAAACTCTCAATTCTTGATCCATTTGGTCCATCCAATTCACAAATTCTCATCAAATCCCATAACTATCACATACACAACTCCTATGAAACATCATAAATTATATCGATCATATCTCTTAACTCCAATTTCGAAAACTTGCATACTTGGTGTCGTTAGAAAGATTGAAGAACAAGCTACAACTTCGAAGAAGGCAACTTTGGCCAATTTTATTTCAATTATTTTCGAATTTCCCCTAAATCAGCATACACATTTTTCTCCTCATGCAAAAACTTAACATTCATGGCAACTTCACTTCTTCTATTTCAACCTCATTCAAACAATTCAATTTGCCATTGGAACTTATCCTACACTCAACCTCAATGCATATGATTTCTTACATTCAACAACATCATGTCATTTACCAAATTCCTCTCTTGCTTTTGCATAATATCACACATATATAACCATAGTTCATACTTAAGGTTTCTCTACTCATCATCCTTATATAAACCCATATCTCATTAAGGCACAAATAACATCTATAACATAATTTACATTCCTATATCATAATCATCTATAACACAAATCACATTCAAAACACTCATTTGATTTCATTTTTTATTTCTAAATTTTCACTCAAAGATCGGGGTCCAACATTTCTCCCCCTCTTAAAAGAATTTTGTCCTCGAAATTCATACTTAAGCAAAGTCCAAGCAATACCATTTCTTTACTCATGTCTTCCAAATAATCCTAGTCATTCACATATTCAAATTTTTCACCACACATAATCGTAATGTTTTTCACCTCTTATCTCAAATACCATCCATATCATATCCAAACACCAATATTTCTTATCACATTTTTCACAAGTACATATATTTAACTCATCTTTCAAATCTTCCTTATTTCCTTCACAAATGCATATATTGCTCTCACAAACGCATATTCAAAGTCAAACAACCCAATTCATCATGAAATTCTAATCTCATTTTCATTTTCACAAACCTAAAATCAAACACAATTCTTATCACCTAAATCGAACAATCATCTTGGTTCTTCAAATAATTCATGCAAATCTCATTCACAGCAAAAAAAATCACATTTTCACTAATTCCATTCTATCATAAACGTTTATCAATCCTATATGCCCAGTTAAGACCATAATACTGGGCTCTAATACCATATATGTTAGATCCCGTTTCTGGAACCCAACTGCATAAACTTAACACTATCACACCTGCTCTGATACCATATCTATTGGATGCCATTTTCGGATCCCATCTGCATAAATTTAACACTATCACACCTGCTCTGATACCATATCTGTTGGATCCGAAACCCAACTGGTAAAACTTAACACTATCACTCTTGAAGCGGAACGAAAATCGAACTCCAAAGCGAATGCAACAAAACAAATGAGTCGAATCGAATACAAATGGAAATCGAATACGAATGCGAAATAAACGGATCAATATCAGATACCAAATGAATTTAAATTGAAAATAGAAAGTAACTTGAAGTCAAAGCATACAAACGGTGGGTTCGAACTGAATTTCAAATTCAGACATCCGAAGCGTGAACATAGAAAACTTGTCGCGTTGGAAACCTTGGACTAACCAATCCAAAATCGGTATAATTTTTATTTTCTTTTTATTCATTTCTTTCATCACTTAATCCATCTTATTCAAAGTCAAACAAAAAAAATTTCCACTTTTGGAAATTTTTCCTCATACAAATCTCAAATCTTAATCACGATCTTCTTAATTATGCGATAACTCAATATCTTCATAACGAAACATATACTTATCCTTCTTCTCATTTCTTACCATAACAATTTCACACTCATGCCAATAAACCCATACATTTATACACTAATACACTTATCCGTATGCTACCCTACAAAAATTGGGCAGCATAACGGATGCACATGAAAAAAACCCAAACGTGCACGGTGTAAAACTCACTTCGAAAATTTCCAACAATCACACATACATCAAAATTCATCGGACCTTCCATCCAGGATCTCAGCATAAACACAAACCTAGTTCTAAACCACTTCAAGTCATTTTTCATATCCAATTCGTATTCATCACATTCAAAATCATATACAACTTCCATTTATACTCATATACAAATTCATATTTCCATCACACCAAAACCAATCGTTTTCATAAATCATCACAATTCATATCCCATCAATCCAACACATTCATCCATATCTATACATATATATCCCAATTACAATCATAATTAAATTCAATTTGTATACAATTCCAATATGTACCATCTATAGCCAAAACATTTCTAATTCCATAAATCAAGTTCTTATACAATATCATAATCCAAAATACATCATGAACTAAATGATTACAATACTCTAATGGAATTCCAAGCCATATACCATTGCTAATAATCATAAACCAAAATACACATAGTACAAGAACATGCACAAATACTGATGTTTTGACGTCTTTCATCCGATCTCCTGCTCGAATACCTGGAGATGGGCATGAAAGGGGGGTGAGCTCGGAAGCTCGTGGATAACATGTTTATGAATCAAAAGATAAGAAAAACGTTTTCAAACCTTATTTTAGCTGATCGAAAACATCGAAGATTCATTTCCCAAAAACTTCTTAATTTCAAATCTTTCATAAACATTTACAAACAGTTTTCCAAAATTAGCATACTTAAAAAAATCCAAATTTCTCATTTGTCGAAATTCCAAACCATTGTACAATTTATAAATAAAGTCGAAACGCATGAAATGCATCACATATAAATGCAGCACATTCTACACAAAGCAAAACATATAACACAATCAAACGGTTTGGGTTGGTCCAAAAACAGGACGTACTGCACATTCCCGCAAAGCGGTCCTATGCAACCGTAAACATATGAGGAGTCCGTGAGGAGCTCCATGGCCACTAACGGGCAGGCAGGTGAAGCCTTTAAACAAATGAGACCAGTGCACAGATTCTATTTGGGGGACCTAACCAAACCCATATAACACATATTCATGCTTGAAAAATGAATTGCCCGAAGGCATATTTCAAAATTGAACTTTTCATGTCATCTCAAATTCTATGCAATATCGATCAATCACAATATAACACAACTTACAAACAAACGCTCATATAATAATTCTCAATTTTTCCCAAACAAGGAATGCACACTTTATAACCTTTCAAAAACATTCAAACATCATATCACACTAATTCACATAGTCAACTTATCAATCAATTTAACACAATGAACTCAATGAGTATTTCATCTTTATCAATTTACTCAAAAATCTATTAAATAAACAATTCAAGTCGTTTATGGAAAATTGTTCGAACCATTGTAGAATTTTTCGTCAATCATTTGTAAAACAATAGCTTATAAAACCAAAACTTATGATTAGCTCATAATTTGAAAAATAAACACATTACCCACCTCTTATCCATGCTTGGAGCTTGTTCCAATCCTCAAGTCTCCTAAGCCTCTCCTCAATTTTTCTCATTCAAGACAAAAGCCCTTAACCTTCTCCATTTTTGAAATTCTCCTTGCTTGGAAGGAAGCTCTTGACTTTTTCTATCCTTTCCTTCATAAATCAACGAAAAACCAAGCTTGAATCCCTCTAAAATCTGAAACCTTAGCCATTCTCCTTCTTCCTCCACCGAAAATCCCTCCTTTCTCTCTTCTTTCTTTCCTTTCTCTTGTTCTTCTCTCTAATTTTCGGGCTCTTCCCTTCACAAACGACAACTCCTCTCTTATATAGTGCCATGTCATTAAAATGGTGACCAATGACCATAATGCCCCTCCATGATAGGCTAAAACTCTAACTCTTTAAGTGATCTTCCATATTTGCCCCTGAACTTTACTTTTAAATCATGTTACTTTAGGACATGTTTTGCACTATCAATTTGAAGGAATTTATCTAAACTTCCTTCTAGATTTAATTTTCATCATTTTCTTAATTTCATAATGCCTCAAAAATCATTCAATTTGGAGCACTACATCAAAAGTTATAGTCCAAACATGTCGGACATATCATTCTACTAACACATCTTATAGCAATTCACTTCCTTCCAAAACTTGACATTCTTAAAGGCTAAATTGAAACTTGATTTCTTCATAACAATTGTATCCCTATTTCTCTATTTTAATCCAAATTAAGAATCACACTATTTTGATAACTAGAGCAAAATTTATTGCCAAAATACGTTTATATGCTCCTAATCCAAGACTAAACACTAATCCAAATTTCAATTCATAAATTGGAGGTCTTAGGGGCTAAATTGAAATTTAATTTCTTCACATGATTTGTATCCCCATGTATTAAATGTTATTTTGCCTCAAGAATCACTTCAATCGGATCTCCACAGATCCCAAATTTCGCAAAGTACTGAACTATGTTCAAAACTTTCCCGTCTCACTTTGATTTACACAAACTTCCTCAATTAAGACTCTAAAATTCACAAATTTCACATAAAATGAAATTCATTGTCTTAAGAATCCAACACTTCAAAAATCAAGTCATTCGGATGTCGGATGGAAAAGATATAAGTAAAAGATTTGACAAGGTCCGATAAGGAAGGAAAATAGCAAGATCAGAATGAAACAAATCATTCCGATAATCGTAAGATTCAATCAAACTCTTTCAATTCAACTCCAATTGATACAAATTTTCATGGGGAGAAGGATACATGTCATAGGAATTCCGTACTTTAAGAATCACTTCAATCCGAGGTCGGATGAGTGAGTTATGCCCTAAAGAATAAACCATGTTTAAACCCAGAATCGATTTGAACCTCTCTTGGTGCGATCGCCATAACTTTCAATCTAAAAGTCGGATTGCTTGCATTATTGGACCATTTGAAAGTAGACTTCTAGATATACAACTCTTATGAAGACCACCAAGTCTGATTCGGCCTCTAACAATGTTAAAAATCTCCATTGTCACAAGCTGACCCGTGAATGTCCGTTTAACGGACATTGTCGGGCCAAAGTGTACCAATTCATTCGAGAAAGTCCGTTAAACGGACATCCATGTCCGTTTGACGGACATAGGCACAGCAAAGGGTCCTTTTGACCCGTAAAGGTCCGTTTAATGGACTTCCATGTCCGTTTAACAGACATGGGTTTTCCAAAACCCCTTCAAACCTTTTTCCAATGCTTCCTACTCCCAAACACACATCATATACAATCAATATCTTCTTAAATTCGACTCTTCTAGTACAATTTCATTTCATAAAAATTCAAACACCATATATATTTCATCAAACTCTCAATTCTTGATCCATTTGGTTCATCCAATTCACAAATTCTCATCAATTCCCATAACTATCACATACACAACTCCTATGAAACATCATAACTTATATCAATCATATCTCTTAACTCCAATTTCAAAAACTTGCATACTTGGTGTCGTTAGAAAGATAGAAGAACAAGCTACAACTTCGAAGAAGGCAACTTTTGCCAATTTTATTTCAATTATTTCCGAATTTCCCCTAAATCAGCATACACATTTTTCTCCTCGTGCAAAAACTTAACATTCATGGCAACTTCACTTCTTCTATTTCAACCTCATTCAAACAATTCAATTTGCCATTGGAACTTATCCTACACTCAACCTCAATGCATATGATTTCTTACATTCAATAACATCATGTCATTTACCAAATTCCTCTCTTGCTTTTGCATAATATCACACATATATAACCATATTTCATACTTAAGGTTTCTCTACTCATCATCCTTATATAAACCCATATCCCATTAAGGCATAAATAACATCTATAACATAATATACATTCCTATATCATAATCATCTATAACACAAATCACATTCAAAACACTCATTTGATTTCATTTATTATTTCTAAATTTTCATTCAAAGATCGTGTTCGAACAATTTGGACTTGATTAAGGCTTGGAATGAACCTAGATTGTTACTTGATTAAATGGTTAAGAGTTTGATAAGTTTAGGTTGTCAATTAAAGTTGTAACTTAAAGAATGGACTATTTGAAATCTATTTATCCAAATCTGGGCATTATGAGTTGTCAAGGGAATAAAGGTGTTCTTATGAATGCAAACACGATTTAAGGATGTAAATAATGTATTTTAGGCATGAATGAATGAGCATTGAAGGACTCAGGTAATTATGTATGTATATTGTTAGAAAATTTTTGTGAATGTATGATTTATGAATTTGGAGTAAATCAAGCTTATTTAAGGTATAAACATGATTGCAACCTAGTTGTATACAACCTATAATGTTTAAATGATTAAGATTTTTGTATAAGGATACATACTCAGAAAGTCAATTAAGTATGCATTGAAATATGACACATATACATGTGCATGATTATATATTCATATGATTAAACAAATTAGAAATTGGGAACTATATGTGTATTACATGATGATAGACATGTAAGGTAAATGTCAACATCCAGACATTGCCATAACATCGAGGAAATAGTTTTTCTAGATCATACTATGAGTTAACTTAGATGTGTAAACTTAAGTTTATGTGCTTCTATATGAATTGAATGTTTAGTCTAAAATGTGTGTACAATTGATTGATAAATGCCAGACTTAGATCTAAGGAGCTTATTATATGTCTTGAGTATATTGAAATGAAAGTATGGAAAATGAATGATGCATCTTATTACATTGAAATGCATGATTAGATAAAGGAATTGTGAAAAAGGAGCCTCAAACTCAGATAATATGGACTTAGTATCCATAATGGATACGAAAGAAATGAGTTCGATATCAACAACAAATACGGGATAGTAAATTGGGTTGATAGGCAGTTGGTCATAAGAAAACAAAAATGAGAATGGAAACACTTGTGCATTTGTATATACGTCACTACATGTGCCATATGAATGAATTGAAAAGAATTATTGAATTGTTTGATTTACTGAAATACTGTTGAAGTAAATGAGGTTATGTTGTGATATGCAATGCCAGCTTACATGATGAACTTGTTGATGTCTAATAAAATGTGATGTGATATTCAATACTGGATTATTTGATTTACTTATTTTTTGTTCTGACTTGAGTGAATACATCGATGATTGTTTGCTCACTAAGTTCACAAACTCATCAAAATTGTAATGTTGTTTTCTAGGTTTAAGGGAGTTTTAGCTATTAAGGTTATATATTAGAAGTCTAGTACTTACATTTTAGGGATAAGAATGACTCAAAGGTCTGATTAGCTGAATCTGACGAGTCTAGTTAGATTTTTGTGTATTAAGATCCCATTTCATGTTTTATTCTCAGTACTAAGATTGAACTCAAAACAAAATGTTGTGTAATGTAACTATGAATTTTTTGAATTTATGATGACATATGACTTTTATGTTTGTGAATGAAATGGGAAGAAATTTTGTTTTTAGAATGCTTATGATATGTTGATGCCTTAAATGAGTTGGTTTGATTATCCTAATATACCATTTTCATAGAGTATGTTATCGAATATCTTCTAATATGTTTGGGATTATGCTCTGTAGGAATGGTATGTTACATCTATATGATAAGTAATGCTAAGAAAAATAATGGTTTCAGATAAAAAACTTGCTTTAAAGCTTCAATAAGGATGCTTGAAGAACCTTGATGTGTTTAGGTTAGGTTTTAATTATAACTTTTGCTTAATATAGAAAGAAATGAATAGAATGATATATAGTAATGAATATATATATCCCCATATCCTACTCAAAACAACATTCTATCGATTATGGATTCTAATATCCCTTAACCTAAAAATTAGGATTGGTATGAATGGAACTGATAGGTGATATACAAATGAATAATATAAGTAGTAAAAACTTGATAAATCCTCTAGCAAGGCTATACATTTCTAAACAAGTTTTATATATAATAAAACTTCCAATATCTGCAAATATACTGATTATAAACTTGTAGTATCTAAAGGTATCCATCCTACGAGGAACTAGATAAAACTAAATTAACCTAACTTTGTCTAAGGTAATAAAATATGATTAGAGTGAAATGATAAAAGAAAATTAAGACAATTAAATAAAATCGATCAAATAATAAATATCAAGTGAGCACCAAAATTATTTAAGGATGAATGCATAGGATTTATTCTTTCATTATTTAATTTCCTTACAATTATTGATCCATTTATGTGTAGATCCTAGATTTTCTAAAAGGTTGATTACTCTCTCTTGTAAGACCTAACCAATTAACCCTAATTTATTATCCCTAATTGAATACGAGAATTCTAGATTTTGCAACCACTTGATTTACAAAACTTTCCTAATGTTTCAACTAGATTTAAAGCTATCTATTAGACAATCAAGTTCTCATATAAGATCTCTCTTTGAATGATAGTTTATCTATTAATTAAATAACATATTAAAGTACCAACTCTTGTTGCATGAATGAATCATAGTTGATTGCCCTCTTGATTTTTTGTCAAAGTAAATGCATGTACAATGAACACAGCACTAAAATATTATATTGAATCTACAAAGATAAAAGTCACAAAATAACTATGAATAAACCCTAATCTAAAAATTAGAACATCATGAAATTAATAGACATTTGGAAATTCATGTATGATGAAAATAACAAAATTGAAAGAAAAAAACTATATTCTGAGCTTGATTTGGAAAACTAAAAATTTGGATGTTTTTCTCAATCTTCCTTATTTGATCCACTTTTTCCAAATGGTGGCTATATTTTTTAGGCTTCTTAATGTTTTTAAATGGTCGTTGGGGTGTAACTAGGGTTTTCACGCTTTAACTGGTTTCAAAAATGTGCCCAAACCCTAAAACAGAATGAAAAAGTCACACTTGCAAAGCATCTGTCATAATAGTGAAATTGGAGTCACAATCATGATTCTATAAAATTGCTCTTTATCATGACCATGACAATGGATTCACAATCATGAATCTAGGTAATTCTCTTCTATCACGATCATGTCACGATTATGCCTTTGCCTATATATCTCCATACACGTCTAATTCTCTTATTATTTACTTATCTGATTTCTAACACTAATGAACACATCAAAAAGCTCAAGAAACATATAATTAAGATTGCAAACATGCTCAAAACCACAAAACACTTAGAATATAAATAAACACTCACATTAACATAATTCTAATCCTATATATGCAACAATCATCTAATAAACACTTATAAACACACTTAAACACCTATCAAAACAAAGTGTGAAATAAACCTATCACTTAGGGCTGAACTATTCCTTAACTGTTTATATTAGGTTTTATGTTTTAAGCATAAAGAATGCCTAAGAAATTTTTTATTATTTTTTATTCTTTGTTCATTTCGAGAAAACACAGTAATAGTCTCAAATGACCTAAAAATTCATGTTCTCATAATTAAATTATAGGACTTGAATCTTAATGACTTATTATACTAAAGAAAATTTTTATGGTCTATATTTCACCACAATCTTAATCCTAACATTTGAATACTTAAATTCATGAACTATTAGATCCTCTAACAAAAAGCATAAGTTCTTCCTAAGACTAAACATTAAGATCTATAAATTCATTAATTTATAGACTTATCATGAAATGCTTAAGAGTAAATCCTTCTACATATTTTTCACTCTAAATTTCCTAGAAAACATAATTCTTGAAAGCCCAATTATTTAATAACTAAAAAGGAAAAATAAAATATATTCAACAATGTATAGCATTCATACCAAAGATTTTGTAAGAAATCTCATGACCTACAATATGAGCGACTAAAAAATATTCTAAAGTTATTCTAATTAAAATATTTTAGATTTAGAGAAAATCTAGTAAGTTGTTCTATAATAGTGTTTCTTAATTAGGGAATAAACATTTTATATAATTTAGAATATGTTTTATTGTATCACAAATTTTCAAAGAATTGGAAACGATTATAAGGAAATAGTATGACTATATGTCAGCCATATTTCACTCAAAAATTTTTGAGATAAAGACAATGTCTAAAATATAGGCTAAAGGGATGCCTTATAGTGGAGTGAAAAGATTTCAAGAGATACATGTATCTCACCCTAAATACCTCTTGAAGATGTTAAAAAAATTACAAAGCCTAAGACACTAACTCATCAAATTATGTATCAATTTCTAAAAAAAAAGATACATTACCTATATCCTAGAACATGTCTTATTGATGAAGTTAAAGGCCTCACCCTTTTTAATGAACTAAAAAACCTAATTTTCATAGTTAGTTTTCATATTAGTTCATGTTAAGGTTTAGGGAATAAGAGTCAACTTTCTTTTCTGTCCATTTCTACTACTTTCTAATGTCCATTGCCCTATACGACTAATATTCTAAACTTGGTCAAAGGAAAGGGATACCTTGAAATGTATTTAATTATAACATTTGATTTGTTTTATTTTCAAATTTAAATATTTAAAATTAAATGTTATTATAATATTATTTTAATAATTATGTCAATTAATTTATAGGAGGCATGTTAGTTTACTATTTGATTCAATTTGTGGATACATTAGACACTAAATTCATAATTGATTAATCCTTGTGATCTATGAAACAAGTAGAGTTTAGATAATTTTTACCTAAAAGTTCTTAGATCCTTTGGAGAATAAACAACTTAATTAAATGTAACCACTTATGTCTATATTATTCTTTTATTGATCTTTCCGGTACTTTAAGTGGCTACTTAATTAAATATTTAGTTTTAAGAAAGGTTTATTTAGTAGAAAAGATTAATTAGGTTTCATCTTATCTATT
Organism: Erythroxylum novogranatense; assembly: GCA_029891385.1. Taxonomy (NCBI): domain Eukaryota; kingdom Viridiplantae; phylum Streptophyta; class Magnoliopsida; order Malpighiales; family Erythroxylaceae; genus Erythroxylum; species Erythroxylum novogranatense. Next base: position 32,131,920 of record CM057233.1, on the reverse strand, counting down.
TAACTATATTTAGGGAGAGATTGGAATTAATTCTTTCAATGAATATTCAAAGTATAAATACTTTATTCATAAATTAGTGATTTATAAACAATTTTAATATAGAGGTGAACTATTGTATTCTTATTTAATCTACTTTTTATCTTGACTATATTTTTGTAAATGTTCCACCATAATCAAAATATCCATCTTTGTTCCTTTTCCTACCAAAAAAATAGTGTTAGGCACCATTTTCGGAACCCAACTCTTGCGAAATCATGAAATGTGAGCGTAAACCCATAGGGTTATTTCCATGAACCCTGATTAGGCATCATCCCTTAAGAGTGACGTACCCCATGACAATCAAACATTAAAATGAACTTATTACTCCAACTCAACCGTATAACGAGGAAGTCAATATGAACATACACAACCAAACTACTTCAATCTATCATTTCATTTCTAAAGCAACAGAGTTTGAAAAACTTTATTTACATATCAAAAGCCACACCATCGATTTAAAAAGAACAAACAACAAATTTGCAGAAGTTCTCTTAGGCTCTTGATCACTTAACTTCTTAACTATCACCTGAAGAGGGGATAGAGAGAAGGGGAGTTTGACAGCTCGTGGGTAACAGTTTATAACAGAAAAATAAGCAAAAACTATTTAAAACGTTCACTTGTCATAGAAAAATTTCATATGGTTCTTAAAACACATGTTTCTTAGGCTTTCAGCCAAAATTCACAAGTTGCAAAAACATGAATGCATCACTCTTGCCATGAGCACATAAGCATATCAAATGATTTGAGTAAGTCCAAAAACATGATGCACTACACATTTTCAATATAATGGTGCTGCGTAGTCGTGAATTCTTGAGGGAGTCCTTGAGGAAACTCCATACCATTAGCGGGCAAGTAGGAGAAGCCTACACTTGGGTCAACGTGCACGTGATGGTTCTTGAGGGACAATCACTAACCCACATAACACATAGATTTCAAAATCTTGTAAGCTTGATTCCTAAAATGGCACATTCTCTTAAAAACTTGCTTTTCACATGCTTGTTATACCTTAAAAATCATTTCCAAAAGTATGTTTTCATAATCATGCATCATTTCAAAGAAAAATTTTAAAAATAAATTTTCATAAATCATCACACAATTCATATAACAAACATATAGCAATAAATGCAACAATTATGATGCAATTGGAAACATTAAACTTTTTTTATTTAAAGAAAACATTAGTAGCTTATTTACTCTATTATAAACATGTACCCACCTTGATTTCCTTGATTATGGACTTGCTAAAAAAACCTCTTCTCTTGTTCCTCTTGCCTCTTTTGATCCCTTTATATAATAAAAAAAATCTCACTCAATAGGGTTTTCAATTGAAAAATTCCCCAAAGAACAATCACTAAAATTGGTTCTAGAATTCTTAAACCCAATCCTTTTCTAAACTCCATGAACTAAAATCCTTCCAAAAATCCAAAAGATTTAAAATGATCTTACCTTCATTATTCACCAAATGAAGGGATCTTCAGCTCAAAGGGAAACCCTTCTCTTCCTCTTCCTTTTTCCTTTCTTGAACAACTCCAAAATCTCTTTTGAAGACCAAGAAAAGATGGAACCCTAGCTCAACTCTCTTCTTTCCTCTCAACCAACGAAACCTCTCTTCTTCCTCTCTTTGGTTTTGTTATTTCACTTCTTCCTTTCCCATTTTCGTTTTCCCCTTCTTAAGGAAGGAAAAAACACTTCTTTCTTCCCATTTTATCCTTAATGATTGATAAAAGTCCACCTTGCCCTTTGCTTAATGCCTTATGTCTTTTATATTTAAGTGTCTTGTCAAAAGCACTTTTGAATATTCTAACATAAACCTTTCTTCTAAAAAAGTGTTCTCCCCTGTCTTAAGTTTCCAATGACACCAAAATCAATCCATTTGGTTCAGAAATCTAAAAGTTAAGGGCCAAACATTTCAGACTGTTGCTAGATTGAAATAGTACAATATACGCAACTTCCATCCAGAAACTGAAAGTCCTAGAGACTGAATTAGATTTCAACTTCTTCATACCATTTGTAGCTCCATGTCTATAGTTTATCTTGAAATAAGAACCATCACATTTGGAATCCTATAGATCCATATATATTCAAAATAGTAAAGCATGTTAAGTAAAATATCCAATTCCCACTCTTCCTACTAATACCCCTACTTTGATTCAATCCCTCTTTTTCAAATAAAAACCAAAAGCTATAAACTTTCATGGAGATGTAAAAAAAGTGTTAGGAATCTAAAGGTTTAAGAATCACTTCATTTGGAGGTCAGATAACAAAATTAGGATCGAACGAATCAAACAAGATTTGATTCTCACTGATATTGAACTTGTCTCTGGAAAAATGGCATAACTTTCACTAGAGATGTTGAATTTAGATCACCTTAGATCGATTTCAAATAGTAATTTGAGATCTACAACTTTCATGAAGAACCAAAAGACAAATTCTATCTTCTAAAGGGTCAAAAATGGAACAAAAGATAGGTACAAACAAAGTCAAATGAAAAAGCAAACGAATAGAAAAAAGATAGAAGAAGTGGGAAAATTATTATAACTTTCTCTACAGATATCTAATTAAGGTTTTATTTATATGGTTCAAAAGAGAACTTGAAGATCTACAACTTTTATGAAGACATAAAAGACATATTTTATCTTCTGAAGGGTCAAAAATGGAATAGAAGATAGGTACAGACAAAGCAAAATGAAAAGCAAACAAATGGAAAAAGATAGAAAAATTGGGAAAATTGCTATAACTTTCACTACAAACATCAGATTAAGGTTTCCTTTATATGGTTAGAAAGATAAATTTAATATCTACAACTTCCATGAAGACATAGAAGATAGATTATATTTTTTAAAGGGTAAAAAAAAGGAACAGAGCCAAATAAAAAAGTAGATAAATGGAAAAAGACAGAAGAAGTCAAAAAATTAATATAACTTTCCCTATAGATATCAGATTAAGGTTTTTCTTATATGGTTCAAAGGAATTCAAGAGATATAACTTTCATGAAGACCTCAAAGACAAATTCTATCTTTTGAGGGGTCAAAAATGGAATAGAAGATAGGTACAGATGAAGCCAAATGAAAAAGCAAACGAATGGAAAAAGATAGAAGAAGTCAAAAAATTGATATAACTTTCCCTAAAGATATCGGATTAAGATGTTCTTTATATGGTTCGAAAGAGGAATTCAAGATATACAATTTTTATGAAGACCTCAATGACAAATTCTATCTTCTGAAGGGTCAAAATGGAACAGAAGATAGGCCAGGTGAAAAAAAACCAGAAGAAGCAAAATATAAAAGAAGATGACATCATCACAGAAGAAAACAAAAAGGCAGAAGAAGCAAAACATAGAAAAAGATGACATTATCACTATAGAAGCAAAACACATTAAAAAGCAAAACATAGAAGAAGTTGACGTTATCACAGAAGAAACACATAAGAAGATGACGACATCGTAAAAGAAGCAAAAAGGCAGAAGAAGCAAAACACAGAAGAAGTAAAACACAAAAGAAGATGACATCATATAAGAAACACGGAAGAAGATGACATCATCATAAAAGAAGCAAAAAGCAGAAGAAGAAAAATACAAAAGAAGAAAAAAGCAAAAGAAACAAATAGTAAAAGAAACAAAATACAGAAGAAGCGAAATATAGAAGAAGCAAAAGGACATAAGATATATCTTCCATTATAAGGACTATAACTTTCAGCATAGAAATCCAAAAATTTGATACTATATATCGTTGGAAAGCTAAAAGAAAAAAACCTACAACTTTTGAGAAGACAACTTTCTCTTATATAGCCTAGATTGATCCAAAATTGCCCTCAAATTTAGAACAAGAATTTACATTCATCCAATGTACTGCACCTAGTTCTCTACTTCATGACAAATTTTGAGATTCTTAAAGATAGAATTTAAATTCGATGTCTTGATAAGAAATGTATCCATATGTTTTTAGTTTAATCCAATGTAGCCATATGTTTCTAGTTTAATCTAAATCAATAATCATCTCGTTTGGATAACTACAGAAAAAGTTGTGGCTAAAAGACTAAAGCATACTCCATAAATATTTTCCAGATCAACCATCCATTTTGTTTCACAATCTTTCCTCAACACAAATCATACTAAGATCACCTTTTCTGCTTCATTTACTCGTCATTCTCAACTTCATCTCAAATCAATATCATTTATAAAGAAATTTATAATCCATGATTAATCATGAATACCTATAACAGAACATACTCATATATACGTATTCTTCATCAACTTACTACACAAATTCAACTTCATTTTTTCTTTCATTCTACTTCTAACTTTCTCCTTAATTCTTTCCATTTTGAAATCTCTTATCCAATAAAAACACCAAGGTAAAATATGAATCTATCCACATTTCTCATTCGCTACTTTACTCTTGTCTATCATTTCTTGGTTCAAGAATTTTCATTCATTTGTTCTTTACTCATGACTAATCACCAAAATTTCTTATTTCCAATTCTAACTTCTAAGAAACGTTTAGGGTCCAACAAATAGTGTTAGATACTTTCTATAGACTTGGAAATGGATGAAAGCAAGTTTATACTAAATATGGTCTTATCCTAGCCTAAATCTTTCAAATTTAAATTAATATTGGACTTGATTGACCCTAGTGCTAGCAGACTGAGCAAGAGCTTGTTTAGTCTTGAAAAACATAAAGTTGTTATAGTTTAGTCAATCCTAAATTGTGTTAAGTAAAATGACATCATTTGAAGACTTGGTTTTGATTCACTATATAATAAAATGGTATCATCTTGTTATATGATCAAAATGACAACATTTCATATCCTGGTCAACTCAAGCTATTGATTTATATCCGCTCAGGCCATATTCAAGCTCTTTTTCCAAGGCCCTCCCTTTAAATTTATGACTAAGCTAGAAGGTCATAGGTTGAAATGACTATGCTAGAAGAAAGAATATAATAATTCCGCCTTACTTGAATTGCCTTGAAGCTCTCTTAAATTAAATGTATGCTCCACTTTGTTCATTTTGTACATTCTTTAATTTCTCTCTCATTTAATTAACTCCTTTACTTATTTTATCTTCTGTTAAACTTGATATACTTCTTAGTTTCATTAAAATTGAGTTACTTATATCACCATAAATAATTTGATTAATAGAAATATAGTTTATTATCATCAAAATCGCATGTCAGGGCCTCACTTGATCCCTAAATATTATTATTTTGTTTCAAATTTCCTTACTTATTTCATATGAGGACTTTTAATACCACATGTTTCCAACTAACTTAGGCCTCAATAGACTACCACCTAATGATAAGGCTTAACCTCTCATTCCTTACCATAAGGCTAAGACTTACAATCTAATAATCTTAAAAATAAAAGGAAATAAATCAATCGACATGGTAATATCTGTATAAAACCATGTTTGAAAAATGCCTATGTCCCCATGCTTCTATTATGTAATCCAATTCCTTAACAACAAAATTAAGTAGTACATAATAACTGGAAAAATATAAGAACATAAATATAAATTTAAACATATTTTGTTATATATGTCGTAAATAACTACAAATGTGCTTATACTTTAAAAAAATCTAGAGTACAAGTTAAGGAAACAAGTTATGCAAATGTAATGTTTCAAAATAAATAAACCAAATGCAACAATTTAGTGTCGACTAATACGTAAGCCTTATGCCTATTCATATCTAGGCATGAATAATTTTCTTTATAAAATAGAATGATACCCAACCCATTATAACCATGTCTACTTCAACTTAAGTAATAGAATGATACTCATCCAATTCCTATGGGCTATAGCTAACTAGAGTACTCCCCAAACATTATATATATGCATAGTTTCCCTTTTATGGGCTTAAATCATACAAAATTTGGTTTGAATCACACAACACACCCAACATCTATATGAGGCACCATTAATAGGAATGCATCCATAATTTAATTTTGACTTAGTTAAAGGTGTTCTCTGATGCAAGAAATTACAATTATCATGCCTACTATTCTCCTTTTTTTGTTTTGAAGTTTATAAGAGTTGTATTAAAACTAAATGATGGATATAAATGACCATTTGCACCCATTGTTTTTCTTTATCTATATATAGTTTCATGGTCTTTTTATTAGTATTACCTTACTCATTTTCTTTATAGGAGTAATAGCTAGTTTTCCTAGTTTCTTAGGTTGGAATATTAAAGACCAATTGATATATGGATTTCTTTTTTATAAGGTATGCCCATTCAATATGAAATTATTGATAAGCTTATCAATACCCTTCATATATCCTTTAAGGATAGCTAGATGTAGATCTAATATATGTATAAGCTGGTGAAAATAGAGGTAATTGAAGTCTACCTCCTTATGATAAGGCTTTTTTTCACTAAGCCTACAATCTCCTTATGATGATGCACCAAGCCTACTTTAAAATGAGGCTTTACGATTCTCAATCCCATCGAGTTAGTAATTAAGATTGGGGGCATTCCATTGAGAAGGTGTAAGAGCTCTTGTTAGTAATAAAATTAAGCCAACAAAGTTTCTAAAAGTATCTACAAATCCATTAAGGTTGTAATAGAAGTTTGATAAGGTCCATATATCATAAAAATATCATCAACAAATAGGATTTCTGAGAGCTTAAGTTTACCACATCAATAACGATACCTAAAGGAGGGGTTTCTGCTAATCTGAAGTGTTATGATCCTTAAAAACACTTTCCTAAAGATTGCAAATAGGTAGGGTCACACTATCTAACTCCCTTTATAGTTTTGAAAATTTTCCTAGCCTCTTCATTCACTACAACAACATAAGGCACTAAGGTTATATAGGTTATAATCCAATTCAAAACTTACTTGGATATCTTAGAATTGTTAGTGAAGATTTGATGAAGTCCCAACTCACAGAATCAAGAACCTGAGTTAAATCAACTTGTAGAGCATGTTATTCTAAGAAATGTTGGAGTTGTATCCTCTAAAAATCCCTTAATCTATAAAGATGTTGTCACTAATGGATTTTCCCTCTATGTAATATCCATTTCCTATATTAATAATATTTTCAAGGTTTTTATTTAGCCTAATGATCAAAATCTTTGAAATTACTTTGTAAACATTACAACAGGATATTGGCCTATATTCAATCAATGATGGGGGATTATAGAGCTTAGAATCAAGAAAAGATAAGGTCTGGTTAGCTTAGAAAGTATCTTACCTATGTGAAAATATTCCAACATTGCATCAATGATCTTTGGTCCAATGGTGTTCCATAAGTCTTTAAAGATTTTGGCATTAAAGCCATTGGGACCATGTTCTTTTTAGGGTGGAATGAGAATATAATGGCTTTTATTTCATCTAGAGTTTCTTCTTTAATAAGATCATTACGAAGATGTGATTGCATTGCACTTTCCTAAACTTTGGGAATGTCAAGAGAGATGTTTTCTACTCTTCTTTTTATTCCTAACAATTTTTTTAATTCTAATAAATTAATCACTTAATAAGTTGCTGATCATTTACTACTTTCCCCCTCTGAGTCTTTAAGAGAGATAATTCTATTTATGTTTCTTATACCTTATGTAGCACCCCACTCCCGCGAGACTCGAACCCGACATCGACGGTGATATCCGAGCCCGCGACCCGTGAGGGTGGTATGCTAGAGCAGTCAATACAGTTTAAAACTTGGTAATATATATAGATATTTTTAAAACCCATCGAAAAGTAAAATATCAGCAAATAATTGGGCCGTTCTAATACAAAATCATTTTCAATCGTAACATTATTTCGTAATCAAATTACAATACAACATTAATCAATCGGCACTCAAGAATACCAGACAAATCTTGCGGAAATACAAATTTACATATAATTCAAAAGACACAAATGCAGACGTGAACTGATCCCGACCTTAACTCTGACTTGCAATCAGTACTCATACTCCCGTGCCCAACGGGGTACTCTTCGATCCCTGAAAAATATTTACAATATTGGGTGAGTTTATGAACTCAAGGAGAAACCATCATCGATGGTTCACTCAAATCATGCATTACGCATATGGCGTATCGCATAATACAAGAATATTCAGTCATCAAGATAATATCACGATTTATGACTTTATATAACAATTTGCAGTTATTTACAGTAGCATGTAACACTTTAAAGTACCATATCGCAGTTTACAGTAATTTATGTCATCACGTAAGCAGTAATTGTCACAAAACAGTCATTCAGGTGTATGCAATGCATATGTGACTCTTTCCGCTTATTCATGTTGTGCCCAAGTGCTCATCAAGAAAGCAGTAGGGACGCGTCGATTTTCTCCCTCGGGCTAAGCCGGATGCGATGTGAGAGCTCGAGGCTCTTTTCAGTGATGATAGCAACTTGGGACACATCCATTATCTGATCATGCATTTATGCATGCGATGCAGTGTTCAATGATTTAGTAATTATGGCTATAAAAGCCCAATATATCAGTTCCCAGTATTACACCGTGCTCCAGTCTAGTACAGTGAAAGCATGCAATTCAATCCAATAGATTTCAGTAATCATGTAATAGTCCAATCCAATTCAGTAGTAGCATGCAATTTGATCCTAAACACGCCAGTGATCATACAGTTTACCTTTGCAAGTAATTCATACAGAGCATGTAAGCAATCAGGAATTTGAGAAATCAACTAGGTTACTCACCTGTACTTCCGAGCTAATATCTGGAAGTCTTGGTAACGTCGGTAGATCGACGCTCCAAATGTGCCTCTATAACAAGCAGAGAGGAATCCGATCACTAATTATCCAATCCGAACTAGTAATAATGCACATGTAAGTGTAGAATGCATGTTCATGAGATTTCCGGCCCTAAATCCAAATTTTCCCATAATAAAATTCCATCTAAAATTAGAAACCTCATCAAGCCGACGGCATGCAATTGGACCTCTATAGGTCCCCAATTAAACAAAACAATGATTAAAGGCTCCGTTACCCGGGGCCACGTCAATTTTCCGTCTAAAAATTTCCAATTTCTCACAAAATAAAATTCAATATTCTATGCATCCGATGCCTCAAGAATCAGGTCAATCGGACGTTAGACGGAAAAGAAATTGACAAAAGAATCACCAAATACCAAATAATCAAATAATAATTAAAAAAAACCAGCCTCGCGGGGGCGAGGCATCGCCCTCGCGAAGCCGACTGATCCGGCCTCGTCACTAGGGCGACGCGTCGCCCTAGTGATGCTGGCCATCCGAGCCTCGTCATTAGGGCGAGGCGTCGCCCTAGTGACGGGGCATGATTCCACAATCCCATTCCTTTTCTTTCTGATTTCTAATCCAACTTCCAACACTCATAGCTCTTAGCACACAACTCAGAAAAATACAAACTATAGCTTGTTGGAAAGATCATGAAACCCTCTACAATTCTCAAGAAGACCATAAAAACTAATTTCACCCTTAAGGGTGTCAAAAATCCCTTCAAAGCTACTGCCTACTCAAATCCCATTAAAACAGAACAGTACATTACAAATTCCATAACTCTCTGATTCTTTAGCCAAAAATTACCACATAAATAGGCTGAATAATTTCACAATGTCATCTACAACTTTTATGAACAACCCAAAATCAAATTACATAACTAACTAGGTCAAACAATTCAACAAAAAATCTGTATACTGAAATCAACCAATCTGGACAGTAATTTTCCAATCAGCATAACTCTTAGCAAAAATGTCACAAAATTCACTACCTTATATCCCTGAAAAGATAAGATCTCAAACTTCAATTTTCATGAAGAACTCAATTTCCAATTCAATTTCTAACAATTTCAAAACTGTCATGCAAGTTACTGCCATGATCAGCAATTCCTAACCTAATGCAGGTTCAATGTTTGCAAAATCATAACTCCCAAATCTGACCTCTAAAAATTACACACCATATATAATTTTCAAGATAATTCCTTCCTCTGCAACTTTGTAGAAGATCACTCACACCAATTCAGTTCACATAATTTTCTAAAATTGCTTCCAATCCGCAAGCTCACAAACTCAACACTTAGGCTAGGTTTAATCAAAATGCTCAAAACCAGTCAATAGTAATCAGTTCATATCTCCCAATATACAACTAGAAAATTAGCAAGATCAGTGGAAATGGAAAGCTAACTCAATATGCTACAACTTCCATAAAGACCATTTTCCCAAATTCCATCTCAATTAATTTAGAAAAATCAGCAAAATAATCAGGTCATATATGCGGGTACTGTTCACAGACCCTACAAACAGAAACTTTCCTTGCAAAGATTCACCCTTCTAACATTACAGTTTAACATCACCTATTTCACACAAATTTGAAGCCAACATCCCAAAGTTTAAGTGGACACAAACCTTACCTCATTTGGATTCCTACACAATGAATTATGATCAAAACAGTACAGTAGGTCAAATATCAATTTTCCAGCTTTACTTCTCTATTCACTTCCTTTCATTCCAACACCCTTCCTACATCATAAGCATCTCAATTGGACACAAAATCAGTCCCTATATCATGCCTACATTCACTAGGAATAACCACCATAATTTGGCAGCACTTACCTCTTACATTTCATGCTAGTTTATGTAAGTGATAAGTCGACTTGTACCATGTGTAAGTCGACTTACACATGTTCGGTACCGATAAGTCGACTTGTTCATTGGATAAGTCGACTTGTTCAAGGTCGGTACTGTTTATTTGTGCCCTAAAGGCAATCCCCTTTAGCACGTTTTATTCAAAGTCGTGTGCAGACTTTATGAATAAATCAAGAAAAGGCATTATTCATTAATTTGATATTCATAAACATTGTTTATGAATTGATTGGATCTTTAATCGAATTAATGAAGTCCATGATATATGACATAGCATGAAGGAAATTATGATGTGTTCATACTCCTGAGATTCCTATCATGTGCAATTATGTCAGTATCAGAATTCTCCCTAGTCATAGGATTAATGAGACAGGACATCATTAATCCGAATAGACTAGCACATGTCATATTCCTTGATTGGATCAAGCAGTGGATCTCAGAAACTGTAAATATGAGATATTTAGAATTGACATGTGGATGCTTACTAGTGGTAGTCAGTACATTGGATGACCTGCCATGATATCATCACATGGATATCTTATCTAAGTGTCAGTGATAATCTCATCATAGCAATGGTGCAAGTATCCTTAGACTTGAGGTACTCAAGGATATCTTGGATACTGATCCTGTGCTTTGACTCCATTCCTTGTTGCCTTCCAGAGGTAACTCATAGGGTGGTGCTTGGGTACAGCTTGAGGTATTCGAAGATAATTGAGTAGCCAATAAAGGATTCACCACTGGATTAGCGTAAGAGATACCCATGGCCTCTTGTCGGATCATTACTAAGGTGGCGGCATGTATGTCATGAAGAGTGTCTTCATTGACATATAAAGTAATGAGTCTCAGAACAAGAACTGATATCACTTGGGCTAGACTCAGTCTAGTGAGAGTTGACACTTTGACCATACTCATAACCAAGTGGGGTATAGGATGGTGAAAGGACGAATTGCATGGTAATTATCTATGGAAGGGTTCGTGATCTGGTTCGTGATGAATACATCAAACCGATTACTTTCCGGTCAATTGGGGGTCATGATGTGTTGCTAGATACCGCTCATGACTTGCTCAGATTAATTGTTAATCTAAGTGGCCAACATAACCGGGAACCTAAAGGGTCACACGCATAAGAGTGTTTCAGAGAATCTGTAAAATAGTTATTGGACAGAGTTCCAATTATGGAGAGCATTAGGATTAAATGGATCCCGATGAGATTGGGATATGTCCTGATGATATCGCGACATCGATATTGCTAAGAAAGGTTTCCGGAGCTGTTTCAGTACCGGGGCTCGGTAGGCCGGTAGGACCGACCCCAGTGTGACTGGACCACTTCAGCAATATATATACATATATATATATGATTAATTAAGTAATTAATTAATATATATATATATATATGCATGAAACGTGGAGGATGGAGGAGAGGAGGTAGGAAGCTTCCAAAAGAAGCTTAGTCATCATCTTTTATTAAATTGCAAAAGGACAAAATAAGAGAGGATAAAGATGAGTTTCGGATGGCTTATAAAAGAAGAAGGAAAATGGTTTTTGCTTCTTTGAAGATGATCTTCGAGGTCTAAGAAAAGAAGAAAGGTTTTATGAAAACCTAAAAAAAGTGTTTTCTCTCTTCTTCATCTTCATCCAAGGCTCTCTCCTCCAAGCTTCTTCTTCATCTCTTCAACATGATCCAAGCTCTCCAGATGTAGGTAGGCTCTAGCGAGCTTTAATCTGTTCTAACTATTCCCGGTCAAAGGGTTTGATCCGGATAGATTTTCGATCTCTGCGTGGATCACCTTTAGAGATAGTCTCTTTTGGCTATTTAGGTTGATGTCTTCATACCGATACCGGGATCCTGGGATTCGGGAAAGTCCCGGGAACAAAAATTTTTGTTTTCCGCTGCCGGTACATGTGATGTACCTCCCGGGATTTTCCTACAGTTTAGTCATCAATATACAATCCAAAATCAAGCTAAAAACACTTAAATCATACAACTTTCAAGTCATCCTTAAACTTAGTCTTAAACCCAACAATTTAAACCATAAGTTTCATGACCTCCATGCATTATACATCATATATCATGAATAATAACTTCCAATCAATGCAACTAACTACTATGATTCATTAAATGAATACTCAAAGCATAAGGAAAACTGAAACCATACACTTACCTATTCAAGCTTCCACTCTTCACTTCCCTCAACCATCACAACTTCCTAATTCCTCCTCCTCATATACGACAACATCATGTGAAGGAGGTTGGAGGTTTAAGCTTATAAGTAAGCAAGGAAGAACACTTAAGGTTGGAGGAGAAGATAGTAGCAACTAAGTGAAACCAAAGAAGAAAATCAATGAGAAGGGAGAGATGGAGTTTTCGGATGGGATGGAATGAAGAATAGGTTAAGCTAAAAACTCTTCCTTATTTCACTCCTTTTTTTAAGACACGGACATGCAAGGGATAAGAACACTTAAAGCATTTAAATGAAGTGGCTATGTGGCAATCACATATTTGTCCACTTAACTATCATTTAACTTTGTTGAAAAACCAAACAATTTCATTCCAATTTAAGGGTCCATTTTCGTTTCCCACTAGGTTTAAGGGCCCACCTTTGGGTCCCACCACAACATTCAATAGGTTAGCACCACATAACAGTAGAAAATCAACCGGTTCGCCACATGACGATTTTTCCCGGTCCGCAAATTTCTAAAAATTTCCCCGAATCATTTTTTTGAAAATTACCTAAATTGCCAAAAATTGTAAAACATATGACAGTCCACTCCCAATAATTGTTCAAACACGAAAACCACATTTTCCACAACAAAAACACATTTAGGCCATTTACCGGCGATTTTGCCGGTCCAGGAATTTTCTCCGGATAATTCCAGAAAAATTTCCATAAATTCCTAAAAATGTAAAAAACTCAATGGCACACTCCATATAATTTTCCAAGTACAATTATCCCATAAATTTCACAAAAGATCCCAATTTAAAACCTAAGCCGGAAAATGTCATGAATGCATGTTTACCATGTGCAAGTGCAACAAACCATCAATCCTAGAGACGATAAGTTGTATGCTCATGCCGAGTTATAATTAATACTCCTAACCCGTCCCAATTTACTAAAATACCCTTCCCATCAGAGATAGGATGTTACAATTCTCCCCTCCTAATAAAAATTTCGTCCTCGAAATTTCATACACAATTGATCAGGAAGGAAGGGGAGTCTTTTCGATTAAAATACTCTGTTTCCCACTGTTTTCACTACCCGACCAACTTCGGTCAATGAACGGAGATCAAAACAATCGATTACACTTTTTCCTTTTTCAAACTTTCCATGATTTTACTGCTTTCTCATGATTACGCGCAATTTGTCACTTTCAATATCAAACACATATATATCGAATCCTAACAATATTTCCTAATTCTAGCTATGAAACACGTTGTGAATCTGAATCATCTTTTAGGTTTTAGCCTAACTTACCAATCCATAATGCTATTCAAACCACAGTCGCATAGAGGTCACTCCTCACGAATTCAATTTCCCTTAATTACACCTTTATTTCCATCTAAGTACATTTTGGGCGAGGCCATACCCTTCAAAATATTTCATTTATCGCTTATCAGATTTCGTTATTATCAAAACACAAATCTCATGAGAGTTATAACCTCAGTGTAAATCAATTCAACGCAATGTCACTATCTTATTTTACTTAGCCTATCACTTTATTGCCTTGATCACATAATATAGGGATCACGACTCCTTTTGGACAGTAAGACCCCTTATACACTTTTCGAATGGTGACACCAATATAATGATTGTCATGCCATAATCCCTTTGCACTATACATCAATCTCATATCCCAATGAAGTCCAAAAATACCTATTGGTTAATCACACATGTCATCGTTCACTTTGACAGACTATAACATCAATTGCTTTTCCACAATACTTTTACTAGAACGTAACGCTTCAATTGTTTCTTGTGCTTTCTCGAACCATTTACTTATGATCATTTGATTTCTCATTCTAACCTTTCAATTACTCTTTCAATACGCTCTTGCTAGAACATAAAGCTTCAATCATTCCTTACGTTTTCACTAACAGTTCCCGTAATGAGTATCACCCATATTTCTTAATTTGAACTATACCTATCATTTTCCTCAACAATTGGAGTTAATTCCCGTTCCTCAATACGGTTTACAATTTCTACATCCTCACTTCGGGTATTGCCAATCCGCTTTGATGCACACCTACTTTAAAATTCCCATAGCTAATAATACTTTCTTTTGCCCCTTTTTGTCAGTTCGACTATAACACTTAATAATACACTAGATTTGATAACCTTATTACCCTTATTACCCGAATTTTGATCTTCTGCAATTGAATTTATTTATCTATTTATTTATTTCTTTGCTCAATCCCTTGAATTGCACCATTGGCTTAGTTTGAAGAAATCAGCCGTTGAATCCTTTTCAAATCATTCAAATGCATGAAATAACTCAATCGTTATCGATTTGCATATTCATAGACATCTCCAAATTATTTCTGTACGATTAATATCTCCAAGCTTTTAGGCCCCACTCAGTGTAACAAATTTCAAATCATCAATCATAACACCGCCCATAGAATCATATTTGGCCTAAGGTGCATAAAATCACTTTATACAATGTCAATAGATCACATCATAACCTTTCCTGGAACACTTCAGTATAGATAGTGATTCTTCAAATGTCTCCTTTATGATCATCATTCATAACATTCACATGTTTTCCTCAATTATTCTCGTCAATTTGCTAAAACCAGAAAATCTTTGACAATTTCTGTACGCATCCAGCATTCCGTTAGTTCTAATTACTTCCAAATTTCGCATACACATATCTTTTAAACTTCCACATTTTATCAATACCAATATCTTGAATAATTCTCCCAATATCCCATGTTCGCATACTAATTCATCCCTTATTTCACTCTTATGAGACTTGCATGATAACCAATTTCCTCAACTATAACAATTCATTTATTTCTTATGCTTATATCCATAGTCGATTCATATAACTTGTTAATTATCGAACGTCTCCAATGAGGAACAATTTTCGTATAATTTGTCTCATCATAACATATTCTGCCACATGTTCCTTATCTTCATTTCTCCACATATCTCAATTTATTCGTGATAGATTACCCACTGACTTGAACAAACAATCGTTATGTCGATCTCGTACTTTCAAAACACATGAACCTTTAATCCCCTCAAGTTCGCAATTAATATTTCCTTAATATTCAATAATTCTCTTACATAATCAGAGTCATCTCATTAACATAATGTACACTTTTTTTTCAGTAGCATAATTTAGCTCTTACGCTAGAGTCCTACGCTAGAGTCTCTGGTGGATTTACTACAGTTCGTATAATATATATATATATCAGTTACTCTTAATACTTCACGAAGATACATCTCTAAATGACACTTAACCAATTTTATTTCCTCTAATATCTTAACATACATCATCGTGATCATCACACCTAATCTAACAATATATCTCTATAGTCCCATCAATTTGCCCGTTAATAGATCATACTGCTAAGAATACCGTAATCTCATTTAATTTTCGATAACCATTCTCTTTTTGGTACCAGTTCTTGATCATGGGGACCTTACTATATTCATGTCCCTCTTTTTATTCCCCTCAAGCTCATTACCAATGCGAACATCTTTAACTGTCTCACTTCTTTCTCAATTGATCATTCTGAACATTCTCATGCCTTACTCTCACTCATTTTGAAGTTGAGCTACCGGCATTATAATCGGAGTTTACGTAATAGACCACTGATTACCTCCTATATCATGTTCACGCAAATTATTCATTTATGCTTAATCATTTCACCCATGATGGTAATCCCACTATCAGATATACACTTACAGTGACAATATATTAGGAACTCAGCAACCTTCTTGTATACACCCGTCCTCGTTCGTAAGAATCATATACAATCTCAATTCATTCACAACTAATCATTATAAGCACTTTCATTTCTTCTTCTAACTCATAACGGGATTTTTTTTTTGGACAACAATTCTGGCTAGCAAGTATCCATTAACTCATCAATTACAGTTTAACATTTTCACTTAACATAGGGCGCCCATAATCAGGTGTGCATTTACTTAGGCAAATCAATTAAACCCGAACAACTTTTTCATCTACCAATTTCATTGTCTTACATTTCAATCTTTTCATTATTGTTTTATACCCATATATTTCCGCACTCAAATCAATATCACAGATATGAAATCATTCTTGATTTTTCACTTAATGTATAATTTGACTCCAAATCACCAATCCTTATTTATAACACTCATCATGGTAATCAATCCCAAATGCAACGTTTCTATATCATAGAACACTTTATTTTCATTTACCTTATATACTATACATCTTACCATTGTCACATCTCTATTTTCCTATATGAATTTACAACTATAATCTTTATTTCTAACTCATATTCAAGGATATACCCAATATAACTCCAATATTGTTCTTCCCAATATACCCGTCAATATCAATACACTAAATATTCGTCTGTCTGATCAAACCATACACTCTTTCCTATTTTGCGATATCCATTTCTTCCTTTTATCACATTCTAACACATTATCCTTTTTCTCACTTTTTTCTAACCGCTTAAACGACTGAGACATACTTATGCATACGACTCCTATACGACACTGGGGGATCAGTTGTCACTGTCTGCCGTGACATGACTTAAATGCACGTAACGTGACACATTGTTTTTTTTTTCAGAAAGCCCATGTAAGATTGTACTTCTGGGCTCTGATACCACAAATGTAGCACCCCACTCCCGCAAGACCCGAACCCGACATCGACGGTGATATCCGAGCCACGACCATGAGGGTGGTATGCTAGAGCGATCAATGATTTAAAACTTGGTAATATATATAGATATTTTAAAACCCATCGAGTACATAAATATTAGCAAATAATTTGGGCTCGTTCTAATACGAAATCATTTTCAATCAGAACATTATTTCGGTAATCAAATTACAATACAACATTAATCAATCGGGCACTCAAAGAATATCGGTACAAATCTTGCGAAATACAAATTTACATATAATTCAAAAGACACAAATGCAGACGTGAACCGATCCCGACCTTAACTCGACTTGCAATCGGTACTCATACTCCGTGCCCAACAGGTACTCTTGATCCTCGAAAAATATTTGCAATGTTGGGTGAGTTTGAGAACTCGGTGAAAACCATCATCGATGGTTCACTCAAATCATGCATTACGATATGGCGTGCCGAATAATACAAGAATATTCAATCATCAAGATAATATCACAGCTTACGGCGTTATATAACAATTTGCGCTTATTTACAATAGCATGTAACACTTTACGCACCATATCGCAGTTCTGATAATTTATGTCATCACGTAGCGATAATTGTCACAAAACAAATCATTCGGTGTATGCAATGCATATGTGACTCTTTTCGATTATTCATGTTGTGCCCAAGTGCTCATCAAGAACAAGAGGGACGCGTCGAGATTTCTCCCCTGGGCTAAGCCCGTCACTTCTGAAAGGTGAGAACTCGAGGCTCTTTTCGATGATGATAGCAACTTAGACACATCCATTATCCGATCATGCATTTATGCATGCGATGCGATGTTCAATGATTCATAATTATGGCTATAAAGCCCGAGATATCAGTTCCCATATTACACCGTGTTCCACCGATCAAAGAAAGCATGCAATTCAATCCAATAGATTTTAGTAATCATGTAATAGTCCAATCCAATTCAGTAGTAGCATGCAATTTGATCCTAAACACGCCAGTGATCATACAGTTTACCTTTGCAAGTAATTCATACAGAGCATGTAAGCAATCAGGAATTTGAGAAACCAACAAGGTTACTCACCTGTACTTTCGAGCTAATATCTGGAAGTCTTGGTAACGTCGGTAGATCGACGCTCCAAATGTGCCTCTATAACAAGCAGAGAGGAATCCGATCACTAATTATCCAATCTGAACTAGTAATAATGCACATGTAAGTGTAGAATGCATGTTTACCATGTGCAAGTGCAACAAACCATCAATCATAGAGACGATAAGTTGTATGCTCATGCCGAGTTATAATTAATACTCCTAACCCGTCCCAATTTACTAAAATACCCTTCCCATCAGAGATGGGATGTTACACCTTAAATATAATAGAAGAAGAATTTTAAGTTCCTATCTCCCTCTATAAGACATTATATTCCAAATTTCTTCTTCAGATGAGAGTTGTGCTTATCAGTTGCATTTAAATACTTCTTCAGCTCTAGTGTTTCCTCTACCTTAAGGAACTATTTAAAGGATCATTTTCCAAATCCTTTTGACGCTAATTAAGGCTTACAAAGGCATACCTTAGATCAATTTTTATAGAATTCCCTTTATTCTTTTGTTCATTAATCAGTTCCTTCCTGATAACCTCTAACTTCTACACTAATTGATAATCTTATTAGCCTAAGAAATTTAAATGCCTTTGTTTCATAATTAATGTGTTCCCCAACATTTCTTTTTGGTCTTTAGACTTTTACCATTCTTTTTATAAAGGTTTCCAAGGATAAAATGACCCCAATGGTAGATGTATCATTTTTTTGCTAATAGAATTAGGGAAGCCTCTACTTCGTTGCTATCAATAGCCACAAGTATTCTATCATTATTACAAAAGTTATGGTTATTGAAAAGCTTCCAATTTATCTTTAAGAAACTTAGCTTTTTGTAATTGTTTTCTTTAGTCCTATTTTCTAGTAGACTAATCAAAACAGGTTGGAGCTCTCTAATATAATTAACTACTATATGTTGTTTATTTAGGTTATAGATCCCTTTAGTATTCTACACCAGAATAGAAATTAATAGAGTTTGTACAAGTTTTTTCCTCCTTCATACATATCCTCCTTGTAAGTTTCCCCCCTATATCAGTCTTTCTAACAAATTTATAAGTGATTCCTAAGCCTTCCTAACTTAGGTCCTATAAATGTAATTCACTAGGATTTGTATTCCCCAAGATAACTCAAGTTTCCATTTTTACAAATTGAATTTGGATTGCCCCTTTGTGTAGTATATGAACCTTCCTATGAATTAAAGGTCTTTCAAGCACCAGGTTCCTCATTGGAGTGATAGAAATTTATGTCATCATCTTTGGGGGCTTCATTACCAGTTAAGGTCGTAATTTTAGTTGTTCCATCAAATTCACCATTTGATCTATATGGAGCCTTATGATTTACTTCCTTATTACCATTCTCCACTTACTTAATTTCTAGAAATTCCCCTTACTAGAATCTTTTCCATATTGGTCTCTAATTTTTATTTAGTTTTAAGGTCTTAGTTCTGAAATTATAGATGACAATCCCATAATTCTCGTAAAGATTTTCTAGTTTGTTTAACAATAACAGTGGTATCATTTTAGGGAGCTCCTTGGTGATGTCAACTAGTACAAAAAACAAGCATAACTTACCCTCCTCAAGCTTACTTTTACTTCATTAATGCATAAAGGTTTGCTTATACAGCTTCCTATATGTCACCCTAATAGAGTTATCTCCCATTTCGTTGTTCCTTCTGTTAGAATTTCAATCTTCGTTGTCATTATGGCATTCACCTATGAAGTTCTTAAAGTACAATTGTGGAGCTTAAGTAATGGTGAGAAATCATCAAGTACTTGCTTTCAAGAACTCCAAACAGTATTGTTAACGAAAGGACTTCTAGGTAGGGACTTAGTTCTCAAGGCTCAAGCTAAGGGGGGATAGGAAAAGGGAAACAACAGGGTAACTATGAAAATAGGATTCAAAAGTGTCTAAGTATAGGGTTGATCAATATTTATAGCTTCTTTTAGGTAAAGGAAAGGGGTCAAAGAAAGAAGGGAAGTTCTCCTTCACTAGGGGGAGGTACTTGACATTGCACTTAAATAAAAAAAATATTGATTGTGGTTAATAATCATGCAAAGATGAATTCCTACTAGAAAAAGTTGGTCAGAGGGATAGGCTAAAAGGAGCTTAAGGACTATGAGTAGTAGGAGTAATGGGAAGCAGGAGTTAAAGAGTGGAGAATAGTGGAAAGAATAAGTGAGGGGGTGAGAAAAAGGAATCATCTTGAGTGAATCACTAGAACTTAAGTGTTTTGAGACTAATTACATACAAGTTATGTAGGAGAAAACTAGAGTAATAGCTCCTATCTTTAGCCATTGACACCCTAAACTCTTCAATCCATTTTTTATTATAATTATCCCAATAAACTTTTATTCTTTAAATCTCAAATCATTTAATCATCAATAAAATAGAAAAAAAAAGTTATTCAACATTTTATAGCATTCATACAAAAAAATTATAAGAAATCTCGAGACTTAGAACATGAGTGACCAAGAAAAATCTTCCCTAAAGTTGTTTAATTGAAAAACATTCTAGATTTAGAGAAAACTTTAATAAGGCAATTGGTATTTAAAATTCGTGATAATATTGCAATAAAAAGGAGAAAGTGATTAAAGTTTCTTGTCGAGGTTAAAGTTAAAGGAAATAGGAAAGGAGGCTATTTTCGTAGAGTTAGAGAAGGAAAAAGGCATTAATCGAGTTGGTCTAAGTTAGTCAGACTGTTTAACAAAAACTTAACTTGACTGGGTATTTTATTTTAACATTCAACACAAGGTAAATGAAATAGGAAGGCAGCCTATATTCATAGAATTAGAGAAGGAAAAAAACATTAGTCGATTTCGTCTAAGTTAGTCAGACTATTTAACAAAAACTCAACTTTACTGGATATTTTAGTTTAATTTTCAAAACAATTTGAAAATAGGAAGGGAGGCTAATTTCATAGAGTTAAAGAAAGAGAAACAAATTCATTGACTTGCTGTAAGTTAGTTGGTTATTTTAAAAAAAAGCTCAACTATTTTATTTTAATTATCAACACAGTTTGAGTTGATTTGAATACGCTAAAAATCTATGAAGCACGAACACAGAAAAATGGAGTTGTGTCAGCGTGTCGGACACGTGTCCTTGTCGGACACCCCCTCACACGCGGTGGACACACTCGGACATGTCTGGAGAGCGCTTGGACACGACTTAATAGAATATATGCTTCATGGAATATATGCTCCATGTTTTTTGAGATGAGCTTATAAAATACCATATATGTATGAATTATCAAGATGTTGGAAGTCTTGAGACACATCAATTAATATACATCATATTATGAATTCTAATTTTTTTTCTTAATTCTAAATTTTGTAATATATATATATGCCGTGTCCGTGTCCACCAAATTATAAAAGTTGTTGTGTTCGTGTCCGTGTTGTGTCGCATGTCCGTGTCTGTGTCCTTGTCTATATATGCTTCTTAACTAAAAATTAAGAAGCAGAAATAAAAAGGTAGAGGTACTTGTTGAGCATTCAACCACAAATTCCATGCAACCACGCATGCATGTCCTGAGAGCAGATGCATAAATCTCCAACTTCAAGGGGAAATTATTTTATAGTAAGCAGTAACGCCAGATAAGTACATATCTACTTTAATCAGGCCTTGGAGAGGTTATCACCCACCTCCTTGGCAAAACCTTTGAAAAAGTCAACGTATTGCTAGGGCACAGGATCACCTTCACTTATTTTTGTTGGATCGGAAAAAGAAAACATGCTTTCTTTGGACAAACGGTAGATTTCAAAACTTTTAAGAAATCATTACTTGCAGCGAAAGGAAAAAATCCAAATCAACATGCTAATCCATACATGATATGGTATAAGGATAATAAAATATAAACAAGATCAGGAGTATTATCGACTCCTTCGCATAGACTTTAAATCCTCATTTTATACTCTCCTTCTTCGTATCCAAATCCTTTGCCTTTGACTCTTTTCCTTTAGCAATCTACTTTCTCCTTGTTGTAGTATCCTCAACCAATTAGATTTACCACCTGTTCTTCAAGGACAATTAGGTTAACAAAATCCTTTGGTGGGAAAGGAGAAGAAATGTTTGGAGGAGATTTTCTTAGAAGAAGAAGCAAAATTGAAACTCTTTCAATTGGTATTTTCGATTCTATCTTTCATGAAAGGAGAGAAGGTGTAAAGAACATGCCGAACTCTTTCTTGCCTACCAATTTCAGATATGCATGGATGGAAGGAGAGAGGCATCAAATGCATCACTTCTTTCATTAATCACTCATAAAATAGCCAATAAATGAGATTATCTTCATTTATCTTTATGATGACTATTTGAAAAGACCATAACCTAAAATTCAATACCCAATTTCAAATTTTACAAGAAGAAAGAAGGAAGATGGTCCATCTAATGTATATCTTTCATCTTTAATCTAATGAATGCAAATAGGTTACAAGCCAACATTAAAAGACAACCATTAAACCATTTAATGGTAAGTTCATAACTCCATTTAATGATGATTAACCATAATAAAGACCATTTTTATTTAGCATTTTAATGTCAAATGTGTGGTTACACATTTAACCTAGGAATAACCGAAATTGCTATCTTCTTCTTAAAATTTTTTTTAATCTAATTAATTACATTAAACCAAAAACCAAAAACCAAGCCCATTACTAAATGTACATTTGGGCTTCTTTAATTAGACCAAGCCCAAGATTCAATTATGGGCTTCTAATTAACCTCCATTTATATTTCTTACTTGGCTTGATAACCTTTCTTAAAGCGAAGTAGGGAATCTTATTGGACTTTTGTTAGACCCCGATTTTTTAGTAAAAATAAGAAATATTCAAAAGTGAAGGTGTTGATTGAAATAGAGTTGAAAAACAAGAATTAAAGAGAAAAAGAGTGAAAATATGAAAAATTGTGAAAAGTTTGACTTTTTGACCTTAGAGGGTTGACTTTTGATTTAGGCAGAATTTGAGAAAATGGTCTACAGGAAATTTGTAGTTTATGTTAAGAGCTTTCTGTCGCCATAAAGTTTGCAATGTTTCGATATCGGGAATGAAAGTTATGATTAGTCAAAGTTTAAGTGTGTTAGGGTTGACTTATGTTATGACTAAAGCTTTGACTGGAAAAATTTACCTAGTTAAAGGTTAATTTAGCCTTGGAGTTATTCATGAAAGTTGAAGAATGTGATTTGATCTTTACTTTGATATAAAGTATGCAATTTTTCGATCAAGGAATAATAAGTTATGATTTTTACAAGTTTTTGTTATGATTTTAGCATGATTATTAGAGGATAGAATGTTTGACTAAAAACTTGACTTCCTTAGAGGTCAAATTGATTTCTGTGTTCTTCATAAAAGTTGTAGGCGACTTTCTGATCTTCGCATCGATATAAAATGTGACATGATTGGGTTTTGGAGTTGAAAGATATGAATTTTCCAAGTTGAGTTATAGTTTATGAAATATTAATTTGGACAAAATCTTTGAATAGAAAATTTATTCTTTTAGAGATGGAATTGGTTGTGGAGTTCTTATGAAAATTGTAGAGCTTCCTTTAAGCTTTCCATAGAGACCAAGTTTGTTAAATTTGGAGTTCGGGATCAAGAGATAAGAATTTTGGAAATATTAAGTTTTATTAAGTGAAAAAAAAAACGAAAAAAATGAAAAAATGAAAATGACATATCGTCGTCGCTAGGGCGACGCATCGCCCTCGCGTGGGCGAGCGTCCAGCTCGCCGTCGCTAGGGCTACGCATCGCCTCGCGAGGGCGAGCGAGCCCTTGCCCTGCACACTCGGGCGCTTCCGCGAACGACGTCGTTTTCTTCTCTTCAGCACGGCGTCGTTTCATTTTTTTCTTCTCCTCTGTGCGTGCTCGTTTCTCCTTTTGCGACGCCGTTTCCTCCGCATGCTATACGGCGCCGTTTTGATTTCTTTGTGAAGAAAGTAAATTTCAATTTTGCCCCTAAGATTTTTAATTTATGAATGGAAGTTCGGATTAGTGTGCAATTTTTGGGTTAGGATAAATGCAGTCGTTATGCTGTCGAATTTTCGATAAAATTTGGGATAAAATTGTAATTTGGGGATTTGTATGGATTTATAAGAATATGATTTAAGTTTTGAGATTTGCATGAGAATGAATTTCCAAAAGTGGGAATTCATTGTATTTGATTTGCCATAGTTCGAATAAAGGTGAATATAAGAAAAAGAAAAAAAATTATACCGGATTTCGGATATATCTTAGTCTAGGTTTCCAACGCGATCTTTGTTGTCTTTGTATTGTATTCATGGAAGTCGGACATTTGTTATGCTATTCAATTTGGCTTCATTTGTATAGTTTGATTGTAAGTTTGAATTCGATCCGTCTCTGTTGTGCCTTTGATTGTAACCGTCTCAATTTGCTTCTTTCGATTCTGTTTTCAATTTGCATTCGCTTTGCTTCCGCTTTCGCTTTGTTTGTCATTATCAAATTCAATTTATCCTATTTGAATTCGCCTCGTTCTTCGTATCCGTTCCTACTTTTCGGTTGGGATCCGGTTCCCGGATTGGGTCCCAACATAGATGGTATCATAGAGAAAGGAGAGTAGAGAAAGCTAGAAGGTTTGAGAAGAAAAGAAGAAAATAAGAAGAAAGGAGAGTAGAGCTTCGGTGATGGCGATGGAGAAGACAAAAAGTAAGGGTTTTTGAAAATTTTTTTGGGTTCTAGCTTAAGTTTTGCTTGGTTTCAAAGGAAAAAGGTGGAAAAAACTTGAAAGCTTCCCATGGGGCTTGATAAATCCGAAATTTGAAGGAGAAAAAGGTAAGGGAAAAATTTGAGCTTTGAGTTTTTAGTGATTTTTTTGTTTAGAAATATGGAAAAGGTGGTGGGTTTGTTAATTCCATGATTTATTTTGAAAGATTTCATGATTAAGTGAATTAATTTTGGTAAATTGTGACTTAGGTTTATGTTATATTTAATGTTTGAGGATTTTATGAATTATTGGCTTAGAATTATAGAGAATATGATGGATTGGTGAATTATGATATCAAATTTTAAGCATTATGAGATTTATGATATTGAATTTGGATGAATTGATTTAGGCCAATTTTGAAAATTAGGGTTTTTGAAAATTAGAGATTCAGATAGCTTGAATATGTGAGGAATTAATGTTTGCTAAGCTCAATTTGAGAAATTAAGTTAAATATGATATTGAATTTGAGTGAATCGGTTTAGGTCAAATTTGAAATTTGGGGATTTTAGAAATTGGTGATTTAAATATATTGGAATTAGTATGAATTTATGAATTATGACATCAATTTTAAGGATTAAGTTATTTATGAGGTTGAATTTTGATGAAATTGCTTTAGGGAATGTTAAATTGGAAGGAAGAAATTTATGGCCAAATTGAAGCTTGGAACAAGTCTCTAGTATCGATTCGAGGTGGGTAGCATATTTATAATTTGATTTGTAAGCAATATGCAATGTTTGAAATATTAAAGAAAACAATTTTGAAAAATTAAAGAAAGCAAAACTTGGATTTTTGATAAATTATCGTTTTCGTAAATGTTTGAAAAATGTTGGTTAATAGTGGACTTATGATTTCCGAATGTGTTTTGAACAAATTTGCATCATTATATATGAATGTTTTGATAATTGCTATGTTTGTTGCATTATTGAATTGATTGAATTGTATGCCTTATGTGAAGGTATAAAATCAAGTTTCAAAATGTGCCTTCGGGCAATTTGATTTGTATGTGGGAATTATGTGGAAATATGAAAAATTTCAAGAAAATCAAGATTTTGAAAAGGGCCTTCAGGCAATTCGAATTTCCGCTTTCGCTTATGTGTTATGTAGGTTTGGTCAGGTCCTTGTGAGTCAGTGCAATGTCTCTATTTGTTTAAAGCCTTCTCCGGGCTGCCCGCTAGTGGCATAGGAACTCCGATTTCAGATTCCCTTCACGGCTACACTGGACCGCTATGCAGGAAAGTGTAGTACGTTTCATTCACTTACCGCACAGACCGCTATCTTGAGAATGTGCAAAGACGCTCGTTGGACCGAACTAGACTATTTGATGTGTTTTGTGTGTTTCGTTCTGTTTATAAGTGCGTTGCATTGCATCATCTTAAAAACAAAATGTGAAAATTTTGAGAAATAACTTATGGTGGTTTTTCAACGAAAGAGTGATTGCATTTGTTTTGGCAATATTTTGAAAAGTGTAAAAAAAATAAGAAATTTGCCAAATTTCTAATGTGAAATTTTGGAAATAAATGGTAAAGTTTTTCTAAATATGATTTTGCTTATTTTTCAATATATAAACATATTATCCACGAGCTATTTTAGCTCACCCCCCTTTCATCCCCATCTCCAGGTATTCGAGTGGGAGATCAGATGAAAGACTGTCAGGACACCAGTTCGATTTGTGTATGTTTTTGTATCTTTGTATAAGTTTGTAAATGGCTTGAAAAGCCATTAAGGATTTGTAAGAAATTAAATTATGATGTGTATGAAATTATTGAAATTGTATAAGAAATTGTGTTATGGAAATGGATTTATATGCGGTTCATGGATTATGGGATTTGTTTATGAATAGAATTTGGGTTATGTTTGGATATGAACTATGAAAAGATATGAATCTGATTTGAATATGAATGATTTCTAATTATGATTTTTATATTAACTTGAAGAATTCATAGTCTTTGGATATTTAGAATGTGTTTTGAATATGGATTGAAGACTGAAATGAGTTGGACATGAATAACAATTTGAAGCAGTTTAGAAATAGGTTTGTGTTTATCTGTTGAGATCTCGGACGGAGGGTCCAGTGGATTTTGATGAATGTGTAATTGATTGGAATTTTAGAAGTGTATTTTGAACCTTTGCAGGTTTTGGGTTAGGTCAAAGGTAGCCGTTATGTTGCCGAATTTTCGGTAAAATTGGGATAAAAATAAGGTTTTGGACTTATTTACAAGTATATAAGAGTATGATAAATTTGAGATTTGGACATGGATGAATTTCCATAAGTGGGAATTATTTGTATTTGATTGGCATGAGTTTGAATATGATGGTTATAAGAAAAAGAAAAGAAAGAAAGAAAAAAAAATTATACCGGATTTGGATA
This sequence comes from Erythroxylum novogranatense, assembly GCA_029891385.1. Lineage (NCBI taxonomy): Eukaryota > Viridiplantae > Streptophyta > Magnoliopsida > Malpighiales > Erythroxylaceae > Erythroxylum > Erythroxylum novogranatense. Next base: position 32,104,280 of record CM057233.1, on the reverse strand, counting down.
GTCTAAGTTTCCAACGCGATCGTTTTTCTTCGATAATCGTTCTTGGATGTCGGATATGTTATGCTTTGATTTGTCTCTGCCATATGGTTTGATTAATCCGATTTGTATTTTGCTTCCGTATTTTGGTATTCGTACTTTGTTTCGCATTCGATACTTCCATTATTCCATTTCGATTCGAGTATTCGCTTCGCTTTCGATTCTTTTTCTTTGTGATTCGAGTTCGTTTTTGTTATTGACTTCCGCATTTCGCTATTTGTCTCGTTCGGGTTGTTTTGCTGCGTTGTATTTTCATCTCCTCTTCAAATTGTGCTTTGCTTTTCGTTATTTCGTTCATTTCTGGCTTCTGTTTTCCGGTTGGGATCTGGTCTTCGAATCGAGCTCCAATAACTTTGATAATTCAAGCTCCAATAAGCCCAGAATTAATTCAATCTCATTGGAATTAATTCTAGCTTATTAACTAAATGTCATTCCACTAAAGACAATTATTTGAACTCTTGAATTATTAAATATTATGAGAATATGTCCAATTGCAAACCCTATTTAGAATCTTATTATAGCCATCCACACAACAAAGGATAAAATTACCGTTTTGCCCTTATGTTGGTTTTTTTTCTAGATCTCTCATTTTACTTTATATAGTGATTAATACATAAGATCTCATCTCAGTGTTAAGACTTGATGGGTAGCTAGTCCATCAAACTACTAGCGCCAGTTTAATCACCAAATCTCCTTAAAACATCTATAAGAGATGATAACACTATAAACTCTTTATTTGAGTGAATGTTCCATGATACATGTTTCAATTAATAACTCCAACATACAGACACTGGATTAATACTCTGTAAAAATTCATTCCGAGCATATCAGGAATTATAATGAAACATATATGAGTTGTCGGAACCTGATCCGTAGACCGGACCCCAACCGCTTATAACTTAACACTCTTGCTTTTGCTCTAAAACCACAATTATTGGGGCCCAAATTCGGAACCCAACTACTTAGCCCAAAACCCTCATACCTATATACAAGTATAAAGTCAATGAAAGTCCTTCGTACCAAATTCGTAAGATTCATCGTAATTAACCTAAAATCAGCAATAAAAATCACTTCAATCAGAGCTTCCTTGATTTCGCTAGAATTTTCCAAAATGCGGACTCATGTTCTAGAATTTTCAACCAATTGCAAAAGTTATAAGAGGAAAATCGAAAATGAACAAATGAGTAGTAATTAGCCAAATTCCGACCCTCCTAGCTTCTTACTCCTAACTCCGAATAAAACATATTATACCTCCATGGAAAGATGAAAAGGCCCTCTACAAGTTTCATGAAGGGAACAAAAATCGAAACAATCATTTAGAGGGGTAAAAACACAGCCAAAAGTTCAGCCTAAAAACTAGCCAATGAAACAGTAATGAACAGTAACTGTTGTCTTCTAAATCCTAAAACTTTTCACTCCTAACTCGAAATAAGGCATGGAATACCTCATTAGAAAGAAGAAAGGATTATCTACAAGTTTCATGAAGAGTGTAAAAATCAATTCAATCATTAAAGAGGGTAAAAACACACTTAACGTTTCAGCCTAAATGAAAAACCAATGGAATAGTAATTTGGCACAATGAGCGATGAATCATCAACACTCCTAACCTCATATCTTTTTATTCCTAACTCCGATGATTGCAAATCATACCTCATTTTAAATATAGAAAGATAATCTACATTTTTCATGAGAAAGCAAAAACCAAATCAGTCTCTAATTGGGTTAAAAATCCCTCCAAAGTTGCTGCAAAATTTCATGACTAATAACAGTGGCTGAAACCTTTCCACTCTCATAACTTTTTCATCCTAAATCCAATTGAGACAAATTTTATGTCGTTGGAAAGCTCTAATCATGTTATACATTCTTCAAGAAGACCATCCAAACCAATTCAAGCTCTAAACTAGTCTAAAATCAAATGGAGGTTGCTGCCCAATTTCTGGAAAATTGGACAGCACCTCCCCTATTTTATTCCTAACCCAAATCTTCATTCCAATGCTACAACCTGCATAATAATTCAATATTCAAAGGAAAAAACACACTCCTAGCATTCTAATCATGTCCAAACTATAGCACAATTACATTTCCCCCCTTTCTTGTCAAATTCAAACCATACAATGATGCAATTGTTTTAAAACATGCATGAATTGCACAAAATACATTAGAACTGAACATTCTTGCATGCATATGAAAATATGAGTTATTACAAGGCTTTAGAGGGCATTTTAAGCCACTACATCAAATCCCAAAATACAAGCTTGCAAAAAACATCAATTGCCCAAAATGCATCTAAAGCATTGATTTACAAAATCAACTTGAAATACAAAAACTATCCGTTTATGGAGTAATGCCTTTAAGCTCGATGGTCAATCTCGTGCTCCTCACCTGGAGATGGGACGGAATTGGAGGGGGTGAGCTTACGCTCGTGGGTAACATGTTTATATTTATGCAAATAAGCTGAGTTTATTTCATTATCCATACTGTTAGCAAATCTCTCATCAAACATTCATACAATTTTGCATTTCATAAATTCGTCAAGCTAAAAGCATAACTTTAATGATTCAAGCATCTAGCATTCTTGCAAATACATGCTAACACATAAACACACAGCTGATGGTTTGGTAACATAAGTTCACAATAACTGACGAACTACACAAGTGTAGTCGTATGCTGAGGAGTCCAAAAAGGAACATCCTTGCCACAATCGGGCAGGCGGGCGAAGCCTATACTGGTCAACGTGCACGTGACTCTGCTGGGTGGACTTAAGTACCCACATAACATGTATTCATCCATAAAAAATCTGGACGTTTCTTGTCCACTGGCTGATTTCTGAAAATGGATTTTTCATGCATCCAAATAGCTGATTCTTGAAAAATGTATTTCCTGCTTAACTCACATTTCATGATTTCACTAATATTCATGCTCATTCAATTCATGAACTTGTCAAGCAATATCAAGCAATGTCATATATTGATCAAACTCCCACATAATGGCAATCATAAATCAATTATACACAATCAAAACTCAATCAATGCTCTTCCCAAGGTAATTGAAAATCATTAATTTCCTTAGTTAAGATAGTATTTAGAACTTACTAACATAAAGATAAAAATGAAACCCACCTTATAACTTGCTTAATCCTTGCTTAGGAGTGCTCTTCTCCTTGCTCTTCTCCTCTCTCTTGCTCTACTTCAAGAGGAATAAAAACTCATTTCAACATAAATTTAATTGAAATTCTACATAACCTCTTTCATGAAATTAACTTTAAAATCAATAAACCCACTTCATTTCTAAGCTTTCTACACCAAAACCCAACTAAAAATTAACACTTGAATTCATGACTTACCTTGATTCTTGACTCAACCCAATATTTTCTTGGTTCAAAATGTAGTTTAGCTCTTCCTCTACACTTTTCCTTCTTGAACTTTCTTCAAACACTTACTTGAACTCTTGGAATCTCAAGACCTAGCCAAGCCTCTTCTGTTTTTCTTCTTCTTCCTCCACTTCTACGAACTCCTTCTCTTCTCCCTCTAATTTTGGTAAATCCTCCTATCCTCTTCTACTAACTTACTTCTTTCATTCTCTTTTTATACTACTTACTTAATAACTTAAGCCCATAGGCCTAAAGCCCAACTCTCTTCCTTCCTTCCTTCTTATTTCCTCTTTAACTACTCAAGCCCACTTATTCTCTTAAGCCCATCTTATTCTCTTTTCCTTTCCTACCTCATTAAGGCCCAACTAACACATTTAATTTCATTAACTCACCACCTAACTCTTTAATGCTGTAAGAAATTAATTAATATCAACTCAATTTATGCTAACATAACTTACTCAATTAATCTAATCATGCTTAATTTTTTAAATAAAATTTGGGGCTAACATTTCTCCCCCCCCCCTTAAGAAATTTCGTCCTTGAAATTCATACCTGATTCATTGAAGAGGTGTGGATACTTCTCCTGCATTGCATCCAAAGGTTCCCACGTCGCCTCTTCAACTGCATGATTCCTCCAAAGGACATTAACTAGCTGAATTGTCTTGTTCCTGAGAACTTTCTACTTGCTATCCAGAATTGCCACTGGCATCTCCTCATAGCTCAGATCATCACTCAGCTGAACCTCCGAGGTCTAAATAATGTGAGAAGGATCTGATCTGTACCTTCTCAACATGGAAACATGAAAGACATCATAGATCTGAGACAACTCTGGAGGCAATGCCAACCTGTAAGCTAACGGCTCGATCCTCTCTACAATCTCATACGGACCCACATACCGAGGGCTTAACTTGCCTTTCTTGCCAAACCTCATGACTCCCTTCCATGGAGACGTCTTCAGGAATACTTTGTCACCTACTACGTACTTCATCTCCTTCCTGTGAGCATCTGCATAACTCTTCATTCTATCCTAAGTCGCCTTTAAGCACGCTTGATCAAACTAACCTTATCCACTGTCATCTGCACCAATTCTGGTCCTACCAGTTTCCTTTCACCTTCTTCATCCCAACATATTGGAGTCCTGCATCTCCTCCCATACAACGCTTCATAAGGAGCCATCTGAATGCTCGAATGGTACGAATTGTTATAGGCAAATTCGACCAACGGCAAATGTTCATCCTATGCTCCTTTGAAGTCCATGACACACACTCTGAGCATTCCCTCTAGGGTCTGAATGGTCCTCTCAGACTGACCATCTGTCTGAGGATGAAATGCTGTGCTGAAACTCAAATTAGTCCCTAGAGCTTCCTGCAAACTATTCCAGAATCTCGACGTAAATCGAGGATCCCTGTCAGATACTATAGAATCTGGAACTCCATGCAACCTCACTACCTCATCAATGTATTTCTTTGCTAACACCTGCAACGAATCTGTCTGCTTAATTGCCAGAAAATGGACTGACTTTGTTAACCGATCTACAATAACCCATATGGCATCATACTTCCTACTAGTTCTGGGTAAACCCATCAGAAAATCCATAGTGATCCTTTGCCACTTCCATTCTGGAATGGACAATGGCCTTAACATGCCTGAAGGTGCTTGGTGTTCAGCCTTGACTTGCTGACACACTAGACATCTGCTCACATACTCTGCTACATCCCTCTTCATGCCTTTCCACCAGAAATGCTCCTTCAAATCCCTGTACATCCTGGTGCTGCCTGGGTGCATGGAATAAGGCGCATTATGTGCCTCATCCAAGATCTCATCTTTGACTTCCTTAGCATTCGGAATACACAATCTACTTCCGACTACCATAAGTCCGTCATCTCTCACTACCACTTCAGACTGCTTGCCATTCTGGATTTCTTCACGAAGCTTACTCAATTCTGCATCCTGCTCCTGCAACTCCTTGACTTTCTCTCTAAGTATCGGCCTCACCCTGAACTGAGCAAGAATGCATTCTGACTTATCCTGCTTCAAGCTTATCTTAAGCTTAGCCATCTGTTCCAACAAAGGCAAGTAAACTGCTTGGACATGAGCTAGGGATGACTTCCTACTCAATGCATCCGCCACTACATTTGTCTTGCCTGGATGGTACTCAATCATCAATTCATAGTCCCTAAGTAACTCAATCCACCTTCTCTGCCTCAAATTCAGCTCTTTCTGGCTCAGTAAATACTTAAGGCTCTTGTGATCCGTGTAGATCCTAGTCTGTACCCCATACAAATAATGTCTCCAAATTTTCAGTGCAAAAATTACTACTGCTAGCTCTAAATCATGAGTAGGATAGTTCAACTCATATGGCTTCAACTGCCGTGACGCATAGGCTATCACTTTGTCATTCTGCATTAACACACAACCTAAGCCTTTTCTTGAAGCATCACTGTACACTGTATACCCCTGATCTCCATTGGGCAGGATTAGAATTCGAACGCTTGTTAATCTATGCTTGAGTTCCTCAAAACTCTTCTGACATTCTTCGCTCCAGATAAACCGCTAATTCTTCCTCAATATTTTTGTTATCGGCGCAGCTATCATGGAGAATCCTTCCATAAACCTCCTGTAATAACCTGCCAAGCCTAGAAAACTCCGTACCTCTTTTACTGTCTTAGGCTCTTGCCAATTCACCACTGCTTCTACTTTTCTCGGATTAACATGGATCCCTCTGCTAGAAATCACATGTCCAAGGAAAACCACTTCAAGCAGCCAAAATTCACACTTGCTGAATTTGGCATATAGCTCTCTTTCCCTTAATCTTTGCAACACTATTCGAGATGCTCGCATGTTCCCTTCATCCTTGGAATAGACCGAATGTCATCGATAAATACTATGACAAACCGATCTAAAACTCTGAAAACCACATTTATAAGGTCCATGAATGCATTTGAGCGTTGGTCGATCCGAATGGCATGACCACGAACTCATAATGCCCAGAACGGGTCTCGAAAGCGATCTTGCTAACATCAGACTCCCTGATTCGGAGTTGATGATAACCTGACCTGAGATCTATCTTCAAAAATACCTTTGCTCCCTGCAGCTGATCAAACAAATCATCTATCCTGGGCAGAGGATACTTGTTCTTAATCGTGACCTTGTTGAGTTTCCTGTAATTAATACACATTCGCCATGTTCCATCCTTCTTCTTAACAAATAGAACTGGCGCTCCCCAAGGTGATGAACTTGTTCTGATAAATTGTTTTTTTAATAATTCCTGTAATTGCTCCTTAAGCTCCCTCAACTCAGCTGGAGCCATCCGGTATGGTGGTATTGAAATGGATGCGGTTCCGGGAATCAAGTCAATTACAAACTCAATTTTCCTCACTGGCGGCAAACCTGGTAACTCCTCTGGAAATACATCTGGGAACTCCCTCACTATAGGGTAATCCTCCAACCTTCCTACATCCACCTCTGGATCCACTACATATGCCAAAAAGGACTCAGCCCCCTGGCCCATCATCCTGTCAGCTAACAAAGCTGAAATGATCCTCGGTACTGGCATCTTCCTGTCCCCCTTGAAGACCACCTTCTCTCCATTTCCCAAGTCAAACTCCACTTCCTTACGGCTACAATCTAACTTTGCCTGGTACTTTTCCATGGCATCCATACCTAGTATGACATCTAGCCCCTTTAGGTCTAGAGGTAGCAAGTCTACTACCAATCTAGCACCATCGATACTGAGCTCACACTTTTTGTAGACTAAACTGATCACCACCTTACTCCCTAAAGGAGTACTAACGACCAAAAAATTATCCATAATCTCAGGATTCACTGCATGCATATTCAGACTTGAGGACACAAATGAATGTGTAGAGCTAGTATTAATCAGAACATAAACTGCTGAATTAAATAATTGAGCCATACCAGTCACAACTCCTGGAGCAGCTGCGGCTTCTTCTCTGGTCATGGCAAATACTCTAGCTGGCGCCTGACCCTGTGCCCTTGGCCTCCCTGCAGGATTTGCCTTCCTCACGGCTCTGAGCGCTTACTTACAGAATCGGTTCCTGCTCGCTTTTTGCGCCTCTGGACTTGAAATTGAGAGCCCTCTTGCCTTGACCTCTGAGGACAATCTCTCATCATGTGCCCCTTCTCTCCACATTGGAAACAACCACCAAACCCCCTGAGACACTTCCCCGGATGAAACTTCCCACATTGATCACACTGAGGGTTTGTATACTTGCCCTTCCATGTCTTCCCTAGGCCTCCCACACTAGAGACACCTTTCGAACCGCCCTTGATCACTGGCTCTTGGCAGGACCACTATTGCCCATACCACCCTGAGAATGAAAAGTCCTGGTGCTCCTTTCAGGTGCTGGAGCACTCACTCCCTTCCTGGAAGACTGCTCCCTAGTCTTCCTCTTTCTGTTTACCTCTGACTTGATGTTCTCCAACTTTTCTACCTGGAGAGCAGCATCTACCAACTACTGGTAGTCATGGAAATTATGGATCAGCACCTTCTCCCTGATCCCTAAGTGCAATCCACTCTCAAACTTGCAGCACTTATCCTCTTCAGTCGCCACAATGTTTGCTGCATACCGTGACAGTTGAGTGAACTTCAATTCATACTCACTTACGCTCAACTCCCTCTGCGTGAGGCTTAGAAACTCCCTTTCCTTCTCTTGGATGTAAACCTTCGAGAAGTACTTCTTCCGGAATACTTCCAGAAACTCCCTCCATGTCAACACTGGAGGTACTGTCTGACTGTGGGGCACTAACTCCCACCAGTGCAGCGCATCCCCCTGCAATAAACTAGCTGCATATTCTAACCTCTCCTCATCTGAGCACTTCATCTGATTCAGGACCCTCTCGGTCCGCTTCAGCCATGCTTCAGCTTCCTCGAGATTAGTAGTCCCATGAAATCGACATTGTACTTCAAGCTTGTCATCTGGCCACCTTTCCACCGGGGTGGTACTGAGCTTGTGATCCTTGGCCCATGGCATGGATAAAAGCATGGGCGAAGGCCTAAAAGAACTGGGGATCTACTGGGTTTACTTGAGGCATAGGAGGGGGCTGGAGAGGCACTTCATGCTGCACACTTGGTGCCTCTGAATCTGAAACAGGGATGGTCCCTGCATCCTGGGGAATATGGGATTCATCCGTACTTCCCCGTTGAGAGCCTGATCGAGATTGAGCTCCTCGTGTTCTTCTTCGAGGCGACATATTACTCCTTTAAATGAAAACTATTTCAAATCTTTAGCTCATGCTTTGTGAAACCAGTTTAAATCATGTAAAACAATTCAAAACCAATGCTGCATGTACTGTATTTAAAACAATGCATAGGGTTCATGTAACATGATGCATGCTGACTCTACCCTTGAGGCTACCCACTAGGGTTCTTAGGAAATCGTAAACCTGGGGCTGCTCTGATACCACAATATGTCGGAACCCGATTCGTAGACCGGACCCCAATTGCTTATAACTTAACACTTTTGCTTTTGCTCTGAAACCACAATTATTGGGGCCCAAATTCGGAACCCAACTACTTAGCCCGAAACCCTCATACCTATATACAAGTATAAAGTCAATGAAAGTCCTTCGTACCAAATTCGTAAGATTCATCGTAATTAACCTAAAATCAGCAATAAAAATCACTTCAATCGGAGCTTCCTTGATTTCGCTAGAATTTTCCAAAATGCGGACTCATGTTCTAGAATTTTCAACCAATTGCAAAAGTTATAAGAGGAAAATCGGAAATGAACAAATGAGTAGTAATCAGCCAAATTCCGACCCTCCTAGCTTCTTACTCCTAACTCCGAATAAAACATATTATACCTCCATGGAAAGATGAAAAGGCCCTCTACAAGTTTCATGAAGGGAACAAAAATCGAAACAATCATTTAGAGGGGTAAAAACACAGCCAAAGGTTCAGTCTAAAAACTAGCCAATGAAACAGTAATGAACAGTAACTGTTGTCTTCTAAATCCCATAACTTTTCACTCCTAACTCGAAATAAGGCATGGAATACCTCATTAGAAAGAAGAAAGGATTATCTACAAGTTTCATGCAGAGTGTAAAAATCAATTCAATCATTAAAGAGGGTAAAAATACACTTAACGTTTCAGCCTAAATGAAAAACCAATGGAACAGTAATTTGGCACAATGAACAGTAACTGTCAACACTCCTAACCTCATATCTTTTTATTCCTAACTCCGATGATTGCAAATAATACCTCATTTTAAAGATAGAAAGATAATATACATTTTTCATGAAGAAAGAAAAAACCAAATCAGTCTCTAATTGGGTTAAAAATCCCTCCAAAGTTGTTGCAAAATTTCATGACTAATAACAGTGGCTGAAACCTTTCCACTCTCATAACTTTTTTATCCTAAATCCAATTGAGACAAATTTTATGTCGTTGAAAAGCTCTAATCATGCTCTACATTCTTCAAGAAGACCATCCAAACCAATTCAAGCTCTAAACTAGACTAAAAGCAAATGGAAGTTGCTGCCCAATTTCTGGAAAATTGGACAGCACCTCCCCTATTTTATTCCTAACCCAAATCTTCATTCCAATGCTACAACCTGCATAATAATTCAATATTCAAAGGCAAAAACACACTCCTAGAATTCTAATCATGTTCAAACTATAGCACAATTACATTCCCCCCTTTCTTGTCAAATTCAAACCATACAATGATGCAATTGTTTTAAAACATGCATGAATTGCACAAAATACATTAGAACTGAACATTCTTGCATGCATATGAAAATATGAGTTATTACAAGGCTTTAGAGGGCATTTTAAGCCACTACATCAAATCCCAAAATACAAGCTTGCAAAAAACATCATTTTCCCAAAATGCATCTAAAGCATTGATTTACAAAATCAACTTGAAATACAAAAACTATCCGTTTCTGAAGTAATGCCTTTAAGCTCGATGGTCGATCTCGTGCTCCTCACCTAGAGATGGGACGGAATTGAAGGGGGTGAGCTTACGCTCGTGGGTAACATGTTTATATTTATGCAAATAAGCTGAGTTTATTTCATTATCCATATTGTTAGCAAATCTCTCATCAAACATTCATACAATTTTGCATTTCATAAATTCGTCAAGCTAAAAGCATAACTTTAATGATTCAAGCATCTAGCATTCTTGCAAATACATGCTAACACATAAACACACAGCTGATGGTTTGGTAAAATAAGTCCACAATAACTGACGAACTACACAAGTGTAGTCGTATGCTGAGGAGTCCAAAAAGGAACATCCTTGCACAATCGGGCAGGCGGGCGAAGCCTATACTGGTCAACGTGCACATGACTCTGCTGGGTGGACTTAAGTACCCACATAACATGTATTCATGCATCAAAAATCTAGACGTTTCTTGTCCACTGGCTGATTTCTAAAAATGAATTTTTCATGCATCCAAATAGCTGATTCTTGAAAAATGTATTTCATGCTTAACTCACATTTCATGATTTCACTAATATTCATGCTCATTCAATTCATGAACTTGTCAAGCAATATCAAGCAATGTCATATATTGATCAAACTCTCACATAATGGTAATCATAAATCAATTATACACAATCAAAACTCAATCAATGCTCATCCCAAGGTAATTGAAAATCATTAATTTCCTTAGTTAAGATAGTATTTAGAACTTACTAACAAAAAGATAAAAATGAAACCCACCTTATAACTTGCTTAATCCTTGCTTAGGAGTGCTCTTCCCCTTGCTCTTCTCCTCTCTCTTGCTTTACTTCAAGAGGAATAAAAACTCATTTCAACATAAATTTAATTGAAATTCTACATAACCTCTTTCATGAAATTAACTTTAAAATCACTAAACCCACTTCATTTCGAAGCTTTCTACACCAAAACCCAACTAAAAATTAACACTTGAATTCATGACTTACCTTGATTCTTGACTCAACCCAATAGTTTCTTGGTTCAAAATGTAGCTTAGCTCTTCCTCTACACTTTTCCTTCTTGAACTTTCTTCAAACACTTACTTGAACTCTTGGAATCTCAAGACCTAGCCAAGCCTCTTCTCTTTTTCTTCTTCTTCCTCCACTTCCACGAACTCCTTCTCTTCTCCCTCTAATTTTGGTAAATCCTCCTCTCCTCTTCTACTAACTTACTTCTTTCATTCTCTTTTTATACTACTTACTTAATAACTTAAGCTCATAGGCCTTAAAGCCCAACTCTCTTCCTTCCTTCCTTCTTATTTCCTCTTTAACTACTCAAGCCCACTTATTCTCTTAAGCCCATCTTATTCTCTTTTCCTTTCCTACCTCATTAAGGCCCAACTAACACATTTAATTTCATTAACTCACCACCTAACTCTTTAATGCTATCACAAATTAATTAATATCAACTCAATTTATGCTAACATAACTTACTCAATTAATCTAATCATGCTTAATTTTTTTAAAAAAAAATTTGGGGCTAACATGAGTTCACCATTCATCAAGATTATGGTTCATAATAAGCAAATGCTTAAGTTGTATGTTTTAAGATTAAAGTAACGACCCACTTTATTCTTGAAAACATACTTGATTCCAGATTCATTTAATAGTGCCATTATCGATAGTCAACTACTATCATGATATGAAACTCATCATTCCCTTCAAGTAAACTCCTTTACTTTTATGGAGATAAATCGCAACACTACATTCGAAACCATAATCAAGCGACCAACTTGATTATTCAACTGTGAATCAATTAATTCAGATTTTAATAATATACATGTTTCTCATACATCTCTATGTATATGTATATTACTTACAAAAGAATCTTGGTACCTTATGACCAGATATATAATGCTCATACAGATAAAACCAAACTCTTTTTTATTAATAATAAATATTTTCATTACAAAATCAGAATCAAGAAGATAAAGTTACATGTAAATACACTTGTTTTATAGGGCACTATATTTACATAACTCCAACAATCTCCCACTTGCCCTAAAGTAAGTTTGACATATCCCTCATTCCCATCCCTTCTAGGTAACCCTCAAAGCTTTTTTGAGTCAATGTCTTTGTGAACTAATCAGCAAGGTTTTTCTTGGTGGGAATCTTTACCACATCCACTTCTCCACGTTGTATTATCTCCCTTATAAGATGATACTTTCACTCAATATGTTTGGCAACTTTATGGTTCCGAGGTTCTTTAGAATTAGCCACAGCTCCACTATTATCACAATAAAGTGTAATGGCCTTTTCTACCTCTGGAACTACCTCCAAATCATTTAGGAACTTCTGGAGTCAGACTGCTTCCTTTACTGCTTCACAAGCAGCAACATACTCAACCTCCATAGTCGAATCAGCAATACTTGATTGCTTGACACTCCTCCAAACTATGGCTCCACCTCCTAAAGTAAATATAGAACCAAAAGTTAATTTCCTTGAATCAACATCTAATTGGAAATTAGAATCCGTATATCCTGTCGGAATAAGATTACTTCCAGAATAAACAAGCATTAAGTTCTTCATCCTACGAAGATACTTAAGTATACACTTAACCGCAGTCCAATGTTTCATTCTAGGATTGGACTGAAATCTGCTTACAAGTCCCACTGCGTAACAGATATCCAGTCTAGTGCACAGCATTGCATGCATCAAACTACCAACTGTCGAAGCATATGGAATGTTACGCATGCGTTCAACCTCCTCTTGGATTTTAGGTGCTTGTTCCTTTGAAAGTTTGATTCCATGTCTAGTAGGAGTAAAACCCCTCCTGGAATTTTGCATGGCGAACTTATTAAGCATATTCTCAATGTAGGTTAGTTGAGAAAAAACTATCCGTTTGTTCTTTCGATCCCTTATAAGTTTGATCCCTAGAACATAGGTAGCCTCTCCCAAATCCTTCATTGAAAACTGTTCATTCAGCCATCCCTTAACTGCAGATAACATTCCCACATCATTCCCAATGAGCAGAATGTCATCAACATATAGGATTAGGAAAGTAACCTTACCTTCTTGTATTCTTTTATAAACACAAGGCTCATCTAGGTTTTGTATGAACCCATAGGTTTTGATAGACTTATCAAACCTAATGTTCCAAGACCTAGATGCTTGCTTAAGTCCATAAATGGACCTTTACAACTTGCAAACCTTATGCTCATTACCTGGCTCAATGAATCCTTCTGGTTGGGCCATATAAATGATCTCCTCAAGATCCCCATTAAGAAATGCAGTCTTTACATCCATTTGCCATATTTCGTAATCGAAATAGGCTGCTATGGCCAAAAGAATCCTGATGGACTTAAGCATGGCAACAGGAGAAAAAGTCTCCTCATAGTCTATACCCTCCTTTTGAGTATAGCCTTTAGCTACCAATCTAGCTTTAAAGGTCTCTACCTTTCCATCCGATCCCCTTTTCCTTTTATAGATCCATTTACACCCTATGGCTTTTAGACCTGGTGGTAGATCTACAAGGACCCAGACTTCATTAGTATACATAGAATCTATTTTCGATTCCATCACCTTGAGCCATTTTCCTGCATCAACATCATTAATAGCCTGTGTATACGTAATGGGATCTATTTCTTCTTAGTCCGAGATGGCAATTAAGCCTTCTCCTAAACCCAGATAACTATCTAGCTGTCTCACAACCCTCCCACTACATCTAGGCACACCTTGATGTTCAGGTTGCACTTCTGATTTAACTCTTGAATCCATTTCGACATCTTGTTCTGTCATATCCAAAACAACTCTTGGTTTGGATGAATTAGCTAACTCCTTTAGTACTACTCAACTTTTTCCTTTGTGATTTTTCATAAACTCTTCCTCTAAGAAGGTTGCATTTGTCGACACAAATACCTTCTTATCATGAGGATTGTAAAAATAGTACCCTCGAGTTCCTGTAGGACATCCTACAAAAAAACATACTTCTGACCTTGGTTCCATCTTTGTGGATTCAGGCTTTAGAACATAGGCTGGGCAGCCCCAAGTCCTTAAATGCCTTAATGAAGGCACTCGACCAGTCCACAACTCCCTAGGTGTTTTAGGCATCGATTTGGACAGAGCAAAGTTAAGAAGATATGTTGCCATTTGTATGGCATATCCCCATAACGATTCTGGAAGGCTAGCATAGGACATCATTGATCTTACCATTACCAATAAAGTTCTATTTCTCCTCTCTGCTACACCATTCTGTTGAGGTGTACGAGGAGCTAAAAAATTAGAAACAATTCCATTGTCAATTAAATATTGCTGGAACTCTCCAGATAAATACTCACCACCTCGATCTGATCGAAGCTGTTTTAATGGCTTGCCAAGTTGCTTCTTAGCTTCAGCTTTGAATCCTTTGAACTTTTCAAAAGATTCACTCTTTTTATGCATCAAATACAAATATCCATGTCTTGAGTAATCATATAATAAAATTATGAAATATTCATAACCTCCTCTAGCTTGTACATTCATGGGCCCATACACATCAGTATGTACCAGGTCCAATGTGGATTCAGATCTGTTTCCTTTAGAAGGAAATAAGGCTTTGGTCATTTTTCCTTCAATACAAGATTCACAAGTGGGTAATGGATCATTATCCAAGCCCATAAGGATCCCATCCTTTACCATCCTGTCAAGTCTTTTCTGATTGATATGACCCATTCTAAAGTGCCACAGATACTTTGAATTAATGCTATAGATTTTGTATTGTCGTGGTTTTATCAATTCTGTGGTGTTTAGTGAGCCTTTCATAGGTTCTATAAAAAACAATCCCTGTTTAGTTATCGCATCACAAATAAAATCCTTATTCTCATATATTGAAACAACCTTTTCAAAATAAAAGGAATAACCAAATTTTATTAGACAAAAAATAGAAATCATGTTCCTTACAATCATTGGCATGTAATAAACATCCTCCAAATATAACCTATGACCACTAGGAAAGTCCAAGATAACTACTCCCACTGATTCTGCTGAAACATAGGAACCATCTACTACCTTAACTTGAAACTGGCCTTTAGGTAGTCTCTTCCTTTGCTGGAACCCCTGTAAAGAATTACAAACATGGTTAGTGACTCCTGAATCTAATATCCAAGAAGTAGATAAATCTTCCACATTTCTAGTTCCTAACAAACTTAGGAAGCCCATACCTTGTTTGCTTTTGAGGGACTCTAGGTAGACTGGACAGTTTCTTTTCCAGTGGCTCATCTCATCACAGTGGAAACACTTTCCTTTGATGTTCTCTTTGGCCTTCTTTTTCATGGATTTGGCCTTGACCCCTGTTTGGGCCTTCTTTTTCATTGCACCCTTCTTCTTTTCCTTGCCCTTACCCTTACCCTTGGGCTTAGAAGAAGAAGCTACATTAGCTTTTAGCCCATGAGCCTTAATATTCAATATCTACTCCGTGCTCTGGAGGGTATTCATCAACTCACTCAAGGTGTAATCCTTGTTATTGAGCTCATAGTCCAACTTAAACTGCTGAAAAGAAGAGTTTAAGCTATTGATGATCATAATCATCTGCGTGTCCGCATCCATATCTGCCCCAAGCATCTCAGCCTCAGTGACCGCACATATTACCTTCATCATGTAATCCCGCACCGGTTCACCAGGTTTCTGTCTGAGATTATGAAAGGTTTGGATAGCTTTCACTCTTGCAGACCTAGTCCTCACACCAAACATCTAATGTAGGTGATGGACCATTGCACTAGCAGTTTTCATACAAGCAATTTGCTTTTGCAACATGTTACTGACAGATGCCAGAATATAACACTTAGTAGTCTTGTCAGCATTCTGCCAACGCTCATGTTGTTGGACTTGCTCAGGAGTTGTATCTCCACTTGGAGGTGTAGGCTCATTGTTAGTTAACACCTATGAAATACGTTCATATTGAAGAACAATGTCAAGGTTACGTCTCCATTCATTAAAATTGTCTCCGTTTTCCAATTTGTTATTAGTCAAGAGCAGGGTGAGTGGATTCATTTTGTAGTTGATTATGTCTGAAAATATAAATTATTAAAACATGAGCATACTAGTCAACAATTTATGGAACTTTGTATAAAATCATGATGCCTGTATGCACGATAATAGATTTAACAAAAATTAAAAAATTAAAACATTATACGACAGTTATTTTTCTTATCTATAACAGACTAAGTGACGGTGGGCCATCTTATCCATTAAAAAAAACTGGGACCCTCCCACTCAAAAACAACCAAGCATCTCATGCCTAATTTTTTAAGAAGTGTCTTAATTTGGTCCATACTTTTACCAACAGAGCTATAGTGGGCAGTTTATTGATAAAAAATGTTGAGTGTTTAATCATTTGATTCTTTCACTAAAGATACCTACAAACCGTGCCTCGGTGGGAGGTCACATTTGCTATCATTAAGTGGACTTATCCTTAAGGAGACCCAAACCATGCAAGATCTAGGATCCATGCCCTCCGATGGGGAGTAACACTTCACCACATGCCAACGGGCCATCATTTGGAGACCATGGACTCTCATAGGAGCATCCTCTCCCACTCAATCTTTTTGGGCTTTAAGTTTTAAATACCATCTTATCTAGATGCAATTTATTATCCATCCTATATTGTTTCATTATATATCTCATACATACTGAATGCATGGCAAAGCCTAGGGTTGGCAATTTTCTAAATGACATGCAATCATATAATATCACATATTATAAGCATTCATTTCTCCATTCATCACATGAACTAATAAAGCCACTTTTGATTGTCCATCCTAGAAAAATTAAATAATTACAAGCCTTTTAGGCCCAAAGTATTCTTCTTGGACTTGGATCTTCCGCTTCGAACTCCTCACAAACATGATCCGGCCCATTCGGTAAACAAAATGTAATGGCATATATGAAAATCGAATTTTGTCACTTTGAAAAATAAAATTCCAGCACCAGATTTTTATAAAACCAAATCTTTGTTTTGATAAAAAATTCCAACACTATTTTTTACAATAAAAACCAAAAAGTGATCCATTGAAACAAAATTCCAAAAACTATGTTTTCACAAAACTTATGCCAATACATAAAAGGATACACCAAAAATTTTACCTTTCCATTTCTTCAATCCATGGCTGCTCCATCTTCATCATTACATCAATTTGTAAATTACAAAATCAAAGAAAATAGAAAAAACAAACCGAGGAGGAAACATGGTGATGATAGACCACCTTCCTTGTTACAACCAATGAAGAAATCTTACAAGGTAAATTTAACTTCTATGGACAACCAAAAGAGCAAACATACACCATGTATATTTCTATCACATAAAAATATGCAGCATACACAAAAAGATTGCCAACCCATGCATCCAATATATAGGAACCGAAATCATGCATTAGAAACTGGCTCTGATACCAATTGTTGGGTCAGAAAAAAAAAACATGCTTTGTTTGGAAAAACGGTAGATTTCAAAACTTTTAAGAAATCATTACTTGCAGCGGAAGCAACAAATCCAAATCAACATGCCAATCCATACGTGATATGGTATAAGGATAGTAAAATATAAACAAGATCAGGAGTATTACCAATTCTTCGCCATGCCTTTAAATCCTCGTTGCGCTATCCTCTCATTCTTCGTGTATCCAAATCCTTTTCCTTTGAATCTTTTCCTTTAGCAATCTACTTTCTCCTTGTTGTAGTATCCTCAATCAATTAGATTTACCACCTATTCTTCAAGGACAATTAGGTTAACAAAATCCTTTGGTGGGAAAGGAGAAGAAATGTTTGGAGGAGATTTTCTTAGAAGAAGAAGAAGCAAAATTGAAACTCTTTCAATTGGTATTTTCGATTCTCTCTTTCATAAAAGGAGAGAAGGTGTAAAGAACATGCCAGAACTCTTTCTTGCCTACCAATTTCGTATATGCATGGATGGAAGGAGAGAGAGGCATCAAATGCATCACTTCTTTCATTAATCACTCATAAAATAGTCAATAAATGAGATTATCTTCATTTATCTTTATGATGGCTATTTGAAAAGACCATAAGCTAAAATTCAATACCCAATTTCAGTTTTACCAAGAAGAAAGAAGGAAGATGGTCCATCTAATGTACATCTTCCATCTTTAATCTAATGAATGCAAATAGGTTACAAGCCAACATTAAAAGACAACCATTAAACCATTTAATGGTAAGTTCATAACTCCATTTAATGATGATTAACCATAATAAAGACCATCTTTATTTAGCATTTTAATGTCAAAAGTGTGGTTACACATTTAGCCTAGGAATAACCGAAATTGCTATCTTCTCCTTAAAAAAATTGTTTTAATATAATTAATCTAATTAATTACATTAAACCAAAAACCAAAAACCAAGCCCATTACTAAATGTACATTTGGGCTTCTTTAATTAGACCAAGCCCAAGATTCAATTATGGGCTTCTAATTAACCTCCATTTATATTTCTTACTTAGCTTGATAACCTTTCTTAAAGCCAAGTGGAGAATCTTATTGGACTTTGATAATTAAGTCTCAATAAGCCCGTAATTAATTCAATCTCATTGGAATTAATTCTAGCTTATTAACTAAATGTCATTCCACTAAAGATAATTAGTTGAACTCTTGAATTATTAAATATTATGAGAATATGTCCAATTGCAAACCCTATTTAGAACCTTATTATAGCCATCCGCACAACAAAGGGTAAAATTACCGTTTTGCCCTTATGTTGATTTTTCCTTCTAGATCTCTCATTTTATTTTATATGGTGATTAACACATAAGATCTCATCTCAGTGTTAAGACTTGATGGGTAGCTAGTCCATCAAACTATTGGCGTCAGTTTAATCACCAAATCTCCTTAAAATATCTAAAAGAGATGATAACACTATAAACTCTTTATTTAAGTGAATGTTCCCTGATACATGTTTCAATTAATAACTCCAACATGCAGACACTGGATTAATACTCTGTAAAAATCTATTCTGATCATATCAAGAATTATAATGAAACATATATGAGTTCACCACTCATCAAGATTATGGTTCATAATAAGCGAATGCTTAAGTTGTATGTTTTAAGATTAAAGTAACGACCCACTTTATTCTTGAAAACATACTTGATTCCAGATTCATTTAATAATGCCATTATCGATAGTCAACTACTATGATGATATGAAACTCATCATTCCCTTGAAGTAAACTCATTTACTTATATGGAGATAAATCGCAACACTACAGTCTAAACCATAATCAAGCGACCAACTTGATTATTCAACTATGAATCAATTAATTCAGATTCTAATAATATACATATTTCTCATACATCTCTATGTTTATGTATATTACTTACAAAAGAATCTTGGTACCTTATGACCAGATATATAATGCTCATACAGATAAAACCAAACTCTTTTGTTTTATTAATAATAAATATTTTCATTACAAAGCTAATCAAGAAGATAAAGTTACATGTAAATACGCTTGCTTTCCAGGGCACTATATTTACATAACTCCAACAATTTTCTCATATTCTAGACTTATCTTCACATAGCTAGTTGTTTCATTTTTTGGGGCAGCTTGGAAGGTAGCCTTCCAGGTCTTATAATATCTTAGGAGATCACCCCCCAATGCTGTAAAAATCAGCGTCTTGTTTGCTTTGTCCACTTGGGTCCTCGCCTTGAAAATCTTAGCCTTCCCATCTGTTCATGTTCACAATTATAACGGTCACATCAAGAACATTTAAACCCAAAAACTATAATAATGGCCCTATTCTTATATGCCTTTTCTTTGTTAAAGCCCATTAACAAAAATTGCGCTTGTGTCAACTATTTTCATAATAACGAGAACTACACACGGTGGTAATCAGATCAGGCTGCTGGGACTAGACATCCAAACGGACAATCGGGAAGTTAATAATTCAGACTAAATCTATTCCGATACCATATTAGAATTTTAATATGGACAAAGTTTAGAGCCCATTAACAAGAATTGAACTTAGGTTAACTATTGCCATAATTAGGCGTGTTCATGATAGGGTGACCTGATCCGTTCATAAATAACCTGAACTTGAACCTAAATGTCAGGTTCAGCAATTTCATGAACCTGAACCTGAACCTGAACTTAAAAATTTATAAGATCGGTCAACCTATTTTTAGGTTCATTTCTTAGGATAACCTGAATCTATTCATATCAATATATATGATAAAAAAATTATTAAAAAAATTAGTGAAAACAAATACAAATTATTCATAAAAGTATGCACATAAAATCCACCAAAGATTATTCCAATATGTTAAACCCAAGCAAAGTAAAAATAAGCCAAACAATTCCTTATAAAAGATTCATACTAAGGGCGTGCTTGTTTTGGGGTAATGGGATAAAATGAATGGGTATGGAATCAAACTTAACGGTTGGTATCAAATTATCATTACGGATGTATCATTTTGATTCCCTGCTTTTCGGTAATACTCCATTCCTCTAGTAATCCAGAGGAATGGGAGTCATTGTTATGGTTTTTGGTGCGAGTTTTGCCCGCGGCTGATCATCTCCAATTGTCACTCTAAACTTTTCTCTGTTATTTTCTCTTCCATGAGAACCAGAAACCATCTTGCAGCATACAGCCAAAACCAAGAAGTAGCAGTAGTACCGGTAATTTTCTTCCTTCCTTTCTTCTTCAATTTTTTTAATCCATATAATTGCATATTTCTCTACACCAGGCTACTTTTCTTCGTCTAAACTAGTCAACTCTCACCTAACAACTAATCTCTCTACCTCTCTTTGAAGACCCAGATCCTTATGAACGTTTTACATAAACGACGCATCATATTCAACAAGCACACCAGTATAAATGTTTAAATATTAAACTCAAATATATAAATGATTGGGACTAGTTAAAAACCCAACATTTGACCTCTGAAATCTCAAAGCTTCGTCTTAAGTGTCCTAGTTAATTAGTTATATATTCGGAGATTTGTGGCTGTAGTCCCAGTTGCAGTCGATTTGAACTTTATCTGTATCTGGGTAAAGTTTATATTCCCTTTTTACGATGTTACATCCGCTTTCTTCTTCAAATTTGATGCAGTTGGATTGTTTTATGGATTGGATTTGTAGCACTCCACTCCCGCGAGACTCGAACCCGACATCGACTGTGATATCCGAGCCCACGACCCGCGAGGGTGGTATGCTAGAGCAGTCAATGCAATGTAAAAACTTATTATGATATTTTTGTTTTTTTGAAAACCGTCGAATGCGCGGAATTAAAAAAATAAACAATTCGGGCCCGTGATACGAAAACCCATTTCAGTCTTACACTTTATCAAAGATCACATGTCAAATAATATTTATCAATTAGGGCCCTCAATCAATTAAATACAATTTTTGCGGAATATAAATTTACACATAAGTTAAGATAACATAAATGCAGACGTGAACTGATCCCGACATCGAACATCGACTCTCTTGTAGTAATCATACTCCCGGTTCACTAACGGTACTCTTCATTCTGAAAATAATTGCAATGTTGGGTGAGTTTGCGAACTCAGTGAGAAACCATCATCGATGGTTCACCCAACTCATGCATTTACCAATCATATTAGCACACAGTAGCATTTACAGTAATACCACATATTATCTCATTTCAGTTCCAATTTCATATACACATGCAATTTCAACATTCACATATTTCACCATTTACAATCGTATATATTTATGCAATGCGCATGTGACACTTATCCATTTTCATTTCGTTGTTGTGACCGTGCTTTGGCTGCCCGATGAATGGGAACATTGCGTTGAGCCAGTGGCTCTGAAAACATTGGGCTTGAAGTCCTGATACATTGAGCCTGAGGCTCTGAATACATTGGACCTGAGGTCCTGTGCGTTGAGTTGAAAGCTCTCATATACGTTGGGCGTGATATGCCCTGATATGGTGGCTGCTCCGGTCACAACTGCCTTTTATCTGATCATACTTTTATGTTTATGCATGCAATGTGCCTATTCCAATTTCCATTTACATGTCAACGCTATTTTCCAGTTCTTCGGACGTTCGGTCCGGTATTTCAATTATCTACATTTCCAATTTATTTCATCCTACTATATCACATTGACAATCCCATCCAATGTGTCGAAACAGACAATTAACACTTCAATATCAATTTTCCATTTCCTCGGAACTCTGGTCCGAGATCTCCAATGTAACATTCACAAACAGTTACACACAAGTAGCCCTTCGTTATCTCATTCCAAATATTTCAGACACCTATGGTCCGAAATTAACCAAAATCAAACACATATAAACCCTCCATTATCTCCACATGACAAAATTGCAAAATCTTAAACACATAAAGGTTGAGGAACCAACTAGGTTACTCACCTGTACTTCCGAGCTAACATCTGGAAGTCTCAGTAACGTCGGTAGATCGACGCTCCAAATGTGCCTCTATAACAAACAGAGAGGAATCCGATCACTAATTGTCCTATCCGAACTAGTATAATGCACATGTAAGTGTATAATGCATGTTCATGAGATTTCCGGCCCTAAATCCAAATTTTTCCCGTAATAAAAATTCCATCAAAAATTAGAAAACTATAGCCATCGACAAGATTTCAATTCGGACCTCGATCGGTCCAAAAATAAATAAAACAGTGACCATAGAACAATTTCTCGGGGTCACGTCAATTTCCCGTCTAAAAATTCCTAATTTCTAATAAAATGAAATTCACTGTGTCACAAATCCGATGCCTCACCAATCAGGTCAATCGGACGTCGGACGGAAAAGAAATTGACAAAAGAAGCAAGTAGGTCACTTAATGCCATTAAAATTCTACCTCTCTTCTTTCCCCTTTCTTTCTTATTGCCAATCTGAATTTCCAACAACCATAATTCTTAACACACAAATCGGAAAAATACAAACCATAGCTTGTTGGAAAGATCATAAAAATCTCTACTATTCTCAAGAAGACCATAACAATCAATTCCACCCCTAAGGGTGTCAAAAATCCAATCAAAGATGCTGCCTAGTCCATACTTCTTAAAACAGAACAGCACATGGTAAATTTAGTAACTCTCATTCATTTCAGTCAAAAATTGCACAATAAATATCCTCATCAACATGACAATGTCGTCTACAACTTTCATGAACAACCCAAAATCAAAATCCATTGCTAAACAAGTCAATTAATTCCCCCAATGTTGCTGTCCTCGAAACCATTCAATTTGAGCGATAAACTTATAACAAGCATAACTCCCTGTACACAAGTCAGAAAAATCAGAACTTTACATCCCTGAAAATATAAATCTTCAAAATTCAATTCTTCCTGAAATAACCAAACTCCAATTCAGCCTCTAACAGTTTCAAATATGTTATGCAAGTTTCTGACCTAATCAGCACATAACATCACAATGTAGGTTCAGCTTTTGAAATTCCATACCTCCCACATCTGATTTCCAAACAATTATAAGCCATATATCATTTCCAAGATCAATGTATCATCTAGAACTCTTCAGTACATCCCTAAAACCAGTTCAGTCCACAAAAATCACTAAAATTACTCCAAAACAGAATGTACACCAAATCTGCTAATCCAGCTAGGTTTCACTCATGCATAAAAACAGTCCATAGTTATCAGTCCATAACTCCTACTATCCATATAGAAAAATTTCAAAATCAGTGGAAATGGAAAGCTAACTCAATATGCTACAACTTTCATGAAGACCATTTTCCTAAATTCCATATCAATTAATTTATAAAAATCAGCAAAACTCATAGGTTAAGGTTTCGGTTACTGTTCATAGGCAATAAAACAGTAACTTCCCATGCAAAATTTTGACCCTCTAACATTACAATTCAACAACACCTATTTCACACTAAATTGAAGCCAACATCCCAAAGTTTCATTGGGAGCAAACCTTACCTCATTTGCACACCTACACAATTATTTATGAACAAAACATTCCAATAGGTCAAAATGAAATTTCCAGCTTTTCAACTACTACCTATCTCCTATCACTTCTAACATCAATTACACATCACTAAGTATCCATTTCTACCTCTACTTCAACCA
Organism: Erythroxylum novogranatense; assembly: GCA_029891385.1. Lineage (NCBI taxonomy): Eukaryota > Viridiplantae > Streptophyta > Magnoliopsida > Malpighiales > Erythroxylaceae > Erythroxylum > Erythroxylum novogranatense. The sequence continues at coordinate 32,079,896 of CM057233.1, read as the reverse complement.
CAATTCATCACAACATATACTTCTCTAATGACACAACAATTGGCAGCACACACTTACACACTTCCATACCTTTTTTTTTTCATTCATTACTCATCACAAATATCATTGATAACACTCTTATCACATGTTGTAACTACCATAACCAATTCCCTCACACAAGCATACATTAAACCCATTCAAACCTACCACTTCCATAATCAAATAAATGCTCAAGGGATGCTCATAAATGCTTCTATCTACTAATTCATGCATTAAATGAATGATCAAAGCTCAAAACATAGTCTTACCTAGTCAAGCTTTCAATCTTCCACTCAATCTTCCAACTTATAACAACTTCCTAATTTCTCTTCTACTTTCTTCAACACCTACGACTATCACCCTTCACCATCATCACAAGGCTTAACCTTGGTTTGTATGGGAGTAGAAGTAAGCAAGGAGACAAGAACACATGTATATATATGCAAGACCAACAAAGGAATGGAAGGAGATAAAGAAAATGTCATGAATGCATGTTACCATGTGCATATGCAAAACAATCATCAGTCATAGAGGCTAAATGCTGTATGCGCATGCCGAGTTCTAATTCAATACTCCTAACCCGTCCCAATTTACTAAAATACCCTTCCCATCGGTGATGGGATGTTACAATTCTCCCCTCCTAATAAAAATTTCGTCCTCGAAATTTCATATACGATTTATCAGGAAGGCAGGGGAGTCCTTTTGATTAATACCCTCTGTTTCCCACTGTTTTCACTACCCGACCAAATTCGGTCAATGAACGGAGATCAAAACAATCAATCACTCTTTTTCCCTTTTCAAACTTTCCATGATTTTACTGCTTTCTCATGATTACGCGCAATTCGTCACTTTGAATATCAATAACATATATATCGGATCCTAACAATATTTCCAATTCTATCTTTGAATCACTTTGTGAATCCGAATCATCTTTTAGGTTTTAGCCTAACTTACCAATCCATAATGCTATTCACACCACAGTCGCATAGAGGCCACTCCTCACGAATTCAATTTTCCGTAATTACACCTTTATTTCCACCTAAGTGCATTGTGGCCGGGGTGACACACTTCAAAATATTTCATTTATTACTTATCAGATTTCGTTATTATCAACCCACAAATCTCATAACATTTGTAACCTCAGTGTGAATCAATTTAACTCATTGTCACCATCTTAAATTACTTAACCTATCACTTTATTGCCCTGATCACATAATATAGGGATAACGACTCCTTTAGGACAGTAAGACCCCTTATACACTTTTCGAATGGTGACACCAATATAATGATTGTCATGCCATAATCCCTTCGTGAAGTAAATCACACGTTAATATATTGAGTAATAATATGACCAAGATACACAAGAAGGAGGGGTTCAATTGTGATAAACTTTTCTTTAATCCCTTCAATAACAATTGCTTGTTCTTTCAGAAAACTTATCGTAAATCAATTCTTAACTAGTTTGAAAAACTTTGTTAATAATGAAACTACGATTTAAGAAAAGTAAGAGTTAGAGAGAAACACGGTAATTTTATCTGGTTCACCCCAAACCGTGGGCTACGTCCATCCTCGATATTCTTCTCGAGATTTTCACTATCTCCAAACCGATTACAAGTATTCTTTAGATCGAGCCTCTTGGTCTCTTAACGACAAGTATTCTTTTACTCTTAGCCTCTTGAGCTATCTCAGTAGACTTTTTAAAATGAAAAGCGATAAAGAGCTTTTACAAAAGAGTTGCTCTTCACAATATACACTCTAAAATAGTTCGCAATTTTTCTCAGATAGACAGATATTGAATACACAGAGTTTCATCCACTTTTTCCAAAAGTTATTTCTTCTTCAATCTCGACTCTTATTTATAGTCGGAACTTCAACTATTTCTTGACTATCTGCTTCTTGAATCTTTAAAGAAACGGTTATTCAGTTTAGCTCATGAACTCTTTAAATCGATGTTTCTTTCTTCCGTCTTATTTTTGTATCGTCTGCTTTTTGTCTTCGTAAAGCTTAAATGCCTTTTGTATCGCCCGCTTTTCTTTAAATCGCTTTGTATAAATACGCTTTTCCTTCCGCCTCGCTTTTCCTTCAAATGCCTTTTGTATCGCCTTTTTCTTCCGTCATTTTTCTTTAAATGCCTTTTGTATCGCCTGCTTTTCCTTCCGTCTGCTTTTCTTTAAATGCTTTTGTTTAAATGCCTTTTCCTTCCGCCTCGCTTTTTCTTTAAATGCCTTTTGTATCGCCCGCTTCCTTCCGCTCTATTTTTCTTTAAATGCCTTTTGTATCGCCTCTTTTCCTTCCGCTACATTTTTCTTTAAATGCCTTTTGTATAAATCGCTTTTCCTTCCGCCTGCTTTTTTTAAATGCCTTTTGTATCGCCCTTTTCCTTAGCCTCGCTTTTCTTTAAATCGCTTTTCTTCGTCGCTTTTCTTAGTATATTTCTCTTTGTTTATTATCAAAATTATTTAATACGTGAAGTCTGGTTTGACTTAACATTCTCCCCTTTTGATAATAACAAATACTTGTAATTTAGAAAATATGAAAAGTATCATATACTTATGAATTATCTGAAGTATTGAGATAAAAATTATCTTCATCCTTCCAAATTGATTTCTTCCTTCTCCTTCTCTCTTCCTTCTCCCTTCTCCCCTATTTGTTATTGATCAAAAATTATTTTCCAATCTGCTTCACTAACTTTTCAGCATCTTCTTCATATCTTTATCAAGCTTCGAACATGCTTCTTTAGAGTTGATGATTCATCTGTAGTAGTCGAGGGTACCGTCTTAACAACTTGCTTTTCAACGATAGCCACTTTGTTGTTGTGTAAGCTTCCTTGTTAAAGACATTTGGTTCAATGATTTGCGAAGAGGAGGAGGAACAAATACACTTGTTCATTGATATCAAGATCATAGGAATCTCTTATTCGTTGAAAAGTCGTCCAAACCATGGCATAGCTTCGCAATTGAACCGATCTCCCACAGAGGTCGATTTAGCAGAATGTTACGTATTATAGTAAAACAACATTACGAGTTGCCAATTAGAATGAACAATCTTGACCCATTCGATATTGCCTCCACATGGATCATCTGCTGTGGCCTTAGTTAGACTTGGTCCTGAATCTTGATACACAGATGGACTTACCACTCCTTTTCTCCTTACATGCTTCATCAATCAATTTCTGCCTCTTCAACTCGATCGGCAGACATGTCATCCAATCTTGGCTCGGGTTGAACTTTCACTTTAGCTTCTCATAATTGAGTTCAACAAAATTTGGTGGTTGAAGATCGGTACCACCTTGATTATTGTATCTTTTCGGTATAGGATAAGAAGTGATCGCTCTCCAAATGGCTCGTGGATATGGTTCTCTCCAACTCTCTTGATTGATCATAGAAATTTTGTAACCCCTATCCAATGGATGAGAAATGCCATTATCATATTCTATGATTTGAAGAATGCTTTGACAAATCTCTTGGGTTTGTCTCGATGATGACCGACTTGGTCTTCTTCTCTGTCTTACAACCAATCTATGTTCCCATCTTTCTCTTTGAGAAGTTAAATACTTGGATGGAACATTAGTCATCACACTTACTACTTTTGAAGTAGCCTTCATCCCAAAACATGTGTAGCAACTTGTTTATGGACAAGTGTGGACTGAAAAGTAGTAGGAACTATTTCTTCAAAATTGGATTATTAAAATTTTGTGAGAATTCTTAATATTACCCTTAACAGACTTCCATATTAACTTCAAAGAAGATCAACAAAGACTAACAAAGACACGCAGTGATTTTTAGAAATGTCAACAACAGCTTCTTCTAGCCTTGTCTTCTTAGCCTTTGCCTCTGTTGTTGGATTTTCTTCTTTGCTTGCACCGATTTTCTTTAATCTTGGTGACCTCTTGGATTGAACTTTCTTCTTCTCAGTTCTTCTACTTTCCTTTTCCTTCATTTCCTTGAGATTGAGTTTCAAACTTTCTCGAGGATTGATGATGATGATTTTGTAGCTTTTGATCTCATCGTTCATAATGCTTTGGTTTGCTTGAATCTCCTAAGGATCGGCTTTCTTCTCGTCATGAGCTTCCTTTGTGGGTGGCGTTCTTGCTTGCTTATGAATGTCACTCACCAAAGGTTCCCTTCCGCTTTAAGTCACCCGATTCAAAAATCGAGCAGATCTTGACTTCGACTCACGAGTGTGATCTTCTCTCTTTCATAGAGGATTTCTTCGGTTTAGGCTCCCCCTCAGTTGTTGCTTTCCTTGATTCTTCTGGTCCTTGTTTGTCTGAAAATCTCAGACCCATTTTGGCAATCGATGTAGAATCTATATAACTTCTTCAGATACCTTACATCGACTCCCAACTCAATCGATTCTGATTCTTTAAACATCCTTGTCAACAACATCCCATACGGGAGAGTGTTTGTATCCTTTATTGATTTAACCATATATTGATGAATCAAAAATGGTAAATCTATTGGTTGGTGATTCAGGAGATGAAGGATACATTGTTCATCCAAAGTAGTGACTTGATGTCTTTCTTTTTGAAAAATCAGATGATCAATCTGTTAACTCTGCCGTCTTTCTGTCTTTGTCTTTAAAAAATCAGATGAATGATCCGTTAACTCCTCCGTCTATCTGCTTCTTCTTTGCGAAAAACCAGATGATTGGTCCGTTAACTCCTCCGTCTATCTGTTTCTTCTTTGCGAAAAACCAGATGATTGGTCCGTTATCTCCTCCGTCTATCTGTTTCTTCTTTGCGAAAAACCAGATGATTGGTCCGTTAACTCCTCCGTCTATCTGTTTCTTCTTTGCGAAAAACCAGATGATTGGTCCGTTAACATCTCCGTCTATCTGTTTCTTCTTTGCGAAAAACCAGATGATTGGTCCGTTAACATCACCATATTGAGGTTGCGTCTGATTTCTTTAAAGCGATCTTCACTTAGTGGTTTTGTGAAGATATCGCCACCGAAATTTCGTTTCCACGAATTGTAGACTGACAACTTTCTTCTGAATGTAATCTCTCAAGAAATGATGTCTAACTTCAATGTGCTTCACCCTTGAATGTTGAATTGGATTCTTTGACAAGCTGATGGCACTGGTGTTGTCGCAGTATATTGGAATCTCTTCCTCTTGTATTGAGTAGTCCTCCAATTGATACTTGATCCATAGTAATTGTGAACAACAACTCATGCAGGATATATATTCAACCTGCGGTTGATAATGCAATCGAGCTTTGTCTCTTGCTTGACCATGACACGTGTTTGGTCCAAGGTAGTGACAACCACCACTCGTGCTCTTCTTTTCAATCCTATCACCGGCGTAGTCCGCGATCGCAATATCCATTCAACCTGAAATCTTTACCTTTCTCATACATTAAGCAAAGATCGGTAGTACCGCAAGATATCTCAAAATTCGTTTTACTGGTATGTAATGAGATTCTCTAGATCGGCTGAAACCTTGCACACAAGCATACACCGAATAGAATGTCGTCTACTTGCTGTAAGATAAAGCAAAGAACCAATCATCCTCTAATAGGGTTTGATCCACCTTCTTACCACTTTCGTCTTTCGACAACAAGTTTGAAGGATGCATCGGTGTAGACATACTTTTAACACCGCACATATCAAATTTAGACAACAATTCTTTGACATATTTTTGTTGATGGATAAAAATCTTATCCTTAGTTTGCTTTACTTGCAATCTAAGAAAGAATTTTAACTCACCCATCATGCTCATCTCAAATTCATTTTTCATCATATTTTCAAAGCTTATGCATAACTTTTTTGAGGTGGCACCAAAAATAATATCATCAACATAGATTTGCACAATAATAAAATCATTATACAAGTTCTTCCTTATTGGGTTGAGAGCTATCATCGAACTTAACGTGAATAGTTTCTTCAACAGTCTTTGAGGTGAGGTTGAAGACTCTAAATGCCTTTAAAGTGAGAGAATAGCCTAGAAAAATTCCTGAAAGTGTCTTCGCATCAAATTTGTCCAGAGTTTCCTTTGTGTTCAGAAAAGTGCACTTGCAGCCAAAAGGATGGAAATAAGAAACGTTTGGTCTCCTTCCATTCCACAACTCATAGGAGTTTTCTTGACATTGGTCGCAGAAGACTCTATTCGAATGTAGCATCTTTGATTGATGACTTCCGCCTGAAGTAATTAGGAAGATTCATCTCGCACACATTGTTCTTGCCATCTCTTGAATCGTCCTATTCTTCCTCTCAACAACTCCATTCTGCATGGGAGTCCTTGGGGCAGAAAATTATGAAAATTCCTTTTCTTCGCAGAATACTCGAACTTCTCATTTTCAAATTCTCCTCCATGATCACTCCTTATGCTTGCTATAGACATTCCTCTTTCATTTTGTAATCTCATGGAAAGGTTTCTAAAACACTTGAAAGACTCATCTTTATGTGATAAAAAGTATCCAACAAAACCTTGTAAAATCATCAACAATCACAAGTCCATACTTCTTTCCACCAAGACTTATTGTTCTTGTTGGACCAAATAAGTCCATATGTAACAACTCAAGTGGTCTGAAGAAGTTATGAAATGTTTTGAAGAGAAAGAGGTTTTAACTTGTTTCCTTTCGACAACTTTCACAAAAGAAATCTTTGTCAAAACGAATTTGTGGCAAACCTTTTACCAAATCATGTTTCAAAAGTTTTGAAATATGTTTAAAACCGACATGACCTAGTTTTTATGCGGATCGTCTTTCATCTTCATGAGATAAAAACATGAAATATTTTGAGACCTGAAAACGCCTAAATCAATTTTATAAAGATTGTTTCGTCTTTTGGTGAAAAGAAGATGGAACCATCTTTGTTTCGACTTCACAAAATTTTGATTAAAAGAAACTTCAAAACCGAATCACATAATTGACTAATACTTATCAAGTTATGCTTTAGACCATCAACTAGTAGACGTTATTAATGCATGCATGAGAATTCTTACCAATCTTACCAAACCCGATTATCTTTCCTTGTTGGTTGTCTCCAAAAGTTCTTGATCCTCCTTTCTTGTCTCAAGATCTAGGAACATAGACTTGTTTCCGTCATGTGACGCGAGCATCCACCGTCCATATACTAATGGTGCTTCTTTGGTTCTTCCAACGAAGGATTTACGTGGGAGATATTATTTTATTTTTAGGTACCCAGATTCTCTTGGGTCCTTTAGGTTAATCTGATGTAATGAATGATAATGATGTGTAGAATGATAATGTTGATGACCTTTCCGAAAATCGATTGATATCTTTTCTTATTTTTTGAGCAACCGATTTTACTACGTAATGCTGGGGCTTATTTTTAGTAAACCCTAATCCAGTTTTATCCCTCGGATGCCTGTATTCTCCTATCATTTCATTCATCTTTCTTGTACTATCTGTAAATTTAGCTAGATCAATTGAGAGATTATTAATTCTCAGTTTCAATTGATTAATCTCTTCAGATCTATCTACAACTTTGTTGTTATTCAATTCCTCAACTTGCTTTCTCAAACTTATATTCTCACTCTCTATCTCATGAGTATGTTTGAGGTTTTCTACATATTTCTTCTTCAACAACTTGTCTTGTTCGTAATAGCATGAGAATCCTCTAACAATTACGAATATGCATCTTGTATATCATTATAGCCGGAAGTTACCTCCTCATCACTTTCTTCTTCAACTACTGGACATATGTTAGCATGTTACGACGCTTGTGAACTTGTATCGATTACGATGAATCCAGATCTTCCCACGTTGCCATCATGCTTTTCTTGTTATCTCTACTCCTTCGGGTTGTCTTTTCAACATTGGACACTCGGACTTGTAATGTCCCGCTTCTTGCATTCATAACGGTAATGGATGCTTTATCGACTTTTCATCATCTTTGCCATTGTTCCTTCTAAATGTTGAATTTCCTTTGGACTTCTTTTCCACATTCTTCTTATCTTTCTTGAAATGAAAGATAGCTCATCGCCTTCATCACTTGATTGATTACGACTTCTTTGGAATCATCATCCTTTGCTTCTTTAATCTTTAACGCCTTTGATGTATTCCTTTTGTTTTCTTCTTCGGATTTTGTGATTCTTTTGACTTGCTTTGAGCGCTATGGACTTCTCCTTTTGGGCTTATCTTCCATCAAGCTCTACTTCGTGTATCTTCAATGATCCAAGCAATTCATCAAGCTTGATGACGCTTAGGTCTTTGGCTTCTTGTACAGCAGCTACTTTGGGTCTCCATCTTTTGGGCACTCTCAAAATCTTTCAAACATGGTCTTGATCTTGTACGTTCTTCCAAGAGCTTTTAGCCCATTAACAATTGTTTGGAATCTTCCAAACATTTGATCAATGGTCTCTTCTTCTTTCATCTTGAATAACTTCGTCTTGATGCACCAAAATATTTATCTTGGACTCCTTCACTTGATTTGTTCCTTCATGTGCAATTGATAATGTATCCCACATTTCTTTGGCGAGATCGCATCTATGCACTTTGTCATACTCGCTTCGCTCAATGCACAACTCAAGAAAATTTCGCTTTGGAGTTTAGTTGAAATCTTGCTTTACCTTTCACCGTCCATCTTTCTCGTGGAATTGGATTTTATCATCATCTTCAAGTGTGTAAGGTCCATTCTCGATGATGTCCCAAAGGTCAATGTGAGTAGACTCGATAAACAATCTCATCCGATCCTTCCAATAGTGGCGGTCTTCACCATTGAATCTTTGGAGGTCCGTGACCGAGGCTCCTTCGCAATATCGTGTGTGATTCCACCATTTTCTTTAGTTCACACTTTATTAGAGTGATTCTTGAACACCTTGCTCGATACCAATTGAAGTAAATCACACGTTAATATATTGAGTAATAATATGACCAAGATACACAAGAAGGGGGTTGAATTGTGATAAACTTTTCTTTAATCCCTTGATAACAATTGCTTGTTCTTTCGGAAAACTTATCGTAAATCAATTCTTAACTAGTTTGAAAACTTTGTTAATAATGAAAACTACGATTTAAGAAAAGTAAGAGTTAGAGAGAAACACAGCAATTTTATCTGGTTCACCCCAAACCGTGGGCTACGTCCGGTCCTCGATATTCTTACGAGATTTTCACTATCTCCAAACCGATTACAAGTATTCTTTAGATCGAGCCTCTTCAGTCTCTTAACAGAAGTATTCTTTTACTCTTAGCCTCTTCAGTTATCTCAGAAGCACTTTTCAAAATGAAAAACGATAAAGAGCTTTTACAAAAGAGTTGCTCTTCATAATATACACTCGAAAATAGTTCGCAATTTTTCTCGATAGATGATATTGAATACACAGAGTTTCATTCACTTTTTCCAAAAGTTATTTCTTCTTCAATCTCGACTCTTATTTATAGTCGGAACTTCAACTGTTTCTTGACTATCTGCTTCTTGAATCTTTAAAGAAAAGTTTATTCAGTTTAGCTCCATAACCGTCTTAAACGATGTTTCTTTCTTCCGTCTTATTTTGTATCGCTGCCTTTTTGTCTTCGTAAAGCTTAAAATGCCTTTTGTATCGCCCGCTTTTCTTCCGCTTTTGCCAGATCGCCTCGCTTTTCCTTCATCTCGCTTCTTCAAATGCCTTTTGTATAAATCGCTTTTCTTCCGTCTGTTTTTCTTTAAATGCGCTTTTGTATCGCCTCGCTTTTCTTCCGCCTTTTCTTTAAATGCCTTTTGTATAAATACCTTTTCCTTCCGCCATTTTTCTTTAAATGCCTTTTGTTTAATCGCTTTTCCTTCCGTCTCGCTTTCTTTAAATGCCTTTTGTATCGCCTCTTTTCCTTCCGTCTGCTTTTTCTTTAAATGCCTTTTGTATAAATGCCTTTTACTTAGTCTTTTTCTTTTTCTTACATTTTTGTATCGTCCTTTTCCTTCCGCTCATTTTTCTTTAAATGCCTTTTGTATCGCCCCTTTTCCTTCCGTCTTTTTCTTTAAATCGCCTTTTCTTCCGTCTGCTTTTCTTCCGTATATTTCTCTTTGTTTATTATCAAAATTATTTAATACGTGAAGTCTGGTTTGACTTAACACTTTGCACTATACATCAATCTCATATCCCAAATCCAAAAATACCTATTGGTTAATCACACATGTCATCGTTCACTTTGACAGACTATACCATCAATTGCTTTTCCACAATACTTTTTTCTCGAACATAACACTTCGATTGTTTCTTATGCTTTCTCGAACCATTCACTTATAATCATTTGATTTCTCATTCTAACCTTTCAATTACTTTTTCAATACGCTCTTGCTAGAACATAAAGTTTCCATTATTCCTTACGTTTTCACTAACAGTTCCCGTAATGAATTTCACCCATATTTCTTAATTTGAACTGTACCTATCACTTTCCTCAACAATTGGAATTATCTTCAGTTCTTCGATACGGTTTACAACTTCTACATCCCCACTTCGGGTTTTGCCAATCCGTTTTGAAGCACACCTACTTTGCAATTCCCATAACTAATAATGCTTTCTTTTGCCCCTTTTTGTCAGTTCGACTATTAACACTCAATAATACACTAGATTTGATAACCTTATTACCCGAATTTTGATCTTCTGCAATTGAATTTATTTATCTATTTATTTATTTCTTTGCTCAATCCCTTGAATTGCACCATTAGCTTAGTTTGGAGTAATCAGCCGCTGAATCCTTTTCAAATCATTCAAATGCACGAAATAACTCAATCGGTATCAATTTAACAAATTTCAAATCATCAATCATAATACCGCCCATGGAATCATATTTATCCCAAGGTGCATAAAATCACTTTATCCAATTTATATAGATCACATCAGAACCTTTACTGAAACACTTCAATATAGATAGTGAATTTTTTTTTTCAAATGTCTCCTCAGTCATAACATTCACATGTCTCGTCAATTTATTAAAACCAAGAAAAAAAATCTTTGACAATTTCTGAACGCATCCAGCATTCCGTTAATTCTAATTAATTCCACATTTCATATACACATATCTTTTGAACTTTCACATTTTATCTATACTCATATATTGATTTATTCTCCCAATATCCCATGTTCGCATACTAATCCATCCTTTATTCATTCAATCAGGTTAAGATTCACTCTTATGAGACTTGCATGCTCACCAATTTCCTCAATTATACCAATTCATCTATTTCTTATGCTTATATCCATTATCCACTCCAAACATAATTGAGACATGTTCCTTTTCAGTAATACAATAAACTTATACCCATAGTTGACTCATATAACTCTTTCATTATCGAACGTCTCCAATGAAGAAATTTTTTTTGTATAATTTGACTCATCATATCATATTCTGCCTCATGTTCCTTGCCTAAATTTCTCCACATAACGCAATTTATTCACGATAGATCACTCACTGACTTGAATAAACAATCGTTATATCGATCTCGCACTTTCAGAACATAAACTTTTAATCCCCTCAAATTTGTAATTAATATTCAGTAATTCTCTTCAATAATCAGAACCATCTCATTAACATAATGTTCACTTTTTTAGTAGCATATTTTATCTCTTATGATTGAGTCTCTGCTAGCTTTAATACAGTTCATAAAACTTTATCAATCAACTGTTTTCCATCCCTATATATATTAGTGACTCTTAATATTTCATGAAGCTCAATCTCTGAAAGGCACTTAAACAATTTCTTTTCCTCTACTATCTTACCATACATCACCATAATCATCACATCCTATCTGACAATATATCTCTATAGTCCCATCAATTTGCCCGTTAATAGATCATACTGCTAAGAATACCTTATTTGTATTTAATTCTCGATAACCATTCTCTTTTTTGTACAAATTTTAATCATGGGGACCTTACTCTATTCATGTCTCTCATTTTATTTCCTCAAGCTCATTACCAATGCGAACATCTTTAACTGTCTCACTTTTTTCTCAATTGATCATTCTGAACATTCTCATGCCTTACTCTCACTCATTTTGAACTTGAGCTACCGACATTATAATCAAAGCTTACGTAATAGACCACTGATTACCTCCTATATCATGTTTACGCAAATTATTCATTTATGTTTAATCATTTCACCCATGATGGTAATCCCACTATCAAATATACACTTATAGTGACAATAAATTCTGAACTCAACAACCGTCCTGTTTACACCCATCCTCGCTCGTGAGGATCATATACAATCTCAATTCATTCACAACTGATCCTTATAAGCACTTTCATTTCTTATTCTAAATCATAAATTTATTTAATTTTTTTTTCTGACAAGAATTCTGGCTAGCAATTATCCATTAACTCATCAATTACAACTGAACAATTTCACTTACCATAGGGCTCCCATAAGCAGGTGTGCATTTACTTAGGCAGATCAATTAAACCTGCACAACTTTTTCATCTACCAATTTCATTGTCTTACATTTCAATCCTTTCATTATTGCATTATACCCATATATTTCCGCACTCAAATCAATATCACAGATATGAAATCATTCTTGATTTTGCACTTAATATATTTTGACTCCAAATCACCAATCCTTATTTATAACTCTCATCACGGTAATCAATCCCAATTGTAACTTTTCTATATCATAGAACACTTTATTTTCATTTACCTTTACATCTCTATTTTCCTCTATGAATTCACAACTTCAATGATATACCCAATATAACTTCAATATTGTACTTCACGATATATCCGTCAATACTAGTACACTAACTATTCATCTGTTTGGTCGAACCATACACTTTTTCCTATTTTGCGATATCAATTATTTCTTTTTTTTCACATTCTAACACATTATCCTTTTTCTCACCTTTTTCAACCGCTTAAACGACTAAGACATACTTATGCATACGACTCATATACGACACTGGGGATCAGTTGTCACTGTCTGCCGTGACATAATTTAAATGCACGTAACTTGACACATTGTTTTTCAGAAAGCCCATGTAAGATTGTACTTCTGGGCTCTAATACCACAAATGTAGCACTCCACTCCCGCGAGACCCGAACCCGACATCGACGGTGATATCCGAGCCGCGACCATGAGGGTGGTATCTAGAGCAACAATGCAATGTAAAACTTATTATGATATTTTGTTTTTTGAAAACCATCGAATCGCGGAATTAAAAAATAAACAATTCGGGCCCGTGATACGAAAACCCATTTCAGTCTTACACTTTATCAAAGATCACATGTCAAATAATATTTATCAATTAGGGCCCTCAATCAATTAAATACAATTTTTGCGGAATATAAATTTACACATAAGTTAAGATAACACAAATGCAGACGTGAACTGATCCCGACATCGAACATCGACTCTCTTATAGTAATCATACTCCCGGTTCACTAACGGGTACTCTTGATTCTGAAAATAATTGCAATGTTGGGTGAGTTTACGAACTCAGTGAGAAACCATCATCGATGGTTCACCCAACTCATGCATTTACCAATCATATTAGCACACAGTAGCATTTACAGTAATACCACATATTATCTCATTTCAGTTCCAATTTCATATACACATGCAATTTCAACATTCACATATTTCATTCATTTACAGTCATATATATTTATGCAATGCGCATGTGACACTGTTCCATTTTCATTTCGTTGTTGTGACCGCGCTTTGGCTCGTCCCATGAACGGGCACATTGCGTTGAGCGGTGGCTCGAAAACATGGGCTTGAAGCCGATACATTGAGCCTAAGGCTCAATACATGGACTGAGGTCCTGTATGCGTTGGTGAAAGCTCTCATATCGTTAGGCGTGATATGCCCGATATGGTGGTCGCTCGGTCAAAAGCGCTTTTATCTGATCATACTTTTATGTTTATGCATGCAATGTGCCTATTCCAATTTCCATTTACATGTCAACGCTATTTGCCAGTTCTTCGGACGTTCAGTCCGGTATTTCAATTATCTACATTTCCAATTTATTTCATCCTACTATATCACATTGACAATCCCATCCAATGTGTCGAAACAGACAATTAACACTTCAATATCAATTTTCCATTTCCTCGGAACTCTGGTCCGAGATCTCCAATGTAACATTCACAAACAGTTACACACAAGTAGCACTTCGTTATCTCATTCCAAATATTTCAGACACCTATGGTCCGAAATCAATCAAAATCAAACACATATAAACCCTCCATTATCTCCACATGGCAAAATTGCAAAATCTTAAACACATAAAGGTTGAGGAACCAACTAGGTTACTCACCTGTACTTCCGAGCTAACATCTGGAAGTCTCAGTAACGTCGGTAGATCGACGCTCCAAATGTGCCTCTATAACAAACAGAGAGGAATCCGATCACTAATTGTCCTATCCGAACTAGTATAATGCACATGTAAGTGTATAATGCATGTTCATGAGATTTCTGGCCCTAAATCCAAATTTTTCCCGTAATAAAAATTCCATCAAAAATTAGAAAACTATAGCCACTGACAGCACTCAATTCGGACCTCGATCGGTCCAAAAATAAATAAAACAGTGACCATAGAACAATTTCCCGGGGCCACGTCAATTTTCTGTCTAAAAATTCCTAATTTCTCATAAAATGAAATTCACTGTGTCACAAATCCGATGCCTCACGAATCAGGTCAATCGGACGTCGGACGGAAAAGAAATTGACAAAAGAAGCAAGTAGGTCACTTAATGCCATTAAAATTCTACCTCTCTTCTTTCCCCTTTCTTTCTTATTGCCAATCTGAATTTCCAACAACCATAATTTTTAACACACAAATCGGAAAAATACAAACCATAGCTTGTTGGAAAGATCATAAAAATCTCTACTATTCTCAAGAAGACCATAACAATCAATTCCACCCCTAAGGGTGTCAAAAATCCAATCAAAGATGCTGCCTAGTCCATACTTCTTAAAACAGAACAGCACATGGTAAATTTAGTAACTCTCATTCAGTACAGTCAAAAATTGCACAATAAATATTCTCATCAACATGACAATGTCGTCTACAACTTTCATGAACAACCCAAAATCAAAATCCATTGCTAAACAAGTCAATTAATTCCCCCAATGTTGCTGTCCCTGAAACCATTCAATTTGAGCAGTAAACTTATAACAAGCATAACTCCCTGTACACAAGTCAGAAAAATCAGAACTTTAAATCCCTGAAAAGATAAATCTTCAAAATTCAATTCTTCCTGAAATAACCAAACTCCAATTCAGCCTCTAACAGTTTCAAATATGTTATGCAAGTTTCTGACCTAATCAGCACATAACATCACAATGTAGGTTCAGCTTTTGAAATTCCATACCTCCCACATCTGATTTCCAAAAACTTATAAGCCATATATCATTTCCAAGATCAATGTATCATCTAGAACTCTTCAGAACATCCCTAAAACCAGTTCAGTCCACAAAAATCACTAAAATTACTCCAAAACAGAATGTACACCAAATCTGCTAATGCAGCTAGGTTTCACTCTTGCATAAAAACAGTCCATAGTTATCAGTCCATAAATCCTACTATCCATATCGAAAAATTGCAAAATCAGTGGCAATGGAAAGCCAACTCAATATTCTACAACTTTCATGAAGACCATTTTCCTAAATTCCATATCAATTAATTTATAAAAATCAGCAAAACTCATAGGTTAAGGTTTCGGTTACTGTTCATAGGCAATAAAACAGTAACTTCCCATGCAAAATTTCGACCCTCTAACATTACAATTCAACAACACCTATTTCACACTAAATTGAAGCCAACATCCCAAAGTTTCATTGGGAACAAACCTTACCTCATTTGCACACCTACACAATTAGTTATTAACAAAACATTCCAATAGGTCAAAATGAAATTTCCAGCTTTTCAACTACTACCTATCTCCTATCACTTCTAACATCAATTACACATCACTAAGTATCCATTTCTACCTCTAATTCAACCACAATTCATCACAACATATACTTCTCTAATGACACAAAAATTGGCAGCACATACTTACACACTTCCATACCTTTTTTTTTTTCATTCATTACTCATCACAAATATCATTGATAACACTCTTATCACATGTTGTAACTACCATAACCAATTCCCTCACACAAGCATACATTAAACCCATTCAAACCTACCACTTCCATAATCAAATAAATGCTCAAGGGATGCTCATAAATGCTTCTATCTACTAATTCATGCATTAAATGAATGATCAAAGCTCAAAACATAGTCTTACCTAGTCAAGCTTTCAATCTTTCACTCAATCTTCCAACTTATAACAACTTCCTAATTTCTCTTCTACTTTCTTCAACACCTACGACTATCACCCTTCACCATCATCACAAGGCTTAACCTTGGTTTGTATGGGAGTAGAAGTAAGCAAGGAGACAAGAACACATGTATATATATGCAAGACCAACAAAGGAATGGAAGGAGATAAAGAAATTCAATGGAGGAGAAGCACACCAAAGAGAAGAGGCAAGTTTCGAGAGATGCAAAGGATAAATGGCCTTTTTAAGTGATTAAGAAGTTAAAAGAAGCAAGGAGAAGGTCGTATGTGAGGGAGAGTATAAGACAAAACCATTTAATGAAATGAGACACTTGGCTTTAAGTTAATAAAATATAATTTATCCTAATCCAAATTAATTTAGTACTAATTCCTATTAATCTCTAATCATGGCACTAGAATATTATTCTAACCTCAATTATCCACTAATCTCATGCTATTAGGCAATCCTTTTCAGTACAAAAAAGGCTCACTCAGCCAGTCAGTTGGAATTTTCCGGTCCAGGCCAGAACTCCGAAAAATTTCAGAAAAATTCCCATAAATCCCTAAAAATGGGAAACAATTTATGACGCACTCCAAATAATTTTCCAAATACTATTATCCCATAAATTTCACAAAAGGTCTCAATTTGAAACCTAAGTTTAAAATGTCATGAATGCATGTTACCATGTGCATATGCAAAACAATCATCAGTCATAGAGGCTAAATGCTGTATGCACATGCCGAGTTCTAATTCAATACTCCTAACCCGTCCCAATTTACTAAAATACCATTCCCATCGGTGATGGGATGTTACAGGATTGAACTTGAATTCATTGTTTATATCAAACGTGTAGATGTACGGTTTTACAAAGCATACAGGAATGGATTCCATTGTATGCTTACTTGAAATCAAGGCAACTAAGTAGAAGGATAACGAGAAAGTAAACAAGTTCTGCTATTTACTCTAATAAACTGATGGTGGGGTTGAATGGGATCTCTAGTTGAAAGAAAGCTCAGTGGCATCTATTAGGTGATTTAGCTTCTTTGCAACGCAATTCCATTGTTTAGAAAGGGGAAAGAAAGATGTGATATTTCTAGAGAAGTAGCATCTGGAAAATAAGTTTACAAATAGAAATTTTTTGTTCAAAAGTTATTGTGAAGCTAGCCTTTTGGGATCCCAGTTCTTTCTGAAGTTTAATCATTGGTTCTGGGTCCCTATAATAGAGTAGTGGTCATTGGTTGCTATATAATAAGCAATAATGGAGGATTAGTTAGCTAGATGGTTATGCAATAGTTGCTTCGGATGGACCTGGAGAGTATCTAGTGATTATAGAATTGAGGGTTGGAAACGATGGAGTTGATGTCATTTTCACTCTAGGGACTGTTGCCTATGTTACTACTGGAGGTCCTTTTGTTTTTCTTCAAGTTTTAATTTTTTCTTTCCATGTTTGCGAGTAATGATACAAGTTCATCGAAAAGCAATTTAAGATCTTTCTTTACTAAGATGGGTTACTCTACATCACTTATTGATAAAGTGATTAAGGAAAATGGTATGTAATGCATGGACATGAACAGGACTGGGGTACACAGTTTGTAAGTGGGTTAGATGCACACGATCATATGGGGTTAGACTTGGCCAAACATGAGGAAAGTTCAATTATTATAGTGACGATATCGCATTTTCCATGTGATCTACATCCAAAATTACTATGAATATACGTTATGTTTTTCAAGATTTTACTCTTTTAGGGATAAAATATCATGTAATTCAAATACTTTTCCTATATCTTCTCTTAAATATAGGTGAAGACAATGCTGACTTGTTGTTGGAGATTCTCATTGAATGCTCCGTAAGTAACTGATAATTCTGTTTTTAATGGTAACTTTTCTCTTCATTTTTTTGTTTTCAAATTACTTTCTTCTTGGAGAGAGTTTGTGGTTAAGTAGATTTCATAGGTATTATCAATCTTGGATAACAATCTGCATCAGTGAAGACACCATCATTTCTTGTCACAGCCTTAGATTTATAGTTCTCTTCAACATGTTCATGCTCTATTTATCTTAAGTTGTTGTATGCTCAAACTAGGGATATCTAAGATAGTGTATTTAAGTACCTTTTTTTCTGGTTGGCCTTGTTTCTTCATTTTCTGTGGTTTTGTATCACATTTCCAAATGGTGAGAAGTGCATTATTCCACGTATTCTATTACTCTTTACCCATATGCTTAGTCTTCAATATGGATTAAATAGTCTCTTGATAGCATGTCTCAATAATCATTAATTTTCCATGTTGTACATATGAGGATTCTATTTTATGTTTAACCATCATAAACAAGTTTAAAATGCCATATTACCGGACTTAGATGCTCTTTGTTGGCATATTTTTGCAATACAGTATTGAGGAGATTGAATTCTACTTGGTCTTACGAAAAATTTTAGTTATAAAGAATAGTAGTGGTCAACAGTTGCTAGTAGAATGGCTTGATGGATCTGTTCACGAGGACATATGCTTGTGAAGTATATGTAGTAAACTAAGCTTTTATTAAAAGTTCCCTCTGTAACTTATAAATTAAATAATACATTCCTTTTGTTTCTAATCTTTGGTTATTAGGTGAAATATTTTAGTTTTCTTTATGAACAAGTTAATAATAATAATAATAATAATAATAATAATAATAATAATAATAATATTATTATTATTATTATTATTATTATTATTATTATTATTATTATATTATTATTATTATTATTATTATTATTATTATTATTATTATTATTATTATTATTATTATATCTTTATGTATTTATTGTAATTTTATTTACTTAAATATTTTGCGTTCCATTTTTACTTATTTGGTTTAAAGTGTGCATAGCAACTGATCTTCTTTCTCTATTACCTTCGCTCCTTATTTTATCTCTTTTTCACTGCTAGTACCAGCTTTTCAACATGCCCTATCTATATGTTGGACATTTATTTTCTAAATTTTTTAATGTAGATCAACATGGCTCGCCCCTATTCGCAAACGATGGCACAAACTAAAGAAAAGTTCTTACAACAGAAAAAGACCTGCAACACTTCAGAGTACGATTGAGTCAAGGTTAGACAGTTTCACTATTAAGTTTGAGTATATTTGCGAACAAATGATCTCACAATATGTAGCTGTTACAAATGCTTTGATTGCGGAGTCTAAATCTGATTCCCTAAGTAATGAGAAGAGATATAAGAGCTCATCAGTGAGCTTCTTAGTATTGACATATCTTAAATGGATGTTGGTAAAGCTACTGCATTATTTTGTAATGATCTTACTAAAGTTCATGTTTTGTTCGCTTTGCCAAGTCATTTAAAAAAATCTTTTGTGCTTGGATTACTCTATCCATCTTTTAGTCTATGAAGCTGGATAGAGGAAGCATATTAATATTTTTGTAAGTATTATGAACTTATGATGTAATTGATGCTGCTTAATCAGGTTATTTTGTATTAGTTAGGTCTTTTGTAGTCATAATGTAAACAATGTTGTAATTTTGTACCTGGTTATTTTGCATCAATTGAAGGCATTTGGTTAAGGTGTTATGTATCCGACACATGTTTTGCATCATTTGCATTATAAGAGGAATGCAAATTATATTAAACAATGTTAATTTCACTATAGCAATGAAATAGTGAATATTATGGTTATGTCAATAAATTATACAATATTTTAGATTATTAAATTATATTTTGAGGATATTATGTAACTAATGATATGTTGATGCAAAAAATACTGCAGTATTTTTTTCTTCAAAAGCTATTGAAAATGAAATCTTGTAATATACTTGATTTTAAACATTCTATCATTAATGTAATACACTTGATTTTAAACATTCATCATTATAAATAGGGTGCATAAAATATAAATCTTCTTCAAAAAATATAATTAATTAATTAAAATATATTTAAATTTTGATATAAAACTAAAATTTTAAAATTTTAATTTCTATATTTTTAACAAAACAACCACCATTAATAGTAATGGTAATCATTCCTTCATCTTAACCAATCATCATAATTATAATGATTATATTCATTCCCATTCCTTACTATATTTATTCTCATTCCTATTCTCATTACTATATTTTTCGAATATGATGGTAGGATGGTAGTTTGAGACATGAGAGGTTGAGAAGTGATTGTGGGATGAAAGATTAAATGATTTTTTTTTTGAACGAATAGAATGACCTTTAATTTTTTTTATTTTCATCAAGGGAAAAAATTTTCAACTTCAATGGCTGATATTTGATAAAAAAAATCAATTGTGATTCAAGCGATCTTAGCCATAAATTTACAATGTTTGTATTAAGACCGTTGGATTGAATTATCTTTTTTTAGAAGAACTGAATTTACAAGTGATCTTAACAATTTTATCAATTATTCATATATGAACAAACTACATTACCATATAAATGATCCATATAAGAACAAACTATATTGCTATTATCAATTTAAAATCGAAATGATTGATATTCATTATATTAATAAAATTAAACACAAAATCTTATATAAGGTTTTTATGGTAATGCCTCGTTTTTTTAATAAACTTTTAATAGAGCTCTCTATTACTTTCCAATCAGAAGTGCTTAGATAAATAAAACTATGCTTGTATTTGTACAAGACAATATTATTACATGCTTATTATTTATTAGCAACTATCACTACAACAAAAAGATGCATTTCGCGTCTTCTAAAAAAAATCGCAGAAGCTCCATAGACATCGGAGAAAACCTTCTACGACGTCTATTAAAACGTCACAATAGATGTCGTAGATGGTCGGTAGGTAATGGGTTTTCCCGATGTCTGAGTGCAGACGTCGTAGAAGGCTTATCAATTCTGCGACGTTGATGAAGACGTCAGAAAAGATGCACGTAATTACCGACGTTTAGAGAAAACGTCAGGGATTGTATGTTTTTTTACGACGTTGGGTAGACGTCGCAGAAACTTCACAATCTGCGACGTCTAATAAGTACACGCCGTTGATTGTCAAGTATTTATTAAATTATAATTAATTTATTATAATTTTGGTAAATTTTGTTAATAATTGTTTAATATAAATTAGAAATTCATGATTTGTTTTAATTGATCTGAATATTGGAATAATTTATAATTTAATCAAATTTAATTATTAAATTTTAATTTTAAATTTTAGAGGAAAAATTTAATTGAATAAATTTGATTTGTTATTATCTTTTGTTTAAATATGTTTAATTATTTGCTAAATATAAATTTAACTAAATATTAAAATAATATATATTTAATAACTATTAAATATTATTTATGAATAATTTTTAATAATTCAACAATATTTTGAATATATAATGAATTTTAATAATTATTCATGTATAACAAGACTTGAATATATGCAAACAATTTATTATTTAAATTGCAATTCCAGAATATGTCATAAAACGAAAATTTTAATAAACAAAACATCATAAGTGTTTAATATATGAAAATGAGTACATGTTTAGTCTGAACGAACATTATGTGTAGAACATAAAAGTTCTATTCGATCCTGCATTTCTTTAAATTGTTTAGTCAATTGATCGACTTGAGACTGCAATTCCTGATTAGCCCTCTTTGACTCTTCTAATTCGTCTCGAAGTCTCTTTCTGGCTGAAGTATTCCCTTGTGGTCGAGGCCCAATTCTCATGCCAACAATGTAATCTGTTCTAGTGCCCAGGACTTTATCGCACACTTCATCTACTATCATGGGATGACCTTATTCTATTGAACTTGTCATTTCATTACACATTAATTCCTCGAAAAGTAAGAATTAATTACATACACATTCTCATTTAACAAATATCTGTAAATGAATTATGTACTCACCCATTTTGCTTTGCTTTCGGCAGTTGTCCATTGATCTTTGCTTTCATCATAATGAGTGTGATACCATAGCTTCATCCGGTCACACTCTTCTCCATCCCTGTCACTCTGTTGTTAAAAAATATTACAAGAAATGCTTTTCATAAATTTGTAAATGTCAATCAAAGTAAAATATAATTAAAAAGATGGTTACTCACAATCTCATGTCGTATCGCTACAAAGGCCTTGAAGCCAGAATTTGGTGGACATTTGACCTGACTCCTAGCCAGTTTGGCTTTCCGACTTTTTTCCTAATCATACACGTAGGAAAATTTATTATAAAATCTATAAATCATAAATCATAAATACTAAAATATAATTAGTTATGAAAGAAGTTGTGAAGTAAAGTTTTTTTATCTGAATAAGAACTAACCTTTGTAACTGATTGCTCCCAATACTCACATAAATCCATCCACTCCGCCAATGTGACACTATCTGGCTTTACATCCTTTCCGTGCTTGGTAAAATGCCTTTTTAAATTATACCTTTGATCTTTAGACCTTAATGAAAGAAACCTCTTCACAGCAGCATGGATTTCGTTGTCAGTCCTCATTCCCTTGATGTCCAACTTTTGTTGCAAAAAATTATAAGTTATTGGTCAACACTTTAACCAAATGGAAAACACGTACAAATTGGATTGGTTTAGAATACTTACGTCTAACTTGTCCAATGCAATGTTCAATTCGTCATCAGTAATTTTTAAAAATTTTGTTTTTACAGGCAAAGAAGTTCGAGATATCACACCAATCTCACTCGATAATTTGGCGGTATGCGGAGTTGGTTGGTGAATCCTTGATGGGGAGATCTCTATCTCCAATCTTTTACCTATCGCCTTATTAATCTTTGCTAATCCGTGTCCTTTTGTGACACCCCTTTTTTTTTTGCATTATTTGTGGATCCTAAAATAGCAAAAGAATAATTTATAATTAGAATATAACAATTAATGATAAATCTAATTAATGTTAAGATCATACCTGCAGTACTTGCAGAAGAGGAGCCCACATCGGAAGGAAGAGTGTGATTTACTAGTGTCAGATAATTAGAGACTGGAGGATTGCCTGGTGTCTGATAATTTGAAGCTAGAGGTGTCTGTTTAGAAGTTGGTGGAGTACTAATATTGCGTCGCATGTTCAAAATTTGTTCATACTTATCTCTAGGACGAATACTAGGCATAGAATTGACTTCTCTTGGTGTTTCAGTATGGTCAGAAGGTGCACGTGTGTGAGCTTGTGCCTGTGTAAGTGTAGGTGCAGGTGCAGGTGTCTTATCTTGTGGTTGTGGAGGAGCAGATGACTCATTAGCTGCACTTCCAATTAGCTGACGATACCGCGACTGCAGTTGTGTAGGTACTAAGGAACTTGATGCAACCTTATTCTTCTTAGACCAGGTCCCATGTCAATACAATCTGCATTCACATCGACATTAGTACATAAATCCTATGTCATTCACATCAAGATCACTGTAAGCAAAAACAAGATGTTTTGAACCTACGTCATTAACCAAAAATTCATAAATACATAAAAGTCATTGCACATATTACCTGCTATATGGAGGAATGAAGAGATAGATGATGTGTCTTACTCTGTATTTGAATACAATCTGCAAATTCTATTGTTCTGTTAAAATGGCATTGTTGCATTCACTTTCAAATGTAAAGCATATCTGCATCAGATTCATAGTTACTAAGAGACTTTGTAAACATATTTGGGGATTGTAGGGGATTTTGGGGTATGAAACATGCTGGTTTAATAACTAATGCAAATCACAAGCCTAATCCTTCATCGAGTTCACAAGCCCAATCCCATAATCTATATCAGTTGTTCTTTCAATGCTAGTTTTCCAACCTTTGTGTTGCTCAATTATCCAATTATTTGGTTTCATATGTCTTGAAAAAGTTATGTTAGGTGTTATACCTGTATACATCTATTATGCATGCTTAGAGAACACAAGATCAAAAACTAGATCAAAAGCTTTCCAAAAGGTTGATGTCAAATACTGAACTTGTATCAAATGCACGAATATGCTATAATGAAGCATCAGTATAATGAAACAATAGGTAATGATACATAAATGCACGAAAACAGTATAATGAAGTGATAGGATCCTATAAACAACAGCTAGAAAGATACATTCATTCTAAATGTATATACAAGTAGCAACCACGGATCCATCCAAAAATTCCGTTTCCATTAACAAACTGTTAGAGTTCATATACAACAACTTGCAACTTATACGCAAAATATGAAGCCACAACTTGGATAGCTGTCATTGGCATTGCAATCCATTCATAAGGAGTCAAAGAGAAGCATGGATGATGCATATAAAGAAATGGTGAAAGCCATGGACTGAATGTTGATGCCTTGCTAATATGTGTATCATGTTTTCACAATTCAATTCTAAGGTTTTTAGATCATTTTCCAATTTATGTGCAGAACATCATTAGTGCTTGTGAGAGATTGATTCCCTTCATCGAACTTCTATTCCATTACATTTCATGGAGATAGATTGATGTCATAGAGATAGATTACATGTCATGCATTAAATTCTGCTATGCTTCTATGCCAATAAACTGCAATTTGCAGGATATCCTTGGAGTAATGCTTCTATGCCATTCACATCCATCAAATTTTTGTTTTAAGTTAGCAAAATAACTGATATAATAGCTCCATTTTCACATCTGGCAGTACATAGCAATGTTTCCAATGAAGAACATCATTAGTGCATTGGAGAGATTGATTCCAATTTGTTTTATGCTTACTTACAATTTGTTTCAAGTGCTAAAGATTGCAGAGTTCTAAAAGCTCAAAACTCTCCTAAGCCCTTGAACAACATCTGGCAGTAGATAGCAATGTTTGCAATGAAGGAAAATAGCATATTTTCAATCATCTTTTGATTATGAGGAAAACAAATAATTTGAGGATGCATGTTTTCAGTCATAACAGTAAGTAATTTAGCTAATAAGAGTAAGTAATAGCATATTTTCAGTCATAGCAGTAAGTAATTTAGCTAAATTACTTACTGCTATGACTTTCCTCCAGAAATAGTATGCGAGCATTTACACCATTGTAGGATTAAAGCCATTTCAATTGAAAAATATAGCTAAGTACTCTAAGAACAAAGAAATAGAGAGAAAGAAAATAGCATAAGAAAATAACTTAAATACTCATTGGACAACGCATATTGAATCTTTTCTAATCTGGATTAATTTCCATAATATGTCATTAAAGTTCTAGACTATTGAAGGCTTGAGTTATTTTGACAACTTAATTGGAAAATTGATAGACCTAAAATACTAAGTTGATAATATGAAGTGAATATATTATGCTAAAATCTATGCTGAAGTTAAAATAGAAGCTAAACTTCTTAAAAGTATTCCAATCCTCAAGCTAGGAGGATGGGGATATGGTGTCTTGAAATTCAATTACTTCCCCTTGAAAGCCTAATAATCCAAGAAGTGGAATCCTATAGGTAAGGTTTTCAAGACAAGTGAGCATGATAAGCTACAGTGGTTATATAATTCTAAAATTACTTCACATAGGGATGCATAAAACATTATTGTTAATGCTAATAATGTTGAAGTTATTGTAATTGAATGATAATTTTTTTATTAATGTTATAATTGGACATATTCTAATTGAAAAGCCATAGAACGAACCTGAATTACATGAGGAAATTCCTCCTTAACCAGTTGAAAACCTTTTTCTTAATGAAATTTCTAAATAATCAGTAACTAGGATAAGAGGAAGAGCAATAAGGAAAAATGGAAAAATAAGATAATAGGGGACCTTACCCCTAATGACAATCATGGTGTGAAATTTTATAAGGATGAATGGCCCTCTGAAAAGATATTTTGTTAAAGAGGTCATAGTTGACAAAAAATTTGCTTGATGATCTTGAAACAAAAATAAAATCCACTAACTTACGATATGACCTCAGCTTTTTAGAGATAATTTAGTTATTCTAAGCTTTATAGGTAGATTTTACACTTGGTCTAATAAACAACTAAATGAATTGTTTATTCAGAAAAAGTTTGATCACTGTTTTTTCCTCATACAGAACATTATTCCTACTACTAGGGATGGTTCTCCCTTTAAAGTTTTCAATGGCCTAGCTCACAGTAAAGGGTTTATGGAAATTATTTTGAATTGTTGGAATCATCTTATTATAGGATATAAGGCTTTCTAATTAATGTATAAACTTAAGTTAGTTAAGTAAGCCTTTAAGATTTTTTAGGAATCAAAACTCTAGTATTTCTAGTTCAAAACTCAAATTGCAGAAGGCTCAAGAGGAATGCTATAAATTTCCACACAACATTGCTTTGAGATTAATTGTAAATCAAAGAATTCAGGAGAACTTTGAAGTAACTAGATTACAGAACTCTATTCTTAAGCAAAAAGCTATAGTGAATTGGATAGGTGAAGGGGATATTAATACCAAATTCTTCCACTTGACTCTTTTGGAAAGAAGAAATTAAAACAAGATCACTAAGTTGAGAATGATAGAGGGGTCTCTTGTACTAAGCTAGAAGATCTCCAACTGATTGCTAAAAACTTTTTCATCAAATTGATGGGATCTAAAGTATTTGAGCTAGATTTTAACATTAATATATTCTTTGATAGCTCTATAAACCAGGAGATGAAATAATTACTGGTAACTCCTTTTACTCATCAAGATATTAAGGAAACTCTTTCCATGGTGGATTTTGTACCTATTTCTTATTACAACACATTCTACAAGATTATTATTAAACTATTAGCTAAGAGATTGAAGAAAGCCTCGGTTGATTTTATCAACCCTGCTCAAGGTGCCTTTATTGTTAGGATATCAATTGGTGATAATATCCATCTTATCCAAGAATTAATAAATCATCATAACTCTAGGAAGATCATCAAAAGTTATCTATTCAAAATATATTTCTTTAAAGCTTTTGATAATATCAAATGGAGTTTCATTCAAGTCTATTTAAATGGTCTTAAATTTCACACTCATTTTGTGAATTAGATAATAGCTTGTATTACTTTCTCCTCTTTTAGAATACTGGTTAATGGTATTCCCACCACCTCATATTAATATTATGTCTACCAATTTTGTAACTAGAACAATAAGCATGTAAAGAGATTCTGAAATTCGGTACACATAAAAAATCACAACCTTTCCTAATAAAACATACTAGATAAGTTAGGAACATAATAAAACAACAAACATCTACTCCATAATAAAAAAAATGCAGCAAAGGGCAATTACCTCAAGATATTGCTCCACTTCAAATCACACCACAGATTAGTGATCTCTTGCAATTGTAGGATGAGTAACCTACAATGTTAAAGAGATTTCCACTGTTAAAGTTGACAATGTAGAGGGATAAAAGCCTATACGTACGAAAATCATAAACATTTAAAACCATTATATGAAGTGAAGAGAGATACATCATTTTTAGCTTCATGAAACAGTGCAGATTAGATCATTGAGAAGTTGAAGAAGAAGGGTTATGAAGTCCTCTATATGGTTGATGCTATTGACGAGTATCTTTGTTGGTCTGTTTGATTACTTATGCAGTCCTCTACTTGTGATATTAGTTACCTTAAACATGCACATGTGATTAAGTAATGAAAATAGATCAACAAACATATAAGTGCATAATAAGAATTTATTCATCATCGTCATCAGTGGAGTCTTCATATACAATATCACATTCATTGTCACTACTGCTTGTCTCTAAGTCATCCAAATCATCATTCAAACGTTGCGCGGAATTGACCACAACATTATTTATTACATCAAAAGCAATATCAGTCCGATCTAAAAACTCTAAGGAACATTCCTCGAGTTCCACTCGAACATCAGAAGACTCCTCAACGTCATCTGCATCTTCTTCACTACCATGCAATGGGATGTCATATGCACGTCTAACTTCACATTCTTGAACAATCCGTCAATTTGAACCTAGTACCAAATCTTCCACTAAAAAAATTTGCTTTGCTTGGTTTGCCAAAACAAATGGGTCATCCTTGAACCAAAACTTTGTAACGTTGATGCTTTTAAGAATGCCGTTGACCCTCATATTCGTATTCCCAAGATCGTACCATTTGCATTTGAAAAGCACAACACTTTTACCTCTAACATATTCAAGCCTTATAATATCTCGACATCCCATAAAATGTTATATTATCTTCCCCATAATTTCCTAACACTGCAACACCACTGTTTTGTGTAATCCTTCGCACATCACGGGCTTCAGTGCGAAATCGCATGCCATTTGTATTGCATACAGTATACTTTTGTACCAAGCCATGAGGTCCACATGCCAATGCATACAACGACTCAAACATATGTCCTTTACGGGAACTAGTTAATGTCGTCATCTATAACAAGCAATGAAAATTAGTTAATTATATATAATTATTAGTTAAGCCCACGTACAGACTTTCTTCTCACCCGATGCTTTAACCATTAAGCAAATTGTTCTCTATGTCTCCTATCAACATGCAATGGACTTTGTTGCCTCAGCTCATCCATGTGCTCACTATGGGTCATCATAAAGTCAATCAATATTATATGAGATATTTTAACTTATGTCATATCGTAATTTGACAAAAGGTTAGACAAACTTACTCAATGAAGGGCCTAATCTCATGACAATTCATTAGCATATACCAATGTGCAATCTCTAGCTCATTTGTAGGAAGAGCAATTGCTTTGGCAACACCAATCGGCTTACATTGTTAAAAGAATACCGAAATGTCACAACCATCAACCATATCATTGATGCGCTCTGACACGTTGAAGTTGGTTTCAATTCCTTTTAAATACATTGAACAGAATGTCATGCACTCTTTAACAACATACGTTTCTGCAATTGACCCTTCTGGACGTGCTTTATTCCTAACAAATCCCTTTAGTGTACCTAAGAATCTGCACAAATGATTAACCATTAATCGATAGGCCACTATTTACTTAAATCTTTGATGTAATCAGATTAATGAAAATAATACCTCTCAATTGGATACATCCATCTGTACACAACCGGTCCACCAAGCAAGGCTTCATTTGGCAAATGAATAGCCAAATGTACCATCACATTAAAGAACGTCGGTGGGTATATCATTTCAAGCTTGCATAAGATTAAAGTAATCTCATCACACATATTCTTAACTTGATCCTTATTTAGACTTCGTCTACAAATTCGGCGAAAGAAGTCCCCCAACTCCATTAAAACACCTGTCACATCTTTGTTCAAGATAGAACGCGTTCCTATTGGTATAATGCTTTGTAACAATACATGACAATCATGAGACTTAAGTCCAGTAATCTTCCTTTCATCAACATTAACACATCTAGATATATACGATGCGTAACCATCTGGAAACTTCACCTGCTTTACAAACTCACAAAACTTCTTCTTCTCATCCAGGTAGTCATTGTATAGCATCTTTGGAGGTTTTCCAACAATAGTTCCATCACCGCTCTTATCAAGTGTAATTCTTTTGAATATTCATATCTTCCAAATCAAGCCGAGCCTTGATTGTGTCTTTGGTTTTACCTTCAACATTCATCAAAGTTCCAAGGATATTGTCACAAATATTCTTTTCTATATGCATGACATCAAGGTTATGCCTTAATCTTAACTTATGCCAATATGGTAGTTCAAAAAGAATACTTTTTTTATTCCAATTCAAATCTCCTTCGAATCTCCTTCTCCTCTTATTGTTGGGATGCTTGCCATAACATATATTCTGCATATGACTTAATTGTTCCACCATATCATCTCCACTAATGAAGTTAGGTATAGGCCGATGATCACTCTTGTCATCAAACTTCTTGCTTTTCCTCCATGGATGATTATAAGGAAGAAAACGACGATGGCCTAAGTATCCAATCTTACTTCTTAACTTACAAGAAGGAGTGTCCTTGTTACAAATAGGACATGCCATGTAGCCTTTTGTGCTCCAACCAGAAACAGTACCATAGGCTGGAAAGTCATTAATAGTCCACATTAAAGCTGCATGCAATCGAAAATTCTCTCCTTTTGAAACATCAAATACATCAAAACCATCCTCCCATAACTTCTTTAACTCATCTATTAGTGGTCTCATATAGACGTCAATGTCTCTACCGACCGCTTTCGGACCTGGAATAACCAATGATAGCATAAAGAATGACTCATCCATACACATCCAAGGGGGTAAATTGTATGCTAAGAGAACAACAGGCCACACACTATATGAAACGGACAAATTACCATGTGGATTGAATCCATCAGTTGCTAACCCTAGTCTAACATTACGTGGTTCTCTGGCAAACTCAGGATATAACTCATCAAAGCTCTTCCAAACTTCTCTATCAGAAGGATGAATCATGTTATAACTGTCACCTTTAGGCCTATCATTATGCCACGTCATTTCTTTAGTGGTCTTACTTGACATGAATAATCGTTGTAATCTAGACTGCAATGGAAAGTACCGCAATACTTTATGTGGTATCTTCTTACCCCTGCCATCATTAACTCTCCATCTTGATGTTCCACACTGGGGACAACTTTCCAAGTCCTCATACTCTTTCCAATATAGGATACAATCGTACTTATATGCATGTATCGACACATAACCCAAGCCTAGGCTCCGTAGGAATTGATTTGCTTCATAATAGGACTTCGGCAAAGATTTACCATTCGGTAATACATCCTTCAACAAAGCAAGTAACATGTCAAATGACTTATTGCTCCACTTGTTGTACACTTTCAAATGAAGCAACTTCATAAGAAAAGACAACTTAGAATAATTCGTACATCCCGAGTACAACTCTTCAGCAGCTTTACTCAACAATTCATGAAACCCTTCTGCCTTCATTAATTGGATGATCATTTATGAAAGTACCCATATCATCAAGCAAAGCTTGCATCCCATCATCCTCCTCATCGCTATCACCTTCATTAAAGTCCGTCCCATCTATGTCAACATTGCCAGTGTCAAGCCTTTCTTCCCTAGGCATAAATCTATATGCTGGCTCTTCACCATGTAAAACCCAACGGGTGTATGATTGGTCAATGCCGAATTGCATTAAATGTTCAAACACATTTGTCTTAGATCTCTTATAACAATTCATACAACGTGCACAAGGGCATGAAATGTCACACTCTTTGCCCTTTTTTCCAGCGACAAAAGTCATAAACATCCTTACTCCATCTATATATTCACGAGAAACCCTAACACTATTCATCCAACTCTTGTCCATAGAGCAACAAATACCTATCAATTCACTCTAAAATTGAAAACATTATGTTATGTTAGTAAGCGAAGGATGAGGAAAGGTTAAATACGTACCTAAATGAAGTTGTAGAACAGCTAACTGTTAACGTAGCAAAACTTATTTTTTGCTAACCTACATTTATAATGTGAATTAGGTCGTTGCTCTACACATAATAATATGTATAATTTGCCTTGCTATTTCATAAACTATACGGACAACTAGGGAGAGAGCAATAAAAAAAGTCATAAAACAAATTAAGCAAAATATGACATTTCATTTATCTATTTATGTATGAATGTAGGATCCTTACTTTAGCATAAATACAAGAAAACACCATGTGGCATCTCATATAGCAAACCTCATAGCTAAAGTATGAATGCAAACATAACAATTAACAATCGAGCAACTTTATATTATAAGTTATCATACCTGGTTCTTGTTTTCCAATGACACCTCCAACTATCTCTTCCTCACACTTGCAACTAGTATCTGTCATCAAGCACGAATAAGTATTTTGGTTAAGATTAGAATAAATTACATCACACTCTTTATTATTGACTATATAATAGTAAGAAGGCTAGGTTTTGTACTTATTTCATGCTTATGGAATAAGTACCAAACCTAGCCTTCTTGGAGTGCTTACTGCCACTTATATTTTTAGCATTTCGAGTGCTTACAGCCACTTATATTTACAATTGTTTACATAGTTGAGTTTTCAACTTCATATGTCCTTTTAAAGTGTTGTGAAAGAAAATGGCAAATATATCTCATTCATATTGTAGTACTGAATTTGTTTATTAATGAATGCATCTTTATCTTACCATGTTACAGTGAGGCAGCCACAGATGATTCATTGACATTCTTGATAATTTAGTGGTTTGCTAAGTATAGGACAAATTGAAACTAAATGTCATTGGCATATATTTATACAAGTAGCTGGCAGCTATATGTAGATAGTCATTGAGTTTCTGTTAATGATGCAGTACCTAAGCCTATTTCTGTTATGCCTATCCCATTCCATTTCACATGAACTAAAGCATGTATGCTACACATATTAGATGAGGTAAAAACAATTAACATTTAAGAATTTTCAGGAAAAAGAAGCAGAATTATGGGAATTATGTTCAATTAGAATTATAAATTATATGTGTATACGTGTTGTACACAAGTCCAAAAGCATCACAAATCATGTTTAGTTTGTAGGGACTGCGCTATACCATCTTTCAAGCCCAATATGCTATCATAGAGAAAACACTGAAATGCATATATCATGTTTTTAAAATATAATAGTGAAAAGAAAACCCATAAAATATGTAAAAGTTATTATAACCTATAACGTCTGCAACTATATGCTCACCGCCATCTATCATTAGGTTGCACCTATTTTGACTGGTATGATGAGGCTGAGGAAGCAGTTCAAAGCAAAGGCATGTTTGCAATGAATCAATAATTTATAGTGACAATATCAGTGCCACAATTGCAAAAAGTGTGAGCATATGAAGGTAGATTATTCGGCCAAAGAAAAGTAAGAAAATTTTCCAGAACACAGTGAAGATATAAGTTATCTGTTTATGGCTCATTATGACTCTAAGTAAGTAATATTGTTGTATTGTTCTAGAGAAAACTGAGTAATAATGCATCAAATGAATGTTTTCAAACTTTTTTAGCCTTTGGAGTGATTACTGCCACTTATATTTTCAATTGTTTACCTACTTGAGTATTGAACTTCAAATGTCCTTTTAAAGTGTTTTGACAAATACTTGATTTAAACTATTTCAAAAGATTACTTAAGTTTGTTTGAAGATGATGAAGAGATTTTATTTAAAGTCCAAAATAAGATTCATGTTGAATATGCAAGGATTTAGTTATGAAAGAATACATATAAATAATCATGTAATAAGTGAGTTTCTAATTCATCCAAAAGGTATTGTACATACATATATAAATAGGAGATTAAAGTGTAAACTTTAGATTCATATTGTTGTCCAAAAGTTTATGAATGACAGTTTTTAACTAAAAGAACATTTAAGCTAATTAAGTCTAGACTTTATAGAGGCTAATTCCATTAAAATTAAAACTTGGAGGAGTTAAGAGATGTTAATTAACCACAGCTCTAATTGAAGATATGCTTAGTTGTTTAGTTAATGTGTATGTGTTCATACATCTTCCAAATAAAGATTCAATTGTATGTGGAAAATGGTCATCATTTAAACTTCAAAGATAGGCATATCTGCATCAGATTCATAGTTTTTGTTTCTTTTAATCTAATACCTGCATACATCTGTTATACCAATATATATGCATGCTTAGAGAAGACAAGAGCAGTAAAGAATAATGAGAACACAAGATCAACCATGAGAACACAAGATCAGTTAAAATCAAAGGCATAGGTGCACCATTTGAAAGTCTCTTTGATTCTGCGGATGCAAAAGGCTATCATGTATATATGCTAAGTAGATTAAAGCTGAAGATGGAAATGATGGCAAAGAGCTGAAAGAAAGTGGACATGACCTAAGCTAGCATTCTTGAGACCAAGTCATTGATTTCTAGTTTGGAAATTTTCTAATGCTTAAGGATTCTCATGTTTCTAATGTTTTTAATTCCTCTTGTTTGGCATGCTCTAATGTTAATATTTACCTATTGCCATGGACGCAAAAGACAGTTTTAGGATTCCTGATTGTGTACTGAAATGAGGAATGGGTTTAGGATTCCTGATTGCTCAACACACTCTTTATTGCACAAAACAGGTTTAGGATTAGGTTTAGGATTCCATAATTGCACAAAATAGTCTTCTATTTTGTGATGAATAGCAGTAAGCTATTAAAATTTCTCAGCCTAAAGAAAAGCAAGCAAATTTGCCAGAAGCATTCTAAGGGTTGATGTCAAATACTGAAACATAAATCAAAAGCATATTCGAAATATTAAGGCACCATTTCATATTCTAAGGGTTATGAAATCCTCTACATGGTTGATGCTATTGATGTTTAGTCATACCTAACTTGTATCACTTACCAAATCACTTACCTAATCATATTCTAAATATCACTGACCTAATCATATTCTGTATCATTTCAGTAACCACTTACCTAATCATATTGTAAATATCAAGCTCAATCATTGTAAATTTCAGTAACCACTTACCTAATCAATGCTTAATCATTGCAAAATCTAATTGAAAGGTGAAATTGTAATCAATGCTTAAACATACAATGATTGAGTAAGGTATGCATCTGATTTGGTTCATTTTTAGGATGTGTAAAGCCTTATCTGATTTGGTTCATTTCTGATATTGCTTGCTTGTGATTTACATGTATTCTTCTTTTGTCCTACATCCTAGGCATAGTTAGAACTGCTCTTATTATTATCAAGTTAGAAGGTCTTAATTGTTTTGAAATGTGCAACAAGTTTCTGTAAACCAAGATATTTCTTAATTTCAGTATCATTCTATGTTTGAAGGAAACCAAAAGACAATGAACATATTAAAATAGAAGAAGAAAAAAGAAATCGGCATTTTATGGAATACAGATTAGTTGGAACATAGAGGGATTTGTGTGAGATTCCTCTAACATCTTTGTTTTTTCTAAGGTATCATGACTGCAAGTATCAGTTACTTTTTAGTCAGTTACATACTTATTTACTGTAAAAGCATATACATTGTTGAGCATATCACATCGGATACTTAACATGTTCACTTAACAATATCAAGATGTTAACAAAAGAAGAAACGAACAGTGGTGAATCAAGCCTGGATAGATGAATTCTCAGTATCCTTTTCACATTTTGGAGAAAATTCATTATCTGATCACTCATTTATACATATACAATACCTTACCTATACGATTATACAAGGAATGCCTTTCAGATTCTTTAACATGTTCACTTAACAAGATGGCTTCCTTGAGCTAGTACAAATAAGCTAGAATAAGCCAATGGAAGGCCATAAAGCTGATGTAGAAACTTAGAAACGTCAAACTAGCACTCAAAAGCTTTTTCAATTCCATTATAAATGTGTCTTAGAGACCAAGCTGAAACTTCAGAGGCATATTAGGAATGCTATAATCATCCTTATAACATCTAGTTAAGGCAGTAGGAAACCCAAACTTGAGATTTATATTGCAAACTAAAAGGAATGACACTCAGTAATATGTTTGAAATGAATGAGACTCAATCTAATCTATAGATCTTTCCTCTTAAACTATCAAACAACATCATAGATGAAAGATTCAGATTGTGGATCTGATTTGATGACCTTCTAATCGATATGATTGACAAAAATAACATAATTAATGTTAATCTCAAATAAAAGTTTAATCCATCAACTAACCTGTATATGTACTGATATTTGCAAAGGGGGAACAAGAAGCAACTCAGTGGAATTAACTTTGCAATTACAGAGATGAAGAAGCCCGGTGGTAAGATGTGCCTGTTATTGGTTTCCTGAAAAACAACATCGATCAATTCATCAGAATGCAAACCAAATGCATTGTGTTACAAATAATCAGAAAACCAAGAGATTAAGCAGTCTTAAACCCAGAATAATCCCTCCACTTCAATCCACTCAATAAAGAACAATTTAGCCAACATTAATCGCAACCAAAATCGTTGAACTACTTACCTCAACCAACACTCCGACTGTAGACGACAGAAGGACGTCAACTCGTGAAGCAACCTCCAACGATTCCAAGGGCGATGGCTCGAGGGAGAGGGAAGGTGGCTCGACGGAGAGGGCGGGTGGCACGACAGAGAGCTAAACGTGGGAGAGAGATGAAGCTAGTTTTGTGTTGTTTTATCAGTAGTTACACGACATCGTCTCAGCGGCTTGGAGGGCAGGAGTTGAAAATCAAAACAACGACGTCGTGTTGTACTGGAGGGCCAAACGGGCCGGAGATTATTTTTACTACCCATTCCCGACGTCTAACTCTCCCCAACATCGGCCTAAGTTTTTTGCGACGTCTAACTAACCAAACGACGCTAAACATGTAGTTTTTCCACGACATCTGCATACAATGTCGTTGAATCTTGACCCTTTTCCTGACGTCTGGGAACACGTCACGAATTCCTCATACATTTCGCGACGTCTACTGGGAAGACGACGCGAAATGCGTGTTTTTGTTATAGTGTATATTATATATTTTTAAGAATCAGTATTACTTGCTTATTTAATGTTTATAATATCTCATAAATATCTAAGTTAATATATGTGCCTTAACAAACTAAAATTGTAGGATTTGTTAATAAATCTATTTTATACTTATTAATTTCTTTAATTAATCTCTAAATGATTATATTATTTTAGTCAATGAATTTTTCTATTAATAGTTTAATACTTGATCAATAACTTTAACACATATTAATTACTATTTCAAGTCGAAATATTGAGTGTTATGCATTAGTTGTTACTTATAATTGCAATGTTCAAGATTAATGTTTAATAACATATAATTAAAGTAGTTTTTTTTCCTTTTCTTCTTTTTTTTACTAGTGAATTTATTATTATTAATATCCTCTTAAATTATATCTAAATATATGATAGATTTTTTGGGTGTTTCAAGTTCAGGTTTAAACCTAGAACTACAAGTTAGAAACCTAAACTTGAACCATGAACCTAATATTTCAGGTTCGGTTTGAACTGAACTTGAATTCAAGTTCGGTTAACCTTATTTACAGGTTCGGTTCATGTGGTTCAGGTCTAGTTCACAGATTCGCAGGTTTTATTGAACAACCCTAGCCATAATAACTAGAACTAGTTATTTGGATAGTCGACCCTTACTACTTATAAACTCTTTTAACATTTTCATATTTAGTCAATATGAACTCTAACAAGAAGCGATTGCTCTGTTTACTTGCTTGCCTTTCTTAAAGTCTCATAATATTTTCTCTACTTTATACTACTCATAGTAATAATAGATCATTTTTATTTAATATTTTTGTAAATATAACCTTAGACCTAATCTTCCTTCATTTTACATACAAATTTAGAAATTGAATATTGTTGCCAACAAAATTTTGTTGCGTATAAAAACGAATTAGTTGAAGGTTCCAAAGTGTGAAAGCTCGATAATCAGAGCTAACAATTAAACTATGTTTATCTTAGCTTAGAACCGATCAAGTGAGAACATCAAATAGTAATAATCACGATTCACGACCTTGAAAATTTAGGCAAAGAAAAGGTTGATTGATGATAGAAGAATCGTGAACACTTTCAGATATATACCATGAATTGCTGACAACGAGTTCATTATTCCCACCTAAAACTAACTTTCCAAACGTGCAGGACATGTGAACTTTAGTTGTTGAAGCATCACGTACGCATGTCCAGCCTAGCTCTTCACATATTAATAATCTCGGAAGCACCAACAACATGACAATGAGATATTTCATTGTACTCTTTCAGGAGGGAGCAAGCTCTAAATCCCATGGCAACTTATTACACAATTATCTTGTTACTGTATGTAGTGATCCTAACCTCAGCAGTCGGGTCCACTTCAGACACGCGCAACTCCTTAAGCCAAGACCTTATTGTCGCCACTGAAGAGATGGTGAAAGCCAACTATTTCACCTTTGTGATGCTCATTAACATGATTTCCCCTCTCGATCTGAGAATTCAAGACAATGTCACCTTCTTGATGCCCAATGATCGGATGTTGTCCCGAATCAGGTTGGCTCAAGAAGCTGTGTCTGATTTTTTACTTCGACATTCAATCCCGTCACCTTTGCTTTTCGAATACCTGGAGCATATTCCATCAGGTTCAGTGGTTCCGAGTTCTGAACCTGATTACATGCTCAGTGTTTATAACATGGGAAGAAGGCATTTTACGCTCAACAACGTTAAGATTATCAGTCCAAATATATGCACTGCAGGATCTTCCATTAGATGCCATGGAATAGATGGTATTTTAACGGAGGTAAAGGATAAGTCTCCTCCTTTATCTTGTACTAACTCCTCAGGTTCAGAATTTGATGCCTCTTCACCAGCATCAAGCCCTTCGCATCGTGTTCCAATGGCTGCACGACCGCCCGGTCAAAATGCTCCAAAAAAGTCAGGGTCCTCCAATCGTTGCTGCCTCTCCAATCTTGTCCTACTGCAAACTCTGGTGACCTGTGTAGTATTGTCAATAGTTGATTACTTTCTTTAGCAGTTGTTCACGTTTTAACATGCTTTTGGATTTCGTTAAGCAATACAAAATATAGTCCTAGGATTCAATGTAGTGTACATATATTTCATAAACTATAACTGTGGCTATTGAACTGGTTTTAATTTCTGTTGGTTCTATTCCAGAAAAATAAAATGAAAAGAGATCAGCCACGTCTTTATGTCCTGGAGAAACTTTATTTTTTGTGTTTTATATACAGGCAACGACATAAGACCCAGCCTGAATTATGAAGTTCATAATCACAAGTCGAAAACACTCGACGGTTCGAGTTCAGTTTTGTTGAATTTGATTTTTCTAAATTTTATTATGGACCTAAAAATTCGTTCTTAGTTTTGGAAAAAAAAAAATTTAGTGCGAAACAATTTCTAGCATTCCTCATGTAATTTTAAAAAAATATAATTGGGTCTATTTCGGTGTCTTGGAAAGGATTGAACTGTGATTTGTAGTTGCAAATGAAATTGGGATTAAGCTTACACCCTGTTTGGAAAGGCTGGAATTGAATTCAATTATCAATTCAGCTGATTAGAAAGGCTAGAAAGCTAGCGAATTCAATACGGCATGGGTTGAAATCCTCTCCTATTTGTGAATTCAACAATTTGCTGTTGGGTTCTTTAACTTGTTGTTCTCCTCTTCTGCTGTTAGGTTCTTCTCTTCTCCAAAATAACAATAATAATTATTATTATAATTATTATTATTATTATTATTAAAGAAAAATAATCATACTAATAATATAAACAATATTAATAATAATTAGGGTCATAGTAATAATAAAAAAGTTATAAAAGTCGTCCTCTTTATTTTTGGTTTTATAATATAATTTCTGTTATCTAAATATATATTATTTAATTATCTTCAAAATATATAAATTTTAAATAAAATTAGATTTAATAATTAAAAATAATTTAAATAAATATGAAGTTTTAGATAAAAGTTTAATTTTATATGAAGTTTTAGATAAAAGTTTAATTTTATTTAATTAATAATTTCTTGATAAATATTATATAAGTTAATTTTTCAAATATTTCATTTTATTTAATTAATAATTTATTTATATATATTATGTAAGAGATAAAAATAAATTCAATTAATTAAAAAAATTAAAACTAAGCAAGCTCGCGAGTGCGAGCCCTATTTAGGACAAGCTCGAGAGGGCGAAACTTGCTTAGTTTTAAATTTTTTATTTTAATTAATTAAATTTATTTTTATCTCTTATATAATATTTATAAATAAATATTTTAAAATTAACTTTTATCTAGAATTTAATATTTATTTAAATTATTTTAATTATTTAAAACTTAATATTATTTAAATTATTTTTAATTATTAAATCAAATATAAATTGAAGTTTATATATTTTGAAGATAATTGAATTCATCTAATTGAATTCAATTATAATATTACTAAATTTGTTCCAAACAATGTAATTAAATTCAATTCTAATATTACTAGATTTGTTACAAACAGTATAAATTGAATTCAATTACAACTTCAATTCAATCCCAACTTCATTAATGTAATTGAATTCAATTCGTTCACGAATTCAACTCGAAAGTTTCCAAAGAGTCTGTTAGTAATCTAAAAGTGGGAAGTGATATTCTGGTATTTAGCTTAGTAGAACAGCCTCTGGGCAGTCAGTTAAGAAGAAAGAACATCTT
This sequence comes from Erythroxylum novogranatense, assembly GCA_029891385.1. Taxonomy (NCBI): domain Eukaryota; kingdom Viridiplantae; phylum Streptophyta; class Magnoliopsida; order Malpighiales; family Erythroxylaceae; genus Erythroxylum; species Erythroxylum novogranatense. Next base: position 32,039,716 of record CM057233.1, on the reverse strand, counting down.
CTGGTGACCAAGCTAAAAAGCCTTGTAGCTATCTACTAACCACAGCGTCTTGGTAATTCTGTTAAGCGCTATCCTGAATAGAGCAGACACATTTTTTCGACGCGTTCTTTCTACGTAATAACAGTGTTACAGCAAGCAGTAGCTCACCAAATTGGTGGAGAAAGCGAGCTATAGATTACAAGAATGCCACGTAAACCAGAAAACAAAAGAAGAGAGAGAGAGAGAGGGAAATTTTAGAGAATGATGAGCTAGTTTTTGAATTCATGATATAGAACCTTGATAAAGCAAACACAAGTAAGAGAGATAGATTGTGTATTTTTTATAAAAAAAATACTAGTTAGTATTAATTCGTATAAGCATAAGAGCTTATTAAAATTTAAAAACAAAAGGAGTTTGTCAAACTTTAAAATGAAAGGAGCTTGTCAAACTTTAAAACGAAAGGAGCCTTGTGTAAATTGAAAACAACAGTTACTAACATGCGAAAATTTAAAAACCAAGGAAAGAGAAAAAACAACACAATCAATTTATATTGGTTCCGCTTATGACGAAGCCAACATCCAGTCCCCAAGTTTCTAACTTGAGTATTTCATTAATAAATCTCCAAGTAGTAATTTGATAAGCCTTTTTAAGTTCACAAATACATATTTTTTAAGATTCTTCAACCTTCCAACTAGTAGTATTTATCAAGCCTCTAGAAACTCTCAACTATCGAAAGTAGAGTTTGCTTAATATGAGCTTCACTTTTAAAAGCTCAAAAGAAATAAGGTATAACTTTTATAGAACAAGTATTGATGCTACCGATGTACTTATAAAGTCTGTCTTATGATCAAATGTTGTACCTCTCCCTTAAATAGAGATTCCTTTCAACTAGTTGTTGCTTTAAATTGATCATCGAGTAATTGATGTAATCGACTTTGATTTTGTTACAACGTCTTTCTCATTATCTTTGACAAAATATTCAAGTATCTAGTTGTTTGAATAATCCTTTGACTATGTCTTCAAAGCCGGCTATTGAATTGGTTGAACAACATGATCCTTTGTTTGTAAAAAAAGGATATGAGCTTATCCATTCTAGATATTGTGGAACTGTTTCTTACTATCAAAATGAATTTGTTAGACTTATTCATGTAAAAATAAAAAAAAAAGTTTTTCTTTTATTTGAATAGATAATCTTTTGAATATCGTCATCTTTCGGAAAAAATAATCCATGAAATTTGAATTTTGAAATCTTAACTAAATATTAGATTGTTATCATCAAAATCATTAATTTAAAAATCTTGAGCCAACATTCTCTCCTTTTTGATGATGATAAGCAATAACAAATATAATTTAAAAATTCAAATAACTGAAAAAGATTTCGAAATAAAAATACTTGTAAATTTTATATGTCCTTATTCACAATCTTCACAATCATGATTAGAAGGAGCCTTTCTTAAGAAAGGAGCCTATTGAAAGGTAATTTAGATGCAATCATAGTATAAATCACAAACAAAATATATCAACATTTTGCAAAATATATCAAAGTTTCTTAACTCTCTCCCTTTGTCATCGGCAAAAAGAAGTGAAAAATGAAATAATCAAGGATTATAACCATAAAGCACAAATATTCAGAATATTACAAATACGTATAAACCAAAAAGAGTCATGAAGAAGTATAAACCAAAAAAATAGTCATAACAATACCAAAACAATTATTAGCAGAATAGTATGTGTTTTAAAGAAAGTATTCTTTAAGTGAATCAATAACAACATGAAGGAGATTTTGCAAGTCCTTAATTTGATACTGCATTTGATCATGATGTAATCAAATCTCCCTCAGTTGTTGTTGGATATCTAGATTGTTGGCATCTTGAGGGTTACAGGAGGTTGTTACGCTAGGGCAGGACCCAAGACATCTACTACTCTCTCGTATATCTTTTCCACCCACACGTTGTCTTTCAATTTATACCCAAATTGGAATGGAATAGATGAATGACATTTACCAAGCTCATACCATTCGAAATTGTCAAAAGACACGTCATAATATGCAAATATCTTAGTTAGCAGCATCCTATAAGGCAATGCTCCTGTAGTATTTTTATGACTCCCCTTATCCAACATAAAATGTATACTCATCTAGGGAAGGTTCATTCGATTACCTTTCAATAAATTATAGACAAACATATGTTGGGACCTGTTTGGGACCTGATCTCGGAATCGGATCCCAACCGGAAACGAAGCGAAAATGGTCAAAAATAAAGCGAATTCAAATCGGATAAAACAAATCCGAAGGCGAATCAAATAACAAAATGCGGAAACAAAATACAAACAAATCGAAGAGAAATTGAATTGCAAATCGAATATGAATTTCCAATCGACAATTGGAATCGGAAATGAATCAATCGAAAACAAATCAAATGGCGAATACATATCGGAAAGCGAACACGAATTCGAATCGAATCAAAGGAATCCATTAACTGAAACGAATACCGACATCTGAGAGCAAACCAAAATAGCGTTGGAACCTTAGACTCAAAACCTAATTCGAAACGGTATAAAAAAATCGGTGTAATTTTTTTTTAGTTTCATTCGTTTCATCTTTTATTCTATCTCTTTCAAATCAAAACATTTAATTTCCCACTTTTGGAAATTCTTCCTCATGTAAAAACTCAAATCATGAATTCTTCTTATACATTCATACAAAAATCCAATATTCATCTTTTAATCAAATTTTTTTATCTATCTCTAACTCAATCGAAAATTCGCCAGCATAACAGTTGCATTTTAACTAATCTAAACCTGCAAAGGGTTTAAATTATACTTCTATAATTCTCACACAATAACCAGTATCATCGGACACCCCATCCGGAAATTCAGCATATCAAACGCAATTTTATACCTACGACATTTAATAAATCTCAATCCATAAACCATAACTAGAATCATTCATTTCCAAGTCACAATCAATCATATGCATAATCAAACGCAATTCCCAATCATATCTTAATATAGTATGCAAATTCATAAGTCAATCCCAATACAACCGAATCATTCTCATCCAACATAACCATACACAAGTTCTTATACAATCTCATAATCCATAGACATCATAAATTAATTACTTACAAATCCTTAATGGTTTTTCAAGCCATTTACAAACCAAATACTAAAATCAAGAAATAAGAATTATAAAAGATTCAAAAACAGACAGAAGACTTGACTTTCCTTCATCCGATCTCCTGCTCGAAACCTGAAGATGGGGATGAAAGGGGGGGTGAGCTTGACAGCTCGTGGATAATATATTTATAAATCGAATAATAAGCAAAAATCATTTTCTAAAAACCTTACAGTAGCAAAACTTTCAAAAGTTTATTTCTCAAACTTCTCAACTTTTCAAATCATTTATAATAAATTCCCATTCTCAAAATTTCTCATATTTTTCATAAGTCATAAACAATTTCAAAAAACATGAATGCATCACAAATATTAACAAAACAAAAATCACAACAAAAACAAAAATCACATAACACATCAAATGGTTTGGGTCGGTCCAAAACAGAACGTATTGCACATTCCCGCATAGTGATCCTGTGCAGCTATGAACGGAACATACTACACTTTTCCGCATAGCGGTCCAGTGTAGCTGTGACTTATGGGAATCCGATATCGAAACTCCAGTGCCACTAACGGGTAGCCGACGGAAGGCTTTTAAAAAACGAGACAATGCACTGAACCTAACTTAAGGGACCTAACCAAACCCACATATCATATAATTTACACTCGAAAACTTGGATTGCTCGAAGGCATGTTTCGAAAATTTACTTTTCATCATATTATCTCATAATCGCACAAAAAGTCACATAATGTCACATATCAGAATCTCAATTCATCCCAACACGAAGAATGCATAAATCAAAAAAATTTCTTAAAACCATAATTCAAACAAAAATCCAAATCACAATGCACATTTATCATCAAAAAGGAAAACTTTGGTTCTTTTTCTTCCGACAACCCAACTTTCCCAATTCATAACTCCTTACTCAGATCTCCAAATTGAACAAACTTGGTATGGATGGAAAGCTAAAAGAAAACTCTACAACTTCTATGCAGAGCTTAAACACCAAATCTGCCTCTAAAAGAGTCCAAAACTAATTCAAGGTTACTGCCCAACTTGCACATGTCCTACACAATGCCAGAAGTTTGAAAACTCATATCTCTTAACACAATTGCCTAACAATGTCCCATTTTACCTCAATGGAAAGATAAAAATATGATTTACAACTTTCATGAAGGGTGGAAAGGTCAATTTAGTCATTAAAAGAGGTAAAAATACTTTCAAAGTTACTGCCTATATAAAAACCAATGGAATAGTAAAATTGTCAAATGAACAGTAACTGCTTTCTTTCTAACCTTATAATTTTTTGCTCCTAACTCCAAAAATTGCATATTATACATCATTAGAAAGATAGAAAGATGATCTAAATTTTATATGAGGGATGAAAAAACCAAAACAGACTCTAAAGGGGTGAAAAATCCTTCCAAAGGTTCTGCCCAAATTTGCCAAATGAACAGTAACTGATCTAGGTCTAACCCCCATAACTTTTTACTCCAATTCCCTAAAATTTCACATTATACCTCATTGAAAAGATAATAAGATGCTCTACAGTTTTCATGAAGGGTGTCAAAGTCAATTTAGTCATTTAGAGAGGTAAAAGGGCACTCAAAGTTACTGCTCATATAAAATCCAATGAAACAGTGAAATTGTCCAAATGAACAATAACTGTCTTTTTACAAACTTCATAAATTTTTATTCCTAACTCTGAAAATCGCATATGATACATCAATGAAAAGAGTAAAGGGTAATCCACAACTTTCATGAAGAATGCAAAAATCGAAACAGTCTCTAAGGAAGTGGAAAATCCTTCCAAAGCTACTGCATAATCATAAATCAATCCAACAGTAGTAGCAATCTTTCCAACCTTATATCTTCTTCATCCTAAGTTCAAAAGTGACAAATTCTATATCATTGGAAAGCTCTCAACAAGTACTACAATCTTCAAGAAGGCATCTCAATTAAATTCAAGCTCTAAAATGTTCTAAAACCCAAAACAAGTTGCTACCCATTTTAGGAAAAATCGGACAGCACCTCCCCTAAAAGTGCTCTAGCCAAAAATTCTTCAATCCAACTCCATTTCCTGCATTAAAAAAACTCAATCTCCAATCTCTCACAACACAATCCAATCCAAATGATATCCAAACATAATTCAAATGACAGCCACCACACGCTTAGGGTTCTAATTATTCTCAAACACAAAATAACCTCAACTTACTCTTTTCTTTTTGTCAACTTCAATCATACTACAATACATTTTAGCAAATTTCCAAATCATTCATTCAAACACTATGTCTCACAATTTCACATATTCAAATCTCAATCAATCACACATAATGAAATTCAAACAATTTTTTCCCATTTTATCAAAACATTCAAAACCAATGAATGTCACAATTATCAATTAGATCATTCATAAACAAAGAATTTCAGATAATTTCTTTTTTTTCCACTTTATCAAAAACATTTTAAAACAATAATTTTAATCATTCAGAAATCATAATTTCAAACATTAATCATCATTTTTCAAACATTTACATAAACGATAATTTATCAAAACCCAATTTTGCTTTCTTTAATTTTCAAAATTCATATATAAACACAAATCGAAATATAAATATGCTACCCACCTCAATTCCATGTTAGAAACTTGATCCACACTTCAATTCTCCAAAGCCTTTCTTCTTTTCTCCAATTTAAAATTTCCTAAGCCATAAACATCCAAATTCAACATCATAAAAATCATAATCCTCAAAATTAACTTAAGAATTCACAAACTCATCATAATTTCAAGCCTTCTAAATCAACAATTTCTAAAAACTCCAAAATTCCAAAATCATAAAAATGGAATAACCCTAATTAACCTCCAATTTAACCAACCTATAGTTCCTATAGGTTAGAAACTCCAATACTTAGCTTAGAATCCAAAAACCCCTTTGAAAAATTAACATCTTCTTCCTCCTCTAACCATTTCTCTCTCTAGGTTTTTTTCAACTTAACAAAACCATCATCTATTTCATTCTACTAAAGCAAAAACAAGATGGAAACTAACCTTGGAAGCTTGATTTCTTCTTCTTTTCCACGAAAATCCCTAGCTTTCTACGAAAATCTTCTTCTTCTCTTCACTCTCAACCGACGGCTTCACCCTCTCTTCTCTTCTTTCTTATTTTCTTTCATTTTTCTCTTACAATTTCGTGACTTCTGCCGCTCAAAAACGACATCCCACTTCCTTGCCTTTTAATGAAGAAAAAATGACCATTAAGCCCTTACATGAATGCCTTAAAACTTTATCCTTTAAGTAAACTTCCAAAATTGCCCCTACATGTCATTTAAATTCAAGCTTACTTTAAGACAATTTTCTAACCATTCAATTGAAGGAATTTGCCAAAAACTTCCTTCTAGAGAACTATTCCTAATTGTCTTAATTTCATAATGCCACCAAAATCATTAAGTTTGGTGCACTACACCAAGAGTTATAGTCCAAACATCTCGGACTGTCATTATGCTAACACATTTTCCAGCACTTTATTTCCATCTGAAAATTGACAATCTTAGAGGCTGAATTAAAATTCCATTTCTTCATAAAAAATGTAGCCTTATCTTTCTAGTTTAATCCAAATCAATAATCACTTCATTTGAATAACTAGAACAAAAATTATGGCCAAAATACTGACAGCACTTATCAGTCTAAGACTAAACACTAAACCCAACTTCAATTCAGAAATTGAAAGTCTTAAGGGCTAAACTAAAATTTGATTCCTTCATATGACTTGTAGCCCCATGTTGTAATTTTATTTTGCCTCAAGAATCAATTCAATTGGATCTCCACAGATCAAGAATTGCTCAAAATACTGAACCATATTCAGAAATTTCCCAACTCACTTTGATTAAGTCAATCATTCTTAATTTAATTTCATAAAAATACAAATATCCCTTGAGAATGTAGATAATTGTCTTAAGAATCCAACGCTTTGAAAACCATGTCAATCGGATGTCTAACGGAAAAGATATAAACAAAAGATTGAAATAGGGACATAATAAGAAATAAGAATAGAGACATGTATATATGTATAAACACATACATATATCTGAATTTTTCAAAAATCATATCTCTTGATCTCAAACTCCAAATTTGACAAATTTAGTGTCGATGGAAAGATAAAAAAAAGCTCTACAACTTCCATGCAGAACTCAAAAATCAATTCCATCCCTAAAGGGGTCAAAAACCTATTCAAAGTTACTGCCCTGTTGAACATCACCTAAACAAACTCCAAACTTTCAAATTTCATATCTTCCAATTCCCACATCCAAAAATTGCATACTTTATAGCGTCGGAAAGATTGACAGACAAGCTACAACTTTTATGAAGACCAATTACTCCAATTCAGACTAAATCCGTACGACGAGTGGCCTCAAAGCCGAGTATACACAAATGTACACTTAAAGATATTTTTACAAAACAAACTTTGACTGATCATAACTTTTACTCCCGATATCAAACAATATCAAACTTTATGGCGACGAAAGAATCTCATTATATTGCTGTAAAACGAATTTTGAGATATCTCGCAGGTACTACTGATCTTTGCTTAATGTATAAGAAAGGTAAAAATTTTAGGTTGAATGGATATTGCGATGCGGACTATGCCGGTGATAGGATCGAAAGGAAGAGCACGAGTGGTGGCTGTCACTTTCTTGGACCAAACCTGGTGTCATGGTCAAGCAAGAGACAAAGCTCGATTGCATTGTCAATTGTCAAGTTGAATATATGTTCGCCGCAGTTGTTGTTCACAAATATTGTGGATCAAGTATCAATTAGAGGACTACTCAATACAAGAGGAAGAGATTCCAATATCTGCGACAACACCAAATACCATCGACTTGTCAAAGAATCCAATTCAACATTCAAGGTAAAGCACATAGAAGTCGACATCATTTCTTGAGAGATTACGTTCGTAAGAAAGTCGATCAAGATACAATTTGTAGAAATGAAATATCGGTGGCGGATATCTTCACAAAACCACTAAGTGAAGATCGCTTTAAAGAAATCGACGAACCTCAATATGGTGATGGTTACGGACCATTCATCCGGTTTTCATAAAGACAAGAGACAGACGGAGGAGTTAACGGACCATTCATCGGTTTTTATAAAGACAAGATGACGAGACGGAGGAGTTAACGGACCATTCATCTGGTTTTTCATAAAGACAAGACAGACAGGCGGAGGAGTTAACGGACCATTCATCTGGTTTTTTTATAAAGACAAGACAGTGGAACGGTGGAGTTAACGGCGTTAGACGGTTTCAGATATAAAACTTCTTTCCTAAGAAAAAGTTTTAGAGGGAAAAAGTTGTCAGATCATCGAGAAGTACAATAGTTCTAGAATTCGCTATAAATTTCCTAAAACTGACTTTTGGGATTTCTACTGAATTCAGAAATTACTAGTTCTCTTAAAATCTCTCTGAAATTTCTTCAAGCAAGTTCCTACTCAATCAGAATCAACAAGATGAATGTCAAGCCCATTTTGCGAGTTGATCCAGGATCGGGCTGGGGAAGATTGGTAAACTTCGAAGAACTAAGAAAAGAACAGATGGATATAGATGGGAGATAATAGCGGCGAGTTGGAGAAACTTCTTTCAAGTACGAGATGAAGTCTATCTCCAAGAAGTTTATGAGTTCGGAAGAATACTAAGTCGAGAGACGATACAATCGTGTCGCATGTAGACACACTCTGTTATAAACGTGAAGGAGTTACTGGAGAAAGTCACTGAATGTCCGATGGATGGAGTTCAACTCACTAATATGGCGAAATGGATGACTAAGCTTAAGATGAACGAAGGTGAAGTTAGTCGTCAACTTTATGGACAAAATAACCCAACTGAAAGGAGAGTCTCTTGGCTGGTACCAAAGGCAAGGGTATTGTTCGCGATCTACATGTATCGTGTTTTACCGAGAATAGGTTCACGACATCAGGTCACTACCCTGGATGAACAATGTATTCTTCATCTTCTGAATCATCACCCAATAGATTTACCGTATTTGATCTATCAGTACATGGTAAAGTCAATAAAGGATACAAACACTTGTCCTTATGGGATGTTGTTGACAAGAGTGTTCAGAGAATCTGGCATCAGATTGGATTAGGGAATTAGACAGAAGATATCTGTTAAAAGCTATATAGATTCAACATCTATTGCTAAAATGGGTCTGAGATTTTCAGACAGAAAAGGAGCAGAATCGCCAAGAAAAGCAACAATTGAGGGGGAGCGTATACTAAAGAAGTCTTCTATGAAGGAAACAAGATCACATTCTCAGGAATCAAAGTCGAGAAGTGTTCAATTTTTTGAATCAGGTGACTTGAAGCGTAAAGGGGAACCACTACTGAGTGACATTCCAAAGCAAGCAAGAAGGTCACCCAGAGCGAAAATTGTGCAACAGAAAGAAGCCAGTCAATCCAGAGAATCAAGTCAATCAAAGCATTCTGAACTGCAAAGATCAAAAGCTACAAAGTCGTTGACATCAATCCTTGAAAAAGATTCAGAAACTCAGTCTCAAGGAAGTGGAGGAAAAAGGAAAGACGAAACTGAAAAGAAAAAAACGCAATCTAAAAAGTCACCAAGGGGAAAGAAAATGAGTGCGACAAAAGAAGGAAGTCCAACAACAGAAACAAAGTCTAAGAAGGTAAGGCAAGAAAAGACTGTTGTTGATATTACAGAAAAGTCTGTTGTTGATACGGTTGATATTGCTGAAGTTAATATGGAAGCTGTTACTGGTAATCTTAAGGATACTCACAATGTCTTTGATAATCCAATTTTTGAAGAAGTAGTTTCTACTACTTTTCAGTCTTCACTTATTCGCAAGCAAATTGCTACACATGTTATGGGACAAAAGGTTACTCAAAAAGTCTTGAGTGTGATGACTAATGTTCCATCCAAATATTTAACTTTTCAAAGAGAAAGTTGGGAACACAGATTGGTTGTCACAGAGGAGAAGAAGACCAAATCTGTCATCATCCGAGACAAACCAAAGAGATTTGTGAAAGCCTTCTTCAAATCGGTTGAATTTGAAAACAAGATTCTACATCCGCTGGATAGGGTTACAAAATTTCTATGATCAATCAAGAGAGTTGGAAGAGAACCATATCCACCGAGCCATTTGGAGAGCGTCTTACTTTTATCCAATCTCGACGATAAAGAATCAAGGTGGTACCGATTTACAACCACCAAATTTTGTTGAATGCAAGTGTGAAGAGAAAGTCGAAAGTTCAACCGAACCGCTTTTGGATGACATGACTTCGATCGATTGCGAAGCGGTGCAATTGATTGATGAAGCATGTGAAGAGAAAAGAAGTGGAAGTTCTATCGCATTTATCAAGATCCAGGAACAAGACAAACTAAGGCTACAACAGATGATCCACAGGGAGGCACTATCAAAAAGGGTCAGTATCGTTCTTTTCTGATTGGCAACTTAAAATGTTCTTATAGTATTTTACAGAACATTATGCAAAATCGACCTCTGTGGGAGATCAACTCAATTGCAGAAGCTATGCCTTGGCTTGGAAGCACATTTCAACGTATACTTGATTCCTATGATCTTGATATTCCTGATCGAGCTGTATATGTTCCTCCGCCTCTCTACAAATTATTGAACCACATGTCTCAAACGTGGAAGCTTATACAACAACGATTCTTTGTTGTTGATGAGACAAGTTGTTGAGACGTAATCCTCGATCGCAAATGAATCATTGACTTTAAAGAAACAAGTTCGAAACTTGATAAGGATATGAAGAAGATTAAGAAGATGTTGAAAAGTTGGTGAAACAGTTTGGGAAATAATTTTTTTGGATTAATAACAAATAGGGGAGAAGGAAGAATGAGAAGGAGAATCAATTTGAAAGGAAAAGGCGAAGAAATTTTCAAAGCGAAGTTATTTTGATTTATTCATACTTAGATATTTGATACCTTTCATATTTCTCTATTTCACAATATTTGTTATCATCAAAAGGGGAGAATGTTAAGTCAAACCGGACTTCACGTATTAAATAATTTTGATGACAAACAAAGAGAAATATACAAATGAAAAGTAGATGGATGCATGAGAAGTAAAAAACAATGAAGGAGAAAATCAGCCAAGTAAGAATCAATTTGAAAAGGCATTTAAAGCTTTACTGTTTAAAAGGCATTTAAAGCTTTACAAGAGAAAAGGCATTTAAAGCTTTACAAGCGAAAAGGAATTTAAAGCTTTACAAGAGAAAAGCATTTAAAGCTTTACAAGAGAAAAAAGCGAAAGCTTTACAAGCGAAAAGGCATTTAAAGCTTTACAAGAGAAAAGGCATTTAAAGCTTTACAAGAGAAAAGCGATGAAAGCTTTACTAGAAAGCGATTTAAAGCTTTACAAGAGAAAAGCAAATGATACAAAATATCGACGGAAGAAAGAAACATCATTTGAGTTAGTTACGAGTCAAACCTGAATAACCGCTTTTTCAAGATTCAAGCGATATTCAAGAAATTGAAGAACCCGACTATAAATAAGAGTCGAGATTGAAGAAGAAATAACTTTATGAAACCTTGAATATTCAACTTTTGATTTTCAGATTATCTGAGAGAAAAATTGTGAACGATATTTCGAGTGAACAGTGTTAAGAGCATTTCTATTGTAACAAGCTCTTTACTATTCTTTCAATTAGAAAGTGTTACAGATAGCCTGAAGAGGCTAAGAGTAAAAGAATACTTGCTGTAAAGAGACCTGGAGAGGCTCAGTCGAAAGAATACTTGTAAACAGTTCAGAAATAGTGAAATCTCAGAAGGATATCTGAGGACTGGACGTAGCCCACGGTTTGGGGTGAACCAGGATAAATTGCTGTGTTTTTTCTTTTTACTCTCATATTACTTATATCGTAGTTTTCAAAATTAACAAAGTTTTGTTTAAACTAGTTACGAATTGATTTACGATAAGTTTTTGAAAGAACAAGTAATTTCTAAAGGGATTAACGAAAAGTTTATTACAATTCAACCCCCCCTTCTTTTGTATCTTGATCATATTATTGTTCAATATATTAACGTGTGATTCACTTCAGGTATTATGATTGATGATTTGAAATTTGTTACACTGAGTGTGGCCTAAAAGCTTGGAGATATAATCGTATAGAAATAGTTTGGAGATGTCTATGAATATGCAAATCGATACCGATTGAGTTATTTCGTGCATTTGAATGATTTGAAAAGGATTCAGCGGCTGATTACTCCAAACTAAGCTAATGGTGCAATTCAAGGGATTGAGCAAAGAAATAAATAAATTCAATTGCAGAAGATCAAAATTCGGGTAATAAGGGTAATAAGGTTATCAAATCTAGTGTATTATTAAGTGTTAATAGTCGAACTGACAAAAAGGGGCAAAAGAAAGCATTATTAGTTATGGGAATTTTAAAGTAGGTGTGCATCAAAACAGATTGGCAAAACCCGAAGCGAGGATGTAGAAATTGTAAACCGTATCGAAGAATTGAAGATAATTCCAATTGGTGAGGAAAGTGATAGGTATAGTTCAAATTAAGAAATATGGGTGAAACTCATTACGGGAACTGTTAGTGAAAACGTAAGGAATGATTGAAGCTTTATGTTCTAGCAAGAGCGTATTGAAAGAGTAATTGAAAGGTTAGAATGAGAAATCAAATGATTATAAGTGAATGGTTAGAAAGCACAAGAAACAATCAAGTGTTATGTTCTAGTAAAAGTATTGTGGAAAAGCAATTGATGGTATAGTCAGTCAAAGTGAACAATGACATGTGTGATTAACCAACAGGTATTTTTTTGGATTTCATTGGGATATGAGATTGATGTCTAGTGTAAAGTGATTGTGGTATGACAATCATTATATTGGTGATGAATAGTGTATAAGGGTCTTATCGCTAAAAGAGTCGTTATCCCTATATTATGTGATCGAGCGATAAAGTGATAGGTTAAGTAATTTAAGATGGTGACAATGAGTTAAATTGATTCACACTGAGGTTATAAATCTCATGAGATTTGTGTTTTGATAATAACGAAATCTGATAAGCGATAAACGAAATATTTTGAAGGCTATGGCCTCGGCTAAAAGGTACTTAGATGGAAATAAAGGTGTAGTTAAGAGAAATTGAATTCGTGATGAGGGGTCTCTATGTGATTGTGGTGTGAATAGAATTATGGATTGGTAAGTTAGGCTAAAACCTAAAAGATGATTCGGATTCACAAAGTGTTTTATAGATAGAATTGGAAATATTGTTAGGATCCGATATATATGTTATTGATATTGAAAGTGACGAATTGCGCGTAATCATGAGAAAGCAGTAAAATCATGGAAAGTTTGAAAAGGGAAAAAGAGTAATTGATTGTTTTGATCTTCGCTCTTTGACCGAATTTGGTCGTGTAGTGAAAACAGTGGGAAACAGAGGGTATTAATCAAACAGACTCCCCTGCCTTCCTGATCAATCGTATATGAAATTTCGAGGACGAAATTTTTATTAGGAGGGGAGAATTGTAACATCTCATCTCCGATGGGAAGTGTATTTTAATAAATTGGACAGGTTAGGCGTATTAAATTATATCTCGGCATGCACATACATCATATAGCCTCTATGATTGACGGTTTGTTGCACTTGCACATGGTAAACATGCATTCATGACATTTTCCTACAGGTTTCAAATTGAGATCTTTGTGAAATTTATGGATAATTGTATTTGAAAATTTTTTTGGAGTACGCCATTGAGTGTTTTACATTTTTAGGGATTTATAGAAATTTTTCTGAAATTATCCGGAGAAAATTCCCGGACCGGCAAAATCGCCGGTAAATGGCCTAAATGTGTTTTTGTAGTGGAAAGTGTGGTTTTCGTGTTTAAAAAATTATTGGGAGTGGACTGTTATATGTTTTACAGTTTTGGGCAATTTCGGTAATTTTCAAAAAAATGATTCGGAGAAATTCTCGAAAATTTCCAGACCGAAAAATTTTAACAGACTGACTGAGTGAGCTGTTTTGTACCGAACAGGATTGTCTAATGGCATGAGATTAGTGGATAATTGATGTTAGGAAATTATTTTAGTGCCATGATTAGAGTTTAATTGGGATTAGTGCTTAATAAATTAAGATTAGCTAAATTTTGTCTTTTCTTCATTAAAATACCAAGTGTTCCTTTTTAATTAATGAGTTTTGTCTTCATTTATCATCACCTACGACCCTCTTCCTACTTGAAGTCAATAAATGAGTTTTAAAAGATCAATTATTGGTTTATTCCTTGCATCATCCGAAAACTTTGCTTCTTCTTTTTAAGTGTTCTTTTCTCCTTCCTTGGTGAGTTCTCTTCTTCCTTCGATGGTCCCCTTCTCCTCCTACCTTCCTTTGCTTTTTGGCTTGCTTTTCTTTATGCATATTCAAGACCAAGTTGAAGACTTGTAAAGATGATGGTATGTGTGTTTGGTGGAGTGATAATTGTGAGTATTAGTGAGAGTTATGAAGTTGAGTTAAGCTTGGAAGATTGAAGTAGATACTTGAAAAATTGAGAACTTGCAACTTGATTAAGGTAAGAGTTGCATTTGCTTTCCTTCTTTTGGTAGTTAGAAGCATGCATGGGAATCCTTTGAGCATTTATTTGATCATTATAAGGGTAGGTTTAAATGGGTTTAAATATATGCTTGTGTATGGATGAATGAATGAATAAGGTTTCCATTGATTTGGCTTGGTTTTGGATTGGGTTTGCAAGGTTAGATGCATGGAAAAGTAATGAAAGTTAATTGTGTATGTTCTGCCAAAGCTTGTTTAAGTATACAAATAAGTGTTGTGATAAGTTTGTGCCTGAATTAGAGGTTTAAGTGGATGCTTAGTGATGTGTTATTGATAATAGAAGTGATAGGAATTAGGTTAATGATGAAAGCTGGAAAATGAATCTTTGACCTCTTGTAATGTTTTGATCATAACTAATTGTGTAGGTGAGCAAATGAGGTGAGGTTTGTTCCCAATGAAACTTTGGGATGTTGGCTTCAACTTTGTGTGAAATAGGTGATGTTAAATTGTAATGTTAGAAGGGTGAATCTTTGCATGGAAAGTTTCTGTTTGTAGGGTCTGTGAACAGTACCCGCATATATGACCTGATTATTTTGCTGATTTTTCTAAA
Source organism: Erythroxylum novogranatense (assembly GCA_029891385.1). Classification (NCBI taxonomy): domain Eukaryota; kingdom Viridiplantae; phylum Streptophyta; class Magnoliopsida; order Malpighiales; family Erythroxylaceae; genus Erythroxylum; species Erythroxylum novogranatense. The sequence goes on along the minus strand of CM057233.1, from coordinate 32,024,482 downwards.
TTAATTGAGATGGAATTTGGGAAAATGGTCTTCATGTAAGTTGTATCATATTGAGTTAGCTTTCCATTTCCACTGATATTGCTAATTTTCGAGTTGTATATTGGGAGATATGAACTGATTACTATTGACTGGTTTTGAGCATTTTGATGAAACCTAGCCTAAGTGTTGAGTTGTGAGCTTGCGGATTGGAAGCAATTTTAGAAAATTATGTGAACTGAATTGGTGTGAATGATCTTCTGCAAAGTTGCAGAGGAAGGAATTATCTTGAAAATGATATATGGTGTGTAATTTTTAGAGGTCAGATTTGGGAGTTATGATTTTTCAAACATTGAACCTGCATTAGGTTATGAATTGCTGATCATGGTAGTAAATTGCATGACCGTTTTGAAATTGTTAGAAATTGAATTGGATTTTGAGTTCTTCATGAAAATTGAAGTTTGAGATCTTATCTTTTCAGAAATATAAGATTGTGATTTTTGTGACATTTGTGCTAAGTGAATTACTGTTTGGAAAATTACTGTCCAGATTGGTTGATTTCAGTAGACTGATTCTTTGTTGAATTGTTTGACCTAGTTAGTTATGGAATTTGATTTTGGGTTGTTCATGAAAGTTGTAGATGACATTGTGAACTTATTGAGAATATTTATGTGGTAATTTCTGGCTGAAGAATCTGAGAGTTATGGAATTTGCAATATACTGCCTGTTTTAGTGGGATTTGAGTAGGCAGTAGCTTTGAAGGGATTTTTGACACCCTTAGGGGTGAAATTGATTTTTATGGTCTTCTTGAGAATTGTAGAGGGTTTCATGATCTTTCCAATGAGATATCGTTGGTAATTTTCTGAATTGTGTGCAATGAGTTATTGGTGTTGAAAGTTGGATTGGAAATCAGGAAAAAAAAGGGAATGGGAATGTGGAATCACGCCCGGTCGCTAGGGCGACGCCTCACCCTAGCGACGAGGCTTGGAAGGACGGCATCGCTAGGGCGACGCCTCGCCCTAGCGACGAGGCCGGATCAGTCGGCCTAGCGAGGGCGACGTCTCGCCCCCGCGAGGCTTGTTTTTTTTTTTATTATTTGCTATTTGGTATTTTGTGATTTCTTGCTTCTTTTGTAAATTTCTTTTCCGTCCGACGTCCGATTGACCTGATTCTTGAGGCATCGGATTTGTAAGATATTGAATTTCATTTTATCAGAAATTGGGAATGGTAGGACGGAAAATTGACGTGGGTCCGGGTAATGGACTGTTAATCACTGTTCTATTTAATTGGGGACCTATAGAGGTCCGAATTGCGCACCGTCAGCGCCATTGGATTTCTATTTTTTTTTTAAGAAACAAAAATGGGATTAGGGCCGGGAATATCATGAACATGCATTGTGCACCTGCAAATTGCTTCATATGCATTTTTAAATAGTTCTGATTGGACAAAAGGTAATGGTTATATTTTCTGATTATCATAGAGGCACATTTGGAGCTTCGATCTACCGACGTTACTGAGACTTCCAGATATTAGCTCGGAAGTACAGGTGAGTAACCTAGTTGGTTCCTCAACCTTTATGTGTTTAAGATTTTGCAATTATGCCATGTGGAGATAATGAGGGGTTTACGTGTGTTTGATTTTGGTTGATTTCGGACCATAGGTGTCTGAAATATTTGGAAACTTGTTATTGAAGAGCTATTTGTGTGTCACTGTTTATGAATAAGTACATTGGAGATCTCGGACCAAAGGTCCGAGGAAATGGGAAATGAATATTGAAGTGTTAATTGTCTGTTGTGATACATTGGATGTGACTTTTAATATGATATGGTAGGATGCAATAAATTGTAAATATATATGACTGAAACACCGGACCGAAGGTCCGAAGAAACGAAAATTGGTCACTGAACTATAATCGATCAGAATGGGAATTGGAGCATATGCATTCATGCATGATGGCATGATCAGATAAAGGCGGTTGTGACCGAGCAAAGACCGTATCGGGGCATATCACGCCTAACGTATATGAGAGCTTTCACCAACGCACAGACCTCGTGTCCAACGTATTGAGCCTCGAGCTCGATGTATCGAGGCTTCAAGCCCAACGAAATTTCAGAGCCATCGACTCACCGTTATTGAGCTCAAAGCACGGTCACAACAACGTAATGAAAATGGAAAGGGTCTCATGTGCATTGCATATATGGTATGATTAAATGTGGACTGTATGAAAGGCGATACGCCTTACATTTGTGAATTGTTATTGTCTGTGATAAATGGTAAAGTGTGTATATATGCATGAATTGAGTGAACCATCGATGATGGTTTCTCATTGAGTTCGCAAACTCACCCAAAATTGCAATTATTTTTCAGGGATCGAAGAGTACCCCGTTGGGCACGAGAGTATGATTTCCAATTGCAAGTCAGAGTTAAGGTCAGGATCAGTTCACGTCTGCATTTGTGTCTTTTGAATTATATGTAAATTTGTATTTTCGCAAGATTTGTACTGATATTGCTGAGTGCCCAATTGATTAATGCTGTATTGTAATTTGATCACCGAAATAGTGTTTTGTTGAAAATGATTTCGTATTAGAACGGGCCCAAATTATTTACTGATATTTGCACACTCGATGGGTTTCAAAAAATATATATAAAAAAAAATGTATTACCGAGTTTTAAACTGCATTGACTGCTCTAGCATACCACCCTCGCGGGTCGCAGGCTCGGATATCACAGTCGATGTCGGATTCAGGTCTCGTGAGAGTGGGATGCTACATTCCAAGTAATAGCAAAATCGTCATATGGTGATATGGTATAAGATACTTAGACAATTACTTAGTGCAAGTAAGAGATTGTTAGTTTTTGCCCAATAACCAATTGGTATAATTTAGTGACAAAATAATTTAACGACATCCTTTATCTTGTACATATTGAGATATACATGACAAAGTCCATGAGATAATTATATATTACAAATGAAATTATGATGGGATTATAATTATGAGATTCATTTTGAATTTATGTATTATCCCTAAGTTAATCCTAGTTATTGTTCTATTAAGACTGGACATTAATAGAACACAAAAGGACTAGCATACATTATGTTTTTTCTTATAAAATAAGTAGTTAATCTTGCAGGCTAAAGTATAGAGATACTGAAACAAACGTGTGAGTGCTTATTAGAGAACAAATTCATTGAATTGGCCTGATATAAAAATCCATTTGGAACATAACTTATATGTCTATGGAAATTCTCATTATGACAGATTATCTTGTATAGGAATTGCTATGTTTTGATACTATTTATGACTTATTCTAATTATAGGTTGTTCAGTCGGCAGCCACTATATGTAGTAAGAATTATATGGAGGTAGTTGAGTGAATAAGATAAGATTTATCATCCTAAAGTAATTAGGAAGAATATTTTATTGCTATCGGTTAGTATTCATTCGAGAAATCTTTGGTCAATGTGGAATGATATATTGAAAATAGTTTACAAATGTCATTAATTGGATTAATAGTTATGGACAGAGAACTAATATAATTGAACTCAAAATAAAGTAAGCATTTCATGATTTATGTCTAATCGAAACATTGTATGATAAAAGGATTCAATGACACTTTGGAAACTTTAGGATGGTTATGATGTGTTATTATACGACAATCTTGATTTATGGTTATAAATAGTTTAATTAAATAATTAAAGATAAATTGAAGGAGTTTAATTTATCTAATCCTAAATATTGTTTAAAATTATAATTTATATCCATTATCAACATATTTGGGAACCTAATAGGTTACATACAAAGAATAAGTTGAAGAGAAAACATATTTAATTAAGTTAGATTTGATTGTAAAATTTGAAAACTTTATGATTAAATATTAGATATTTAATAAATAATGATCAATATGAGATGTTGGATCTTATTTGAGAACAATTAGTATTTAATTAGAATTATTTATAATTTTTAATTAAAGTTTAATTGAAATTAGAATTTAATTTTAATTAAATTACTAAAATGTATCAAATTTATTATAAGCTGAGCTAACACTTCTTGCTTAGCCCTATATGTAAGAGTTACAAAATTCTCTTAATCTATTCTGTGGATATCATTAAAAGTCAGATACTTACGAGGCTGCAGTGACTAAGATGAATCACTTTCGGAAAGAGTTAATGAGATATGACAAGAAAAGGATTAAGATTCATAATAAGGTTTCATACTTTATTTCTTTCTTATTCAATCCAAATTGTACCTCTTTCTGCTGCCACTTACTTCTATTCCTATGTCTACTTGCTCACTTCACTTGTTTCCCAACTGATCACTTTCCGGTGATTCTTTGTTCTGTTCTGCTTCCTTTTTTATGGATGAATCCTTCTCTCGGGCTTCTTGTTCTTTTTTGGTGGAAGAATCTTTGTGTTTCGCTGCTTCTTCTTCTTCTTCTTTTTTAATTTCAAGACCTCTGATAAGACTCTCCAGACAAGTCTCGGGATCTCCTGGAAAAGTCTTTGGCATCAGATGCTCTGCGACATCGGCAGGAGTCATTTGGACTTCGCCCAACAACTTGCTAATCTTTGTGAACAATTGATGTGATTCGAGTTTCAGGTAGTTGTCAGCCAAAACCTTGAAAGCTTCGAAGTTACAATAAGAAAGTTCTATGTGTTTATCCATCCTACCTCTCCTGATCAAAGCAGGATCAAGTTTCTCCTTGAAGTTGGTTGTGAAGACAATTAATCTCTCTTCTCTGCAAGCTGACCAAAGCCCATCAATGAAATTCAACAGTCCTGATAGTGTCACTTTACTGCTTGTGTCTTCTTCTTTCTGCTGCTTTTGATTTGGGTCCTTGGGCGTGGCATCTTTCTCTTCCTCTTTCACCTTCTTCTTTCTCGGACCGGTTAGATCAAGAGAACAATCTATGTCCTCTATAACAATCACCGATTTGCTTTGAGTCTCGATTAGTAACTTTCTCAGCTCGGTGTTGTCCTTAACAGCAGTCAACTCCAGATCATAAATGTCATAGTCCAGTAAATTGGCCATAGCCGCAATCATTGTCGACTTACCAGTCCCTGGATGACCATAAAGTAGATAACCTCTCTTCCAAGCCCTGCCAATTCTGGTATAGAACTCTTCTGATTTGCTAAATGTGATCAAATCATCAACAATTTCCTTCTTCTTCTTTGGTTCCATGGCTACTGTTTCAAAAGTTGCAGGATGTTGGAACACAACACAGCTCCATTTTGATCCACTGTTAGTGTAAAGCTTTCTTTGCCGGTTTTTCACCTTGATTGCCTTACCCTCTTTAAGGACATGGGGCAGATACGATCCAATTACGAGATCTCTGTGCCTCTTATGGAAAGTGAGCTTGTAGTATCTTCTCTCTTCTGAGGATGGATAGAAAGAAATTGTCTGACTCTTGGGGTAGAGCTTCCCGGACGCCCACCGTAGTTTGACACCTTGGAATTCATCAGCAACCTCTTCAAAATCGTCCATGCTTAGAGTAAGTGGCTGGTTGGTCTTTATTGCATCGGAAGCTTTAAGTCGCTTGGCTTGCATTGAGGAATTGTAGCCAAGGAAAGTTTCTATAGTAGAGTAAGCTTCGCTGCGCATGAAACGCTCTCCGGTGAACTCGTTGAAGGTGATCTGAAGATACGGATAAAAGAAAGTGAAGACTTTTGAGCCGTATTTTTCAACGCACTGTCGTAGTTCGTATGGGCAGTATTGTTGAATCATGGCCCAGATGAACATGACGCCAGCAATGATCGATCCCAGATTAGCAAACATTTCCCCTGACTTCATGTTGTCGGCTCCCAAGGGCAATTCTCACTCAGAAGAAAGTGGAAGGGAACTACTCAGAAACACAGAAGAAAGCCGAAATTTTTGTAGGAAGAGGAATTTGTACAACTTAAACACTGGAGGGTGTGCGAGAGAGCAGGTATAAATAATCAAAACACGAGACCAGGTAAGGAAACCAGGCACGAAATTTCTCGATTCCAAGTGAAAAATACATATCGTATTGCCCAAGTTAGAAGACGTAGGACAGGCAGCTGACCATAGACGTCACAGCCCTTCGCGTCAGCATTATAATTAATTAATTAAAATATAATTAATTATAAAATATTATAATTAATTAATTAATTATAATTAATTATAATTTATAATTAATTAAAATATTATTATCAATTAATTAATTACATTATAATTAATTAAAATATAATTACTTAATTAACCATCTCGTAAGTGTCTTGCTTTGCTTAATTATTGAAGGACCTTGATGAGAAAATAACAAAAGAGAAAGTGACCGAAATATGATGTTTATTGAATGAATCATTCACTGTACAATGGTCAGCCTATATACATCTTGGCATAACAAACTACAAAATTAACTCTATAACTAATTACACAATTAGTTATTCACAGTAACAAATATAACTACTTACAGCTAATATTTCTACACTCCCCCTCAAGTTGGTGGGTAAAAGACATCTTTTACTCCCAACTTGGAAACCAGAAAATGATGCTGATGGATACTTAGCCCTTTAGTGAAGAGATCTGCTAACTGTTCTTTGGTTGGAACATGTTTAGCAGTGATCAATCCTTGCTGCAATTTTTCTCTCACGAAATGGCAATCTATTTCAATATGCTTTATGCGTTAAGTGAAAAACTGGATTAGATGCTATCTGTATTGCTGCTTGATTATCACAATTAAGCTCAACTGGTTGATGTTGCTTGTGCCCCAATTCTTCCATCAATCCAAGAAGCCAGATCAATTCTGCAACAGTTGTAGCCATGCTCCTGTATTCTGCTTCTGCCGAAGATCTTGAAATTGTGCTTTGTTTCTTTGATTTCCAGAAAACTAGTGACTTGCCAAGCTTCACACAAAATCCTGTGATAGCTTTTCTTGATATAGAACAGGATGCCCAATCTGAATCACAAAATCTTTGAAAGTCTGTGCTCTCCTTCTGATGCCAGTAGTATTCCTTGCCCTGGATTGTGCTTAATATATCTAACAATCCTTAAAGCTGCTGTGTAATGAGATTTCTTTGGTTGCTGCATAAATTGGCTTAGATGGTGAACTCCAAAGGCTATGTCAGGCCTTGTGTTTGTCAAGTATAGTAATCTTCCAATCAATCTTTGATAGACACTTGGATCTGCTAATAATTCATCATCTGCATTTTTCTGCACTTCATTGTCATACTCAACTGTTGTTAGTTTCAAATTTTGCTCCAAAGGAGTTGAAATTGGTTTAGCATCTTCCATTCCAATATCTGCTATGAGCTCCAATGCATATTTCCTTTGTGACAATAGAATACCTTCATTGGATCTAAGTACTTCAATGCCAAGAAAGTACTTTAAATCTCCTAAATCTTTCATCTTAAAGGTACTATGCAACATGCTTCTAAGTTCATCAATCAACTTATTATCATTTCCAGTAATAACCAAATCATCAACATAAATCAACAGCATCACAATCTTATCTTCAAATTTCTTAGTAAATAAAGAATAATCATTCTTACTCTGAATATAACCAGAATTGATGAGTGCTTCAGTGAGCTTCAAGTTCCATTGCCTTGAAGCTTGTTTTAAACCATAAAGGGATTTGAGCAGTCTGCATACTCTATTCTCCCCCCGACTGCTAAAACCTTGTGGTAATTCCATATAAACTTCTTCATGAAGATCACCTTGAAGAAAGGCATTGTAAACATCAAGTTGAAGCAAGGGCCATTTGTTTAATGATGCTATAGCAAGAACAACTCTAACAGTGACATGTTTGGCAACTGGGGAGAAAGTTTCCTGGTAGTCCACCCCCTCTTTTTGGCTGTATCCTTTTGCAACCAACCGTGCCTTATATCTTTCAATAGTGCCATCAGAGTTATATTTGATGCGAAATACCCATTTGCAGCCAATGGGACGCTTACCTGGAGGCAAAGAAACCACCTTCCATGTGGCATTAGATTCTAAAGCATTAATTTCCTGTTGCATTGCATCTATCCAACATTTGTACTTAGTTGCCTCAGTATAGGATTGAGGTTCAGATATTTGTGAGATGGATGCAGCAAAGTATTGCGTAGGAAAAGGTAAATGTGTGTAAGAAATGGATTGAGATAATGGATACTGACCTTTAACTGCAAGTGAAGAGGATGCGAAAGGATTGGTAACATAGTCCTTCATCCAAATAGGCTGATGTGACGTTCTAGTACTTCTTCTTACAGCGTGGTCAGGTTGGATAGGAGGTGGAATAGATGAAGATGATGGTGTTTCTGTGGAAGATAGTGAAGGTGAGGGTGATGATGAAGATGAAGGTAATGGTGGAGGAGAGGATAGGAATGGTAATGGTGATGTTGAATCTTTGATGGTGGATGATGGTGTTGGAGTTAACTGTAAAAAATAAGGATCATGCATTGCACCAAATGCGTTAACATCCAAAGGAAACATAGGTTGATTTTTTTTGTGGATTATGAAAGGGAAATGTGGTTTCACAAAAAATTTATGAGTGATAGGATTGAACAAAATGTATCCCTTTTGAACCAATGAATAACCCATAAAAATGGCTGGTGTGGCTTTTGGAGAAAATTTGTCTTGATATTTTGTGACAGTAGCATAACACAGGCACCCAAACACTTTTAAGTGGGACAAATTTGGTGGTTTGTGAAAGAGCATTTCAAATGGTGTTTTCTAATTGAGAACAGGAGTAGGTAGTCTATTCATGATATAGCAGGCAGCAAGGATGCACTCTCCCCAAAATTTAACTGGAACATTTGAATGAAATTTAAAAACCCTGGCTATTTCTAGGATATGTCGATGTTTTCTCTCTGCCACACCATTTTGCTGTGGTGTATTGACACAAGATGATTGATGAATAATTCCCAATGAAGAAAAGAAAGGTTTCCCTTCTAAAGTAAAAAATTCACTCCCATTGTCACTCCTAATAATTTGAACAGTGCCCTGAAACTGAGTTTTGACCATGACTATGAATTGCTTGAGGATAGTTAAGGCTTCATGTTTGAAATGCAACAGATAAATCCATGTCATTCTAGTTTTATCATCCACAATTGTGAGGAAATGTCTATGACCACTGTGAGTGGAAAAACGATAAGCGCCCCAAAGATCTATATGTAGGAGTGAAAATGAATGTGTTGCTCTTGATTTACTAAGAGGAAATGGTAAGCGAGTCTGTTTTGCCAATGGACAAATTGAACAAGTAGAGATGCTATTAGAACTATGCAAAACAGATTTCAAACAAGGTATTTTATTCATTTTTGAAACTGAAGTATGGCCAAGTCTGGCATGCCATAAACAAGCATTTGAATCAATAGAAAGAAAAGAAACTACATTGGTTTGTAAAGAAGAAGGAATAACTGATGGTGGTGTTGAATGATATGAGGAAGGATTGATGGTTGTCATAGAGGTTGATGATGATGAGTGTGAGCCAGGCCAAGGTTGCAGCAGATATAAACCATTGCTCTCTTTACCAATCCCCAGTATCCTTCCACTGCAAAGGTCCTGGAGAACATAAAATTGAGGATAAAACACAACAGTGCAATTAAGATCCTTGGTCAGTTTCGAAATAGAGAGAAGATTATAATGAAATTCTGGAATGCAGAGAACATTAGTGATCTTATGAGTTGGTGAAAGGTAATGAGATCCAATGTGAGTGATGAGGGCTTGTTTTCCAGTAGGCAAATGTACAAATGAGTTAGATGAACAAGCAATAGGAGAATTAAGGCAATGAAAATCAAATGACATATGGTTAGAGGCCCTCAGATCAAGAATCCGAGGCTGGTCTTGATAGAGGATTTTACTACCATGTGAGCGATGCGATAATAGTGGATTCCTTGTTCAAAAGATTGAGGATCTGCAGGTATTGCTCAGCAGTGAAGGTAGGAGCAGCTTGAACAGAGGAAGAAACAGATTGAGGCATTGGAGCAGAAGCAGATATAGGAAAAGAAGCTCCTTCTTCAAGATCATCAGAAACAGTAACATTGTTTGCGACAGCCCTTTTGTTTTTGGTGAATTTAAAGTCTGCTGGAAAACCTGTGAGACGATAGCAAGAGGAAATATGATGCCCTGGCAAATGACAGTGAGAACAAGTGCCAGCATATTTCTTCTTCCTAGAAGTATAGGAATACAGTGCTGTTGGTTCTGAAGGGAGATCCACAGTGGTGGCAATCTGTCGTTGAGATTCATCCTTTAAAATCATGGAGTAAGCCTGATTAACAGAAGGAAGGGGAATCATGAGAAGCACTTGGCTGCGAGCATTAGTAAACGAATCACTAAGACCCATAAGAAATTGAAACAGGCGTTGCTGTGTTTGATGTTGAGTGTGCTGCTTTGCTTGCTCACAGTTACAAGAGGAGAGTGGAACGAGCACATCATACTCATCCCAGAGAAGTCGAAGCTTGGTAAAATAGTCAGAGACAGTCGAGGTACCTTGGATCTGAGAGGCAATATCATGATGTAGTTGATAAATCCTTGAGCCATCAACCTTATCGAACCTTTCTTTCAAATCGCTCCAGACAACAGCAGCGTTGGAGGCAAACACGATACCGGCAGATAGTTGAGGACTAACAGTGTTAATAATCCATGATAAGACCAAAGCATTGCAACGATCCCATTGAGCATGGTAGGTAGATGTGAGATCAGATCGAGAGAAGGTGCCATCAACAAAACCCAGTTTATTTTTGGCGAGAAGAGCGATTTGCATCGACCGGCTCCAAAGACAGTAAGTCTCCGGACCGGTGAGCTGATGTGAGACGAGGACAGTGCTCGGAGCATCAGATGGATGAAGGAAAAGCGGGTTGGAGAAATCAATGGTGATGGGAGTTTGAGTCACTGTTTCAAAATTTGAGGAAGAAGAGGTAACCATCATAAAAAATCAGAACGATGATTGGGAAAAATGAAAGATGATCGGAGAGGGAGATGAAAAGGATCGAAAAAGGTGGGTTGAAATTAGGTCTCTGATACCATGTTGAGAAAATAACAAAAGGGAAAGTGACCGAAATATGATGTTTATTGAATGAATCATTCACTGTACAATGGTCAGCCTATATACAGCTTGGCATAACAAACTACAAAATTAACTCTATAACTAATTACACAATTAGTTATTCACAGTAACAAATATAACTACTTACAGCTAATATTTCTACAAACCTCTTGAGACGTGAACCTGTGAATAACTTGTTCAATTTGAGCAATTTATATTTATTAATATTGAAATTTTGGTTATAGTTGATGAACATTTAAATTGGGCCTTTCTTTGCGAATCTCCAACGTGCCATTGCAAGACTTTCAGCACATTGACAAAGAATGTCATTCAAGTAGACCCCTGGAAGTTAGGAACCGCTTTTGTTCCTCTATTGAGTTGTTGCTGAAATATCCTCTTTTCATATTCAAACTGAATTGAACTAGTGACACTACAAGAAAAATGCTCATTCAACGACGTTTTAAAAACGTCACAAATGTTCAAAAATCGTTGTAGATTGTTATTTGTGACTTTTCTTAAAACGTCGCAACAAACGTCGTTGAAGGTGGAGTAAGAAAACAGTTTCGTCGACGTTTTATGAAAAATGTCGAGGAAACCTAGCCTATTTCTCGACGTTTTGAAAAACATCATAAAAGCTTAAGGGAATGGGCGATGTATAGATTAACCGTCGTGGAAACCTTAACGCTTTGTGCAACGTTTATTAGACGTCGTTGTAGCTTGACAATCGGCGACGTTTGGGATTAAACGTCGCTGATTATTAGTTTGAAAATTTCTTTATTTAAATATATTAAAATAAATTTATTTCAATAAATTTTCAATTTTATATAATTAAATTTGTGTGATTCATCCGAAAATAATAATAATTGTGAGAATTATTAAAATTAAATTTGAAATTCTATTTGAATCCGAATATGGTTTTAAAATTGAATTTTAATGGCATTATTATTATGATTTAATAATTAATATTTGGAAAAATTATTAAATCTTATTTATTTAATAACTATTTAATATTATATATGGAATTTTTATTTAATAATTCATCAATTTGTTGAGTACATCATTAATTTGCGAATGATTAATAATGTATAATAAGAATTTAATACATGTAGACAATGAATTATATAATTTCAAATCCCAAACATGTCATAATGTAGTAATTAATATAAACAATATGTCATAAGTGTCTAATATATCAGTATGAGTACTTATCTATTCTACGCGAATATTATGTGTAGAACATAAAAGTTCCGAGACCTTTTTTTGTTGTCCGACTTCGGTAGTTAATTTATCCTGCATTTCTTCAAATTTTTTGGTCAATTCATCGACTTTAGACTGTAAGCCCTCATTAACCTTCTTCGAATCTTCTAATTCGTCTCGAAGTCTCTTTCTGACCGAAGTCTTCCCTTGTGGTCGAGGCCCCATTCCCATGCCAACAATGTAATCTGTTCTGGTGCCTAGGACTTTATCGTACACTTCATCCACTGTCATCGGATGACCTTGTTCTATTGAATGTGTCAATTCGTGACACATTAAGTCCTGAAAAAGTAAAGAATTTATTACATACACAATGTGATTTAAGAAATATTTATAAATAAACTATGTGCTCACCCATTTTTCTTTGCATTCGGGAGTTGTCCATTGACCTTTTCTTTCATCATAATAAGTATGATACCATAATTTCATTCGGTCACACTCTTCTCCGTCTCTGTCACTCCATTGTATAGAAATATATAAATAGTAATATTTATTATAAAATTTGAAATGTCAATAAAAGAAAAATATAATTAAAAAGATAATAACTCACAATCTTATGCCGTATCGCTACAAAGGCCTTGGAGCCGAAATTTGGTCGACATTTGACCTGACTTTTAGCTACTTTTGTTTTTTTGACTTTTTTCTTAATCGTACACGTAAGAAAATGTATTATAACATCTATAAATCGTAATTTATAAATACTAAAATATAATAAGTTGTAAAAAACGTAGTGATCAAATAAACTAACCTTTGTAGCTGATTTCTCCCAATATTCGCATAAATCCATCCACTCTGCCACTGTGATATTATGTGGCTTAACATCCTTTCCATGCATGTTAAAATGCTTTTTTAAACTATATCTTTGATCTTTGGACCTTAAAGCAAGAAACTTCTTCACAGTAGCATGTACTTCGTTGTCAGTCCTCATTCCCTTGACTTCCAACTTTTGCTGTAAAAAATTATAAATTATTGATCGATGTTCTAAGCATATGGAAAACACATACAAATTAGATTGGTTTAGAATACTTACGTCTAACTTATCAAATGGAATGTCCAATTCCTTAGTTGTAATTTTTGAAAATTTTGTTCTTACAGGTAAGATAGTTCGGGATACCACACTAATCTTACTTGAGAATTTGGCAGATTGTACGAAGTTGGTTGGTCGTTCTTCAGTTGGGGAGATCTCTATCTCCAATCTCTTACCTATCGCCTTGTTAATCTTTGCCAATCCGTGTCCTTTTGTAACATCCCTTGTTTTTCTTGCATCAGTCGTGGATCCTAAAATAGCAAAGAAAAAATTTGTAATCCTACATATAACATACTCTTAATTGGTTAGATAAGCAAAATAACTAAACTTAATAAATTTCACCAATGTAATGAGAAAAATCAAACCTACAGTGCTTGTAGAAGAAGAGCCCACAGTGGGGGTAATTGTCTGATTTACTGGTGTCTGATAAGCAAAAGCTGGAGGCTTCTCTTGAGACATGGATGGAGAACTAATGTTGCGGCGCAGATTCATAATTTGTTCATATTTATCTCTAGAATGAGTAATAGGCATACATGTGACTTCTCTTGGTGTTGAAGTAGGCTCACAAGATGCAGGTGTGATTTCTCTTGGTGTTGGAGTAGGTTGATAAGGTGCTGGTGTCTGATTTTGTGGTTGTGTACAATAAGATGACTCATTAGCTGCGTTTCCAAGAAGGCGTGATGTAGCATAATTTTGTTTCATACTAAGCTACTTCGTGCAGCTTTATTCTTCTTCTTGAGTTGACCTGGTCCCATGTGAATTACCTGTATCCTATATTGCAATCCTTGGAATTAAATTTTTGCTTCGATTTAATATTATTTATATATCACATAATATTGCATTATTTTTTATTTTTATATAGAACTAAATTATGAAATATTAAAAATTGAAGGATCAATATTAAATTACCTAAGTAGCAAAATTTTATATTTCTTTCAAATTTATCATTTTCCTTTCTTCTGTAATATTTGGAATCCTCGAGAACATTTTTTTTATTGTAATTAAATCTTGGAATTGAGGTTGAGAGTTGTTGGTGGGGCATGGCCAGAGCAATAGATAAAATTCTTTTAACATCAAATTGGGAGTTAAGGGTTTCCAGTCCACCGAAAGCTCCCATCCTACTCCTTTGGAAAACCTCCCTGCCATCTTCCTTATTGGTTTCTCCAACGTCAGCAAACGAACCATCATCTCTCGTCACTCTACTCTCTTTTTTGTCTCTTTCATTTGTATTGCAATTCCTATCAAAACATTCGAGTTGATTAAAAGCGTAATATTTTCTGTTCCAAGATTACTTTAAGTGGATTTCTGGGACACTAGTGATAATGCATCATCCTCTTCTCGTATTCTTTTTCATGGGTTCGTTTCTTTTCTTCTATTTGTTTGATGGTTTCCTTCTTTCGAGGAGGAATGGTAGAGAGGACGAGCAACTGGCGGAGGCGCGGTAGAGAGGGAGATCAACAGGCGTGAGAAGTGAGTGGAGAATCGTTGGGAGGATTTGGCAAAAATCCTTAGAAAAGTTTTTTAGAGTGAGAGAGATCTGCAGTGGGAAAATTTGGCATATAAGTTTGGGGTAATCAGCTGATTACCCCAAACGCTGCATACAAGCAGCCTGTTCATCTTGAGAGGTTTGTGTTCAATCTGCTGATGAAAAAGCTGTTATCCAAACAACTTTATCAGCTGTTTGAAGAGTCAACCTGTTAAAAATAACCAATCAGTTAAAAAAATAGTTGATTGGAGTATAACCAAAAGAAGCCTTTATATGTTTAGAGAATTATTATTCATGTTGGAACCCGATTTTGGAATCGAACCCCAACTGAAAAAACAAAAACACAAATCGAAAAACCAAGCGGAAGAAAGCGAAAGACCGGGTAACAAAGCGAAATTGGGCCAAAACAAAGGCAAAACACAAATCAGATCGGAAGTCATAAAAACAAAAGAACGGAATCGAAAGCGAAAGTTAAAGAAATCAAATCGGACCAAAGGCGAAAGAATAAAAAACTAATCGAATTCTTAATAAGCCATAGAAAATCGAAAGGCTCAGAAATCATAATCGAAAACAAATCAAAACGGAATCGAAGGAACGGAACATATCAATCAAACTTATGGGCAATTTCCGACATCCGAGAAATGCAAAAACTTAGGAAAACTAGTGTTGGAAACCAATAAGACATTTAATCTAAACCAATCCAATCCGGTATAAATTTTTTTCTTTTCATTCTTCATCTTATTCAATCTCATACAAAGCAATTTAATTCCCATTTGGAAATTCAGCCTAAATTAAAACTCAATTTACTTGATTATTCATATTCAAATCATAACCATCAATTTACCCAAAATCTTATTATTCCTTTTTCCTTTGCCAAAAAATAACAGTTACACATATCCATATACCCACAATCAAGCCAAAAACAAGTAAGCACTTCAATATTTCAACTCAATCAACACAATTCATCAAACCTCCTGTCCGGAATCCCAACACATACAAACACATTTCTAAACCTATAACACTTCAATAATTCTCAATCAATAACCAGAATCATCGGACCTCCTGTCCGGAATCCAAAACACAATCACTATACAACTTATATACAAAACCACAGTTCACTATTCTATTCCATATACAAATCCATAATTCAATCAATCCCATTCATATATCATAACCATACACAAATTTATATCTCAATTCCATTCACAAGTCCAAAAGTCACTTACATTCCAAAATAATTGTACTAAAAACTTTAATGGCATTCCAAGCCATATACAAACTAATACCAAAATTCAAATTACTCAAAATACAAGATACGCAAAAAATCAATCAAATGCCTTGACCTTCTTTCATCCGATCTCCTGCTCGATACCTGGAGATGGGGATGAAAGGGAGGGTGAGCTTTACAGCTCGTGGATAACATGCTTATAAATCGAAAAATAAGAAAAAACCATTATTCAAAACTTTTGTCATTTCATCAAATCTCACGATAGAAATTTGTCAAAAAAATGCTTATTTCTCAAACTTTCCAACTTTTCAAATAATTCATGATTGGCTTTAAAACATGGATGCAACACATTTATAACACAACATAAGCACATAACATAACACATCAGAAATGGTTTGGGTCGGTCCAAAAGCGAGCGTCTTGCACATTCCATATAGCGGTCTGTGCGTACCGTGAATGAACGCATTACACCTTCCCACATAACGGTCAGGTGTAGCCGTGAACTTATGAGAATCCTTAACGGAGCTCCAATGCCACTAGCGGGCAGGCAGGTGAAGCCTAGACAAATACACTTGACCCTCTTATGGGACCTAACCAAACCCACATAACACATTTCACACTTGAAAATCGGATTTGGCCGAAGGCACATTTTGAAAATTCAGTCTTTTATATCATGTCATATTAGACCCATTCACATTCAAAAATTCACAATATCAAACCAATTCACATAACACATTCTTAATCATTCAAACACAAAGAATGCAACACTTTTTGCAATATCGTCAAATCATTCAAACACAATGCATGAAACAATTGCATCATTTTATTAAATCATCCGAAACAATTGTAACAATTTATCCAATTATTCAAAAACGATAATTTAGAAACATTTGCTTTCTTGATTTTTCAAAAACACGTAATTAGCTTATAATTCAAAATATAAACACGGTACCCACCTCAATTCCATGCTTGAAACTTGTCCAAAGCTTCAATTTCTCCAAAGCCTCACTTCAATTCCCTAATCCAAGACAAAAATCCCTAATTCATAACCATCCAAAATTTGAATAATCTATACCAGGCAGTCACTAAAATTGAGCTTGGAAATCACAAACCCATTTCTCCTTAAGCTAAATAACCCAACATACTTTCAAGATTTAATAAGAAAAAAATTTCTCTTACCTTAATCTTCACTATTTTCGGATTTTATTTGTTCCATAGGAAGTTTTCATGCTCTTCCACCTTTTTTTCTCTTGAATCAACGTGAAAATCCTTCTTGAAAGCCCATAAAAATCGAAACCCTAATTATTTCTTTCTTCTTTCTTCTTCTCCCATCCGAAGCTTGCTCTCTTCTCTTTTTCTCTTCTTTTCCTCCTTTCTTTCCTTTAATTTTCGTGCTTCTCCCTTGCCTTATAGTACAGCCACACTCACTTGTCATTAAAGAGTGTAAAATGACCAATAAGCCCCTCCATATATGCCTTATAACTTAACAAGTTAAGTAACCTTCCAATTTTGCCCTTCATGCTTTCTTTACACTTTAATTTCTAACACTTCAATTTAATTTAATCCAATCAATTTATCCCATAAGCTCTTACTCAATTTAGCATGCTAATTATTCACATTAACATGCTAATTAAGTCTTCAAAATCATAAATTTAATCAAAGTCTCAAAATTCATTAAAACATGATTTTGCTTAGGATATTTTTCAAATCATCAATTTCAAGGAATTTGCTAAAACTTCCTTCTATAGAAATGTTCTTTATAATCTCAATTTCATAACGCCATCAAAATTATTTAATTTGGTGCACTACTCCAAAAGTTATACTCCAAACATTTCGGATTATCATTATGCTAAAACATTTTCCAGCACTTTATTTCCATCCAAACTTTTAAAATCTTAGAGGCTCAATTAAAATTCACTTTCTTCATACAAATTGTAGCCCTATTTCTCTAGTTTAATCCCAATCAAGAATCACCTCATTTGGATCACTAGAGCAAAAGTTATGGCCAAAATACTTTCAGCTCTTACTAATCCTAGACTGCACACTAAACCTGACTTCAATTCAGAAATTGAAAGTCTTAGGGGCTAAATTGAAATTCAATTCCTCATATGACTTGTAACCTCATGTCTCTATTTTATTTTGCAACAAGAATTAGATCAATCGGATCTCTACAGATCAAGAATTTCTCATAAGACTGAACCATGTTTAGAAAATTATCTAACTCACTTTGATTAAATCAATAATCCTCAATTTAATCTAAAAAATCCACAAATTTCACATGAACAGATAGATAATTGTCTTAGAAATCCAACACTTCAAAAACCAAGTCAATCGGATGTCGGACGGAAAAGATATAAGCAAACAAATGAAGATGGTCGGATTGGAAAAGAAAAGGAACCAAAATGGCAAAACGACGTTGCACCTACGCGTGCGGGCGCTCGCCCTAACGAGCGTTCGTAGTCGCGAGACGCGCACGCGCGCGAGTAGCAGGCACAGTGCTCGCCCGTCTGATTTTTTTTCTCAAATATATATATATATATATATACAAAATTTTTCAAAATTTATAACTCTTGCTCCCGAACTCCAACTTTGACAAATTTGATATCAATGGAAAGCTCCAAGGAAGCTCTACAACTTCCATGAGAACTTGAAAACCAATTTCATCTCTAAAGGGGTCAAAAACCCAATCAAAGTTACTGCCCAAAATAATGTCTCCCTAAACAATAACTTAACTTTGAAAATTTCTATCTTTAAGCTCCAAGGTCCAAAAATATCATACTTTATATCAATGGAAAGATCAAAAAACCACCCACAACTTTTGTGAAGGACAGAAAAATCAATTTAGCCTCTAAGGGAGTCAAAAACTACTTCAAAGTTCCTATCCACTAATACTCTTCCCAAACAGTAACAGCAACTTGTAAAAATCATAACTTCTTATTCCATCGTCCAAAATTTTCATACTTTACATTAATGGAAAGATAAAAATATAATCTAAAACTTTGATGTAGACCACTTACTCCAATTCAGATCACATTAGTACAGAAATTGGCCTCAAAGCAGTATACACAAACTTATTCTAATGGTCATTTCCAAAAACAAAGAAAAATAATACTTAAATTCGAATGATCACAACTTTCAAGCCCGATATCGAAAAATATCATACTTTATGGTGATAGAAAGCTCTCAACAGAAGCTACAAGTTTTATGAAGACCATTTTATCAAATTCTGCCTAAATCATCCCAGAAAAATTCACAAAGTTTCAACCCAAAAAGTCAACTCTTCATCTCTAAAAAGTCAAACTTTCTGCCAGAAAAATGAATCATCCCATACCACATCCAAACTTCCAAAATTCATATCTTCCAATTTTCACAACCAAAAATAACATATTATACATCAATGAAAAGATCAAAACCTAACCTATAATCTTCAAGAAGACTTTTTGGTCAAATTCTGACTCTAAGAGGGTCAAAAACTCAATCGTAATTTCTGCCCATAATGAAAATTTTGACAGCATCTACCCTAAATTTATACTAGCCAAATTCTTCAAGCACTCACATAATTTACAACATCTGCACAAACACTTCAATCATCCATATCAAAACACAATGCACAAATGCCTCATCTTCTTATCAAACATATACAAAACACAAGGAAACCCAAATGTCTTTCATTTCATCAAATGCTCATAAATTCATTTATACTTTTCATTTATTACAAAGAATCATACCATATTTCCTCATTTAATTTCATTTTATAATTTCAAATTTTCAAGAAAAGTTCGGGGTCCAACAATTCAATTTATTTAGAAATTTTTTATCCACGAATAATAAGTTTCTTGATCCATTATGATATTTTCTAGATTAAATTTTGAAAAAGTTTTCATTTTTAATTAAGAAAAGGAGCTTTCTTTAGTTTTTGAAAATAGTTTTCTAGGTTATTAAAGGAGATTTTCTAATTAATTAAAATTAATCTTTAAATAAATAATGTAAAGAACTTTCTTATAATAAGGAAAGCATAATTTATTGAAAGTTATTTTCAATTAAATTTTGTTAAAAGAGTCAAGATAATTAGAAATAGTTTCCAATTAGATTTTAATTTGTTTCCAAATCAAATTAATTTTCTATTTGGAATAGAAAGTTAGTTTATTTAGGAATCAATGAAATTTGACTTTTCCAAAAGAGTTGGAAATATTATTTTAGATTCTAAAGATCAATAACTAGAATCAAATAAAGGTTGATATTTTATGCATATAATTTAATTATGATTGCATAAATTGCATACTTTATTTATATGTTTGAGATATATATATATATATATATATATATATATATATATATATTAGACGAATGTTAAATTATATGTTATATATATGTCATATTTTAAATACGTTTATGTTTGATAAGACAAATGAAATTAAATCTCTTGTTAAAATATTAAGTACACATTGAGAATGTGATTGTTGCCTTCTATTCTTATAAGAATAAACCAGAGTTCTGTTTATTATTAGGCTTGTTGAGTAAACTCAAGGCCACTTTAACCCAAATATGTTTAGTTTTATGACTGTGGGTTCTACTTAACTAAATTTGTATGATTTGGATGAGCAAATTTATACTCATATGAATTTAGAGGCATTTTTAGAAATAACTTATAATATATGTTTTAGCAAAAGTTGTCACCTAACAGATTTAGGAGTGATATGGGATGTGATTGATAAAGTTGTGAATACCTAATATAAGTTTTCTTTGTTTTTAGAGAAAACTCAAGATTAACTCAAATTGAACGAGTTCCTAGCCTATTAGAAAGATTAAAGTAACCTTTCTAAATAGCGGTGAGGCTATTATTTCAAATAAAATAGTGAGTGTAACTAAATATATGATTATTAAAGTCTAAATATTATTTGGTAGTCACGACATATAATAATTAATTACTTGCTTTTCTTACAATTATATTATATTCTAAGTGGAATTTAACTTGTTTATTATAATTGATATTAACTTAATAAACCAAATTTCTTAGACATAGGTTATGTTTGAGAAGAGTTCTCAAAGTTAAATAGAAAGTTGTATGCCCATTATGCAATTTTGCTGTTAACCTTTGTTGAGGATTTGGAATTAAAGTTTTAGATATACGTCAAATTATATAGATAACAAATAGATTGACATTTTAAGTTGATTAATGTTTCATAAAGTTTGATGAAAACATGTAAGATGTATGTCAATACCATGATAACAAGATGTAAGAGGTTGCATGAAGTAGAGCTGAAAGATATAGTATCTTGATGAAATTGTTTCATTCAATTCACTATAATAAAGGCATAAATATGGACATCGATTAGACATTTGCTATAATATGATAATAATTGTCACAAAAAGAAAATTGATTGCATGATTTTTCTTTCCTATACAAGATATGATAGTTGAGCATATGTATTTATTGTTCATGCTTATGAGTATTTGATGCTAAATTTATTCAATATTATTATAATGTTTAATGCATGATAAGAAACAAATTGTAAAAAAAAGTAGTTGATCCAATTTTATATAAATAGTTTGTATCGTTAGAGTCAAAGGAGACTTATGCTTAATATAAATGGCAAGAATACAAAACTAGATAATTGAGACTAGCCTTTTATGTCATATTGGTTAAATCAACATAATAAGAATCATAACGTCACATATAAAGTTATGTATCATTTTGATTATAAATTGTATGAAACTTGTTAAGTTGAAGAATAACCAAATCAACTTTGGTGAAAGGATCATTATGGTATTGAATTGTTAGATTTATACATGTGATGTATTGGATGGAATAGTAATTCATAAAATGATAATACTTATATTTCATTAGATTATTAATGAATTTATGTGATATAGTCATATGTATTAAATGAAATATTGATTTAAAATTATGAAAAGTTCAAATAGTTTAAACCTAAGTAGAAATTAAGCATTAAGAACGTTGAAGCATTTCCATGAGATCAATTTTGTGAGTTTTAAATTTTCGATTATCTATAGGGAATGAGATTCTTTGGCGAATGCATTCATAACTAAAATACAATATGAGATATTGTATGATGCCACATTATTTTTCCTATAGCTATGCCTAGTATAATGACTTACCTTTAATAGTTCCTATTGAATAAATTAGGAAGATTTTATATTAGATATAAAATGCTAAGTTTTTGAAAGAGTCAAAGATAATGATTTAAGGATGTGATGCTTATCTGAATCATGTATTATTCACTAAGTTTAGAACTAAATTGGATAATACAAGGTTATGAGATATCCAAAAGGTTAGGAATAATCTTACAAACCTATTGAACAAAATGTTTGCTCCAATCAACACTTATAGGAGAATGGTTCTCAAGATAAGAACTGAGAGTAAGATAAAATTTGAAAAGTTCAAATCTTATGACAGCACATCCATTTGGAACTGCCTTTGTTGATATATTTGATGTGTAGTTAAAAGGCTATGAGACATTAAATGTAGCATCCCGTTACCGATGCGATGAGCATCGTGTTATGAGTGTAGAGTTGTTAGTGCTTAATTTGTGATCGAGTGTTTTGTGGCCTCTGATTTTAGAGAGATAGATCATTTTGCACATGCATATACATAGTGACATGTATTCATGATTGTTCCGGCATTTGATAGTGATTGTGTTTGGAAAAGTGAAATTGAGATGATTTTGTGAATTGTGATTATTTAAAATGTTGAAATAATTGGGTTAATGAAATCTTGCGATTATGAATTTTGGTGAAATTATTGTATTTGTATATGCTGGTAAATTTATGGTGTATTGGAAGATATATTTATAGTTGGGAGCAAGAATTAATTAAATGAAGTGTTGGAGATAGTTTGGTTATATTGGAAGGGAGAACTAAATGGAGTTAGTTCAAAAGTAACTAAGTTATAGTTTATTCATTAAGAAAGTGACATGTGTACTTGGACTTTGTACCTAGCTAGGAGTAGGTGGTCACTATTCCTTGAGGGCTGATGGGTTAAGTCTTGTCCAAGCCTTCTTTATTCATTTTCTTCCAAAACTTTTCTCTGGGAGACATAGAGCTTTCTACCCAAATTATCTTCTAAGGGACTTTGGTGTTCTTTCTTTCTTTCACCAACCTTTCTCTACCTTTGGTGTTGTCGACTCTAAGGAGAATCCATAAGCTGATCTTTTAGTGTGGAGTTTAGAGCTTGAAGATCTGTTTGAGTTCTCAACAGTAAGTGTTAGAGAAACCCCTTGTCTGTTAGAGATTTATGAAATAAAGTTGAGAGATTTACATCGTTTTCATGGAAAGATGTATTTCATGTGTTTGTTCATAAATCCTGGGTAGTTGGGGAGGAATAAATTCTGTTATAGTGTTAATGAGTGGTTGAGAAAACTTTTAGTGTTCGGTGATATGTCCTGGAAAGGAAAATCAGCTGAAGCGAAAACCAGCTGAAAGGAAAATCAGCTGAAGCGAAAATCAGCTGAAGGAAAATCAGCTGAAGCAAAAGCAGACGATATGGACGTGATATCGATAGATTTAGACAAAATTTCCTTCTTGAAAGTTGTAGATCTTTCTTTTCTCTATGAGATAGATGTCAAGTTTGTCCAATTTGGATATTGGAGTCAAAAAATATGATCTATATAAGTGGACATGTTCTGAAGCGAAAACCAGCTGAAAGGAAAATCAGCTGAAGCGAAAATCAGCTGAAGGAAAATCAGCTGAAGCAAAAGCAGACGATATGGACGTGATATCGATAGATTTAGACAAAATTTCCTTCTTGAAAGTTGTAGATCTTTCTTTTCTCTATGAGATAGATGTCAAGTTTGTCCAATTTGGATATTGGAGTCAAAAGATATGATCTATATAAGTGGACATGTTCTGAAGCGAAAACCAGCTGAAAGGAAAATCAGCTGAAGCGAAAATCAGCTGAAGGAAAATCAGCTGAAGCAAAAGCAGACGATATAGACGTGATATCGATGGATTTAGACAAAATTTCCTTCTTGAAAGTTGTAGATCTTTCTTTTCTCTATGAGATAGATGTCAAGTTTGTCCAATTTGGATATTGGAGTCAAAAGATATGATCTATATAAGTGGACATGTTCTGAAGCGAAAACCAGCTGAAAGGAAAATCAGCTGAAGCGAAAATCAGCTGAAGGAAAATCAGCTGAAGCAAAAGCAGACGATATGGACGTGATATCAATAGATTTAGACAAAATTTCCTTCTTGAAAGTTGTAGATCTTTCTTTTCTCTATGAGATAGATGTCAAGTTTGTCCAATTTGGATATCGGAGTCAAAAGATATGATCTATATAAGTGGACATGTTCTGGGCAAAAAAATCAGCTGAAGCAAAAATCAGAAGGAAGGAAAAATCAGCTGAAGCGAAAACCAGCTGAAGCGAAAACCAGCTGAAGCAAAACCAGCTGAAGCAAAAATCAGCTGAAGCAAAAATCAGCTGAAGCAAAAATCAGCTGAAGCGAAAACCAGCTGAAGCAAAAATCAGACGGAAGGAAAACAGTCTGTGCATAGATCAGTGTTTTGAGGATAACTTGAGTTATAGAACTCCAAATGACCTGATTCTTGAAGCATTGGATTCCTAACACATTTCTTAATCTCTCCACAAACAATTTATGGGTTTTAGTATTAAATTGGAAATGATTAAGTGAGTCAAAGTAAGGGTATTGGTGGAGGGAACATGAACTAGATGTTTTACTGAACATGTTTCAGTGATGTGATGATATCTTGGTCTATGGTATTCCAATTAAGGTGATACTTGATTCGTTATGAACTAGAGAAAGAGGTCTATCATTGTGATAAAGATTGAGAGTTTGAATTTTGATTTACGGGATTGCAAGTATCGAAAGAGAGTCCATTATAGTTTCTAATGTGACCAAAGAGTTACGTTGTAACTAGCGGAGTATGATTAGAGTTTGAGTGAGTGAAATTGAATTAAAGGGAATGCTATTGACCTAGTGAATAGTGAATTTTGGTTGTAAAGTCAGCGATAGCCGAATTGGGTTTAGTGCTGGTAGAATCATGAACATGCATCATACAAGTTTGAATTAAAGACATGTGCATTATTGAATATCTTTAATTGAGCACCTAGTGATGAGAAATTGTTTGATTGTTTTAGAGGCTCCGTTGGATCGTCAAACCACGGATATTGCTGGGACTTCCAGGCAGTAGCTCGGAAGTTACAGGTGAGTAACCTAGTTGGTTCCTCAGCTTTTAAGTGATTATATGTGCTGTGAATATGTATAAATTAAGTGTAAAGGTGAGTGATATACATGTGAAGTGAATGAGCTAAATGCGATAAGTGTTAGTGATTGTACCAAGTGTGATCTACATAAATGTGAATTCATGTGAATGAGAATCAGTGTATATAATTGTGAATAAGAGCTCTGATTGTGACAAGTGAGTGAAGTGAGATAAATGTGCTAGTATTTGTGTAAGTGTGAGCGCATGCATAGCATGATATGAGCGGTAAAATTTACCGTTGTGACTAGAGCACGATGATTGAGCTTTGAGCTCGATTATCGATGAGAGGGCCTAGAGCCAAATCGGCGATAGTGCATACCCGAGGGCTCTCCTACTTGCCTAAATTGTGATCATTGCGAAAGGAATAGTGCATACCAGAGGGCTCTCCTATCCCTAAAGTGAGTGGGCGTAGTGCATACCCGAGGGCTCTCCTACTTGCCAAAATGTGAATATAAATGCTCAGTCACAACAATGTCATAACAAGAGACTTTGCATACATATGCATCTGAGTGTATAGTGTGATGGAGAATGCGAGTGACATCTGAAAATGTGGATTGATATGTGATATTGTAATTGTGTAAATTGTGAAGTGTAAGGTGAGAATTATGTGACAATGTAAAGTGCGCATTGTGATATTGCGTGTGATATAATATAATGTGTAAATTGTGAATAGTGTTTATAAAGCGTTAAAGTGTAATTTGAGATATAGTATATGTATATGCATGTGTTGGATGAACCATCAATGATGGTTTCTCATTGAGTTCGCAAACTCACCCAACATTGCAATATATTTTCAGACGGCGTCGGTGGGACTCTAGCTCCGGGATAGACGTTTCGCAAAGAGTGTTAAGTGATCAAGGCGTGATGGATCATAGGTCGGTCACCGGGGTGACTTCTTTTGGAACATTGTTTTGGGATGACTTAGTATAGACGTTTGTATCGGTTTCCTTTTGAGATGTATTTAGCTTTGTAGGGAACCGATAGATAGGTCTATATTTTGGGATTGATGTTATAAATGAATGATTATTATGGTTTTAAATTTCAGTGATTTTCATATTGTGGAATTTAGTGTATTGATGCCATCGCGAGTGTTTAGAGATTGTTTTCGTAGTAGCACTTCCTTATCGTGGGATATCGTCGGAACGACCCACAGGCGTCCCAATGTGTACCTGCGGTGAGGCGCTACATTAGGTGGTATCGAGCATGGTTTGGCATCTTTTGGGCATAGTGTGTTTTAGGCCCGAATTTCAGTCAAAAAAAAAAGCAGAATTGATCGAATTCTTATGTGTTGTAGGTCATCCGTTCTTGGGGATCAAGTGGATCAACCAATGACCTAGGATCCGTGGGAGCTAGTAGAGAGTCCCCTATGCCTCATTCTCGATGAGTTGCCTCCCGAGTTCCGTGAGGCGGGGCGGAGGTTCGATAAATTCATGGCGGGCGGTTGACTTCTATGGCGTCACCGAGCCTGGGAGGCCGAGGATGGTTAGAGGACCGAGAGAGTCTGGATCGAGATGAGTTGTGATGCGAGGAGGCGTTTTGACTATCGATGTCATTGCTTGAGGTCCACTTACCGTTGGTGGAAGATCGTTCGGCGCTTCTTCCAGCCCTGCTTATTGACTTGGGATGATTTCTGCGGGCATTCAGAGATAATTTCATGCCCAAGGATTATCTAGAGATGAAGATGCAGAATTTCTTGAAATGAGACAAAGCGGATGTCGCATGGCGATTATGAGGTTCGATTTAATGAGTTAGTGGGATATGCCTCTTCGTGGTCGCCTGTAGTCGGCGATGCGGGAAGTTTGAGGTGGACTCAATTTTGAGATCCGTTCCCTGCCAGCCGAGTGGATATGGATTCCTTTATTCACTGAGGCATTGCGGTGAGAGTTGAGCGACTTCGAGGCAGAGACGAGCCGAAGTGCAGGTCGGGGCCCCAATGGCAAAAGACCGAGCGGTAGTCAGGGCAGTGAGAGTAGAGGATCTAGTAAGCGCCAAGCCAGGACTTTCAGGTCGTCTGGCAGAGGCAGGCAGGCCAGATTTAGGCAGAGAGGCAGATTTTCTCAGTCTGGTTTCAGTGGCGGCCGTAGTGGTGCTAGAGGCTCGGGACAGAGTATCCCGCTGTGTGAGTTCTGCGAGAGGAGGCATAGTGGAGAGTGCTGGAGGGCTACTGGAGCTTGTCTCAAGTGTGGTTCAATGGACCACCAGCTCCGAGAGTGTCCTTTCACTGTGGAGGCCCAGTCTGCTATGACGGGTAGATCTGGCAGTGCGACCACGGTGCAGCAGAGCCGTGGAGGTGGATCAGGGTTCAGAGGCCGAGGCAGAGGCCGAGGCCGAGCAGAGGGATCAGTGGTGAGATCTGAGGGACAGAGCAGCGGGCAGCGGTCCCAGGCCAGAGTCTATGCTATGACTCGGCAGGAGGCTCAGGAGTCTCCAGATGTTGTTGCGGGTATGCTTCTAATTTCTGGTTTTGAAGCATATGCATTGATGGATCCTGGATCCACTCATTCATTTATTGCACCGCATGTGGCATGTAGATTACATTGTGATAAAGAGAGATTGCAGTGTGGGCTAGAGGTGAGTACACCTCTAGGTAGTACGACAGTGTTGGGAGAGGTCTGTAAGGGATGTGTGATAGTGATTGATCAGGCAGAGTTGAGTGCAGATCTCATAGTGCTATCCTTGAGAGAGATTGATGTGATCCTAGGTATGGACTGGCTTACTGCCCATAGAGCTGTGATGGATTGTTATACCAAGGAGGTTGTGTTGGAATCTCCTGGTCAGCCGAGAGCTGTTTTTCGAGGTATTAGTCAGGCAGTGCCAGCTAGGATGATTTCTTTTATGAGTGCCCTGAGATTGATGCAGAGAGGATGTGAGGCCTATTTGGCCCATGTGATCGATTCTAGAGTTGAGAGAGATTAGAGGATGTCCCCGTGATCGTGGAGTTTCGGATGTGTTCCCGATGAGTTACGGTGTTTGCCACGGATCGGAGACGAGTTTGGGATAGACCTCATTCCGTACCGCCCTATATCTATTCCTCCATATAGGATGGCACCGGTGGGCCGAGGGAGCTTAAGGTTCGATTCAGGAGTTATTAGATAAGGGTTCATTAGACCCAAGTTTAGCTTGGGAGCTCGGTGTTGTTTGTGAAGAAGAAAGATGGGACATTGAGGTTGTGTATCGATTATAGGCGCCTTAATCGGTTCTTGTCAGAATAAGTACCCACCGCCTAGGATCGATGATTTATTTGATCGATTGCGAGGAGCTCGAGTGTTTACTAAGTTAGACTTGAAATCAGGGTATTATCAGTTAAGGATAGCGGAGGCCGATGTGCCTAAGAGTGCGTTCAGGAGTAGGTATGGGCATTTCGAGTTCTTAGTGATGCCGTTTGGGTTGACTAATGCCCCGGAAGCCTTCATGGCCTTGATGAATAAGGTCTTTCAGCCCTACCTTGATCAGTTTGTGATTGTGTTTATTGACGATATCCTAGTGTATTCGAGGTCCAGAGAGGAGCATGCGGAGCATCTGAGGACTGTATTGCAGATTATGAGAGAGAGGCAGTTGTATGCCAAATTTGCGAAATGTGAATTCTGGCTTGATGAGGTGGTGTTCCTAGGACACATAGTGTCCGGTGAGGGTATCCGAGTGGATCCTCACAAGATTGAGGCATTGCAGAGTTGGGAGGTTCCGAGGAACGTGTCAGAGTTGAGGAGTTTCCTCGGACTAGTAGGATATTACCGGAGGTTTGTCGAGGGGTTCTCAGTGATCTCGGCCCCTTTAACGAAACTTCTGAGGAAGAGTGTGGTTTTCCGATGGACAGATGTGTAGGAAAATCCCGGGAAGTACATCACATGTACCGGCAGCGGAAAACAAAAATTTTTGTTCCCGGGACCTTCCCGAACCCAGGATCCAGGTATCCGTATGAAGACATCAACCTAAATAGCCAAAAGAGACTATCTCTAAAGGTGATCCACGCAGAGATCGAAAACCTAACCGGATCAAACCCTTTGACCCGGAATAGCTAGAAACGATTAAAGCACTCTAGAGCCTACCTCTGTCTCGGAGAGTCAAGAAACCGTTGGAACCATGTGCTTGGAGAAGAAGAGAAATGATGATGCTTATGGAAGAAGACATGAAAATCACCATTTTCATAAGAAACTTAACCTTTAAGCTTCCATCTCTTCCTTTTACCTACACCATCGTCGACTACCCATATGTAAGCCCTTTTATGTTTCTTTTAACCTATTAAAAGATTACATAAGGAGAAGACATATGGAAGCTTTATAACCATTCATTTCTTTAATGAATAAAGAAATAACTTTGAAAAGTCAATGCACATCATCTCTTCACCCATTCCAACGAACATCACATGCATTAATTAATTAATTAATTAATTAATTAATTAGTTAATTAATCAATTAATAAATAATTGCTAAGGTCCACCCAACTGGGTTAGTCTACCTACCTCACAGGCCCTAGGTCTTTGAAACGACTCAAAACCTTTCTTAGCAATATTGATGTCGCGATCTCATCGGGACATATCCCAATCCATTGGGATCCATTTAATCTAATGCTCTCCATAATTGGAACTCGTCCAATTACTATTTTACAGATTCTCTGAAACACTCTTAAGCGTGTGACCACTTTAGGTTTAGGTTATGTTGGCCACTTAGATTAACAATTAATCTGAGCAAGTCATGAGCGGTATCTAGCAACACATCATGACCCCCAATTGATCGGAAAGTAATCGGTTTGATGTATTCATCAAGAACCGGATCACGAACCCTTCCATAGACAATTACCGTGCAATTCGTCCTTTCACCATCCTATACCCCACTTGGTTATGAGTATGGTCAAAGTGTCAACTCTCACTAGACTGAGTCTAGCCCAAGTGATAACAGATCTCGTCCTAGGATTCATTACTCTATATGTCCATAAAGACACTCTTCATGACATATTCACTCTGGCCAGAGATTTCCAAGTAATGATCCTGACAAGAGGCCATGGGTATCTCCTCTGCTAATCCAGAAGTGGTGAATCCTTTATTGGCTACTCAATTATCTTCGAATACCTCAAGCTGTACCCAAGCACCACCCTATGAGTTACCTCTGGAAGGCAACAAGGAATGGAGTCAAAGCACAGAATCAGTATCCAAGATATCCTTGAGTACCTCAAGTCTAAGGATACTTGCACCATTGCTATGATGAGATTATCACTGACACTTAGATAAGATATCCATGTGATGATCTCATGGCAGGTCATCCAATGAACCTACTACCGCTAGTAAGCATCCACATGTCAATTCTAAATATCTCATATTTACAGCTTACGAGATCCACCGCTTGATCCAATCAAGGAATATGACATGTGCTAGTCTATCCGGATTAATGATGTCCATCTCATTAATCCTTTGACTAGGAGAATTTGAATATTGACATAATTGCACATGATAGGAATCTCAGGAGTATGATCACATCATAATTTCCTTCATGCTATGTCATATATCATGGACTTCATTAATCTGAGTAAAGATCCAATCAATTCATAAACAATGTTCATGAACATCAAATTAATGAATTATGCCTTTTCTTTATTTATTCATTCAGTCTGTATATGACTGTGAATAAAACGCGCTAAAGGGGATTGTCTTTAGGGCACAAATAAATAGTACCGTCCTTGAATAAGTCGACTTATCGGTACTGGACATGTGTAAGTCGTCTTGCATAAGCACACAAGTCGACTTACACTTACAAATCTCCCACTTGACCTAAAGCCAATCGCCTTAGTATCTAATACCATAAGCGAGTCCATGAGAATCACAATTCTCCTGCGACAATGGCTTTGTCAACGGAACAACAACATTTTGCTCTGTGGGAATTCTCTCTATCAGGATATCATCTCGACTAATGATCTCCCGAATCGGCGAAGTATGAGTTCGGATCGTCGTTAAGACCTCGGTTCCTTTGCCTGCGCATTAGCCCCATTGTATCACAATACAATCCTATGGGCCCATCACAGCTAAGGACTAGATCAAGTTCAGTAATGAACTTCTTGATCCAAACTGCTTCCTTTGCGCATCTCATGTGGCAATATACTCTGCCTCGATTGATGAATCAGCAGTCCTCTCTTGTTTGGAACTTTTCCAACTGACCGCCACGCTATTCAGTGTGAATGTATATAACCTAATCATGATTCATAATCATCCTTATCAGATTAGATACTGGCATCTGAATGCCCGCTCACATGGAGATTTCCATCTCCATAGATTAAGAAAACATCCTTAGTGCTTCGCAAGTACTTGAGGATATTCTTGACAGTCACCTAGTGACCCTCACCAGGATCCGATTGGTATCTGCTCGTAACACTTAGAGCATACGATACATCGGGCTTCGTACATAGCATCGTTTCATGCTAAACCTCTTTAGCATCTCATCTATGTACGATGCTTGTGAAAGACCAAGCAACCTTTTGATTTATCTCTATAAATCTATATCCCTAGGATATAAGTTGCTTCACCAAGGTCTTTCATCGCATATTGATTAGACAACCAAATTTTAACTGATTGCAGCATTGAGACATCGTTTCCTAGTAACAGTATGTCATCTACATACAACACAAGGAATACGATTGCAGTCCCACTAACCTTCTTGTACACACAATGATCATCCGAATTTTGTGAGAAATCAAACTCTTTGATTGACTCATCTAAATGGATAATCCAACTCTTGGAAGCTTGCTTCAATCCAAACATGGATTTACGAAGCTTGCATCGTTTAGCCATCGATGGAAGTGAAGCCCTCGGGTTGTGTCATACACATCCTGGGTGAGATTTCCTCTCGGAAAGCTGTCTTCATATCCATTTCCCATATCTCATAATCATAATGAGTGGCTATGGCTAGAGTATCCTAATGGATTTAAGCATTGCTTGAGTGAAGGTTTCGTCATAGTCAACTCCTTGTCTGTGATGAAATCCTTTAACCAGAAGCATTGCTTTATAGGTAATCAAATTACCATCCATGTTGGTTTTCATCTTGAAAACCCCTTTGCACCCTGTGGGTTTTATCCCTTCAGGTGTAACAACCAAAGTCCATACTTGGTTTATGTACATGGAATCCATTTCAGATTTCATGGCAAGAAGCCATTTTTCAGACTCTGAACTTTTCAGAACCTCTTCATAGGTAGTAGGCTCATCATCACATATGAGCAATACGTCATTCTGTTCCCCACGAGAAATCCATATTTCTCAGGAACAGAGCGTATCCTACTTAACCTACGAAATTCGTGTGTAGTAGAAGGTTGAACTGTTACCTCATCTATATGAGTGACAGTTTCAAGTTCAGGCAGTTGATCTATGTTTGTTCGAGCATCTTGAACTTCTCCAAGTTCAACTTTGCTCCCACCGCCTTCTTGTAAAAGAAACTCTTTCTTTAAGAAAACAGCATGCTTGAAACAAACAACTTTGTTCCTCAAAGAAGGTAGAATTGATATTCCACGAACAAACACTCGTCGACTTTGCATCAAGCTAATCTCGACCGTGTCCGCTTCACGAAGGTGACAATCCCAAACTTTCGATGAGAAAGATAAGGTTTTCGCTAGTCCATATTCCATATGGAGTAACCACAACTGTCTTTGATGGAACTCTGTTTAGCAAGTAAACAGCTGTCTCAAGCGCATATTCCCAAAACTGTGCAAAACCTATCATCAATCGCACCATGTCTAACAAGGTTCGATTTCTCCTTTCAGCCACACCATTGTGCTGCGGCGTGTAAGGTGGAGTCCACTGAGATAATATCCCATTATCTCTGAGATAATCCAAAACTGTTGGTCTAAGTATTTTCCACCACGATCAGATCGTAATGTCTTCATACTTTTACCAAGTTAGTTTTCTACTTCATTTCTGAATTATTTGAACTATTCAAATAGTTCAGATTTGTATCTTATCAGATACATGTACCCATATCGTGAATAATCACCGATAAAAGTAATGAAGTAAAAACAACCACTTCTGGCATGGATGGACATCGGACCACATACATCCGAATGTATTAGGTCTAATATTCCATTCACTCGTTCACCCTTTCCTTTAAAGGATAACTTAGTCATCTTGCCTAATAAACAAGATTCGCATGTGTCATATGATTCATAATCAAATGACCCTAAACATCCACTCTTATGGAGCTTAGCGATGCGTGTCTCATTTATATGGCCAAGCCGACAATGCCATAAGTAAGTTGATTTTAAATTATCTCAATTATGTCTTTTCGCGTCATTGACATTCATAATTGGATATGACATATCTAATATGTCAATTCCATTGCATAATGTACCAGTACCATAGAGCTTTCCATTGTAACTAATATAACAACCATTGCTACTAAAAGTCCAATGGAAACCAGCTCTAATTAAACATAAAACATACAATATGTTCTTTGTTTAAAATAGGTACAAAATGTCAATCATCCAATTTGAATATAAGCCCAGTAGGGAGTAACAAGACATAAGTGCATACGGCTAATGTAGCAACTCTTGCTCCATTACCTACACAAAGGTCTAGTTCTCCTTTTATGAGCTTTCATCGTCCCCGAGGCCCTCGCATATCATTTCATATGTATGAGCCACATCCGGTATCAAATACCGATATGTTTGGATCAGGAATAGTATTAACCTCAATGACAAACATATTTGAAGAAGTAGAGGCATCTGATACCTTCTTGTGCTTCAAGAACTCCAGATAGATTTTACTGATTTAAGGTAGCTAGACTTGCCTGAAGGAAAGCAAAATCCTTTTGGGGCGAATCTTTGGTTTTCCTTGATGGCACTTCCCTTTGGTTTCTTGGCCTTTTTCTTCTTTGAATTAGAAGAAGAAGCATCCACCATTAGCACTTGCTATCTCTCTTGATAGCTTTGCTTTCAATTTGAATGAGCAGATTGATCAACTCAGGAATTGTTGTGGATATTTGGTTTATCTGATAGTTTAACACTAACTGTGAAAAACTGTCAGACAATCCAACCAGAATTAAGTCTCTACTTAACTCATAATCCCTTACAAATCCTAAAACGGCCAATCTCTCAATATAGCCATTCATCTTGTGGTATATCGCATGCTAGCTTGTCCCTGAGCCATCTTTAATAGTGAGGAGAAGCCTTGAGGTCTCGAACCTTTCGGACCGGGCTTGCTCGTCAAACAGCTCCCTAAGATGAAATACTATAACGTGAGCATCCATAGACTCGTGCTGCTGCTGCAGCTCTGGTGACATCGAGGCAAGCAGCCATGTCACTGTCCTTCAGATGCTTACGATATGCTTTCTGATCCTCATCAGAAGCATCGACAGTAGGTGCATCTGGAAGTGGAACATCTAGGACGTATCCTTGTTCCTCAGATCTGAGAATAATTCTCAGATTCCTCAGCCAATCAAGAAAATTCAGTCCAGAATAGAGAGCATAAATTCACACTGAAAGACTTCTTCAATTAACCTAGTGCGATAGAGAGAAGGAATAATAGAATTGAATTGCCTGCATGATCATAAGGACTTGCATGATATGCATATGGCTCCCACTAGTTTCCTAGAATCCATAACCCTCTTTACGAATCCAGAGAAACAAATGACATAATGTCCTAGTGGGTCGATATCCGATATTGCTAAGAATGACCTTGGGTTTACCCAACAAGCCATAACTTAGGTCAATCGGTAGGTATCGGTCATACCAATTGCATCGTCGATAACCGACATTAAGAATGACCTTGGGTTTACCCAACAAGCCACCTTATGTCTCGGGAGGTATCAGATATACCAATTACATCTTAGACACAACTATCGATCAGTGCTATCAACTTGTTGATGTATGCACTTCATTGGGTATCAACTCTTTGATGCGCATACATCCGATGTAAGCTGCCCAATTTCGCCTCTGTCCACGTTGACCTTGAGTTTACTCAACAAACCAACGCTTCCAGTGAAAACCAACCCATTAATCAGAAAATCACATTTTCATGGTTTGAACATATTCGTATAGAGTGAGCTTGGGTTTACCCAACAACCCATCCCTATAAGAACTCTGGTTCTTACCATATTAATGGAAGGCGTTAGTTTTCATATACCGAGGAGGGATTTCGGATCTTATCTTCTGCTTCTCCAAGCCGTAGGATTATAGTCACCATGACTATATGGAATGATTTAGGGTATTTCATCAATCACATTGAGTTTATACCTAAAATCATCCATCATCCCACCTTAGCAAGAAATTATAGTCGACTGGTACATGTTCTAGTCGACTGGTACATGCTACCGATTTGGAACTAGTTCTGATCCCACTATAGAATTATAGATGTTCCAATGATCGGAACATGTTCTAGTCGATCGGAATGAGTTATCAGACGTTCGATCATGATCGAACATGGTCTAGTCGATCGAATCAATTCTAATCATCGAACATCTTCCAATGATCGAATCCACTTTCCATCATTGAACTTGTTCTAATCATTCGAATCTCCTTTTGCTATCTAATCGACTAATTTCTCAATCCGCAATTCCAATTCACAATACCATCATACCTAAGGTAATATCTGATAAATTTGATGTATCAATGAACAATTCATTGAACCATGAAAGCCTTATATGGTCAAACCATATGAAAAGCTTGAAATGAGTCAAAACTCATTAATGTCCAATTAATTTAGGAACACCCTAATTATCATCCTAAGCATCTCTAGCTAGCACATACATTATCAAATTTACTTCAGCACATGCCATAAAAATATGACGGTCAAAACAAACAAGATAATGCAATATACTAACGAGACGCTAATATGATCAATTAGGCATTCAAAAATTCTAGGAAATGCAACTTCAAGCAATTCAGTTTGGCAATCATAATACATCAAGATAACACATTTTAATCACATTAAAATGGTTCAAGGCATTGAACTGAAAAAGCACACTCAATCAAGCCAAGCAAAACAGTCCCAACAATTTTCACAAAACTGTCCAGTTCTGTACATTGCTTGAAATGATCAATGAAACAATTTCAATAAATCATGAGAAAATTATATAGGTTACTACATGTTCAGAAAATGCTACATGAATTTTTTCAGGATTTTAGGCCATCAAAAACTCAGTCAACCTAAATAACAAAACCGATTCAAAATCTGTGTTCATCAGCACAGCAATTCCCAATAGCATAGAATAAATTCGTGAACAAATATCCAATCACCTTGAAATCCAATTTCCATGCTCACAGACATTCACCAACATCTTAGAGACATTTAGGTGAAGGAAAATCCAGAAAACCATTTTCTAGAATTTATTCTCGATTTTATATTACTGTCTGTTCCAGAATCGTTTCACAAAACAGCATCTGGAACCTTAGGAATTAATTAGCAAAAGTATATCAAATCAAATCGATAAATTCTGAAAATTCATAGACATATTCTCTAACATGTTATGAACATTTCTGGGCAGAAAATTTTCGAAAAATGCATCTCTATACAGAAACGAAATTTAGACAGTAAGCATGCATCAACAGCAAATTCCATTAGGGATTCTGATCTTGCTTAGGTTAAAGCTTCATACGGATACCGACGCTCGATACCACTGTAGGAAAATCCCGGGAAGTACATCACATGTACCGGCAGCGGAAAACAAAAATTTTTGTTCCCGGGACCTTCCCGAACCCAGGATCCAGGTATCCGTATGAAGACATCAACCTAAATAGCCAAAAGAGACTATCTCTAAAGGTGATCCACGCAGAGATCAGAAAACCTAACCGGATCAAACCCCTTTGACCCGGGAATAGCTAGAACAGATTAAAGCCTGCTAGAGCCTACCTCTGTCCTGGAGAGCTGAAGAAACCGTTGGAACCATGTGCTTGGAGAAGAAGAGAAATGATGATGCTTATGGAAGAAGACATGAAAATCACCATTTTCATAAGAAACTTAACCTTTAAGCTTCCATCTCTTCCTTTTTACCTACACCACCGTCGACTACCCATATGTAAGCCCCTTTTTATGTTTCTTTTAACCTATTAAAAGATTACATAAGGAGAAGACATATGGAAGCTTTATAACCATTCATTTCTTTAATGAATAAAGAAATAACTTTGAAAAGTCAATGCACATCATCTCTTCACCCATTCCAACGAACATCACATGCATTAATTAATTAATTAATTAATTAATTAATTAGTTAATTAATCAATTAATAAATAATTGCTAAGGTCCAGTCCAACTGGGGTTAGTCCTACCGGCCTACCGGGCCCCGGTGCTGAAACAGCTCCGAAAACCATTCTTAGCAATATTGATGTCGCGATCTCATCGGACATATCCCAATCCATTGGGATCCATTTAATCTAATGTTCTCCATAATTGGAACTCGTCCAATTACTATTTTACTGATTCTCCAAACACTCTTAGCGTGTGACCCTTTAGGTTTCCTTATGTTGGCCACTTAGATTAACAATTAATCCGAGCAAGTCATGAGCGGTATCTAGCAACACATCATGACCCCAATTGATCGGAAAGTAATCGGTTTGATGTATTCATCAAGAACCGGATCACGAACCCTTCCATGACAATTACTGCAATTAGTCCTTTCACCATCCTATACCCCACTTGGTTATGAGTATGGTCAAAGTGTCAACTCTCACTAGACTGAGTCTAGCCCAAGTGATAACAGATCTCGTCCTAGGATTCATTACTCTATATGTCCATAAAGACACTCTTCATGACATATTCACTCTGGCCAGAGATTTCCAAGTAATGATCCTGACAAGAGGCCACGGTATCTCCTCCGCTAATCCAAAAGTGGTGAATCCTTTATTGGCTACTCAATTATCTTCAATACCTCAAGTGCACTCCAAGCACCACCCTATGAGTTACCTCCGAAGGCAACAAGGAATGGAGTCAGCACGTAATCAAGATTCAAGATATCCTCGAGTACCTCAAGTCTAAGGATACTTGCACCATTGCTATGATGAGATTATCAACGACACTTAGATAAGATATCCATGTGATGATCTCATGGCGGTCATCCAATGAACCTACTACCGCTAGTAAGCATCCACATGTCAATTCTAAATATCTCATATTTACGCTTCGAGATCCACCGCTGATCCAATCAAGGAATATGACATGTGCTAGTCTATCCGGATTAATGATGTCCAGTCTCATTAATCCTTTGACTAGGGAGAATTTAGATACTGACATAATTGCACATGATAGGAATCTCAGGAGTATGATCACATCATAATTTCCTTCATGCTATGTCATATATCATGGACTTCATTAATCTGAGTAAAGATCCAATCAATTCATAAACAATGTTCATGAACATCAAATTAATGAATTATGCCTTTTCTTTATTTATTCATTCACCAGATATGATCGTGAATAAAAGCGCTAAAGGGGATTGTCTTTAGGGCACAAATAAATAGTACCGTCCTTGAATAAGTCGACTTATCGGTACTGGACATGTGTAAGTCGTCTTGCATAAGCACACAAGTCGACTTACACTTACAAGATGAGTGTCAGAGGAGCTTTGAGGAGCTCAGGCAGCGTTTGACTACGGCACGGTGTTGGCGTTGCCATCGTGTCCGGAGGATATGTGGTATTCAATGATGCGTCGCAGTTAGGTTTGGGTTGTGTCGATGCAAAGCATGGTAGAGTGATAGCGTATGCCTCGAGACGATTGAGGTCTCATGAGAGGAATTACCAGGCATGATTTAGAGTTGGCTGCGGTTAGTTTGCCTCAAGATCCGGAGACATTACTTGTATGGGAGATGTTCCAGATCTTCACGGATCATAAAAGCTTGAGGTATCTGTTGAGTCACGAGAGTTGAATCGAGATGAGAGAGATGGACCGAGTTGTTGAAGGATTACGATCGCACTATCGAGTACCACCTGTGGAAGGCCAATGTGGTGGCCGATGCCTCGAGTAGGAGATCGCATGGTAGTGTAGCTCATATTCAGTGTCGAGGTTGCCGTGCCTAGTTCAATTGAGAGCACTTAATGTGCAGATGGATTTGGCTCAGATGGAGCCTTGACACTACTCGAGATTGAGACCGATGTTGCGAGGATCGGATCCGGCGATTCGTGATCGTGACCCGGTGTTAGTGAGATTGATGGATGAGTCGAGCGGGGTTGATCTGAATTTGAGTTGAGAGATGGGACTCTTTGGATGGGTCGAGATTGTGTGTGCCTAATGTGGGTGAGCCGAGACAAGAGATTTTAGAGGAGGCGATGTAGCCGCTTATGCGATGCACCCCGAGTCACCAAGATGTATAATACTCTCAAGTTGCATTTTGGTGGCGGTATGAAGAGACAAGTGGCGAGTTTGTTTCTCGATGTTTGACGTGCAAGCGGTTAAAAGTGAGCACCAGCCCCATGGGTAAGTTGCATTCGCTGCCCATTCCGGAGTGGAAGTGGGGCGAATCACTATGGATTTTATTATGGGGTTGCCGAGGACGCCGAGGCAAAGATGATCGATCTGGGTCATAGTGGACCGATTGACCAAGTCGGCTCATTTCTTGCCAGTCTTGAGAGAACAATACTCTCGATCAATTGGCTCGAAGTATGTGATGAGATTGTGCGATCGCATGGGGTCCCAAGTGTCTATAGTGTCGATTGGGATCCCAGATTTACTTCGAGGTTCGGAGGAGCTGCGATCATTGTTGGGTTCGAGGTGAACTTTAGTCTGCGTTTCATCCTCGATGATGGGCGAGTGAGAGGACTATCAAGACTGCTGAGGATATCTTTGAGAGCTTGTGTATTAGAGTTCAAAGGTGCTTGGGATCAATACTTGGCTCGATTGAGTTTGCGACAATAATCGCATGCAGGCGGTATTGGATGGCACCGTATGAGGCCTTGTATGGCGGTAGTGCAGATCACCTCTTTACCGGGATGAAGAGGGTGTGAGGATGCTTGAGGGCCCCGAGCTGATCCAGATCTGATGGATAACGTGAGAGTGATTAGGAGTCGCATTAAGGCGGCTCAGGATAGACAGAAGAGTTATGTGGATCAGCATCGATGAGAGATAGAGTATGCTGTGGGTGATAGAGTGTTCCTTTGAGTGTCTCCTTGGAGAGGAGTTCTGAGGTTTGACCGTAAGGGCAAGTTGAGTCCCCGTTATATCGGCCCGTATGAGATTACTGAGAGGATTGGACCATTAGCCTATAGATTGGCGTTGCCTAGTGAGATGTCCCAGTTACGATATTTTCATGTGAGTATGCTTCGAGATACCGCCGGACCGTCGCGTGTGATTCCGCTCAAGAGATTGAGATAGCGAGTGATATGAGTTATATTGAGGAGCCGTGCAGATTATCGGATCGCGGGTCAAGCAATTGAGGAGCAGGTGATTCCATTGGTGAAAGTCCTATGGAAGAACCATTCTTCGAGGAGGCAACTTGGGAGACCGAGGAGCACATGAGGAGGCGGTACTTCATCTGCTCGACCAGGTCGGTATGAAATTTCGGACTAAATTTTCTTTTAGGAGGGAGAATTGTAGC
This sequence comes from Erythroxylum novogranatense, assembly GCA_029891385.1. Lineage (NCBI taxonomy): Eukaryota > Viridiplantae > Streptophyta > Magnoliopsida > Malpighiales > Erythroxylaceae > Erythroxylum > Erythroxylum novogranatense. The sequence continues at coordinate 31,983,798 of CM057233.1, read as the reverse complement.
ATCCGCTACTGGCGCGATGAGCATCGTGTTATGAGTGTAGAGTTGTTAGTGCTTAATTTGTGATCGAGTGTTTTGTGGCCTCTGATTTTAGAGATAGATCATTTTGCACATGCATATACATAGTGACATGTATTCATGATTGTTCCGCATTTGATAGTGATTGTGTTTGGAAAAGTGAAATTGAGATGATTTTGTGAATTGTGATTATTTAAAATGTTGAAATAATTGGGTTAATGAAATCTTGCGATTATGAATTTTGGTGAAATTATTGTATTTGTATATGCTGGTAAATTTATGGTGTATTGGAAGATATATTTATAGTTGGGAGCAAGAATTAATTAAATGAAGTGTTGGAGATAGTTTGGTTATATTGGAAAGGGGAGAACTAAATGGAGTTAGTTCAAAAGTAACTAAGTTATAGTTTATTCATTAAGAAAGTGACATGTGTACTTGGACTTTGTACCCTAGCTAGGAGTAGGTGGTCACTATTCCTTGAGGGCTGATGGGTTAAGTCTTGTCCAAGCCTTCTTTATTCATTTTCTTCCAAAACTTTTCTCTGGGAGACATAGAGCTTTCTACCCAAATTATCTTCTAAGGGACTTTGGTGTTCTTTCTTTCTTTCACCAACCTTTCTACCTTTGGTGTTGTCGACACTAAGGAGAATCCATAAGCTGATCTTTTCGTGTGGAGTTTAGAGCTTGAAGATCTGTTTGAGTTCTCAGCAGTAAGTGTTAGAGAAACCCCTCATTGTTAGAGATTTATGAAATAAAGTTGAGAGATTTCATCGTTTTCATGGAAAGATGTATTTCATGTGTTTGTTCATAAATCCTGGGTAGTTGGGGAGGAATAAATTCTGTTATAGTGTTAATGAGTGGTTGAGAAAACTTTTAGTGTTCGGTGATATGTCCCGAAAGGAAAATCAGTGAAGCGAAAACCAATTTGAAAGGAAAATCAGTTGAAGCGAAAATCAGTGAAGGAAAATCAACTGAAGCAAAAGCAGACGATATGGACGTGATATCGATAGATTTAGACAAAATTTCCTTCTTGAAAGTTGTAGATCTTTCTTTTCTATGAGATAGATGTCAAGTTTGTCCAATTTGGATATTGGAGTCAAAAATATGATCTATATAAGTGGACATGTTCGAAGCGAAAACCAGCTGAAAGGAAAATCAGTGAAGCGAAAATCAGCTGAAGGAAAATCAGCTGAAGCAAAAGCAGACGATATGGACGTGATATCGATAGATTTAGACAAAATTTCCTTCTTGAAAGTTGTAGATCTTTCTTTTCTATATGAGATAGATGTCAAGTTTGTCCAATTTGGATATTGGAGTCAAAAGATATGATCTATATAAGTGGACATGTTCTGAAGCGAAAACCAGCTGAAAGGAAAATCAGCTGAAGGAAAATCAGCTGAAGCAAAAGCAGACGATATGGACGTGATATCGATGGATTTAGACAAAATTTCCTTCTTGAAAGTTGTAGATCTTTCTTTTCTATGAGATAGATGTCAAGTTTGTCCAATTTGGATATTGGAGTCAAAAGATATGATCTATATAAGTGGACATGTTCTGAAGCGAAAACCAGCTGAAAGGAAAATCAGCTGAAGCGAAAATCAGTGAAGGAAAATCAGCTGAAGCAAAAGCAGACGATATGGACGTGATATCAATAGATTTAGACAAAATTTCCTTCTTGAAAGTTGTAGATCTTTCTTTTCTCTATGAGATAGATGTCAAGTTTGTCCAATTTGGATATCGGAGTCAAAAGATATGATCTATATAAGTGGACATGTTCTGGCAAAAAAAATCAATCAAGCAAAATCGAAGGAAGGAAAAATCAGTGAAGCGAAAACCAGCTGAAGCGAAAACCAGCTGAAGCAAAACCAGCTGAAGCAAAATCAGCTGAAGCAAAAATCAGCTGAAGCAAAAATCAGCTGAAGCAAAAATCAGCTGAAGCGAAAACCAGTGAAGCAAAAATCGAACGGAAGGAAAACAATCATGCATGATCGGTGTTTTGAGGATAACTTGAGTTATAGAACTCCAAATGACCTGATTCTTGAAGCATTGGATTCCTAACACATTTCTTAATCTCTCCACAAACAATTTATGGGTTTTAGTATTAAATTGGAAATGATTAAGTGAGTCAAAGTAAGGGTATTGGTGGAGGAACATGAACTAGATGTTTCTTGAACATGTTTCGTTGATGTGATGATATCTTGGTCTATGGTATTCCAATTAAGGTGATACTTGATTCGTTATGAACTAGAGAAAGAGGTCTATCATTGTGATAAAGATTGAGAGTTTGAATTTTGATTTACGGATTGCAAGTATCGAAAGAGAGTCCATTATAGTTTAATGTGACCAAAGAGTTACGTTGTAACTAGCGGAGTATGATTAGAGTTTGAGTGAGTGAAATTGAATTAAAGGGAATGCTATTGACCTAGTGAATAGTGAATTTTGGTTGTAAAGTCAGCGATAGCCTAATTGGGTTTAGTGCCGGTAGAATCATGAACATGCATCATCAAGTTTGAATTAAAGACATGTGCATTATTGAATATCTTTAATTGAGCACCTAGTGATGAGAAATTGTTTGATTGTTTTAGAGGCTCCGTTGGATCGTCGGACCACGGATATTGCTGGGACTTCCAGCAGAGCTCGGAAGTTACTGGTGAGTAACCTAGTTGGTTCCTCGACTTTTAAGTGATTATATGTCTTGTGAATATGTATAAATTAAGTGTAAAGGTGAGTGATATACATGTGAAGTGAATGAGCTAAATGCGATAAGTGTTAGTGATTGTACCAAGTGTGATCTACATAAATGTGAATTCATGTGAATGAGAATCAGTGTATATAATTGTGAATAAGAGCTCGATTGTGACAAGTGAGTGAAGTGAGATAAATGTGCTAGTATCGTGTAAGTGTGAGCGCATGCCTAGCTTGATATGAGCGGTAAAATTTACCGTTGTGACTAGAAACACGATGATTGAGCTTTGAGCTCGATTATCGATGAGAGGGCCTAGAGCCAAATCGGCGATAGTGCATACCGGAGGGCTCTCTACTTGCCTAAATTGTGATCATTGTGAAAAGGAATAGTGCATACCCAGAGGGCTCTCCTATCCCTAAAGTGAGTGGGCGTGAGTGCATACCCGAGGGCTCTCCTACTTGCCAAAATGTGAATATAAATGCTCAGTCACAACAATGTCATAACAAGAGACTTTGCATACATATGCATCCGAGTGTATAGTGTGATGGAGAATGCGAGTGACATACTGAAAAATGTGGATTGATATGTGATATTGTAATTGTGTAAATTGTGAAGTGTAAGGTGAGAATTATGTGGCGGTGTAAAGTGCGCATTGTGATATTGCGTGTGATATAATATAATGTAAATTGTGAATAGTATTTATAAAGCGTTAAAGTGTAATTTGAGATATAGTATATGTATATGCATGTGTTGGATGAACCATCAATGATGGTTTCTCATTGAGTTCGCAAACTCACCCAACATTGCAATATATTTTTCAAGACAAATATCGGTGGGACTCTAGCTCCGGGATAGACGCGTTTACGCAGTGAGTGTTCGTGATCGAGGCGTGATGGATCATAGGTCGGTCACCGGGGTGACTTCTTTTGGGAACATTGTTTTGGGATGACTTAGTATAGACGCTTGTATCGGTTTCCTTTTGAGATGTATTTAGCTTTGTAGGAACCGATAGACCGGTCTATATTTTGGGATTGATGTTATAAATGAATGATTATTATGGTTTTAAATTTCAGTGATTTTCATATTGTGGAATTTAGTGTATTGATGCCATGCGAGTGTTTAGAGATTGTTTTCGTAGTAGCACTTCCTTATCGTGGGATATGCGTCGGAACGACCCACGGGCGTCCCAATGTGTACCCTGCGGTGAGGGGGCGCTACATTAAAAGATTAACTTTCTTGATGAATTCAAATAATATGTTTTTGAGATGATTGTGAATTTATCATATCTATAAGAAAGTTAGTGGGAGTATAATTATCCTCTTTAGTGTGAGTATGTTGAAACATATTGCTTATAGAGAACAAAATTCTAATTTTAATTGTTGTAAATATAATTGTCTAAGAATAATTCTTATTGGATATGGAAAAGGTAACAACTTAATTATGAGAATTAGATCAGTAGAGATATGTTGGAAGTTGATCACTATTCTAAGTCCAAGTGCATAGATAATATACTAAAAATATTTAGTATTTGAGATATTAGATACTTATAAAGTATTAAAGATATAAATTTTGTATGTATGAGTTGATTGAGTTCAACCAAATAAGGATATTTACTATAGAAATAAATCCTAATTAAGGTTTATTTTGTTTAGAAAAATATCATTTTAAGATTGGAAAGACTCCAATGTAGCAATGGTTGCTAATTAAGCCATAATACATTTTAATTTAGTGAAAATGATTAATTGGATCAATAAGTTCTTTAATGAACTTGATATTGTTCTTTGCTTTGTTTAGAATAGTAATGTACTAAGGAACATTAGAGTCATTGAGCATGTCAAAGGAACAAAGGTTTCATAAAAATTCAAAAGTGTATTTAGGTAAAATTTTCTTAATTATTATGATAATTAAGATGAAAGTTATAAGATTTAAGCAAATGATCTTTATAAATAATCTTGTAGATTCTCTCATTAAGCCACTTTCCTAGTAATAGCAAAATCGTAATATGGTGATGTGGTATAAGATACTTTGACAATTACTTAGTGTAAGTGAGAGATTGTTAGTTTTGGCCTAATAACCAATTGGTGTAATTTAGTGACAAAATAATTTAACGACATTCTTTATCTTGTACATATTTAGATGTATATGATAAAGTTCATGACATAATTATATCTTATAAATGAAATTATAATGGGATTATAATTATGAGATTCATATTGAATTTATGTATTATCCCTAAGTTGTTCCTAGTTATTGTTCTATTACGACTCGACATTAATAGAACACAATAGGACTAGCACACATTATGTTTTTCCTTAGAAAATAAATAGTTAATCTCATAGGCTAAAGTATAGAGACACTGAAACAAACGTGTGAGTGCTTATTAGAGAACAAGTTCATTGAATTGGCCTGATATAAAAAATCCAATTGGAACATAACTTGTATGTCTATGGAAATTCTCATTATGACAAATTGTATAAGTGATCCTTTAACTTGAGGATTCCAAAGTTATCTTATAAAAGAATTGCTATGTTTTGATACTATTTATAACTTATTCTAATTATAGGTTGTTCAGTCAGCAGCCACTACATGTAGTATGAACTATATGGAGGTAGTTGAGTGATGAAGATGAGATTTATCATCCTAAAGTAACTAGGGAGAATGTTCTATTGATTTCGATTAGTATTCATTCAGGAAATCCTTGGTCAACGTGGAATGACACATTGAGAATAGTTTACAAATGTCGTTAATTGGATTAATAGTTATGGACAGAGAACTAATATAATTGGACTCAAAATAAGTAGGCATTTCATAATCTATGTCTAATCGAAATATTATATGATGAAAGGATTCAATGACACTTGGAACTTTAGGATGGTTATGATGTGTTATTACACGACAATCTTGATTTATGGATATAAAGAGTTTAATTAGAAATTAAAGATAAATTGAAGGAGTTTAATTTATCTAATCCTAAATATTGTCTAAATTATAATTTATATCCATTATCAACATATTTGGGAACCTAATAGGCTATATAAAGAATAAGTTGAAGAGAAAACATATCTTAATCAAGTTAGATTTGATTGTAAAATTTGATAAACTTTATGATTAAATATTAGATATTTAATAAATAATGATCAATATGAGATGTTGAATCTTATTTGAGAATAATTAGTATTTAATTAAAATTATTTGTAATTCTAATTAAAGTTTAATTAAAATTAGAATAATTTCAATTAAATTACTAAAATGTATCAAAGTTATTATAAATAGGCTTAAGTTGAACGATTCCGTATGCAAGATTGCAAACCAATTGATAATTCTATTGCTAAGAATGAAGGCCTTAGTAAAAGAAATTGCCCGTCAACGCCACAAGAAAGGGAACAAATGAAGAATGTTCCCTATACTAGTGCAGTTGGAAGTCTTATGTACGCAATGATGTGTACAAGACCAGATATTTGTTATGCTATTGGGATGGTAAGCAGATATCAGTCAAATCTAGGCCAAACACATTGGAAAGCAGTAAAGAGAATATTGAGGTATCTGAAGGGAACCGTAGACTATGCATTGTGTTATCAAGGCAATGATCTATGTATACAAAGATATACAGATGCAGACTGGGGAGGAGATTTAGATGAAAGAAAATCTACCTCAGGATATGTATTCTTACTAAACCATGGAGCAATATCATAGAAAAGTAAGAAACAATCATGCGTTGTATTATCCACAATGGAAGCTGAATTTATAGCGTTCTCAACTACAATACAAGAGGCTGTATGGCTTCATCGATTCCTTGTGCATTTGGGAGTCACTAAAAGCGAAATTAATCCAGTGACCATCAACTGTGATAGTCAAGCTGCAATCGCTTATACAAAAGACCCTAAATTTCATTGTAAGACAAAGCACATAGATACTAAATACAATTATGTGAAAGATATAGTTGCACGAGGAGAAGTGAACATGAGATATATATCTACGCGAGATATGATAGCAGACCTAATGAAAAAACCAATTTCTAGAGATGTATTTATTGGGCATGTAAAGTCGCTAGGACTGCGTAGATATTGAAATGTACTGACACAACATTTCTCTATCTATGTTCACTCAGTTTAATGTCACTTGTTTGGATATAATGTATGATGAAAATTATATTGTGTATCATTTGATTCATGAATATATGTGTTTTATGTACCAATATATTTTGAGATGAATCATAAGTACATGAGACAGATTATAGATTGGCCTTCTCACACGGGAAATCGCCTTTATGGTCGCTAGAGATGAGGCATGTTTAAAGTTTATTATCTAGGTGATAATTGAGAGCGCGAAACTTAAACCATAGATGCCACAAGGAAATTGGTACAAAGTGATTTATTAATCACCATATCTGCCTTACGTTGCCAGATGAGAGTTCTGAATAAGTTTGTGAGTAGATAAGTGAACTCAAGTTAAACATTGAGTATGTTTGAGCTATCATCTGTACGGTATTTCTTGAATAAAAGATGTTCAAGGTAAACGAAGTGGGTAAATACCGTATCACATGACTCTTACCATGTGTGCATAACTGACCACAAAAGGGATTAATGTAAGTCGCAAGATCTCATCTTACATTGTGTGAGACCCTTGAGGTTTAGAAGAACCTCATTAAATACCCTTATGACTCTTGTTTCATTCTTGAGATTTGAATTTAAGGTTTGCTACTTTAGGTTATTGCCAAGAGATCATGTATGATGCGATCTTATGGAATAATTATAGGAAAGCAAATTAAATTTAATTCAAAAGAGAATTGAAAACAGAGGAAGGTCATTTAATTTAGCTCATTGACTGGCATGAAAAGTATTCATAGATGGCCATCGTCTCTTTATGTGAGAACTTGAATACAGTCATGACTTAAATAAACTAAATGAGATCAAAGGAAAATGCAAATGCGAGATATGACCTAGGGTATAGCATACAATTTCTACTCAAGGACTCATAAGTCCTAGGATCAATTCGTTAAATCGAGATGTCATATACACCTAACAGATGTATGACAATGTGCTCTCGTAATATGCTGGTCACACTGGTTATTGAACAAGTATGAGTACTGCAAAGTTTTTTTTAAAACCTATCATGTGTGAGTGGGAGATGATGACCGTGTTACACCCACAATGGGTTCAATGGTCATCTGGTGTGAATAACTACTACCGGTAGTTATTCCCAGATGATCAATATATAAGGCAACGGTTATGAATGAAAAAAAAATATGTGTATGTATTATTGAGTTTGCAGATCCATATTGGCTCGGTGTTCTCTAACTAGTGGAATCTAACAGAATCATCAAAATCAAGTATGTTTCTGTTTTCCACGCATATATGTATTCGATCCTATGCAATATGATATGTTCATATGATGCTAACAGAACTCTTCTGATTTGCTAAATGTGATCAAATCATCAATAATTTGCTTCTTCTTCTTTGGTTCCATGGCTACTGTTTCAAAAGTTGCAGGATGTTTGAACACAACACAACTCCAATATGATCCACTGTTAGTGTAAAGCTTTCTTTGCCGGTTTTTCACCTTGATTGCCTTACCCTCTTTAAGGACATGGGGCAGATACGATCCAATTACGAGATCTCTGTGCCTCTTATGGAAAGTGAGCTTGTAGTATCTTCTCTCTTCTGAGGATGGATAGAAAGAAATTGTCTGATTCTTGGGGTAATACTTCCCGGACGCCCACCATAGTTTGACACCTTGGAATTCATCAGCAACCTCTTCAAAATCATCCATGCTTAGAGTAAGTGTCTGGTTGGTCTTTATTGCATCGGAAGCTTTAAGTCGCTTGGCTTGCATTGAGGAATTGTAGCCAAGGAAAGTTTCTATAGTAGATTAAGCTTCGTTGCGCATGAAACGCTCTCCGGTGAACTCGTTGAAGGTGATCTGAAGATACGGATAAAAGAAAGTGAAGACTTTTGAGCCATATTTTTCAACGTACTGTCGTAGTTCGTATGGATAGTATTGTTTAATCATGGCCCAGATGAACATGACACTAGCAATGATCGAACCCAGATTGGAAAACATTTCCCCTGACTTCATGTTGTCGGCTCCCAAGGGCAATTCGAAACACCAAAGGCAAAGTGGAAGGGAAGGAAAAGAAACTACTTAGAAACACAGAAGAAAGCTGAAATTTTTGTAGGAATAGGAATTTGTACAACTTAAACACTGGAGGGTGTGCGAGAGAGCAGGTATAAATATTATAGGCACCCAAAAAAAGAGAGCAGGCAAAGGAAACCAGGCATGAAATTGCTCGATTCCAATTGAAAAATACATATCGTATTAGAAGACGTAGGATAGGCAGCTGATCATAGACGTCATAGTCCTTGTCAGCATTACCTCCATTCCTGTTGTCCGGTTTGGAATTTTTGGACGGCTCATTTAACAAATACTAAAGCCGACTCTTTTTTTACACTTCTTGTATCAATTGCCAATCCCGACTGCAGCACAACATTTTTACATCAATACTTCACTTTATAAGTTTTTATGCTAAAAGTTCTTGAAGTGAATAAGGTGAATGAATCAAATACATGACTCGTTTATTATGCGATAGTTAATAGCATCCATTGCCTTAGAAATACACTCCAAAAAACTTTCTTCTATTGTTAGATAAGAAAATTAATAACCTACAATCATTTTTAGGACAATTCTTCTTTGCAAATAAAAAATTTAGAATGTAAATGGACTCACTAGTTAAGGTAATGATTCTTTTGGTAGTGTAGTGGCTCATAAATTAAAGACTCGTCCAGACATCATTTATGTCTAGAGCCCAATATTCTCCCAAGTCCCAAGCCTGACGCCCACGAGTCTACGTTATGAACTTTCCCCTACCATCTCTCACCGTCAATAAATCCTAATATTTGTCATTTGTAAGGACAACTGTATCATACAACAACATATTAAAAATATCAACTTGCTTAAGATAATTCTGTTAAGAAAGCCTTGGACTGCTCCTTATAAATTTGAGCATTTTTTTAAAGAATATCTTTGGAACTTGTCTAACTCATTAAGCTAGAGAAGCCTCTTCTCACTAACTAACTTAAAGTCATAACTGAGCTTTATAACCACTTACAAAGCCTTAAACTTCATCTCAATCAAAAGGTGGCAAGACTTAATAAACACTAATCGATGGGGGGACATGCACAAGCGAGTCTTGAAAGCTATCTTATAAGCTTAAAGAGTGTCATCAAGTTTAAATGCTCAATCCCTCATGGAAATATTAATCGCTTTTTCCTAAATCCATTTAAGCTCCCAATTAGATACCTCAACTTGGCCACGTGTTTAAGGATATTAATTGGTTGAGGTTTAAAAAATGCACCCACACTTTTTAAAAAGTGAATACCATTGTCACTAATGATAACATAAGGTACACCAAAACGAGAGAAGATGTTCCTTTTCATGAATTTCACTACATTGTCATTGGTGATGTTCAGCAAAGTTAGTACGTCTACCCACTTTGAAGCATAATCAGCTGCCACCAAGATGTAGGTATTGTAATATAAAGAGTGATATGGTCCCATAAAGTGTATATCCCATATATCAAATAAATCTAATTTTAAAATAATATTACTATGCATCTTGTGTTCTACTATTATTTTTATGTACTGGCATTAGTTGTACGTGAGCACAAAACTCCTAGAATCCTTGAACAATAAGCTAATAAAAGAAGTCTCTAGAGCTGTCACTTTGGGTCTCCATTCTTTTGGCAGTGATCTTAGGATTTTTATTACAAGCTCATCATTAAGGTATATCTTTCTTAAGTCCTTGAACGCTATGATGATGTTATTGTTAAGTCAAAATGACTTTACATAAATGATTTTGATGAAGTAAAAATAATTATGAAAAGCAAACTAAGCTGTCGAAAAGCGCGAAAAAAAAAAAGCAGATGGAAGTCGAAAAGCAGATTTATAGAATGAAAAGCGCATTTAAAGCAAAAAAGGCGGAAGCAAAAGCAGACGGAAGCTGAAAACAGACGATAGAATGAAAAGCAGACGGAAGCAAAAGAAGACAATGAAAAGAAGAAGGAAGCAAAAGCAGACGAAAGAAGCAAAAGCAGACGATGAAAAGCAGACGGAAGCGAATCGCGTCTGTTTCAAGAATCAGTTTGAGTTAGTTACAGAACTCAACTGAATAACTGTTTCTTTCAAGAAACAAGATTAAAGAAGCAGGAATCAAGAAACAATTGTAGAAGAAGACTATAAATATGAGTCGAAGTCGAAGATTACAAAGTTAGATGCATACACGACATATACGAATACGAACACAAAAAGCTGTCAATACTTGAGAGAAATTATTGTGTGAAACTTAGAGCTATTTTACTGTAACAAAGCTCAAAGAAAAACCTTTCTGTAAGAAAGTAGTACAGATAGCCTGCAGAGGCTAAATGTGAAAAATACTGACTGTAAAGAGACCTGAAGAGGCTCAGAGAAAAAGAATACTTGTAAAGTTGTTGAGAGATAGTGAAATCTCATAAAGATGTCTGAGGACTGGACGTAGTCCACAGTTTGGGGTGAACCAGTATAAAAATTGTTGTGCCTACAACTCTCTATCCTTATCTCTCTTATCTTTCAAAGTTTCGATCTTACTCGTTTTGAAACAAGTTTTCGAAAAACATTTTATAACTTTGACTTACAGTAATTCTTGTGAAAAGAACAAGTGTCTTTTAACAAAACGTTTTTCAGAGGATTTTCAAAAAGGGGAAATACACAATTCAACTCCCCCTTCTTGTGCATTTATACATCGTATAATAAGCCTTGTATTGGACCCCGATTTTTTGTGAAATTTAAAAATATTAAATGTATGAAATGAGTGTTTTTGTATATGTATTGTGTTATAGATTTTACTGACTTTGATATTTGAGTAGTTTTGTATAGGTTATGAAAGTTAAAGTGAATGAGTTGATTGAAATGGAAGTTGAAAAGCAAGAAATAAATAGTAAAAGTGTGAGAATTTGGAAAATTAAGAAAGTTTGACTTTTTGGAGATGAATAGTAGCAGAGTTGACTTTTTGGGTTGAAATCTTTGTGAATTTTTCTGGCTTGATCTAGGCAGATTTTGATAAAATGATCTTCATAAAAATTGTAGCTTCTGTTAAAAACTTTCTATCGCCTTAAAGTATGACATTTTTTTATATTGGGATTGAAAGTTATGACCATTCAAAGTTAAGGTTATTTTGCTTTGTTTCGAAAATGTCCATAAGTGTAGATTTTTGTGTACTATGTTTTGAGGAAAATTCTGGACTGATGTGATTTGAATTTGATCAAGTAACCTTACTGAAAGTTGTAGAGGAAGTTTATAGCTTTCCAATGTTGTATAATATGTTATTTTTTATTGTGAAAATTGGAAGATATGAAAATGTGAAGTTGGATATTGTTTAGGTGATTTTTTAACAGGGCAGAAACTTTGATTGAAAAATTGACTTAGTTAGAGGTTGCAATTGTTTTTAAGTTCTTCATGAAAGTTTTAGATTATGTTTTGATCTTTCCATTGATGTAAAGTATGGAAATTTTGGCCTATGAAATAGGAAGTTATGATTTTTGCAAGTTGCTATTATTGTTTGGGAAGAGTATTAGTGGACAGGAACTTTGAAGTGGTTTTTGACTCCCTTAGAGACCAAATTGATTTTTTTGTCCTTCATGAAATATGACATGTTTGGACCTTGGAATTGAAAGATAGAAATTTTCAAAGTTGAGCTATTGTTTAGGGAGACATTATTTGGACATAAAGTTTGAGAGGGTTTTTGACTACTTTAGACACGGAATTGATTTTGAAGTACTTCATGGAAGTTGTAGAGCTTCCTTTGAGCTTTCCAGTGAAACCAAATTTGTCAAATTTGGAGCCTTAGATTGAGAGTTATGAATTTTGGAAAATTCTGTTATATATATATATATATATATATATATAAATTCTGTTATATATATATATATATATATATGAAATTGGCGGATCGCCCTCGCGACCTCGCGAGGGCAAGGACGCCCTCGCACTGGGCTGAGTACGACACACTCAACTCATTTTCCTTTATTTTTTATTATTTTATTATTTTGTTATTTATTTTGGCCCAATTTCATTCTTTTGTGAATAACTTTTCCGTCCGACATCTGATTGACTTGATTTTTGAAGCGTTGGATTTCTAAGACATCCCTCTATCTGTCTATGGAAAATTTGGGGATTTTTTAGATTAAATTGAAAGAGTTTGATTTAATCAAAGTGAGTTGGAAAATTTTCTGAACATGGTTCAATATTTTAGTGAATTCTTAATTTGTGGAGATCCGATTGAATTGATTCTTGTTGAAAAATAAAATAGAGACATGGATCTACAAGTTATATGAAGGAATTGAATTTAAATTCAGTCCCTAAAATTTTCAATTTCTGAATTGAAGTTGGGTTTAATGTTCAGTCTTGGATTAGTAAGAGCCGAAAGTATTTTGGCCATAACTTTTTCTCTAGTCATCCAAATGAGGTGATTCTTAATATGGATTAAACTAGAGAAATAGGGCTACAAATGTTCTAAAGGACTCGAGTTTCAATTTAGTCATTAAGAATGTCAAGTTTTGGATGGAATGAAAGTGCTAGAAAATTATTTTAGGATAAGAATAGTCCGAAATGTTTGGAGTATAACTTTTGGAGTAGTGCTCCAAATTAAATGATTTTGGTGGCGATATGAAATTGAGACAATGAGGAACATTTCTCTAGAAGGACGTTTTAGCAAATTCCTTCAATTTGATGGTTAGAAAAATGTCCTACCGTAAGCATGAATTAAAATGATTTTTAGGGGAAAATTTGGAAGATCACTTAAAGTGTTAAGTTTTAAGGCTTTTAAGGAGGGGCAATTAGGCCTTTTTGCATTCATTAAAGGGAAAGACATTGGGCTGTCGTTTAAAAAGGATGAAAGGCACAAAAATGAGGAAGAAAAGAAGGAAAAGAAAAGAAAGAAGAAAGAAAGGAGAAAGGGACTTCGGTGGAGAAGAAGAAAGAAGAAAGAAAAGAGGTTAGGGTTTTGATTTTTATGAGTTTTCAAGAAGAATTTTAGGATGATTCAAGAGAGAAAAAGGTGGAGGAAGATGAGAGCTCCATTATGAGCCAAAAAAATCCGAAATTGATGAAGAAATAAGGTAAGAGAAATTTTTACTTTGTTAAATTGTGAAAAGATTTTGGTTTAGATAGCTTGGATATTGTATGAGTTTAAGTTTACTAAGCTCAATTTTGGTGATTACATAGTATAAATTATTCAATTTTGGATGTGTATGAATTAGGGGTTTTTGTCATGAATTAGGGAAATTAAGAGAAGCAATGGAGAAATTGATGCTTTGGACAAGTTTCAAGCTTGGAATTAAGGTGGGTACCATGTTTATATTTTGAATTATAAGCCAATTATGTGTTTTCAAAAAAATCAAGAAAAGAAAATATTTTCGAATTCTATTGTTTGCGAATGATTTTGAAAAATTATTGCAAAGGTTAATTTCATTGTTTTTGAATGATTCGATAAAAATTGATACATTTGTTACTTTTATTATTTATGAACAATTTTGATAAATTGTCAAAAGTGTTGCATTCCTTGTTATGAATGGTTGAGAATTGAATATGAATTTGATTGTTATGAAATTGATTGATGAATTGTGAATGCATTTTGTTTGCTATATGACATGTGTATGGAGAACAAATTTTCTAAAAGTGCCTTAGGGCAATTTTGTGTTGGATATGATATGTGTATGAAAACCAAGTTTTGAAATATGCCTTTGAGGAATCCGATTTTTAAGTGTGAATTGTCTGTTATGTGGGTTTGGTTAGGTCCCATAAGAGGGTCAAGTGCACTTGTCTAGGCTTCACCTGCCTACCCGCTAGTGGCATTGGAGCTCCGTTAAGGACTCCCATAAGTTCATGACTACACAAGACCACTATGCGGGAATGTGCAGTACGTTCTATTTCTAGACCGACCCAGACCATTCTGATGTGTTTATGTGCTTTTGTTTTGTCTCTAAGTGTGATTGCATACATGTTTTAAGAAATGTTCATGAATTCTTTGATAAATTGAGAAATTTTTTTTTTTGCTTTTTTTTGATTTATAAAAATGTTATTTACGAGCTGTAAAGCTCACCCCCTTTCATCCCCATCTCTAGGTATCGAGAAGGAGACCGGATGAAAGCAAGTTATGACGTCTGTTTATTTGTATATATGTTGTAGGGTTAAGTTCATCATTTGTAAGAATAAGATTTTAGACGTTGTGGAGGATTTTGGAATTTGTGTATTCTTGTGTATTTCAGATTTTGAGATTAATGTTGTATCGTGACTTGAAAATGCCACTTTTGCTTGGTGATGTATTTTCTTTTGGATGATGTAAATGAATTATGGATGTATATATAGATTAAAAAGTGAATTATGGTTTTATATATAAATTGTATATGATTATGGATGGGATTGATTGTGTTTGGATTCCGGACAGGAGGTCCGATGATTCTGGTTATTGATTGAGAATTATTGAAGTGTTATAGGTATAGAAATGTGTTTGTTTGTGTTGGGATTCCGAATAGGAGGTCTGATGAATTGTGCTGATTGAGCTGGAAATATAGAAGTGCTTATTTACGTATGAATTATTAAATTTCATTTAGAAATTGGTATTGTTTTTAAACGTGGGCACGCTTTTGAACAAATTGTGAATGATGAAAAAAAAGAAAAATTTTTACACCGTTTCGGATTGTTTTAGACCGAGTGTGTCTTTAGAGTTTCCAACGCTAGTTTTCCTAAGGTTGCATTTCTTGGATGTCAGATTTCGGTTTTCAGTGTGATTGATACGTTCCGTTCCTTCGATTCTGTTTTGATTTGTTTTCGATTATGATTTCCGAGCCTTTCGATTTTTTATGGCTCATTAAGAATTCAATTCGTTTTCGATTCTTTCGCCTTTGATCCGATTTGATTTCTTTTACTTTGACTTTCGTTTCCGCTTTTGATTTGTTTTCGTTTGTTTCCGTCTCTTTGTTTTCAATATGTTATTCCATTTTTCCGGTTGGGGTTCAGTTTCAAAATCGGGTCCCAACACCTTGTATTAACGTGTGATTCACTTCAATTGATATCAGAGCTTGGTGTCCAAGGATCACATTAACAATGTGTGGATTAAAGATTATGGAGGAATCACATACATACAATGCGGAAGGTGCCTAAGTCACTAGACCTCCGGCGTTCAACTGAGAAGACTACCAATATTGGAAAGACAGAATGTGGTTGTTTATCGAATCTACTCATGTTGACCTTTGGGACGTGATAGAGAATGGACCATACACACCAACTGATGATGAAGGAAATCTTATTCCATGAATCAGATGGACGGCTGATCAGAAGGCGAGATTTCAACTAGACCCTAAAGCAAAGTCTTTCTTGAGTTGTGCCCTAAGCAGAAGTGAGTACGATAAAGTCCATGGATGCGACACTGTGAAGGAGATGTGGGATACGTTATCCATCGCTCATGAGGGTACAAACCAAGTCAAAGAATCCAAGATAAGCATTCTTGTGCACCAGTACGAGCTCTTCAAGATGAAAGATGAAGAATCTATTGATCAAATGTTTGGAAGATTTCAAACAATTATCAATGGATTAAAAGCTCTCGGAAGAACTTATGACAACCAAGATCATATACGTAAGATCCTGAGGAGTCTACTAAAAAGGTGGAGACCAAAAGTTACTACTGTGCAGGAAGCTAAGGACTTAAGCTTATTAAAGCTTGACGAACTACTTGAATCGTTGAAAATACATGAAGTTGAGCTCGATGCTGAAGACAAGCCCAAACGAGACAAGTCGATAGCATTAAAGGCTGGACAAAAGAATCATAAAACTCAAAGAAAGAGGAATCCATCAAAAGCGCTGAAGATTGAAGAATCCAAGAATGATGATTCCAGTGAGTCAGAACAGGAGTCCAGTGATGAAGATCATGAGCAATCTTTCATTTCAAAGAAGATCAAACGGATGTGGAAGAAAAAGTCCAAAGGAAGTCAATTCTTCAAGAAGAACGACAAAGATGATGGAAAAGTAAAAAAGACATCCATCATATGCTACGAGTGCAACAAACCAAGACATTACAAGTCCGACTGTCCAACTCTAAAGAAGAAACCAAAGAAGATTAGTGAAGGCAAGAAAAGCATGATGGTAACTTGGGAGGATCTAGATTCATCTGAATCAGATACAAGCTCCAAAACATCAGAGCATGCAAATATTTGCCTAGTAGCCGAGGAGGAAAGTGATGAGGAGGTAACTTCTAAATATGATGACTTGCATAATGCATATTCGGAACTACTAAAAGATTCTTATGCTATTCTAAAACAGTACAAACTGTTAAAGAAAAAGTATGTAGAAAACCTCAAACATACAGAAGAAATAGAGAGAGAAAATACCTGCTTGAAAAAGCAAGTAGAGGAAAGTAAGAAAAAGAAAGTTGTAGCTAGATCTGAAGAGATCAATCAGCTGAAGCTCAGGATTAAGAATCTGTCAGCTGATTTAGAAAGTTTTACTGAAAGTACCAAGAAAATGAACGAGATGTTAGGTAAATGTAGACATCTGAGTGATAAAACCGGATTAGGGTTTACAAGAAATAAGCCTTAACATGAAAGAAAGTTTTTCCCTCAGAAAAAGAAGTTTCAAGAATCATGTTTTCATCAATAACCTTATAAAATGCATCATTATCATTCTGTGCATTTTACTAACTCTAAAGGACCCAATAAAATTTGGGTACCAAAGAATAAAATAGTATCTCTTGTAGATATCCTTCCTTGGAAGAGGCATCAAGCACCATTGGTATTTGGACAGTGGATGCTCGCGACACATGACAGGAAGAAGGTCTATGTTCCTAGATCTTCATTATAAGAAGGGAGGATCGGTAACTTTCGAAGACAACCAGCAAGGTAAGATAACTGAAATCGGTAAAATAGGTAAAGATTCCTTTGCATGCCTTGATAATGTGCTTCTTGTTAATGGTTTGAAACACAACTTGATTAGTATCAGTCAATTATGTGATTCTGGTTTTGAAGTTACGTTCAATTAAAATCTTTGTGAAGTCAGAAACAAGGATGGGTCTATATTCTTTTATGCCAAGAAAAGAAATAATCTTTACAAAATTGACTTAGAAGATTTTCAAAATCAAAATATTTCATGTTTTTTATCAACTGAAGAAGAAAGACTAATCTGGCATAAAAAGCTAGGTCATGTCATTTTTAAACATATTTCAAAGTTATTAAAGCATGATTTGGTAAAAGGTTTACCAAAAATAAGTTTTGACAAGGATTTCTTTTATGAAAGTTGTCTTAAAGGAAAACAAGTCAAAACATCGTTTTCTTATAAAAATACTGTAACATCTTCTAGACCTCTAGAGTTGTTACATATGGATTTATTTGGTCTTACTAGGACAATAAGTCTTGGCGAAAAGAAATATGGACTTGTTATTGTTGATGACTTTACTAGATTTTGTTGGATATTGTTTTTGTCAAACAAAGATGAGTCTTTTAAGTGTTTTAGGACCCTCTCCAGAAAGTTACAGAATGAAAAAGGAATGTCGATAGCGAGTATCAGGAGTGATCATGGTGGAGATTTTAAGAATGAGAAGTTTAGAATATTCTATGAGGAGAATGGAATTTTCCACAATTTCTCTACTCCTACGACTCCGCAGCAAAATGGAGTTGTTGAAAGAAAGAACGGGACGATTCAAGAGATGGAAAGGACTATGCTCTGTGAGATGAATCTTCCTAAGTACTTCTGGGCAGAAGCAGTGAATACAACATGCTATATTCGGAATAGAATATTGTTGCAACCTCTATTGAAGAAAACTCCTTATGAGTTATGGAATGGAAGGAGACCGAATATATCTTACTTCCATCCATTTGGTTGCAAGTGCTCTATATTGAATACAAAGGAATTGTTGGATAAGTTCGATTCAAAGACCTATTCAAGTATCTTTCTAGGCTACTCTTTATCATCAAAGGCTTTTAGGGTTTACAATTTTACCTCTAAGACTGTTGAGGAGACCATCCATGTCAAGTTTGATGATAGTTTTCAACCAAGTAAGGAAGATGACATGGATAGTGAAATCCCTTCAGTGCTCGTAGGTGATACTAAAGAAGCTCCATCATCAAAAACTCATTTAGACAAGATTGAGGATATTCCAGAGACTCTTGATTTAAAAAGAGATTGGAGATATAAGAGTTCTCATCCAGAAGAGTTAATTATTAGAGAGACCTCAGAGGGAGTCCAAACAAGGTCCAAATTCAGAAGAGAAGCTAATGTAGCTTTTGTCTCTAAAATAGAGCCTAAGAAGATTGAGGAAGTTCTTCAAGATGAAGCGTGGATTTTAGCCATGAAAGAGGAGCTGAACCAATTTACTAGGAATAAAGTTTGGTCCTTAGTTCCTAAACCATCGAAGAAATCCATTATAGGAACTAAATGGGTTTTTAAGAATAGGTTAGACAAATTAGGGAGAGTAAGTCGGAATAAAGTCAGATTAGTAGCACAAGGTTATAATCAGCAAGAAGGAATAGACTATAATGAGACATATGCTCTAGTAGCAAGACTTGAAGCTATTAGGATACTGCTGGCATATGCAGTTTATCATGATATAAAGCTTTTTCAGATGGATGTGAAAAGCACCTTTCTGAATGGTTTTATAGACGAAGAGGTGTATGTTAAGCAACCTCCTGGTTTCGAGGATGTTAAATATCCAGATCATGTCTATAGACTTCATAAGGCTTTATATGGATTGAAGCAAGCTCCTAGAGCTTGGTATGATCGTCTAAGTACCTTTCTTATTGAGAGCTGTTTTAGTGGAGGTCAGGTAGATAAGACACTCTTTAGGAAGAACTATGAGAATGATTTTATTTTAGTGCAAATTTATGTTGATGATATCATTTTTGTTGGTACTTCAAAAAATTTATGTATGAGTTTTAAGAGTCCGATGAAAAATGAGTTTGAGATGAGTATGATGGGAGAGTTAAAGTTCTTTCTTGGGTTGCAAGTTAAGCAAACCGAAGGGAAGATCTTTATCCATCAACAGAAATATGTGAAAGAATTGTTCTGTAAATTTGATATGAATAAAGTGAAGCCTATGGAAACTCCGATGCATCCTTTGAACCTTTTGTCGAAAGACGAAGTTGGTAAAAAGGTGAATCAAACCCTGTATAGAAGGATGATCGGTTCTTTGCTTTTTCTTACAGCAAGAAGACATGACATATTGTTCAGTGTATGCTTGTGTGTAATGTTTCAGGCCGATCTTAGAGAGTCTCATTATATTGCTATTAAAAGAATTATGATATATCTCGCAGGTACTACTGATCTTTTCTTAATGTATGAGAAAGGTAAAGATTTCAGGTTGATCGGATACTGCGATGCGGACTATGCCGGAGATAGAATTGAAAGGAAGAGTACGAGTGGAGGCTGTCACTTTCTTGGCTCAAACCTAGTTTCCTGGTCAAGCAAGAGACAAAGCTCAATCGCCTTATCAACTGCTGAAGTCGAGTACATGTCTGCCGCAAGCTGTTGTTCACAAACATTGTGGATCAAATATCAACTAGAAGATTATTCAGTTCGAGAAGAGGAGATCCCAATCTTTTGCGACAACACCAGCACCATTGACTTCTCAAAGAATCCAATCCAGCATTCGAGAGTGAAGCATAGCAAAGTCAAACATCATTTCTTACGAGACTACATTCAGAAAAGGATCGTGAGTCTTCAATTTATTAAGACAAATTTTCAATGAGCGGACATCTTCACTAAACCACTAAGTGAAGAACGTTTCAAGGAAATCAGACGGAATCTCAATATGGTGATGTTATGTGACCAACCATCTAAGATGTCTCAAGTGAGTTAAAAGGTCGTCAAGGTTAACGGCATTAGTAACAGTGAGTTATAGCTGGTAACTTCTCACAGAAGGAACTCTTGGAGGGAAAGTGACATAGCCTTGAGAACCTCACCTATTCTAGAATACACCTGAAAAGACCTTTCAAGAATTCTCAACTCATAAACCTTTCAGCTCTCATCTCTCTCAAAATCTTTGTAATCAACCTTACCCTTTGAAGAACAACTCAGTTAACTCAGTTTCTACTCATCAAAGAATCAATAGAGTAAGCAATGATCTACGTGAGGCATATTGATTTTGATTCCTTGAAGAAAGACGACATGGATATCGAACCAAAGATAATAGAAGCAGGATGGAGGAAGTTCTTCCAGGTGCGGGAAAATGTATATCAAAATGAAGTATACGATTTCTGGAAGAATGTGCAGCTAGAAGACAATACTATCGTTTCTTCAGTAGATAGATTATCTATTGTTGTGACAAGGGAGTTGATTGAGAAGGTGACTTAATGTCCATCTGTCAGAGAGAAGCTTACAAGCAAAGCCAGATGGATGACGAAAGTTAGTATGAAGGAAGACGAAGTCAGTCGACAGTTGTATGGGGTTAATGACCCAATAGAGAGGAAGACCTCGAGTCTGGTGCCGAAGGCTAAGGTCTTACATGCTATTCTGCTCAACTGCGTCTTACTAAGAGCGGGTTCAAGGCATTTGGTGACAACTTTGGATGAGCAATGCCTATTTTACTTGCTGAATTGCCAACCCATAGACTTACCATTTCTGATTTTTCAGTATATGGTTAAGGGGATGAAGGATACTAACAGTTATCCTTACGGAATGTTGCTAATAAGGATATTGAGGGAGTTTCGAGTACTTCTTGACAGAGAAAACAGAATGAAGATATTAGTCAAAAGTTTTATCAACTCAGGTACTGTAGCGAAAATGGGCTTAAAGAATCTGGAGAAAGTAGAAGCAGATCTGAGATTAAAGCAAGAACTGACGGGGAGCGTATCTAGAAGAAATCTCCTATAAAAAGTTTTAGATCTCAATCCAGTACAAGAATGCCCATGATTGAAAGAAGAAAATCATCTAAAGAAGTTTTGAAGGAAAATAATCATCTAAAGGAGCTTTGAAGGAAAAGATGCTTTCTCAGAAAGAAAGTAGCCAAGTACGGATGACAGACGAAGGTGCTTTGAAGAGAAAAGGGGAGAAGCTTCTGAGTGAAATTCCAAAGAAGGCGATGAGATCACCCAGGATTCGAATCTTGAGACAACAAGAAGAAAAGAGGTATAGAGAACGAAGTTAAACAAAAGTCTCTGAGACAGGCGCACCGAAGGCTGCAAGGTCTCTAGTCTCTATTCTAAATGAAGATTCAGCCAAACAGGCTAAGGAGACTGAGAAGAAAAGAAAATTAGAGTCTGAGTAGTAGAAACCCCAACCTCAGAAAACTCCAAGACTGACTGAGGCAGTGAAGAAGACTAAGGAAGTTAGTCAGAAGAAGAGTGTTCCTACTGCTAAGGAAATTAGTCAGAAGAAGAATACTCCCATTGTTGTTCAAAAAGAGAAAACAACATAACTAAGTCTGGTAACTGTTATTCCTACTAAGGTTCAACAACAGGAATCAACAGAACTTAGTTTGGTATAGGTTCAACAAGAAGAATCAGAAGAACTCAGTCTAGTTCCATACAACTATTCTCAACTTTTGAGGACAGAAGAATTGGGAGTCAGATTGATTGAAGAAGTTCAACCTGTGATGAAAAGGAGTACTTCAATAGTCATTAAGGATACACCGAGGAGGTTAGTGAAGGTATACTTACAACCTATTCCGATAAATAGTTGTACATGGCATCTGTTGAATGAAGATGAAAGGAATTTTTATGAAGCCTTGAGGTATGCTTCCACAAAACCATACCCTACAAAGATGACCAGTCAATCGTACACTATTTACACGATCACAGAGCAAACAGTGATAAAGGTTGTACCAGACCTTCAACCAAGGAAACCCATGGATGATAATAAGGGGAAGAAGAAATTATACCCAGAAGGGGTGATAGATGATCTGTCAGCAGATCAAATTGAAGATGAAGTACGGAGAATAGAGGAAGCGTGCTCTGCAAAGAAGATGATTACAGGAGCTAGTTGTAGTGTAACAACTAAAGATGAACACTGTCCAGTGGGGGGAAAGCTTACTAAAGGGACGTTCATTGAATCCCTTGTGCAGACAATAGTGCGTATTAGGGAACTATCTAATACATCTTCGATTGAAGAACAAGCCCTACCCTTGCGTGGAAGACAAGTGTTAAGGCTACCAGCTCCTTATGACTTAGACCTTCCTAAGCCCAACCTATCGGTTCAAACTCCTACTTTTGAGATTTTTAAAAGAATATGTTCCATCTTCAGATGCATACATTACTACAATTGCTTTTGAAGAAGAACACACGAAGGATGATGACAGACCAACCTTCTCTTTTGACTTGCAAGTAGAAGTAATGCACCTACGTAGAGAAGTCAAGGAGTTGAAGGAGATGGTGAAAGAATTGTTGAAGCATCATTGGTCCTAATCATTTTTTATTAATAACAAATAGGGGGAGAATGGAATGCAGAAATAAAGAGAGTGAACGAAGGAGATGAACTTTTGAAAAAGAAAGAAAAAGATAGAGGGAGGAAGAGCAAGCAAAAAATGAAGATATGAAGACAGAGTGAAGATTTTTTTCATTTTTCTCATCTGTATAGCTTTTTATAGTTTTTCATCGTACTTCTATGATTATTTGTTATCATCCAAAAGGGGGAGATTGTTAAGTCAAAATGACTTTACATAAATGATTTTGATGAAGTACAAATAATTATTAAAAACAGACGGAAGCTAAGCTGAAAAGAAGATGAAAGAAAAAAAACAGATGGAAGATAAAAAACAGACGATAGAATGAAAAGCAAACAAAAGCAAAAAAAGATGGAAGCAAAAGCAGATGAAAGCTGAAAAACAGACGATAGAATGAAAAGCAGACAGAAGCCAAAAGCAGACGGAAACAAAAACAGATGATGAAAAGCATATGGAAGCAAAAGCAGACGATGAAAAGCAGACGAAAGAAGCAAAAGCAGACAGAAGCAAAAGTAGACGATGAAAAGCAAACGGAAGTGAGTCGCGTCTGTCTCAAAAATCAGTTTGAGTTAGTTACAGAACTCAATTGAATAACCGTTTCTTTCAAGAAACAAGATTAAAGAAGCGAGAAGCAAGAATTAAGAAACAGTTGCAACGAAGACTATAAATATGAGTCGAAGTCGAAGATTACAAAGTTAGATGCATACACGGCGTATAGAAATACGAACACAAAAAGCTGTCAATACTTGAGAGAAATTATTGTGCGAAACTTAGAGCTATTTTACTGTAACAATGCTCAAAGAAAAACCTTTCTGTAAAAAAGTAATACAGATAGCCTGCAGAGGCTAAGTGTGAAAGAATACTGACTGTAAAGAGACCTGAAGAGGCTCCGAGAAAAAGAATACTTGTAAAGTTATTGAGAGATAGTGAAATATCAGAAAGATATCTGAGGACTGGACGTAGTCCACAGTTTGGGGTGAACCAGTATAAAAATTGTTGTGCCTACAACTCTCTATCCTTATCTCTCTTATCTTTCAAAGTTTCGATCTTACTCATTTTTAAACAAGTTTTTGAAAAAAAAATTATAACTTTGACTTACAGTAGTTCTTGTGAAAAGAACAAGTGGCTTTTAACAAAACGTTTTTGAAAGGATTTTCAAAATGGGGAAATACACAATTCAACCCCCGTTCTTGTGCATTTATACATCGTATAATAAGCCTTGTATTAACGTGTGATCCACTTCAGTTATTGAATCGTCCAAGGAACTTGTCTATAATTTCTCTCTATTTCATGCTAATAGTTTCATATTGATGCACTAAAAGACTTTTCTTATGCTCTGTACCTCATTTGTTCCTTCAAAAGTAACTTGAAGCTTGTCCCACATTTCCTTTGTTGTAGAACAGTAAGATATCTTTTCGTATTCTTCTAAAGAGAGCACACAAATTATATGATGTGTTGCTTTAGTATTTAGCTATGCATTTCTTCTATCAATATCAGTCCATAATTCAACGTCATCAAAAGCAAGAGTTGTATCTCTATTTTGATAACTTTCGAGACTTCAATGTCCATAAATTGGAGATAAATTGTCATCCTTTCCTTTTAATATGAATAGTTGTTTTCTTTAAAATAAGGACCCTTTGTAACATATTGTCCTTCAAGAATTCTCAAGTTGTTTGCCATGATTTATAATGTGTTGTAAAACATAATAAATATGAAACCAAGGCTTTGATATCAAATGATAAAGCAAACACACACAGGGGAGGTGAATTATGTGTGTTTTAAATTTTTTTTGCTAGTTTTTATTAATTCGTATCAAAATAATGGCTTATTAAAATTTAAAAACAAAAGGTGCCTGTTAAAGTTTAAAACGAAAGGAGCCTCATGTAATTTGAAAACAATAGTGACTAAAATGCGACAATTTAAAAGTTAAGGAAAGAGAAAGAAAGACATATCTAATTTATACTAGTTTAGCTTATAATGAAGCCTACGTCCAATCCCCAAGTTTTCAACTTAACTGTTTCACTAATAAATCTCTAAGTAGTAATTTGATGAGCCTCTCTAAGCTTATAAGTACAAATTTTTCCAGTTTCTTCAACTTTCTACACTAGTAGTATTTATCAAGCCTCTACAAACTCTTGACTAATGAAAGTAGGAGTAATTGTTGACCACTGTCAAAGCTTTGCAGTTAATTGGGAATGTTTGGAGCAAGGCGTAACATTCCTTTGGTTTCATCATTCAATTGTGAAATATGTTATTGATCTAAACTGGGATAAACAAATTGAACTTTTAAACAACCTTTCCAACCTACAGCATCACTTAGAAGGGTCTAAATTATTTTGGCCCTAGATTTGATTGACTTTAATGTTGGAGTTATGTAAATATAGTGTCTTGAAAAGCAAGTGTATTTACATGTACCTTAATCTTCTTTAGTTACAGTTTTGAAATGGAAATATTTATTATTAATAAAATAAAAGATTTTGGTTTTAATGAGCATTACATATCTAGTTAAAAAGTACCGAGATTCTTGTGTAAGTAATATGCATATACATAGAGATGTATAGGAAACATGCATATTGTAAGAATCTAAATTAATGGATTCACAGTTGAATAATCAAGTTGGTCATTTGATTATAGTTTAGACCGTAGTGTTACGATTTTTCTCCATGTAAGTAAAGGAGTTTACTACAAGGGTATAATGAGTTTCATATCATGATAGTAGTTGACTATCGATAATGGCACTATTAAATGAATCTGGAATCAAGTATATTTTTAAGAATAAAGTGGGCCATTACTTTAATCTTAAAACATACAACTTGAGCATTCGCTTATTATAGACCACAATCTTGATAAGTGGTGAACTCGTATGTATTTCATTATAATTCTTGATATGATCGGAATGAATTTTTATAGAGTATTAATCCAGTGTCTGCATATTGGAATTATTAATTGAAACAAGTATCAGTGAACATTCATTCAAATAAAGAGTTTATAGTGATATCGTCATTTCTAGATATTTTAAGGAGATTTGGTGATTAAACTAGCGTTAGTAGTTTGATAGACTAGCTACCCATCAAGTCTTAACATCAAGATGAGATCTTGTGTATTAATCACCATAAAAAGTAAAACAACAGATCTAGAAGGAAAAACCAACATTAGGGCAAAATGGTAATTTTACTCTTTATTGTGCGGATGGCTATAATAAGGTTCTAAATAGGTTTACAATTGGACATAAAATATGTGTTCTCATAATATTTAATAATTCAAGAGTTCAACTAATTTTCTTTAGTGGAATGACATTTAGTTAATAAGCTAAAATTAATTCTAATGAGATTAAATTAATTCTAGGCTTATTGGAGCTTGAATTATCAAGGTCCAATAAAATTCCATACTTGGCTTCAAGGAAGGTTATCAACCTAAGTAAGAAATATAAAAGGAGGTTTTAGAAGCCCATAATTGAATGTTGGGCTTGCACTAATTAATGGTTAATTAGAAGCCCAAATGTTCATTTAGAAATGGGCTAGACTTTTGTTTAATTTGATTAATTGGATTAATTAAATTAAAAAAAATCTTAAAGAAAGGAAGGTGCATTTTTGGTTTTATTAGGGTTGAATGTGCAGCTGCACATTTAACATTCAAATGCTAAATAAAGATGGTCTTTATTATGGTTTATCATCATTAAATGGAGTTATGAACTTACCATTAAATGGTTTAATGGTTATCTTTTAATGTTAGCATATAACCTATTAGCATTCATTAGATTAAAGAAGGAAGATGTGCAATGGATGGACCATCTTCCTTCTTTCATCTTACAAAACCGAAATTGGTAGGTCATATTTAGGTTAATAGTCTTTTCATATAGCCATCTTAAAGATAAATGAGAAGAGCCTCATTTATTGGCTACTTTATGATTGATTAAATAAAGAAGTGATGCATTGGATGTTATTCTCTTCTTCTTTTCCATGCATAACCGAAATTGGGTGTGTAAGAATGTGTTCTTGCATGGTTTAACTCTCTCTGTCTCCTTTCATGCATTAGTGAGTCAAAATTTGCATGAGAAGAGTCTCATTTTTGGCTCATTTCTTCTAAGAAAAATCTCCTCCAAACATTTCTTCTCCTTTCCCACCAAAGGATCGTGTTAACCAAGTTATCCTAGAAGAACAAGAGGTAAATCAAATTAGTTGAGGATACACCAACAAGGAGAGAATAGATTGACAAAGGAAAGGATTCAAAAGCAATGGCTTTGGATACTATAAGAAGGATAGGATAGTGCAGCAAGACTCTTCATCTTGTTTATGTTTATTATTATCCTTATACCATATCATGTATAGATTGGCA
Organism: Erythroxylum novogranatense; assembly: GCA_029891385.1. NCBI lineage: Eukaryota > Viridiplantae > Streptophyta > Magnoliopsida > Malpighiales > Erythroxylaceae > Erythroxylum > Erythroxylum novogranatense. Next base: position 31,956,312 of record CM057233.1, on the reverse strand, counting down.
TGATGATTTGGATATATTGCTTCCACTGCAAATAAGATTTCTAAAAAGTTTTGAAATCTACCAGTTCTCCAAATATGGTATGTTTTCTTTTTCCGATCCAACATTTAAATTTAATAGAAGTCTTTCTGTAGGACTACAATATCAACCATACCCAATCTCTAACATTAAAGGTTCTATTAGACCTATGCTTGTTAGCTTGTATCTTCATCCTTTGTAGTGCTCTTTATAAATGATATTTTAGAGTATGTATCATATTTTATCTCTGTATCATGTTTTATCTCCTTTGAAAGGATCTATCAACTACTTTCACATTACTTTTTCTAGAGATATAGCATAGGTGCAATGGTGGTGGTTGGTTGTACATAACCTTATAAGGATTTATCAGGGAGGCAAAGTGAAAGGTAGTATTTGACTACCATTCAGCTAGAGGAAGCAATTTACACTATTCTTGTGGAGTTTCTCCATACATGCACCTTAACATGTTTCTAAACATCCATTTAGCACTTTCGTTTGTGGTCGAGTATTGTAACACTACCAAAATAACTAGACTAAAATATAGTTAGCGGTAAGTCTAGGTCGATTCCATAAAGATTAATTGCAATTTCTTTCCTAAATCATCTATATAAGCAAAACAAGGGATTTTTGGTTTGAAGCAAACTAAAAGGCAAAGTGATATTAAATCTATAAAAACAAATCAAATTAAATAGAAACAAAGTGGTAAAGTTAATGAATGAGTTGAAATCTAGCTCTTTGGATCTTTGGTTTTATCTTAGCCTAAACACAATTTTGCAGATGTCATTGAACTATTGTCTTTACACCTCTCTTAAGACTATTAATCATGAACTAACAATAAGCTATATTAATTTCAGTTTTTCCTTAGATCATAGTTAATTAAGAAGAGCTCATTAATTAACCATAACTATTAGGAAACCTAAACAAATGTCTCTAAGTTTATCTGAATAGCTAGATTATAAGTGCGAAAAATAGATCAATCTAAGTAACAATCACACAAGCTTGGATTGTTTAACTTATGCTATGTTATCTCTAATGATTTAATACCGTTAGTTGCCACATACAACCTTTAAAACGACTATTATGTATCACATTCAAGTTTTAGCTATGGGTTTTCATGAAAAATGATTCAATAGAGCAGTAAAACCATTCTTATACAACACCCAATCAATCCATACAAGATAAATAAACAATTCAAAAAGAGGTTAAAGAAAACGATACACAACAACAATCTACTTAATGTGCCTCTTAGCCTTGATTGCATCTCCGAACTGGTGTTAGGAAAGTTAGTTGTCCATCTCCATCTTCAAGCTCTCACAATTGACCATCCTTTCCATAGCCATTGTGGCGGTGTGAAGATTGAAAAAACAACTGGAGAGAAAATAGAAAAGGGTGTTGTCGACTAGGTCTCTCTCGCATGGCCATTTACTGTCACTTTGTTTTCCTTATATAGTAACATTTAGGTTTAAAACCGAGTGGCACCTAGCTAGGACACCATGTCATTCTCCAGTGAATTCTCATATGTGAGAATTCAAGACCGTACAAGGTCATTGCATGACTTTGCATACCTCTCATGATCATGCTTTACCATGAACAACTATGTATGGCCTTCTCACGGCCTTGTATAGCACTGTCACAGCTGCGAGAGATGATGCATAGGTGTGAGAGACTTCTCACGCCCATCCAATCCAATGTTTGTCCTTGAGACTCTTCTTTCCTTGTTCTTATTTTGACATTCTCTCTTGTCTCTTCTTCTTTCAACCGTCTTCTTCTTCATGCCCTATGAATCAATAGAATATGGAAATTGAGAAGATGGCTTCAATGACATGCTTTCAAGTCACTTTAGCTTCTTTACTTCCGAAAAGTACCTAAGATCAAATATGAGCTAAAGTGAGTGTCCTAAGCATTTCTAAGACATTAATCACTAAGTGTAGTTTATCAAATAAATCAACATTTAAACACATATCAAGTTCCCCCATACTTAGCTCTTATCCATCTTCGGGAAAATTGTCAAAATCAAAATCACAAATCAAAACTTTTACTCATTTTCCATATTTCCTATGAGTAGATAACCATAAGTAAAGATGAATGACTTTTAAAACCTATAGCAATAACTTAATATTCAAAGCTTCTACTCATGATCAATCAACATTCATCACCCTTACAAATTGAGTAATCTAGAGTACACTTGGACAAAAGGTGTTTAAACAAGATATTGCCATAGGTACAGTCTAACACCATTCATAATCACAATAATCCACAATGTATGTATGCATGACGATAGATTTAACAAAACTTAAAAAATTAAAACATTATATGAAGAATATTTTTCTTATCTTTAACAAACTTAGTGACGGTGGGCCATCTTATCCATTAAAGGAAAAATTGGGACCCTCCCACTTGAAAAAACTATCAAGCATCTAATGCCCAACTTTTTAAGAAGAGTCATAATTTGATCCATACTTTTACCAATAGAGCTACGGTGGGCAGTTTATTGATAAAATATGTTGAGTGTTTAACCATTTGATCCGTTCACTAAAGATACATGCAAACTATACCTTGGTGGGAGGTCATATTTCCTACCAATAAGTGAACTTATCCTTAAGAAGACCCAAACCACGCAAAATCTAGGATTCATGCCCTTCCGATGGGGATTAATATTTCACCACATGCAAATGGGCCATCATTTGGAGACCATGGACTCTCATATGAGCATCCTCTCCCACTCAATCTTTTTGGGCTTTAAGTTTTAAATACCATCTTGTCTAGATACAATTTATTATCCATCCTATATTGTTTCATTAGATATCTTATACATAATGAGTGCATAGAAAGGCCTAGGGTTGGCAATTTTCTAAATGACATGCAATCCCATAATATCGTATATATTTGCATTCATTTCTCCATTCATCACATGAACTAATTAAGCCACTTTTGATTGTCCATCCTAGAAACATAAAAATATTTTCAAGCCTTTTAGGCCCAAAATATTATTCTTGGACTTAGATCTTCCACTTTAAACTCTTTGCTCACTTGATTCGGACCATTCGGTAAAAAAAATAGAATGGCATTTATAAAAATCGAATTTTGTCACTTTGAAAATAAAAATTCTAACACTAGATTTTCATAAAATCGAATCTTTGTCATGACAAAAAATTCCAGCACTTGTTTTCATTAAAACTGAAACTCATTTCATTAAAACAAAAAACCAGCACTTGGTATTTTATCAAAACTGAAACTTGACTCCTTGAAACAAAAATCCAGGACTTGTTTTAACATAAAAAACTGAAACTAGATTTATTGAAACAAATTTCCAACATCTTTGTTTTCACAAAACCGAAACTATGCCAATACACAAAAAGATACAACGAAACCTTTACGTCTCCGTTTCTTCAATCCATGGCTGCTTCATCTTCATCATTACATCAATTTTTACATTAAAAAATCAAAGAAAATAGCAAAATGAAGCCAAGGAGGAAACACGGTGATGATAGACCACCATCCTTGTTACAACCAAATGAAGAAATCTTATATGGTAAATTTAACTTCTATGGACAACCAAAAGAGCAACACATACACCATATATATTTCTATCATATAAAAATATGCAGCATACACAAATCATTGCCAACTCGTGCATCATACATATAGGAACTGAAATCATGCATAAGAAAACTAACTCTGATACCAATTGTTGGATCGAGAAAAGAAAGCATGCCATATTTGGAGAACCAGTAGATTTCAAAACTTTTTAGAAATCTTATTTGTAGCAGAAGCAATATATCCAAATCATCATGGCAATCCATACATGATATGACATAAGGATAATCATAAACATAAACAAGATGAAGATTATTACCGACTCTTTTGCTACAGCTTTCATTCCTTGCTGCGCTATCCTCTCCTTCTTTTTGTATCCAAAGCCTTTACTTTTGAATCCTTTCCTTTGTCAATCTATCCTCTCCTTATTGTTGTATCCTCAACCAATTTGATTTACCACTTGTTCTTCTAGGACAACTTGGTTAACAAAATCCTTTGGTGGGAAAGGGGAAGAAATGTTTAGAGGAGATTTTTCTTAGAATAAATGAGCCAAAAATGAGACTCTTCTCATGCAAATTTCAGCTCACTTATACATGAAAGGGGAGAGAGAGTCAAACCATGCAAGAACACCTTCTCACACAATCAATCTTGGTTATGAATGGAAAGGAAGAAGAGAATAGCATCCAATGCATCACTTCTTTCTTTAATCAATCATAAAGTAGCCAATAAATGAGACTCTTCTCATTTATCTTTAAGATGGCTATATGAAAAGACTATTAACCTAAATATGACCTACCAATTTTGATTTTTTAAGATGAAATACGGAAGATGGTCCATCTAATGCACATCTTTCTTCTTTAATCCAATGAATGCTAATAGGTTATATGGTAACATTAAAAGATAACCGTTAAACCATTTAATGGTAAGTTCATAATTCCATTTAATGATGATAAGCCATAATAAAGACCGTCTTTATTTAGCATTTGAATGTTAAATTTTCAGTTACACATTCAAACCTAATAAAACCAAAAATCCACCTTCCTTTCTTTAAGAATTTTTTTTGTAATTTAATTAATCCGATTAATCAAATTAAACTAAAGTTTAGCCCATTTCTAAATGAACATTTGGGCTTCTAATTAACCATTAATTAGTGCAAGCCCAACATTCAATTATAGGCTTTTAAAACCTCCATTTATATTTCTTACTTAGCTTGATAACCTTCCTAGAAGCCAAGAGGGGAATCTTATTAGACTTTGATAATTCAATCTCCAATAAGCCTAGAATTAATTTAATCTAATTAGAATTAATTTTAGCTTATTAACTAAACGTCATTCCACTAAAGACAATTAGTTGAACTATTTTATTATTAAATATTATGAGAACACATATTTTATGTCTAATTGCAAACCCTATTTTGAACCTTATTATAGCCATCTACACAACAAAAGGGTAAAATTACCGTTTTGCCCTTATGTTGGTTTTTCCATCTAGATCTCCCGTTTTACTTTATATGGTGATTAACATACAAGATCTCATCTTGGTGTTAAGACTTGATGGGTAGCTAGTCCATCAAATTATTGGCACTAGTTTAATCACCAAATTTTCTTAACTAGAAGTGATGATATCACTGTAAACTCTTTATTTGAGTGAATGTTCCCTGATACATATTTCAATTAATAATTCCAACATGCAGACACTAGATTAATACTTTGTAAAAATCCATTATGATCATATCAAGATTTATAATGAAAGACATATGAGCTCACCACTCTTCAAGATTGTGGTCCATAATAAGCGATTGCTCAAGTTGTATGTTTTAAGATTAAAGTAATGACCCACTTTGTTCTTAAAAACATATTTGATTCCAGATTCATTTAATAATGCCATTATCGATAGTGAACTACTATCATGATATGAAACTCATCATTCCCTTGTAGTAAATTTTTTTACTTACATGGAGATAAATCGCAACACTACAGTCTAGACCATAATCAAGCGACCTACTTGATTATTCAACTGTGAATTAATTAATTTAGATTATAATAATATGCATGTTTTCCATACATCTCTATGTATATGTATATTACTTGCAAAAGAATCTTGGTACCTTTTGACTAAATATATAATGCTCACATAAATAAAACCAAACTCTTTTCTTTTATTAATAATAAATATTTTCATTACAAAACTGTAACTGAAGAAGATTAAGGTACAAGTAAATACACTTGCTTTTCAGGGCACTATATTTACGTAACTCCAACAAAAAATATGTCATCTGCCTGTTGAGTTCAAACATAAGGAATATTGGCTTATTAAACTCATGAATTTTGATCTTCAAAGTGAAAGTGAAAAGAGGAACTTCCAACTGAGTGAACTGGATGAATGGTAGTTAATGGCTTATAAAAATTCTAAGATCTATAAGGAAAGAGACAAAAGTTATCATGATCTAATGATTAAGCAGTCATAAGAATTTAAGGAGGGAGATCAAGTACTTTTGTATAATTCTAGCCTAAGATTATTTCCTGGTAAGCTTAAATCAAGATGAAATGGACCATTGATTGTAGAAAAAGTGCTTTTGTATGATGTAATTAAGGTGAGTCATCCACAAAAAGGTACTATTAAGGTTAATGGCCATCAGGTGAAGTTATAACATAAGAACAAAAATATCAATTTAACTAAACCATCTTGAGCATAAAAGCTACATCGAGCTAAAAAAGTTAACCAAGTGCTATTTGAAAGCCAAACCAAAAATTAGGATCTATTTTCATTATGTTATATATTATTTCTCAATTTCAATTGTGCTATTTTTTATTTCTTTTGTTATTTTTATCCTTTTTCTTTTTCTTATATTTTGCAAGGTTGTAGTCAATAATTGGATGGATTAGAAATCAGAAAATTGTCATAATTAGGAAAGTACCACTATACCTTCTCACTCATCATATATACTTATATTGTGTACATTAGAATAAGCTTAAAGAATTCATTAACAATTTATTACCCCATTCCTCACACTTAAATTGTATATTGGGGAAATTGTTAACAAATTTTTACGCCTATTATAATCCTAATTATAATATTTTATGAACTCGATACCTTAATCTGAATTGAATTTTGTTCATCAATACAATATTTATCATTGAATATTGAGTTTAATTAGTATGAAAAGGATGATAGTTAGAATAAAATTGCTTTTGTAAGTCATATTTTAGTATTCATTGAGATGATCAAATTGAATGAAATTGCATATTATTTACACATATTAACCTTTATTTTCATGAGCTTTTGAGCTAGGAGAGAATTTCAAATTTTGAAACTCTTTTATTCTTTCATTTGTGATATTATGTATAGTAGAAAGATTTTAGAACTCGCTTTTATTATGCATATTGAGACCATATTTTTAAATTATAAGCATTGTTATGATAAAAGCACTTAGATTCAACTTCTTTTAGCCTATTTCTTTGATATTTACCATACCCATAATTTTATCCTTTAGGAATTACTAAGTTGAGCCTTATCCTTTTTCATTATTATTAATCCACATTACTAACCTTTATCCTATTTTTCCTGAAGACATTTTTATTATTTTAAACTTTGAAACTTGTTTATATTATTCAATTGTTGGAGACTTGAAATTCTTGAAGGGTCCAATATTCTTTAATTGTGGTATTGAATGTTTAAAAAAGCATTAAAAAATTATGAATAAGTGTATGGTATGAATAGAGTTGTACTAAAAAGACCTCCATGTTTTGTAAGTTAGTCTTGTCATTTTCTTTTGGTAAATTTCCTTCATATTAACCTTTTTGATATCCCATCCATACCATATCTAGGCCATATTACAACCTTATGAAGACCTTTTGATTTTTTTCTAGTTATACATGAGTGGTGGAGATGTGATAATATTACAAGCCTATGGTAAGAGTTCTATAATGCATTGATTAAGAGTTTTGATCATTTTTACCCTAAAAACTTGAGTGCATTGAGTGAAATCTTGGTAAGGGTGTAAAGGTGTATGCTTTTTATTTCATATTTGATTATTATTAATATGGACTTAGAAAGTTAATTTTAGGATAACTTGACTCTAATTGTTAATTTGATTCAATAGGATATGATGATTTATAGTATGATTGGATAGATCAAGATTAATGAAAGATTGATGTTGTAAAATCTATAATTATAATTATGGTTTGCTTGAGGACAAGAAAAAGCTTAAGTGAGGGGATGCTTAATAGATGCATATTTGACCATATTTATACCCCCATATTTGATGTATTTTTATTTAATATTTTATGCTTTTATAATATACTACTTAATTTGCTCCAAGTATGTTTATAGGTTATAATTGCTTCCATGAACTTAAAGGAGAATAATTTGGATGAAAACATGACATAAAATGAATATTTGAAGCATAGAAGGGATATACAACTATGTATCTAAGCGTGTTAAACACTAAGGCCGTGCAAAATCTCAATTTTTGGGTATTCTAGAATATACATGGTCTAGTACACGGTTGTGTATCAGACCATTCATCACCTATAACCCTAAAATTTACTATAAAAGGATGTGTTCGAAGGAAATTGAAGAGAGTAGGCATTAATAGATGATTATGGAGGCTGAGATCATTTAGAAGGGGCAAATTTGAGTTAAAAAAGTGAAAAACAAGAAGAAATCGTCAAATGATCCTTCAAAATACAATATCAATTTTACCTTGCAAGAATATTTGATAAAAAGACAATTAAGGGGCTTAGAATTATGAACATGTTGTTCGCAATTCTTTTTTCTTTCTATTTATGTTTTATTTAATGTTTTATCATATGTAACTAAACTCTTTTGTGTCTAGGTTAGATGAACCTTAGTTTTGTGCAATAACCTGTTTTGATTATTTTGTTAATGCAATTATTTGGATTGATATATTGTGATTCAATTACATGTTTAATATATGTTCTATTCGATCCAGAATATTAGTGCATAATCTGATTTCATAAAATAGAGATTGGGAAATACTATGTGTGAATAGATCTACCATAATTGGAAGGAGTTGATTACAACCCTAGAGATACGATGACATAAATCCTCTGGATTATAGTCAAACCTAATAACAGGATTCACAACTCGGTAAAGAAATCTTATAAACTTTAACTTGAGTAATTCAGTTGATAACTTTAGGATTAGTTGTTATTAGACTCAAGGGTGAGATATTAGGATACCATAAGAATCTCCATGGTCCAATGAATCAATAAGACAATTGCATAATAAAAGATCAATAAATTAAGGGTATTTAAAGGGATTCGAAACCTAAAACCTAATTCTCGATATCGATAATTTGTTAAGTGATTTCTTAATTCTCTATTTAACCTTGCTGCCTATTTTATTTTATTTACTTAAGTTTTAGTTTCTTTAATTAAAAATCACAATTCGTAAGCTAGATAATAGGATAACGGTAACTACAAGTATTCATCAAATTTGTGGGATTGACTTTTACTTGTCAGTACTAGCTATTATTATGATGTGCACTTGTAGCTATTTCAATATTAACATTTGGAAAAAGTTCAATCATCTATCAATGTTACTGGTTGGATAGCTAATGCAAATGCCAATGGTGGAGGAAAGGTTGATGCTCCCTCTAAACTTGTAATTAAGTCCATTGATCGATGTCTCCTTAGTTACTTGTAGTGGTCCAACTACGATGGCAAAGTACTATTTTGAGCTATTTGTATTGAAATCAACCATCTGCACTTGTAATATCTCTATAATGATGTGTAGCACCCCACTCCTGCAAGACCCGAACCTGACATTGATGGGTGATATAAGAGTTTGTGCCCTGCGAGGGTGGCGTGCTAGAACACTCAATCAAACAAAACTTGGTATAATTGTTTTTGAACCACAAACAAAATATTGGAAAATCGATACTCAATGTGGGCCTACATTCATTCATAAACATTTTCAATTAACACAAAACTATCAACAAAATTTTTAGTAGCCATTTGGGCCCTTTCACAAATATAAAACACTTTAATCATTTTGGAATACAAATTTATACAAAAAGTTGGAGAAAATACAATTCAATACAAAAATAAAGAAATGCAATGCAGACACGAACTGATCCCGACCTCTATCCTTCACTTGAATGCTATGGAGGTACTACCGTTGGCCTAATGGGGTATTCTTCTGATCTTGAAAAATATTTGCAAATTTTAGATGAGTTTTGTGAACTCAATGAGTGACCATCATCGATGGCTCACCCAGTCACAAAACACATAATTCACAATATTTCATATCCAATACAATTAAATCATTCATATTATGCATATGCAGTGCATATCAGACCCACTTTCTATTTGTTACTTTATTGTGACTGAGTGCCTATCTGTCCCATATAGGGCTCATTGATAACTGTCCCATATAGGGCTCATTAATAACTGTCTCATATAGGTTTCATTAAACGTTGAGCCTAAGGCTCTGAATCACTGTTGAGCTCGAGGCTCTTTTTTACGTTGAGCTTTGAGCTCTGATCGATGGCTACTTTGGTCACAACAACCATTATATTTTATGCATTCGTGACATGGAATGCATCACTTACATTTGCAAATTTGCAGTCACTCACATTCACTTATCATCGGACTATAGTCCGGCATTCAACATTAAGTTGAGAAAACACTTTCACTTATATGCATGATCCCATTTTCCTTTGGAACTAAGTCCGACATTTAACAACTAAGTCATGTATCACATATTTCATCCAATTTACATACAAGGAACACTTCAATATTTCATTCATGAATCACATTCATCGAACCTTCTGTCCGGAAACCATCACAATCATTTACATTCATAACATCATTCAGTAGTCAACTAATACAAAATTCAAACACAATAAATAATGAAGTGAGACCATCTCGGTCTACTCACAGTACGCTCCAGATTAGCGCTAGCTTCAAGATCTGGAAACATTTGAATGCAGACATTTATCCTGCATATCAATATGCCAAACACACGTTACACACATATTAATAATTGCAAAATTATAAGCATTCCCTTATGCACAACTGTGTGTATAAAATATGTACCATGCATGCTTATGACAATCCCGGGTGTCTTTTCCTTATTCTCATCACATTATCAGTCTTATGTCCAAAACTCATCTAAGTATGATTCATACTTAGGTTTATGCCTCACTAAGACTATCGAAATCACAATTCATTTCTCATTTGGAATCCTATAGATTCCGACAAAATCAAAACACTGAAGTATGTTCAACGAAATAACCCTAGTTTATCAAATTTAATAGCACACTCACTGTACCCGTTCCATGTTTTTCACTCAATCTTTCTCAATTCATTTCAGATAGCTATGATTTTTGGTGGAGATGTAGGGTGATGTGTTACAAATCCCATGGTTTAAGAATCAATTCATTTGGGTGTCTAGAGAAGAAATTATGGCCAGGCGAAAAAAGGACAGAAGAAGCAAAACTCAGAAGAAGCAAAAAACAGAAGAAGTAAAACCCAGAAGGAGCAAAATGGAGAAGAAGACACGTAAACAAAACACAGAAGAAGACGCGTCAGCAAAACATAGAAGAAGACGCGTCACAAGAAACACGTAAGAAGACGATCAAGAAAACACGTAAGAAGACGCGTCGTGAGAACACGTAAGAAGACGATCAAGAAATACAAAAGGAACAAAACATAGAAGGAACAAAACTCAGAAGAAGCGAAACTTAGAAGGAACAAAACACAGAAAGAACAAAACTCAGAAGAACCGAAACTCAGAAGGAACAAAACACAGAAGGAACAAAACTCAGAAGAAGCGAAACTCAGAAAGAACAAAACACAGAAGGAACAAAACTCAGAAGAAGCGAAACTCAGAAGGAACAAAACACAGAAGGAACAAAACTCAGAAAAAGCGAAACTCAAAAGAAGCAAAACACAGAAGAAGAGGACGTCATCATAGAAGAAGCAAAAGACAAAAGAATAACTTCACTTTTGAACATCTTCCCTTACAAGGACCCTGACTTTCAGCTCAGATGTCCAAAATTTTCATACTATATACTATTGGAAAGATAAAAGGAAGACCTATAACTTTCATGAAGGCCATTTTGATGAATCTATCTAGATTGGTACAAAAGTTTCACAGAAGTTTCATATCGATTTATTGCTATTTCAACTCCAACATCTCTTTTACATCACCTAATCACTAATAATCTTTCAAAAACTAATTTAACACTATAACCAAATTTGTTTCCTCCCAACCACACAGTATTTATGAATATACACTTAAATGCCATTTCCATGCAGATGATAGTAACTCATCAACTTTCTTTCATAAATCCCCAACTCTAAAGGATTATTCACTACTTACTTGTTGAAAACTCCAAAATCTTCAAGCCCTAAACTCCATGCAATTTACGTATTTCACTAAGTACCATGACTAGCTTCTGGTTTTTTTAGGGTAGAAGACAAAAATAGCAAAGTGGGTTTAGTGTAGGAAAGGAAAAATAGAGAAATCTCTTAAGAGAGGTTTGATGGAAAACTCTGTGTATGGAAAGAAAATTTGAAGAAGATGACAATGAAGAATGAACTTAGACATATAACTTAACTTTTCAACTCTCAGAAAATAGTAACCTACTTCTAGCAAAGTACCAAGCCTAAGTGAAACTTGTCACTTTCCTCATATCTAAGCTCCAACTTAGTTTCTTATGAAACTAACTCCCTTAAACTCTCATCTTTACAATTCAACTATCTCCCAATCTCAATTTGATGTCTTTTTCTTATTTTCTAAAATTTATGCCTAAATTCACCAAAATTCACACATACATTATTCTTCCTAACCAATAGAATTTCCAATGTAAATAATTTCAAATTTTTCAAAACACTTAAAAATCACCACTCAATCAAATTATACCCGAAATTATTTATGAATGCATGTACAATTATTTTCATGTGCCATAACTTCATTATTCATATGTATGTGTAGGACATAATATGCATGAACATGGAAATGCATTCTTATTTCTTCCGTAATCTCTCACATTTACAATTTTAGCTTTAACATGGGTAACGGGATGTTACAATTCTCCCCTCCTTAAAAGAAATTTCATCCTCAAAATTAATTTCTGATGGATCAATAAGGTAGGGGTAATCCTTCCTCATATGCTCCTCTGTTTCCTATGTAACCTCATTACTCGAATACTTTCACCCAATTGACCATAGTCGATAGACTCCCTTGGTCTTTCAATCACTTATTCAAATATCACACTATATCAGCTATTTCCTTAATGAGTTTCAGATTACTCAAAAATTCACTTCCAGTTTTAATAACACTTATACTGGATCATAACGATATTTCCTAAACATATCCATGTAACACTGTGTGAATCCGAAACATCTTTTTCAGATCATATGATTTCTTCTCAGCATATTCACAAATCACATATTATGAATCTAAGACATCTTTTTTTCAGTAACACCAACTCATAATAATTTTCTTACAGATCAATTCATGTCGGGCTTAGTTTATCCTTTTTCCTTAATTGAGCACACCTTACTAAGGTGATTGTCTTAGAAATAATTCATCTTTCCTTTAATAATTCACATCCCTTCAATGTTAACACACTCCATTCTTATGTCTATCTCACGATATTCCATAACTTCGATGTTGATCCATTTAACTTATTCATCTCTCATAAGTCACTTAACTCTTATTACAGATTCATTTCACTCACTAACAGTGTCTCAAATCAATTCTAGCCTTTAACCATTTTTAGGTCCTCTTCATTTCAATGTAAGGTCGAACAACCCTTTTAGTTGTATAACACCTCATACAGTATCCTAACGATATTACTATGATAGTGATTGATATGCTTAAATTCAATTAAAACCATACATTAACCTCATGATCCTATAAAACCCAAGAATATAAGTTTTTAAGCATATCCCCAACAGTTAACACTGTTGGCAATTCAAACACTCAGTCACTTGTCTCTACATCCTTAGTAGTTAAAATACTATATCTACATATTCCTACTAGGATGTCTAGCTTAGGCTATTACTTGTGCTCTCTTTAGTAATCTCTTTGTTCAATTATCTTTATCGGTACACATCCTTTTTGATTCAGTCAATAAATAACACTTTCCAATTTAAACTCAATTTTGGATTCATTTTTGATTGCTCAATAAGATCCACAATTTTTGAATTCTTAATTTAGCTTTTTCTAATCTTTTCATGTGAAACCGATCTTAAATTTCAATGAGGCTATTGCTGTTCTGCTTATTATCGGATAGATAGTATAATGATCTTTTGAAATCTTCATTAGATATGGTTCTGACTTTTCATCTCGCAGAATACCATATAATCTTCATTCTTCATGATTAAGAAGATGTATCGTTTGATCATTTACGGGTATAGGCTCAACTTGTACCTTGAATGTCTGCTTATAAGGTTCTCTGATAATAATTGAACTTCTGTTTCGATCAGGTACTGATTCTTCTATAACCTTCATTTTTAAATCCTTTTTTCTTGATTGGTTAAGGAGGGTTGTAAAGTACTAGCTGGTGTTCAACTGTCTGTGTCTTTTGTGGAACATCAGATGAAGAAACCTTTTTCTGACTAAACTTCATCTTCTTTTGTTCTTCTGCTAGTTTGGAAGAGCTTCTTCCTTTCAAATACTAACTTCCTTCTTATCTTTGTCTCTCCAGATAATTGTGCTGATTAAATTTAAGGGATAGAGATAATTGATTTGGTAGGCGGCTATTGTTTCTCTTGCTTCTCAAAATCTCCACTAAGAATCAAAACTTTCTACTTCTTCAGTTTTTTTTTCGTAAGGTCAATAATCTTGGTGACCTTCTTAAGTGTTTGGGTTTTTCTTATTAGAGCATCTCAGCCTTCCTCTTCATAGACACTTGATGAGTTGATTGTTGAACCTTGCTTTCCTCCCTCTGTAGAATCATCTTGTCTTGATTCCCATTTTGAGAATAGTAGAGGCATTAATAACACTCTTCACATTCATCTTTACTCTTAGCCTTTATCATGTTCTCCAAAATCAAGAACCGAAGATTAATGAATTGGTGAGTAAGTAGATGAAACAAATAATGCTCATCATTCCACATCCTTTGAACCTATTCTTGGTAGCATACAGTGGATAAGAAGTGAATGAAGAACCCTAGCCTTTGGAATGAGGGCTGAAGACTTCTTGACTCCTGGATTACTACATCCATATAGTTGTCGATTGACGTAAGCTTTGTCTACATGACCTTGAACAATCCATTTTGTATTGTTAAATAGTTTTGCTCCAATACTTGGACACCTAATAGCTTTCTCAATAGAATCTTATGTGACTATAATGGGCAACCCATCTACCACTGATACTAAGGTGTTGTCCACCATCTTTGCATTCTTCCAAAACTCATATATTTCATTCAAATATACTGTCTCACAGATGTTGAAGAAATTTTTCCAGCCAACTGCTTCAATTTTTAGTTCGATGTCCATCTGATTTTTCTTCAAGGAAGTAAAATCGATGTGTCTCCCATAGATAAGAGATTTCGACATTTTTGACCTGTAACAAATAAACACTAAACACAAAAAAGTATTTCACTTAACAAATCAAGGTTAGTATAAAAAGCTAAAGATATGAAATGAGAAGAATTTGAAGTTTAGAACAGAGTATTGAATCGTCTATGTTGAGAGCACTAAACAAGTTGGTTTCAAAGTTTTTCAAGAAAATTCTAGAGTGTAAGGTGTTTTAGAATCTTAAGAAGATTTCCTTTATATATATACTCTTAAAAAATTTACCATTCGTAAGTTACTGTTACTATTTATTTGAAAACTTATGACTGTAGGAAAATCCCGGGAGGTACATCACATGTACCAGGTGCGGAAAACAAAAATTTTTGTCGCTGGGACCTTCCTGAAGGCCAGGATCTATGTGTCGGTATGAAGACTCAAACCTGAATAGCCAATAGAGACTATCTCTAAAGGTATCCACGCAAAGATCAGAAAACATAACCGGGACAAACCCTTTGACCGGAATAGCTAGAACAAAGTAAAGGCTGCTAGACCCTACCTCGTCCTCGGAGAGCTTAAGAAATCGATGGAGAGAAGGGATGAAGCTTGGAGATGAAGCCTTGATGATCGATGATGGAGAGTGAGAGCATAGGTTTTAAACTCTTTAAAACCTTTCCTTCCTCTCTTCAAAGACCAACGATTCTTCTCATCTTCATTTCTTCATATGTCTTTCTCAAAGACAAAAGAAGAAGATAGTCTCCGTATGTTTCAAGAGAGAAGACACCATAGGCTTGTTTTTTGCCTTTTTGTCTTTTAGCCATTAAATGCCTTTTAATGACTAAGCATAAGGAAACTTCTAAGTTCTTCTCCTCTCTTCCACGTAAATGTTATATATATATATATTAATTAATTCTTTAATTAATTAATTATATATATATATAAATATAATTGTCAAGTGGTCCAACACACTGGGTTTGGTCCCACCGCCTCAAGGTCCCGATCAAACACTCCTAAACCTTTTTCAAAGAATATCGATGTCACGATCTCATCGGGACATATCTCGATCTCGTCGGGATCCATTTAATCTAATGCTCTCCATAATTGGAACTCGGTCCAATACTATTTTACTGGATTCTCTCAAACACTCTTATCGTGTGACCCTTTAGGTTCCGGTTATGTTGGCCACTTAGATTAACAATTAATCCGAGCAAGTCATGAGCGCGCCTAACAACACATCATGACCCCAATTGACCGAAAAGTAATTGGTTTGATGAATTCATCACGAACCGGATCACGAACCCTTCCATGTATAAATTCTCGTAATTCGTCCTTTCATCATCCTATACCCCACTTGGTTATGAGTATGGTCAAAGTGTCAACTCTTACTAGACTAAGTCTAGCCCAGTGATATCGGTTCTGCCTTAGACTCATTACTTTATATGTCCATGAAGACACTCTTTATGACATATTTATGCTCCGCCGAGACTTAAAGTAATGATCCCGATAAGAGGTCAGGTATCTCTTCCGCTATCACGTAAGTGATGAACCTTTATTGGCTACTCAATTACCTTCAATACCTCAAGTTGCACCCAAGCACCACCCTATGAGTAACCTCCAAAGGCAACAAGGAATGGAGTCAAAGCACAAAATCAAGATCCAAGATATCCTCGAGTACCTCAAGTCTAAGGATACTTGCACCATTGCTATGATGAGATTATCGCGACATTTGAATAGACATCCATGTGATGATCTCATGGCAGTCATCCAATGTACTTACTACCACTAGTAAGCATCCACATGTCAACTCTAAATATCCCATATTTACAGCTTCGAGATCCACCGCTGATCCAATCAAGGAGTATGACATATGCTAGTCTATCCGGATTAATGATGTCCAGTCTCATTAATCCTATGACTAGGGAGAATTTAGATACTGACATAATTGCACATGATAGGAATCTCAGGATTATGATCACATCATAATTTCCTTCATGCTATGTCATATATCATGGACTTCATTAATTTGATTAAAGATCAATATCAATTCATAAAGAACATCAAATAAATGAAACATGCCTTTCTTTATTTATTCATAAAGTCTGTACATGACTATGAACAAAAAGCGCTAAAGGGGATTGCCTTTAGGGCACTACTCTAACAATCTCACGGTACTGTACACGCATAAGTCGACTTACACGAGTATACAAGTCGACTTATTAGTACCGAACTGGTATAAGTCGACTTACATCTCCATACAAGTCGACTTACACCTACAAATCTCCCACTTGACCTAAAGCCAATCGCTTTGGTATCTAATACCATAAGCGAGTACATGAGAATCAAAATTCTTCTGTGACAATGGCTTCATCAACGGATCAGCAATGTTCTGCTTTGTGGGAATTGTCTCGATCTCGACATCACCTCTGGCAATGATCTCTCGAATCAGATGATATCTGCGGAGTACGTGTTTAGATCGTTGGTGAGACCTTGGTTCCTTTGCCTGAGCAATAGCCCCATTGTTGTCACAATACAACTGTATGGGTCCATCACAACTAGGAACCATACCAAGTTTAGTAATGAACTTCTTGATCCAAATACTTCCTTTGCGCCTCGATGCAAAGAATGTACTCGCTTTCGGTTGTCGAATCGCCATTGTCTCTTGTTTGGAACTCTTCCAACCGACCGTCCGCTGCTCATGTGAAAACATAACCCGACCGGGATTTTGAATCATCCCTATCGATTGAAAACGGCATCTATATGCTCGCTCACTGAGATTTCCATCTCCATATATCAAGAAAACATCCTTAGTCCTTCGCAAGTACTTGAGGATATTCTTGACACCACCCAAAGGACCCTCACTAGATCCGATTGGTATCCGCCGTGACACTCGAGAGCATACGATACATCGGGCCTCGTACATAACATAGCATACATGATCGATCCTCCCGCAGACGATACGGATCTCGATCCATGCGCATCCTCTCATCTTGTGTCTTAGGACACATAGATTTCGAGAGTGTTATCCCACGAGACATGGGAAGAAACCTCTCTCTTGATTGCTCCATGCTAAACCTCTTTAGCATCTTGTCTATGTACGATGATTGTGAAAGACCAAGCAACCTCTTCGATCTATCTCTATAAATCTTTATCCCAAGGATATAAGTTGCTTCACCAAGGTCTTTCATCGCAAATTGTTTGGACAACCAAATTTTAACTGATTGCAACATAGAAACATCGTTTCCGAGTAATAATATGTCATCCACATATAGCACAAGGAATACGATTGCAGTCCCATTAACCTTCTTATACACACAGTATTCATCCAGATTTTGTGAGAAACCAAACTCTTTGATTGACTCATCAAAATGGATATTCCAACTCCTGGATGCTTGCTTCAATCCATAAATGGATTTCTGAAGCTTGCATACCTTTTCACCATCGATGGAAGTGAAGCCCTCTGGTTGTGTCATGTACACATCCTCGGCCGATTTCCATTAAGGAAAGTCGTCTTCACATCCATTTGCCATATCTCATAATCATAATGAGCGGCAATGGCTAGGAGTATTCTAATGGATTTAAGCATTGCTACGGTCAAGGTCTCGCCATAGTCAACTCCTTGTCTCGATTTAAATCCTTTGGCCACAAGCCTTGCTTTATAAGTAATCACATTACCATCCACGCCGGTTTCTTCTTGAAACCCATTTGCACCCTATAGGTTTTATCCTTCAGTGCATCAACCAAAGTCCATACTTGGTTTTGGTACATGGAATCCATTTCGCTTTCATGGCACAAAGCCATTTTTCGACTCAACTTTTCGTAACCTCTTCATAGTAGCAGTGCTCATCATCTTCTATGAGCAATACGTCATTCTGCTTCACTTACGAAATCCATATCTCTCGAACAAGGTCGTATCCTACTTGACCTCAATTTATTTCGTGTAGTAGAAGGTTGAATCACACTTCATCCGAATGAATGACAGCTTGTGTTCAGCAGTTGATACGTATCTGCTTGAGCATCTTAAACTTCTTCAAGTTCAACTTTGCTCCCACTCGTCCTCTTGCAAAAGAAACTCTTTCTAAGAAGACAAGATGCTTTGAAACAAACACTTTTGTTCCTCAAAGGTAGAATTGATATCCCATGGTCTCTTTAGGATATCCTACAACAAACACTTGTCGACTTTGCTTCAAGCTTATCTCGATCAATCCGCTTCACGAAGGTGACAACCCCAAACTTTCAAATGAGAAAGATAAGGTTTTCGTTAGTCCACATCTCATATGGAGTAACATCAATCGCCTTAGAGGGAACTCGCTTAGCAAGTAAACAAAGGTTCTAGCGATACCCCAAAATGATTTTGGTAACTTTGCGAAACCCATCATTGATCATACCATGTCCAACAAGGTTCGATTTCTCCTTTCAGCCACACCATTGTGCTGTGGTGTGTAAGGAGGAGTCCACTGAGATAAAATGCCATTATCTCTGAGATAATCCAGAAACTGTTGGTCTAAGTATTCTCCACCACGATCGGATCGTAATGCCTTGATACTTTTACCAAGCTGGTTTTCTACTTCATTTCAATTGTTTGAACTTTTCAACGCTTCAGATTTGTATCTCATCAGATACAAGTACCCATATCAAGAATAATCATCGATAAAGGTAATAAAGTAACGACAACCACTTCTAGCATGGATGGACATCGGACCGCATACATCCGAATGTATTAGGTCTAATACTCCGCCGCTGCTCACCCTTTCCTTGAAGGTAACTTAGTCATCTTGCCTAATAAACAAGATTCGCATGGGTCATATGATTCATAATCAAATGACCCTAAACCGCCACTCTTATGGAGTTTAGCGATGCGTGTCTCATTTATATGGCCAAGACAATGCCATAAGTAAGTTGACTTTAAATTATCTCTTTTATGTCTTTTGGTGTCATTGACATTTATAATTGGATGAGACATATCTAATATGTAAATACCATTGCATAATGTACCAAGATTATAAAGCATTCCATTAGAATTAATAGAACAACCATTGCTATTAAAATTCAAATGGAAACCACTCTATTTAAACAAGAAATGCATAATATGTTCTTTGTCAAACGAGTACAAAATAACAATCATCCAATTCGAGTACAAGCCCAAAGGGAGAGACAAAACATAGGTTCCTACGGCTAATGCAAAGAACTCTTGCTCCATTTCCAACACGCAGTCTACTTCTCCCTTCACGAGTCCGCTCATCGTCCCTTAGGCCCCGTGATATCATTACATATGTGTGAGCCACAACCAGATCAAATATCCAAATGTTGTGATCGAAAACAAGATAACCTCAATGACATACATACTGAAGTAGTTGAGGCATCCGATGCCTTCTTCGCTTCAAATGACTCCAGATAGACTTTGCAATTGCGCCCAATGACCATCTTTACCACAATGGAAGCAAGTTCCTTTCGGGCGACTTCTTTGGTCTTCTTCTTGATGGCGCTTCCTTTGGTTTCTTGGCTTTTTCTTCTTTAGGTTCTTTTCTTCTTTGAACCAGAAGAAGAAGCAGCGACCATTAGCACTTGCTTGCTATCTTCTTGATAGCTTGCTCAGCTGTCTTGAGCAGATTGATCAACTCAGGTATTGTTGTGGATATTTGGTTCATCCGATAGTTTAACACAAACTGTGAATAACTCTCGGACAATCCAACCAGAATTAAGTCTATACTTAACTCATAATCCATTACAAAACCTAAGACGGCCAATCTCTCAATATAGCCATTCATCTTCGTAGCATATCGATGCAGATGTCCCTGGAGCCATCTTTGTGGTGAAGAGAAGCCTTGAGGTCTCGAACCTTTCGACCGAGCTTGCTCATCAAACAGGTCCCTAAGATGAAAGACTATAGTGTGAGCATCCACGGACTCGCCGTCGCTTCTGCAGCTCGGTGACATCGAGGCAAGCATAATGCAAGTAGCCATGTCATCGTCCTTTAGATGCTTACGATATGCCTTCCGATCCTCATCAAGCATCGACAAAGAAAGCATCCGGAAGTGGAACATCTAGATGTATCCCAGTTCCTCATATCTCGAGAACAATTTCGATTCCTTAGCCAATCAAGAAAATTCGTCCGCTTAACTTGTTGGAATCCATTAGCGGCGTAAGTTCACACCGAAGACATCTTCAACTAACCTAAACGGAAAGAGAGAAAGAATGTTAGAATAGGAATAGATGCATAATCATAAGGACTTGAATGATATGCAAAAAGCTCCCACTAGTTTCATAGAATCCATAACCCTCATTACGAATCCAAAGAAACAAGATGACATAATGTCTTAGTGGGTTGATATCCGATATTGCTAAGAATGACCTTGGGTTTACCCAACAAGCCACAACTTAGGTCAATCGGTAGGTATCGAACATACCAATTGTATCATCGATAACCGACATTAAGCATGACCTTGGGTTTACCCAACAAGCCACCTTATGTCTCGGAGGTATCGATATACCAATTACATCTTAGACACAACTATCAATCGCTATCAACTTGTTGATGTGTGCACTTACATTGGGTTATCAACTTTTTGATGCGCATACATCCGATGTATGCTACCCAATTTTGCCTCTGTCCACGCTGACCTTGAGTTTACTCAACAAACTAACGCTTCTAGTGAAAACCAACCCATTAATCCGAAAATCACATTTTCATGGTTCAACATATCCAGATAGAGCGAGCTTGGGTTTACCCAACAACCCAACCCTATAAGAACTCGTTCTTACCATATTAATGGAAGGCGTTAGTTTTCATATACCGAGGAGGATTTCAACTCTAGACTCCAAGTCAAGGATTATAGTCACTATGACTATATGGAATAATTTAGGCATATGATCAATCACATTGAGTTTATACCTAAATCATCCATCATCCCTCCTTTGTATGTTATAAGTCGACTTGTGTATGTATAAGTCGACTTATGCCTCTCGTAAGTCGACTTATGCATGTGTAAGTCGACTTGTGCAATCAGCTGACCTAACAAGTCGACTTGTACCATTGTGCAAGTCGACTTATGCGTCTACAGTGCACGGACAAGTCGACTTGTACATTGTGTAAGTCGACTTATCCAAGAGAAATTGCTATCTAACCGGCTAATTTCTCAATCCATGTAATCCCAATTCACAATACCATCATACCTAGGTAATATCATTAATTTGATGTACCAATGAACACTTCATTGTTACATGATTGCCATATACAGTCAAACCATACAAGAAAAGCTTGAAAATGAGTCATTACTCATAAATATCCAAACAATTTAGGAAACACCAAATTATCACCCTAAGCATCTCTAGCTAGTCCATACGTTATCAAATTACTTCGGCACAAGTCACAAAAAATTATGACGGCCAAAACAAGCAAGATAATGAAATACACTAACGAGATGCTAATGTGACCTATTCGGCATCCGAAAATTCTTGGAGATCAACTTCAAGCAATTCAGTTTGGCAAGCATACAACATCAAGATAACACATTTTCAATCACATTAAAAATGGTCCAAGGCATTGGAACTGAAAAATACACATTCAATTATGCCAAGCAAAACAGTCCCAGCAATGTTTACAAAACTGCCAAGTACTACACATTGCTCGAAATAATCATTGAAACAATTTCAATAAATTATGAGAAAATTACACAGGTTACTAAATGTTCAGAACATTATTCATGAATGTTTTCAGGATTTATAGCCGTCAAAAACTCAGTCAACCTAAGCAACAAAACCGATTCAAAATCTGTGTTTATCAACACAGCTATTCCCAACAGCATAGAATAAATTCGTGAATAAATAGCAAATCACCTTGAAAACACTTTTCCATCCACATAGACATTCACAAACATCTTAGGGACATGTTGGTTAAGGCCAATCCGAAATTTTTTTTTCTAGAATTTATTATCGAATTTATACACATGCCTGTTCACAGAATGTGTCACAAAACAGCATCTAGAACCTAAGGGAATAAATTAGCAAAACTATATCAAATCAAATTGATAAATTCTCATCTTTCACAGACATATTCTATAACATGTTATGAACAATTCTGGGCAGAAAAATTTCGAAAAACATATCCCTATATTAATTCGAAATTTGGACAGCATACATGCATCAACGTCAAATTCAAATAGGAAGTCCGACCTAGCTAGGGTTTTAGCTTCATACATGACACAAGTGGCTCTGATACCACTGTAGGAAAATCCCGGGAGGTACATCACATGTACCAGGTGCGGAAAACAAAAATTTTTGTCGCCGGGACCTTCCCGAAGGCCAGGATCTATGTGTCGGTATGAAGACTCAAACCTGAATAGCCAATAGAGACTATCTCTAAAGGTATCCACGTAGAGATCAGAAAACCTAACCGGGACAAACCCCTTTGACCCGGAAATAGCTAGAACAAAGTAAAGGCTGCTAGACCCTACCTCTGTCCTTGGAGAGCTTAAGAAATCGATGGAGAGAAGGGATGAAGCTTGGAGATGAAGCCTTGATGATCGATGATGGAGAGTGAGAGCATAGGTTTTAAACTCTTAAAAAACCTTTCCTTCCTCTCTTTCAAAGACCAACGATTCTTCTCATCTTCATTTCTTCATATGTCTTTCTCAAAGACAAAAGAAGAAGATAGTCTTCGTATGTTTCCAAGAGAGAAGACACCATAGGCTTGTTTTTTTGCCTTTTTTGTCTTTTAGCCATTAAATGCCTTTTAATGACTAAGCATAAGGAAACTTCTAAGTTCTTCTCCTCTCTTCCACGTAAATGTTATATATATATATTAATTAATTAATTCTTTAATTAATTAATTATATATATATATAAATATAATTGCTGAAGTGGTCCAACCACACCTGGGTGGTCTACCAAATTTCATCGTCCCTAAGATCAAACAAATTCTAAACCTTTTTCAAGAATATCGATGTCGCGATCTCATCGGGACATATCTCGATCTCATCGGGATCCATTTAATCCTAATGCTCTCCATAATTGGAACTCGAGCCTAATACTATTTTATGGATTCTCCAAACACTCTAATGTGTGTGACCCTTTAGGTTCCGGTTATGTTGGCCACTTAGATTAACAATTAATCTGAGCAAGTCATGAGCGCGCCTAGCAACACATCATGACCCCCAATTGACCGGAAAGTAATTGGTTTGATGAATTCATCACGAACCGATCACGAACCATTCCATGAGAATTCATCGTGCAATTCGTCCTTTCATCATCCTATACCCCACTTGGTTATGAGTATGGTCAAAGTGTCAACTCTTACTAGACTAAGTCTAGCCCAAGTGATATCGCCTCTGCCTTAGACTCATTACTTTATATGTCCATGAAGACACTCTTCATGACATATTTATGCTCGCCGAGACTTAAAGTAATGATCCCGACAAGAGGCTGTGGTATCTCTTCCGCTATCACGTAAGTGATGAATCCTTTATTGGCTACTCAATTACCTTCAATACCTCAAGTCGCACTCCAAGCACCACCCTATGAGTAACCTCCGAAAGGCAACAAGGAATGGAGTCAAAGCACAGAATCAATATCCAAGATATCCTTGAGTACCTCAAGTCTAAGGATACTTGCACCATTGCTATGATGAGATTATCACTGACATTTGAATAGGAAATCCATGTGATGATCTCATGGCAGTCATCCAATGTACTTACTACCACTAGTAAGCATCCACATGTCAACTCTAAATATCCCATATTTACAGTTTCTGAGATCCACTGCTTGATCCAATCAAGGAGTATGACATATGCTAGTCTATCCGGATTAATGATGTCCAGTCTCATTAATCCTATGACTAGGAGAATTTAGATATCTTGACATAATTGCACATGATAGGAATCTCGGATTATGATCACATCATAATTTCCTTCATGCTATGTCATATATCATGGACTTCATTAATTTGATTAAAGATCAATATCAATTCATAAAGAACATCAAATAAATGAAACATGCCTTTCTTTATTTATTCATAAAGTCCGTACATGACTATGAACAAAAAGCGCTAAAGGGATTGCCTTTAGGCACTACTCTAACAATCTCACTAAGATCAGATACACGCATAAGTCGACTTACAAGAGTATACAAGTCGACTTATTAGTACCGAACTGGTATAAGTCGACTTACATCTCCATACAAGTCGACTTACACCTACAATGACTTCTCATCCTCTTCTGTACGAATCATCTAGGTCATGAAGTGTTAGACAAATGGTCATTTAACATTACCACATTCAAGTTTCTTCTGATTTCCTTGAATCTATCTTCACTTAAGGGTTTAGTGAAGACATCCGCCCATTATTGATTCATCTCAACAAATTGTCAATTGATAATTCCTCTCTATATATAGTCTCTTATAAAATGATGTCTAACTTCAATATGCTTTGCCCTCAAATGTTGTATTGGATTCTTTGACAGATTAATATAACTAATGTTGTCACATAAGATTAGAATCTGATCTTTTAGATAGAATAATCTTCTAACTGATACTTAATCCATAACGTCTGTGAACAAAAGCTTGCAGCTGACATGTATTCAACTTCTGCAGTAGATAGAGTAATTAAACTTTGCCCCTTGCTTGACCAAGAAAATAGTTTATGACCAAGAAAGTGATAACCTCCACTTGTACTATCTCTATCAATTCTATCTCTAGTATAATCAGCATTACAGTAGCCAATTAACATGAAATCTTTACCTTTCTCGTACATTAAGCAAAGATCAATAGAACCTACCAAATATCTCAACATTCTTTTGACAACAATATAATGAGATTCTCTAAGATCTGCTTGAAATCTTACACACAAACAAACATTAAACAATATATCAAGTTTGCTTGCAGTTAGGTAAAGCAAAGAACCAACAATTCCTCTTAAATTTTTTTAACCAATCTCTTACCAGCTTCATACTTAGATAAAAAAAAGAGTTGACATTGGTTTGACCTTCTCCATTTTATATTTGATTAAGTTCTTTGATATATTTTTGTTGATGAATAAAAATCTTTTCTTCAGTTTGTTTAATTTGCAAAATAAGAAAGAACTTGAATTCACCCATCATACTCATTTCAAATTCACTTTTCATAAGATTTTCAAAACTTGAACATAATTTCTTAGAAGTTGCACCAAAAATGATATCGTCTACATATATTTGTATAACTATATCATTTTAAATATTTTTAAACAAGGTCTTATCTACTTGACCTCTAATAAAGTCATTTTAATCAAAAACGAACTCAGAAGATTATACTAAGCAGGAGGTGTTTGTTTTAATCTATACAAAGCTTTATAAACTTTATAGATATAGTATGGTTTATCAATGTCTTCAAAACCAGGGGGTTGCGTTACATAAACTTCTTCATCTATAAAACCATTCAAAAAAGCACTTTTCACATCCATTTGAAACAGTTTTATATTATGACAAACAAAAAAAGCAAGCAAATCCTAATAGCTTCTAGTCTAGCTATAGGAGCATATGTTTCATTATAGTCTATTCCTTCTTGTTGATTATAGCCTTGAGCTACTAATCTAGCTTTGTTACGGTTTACTTTTCCTGATTCATCTAGTTTATTTTTGAATATCTATCTGGTTCCTATAATGGATTTACTGGATGGTCTAGGAACTAAAGACCAAACTTTATTCCTTGTAAATTGATTTAACTCCTCTTGCATGGCTAAAATCCAAGCTTTGTCTTGAAGAGCTTCATCAATTTTCTTAGGTTCTAATTCAGAAACAAAAGCTATAGTTGCCTCTCTTCTAAATTTAGACCTAGTTCTCACTCCCTCTAATGTTTCTCCTATAATTAGGTTTTCTGGGTAAGAAGATTTATATTTCTACTAAAATTTTCAGAGATATCTTCTACCTTATTAGGTGGATCGTCTAGTGATGGCGTGTCTAGATTATTAACTAAAGGAGCAGATAGAGTTCCATCATTAGAATCGTCTCTTCGATCTAGATGAGAATCATCATCAAATTTTACATGCATAGGTTCTTCAACAGATTTAGAAACAAGATTATAAACTCTATAAGTTTTAGAAGTAACTGAATTTCCTAGAAAAATTCCTAAGTTGATCTTAGAATCAAATTTATCTAACTTTTCTTTTGTATTTAGTATAGTGCATTTGTAACCAAAAGGATGGAAGTAAGATATATTTGGCATTCTTCCTTTCCATAATTCATATGGAGTTTTATTTAAAATAGGTCACAAAAATACTTTGTTTTGAATATAACAAGCTATATTTACAGCTTCTACCTAGAAATACTTAGGAAGATTCATTTCACATAGCATAGTCCTTGCCATTTCCTGAATTGTCCTATTCTTTCTCTCAACAACTCCATTCTGTTGAAGAGTTCTAGGAGTAGAGAAATTAAGAAAAATTCCATTCTCTTCACAAAACATTTTGAATTTTTCATTTTCAAATTCTCCACCATGATCACTCCTAATTCAAGCAATAGAAATTCCTTTTTCATTTTTTAACTTTTTGGATAGAACATTAAACCATTTAAAAGATTCATATTTCTATAATAAAAACAATATCCAACAAAATCTAGTGAAATCATCAACAATTACGAGACCATACTTCTTTTGTTAGGCCATACTTCTTTTCTTAGACCCCGTTTTTGGAGCCCAACATCAGACATGGAAGCATGAAGCTTGGGCTTAGAGGAAAGACTTGGAACGTGAAAATTTAGAAGAAAAGTCCTTCAGAAGCAAAGGTGGGCGTCGCCGCGGCGACTGCGATCTCACCGCGACGAACACAGGTGAGAAAATACATCACGGTGAATGATCTATCATTCGTCGTGGCGAGCTTGCGAGAATTATGTCACAACGAGCGATTAATCATTCGTTGCGACGAACATGCGATTTTAACCTCGTCGCGGCGATCAAGTGGGTCTCACTGCGATGAACACACCCGACCTCAAATAATGCAAACTTAAACTATTTCAACTACTCAACCCCAACATTTACTCTACTAGATGCAACCCTAACTTCCCAACAACCATTATTAATTCAAACCCAAAACAAAAATGAACTTATACTAAAACACATGAAATTTCTAAAATCCAAAATCATATTTCATTAAGAACAAAAGTACGAGTTTTACAAAGGCTTAATGGCATTTCAAGCCATAATACATCATTTGAGTTCAAGAACCAAAAATACAAAATACACTTGAACTAATAAAACTTAAAATGCGACTAAACCCTCGAATTCCCAATATCTAACTTGAAAATACAAAAATATGACAATTCGGAGTGATGCTGTAACTCTTGACCTACTTGATCTCTTGCTCATCACCTGAATAGGGGGAGGAGAATGGTGGTGAGCTATAAAGTTCGTTGGTAACATATTTATAATAAAGAAACAAGCAAAACTATTTTTTAAAAAAACTCATTGCCATTGTACACTTTCGAAACCATAGTAATTTCACATGTAAATATCATCATCCCAAAATTCTCGATTTTTAAACAATTCATGAGCAATTAAAAATCATGTATGCATCAAACTTATCAACAGGTCATAAGGATATAAGCACATCAGAATGGTTTGGGTAAGTCCAGATTCATGACGCACTACACATTCCCATATAATGGTCCTGTGTAGTCATAAATTCTTGAGGGAGTCCTTGAGGGAGCTCCATGCCACTAGCGGGCAGGTGGGAGAAGCCTATACTTGGGTCAAAGTGCACGTGATAGGCCTTGAGGGACTACCACAAACCCACATAACACATATAGTTCAAAATCTTATGAACTTGTTGGCCAAAATGGCACATTTTCTTGAAAACTTGCTTTTCATAAACTTGATATCCTTGCAATAATGATTTCCGCAAACATAATTTCATGAACATGTATTCTTTTAAAGAGAAACCTTTTTCAAAGTCTTTTCATCAATCATCAATACAAATCACGTAGCAAACATATAACAATTTCACAATTCACTCAAAAAAAGCAAATAAGGCAACATTGATGATGCAATTTAAATCATTAAATCTTTCTTGATTTGAAGAAAACAATGAGTGGCTTATTTACTCTATTATAAACGTGTACTCACCTTGAGTTCCTTGCTTATAAACTTGCTTAGGGATGTCTTTCCTCTTGTTCCTCTTGCCTCACTTGATTTTCTTAAACAATAACAAAAATTCCATTCAATTTGGTGTAGAAATCAGAAAGTCATACTTTAACATTTCGAACTATAACTTATGCTGAAATAAAAATTCTATACTCAACTACCATCCAAAATTCTAGATTCTTAGAGACTAAATTTCAATTTCATTTCTTAATAAAACTCGTAGCCCTATGTCTCTAGTTTACAACGAATAAAAATCACTCAATTTGGACTTCTACATCAAAAGTTATGCCTAAAATATCAAAGCATGTCTGTGCAGGAAAATGGGTCTTCTCCGCGACCAGGATGCTGGGGCGCACGTCGCGACGTGCGAGGCCAAAATCCTTCAAAAACTTATTTTTCCTACATTCTTCAACCATATTCCTCCCATATTTCAAATACAACACATCTAAACCCTAAACCATCTCTTATACTTCATTTCTAAGCTCATTCCAACCTAATATCATTAAAAGAACATCAAAATTTGTCTTTGATCATTAACCAAATAGTAAAAACCTCACATAAACCATTCCTCAACAACTTCCTACCCACATTCAACCTTGGTTTCATTTCTAACTAACCCTGACTATGCTTTATTCAACAACCAAGAAGGGTTTATGCTTATACTTACTTGTTGATGCTTCAAAATCTTCAAACTCTTCAAGATTTCCCAAAACCCTAGCTTTTCCCTCTTTTCTTCCTCTCTTCCACGACGTTCTCTTCTTTCCCTCTTCTTTTTATTTTTCTTCTTCTAATTTCCACTCCTAATAACCATCAAATGTCCATTATACCCTTCAATATAAGCCTTATACCTCTTAACCTTAAGTGATCTTCCCATTTTGCCCTTATACATTTTCCTTCTCCATTTTCACTTACACCATACTATACTCTAACTTAATCTTAATTCCTCCATTTAATACTTCCAATCCCATCAATCTAAGCAATAAATCCTCCAACAAAAGTAATAAACCAATCAAAACCTCAAAAATTAATTAAAATCATACTTATTCAATAAGAAAAGAATTTCGGGGGCCAACAATTCTCCCTCTCTTAAAAGAATTTCATCCTCAAAATTCTTACCTGAGTCAATGAAGAGATGTGGATACCCCTCTTTCATAGCTTCCCCAGAATCTCAAAATAAACTGAGGGTCTCTATCGGAAACTATGGAATCTAGAATCCTATGTAATCTCACTATCTCATCAATGTACTTCTTTGCTAACACATGCAAAGAATCAGTCTGTTTAATTGCCAAAAAATGGGTTGACTTTGTTAACCGATCCACAATAACCCATATAGCATCATGCTCCCTACTGGTCTTGGGCAAACCCATCAAAAAATCCATGGTTACCCTTTGCCACTTCCACTCAGGAATGGACAATGGCCCTAACTTGCCTGAAGGTGCCTGGTGTTCAACCTTGACTTGTTGACACACTAGACACTTACTTACATACTCTGCTACATCCCTCTTCATTCCCTTCCACTAGAAATGCTCTCCCAAATCCCTGTATATCCTGGTGCTACCTGGGTACATGGCATAAGGCACATGATGTTAGCTAGAAGGCAATTTGGTTCCTCCTGCTTCACCTCCTTGACATCTGGAATACAAAGTCTATTTTTTACTGTCATGAGCCGATAATCACTCACTACTACTTCAAAATTCTTGCCATTCTGAATTTCTTCTCGAAGCTTGCTTAATTCTGCATCCAGTGCCTGTAACTCCCTAACCTTCTCCCTGAATATTGGCCTCACTCTGAAGTTAGCTAGAAGGCAATTTGGTTCCTCCTGCTTGAAGCTTATCTTAAGCTTGGCCATCTCTTCCAATAAAGGTAGATAAACTGTCCAAAAATTGGCTATTGAGGATTTCCTACTCAAAGCATTTGCCACTACATTTGCCTTCCCTGGATGGTACTCAATCAGCAAGTCATAATCCTTACGCAACTCAATCCACCTTCTCTGTCTCAAATTCAGTTCTTTCTGGCTTAGTAAGTACTTGAGACTCTTATGATCAGTAAAGATCCTCGTCTGAACCCCATATAGATAATGCCTCCAAATTTTCAAGGCAAAGATCACTGCTGCCAATTCCAAATCATGGGTCGGATAATTCAAATCATATAGCTTCAGTTGCCGTGAAGCCTAAGCTATCACCCTGTCTCCCTGCATCAATACACAACCTAGACCCTTCCTCGAAGCATCACTATACACTGTATACCCTTCATCTCCAATAAGCAAAATCAAAACTGGAGCACTTGTTAACATCTTTCCACCTAGACTTAGTGTTCTAGTTGGACCAAACAAATCTATATGTAACAGCTCTAAAGGTCTAGACGAAGTTACAACATTTTTTTACGAAAAAGATGTTTTAACTTGTTTTCCTTTTCGGAAACTTTCACAAAAGAAATCTTTGTTAAAACTCATCTTTGGTAATCCTCTTACCAATTCATGTCTAACTAACATGGAAATATTTTAAAACTAACATGACCTAGCTTTTTGTGCCAAATTAGTTTTTCCTTATCTGTTGACATAAAACATGAAATACTTTGTCTTTTTAAATCGTCTAAGTTAATTTTATAAAGATTATTTCGTCTCTTGACATAAAAGAATATAGAACTGTCCTTATTTTTGAATAAACAAGAATTTTGATTAAAGGATACTTCAAAACCAGAGTCACATAATTGACTTAAATTAATTAGATTATGCTTTAAGCCTTCAACTAACAGAACATTATTAATAAAAAAAAAGAATCTTTACCAATTTTTCTGATTCCAACTATTTTGCCCTACTGGTTGTCTCCAAAAGTTATTGATCCTTCTTGCTTATGTTGGAGGTATAGGGACATAGACCTTCTTCCCGTTATATGTCACGAGTAGCCACTGTCCAAGTACCATTGATGCTGGTTTTTTTTCCAAGAAAGGAGATCTGCAGTATATATTATATCCTTCTTAGGTACCCATATTTTCTTAGGTCCTTTAGGGTTAGCCTTGCAATTTTTCATTGAATAATAAGAATATTGTTTCTTTTTCTTTCTATTAGGAACAAAACTCTTATTATGAATAACATTACTATTATGAATAGTATTCTTAAGACCTAAACCACTCTTATCATTTAGATGTCTATATCTTCCAATCATATCATTCATCCTTTTTGTACTTTCTGTAAATGTTGATAAATCTGCTGAGAGACTATTAATCCTTTGTTTTAATTGATTAATTTTCTCAGATCTATCTATAGTTACTTTCTTTTTCATATTGTCGACTTGTTTCTTAAGAAAAATGCTTTCTTTTTCTAAAAAATCTGTGTTTTTCAAAATTTCAACAAATTTCTTTTCCAATATCCTATATTGTTTCAAGATAGAATATGAATCTTCTAATAATTCTAAATAAGCATCCTAAAGATCATCAAAGTTCGAAATTACCTGATAATCGCATTCCTTTTTAGCTATTAAGCATGCATTTGCTTGTTCTGATGTTTCTGAGTCGGATTCAGATTCAAAAAAATCCAGATCTTCCCATGTTGCCATCATGCTCTTTTTGTTTTCTTTACTTTTCTTTTGTTTTCTTTTGAGCAACTGGCATTCAGACTTGTAATGTCCTAGTTTATTGCACTTATAGTGGACGATAGAACTTTTCTTATTCTTTGAGTAGTCTTTGCTATTCTTTTTAAAAGTGAAGTCTTTATTTCCCCTTAATTTCTTTTTCCACATCCTCCTAATCTTTCTTGGAATGAAGGATAGTTCATCATCATCTTTACTTGAGTCTTGATCAGATTCACTATCATCATCATTGTTGATTTCTTCAATCTTTAATGCTTTTGAAGATGTGCTTCTATTTTTCTAACCAGCTTTTAATGCGATAGATTTATCTCTTCTCGGGTTATCTTCTGCATCAAGCTCTACTTCGTGAACTTTCAGTGAACCAAGCAATTCATCTAGCTTCAGCTTACTTAAATCCTTGGCTTCTTGTATTGCTGATACTTTAGATCTCCATCTTTTCAGAACACTTTTGAGAATCTTTCTGACATGATCTTAACTATCATAGATTCTCCCCAGAACTCTAAGTCCGTTAATAATTGTTTGGAATCGTCCAAATATATGATCAATACTCTCATCATCTTTCATCTTGAACAGCTCATAATGATGAACAAGAATACTAATCTTGGATTGTTTCACCTGATTTGTTCCTTCATGTGCAATGGCTAATGTGTCCCACATTTCCTTTGCATAGTCGCATCCATGAACCTTATCATATTCACTTCTGCTTAGAGCATAATTTAAAAAGAACTTGGCCTTTGAGTTTAATTGAAAGCAAACTTTCTAATCAACCATCCGTTGGTCACGAGAGATGATATTGCCTTCGTCGTTTATTGGTGTATATGGACCATTCTCAATGATATCCTAAAGATCAATATGTGTGGATTCTATAAAAAGCCACATCTTGTCCTTCAAATAATTATAATCTTCAACATTGAATGCAGAGGGTCTTATGACTGAGGCACCTTTGGCTATAAAAACACGTGATTCAGCCATGGATCTTTTTCCTCAATTTGTAACAGTGTTTCTTGGAAACCTTGCTCTGATACCAACTAAAGTAAATCACTTGTTAATATGGAACCACAAATAATATATAGAATACACAAGGAGGGGGTTGAATTGTGTTAAATCGTCAAAGATTTTAATCTTTAAAAACTTGTTTAATTTCTTTACAAATTCAGATGATTACAAAATAATTCATTCAAATCAATGAGTAATGCAATCGCGAAAATTATTATCTATTCTTCTAACAATAAGAAAATTAAAGAGATAGAGTTAGAAAGAATGATGTCGTGATTTATACAGGTTCACCCTTATCCTTGGGCTACGTCCAGTCCTCAGAGTTAATATGAGATTTCACTATACTCTTCAACGTTTTTAAGTATTCTTTCTACGCTTGCAGAGTCTCTTTAGGTCTCTCTCACAAAGTATTCTTTATTTGCTTTCTTAGCCTCTCCAGGCTCTAGCCTTTCTTTCTCTTGCAAAGATATTGTTTGAGCTTCACATTACAGATGTGTTTGCTCTCTTTCTTTTGCACTTAAGTACAAAGTTTCTTTAAGTATTGGACAATCAGATTTTCTCTCTTTTATTATATGTAGTTTTCTATATATTTTTTTGTTTACGACTATACCTAGTATTTATAGCCTAAAACTATAACTCTCTTCTTGAGAAATATGCTTCTTGAATCTTCCAGAAACTGTTATTAGTTAACTAACTGACTGATGTTCTAGAATATTTTTCCTCTTCATCATCTGGTACTATGCTTCTTCTGGTGTTATGCTTCATCTGGTGTCGCGCTTTCGTCTAGTTTATCTAAGACGCTTTGTCATTATCAACTTTTAAGTATCGTCTTCAGTTGACCTTCTGTATCTTCTTATGTTGACCATCTTGATCTTCTTATGTTGACCGCCTTGAGTTTGAAGTATCGTTTGGGTTTCACCATGTATCTTCTGGGGTTGACTAGGTATCGTCTTAAGTTGACAATTTACGTCATTTACATTTTTCTGCGCACTTAACAAACTCATCAAAACAGTTCACAAACTTCTATGATTATTATTATTTGATTGTCATCAAAATTAATAGTAAAGTGAAGTCTTCTTGACTTAACAGTATCATCCTTTTATGAATTGTTATCACATCGAACACATCATGTATATAAGATGTAACAATTCAATACCACCATCATCCTTTCACCAAAGGTTGATTTCATTATTCTTCAACTCAATAAGTTTCATATGATTCATAATTAAAAGGATAGATATATCCTTATATGTAACTTTATGATTCTCATCATATTAATTCAACCAACATGGTATAAAATGATAATATCGCTTATCCAACTTTGTATTCTTACCACTTATATTAAGCATAAGTCTACCTTCGTCAAATACATAAAAACTATTTGTATAAGTCTGGATCAATTACATTTTCTCAACATTTTATTTCTTTTCATGCCTTAATTATTGCAATAATGTTAAATAAAATTTAATATTAAATATTCATAAGCATGAATTAGAAATATATATGATCTCTATCATATTTCGTATAAGTAAAGAAAGCCATGTAATCATTTCTTTTAGTGATAATTATTATCATTCTATAAAAAAATCCTTCAATTATAGTCTATATTTATGCTTTTAGTAGGTTAAATTGAGTAGAACAATTCTATCAAGGTATTATACCTTTCAGCCTTACTTCATGCAACCTCTTGAATCAAGCTACATAATGTTTACGTACATCTTACTATTGTCATCAAAGTTTATGAGATATTAGTCAATTAAAAGTGTTATTACATTTTGTCATCTATGCAATTTTGACATATCTCTAAAACCAAATCCTCATTAGGGATTAATAGCAAAATTGCATAATGTATATGTAACTTTTCTTTATGGCTTTGAGAACTTTTCCCAAACTGAACTCTTGTCTAAGAAATTTAGTTCACTAATTTAATTTCAACTATACTAAACAAGGTAAATTCTACTCAAAATAAAATATAAATGTAATAAAAATAAGTAATTAATTATATATCATGAATACCAAATACGATCATGACTTCAATCATATATTTGGTTACTTCCACAATTTTATTCGAAATGAAATCCCTCACTATTATTTAGAAAGATTACTTTAATCTCTTCAGTGGACTACAATTCTATTTAAATTTAGTTGATCTTTAGTTACTCAACAAACTAACTAAACTTAAATTAGGTAGATAACATCCTTATCAATCACATCAAGGATTGTTTATCATCAAACCTTGATACTAATTGTTTGGAGTGTTGGTTTATGTCTTGCAGTCAATTGATTTGTTGTAGCATAGTGACAAAATAATTTAAAGGCATTTTTTATCTTATATATTTAGATGTATATGATAAAATCTATGGGATAATCATACATTACAAATGAAATTATGATCAGATTATGATTATGATATTCATATTACATTTATATATTATTCTTAAATTGTTTTTAGTCATTTTTCTATCAAGATTCAACATTATTATAACACAAAAGGGCTAGCATACATTATGTTTTTCCTTATAAATAAAGTAGTTGATCTCATAGAACAAAGTATAGAGATACGAAAACAAACGTGTGGGTTCTTATTAGAGAACAAGTTCATTGAACTGACTTGATATAAAAAATCTATTTAAAACTTTACTTGTATAGCTATAGAAATTCTCATTATGATAGATTATATAAGTGATTCTTTAACTTGAGGTCTACAAAGTTATCGTGTATAAGAATTTCTATGTTTTAATACTACTTATGACCTATTCCAATTATGGGAAATTCTCAATCAGTAGTCACTGGATGTAGCATGACTTATATGGAGAAAGTTGAGTGATCAAGATAGGATTCATCATCTTAAAGTTATTAAGGAGAATTTTTTGTTGTTCTCGTTTAGTATTAATTCAAAAAATCCTTGGCAAAGGTGAAATAATACTTTGTAAATAATTTACAAATGTCATTAATTCAATTAATAGCTAATTGCAAAGAAATAATATAATTAGACTCAAAATAAAGTAGATATTAATTTCTTGCTCTACGCTTAATTGAAACATTATATGACTAAAGGATTGAATTATACAAAAAATATCATACACGTAAAAGTTAGTCAAAACTATTTTGGCATTCTTAAATATTTTGGTAGTTATAATGTGTTGCTAGTGCCAATCTTAATCTATGGATGTTAATTATTTAAATAGAGAATTAAAATAAATTAAAAGAGTTTAATTTAACTAATGTAAATATGATTTAGGGTTGTAATTTGTATCTATTGCCAACATAATTGAGAACCTATTGTGCCTCACATAAAAACGGGTTAAAAGAGAAAAGATATTTTAATCAAATTGGATTTGATTGTAAGGTTTGAGAAGCTTTATAATTAAATATGAGATATTTAATAAGGATCAATATGAGATATTGGATCTTATTTGGGCATAATTGGTATTTAATTAGAATTATATGTAATTTTAGTTAAAATTTAATTGAAATTAAAATTAATTTTAATTAAATTACTAAAATGTCCAAAACTTATCATAAATAGGCTTAAGCTTTAATGAAATTAGCACTTCTTGTTTTGTCCTCTCTGTAAGAGTTACAGAGTTCTTTTTACAAGTTCTGTATTTACCGTTAAAGACTGGACACATGTATGACTACGATGATTGAGATAAATTACGATTTATGTATATCACTAGAAAATGATTAAGCTTCGAATAAGGTAAAATTAATATTCACGCATTATTATGATTTATATGTTATTCATTGTATGTAATTAAAGTAATCTTAATATTTGGAAATTTAAAATATAAAAATTCTAATTATTCTATTGCAATTAGAATGTAATTCTACTAGAGTTTTCAATAATGGTATAAGAACATACTTTAATTTCATAATTTGATTAAATTGTTCTATTGTTATTAATATTAAATTTTTGAATTAAAATTGTAATAGTTGCAAGGAATCTGAAAACTACCAGTACAAAAGTTCATATTGATTCCAGCGGCTCAAACTTTTAGAAATTCATAAATCCAGAAAGTCAAGAAACTCATAATCTAGAAATTAAAAGGTTCCAGTACCCTAAAATAGTAAGGAAGTTTTTTTATGGTGTTATTCCTAGATTGAATTTGGGGCTGGAGAACGGGAATATAGACAGGATCCAGAGCATGTTTGATTTACTACCGCAGGATGTCACCATAGAAGGCGACAATAGGGACTACACATTTGTCAAGAACAATTGCTTATGTTTGTCCACACCCATTGTTTTCTCGTTCGTGTCCACCAAATGGTAGAGAATCAGGTGGGTTAGCAACTGCTAAAGAGATTTACCATCTTATTTTCCCTCCCTATAATCTGGAACTAAGGAAAACAGACACACTGCAACCATGCCTCTTGATCACTCACATCTAGAAGCATGCGAAATCTGTTAGACATTTTTGCCCCAAAGGACAATTTTGTCAATGTCTCTGAAGTTGGACTAACATTAATTGCAATTTTGGTTTTTAAATAAATTATCGATTAAGTTACGCCATTTGATCCGAATAAAGATAATAAAGTGGCCCAATAAATGATATAAATTAATGGGTCGAAGTCTGGGTAGAAAATAGGTCCCAATCAGTGTGGACCGGGTCCATATCGACCTTGTGATGGGGAAGCCAGATATGGAAGCTATATATATAGGTTAGGTCTCCTGCAGTTACTCAGAAGCAAAAAGAGAACGTTCACGAGCATAAGGTTCCTGACCCGTTAAGGAAGCTCGGAACGCTGAGAAAATTGTAGAAAGGCCTAGCTCGTGCATCGGTGAGCACTTTCCATAAAGGACCTGGGAGATTCGGAGACGTTTGGAACGCAAAATCGGGATCAAAATCCGAGATGGAACCGAATCCAGGTATTCCACATTACTTTCGTTTTCGATCCTTTCATGTGATCCTGGGGTACGTAATAAGGTCTCCTCTACGTACTAACATGTGGTTTCAGAGCGGTTACGTGATTGGATTGTCGGAAATGAAGGTTTTTCGATTTTTAT
Organism: Erythroxylum novogranatense; assembly: GCA_029891385.1. Classification (NCBI taxonomy): domain Eukaryota; kingdom Viridiplantae; phylum Streptophyta; class Magnoliopsida; order Malpighiales; family Erythroxylaceae; genus Erythroxylum; species Erythroxylum novogranatense. The sequence continues at coordinate 31,917,578 of CM057233.1, read as the reverse complement.
CTCTTTTTGGTTTTTTGTTGTTTTTTATTCGTTTTTCAGCTTTTTTGCGTGATTGATTGCGTAAAAGTGGTGTACATAAGGTTAGCTACGGAAAACGGGTTGAAAATGGGCCAAACGGAGCTAAAAATGGGGCTCCCGGGATGTCGAAAATCGCTTCTGGCGTCGGAGGCGCGGAACAGTGTGGCACGCGCGCCCGAAGTCATTGTAGCGTCGGGTGCACGCGACAATGGTCGGCGCGTGCAGCGCACGCGCCAATCGGCTCTTCGCTCCAGCGGGCGAGCGACGCGTGTCGCGCGTTCTGCGCACGCGCCGACCCTCGCCTGCCCACCAACTTGTATGGAACAGCGGGCGTGTGCCATGCACGCACCCATCTGGATCGTCCACGCGGCAGATACGTGACTTGGCTGATTTCGAACGCGTGTCGGCACACAATGCAGCGCGTCTGGCAGCGTGTGTGCTGCGCATGCACCAGCCACGGGACGCGCGCTACCGCGTCCGCTGACGTCATGCTGACGTTAGCCATAGTGTTTCCTAAAAAAAAACCCCCAAAATTCCAAATTTCCTGTAAATCTTTCCCGGGGTGTTTTGGGTCAGTTTCCAGGTCCGAGAAATTTATAAAGTAACCTTTTTCTATTTTCTGGATTTATTACATTTGTAATAAATTAAAGTTCAACTCCAGAAAAATGAATTAAGGTATTCTGAATCCGATTTTGATTGAATTTTCAAGATTCGGACTTTGTATGAGTGATATACATGAGATGTCGTGTCTCAGGTCTCATTTTCAGTGTTCGGGATTGCATGATAATCAATCAAAAATTGGAATTGAGACATTCTGAAGCCATTTTCGAGTGAATTTTCGTGCAATGAACTTGCCATAAGGGAGATACGTGACATTGTCATATCTCAGGAGGTCGGTTCAGTATCCGGTGACGCACGATAGTCACTTTATTGATATTTTTTGTTTACGAAAGTCTCAAATGAAGTTTTCGGAGAATGTCTTCAGCACGTGTGTGTGACAATGAGAATGCGCATTCGAAGTTTTTGCATTTATTAAGGTTGCATTGTCACATACAATATGCCCATAAAGAATGTGAGGATGACATAAAGATGTATCCCTTATGTTTGTGGACTTTTTGGATGCTGGTGAGAATGTAGTCACCAAAATGGCCTTTCGAGTCAGTATTCTGGATTGCTTTGCTTACATGTTAGGGGATGTCTCTGATTTTATGTTTGGTTATTCTTCCCAAAGGTGTTGGCCTTACATAAAATTTTGAGATGTACATAAAGGCATTAGATGGAGGAAGGCTATTGCTCAACTGATCTATTCACCCAAAGGTGGTAGTGTCAGGGGAGTTGATAGTCTATACTCCGATCGCTTTTATGTGTGAAAGTCTAATCGCGTATCTTATGTATTCAACCCAAAGGTGTTTCATAATATATGTGATCGGATTTTTCAGGAAAGATACTATCAATGGCTTTAGTATCGCTGTTGCCCTACATTTGTGTTGATTTAAAGTTCATCATCATAAAGTCACCTTTTCAGTCAACTAAAATCAGTGTCGCCATTGAAACCTTGCTGGTTTCAATATAAAGAATTAGACGGAGAATTGGACGGCGGATGTTTTGAAGGTTATGGAGATAGCTGTAGTTGAAATGGCCATATGGAAGAGTAAGCCATCTCCAATTACATCCATGAGCTGTGAAGCTCCTAAAATAGCCTATGAAGTCTAGAATCGGTCTAACAGATCACATCTGTTGACCAGTAAGAATCCATATCTAACCATCTGCAAAGTTAACTTCCGAACACAGACATAGCGAAAGAGTTTCTTGATAAAGTCTCCCAAAGGTATACAGTCTTATCCAGTATTGAGACATGTGCCTTAGTGAAGGTATTATTCTCCATAAAGTATACAGAGGAAAAGGGGAGTAATGGAGAACTTATCAAGAATAATTCATTTTCACAGTAGGTGAAAATGTTGAGACTTTAATACTTTGATATCCCATTGTGTTGCCAAGGTGGAGAAACTATAGTAGTTACTCCTACAGTCCTGGAAGCAGCTTAAGGGAAGACAAAGATGAAGCTCATTAAGTTCAAAGGTAGAAAGCTCCAATCTTCTCCACTTGCTGAAGCTGGTCAAAACCAGTTTCGATACATGTCCTTGGACATGAAGACATAAAGAAACCGGTAGTACGAGGTTTTAAGCGAAGATTGAGACCATCAGGTTACTCTTTGGTTTATCAATTATGAATTTAATTTGCAATAGTTGCATTAAGTATTAGTGACTATTCAGTGGAACATCTGATCAAGGTGGTTCCACAATGCAGTAATTCATATCCAGGATGAAACCAAATAAGGGAAGGAGCAACTGATGGTGCACAATAATAAAGATGTAGAAGTGATATCTGTAAGGGGTGTATATGTTGAACTTTAAAGTAAGGTTCATTAGGATATATATGACACATTTTATATGTGATCTTTGATCAATTAAGGACACTGAAAGTTGAGGTTCTAGCCTCTTCCAGCTTCTTGGAAAATAAAGTTACAGGATGCCTATACTATGAAGTTGAGGGGAGTTAAGGGAAGCAAATTATCTTCCTATCACAACATAAGGATGGTAAATTGCTCCATCAAGTCACTTGATCATGTTGTATGAGGTTAAGCAACTTTGGTCAAGAACCTTGACATAAGGACCATAGTATAACATCTTCTGTGTTGGGCCCCAAAATTTTTTTATTTTTATTTATTTATTAATTTATCGATTTACTCGACTTATTCTTTATTTTTTCTTTAATTGTTTCAATTATATGTGTATAGATATATATAGATTATGTTGAGCCTTGGGATTAGTTAGTATGATTGGAAATTGGAAAATTTGAAGTTAAAGAGAAGGTTAGAATTAATTGGATTAATTGGAAGTGAGCTTGAAGTGTAGAGCCATATGAGACAAATAAAGGTTTGTTAGAAAGAATGAGCTTTAATGTATAGTGGGCTTGGGAGGAAGGGGAGCCCAAAAGGAAATGCAAGTGAGCTTAAAGGAGTATCAAAACTTTTGAGGTAGGGCTTTAAGTTGAGATATAAAGGAATTAAAGTAAGAGTAGGAAGCAAGTTGTCATAAGAGCCAAGGAGAAGAAGAGAAAAAAAATGGTGAGCCAAGAGAAAGGAGCTTTCAGCCAAGAAGAAAAAGGGAGAGCTATAGGAAGCTTGAAGGGAGGAAGAAAGAAGAGAAAAACTACTTGTGAGAGGTAAGTTCTATCTTTGTTTGTGTTGGGTTCGAAAATGGGAGGAAATGGAAGTTAGGGTTTGTGTAGAGATTGAAGAAAGATAGAAGAGAAGGGTAGATCTATTGATTTTTGGGATTTCTAAGTTAGGGTTTTGGTTATTCTAGCATAGATGGCTTATGGGTAGGTTAGGTCTAAAGTTTATTTTACCTTTGCATGATTTTATGCATGTTATGCCTTTCTTTTGGAATGTATTTATTAAATGGAGTGTGATTTAATTGAAGGAACTCAAGAGAACCCCACTCAAGACAAGGAGGAAGGGCGATCTTGAATTCGGATTCCGACAATAGGTGGGTAATATTTTTATAGTTGTCGTGTAATGGGCAAATACCCTATGTGTGCTATCTTTGTTAAATGGTGTGTATATTGAAAGTGTTTTCATTTAGTTTGCAAGAAAAAGAAAGGAACTATGATGATTTGATAGAATGAAAGAAGCATAAAATGCTATTGCTTGTGCCTTAATGTGTGAGCATAAATTGGTTGTGATTGGGCAAGAGAGAACCTACTTCAATAGTCACGTGCACGTTGACCCCCCCATAGCCTTCTCCCAGCTGCCTGCTTGAGGCTTACGAAATCCGAAAAATGGACTCGTCGTGTTTACGGTAAACTTCAGTTTCCATCATGTTTATGGAACTCTCGAGCCAATTGTGAGCATATCATCATTTTTTAGTATATGATGCATATTATGTGTTTTAATTGGTAAAAGATCTCATGTTATGCTTTATGTGATGATTTTGGCTAATTGATGATTTATATGATAGATTGCAAATGTTTCGGATTCTTTATGTGTTGTGTGGCTCATTACTCGATGGCTATAAAGGTGTTAGCCACTGAGCCGTGTTTGCTCACTGTATTCTCCCTCCTTAGGTGCAAATTCTAGTTGATCGTGGAACCTTGCAAGGCATCGAGCATAACTCCAAGAAACTTTATACACTTTTGTATTAAGGTAGTAACTAGCTTTCGGAATGGCTTTATAAGAATATTAAGCATTGAGCATCTCATATATTGTATTTTGGTACTTAATTCATGATGGATATGATGAATATGCTGATATGTAATTAAAGCTATAATTGAACTCTTGAATGATTGATAAAGAGATGAGAGCTCTAGTACTCTCTTCTTCATGTGAATTTGTGAGTTGCGATCTGTGCTTGACCCTGAAAAGGGTATATGTATGAGTCTTTTGATCCTTGAGTTGTTGTTGGGTTTTGTCTTGGGATAGCTTGCTGGAATTTGCAAAGGTTTATGAGTTGTGATAAGGAAAGATTTAGAGATAAGATTGGTAGTGATCTGGAAAATGTTCACTGAATATGCTTCAGTCTTTTAGCCATAACGTTTTCTCTAGTAATCCAAAAGAGATGATTCTTATTTTGGATTAAACTAGAGATATATGGCTACATTTTTTAAGAAGACATCGAATTTTAATTCTGTGTCTAATCTTCTGAATTTAGTGGCAATTTTGGGATTGTTAAAGATAGATTTTGGCAAAATTCCCTTCTGAAAAGTTGTATATATTTCTTTTATCTTTCCAACGGTATAAACTTTGTAAATTTTGGACATTTGAGTGAGAAGTTATGCATCTTTGAAGTGGGGACGTTTTGGAGAACAAGGTCAGACGAAGTTAATCTTCATCTTCGTCTGTGATGACGTCATCTTTGTCTGTGATGACGTCACTTCGTCTGTGATGATGTCACTTCGTCTGTGATGATGTCACTTCGTCTGTGATGATGTCATCTTCGTCTGTGGTGACGTCATCGTCATCAGCATCGTCTGTTTTTGGTTTTGACCCTTCTTCCTTCTTTTGGCCATAACTTTTGCACAGACCTCCAATTTAGCCGATTTTTTAAGCGTTGGATTCATAAGAAAATTTTCTATCTTTTTATACCTAATTGGTCAGTATTGCTTTTAATTTGAAAAGGTGGTTTGAAACAAAGTATGACGATCGGTTGTCAAAGTCTGAATATACTTCACTAATTTTAAAATATCTTGAGCTATAGAGCTCCGATTGAGGCGATTCTTGTTTTAAATTAAACTAGAGATATAAACCTACACGTTTTATGAAGGAACCGATCGGCAATTTAGCCTCTAAAGTTTTCAAACTCTGACGTTGTCAGCAGATGGTCAATTTTCACTGTTTCTTTAAGATAGTATTTTAACCATAACTTTTTCATTTCTAATCCGAATTGTGTGATTTTAGAGGCGTTAGAATCGTTATAATGTGAGGAACAAATGTCCTTAAGAAGCTGATCTGAAATTCCTATTGCAAGTTCCCCAAATTGTGGTCGGTATGTTGTCGGTTTTGGGTCTTCTACGTTTGTGTGCTCCCGAATGTTGTGCCTCGGAGACGGGGTCCAACATTGTTTGGTATCAGAGATTAGGTTTCACTCCTAGGCTTAGGATGCATAGTAGGGAAATTGTTTTGTTATGTGATTAAATGTTGCATTATGAATTGATTGTTTGTATTAAGTGACATGTATATCATGCATACATATAGAAACTAAGATTAAAACAAATTGTAGCTAATCAAAGAATGTTTTATTGAAGGAGTAAGATGCCACCTCGTAGGAGTACACAAGGAGTTCTGCAAGGTTCAATTGCACCTGACTCTCCACCAAGAGAGGAGAGTACCGATGAGTCGGTAGCCCCGGGAGTGGCTGAGGTTTCTCGAGGGCAGAGTAGTGAGCCCCTCCGATCTCAGACTCAGTTGTCGCCTAATCAGTCTGAGCAAGTGCCTGCTTTGGACCCGAGATTGTTCCAGGCATTTACCCAATCCTTTGTTCAGGCTGTGGGTCAAATGCCACAGGCTTCTGGTTCGGCCCCAGCTAAGAAGGGGAGACAGTTTGACAAGTTAAGGAAGTACGGAGCGGTGGACTTCTATGGGAACATAGATCCTGAGGAAGTCGAGACCTGGTTGAGGAAGACTGAGAGAGTGTTGGATCAGATGGAGTGCGAAGATGACGAGAGGGTAGTCTATGCTGCCAGTTTACTTCAGGGTGATGCCTTGCATTGGTGGGAGTGTGTACCGGGGAGTCAGCTGAAGCCGATAGGGTTGTTATGGGGAGACTTCCTGGCTGCTTACAGGAAGAAGTATCTGTCTCAAGTGTACATTCAATGTAAGGAAGGAGTTTCGAGTCTCACCTGAGGGAGATGACATTCTTCAATATCGGCACGGCTTACCCAGCTATCGAGGTATGCTTCAGAGATGATGTTCAGTGAGGCTGTCAAGTGTCGCAGGTTTGAGTCAGGCCTGCACCTAGCTATCAGAGAGAAGGTGGTAGTGCAGAACTTTGGCGACTTTCAGCAGTTGGTTGAAGCAGCGTTGAGAGTAGAGAACATCGAGAATGTTGAATATTTGGTTGAGGTTTGCTTGAAAGGTTCAGTCTTGTGATTTCATTGAGATAAATTATATGAGTGATTCCTTCAGATTGATTTGTGCTTCATGTGGTTTGTGTGTGCGAGCTGAATGAGATTGTGAAATGTAATTGTTGCATTCGTCATAACTGACGGTACCCAGTTTTTGATTGAGTGTTGCGTTGTTTCACTTGCTTTGATGACTTTCATACTACTTGACCTAAATATACCTCACCTTACCCTTGCCCACATTACAACCTTGAAAAGTCCTATGATTCATGATTTTGCATGTGAACATTAGTGGTGGAGAAATGAAATGATATGCAAAGTTGTGGATTGTCATGATCATGAATGGTGTTGATGTACCCATGGATATATTTTAATCAAACACATTTCCGAGTCTACCATTAGATTGCTCAGTTTTTGAAGATATTGAATGTTGATTGATCATGAGTAAAAGCTTAGAATGTTGTTTTCTTGCTATGATTTTTAAAAGTTATTCATCTTTGTTTATGATTATATTGTCTTGGACAATGTGGGAATTGAGTAAATGTTTTGGCTCATACGCTTAACTTTGACGATTTGCCCGAGGACGGTCAAAGACCAAGTGTGGGGGTATTTGATAGGATTGAAGTATCTTATATTTACTTATGCATTTACATGTGATTTCAATCCTATTTTTATGATAAAATGCTCAATCTGTGTTTAATTTATATTGTCTGCTGGGTTGGATTTGTTGATATATTTTTTAGATCAAAAAGACAATTTTATAAAGTAAATGGGAGCATAATTAATTACCAAGTTAATTGAAAAAAAATTGACTTTGGCTGTTGTCTTGCGTCAGTAACGCAATGTTATTATTGCGTTACACGCAGAAGAAGAATATGTAACGCCGCCACGCAGCCTAACGCCGCTGCACGCTTTTCTAAACGCAGGAGCAGAGGGTTTTAAGTGAGGAAGAGTTTATTTGTCTTGTCATTTGAATAGGCAGGGGATCGAAGAGAGTGCGGCGCTTGAAGAGAAACAGGAGGCACGAAGCAGCATGAGTTGCGGCTTGAGGCTTACGTCTGCTGCTTGTTTTAGGCGCTGGCGTTTCAAGCTATAGAGGAGTAGTGTGGAACTGCTGAGGGGCAAGAAGCTAGGAGGATTTAAATGAGCTGAGAGACATTAAATTGTCAAATCAAGCAGCAGTGCTGGGCAGTAAACAATAGAGGATTTTTGGCTTGGGACATTGGATGGGGGTTAAAGCAATTTGTCGGGAAAGACCCATGAAGAGCTGAATGTCCCGGCGCCGGTTCGGAGGTAATATCGACGCCGACGACCTGGATTAAGTTTTTTTTTAATTAGTTTGTTGTTTCTTTCTCTCGTTAGGAATTGATTGTGTTATCCTGCTTTAATTGATTTGGGGTATTATGTATGGATAATCATATTTTCGTTATTATTCGGTTATTTATGTATGAACCCTTTGGGTATTTTTAATTGGTGATTTTAATGCGTTCATTGAATCGTTAATTTCTAACCCATTGCTAGAATTTCAATTTAATTCGTAATTGTTATGTTGAAATTCATTTGTAGTGACTAATGATTCGTAATCATTAGGGATAACATGACCTAGGTTAAATGACCCGAGCTTATGTGGTTGTTGCCTTGATCAATCGGTTTTCCTAATTCGTAATGCTACTGCCTAATTAAATCTAGAGATCGTATCCTAGTTATTAGGTGGTTAGGTTTAATCAACGATCGTATCTTGATTAAACAAAACCTAAGGGAGAACTCGGGTTAATTTTTAATCCACGATTAATAATTTTTAGGAGAGGTTAAAGAACAACAAATTAATAAAATATGCTTAGTCAGGGTGTAGGCCGAGATTGAACCGAAGAACCGAGTCCCTACCAAATTCCTCACTTTTCTTTCATTTTTTCATGTTTTCTTTAATTTGTTTTTATTAGTTAGTTTCATTTTATTTTTTTTCTTTTAAAAAATTCAAAACCCCCCATTAAGTGTAAACACCGATTAATTTCATTTCATAAACTTTACACACACTCTCTGTGGGATCGACCTAGACTTGCCACTGCTACAGTAGTAGTCTAGTTATTTTAATTTTGACTAGCGAAACGACGCGCGGTCAAATTTTGGCGTCGTTGCAGGGAGTATGGTGTTTTAGTTTTTATTTGTGTTTTAATTGGTGTTTTGTATATATTTGTTCGTGATTGATTTCTTTTCTGTTATTTTGTGATCTTTTCAGTTTTTGTTTAAAAACAAAAAAAAATTGTTATGGACGGAAGTAATTTCTTTTATAATTCATATTCTCACTCCTATAACAATGTTTGGACTGATCAACCTAACTTTTGTTATGGATGGAATAATCAGCATAATTACATCCATGATAGTTTGCAGGACACACAACAATTCTGGTACAGAACAGAAGCTTCCTATCACAACTCCGGACCATCTCTAGAAGAGTTGATGTTGCCATTGCAGGATAATACTTCACACTTCCAGAAGAATGGAGAGCAATTTTTAGAAAACACTTGGTCCCAAGATCCGGAGAGCCAATTGCATTCAAGTGCATCTTTAGAAGAAATTCTTACCAAACTTATTGATTCCAACTTGCAATTGCACCAAGATTTTCAGGAAATCATAGCAAGTCAACGGGAGATGCAGCAGGAAATGCAAGAATTTGTACAAGAGACAAGAGCACACCAACAGAGGAGGGAAAACCTAATGGTTCAGATGGCAATAAGCCTTGATCACCTCGAATCGCGACAAGAAAAGGCACAACCGTATCAACCCGAGGTGTATCTAATTGAAGTCTGTGGGGAAAATTTGCAAAGTGATGAGGAGCTTGAAAATTTTGAGGTCAACCCTCAACGAATTGTTTGTGTCGAAGAAGTTGAGAAGGAGCTCAAAGCCACAAATGACATATCTTTTAGCTCGGAGGTAAGTACTGAGTCCATAATTACTTTTGAGACTAACTCTTTACCATTACATTACAGATTGGAGGAGTTAAATGATAAAGAAAAAGGTGAAGAGACGTTCGCAATATTTCCAGATTGTATGGACTCAGTCAAGATTGAGAAGTTGATGATAGGGAAGATATTGAAGGAGGATGATGATAAACAAAGGCCCTATCCGAAACTACCTCGCGTGGGAGTGGCGCTAACTGTAATTCCCGAAGATCACAACTTTGTCACGTGAAGAGACAAAGGAGTCGAGCCAGCGACCCTAAACAAAGACGCTTCTTGGGAGGCAACCCAAGGGAAGTCAATTTCTTTTCCTTTATATTTTCGCATTACTTTTTATTTGCATGTGTGTTTTCGAATTTGTTTGTTTTAATTGTTTTTAAGTTTTCAATCAAAATGAGAGAAAGAATAAAACAAATGAACTAAACATTTTCTCATTTTCTATTACTTCTGGGATTATATAATCATTATTAGAGTGTGGATTGACTGGATAATTTCATAGCAACTTTAGCATGTACTTTTGCTCTTGTGATTGGTCGATATGCTTTATCTTTAGAAGAGTAGTGACTAATGGTAGACAAAGGCAGTGAGATTTTGAGCCTTATTTGATTGACACATCCATATCAGTCTCATTGCTTTTTGATAATGTGTGACCTTCATGACATGTACATCTTGATTTTGCATTGAATTTCTATTCAAGACCACATTTTTATCACATGCATTAATATGGATATGATTAGGCATTCTTTGTTTTTCTTAAGCTACATTAGCCAAATAACCTACCCTATTGACATGAATTTTTCCTTTAATAAACCCCTTTGAGCTTTAACCTTTCTTTTTGTATAAACCACATTTTATGCTTTTGAACTTATCCAAATGTCCTACTCAAGTTATAAAGCTAGTGGAACATTTGTGATTGTTGAGTTTGTGGATGTACAAAATTCTAAGTGTGGGGGTGTATATATATGCGGGTTGGTTATAATAGTGGGAGATTATTTTATGTCTTTTCATTAAAATTCCCATGTTGGTGTAGTTTATTTTAATTTTTACAAAAAAAACAGAAAAGAAATGAAAAAAAGAAGAATATGAAAAAAAGAGAAAAAAAATTATTGAACAATTGACCAAGGAAGAATTGCATTTGTGTTGAAAAGTTGTTTATGATTTATGAATCTTCCTAGAGTTGTAATGGCTGAGTTATTTGAGAATGTTGAATATTTGGTTGAGGTTTGCTTGAAAGGTTCACTCTTGTGATTTCATTGAGATAAATTATATGAGTGATTCCTTCAGATTGATTTGTGCTTCATGTGGTTTGTGTGTGCGAGCTGAATGAGATTGTGAAATGTAATTGTTGCATTCGTCATAACTGACGGTACCCAGTTTTTGATTGAGTGTTGCTTTGTTTCACTAGCTTTGATGACTTTCATGCTACTTGACCTAAATATACCTCACCTTACCCTTGCCCACATTACAACCTTGAAAAGTCCTTTGATTCATGATTTTGCATGTGAACATTAGTGGTGGAGAAATGAAATGATATGCAAAGTTGTGGATTGTCATGATCATGAATGGTGTTGAGTGTACCCATGGATATATTTTAATCAAACACATTTCTGAGTCTACCATTAGATTGCTCATTTTTTGAAGATATTGAATGTTGATTGATCATGAGTAAAAGCTTAGAATGTTGATTTCTTGCTATGATTTTTAAAAGTTATTCATCTTTGTTTATGATTATATTGTCTTGGACAATGTGGGAATTGAGTAAATGTTTTGGCTCATAAGCTTAACTTTGACGATTTGCCCGAGGACGGTCAAAGACCAAGTGTGGGGGTATTTGATAGGATTGAAGTATCTTATATTTTCTTATGCATTTACATGTGATTTCAATCCTATTTTTATGATAAAATGCTCAATCTATGTTTAATTTATGTTGTCTGTTGGGTTGGATTTGTTGATATATTTTTGGGATCAAAAAGACAATTTTATAAAGTAAATGGGAGCATAATTATTTACCAAGTTAATTGAAAAAAAAAGAAAAAAGAAAATGATTTTGGGTGCATTGCTACGTAGGTAACGTCATTATGAGCCTAACGCTGCCAAGCAATGCGTTTATCTAAAGCGCGAGCAGAGGGTTTTAAGTGAGGAAGAGTTTATTGGTCTTGTCATTTGAATAGGCAGGGGATCGAAGAGAGTGCGACGCTTGAAGAGAAACAGAGGCGCTGGCAGCGTGAGCTGCTGACTTGAGGCTTCAAGTCTCACGCTTGTTTTAGGCGCCATGCGTTTCAAGCCACAGAGGAGCAAAGTGGAAGTCTTTGAGGGCAAGAAGCTAGGAGGATTTAAATGAGCTGAGAGACATTAAATTGTCAAATCAAGCAGCAGTGCTGGGCAATAAACAATAGAGGATTTTTCGCTAGGGACATTGGATGGGGGTTAAAGCAATTTGTCGGGAAAGACCCATGAAGAACTGAATGTCCCGGCGTCGGTTCGGAGGTAATATCGACGCCGATGACCCGGGTTAAGTTTTTTTTAATTGGTTTGTTGTTTCTTTCTCTCGTTAGGAATTGATTGTGTTATCCTGCTTTAATTGATTCGCGATATTATGTATGGATAATCGGATTTTCGTTATTATTCGGTTATTTATGTATGAACCCTTTGGGTATTTTTAATTGGTGATTTTAATGCGTTCATTGAATCGTTAATTTCAAACCCATTGCTAGAATTTCAATTTAATCCGTAATTGTTATGTTGAAATTCATTTGTAGCGACTAATGATTCGTAATCATTATGGATAACATGACCTAGGTTAAATGACCCGAGCTTATGTGGTTGTTGCCTTGATCAATCGGTTTTCCTAATTCATAATGCTACTGCCTAATTAAATCTAGAGATCGTATCCTAGGTTATTAGGTGGTTAGGTTTAATCAACGATCGTATCTTAATTAAAGAAAACCTAAGGGAGAACTCGGGTTAATTTTTAATCCACAATTAATAATTTCTAGGAGAGGTTAAAGAACAACAAATTAATAAAATATGCTTAGTCAGGGTGTAGGCCGAGATTGAACCGAAGAATCGGGTCCCTACCAAATTCCTCACTTTTTTTCATTTTTGCATGTTTTCTTTAATTTGTTTTTATTAGTTAGTTTCATTTTATTTTTGTTCTTTTAAAAAATCCAAACCCCCCATTAAGTGTAAACACCGATTAATTTCATTTCATAAACTTTACACACACTCTCTGTGGGATCGACCTAGACTTGTCACTGCTATAGTAGTAGTCTAGTTAATTTAATTTTGACTAGCGAAACGACGCGCGGTCAGCTGCTATAATTTTCGCATTGAAGATCAGGAGACATTACTTATATGGAGTTACTACTAGGGTATTTACAGATCATAAGAGTCTTAAGTACTTGTTGACCCAGAAAGAGCTGAATTTGAGGCAGAGGCGATGGTTAGAATTGTTGAAAGATTATGACTTGGTGATAGATTACCATCCGGGGAAAGCTGATGTGGTAGCCGATGCTCTGAGTAGGAAGTCCACTATGGCACATGTGGATATGGTGTATCTTCCTTTGCTGAAGGAATTAGCCAGGCTTGATGTGACGTTGAGACAAGTTAAACCTGATTGTATCTTAGCAAATTTCAGAGTGAGACCAGTATTAAAGGAGAAGATCAAAGAATTGCAGGAACAGGATGAGTACTTGAGCAAGCTTAGAGAAGAGATAAAGAATGGCAAACCTTCTGGTGTAGAGGTGAAGGAAGATGGATTGATGGTTATGGGCAATAGATTGTGTGTTCCAGACATGTTAGAGCTGAAGGATGAGATCCTTGATGAGGCGTATAATGCTCCGTATGCAATGCACCCAGGGAGTTCTAAGATGTATCGGGATTTGAAAGAGCATTTTTGGTGGAAAGGAATGAGGAAAGATGTGGTAGAGCATGCTAAAAGATGTTTAGTGTGTCAACAAGTTAAAGCTGAACACCAAGCACCTTCAGGCAAGCTTAATCCATTGCCGATTCCAGAATGGAAATGGGAGAAGATTACCATGGATTTTCTGATGGGATTACCGAGGACTAGCAAGAAGCATGACGCTATATGGGTGATTGCTGATAGGTTGACCAAGTCAGCACACTTCTTGCCAATTAGACAGATAGATTCTTTGAATATTTTGGCTAAAAAGTACGTGGATGAGGTAATCAGACTTCATGGGATTCCAAGCTCGATAGTTTCTGATAGAGATTCTAGGTTTACCTCCAGATTTTGGGAAAGTTTACAGGAGGTTCTGGGGACTAGATTGCATTTTAGTACGGCTTTCCATCCGCAGACTGATGGAAAACCGAAGAGGACGATACGAACTTTGGAGGCGATGTTGAGAGCTTGTGCATTGGATTTCAAAGGTTCGTGGGATGATCACCTACCTTTGATTGAGTTTGCTTACAAATAAGTCCTATCACTCGGGAATTCAGATGGCACCTTATGAAGCTTTGTATGGTAGGAGATGCAAAACTCCTATATGTTGGGATGAGGAAGGTGAAAGGAAGCTTGTAGGGCCTGAATTGGTACAGGCTACAGTCGATAAAATCAAAGTGGTAAAACAGAAGCTTAAAGCAGCTCAAGATAGGATGATGAGCTACACGGATGCACATAGGAAAGAGATGGAATTTGAAGTGGGAGAAAAGGTGTTTCTTAGAGCTTCTCCATAGAAAGGTGTTTTGAGGTTTGGCAAGAAGGGCAAGCTTAGCCCAAGGTACATAGGCCCATATGAGATCATTGAGAGGATTGGGCCTTTGGCTTATAAGTTAGATTTGCCATTGGAGTTAGCTAAGATTCATAATGTGTTCCATGTATCGATGCTAAGGAAGTACAGATCAGATCCTTCGCATATAGTTCAACCTTCAGAGGTTCAGTTGAGAGAGGATTTGACTTATGAGGAGCAACCCGTGGAGATCTTAGATTTAAAGGAAAAGGTGTTAAGGAATAAAGTTGTAAAGCTGGTAAAGGTCTTGTGGAGGAACAATTCGACCGAAGAGGCAACTTGGGAGCCTTTGGAGGCCATGAAGGAGAAGTACCCATACCTCTTTATGGACTCAGGTAAGGATTTCGAGGACGAAATTCTTTTAGGAGGGGAGAATTGTTGGGCCCCGAAAATTTTTTATTTTTATTTATTTATTGATTTATCGATTTACTCGACTTATTCTTTATTTTTGCTTTAATTGTTTCAATTATGTGTGTATAGATATATATAGATTATGTTGAGCCTTGGGATTAGTTAGTATGATTGAAAATTGGAAATTTTGAAGTTAAAGAGAAGGGTTAGAATTAATTGGATTAATTGGAAGTGAGCTTGAAGTGTAGAGCCATATGAGACAAATGAAGGTTTGTTAGAAAGAATGAGCTTTAATGTATAGTGGGCTTGGGAGGAAGGGGGGCCAAAAGGAAATGCAAGTGAGCTTAAAGGTGTATCAAAACTACATAGTTTTAAGGTAGGGCTTTAAGTTGAGATATAAAGAAATTAAAGGAAGAGTAGGAAGCAAGTTGTCGTAAGAGTCAAGGAGAAGAAGAGAAGAAAAATCGTGAGCCAAGAGAAAGGAGCTTTCGGCCAAGAAGAAAAAGGGAGAGCTGTAGGAAGCTTGAAGGGAGGAAGAAAGAAAAGAAAAACTACTTGTGAGAGGTAAGTTCTATCTTTGTTTGTGTTGGGTTCGAAAATGAGAGGAAATGGAAGTTAGGGTTTGTATAGAGATTGAAGAAAGATAGAAGAGAAGGGTAGATCTATGGATTTTTGGGATTTCTAAGTTAGGGTTTTGGTTATTCTAGCATAGATGGCTTATGGGTATGTTAGGTCTAAAGTTTATTTTACCTTTGCATGATTTTATGCATGCTATGCCTTTCTTTTGGAATGTATTTATTAAATGGAGTGTGATTTAATTGAAGGAACTCAAGAGAACCCCACTCAAGACAAGGAGGAAGGGCGATCTTGAATTCGGATTCCGACAATAGGTGGGTAACATTTTTATAGTTGTCGTGTAATGGGCAAATGCCCTATGTGTGCTATCTTTGTTAAATGGTGTGTATATTGAAAGTGTTTTCATTTGGTTTGCAAGAAAAAGAAAGGAACTATGATGATTTGATAGAATGAAAGAAGCATAAAATGTTATGCTTGTGCCTTAATGTGTGAGCATAAATTGGTTGTGATTGGGCAAGAGAGAACCTACTTCGATTGTCACATGCACGTTGTGTTGGATCGGAAAAAGAAAGCATGCTTAGTATGGAGAAACGATAGATTTCAAAACTTTTTAAGAAATCATCTTGCAGCGGAAGCAATATATCCAAATCAACATGCTAATCTATACATGATATGGTATAAGGATAATAAAACCAAGAACAAGATAAAAGGAATTACCGACTCCTTCGCTACAGCTTTAAATCCTCGCTGCACTATCCTCTCCTTCTTATATCCAAATCCTTTGCCTTTGAGTCTTTTCCTTTAGCAATCTATCTTCTTCCTTGTTGTAGTATCCTCAACCAATTAGATTTACCACTTGTTCTTCAAGGACAACTAGGTTAACAAAATCCTTTGGTGGGAAAGGAGAAGAAATATTTGGAGGAGATTTTCTTAAGAAGAAGAACCAAAATTGAAACTCTTTCAATTCTTTCACTTAGGAATTTCGGTTCTACCTTGCATGAAAGGAGAGAATGTCTAAAACCATGCAAGAACCCTTTCTTACATCTCAATTTCGAAATATGCATGAATGGAAAAAGTGAGAGGCATCCAATGCATCACTTCACATTAATCACTCATCAAATAGCCAATAAATGAGACTTACTTCATTTATCTTTAAAATGGCTATTTGAAAAGACCATAACCTATAATTGAATACCCATTTCGGTTTTGGCAAGAAGAAAGAAGGAAGATGGTCCATCTAATGCACATCTTTCATCTTTAATCTAATGAATGGAAATAGGTTACATGCCAACATTAAAAGCCAACCATTAAACCATTTAATGGTAAGTTCATAACTCCATTTAATAATGATGAATCATAATAAAGACCATCTTTATTTAGTATTTTAATGTCAAATGTGTGGTTACACATCTAACCTAACACAATTTCAAATTGCTACTTCTCCATTTAAAAAAATTGTTTTAATATAATTAATCTAATCAATTACATTAAACCAAAACAAGCCCATTTCTAAATGAACATATGGGCTTCCAATTAACCATTAATTAGTATAAGCCCATCATTCAATTATGGACTTCTAAAGCCTCCAAACTACTTCTTACTTAGCTTGATAACCTTCCTTAAAGCCAAGTGGGGAATCTTATTGGACTTTGATAATTCAAGCTCCAATAAGCCCGTAAATAATTCAATCTCATTGAATTAATTCTAGGTTATTAACTAAATGTCATTCCACTAAAGAAAATTAGTTGAACTCTTGAATTATTAAATATTATGAGAATATTTCCAATTGCAAACCCTATTTAGAACCTTATTATAGCCATCCGCACAACAAAGGGTAAAATTACCGTTTTGCCCTTATGTTGGTTTTTCCTTCTAGATCTCTCATTTTACTTTATATAGTGATTAACACATAAGATCTCATCTTAGTGTTAAGACTTGATGGGTAGCTAGTCCATCAAACTATCGGTGCCGCTTAATCACCAAATCTCCTTAAAACATCTAGAAGAGATGATAACACTATAAACTCTTTATTTGAGTGAATGTTCCTCGATACATGCTTCAATTAATAATTCCAACATGCGAATCGGATTAATACCTGTAAAAATCCATTCCGATCATATCAAGAATTATAATGAAACACATATGAGTTCACCACTCATCAAGATTGTGGTTCATAATAAGCGAATGCTTAAGTTGTATGTTTTAAGATTAAAGTAACGCCCACTTTATTCTTGAAAACATACTTGATTCCGATTCATTTAATAGTGCCATTATCGATAGTCTACTACTATCATGATATGAAACTCATCATTCCCTTTAAGTAAACTCCTTTACTTATATGGAGATAAATCGCAACACTACGCCTAAACCATAATCAAACGACCAACTTGATTATTCAACTCTGTGAATCAATTAATTCAGATTCTAATAATATACATGTTTCTCATACATCTCTATGTATATGTATATTACATACAAATGAATCTTGATACCTTATGACCAGATATATAATGCTCATACAGATAAAACCAAACTATTTTGTTTTATTAATAATAAATATTTTCATTACAAAACAGAATCAAGAAGATAAAGTTACATGTAAATACACTTGCTTTCCGTGGCACTATATTTACATAACTCCAACAATCTCCCACTTTCCTAAAGCAAGTTTGACATATCCTTCATTCCCATCCCTTCTAGGTGACCCTCAAAGCTCTTTTGAGTCAAAGTCTTTAATGAACGGATCAGCAAGGTTTTGCCTCAGGAATCTTTACCACATCCACTTCTCCACGTTGTATTATCTCCTTATGAGATGATACTTTCGCCAATGTGTTTGGCGCTTTGTGGTTCCGAGGTTCTTTAGAATTAGCCATCGCCCCACTATTATCACAATAAAGTGTAATGGCTTTTTCGCCTCTGAACTACCTCTAAATCATTTAGAACTTCCGAGCGATCGCTTCCTTTCTTTGCTTCACAAGCAACAACATACTCAACCTCCATAGTCGAATCAGCAATACAAGATTGCTTGACACTCCTCCAAACTATGGCTCCACCTCCTAAAGTAAATATAGAACCGAAGTTGATTTCCTTGAATCAACATCCGATTGGAAATCGAATCCGTATATCCCGCCGTAATAAGATTACTTCCAGAGTAAACAAGCATTAAGTTCTTCGTCCCCACGAAGATATTTAAATATACACTTAACCGCAATCAATGTTCCATTCTGGATTGGTGAAATCGCTTACTAGTCCCATCGTAATGTATATCTGTCTAGTCTTGACATTGCATACATCAAACTACCAACCGCCAAGCATATGGAATGTTACGCATGCGTTCAACCTCCTCTTAGGTTTTAGGTGCTTGTTCCTTTGAAAGTTTGATTCCATGTCTAGTAGGAGTGAAACCCCTCTAGGAATCTTGCATGGCGAACTTATTGAGCATATTCTCAATGTAGGTTAGTTGAGACAAAACTATCTTCTTGTTCTTACGATTCCTTATAAGTTTGATCCCTAGAACATAGGTAGCCTCTCCCAAATCCTTCATTGAAAACTGTGTAGGAAAATCCCGGGAGGTACATCACATGTACCGGCAGCGGAAAACAAATATTTTTGTTCTCGGGACTTTCCCGAAGCCCAGGATCCCGGTATCGGTATGAAGACATCAACCTAAATAGCCAAAAGAGACTATCTCTAAAGGTGATCCACGCAGAGATCAGAAAATCTAACCGGATCAAACCCCTTTGACCCGGGAATAGTTAGAACAGATTAAAGCCCGCTAGAGCCTACCTACATCCGGAGAGTCAAGGAAACGTTAGACCATGTGCTTGGAGAAGGAGAGTTCGTTGATGCCTAAAGGAGAAGAAGAAACTTGAAAACTTTTCAACTTTATAACCTTAACACTTTAAGGAAAATTGTTCTTCCTCTCCAAGCCTCAAGCATCGACGGACACACCCACCAAAGACAAGCTTCTTATGTAGATTTTTAACACTTAAAATGCTTCCATAAGAGTTTGCCAAGTGGATGATGAATGGCCATTCATTTTTAATGAATAAAGAAATAAACTTTGACTTTTCAAAGTTTTATCCTCTCTTCCTCATTCCACGCACATGTCCATATATATATATAATTAATTAATTAATTTACTTAATTAATTAATTAGAATATAAATGCTAAGGTCCATCCAATGGGGTCAGGTCCTACTGCCTTATCGGGCCCCGATCTTCAAAATGACTCCTAAACCTTTCTTAGCAATATCGATGTCGCGATCTCATCGGACATATCCCAATCTCATCGGGATCCATTTAATCCTAATGTTTCCATGATTGGAACTCAGTCCAATTACTATTTTACTGATTCTCTCAAACACTCTTATCGTGTGACCCTTTAGGCTCCGGTTATGTTGGCCACTTAGATTAACAATTAATCTGAGCAAGTCATGAGCGGTATCTAGCAACACATCATGACCCCAATTGACCGGAAAGTAATCGGTTTGATGTATTCATCACGAACCGGATCACGAACCCTTCCATGTATAATTACCGTGCAATTCGTCCTTTCACCATCCTATACCCCACTTGGTTATGAGTATGGTCAAAGTGTCAACTCTCACTAGACCGAGTCTAGCCCAAGTGATATCGCCTTATCCTGGACTCATTACTTTATATGTCAATGAAGACACTCTTCATGACATACATGCCGCCACCTTTAGTAATGATCCCGACAAGAGGCTACGGGTATCTCTTCCGCTAATCCGAAGTGGTGAACCTTTATTGGCTACTCAATTATCTTCAATACCTCAAGTCGCACTCTAAGCACCACCCTATGAGTTACCTCGAAGGCAACAAGGAATGGAGTCAAAGCACGTGATCAAGATTCAAGATATTCTTGAGTACCTCAAGTCTAAGGATACTTGCACCATTCTTGCATGATGAGATTATCACCGACACTTAGATAAGATATCCATGTGATGATCTCATGGCAGGTCATCCAATGTACTTACTACCGCTAGTAAGCATCCACATGTCAATTCTAAATATCCCATATTTACAGTTTCTGGGATCCACTGCTTGATCCAATCAAGGAATATGACATGTGCTAGTCTATCCGGAATAATGATGTCCAGTCTCATTAATCCTATGACTAGGGAGAATTTAGATACTGACATAATTGCACATGATAGGAATCTCAGTAGTATGATCACATCACAATTTCCTTCATGCTATGTCATATATCATGGACTTCATTAATTTGATTAAAGATCCAATCAATTCATAAACAATGTTTATGAACATCAAATTAATGAAGTATGCCTTTCTTTATTTATTCATAAAGTCTGCACATGACTTTGAATAAAACGCGCTAAAGGGGATTGCCTTTAGGGCACAAATAAACAGTACCGACCTTGAACAAGTCGACTTATCCAATGAACAAGTCGACTTATCGGTGCCCAACATGTAAGTCGACTTACACACGGTACAAGTCGACTTATCACTTACAAATCTCCCACTGACCTAAAGCCAATCGCCTTAGTATCTAATACCATAAGCGAGTCCATGAGAATCACAATTCTCCCGTGACTATGGCTTTGTCAACGAACAAAGAACACTTTGCTCTGTGAGAATTCTCTCTCGAGATATCATCTCGACTAATGATCTCCGAATCGGCGGCACGAGTTCGGATCGTCGATAAGACCTTGGTTCCTTTGCTCACAAGACTAGCCCCATTGTATCACAATACAATCCTATGGGCCCATCACAATAGGGACCGATCAAGTTCAAGAATGAACTTCGATCCAAACCGCCTCCTTCATGCATCTCACGCGGCAATGTACTCTGCCTCGGTTGATGAATCAGCGGTCCTCTCTTGTTTGGAACTTTTCCATTGACCGCCACGCTATTCAAGCAGAATGTATATAACCTGATTGTGATTCGTAATCATCCTTATCGATTAAATACTAGCATCTGAATGCCCGCTTACTTGGAGATTTCCATTTCCATAGATCAAGAAAACATCCTTAGTGCTTCGCAAGTACTTGAGGATATTCTTGACAGCCACCCAGTGACCCTCACCAGGATCTGATTGGTATCTGCTCATAACACTTAGAGCATACGATACATCGTGCCTCGTACATAGCATTGTTCCATGCTAAACCTCTTTAGCATCTCATCTATGTACGATGATTGTGAAAGACCAAGAAACCTTTTGATTTATCTCTATAAATCTATATCCCTAAGATATAAGTTGCTTCACCAAGGTCTTTCATCGCAAATTGATTGGACAACCAAATTTTAACTGCTTATAAAGATAGAGACATCGCTTCCCGAAGAATAAGATGTCATCTACATACAACACAAGGAATACGATTGCAGTCCCATTAACCTTCTTATACACACAATGATCATCCGGATTTTGTGAGAAATCAAACTCTTTGATTGACTCATCAAAACGGATAATCCAACTCCTGGATGCTTGCTTCAATCCATACATGGAATTCTGAAGCTTGCATACCATTTCGCTATGATGGAAGTGAAGCCCTCGGTCAGGTCATACACATCCTCGGCAGATTTCCTCTCGAAATCTGCCTTCACATCCATTTGTCATATCTCATAATCATAATGAGTGGCAATGGCTAGAGTATCCTAATGGATTTAAGCATTGCTACGGGTCAAGGTTTTGTCATAGTCAACTCTTTATCTGTGACGAAATCCTTTAACCGTAAGTATTGCTTTATAGGTAATCAAATTACCATCCATGTTTGTTTTCTTCAAAACTCCTTTGCACCTCGTGGGTTTTATCCTTCGTGTAACAACCAAAGTCCATACTTGGTTTTCATACATGGAATCCATT
Organism: Erythroxylum novogranatense; assembly: GCA_029891385.1. Classification (NCBI taxonomy): domain Eukaryota; kingdom Viridiplantae; phylum Streptophyta; class Magnoliopsida; order Malpighiales; family Erythroxylaceae; genus Erythroxylum; species Erythroxylum novogranatense. The sequence continues at coordinate 31,895,461 of CM057233.1, read as the reverse complement.
TCGATTTCATGGCACAAAGCCATGTTCCGCACTCAACTTTTCGTAACTGCTCATAGTAGTAGGCGATCATCTCATATGAGCAATACGTCATTCTGCTCACTTACGAAATTCATATCTCTTAGAACAAAGGCGTATCCTACTTAACCTACGAAAATTGTGTAGTAGAAGGTTGAACTGTTACCTCATCTATATGAGTGACAGCTTGTGTTCAGCAAATGATCTATGTTTGTTCGAGCATCTTGAACTTCTCCAAGTTCAACTTTGCTCCCATCGTCCTCTTGTAAAAGAAACTCTTTCTTTAAGAAAACAGCATGCTTGGAAACAAACAACTTTTGTTCCTAAGCAAGGTAGAATTGATATTCCACGAACAAACACTTGTCGACTTTGCATCAAGCTAATCGACAAAGGTCCGCTTCACGTAAGGTGACAATCCCAAACTTTCGATGAGAAAGATAGGCTTTCGCTAGTCCACATCTCATATGGAGTAACATCAACTGTCTTTAATGGAACTCTGCTTAGCAAGTAAACAAATGCCTCGAGCGATATTCCCAAAATCAGTAAAACTTATCATCAATCGCACTACGACTAACAAGGTTCGATTTCTCCTTTCACCACACCATTGTCTTTGCGGCGTGTAAGGTGGAGTATACTTGAGATAAAATCCCATTATCTACGAGATAATCAAAACTATTGGTCTAAGCATTTTCCACCACGATCGATCGTAATGTATTCATACTTTTACCAAGTTAGTTTTCTACTTCATTTCAATTATTTGAACTATTCAAATGCTTCGATTTGTATCTCATCGACATCTGATACCTATATCGTGAATAATCACCGATAAAAGTAATGAAGTAAAGACAACCACTTCTAGCATGGATGGACATCGGACCGCATACATCCGAATGTATTAGGTCTAATATTCCATTCACTGCTCACCCTTTCCTTTAAAGGATTACTTAGTCATCTTGCCTAATAAACAAGATTCGCATGTGTCATATGATTCATAATCAAATGACCCTAAACATCCACTCTTATGGAGCTTAGCGATGCGTGTCTCATTTATATGGCTGTTCGACAATGCCATAAGTAAGTTGATTTTAAATTATCTCGATAATGTCTTTTCGCGTCATTGACATTCATAACTGGATATGACATATCTAATATGTCAACTCTATTGCATAATGTACCAGTACCATAGAGCATTCCATTCGAACTAATAGAACAACCATTGCCACTAAAAGTCCAATGGAAACCAACTCTAATTAAACATAAAACATACAATATGTTCTTTGTTTAAAACAGGTACAAAATGTCAATTATCCAATTTGAATACAAGCCCAGTAGGGAGTAACAAGACATAAGTGTCTCACGCTAATGTAGCAACTCTTGCTACATTACCTACACGAAGGTCTAGTTCTCCTTTATGAGTCGCTCATCGTCCCCGAGGCCCTGCATATCATTTCATATGTATGAGCCACAACCGTATCTAATACCGATATGTTTGGATCAGAATAGTATTAACCTCAATGACAAACATATTTGAAGGAGTAGAGGCATCCGATGCCTTCTTCGCTTCAGGACTCGAATAGATTTTACAGCCGCCTTAGTGGCTAGACTTGCCATAATAAAAGCAAAACCTTTTGGGGCAGATCTTTGGTTTTTCCTTGATGGCACTTTCCTTTGGTTTCTTGGCCTTTTCTTCTTTGGACTAAGAAGAAGCATCCACCATTAGCACTTGCTATCTCTCTGATAGCACCACCGTCATGTCAGCAGATTGATCACTCAGAATTGTTGTGGATATTTGGTTTATCGATAGTTTATCACAAACCGTGAATAACCATCGACAATCCAACCGTAATTAAGTCTCTACTTAACTCATAATCCATTACAAATCCTAAGACGGCCAATCTCTCAATATAGCCATTCATCTTCGGGCATACCGCATGCCAGATATCCTCGAGCCATCTTTAATGGTGAAGAGAAGCCTTGAGGTCTTGAACCTTTCAGACCGAGCTTACTCATCAAACAGCTCCCTAAGATGAAATACTATAGAGTGAGCATCCATGGACTCGTGCTGCTGCTGCAGCTCTGGTGACATCAAGACAAGCATAGTGCAAGTATCCATATCACTGTCTTTTAGATGCTTACGATATGCTTTCTAATCCTTATCAGAAGCATCGACAGCAGGTGCATCTGGAAGTGGAACATCTAGGACGTATCCCAGTTCCTCAGATCTAAGAACAATTCTCAGATTCCTTAGCCAATCAAGAAAATTCAGTCCAGAATAGAGAGCGAAAATTCACACTGAAAAACTTCTTCTATCACCTTAAACGCGATAGAGAGAAGGAATGATAGAATAGAATTGCCTGCATGATCATAAGGACTTGCATGATATGCATATGGCTCCCACTAGTTTCCTAGAATCCATAACCCTCTTTACAAATCCAGAGAAACAAAGTGACATGATGTCCTAGTGGGTCGATATCCGACATTGCTAAGAGTGACCTTGGGTTTACCCAACAAGCCACAACTTAGGTCAATCGGTAGGTATCGGTCATACCAATTGCATCATCGATAACCGACATTAAGAATGACCTTGGGTTTACCCAACAAGCCACCTTATGTCTCGGGAGGTATCAGATATACCAATTACATCTTAGACACAACTATCGATCAGTGCTATCAACTTGTTGATGTGTGCACTTACATTGGGTATCAACTCTTTGATGCGCATACATCTGATGTATGCTACCCAATTTCGCCTCTCGTCCACGCCGACCTTGAGTTTACTCAACAAACTAACGCCTTCGGTGAAAACCAACCCATTAATCCGAAAATCTTATTTTCATGGTTCAACATATCCAGATAGAGTGAGCTTGGGTTTACCCAACAACCCAACCCTATAAGAACTCGGTTCTTACCATATTAATGGAAGGCGTTAGTTTTCATATTCCGAGGAGGATTTGGGTCTCATCTACTTCTTCTCCAAGTGAAGGATCATAGTCGCTAGACTATTTGGAATGATTTAGGTTTCATCAATCACATTGAATCAATCCTTATAATCATCCATCATCCCACCTATGATGCCCAAGTCGACTTTCATCAAATGCAAGTCGACTTATGCTTCTCTTCACACACAAGTCGACTTGTATGACACAAGTCGACTTATGTCATCTGCCCTTGAACAAGTCGACTTACAAGGTACTACAAGTCGACTTATATGAGATCTTGAACAAGTCGACTTATTCTTCAAACAAGTCGATTTATCCAGAAAAACAAGTCGACTTATCCGTAAAACAAGTCGACTTATTAAGCGAAACAAGTCGAATTTATGTCCCATATAAGTCGACTTATCCAGGGAGATTGCTATTATATCTAATCAGCTAATTCCTCAATCCATGCAATTCCAATTCACAATACCATTATACCTAGGGTAATATCTGTAAGTTGATGTATCAATGAACAATTCATTGAACCATGAATGCCTTAAATAGTCAAACTATCTGAAAAGCTTGAAATGAGTCAAAACTCATTAATTCCAAATAATTTAGGAACACCCAAATTATCATCCTAAGCATCTCTAGCTAGTACATAAATTATCAAATTTACTTCGGCACTTGTCACAAAAATTGTGACGGCCAAAACAAGCAAGATAATGCAATATACTAACGAGACACAAATGTGACCAATTCGGCATTCAAAAACTTCTTGGAAAAGAAACTTCAAGCAATTCAGTTTGGCAATCATAATACATCAAGATAACACATTTTTAATCACATTAAAAATGGTGCAAGGCATTGGAACTGAAAAAGCACACTCAATCAAGCCAAGCAAAACAGTCCCAACAATTTTCACAAAACTGTCCAGTTCTGTACATTGCTCGAAATGATCAATGAAACAATTTCAATAAATTATAAGAAAATTATATAGGTTACTACATGTTCAGAACATGCTACATGAATTTTTTCAGGATTTTAGGCCATCAAAAACTCAGTCAACCTAAATAACAAAATCGATTCAAAATCTGTGTTCATCAGCACAGCAATTCCCAACAGCATAGAATAAATTCGTGAATAAATATCCAATCACCTTGAAATTCAATTTTCATGCTCACAGACATTCACCAACATCTTAGAGACATGTAGGTGAAGGAAAATCCGAAAAACCATTTTTCTAGAATTTATTCTCGATTTTATACTCATGCCTGTTCCAGAATCGTTTCACAAAACAGCATCTGTAACCTTAGGGAATTAATTAGCAAAACTATATCAAATCAAATCAATAAATTCTGAAAATTCATAAACATATTCTCTAACATGTTATGAACAATTCTGGGCAGAAAATTTTCGAAAAACATATCACAATATAAATTCGAAATCTGAACAGATAGCATGCATCAACAGAAAATTCCATTAGGGTTTCTGATCTCGCTTAGGTTTTAGCTTCATACGGGATACCAGACGCTCTGATACCACTGTAGGAAAATCCCGGGAGGTACATCACATGTACCGGCAGCGGAAAATAAAAATTTTTGTTCCCGGGAATTTCCCGAAGCCCAGGATCCCGGTATCGGTATGAAGACATCAACCTAAATAGCCAAAAGAGACTATCTCTAAAGGTGATCCACGCAGAGATCAGAAAATCTAACCGGATCAAACCCCTTTGACCCGGGAATAGTTAGAACAGATTAAAGCCTGCTAGAGCCTACCTCTGTCCTGGAGAGCTGAAGGAAACGTTGGACCATGTGCTTGGAGAAGGAGAGTTCGTTGATGCCTAAAGGAGAAGAAGAAACTTGAAAACTTTTCAACTTTATAACCTTAACACTTTAAGGAAAATTGTTCTTCCTCTCCAAGCCTCAAGCATCGACGGACACACCCACCAAATACAAGCTTCTTATGTAGATTTTTAACACTTAAAAATGCTTCCATAAGAGTTTGCCAAGTGGATGATGAATGGCCATTCATTTTTAATGAATAAAGAAATAAACTTTGACTTTTCAAAGTTTTATCCTCTCTTCCCTCATTCCACGCACATGTCCATATATATATAATAATTAATTAATTAATTTACTTAATTAATTAATTAGAATATAAATGCTAAGGTCCAGTCCAACTGGATCGGTCCTACTGGCCTATCGGGCCCCTAAGTCTCAAAATGACTCCTAAACCTTTCTTAGCAATATCGATGTCGCGATCTCATCGGGACATATCCCAATCTCATCGGGATCCATTTAATCCTAATGCTCTCCATGATTGGAACTCAGTCCAATTACTATTTTACGGATTCTCTGAAACACTCTTATGCGTGTGACCCTTTAGGCTCCCGGTTATGTTGGCCACTTAGATTAACAATTAATCCGAGCAAGTCATGAGCGGTATCTAGCAACACATCACGACCCCCAATTGACCGGAAAGTAATCGGTTTGATGTATTCATCACGAACCGTATCACGAACCCTTCCATGATAATTACCGTGCAATTCGTCCTTTCACCATCCTATACCCCACTTGGTTATGAGTATGGTCAAAGTGTCAACTCTCACTAGACCGAGTCTAGCCCAGTGATATCGCTTCTTGTCACGGGACTCATTACTTTATATGTCAATGAAGACACTCTTCATGACATACATGCTGGCCACCTTAGTAATGATCCCGACAAGAGGCCATGGGTATCTCTTACGCTAATCCGTAAGTGGTGAATCCTTTATTGGCTACTCAATTATCTTCAATACCTCAAGCTCGCACCCAAGCACCACCCTATGAGTTACCTCTCGAAGGCAACAAGGAATGGAGTCAAAGCACGTGATCGGATTCAAGATATTCTCGAGTACCTCAAGTCTAAGGATACTTGCACCATTGCTATGATGAGATTATCACCGACACTTAGATAAGATATCCATGTGATGATCTCATGGCAGTCATCCAATGTACTTACTACCGCTAGTAAGCATCCACATGTCAATTCTAAATATCTCATATTTACAGCTTCGAGATCCACCGCTTGATCCAATCAAGGAATATGACATGTGCTAGTCTATCCTAATAATGATGTCCAGCCTCATTAATCCTACGACTAGGAGAATTTAGATATCTTGACATAATTGCACATGATAGGAATCTCGATAGTATGATCACATCACAATTTCCTTCATGCTATGTCATATATCATGGACTTCATTAATTTGATTAAAGATCCAATCAATTCATAAACAATGTTCATGAACATCAAATTAATGAAGTATGCCTTTCTTTATTTATTCATAAAGTCTGCACATGACTTTGAATAAAACGCGCTAAAGGGGATTGCCTTTAGGGCACAAATAAACAGTACCGACCTTGAACAAGTCGACTTATCCAATGAACAAGTCGACTTATCGGTACCGAACATGTGTAAGTCGACTTACACATGGTACAAGTCGACTTATCACTTACAAACTGTTCATTCAGCCATCCCTTAACTGCAGATAACATTCCCACATCATTCCCAATGAGCAGAATGTCATCAACATACAGGATTAGGAAAGTAACCTTACCTTTTTGTATTCTTTTGTAAACACAAGGCTCATCTAGGTTTTGTATGAACCCATAGGTTTTGATAGCCTTATCAAACCTAATGTTCCAAGACCTAGATGCTTGCTTAAGTCCATAAATGGACCTTTGCAACTTGCAAACCTTATGCTCATTACCTAGCTCAATGAATCCTTCTAGTTGGGCCATATAAATGGTCTCCTCAAGATCTCCATTCAGAAATGCGGTCTTGACATCCATTTGTCATATTTCATAATCGAAATAGGTCGCTATGGCCAAAAGAATCTCGATGGACTTAAGCATGGCAACCGGAGAAAAGACTCTCGTAGTCTATACCCTCCTTTTGAGTATAGCCTTTAGCTACCAATCTAGCTTTAAAGGTCTCTACCTTTCCATCCGATCCCTTTTCCTTTTGTAGATCCATTTACACCCTATGGTTTTAGACACGGTGGTAGATCTACAAGGACCTGCACTTCATTAGTATACATAGAATCTATTTCGATTCCATTACCTTGAGCCATTTTCCCGCATCAACATCATTAATAGCTTTGTGTATACGTGAACGGGATCTGTTTCTTCTTGGTCTGAGATGGCAATTAAGCCTTCTCCTAAACCCAGATACCTATCTGGTTGTCTCACAACCCTCCCACTACGTCTAGGCACATCTTGATGTTCAGGTTGCACTTCTGATTCAACTCTTGAATCCATTTCGACATCTTGTTCTGACATATCCAAAACAACTCTTGGTTTGGATGAAATTGCTAACTCCTTTAGTCCTACTTCACTTCTTCCTTTGTGATTTCTCACAAACTCTTCCTCTAAGAAGTTTGCATTTGTCGACACAAATACCTTCCTATCATGAGGACTGTAAAAATAGTACCCTCGAGTTCCCGTAGGATATCCTACAAACAAACATACTTCTGACCTTGGTTCCATCTTTGTTGATTCAAGCTTTAGAACATGGGCTGGACAGCCCCAAGTCCTCAAGTGCCTCAATGAAGGCACTCGGCCAGTCCACAACTCCCTAGGTGTTTTAGGCACCGATTTGGATGGAGCAAAGTTAAGAAGATATGTTGCCGTTTGTATGGCATATCCCCAGAACGATTCTGGAAGGCTAGCATAGGACATCATTAATCTTACCATTTCCAATAGAGTTCTATTTCTCCTCTCGCTACACCATTCATTGAGGTGTACGAGGAGTCGACAAATTGGAAACAATTCCATTGTCAATTAAATATTGTTGGAACTCTCCAGATAAATACTCACCACCTCGATCTGATCGAAGCTATTTTAATGGCTTGCCAAGTTACTTCTCGACTTCACTTTGAATTCTTTGAACTTTTCAAAGATTCACTCTTTTATGCATCAAATATAAATAGCCATGTCTTGAGTAATCATCTATAAAAGTTATGAAATATTCATAACCTCCTCTAGCTTGTACATTCATGGGCCCACACACATCAAGATGTACCATGTCCAATGTGGATTCAAATCTGCTTCCTTTAGAAGGAAATGAGGCTTTTGTCATTTTCCTTCGATACAAGATTCACAGTGGGTAATGGATCACTATCCAAGCCCATAAGGATCCCATCCTTTACTAGCTGTCAAGTCTTTTCTCGATTGATATGACCCATCCTTAGATGCCACAGATACTTTGAATTAATGCTAGAGATATTGGATTGTCTTGGTTTTATCAATTCTGTGGTGTTTAGTGAGCCTTTCATAGGTTTTATAAAAAAAATCCCTGTTTAATTATCGCTTCACAAATAAAATCCTTATTCTCATATATTGAAATAACCTTTTCAAAATATAAGGAATAGCCAGATTTTATTAGACAAAAAACAGAAATCATGTTCCTTACAATCATTGGCATGTAATAAACATCTTCCAAATATAACCTATGACCACTAGGAAAGTCCAAGATAACTACTCCCACTGATTCTGCTGAAAAATAGGAACCATCTGCTATCTTAACTTGAAACTGGCCTTTAGGAAGTCTTTTCCTTTGTTGGAACCCCTGCAAAGAATTACAAACATGGTTAGTGGCTCCTGAATCTAATATCCAAGAAGTAGATAAATCTGCCACATTTCTAGTTCCTAACAAACTTAGGAAGCCCATACCTTGTTTGCTTTTGAGGGACTCTAGGTAGATCGACAGTTTCTTTTCGATGGCCCCATCTCATCACAAAGGGAAACACTTTCCTTTGATGTTCTCTTTGGCCTTTTTTTTCATGGGTTTGGCCTTGACCACTATTTGGGCCTTCTTTTTCATTGGACCCTTCTTCTTTTCCTTGCCCTTACCCTTGGGCTTAGAAGAAGAAGCTACATTAGTTTCTGGCCCATGAGCCTTAATATTCAATATTTCCTCCGTGCTTTGGAAAAATTTATCAACTCACTCAAGGTGTAATCCTTGCTGTTGAGCTCATAGTCCAACTTAAACTACTGAAAAGAAGAGTTTAAGCTATTGATGATCATAATCATCTGCGTGTCCGCATCCATATCCGCCCAGCATCTCAAATTTCTCGGACCGCAGAGATTACCTTCATCATGTAATCCCGCACCGGTTCACCAGGTTTTTTTCTGAGATTATGAAAGGTTTGGATAGCTTTCACTCTTGCAAACCTAGTCCTCACATCAAACACCTCATGTAGGTGATGGACCATTGCACTAGCAGTTTTCATACAAGCAATTTGCTTTTGCAACATGCCACCGATGAAGCTTTAATATAACACTTAGTAGTCTTGTCGATTCCGCCAACGCCATGTTGTTGGACTTGCTCAGAGTTGCATCTCCACTTAGAGGTGTAGGCCCATTTTCAGTTAACACCCATGAAATACGTTCATATTGAAGAACAATGTCAAGGTTACGTCTCCATTCATTAAACTTGCCTCCATTTTCCAATTTGTTATTAGTCAAGAGTAGGGTGAGTGGATTCATTTTGTGGTTGATTATGTCTGAAAATATAAATTATTAAAACATGAGCATACTAGTCAACAATTTATGGAACTTTGTATAAAATTATGATGCATGTATGCATGATGATAGATTTAACAAAACTTAAAAAATTAAAACATTATACGATGGTTATTTTTCTTATCTATAACAGACTAAGTGACGGTGGGCCATCTTATCTATTAAAAGAAAAACTAGGACCCTCCCACCCAAAAAACTACCAAGCAACTCATGCTCAATTTTTTTAAGAAGCGTCTTAATTTAGACCATACTTTTACCAACAGAGCTACGGTGGGTAGTTTATTGATAAAAAATGTTGAGTGTATAACCATTTGATTCATTCACTAAAGATACCTACAAATCATGCCTCGGTGGGAGGTCACATTTGCTATCATTAAATGGACTTATCCTTAAGGAGACCCAAACCATGCAAGATCTAGGATCCATGCCCTCCGATGGGGAGTAACACTTCACCACATGCAAACGGGCCATCATTTGGAGACCGTGGACTCTCACAGGAGCATCCTCTCCCACTCAATCTTTTTGGGCTTTAAGTTTTAAATACCATCTTGTCTAGATGCAATTTATTATCCATCCTATATTGTTTCATTATATATCTCATACATAATGAATGCATGGCAAGGCCTAGGGTTGACAATTTTCTAAATGACATGCAATCACATAATATCACATATTACAAGCATTCATTTCTTCATTCATCACATGAACTAAGAAAGCCACTTTTGATTGTCCATCCTAGAAACATAAAATAATTACAAGCCTTTTAGGCCCAAAATATGCTTCTTCATCTTGGATCTTCCGCTTCGAACTCTTCGCTAACATGATCCGGCCCATTCGGTAAACAAAATGTAATGGCATTTATGAAATTAGAATTTTGTCATTTTGAAAATAAAATTCCAGCACTAGATTTTAGAAAACCAAATCTTTGTTTTGACAAAAAATTCCAGCACTTGTTTTATTAAAACCGAAACTCATTTCATGAAAATTAAACACAACACTTAGTATTTTAGCAAAACCGAAATTGGATTCTTTGAAACAAAAAACCAGCACTTGTTTTCCAATCATAACTGAAATATGATTCATTGAAACAAAAATTCCAGCAACTTAGTTTTCACAAAACTTATGCCAAAACACAAAAGGATACACCGAAAATTTTACCTTTCCATTTCTTCAATCCATGGCTGCTCCTTCTTCATCATTAAATCAATTTGTACATTACAAAATCAAATAAAATAGAAAAAAGAAACCAAGGAGGAAACATGGTGATGATAGACCACCCTCCTTGTTACAACCAAATGAAGAAATCTTACAAGATAAAATTTAACTTCTATGGACAACCAAAAGAGCAACATACACCATATATATTTCTATCACATAAAATATGCAGTATACATAAAAGATTGCCAACCCATGCATCCACCATATAGGAACCGAAATCATGCATGAAAAACCGGCTTTGATACCAATTGTTGGATCGGAAAAAGAAAGCATGTTTAGTATGGAGAAACGATAGATTTCAAAACTTTTTAAGAAATCATCTTGCAGCGGAAGCAATATATCCAAATCAACATGCTAATCCATACATGATATGGTATAAGGATAATAAAACCAAGAACAAGATAAAAGGAATTACCGACTCCTTCGCTACTGATTTTAAATCCTCATTGCTATCCTCTCCTTCTTATATCCAAATCCTTTGCCTTTGAGTCTTTTCCTTTAGCAATCTATCTTCTTCCTTGTTGTAGTATCCTCAACCAATTAGATTTACCACTTGTTCTTCAAGGACAACTAGGTTAACAAAATCCTTTGGTGGGAAAGGAGAAGAAATATTTGGAGGAGATTTTCTTAGAAGAAGAAGAACCAAAATTGAAACTCTTTCAATTCTTTCACTTAGGAATCTCGGTTCTACCTTGCATGAAAGGAGAGAATGTCTAAAAACCATGCAAGAACCCTTTCTTACATCTCAATTTCGAAATATGCATGAATGGAAAAAGTGATAGGCATCCAATGCATCACTTCTTACATTAATCACTCATCAAATAGCCAATAAATGAGACTTACTTCATTTATCTTTAAAATGGCTATTTGAAAAGACCATAACTTATAATTGAATACCCATTTCGGTTTTGGCAAGAAGAAAGAAGGAAGATGGTCCATCTAATGCACATCTTTCATCTTTAATCTAATGAATGGAAATAGGTTACATGCCAACATTAAAAGCCAACCATTAAACCATTTAATGGTAAGTTCATAACTCCATTTAATAATGATGAACCATAATAAAGACCATCTTTATTTAGTATTTTAATGTCAAATGTGTGGTTACACATCTAACCTAACACAATTTAAAAATTGCTTCTTCTCCATTTAAAAAAAATTGTTTTAATATAATTAATCTAATCAATTACATTAAACCAAAACAAGCCCATTTCTAAATGAACATATGGGCTTCCAATTAACCATTAATTAGTATAAGCCCATCATTCAATTATGGACTTCTAAAGCCTCTAAACTACTTCTTACTTAGCTTGATAACCTTCCTTAAAGCCAAGTGGGGAATCTTATTGGACTTTGATAATTCAAGCTCCAATAAGCCCAGAAATAATTCAATCTCATTGGAATTAATTCTAGCTTATTAACTAAATGTCATTCCACTAAAGACAATTAGTTGAACTCTTGAATTATTAAATATTATGAGAATATGTCCAATTGCAAACCCTATTTAGAACCTTATTATAGCCATCCGCACAACAAAGGGTAAAATTACCGCTTTTACCCTTATGTTGGTTTTTCCTTCTAGATCTCTCATTTTACTTTATATAGTGATTAACACATAAGATCTCATCTTAGTGTTAAGACTTGATGGGTAGCTAGTCCATCAAACTATCGGCGCCAGCTTAATCACCAAATCTCCTTAAAACATCTAGAAGAGATGATAACACTATAAACTCTTTATTTGAGTGAATGTTCCTCGATACATGCTTCAATTAATAATTCCAACATGCAGACTTTGGATTAATACGCTGTAAAAATCCATTCGATCATATCAAGAATTATAATGAAACACATATGAGTTCACCACTCATCAAGATTGTGGTTCATAATAAGCTTAATCTTAAGTTGTATGTTTTAAGATTAAAGTAACTACCACTTTATTCTTGAAAACATACTTGATTCCGCATTCATTTAATAGTGCCATTATCGATAGTCTACTACTATCATGATATGAAACTCATCATTCCCTTTAAGTAAACTCCTTTACTTATATGGAGATAAATCGCAACACTACAGTCTAAACCATAATCAAACGACCAACTTGATTATTCAACTGTGAATCAATTAATTCAGATTCTAATAATATACATGTTTCCCATACATCTCTATGTATATGTATATTACATACAAATGAATCTTGGTACCTTTTGACCAGATATATAATGCTCATATAGATAAAACCAAACTATTTTGTTTTCTTAATAATAAATATTTTCATTACAAAACTGTAACTGAAGAAGATAAAGTTACATGTAAATACACTTGCTTTCCAGGCCACTATATTTACATAACTCCAACACGTTGACCCCCCCTAGCGTTCTTCCGGCTGCCTGCTTGAGGCTTACGAGATCCGAAAAATGGACTCGTCATGTTTACGGTAAACTTCAGTTTCTGTCGTGTTTACGAAACTCTCGAGCCAATTGTGTGAATATCATCATTTTTGAGTATATGATGCATATTATGTATTTTAATTGATAAAAGATCTCATATTATGCTTCATGTGATGATTTGGGCTAATTGATGATTTATATGATAGACTGCAAATATTTCGGATTCTTTATGTGTTGTGTGGCTCATTACTCGATGGCTATAAAAGTGTTAGCCACTGAGCCGTGTTTACTCACCCCATTCTCTCTCCTCAGGTGCAAATTCTAGTTGATCGTGGAACCTTGCAAGGCATCGGGCATAACTCCAAGAAACTTTAGACACTTTTGTATTAAGTTAGTAACTAACTTTCAGAATGGCTTTATAAGAATATTAAGCATTGAGCATCTCATATGTTGTATTTTGTTACTTGATTCATGATGGATATGATGAATATGCTGATATGTAATTAAAGCTATAATTGAACTCTTGAATGATTGATAAAGAGATGAGAGCTCTAGTACTCTCTTCTTCATGTGAATTTATGATTTGCGATCTATGCTTGACCCTGAAAAGGGTATATGTATGAGTCTTTTGATCCTTGAGTTCTTGTTGGGTTTTGTCTTGGGATAGCTTGCTGGAATTTGCAAAGGTTTATGAGTTGTGATAAGGAAAGATTTAGAGATAAGATTGGTAGTGATCTGGAAAATGTTCACTGAATATGCTTCAGTCTTTTAGCCATAACGTTTTCTCTAGTAATCCAAAAGAGATGATTCTTATTTTGGATTAAACTAGAGATATATGGCTACATTTTGTAAGAAGACATTGAATTTTAATTCTGTGTCTAAGAGTCTCGAATATTGTCATGAAGTTAAGAATTGGGTGCAGTGTTGGTGCAGGAATGATAGTCTTATCTTCTAATTTTAGGGGCAATTTTGGGATTGTTATAGATAGATTTTGGCAGAATTCCCTTCTGGACAGTTGTATATATTTCTTTTATCTTTCCAACGGTATAAAGTTTGTAAATTTTGGACATCTGAGTGAGATGTTATGCATCTTCGAAGTGGGGACATTCTGGAGAACAAGGTCAGACGAAGTTAATCTTCATCTTCGTCTGTGATGACGTCATCTTCGTCTATGATGATGTCACTTTATTTGTGATGATGTCACTTCATCTATGATGGTGTCACTTCGTCTGTGATGATGTCACTTCGTCTGTGATGACGTCATCTTCTTCTGTGATGGCATCATCGTCATCAGTATCGTCTGCTTTTGGTTTTGACCCTTCTTCCTTCTATTAGCCATAACTTTTTGCACAGACCTCCGATTTAGCTGATTTTTGAAGCGTTGGATTCATAAGAAAATTTTCTATCTTTTTATACCTGATTGGTCAATATTGCTTTTAATTTGAAAAAGGTGGTTTGAAACAAAGTATGACAATCGGTTGTCAAAGTCTGAATATACTTCACAAATTTTAAAATATCTTGAGCTATAGAGCTCCGATTGAGGCGATTCTTGTTTTAAATTAAACTAGAAATATAAACCTACACATTTTATGAAGGAACCGATCGACAATTTAGCCTTTAAAGTTTTCAAACTCTGACGTGAAGTCGATAGAGGGTCAGTTTTCACTGTTTCTTTAAGATAGTATTTTAACCATAACTTTTTCATTTCTAATCCGAATTAAGTGATTTCAGAGGCGTTAGAATCGTTAGAATGTGAAGAAAAAATGTCCTTTAGAAGATGATATGAAATTCCTATTGCAAGTTCCCCAAATTGTGGTCGGTATGTTGTCGGTTTTAGGTCTTCTATGTTTGTGTGCTCCCGAATGTTGGGCCTCGGAAACGGGGTCCAACATTCTGTCCTAGGGATTCAGATTTACCAGAACATATCTCAACACTCATCAGATCTCTCAAAAAATGAATACATTTAGTATGTGTTACAAAGGTTTGATACAGTTGGCAATCAACCTAGAGTAACACCTGTCTCTCACAGTGAGAGATAATCTTTGGTACAGTACCCAAAGAATAAAGTAAAGAGAGATTATGAGGAATGTTCCGTATTCTAGTACGGTGGATAACTGATGTATGCTCAGTTATGTACTAGATAGGACATTGCATTTACTGTTTGACTGTTTGGTCAATATCTGGTTAACCCTGTTATAGACTTTCATAATACAGTCAAGTGAGTATTGAGATAGTCAAAGGAATCAAGGATTATATGTTGACATATAGTGAAGTCAACAAACTGAGCCTCGTAGGGAGTTCAGATTTGAAGATAGCTATGTGTTCGGATGATTGAAAGTTCACCTAAGGTTACAGTTCAAGTTTGCAGATGGTACATTGTCGTAGAAGTGTAGCATCCCACTCCCGCAAGACCCGAATCCGATATCGATGGTGATATCCGAGCCCGTGCCTCACGAGGGTGGTATGCTAGAGCGGTCAAAACCGTTCAAACACTCCATATGACATTTTTTTAAAAACACTCACATGTGCGGAAATCAGTAACCAACTTGGGCCCACTCTTATACAAAAATATTTCGATCAAAACATAATTTCAATAATCACAATTACAATACAACATTTATCAATTTGGGCCCTCTACAAAGATAGTACTATTCTACGGAAATTGAAGAAATACAAATTCTATACAAGAACAGAACGATACTAATGCAGACGTGAACTGATCCCGACTCGAACTTTGATTAGCAAGCGGTAATCATACTCCCTTGCCCCACGGGGTACTCTTCGATCCCTGAAAAATATTTGCAATGTTGGGTGAGTTTGCAAACTCAGTGAGAAACCATCATCGATGGTTCACTCAACTCATGCATATTCACACAATTCACAGAATATCACATATTATCACTTTCAGAAATATCACATGTGTTGTCATTTCACAATTATAGGCATTTCGCCTTTCACACAATCCACATTTAATCATTCATATATGTAATAAACATGTGACACTTTTTAGTTTCATTACGTTGTTGTGACCGTGCGCCTGAACTGTCCTAGTGACGGGCACATTGCGTTGAGCCTGTGGCTCTGTATACGTTGGGCCTGAATGCCCTAATACGGTGGGCACGAAGCCCTGTGCATTGAGCTTAAAGCTCTGAAATACATTGGGCACGAAGCCCTGTGCGTTGAGCTTAAAGCTCTGTAACACGTTGGTTGCTCCGATCACAACTGCCTTTATCTGATCATGCCTTTATGCATGAATGCAAATGTCCCAATTTACATTTACAATCAATTTACATTTCATTGTCCAATTCCCATTCCTTCGGACCTTTAGTCCAGTATTTCAGTCATAATCAATTTGCACATTCACAATCAGTACACACAATTAGCACTTCGATATCGCATTCCAATACTTCGGAAACCCGTGGTTCGGAATCAATCAAAAGCAAACACATATAACCTTCCCTTATCTCCACATGGCATAAGTGCGTAATATTAAATACATATAGGTTGAGAAACCAACTAGGTTCCTCACCTGAACTTCCGAGCTGTTGCTTGGGAGCTCCAGCAATATCCGTGGAATATCATTCCATCGGTACCACTATAACAATCAAATAGCCATTCATTACTAAATGCACAATCAGAAAGATTCAATGATGCACATGTCTTAAATAAAAGATGTACTATGCCTATTCATGACTTTTTCGGCACAAATTCCCGATTTCCACTTTCTTTTGACAAAGCCAGCCTTTCACTCAATTGCTTAATAATAACTCATTTCATTTCAATGACATGACGCGGAACTCCACTAATTTCAATTTTAACATTCAGTCAATTTACCACATCAAACTCATTTGGATATTCTCAAGAAAACCTCAAAATCAGTGTCACTATTCTCTCGATCAAAATTCACCCATTAAACTCATTTTCTGAAATCCCAAAGCATTTACTTAAATTCAGAATTCTCACAATTATATCCCAATGATCAAGAAACAATCCTTAGGTTGTAATAGAACCTATTCTCGCCGCGACGTAAAACTCATTTAAGCTCGTCGCGACGCAAAAGCAATGGACTCACCGCGGCGTAAAATTACACGCTCGCCGCGACGTCTAGCCGAGCTCGCCGCGGCGAGTAACTATTTACTCGTCGCGATGAGGCCCTCAACGCACATCGCGACGTCCGAAGCCCCGATCGTCTTCTCCGACGCATTTTTCCTATTTCTCTCTCTAGAAACCAGTCCTAACCCCCCTCTCAGATACCCAAACACACAATAAATGCCATAAATGCGTCAAACTACATTAAATAACAACATTAAAACCATTAAACTTACCGATCGAACCTTAAATCTTCAAACCTTCGAAAATCTCTTCCAAGCCTTAACACTCACGACTCCCTCTTCTCCTCCCACGATTTTTCATTTCTCAAAGGATTTAAAGTCAGCTTTGCACAAAGAAGAAAAAGCAAGCAATTTGGAAAGGCAAGGATCGAAATCATTGAAGGGGAAAGAGAACGAATCGTGCCCTAGGAGGAAGAAGAAATGATTTTCTCCAAAATCAAACCTTAAGCATTTAGAAGGTTACTCAATTAAGCCTCTTGTCTTTTCCCTCACAATACGTTTAAATCTCTTTCTCTTTCCAATTTTATTTCTAGACCAATTCATCTCCAAATTTCAATGGCTCGTCATATTAATTCCTAAAATCACAAATCTAATTTTTTCCATAGCCATTAGACAATCATTTAAGTCATATAAAATCGATCGGTCCATCACTCGAAGGATTTTTCGGTCTGGACTTTTTCTCCTGAATTTCCAGAAAAATTCCTAAGGGTCATTATCAATTGACGGTCACTTTAAAATATTTCTAATTCAACTATTCAGACCCAAATGTTCCATAATTCTCAATAAATCATAAATCATATCGTTTTCACAAATCTCATCACAATCACAAATAATTGCCGAGAAAATGTCATGAATGCATGTACCTACATGTGCATGTACAAAAAGACTCATTCCTATAAATTAGAGGTGAAAATAAATGTTTAATCAAAATATGCAATGCAGATTACTAGCTTGTCCCAATTGACCAATTTACCCTTCCCATCGGGGATGGGATGTTACAATTCTCCCCTCCTAACAAAAATTTCGTCCTCGAAATTTCATATACGATTAATCAGAAAGGCAGGGGAATTGTTCGATCGATTATATACTGTTTCACACTTATTGCACTACATGACCAAATTCTGCCAATTAACTGAAATCAATACAATTGATCACTCTTTTTATCTTACTTAATTTTTTTACACTGTCTTAACTATTTCCTCATGATTTCTCGTAATTCTTCACTTTCGGTATCAATAACGCATATATCAAATCATCACAAAACTTCCTAATCCTATCCAAGTAACATTTTGCAAATCAGAATCATCTTTTAAGTTTTAGACTAACTTACCAATCTAATCACACACCAATCATATAGAGGCTACTTATAACAAATTTAGTTTCTTGTATTTACACACTTATCCCCATCTCAGTTCATCAAGGTCGAAGCGGTACACTTCGAAGCTTTTCATTTATCGCTTATCAGATTACATCTCTTCAGGGTTAAAACACTAATCTCGTAAAATTCCAATAACCTCGATAATGATCAAATCGATTCATTGTCATTAACCTGGATTTCTTAACCCCTATTACCGATTCATTTCATTTATCAACATTATTTCAATCAATCCTGGCCTTCCACTATTGAATGGTATCACTAATAAAGCAATTGATATACCCACAATCAAT
This sequence comes from Erythroxylum novogranatense, assembly GCA_029891385.1. Lineage (NCBI taxonomy): Eukaryota > Viridiplantae > Streptophyta > Magnoliopsida > Malpighiales > Erythroxylaceae > Erythroxylum > Erythroxylum novogranatense. Next base: position 31,876,574 of record CM057233.1, on the reverse strand, counting down.
CTGAACTATACATCAATTTCATGTCTCAATAAATTCTAAAGGTATTAGTTTCACATTTATCTCCAGCAATCAAGTCTGTCAATTATCCACACTTATAATCGTTCGATTTCACATTCTAACCTTCAATTTCTCTTTCAATGAACTAACTGCAATTGTTCCTTAAGTTTTCTCTAACAGTTCCTTTGGCGGCTATTACACATACTTCTTAATCCTATCATAGCTATCATTTTCTCAAAAGTTGGATATATTATCAATTCCTCCATAAGGTCCGCATATTCTAAATCCTCAATTTGGGTTTTGCCAATCCTTTTTATACACATTTGATTTGGAATTCCAATAACTAATAATACTTTCTTTTTACCCCTTTGCCAACTCAACGATTTGTACTCAGAATTACACTGGGTTTAATAACCTTATCGCCCAAATTGTGATCTTCTGTCATTGACTTTTTTGTTCAATCCATTTAATTACATCACCAACTTAATTTTGAAACACTCAATCACTTAATCCTTTTCAATTCTTTCAATTTCCCAAAATACCTCAATCGCTATAGATTATCGATTTACATATCCAGAGACATATTCAAAAATATTTCTATACGAATAAAATCTTCAACTTTCGAAGCAATACTCAGTACAACAAGTTTTCAAGTCGTCTATCACTATGCAGTCCATGAAGTTATACTTGTCCCTATGCACATCAAACCTCTTTACACTATTTCAATAGATTGCATTATATCCTTTACTGGAACATTTCGTTAAATATTGCAAAATCTCCAAATTAAAGTACTACCATCAAAACTCGAATTGTACATATCTCGAATGTCTCTTTGTACCATCATCAATCATATAATTCACACGTTCTTCCTCAATTAATTCTGTCAATTTGCTAAGACCAGAAAACCTTTAACAACTTCTGGACGCATCCAACATACAGCTAGTTCTAATTAGCTCCAAATCCCATATACATATGTCCCTTGCAATTTTGCGATCACCTATATCATCATCCACAATTTATTTGATCAACTAACATTCACTTTTATGAAACTTTCATGATACGAAATTTCCTCAACTATGCTAACTATTCTTCTTCACTCTCCAAATGCATTTGATGTATCATTAATGATCATAGTCACTTTCCATTCTAAATACAATCGAAACCCTTTACTCTTCGGTAGCATAATAAATTCCTTATACCCTTGATTGACTTTCCTAACTCTTTAAAAATTGAATTTCTCCAATGAGGAACAATTCTCTTGTACTTTCTCAGATTCATAATAACATATTCTGACACATGTTCCTTTGCACTAACTTCTCCACATATTTCAATTGATTGCCATAATTACAAACTGGGTTGATAACACCTTCATCAAATTCACTTTTACTTTCCGAACATTTTTTTTTACACAAATATTTGTGAATCGATATTCTCCTCATAAACACGACTAATGTCTCTTTATTGTTCAATAACCCTATTACACAGTCAGATTCTTTACACTAACATAGTGCGTACCTTCTCAGTAGTAGATTCTATCTTTTACGCTTGAGTCTCCACTAGGATTAGGACTCCCAATAATGACTTTTCGTTCATTTCAAATTTATCTCCAATTTGTCCTTTCATTGCTCAATTTTTCAATTGTAATCATCTGATCGACTTAATTCAATTCAAGGAAACTTTTCTTTAAAAGAAGATTTCTCAATACTTTCATCAATACCGCTCTTGGAATTTCTAATCATCAACAGTCGTCACATTCCTTGTCAGTCATTCTCTATACCTTAGGAAATCAATTTTAGCTATTCATCGTATCCCATGAAGATCAATTATACCTCAATTCATATAAATCAAGACATTCTTTTTAATAAAATTCAGCGAAGTATATACTACCAAAATCATTTCATCCTACCGAGAGACAGATATAGGACAACTCTATCCCTTTTTGCACCTGTCCTCGCTCGTGAGGATTATGTCATGATCATATCCTTAACATATAACAATTTCCATTCATGCCCAATTGATCACTATAAACACTTTCATTTCTTATTCTAACTCGAATTGAACTTCAAACTATAAGAACTATGACTAGCAATTATTCACCAACTCACTGATGACTTCTGATACCATTACCACATATATGAGACAATTAAGCTTAATATTTTCACTTGTTATGGGGCTCCCATTATCAGATGTGCATTCACATTCCAATCTTTTCACTATTTTATCAGACCCATGTATTTTCACACTCAAACCAATATCATAGATGTACAATCATTCTCACTTTCCCACTACTATGTTCTGACTCTAAGCCATAAACTCTTATTCATAATTCTCACCACGTAAATCAAACCCAATTATAGCTTCTATAGATCATGGAACATTTTATTTTCATCCACTTCGTTTAGACACTTTCAGTCTTGCCATTTCTAACATATCGCTATTTTCCTCTATCAATCCACAACTCTATATATATATATATATATATATATTCATATCTATCCCACATTTAAGGATATACTCAAGTATAACACTGATATTGCATTCCATAATATATCCCCCAATACCTATACACTAAACCTTCCTTTATCAAATCGAATCATACATTTGCTTATTCCACGATATCCATAACTTCCATTTATCACTTTCCAACATATCATCATTTTCCTCACTATTTCTAGCCACTTAGACAATTGATACAGGCTCATGCATGTGACTCATATACTAGACTGGGGATCAGTTGTCACTGTCTGCCGTGACATGACTTAAATGCATGTAACTTGACCCATATTTCAGAACACCCATGTAAGATTGTACTTCTGGGCTCTGATACCACAAATGTAGCATCTCACTCCCGCAAGACTCGAACTCGATATCGATGGTGATATCCGAGCCCGTGCCTCACGAGGGTGGTATGCTAAAGCAGTCAAAACCGTTCAAACACTCTGTATGATATTTTTATTTTTTAAAAAAACACTCACATGTGCGGAAATCAGTAACCAACTTGGGCCCACTCTTATACAAAAACATTTCAATCAAAACACAATTTCAATAATCACAATTACAATAAAACAATTATCAATTTGGGCCCTCTATAAAGACAGTACTATTCTACAAAAATTGCAGAAATTCAAATTCTATACAAGAACAGAATGATACTAATGCAGACGTGAACTGATCCCGACTCGAACTCTAACTAGCAAGCGATAATCACACTCCCGTGCCCCACGGGGTACTCTTCGATCCCTGAAAAATATTTACAATGTTGGGTCAGTTTGCGAACTCAGTGAGAAACCATCATCGATGGTTCACTCAACTCATGCATATTCACACAATTCACAGAATATCACATATTATCACTTTCAGAAATATCACATGTGCTGTCATTTCACAATTATAGGCATTTCGCCTTTCACATAATCCACATTTAATCATTCATATATGCAATGCACATGTGACACTTTTCATTTTCATTACGTTGTTGTGACCGTGCGCCTGAACTGTCCCAATGTCAGGCACATTGCGTTGAGCCTGTGGCTCTGAATACGTTGGGCCTGAATGCGCTAATACGGTGGGCACGAAGCCCTGTGCGTTGAGCTTAAAACTCTGAAATATGTTGGGCACGAAGCCCTGTGCGTTGAGCTTAAAGCTCTGTAATACGTTGGTTGCTTCGGTCACAACTGCCTTTATCTGATCATGCCTTTATGCATGAATGCACATGTCCCAATTTACATTTACAATCAATTTACATTTCATTGTCCAATTCCCATTCCTTCGGACCTTTAGTCCGGTTTTTCAGTCATAATCAATTTGCACATTCACAATCAGTACACACAATTAGCACTTCGATATCCCATTCCAATAATTCAGACACCCGTGGTTCGGAATCAATCAAAAGCAAACACATATAACCTTCCCTTATCTCCACGTGGCATAAGTGCGTAATATTAAGCACATATAGGTTGAGAAACCAACTAGGTTACTCACCTGAACTTCCGAGCTGTTGCCTGGGAGCTCCAACAATATCTGTGGAATATCATTCCATCGGTACCACTATAACAATCAAATAGCCATTCATTACTAAATGCACAATCAGAAAGATTCAATGATGCACATGTCTTAAATAAAAGATGTACTATGCCTATTCATGACTTTTCCGGCACAAATTCCCAATTTCCACTTTCTTTTGACAAACCCAGCCTTTCACTCAATTGCTTAATAATAACTCATTTCATTTCAATGAGATGATGCGGAACTCCACCAATTTCAATTTTAACATTCAGTCAATTTACCACATCAAACTCATTTGGATATTCTCAAGAAAACCTCAAAATCAGTGTCACTATTCTCTCGATCAAAATTCACCCTTTAAACTCATTTTCTGAAATCCCAATAGCATTTACTTAAATTCAGAATTCTCACAATTATATCCCAATGATCAATAAACAATCCTTAGGTTGTAATAGAACCTATTCTCAAATTTCATTCAATACTTTCTTTCTTTTCCTCAATTGTAGTCCTCTTTCTCTAGTTCATAACGAATCAAGAATCACCTCAATTGGAGGTCTACACTATTAGTTATGCCACAAAAACCAATCCAAATCAATTCAGAAATTTAACCTCGCCGCGACCTAGGAACGCTCGCCGCGGCGTAAAAAGGGTCGCTCGCCGTGGCGTGAAGAACGCTCGCCGCGACGCAAAAGCAATGGACTCGCCGCGGCGTAAAATTACACACTCGCCGCGACGTCCAGCCGAGCTCGCCGTGGCGAGTAACTATTTACTCGTCGCGATGAGGCTCTCAGCGCACGTCGCGACGTGTGAAGCCCCGATCGTCTTCTCCGACACATTTTTCCCATTTCTCTCTCTAGAAACCAGTCCTAACCCCCCTCTCAGATACCCAAACACACAATAAATGCCATAAATGTGTCAAACTACATTAAATAACAACATTAAAACCATTATACTTACCGATCGAACCTCAAATCTTCAAACCTTCGAAAATCTCTTCCAAGCCTTAACACCCACGGCTCCTCCTATGATTTTTCATTTCTCAACAGATTTAAAGTCAGCTTTGCACAAAGAAGAAAAAACAAGCAATTTGGAAAGGCAAGGATCGAAATCATTGAAGGGGAAAAAGAACGAATCGTGCCCTAGGAGGAAGAAGAAATGATTTTCTCCAAAATCAAACCTTAAGTATTTAAAAGGTTACTCAATTAAGCCTCTTGTCTTTTCCCTCACAATACGTTTAAATCTCTTTCTCTTTCCAATTTCATTTCTAGACCAATTCATCTCCAAATTTCAATGGCTCGTCATATTAATTCCTAAAATCACAAATCTAATTTTTTCCATAGCCATTAGACAATCATTTCAGTCCTATAAAATTGATCGGTCCGTCACTCGGAGGATTTTTCGGTTCGGACTTTTTCTTCCGAATTTCCAGAAAAATTCCTAAGGGCCATTATCAATTGACGGTCACTTTAAAATATTTCCAATTCAACTATTCAGACCCAAATGTTCCATAATTCCCAATAAATCATAAATCATATCGTTTTCACAAATCCCATCACAATCACAAATAATTGCCGAGAAAATGTCATGAATGCATGTACTTACATGTGCATGTACAAAAAGACTCATTCCTCTAAATTAGAGGTCAAAATAAATGTTCAATCAAAATATGCAATGCAGATTACTAGCCTGTCCCAATTGACCAATTTACCCTTCCCATCGGGGATGGGATGTTACAAGAAGTGTGTCATAGAGACACGTGTAACTTCCTCGACTAGGCATGCAAAGTACGTGCCAAGGGGCTACTTCGCAGACCGTTTAACTCAGAAATTTAATTTCTGAGTGGTCTGTGGTCCATTCAGTGGCTAGAACCATCTGGTTTTACTGTGACATTCTTCTTACAGTGTTGTTTCATAACAACGAAGATTATCACAGGTTCATAGCAGTTAAAGATCAATTATTTGGTCATAAAGGTGTTGACATGAAAAGTGACATCAAGGTTTGGAGCATATAAGGACTGAGGAATTGTGAGTCGATCCTTTAAATAAAGGGCTTCACCCACTTGTGTTTGTAACACAAGTATACAGTATGGGTGTTTTGATGTCGTAAGACACTGCCAGTTAGAGGATCATTAGGTTTGCTCCATGTACATTTGTACATTTTACAGTATTATGATAGTATGATGGTTATGATAGAGATGATCATCATTTATTCTCAGTATAAAGTGTCATCATACATTTTCATAGTACGTATGAAAGTCTTAAGATTTGTTTCAATCTTAAGCACTTGAAGGTCATTAGGCATATATACAGATTGACCTTGTGCCTATGCCATTTGGACACATAAAGTTTAACATAGCGAGCTATAAAGTTTGACATGACATAGGGGGATATAAGTTTTTAATCCCATAAAGGGTTCTCTAATACAGTTCAACATTCAGTTGGAGAACATAAAGAATTTCTCTAATGCTGTTTAGCATAAAGCCAGAGAAATTGAGACCGACCAACGAAGATGATACAATTTAGATCACAAAGGTATCATCGTAGTTTGCCACACTCCATTTTCCCATTCATGTTAGTAGGGTATTAGGTATTTGTGATTGTATTGGATATATGTCACATATGACATATGCATTTGATACTTTTCGGTACCGAAAGCCCTGCGGGACAGAATGATGAACTTTTGTTATCTTTGGATCAAATGTTTGTTTTTCAAAACTTAGTCGACTATATAATTGCGTGGCTTACCAGGTTTTTAAATTGTTTTTAAACTAAAGTCTATTGCAATTAATGATAGTCCAAAGGGGAGATTGTTAGACATTTTTGCCCTAAAGGGTAATTTTGCAATTTTGGTTTTTAAATAAATTACCGGTTAAGTTACACCATTTGATCCAGATAAAGATAATAAAGTGGCCCAATAAATGATCTAAATTAATGGGTCAAAGTCCGGGTGGAAAATGGGTCCCAATCAGTGTGGACTAGGTCCATATCGGCCTTGTGATGGGGAAGCCCGATATGGAAGCTATATATATAGGTTAGGTCTCCTGCAGTTACTCAGAAGCAAAAAGAGAACGTTCACAAGCATAAGGTTCCTGACCCGTTAAGGAAGCTCGGAACGCTGAGAAAACTGTAGAAAGGCCTAGCCCGTGCGTCGGTGAGCGCTTTCCGTACAGGACCCGGGAGATTCGGAGACGTTTGGAGCTCGAAATTGGCATCGAAATCCGAGATGGAACCGAATCCAGGTATTCCGCATTACTTTCATTTTTTATCCTTTCACGTGATCCTGGGGTACGTAATAAGGTCTCCTCAACGTACTAACAAAATCATGTTCAACGAGCTCTCTTCTTTTGTGGATGAGGTTTCTTTTCGAACTGAGGCCCGATGGTAGGTCGCAAGAGACGCCATCTAGTGGTGGGAATAGATGCCAGAAGCCAACGTCTGCATGCAAGGTAAGGCAATGATCGATGGTCGCCCACCGCTTCTTCTTCGGTGGTCGATCGAACGGTAGCGTGGTAGCCTGCGACAAGATGAAGAAGGTGACTAGCAGGTGGTGGAAAACAGCTGGCAGTGACAACAATGGGCAATGGTGGCAACGCAAGTTACCGGCGGTTGACTGCTGGAGCTGCGATGTCTAAGATGTGTATGGCAGTCCACAACCGTCTACAAACATGGTGTGGGCAGCTAAGTCTTTTGCCATGTTTGTGTTTAGGGTTTCTTAACTTGAAGCAGGATGATTGGAGACATGTTTAAGATTGGGTGTATTTGGATACATGAATACCCTGTTCTAGAGTTAAGATAGGAAATGATTGGCGACTAAAATAAGATTGTCTAGAAACTAGGACAGTATATCCTAGGGTTAGAATAGAGCTTGTTTAGATATAATTTATCATCGTCATACCCAGTCCGAAGTTTTGCAATAAAGTAGAATTTGGAGAAGTCTAATAATATACAGCCTTACTCCTATATAGTAGAGAGATTGTTTCCGATGCAAGAATTTTAAATATACTTATTCTAGTATTTGAATAAGGCTTTTTGGCTATTAGATTAAAGTAATCCAATTTTTAATTTGAAATAGAGTATTTCAAGATATATTGAAACATAATCTTAAAATTGTTTTAAAATCAAAATTCAATTTTAAAATTAAGGTAATTAATTTTATTAAATTGATTAAGATTAATAATTATATTAATTCATAATTAAATTTTAGAAAATAGTTTTAAAATTAAAATTAATTAATTAGACTCTTTAAAATTAATAAAATTATTTTCAAATAATTAAAAAGGTGTTTCTCGATTAAATTTATTTATTTTAATATAATAGAGATAAATTAAACTTATGACTTTGGTCATATTTGGCAAATAGCTGATTGCATTAGCTATTAGTTGATTCTATCAGCTGTTAGTTGATAGCTGTTTCTATTAACTAATTTGACCAGTGGATTTAATTAGCTGTTTGTTAAAGATGTTTGGTAAAATTAGTTGTTTAGTATTAATGCTTATGTGTAAAATGACTTATAAGGACATGACTTTAAAAAAATTATAAGGATATGAATATTATATATCTTAGTATTTCGTTGAATATTCTTATAGGAATTTAAATTTTAGATATTTAATTCTACAAAAATTAAATTTATAACTTTAATAAAAACACATAACATTTAATAATAATGATGATGATGATGATGATGATAGATTCAATTAACGAAATTATTAAGTTTTTTATATTTAATATGATTTGTTTAACATTATTTATATATCACATAATATTGCATTATTTTTTATTTTATATAGAAATAAATTATGAAATATTAAAATTGAAGGATCAATATTAAATTACCTAAGTAGCAAAATTTTATATTTCTTTCAAATTTATCATTTTCCTTTCTTCTGTAATATTTGGAATCCTCGAGAACATTTTTTATTGTAATTAAATCTTGGAATTGAGGTTGAGAGTTGTTGGTGGGGCATGGCCAGAGCAATAGATGAAAAGTCTTTTAACATCAAATTGGGTGTTAAGGGTTTCCAGTCCGCCGAAAGCTCCCAGCCTACTCCTTTGGAAAACCTCCCTGCCATCTTCCTTATTGGTTTCTCCAACATCAGCAAACGAACCATCCTCTCTCGTCGCTCTACTCTTTTTTTTTCTCTCTTTCATTTGTATTGCAATTCCTATCAAAACATTCGAGTTGATTAAAAGCGTAATATTTTCCGTTCCAAGATTACTTTCACTGGATTTCTGGGACACTAGTGATAATGCATCATCCTCTTCTCATATTCTTTTTCATGGGTTTGTTTCTTTTCTTCTATTTGTTTGATGGTTTCCTTCTTTCGAGGAGGAATGGTAGAGAGGATGAGCAACTGGCGGAGGCGCGGTAGAGAGGGAGATCAACAAGCGTGATAAGTGAGTGGAGAATCATTGGGAGGATTTGGCAAAAATCCTTAGAAAATTTTTTTAGAGTGAGAGAGATCTGGAGTGGGCAAATTTGGCATATAAGTTTGTGGTAATCAGCTTATTACCCCATACGCTGCATACAAGCAGCCTGTTCATCTTGAGAGGTTTGTGTTCAATCTACTGATGAAAAAGTTGTTATCCAAACAACTTTATCAGTTGTTTGAAGAGTCATCCAGTTAAAAATAACCAATGAGTTAAAAAATAGCTGATTGGAGTATAACCAAATTATTATTCATGTTGGAATTCGATTTTGGAATCGAACCCCAACTGAAAAAACGGAAACACAAATCGAAAAATCAAGCGGAAGAAAGCGAAAGACCGAGTAACAAAGCAAAATTGGGCCAAAACAAAGGCGAAACACAAATCGGACCGGAAGTCATAAAAACAAAAGAACGGAATAGAAAGCGAAAGTAAAAGAAATCAAATCGGACCAAAGGCGAAAGAATCGAAAACGAATCGAATTCTTAATAAGCCATAGAAAATTGAAAGGCTCGGAAATCATAATCGAAAACAAATCAAAACGGAATCGAAGGAACGGAACGTATCAATCAAACTTATGGGCAATTTTCGACATCCGAGAAATGCAAAAACTTAGGAAAACTAGTGTTGGAAACCAATAAGACATTTAATCTAAGCCAATCCAATCCGGTATAAATTTTTTTCTTTTCATTCTTCATCTTATTCAATCTCATACAAAGCAATTTAATTTTCCATTTGGAAATTCATCCTTAATTAAAACTCAATTTACTTGATTATTCATATTCAAATCATAACCATCAATTTACCCAAAATCTTATTATTCCTTTTTCCTTTGCCAAAAAATAACAATCACACATATCCACATACCCACAATCAAGCCAAAAACAAGTAAGCACTTCAATATTTCAACTCAGTTAACACAATTCATCGGACCTCCTGTCCGAAATCCCAACACATACAAACACATTTCTAAATCTATAACACTTCAATAATTCTCAATCAACAATCAGAATCATCGAACCTCCTGTCCGGAATCCAAAACACAATCAATATACAATTTATATACAAAACCACAATTCACTATTATATTCCATATATAAATTCATAATTCAATCAATCCCATTCATATATCATAACCATACACAAATTTATATCTCAATTCCATTCACAAGTCCAGAAGTCACTTACATTCTAAAATAAATGTACTACAAACTTGAATGGCATTCCAAGCCATATACAAACTAATACCAAAATCCAAATTACTCAAAATACAAGTGTTGGACCCCGATCTTTAAGTGAATTTTAGAAATATAGAAAGTATGAAATAAGTAAGTTCGTATGTGAAGTTTGTATTAAATGTGATTATATTTTAAGAAAATTGATGAGAAAAAGAGTTGATGGAGTTTGATGATTTTGAAATTTGGATAGCTTTGTATGGATGATAAAAGTTCAAGTGGATGAGTTGATTGAAATTAAGTTGAAAATCATGACTAAAAAGAGAAAGTGTGAAAATATGAAAAATTGTAAAAAGTTTGACTTTTTGGCATTTGAGGGTTGACTTTTGATTTAAGCCAAATTTGATAAAAATGATCTACTGGAAACTTGTAGATAATGTTAAGAGCTTTCTGTAGACATAAAGTTTGCAATTTTTTGATATCGGGAGTGAAAGTTATGTTCAGTCAAAGGTTATGTTTGATAAGGTTGACTTTTGACTTTAAGTATGACTGAATCTTTGACTGAGAAATTAACCTAGTTAGAGGTTAATTGAGCTTTGATGTTCTTCATGAAAATTGAAGGGTTTGTTTTGATCTTTATTTCGATATAAAGTATGCAATTTTTCGATCTCGGAATAATAAGTTATGCTTTTTACAAGTCTATATTGTGGTTTTAGCATGATTTATTTATAGTATCTTTGATCGGAAAACGGACTCTCTTAGGAGTCGAATTGATTTTTATGTTCTTCATGGAATATGTAGAGCTTCCTTCAAGCTTTCTATAGAGACTAAGCTTGTTAAAATCGGAGTTCGGTTTTGAGAATTATGAATTTTGGAAGTTTAGATGAAAAAAAAAATAGAAATAGAGAGGAAAATGTTTTATCCCCGTCGCTAGGGCGACGCGCATCGCCATAGCGACGGCGAGCGTCCAGCCGCCGTCGCTATAAATGACGCGTATCACCATAACGATGGCGAACGTCCGTACCGTCGCTACGGCTGGCGACGCAAGATCGCCATAGCGATGGCGAGCATTCGGCTCGCATCGCTAAGGCGACGCGGTCGCCAGGGCGACCGCGTCTTCGCCTCGCCCAAACGCGGGCGTTTCTGCTTGGAACGACGCCGTTTTTGTTTCTCCAATACGGCGCCGTTTTGATTCCTTTGTTAGTTTCCTTTCACAAATTCGATCTTTGTTCACTATTTTGTTTATATCTTTTCCGTCCGACATCCGATTGAGTTGATTCTTGCGGCGTTGGATTCCTAAGACAATTATCTACATCCTCACAGAACTTTGTAAAATTTTGAGATGAAATAATGGTGATTAATTTAATCAAAGTGAGTCGGGAAATTTTCCGAGCATAGTTCAGTGTTTTGTGAAATTTGGGATCTGTAGAGATCCGATTGAAGTGATTCTTGAGGCTAAATAAAGATAAGACAAGGGGCTACAAATCATATGAAGAAATTAAATGTCAATTTTGCCCCTAAGACCCTCAAATTATGAATGGAAGTTCAAATTCGTGTGCAGTTTTTGGATTTGGAACATCTGAGAGTAATTTGAGCATAACTTTTGATCTGAGAATCGAAATGAGGCGATTCTTGTTTTGAATTAAACTAGAGACATAAGGATACATTTGTTATGAAGACATTGAGTTTTAATTCTAGGATTAAGAATGTGAAATTTTGGACGGAAATAATCGTACATGGAAAGTGTGTTAGAATATGGATATTCCCGAACTGTTTTGCGCATAACTTTTGATGTAGTGATCCGAATTGAGGGCGGTCAGTGGCGTTGGATTCGTATGATTGAGAGGAACATTTCTTTAAAAGGAAGTTTGGACAAATTCCTTCAAATTGATAGTGCGAATCAGAACCGCAAGTGAAAATAGCATAACGTAGAGTTCAAGGGCAATTTGGTCTTTTAGTCACCATTTTAATGACATGGCAACATAAGGTGATGATTTGTCGTGTAAGAAGACTCTAGAAAGATTAAAGAAGTAAATGAAAAGGGTGGAAGTCGTTTTTAGAGAATAAGAAAGGAGAAAAGATGAGAGAATTTTCGTATATGGAGAAAGAAGAAAGAGAAAACTTAGTTTTGATTTTTCTACTCAATTCTGAAGGCTTTTGGGATCTTTCCAAGAAGGAAAAGAGTGGAGAATGATGAGGGCTTCCTAAGGAACCTAGAAAATTCGAATTTGGTGGAGAAAAGAGGTAAAAGAAATTTTTCAAGTTTGAATTTTTGATAAGTTTTTGGTTTAGAATCATTAGAAATGATGTGGGTGTACTAATTCCTTGATCAATTTTAGAGAATACATGTTGAAATTGATTTAATTTTGGATAAAAATTTAATTGAGATTATGCCCAAATTTTATAATTTGGGGTTTTTGGAAATTGGTAGTGTAGAATTATGGAAAATACTATGGATTGATGATATATGAAGTTAATTTTGATGTTTATGCGTTAGGTGAAGTTTAATTTGAAAAATTGTGAATTGGGGGTTTAGGCCAAATTAGAGATTTGGGGGTTTTCCCAAATTTTGTGTATTAAAGGTGTAGAATCATCAAAAATAGCATGAATTGATGAAATATGGAATTAATTTTGAAAAAACAATAATTTGGGTGTATTGGTTTAGGCCAATTTTGAAAATTGGGGATTTTCACAATTGGAGATTGAAATAGCTTGGAAATATGATAATTATGAATTTCTGATAGTTAATTTTGGGAATTATGCAAATTTATGATGTGAATTTGGGTGATTATGGCTTAGGTCATTTTTAATTGAAAGAAGGAAAGAAGCAAGGATCAAATTAGAGCTTGGAACAAGTTCCTAGCGTCATTTCGAGGTGGGTAGTATATTTATTTATTGAATTTTAAGCTAAGCATATGGATTTGAAAAATTCAAGAAGCAAATTTTGAGAAACAAATGTTTAGAAAAATGTTTGAGAAATATAGTTTTGACTGAGTAAATGAAATGCTTTCGGAAGGTTTTAAGAAAATACAAGATCTATGGAAATCATGTTTTTGAATTATCTGAACAATTTGAACAGTGTGCCTTGTAATAGAATCAATTTGATTTATGATTTAAAGAAATTGTGCATACTTTGTTATGAATTTGTTTGATATGTGATTTAATTGATGTTGTTAAATGCATTTATGTGAATATCTGAAAATGTCATTTGTGATACGATATGATATGAAAATTTAGAAAATCAAGATTTTGAAAAATGCCTTGAGCAATTTGAATTCTCTTTCCGCTTATGTGTTATGTGGGTTTGGTAGGTCCCTTGTGAGTCAGCTCTGTCTCTATTTGTATAGCCTTCGCCCGGCTACCCGCTAGTGGCACGGAGTTCCGATTTCGGACTCCTTCACGGCTACTTGGACCGCTTTGAGAAAGTGTAGTACGTTCATTCACGGTACCGCATGTGACCGCCATGCTGAATGTGAATGTGCGATGCGTTCTTGGACCGAACCAAACCATTTGATATGTTTTATATGTTTGATTTGTGAACTTGATGATTTGTAATGTTATGTGTTTGCATTCATGTTTATGAAACATTTAGGAAAATGAGTTATGAATAGTTTGAAAAATTGAAAAGGGTTTGAGAAAAATATTGAAAAAAAAATTGAAAAGTTTGAAAATGAGTTTTTGGAGAAAATCTAAAATGGGAAATGTTTGAAAAGGTTGAAAAATAAAAGATTTTTCCACTTATTGTTCAGTTTATAAATATATTATCCACGAGCTTCCGAGCTCACCCCCCCTTCATCCCTATCTCCAGGTTTCGAGCAGGAGATCGGATGAAAGTATGTCAAGACGTTTGGTTTGATTTTGTATCATTTGGATTCGTGAGTTGATGTGTATATGAGTTAGATAAGTTTGGATAAGTAGATTTGCGTAGGAAGATGAGTATGGTGTATGTACATAAATGATTGGGTTGTGTTTAGATTGAATTAAAGCATTGTATCTGGTATAAGAATAAATGTGAATGAGTTTTGGATATTAAATTGCGTTATGAATGTATATTGAGATTTATGGAAGTGTTAGATTTAGGTTTGCGTTTTGCTGGAGTTTGGATTCCGGACGGGAGTGTCCGATGATTCTGAGATCTGTTTGGGATTATAGAAGTGGTTATTTACCTTTGCAGGTTTTGGGTTAGGATAAATGCAATTTTATTATCTTTGCTGAAATTCGTTAGAAAATAAAGTGAAAATGAAGAAAAATAAGATTTAGATATATGAAAGATGGATTTATGAGATTGGAATAAATGTAAAGAAATTTTTTATGATTTGAGTGGGATGATGAAAAGGATATAAGATTTCTTTGTATGAGTTTGACCGAATTTTCGCATCGGATTAGTCTAAGGAATTCCAACGCAATTATGTTTATTCGATCGTTTGCTTTGATTTTTGTGCTCGGATGTCGGATCTGTTCTATTTGATTTCGTTTCGCTTTGAAATCTATTCGTTAGGTTCGATACGACTTCGATTTGTTTTGTTACGAATTGATTCCGAATTCGACTTTCGAAATCTGTTCGTTTAGTTCGTTTTCGCTATTGGCTTCCGCATTTTATTTTCGATCCGAAATTTCCGTTTACATCCGATATCGCTTCCTTCGTTCGGTTGGGATCCGGTTCCCGGATCGGGTCCCAACAACAAGATACGTGAAAAATCGATCAAATGCCTTAACCTTCTTTCATCCGATCTCCTGCTCGATACCTGGAGATGGGGATGAAAGGGGGGATGAGCTTTACAGCTCGTGGATAACATGTTTATAAATCGAAAAATAAGCAAAAACTATTATTCAAAACTTTTGTCATTTCATCAAATCTCACGATAGAAATTTGTCAAAAAAATGCTTATTTCTCAAACTTTCCAACTTTTCAAATCATTCATGGTCGGCTTTAAAACATGGATGCAACACACTTATAACACAACATAAACACATAACATAACACATCAGAAATGGTTTGGGTCGGTCCAAAAACAGAACGTACTGCACATTCCCGCATAGCAGTCCTGTGCAGCTGTGAACAGAACGTACAACACCGTCCCGCATAGCAGTCTGGTGTAGCCGTGATGTAACATCCCGTCACCGATGGGATGGGTACAGTTCATCTCATACGTATTTTGCATACGTATTTTTGCATATGCATTCATAGCCTCTACATTAGTGATAAATGTTCGCAATTGCATAAGCATATGTATGTACATGCATGTATGACAAATTTCCGACTTGACTGTGAAATTGGAGATTTTGTGATTAAGGTTAACTGTGCTTTGCTTAGTGAATTGGAGTATAAAATTGAATTTAGGAATTGAGAATAGAAAATTTGAGTATGTGATTAGATGTTTTCTGATTTTGAGGATTTATAGGAATTTTTCTGAGATTTTTAGAGTAACGGGTCCGGACCGGAAAAATGGCTTAGTGACTGATTAATTTTGATTCCGGTTCCGAATGTGATTGAAATTTTATATGAGGTAATCGAATTATGATTTGAGGAATTATGGTAGGAACCATTGGAATTCGGGAGACATTAGAATTAGATTGGATTGAGGTTGTTCGAATTGGACTTATGGCAAATGAATTTGCCAAACAAGCCTTAAGGTCCTTAGGTTTATAAACCTTTCTCCTTTGAAAATCTTGCTCCACGATGCTCTCTTATATTTTGAAAGAAATTTGGTTCTTCTTCCTCCTTCCATCATCGTGGATTCTCCTTAGACTTGCTTCTTCTTGATTTTTCTTCTTGCTCTTGGCTTCATCTTCCACCCTTGAATCTATCATCTAGTTTGGTGTTGAAGATGATGAGGATATGCTTAGCTTTGGGTGTTGCCGTGGGTGGTGATTGAGGTGGAAGTTGGAGATTTGGAGTGATTCTCAAAGGTTTAAAGCTTTAATCAAGTAAGTTTCTACTCCTTTGTGTTTTGCATAGTTTGATTTAAACATGGAATTAAGGTATAAATTGTTTGAGGATTTAGAAATTTTCGGATGAGATAGGTTTTAGGGAAAATGTGGATTTTGATTTGGGTAATTGTGGAATAATGGTTATTTGGTGGATTTAAGGTTAGGAATGAGTTGTGTTAAGTGTAGAATGTTGTTTTGGAGTGTTTAGAATGGATTTGGATGGATTATATCAGAAAAATATGGGAATTTCTGGGTTTCGGGCGTGAATCTGGGGTTGCACGCCGCGACGTGTGATGAACACGCCGTGGCGAGCAAATAATCGTCGCCATACGACGAGTGCAGAAGAACACGCTGGCGGCGGATGATCTTCGTCTGCTGCATGACGAGTGAAGGCACACGCGCGGCGAGCGCAAGGGATCACGCCGCGTAGGAGAAGACAGCGTGCACCGCGACGTGTAAGAGACGTCTCGCCGCGGCGAGGACGTTTGTTGTCCGAAGGAGAAGTTTTATGTTTTAAATAATTTTGAGGTTATTTTATTAATGATTGAGGAGTGATTACTTGATCTCGATTTTAAGACTACGAATTTCAATTTAGAAGAAAGGAATTTCGGAAATTTAATTCGGTGGTTCTCGAAATTGGAGGGCAATTGAATAATGAATTTGATTCTGATTTAACGATAATTCCTATGTATTAGAAATTTGACTTTGGAGGATATAGATCTCAGCCAATTGACTTATGGTATTAGAAATTGCTATGGATTAGTGTGAGAATGCGGAATTGAGATAAATCGATATTAGGGTCGAAAATGTCATAACATGCATAGTACAGCATTCATTCGAGACATCAGCACTTCTGATTATTGAAATTGGTACAATTAGTAATATTCGGATATTCTGATTTTTATAGAGGCTCAAGTGGAGCGTCGATCCTCTGACGCAGCAGAGACTTCCCAGCAGTAGCTCGGAAGTTTAGAGGTGAGTAACCTAGTTGGTTCCTCAATCTCTGGTGTGTTAATTGCTTGTGTGATCTATCTGTGCATATGATTACGTGTTTTGCATGAGTATGTTATTATGAATTGTGAATGCATGCTAGGCATGAATAGAAATCGATAATTGACAGTTGTGACTGGAGCACATTCTGATCGGAGCTATATGCTCATCTATTGTGAAATTGTGAAAAGAGAATAGTGCATACCCGGAGGGCTCTCCTATCCCTAGTGCACGTGGGCAGTAATGCATACCCAGAGGGCTCTCCTACCCCCGAAAACGCGATTTCTGTGTGATGTGTGATGTGCCCAAAAATGGGATAATACTGACACCCAGTCACAACACTAAAATGAAATGGAAATCATTATGCATTCAGTATGTGATTGTGTTGTGAGTTTGCAATTGGTTAACGGCAAATGTGTGATAATTGTTGAGTAAATTTATGACTGTGATTCTGAATATGATATTGTGTTGTTTTGTACGCAATTTGGCGTAATGCATGAATTGAGTGAACCATCGATGATGGTTACTCATTGAGTTTGCAAACTCACCCAAAATTGTAACTATTTTTCAGGACAGTGATAGTGTGACTCCTAGCTCCAGATAGTGAGACTTTTTCCTACTGTGTGGGTGCCGGCGAGAGGAGCATGGCCCACAGGTCTGTCAGCTGGGATCTTTTGGGATATTTTGTGGATGACCTATCTAGGAGTTGTGTTAGTTCTTTTGGATCTGTACAGTTGTAATTATGACAAAATTATGTACTTGTGGTTTCTACGAAATGAAATGAGAAGTCTTTTGTTTTTAAAATTTAGTGAATAAGATCTTACTGCTTTATTATATTGATGCCATGAGGTGTATAAATTGATTGTATCGTAGTGCACCCTCATCGTAGGGTATGTATCGGTATGACCTACGGACGTCCCGGTGTATACTCTACGGTAAGGGAGCGCTACACGTGAACTTATGGGAATCCTTAACGGAGCTCCAATGCCACTAGCGGGCAGGCAGGCGAAGCCTAGACAAATGCACTTGACCCTCTTATGGGACTTAACCAAACCCACATAATACATTTCACACTTGAAAATCGGATTTGCCCGAAGGCACATTTCAAAAATTCAGTCTTTTATATCATGTCATATTAGACCCATTCACATTCAAAAATTCACAATATCAAAATAATTCACATAACACATTCTTAATCATTCAAACACAAAGAATGCAACACTTTTTGCAATATCATCAAATCATTCAAACACAATGCATGAAACAATTGCATCATTTTATTAAATCATCTGAAACAATTGTAACAATTTATCCAATTATTCGAAAACGATAATTTAGAAACATTTGCTTTCTTGATTTTTCAAAAACACGTAATTAGCTTATAATTCAAAATATAAACACGGTACCCACCTCAATTCCATGCTTGAAACTTGTC
Source organism: Erythroxylum novogranatense (assembly GCA_029891385.1). Classification (NCBI taxonomy): domain Eukaryota; kingdom Viridiplantae; phylum Streptophyta; class Magnoliopsida; order Malpighiales; family Erythroxylaceae; genus Erythroxylum; species Erythroxylum novogranatense. The sequence goes on along the minus strand of CM057233.1, from coordinate 31,857,618 downwards.
CAAAGTTTCAATTTCTCCAAAGCCTCACTTCAATTCCCTAATCCAAGACAAAAATCCCTAATTCATAACCATCCAAAATTTGAATAATCTATACCAAGCAATCACTAAAATTGAGCTTGGAAGTTACAAACCCATTTACTCCTTAAGCTAAATAACCCAACATTCTTTCAAAATTTAACAAGACAAAAATTTCTCTGACCTTAATCTTTACTATTTTCAGATTTTCTTTGTTCCATAGGAAGCTTTCATGCTCTTCCACCTTTTTTCTCTTGAATCAACGTGAAAATCCTTCTTGAAAGCCCATAAAAATCGAAACCCTAATTATTTCTTTCTTCTTTCTTCTTCTCCCATCCAAAGCTTGCTCTCTTCTCTTTTTCTCTTCTTTTCCTCCTTTCTTTCCTTTAATTTTCATGCTTCTCCCTTGCCTTATACTACAGCCACACTCACTTGTCATTAAAGAGTGTAAAATGACCAATAAGCCCCTCCATATATGCCTTATAACTTCACAACTTAAGTAACCTTCCAATTTTGCCCTTCATGCTTTCTTTACACTTTAATTTCTAACACTTCAATTTAATTTAATCCAATCAATTTATCCCATAAGCTCTTACTCAATTTAACATGCTAATTATTCACAATAACATGCTAATTAAGTCCTCAAAATCATAAATTTCATCAAAGTCTCAAAATTCATTAAAACATGATTTTGCTTAGGATATTTTTCAAATCATAAATTTGAAGGAATTTACTAAAACTTCCTACTATAGAAATGTTCTTTATAATCTCAATTTCATAACGCCATCAAAATCATTCAATTTCGTGCACTACTCCAAAAGTTATACTCCAAACATTTCGGACTATCATTATGCTAAAACATTTTCCAGCACTTGATTTCCATCCAAAATTTGAAAATCTTAGAGGCTGAATTAAAATTCAATTTCTTTAGAAAAATTGTAGCCCTATTTTCTAGTTTAATCCCAATCAAGAATCACCTCATTTGGATCACTAGAGCAAAAGTTATGGCCAAAATACTTTCAGCTCTTACTAATCCAAGACTGCACATTAAACCCAACTTCAATTCAAAAATTGAAAGTCTTAAGGGCTAAATTGAAATTCAATTCCTTCATATGACTTGTAGCCTCATGTCTCTATTTTATTTTGCAACAAGAATCAGATCAACCAGATCTTCACAGATCAAGAATTTCTCATAAGACTGAACCATGTTTAGAAAATTATCTAACTCACTTTGATTAAATCAATCATCCTCAATTTAATCTAAAAAACCCCACAAATTTCCTATGTACAGATAGATAATTGTCTTAGAAATCCAACGCTTAAAAAACCAAGTTAATCGGATGTCGAACGGAAAAGATATAAGCAAACGAATGAAGAGGGTCGGATTGGAAAAGAAAAGGAACCAAAATGGCAAAACGACGTCGCACCTTCATGAAGCGCTACGCCGCCTCGTGAGTTGTAGTCATGAGACACGCACGAACGTCTTGGCGCTCATGATAGCCGCACACATGCTTTCGCCCATCTGATTTTTTTCTCAAATATATGTATATATATATAACAAAAATTTTCAAAATTTATAACTCTTGCTCCCGAACTCCAAATTTGACAAATTTGGTATCAACAGAAAGCTTCAAGGAAGCTCTATAACTTCCATAAGAACTTGAAAACCAATTCCATCTCTAAAGGGGTCAAAAACCCAATCAAAGTTACTGCCCAAAATAATGTCTCCCTAAACAATAACTCTACTTTGAAAATTTCTATCTTTCAGCTCCAAGGTCCAAAAATGTCATACTTTATATTAATGGAAAGATCAAAAAGCCACCCACAACTTTTATGAAGGACAGAAAAATCAATTTCGCCTCTAAGGGAGTCAAAAACCACTTCAAAGTTCCTGTCCACTAATACTCTTCCCAAACAGTAACAACAACTTGTAAAAATCATAACTTCTTATTCCATCGTCCAAAAATTTCATACTTTACATCAATGGAAAGATAAAAATATAATCTAAAACTTTTATGTAGACCACTTACTCCAATTCAGACCACATCAGTACAGAAATTGGCCTCAAAGCAATACACACAAACTTATTCTAATGGTCATTTCCAAAAACAAAGAAAAATAATACTTAAATGCGAATAATCATAACTTTCAATCCCGATATCGAAAAATATCATACTTTATGACGATAGAAAGCTCTCAACAGAAGCTACAAGTTTTATGAAGATCATTTTATCAAATTCTGCCTAAATCATCCCAGAAAAATTCACAAAGTTTCAACCCAAAAAGTCAAATCTTCATCTCCAAAAAGTCAAACTTTCTGCCAGAAAAATGAATCATCCCATACCACATCCAAACTTTCAAAATTCACATCTTCCAATTTTTACAACCAAAAATAGCATATTATAAATTAATGAAAAGATCAAAACCTAAACTACAATCTTCAAGAAGACTTTTTGGTCAAATTCTGACTCTAAGAGGGTCAAAAACTCAATCGTAATTTCTGCCCATAATGAAAATTTTGACAGCATCTCCCCTAAATTTATACTAGCCAAATTCTTCAAGCACTCACACAATTTACAGCACTTGCACAAACACTTCAATCATCCATATCAAAGCACAATACACAAATGCCTCATCTTCTTATCAAACATATACAAAACATAAGGAAACCCAAATGTCTTTCATTTCATCAAATGCTCATAAATTCATTTATACTTTTCATTTATTACAAAGAATCATACCATATTTCCTCATTTAATTTCATTTATAATTTCAAAATTTCAAGAAAAGTTCGGGGTCCAACAATTCAATTTATTTAGAAATTTTTTATCCACAAACAATAAGTTTCTTGATCCATTATGATATTTTTCTAGATTAAATTTTGAAAAAGTTTTCATTTTTAATTAAGAAAAGGAGCTTTCTTTAGTTTTTGAAAATAGTTTTCTAGCTTATTAAAGGAGATTTTCTAATTAATTAAAATTAATCTTTAAATAAATAATGTAAAGAACTTTCTTATAATAAGGAAAGCATAATTTATTGAAAGTTATTTTCAATTAAATTTTGTTAAAAGAGTCAAGATAATTAGAAATAGTTGCCTATTAGATTTGAAATTTGTTTCCAAATCAAATTAATTTTCTATTTGGAATAGAAAGTTAGTTTATTTAGGAATCGATGAAATTTGACTATTCCAAAAGAGTTGGAAATATTATTTTAGATTCTAAAGATCAATAACTAGAATCAAATAAAGGTTGATATTTTATGCATATAATTTAATTATGATTGCATAAATTGCATACTTTATTTATATGTTTGAGATATATATATATATATATTGGATGAATGTTAAATTATATGCTATATATATGCCATATTTTAAATACTGATTTTATGTTTGATAAGACAAATGAAATTAAATCTCTTGTTAAAATATTAAATACACATTGAGAATGTGATTGTTGCCTTTTATTCTTATAAGAATAAACTAGAGTTCTGTTTATCATTAGGCTTGTTGAGTAAACTCAATGCCACTTTAACCCAAATATGTTTAGTTTTATGACTATGGGTTCTACTTAACTAAATTTGTATGATTTGGATGAGCAAATTTATACTCATATGAATTTAGAGGCATTTTTAGAAATAACTTATAAGATATGTTTTAGCAAAAGTTGTCACCTAACAGATTTAGGAGTCATATGAGATGTGATTGATAAAGTTGTGATATACCTAATTTAAGTTTTCTTTGTTTTTAGAGAAAACTCAAGATCAACTCAAATTGAACGAGTTCCTAGCCTACTAGAAAGATTAAAGTAATCTTTCTAAATAGCAGTGAGAGCTATTATTTCAAATAAAATAGTGAGAGTAACTAAATATATGATTATTAAAGTCTAAATATTATTTGGTAGTCACGACATATAATAATTAATTACTTGCTTTTCTTACAATTATATTATGTTCTAAGTGAAATTTAACTTGTTTATTATAGTTGATATTAAGTTAGTAAACCAAATTTCTTAGACATAGGTTATGTTTGAGAAGAGTTCTCAAAGTTAAATAGAAAGTTGTATCTCCATTATGCAATTTTGTTGTTAACCTTTGTTGAGGATTTGGAATTAAATTTTTAGATATCGTCAAATTATATAGATAACAAATAGATTGACATTTTGAGTTGATTAATGTTTCATAAAGTTTGATGAAAACATGTAAGATGTATGTCAATACCATGATAACAAGATATAAGAGGTTGCATGAAGTAGAGCTGAAAGATATAGTATCTTGATGAAATTGTTTCATTCAATTCACTATAATAAAAGCATAAATATGGACATCGATTAGACATTTGCTATAGTATGATAATAGTTGTCACAAAAAGAAAATTGATTGCATGATTTTCTTTCCTATACAAGATATGATAGTTGAGCATATGTATTTATTGTTCATGCTTATGAGTATTTGATGCTAAATTTATTCAATATTATTATAATGTTTAATGCATGATAAGAAACAAATTGTAAAAAAAGTAGTTGATCCAATTTTATATAAATAGTTTGTATGCGTTAGAGTCAAAGGAGACTTATGCTTAATATAAATGGCAAGAATACAAAACTAGATAATCGAGACTAGCCTTTTATGTCATATTGGTTAAATCAACATAATAAGAATCATAACGTCACATATAAGGTTATGTATCATTTTAATTATAAATTGTATGAAACTTGTTAAGTTGAAGAATAACCAAATCAACTTTAGTGAAAGGATCATTATGGTATTGAATTGTTAAATTTATACATGTGATGTATTGGATGGAATAATAATTCATAAAATGATAATACTTATATTTCATTAGATTACTAATGAATTTGTGTGATATATTCATATGTATTAAATGAAATATTGATTTAAAATTTTGAAAAGTTCAAATAGTTTAAACCTAAGTAGAAATTAAACATTAAGAATGTTGAAGCATTTCCATGAGATCAATTTTGTGAGTTTTAAATTTTCGATTATCTATAAGGAATGAGATTCTTTGGTGAATACATTCATAACTAAAATACAATATGAGATATTGCATGATGCCACATTATTTTTCCTATAGCTATGCCTAGTATAATGTATGATGCCACATTATTTTTTTATAGCTATGCCTAGTATAATGACTTACCTTTAATAGTTCTTGTTGAATAAATTAGGAAGATTTTATATTAGATATAAAATGCTAAGTTTTTGAAAGAGTCAAAGATAATGATTTAAGGATGTGATGCTTATCTGAAGCATGCATTATTCACTAAGTTTAGAACTAAATTGGATAATACAAGGTTATGAGATATCCAAAAGGTTAGGTATAATCTTACAGACCTATTGAACAAAATGTTTGTTCCAATCAACACTTATAGGAGAATGGTTCTCAAGATAAGAAGTGAGAGTAAGATAAAATTTGAAAAGTTCAAATCTTATGACAGCACATCCATTTGGAACTGCCTTTGTTGATATATTTGATGTGTAGTTAAAAGGTTACGAGACATTAAAAGATTAACTTTCTTGATGAATTCAAATAATATGTTTTTGATATGATTGTGAATTTATCATATCTATAAGAAAGTTAGTGGGAGTATAATTATCCTATTTAGTGTGAGTATGTTGAAACATATTGCTTATAGAGAACAACAATTCTAATTTTTAATTGTTGTAAATATAATTGTCTAAGAACAATTCTTATTGGATATGGAAAAGGTAACAACTTAATTATGAGAATTAGATCTGTAGAGATATGTTGGAAGTCGATCACCTATTCTAAGTCCAAGTGCATAGATAATATACTAAAAATATTTAGTATTTGAGATATTAGATGCTTATAAAGTATTAAAGATATAAATTTTTGTATGTATGAGTTGATTGAGTTCAAGCGGATAAGGATATTTACTATAGAAATAAATCCTAATTAAGGTTTATTTTCTCGAGCAATATCATTTTAAGATTGGAAAGACTCAAATGTAGCAATGGTTGCTAATTAAGCCATAATACATTTTTAATTTAGTGAAAATGATTAATTGGATCAATAAGTTCTTTAATGAACTTGATATTGTTCTTTGCTTTTTTTAGAATAGTAATGTACTAAGGAACATTAGAGTCATTGAGCATGTCAAAGGAACAAAGGTCTCATAAAAAATTCAAAAGTGTGTTTAGGTAAATTTTCTTAATTATTATGATAATTAAGATGAAAGTTGTAAGATTTAAGCAAATGCTCTTTATAAATAATCTTGTAGATTCTCTCATTAAGCCACTTTCCTAGTAGTAACAAAATCGTCATATGGTGATGTGGTGTAAGATACTTTGACAATTACTTAGTGTAAGTGAGAGATTGTTAGTTTTGGCCCAATAACCAATTGGTGTAATTTAGTGACAAAATAATTTAACAACATTCTTTATCTTGTACATATTTAGATGTATATGGCAAAGTTCATGACATAATTATATCTTATAAATGAAATTATGATGGGATTGTAATTATGAGATTCATATTGAATGTATGTATTATCCCTAAGTTGTTCCTAGTTATTGTTCTATTACGACTGGACATTAATAGAACACAATAGGACTAGCACACATTATGTTTTTCCTTATAAAATAAATAGTTAATCTCATAGGCTAAAGTATAGAGAAACTGAAACAAACGTGTGAGTGCTTATTAGAGAACAAATTCATTGAATTAGCCTGATATAAAAAATCCATTTGGAACATAACTTGTATGTCTATGAAAATTCTCATTATGACAGATTGTATAAGTGATCCTTTAACTTAAAGCTTCCAAAGTTATCTTATAAAAGAATTGTTATGTTTTGATACTATTTATAACTTATTCTAATTATAGGTTGTTCAGTCGGCAGCCACTACATGTAGTATGAACTATACGGAGGTAGTTGAGTGATTAAGATAAGATTTATCATCCTAAAGTAATTAGGGAGAATGTTCTATTGCTTTTGATTAGTATTCATTCAGGAAATCCTTGGTCAACGTGGAATGACACATTGAGAATAGTTTACAAATATCGTTAATTGGATTAATAGTTATGGACAGAGAACTAATATAATTGGATTCAAAATAAGTAGGCATTTCATAATCTATGTCTAATCAAAATATTGTATGATGAAAGGATTCAATGACACTTGGAACTTTAGGATGGTTATGATGTGTTATTACACGACAATCTTGATTTATGGATATAAATAGTTTAATTAGAAATTAAAGATAAATTGAAGGAGTTTAATTTATCTAATCCTAAATATTGTCTAAATTATATTTTATATCCATTATCAACATATTTGGGAACCTAATAGGCTACATATAAAGAATAAGTTGAAGAGAAAAACAAATCTTAATCAAGTTAGATTTGATTGTAAAATTTGATAAACTTTATGATTAAATATTAGATATTTAATAAATAATGATCAATATGAGATGTTGGATCTTATTTGAGAATAATTAGTATTTAATTAGAATTATTTGTAATTCTAATTAAAGTTTAATTGAAATTAAAATAATTTCAATTAAATTACTAAAATGTATCAAAATTATTATAAATAGGCTTAAGCTAAGCTAACATTTCTTGCTTCGCCCTATATGTAAGAGTTATAAAGTTCTCTTAACCTATTATGTAGATACTATTAGAAGTTAGATACTTATGTGGTTACAGTGGCTGAGATGAATCAGATTCGGAAAGCGTTCGTGGGATATGACAGGAAAAGGATTAAGATTCATAATAAGGTTTCATACTTTGTTATAATTTATGCATTAATTATTTTATAAAATTAAAGTGATTTTGATTTTTAAGAAATCAAAATATAAAAGGTTTCGTAATCTGCTATGGTGAAGATCGGATCCTATTCCAATTTCCAAACCAAAGTTCCTTTTTCACAAAGATATAAGGATAATACAATAACTGAAATTCGAAACTACCTCTCAACTAAGTAGGGATAAAACCGTATACTATTAAATATTTTTAGATCTTGCGTATCAACGAGATTTATGATGCTGTTGTTATTACTATTATTATTATTACAAAGATCCTTAAAATAACTGAAATGGTGTGCAAAGACGTTCCCTTGATTTTGAGAAAAGACATGGCAGTCACTGACCAAAGTTAGGTCTTCATGTCTTGGTACCGCTCATACATACGGTTGTTTTCTGTTTCTTTCTTATTCAATCCAAATTGTTACCTCTTTCTGCAGCCACTTCTATTCCTATGTCTACTTGCTCACTTCACTTGTTTCCCAACTGATCACTTTCCGGCAGAGTTTTGAAACCCGGATCGGACCGGCCGGTCCGACCGGTCCGACCGGTGACCGGTCGGTAGTCCGGTCCGGTTCATACCTTAAAACCGGTCCTTAATTGGACCGGTGTGAACCGGTCAAAACAGTCAATTTGACCGTTTTGACGGTCGGACCGTCCGGTTGGACCGATTCGATAATTTTTTTATTTTTATTTTTTATTTTTTTAATTTTTTAAATTTTTAATATTATATAATTAAATATAATTATTGCGTAATTATTACGTCACACCGGCTCGATTCGACCGGTAGTTGAGCCGGCCGAGCCAACCCAGAATCAGTAGTGCCAAAAAGCTCGACGACGGCGGTCCGGATTTCAGAACACTGCTTTCCGGTGATTCTTTGTTCTGTTCTGCTTCCTTTTTTATGGATGAATCCTTCTCTCGGGCTTCTTGTTCTTTTTTGGTCGAAGAATCTTTGTGTTTCGCTGCTTCTTCTTCTTCTTCTTTTTTAATTTCAAGACCTCTGATAAGACTCTCCAGACAAGTCTCGGGATCTCCTGGAAAAGTCTTTGGCATCAGATGCTCTGCGACATCGGCAGGAGTCATTTGGACTTCGCCCAACAACTTGCTAATCTTTGTGAACAATTGATGTGATTCGAGTTTCAGGTAGTTGTAAGCCAAAACCTTGAAAGCTTCGAAGTTACAATAAGAAAGTTCTATGTGTTTATCCATCCTACCTCTCCTGATCAAAGCAGGATCAAGTTTCTCCTTGAAGTTGGTTGTGAAGACAATTAATCTCTCTTCTCTGCAAGCTGACCAAAGCCCATCAATGAAATTCAACAGTCCTGATAGTGTCACTTTACTGCATGTGTCTTCTTCTTTCTGCTGCTTTTGATTTGGGTCCTTGGGCGTGGCATCTTTCTCTTCCTCTTTCACCTTCTTCTTTCTCGGACCGGTTAGATCAAGAGAACAATCTATGTCCTCTATAACAATCACCGATTTGCTTTGAGTCTCGATTAGTAACTTTCTCAGCTCGGTGTTGTCCTTAACAGCAGTCAACTCCAGATCATAAATGTCATAGTCCAGTAAATTGGCCATAGCCGCAATCATTGTCGACTTACCAGTCCCTGGATGACCATAAAGTAGATAACCTCTCTTCCAAGCCCTGCCAATTCTGGTATAGAACTCTTCTGATTTGCTAAATGTGATCAAATCATCAACAATTTCCGTCTTCTTCTTTGGTTCCATGGCTACTGTGTCAAAAGTTGCAGGATGTTGGAACACAACACAGCTCCATTTTGATTCACTGTTAGTGTAAAGCTTTCTTTGCCGGTTTTTCACCTTGATTGCCTTACCCTCTTTAAGGACATGGGGCAGATACGATCCAATTACGAGATCTCTGTGCCTCTTATGGAAAGTGAGCTTGTAGTATCTTCTCTCTTCTGAGGATGGATAGAAAGAAATTGTCTGACTCTTGGGGTAGAGCTTCCCGGACGCCCACCGTAGTTTGACACCTTGGAATTCATCAGCAACCTCTTCAAAATCGTCCATGCTTAGAGTAAGTGGCTGGTTGGTCTTTATTGCATCGGAAGCTTTAAGTCGCTTGGCTTGCATTGAGGAATTGTAGCCAAGGAAAGTTTCTATAGTAGAGTAAGCTTCGCTGGGCATGAAACGGCCTCCGGTGAACTCGTTGAAGGTGATCTGAAGATACGGATAAAAGAAAGTGAAGACTTTTGAGCCGTATTTTTCAACGCACTGTCGTAGTTCGTATGGGCAGTATTGTTGAATCATGGCCCAGATGAACATGACACCAGCAATGATCGATCCCAGATTGGAAAACATTTCCCCTGACTTCATGTTGTCGGCTCCCAAGGGCAATTCGAAACACCAATCGCAAAGTGGAAGGGAAGGAAAAGAAACTACTCAGAAACACAGAAGAAAGCTGAAATTTTTGTAGGAAGAGGAATTTGTACAACTTAAACACTGGAGGGTGTGCGAGAGAGCAGGTATAAATAATCAAAAAAAGAGACCAGGTAAGGAAACCAGGCACGAAATTTCTCGATTCCAAGTGAAAAATACATATCGTATTGTCCAAGTTAGAAAACGTAGGACAGGCAGCTGATCATAGACGTCACAGCCCTTCGCGTCAGCATTATAATTAATTAATTAAAATATAATTATAATTAATTAAAATTTATAATTAATTAAAATATTATTATCAATTAATTAATTATATTATAATTAATTAAAATATTATTAATTAATTAACCATCTCGTAAGTTTCTTGTCTTAATTATTGAAGGACCTCTTGAGACGTGAACCTGTGAATAACTTGCTCAATTTGAGCAATTTATATTGTATTAATATTGAAATTTTAGTTATAGTTGATGAACATTTAAATTGGGCCTTTCTTTGCGAATCTCCAACGTGCCATTGCAAGACTTTCGGCACATTGACAAAGAATGTCATTAATGTTTGCAAGTAGACCCCTGGAAATTAGGAACCGCTTTTGTTCCTCTATTCAGTTGTTGCTGAAATATCCTCTTTTCATATTCAAACTGAATTGAACTAGTGACACTACAAGAAAAATGCCCATTCAACGACGTTTTAAAAACGTCACAAATGTTCAAAAATCGTTGTAGATTGTTATTTGTGACTTTTCTTAAAACGTCGCAACAAACGTCGTTGAAGGTGGAGTAAGAAAACGGTTTCGTCGACGTTTTATGAAAAATGTCGAAGAAACCTGTTGGACTCCGAATTTTTTTTATGATGTCATTAAGCATAAATTGCGTTAGTTATGTGTTTATGCCTTAGTTTGATTTAATTTGGGAATATTAATGGATAATTGAGGTTTATTTGAGGTTAATGTGGTTGAAATGAGAATTATAAGATAAAAGTTTATGAGGGCTTTTTGGGAAGGTTACTTGAGTTAGAATGAGTTCAAGCTTTGTTAAGAAGGGTATAATGGTCTTTGACTTAGGCTTAAAAGACTTAGAAGAATTAGAAAGAAGAAAGAAGAAGAAAGAAGAGGAAAGAAGGGGAAGAGTGCCGTCGGTGAAGGAAGAGAGAAGAAGAAAGGGTTTTGCGATTTCAGTGACTTTCGGCATATTAAAGACGTTTCCTGGTAAGTTTAAGTTCGATCTAACTTGTTATGGTTAGATTTAAACATAGAGAATGTTGAATGTAGCAGAGTCGAAAGTTTTAGGGTTTTAGGGCATAAGTGTAGAGATTTCTTTGGGTTGATAATTTTATGGATGTTTTTGAGTTGCTGTTGGGTTAGAAATGTAGTATAAGTCATGATCCAAAATGTTTATTCGCCGCGGCGTGCGAGAAAGGGAAGCAACGTCGCGACGAATAAATGTTTATTCGCCGCGACGTACGAGGACGGGTTTGTCACGACGTGCGAACCTATGTTCGTCGCGACGTGCGTGTACGCCACGGCGCACACTTGTGTGCTCGCCTCGGCGAGCACGGGCGTTCGCCGCGACGAGTGGGGCTTCGCCGCGGCGAGCCCCTGTTTTCCAGCAAGGATATATTTTGTTATTTTGGGCATATCTTTTGGTGTAGATGATTTTGGATTCATTGTGACCTAGGAATAAAAGACTACAAGTGTATGAAGAAAGGAAGTTCGGAATCAGCCTTTAAGGGTTCGGGAATTTAGATGGAAGTCGGATGGAGACTTTGAGTATTTTACTTTTGTTTGTCAAGCTTTATGGAATATTTCTTTTGGATATTGATTGAATGAGAACTTGGTTTATTATAGGAAACCAAGCTGACCCGCTTCCATCGCAAGAGAAAGGACATCAGTGAGTCGAAGACTCAAGCGATCTTAGGTGGGTAATGTACTTATAGTTATTGTATGACTAGGCAATTTCATGCCTATGTATGAATATATGTTACATGTTATGTATGTTTAAACATGAAAGTTGAATGATTTTGATTTCATATATTCTGAAAGAATCATGGGAATTGATAGAATTGAGTTTTGCTTCTGAGCATGCTATGCCTCGACTTCGATCGTGACATTTTGACTAAATGCAAAGTATGAAAGCATACCATATGATAAAATGATTATGTGCTTTTGTTTGGGCGAGAGTGGAACCATTTTGTTCGTCACGTGCACGTCGACAAGAGCCTTCTCCCGGCTGCCCGCTTGTGGCCTATGAGATCCGAATGAACTCATTTCGTTCAGAGTGTAAACTTCGATTTCTCCTTTTTGTTTCCATGGAACCCTCGAGCCATTGTGATGTGCATTGCATACGTGAATTATTCTTTGTGAAGCATACTTTGTGACATATTTATGAATTGAATTAATTATCTTGAATTGATGTCGGTATAGATATAAGATATATACATTCATATGCCTGATCTTGTGCTAGTTACCGATGGCTATAATTATATTAGCCACTGAGCTGTGTAGCTCAACCCATTACTTTCCCTCCTCAGGTGCAGAATAGGACGATCTTTGATCTTGCGAAGCATCGGAAACTTCAAGCTAGTTAGGAGCTTTCTATTAAGTTCGTATTTTGGTTGGCCCTCCGAGCATATTATCATAGAGCATTTTCATGTATTTTGGATTGAAACTTTATTTCGTACTGTGTATTGTTCAAAATACGTGTTTAAATTATTAACTCGATGGCTTATATAATCGTGATGATTAATTCATTGTTAGAATGCATGCGTAGGTGATTGATTGTATGAGAATGTATGTGTATGAATCGATCTATGTATAAATGTTGGGATCGGGTCCGATATGTTTGGTAGCCCAACGTCGGCGCAACCTGAGGGGCCGCCTCGGGAATCGAGGATCCGGGGCCCGGGCCCAACAAAACCTAGCCTATTTCTCGACGTTTTGAAAAACATCATAAAAGCTTAAAGGAATGGGCGATGTATAGATTAACCATCGTGGAAATCTTGACGCTTTGTGCGACGTTTATTAGACGTCATTATAGCTTGACAATCGGCGACGTTTGGGATTAAACGTCGCTGATTATTAGTTTGAAAATTTCTTTATTTAAATATATTAAAATAAATTTATTTCAATAAATTTTCAATTTTATATAATTAAATTTGTGTGATTTATCTGAAAATAATAATAATTGTGAGAATTATTAAAATTAAATTTGAAATTTTATTTGAATCGAATATGGTTTTAAAATTGAATTTTAATGGAATTATTATTATGATTTAATAATTAATATTTGGAAAATTTATTAAATCTTATTTATTTAATAACTATTTAATATTATATATGGAATTTTTATTTAACAATTCATCAATTTGTTGAGTACATCATTAATTTGCGAATGATTAATAATGTATAACAAGAATTTAATACATGTAGACAATGAATTATATAATTTCAAATCTCAAACATGTCATAATGTAGTAATTAATATAAACAATATGTCATAAGTGTCTAATATATCAGTATGAGTACTTAATTATTCTACGTGAATATTATGTGTAGAATATAAAAGTTTCAAGACCTTTTTTTGTTGTCCGACTTCGGTAGTTAATTTATCTTGTATTTCTTTAAATTTTTTGGTCAATTCATCGACTTTAGACTGTAAGCCCTCATTAACCTTCTTCGAATCTTCTAATCTGTCTCGAAGTCTCTTTCTGATCGAAGTCTTTCCTTGTGATCGAGGCCCCATTCCTATGCCAACAATGTAATCTGTTCTGGTGCCCAGGACTTTGTCGTACACTTCATCCATTGTCATCGGATGACCTTGTTCTATTGAATGTGTCAATTCATGATACATTAAGTCCTGAAAAAGTAAAGAATTAATTACATACACAATGTGATTTAAGAAATATTTATAAATAAACTATGTGCTCACCCATTTTTCTTTGCTTTCGGGAGTTGTCCATTGACCTTTTCTTTCATCATAATGAGTATGATACCATAACTTCATCCGGTCACACTCTTCTCCGTCTCTGTCACTCCATTGAATAGAAATATATAAATAGTAATATTTATTATAAAATTTGAAATGTCAATAAAATAAAAATATAATTAAAAAGATAATAACTTACAATCTCATTCCGTATCGCTACAAAGGCCTTGGAGTCGGAATTTGGTCGACACTTGACCTGACTCTTAGCTACTTTTGCTTTTTGACTTTTTTCTTAATCGTACACGTAAAAAAATGTATTATAACATCTATAAATCATAATTTATAAATACTAAAATATAATAAGTTGTAAAAAAAGTAGTGATCAAATAAACTAAGCTTTGTAGCTGATTGCTCCCAATATTCGCATAAATCCATCCACTCTGCCACTGTGACATTATGTGGCTTAACATCCTTTCCGTGCTTGATAAAATGCTTTTTTAAACTATATCTTTGATCTTTGGACCTTAAAGCAAGAAACCTCTTTACAGTAGCATGTACTTCGTTGTCAGTCCTCATTCCTTTGACTTCCAACTTTTGCTGTAAAAAATTATAAATTATTGATCAATGTTCTAAGCATATGGAAAACACATACAAATTAGATTGGTTTAGAATACTTACGTCTAACTTATCAAATGGAATGTCCAATTACTCAGTTGTAATTTTTGAAAATTTTGTTCTTACAGGTAAGGTAGTTCGGGATACCACACTAATCTTACTTGAGAATTTGGGAGATTGTACGAAGTTGGTTGGTCGTCCTTCAGTTGGGGAGATCTCTATCTCCAATCTCTTACCTATCGCCTTGTTAATCTTTGCCAATTCGTGTCCTTTTGTAACATCCCTTATTTTTCTTGCATTAGTCGTGGATCCTAAAATAGCAAAGAAAAAATTTGTAATCCTACATATAACATACTCTTAATTGGTTAAATAAGCAAAATAACTAAACTTAATAAATTTCACCAATGTAATGAGAAAAATCAAACTGCAGTGCTTGCAGAAGAAGAGCCCATAGTGGGGGTAATTGTCTGATTTACTGGTGTCTGATAAGCAAAAGCTGGAGGCATCTCTTGAGACATGGATGGAGAACTAATGTTGCGGCGCAGATTCATAATTTGTTCATATTTATCTCTAGGATGAGTAATAGGCATTCATGTGACTTCTCTTGGTGTTGGAGTAGGCTCACAAGATGCAGGTGTGACTTCTCTTGGTGTTGGAGTAGGCTGATAAGGTGCAGGTGTCTGATTTTGTGGTTGTGTACAAGAAGATGACTCATTAGCTGCGTTTCCAAGAAGCTGACGGTAACGCGCAATTTTGTCGGTACTAAGCTACTTCGTGCAGCCTTATTCTTCTTCTTGAGTTGACCTAGTCCCATGTGAATTACCTGCATCCGAATTGACATTAGATTTCAAAGTACATATGCATCAATCATATTTAAAGACAAAATGAAAAACCGTCATGCTCTCAATAATGGAATTGTTTGTAGTCAATTATGAGCAAGTCAACAATGACAAGAAGTTATTGAAAACCAAATGCATTTCCACTTTTCAATTGAAAGACAACAAGAAAATGTTGCTGAAGATAAAGTTTATTGAGAAACCTATTAGTTTGATTTGTGTGTTTGTTTCAATTCCTATATGTTTCATTTACTGTCGTTATACTTTTTATGTTCACCAAATCAGTTTATAGTACTCATAAGTAACTGTTATGCCACATTTTTTTGTTGTAAATACATTGGCGATGATTAGCATCTATCATTGATAAGGGTATAATGTCCTGTCATTAATAAGGAAATGTACTAAAGTATATGTAGGAGGGTTGAAGTGATTTAATAAAGAAAAGTACATGTTCTGTCATTTATGAGGGTATACATATTAAAGTTGTACAATCAATATTGTAAGAAAGTGCAGCTATGAACTCATATGGTATCAATAGGTTTGAGAATCAATGCAACTGTTAATTTGGTGCTCCAATTATAGAGGTAATTGTCTACCAAATGTACAATGAAAAGTTAATATGATATACAAACACTTGCATCATATTGACAATGAAAACTTAATCAGCCCAAATGGAGATTTGTTTCAAGCTTTGTTTATCAAGTGACATACTCGACTTTCCAGTCAAATGCTACGGACTTTGGAGGTTTGAGTGTAGCACAGTTAAGATTAAAAATAAATAAATTCATGTTTACCATAACCAAGTCTTCCTCTAACCTCCAAAAACAATGTACATCAACCCATTGCTATCTATCAATTCTTACAAATCTCTAAATCTAAAGTTTAGAAGATCATCGAAATATATATGCAAAACAATTACCTTTCAATGTTGCTAAAGATGTCAACTGAAATTTCTTTATCTGCAGAACAAGTTACAACAACAGCCACAAATGATTGAACACAAACAGATATTTGCTTTCAAAATATGGAGTGCATATGATATATGAGGTAAATTAATGATTTGAGGTTGAGAAATGCATAAATAATGTGTATCCATAAACAATAGCCACAAATAATCACATATTGCTACTTTATGCACAAATAACGTGTATCCATAAACAACAGCCACAAATAATCACATAATGCTACTTTATGCACACATTATGTGTATCCATAAACAGCAGCCACAAATAATCACATATTGCTACTTTATGCACAAATTATCTGTATCCATAAACATCAGCCACAAATGAATGAAAAGATTTGATAGATGAGGTAAATTCATGATTTGAGGTTGAGAAATGCACAAATAATGTTTGAGGTTTGACAAGCCCCTGCTGATGATTATCTAGAAACTGTCAAGAAAAGTTGTAGAATTTGCCAATGGGGTTCCATTAGCTCTTAAAGTTTTGGGTTCATTTTTATATGGCAAGAATATATAGGAATGGGAATTCATATTGCAGATTTTGGAATGTATTCCTAACCAAGAAATTATGAATAAGCTCAAAGTGAGTTTTGATGTGTTGGATGTGGAAGGAATTCATACACCTCTCATCTAAACTTGCCCAAATAGAGGGGTCTATGGGCGAAGACCTGTGTTCTGAAAAGCTCATTGACATCTATGATAGCAAGAAGGTGCTATTTGACAATGATTCTCACCGACACCAAGCAGCAGTAGCTACTTTTGAGGTTTCTGAGAACCACCTTAAGTCATTGCAAGAAGAAGTATCACATACGAAAAAGATGCTTCTTGTGATAGAGAAGCAGATTAGTTGTTGTGAGGCTGAGACATTGAAACTGCAGGCTTGTGTGAAAGAGTGCCGTGAAGATGCATTGAAGTCAAAGAGAAGCATGGATGCTGCATATAAAGAAATGGTGAAAGCCATGGACTGGGAACAGCAGAGGGAAACAGTGGTGGAAGCATTAAAGACAGCACTGGAGACATCAAGGGCTCAGCTCCAGATCTCCAAATATGTTAAGTTGTAATAATATTGTAGATGTAGAATCTATAATCGTGTATTTATTTGTAGGAATTAAGTGATATTGATGCTTTGTGTAAACAAAAATAAAAGCAAGTTAGGTTGTGTTTCCAAGTTCTGCGATGGGCTAAAGTGTTATTATGCTTATGGATAGTTATTTGCTTTCATAGATGTCAATTCTTATTAAGCAATGACATCTTTAAGGAATGACTAGTATTTAACTTATTTTTGCAAGTTGATGATCACATCAGTAAATATACACACCATAATAACACTCTAATATCACTTGTTACAATAATTGAACAATCTTTATCCTTATCTAAACAGAAATAAGATACTGATGTTGCTTACGTTATGATTCCTCATTCTCTAATCTTTTCCAAGCCTTGTTCTTTACGTATTAAGCAATGACATCTTTAATAGAATGTAAATAACTATCTTAATGAAATTCGTATTAAGCAATGACATCTTGGAAAACATGTAAATAACTATCCATAAGCATACAACATTGATGCAGAAATAAACCAAACTAATTGCCACCAATGGGAACACCTCTTCTTTTGTTGTAAAGTGTCTAAGGAGGCTTAGGATGCAATCAAATATATATGTCAATTTGATTAACAATGCCAATGCTATATATTAATAGGAATACTTAGGTATCTAAAGCGAGGTTTTCATAGCTGAAGAGTTATTAAAGAGTAAAGGGTAAGAAACAAATGAATAGATAAGGTAATACATCATTTAAGTCTTATAGGAGTTCTGTAATGTTCATTGTACTTTGTAATTTCACTCTCAATTCAAAGTTGCAATAGCCCCTATGAACTCATATGGTTTAGACAATACTTTAATATCAGTAGGTTTGAGAGTCAATGCAGTTGTTAATTTGATGTTCCAATTATAGAGGTAATTCTCGACTGTGTATAAACGTAATTGTGTAATGTTAATTTTCAGTCACTATTATAAAAACTTGTCTACTGTGTATTGGCTTTGTCTGGAAAAGTTGAGCAAAGAGTTTAAGAGTAAAGGAAAAGGCCAGATTTGTTTCAAGCTTTGTTTTTCAACTAACACAGTCAAATTTCATTTTAAAGTAATAAGGGATTTCCATTTAAATGCTAAGGACTTTGCTCTAGAGTTAAGCACAGTTAAGATTCATGAAAAAAGCTAAAAGATTCATGAATTGGCAGTATGCATATCAACATCACCTTTAAGAATATAGCAGAAACTTTAATGAAGGATCTGTACTATCATTATCATTCTTTTCAAATTGAAGAAACACATCCCAGAACAAGTTATTGTAATCACTATTTCCATTCATTGTAATCACAATGAAACAGGGTATTATGACATGCTAAATTATGAATAAAGTTCCAATGTAAGGAATCAAATGCTTTGGAGAAATCAATCTTCATTACATTACTTTAGTAATGAAATCCTATATTTTCATCAAAATCTCCTTATGAATCTCTTTTAGCTTCTCCTTTACTACTTAGTTTTCTTTTAAGTTACAAGCCTTAAAACCATAAACTTCTACCTACTAAACTGACTTAACCAAATTTATAAAACCAATTATTTTCAATTAGCAAGTTAAAAAATTCTCCTTATTTCTTGTTTGTCCATGTGAAGTAGTTGATATGAACTTTAGATACACCACTTTTAGTTTACTGACCACCTGTTCTAGTTCTCTGCTAATTCCTTTAAATGTTACTCTAATTCCTTGTGCTTCATTCGCATTAAGAACACAATTCATATCTCCCACATGTATCCATGGCCTTCTTATAAGCATCTAAATTGAATACAAATTCTCTTATAGCTTACTCCTTTAAACTTTAAAATTATAGGCACAGATGATTGAAATATCAAAGGAATGAATAGTAAAACCATTCCTCCTTTCTGTACAAATTCCTTCCTTCTACATGGTTTTGCAGTCAAGTAAGCATATGTTCTTTAAATGCAGAGAGTCAATTAAGTATATGTTCTTGAGTCAATTAAGCATATGTTCTTTTAATGTGGCAACACCTAAAGAGTTTTTAAACAATATAATTACCTCTAGATATTGCACCACAGGAAATGACACCACAACTGAAGGATCTTTTGAAGTCTGAGGCAAAATACCTTAAATGTAACGGTAATTTGCACTGTTCAATATCAATAGTTACGAATAGAGGGCTATAGGAACAAAATTCATAAACATAAAGTGCGGCTACATTAACATTTACATCAAGAAGTGCAGCTATATTAACATAAGGGTTATGAAGTGCTCTACATGGTTGATGCTATTGATGAGTATGCAGTTGGTCAGTTCAAGGAATTTGAAGGTAAGAATACTCATAACCAAATTGACAAGTATTCTTAACCATGCCAAAAGAATCCTAGAAGGCTCTTATTTTTCAATAGATATTGGGATTAGTCTTCTAACTGATAAGTGTCTCTTATATATCTCAAATAACAAGCTGGAAATGTTTAAATGCTTTGGTATAGAACTCATAAATATGAGGAAGCAATATTAATCCTAAGCAACAATATCATCTTTTAAAAGGACGGAGATAAACAATCCTACTTCTTTCATAGCATAACAATAGCAAACCAAAAAGCCTCAATTGCATTATAAGAATTTATTCATCATCGTCGTCAGTCGAATCTTGGAATACAATATCACATTCATTGTCACTACTACTTATCTCTAAGTCATCCAAATCGTCATACAAACGTTGCTCGGAATTCAGTACAACATTATTTATTACATCAAATGTAATATCAGTTCTATCTAAAAACTCTAAGGAATATTCCTTGAATTCGACTGGAACTTCATTAGACTATTCAACGTCATTTGAACCTTCTTCGTTACCATGCGAAGGGATATTAGACGCACGTCTAACTTCACATTCTTGCACAATCCGCCAATTTGAACCGAGTATCAAATCTTCCACCAAAAAAACTTGCTTCGCTTGGTTTGCCAAAATAAATGGGTCATCCTTGAACCAAAACTTAGTAACGTTGATGCTTTTTACAATGCTGTTGACCCTCATATTCGAATTTCCAAGATCGTATCATTTGTATTTGAAAAGTACAACACTTTTACCCCTAATATATTCAAGCTTGATAATATCTGTCAGCATCCCATAAAATGTTATATTGTCTTCCCCATAATTTCCTAACACTACAATACCAAAATTTTGTGTAATCCTACGCAGATCACGGGCTTCAGTGCGAAATCACATTCCATTAGTATTGCAAACTGTATACTTCTGCACCAAACTATGAGGTCCACATGCTAATGCATACAAAGACTCAAAGCTATTTCCTTCATGGGAGCTAGCTAATGTCGTCATCTATAACAAGAAAGGAAAATTAGTTAATAATATATAATCATTAATGAACACCACGTTCAAACCTTCTTGTCACCCGATGCTTAAACCATGAAGAAAATTGTTCTTTATGTCTCCTGTCAACATGTAATGGACTTTGTTGCCTCAACTCATCCATGTGCTCACTATGGATCATTAAAAATTGAATCAAATTTATATGAATTATCTCAACTTATTACATATCTTAACTTTTAAGAGTAATACGATAAATTTAAATAATACCTCTCAATTGGATACATCCATCTATACGCAACTGTTCCACCAAGTAAGGCTTCATTTGGCAAATGAATAGCCAAATGTACCATGACATCAAAGAATGTCGATGGGTATATCATTTCAAGTTTGCACAAGATTAAAATAATCTCCTAACACATCTTCTATACGCCATCCTTATTCAAACTTCGTCTACAAATTCTGTGAAAGAAGTCCCCCAACTCTAGTAAAACACCTGTCACATCTTTATTCAAAATGTCACGCGTCCCTAATGGAAGAATGCTTTGTAACAATATATGACAATCATGAGATTTAAGCCCACTAATCTTCCTTTCATCAACATTAACACATCTAGATATATTCGATACGTATCTATCTAGAAATTTCACCTGCTTAACAAACTCACAAAACTTCTTCTTCTCATCCAAAGACATTGTATAGCATGTTGGAAGTTTTCCCACAATAGTTCCATCAGCAGCTCTTATCAAGTGTAATTCTTTTCGAATATTCATATCTTCCAAATCAAGCCAATCCTTGATTGTATCTTTGGTTTTACCTTCAACATTCATCAAAGTACCAAGGATATTGTCACAAATATTCTTTTCTATATGCATGACATCAAGGTTATACCTTAATCTTATCTTATGTCAATATGATAGATCAAAAAGAATGCTTTTTTTATTCCAATTCTTTTTTTATTCCAATTCAACTCTCCTTCCAATCTCCTTCTCCTCTTATTGCTGCGGTGCTTTCTATAACATATATTCTCCACATGACATAATTGATCCACCACAGCATCTCCATCTGGTAAGTTAGGTATAGGTCGATGATCACTCTTGCCATCAAACTTCTTGCTTCTTCTCCATGGATGATCGTAAGGAAGAAAACGACGATGACCTACGTAACCAATCTTACTTCTTAACTTACAAGCAGGAGTGTGCGTGTTACAAACAGGGCATGCCTTATAGCCTTTTGTGCTCCACCCAGAAACAGTACCATAGGCTGGAAAGTCATTGATAGTCCACACTAAAGCTACATGCATTTGAAAAATTTTTCCCTTTTCCACATCAAACACATCAAAACCATCTTCCCATAACTCACTTAACTCATCCACTAGTGGTCTCATATACACATCAATGTCTCAACCAACCGCTTTCGGACCTAGAATAACCAGCGATAGCATAAAAAATGACTCATCCATACACATCCAAGGGGGTAAATTGTATGCTAAAAGAACAATAGACCATACGCTATATGAAAGTGACATATTGCCATGTGGATTGAATCCATCTGTTGCTAAGCCTAGTCTCACATTACGTGGTTCTCTGGCAAAGTCAGGATATAGCTCATCAAAGCTCTTCCAAGCTTCTCCATCAGAAGGATGAACCATGGTATTTCCGTCACCTTTAGGCCTATCATTATGCCAAGTCATTTGTTTAGCGGTCTTACTTGACATAAATAATCGTTGCAGTATGGACTTTAATGGAAAGTACTGCAATACTTTCCATGGTATCTTCTTACCCTTGCCATCATTAATTCTCCATCTTGATGTTCCACACTTGGGACAACTTTACAAGTCCCCATACTCTTTCCAAAACAGGGAACAATCATACTTACATGCATGTATCGACACATAACCAAACCTAGACTCCGTAGAAGTTGATTTGTTTCATAATAGGAATTCGGTAAAGTTTCACAATTAGGTAATACATCCCTCAAAAGAGCAAGTAACATGTCAAATGACTTATTGCTCCACTTGTTGTATACTTTCAAGTGAAGCAACTTTATTAAAAAGGACAACTTTGTAAAGTTTCTACATCCGGGGTACAACTCTTCAGTTACTTTACTCAACAATTCATGAAAGCCTTATCCTATAAAATCTCCGACGCCTATAGGATGACTCCTTCCATCCTCATCAATTGGACAATCATTAACGAAGGTACCCACATCATGAAGCAAATCTTGCATGCCATCATCCTCCTCATCACCATCACCCTCATTAATATCATTCCCCATCCCATCAATGTCTACATTTGCATCGTCAAGCCTTTCTTCCCTAGAGATAAATCTATATTCTGGCATTTGACCGTGTAAAACCCAATGAGTGTAATCGGTCCATGCTGAATCTCATTAAATGGTCAAAAACATTCATTTGAGACCTCATATAACAATTCATGCAACGAGTACAAGGGCATGAAATTTCACAATCTTTGCCCTTTTTTCTACCACAAATTTCATAAATGCTTTCACTCCATCAATGTATTCACGAAAAACCCTAACACTGCTCATCCTGCTCTTATCCATTGACCAAAAACTACCTATTAATTTAACATAAAAATGACAACATTATGTTATGTTAGTGGGAATTCAATTTACACATAAAACACAAGCAACAAGTTGGAATAATAACGTCGTCTTGCATGATTGTATACACTTATTGCACGTACTAGCTACTATTGAAAAGATTATGGCAATAACTTATTAGACTACAATTCTTCTTTTGTTTAGTTTACTCACATATAATCTAATCCCATTCGAGTCATCCTATGCAACTTCTCCATTCTTCTCAAATTTAGTCAAAATTTGAGAAGGTTATTTTTGTTGTAGTCATCCTTACAAATTTGCAAAAAATTGATCTACCCGCATCCTCAACCATGTTTAATAGTTTGTTAATGTATATTTTTATATTAATTTTAGATATATAATTTGCTAAACTCTTGTCCATTTAATGTTTAAATTACACTAATTAAGAGTTATTTGTTTTTAATTTAGGCATATATTGGATGAACAAAAACGTTAATGTTTTGCCCAAGATAAGAATTAAAAATGTGCATAAAAAATAGCATCAGCTGGAATGGAGAGAAAAGAAGATGGCTGCAGCAAGAGAGTTGAAAATTTGGCTGGTTAGGCGTGAATAAGAGGGCTGGAATTATTCAATGGAAAGAAAACAAAAGAGGAGTGAAGCTGGTGGCACAAGAGTGTTATGCATGACCTGATGGCATTTAATAGAGATAAATAACAAAGTAGCTGTCGGCGTGGAAGTGAAGGAGTAAAGAAGACAATATTGTACGTGAACAAGGTGCGTGACTAGGAGTGACCAAGAGCAAATGAGAGGCAGCTGACGGTAATCAAGGAATGAAGAGCTAGCCTTGAAGATTGGAGAAGGATCGTGCATGAATAAATGGCAAGAAGGTGGACAAACAATGTTATTAGTCACATCAATAAACAGGGAAAGAAGGAGAGTAGCTGGGTGAAACAAAAATAACAGCAGAGAGGGACGAAGAATGAATTTGCGTGGGACCAAAAGTCTTTGAAAAACATTAGAGAAAACAAAGGCAGTGGCGGCGGCAAAACGTGGAGAGCATAGCATGAGATTATGGACCTTTAATACATAAGAAACAAAGAAATGAAGAAGATGGCGATGCTTATGCGTGAGGCGTGAATCAGTGATTGACAACCGTGGAGAAAAGAAAGAAATAAAGGAGCTCTTGATAATGAAGTAGCAAGAGGACAAAAGAAATAACGAAGGCTGGTGCATAAAAAAGGGATTAAAAACATTAGCTAGGGGAGAAAAAAGGAACACACATAGAGCCCTCACATACACTCTAAAAAACTCACATACGGGAGCTGGACATGGAGGCATGAAAATAACGTGAGCTGTTGGTTGGAGAGAGGAGGAACATGAATAGCTGGTATGACCAACGGAGACACTAGCAGCAGGAGAAGAAAAGGAGCGTGGAAACAAGTGACTGTGGAGATAAAACGTGAATCATCTGGGTGTCCACAAACAACTAAGCTGCTGGTGGTTTAAAGGAAAACATAAAATAAAGTGAGCTGTGGCTAGACAGGAGATCGTTGGCAGCTGAAGGGAAATAAAATCGTTAGCTGGTGGAGACGACGATGAAACAAGCAGCCAGTGGAGATTGAGTGAATCAAGACAGCGTAAATAAGGTGGACCAAGAACCTATTTGTCACAAAAGCGTGGAGCACTCCCCAACACAACTCTACACCAACGTTCACCACAAAGAGAGGAATACGTTGCAGCTGGTTTTGGTTGGAAAAACAAAAGAATAACATTGAAGATTAGTGGCTTAAGAAGAACGTTTTGGACCGGAGAAATAAACTGAACTGGTGAGTGGAGAAAGAAGAAGAACGTTATACCAAGAGGAGACACTCAACTCACACACGTTTCAGCTGGTGGTTTGAGGAAAAATGGAACAGCTACGTTGAAAGTTTTGGAGACCTCAGCTGTTGGAGAATCACTCACGTTACAACACCACCCAAGAACTCTCCACTTACAACGTTGGCGGCTGGTGAATTGGACAGGAAGACACTAGGCATGCATGCAGAGGTTGAAGACAAAAAGCAAGAGAAGAGACAGCCCTCACATACATTCTCAACACACACGTTAGTAGTGAAGAGCTTTAAAAAAACTGATTTTGGCTGGAGAATAACGAAGAGATGGAGGAGAAAGGGCTGAAGCAACAATGTAGGAGCTGGAAAAGAAAAGGGGGTGTTTTAATTTGTTTTATCTTATTTATTTTAATTGTGTGGATTTAATTAATGCAAACATATATTATGACCATGATTTATATTTTATTGATAAATATGTGTGAGTAAATTTTCTCTTTTTGGTTAAGGTTAAGATTGATATTAGATTAGAAAAATTTTTGTGGTATTGATTTTTTCTTGATTAAATGCATATTTAGTTTTAATTTAGTTTGATCACCTAGATTAAGACCTTAGATGATTGAATGTCACGACCAATGGGATTTAATTTTTTGAAAAATTAATCAAGCGACATACTTGAGATTAAAGTGTAGATCAACCTTAGGATCTTGTGTGAGGATATCTAGAATTAACGAACTTAATTTTAAGCTTCTTGTATTTAACGTCTTTTATTCCGAATTATCTATGGACCAAGTAGTGACTCGGATTTAAAAGAGAAGGGAACACCATAAACATTGGGTTTGACTTGCTTAAGTGAAATATTTCCTAAATCAATCCACCGTTATAATTTTATTTTAAATGTCTAATCCAATTGAAATTTGATACCTTAACCGAACTTTTGTCATTTGATTAAATCTAGCTGTTTTAATTCATACCTTGCAATTTTCATATTTCCTTGATTTACTGATTTCATTTTATTTTATTTTCAAATCAATCAATTCGTGATCGTCTAAGTAATTTTTCATCGTTTAATTTAATTATCTTACGTGTTGGAAATTTTTTCCTTAGGTGCGATATCCGGTTCTCACCGATTTATATTACTTGTCGACGGGGTGCGCTTGCCTCTAATTGGTCTAGATAGAATTTAATTTATATTGCTTTGTTTAGACCGCAACATAGTTCCACACCCAAAATAATTTGCACCATATAATTAAACTAATCAAACATGTCTATTATGTTCAAACCTCTACTTCTTCGGATTTTAAACCTTTTTGTTCAAAGGGTGACCAATAATGTCATTATTTCACACTTATTCCTTATGATGCTGAGTAGCTATAACTAGTTGTTCAATAGTCCAACAATAGCACCGTGTGTAGTAGCTAATACACTGCAAATCCCAAACAGATAAGATGGTATCCTAAAATCATGAGTTACAATCCTAAGGACTCCTCAAAATTAAACACAAAAACCTAAATAGTATTCACAGAAAAAGAAAAGTTACTACAACAAGCATTTTGCCATAAAAGAGAAGAGTACAAATCTTTGGAATTGCATAAGATAAAATGCATAATTTTCATACTAGATCCACTACTTCTGTGTTGAAATCTGTGAAAGCACTCAATTTACTTCAAAAATACTGCTCTGCAATTCTTAAAAGGGTTAGTCTTTAGTTATGCAAAAGCACCATGTGATGATGACCTTCAGCAATGAAACAATCATTACCAAATGCTTTCATCTCAATAAGGAAACTACTAATGGATAGACATATAACAAAATATAGCAACAATGATATTGCCACTGCATACAATAATAAACAAGTATAAATATGAACAAATGAAAATGTGGTGTACAATTATATCAAAGTATACAAAGTGAAGTTCACTCGGTAACAAGCTTCTTGTATTAAACCACTCATTTTTAGGTCAGGTCATCTTCATTATTATGAATCCAACTTTTATTAATTTTCATTCTATTATATCATATTCTTGCTTTTAAAATTTTAATAAAAAAATTATCGTATTCTTATTTTTACGTTGTATTTCTCTATTTTTGTGTTAAAGTTTCTTCTTTATTCAAGTCCTCCATTTGGTGCCATAAAGAAGGTGTGAAGGAACAATTACCTAAAAAAATTGTTGCTAAATGCAATGTCGAATTCTCGTTATCCTTTCTTGTTTTATTCAGTTTACGTATGCTTGCTTAATCCTTAAATTATTTTTCTTCTTCATCAATAATTCTTATATTTTTTTGCTTTGCAAGGTTAAATTCTTGGATGAGTTTGTTTATTTATTTAAAGAACCTGTGAGAGAGTAAAACATGAGTAGTTTCTCATCTTTGATAGTCAACATATGAGGGGGTGTGAAAATAAATTTTTTAGTAACTTTTCTTCAAACTTTCAAATTTATATATTAAAGGAGTTATAACACCAAAAGGGACGAAAAATAACTCCCAAGTTAGATAAGCTATGCCACAACAATTTGAGAATAGGTAAATTTCAAAAAAACAATTTGAGAATAGGAACATAAACCTTAAGATGATGAGTTGGTTTCTTATCATTGCAAATTACAACCTAGTCGGAGCTTTTTACCACTATCTAATTCAAGTGGGAATAATATGAATGTTAATAGATTTGTTTCTCAAATTTTTATTATATCCATATTGTGAGAAAATTACTCCTTATATAATTTGGAACTTAGAAGGAATAACCTTTGTGATAGTTTCAAAGAAAGTAATAAGGAGAGGAATATGAAAAGGCTCCAAGTATTCTTCTAAGGATGAATAAGTTACAGTAATAAAAGAAGAATGAACTTTTGAGTTTAAACTGAGTATAAGACTTGGATAATCTTTAGAAAAGATGTATAGCATAAATATTTGTGTTATTTGTGTTATTTATATTTGTGTTATTTAAATATTAATTAAATGAATGATGGCAGTTTTGAAAGATGTAAAGTGTGTCTACTGATCAAAAGATATAATCGAAGAGAATGATTATGAGAAGAATTATTATTTGTTGTGAGGTTTACATCAATTTGATTGATTGTAGCTTTAGACATTGGAATGGACCTTCACGTACATCAAATGGATATAAAGACTCTATTCTTAAGTAAAGAACTAGATGAAGGAATTTATATGGTACAACCACTAGGTTTCAATCAGAAGGGACAGAAGCATAATATGTTCATATTTTTTAAGTCAATCTATTGTCTAATAGAGTCTCAAACTAAGTGACATATTACATTAGTAATATAATCATATTATATAATAGTAATATAATTTAACAACAGAAGAACATACACTCACATTAATGCAAAGGCAATGAGAACATAAAGTTGTTGAGCATAAACATAGAAATTGCAGGTGCTTAACCCATATTCAATTTTAAACATAACTGTAGAAATTGCAAGTGCTTACCCTATGACTCTCCTCTGTCAATGTTGAATGCTCAATGTTCAATGTTCAATGTTCAATGTTCAATGTTCAACCAATTCAAGCCTGCACATGAAATAATTGAAATTTGGTTTAATCAATAAATTAAGACAAGATTTATACTAAATTTGAAAATCAAAACAGAAAATAAAAAATATTCATGGTCAACTCGGTGTTCCATCTATGGAACACATAAGGCATAAAAATGGATAAACATAGAAATTGCAAATCCTTGGAAGACAAGTTTATTTCGTTAATGTGCTTCGAATAACGTAGAACCACTAGAAAGAGGTTCAAAATTTTGCAAATTATATACGAATAAGAGAATGCAAGGGCATTGGGGTGTACCTTAGGAATCCAGCCGTGAGCACAGAGGATGCGTGATTTTGAGAGGGAGAATTAGGAATTCGATCGTGAGTGCAAAGTACGCATGATTTTGAGAGGGAGAATTAGGAATCCGGCCGTGAGAGGAAAAGGGAAAGAGATAGATATATACCCAAACGTTGAACGAAAAGGGAAAGAGAATTGAAGCTGTTGAAGACGGGTGGGGCGGCGACGTTGAGCAAAAGATTTTTCAAGTGGTCTGTAGACGAGAGAGTGCAGAGAGGAGTACGTATGGGAGGCGGGAGGCGCGCGAGATTGAAGAAGACTTTGAAACCCAAATGATAAACGACTGAGTTTTAATTTTTTTACCAACACTTCTACGACGTTTACTTCATAAAGACGTCGTGAGATTTATTTGGCCACGTTTCAATAATAAAATGTCTCAATTACTTCATAGATTCTGCGTTGTCTGAACCCAACGTCACCAAAAACTCTCACATTTCCTGAAGGTGAGAGTTTTCTGTGACGTTTCACCAGTCAAACGTCGCAGAATCTATACTTTTTTTGTAGTGTGATAAATCCCAAAAACGCCGATACAAGGCCTCAACCATGAGCGAAATCATCAGGAGCACATAAGCTAAATACAAGCTAGTGAGCCAGCAAAAAGTTATAGGAATATGGGGTTCTAGACTTAAAGGTAGGGATCAAGGCACCAGTTGAATAAAAACCAAGTTACTTTCACTTAAGGATCAGTGGCATGCCTTAGGGACTTAGCTTGTTACTTCCTATTTCCGTACAGTTGCATCTCAGGTGTCCGGAACAACCGGTGCAAGTTGGAATCTTCCCAGAAGCTGCTATTATTCCAAATTAATCTCCTAATGGTTATTCAATATGCAATAAAAAGTGCATTGAATGTGATTTATTCTTATAAAAGCAGATTCCAATAGTACATTTGTCTTCTTGCCCCTACTCTTACGTTAAAAATTCAATACCTCTTTTTTTTCAAGTCGCATCATATTGATTAAAGGAAAAATGTGGATAGCTATGGTACACAGGGATAGCGATTTTTCTGCTTGGAAATGTGGCCAGTTACATACAGCAGCCCTTTCCAGTACTGCTACGTATCATAGTAATTGATCAATTAACTGGTTTTCTTGCTTGTTCAGGGGAGCATGGCTTCTTTTTCTTTTTCTTGTTTGGAAAGTAGAAAAATAATGCATTCCTTTTTCGAAAGGGGGTACAGAGAATGACCATAATACAACAACACATTAGAGCAGTTGAGCAAAAGCTAATGGAAGAAAACTAATGCAGTTTGAGGCTAGGAATTAAGACAAAGTAGCCAAATATCATAGCCTGGAATTTTTATAACGTTGATTAGTCAAAGAAAAAAGTTGTTCCATAAACCAAACACCAAGAACATGGATGCTCACTGCCAAGTGCTGATTTCTTGGCTTGGATTGTACATGGAATAATGTTTCAAGTTACGTGCCAATCTATCAGTCTTGTCGGTGCTGGATTAATCATTTCATTTTATATATCAAGTTTAAGACAGGTTAAAAAAAAAAAATGAAAAGAAGACATAACTCTCAATTTCTCTTAGCTAGGAGAACTATAAGTTAACTTAAATATCTTCCTACTTACGTTAAAGTCAACTCTAAGATTGTTTTATAGGGATACGTCAACTGATGTCATATGTTTGCAAGTAAATCATGTCAAATTGATCGGGAATATTATATAAGTTTATAAATACATCAATTAACACCAATGTTTTATGTGACATGACGATATAACTCAAGCTCAAAGGTTAATTATATCATTTAGCAACTAGGCTGATCATGTTCTATTGAGTAGAGTAATAACCCATTAAACATGTGCATAGTCATAAGTTTAACATTTTCATACATGAGGAAACTTCATTGGATCTACAACCATAATAAAATTGATAAAGTCAATAATGTAATAGTAAGAGACAAATTAAGGATGACTAATATTAATGAAAAATTAAGAGAGATAAGACTTAAGTAGTTCAGAAATGTTATAAGGGACATCATGACTCTCCGATGAGAAGATTATGCTTTGGGACTGTAAGAGGAAAAAGATAAAGGCCTTAGACAATTTGACTTATTCTTACAATGACTTATTTATCTTATTTATTTCTTAGTCTTCTTTCTTGTTTGTATATTTTTACTTATTTTATCTTTTATTTTATTTTTTACCTTATTCTATATTTATTGTCATATTTATTTTATTATTTATTTTTATTATCTTTTTCTATTTCTATTTCTATTTCATTTTCATTTTCATTTTTATTTTTATTTTTACTTTCATTATTTTTAACATTTATATTTTACTATTCTTTATTTCTATTTCTATTTCTATTTGATCTTTTATTTTTTTCTTTATCTTATTCTATCTTTGTTGTATTATTTATTTGCACTAATTTTTCATATTTTTATTTGTAAGTATTTATTTTATGTATTTATATTCTATTATTATTATTATCTTTTATGTCTTTTTTCTTTTTACATTTATTATTTTAATATGTATCTTTTTAATATTAATTTCTTATTTTATTTTATTTTAAATTTTATTTTATAGTTTTTATATATTTATATTTATTCTTTTCCTTTTCTTTTTCTTTTTCTTTTTTATTTTAGTAATTTTTCTATGGGTCTATCAAAAATAGTCTCTCTACTAATTAGGAATACAGTTGTATATTTTTTTACCTCTCCAAACCACGCGTCTTAGAGAACTACTAGAATATCGTTATTGTTGTTATTAGAATTTCTAAACTTCGTTACTCCATTGTTACTATTTCATCTTTATAATTATGACGCGGAAATTTAAAAGGATGCAATTTTGCAAAATTCGGTTCTGCTACAGTTGCTTTGAGCTATTAATTCTATTGGTTGCTTCATACAAAATAACTGTGTCATCAACTATTAATTTTCCAGCAAAATAGAAACAGAAAAATTAATGAAGAAAATAAAAACCAACTACCAAGATTTTAATAACTCAGCTCGACATACCTTACCTATATCTGTGGCACCCTCACCTAGCTTAATCAACTTTCACTTGTGATATAATAGTTTTATTCAAGGATTTACAGAGTCGACTCACTAAATCATTTCATTGCAACTTTGCAAAACATTCAATGAATTTCATTCATATCAGAATGCAATATGTATGAAACTCACATTCATTTTTACAGTGTTGTGACTGTGTGCCTTTTTAGTCTCCCGTATCCGTTGCGGACACTAGGCTCAGTATATAGTGGGAACCACATGCTCTACCATAGAGCTTTAAGCCCTCTCAGTAACAGTCTCGGTCAGTCAGTAGCATCACTAGTCACAATTGCCTTTATATGTACATGCATTGGAGTGAAATGCATCCCATAAATTAGTTATCAAATTCAATCACTTTGATTGCATGTATCATGACAGTAAACAGTCACAGTAATAGTCATAGTAATGATCACAGTAATAGTGATCTTCGAACTAGGTTCGACATTCAACATTTTAGTTGAGAATTAGAGAATTAATTAGGTCGTCTCATTCACATACAAATAACACTTCCAATTTTGTATGCATGTATCAAACGCCTCAGACATATATTGTCTGAAATTCAGTACACAGTCAATACATATCAGTGCAGTTCAATAAGATAACAATACAATTAAGTCATATGCAAAACATAAGGTGAGGCCATCTTAGGTTACTCACAGTTGCTCCCCTAAGCCTATTGCCTTGACGTTCCAGCAATATATATCTTGAAATGGTTGCTCTAGTTGCTCGTCTATATGCAATAAAAACAATGTCACATTACTAGAGCACTTATGTAACGGAATAAATACATTTATCAATGCTTCATGTATCATGCATGCTCAATGATAAATTCTTGGGTATATTCCTGTCATACATTGATGTACATATCAATTGTACTCCAATTGTTCCAAAATTCAATCACTTATTTACTTCAACTATTTCTGAAAGCATTTCATTTTTGTCATCTGTAAATGTTCATAAAGATCCAGAGAATGAAGGAATTAGCTAACACTTTCTTCTAGATAATTATTCTCCTATGTCATAGGTTTCTAAAGACACCAAGATCATTTGATTTGATTCAACATATTGAAAGTTATACTCCAATAATTTTCGGACTGTTCTCATTCTAAAATAGTATAATATATTCAACTTTCATCCAGAAATTGATAGTCTTAAAGACTGAATTAAAATTCAATTTCTTTATACATTCTGTAGCCTATTTTTCGAGTTTACTCCAAATAAAAAATCATCCCATTTGGATAACCATAGAAGAAGTTATAAGCGAAATAAGAATAGATGTTTAATGTATAATAGCTCTCGGGTTATTTAACCCAGCTACAGTTGAGTCACGGCTATAACACATCCATGCACAACTATGAAAACCAAATTAAATCAATCACGGGCATGAGACCATCACTTACACTTATGAATATCAAAATCTCATGGGTGTGACACCTTAACTCATTGCCCTGAGACATCCAAATTCCATAATAAACTTTCCTAATTTTTCCTCAACATTTCATCTTAAACTCATCAATCAATCCATTTCAGAAAGCTACAATTTTTGGCGGAGAAATGTGTTATGAGTATGTTGGTTCAAAAATCAAATCATTTAGACATCAGATGAAGAAGTTATAACAAATATATCAAAGGATGTTTGGAACTAAACTTTTAGAAATCAATTGAAAGTTGCGATCGTTTTGCCTTCATTTCGCACGATTGTGAGATTGACCGAAATCTGAGAAGTCGCGATCGTGCAATCCTTAACACGATCGCGACTTACGATCTGCTTCTTCTTCTTCTTCTTTCATTTTTCCAGCTTCTCCCATTCTTTTCCAACTTAATCACTTCTAGATCATCTATTATGATTGTCTATACACATTACAATCTCTAAACAACTTAGTTTCAAACTTACACTCCAAACTTCTCAAATCCAAAACTTAATTTTTACTCTCTCTCTCTCTCTGCTGTAATATTCCAATTCTTATATTTTCATTTGATGCATATCTTCTCACTTTTATCCACTCTTTAACTTCATTTAACTCCTATTACAATTGAAAATCAATCAACTATAAGTTCATATGGTAATGAATATCAAAACCAAAACTTCACACAAGCTTTCTCTCACTATTATGTTTTCATTTTTACTGTACTTGTTTCATTTTCAACAGCAATCTCATTATACCCCACACTTTCCATTTTAATAATTTTCCCACATCACAGTATCACTAGAAACTTTTCCCTTAGCTCTAAACTCATTTAACATCATTTCTACACATATATGTAGTACACAACAAAATAACAAAGCAATGTGAATAGTCAATATTTTCTGCAATATTCTAATTCACCAATCTTTCATCTAACTTATTCCTCAAGTTTATTCACCGAAATTCTACTGTCAAACCTCTCATGCATGTATTCATTTATACAGTAAATCATCATCAAAGTTACTTGCTATTTCAGCAAAGTGTTTAGGTAGTGGCAGTGTCTCAATTGCACATAATCAAAACTATGGTTTCGGTGTTACAACACGAAGAGAATTTAGTGAGCAATGCTCTCAGTGATGAACAATACAGAATGAAGAATAAACTCAAGCTGGAGACAAGTTCCTTTTCTAAACACGTAACTATGTGTTTCATTATTTCACCAACACATGTCACCCATGCACGTAGGTTATTTTTCATCAACTTAATTAGTCTACGTGTCACCATTTTACTAGTTTATATGCCAATATTTTTCCTTATACAAAAATACTCTAATTCAGAAATTCCTAAAATTCTCAAAATTTTTGAAATAATATGAGCAGTCTCTAATTACAGTTTTACCACACATAATTCACAATTCACCTTTTAATCACATTGATCAGCCAGTCAATCAATTATACCTAAAAAATGTGAATGAATGCATGAACAGTTATTTGAATAAGACAACAATTAATATTCACATGTGTGAACATACAATAATGCATAGGCATGCAATGCACTTCTAATTTCTAACAGTACGCTCAGTTCATAATTATGGGGTCTAGGCCCGAACATGGGATGCTACAATTCTCTCCTCCTTAAAAAATTTTGTCCTTGGAATTCTTACTTGATTAATGATATAGGTGGGGATATTGCTTTTTATATGCTCTTTAATTTCCCACGTTGCTTTATCACTCAAATAATTTTTTTTCCACTTGATTATAGTCAATGGAATCACTCAATTGTCCAGTTACTTATTCAGTGATCAAAATGTTTTTACTATTTCCTCAATTATTTCGGATTACGTACAATTTCACTTTCATAATCGATAACGCCAATATCAGATCAATATTTCTTAACATATTCACATATCACACTTCATGCATTTAAGACATCTTTGTTGGTGATAAAAACTCATATGTTAATGGTCCTATTCTTACAATAATTTCATGCGGACCAATTTATGTTAGGCTTAGCGTATACTTTTTTCCAACCTGAGCACACCTTGTACTCAATCTAAGCACACCTTGGCAAGGTGATACTGTGAGAAACAATTCATATTTTAATTGAAATTTCATATCTCATTAGTGTTAATACACTTAACTCAGGTGTCTATCTCACTTTATTCCAATCTTCAGTGTTGATCCACCTAATTCATTCGTTTTTCTTTAGCCACTTAATTTGTAATACATATCAATTTCACTTATCATCAACATCTCCCATCAATTCTACCCTTCAACTATTTTTAGGCCTTATTCATCCACATATAAAGGCAGACGACTCTTTCTATCGTATTATGCCTCATACGATATTCTAACGATATCACTGTGATAATGATTGTATGTTTAAAATCAATTAAAACTATACACTATCCTCATGTTTCTATGAGATCCAAAATATCAATTTTAAGCATATCTCCAATAGTTAAGACTATTGGCAATTCATACATGTAGTTATTTGCCTCTACATCCTTAACCATTAAATGCCATTTTGGTATATCTATACGTGGATGGATAACTTATACTGTTATTTATAATCTCTCTAATAATCTCGGTGCTTAATTGTCTCTTTCAGGTACACATACGCTTTACTTTAATCACAGAATATCATTTTCCAATTCAAACTCAAATTTCAAATTTATTTCGATCTCTCAGTAAAGTTCATAAATTATGAGTCCTTAATTTGAGCTTTACTAATCTTTTCATGCGACACTAATCTTAAATTCAATAAATCACAATACTTTGATTTACCCCAAATTATTGCGCTAGGTTTGGTAATCTCAATATATGAGTTTATATTATTCTATCATTGAATTTTCTGTTCCATACCTCAGCTTATAACTCTCGTTTTATTGAGGGCTACTCATTTCCACAACCATAATCTTTCAGTAATTCTATCCATTCTCTTAGTCTCGTATTCAATTCTCAAACTCACTAATTACCTCAGCTTTAATGATCAATCTATTGATATATAGGTCCAAAATTTTTCATTGCACATATAATGTCTCGAAGCTTTCAAAGCAATTACTATTGCAGCAAGTTCTAAATCAACTTGGCATGTACACTGTAAGTCTCGTCAGTCATGTTAATATCATTACGTTTTAATCAATCCACAGCAATGCATTCGCATCGATATCACATTTGGGATATTAACTTATAGGCTTCATAAATACCTTCCTTTTTATCAGCTAAAGTACTGTCATCACTATCATAATCTGAGATTGAGCTTTGAGTTGAATCATTTGTGTGTTTCCCAAAAATTTTCGATTTACTCACTTTTTCCGTCTTCAGTTACTTCCTTCTCGGTTACTGTTAAACAAGTAACTGGACTTTTGTTGTACAAAGTAACTAATACATCACTATTCACAAGTTCTTTTTCACTTCCGGATTCATTATCACTCCAAGTACTCGTATAGGATTTTCCTTTTCTCTTCTACAAGATGTTAACACACTCCGCTTGAACATGTATGAAGCCTTGACAGTCATGGCATTGAATTCTTTTTAACTTTCTTTCTCCCTTTTGAGTTTTGGCTTGTTTTAAGTTGTTGTTCGATGAGCTCCTACTTTTTTGCCAAAACTTGGGCCTGTCCTTTTTCACTCTCTTCAACCACTTACTTAACTCTCGTGTTAATAGCTCTATGTCCTCATTCTCGTCGATTTCATCTTCGAAGTCATTCATGACTTTACCAATCTTGGCTTGCAATGCTAATCCTTTCTTCTTCTCTCGATTGTCCCTTAACAAATTCATTTCGAAATTTGTAAGAATTCTAATTACCTTTTCCAATGACAAGTCATTGGTGTCACGAGCTTCCTGAATTGCTGCAATTTTCGGAATAAATCTTGGAGGTAGTGATCTCAATGTATTCTTAACTGGTTTCATATTAGAATATTTTTTCCCGAGTTGATTTGCCTGATTCGCTATATCTCGCAATCTTTCATGAAAGTCTCCAATAGTCTCATTTTCATCCATCTTTAGTTCTTCAAACCTCATAGCTAACATCTGTAGTTTTGACACTATCACAAATTTTGACCCTTCATGAATAGTCTGCAATGCATACTACGCTTCTTTAACTGATTCACAGGCTGATATCATTGAGAAGCATCCTTCATCAACAACACTGAATATTGCATGCATTGCTTGTGAGTTTCCAAGTGAACTTTCTTCTTCAGCTCTTGTCCATTCAACTGGATCTTTTTGAACTGCCTCTCCTTTATCATCAGTAATTATTGGATGCGTCCACGTATGTACTACCGAATGCCAAGCTTTTGTGCCCTGAGCTTGGACGAAAACTTTCATTCGTGATATCCATGCAGGATAGTTAGAATCGTCCAATAGCGGTGGCCTGATAATTGATGCTCCTTCTTTTATGGCCATGTTTGTAAAACTAAGATCTGCACCAACTTGCTACCAAGTACTAAATCGATGATCTCACTCTAATACTAATTGAAAAGCCGAAGGGGGTAGTCGTTTTGCAAACTTTCCAATTTTACCGTGAACGTCTCTAGCACAAACAAAAACAAAAACAATCAAAAACGAAATAAAAAATAACATCAGAAATTTGGTAACGCAATTTGACACACTTTTCCTACATCTATAGGGCCCTCACCTAGCTTAATCACTTTCACTGTTGGAACCCGATCCGGAGACCGGATCCCAACCAGAAAACGAATCGAAAAATCGAAGGAATCCGAAACAGAATTTTCTCGAAAGCGAATCGAAATCGGAGAACGAAAGCGAATACAAAAGATCGAAAGTAAATCGAATATCGGAAATTAAAGCGAAGCATAAATCGAAAGAAAAACGGAATCGAATTAAATCCAAATCGCGGAAAACAAAGCAATAAAACGAATATGAATCAAACGGATATGAATACGAAGCGGAAACAGAAAGCGAAGAACAAAATACGGAAACGAAATCAGAAAGCGAATAAACAAACGAATCGAAGCAAACGAAAGCGAATCGAATACGAATTTCCGACATCCGAAGCATGAATCTTAGAAAAGCGATCTCGTTGGAACCCTTAAGACATCCCGTATTAATTTTTTTTCTTTCTTTTTCTTTTCATTTTCTTATTTTTCAATCCTTTTCTCATCTTATTCATCTTTAATCAAATCTCATACTAATAATTTAATCCATCGTATACAATTCGAAACTTAACTTTCCTTAATCAAAAATCAAATTATCACAATCTTCTTACTGATGCTAGTAACTTAATAACAACATAACGAAACTTATTCTTATCCGTATTCTTATTTCGTACCATAATAAGCTCACATTCATGTCAATAAACGCATAAATTCATACGTCATATACACTTATCCATAAACTACCCGACGAAAAGCGGGCAGCATAATGACTATATTTTCAACAACCCAAAATTGCAAAGGTTTAAAAACACTTCTATAATCCCAATCAAAATTCAGAATCATCGGACTCTCCAGTCCGGAATTCAAAAACACCAATAAACGCAAATCTATACCTAACACTTCCATAATCCTCAATTCAATATACCAATCTCATAATCCAATCTAATCCCTAAATCAATCATAATTATATATATATATATTCCAAAATCATACACAATTTCATATACAAATTCGAAAATCATTTACAATTACATATATCAAATCTGTACATAATTTCCTCATTCATATACATCAACTCAATTATACACAAATTCATAACTCTCATACATTCTGAAATGACTGCTTGTCATACATTAATGGGCAAATATGACTTATACAAAACGATACAAAACTCCCAAATCACGCAAAAATACGATACAAAAGCGAACAACACATCTTGACATCCTTTCACCCGATCTCCTGCTCGAATACTTGGAGGTGGGGATGAAAGGGGGGTGAGCACAAAGCTCGTGGATAATATATTTATAAATTGAAAAATAAGCAAAAAAATTATTTGCAAAAACCTTTGCCATTTATTTCAGAAGTTTCATGTTAGAAAGATTTGGCAAATCCGTTATTTCTCAAACTTTTCAAAACATTGCCAAACAATTACGATAAATTTTCGACTAAAAAATCACAATAGTTTATTTCTTAAAATTTTCACATTTCTTTCACATTTCATGAACAAAGTCGATATTTCTTAAACATTTTCAAAATATGGAATGCATTACACTTAGAAACAAAAACAAAACACATAACACATCAAATGGTCTGGTTCGGTCCAAAATAGAACGTACTGCACATTCTCGCAAAGCGGTCCTGCGGCAAACAGGAACTAAACGCATTATACCTTTCCCGCATAGCGTCCGGCAGAAGATCGACTTATGGAGTCCGAGATCAGAACTCCAATGCCACTAACGGGCAGTCGAGAGAAGGCTTAAAAATAGACAAGTGCGTACTCGTCCCACTTATAGGACTTGACCAAACCCACATAACACATAATCGAAAACGAAAAATTCGAATTGGGCGAAGACACTTTTCGAAAATCTTGATTTTCACATTTTCATATCACAATCTCATATCCAAACATGAAATCATATAGCAATTCACATTCAATCTAAATTCATCAATTTAATCGCATATCAATCAAATTCATAACTATGGAGGCAATTTATTTCTTGAAAACATATATCAACATATACATATTCATAATGCATTTTTTTTTCAAATTTGTCAAATAGTTCAAAAACCATGAATTTCTTAAATCTTGTAATTTCTTGAAATCATTTCTAAAATAAGGAATTTAATCCTTCGAAATCATAATTTTTCAAACATTTACATAAACAATAATTTTTTCAAAGTCACATGCTTATGCTTAAAATTCAATAAATAAACAAACTACCTACCTCGAATCGATGCTAGAAGCTCGTCCTTAGCTTCAGTTTGACCATTGCTTCTTTCTTTCTTCCAATTGAAATTTCCCTATATCAAATTAACCCAAATTCAACTTCATAATTGACATAATCCTCAAATTAAACTTAGAAAACACTAATTCCACATATAATCAAGCTATCTAAATCATTAATTTCCAAAATCCCCAAATCTCAAAATTGACCTAAACCAATTCACTCAAATTCAATATCATAAATCACAAAATCTTCAAAATTGGTATCATATTTCACCAATTCATAATATTTTCCATGATTCTAAGCCAATAATTTCCAAAAACCCCAATCACAAAATTAGGCATAAACCTTAATTAATTTCCATCCAAAATTAAACATAACCTAAGGCATAAACATCAAAATTGACTTCATAAATCACATACCCATATCATTTCCAAGGTTTCTAAACCAAAAACTCTCTAAAAGATCAAAAATAAAAAATCGACTCTTACCTTCATCTTCTGCAATTTCGAATTTTCTTGGTTCATAATGGAGCTCTCTTCATTTTCCACCCTTTTCAACTTGAAAAACATCAAAAATCCCTTAAAATTTTGTAAGAATCAAAAGCCCTCATACCTTTCTTCGTCTTTCTTCTTCTCCCTCTCCACCGAAATGCTCTCATCCTCTCTTCTTCTTATTCATTTGTTCATTCTCTTCAAACTTTCGGGCTTCAACTCTTAAAAAATTACAGCCTCTCTTTTGTCTTATTGCCATGTCATTAATGAATGACTAAAGACCATTTTACCCCTCCATTAAAAGCCTTGTAACTTACCTCTCTAAGTGGACTTCCCAATATGCCCCTAACTTCATGCTAATTTAGGACAATTTCTAATCATCAATTTGAAGGATTTTGCCAAAACTTCCTTCTAGAGAATTGTTCCTAATTTTCTTTATTTGATAATGCCACAAAAATCGTTTAATTTAGTGAACGACACCAAGAGTTATAGTCCAAACATCTCGGACTGCCATTAGGCTGAAACATTTTCCAGCACTTTACTTCCATCCAACAATTGACAATCTTAAAGGCTGAATTAAAATTCACTTTCTTCAGACAATATGTAGCCTTATATTTCTAAGTTAATCTAAAACAAGAATCACCTCATTTGGATAACTAGAACAACAATTATGGCCAAAATACTGACAGCACTTATCAGTCCAAGCTGAACACTAAACCCGACTTCAATTCAGATATTGAAAGTCTTAAATTAAAATTCGATTCCTTCATATGACTTGTAGCCCCATATCTCAATTTTATTTTTCCTCAAGCATCAACTCAATCGGATCTCTACAGATCTATAATTCACCAAAATACTGAACCATGTTCAGAAAATTGTCAACTCACTTTGATTAAATCAATCTCTTTCAATTTAATCTCAAAAAGTATAAAATTCCCATCATGATGTAGATAATTGTCTTAGAAATCCAACGCTTCAAAAACTAAGTCAATCGGATGTCAGACGGAGAAATTAGAAGCAAAAGATTAAGAGAGAGGGTCAGGGAAACAAGGCAAAAATACATGCTCCAGTCGACTAGTCAAAGGCTACTAGTCGACTAAGTCATGTACAGTGACTAATCTGGACAACTCTGCTCTTATACTTCCGACATTCCAACTTTCATAATTTA
This sequence comes from Erythroxylum novogranatense, assembly GCA_029891385.1. Taxonomy (NCBI): domain Eukaryota; kingdom Viridiplantae; phylum Streptophyta; class Magnoliopsida; order Malpighiales; family Erythroxylaceae; genus Erythroxylum; species Erythroxylum novogranatense. The sequence continues at coordinate 31,815,557 of CM057233.1, read as the reverse complement.
TAACTCTTGATCCCGAACTCCACATTTGACAAATTTGGTGTCGATGGAAAGATAAAAGGAAGCTCTACAACTTCCATGAAGAACTCAAAAATCAATTCTATCTGTAAAGGGATCAAAAACCTAGTCAAAGTTACTGCCCTGCTAAACATCACCTAAACAAACTCCAAACTTTCAAATTTCATATCTTTCTATTCTCACATCCTCCAATTGCATATCATACATCATTGTAAAGCTTGGAAAATCTTCTATGATTTTTATGAAGACCACTTCACTCAATTCAGACCACATTAATCCAGCGATTTGCCACAAAGCACAGCATACACAAAACTACACTTAAAAACATTTTCAAAGTCAAAGTGAAATAACCTTAACTTTGACTGATCTTAACTTTCACTTTCGTTATCGAAAAATTGCAAACTGTATGGAGACAGAAAGCTTTCAACATGAGCTACAAGTTTCCGGAAGATCATTTTCTCAAATTCTGATTAAATCAAAAAATCAACTCTCTATGGCCAAAAGTCAAACTTTCTATATCCAAAAGTCAACTTTCTTAAATCTTCAATTTTTGCACACTTTTTCTATTTATTTCTTGATTTTTAACTTCCATTTCAATCCACTAAGTCACTTTAACTTTCATAATCATACAAATCTATTCAAATTCCAAAATTATCAAAATCCATCAAAACTCATTAATTCTTTTATCATAAATTTCCTTAAAGCATAAATATATCTATTACACAATACATATACAAAAATACGTATTTATGCTCATTTTATAATTCTAAATTGCAATCAAAGATCGGGGTCCAATATTTCTCCCCCTCTTAAAAGAATTTCGTCTCCGAAATTCTTACTTAAGCAATCACCAAGGAACACATTCTCGGAACTAATTTCTTCAAATGATCCTAGTCACTCACTTTCTTATCAAATTTCTCATCAACAAAATTCATAACACTATATCCACAAATCAATATTTCTTAACACATTTTCACTAGCCAATGGCCCCATTTCTTAAGGAACCCAAAATGGACCAATCATCATTTCAAATTCAACCTATTGATCTTCCATGCATATATTCTTATCATTTTCGTATCTTTCAAGTATTCCTCAATTTCATCTCATAATTGCATATTCAAAACCAATTCATCCCAATTCATCAAGAACTTTAAATCTCAATTTCATGAACACTTTCCGACAATCACTTAAAAGTCTTGTCATCTAAATCAAACAATCACATTGGTCCTGTAGATAAGTCTTGAAAACACACTTCCATATTCATCATATTCTTACTATTTAATCTTAACTAACATATTGCCCAAGTACGATCCTAATACTGGGCTCTGATACCATAACTGTTGGAACCCGATCCGAAGATCGGATCCCAACCGAAAAACGAATCAAAAAATTGAAGGAATCCGAAACAGAATTTTCTTGAAAGCGAATCGAAATCAGAGAACGAAAGAGAATACAAAAGATCGAAAGTATATCGAATATCAAAAATTAAAGCGAAGCATAAATCGAAAGCAACGAAATCGAATTAAATCCGAATCACGAAAAACAAAGCAATCAAACGAATATAAATCAAACGGATACGAATACGAAGCGGAAACGAAAAGCGAAGCACAAAATACAGAAATGAAATCGAAAATCGAATAAACAAACGGATCAAAGCAAATGAAAGCGAATCGAATACAATTTCTGACATCCAAAGCATGAATCTTAGAAAAGCAATCGGGTTGGAACCCTTAAGACATTCCAAAAACCCGTATACATTTTTTTTCTTTTCCTTTTCTTATTTTTCAATCCTTTTCTCATCTTATTCATCTTTAATCAAATCTCATACTAATCATTTAATCCATCGTATACAATTCGAAACTTAACTTTCCTCAATCAAAACTCAAATTATCACAATCTTCTTACTGATGCTAGTAACTCAATATCAACATAACGAAACTTATTCTTATCCGTATTCTTATTTCATACCATAAGAGCTCACATTCATGTCAATAAACGCATAAATTCATACGTCATATACACTTATCCATATACTACCCGACGAAAATCGGGCAGCATAATGGTTATATTTTCAATAACCAAAACTTGCAAAGGTTTTAAAACACTTCTATAATCCCAATCAAAATTCAGAATCATCGGACTCTCCCGTCTGGAATCCAAAACACTAGCAAAAGTAAATCTATACCTAACACTTCCATAATCCTCAATTCATTATACCAATCTCATAATCCAATCTAATCCCTAAATCAATCATAATTATATATATATATATATTCCAAAATCATACACAATTTCATATTCAAATTCCAAAATCATTTACAATTACATATCTCAAATCCGTATATAATTTTCTCATTCATATACATCAACTCAATTATACACAAATTCATAACTCTCATACATTATGAAATGACTGCTTGTCATACATTAATGGGAAAATACAGACTTATACAAAACGATACAAAACTCCCGAATCATGCAAAATACAGACGATACAAAAGCGAACAACACATCTTGACATCCTTTCACCCGATCTCCTGCTCGAATACCTGGAGGTGGGGATGAAAGGGGAGGTGAGCACAAAGCTCGTAGATAATATGTTTATAAATTGAAAAATAAGCGAAAAACATATTTGCAAAAACCTTTGCCATTTATTTCAGAAGTTTCACGTTAGAAAGATTTGTCAAATCCGTTATTTCTCAAACTTTTCAAAGCATTGCCAAACAATTACGATAAATTTTCGACTGAAAAACCACAATAGTATATTTCTCAAAATTTTCACATTTCTTTCACATTTCATGAACAAAGTAGATATTTCTTAAACATTTTCAAAATATGCAATGCATTGCACTTAGAAACAAAAACAAAACACATAACACATCAAATGGTCTGGTTCGGTCCAAAACAGAACGTACTGCACATTCCCGCATAGCGGTTCTATGCAGTCGTGAACGGAACATACTACACCTTCCCACATAGCAGTCTGGTGTAGCCATGACTTATGGGAGTCCGAGATCGAAACTCCAATGCCACTAACGGGCAATCGGGAGAAGGCTTAAAAACAAACAAGTGCACACTTGTCCCACTTATGGGACCTGACCAAACCCACATAACACATAATCGAAAACAAAAAATTCGAATTGGGCGAAGACACTTTTTGAAAATCTTGATTTTCACATTTTCATATCACAATCACATATCCAAACATGAAATCATATAGCAATTCACATTCAATCTAAATTCATCAATTTAATCACATATCAATCAAATTCATAACTATGGAGGCAATTTATTTCTTGAAAACATATATCAACATATACATATTCATAATGCATTTTTTTAATTTGTCAAATAATTCAAAAACCATGAATTTCTTAAATCTTGTAATTTCTTGAAATCGTTTCTAAAATAAGGAATTTAATCCTTCGAAATCATAATTTTTCAAACATTTACATAAACAATAATTTTTTCAAAGTCACATGCTTATGCTTAAAATTCAATAAATAAACATACTATCCACCTCGAATCGATGCTAGAAGCTCGTCCTTAACTTCAATTTGACCGTTGTTTCTTTCTTTCTTTTAATTGAAATTTTCCTAAATCAAATTAACCCAAATTCAACTTCATAATTGACATAATCCTCAAATTAAACTTAGAAAACACTAATTCAACATATAATCAAGCTATCTAAATCATGAATTTCCAAAATCCCCAAATCCCAAAATTGACCTACACTAATTCACTCAAATTTAATATCATAAATCACAAAATCTTCAAAATTGGTATCATTTTTCACCAATCCATAATATTTTCCATGATTCTAAGCCAATAATTTCCAAAAACCCCAATCACAAAATTAGGCATAAACCCTAATTAATTTCCATCCAAAATTAAACAAAACCTAAGGCATAAACATCAAAATTGACTTCATAAATCACATACCCATATCATTTCCAAGGTTTCTAAACCAAAAACTCTCTAAAAGATCAAAGATAAAAAATCGACACTTACCTTGATCTTCTCCAATTTCGAATTTTCTTGGTTCATGATGGAGCTCTCTTCATTCTCCTCCCTTTTCCACTTGAAAAACATCAAAAACCCCTTAAAATTTTGTATGAATCAAAAGCCCTCATACCTTTCTTCTTCTTTCTTCTTCTCCCTCTCCACCGAAATGCTCTCATCCTCTCTTCTTCTTATTCATTTGTTCATTCTCTTCAAACTTTCGGGCTTCAACTCTTAAAAAATGACAGCCTCTTTTTTGTCTTATTGCCATGTCATTAATGAATGGCTAATGACCATTTTGCCCATCCATTAAAAGCCTTGTAACTTACCTCTCTAAGTGGACTTCCCAATATGCCCCTAACTTCATGCTACTTCAGGACAATTTCTAATCATCAATTTGAAGGAATTTGCGAAAACTTCCTTATAGAGAATTGTTCCTAATTGTCTTAATTTCATAATGCCATAAAAATCGTTAAATTTGGTGCACGAAACCAAGAGTTATAGTCCAAACATCTCGGACTGCCATTAGGCTGAAACATTTTCCAGCACTTTAATTCCATCCAAAAATTGACAATCTTAAAGGCTGAATTAAAATTCCCTTTCTTCAGACAAAATGTAGTCTTATCTTTCTAATTTAATCCAAAACAAGAATAACCTCATTTGGATAACTAGAACAACAATTATGGCCAAAATACTGACAGCACTTATCAGTCCAAGACTGAACACTAAACCCGACTTCAATTCAGATATTGAAAGTCTTAAATTAAAATTCTATTCCTTCATATGACTTGTAGCCCCATGTCTCAAATTTTTTTTCCTCAAGAATCAACTCAATCGGATCTCTACAGATCGATAATTCACTAAAATACTGAACCATGTTCAGAAAGTTGTCAACTCACTTTGATTAAATCAATCTCTTTCAATTTAATCTCAAAAAGTATAAAATTCCCATCATGATGTAGATAATTGTCTTAGGAATCCAACGCTTAAAAAATCAAGTCAATCGGATGTCGGACGGAGAAATTAGAAGCAAAAGATTGAGAGAGGGTCAGGGAAACAAGGCAAAAATACATGGTCTAGTCGACTAGTCGAAGGCTGCTAGTCGACTAAGTCATGTACAGTGACTAATCTGGACAACTCTGCTCTTATACTTCCGACATTCCAACTTTCATAATTCATAACTCTTGATCCCAAACTCCACATTTAACAAATTTGGTGTCGATGGAAAGATAAAATGAAGCTCTACAACTTCCATGAAGAACTCAAAAATTAATTCCATCTCTAAAGGGATCAAAAACCTAGTCAAAGTTACTGCCCTGCTAAACATCACCTAAAAAAACTCCAAAACATCACCTAAACAAACTCCAAACTTTCAAATTTCATATCTTTCTATTCTCACATCCTCCAATTGCATATCATACATCATTGTAAAGCTTGGAAAATATTCTATGATTTTTATGAAGACCACTTCACTCAATTCAGACCACATCAATCCGACGATTTGCCTCAAAGCACATCATACACAAACTACACTTAAAAACATTTTCAAAGTCAAAGTGAAATAACCTTAACTTTGAATGATCATAACTTTCACTCCCGATATCAAAAAATTGCAAACTTTATGGTAACAGAAAGCTTTCGACATGAGCTAAAAGTTTCCTGAAGATCATTTTCTCAAATTCTGCCTAAATCAAAAAGTCAACTCTCTATGGCCAAAAGTCAAACTTTCTATATCCAAAAGTCAACTTTCTTAAATCTTCAATTTTTGCACACTTTTTCTATTTATTTCTTGATTTTCAACTTTCATTTCAATCCACTAAGTCACTTTAACTTTCATAATCATACAAATCTATTCAAATTCCAAAATTATCAAAATCCATCAAAACTCATTAATTCTTTTATCATAAATTTCCTTAAAGCATTAATATATCTATTACACAATACATATACAAAAATACGTACTTATGCTCATTTTATAATTCTAGATTTCACTCAAAGATCGGGGTCCAACATTCACCGAAGTATAATAGATTTACCCGAGGCTTTACTGAGCTAACATCACTCAACCATTAACACTATCTCTTAACTTCACTTCCCGTGAAAGAATTTCACACCTAATAACACAACCGACTAGTGTTAATCTCAATAGAGAATTTTCTCGACATTGTTTGATAATAAGGATACGAAATAAACATCTCAAGTGATCAATCAACTAAGAACAAAATAATAATACACTTGGGATAAAAGAGAAGAATAACTTTATGAAAGGTTTAGCTCCACTGAAATAAATCTGGAAGTCGTCGCAATAATAATGGGCTTATTGATATAAGCACCAACACGAAGCCACAACTGCACCGATAACACATTCACCAACCAAAGTATATGCAACCCATAAATAAATCAATTAATAATCGTTGGTCTCATCATCATCATTGTGCGCAAAAACGACTGTTGCTTCTGAAAGATCCTTAAATGCTGGCAGTGAGCTTAGAAAGTGATGACGAAAAAGTCTCAAGCCAAATCATATTTGCAATGTTTCTGTGAAGCATCCATCATGTCCATGCTTAAAATCTGAAGAGAACGAAGAGCACCAAGACTTTGTAAAAAGTTCACATCCAAAGAAGACTCGTCCAGGTATAACTCTTATTTAGCTTTTTTTCACATAAAAGCAATTGACACATACACCTCCTTTTATAAAACCCATGGTATATATCCAATTAACACCCACTACAACTTTAATTGCAAGACTCCCACGCAAGATCCACTTCTACTATATGTGAAGACACACCTACAGAGATTCACTTCTCCTATAAATGAAGACAAACTCACTGCACAATTACTACACTCACTGCACCATTAACTTGTCTCACCAATCACACAATTTTTTATCTAGTTATTAACTAAGACATGTTAGATTGCCGCAGCGTATTTTTTCCTAATCAACAATTAACGCACACCACGCTATTGTACCAATCTCACATAAGATTGACTTCGACTATAGATAGGAGACTTGCACTATCCACTCAAGCAATAAGAATCCCACTTCAAATGCACAACAACCTTATCCCTTTATTTTCTTCTATCCACAATATCCACAAAATCCAGCTATACACCATTCAAATACCAACATGATAATAGATTTCAATATTATGTAGGATTCCATCACAACTAAAATTAATATCTTATATGTCCAATTAATAAATAAAGCCAAAACTATTTACTTAGATATATAACATATATCCTAACACTAATAATGATGACAATTAATTAATTTAAAACAAAATATATTGTTTTTAAAATAATTAACATAAAAGTATAATTAAAAATAGAAAAACTAAACATGTTTTTGTTTTAGTTTCTCATTACAAACTTCAACCAAACAAATTTTTATTTTAAGCTTTTATATTAGAAATCTCAACCAAATAGGTTTTTTTAATTAAAAAACAGAAACTAAAGGCATAAAATAAAAACTAAAAACCACAACATAAAAATATAAGTGAAATTTATTGAAAAATAAATGTTACGGTCGAATTGTTCCACATCAGTAATAAGAGAGGATGATGTGAAGTTTATAGGCTTATGAGCTCTCCCACCCTTTATGCCAACATTTGGGATTGATTCTCTCATAAGACCTGCAACAATTGGTATCAGAGCTAACATAACTCCTTCAAGTCCTTGTGTCATGCCCACAAGTCATGACACCGATATTGCAGTGTTCACTTGGGGCTAGAAAAGGTCTATCGCACAACTAGCTCGTGGTGCGTGGGCGGCGACACAGCTATAGCAGTATTCGCCTGGGGCTAAAAAAGGTCTAGCGCATAGCCAACCCGTTGGTATTTGGGCTGCGAAATGTAGTGGAATGTTACGGTCTAATTGTCCCACATTAGTAATAAGAGAGGCTGATGTGGAGTTTATAGGCTTTTGAGCTCTCTCAGCATTTAAACTAACTTTTGGAGTTGACTCTCTTATAAGACCTGTAACAATTCTATAGCTCCTCTATCTCCAATCATGCATGAGCATATCCAATAAATCCCACCTTATCTAGGATTCTATTTGAAGTGGAATTCCATTAAATCTTATCTTATCCAAGATAGTGAGATTCTTATGACATATGATATATCAAATATATCCAACTATAAATGTTAGGATATTTATTATGTCTTATTATTTGATTATGGCATTTCTGTTTATTAGATATTCAATATAAAGATTAAAAATGTTTTTATTGCTTTAAGGGTGGCTTGTGTGTAATGTTAACAAGTATGAAATAATTGAAGGCATTCAAAGGTGTTGTTGATGAATGCGTGACCCAATTCCTACACCTAAATCGTGGCTACTTGTAATCGACAGATACAGTTACAAGTAACTGCAGCAGAACTTTACAAATAACTGCGGTCAAACCTAAGTTTTTGTGAAACTACACTCCTACAGTTCTCTCAATAAATAATGTTCAAAATAATTAATTAGATATCTTACCAAAATATCTTAATACTATTAATTATATAATTATTTTATTCAAATTATAGAAAAAATTATTGCAAAAGACTAAAAAGAAATATAAGAAAAAAGACATAAGTAATCAACGTAAATTCTTATAAAAACTTCAAAGCTAAGAAAAGCAAATAGAAGCTTGTCACGGGTCATCCATTTTTATTTTTTATTTTTTGCTTTATCATATGCATTTAGATCCCTGGAATAACCCCACCAGTCCAACGACTCGTTAAAATGTCTAGACTCTGCTGATATGTAAAACGTCTAGACTCTGCTGATATACAAGCAATCTGTTAGCCGGGCAACAGCATTTGCAGGTTTATGGTTTAAGTCTACACATGTCACCATCCTACAAAACGTGTGGTTAGAAAATGAGCTGTGCATTTATATTCCTAGAACAACCCCACCAGTCCAACGACTCGATAAAACGTCAAGACTCCGTTGATATCTCTTAGCACGGAAAGAGCGTTTGCAGGTCTATTGTTGGACCCTGAATTATTTTCTATTTATTAAGCATGATTTAATTTATTTTGAGGTCTTGTTAGATTAATTATTTTAGAGTAATTAGCATGTCAATGTTAGGAGGAATTATGAATTGATGGAATTAAAGTATAATGTAGTAAGAATGCATGAGGGGTAAATTTGGTAGATCATCTAGACCCTTAAGTTTTAAGGCATAAGTGGAAGGGCATAAGGGTCTTTTGCATGCATTAAGTGGGTAAATGAGAAGAAGAAATATTTGGCTTGTTAGGAAGAGAAGAGAGTGTCGTGGGTGAGGAGAAAAGAAGAAGAGAAGCAAAGCCAAGCTAGGGTTTGGATAATTTGAAGGATTTGAAGCTTCTCCAAGTAAGTATAAGCATTAATTGGATGATTGAACCTTAATTAGTGATAATTAGGAGTGAAAATTGGGGTTGAATGTGTGTAGGGTGAATAGTGTATGAAAGTGTTATGATCTTCTAGGGTTTTTGATTTTTATTATGTTTGTGATTGATTTTGGGTTGGAATGAGTTTAGAATTGAAGTAGGAATGATGGTTTAGAGTTGAGATGAAGATTAATTGAAAGATGGGAGGTTTATGGTTGATCAATGTGGGAAAACAGGTTTCGGATGATTTTTGGGTCTCGCACGTCGCGACATGTTCATGTGCACGCCGCGGCGAGCTCCAATGTGTTCGCCACAACGAGCCTCTGTTTTCGCCGCGGTGAGCCTCTGTCTCTGTCACGGCAAAATCCTGTTTTCCTGGACAGATATATTTTGGTATTTTGGGCATAACTTTTGATGTAGATGTCCAAATGAGGTAATTGTTGATTCGTTGTAAAATAGAGACATAGGGCTACAAGTTTTATTAAGAAAGGAAGTTTTGAATCGGTCTTTAAAGATATCAAAATTTGGATGAAAGTCGAGTATAGATTATAGTGTTAACACTTTTGATTTTCAAAGCTTTATGAATTTCCTTTGAATGTTGTTTGAATGAGAACTTGGTTTGTTATAGGAAACCGAGCTGACCTAATTCGATCGCAAGAGGAAGGACAACATTGAACTTGGATTTCAAGTGGAAATTAGGTGGGTGATGTTGAAGTGAATCACACGTTAATACAATGCTTATAAAACGATATAAGAATGCAAGAGAAGGGGGGGTTGAATTGTGTATTCCCCTTTAAAAAAAATCTTTTAAAAATCATTTGTTAGAAATAAAATTCTTTTACAGAACTTCTGATAGATTCTAATTAATCAAAACTTTGAAAACTTTGTTTACGAACTAAGTAATGATAAAACTTGAATCTAAAAGAGATAGAGTAAGAGTAGTTGACACAACGATTTATCCTGGTTCACCCCAAACCGTGGGTTACGTCCAGTCCTCAGAGTTCTTTTTGAGATTTCACTATCTTTTCAACTTTTACAAGTATTCTTTACGAGCCTCTTCAGGTCTCTACAATCAGTATTCTTTCACACTTAGCCTCTGCAGGCTATCTGTACTTCTTCTCACTGAAAAGTGTTTGAAACTCGTTACAGTAAAAATAGCTCTCGGCTAATTTGCACAATATTCTTTCTACGATCGCGTAGATGTAATTCAGATATTTTTTCAGCTAACTTTGCAATATTGGACTTCGACTTGTATTTATAGCCTTCGTCTCCAACTGCTTCTTGATTCTTGATTCTTGTTTCTGGATTCTTGCTTCTTGAATCTTTAAAAGAAACGATTAATCAGTTGAGTTCTATAACTAACCCAAACTGACTCTTGCGTCTGCTTTTCAATTCCTCTTCTGCGTCTGTTTTTCTCACTTCGCGCCTGTATTTTTGCGTCTATATTTTTGCGTCTGCGTCTACGTCTACGTCTATATTTAACTTCTGCGTCTGTGTCTGTATTTAACTTCTGCGTCTGCGTCTGTATTTAACTTCTGCGTCTGTGTCTACGTCTTATTGTACGTCTGCGTCTATCTTTCTGTTCATCTGAGTTGCTTCGTCTGTATTGCTTCTTCTGTATTGCTTATGCCTCGAGACAGTTGAGGTCTCACGAGGTGAATTATCCAGTGCACGATTTGGAGTTAGCTGCAGTTGTTTTTGCTCTGAAGATCTGGAGACATTATTTGTATGGGGAGACGTTCCAGATTTTCACTTATCATAAGAGTTTGAGGTATTTGCTGAGTCAGAGAGAGTTGGATCTGAGACAGAGGAGATGGATTGAGCTTCTGAAGGATTATGACTGCACGATTGAGTATCATCCAGGGAAGGCCAATGTGGTGGCAGATGCTTTGAGTAGGAGATCTCACATTAGTGCAGCTCGGATTCAGGTTGGGAGATTGCCTAGTTTGATGTGCAGATGGATTTGGCTCAGGATGGAGTTCTGATTGCTACTCTGAGGCTTAGGCCGATGTTGCATGACAGGATCGGGAGAGTTCAAGACAGAGATCCTGCTATGGTGAGACTGATGGAGAGAGCGAGATCTGATCAGGATTCAGAGTTTGAGTTAAGAGATGAGACTTTATGGATGGGTCAGAGATTATGTGTTCCCGATGTGGATGATTTGAGGCGTGAGATTCTGGAGGAGGCGCATGTGGCTGCCTATGCTATGCATCCTGGTACTACCAAGATGTATAATACGCTTAAGTTGCATTTCTAGTGGCCAGGCATGAAGAGGCAGGTGGCAAAGTTTGTTTCTAGGTGTTTGACGTGCCAGCAGGTTAAGACTGAGCACCAGGCTCCAGTGGGAAAATTGCATTCGTTGCCTATTCCGGAGTGGAAATGGGAACGAATTACAATGGACTTTATCATGGGTTTGCCTAGGACGTCGAGGCAGCATGATGCTATCTGGGTCATAGTGGACCGGTTGACTAAATTAGCTCACTTCTTGCCAGTGAGGGAGAGCAATACTCTCAATCAGTTGGCCCAGAAGTATGTGGCAGAGATTGTGCAGCTGCATGGGGTTCCGTTATCGATAGTCTCAGGCAGGGATCCCAGGTTTACTTCGAGGTTTTGGAGGAGTTTGCAGTCAGCTATGGGTACTCGGTTGAACTTCAGTACAACTTTTCATCCTCAGACAGATAGGCAGAGTGAGAGGACGATTAAGACTGTTGAGGATATGTTGTGAGCCTGGGTATTGGAGTTTAGAGGTGCTTGGGATCAGTATTTGGCTCTGATCGAGTTTGCATATAATAACCAATATCAAAGTAGTATTGGGATGAAACCGTATAAGGCTCTGTATGGGAGGCAGTGTAGATCGCCTCTTTATTGGGATGAAGAGGGTATGAGGACGATTGAGGGTCTCGAGCTGATTCATGATACTGTAGATAAAGTGAAACTGATCAGGAGTCGCATCAAGGCGACTCAGGATAGGCAGAAGAGTTATGTGGATCAACATCGGCGAGAGATGGAGTATGCAGTGGGAGACAGAGTTTTCCTCCGAGTGTCACCTTGGAGAGGAGTTCTGAAATTTGGTCGGAAGGGCAAGTTGAGCCCTCGATATATTGGTCCTTATGAGATCCTTGAGAGGATAGGACCATTGGCTTATAGATTGGCGTTGCCGAGTGAGATGTCCCAGTTGCATGACGTATTTCATGTTAGTATGCTCCGACGATACCGATCAGACCCGACTCATGTGATTCCGGCTCAGGAGATAAAGGTGGCCAATAATTTGAGTTATCTCGAGGAGCTGGTACAGATTGTGGGATCACGGGTCAAGCAGTTAAGGAACAGGGTGATTCCATTGGTGAAGGTTCTTTGAAAGAACCACTCATCTGAGGAAGCAACTTGGGAGACTGAGGAGCATATGAGGAGCCAGTATCCTCATCTATTTGATCGGACAGGTTTGAAATTTCGGGAAAAAATTTTTTTTAAGAGGGGAGAATTGTAGCATCCCGTTACCGATGTGATGGGCATATTGATAAATTGGGACAGGGTAGGATTCCATACTGCATTTTATTGATTGAGCATTCATTGGCCTCTAATTATAGAGGAATAAGTTTTCTGCACATGCATTTATAGATACATGCATTCATGACATTTTCCGACATTTAATTGTGATTATGATTTAATTGGTGAATTTGAGATAATTATGTTCAATTGTGATTTATTAGGAATTTTGGAAAATTGAAAATGGAGTTTAGGGTTTTGCGTTTTATATTTTTGAGAATTTATAGGAATTTTTCTGAAATTTTAGAGTTATGGGTCCGGATCGGGAAAATGATTTAGAGACTGATGGATTAGATTTCGGTTCTGAAATTGATGGGCAAATGGCATGGAAAATTAGAATTTGTGATTTTAGGAACGAGAATGTTGAGCCATTGGAAATTAGAGACTGAAATTTTATGAATTTGAGGACTTATGTCTTATGGGCTTTAGGTCAAAATCAACCCTTTATAAGCCTTAGGTTTTAAATCTTTGGCATTTAATCATCTTCTCTAACCTAGGGCACGTTGATCTTCTCCCTCTCTTTGGTGATTTTTGTTCCTCCTTCTCGATCGTTGGTTGCTTTCTTCCCTTTTGTGCAAATCCTAGTTTAATCCTTGAGGAAGATGAGGTTTTATTTGGCTTTGGTTGTTAATCGTGGGTGTTAGAGCTTGGAAGAGATTTTCGGAGGTTTAAGGATTTGAGGCTTGATTGGTAAGTTTAATGGTTTAATGTTGTTATTTATTGTTCTTTGATGCATTTGTGGTATTTATTATGTAAGAATGGGTGGTTGAGAGTAGTTTTATACTGGTTTCTAGAGAGAGAATGATGAAAGGTCGATCGGAGAAGACGATGGAGCTGCACGTCGCGACGTCTGAGAGCAGCCTCGCCGCGACGAGTAAATGCATACTCGTCGCGACGAGCACGCTCGTCGCGATGAGCAGGTTGAGGCCCTCGTCGCGGCGAGCGTATGGATTTACGCCGCGATGAGCCCCTCTTGCTACGCCATGACGAGCTTAGAGGAAGGTGTTCGCCGTGGCGAGCGTCTTCCACGCCGCGACAAGCGACCCTCTGTATGCAACGGCGAGAGATCGTAGGTCGCGGCGAGGGGTAAATTTCTGATTGAATGTGTTTCGATTTATGGGGCATAACTTATGGTGTAGACCTCCAATTGAGGTGATTCTTGATTTGTTATGAACTAGAGAAAAAGGTCTACAATTGAGGAAAAGAATGAAAGTTAGAATTTAATTAGTGGGATCTTAATTATCAAAAGAAAGTCGATTATAGTTTCCTATTGTAACCTAAGGATTAATTGGAGTTTCAATTGGAGACTTATGGAATCAATGGATGATATTGACCTAGAAAATAGTGAATTTGGGTTTTGAGGCCTTCCTTGAGATTAAGGGTAATGTCATTTGTGATAGAGTATATAGTATGAGAAATTGGTTATGAGGCATAAGATAGTGAAAATTGGGATTTAGAGCCGGAAAAATCATGAACATGCATCGTACATAGTTTCATTAAGACATGTGCATCATTGAATTATTTTGATTGAACATCTAGTAATGAGAAATTATTTGACTGTTATAGAGGCACCGTTGGATCGTCATTCCACGAATATTGCTGGGACTTCCAGGCAATAGCTCGGAAGTTACAGGTGAGTAACCTAGTTGGTTCCTCAATTTCTGATTGTTAAATGCTCTGTGTGAACTGATTTCAATAGTGAATTGTATGATTATGTGAACGGTTAGGATTGAAAGGCCTGCTTTTGACAATGTGCACGTGACCGATACATGATTTTGAAAATTGGGATAAATGGGCTTATACAGCCATATGACTGCAAATTATTGGGCATATGCATTTCATACATAAATGCATGAACAGATAATGGACGTTGTGACCAAAGTCGCCATTATTATTGAATAGAGCCTTGAGCTCGAATACTGTCACTGAACCGAGCCTCGAGCTCGAGGGGAGTTAGTGCATCCTGCATGAGGGCTCTCCTACTCCCTAGACACGTCTACTGATCACTGTCACTGAATAAGCGCTTGGTCACAACACTGAAATAAACTGAAAAAGAGTCACATATGCATTGTATGATACGATTGTGATAACTGATTTGCGAATTGCCTGTATTCTGTAAACTGCTATATGAGATTTTGAATGTTACTGTGATGTGTTGTACGCAATTTGCGTAATGCATGAATTGAGTGGACCATCGATGATGGTTTCTCATTGAGTTCGCAAACTCACTCAAAATTGCAATTATTTTTTAGGACTGATAGATTAGACTCCTAGCTCTAGAGATAGACTTTTCCTGTCGTGTGAACGTGTGGCAAGAGAAGCGATGGCACACAGGTCGGTCAACTGGGATTGATTTTAAGATAGCTTAGTATAGACTTTTGTATTAGTTTCCTTTTTGGAGTATTGTGTTTAGACTGTAGGGAACTGATAAACTGGTCTATATTTTTGTTTGATATTATGAAATGAGAACAAGCATTATGGTTTTAAAATATAGTGATTTTGTTATTGCGGTTTTATTATATTGATGCCATGTGGATTTTAGTATTGATCGAACGTAGTGCACCCTCGTCATAGGATATGCATCGGAATGACCTACGGGCGTCCCGGTGTGTACCCTACGGTAAAGGGGCGCTACACGAACTGACTCTTGCGTCTGTTTTTCAATTCCTCTTCTGCGTCTGTTTTTCTCACTTCGCGTCTGTATTTTTGCGTCTATGTTTTTGCGTCTATTTTAACTTCTGCATCTGCGTTTGTATTTAACTTATGCGTCTGCGTCTGTATTTAACTTCTACGTCTGCGTTTGCGTCTTATTGTACGTCTGCGTCTATCTTTCTGTTGATCTGAGTTGCTTCGTCTGTATTGCTTCTTCTGTATTGCTTCATCTGTATTGCTTCTTCTATATTGCTTCGTCTGTATTGCTTCGTCTGCTTTTGTTTTTCTTTAATTTTTCTCTTTGTTATACATCAAAATTATATCTAAGTAAAGTCATTTTGACTTAACAGATGTATTTATAGTTATTGTGTGATTAGGCAAATTCTTGCCTATGTGTGAATATATGTTGTATGTTATGCATTATGAGATGCATGACGTTTTGATTGAATATGTGGTTAATTGTTTGAGAATGAATTGTTATAGGATTTGAATGATTTTAATTTCGTATACTTTGAAAGAAGCATGAGATTTGATATAAGTAAATTTTGATTTTGATCATGTTATGCCTCGATTTCGGTCATGGCATTCTGTATATATGAAAAGCATGAAAACATATCATCTGATAAAATGATTCTGAGCATAATTATGTGCTTTTGTTTGGGCGAGAGTGGAACCATTCTGTTCGTCACATGCATGTTGACAAGAGCCTTCTCCCTGCTGCCCGCTTGTGGCATATGAGCTCCGAAATGGACTCATTCTCTTCAGGGTGTAAACTTTGGTTTCTCCCTTCTGTTTCCATGGAACCCTCGAGTCGTGTGATGTGTATTGCATAATTAAAATATTCATTATGAAGCATACTAAGTGTTCTACGTTGTGAAATGTTTTGTAAGTTGAATTAAATGTGATGGATGTGTAAATTGCTTGAATATAGTGTGAGTGCTAGAATTGCTGCATGAATATATATACATACATATGCTTGAATTTGTTCTAGTTACCGATGGCTATAAATATATTAACCACTGAGTTATGTAGCTCAACCCATTATTTTACCCTCCTCAGGTGCAACTCAAGACGACTGTTGATCCTTGCAAGGCATCGAAAAACTCCGCAATAGTTAGAAGCTTTTGTACTAAGTTAGTGATTTTGGTTAGCTTTTCAAGCACATCAACATTGAGCATCCTCATGTATTTGTTTTAAGCTTTGATATGTATTGTGATGTGTTAGTAAAATTTGTTCAATCTCCTTAGATTGTAATGACATGAAGTTCTTTTATCTATGAGTGTGTTTAACTGTTAGTTAGTATGAATGTGTATGTGTTAGAATGTATGTGCAAATGTTGGGAGTCGGGTCTCGAAAAATCGGGATCTCGCCGCGGCGAGCCGGTCTTTCGCCGCGATGCATGCCTTGGGAGTTCGTCGCGGCGTTGACGCTGGTCTTTCGCCACGGCGAAGCCAGGGTTCGGCCGCGGCGAACCTCTCCTGCGAGGCCCTCGCCGCAGCGAGCATTTTGTCGCCGAGGCGAACCACCATTTTTCCCGCTGCTGATTCTTAAATTTGAATGGTTTTGACCCCTTTCCCCGCGCGATTCTTACTCGATGACCCCGTACAGTCGCCTCAGGATAGGAAATGGGTCCCGGGCCCAGCATGTTTGGTATCAGAGCTTAGGCTTTGTATCCTAGGCTTAGAATGCATGATAGGATGAATTGCTTTGATATATGATTATTTGTTGCATTATCAATTGATTGATTGCATTAAATGACACGCATATCATGCATACATGTCAGAAATAAGATTGAAATGTATCTAATCCTTAGTGTTTATATTTCAAGGAGTAAGATGCCACCTCGTAGAAGGACACAAGGAGTTCTGCAAGGATCAGTTGCACCTGACTCTCCGACAAGAGAGGAGAGTCTTGATGAGTCCGTAGCCCCAGGAAATGCTGAGGCTTCAGTAGAGCAAGGTAGTGAGCCCATTCCATCGCAGACACAGGAGTCGCCAGTTCTGCAGGAGCAAGTGCCTCCGTTGGATCCGAGGATGTTCCAAGCCTTCACTCAGGCATTTGTCCAGGCCATGGGTCAGATGCCACAGCCTTCTGCTTCGGCCCCAGCTAAGAAGGGGAAATGGTTTGATAAGTTGAGGAAGTATGGGGCAGTCAACTTCTATGGGACAACGGATCCAGAAGAAGCCGAGACTGAGAGGGTGCTAGGTCAGATAGAGTGTGGGGATGATGAGAGGGTTGTGTATGTTACAAGCTTGCTACAGGGAGATGCTCTACATTGGTGGGAGAGTGTGTCAGAGAGTCAGATGAGACCGGTAGGGTTGGCATGGAAGGACTTCTTAGCTGCTTATAAGAAGTACTTGTTGGCGGTGTACATTCAACAAAAGCAGAGGGAGTTTCTTAGTCTCACCCAGAGGGAGATGACAGTGAGTGAGTATGAGCACCGGTTTACACAGCTATCCCGGTATGCAGCAGAGATGATGATGAGTGAGGCGGCTAAGTGCCGTAGCTTTGAATCGAGTTTGCATCTAGCCATCAGAGAGAAGGTAGTAGTGCAGAATTTCTGTGATTTTCAGCAGTTGGTTGAAGCGGCACTGAGGGTTGAAAACATAGAGAATATTAAGAGTGTTGTGAACAAGAAGAGAAAAGGGAGAGAGCAGTTCAAGAGGGGAGGTAGTACTAGTACTCCTATGCCAGACAGGAGTGCTAGGACCTTCCCTGGGCAATCTGAGGAGCGCAGTAGTGGGGTCAACAAGTCCCAATCTATGAGGACTCCCACTTTTTCTCATCAAGCCTCTGCGGCGGGAGGCAACAGAAGGGGAGAGGGAAATGCATCATCCATCCCTAAATGTGATCACTGCGGGAAACTCCATAGAGTAGAATGCTATAGATTGACAGGAGCTTGCTTCAACTGTGGGGAAAAGGGGCATATGGCTAGAGAGTGCCCTTAGCATGCAAGACAGAAGAGAAGTCAGATGCAAGTTTTCAAGAGATCTGAAACTGTGGGACACAAGACTACAACAGAAGTGGGCAGTTCTGATGCAGCTAAGAGGGTGAGCCTTCCAGGGAGACCAAGGGGGCAGGCACCAGCTAGGGTGTTTGCAATGACACGGGAGGACGCAGAGACCGCCCCAGATGTTGTGACTGGTACAGTTAAATTATTTGTTGATGATGTGATTGCTTTGATTGATCCAGGTTCTACTCATTCGTTTGTTTCATCAAGTAAAACTGTGTGTGGTAGAAATTTGAGCCCATTGAATACTCCGCTGATGGTGAGTACTCCAATCGGCCAGTATATTATTATCAGTCAAATGTATAGAGAGTGTAAGATATGTATTGGTGGGGAAATATTAGTGGTGGATCTAATGCCATTGAAGATGGGAGGATTGGATGTGATTTTAGGTATGGACACTTTAGAGAAGTACAATGCCCGTCTGGATTGTAAATAGAAGATAGTGAAATTCGAATTGGATAACGGTAGAAGAGTGGTATTTACAGGGGACAGAAAAGCAAGCCCGCCTAGAATTGTTTCAGCTCTGACAGCAGAGAAGATGATGAGGAAGGGATGTGAGGCACTTTTGGCTTATATGGTAGACACAAGGGCATATAAAGGGAAGCTAGAAGATATTCCAGTTGTTGGACCCCGATCTTTGAGTGGAATTTAGAACTATAAAATAAAATGAAATGAGTGGTCTTTGTATATGTATTGTGTTAGAGATGTTTTGTGTTTTAAGAAAATTAATGAGAAAAGGAATTGATGGATTTTGATGACTTTGAGTTTTGAATAGATTTGTATGCATTATACAAGTTTCAGTGAGTGAGAAATTGAAAATTAAGTTGAAAATCAAGAAATAAAGAGAAAAAGTGTGAAAATATGAAAAGTTTGACTTTTTGGCCATTGAGAGTTGACTTTTTGATTTAGGTAAAATTTGAGAAAATTATCTACATGAAACTTATAGCTTATGTTGAGAGCTATCTGTCGCCATAAAGTTTGATATTTTTCGATCTCGGGAGAAAAAGTTATGAACGATCAAAGTTCTGTATTTGTTTTACTTTGGTTTGGGTTGACAAGTATTTGGCAGAAACTTTGTTTGTGTTTTTGACCCTCTTAGAGCTTGAATTAGGTTGGGAGGTCTTCTTGAAGATTGTATCATATGTTTATAGATTTCTAATGGTGTATAATGTGCCTTATTTGGAGTTAGGAGTAAAAACTTATGGGGGCAAATTTGAGCAGAACTTTTGGAAGAGTTTTTCACCCCTTTAGAGCCTGTTTTGGTTTTTGCATCCTTCATAGAAAATGTAGATTATCTTTCTACCTTTCCATTGATGTATAATTTGCAATTTTTGGAGTTAGGAGCAAAAAGTTATGAGGTTTGGAAAATTGCAGGTACTGTTCATTTGGTCAATTACACTATTCCATTGGTTTTTATATAGGTAGTAACTTTGAGAGTGTTTTTACCTCTTTAAACGACTGAATTGATTTTTGCACCCTTCATGAAAGTTTTAAAGGATCTTTTTATCTTTCCATTGAGATAAAATGTGAAATTTTTAGGCTATTGTGTTAAAAGATATGATTTTTCAAACTTCTTGCATTGTGTAGGTCAATTCCAAATTTGGCAAAATCTTTGATTAACAATTTGACCCCTTTAGCGATAGAATTAGTTTTTATGTTCTACAAGGAAGTTGTAGAGCTCCCTTTAAGCTTTCTTTTGATACCAAATTTGTCAAATTTGGAGTTCAGAATCAATAGTTATGAATTTTGGAAAAATTCTATTCTATGATGTCGTTTCCGCTTGCTTCACATTCTGCTTCTTCCTTCCAAATCCGACCCTTTTGCAACGTTTGGCTTATATCTTTTCCGTCTGGCATCCGATTGACTTGGTTTTCAAAGCGTTGGATTCCTAATACAATTATTTACATCCTCAGGAAAAATTTGTGATTTTATGAGATTAAAGTGAGGATGATTAATTAAATCAAATTGAGAATTAAATATTCTAAACATGGTTCAGTATTTTGCAAAATTTGGAATCTGTGGTGATCTGATTGAAGTGATTCTTGTGTAAAAATAAAATTAAGACATGGGGCTACAATTCATATGAAGAAATTAAATTTCAATTTAGCCCCTAAGACTTTTAATTTCTGAATGGGAGTTCGGATTTGTGTGCAGTCTTTGATTAGAAAAATCTGAAAGTATTTTGGCCATAACTTTTGATCTAGTTAACCAAATGAGTTTATTCTTGATTTGGATTAAAATAGAGAAATAGGGATACAAACTTTATGAAGGACTCGAGTTTCAATTTAGTCTTTAAGGCTGCCAAGTTTTGGATGGAAATAAAGGGCAGGAAATTGTGTTAACATAAGAACAGTTCGAAATGTTTAGAGTATAACTTTTCATGTAGTGCACCAAATTAAATGATTTTGGTGGCATTATGAAATTAATACAATGAGGAACAATTCTATAAATGGAAGTTTTGTCAAAATTCCTTCATTTAGATGATAAGAAAACTGTCCTAAAGTAAGCATGAACAAAAGTAAAGTGCAGGGGCAATTTTGGAAGACCACATAATGACTTAAGGTTTTAGGCTTATGAGTGAGGGGCAATTAGGTATTTACCCATTCATTAATGGCATGGCCACCTATAAACAAGGAGGATGTCATTTTTGGAGGAGAAAAACACGATACCTTGAGGAAAAGAAGAAACAAAATAAGAAGAGAATGAGAGAAAGGAGGTAAGAGAAAATTTTCAAGCTTTGGGTTTTTCATTAATTTTTGGTGTAGATAGTTTGGAAATCTTGTGGGTTTGTCAATTCTAAGGCAATTTTGGGAATTGCTTGAGTTAATTGGATCAATTTTGGATGATGTTAATTAGGGTTATGCCCAATTTTAGTGATTTGGAGATTTTGAAAATTTGTGATTTAGATAGCTTGAATATATGAGGGATTAATATTTTCTAAGCTCAATTTGAGTATTCATGATATTTATGATGTTGAATTTGGGTAAAATTGGTTTAGGTAATTTTCAATTGGAAGAAGAAAAGAGGAAATGGACAAATTGATGATTGGGACAAGCTTTTAGCATCAATTCGAGGTGGGCAGTGTATTTATATTTTGAATTATAAGCTAAGTATGTGATTTTGAAAAATCAAGAAATAAAGGTTTACAAATTATTGTTTATATCAATGTTTGCAAATTATGATTTTTGAACCATTAAATTTCAATGCTTCTGGTATGATTTTAAGATATGGAAATAATTATGAAATTCATTATTATTCAAATGTTTCGAATAATTTGTGAAATAAATGACTTCATCATTTGAATGAACGAGAATTTATTGTAATTTATGACTTTGAGAAATTACAAAATTATTGCATTCTTTGTGATGGATTCATTGTTATGTGCCTTTTGAAATTTGTGAAATTTGTGCATGGAAATTTGTTTGATGTGACAAGGTATGAATACCAAGTTTTCAAAACTTGCCTTTAGGCAATTTGCTTTTCAAGCATGAATGTGTGTTATATGGGTTTGGTAAGGTCCCTTAAGTAGAGTCAGTGCACTGTCTCGTTTTTTAAAAGGCTTCTCCCGCCTGCCCACTAGTGGCACTGGAGTTTCGATTTCGGACTCCCATAAGTCACGGCTGCACAGGACCGCTATGCAGGAATGTGCAGTACGTTCCGTTTTGGACCGACCCCAACCGTTTGATATGTTTTATGTTTTTATTTGTGTTTATATGTGATACATTTCATTTCTTTGAAATTGTTTTATGCATTATGAAAAATTTGAGAAAATTGAGAAATAAAAAAATATGCTTTCAACCTTGAAACTTTAGAACTTGTTTATGATTGATTTTGAAGAGTTGAAAAGTTTGAAAATGAGTTTTTGATAAATTTCCGAATGTGAAATTTTTATAAAAGGGAAAACGGCTTGAAAATGACTTTTGCTTATTTTTTGAATTATAAATATATTATCCACGAGTTATTTAGCTCACCCCCCTTCATCCCCATCTCCAGGTATCGAGCGGGAGTGTTCGATTTTGTTTGTTTTGTGTTTTAGGTATTCGGGGATTTTGGTATATGGCTTGGAATGCCATTGTGTATTGTAAACGTATGTTTTCTGATGTATTTGAATTATGAGATTGTATAAGAACTTGTGTATGGTTATGATGGATGAGAATGATTGGGTTGTATTGGGATTGATTTATGAATTTGCATACTGTATTAAGATATGATGGGGAATTGCGTGTGATTATGCATATGATTGATTGTGACTTGGAAATGAATGATTCTGGTTATGGATTATGGATTGAGATTTATTGAATGTCTTAGGTATAGAATTGCGTTTGTTATGATGAATTTTCGGACGGGGTGTCCGATGATACTGTTTATTGTGTGAGAAATATAAAAGTGTATTTTAAACCCTTTGCAGGTTTGGGTTAGTTAAAATGCAATTTATTATCTTTCAATTTTCGATTGAATTAGAGATAGAATAAAATAAGTTTTGATTAAAAGATGAATTATGGGATAAGTATGATTGTTAAGAAGATAAATATGATTGAGTTTTGTGTAAGGATAAATGTTCCAAAAGGGAAATTGTATTGTATGGATTTGAATAAAGATGCTTACAGGAAAAAAGAAAGAAAAAAAATTCATACCAGATTTCTGATAGTTTAGTCTAGGTTTCCAACGCGATAATTTTACTATACTATGTGTTTCCAACGGATGTCTGAATTTGTTTCAATTCGATTGATCTATTCGTTTGTCTACTTTGATTCGATTCGCTTTCGTCCACTTTGTTAAGTTTTTGTTCCTCTTCCAATTCCTATATTTGATTTGCTTCGATTCACTCACTTCTGGATTTCATTCGTTCATTCACATTTGTTTTGGCCTATTTTGGTTTTGAGATCTGTTTTGACATTCGATTCGATTCCGCTTTTTCTTTTGCTTTCGCAATTTGTTATTCGATTATTCGTTTGATTCATTCCGCCATTGCGTTCTTCGTTACCTTTTGCTTTGTTTTTTTTGGTTGAGATCCGGTTTTCGGATCGGGTCCCAACACCAGTAGTCATGGAATTCTCGGATGTCTTTCCCGAGGAATTACCAGGACTACCGCCACCTAGAAAAATTGAGTTTCCCATTGAGCTTCTTTCAGGTATTGCACCGATCTCAATTCCGCCTTACCGAATGGCTCTGGTGGAATTGAAGGAGCTTAAGGAGCAATTGGAAGAGTTGTTAGAGAAAGGGTACATAAGGCCGAGCTCTTCACCTTGGGGAGCTCCGGTCCTTTTTGTGAAGAAGAAAGATGGATCGTTGAGGATGTGTGTGGATTACAGAAAGCTTAATCAGGTCACTGTTAAGAACAGATATCCGCTTCCACGCATAGATGATTTATTCGATCAATTGCAAGGGGAAAAAGTATTTTCCAAGATAGACTTGAGATCGGGTTACCACCAGTTGAGGATAAAGGCGTATGACGTGCCAAAGACTGCTTTCAGAATACGGTATGGGCATTTTGAGTTTTTAGTTATGCCCTTCGGATTGACAAATGCCCCTACAGCCTTTATGGACTTGATGAATCGAGTCGTTAAGCCTTTCTTGGACCAATTTATCATTGTCTTTATTGATGATATATTGGTTTATTCCAAGAGTGATAAGGAGCATGAAGAGCATTTGAGGATTACCTTGGAGACATTGAGAAAAAATGAATTGTATGCAAAATTCGACAAATGCGAATTTCGGCTAAGGGAAGTAGTATTTCTTGGACATGTGATCTCAGAACAAGGAGTGCATATAGATCCAAGGAAAATAGAAGCTGTGGTAAAATGGGAAGCACCTAAGAACATAGCAGAAGTAAGGAGTTTCTTGGGTTTAGATGGATACTATCGGAGGTTTGTGGAGGGTTTTTCCATAATAGCAGCTCCACTTACCAAATTGACAAAAAAGAATCAGAAGTTTGTGTGGACAGAGGAGTGTCAGAGCAGTTTTGAGGAATTGAAGAATAGGCTCACAACTGCACCGATCTTGACTTTGCCTTCAGGTAACAATGGGTATACAGTGTATAGTGATGCCTCAAGGAAAGGATTGGGCTGTGTATTCATGCAAGGAGATAGATTCATTGCTTATGCTTCTAGGCAATTAAAGCCTTATGAGATGAATTATCCTACGCATGATTTGGAATTAGCTGCTATAATCTTTGCATTGAAAATATGGAGACAATACTTATATGGAGTCACTACCAAGTTGTTTACGGATCACAAAAGTCTCAAGTATCTGATGAGCCAGAAAGAGTTGAATCTGAGACAGAGGAGATGGTTGGAACTGCTGAAAGATTATGATTTGATGATAGACTACCACCCGGGGAAAGCTAATGTAGTAGCGGATGCACTGAGTAGAAAATTGACCATGGCACAGGTGAAGACAGTATATGTTCCTTTGTTGAAGGAATTAGCCAAACTTTGGGTTACTTTGAGGCAAGATGAATTTGGGAGCTTATTGGCTATCTTTAGGGTAAGGCCAGTGTTAAATGAGAAGATTAAAGAATTGCAGGAACAGGGTGAGCATTTGAGCAGGCTCAGAGAAGAGATTAAAAAGGGTAAACATTCAGAAATTGAGATAAGAGAAGATGGATTGATAGTGGTAGGAAACAGATTGTGTCTCCCAGACTCATTAGAGTTGAAAGATGAGATATTTGATGAAGCGCATAGTGCTCCCTATGCAATGCATCCGGGAAGTACGAGAATGTATAGAGATTTGAAAGAACACTTTTGGTGGAAAGGAATGAAGAAGGATATTGCAGAGTATGTTAGTAGATGCTTAGTGTGTCAGCAAGTCAAGGCTGAGCACCAGGCAAGCTTAAGCCTTTGTCTATTCCAGAATGGAAGTGGGAAAAGATCATGATGGATTTCTTGATGGGGTTGCCTAGGACCCATAGGAAAAATGATGCAATTTAGGTGATTGTGGATAGGCTAACTAAGTCAGCACATTTCTTGCCAATTAAGCAGGCATATTCCTTAAATGCTTTTGCCAAGAAATACATAGATGAAATAGTCAGGCTTCATGGGATCCCGAGTTCTATAGTTTCTGATAGAGATCCGAGGTTCACCTCTAGGTTTTGGGAAAGCTTACAGGAGGCTATGGGAACTAAGTTGCATTTTAGTACGGCTTTCTATCCACAGACTGATGGAAAATCGGAGAGGACAATACGGACTCTGGAGGTAATGTTGAGAGCTTGTGTTATGGATTTTAAAGGTTCATGGGATGATCATTTGCCTTTAATTAAGTTTCCTTACAACAATTCATATCACTCGGGAATTCAAATGGCACCTTATGAAGCTTTGTATGGTAGGAGGTGCAAGACTCCTATTTGTTGGGATGAGGAAGGTGAAAGCAGACTTATAGGGCCTGAATTGGTGTAAGTTACAGTTGATAAGATTAAATTGGTGAAGCAGAAAATTAAAGCAGCTCAAGACAGAATGAAGAGTTATGAGGATGCACATAGAAGAGAGATGGAATTTGAAGTTGGAGACAAAGTGTTTCTTAGAGCCCCTCCATGGAAGGGAGTGTTGAGATTTGGTAAGAAGGGCAAGCTTATTGAGAAGATCGAGCCTTTGGCCTATAAGTTAGCTTTGCCTCTAGAATTGTCTAAGATTCACAATGTCTTCCATGTATCGATGTTGAGAAGTTATCGATCTGATCTGTCACATATAGTTCAACCTTCAGAGGTTCAATTAAGGGAGGATTTGACTTTTGAGGAGCAACCAGTGAAAATTTTGGACTCGAAGGAAAAGGTTTTGAGAAACAAGACAGTTCAGTTAGTCAAAGTTCTTTGGAGAAACCATTCAGCGGAGGAGGCTACATGGGTGCCTTTGGAAGCAATGAAGGACAAGTATCCGCACCTCTTTGTGATCACAGGTAAGAATTTAGAGGACGAATTTCTTTTAAAGAGGGAGAAATGTTGGACCTCGAATTATTTTTCTATTTATTAAGCATGATTTAATTTATTTTGAGGTCTTGTTAGATTAATTATTTTGGAGTAATTAGCATGTCAATGTTAGGAGGAGTTATGAATTGATGGAATTAAAGTATAATGTAGTAAGAATGCATGAGGGGTAAATTTGGTAGATCATCTAGACCCTTAAGTTTTAAGGAATAAGTGGAAGGGCATAAGGGTCTTTTGCATGCATTAAGTGGGTAAATGAGAAGAAGAAATATTTGGTTTGTTAGGAAGAGAAGAGAGTGTCGTGGGTGAGGATAAAAGAGGAAGAGAGGAAAAGCCAAGCTAGGGTTTAGAGAATTTGAAGGATTTGAAGCTTCTCCAAGTAAGTATAAGCATTAATTGGATGATTGAACCTTATTTAGTGATAATTAGGAGTGAAAATTGGGGTTGAATGTGTGTAGGGTGAATGGTGTACGAAAGTGTTATGATCTTCTAGGGTTTTTTTTTTTATTGTGTTTGTGATTGATTTTGGGTTGGAATGAGTTTAGAATTGAAGTAGGAATGATGGTTTAGAGTTGAGATGAAGATTAATTGAAAGATGGGAGGTTTATGGTTGATCAATGTGGGAAAAATAGGTTTCGGATGATTTTTGGGTCTTGCACGTCGCAACGTGCTGATGTGCACGCCACGACGCACATTTGCTTCCTCTCCGCGGCGAGCTCCAATGTGTTCGCCACGGTGAGCCTCTGTCTCCGTCGCGGCGAAATCTTGTTTTCCTGCACAGATATATTTTGGTATTTTGGGCATAAATTTTGATGTAGATGTCCAAATGAGGTGATTTTTATTAGTTGTAAACTAGAGACATAGGGCTACAAGTTTTATGAAGAAAGAAAATTTTGAATCGGTCTCTAAAGATATCAAATTTTGGATGGAAGTCAAGTATAGATTATAGTGTTAACACTTTTGATTTTCAAAGCTTTATGAATTTCCTTTGAATGTTGTTTGAATGAGAACTTGGTTTGTTATAGGAAACCAAGCTGACCTAATCCGATCGCAAGAGGAAGGATAACCTTGAACTTGGATTTCAAGCGAAAATTAGGTGGGTGATGTATTTATAGTTATTGAGTGATTAGGCAAATTCTTGCCTATGTGTGAATATATGTTGTATGTTATGCATTGTGAGATGCATGACGTTTTATTTGAATATGTGGTTAATTGTTTGAGAATGATTTGTTATAAGATTTGAATGATTTTGATTTCGTATACCTTGAAAGAAGCATGAGATTTGATATAAGCAAATTTTGATTTTGATCATGTTATGCCTCGATTTCGGTCATGGCATTCTGTATATATGAAAAGCATGAAAGCATATCATCTGACAAAATGATTCTGAGCATAATTATGTGCTTTTGTTTGGGCAAGAGTGGAACCATTCTGTTCGTCACATGCATGTTGACAAGAGCCTTCTCCCGACTGCCCGCTTGTGGCATATGAGCTCCGAAATGGACTCATTTTGTTCAGGGTGTAAACTTCGGTTTCTCCCTTCTATTTCCATGGAACCCTCGAGCCGTGTGATGTGCATTGCATAATTAAACTGTTCCTTATGAAGCATACTAAGTGTTCTACATTGTGAAATGTTTTGTGAGTTGAATTAAATGTGATGGATGTGTAAATTGCTTGAATATAGTGTGAGTGCTAGAATTGCAACATGAATATATATACATACATATGCTTGAATTTGTGCTAGTTACCAATGGCTATAAATATATTAGCCACTGAGCTGTGTAGCTCAACCCATTATTTTTCCCTCCTCAGGTGCGACTCAAGACGACAGTTGATCCTTGCAAGGCATCGAAAAACTCCGCAATAGTTAGAAGCTTTTGTACTAAGTTAGTGATTTTGGTTAGCTTTTCAAACACATCAACATTGAGCATCCTCATGTATTTGTTTTAAGCTTTGATATGTATTGTGATATGTTAGTAAAATTTGTTCAATCTCCTTGGATTGTAATGACATGAAGTTCTTTTGTCTATGAGTGTGTTTAACTGTTAGTTAGTATGAATGTGTATGTGTTAGAATGTATGTGCAAATGTTGGGAGTCGGGTCTCGGAAAATCGGGATCTCGTCGCGACGAGCCGGTCTTTCGGTGCAGTGCATCCCTTGAGAGCTTGCCGCAGCGAACCTCTCCTGCGAGGCACTCACCGCGGCAAGGATTTTGTCGCCGCGACGAACCGTCGTTTTTCCCGCTACTAATTCTTAAATTTGAATGTTTTCAACCCCTTTCCCCCGCACGATTCTTACTCATTGACCCCATACGGTCACCTCGAGATAGGAAACGAGACCCGGGCCCAACATCTATGGTTTAAGTCTGCACATGTCGCCATCCTACAAACGTCTGGTTACAAAATGAGCTGCAATTTGGCTCATATTCCGATTTCCAGTCCAATGTCTACGCACAAGTTATTCTTATGAAAGCGGAGAGCTCTTTCGTGCGACGGTTCATTTTGTAATAAAAAGAAATGTCCATTCAACCAATACTTGCAAATATCCTTTCCAATCAATCAAAACGTTCCTCCTCAACAATCTTTTTAAGTATTTAAAATTATAAATCAACTCGTGAAATTCTAAATTTTACAAAAATATTGACTTTAATTGTTATAAAATAATTATTACTTAATTTGTATCGAATTATTTTAATGAAATTGCAATTGAAAATTCAAATTAGAATAATCTAAAAATTCTATCACATATACAATAATCAATCATATTATAATTCTATTAATAAACGAAAGCGTTTTTAAGACAATTTTTAAAATACGCTTATTTTATCTTACACGATTGCATTTGAGCGGGTTATCTTACTTGATTGAGAATTTTGTTTATTAATAGAAATATAATATGATTATATTAGTTAATTACATTATTTACATCACTCTTGATCTTTTCTGCTTTTAAGTTAGTGCTTTATTTACATCATTCTTGAACATTTGTCCATCAAGTGAATTTACTCACTTTACTAAAATAGTTGTATCATCTTGAAAGTAAAATTATTTCAATTAATTATATTAGTTATTTTGGTTTTAGATACTTCTTTTTTATTTAAGTGGCCTCTTTCGGTGAAAATAGTTTTCACCTTAAAGTATTTGATATGTAAAAAACTTTTCATTAAAAACTATTTCTAAATTTATATATTTTAAATATAAATATAAATATATTTATCAAATAACTATTTTAAAAATATTAATATTTATTAATATAATTAATATTAAGTAATTAAATGAAATAGACTGGTTATAATAAATTTAAGATAGGAAAAATAAATTAAAAATCAAAACCAAATTCGTTTATTTTTATAAATTATAAATTCCTTTATTTTTATCTTTCATGGGAAGTGAGGTTGAGTGATAGTGTCAAGGGTTGAATAGTGTCGGCTCAGTAAAGCCTTGGTAAATTGTATGCTAAAAGAACAACAGGTCACACGCTATATGAAAGTGACATATTGCCATGTGGATTGAATCCATCTGTTGCTAAGCCTAGTCTGACATTACGTGGTTCTCTAGCAAAGTCAGGCTATAGCTCATCAAAGCTCTTCCAAGCTTCTCCATCAGAAGGATGAACCATGGTATTTCCGTCACCTTTAGTCCTATCATTATGCCAAGTCATTTGTTTAGCGGTCTTACTTGACATGAATAATCGTTGCATTCTGGACATTAATGGAAAATACCTCAACACTTTCCAAGGTATCTTCTTACCCTTGCCATCATTAATTCTCCATCTTGATGTCCCACACTTGGGACAACTTTGCAAGTCCCCATACTCTTTCCAAAACAGGGAACAATCGTACTTACATGCATGTATCGACACATAACCAAAACCTAGGCTCCGTAGAAATTGATTTGCTTCATAATAGGACTTCGGCAAAGTTTCACAATTAGGTAATACATCCTTCAACAGACCAAGTAACATGTCAAATGACTTACTGCTCCACTTGTTGTATACTTTCAAGTGAAGCAACTTTATTAAAAACAACAACTTTAAAAACTTTGTACATCCAGGGTACAACTCTTCAGTTGCTTTACTCAACAATTCATGAAAGCCTTGCCCTATAAAATCTTCGACGCCTTTAGGATGACTCCTTCCATCCTCATCAATTGGACAATCATTTACGAAGGTACCCATATCATGAAGCAAATCTTGCATGCCATCATCCTCCTCATCACCATCACCCTCATTAATATCATTCCCTATCCCATCAATGTCTACATTTGCATTATCAAGCCTTTCTACCCTAGACATAAATCTATATTCTGGCTTTTCACCATGTAAAACCCAACGAGTGTATGATTGGTCCATGCCAAATCTCATTAAATGCTCACAAACATTCATTTGGGACCTCATATAAGCATTCATGCAACGAGTACAAGGGCATGAAATTTCACAATCTCTTCCCTTTTTTCCACCACAAATTTCATAAATGCTTTCACTCCATCAATGTATTCCTGGGAAACCCTAACACTGTTCATCCAACTCTTATCCATTGACCAGAAACTACCTATTAATTTAACATAAAAATGACAACATTATCTTATGTCAGTGGGAATTCAATTTACACATAAAACACATTATGAACAACTTGGACTAATAATGTGGTCTTGCGTGATTGTATATACTTATTGCACGTAATAGCTACTATTGAAAAGGTAATGGCAATAAGTTATTATAATACAAATGTTGTCTTGTTTACTTTACTCACATATAATCTAATCCCAATCGAGTTATCCTATACAACAAACATCCATTCTTTTCAAGTTATGACATAATTTGAAAAGGTTATCTTTGTTGTACACAACCTCGCAAAAACAAGATCAAATTTATCAACCTCGCATCCTCAACCATGTTTAATAGCTCCATAGCCAAATTAATTTCCACCATTTAATTAAACTTATCAAACATGTCTATTATGTTCAAACCTCAAATTCTTAGGATTTTAAACCTTTTTGTTCAAAAGGTGACCAATAATCTCATTATTTCACACTTATTCCTTATGATGCTGAATAAAAGTTATTAGTATTCACATAACAGTAAAGTTTACACTACAACAAAACCATGCATTTTGCCACACAAGAGAAGAGTACAAATCATTGGAATTGCATAATATAAAATGCAGAATTTTCATACCAGCTCCACTACTTATGCAGGAAATATGTTAGGGCACTCAATTTACTTCAAGATTTTCCTCCGGAATCCTTAAGAGGGTGAGTCATAGTTCGCAAAAACACCAACTGATGATGAGCTATAGAATGAAACAAACATTACAAAATATTGTAATCTCAAGAAGGAAACTACCAATGGGTGAGCAGATAACAAAATATAGCAACAATGGTATTGCCATCGCATACAATATTTAAACAAGTATAAATATGAACAAAAGATAATGTTTCGCCATCTAGTTACGCTAATACCATATATGAAGTTGAAAATGTTAAACAATATCACCTGTTGTAATCACTCTAACCACAAATACTGTAAGAAGTATTTACAATATCACCTGTAGTAACACATGTTATCCATAGAGCAAATTACAAGGATATTTAAGTATTTACAATAACTATATGCATGACTAAGGCATTATGGAAGTTAATCCAAATTGCAAGTTTCCCTTCCCTTCTCATATTCCTTATATCCACCTTCTCAAGACTTTGTATCATTGACCTACACCACTATAAAGTAGTGAGAAATATATGAAAAGGTGTAACCTTTTAAATGCTTTGTTAAAATTATGAAGATTATTTTTGAATGATTAGTTAATTTTTCCCATGTTGAAAATGACCCAATAAACAAGATGTCATTTGTCCCTAACTAGAATTACAGACTATATTTCCTTTTCCTAATGTCTAGGATGATGATATTGTAAAGGATGACATAATTTGGAGCTACAATACGTGGCTAAAGTTTTAAAGTTAAAGGTTTTTAAGAAACTTAATGGAGTCCAATTTTGAAAAATAGGGATATTAACAACCTGAAACTTTTCAATGCTGCGGCAGTATAAATGAGAGCGTCATTATCTAAATATAGGTTCACAATCTCCACCATTCTAGCATAAGGTCCAATCCATTTTTTCTATACTTAAACGTGGCAAGCAATTGACGTGTAAGAGAGGCTTTGTGTTGGATGTTTCATATTGTAAATTCATATCTCTTTTTGTACTTTTATTTGTATGCTTTGCTATGCTTTAATTCACAATTAATGATCCAATGCATTTTTGTTGCATATTAACTAATCATTGGACCATTAAGATGTAGGAAAATCCCAGGGGTGGACATCACATGCCCACGGTGCGGAATTTAATATTTTGAGTCCCGGGACGTTCCCGAAAGCCAGGATCCATGTGTAAGTACAAACAATCAAACCATAACGACCAAAGGAGACCGTCTCTAACGGTATCCACGCAGAGGTCGGAAAACCTAACCGGGACAAACTCTTTTGACCCGGGAATAGCTAGACTAAGGAAAAGACTGCTAGATCTTACCTTAGCCTTAGAGAGCTTGAAGACTTGATGAAGGAGATGACAAAACTCTTGGATGAGAGGATGAATAATCGATGGAGAAGATGAAGATCTTTGGTTTTTCATAAAAACCTTGCTTCTTCTCTTGCAATCCACGAAGATCATGTTCTAAGAAGAAGAAAACTCATTTTTCTCTTCTTATTCCATGTCATACGACCATCTCCCATCATCTTTCATCCTAACTTTTTGCCATTTTGTCATTTAGTCATTAAATGACCAATGACTAAGCACTTTGAAAGAAGCTTCCATGCTTCTCCTTCCATCTCCCACGTATACAAGCATATAAATATATATAAATTAATTATTTAATCAATTAATTAATATATATAATTGCTAAAGTGGTCCAAATCAAGCTGGAATTAGGTCCTACCGCCCATCAAGCCCCCAGCCAAAAAATCGCTGTAAACGGTTTTCAAGAATGTCGATGTCGCGATCTCATCGGGACATATCCCAATCTCATCGGGATCCATTTAATCCTATTGCTCTCCGGATATCGGATCTCCGTCCAAACTATTTTACTGATTCTCCGAGTCACTCTTATCGTGTGACCCATTAGGTTCCGCTTATGTTGGCCACTTAGATTAACACTTAATCTGAGCAAGTCATGAGCGGTATCTAGCAACACATCATGACCCCAATTGACCGGAAAGTAATTGGTTTGACTAATGAAACCATATCACGAACCCTTCCATAGACAATTCTTGTGCAATTCGTCCTTTCACCATGCTATACCCCACTTGGTTTGAGTATGGGCAATGTGTCAACTCTTACTAGACCGATCGATCAAATCTAGTCCAAGTGTAATCGGTTCTCGTCCTAGGACTCATTACTTTATATGTCCATGAAGACCCTCTTCATGACATATGTATGTCTTTGCCAGAGACTTCAAAGTAATGATCCCGATAAGAGGCCATGGGTATCTCTTCTGCTATAACAAGTGGTGAATCCTCTATTGGCTACTCAATTACCTTCAATACCTCAGTTGCACTCCAATCACCACCCTATGAGCGACCTCTCAAAGGCAACAAGGAATGGAGTCAAAGTGCGAATCAAGACTCAAGATATCCTCGAGTACCTCAAGTCTAAGGATACTTGCACCATTGCTATGATGAGATTATCACTGACATTTGTATAGGACATCCATGTGATGATCTCATAGCAGGTCATCCAATGTACTTACTACCACTAGTAAGCATCCACATGTCAAATCTAAATATCTCAATATTTACAGTTTTACGAGATCCACCGCTGATCCAATCAAGGAGTTTGACATGTCTAGTCTATCCGGATTAACGATGTCCAGCCTCGTTAATCCTATAACTAGGATAATTTAGATACTGACATAATTGCACATGATAGGAATCTCAATAGTATGATCGCATCATAATTTCCTTCATGCTATGTCATGTATCAGGGACTTCATTAATTTGATTAAAGATCACTATCAATTCATAATAAAATGAACATCAAATAAATGAAATATGCCTTGCTTTATTTATTCATAAAGTCTGTACATGACTATGAACAAAATGCGCTAAAGGGGATTGCCTTTAGGGCACTACTCTAACAATCTCCCACTTGACCTAAAGCCAATCGCCTTGGTATCTAATACCATAAGCGAGTACATGAGAATCAAAATTCTTCTGTGGCAACGGCTTAGTCAACGGATCAACAATGTTCTGCTCTGTGAGAATTCTCTCTATCAGAACATCACCTCGAGCAATGATCTCCCGAATCAAATGGTATCGGCGGAGTACGTGTTTGGATCGCTGATGAGACCTTGGTTCTTTCGCCTGCGCAATAGCTCCATTGTTGTCACAATACAACTGTATGGGTCCATCACAGCTAGGAACCACACCAAGTTCAGTAATGAACTTCGATCCAAATCGCTTCCTTTCTTTGCATCCGATCTTTTGCAATGTACTCTTTCGATCGTTGAATCGCCATCGTCTCTGTTTGGAACTCTTCCAACCGATCGCTCCGCCATTAAGTGTGAAAACATAACCTGATTGGGACTGGAGTCGTCCTTATCGATTGAAAATCGCATCTGATGCCGCCACTGGAGATTTCCATCTCCATATATCAAGAAACATCCTTAGTTCTTCGCAAGTACTTTAGGATATTCTTGACACCACCCAAAGACCCTCACCAGATCCGATTGGTATCTGCTCGTAACACTTAGAGCATATGATACATCGGGTCTCGTACATAGCATTGCGTACATAATAGATCCTACTGCAGACACATACGGGATCATATTCATACGCATCCTCTCATCCCGTGTCTTAGGACACATGGACTTCGAGAGTTATCCATGAACAATGGGAAGAAACCCTCTCTTGGATTGCTCCATGCTAAACCTCTTTAGCACCTTGTCTATGTATCGCTGATCGTGAAAGACCAAGCAACCTCTTCGATCTATCTCTATAGATCTTTATCCCAAGGATATAAGTTGCTTCTCCAAGGTCTTTCATGGCAAATTGTTTGGACAACCAAATTTTTACAGATTGTAGCATTGAGACATCGTTTCCTAGCAACAATATGTCATCTACATATAACACAAGGAAAACGATTGCAGTTCCATTAACCTTCTTGTACACACAGTGTTCATCCGGATTTTGTGAGAAACCAAACTCTTTGATTGTCTCATCAAACGGATATTCCAACTCTGGATGCTTGCTTCAATCCATAAATGGATTTACGAAGCTTGCATACCTTTTCGCCATCGCGAAATGAAGCCCTCGAGTTGTGTCATGTACATCCTCACCAGATTTCCATTCGGAAAGTCGTCTTCACATCCATTTGCCATATCTCATAAACATAATGAGCGGCAATGGCTAGGAGTATCCTAATGGATTTAAGCATTGCTCTCGATCAAGGTCTCGTCATAGTCAACTCCTTGTCTTTGGACGAAAGCCTTTAGCCACAAGCCTTGCTTTATAGGTAATCACATTACCATCCATGTCGCTTTCTTCTTGAAAACCCATTTGCACCCTATAGGTTTTATCCCTTCAGTGCAACAACCAAAGTCCATACTTGGTTTTCATACATGGAATCCATTTGATTTCATGGCACGAAGCCATTTTTCGACTCGAACTCTTCGTAACCTCTTCATAGTGGTAGGCTCATCATCCTCTATGAGCAATACGTCATTCTGTTCACTTACGAAATCCATATCTCTCGGGAGCAGGCGTATCCTACTTGACTTACAAATTTCGTGTGTAGTAGAAGGTTGAATCTGCTACCTCATCTGTATGAGTTACGCTTTGAGTTGACGATTGATCCGCGTCGTCCGAAAGCATCTTGAACTTCTTCAAGTTCAACTTTGCTCCCACCGTCCTCTTTTAAAAGAAACTCTTTCTCTAAAGACAGCATGCATCAAACAAACACCTTTTGTTCCTCAAAGAAAGTAGAATTGATATCCTCTTGTTTCTTTAGGATATCCTACGAACAAACATTTGTCGATTTTGCTCCAAGCTTATCTCGACCGTGTCCGCTTCACATAAGCGTGACAACCCCATACTTTCAAATAAGAAAGATAAGGTTTCTTGTTAGTCCACATCTCATATGGAGTAACATCAACTGTCTTTGATGGAACTCGCTTAACAAGTAAACAATTGTCTCAAGTGCATATCCCCAAAAGGATTTTGGTAATCGTGCAAAGCCCATCATAGATCGTACCATGTCCAACAAGGTTCGATTTCTCCTTCGCCACACCATTATGTTTGTGGTGTAAGGAGGAGTCCACCGAGATAAAATCACAAGATCTACGAGATAATCCAAAACTCTTGGTCTAAGTATTCACCACCACGATCGGATCGTAATGTTTTGATACTTTTACCAAGTTGTTTTTCATTCATTTCTGAATTGTTTGAACTTTTCAAACACTTGATTTGTATCTCATCGATATCTGTACCCATATCGAGAATAATCATCGATAAAGGTAATGAAATAACGCAACCACTTCGGCATGGATGGACATCGGACCACATACATCCGAATGTATTAGGTCTAATAATCCAATCGCTCGCTCACCCTTTCCTTAAAGGTAACTTAGTCATCTTGCCTAATAAACAAGATTCACATGTGTCATAAGATTCATAATCGAATGACCCTAAACTTCCACTCTTGTGGAGCTTAGCGATGCGTCTCTCATTTATATGGCCAAGGCGACAATGCCATAAGTAAGTTAGTTTTAAATTATCTCTTTTATGTCTTTTAGCGTCATTGACATTCATAACCGGATGTGACATATCTAATATGTAAATTCCATTGCATAATGTACCAGATACCATAAAGCATTCCATTTGAGCTAATAGAACAACCATTGTTACCAAAAGACAAATGGAAACCAACTCTATTTAAACAAGAAATGACGGTATGTTCTTTGTTAACACGGTACAAAATAACAATCATCCAAGTTAAGTACAAGCCCACCGGGAGTGTCAAAACATAAGTCCCTACGGCTAATGCAGCAACTCTTGCTCCATTGCCAACACGCAGTCCATATCTCCCTTTATGAGTCGCCATCGTCCCCGAGGCCCGTGATATCATTGCATATGTGAGCCACAACCGTATCTAATACCCATATGTTATGATCGAAACAGATAAACCTCAATGACAAACATACTTGAAGAAGTCGAGGCATCGATGCCTTCTTCGCTTCATTCTTCCAGATAGACTTTGCGCTTCGCCTCCGATGACCAGTCTTACCGCATGGAAGCGGTACCTTTTGGTGCGTCTCTTTGGTCTTCTTCTTGCCTTTCGCTGCACTTCCTTTCGCTTCGAGCCTTTTTCTTCTTCTGCTTCCTTTTCTTGGAACCGAGGAAGAAGAATCCACCAATAAGAACGCCTTGCTATCTTGCTCGACGACTTGTTCTGCATTGCCTTGAGGAGATTGATCACCGGAATTGTGGTGGATATTTGGTTCATTCGATAGTTTAACACAAACCGTGAATAACTATCGACAAACCAACAAGAATTAAGTCTATACTTAACTCGTAATCCATCACAAAACCTAAGACGGCCAACCTCTCAATATAGCCATTCATCTTCAATGCATATTGCACCGCAGATGAACCAGAGTCATCTTCGTTGTAAAGAGCAACCTTGAGGTCTCGAACCGTTCGGACCGTGCTTGCTCATCAAACAACTCTCTAAGATGAAACACTATCGTGTGAGCATCCATGGACTCATCCGCTTCGCACTCGGTGACATCGATGCAAGCATAATGCAGTGGCTATGTCACTGTCTTTTAGATGCTTACGATATGCCTTCTGATCATCATCAGAAGCTCCTTCAGGAAGTGGATCCGGAAGCGGAAAATCAAGGATGTATCCTAGATCCTCAGATCTGAGAACAATTCTCAGATTCCGCAGCCAATCAAGAAAATTC
Organism: Erythroxylum novogranatense; assembly: GCA_029891385.1. Lineage (NCBI taxonomy): Eukaryota > Viridiplantae > Streptophyta > Magnoliopsida > Malpighiales > Erythroxylaceae > Erythroxylum > Erythroxylum novogranatense. The sequence continues at coordinate 31,777,104 of CM057233.1, read as the reverse complement.
GGTCCGGTTAATTTGTTTGCATCCATTAGTGAGCGAAGATTCACACTAGTCGACATCTTCAATCAACCTAAACATAGAGAGAGAAAGAAAGTTAGAATAGGATTAAATGTATGCTCATAAGGACTTAAATGACATACATATGGCTCCCACTAGTTTCAACAGAATCCATAACCCTCATCATGAATCCATGAAACAAAATGGCACATTGACCTAGTGGGTCGATATCCGACATTACTAAGAATGACCTTGAGGTTAGCTCAACAAGTCACCTTAGGTCAATCGGTAGGTATCGGTCATACCAATTGCATCATCGATGACCGACATTAAGAATGACCTTGAGGTTAGCTCAACAAGCCATCTTATGTCTCGGGAGGTATCAAACATACCAATTACATCTTAGACACAACTATCGCAAGAAGGTTATCAACAGTTGATGTATGCACATACATCGGGTTATCAACACTTGATGCGCGTACATCCGATGTACACTACCCAACTTCGCCTCTGTCCACGCCGACCTCGAGGTTAGCTCAACAAATCAACGCTTCTAGGAAAACCGACCCATTAATCCAAAATCATATTTTCATGGTTTGAACATATTCAGATAGAGTGAGCTTGAGGTTAGCTCAACAACCCAACCCTATAAGAACTCGGTTCTTACCATATTAATGGAAGGCGTTAGTTTTCATATTTTAAATGAGGGATTTTAGGTCTCATCTTTCTAATCTCATCCAAGGATCATAGTCACCATGACTATATGGTCTGATTTAAGGCATTGCATCAATCACATTGAATTTATATCGAAAATCACCCATCATCCCACCAAGACATGATATAAGTCGACTTGTATATGTATAAGTCGACTTATGTCTCTGTATAAGTCGACTTATGCATGTATAAGTCGACTTGTACAATCAGTACCTAACAAGTCGACTTGTACCATTGTGCAAGTCGACTTATTAGTCTACAGTGCACCAAACAAGTCGACTTATGAACATATAAGTCGACTTGTTCATTTGTGCATTTGGAATTGCTATCTAATCGGCTAATTTTCTCAATCTAGTCATTTCCAATTTACAACACCAATATAACAAGTATATAAACCTTCATATTAATGTGCTAATGAAACATTTTCATCAACTCATGCATGCCATATAGTCTAACTATATATGAAAACCTTGAAACCGATTAATCCACCATTAATCACTAGATTTCCACATAATTCAAGGACACCAAATAATCATGCTAAGTATCTCTAGGTAGGCTACACGTTATTAAGATTACTCCGGCACATGTCACAAAAATTGCGACGGCCAAAATAACCAAGATAACGGAATAAGCTAACGAGACGCTAAAGTGACCTATTCGATATCCAAAAATTATTGGAAACCTAAATTCAAGAATCTCAACTTGGAATGCATACCACATCAATATAACACAATTTTAATCACTATAAAAATGATTCATGGCCTTGGAACAGAAAATAACACAATCAATCATTCCAAACAAAACAGCCCCAGCAAGTTTCTCAAAACTGCTAAGCTCAACATTTTGCTCAAAATGACCATTGAAACACTTTCAATAAATACTGAGAAAATTACAGAGGTTAAAAACTGTTCCCAACATGCTCCATGAATTTTTCCAGGATTTATTTCCCACAAAAACTCATTGAACCTCAGCAATCTAGCCGAACCAGAATCTGTGTTCTCCAACACAGACATTCCCATCAGCACACAAGTAATTCGGAAATAAATGGTAAATCACCTTGAAAACATTTTTCCATCCACAGAGACATTCACAAACATCTTAGGGACATGTCGGTGAAAACCAATCCGAAAAAACATTTTTCTAGAATTTATTCTCGAATTTACAAGCATACCTGTTTCAGAAACTATCAACAAGACAGCATCCGAAACTTGAGGGAATTAAATAGCAAAACCATATCAAATCAAATTGATAAATTCTCATCTTTCACAAACATATTCTATAACATGTTATGAACAATTATGAGCAAGAAATTTCGAAAACATGCATCTCTATACTGATTCGAAATTCACACAAATAACATGCATCAGCAGCTCAATTCACTAAGGAACTCCGACCTAGTTATCATTTCGACTGTTTATACAACACAAGTGGCTCTGATACCACTGTAGGAAAATCCCAGGGGTGGACATCACATGCCCACGGTGTGGAATTTAATATTTTGAGTCCCGGGACATTCCCGAAAGCCAGGATCCATATGTAAGTACAAACAATCAAACTATAACGACCAAAGGAGACTGTCTCTAACGGTATCCACGCAGAGGTCGGAAAACCTAACCGGGACAAACTCTTTTGACCCGGGAATAGCTAGACTAAGGAAAAGACTGCTAGATCTTACCTTAGCCTTAGAGAGCTTGAAGACTTGATGAAGGAGATGACAAAACTCTTGGATGAGAGGATGAATAATCGATGGAGAAGATGAAGATCTTTGGTTTTTCATAAAAACCTTGCTTCTTCTCTTGCAATCCACGAAGATCATGTTCTAAGAAGAAGAAAACTCATTTTTCTCTTCTTATTCCATGTCATACGACCATCTCCCATCATCTTTCATCCTAACTTTTTGCCATTTTGTCATTTAGTCATTAAATGACCAATGACTAAGCACTTTGAAAGAAGCTTCCATGCTTCTCCCTCCATCTCCCACGTATACAAGCATATAAATATATATAAATTAATTATTTAATCAATTAATTAATATATATAATTGTTAAAGTGGTCCAGTCAAACTGGGGTCGGTCCTACCGGCCTACCGGGCCCCGCCGGCGAAAAATCACCGGAAACGGTTTTCAGCAATGTCGATGTCGCGATCTCATCGGGACATATCCCAATCTCATCGGGATCCATTTAATCCTATTGCTCTCCGGATATCGGATCTCCGTCCAAACTATTTTACTGATTCTCCGAGTCACTCTTATCGTGTGACCCATTAGGTTCCGGCTTATGTTGGCCACTTAGATTAACACTTAATCTGAGCAAGTCATGAGCGGTATCTAGCAACACATCACGACCCTAATTGACCGGAAAGTAATTGGTTTGACTAATGAAACCATATCACGAACCCTTCCATAGACAATTCTCGCAATTCGTCCTTTCACCATGCTATACCCCACTTGGTTTGAATATGGGCAATGTGTCAACTCTTACTAGACCGATCGGATCAAATCTAGTCCAATCAGAATCGCTTCTTGTCTAGACTCATTACTTTATATGTCCATGAAGACCCTCTTCATGACATATGTATGTCCGGCGCCAGAGACTTCAAAGTAATGATCCCGATAAGAGGCCATGGGTATCTCTTCCGCTATAATGTAGTGGTGAATCCTCTATTGGCTACTCAATTACCTTCAATACCTCAAGTCGCACTCCAATCACCACCCTATGAGCGACCTCGAAAGGCAACAAGGAATGGAGTCAAAGTACGTAATCAAGACTCAAGATATCCTCGAGTACCTCAAGTCTAAGGATACTTGCACCATTGCTATGATGAGATTATCAACGACATTTGTATAGACATCCATGTGATGATCTCATAGCAGTCATCCAATGTACTTACTACCACTAGTAAGCATCCACATGTCAAATCTAAATATCTCAATATTTACAGCTTTACGAGATCCACCGCTTGATCCAATCAAGGAGTTTGACATGTGCTAGTCTATCCGGATTAACGATGTCCATCTCGTTAATCCTATAACTAGGATAATTTAGATATCGACATAATTGCACATGATAGGAATCTCGTAGTATGATCGCATCATAATTTCCTTCATGCTATGTCATGTATCGTGGACTTCATTAATTTGATTAAAGATCACTATCAATTCATAATAAAATGAACATCAAATAAATGAAATATGCCTTGCTTTATTTATTCATAAAGTCTGTACATGACTGTGAACAAAATGCGCTAAAGGGGATTGCCTTTAGGGCACTACTCTAACATAAGATTTTTTAACTTTGAACTTACGATGTGAACTATATATTTTCCAAGTTCAATTTATGTTTTATCCATTCTATCGCTAACTTTTCCTTTCAGGTGTGATAACTACTTTATCTAGTCCTTATATAGATGCCAATTCAGATGACTAAGATCTTCAATGTTGGGCCCCGATTTGCTTTAAGCAGGTTTTCTTTATTTTGAGGTTTAGATTGATTAATTCTTTTTAGTTAGAATTATTTGAGATTTTAGTGTTTAGTTAATAAAAATAAATTGAAAGGATTTAGTTAAAATTAGAATTTTAAGAAATTCTTAGAAATTAAAAATGTAGGGAATTTGCATATGTTTAAGGCTTAAGGCTTAGGAGATGGGCTTTTAGCCCATTTTACATGACATTAAATGAAGAAGGAAATAATTAAAAGGAGAGAAAAAGGGAAGGAAATAATTACATGACATCTTAGATGTGCCCACGCCTAATCTCTGAATGTCCTCTCACTCTTTTGCTTGTAACTTTTTTGTTTGGCCTAGGATTCACTCAGTTTTCGAAGCGTTGGTTTTCTAAAGAAAAATTTATACCCCTTTTTAGTAAAATGAGAGTTTCGGGTTTGGGTCAGAATTCACGGATAATATTGAAGAGAGTCAATTACGTGACGGTTTCGAATGTATTTATATTTTTTAGCGATTTTGTGAGCTATAGAGATCCGATTGAAGTGATTTCTGATTCTAATTAACCTAGAGATATGGTTTTTCATTTTAGCTTAAGAATCGGATTTTGTTAAGGGCCCTATGCAAATCAATTTTATTGGAGGATAATTAGGGTGAATTTATCAAGTTTTGTTCGGATGACGTTAAATTAAGTTCGATTTGAGGTTTCTTTCATGATGAGGAATTCCTCCCTCGTGAGATGCGCATCCAGATGTCACGTAGGACGTCGGGCACACGACTCACCAGGGAGGGGTTCCAACACTTATGGTATCAGAGCTTTCGGTTTAGGTTCGAGTAGAAAGAGAAATTTAGGGTTTTTGTGGATTTTTTTGAAAGTGACTTATGTGCATTGTGTGCATGAATTGTATTATTTTGAATTGTTTTAAATGATTTTAAATGTTGATTTTGCATGATTTTGCATGAAATAAAGCGTTCGAGATACTTTGAAAATTGTTTTTGCATGAACTAAAGTTTTTCACTGGTTTTCTTTTGAAGAAGTGACTATGCCACGTCGGGGTAGAACCCGAGGGACTCGATCTCACTCAAGCTCTAGCCAGGAGAGCACAGATGGGTCTCACATCCCACAAGCTGCATGGACACATCCTGCTCCTTGCCCTGAGACACCTAGTGTGCAACCTGAGGAGCCTCCACCTCCTCCTCCTCCTCCTCCTACTGTGCCGGTTATGGATCCCCAGTTTTTCCAGGCTCTGGCCTAAGGTGAAACCCATGCCTTAGGTCAGGGATCTCGGGCTCTTGTGCCAGTTTCTGATGTTAGGAGTGGACAGTTTGATAAACTGCAGAAGTTTGGAGCGGTGGACTTTCACGGTACCACCAATCCGGAGGAAGCTAAATCTTGGCTGAAGAGGACAGAGAGGGTGCTTCTTTAGATGAAATGTTCTGATGAGGAGAAGTTGGAGTATGCTGTCAGTTTATTGCAGAGTGATGCTCTCCACTGGTGGGAGTCAGTCCCACAGAGTCAGGCTGTACCACCAGTGCTTTCATGGAGAGATTTTGGAGAATTATTCAGAAAGAAGTATATTTCCCGGGTCTACATGCAGGACAAGGCCAGGGAGTTTCTCAATTTAACTCAGAGGGAGATGATTGTTAGCGAGTATGAGCTGAGATTCGCCCAGTTGTCCAGATATGCAGCTCATATTGTGGCCAGTGAGGAAGACAAGTGTAGAAAGTTTGAGGGAGGCCTCCACCTGGGCATCAAAGAGAAGGTAATACTTCATAATTTCTGTGATTATCAGCAGCTGGTGGATGCTGCACTCCAGGCTGAGAAGCTAGAGAACATCAGGCAGGAGGTGAGTAGGAAGAGAAAGAGCGAGAGCGCCATTCAGAAGAGGCGGTGTATAGTTAGGCACAGGGTGGAAAGAGTGCCCGAATTCAGAGTCAGGGTGCCAGTAGTGCCCCTCAGCAGAGCAAGCAGATCAGGACAGGGTCTGTACAGGCTTCCTCAGTGGGAGGAAACAGCAGAACTGAGAGAAGCAGGATCCAGACTCCTCCATGTGAGCACTGTGGACACCCGCATCGAGGAGAGTGTCATAGGTTGTCGGGTCCCTGCTTCAAGTGTGGGGAGAAGGGTCACAGAATTAGAGAATGTCCTCAGATGCTCATAGGAAAGAGATGGAGTATGAGGTCGGCGAGAAGGTGTTTCTTAAGACTTCCCCTTGGAAAGGGATTCTGAGATTTGGTAAGAAGGGTAAGTTGAGTCTGAGGTATGTGGGGCCTTATGAGATTCTGGAGAGGATTGGTCCGTTGGCTTACAGGTTAGCATTGCCTCCTGAATTATCCCAGATTCATGATGTTTTCATGTCTCTATGCTGAGAAGATATCGATCAGATCCCTCCCATGTCATTCAAGCTTATGAAATTCAGTTGAGTGATGATTTGAGTTATGAAGAGCTTCCAGTGCAGATCTTGGATACTAAAAAAAAGGTTCTCAGGAACAAGACTGTGCAGTTGGTAAAAGTCTTATGGAGGAACCACTCGGTAGAAGAGGCCACGTGGGAGCCATTGGAAGCTATGAAGGAGAAGTATCCCCATCTCTTCAATATGTCAGGTACGAATTTCGAGGACGAAATTTTTTTTTAGGGGGGGAGAAATGTTGGGCCCCGATTCGCTTTAAGCAGGTTTTCTTTATTTTGAGGTTTAGATTGATTAATTCTTTTCAGTTAGAATTATTTGGGATTTTAGTGTTTAGTTAATAAAAATAAATTGAAAGGATTTAGTTAAAATTAGAATTTTAAGAAATTCTTAGAAATTAAAAAGAATAAGAGGATGTAGGGAATTTGCATATGTTTAAGGCTTAAGGCTTAAGGCTTAGGAGATGGGCTTTTAGCCCATTTTACATGACATTAAATGAAGAAGGAAATAATTAAAAGGAGAGAAAAAGGGAAGCAAGTGAAGATGTCGTATGGTGAGGAGAAGAAATGAAAATTTCATGGATAAGGAAGACTTAAGTGAAACTACAACGCTTTTGGAGGCTAGGTTAGAAGTTAGAAATAAATTCCTAAGTCTTTTACAAGGAAGCTTACTTAAATTCACTAAAGAAAAGAGAGGAGAGAGTGACCTACGGTGAAGAAGAAGAAGAAGAAGAAGAAGAAGAAGAGAGGAGCTTAGGTTTTTAGACTTTAGAAAGGAGAGTTTAAGAGAAGAAAGTGGAAGGGAAGAGTTTAAGCTTTCCTTGGAAGCAAAAAGAGAATTTCGTGGGTCATCTTCTAAGGTAAGAGAATTTCAAAATTCTTGGGTTTTTTAGGTAGGTTTTGGTTTAAATAGCTTAGTTTAGGTATGGGTTAAGTTAGGTAGGTGTTAATTCATGTTTTCCATTCCTTAGAAATTCCAATTTTGCTATCTTTTATGCTTATGGGATAATCATGTTTAATGAAGGTGAAGTGAGGCTAGTGGAGGAAGAAGCAAGGCCATTTGATCAATTCTAAAGCTAAAGGAATTAAGGTGGGTGATTGCTTAATAATTGAGTTGTAGGCTAAATAAAAGTTTTATAATAAAAGTTAATTATGCTTTCCAATGATTTAAGAATTTTAAATGAATTACCCTTTGTCTTGATTATAATTTGTATAAAGTATCTTTTATATGTAAGTTTATGTTGAAAGTGTTTGTTAAATGATTTGTTAAGTGAATAGGTTCGGATATGTGATTTTTGGCAAATTGTGAAAATCAAGTGAAAGTGAATTTAGTAAAAGCTATTTGTGGTTAATGTATGTAAATTGTGTGAATTAGGTGATATGCATGTTTTCTTTGGGTTTGTGGTGGTCCAGTCTGAGTCAGGTGAACCTGTCTACCCATAGGCTTCTCCCGCCTACCCGCTAGTGGTCGTGGAGTTCCTCTCAAGGACTCCTATCCGTCACGACTACACATAACCGCTTCGCGGAAATGTGTAGTACGTTCTGTTTCGGATCCACCCGAACCATCTTGTTTGTGATTTTGTGAAAAGTTAGATTGTTTTGTGATATGTTATATTTGTAAATTGCTTGATGTGATAAATTCTACAAAAAGATTTGAAAATTGTCAATGTTTTTCTTAATGTGATGTTGTTTTGGAAATGAAAGAATGAATAATGATTTTTGCTTATATTCTCGTTTATTAAGTTATTACCCACTGAGTCGTCGAGCTCACCCCCCATTTCCCCTCCACAGGTGTCGAGCGAGAAACCGAGTCACCGCATCGGGATTGAGGCAACTCCGATGCATTTTACTTTTAAAGTTGTGTTTTGAGAAATCAAAGCAATAACATTGTTCTTTGTACTTTCACTTTGCTATTTTGGACGTAATCGGGCTAAACGCCCTCTGAAACTTTGTATCAACTTGTTTTCATGTAAATATAAGGGTTTTGAAGTTGAAATGTATTTTGTATTTACTTGCTAAGAATGTATAGATGTAAGATTGAAATTGATAAAAGCAAGGATGATATTGTATTTCTTTAGATTTGAAATGGATAGATGCCAAAGAGTGTGTTACTGCCATTGGAATTTGGGATCCTTGGTTGAGTTGTGTTGTGGAAGTTTGGATGTTGAGTTTGCCTTATGCAGTTAATGGAGTTTAGAAGAACAACTTGAAGTTTTGGCTAGGGCATTTTTAGGGGAAGTGCTGTCCAATTTTTCCTAAATTGGACAGCAACTTGTTTTGGGTTTTAGAGTATTTTAGAGTCATATTTTCAGTAAGATTCCTTCTTGATTATTGTAGTGCATGATTATAGCTTTACAATGACATAAAGTTTGTCACATTCGGACTTAAAATGAAAAAGTTATGAGAGCTGAAAGGTTTCAGCTACTATTGTTAGTCATAAAATTTTGCAGAACCTTTGGAGGGCTTTTTCACCCTCTTAGAGACAGATTTGATTTTTTCTTTCTTTATAGAAAATGTAGATTGTCTTCTTCTATTTCCAATGAGGTATAATTGGTCAAATTTAGACTAAGGATGAAGAAGTTATGAGGTTGAGAAGATGACAGTTACTATTCATTTGAATTGAGTTACTGTTTTATTCAATTTTTGCAGGCAGTAACTTTGAGAGTGTTTTTACCTCTCTAAATGATTGAATTAACTTTTTCTCCCTTCATGAAACTTGTATAAAATCCTTTCTTCTTTCTATGGAGCTATTCCATGCCTTATTTCGAGTTAGGAGTAAAAAGTTATGGGGATTAGACCTAGTTCAGTTACTGTTCATTTGGCAATTTTGGACAGAACTTTTGGGAGGGTTTTTCACTCTTTTAGAGCTTGTTTTGGTTTTTCCATCCTTCATAGAACATGTAGATTATCTTTTCCCCTTTCCAATGAGGTATCATTTTCAATTATTGGAGTTAAGAATAAAAAGTTATAAGGTTAGAAAGATTACAGGTATTGTTCATTTGGTCAATTTACTGTTCCGTTGGTCTTTTTATAGGCAGAAACTTTGAGGGTATTTTTACCTCTTTAAATGACTAAATAACTTTTTCACTCTTCATGAAAGTTGTAAATTATCTCTTTATCTTTCCAACGAGGTAAAATGTGTCATTTTTCGACCTGTGTGCTAAAAGATATGAATGTTTAAATTCTTGGCATTGTGTAGGGAAATTAATTTTAGTGGCAGCAACTTTAAAGCAAATTTTGACCCTCTTAATGGCTAAATTAGTGTTTAAATCCTTCTAGGAAGCTGTAGAGCTTCCTTTTATCTTTTTATTGATACCAAATTTATGAGTTTTGGACTTCGGGAGCAAAAGTTATGATGTTTGTAAATTCTGAAATTTTCCTACAAATCCAGACTTCATCCTTAGACGTGGTCACGTCTTGTCTCTAGATCTTTTAGACGTGCCCACACCTAATCTCTGAATGTCCTCTCACTCTTTTGCTTGTAAATTTTTCGTTTGGCCTCGGATTCACTCGGTTTTCGAAGCGTTGGTTTTCTAAAAAAATTTTATACCCTTTTTTAGTAAAATGAGAGTGTCGGGTTTGGGTTGGAATTCACGGATGATATTGAAGAGAGTCAATTACGTGATGGTTTCGAATGTATTTCTATTTTTGAGCGATTTTGTGAGCTATAGAGATCCGATTGAAGTAATTTCTGATTCTAATTAACCTAGAGATATGGTTTTTCATTTTAGCTTAGGAATCGGATTTTGTTAAGGGCCCTATGCAAATCAATTTTATTGGAGGATAATTAGGGCGAATTTATCAAGTTTTGTTCGGATGACATTAAATTAAGTTCGATTTGAGGTTTCTTTTGTGGTGAGGAATTCCTCCCTCGTGAGATGTGCGTCCAGATGTCACGTAGGACGTCGGGCACGCGACTCACCAGGGAGGGGTTCCAACATTCATTATAGGTTAGTGAGATGGTGGTTTCCTTTAGTAGCATAAGCTACTTTCTTTTTCTCTTAATATGAATATTAGGATATAAGGAAGTGCCAAATACATAAGGAAACAATAACAAATATGATATGGAATTATATATATGGTACGACATGCATGTTATCTATTTAGATGCTTGACTCTCAAGGTTGACAACTATTTTTAACTCTACTTAAAGACTTCGTACTTATCTTCTAAACTCTCTACGCTTGCACTTTGAGCTTACCATTTTTGGGTTTTTTCTTTCTTTTTTGTTCTTGGCTAGTTTTGTTCTTTTATGCATACTAGAATTTATAACAACAATATACATATATAACAGAGAAAAACAAGCAAAAAATAGAATAGAAATTTCAAAACTCAATGGGAGAAGAGAAGTCAATATTGAGGAGGGACAAAAACTAAGCTGGTTTGACGTTTAAAGCTTAACATTAGGACTTAGGCCATTGCCACCAAAACTTCACCATCTTTTTCACAGACAACGTAAACACTAATCATAATTCAAGTATCATATTTCCTATTTCACTTGCCATATGAGGCAAAAATTTATAGAACAATTTAATTTTGATGGATGTTCTTGATTAAAAGATAATTTATATTCTCTTCTAAATTTTTTATCTTCTTATATTCTCTTCTAAATTTTTATTCTTCCAATACTATTTACTAACAAATGCTAATTTTTATATTCTTTTGGGTTTTAAGCTCTCTTAAGCATTATATGAGCAACAAAACTTCACTTGAAGGCTTTATTATAAAGGCCTATGTATCGAATGAATTCTTGACATTTTGTTTTATATACGTGACATTGACACACGGTTTAATAGAGAAAAACATAAATTTATTTTGATCAAGATGGTAGCTTGTCAATTTTATCCCAAAAAGTTAGGCTACTTCGAATAGGAAGACAAACTTAAAATTAGCTATGATACAATTTGAACAATTGTGAGGAAGGGAATTTATATATGGAGTATTTATATTAATCTTATACAATATTTCATATTAAAATTTAGCATTCAACCTTTATCTTCTTGCATCAATTTACGTTTTAAATTGAGAGCCCAAGGTGAGATTAAAAGTAGAGATTAGCTTAATGTTGAAGAAAGGCATAAGATGAACTTCCTATTATGGTTTAAGGCACGAGTAAGTTACCATGTAATAGTATGAAAAATGAATATTGTAAGTGAGATTACAACATTAACTTTTAGTAAATTTTTTTCTACAGATGATGATATGATTACATAAATTTCTAGAAGTGATGATAGCATTATATGCTTTGGCATGTGGGCCTCATATGTATAGGAAAAATATACATATTGCATTGTTAATGGAGTTAGATTTCATATAAAAAAGTGCGACAGTCGCCTTAGAAGCCAAAATTGTGGGTTTGTTATTGAGGGATCATATCAGGATGATTTTATCGACTTCTATAATGTTATCTCTTATATTGACTCCTATGGCATTATATCTTCAATAATTGAGTTACATTACATCAAGGATAAAAAGATTGTTCTATTTAAGTGAAAATGGTTTGATCTTCGTCACAAAGGGATTAACATAAAAGTGAATGAAAATATTACTAGCATCAATGTTAGTAACACATGCTATGAAAAGATAATATTGCTAGACCTTTAGTTTAGTTTAAGTTGCGATAGCGATAGCAAGAATAGACTCAAACCTATGGAGAATAATTCTATTTTTATTTGAATGTATCTTGAAAAAGTGACGCATGGTAATCAGATTTGTTTATAGCATTATGCTTATGTTTTAGATATCTTTAGAGGATTTAATAATACAAATGAGTTATATTATATGCTAGGTTTTGTTTCTACATCTTCAAGGAAAAGGAGCAAATATGGAGAATAAATGAGTCCATCTACTATAACTTTATAAGTAGTGAATGAAGATTAATGAATATGGTAGGAACATGATACTGTGTTATTGGTTATGTTCTTCAATGCCCCATTCTATTTCTACTAAAAATCTACAATCTAAGGAATATGGCACCTACATACATCTATATTTAGGTTATATTCACATTATGTAATTATAGCACCAAACATGTTTGCACATATTTGCATAACAAGTATCACAATCTGCTACTAATCAAATTTGTACTATAAAATAATCTTCAGTAAGAATGAGAATCGTGAAATGTATTAGTTTAAATTACATTTGTATCTTATGTAAGGCTTGCATATATTCTTCATCCATATTTCTTCTTACACACTATATTAACTTTTTGCCTTTCATTCTTTATACAAACATAATCAAATCCCATCTTAACAATCATGTTCTTCAAAGCCTTTCTAAATGTACAAACATAATCAAATATCATTCCTTGCTTCAAAATAAGTCTCACATCATCTAAACTAGATGAGAAAAGTACATATATTTAGGCTTCTTATTCCTCTTCTCATACCAAGATCATCATTAACAATATTAATATCATCATCACCTAAGTCAATATTCTCAACATCAGTACACCACAATCTCCTAACAACATATCTGTTGATTGGCTTTTACGATATAATATGTCGTCTAAATCATTTTATGCTTCATGTCTATGTTTTAGAAGTTGCTAACATGGGTGGATTTGAGGAAACATTTTCAAGTGCTGGTAAACCTTCCTCCTCCTCATCATCCCTAATTACCTCAATTGGAATATTAACCTCAGGTTCAATAAGTTTACTTAACTTAGGGTACTTCTCTTCATCCATAATCACCTACACTGTCTTTATTTTTCTCACCTCAATTGCACATATCAAAATCCTCACATCATTGTCATTCTATAGTTGCCTCAAACCATCTTCAACTACATCATTGTCTAATTAAATATGGAAAGTAGACTAATAATGAGGCGGTACATCTCAAATCTGTGCAAGAAAACTACTGAATAATTATATCACATTAAGAAAACTACTGAACTTTCGTTGAAAACTTCAAACGCATAATGTTGAATGACTTACCTCCACCATGCAAATACAAATTAACTACTATAACACAATGCAAATCCAAATGTACCACATCACAAACTAAGTACACAAAACCAATCTTGAAGTTGAAGGTATGTTGAAAGGGATGTGCAGTATGTTAATCATAAGTTTCATTTACCCTCCCAATTTGTTCTACTTATGAAAGCAGAAAAATGTTGATTTGCCATTCCCTATTGGACTCTTTAGGTCACTTACTCTCCAATTTTCTATATTCTTTAGCTTCGATTGATTATTGTAATCTTCCATGGGACAACTATTGCATAGTTGATGATGATTGCCATATAAAACATATAATTTTAAACATAACAGTACAAATACCAAGTGCTCTTACCCTATGATTCTCCTCTGTCAATCTTCAATGCTCAATGTTCAATGTTCAACCAATTCAAGCCTGCACATGACATTATTGAAATTTGGTTTAATCAATGAAATAAGACAAGATTTATGCGACCGGAAAGGTTATACTTTTCTGCGACGTTTTTCACTCAAACATCCTACTACTCTTTCATTAGTGTCCATAATTGAAATCTCTATAACCAGTCTAACATTGGATTAATATTTTTACTGTATATTTGAATTATCAATATATATTGTGATTATGTCTCTAAAGCTAGATCTTAATATTAGCTTAATTTGGTAGCAAAGCAAGCACACATCATCATGTTTTCTAACACACAATTAAGCTACATAAATTAATTAGATAAAAGATTACATTGCTTCCGATGAAGTGATAAATTAAGAAGGGATATGGATGACAGAAAAGGAGACATTGAATGTTGGAGATGGTACAATACCAGAAACCCAATACTAAGAATTGATAATATTGTTTGAACCTAGCAAAAACCCACTGAAAAGCCACTTCAAACAACACCGGACAGCAAATCGTTTAAATTTTAACAAAATCAAGAACACACACAGAGAGAGAGAGAGACAGAGAAATGAGATTCGTGGGTATTTTAAACATGCGGTATATATACTTACAACGTTATACCCAACACCCACCACAACCACCACCCACCATACCAAGTTTGAGCTTTAGCAAATAAAAAACGAAGATAAAAAAGCAGTGGGCATTGGAATGTACCTTAGGAATCAACGCGTGTGGAGGAGCAACGGCGGCAACGTTGAGAGGAGATTTGAAGGCGTTTGTTTATGTTGAGAGAGCGCAGAGAGTTACATGAAGGAAGGATTTTGAAGAACATGAAGGAGCGCAGAGAGTTACATGAAGGCATTTGTCTGATGAGTGTGTGGGAGGCGCGGTATTGAAGAAAGTTTTGAACCCAAAGTTAATTAGTTAAACGACAAAGTTTTAATTTCTTTACCAACTCTTTCGCGACGTTTTGTTTAGAAAAACGTCATAATACTTATTTGGCGACGTTTTAATTGTAAAACGTCTCAATTAGTCCATCCTTTCTGCGTCGTTTTAATACAACGTCGTCGAAACCTTAACTTTTTTGTGACGTTTCAAAAAAGTCACGATAAGCTTATACAATCTGCGACGTTTCCTCAGTCAAACGTCGTAGATTGTCTATTTTTTTTGTAGTGTCATCAAGTCAATAGATCAGGTTAGGATTGAGGATGCGAGAGATTGAACGCAAGATACACAACTCATATAAATTAATACATTATTTAATAAAATAGTTTTCAAATTAAGTTATCTAATTTTTAAAATTTTAAATGTTTAATAAAAAACTTAAACATTACAATAAAAATTCTTAAAAAAATTATAACATTCTAATTTATTATCCCCAAAACTATTAGTACAAAAAAAAATCACACTAGATAAGCTCCATAATGGAGGACTTACTCGTGAAAACTCTACACAAAAACATTTTGGAAAGTATATTACTACCTAGGACTAGGAAGAGTCATATCTTGTTGATTCGACAAAGCTGTTGTGCTGTCCGCTGTCTTTTTATCATCTCCTGCGGCCATCTCCATCTCCTTGGACAATTTTTTCAGGTCATCGAGTACATCACTCATATCTGGCCTCTGTGCTGCATTTGGTGTGACGCTGGACATTGCTATCTCCACAGCTTTCCTGGCAGAACTGATATTGAATTCACCTTGTAACTTTGGATCAACTATGCTCTCGATATCGCCTCTTTCTATCAAGGAATGAGTCCACTGAATTACGAGACAATGTTCCTCTTCGTCAACTGGTATTACTGCTGGTTTCCCAGTTATTAACTCAAGGAGAACTACCCCAAAACTGTAAGTATCAGTTTTTTTGTTGAAAATTCCTGATTGGCATCTTTATACAGATAAAAATGACAAGTTACAATCACTTAGGTTTTGTTTAATCAGGTTATTTTTATGGAAGCAAACTATTTACACTTACAATGGATCAAGATACCCAAAAGTGCCAGCAAGTTGAGTCCTGACATGGGTGTCTTTGAGTGCTCTAGACAGTCCAAAATCAGATATTTTGGCTCGCAGATCTCCAGTTAATAAGATGTTAGAAGACTTAAAATCTCTATGGATAATTGGTGGCTTGCAACCATTGTGTAGATACTCCAACCCTGCAACTTTAATTAAAGATATTAGCTACACTTCCAACATAGTTACATGAAATCTGTGAAGAATTACGTATGACAGAGCTTGACCATATGCTGCATCTATTGCAATTTGAAGTCTCTTTTCCCAACTTATAACATCTGCTCTTGAATCTACAAAACATAAAATAGTATTCTTTTTCTTGAGGAAACTAAACTTGACAATCAGTTCAATACAAATGAAAGGTTGACCAATGAAGAAAGATAATTTAGTTTATGGTTAATTACCAGATAAACGTTGTCTTAAATTCCCATTTTCCATATAATCGTACACAAGCGCCATAATTCCCTCCTCGTTACAATAACCACGCAGAGGGACCAAGCTTATGTGATGAACAACTACTAAGAGCTCAACCTGTATGTTCAAGAATTGTTATAGTTAATGAAAATTACTTAAGCATACGTCTCCCATGTAAGCATGACATCAGTTCAAGAAAATTGTTTTTCTTTTCTTTATATCTAACCTCTGCTAAAAATTCTTTACATCCTTGCTTGGAAGATGCAGACAACAACTTGACTGCAACTTGAGTGCCATTGCTCATGCCGCGATAAACTTTTCCAAATCCTCCTTCTCCAATTTCATCTCGGAAATTATTAGTAATGCTTATAATCTCAGCGTACGTAAATGAACGATTCTTTGAGTTCAGTAATAAACCATTTTTGCATTTGGTGACTGGAGAGAAGATGAAAAGATTTACTATTCCAACTTTTACAAGACAATAAAAACCATAATGAGATGTAGTCTACTCAAAAAATCTGCAAACAAAAGAAAGCAATTTACCTATGTGCTTTTTCATTATCCATGCAATAATCATGATGCTTAACAGGATAAACGCCAGGATTGAAATAGTCGATACAACAATTGGAAGCATTAGACTTTTCTTCGAGTTCTCACACGGAGCAATTAGACATAGTTTTGGATTACCATCAAAGCTGGTATTTAATCAAAGAGGCATCAAAATCGTAATCTATCTTTTATCGTAAATCAAAATATAGAAAAATGCTGAAAAGTGTCAAACCTTAATTTCAGTAGATTAATCTTAGCCTTTTCAACAAGAAGCTGAGGAATTACACCGGAGAGCTTATTCCCTTTTAAATTTCTGCAATGAATGCAAACAAACAAAAAAATTATACATGCGATGAATAAACTCTTACGGAAGCATAAATTTTTACCAACTTACAACACACTTAGATTTGGAAGTTGTGCTAAAAACTCAGGCACTGTACCAGTGAGTTCATTGAATGACAAATCCCTGGAACGAATGAACTGATTAGTAGACATAAGTCATAGAATCTCATTTTGTGGATTACTATAAGCAGCTGGCACATTCTATAAAATAAAAGGTGAGGATCCTTACAAGTTCTGCATTGCTATGAGATTCGAAAAGGCTGAAGCTATATCCCCTCTCAAGCTACTTGAACTGAGGTTCCTGTACACAATTAAGAAGAACTAAGTAAATAATTAAAATATCTCTACTTGTCAGTCAGACATTCCCAGAACTAAAACATGCATGCTTTAGTAATGCTTAAAACATAATTCAATTTATCTACAATCAAACATTACTTGTTCACAACCGATGTAAACTCACACGGAGATTATTTTTGAAAGTTCAGTACTATTACGACTGCAGCTCAAACCGGTCCATATGTACGTTGAAGGCAGACATGGATCTCCTTGCCAGTCTGTTTTATTAATGTTGTAGATATGTTTTATGTCCGTCATAGCATCAACTGCGACATTGTAGCACATGAAAACATAAGAAACTTCACAATTCTCAAACTTTGACATCGTATCACATAAGGACATAAAACAATTTAGAATCCGAAACTTCATTTTGTATGCTAGTAGCTATTTATTAATAAGTTTGGAATAAAGCTGAAAATAGAGAAAGAATAAAACAGAAGAGCAAGTTTGCCAACAACTTGTATTTTTTCCTTATAAATTATAGAGAGAGTGTATTATATCACACATCTGATCACTCCTTTGAGCAGGTAAATAAGCAATAATAACATGTATTTGTTTGTTGTCTTAATAGCACAAGAAATTCAACTAGCTTCACTAATATGTAATCAAATTCCAAATTTTAATTCTAATAACTGCATGATTATCATCTTGATAAATTACAAATCAATTAAATTAATTTATTCAAACTTAATATCTCCAAGATTTAATTAAGTTTTAAAATTATTGTAATAATGGCGCCAAACATCATTATTATCATAATTCATCAACTTGAACATGGCCTAAAATAAGATCGTATGTGTGCCTCTATAACACGTTGAAGTGAAGTATTATAAGATTTGTCATAAGCAATGTTAAGTTATGATTGAATTATTAGACGAACAAGTTATATAGAAATGTACTATCTAAAATTTATATTGAATTATACTTGTGTAGACTTATTTTATATATAAAAGATATATTATGCAATCTTTAAATTAGTGATTGTTCACTAAAATAAAATTATCTGCTCTTATTTCCTAATAAATTAGTGATTGTTCACTAAAATAGAATTATATGCTCTTATTTCCTAAAGAATATTTTAGTTAATTATTATTTGTTTGTTTTTGTTCAAATCTATCTTCAATGGATATTTATTATCTTTTATAAATTTCTATGATATCAAATTTCAACTATTATTATTGATATTTTTGTATTTTTTAAAGAACATTTCTTCTCAAACTCGCATCTTTTGAAGATCTCTTCTATTCTTCATAACAATTTGTATAGTTTTATTTTAGGATACACTTTCTCTATAATTTTTTTGCGAACCCAATAGAAAGGATACTATTAAAACAGTCTTTTCTACAGATTTCTCATCTTAAATTTGAAGAACACTTTCAATGAAATTTTCTTTTCGATAATGTCTTTTCTTTTTTTATTCTAAGATTATATCCCTTTATTAATTGTAAAAGAAGAGGATATAGTAGTTTTCAAACATGAAGGTATACCTTTATTATAACAACACTAATAGGTTTATAATTTTTCCCAAAAAACACTACATTTATAATATTACTTGACTCTATATAAAATACTACAAGAAAAGTTATTTTGTACTTTTAATATTAACAAACTCTTATTATACTAACATATTTACATATAATTAAATATATTTAATTTCTAAATTCGAAAAGACATAAATCATAATTATTTCTGTAGCAAAGTTAATTTATCACACTATCTTTATTTTTAATATCTATGTTTACTATTTCTAACCAAACGAGTATCTCATAAATAAACAAAAAATGCAAAGTTGTAAACATAGTGACTTACCATCCGTTTGGTTTGTGGCTGGCTTTGTTAACTCGAGTTCTCCGAGAATCTCAAAAGCGTTGAGGATTGGTGGGAGGGTAGAATCCCGTGTTGGGTTGATAGTAAAATTAAGCACTCCTACGGATTTGTTGGAACGAATGGTGAGGGGTTTGGAGTTGTCAAGTGTAAAAGCCCCGTAATCGTCTCCGTTTATCGTAATTGTGAACTTTCTTCGTTGTCCTGGCAAAATCTTCTCAATTTCAAACAAGTACAAGTTCACGTATAAATTAGTCGAGGGGCTATAATCGGTGTAGTTATAAGTCAACGAACTCTGATTAGTCCCTGGCATAGCTGCAGTTCTGAACACATCTACTGGCACTTTATTGTTATCATTGTCCTCTTGCATGTCAATATTCAGCGTCGAATTAATTGACTTCCAGTCCCTGCCGACAAATTTCATCGGCGCCCACAGGCGATCGCAGGGATCATCCTTGTACCTACAAGATAAAATATTAATAGACAATTCGATATCTGTGTCTTAGTTGGATTACCTGTAAGAGTTTTACATAAAACTAATGAAAACATATCACGTAAACCAGAATTTGCAATTTTGATTACCATACCTGATTGTGTGATCCGAAAGATAGCCAACATCAAATCTCCAACGAGTTTCCAACGTCAAAAAAGACTGAACTATGTAGCTAGAACTGTTTACTGGCCGTAGTTCCAGTGCTGAAATGAAAGGTACTCCGCCTCCAGTGTTTATCAGACAAACGTCAATTGTATCGCTTGAAGAGAAATGCAAAATCTCCAACAGCTTCATGTGTTCATCTGTAAATTTAACTGTTCCCCATAAGTTAACTCCAAGATAAAGTTCGAAAGTTGGCGTTTGGTTCTTGCCGTCGTAGTTTCCATAGAGGAAGTGAGCTCTGATTAAGTAGTTATATCTACCCTGCTCAGGTTTCAGGGTATAACAATTCCTTTTTCCTTCCTCGAAGCTTCTTAAGTTGATCAATTGCTTTCCAAAATAAGGATTGCGAGCCAAATATTCTTGTTGTATATTTTGATTTTTTCCAGTGCTCACGAATTCTGAATCTGACTTAAAGTAGATTCCTGTGTCCTCATCAAAATAATCTGCGCCTACTCCACAGTCTATGCTTATAAAACCTGAGGATGTTGATGTAGATAAGAAAATGACGTAGATATATCATTTTACTCTACCAAAATTAATTCACTAAATAGAACGCTAGCTAGATATAAAACCCTGACAGGTTGCAATTAAGCCCTGCAGGATTTATATATGTAAACCTCACCTGGATGTTCCATGTTGCTCATTTTGGCCATAGTTGAGCTGCCAAAAGTAGCCGAGAGCAGAACAAAGTAGATCCATATTTCTGTAACCAAAGCCAGTGTTCTCGCACCGCTCATAACGCTAGCTGTTGCCTTTTCCAGATTAGTTGAGTTCCGATAAAATGTTCAAATCTTACACAACCCAGAAAATTTGAACGTTAATCGTCTATATTTCGGGTCAAGTAGCCAACTTCCAAGCAACTTCTGAAAAGAGTGTGGACTTGCATGCGCGTGCGCGAAGTCTACTCGGATGACAACGGCAAAGTCGAGTTTAAGCCTGTGTGCTTCCAGGCTCCAGCCATCCAATTCCGATGAGTTCAGGAAATTGTAGTAACCATTCATTATTGCAATATTAAATTTCTGGTATAAATGTTGATAACCATATATAAAATATAGTTTCTTACCAGAGTTTCTACTTAATATTTTTTCAACATCCAATCTATTATATAATTATTTGATTCAAATTACAGAAAGAATTATTGTAAGACGTAATTAACGAAAGTTCTTGTAAAAATTTTAAAGCTAAGAAAAGTAAATAGAAGCTTTTACAAGACGAAGTGTTGGCCTCAGGGTGTAATACGATGGTTGAGAAGCCTAACTTTGGTTAGGTCCTGGGTTCGATTCCACGCTAAATTTCTCTTAAAAGAAACAGAGACGATCGAGATTTTACCTATAAATGGAGAACTAGTTGGACCTTAAATAATAAGGTGTGCCCGCTTGATCCACATGTGAGGTGGTGCACCAATTAGA
This sequence comes from Erythroxylum novogranatense, assembly GCA_029891385.1. NCBI lineage: Eukaryota > Viridiplantae > Streptophyta > Magnoliopsida > Malpighiales > Erythroxylaceae > Erythroxylum > Erythroxylum novogranatense. Next base: position 31,755,677 of record CM057233.1, on the reverse strand, counting down.
CCCTCAGAAAAGTATGTCGACTTGACCGCTTACGAGTTTCCTCAAATCTTAAAAAAAAAAATATTGCCAATTAATAAGAGAAGGATGAAGTAGCAGTTGGCAATTTTTCTATGATGAAGTAGTAGTTGGCAATTAATCAGAGAAAGATGAAGTAGTTGGCAATTAATAAGGAATACTTCATATTCCCAAGGTCTTCAATGGTGAACAATTGACAGCTACACTTTTATCCTTTGGTTTGTCCAATAACAAATAGATTATTCTTTATTTATAGATAAATATCAAACATTTTCGTTAGAGCTTAAATTAAATTGTAACTAATGAAATATTCAATCATTTGAATTAGAAATCTATATATTAAAAGACTAAATATTATGGACCCAATAATATTACTTTAATCACTTCTTTAAAATTCTATACTAAATATTATGGACCCAAAGCATCTTTATCATTTTTGTGATTTTTATAGCTATATCCTGCATATCAATAATATACAAAAAATAATTTAATTAATATTTAACACACGAATCTGGAGGAGGTCATGTGTGAACAAATAGATAGTCGGTAGAGAGAAGCCTACTCGGCCACTGGCCTGCCTGCAACCAAACCTACGCAAGTTGCAGCCAACTTGTATGAAACAGTAACTTTGACAGCTACTGCTGTCGTTACAATCAAATTGTGCAGAGCAGAGGCCCACTTCTTATATATTTCTGACATATGTACTACCACTCACCAACATTTCTCAGCTTTTAAGCTTCCTTTTCAATTCCTTGTTCACATGGCGTCTTCTTCTTCCAATAGGTCTGAGGTCCCCACAAATTTCTTAATCTTTTTTTTCCCTAGTTTCTTTTAATGCCCATTAAGGGTTTGGAATAAAACTCTTTGGCTCCAGCGAATTTGTTAAAAGAAAAATATTTCAAATGAAGAAAAAGTAAAGAATGTTATAAAGTCTTCTTCATCTTGGTTGGCTTTCTGGTCTTCTTTGCCTTCTTATTTGCGTACTGAATTAGTAAACTCTAACTTTCATACAAGATTGAAACCTTTTTGTCAAATTTGGTAGGCAAGTTAGGGATCAAAATTCGGTGCCTAACTTCCCTAATAGGCCAAAAGAATAGTTGGCCAAACATCTTCCTTCTCCTTTATATACAGGAGATGAACAAAAAGAAGCAAGCAAGAGAGAAAAAAAAAAAAAGAGTGAGGTGAGAGAAAAAAAAAAAGAGAAAAAGAGAGGCCAAAAAATATCCGATGTATTTTTTAGTCTAATTTTTTTTTTTTGTAATTCTATAGTCTTTCTCAATACTAAAAATCTTATATCCTTGCCTGTGATTTTTACCCTTATTTGGAGGTTTTTACGTAAAATTTATATGTTCATTACTATTCCCTCAGCCTTATTTAGCTACGAATCTGCTCTAATTCGGTTGATTTTCACAGCAAATAGTATCCAAGCGAGGTCAGAAAATTGCGACAAATTTTTTGGTATAATCCGTTCAGAGTTCCGGTGAGCACAATGAAAGTTGATGAATAGTAACTTCAAAGGTGACAACTGTTCATTCATTTAATTTTGCATTAAACTGTGTAGTTACAGTAATTGAAGTATACAATACTATTCACGCATACGGTACTATTTTATACATATGGTATTTTTCATGTGTATGTCACTATTTATGTATACAATACTATTCATAAATACGGTACTATTTACGTAAAATAGTAGGAGCTAAATTCTTTTTTTGATAGAAGTAATGGCAGCAAAATTTTAAATTGAGAAGTTCAATGGAAGAAATTTCTCATTATGGAAGTTGAAGATAAAGATAATCTTGAGAAAATATAATTGTCTGTCGGCCATTAGTGAACGGTCAGCTGGAGTCACAGATGAAAAATGAAATGAGATGGACAAGAATGCTATAACTAATCTTCACCTAGCTTTAGCTAATGGAGTATTATCTAACATAGAGGAAACGAAGTCTGTAAAGGAAATATGAGATCACCTCACAAAATTGTACGAGGCCAAATCACTCCACAACAAAATTTTCCTGAAGAGGAAACTATGCACTTTACGCATGGCGGAATCTACTTCGGTAATGGAGCACTTAAATACTTTAAATACGCTATTTTTCTAACTTATATCATTCGGGCATACAATAGAGATAAGTGAACGTGCGAAACTTCTACTCCAAAGTTTACCAGATTTATATGATCAACTCATCATCAATTTAACAAACAACATAAACACTCTAGTCTTTGACAATATTGCAGTTGCTATTCTGGAAGAAGAGAGTCGGTGCAAAAATAAGGAAGACAAGCTGACAACTTCGCAACAAACGGAGGCCTTGGTGATGATAAGAGGAAGATCGATAGAATGTGACTCAAGTGGGAGTCATAGTCATGGTATATTAAAATCCAGGAGTAAGAAGAATTTCAAATGCCACAATTGTGGAAAGAAAGGGCACATGAAGAAGGATTGTTGGAATCTGAATAAGAAAGATTCTATTCTTCAAGGAAATGTGGCAAATACTTCAGATGATGGAGGTGCAATGGTCTGTGAAGCAGCAACGACTATTGGAGGTAAGAGAAGATTTATTGATGTATGGCTTCTCGATTCAACAGCTACATTTCATATGACCTCTCGAAGAGAATGGTTCTATCAATATGAATCTGTCTCTGAGGGATCTATGTACAACTGTAATGATCAAGCTCTAAAGATCGTTGGTATCAGCACTATCAAGCTAAAAATGTATAATGGGACAACTCAGACTATTAAAAAAGTGTGACATGTGGAGGGGATGAAGAAGAATTTGTTGTCTATAAGACAACTGGATGATCTCGGTTTCAGATTTGAGATTCAAAAAAAGATCATGAAAGTGATTAAAAGAGTGCTAGTATTTATGAAAGTAGAGAAGATTGTTAGAAAGTTGTACATGTTGAAAGGAGTAACTTTGCAAGAAGGAGAGGCATCCGTTGCATTGACTAATCCAGACCACAAAATTGCAATGGCATGGCATAAGAAGCTTGGACATACGTCAGAACAAGGAATGAAGATACTTGAAGAGAAGAATCTACTTCTAGGATTCACAAATGTAACACTACCCTTTTATGAGCATTGCATTGTGAGTAAGCAACATCGATTGAAGTTTAACACAGCAAAGTTCAGAAGCAAAGAAATTCTAGACTTGATTCACTCTGATGTATGGCAAGCACCATTTACATCCTTAGGAGGAGCAAATTTTTTTATATCCTTCATTGATGATTATTCGAGGAGATGTTGGGTGTTTCCTATCAAGGAGAAGGCAGATGTGTTTCCAACTTTCAAATCTTATAAAGCGCGAGTGGAACTTGAATCTGGTAGAAGATCAAGTGTTTGTGCTCAAATAATGAAGGCAAATATACTGGGAAAGAATTTGATGAATTCTATAAGCAAGAAGGCATCAAAAAGCAGTTCGCTACGACATACACTCCTCAACACAATGGAGTAGCAGAGTGGATGAACATACCTCTTTTGGAAAGAACCATAGCGATGTTGAGAACTGCAAGCTTATATAAGAATTTCTGGGCAGAAGCAGTCAATACTGCCTGTTATGTGGTGAATCGAGCTCCATCAACAGCAATTGAGTTGAAGACACCGATGGAGGTGTAGATTGGTAAACCAGTGAATTATTTCAACCTCCATATATTTGGAAATTCGACTCATGTGATGTTCAATGCCCAAAAAACTACTAAGTTGGATCCAAAATCTAGAAGATGCATTTTCTTAGGGTATGCTCAAGGTGTGAAGGGGAATTGTTGGGCCCGGGTCTCGTTTCCTATCCCGAGGCGACCGCTTGGGGTTGTCGAATAAGGATCGCGCAGGGAAAGGGTCGAAAACATTCAAATTTACAGGATCAGCAGCGGGGAAAAAGGTGGGTTCACGGCGGCGGACGCCTCGCAGGAGAGGGTTTGCCGCGACGAACTCTTATGGGACACGCCGCAGCGAAAGACCAACATCCACACCGAGGCAAACTCCTAAGGGAAGCACTGCGACGAATGACTGGCTCGCCGCGGCGAGCTCCCAATTTTCGAAACCCGGCTCCCAACATTTGCACATTCCATACACATGCACATTCATTCTAACTAAAAGTTAAACACACTTATATACAAAAGGAACTTCAATTCTTTATGTCATTACAATTTCTAAGAGATGGAACAAACCTTGCTAACAAAACACAATACATAACAAAGCACAAAACAAAATACATAAGGATGCTCAATGTTGATATGCTTGAAAAGCTAACCAAAATCACTAACTTAGTACAAAAGCTTCTAACTATCTTGGAGTTTTTAATGCCTTGCAAAGATCAACGATCTTCTCGTTCTACACCTGAGGAGTGGGAGGTAATGGGGTGAGCTGCGAAGTTCAGTGGCTTATACATTTATAGCCATTGGCAAGGAGCCACACACTCAAGCATATATATACACAAATATGTAGCAATTCAACACTTAACAATTTACTCACAATCTTATAGCTACCAAAATGTCATCACAAAGAATATGCCATGTAATTTCTGCATCACAACATAACAATTAATTATGCATCATGCCTAACAAATAAATAATGAAATGCACAATAAATGGCTCGAGAGTTCTGTGGAACAGAACGGATAAACCGAAATTTATACCGTGAACAAAACGAGTCTAATTTCTCAGGATCACGTGGCCTCAAGCAAGCAGCCGAGAGAAGGCTATATGTAAACGTGCACGTGACTAAGGAAACGTTCCTCTCTTGCCCAAACAAAGCACATATTCATTTCATGCTTAAATCATTTTATCAAATGCTTTCATACTTTTCATGCTCATCATGCTTCCTCATCTTTTCATTCATACAAAATGTTGTGATACTTTTCAAGGCAATACATGATCACAGTCACAATGCATTTTCAACAATTTTCATAATTCTAAACAAACAATGTCACACACACATGCAAGCAAGCAAGACAATTTGCCCATACACAACAACTATAAATATATTACCCACCAAATATTGCTTGATAATCCAAGTTCAATGTTGTCCTTCCTCTTGTGATTGGATTAGGTCTGCTTGGTTTCTCATAACAAACCAAGTTCTCATTCAAACAACATTCAAAGGAAATTCATAAAACTTTGAAAATCACAAGTGCTAAAATTGACCCATAACCCTTTCAAAACTAGACTTTCGGGTCAATTTTTTCATGATCATTATGATCAGATAAATGAAGACATTTGGTAACACTTCCTTCTATAAACATTTTCCTCATTGTCTTAAGTTTCTAACGACACCAAACTCATTCCATTTGGTTCAGAAACATGGAAGTTATACCCCAACCATGTTGGGACTAACCTTATGCTGAAACTATTATCTATACTCAACTTCCATCCAAAATTTGAGATCTTTAGAGACTGATTTAAAACTTACTTTCTTCATCAAACTTGTAGCCCTATATCTCTAGTTTACAACTAATTAAAAATCTCCTCATTTAAACGTCTAAAGAAAAAGTTATGCCCAAAATACCGAATGATGCCTGTGAAGGAGAAATGGTCCTCGCCGCGATGAGGATGCTGGCGCGCGCCGCGACGTGCTCAAGAGCAAGCCACGACGTGCGAGGCCAAAATCCTCCTGAAAAACCTATTTTTCCACATTCTTCAACTATAAACTTCCCATCTTTCAAATATAACTCATCTTAACCCTAAATCATCATTCCTACTTCATTTCTAGACTCATTCCAACCCAAAATCAATCACAAACACAATAAAAATCAAAAACCCTAGAAGATCATAACATTTTCGTACACCATTCCACAATAAATCCCTACACACATTCAAACCCATTTTTCACTCCTAACTATACGAAATAAGGTTCATTCATCCAATTGATGCTTATACTTACTTGGAGAAGTTTCAAAATTCTTCAAATTCTCCAAAACCCTAGCTTAGCTTTCTTCTCTTCTTCTTTTCTCCTCACACCCATGACACTTCTTCTCTTCCTAACAAGCCAACCACTTCTTCTTCTTCTAACTTACCCTCTTAATGATTGCAAAAGACCCTTATGCCCTTCCACTTATGCCTTACAACTTAAAGGTTTAAGTGATCTACCAAAATTACCCCTCATGCATTCTTACTACATTTATACTTTAACTTCATCAATTCAAACAGTAGTTCCTCCTAACATTGACATGCTAATTACTCCAAAATAATAAATCTAACAAGACCTCAAAATAAAATAAATCATGCTTAATACAATAAAGTAATAAAAATTTCGGGGTCCAACATTTCTCCCCTCCTTAAAAGAATTTCTTCCTCGAAATTCTTACCTGAGTTATTAAAGAGATGCGGATACCTCTCCTTCATTGCTTCTGAAGGCTCCTATGTAGCCTCCTTTGTCGAATGATTCTTCTATAAAACTTTAACCAGTTTCACTGTCTTATTTCTCAAAATCTTTTCCTTCGAGTCCAAAATTTCCACTGGTTGCTCCTCATAAGTTAAATCCTCCCTTAACTGAACCTTTGAAGGTTGAACTATATGTGACGGATCATATCGATACCTTCTCAACATCGATACATGGAAGACACTGTGAATCTTAGACAATTCTGGTAACAACGCTAACTTATAGGCCAAAGGCCCAATCTTCTCAATAATCTCATACGGGCCTATATACCTCGGACTAAGCTTGCCCTTCTTACCAAATCTCAACACTCCCTTCCATGGAGAAGCTCTAAGAAACACTTTGTCTCCAACTTCAAATTCCATCTCTCTTCTATGTGCATCCTCATAACTCTTCATTCTTTTTTTAGCTGCTTTGATTCTCTGCTTCACCAATTTGATCTTATCAACTATAACTTGCACCAACTCAGGTCCTACAAGTCTCCTTTCACCTTCCTTATCCCAACAAATAGGAGTCTTGCATCTCCTACCATACAAAGCTTCATAAGGTTGCATTTGAATTCCCGAGTGATATGAATTGTTATAATCAAACTCAATTAAAGGCAAATGATCATCCCATAAACCTTTAAAATCCATAACACAAGCTCTCAACATTGCCTCCAGAGTCTGTATTGTCCTCTCCGATTGTCAATCAGTCTGTGGATGGAAACCTGTACTAAAATACAACTTAGTTCCCAAATCCTCCTGTAAGCTTTCCCAAAACCTAGAGGTGAATCTCGGATCTCTATCAGAAACTATAAAACTCGGGATCCCATAAAGCCTTACTATTTCATCTATGTATTTCTTGGCCAAAGCATTTAAGGAATCTGTCTGCTTCATTGGCAAGAAATGTGCTGACTTGGTTAGCCTATCCACAATCACCCAAATTGTATCGTGTTTCTTGTGGGTCCTGAGCAACCCATCAAGAAATCGATCGTTATCTTTTCCCACTTCCATTCCGGAATAGACAAAGGCTTAAGCTTGCCTGAAGGTGCCTGGTGCTCAGCCTTGACTTGCTGATACACTAAGCATCTACTAACATACTCTGCAATATCCTTCTTCATTCCTTTCCACCAAAAGTGTTCTTTCAAATTTTTATACATTCTCATACTCCCCAGATACATTGCATAGGGAGCATTATGAGCCTCATCAAATATTTCATCTTTCATCTCTAATGAGTTCGGGACACACAATCTATTTCCTACCACCATCAGTCCATCTTCTCTTATCTCAATTTCCGAAGGTTTACCCTTTTTAATCTCTTCTCTGAGCCTGCTCAAATGCTCATCCTGTTCCTGCAATTCTTTAAGCTTCTCATTTAACACTGGCCTTACCCTAAAGTTAGCCAATAAGCTCCCAAATTCATCTTGTCTCAAAGTAACCCAAAGTTTGGCTAATTCCTTCAACAAAGGAACATATACTATCTTCACCTGTGCCATGGTCGATTTTCTACTCAGTGCATCCGTTACTACATTAGCTTTCCCCGGGTGGTAGTCTATCATCAAATCATAATCTTTCAGTAGTTCCAACCATCTCTTCTGTTTCAAATTCAACTCTTTCTAGCTCATCAGATACTTGAGAATTTTGTGATCCGTAAACACCCTGGTAGTGAATCCATATAAATTGTGTCTCCATATTTTTAATACAAAGATTATGGTAGCTAATTCCAAATCATGCATAGGATAATTCATCTCATAAGGCTTTAATTGCCTAGAAGCATAAGCAATGACTCTATCTCCTTGCATCAATACACAGCCAAATCCTTTCCTTGAGGCATTACTATACACTGTATTCCCATTGCTACCTGAAGGCAAAGTCAAGATCGGTGCAGTTGTGAGCCTATTCTTCAATTTCTCAAAACTGCTCTGACACTCCTCTGTCCACACAAACTTCTAATTCTTTCTTGTCAATTTGGTAAGTGGAGTTGCTATTATGGAAAAGCTCTCCACAAACTTTCGATAGTATCCAACTAAACCCAAGAAACTACTTACTTCTGCTATGTTCTTAGGTGTTTCCCATTTCACCACGGCTTCTATTTTCCTTGGATCCACATGCACTCCTTGTTCTGAGATCACATGTCCAAGAAATGCTACTTCCCTTAGCCAAAATTCGCATTTGTCAAATTTTGCATACAATTCATGTTTCCTCAATGTCTCTAAGGAAATCCTCAAATGCTCTTCATGCTCCTTATCACTCTTGAAATAAACCAAGATATCATCAATAAAGACAATGATAACTTGGTCCAAGAAAGGCTTAAAGACTCAATTCATCAAGTCCATAAAGGCTGCAGGGGCAATTTTCAATCCGAAGGGCATAACTAAAAACTCAAAATGTCCATACCGTGTTCTGAAAGCAATCTTTGGCACATCAGACTCCTTTATCCTCAACTGGTGGTAACCCGATCTCAAGTCTATCTTGGAGAAAACTTTTTCTCCTTGCAATTGATCAAACAAATCATCTATGCATGGAAGCGGATATCTATTCTTGACAGTGACCTGATTAAGCTTCTTGTAATTCACACACATCCTCAACGATCCATTTTTCTTCTTCACAAAAAAGACCGGAGCTCCCCAAGGTGAAGAGCTCAGTCTTATGTACCCTTTCTTCAACAACTCTTCCAATTGTTCCTTAAGCTCCTTCAATTCCGCCGGAGCCATTCGGTAAGGCGGAATTGAGATCGGTGCAGTACCTGAAAGAAGTTCAATGGGAAACTCAATTTTCTTAGGTGACAGTAGTCCTGGTAATTTCTCGGGAAAGACATCTGAGAATTCCATGACGACTGGAATATCTTCTAGCTTCCCTCTATCTGCCCTTGTGACTACCACATAGACCAGAAATGCCTCACATCCCTTCCTCATCATCTTTTCTCACGCAAAAGTCAAACAATTCTAAGCGAGTTAGCTTTTCTCGTCTCTGTAAATACCACTCTTCATCATTATCCAATTCGAATTCCACTGTCTTCTGTTTACAATCTAGACGGGCATTGTACTTCTCTAATGTGTCCATACCTAAAATCACATCCAATCCTCCCATCTCCAATGGCATTCGATGCACCACTAGTAGTTCCCCACCAATACATATCTCACACTCTCTATACACTTGACTGATAATAATATATTGACCGATTGGAGTACTCACCATCAGCAGAGTATCCAATGGGCTCAAATTTCTACCACACACAGTTCTACTAAATGAAATAAACGAATGAATATAACCTGGACCAATCAAAACAATCACATCATCAACAAATAATTTAACTGCACCAGTCACAACATCTGGGGCGGTCTCTGCGTCCTCTCGTGCCATTGCAAACACCCTAACTGGTGCCTGCTCCCTTGGTCTCCTTGGAAGGCTCGCCCTCTTAGCTGCCTCAGAACTGCCCACTTCCGTTGTAGTCTTGTGTCCCACAGTTTCAGATCTCTTGGAAACTTGCATCTGACTTCTCTCCTGTCTTGCATGCTGAGGGCACTCTCTAGCCATATACCCCTTTTTCCCACAGTTGAAGCAAGCTCCTGTCAATCTATCGCATTCTCCTCTATGGAGTTTGCCGGAGTGATCACATTTAGGGATGGATGATGCATTTCCCTCTCCCCTTTTGTTGCCTCCCGTCGTAGAGGCTTGATTAGAAAAAGTGGGAGTCCTCATAGATTTGGACCTGCTGGCCCCACTACTGCTGTTGGACCCGAACCTTGAAGTGAAAATTAGAAATATGAAAATAAAAGTAAATGAGTGTTTTTTTTGTATATAATTTGTGTTAAAGATGATTATGATATGGAAATGTGAATTATGTATGGATAATGGGTTGAGAAGCCTTAAGCATGAATCATGATTAGATATGTAAGATATTATGGAAAAGCAAGAGATTATGAATGACAAGATGCTATGGAATGTAAGAAATCATATGAATTGAGGCTGAGATTTGGATGAATTCCAAATGATAGTTGAACTGTTATAAATGATGTGCAATTAAGAAAGAGAGGTTGGCATGAATGTTGAGTTTCGCATGTGGATAAAAAATGTGTATGCTGATCCAAGGGAAATTAAGAAATGATTGAAATAGAATTGGCCAAAGTTGCCTTCTTTGAAGTTGTAGCTTGTTCTTTTATCTTTTCAACGAGACTAAATATGCAAGTTTTCGAGATTGGAGTTAAGAGTTATAGTTGATACAAGTTATGATGTTATATAAGATTGATGTTAGTGACAGCTTTGATGACTTGTTTGAGATTTGTGGTTTTGAAGAACCAATTTAGTTGAGTTTTGAGAAGATTGTGAATTAATTTTTTTTTTCAATTATTATGAAGAGTTAGGCATTTGAATAAGTAAATATGTGAATATTATAAGTATATATGATGTTAGTTTAAATGTGAGAAGTTTTGAAAAGGGTTGAAGAGGTTTTGGGAAACGCATGTCCGTTAAACGGACATGGAAGTCTATTAAACGGACCTTTGCGGGTCAAAATGACCCTTTGCTGTGCCTATGTCCGTTAGAAGGACATGGATGTCCATTTAACGGACTTTCTCGGATGAATTGGTACACTTTGGGCCGATAATGTCCGTTAAATAGACATGCATGTTCGTTAAACGGACATTCACGGGTCAGCTTGTGAAAATGGTGATTTTTGAAACTTTTATAGGTAGAATATGATTTTGTGGTCTTCATAAGAGTTTTAGATTTAGAAGTATACTTTCTAATGGTCTAAGAACAAAAGCAATCCGATTTTTAGATTGAAAGTTATGGCGATCGCGCCAAGAGAGGTTCAAATCGATTTCGGGTTTAAACATGGTTTATTCTTTTAGGCATAACTCACTCATCTGACCTCGGATTGAGGTGATTCTTGAAGAAATAAATTCCTAATACATGTATCCTTCTCTCCATGAAAATTTGCATCAATTGGAGTTGAATTGAAAGAGTTTGATTGAATCTTATGATAATCAGAATGATTTGTTTCATTCTGATCTTGCTATTTCTCTTCCTCATCCAACCTTGACAACTCTTTTGCTTATATCTTTTCCGTCCGACATTCGAATGACTTCATTTTTACAGCATTGGATTCCTAAGACAATGAATTTCATTTTATGTGAAATTTGTGAATTTTAGAGTCTTAATTGAGGAAGTTTGTGTAAATCAAAGTGAGACGGGAAAATTCTGAACATAGTTCAGTAATTTGTGAAATTCAGGATCTATGGAGATCCGATTGAAGTGATTCTTGAGGAAAAATAAAATTAAGACATGGGGCTACAAATCATATGAAGAACTTAAATTTCAATTTAGCCCCTAAGACTTCCAATTTTTGAATGGAAGTTCGGATTAGTGTGAAGTCTTCGATTTGGAACATCTAAAAGTAATTTGGCCATAGTTTTTGTTCTAGTAATCCAATTGAGGTGATTCTTAATTTGGATTAAGCTAGATAAATAGGAATACAATTATTATACAGGAATCGAGTTTCAATTTGGTCCTTAAGAAGGTCAATTTTTGTATGGAAAGAATGTGCTAGAAAATGTGTTAGTAGAATGATATGTCCGACATGTTTGGACTATAACTTTTGATGTAGTGCTCCAAATTGAATGATTTTTTAGGCATTATGAAATTAATACAGCGATGAACAATTTTCTAGAAGGAAGTTTTAGCAAATTCTTTCATTTTGATGTGAGAATAATGTCCTAAAGTAGCATGATTTAAAAGTAAAGTTCAGGGGCATATTGGGAAGTCCACTTAAGGACATAAATTAAAAGGCTTTGATGGAGGGGAATTATAGTCATTGGCCACTCATTTTAATGACTTGGCATATATAAAGAAGGGGTTGTCGTTTGGAAGAGAGTAGCCCACGAAAGTTATGAGAGAAGAGGGAGAAAAATGAAAGAAAAGAGAGAAGAGAGGGGGAGCTCGGTGGAGAAAGAAGGAGGAAGCTTCGGGTTTCCAATTTTTTTGAGTTTTAAGCAAGGATTTTCGATGATTCAAAGGGAAAAACATGGAAGGAAGTGAAAGCTCCAAGATGAGCCAAACAAAAGTCGAAAATGAAGAAGATAAAGGTAAGAGATGGTTTTGATCTTTGAGTTTTAGTGAGTTTTTGGGTTGATTTGACTTAAGTTTGGCATGGGCTTGTGGATTCTCAAGCCAATTTTAGAGTTTTTATAGTTGAATTAAATCAATTGTGGATATTTATGATTTTGGGCTTTTGTCTTGAATGAGAAAAATTGAGGAGACGCTAAGGAGACTTGAGGATTGGGACAAGTTTCTAGCAAGGTTATAAGGTAAGTAATGTGTTTATTTTTCAAATTATAAGCTTATTATAAGTGTTGGTTTTATAAGTTATTGTTTTTTTAAATGATTTGAATCAATTGACTTTTGGGATCATTTATGAACTATTGGATTCATTGTTTTCCGAATGAATCAAGAAATTTCAAGCATTGTTTTGGACTTTCAAATGAAATGATTAAATTAACTACCTCCAAAGTGTTTGAAGGATTTGATGAAATGAGCATAATTATTGAATTCTTTATGTTTGATTGTTTGAGTTTGCAATATGTGAATTTTGATTATTTATGAGATTGATTGATAGTTTGAGAATGTGTTTGAATTGTTATATGCATGTACGCAAGTTTGTGAATGTGAATGTGTCTAGTACGACACAATATGAAAAGTTTGCGAAATGTACCTTTGGGCGATATGATTTTTCAATGCATGAATGTGTGTTATATAGGTTTGGTTAGGTCCCTCATGTGATGTCAGTGCACTGGTCTCATTTTCTAAAGCCTTCGCCCGGCTGCTCGCTAGTGGCATAGGAGCTCCGATTTCGGACTCCCTTCACGGCTACACTGGACCGTTATGCGAGAAAGTGTAGTACGTCCTGTTCACGGCTGCACAGGACCACTCTGCGGGAATGTGCAGTACATCCTATTTTTGAACCGATCCAAACCGATTGATGTGTTATATGTTTTTGCTTTGTGTATATGTGATGCATTTCATATGTTTTGAGTATATTCATAAATTGTAAAAAAGTTTAGATTTTCGACAAATGAGAAATTTGGGATTTTTTAACTATGATAGTTTTGAAAAACTGTTAGTAAATGTTTATGAAAGTTTTTAGAATTGAGAAGTTTTTAAGAAATAAACCTTCGATGTTTTCGATCAACTGAAAATAAAGTTTAAAAATGTTTTGCTTATCATTTGAGTTATAAACATGTTATCCACGAGCTTCCGAGCTCACCCCCCCCTTCATCCCCATCTCTAGGTATTCGAACAGGAGATCGGATGAAAGACGTCAAGACATCAGTTCGATTTGTGCATGTTTTTGTACTTGATGTATTTTGGATTATAATATTGTATAAGAACCTGAGTTATGGAATTGGCAAATGTGTATGGTTATGGATTGTGCAATTTGGTTTTGTACATAAAGTGAGTTGAGTTATGAATGTAATTGGGATATATATATATATATGGATACGGATGGTTGTGCTGGGATATGAATTGTGATGATTTATGAAAACAATTGGTTTTGGTTTGATGGAAATATGAATTTGTATATGAGTATAAATGGAAGTTGTATATGATTTTGAATGTGATGAATACGATTTGGATATGAAAAATGACTTGAAGTGGTTTAGAAATAGGATTGCGTTTTTGTTGAGATCTCGGACGGAGGGCCTGGTGGATTTTGATGTATGTGTGATTGTTTGGAAATTATAGAAGTGAGTTTTTCACCTTGTAGGGTTGGGTTTTGTTCATGTGCAGCCGTTATACTGCCGGATTTTTATATGGTAGTATATGGATAAGTGAAATTGTGTATAAATTTATGGATTTATTGACATGAGTATGAGATTATTATAGTAAAGAATAAGAATTAGATGAATAAGAAGAATCAAGTAATGTGAGATTAGTATGAGTTTAAGGTTAAGTTTCCAAAGAGGGAAAATTGTTTTGATTGGTATGAAAGATGAAAAAAAAATTTACACTGGCATTGATTCGTTTCGGATAGGAGTAGTCTAGGGTTTCCAACACTATGATTAAGATATTCATATCGGATTTCGGTTTCGGTTTTATTTGCCTCGATTTAATCCGTATTTGTTTCATATGTCTATTATTCGATAAATTGATTTCGACCGCTTATTCGATTTCATTTCTGATTCATGTGTTTACTTCGCTTTGATTCGCTATATGATCCGATTCATTGTTTTTCGTTCCGTTTCGGATTCGATTTAAGAGTGATCATGTTCAGTTTAAGCAGTGGGGTTACGAGTGTTCAGTGTAAGTAGTTGGGTTCCGGAAACGGGATCCAACAGATATGGTATCAGAGCAAGAGTGATAGCATTAAGTTTAAGTAGTTAGGTTTCGGGATCCAACAGGTATGGTATTAGAGCCCAGTAATATGATCTTACTTGGGCGCATGTGTATGTGTGACTTGCATGAGAAGTTGATAAGAGTTTGTAAGGCTAAGTTTGATTTTGTGAGAATGTGATATTGATGTGAATAAATTTGCATGAATTATTTGAAGAACCTATATGATTGTTTGATTAATGTGAAGAATTATGATTGAGTTTAGGATTATCATACTGGAAATTAAGATTTGAAATTCATGATGAAATTGGATGATGTGACTTTGAATATATGTAAGATGCAAATATGAATCTTTAAAGATGAGCTTGATGATAGGAATACATGTATAGAAGTTAAAAAGATTGGGATTGAATGGTTTTGGTCCATATCAAGGTTTTCAATAAATTTGATCATTGGCATATGTGAAGAAATAGTTGTTTGATATGATAGTGATGATTCAATCTCATAAAGAAGTGAAAATTTGTGAATAAGATAAGAATATGTGTGATAAGAAATTTGATTGATTTTAGGTTTGTGATAATGAAATTGAGATTAGAATTCATGATGAATTGGGATAAATGAATATTGTTTATCCTTTTGTGAGAGGAAAGTGTGAACATTTGAAGATAGAGATATATGTATAAAATTACAAAGGATTGGTTTGAATGATAAATTGGTCCATGTTAAGGTTCATTAAGAGTTGGACCATTAATTTGTGTCCATAGGTTGAGGAATATTGATTTCTAGATAAAGTGAGTTAAATATATGTACTTGTGAAAATATAATAAGAACTATTGGAGTGTGAATAAGATATGGATAGTATATGAGATAGGAGGTGAAAAATATTATGAATACGTGTGGTGAGGATTTGAATATGTGAATGACTAGGATCATTTGGAAGACATGAGTTAAGAGAATGTATTACTTGGTGTTTGCTTAAGTATGAATTTCGAGGACAAAATTCTTTTAAGAGGGGGAGAAATGTTGGACCCCGAACCTTGAAGCGAAAATTAGAAATATGGAAATGAAAGTAAATGAGTTTTTTTTTGTATATAATTTGTGTTATAGATGATTATGATATGGAAATGTGAATTATGTATGGATGATGGGTTAAGAAGCCTTAAGCATGAATCATGATTAGATATGTAAGATATTATGGAAAAGCAAGAGATTATGAATGACAAGATGCTATGGAATGGAAGAAATCATATGAATTGAGGCTGAGATTTGGATGAATTCCAAATGATAGTTGAATTGTTATAAATGATGTGCAATTAAGAAAGAGAGGTTAGCATGAATGTTGAGTTTCGCATGTGGATAAAAGAATGTGTATGCTTATCCAAGGGAAATTAGGGAATGATTGAAATAGAATTGGCCAAAGTTGCCTTCTTTGAAGTTGTAGCTTGTTCTTTTATCTTTCCAACGAGACTAAATATGCAAGTTTTCGAGACCAGAGTTAAGAGTTATAGTTGATACAGGTTATGATGTTATATAAGATTGATGTTAGTGACAGCTTTGATGACTTGTTTGAGATTTGTGGTTTTGAAGAACCAATTTAGTTAAGTTTTGAGAAGATTGTGAATTGAATTTGTTGTTTCGATTATTATGAAGAGTTAGGCATTTGAATAAGTAAATATGTGAAGATTATAAGTATATATGATGTTAGTTTGGATGTGAGAAGTTTTGAAAAGGGTTGAAGAGGTTTTGGGAAATGCATGTCCGTTAAACGGACATGGAAGTCCGTTAAACGAACCTTTGCAGGTCAAAAGGACCCTTTTATGTGCCTATGTCCGTTAGACGGACATGGATGTCCGTTTAACGGACTTTCTCGGATGAATTGGTACACTTTGGCCCGACAATGTCCGTTAAACAGACATGCATGTCCATTAAACGGACATTCACTGGTCAGCTTGTGAAAATGGTGATTTTTTACACTTTTATAGGCAGAATCTGATTTTGTGGTCTTCATAAGAGTTGTATATTTAGAAGTCTAATTTCTAATGGTCCAATAACGAAATCAATCCAAATTCTATATTGAAAGTTATGGTGATCGCGCCAAGAGAGTTCAAATCGATTTCGGGTTTAAACATGGTTTATTCTTTTAGGCATAACTCACTCATCCGACCTCAGATTGAGGTGATTCTTGAAGCAATAAATTCCTAATACATGTATCCTTCTCTCTATGAAAATTTAAATCAATTGGAGTTGAATTGAAAGAGTTTGATTGAATCTTATGATAATCAGAATGATTTGTTTCATTCTGATCTTGTTATTTTCCTTCCTCATCTGACCTTGTCAAATCTTTTGCTTATATCTTTTCCGTTCGACATCCGAATGACTTGATTTTTGAAGCGTTGGATTCCTAAGACAATGAATTTCATTTTATGTGAAATTTGTGAATTTTAGAGTCTTAATTGAGGAAGTTTGTGTAAATCAAAGTGAGACGGGAAAATTCTGAACATAGTTCAGTATTTTGTGAAATTCGGGATCTGTGGAAATCCGATTGAAGTGCTTCTTGAGGAAAAATAAAATTAAGACATGGGGCTACAAATCATATGAAGAAATTAAATTTCAATTTAGCCCCTAAGACTTCCAATTTTTGAATGGAAGTTCGGATTAGTGTGCAGTCTTGGATTAGGAACATCTAAAAGTAATTTGGCCATAACTTTTGTTCTAGTAATCCAATTGAGGTGATTCTTGATTTGGATTAAGCTAGAGAAATAGGACTACAATTATTATAAAGGAATCGAGCTTCAATTTGGTCCTTAAGAAGGTCAATTTTTGTATGGAAAGAATGTGCTAGAAAATGTGTTAGTAGAATGATATGTCCGACATGTTTGGACTATAGTTGTTGATGTAGTGCTCCAAATTGAATGATTTTTTAGGCATTATGAAATTAATACAATGATGAACAATTTTCTAGAGGGAAGTTTTAGCAAATTCTTTCATTTTGATGTGAGAATAATGTCCTAAAGTAGCAAGATTTAAAAGTAAAGTTCAGGGGCATATTGGGAAGTCCACTTAAGGACATAAATTAAAAGGCTTTGATGGAGGGGAATTATAGTCATTGGCCACTCATTTTAATGACTTGGCATATATAAAGAAGGGGTTGTCGTTTGGAAGAGAGTAGCCCACTAAAGTTATGAGAGAAGAGGGAGAAAAATGAAAGAAAAGAGAGAAGAGAGGGAGAGCCCGGTGGAGAAAGAAGGAGAAAGCTTAGGGTTTCCAATTTTTTTTA
Organism: Erythroxylum novogranatense; assembly: GCA_029891385.1. Lineage (NCBI taxonomy): Eukaryota > Viridiplantae > Streptophyta > Magnoliopsida > Malpighiales > Erythroxylaceae > Erythroxylum > Erythroxylum novogranatense. The sequence goes on along the minus strand of CM057233.1, from coordinate 31,737,700 downwards.
GTTTTAAGCAAGGATTTTCGATGATTCAAAGGGAAAAACATGGAAGGAAGTAAAAGCTCCAAGATGAGACAAACAAAAGTCGAAAATGAAGAAGATAAAGGTAAGAGATGGTTTTGATCTTTGAGTTTTAGTGAGTTTTTGGGTTGATTTGGCTTAAGTTTGGCATGGGCTTGTGGATTCTCAAGCCAATTTTAGAGTTTTTACAGTTGAATTAAATCAATTGTGGATGTTTATGATTTAGGGCTTTCATCTTGAATGAGAAAAATTGAGGAGAGGCTAAGGAGACTTGAGGATTGGGACAAGTTTCTAGCAAGATTATGAGGTGGGTAATGTGTTTATTTTCAAATTATAAGCTTATTATAAGTGTTGGTTTTATAAGTTATTGTTTTTTTTATGATTTGAATCAATTGACTTTTGGGATCATTTATGAACTATTGGATTCATTATTTTCCGAATGAATCAAGAAATTTCAAGCATTGTTTCGGACTTTCAAATGAAATGATTAAATTAACTACCTCCAAAGTGTTTGAAGGATTTGATGAAATGAGCATAATTGTTGAATTCTTTATGTTTGATTGTTTGATTTTACAATATGTGAATTTTGATTATTTATGAGATTGATTGATAGTTTGAGAATGTGTTTGAATTGTTATATGCATGTACGCAAGTTTGTGAATGTGAATGTGTCTAGTACGACACAATATGAAAAGTTTGCGAAATGTACCTTCGGGCGATATGATTTTTCAATGCATGAATGTGTGTTATATGGGTTTGGTTAGGTCCCCCATATGGAGTCAGTGCACTGGTCTCATTTTCTAAAGCCTTTGTCCTGCTGCCCGCTAGTGGCATAGGAGCTCCGATTTCGGACTCCCTTCACGGCCACACTAGACCGCTATGCGGGAAAGTGTAGTATGTCCTGTTCACGGCTGCACAGGACCGCTCTGCGGGAATGTGCAGTACGTCCTATTTTTGGACCGATCCAAACCAATTGATGTGTTATATGTTTTTGCTTTGTGTATATGTGATGCATTTCATGTGTTTCGAGTATATTCATAAATTGTAAAAAAGTTTGGATTTTCGACAAATGAGAAATTTGGGATTTTTCAACTATGATAGCTTTGAAAAACTGTTTGTAAATGTTTATGAAAGTTTTTGGAATTGAGAAGTTTTTTAGAAATAAACCTTCGATGTTTTCGATCAACTGAAAATAAAGTTTGAAAATGTTTTGCTTATCATTTGAGTTATAAACATGTTATCCACGAGCTTTCGAGCTCACCCCCCCCCCCCCCTTTCATCCCCATCTCCAGGTATTCTAGCAGGAGATCGGATGAAAGACGTCAAGACATCAGTTCGATTTGTGCATATTTTTGTACTTGATGTATTTTGGATTATAATATTGTATAAGAACCTGAGTTATGGAATTGGCAAATGTGTATGGTTATGGATTGTGCAATTTGGTTTAGTATATAAAGTGAATTGAGTTATGAATGTAATTAGGATATATATATATATGGATACGGATGGGTGTGCTTGATGATGGGATATGAATTGTGATGATTTATGAAAAAAATTGGTTTTTGTTTGATGGAAATATGAATTTGTATATGAGTATAAATGGAAGTTATATATGATTTTGAATGTGATGAATACGATTTGGATATGAAAAATGACTTGAAGTGGTTTAGAAATAGGATTGCGTTTTTGTTAAGATCCCGGACGGAGGGTCCGGTGGATTTTGATGTATGTGTGATTGTTTGGAAATTATAGAAGTGAGTTTTTCACCTTGCAGGGTTGGGTTTTGTTCATGTGCAGCCGTTATGCTGCCGGATTTTTATATGGTAGTATATTGATAAGTGAAATTGTGTATAAATTTATGGATTTATTGACATGAGTATGAGATTGTTATAGTAAAGAATAAGAATATGATGAATAAGAAGAATCAAGTAATGTGAGATTAGTATGAGTTTAAGGTTAAGTTTCCAAAGAGGGAAAATTGTTTTGATTTGTATGAAAGATGAAAAAAAAAATTTACACCGACATTGATCCGTTTTGGATAGGAATAGTCCAGGGTTTCCAACACTATGATTAAGATATTCGTATCGGATGTCAGTTTCGGTTTTATTTTCCTCAATTTAATCCGTATTTGTTTCATATGTCTGTTATTCGATAAATTGATTTCGACCGCTTATTCGATTTCATTTCTGATTCATGTGTTTACTTCGCTTTGATTCGCTATATGATCTGATTCATTGTTTTTCATTCCGTTTTGGATTCGATTTAAGAGTGATCATGTTCAGTTTAAGCAGTGGGGTTACGAGTGTTCAGTGTAAGCAGTTGGGTTCCGGAAACGGGATTCAACAGATATGGTATCAGAGCAAGAGTTATAGCATTAAGTTTAAGTAGTTGGGTTTCTGGATCCAACAACTACGCTCCTCAGGTTGCCCAGGGAAGGTCCTGGCACTCCTGTATGGCGTAGGAGTACTAGTACTACCTCCCCTCTTGAACTGCTCTCTCCCTTTTCTCTTTTTGTTCACAACACTCTTGATATTCTCTATGTTTTCAACTCTCAGTGTCGCTTCGAGCAACTGCTGAAAATCACAAAAATTCTGCACCACTACCTTCTCTCTGATGGCTAGATGTAAACCTGATTCAAACCTACGGTACTTAGCCGCCTCACTCATCATCATCTCAACTGCATATCGGGATAGCTGTGTAAACCGTCGCTCATACTCGCTTACTGTCATCTCCCTCTGGGTGAGACTCAGAAACTCCCTCTACTTTTGCTGAATATACACCTTCGACAAGTACTTCTTCTTATAAGCAGCTAAGAAGTCCTTCCATGCCAACCCTACCAGTCTCATCTGACTCCCTGGAACACTCTCCCACCAACCCTCTCGTCATCCTCACATTCCATCTGATCTAACACCCTCTCAGTCTATCTCAACCTAGTCTCGGCTTCCTCTGGATCCTTTGTCCCATAGAAGGTGACTGCCCCATACTTCCTCAACTTATCAAACTGTTTCCCCTTCTTAGCTGGGGCCAAAGCAAAAGGTTGTGGCATCTGACCCATAGCCTGGACAAATGCCTGAGTGAAGGTTTGGAACATCCTCGGATCCAACGGAGGCACTTGCTCCTGCAAAAATGGCGAATCCTGTGTCTGCGATTGAATGGGCTCACTACCTTGCCCTACAGAAGCTTCAGCATTTCCTGGGGCTACTGACTCATCAGTACTCTCCTCTCTTGTCGAAGAGTCAGGTCCAACTGATCCTTGCAGAACTCCTCGTGTCCTTCTACGAGGTGGCATCTTACTTTTTCAAATTTAAACACTAAGGATTAGCTACAATTAAATCTTATTTCCTACATGTATGCATGATATGCATGTCACTTAATGCAATCAATCAATTGACAATGCAATAAATAATCATATATCAAAGCAATTCATACTATTATGCATTCTAAGCCTAGGAAAAAGCCTAAGCTATGATACCAAACATGTTGGGCCCGGGTCCGGTTTCCTATCCTGAGGCCACTGCTTGGGGTCGTCGAGTAAGGATCGCGCGGGGAAAGGGTCGAAAACATTAAATTTTACAGGATCAACAGCGGGGAAAAAGGGAAGTTCGAGCTCCATCAACTGCAATTGAGTTGAAGACACCGATGGAGATGTAGATTGGTCAACTAGTGAATTATTTCAACCTCCATATATTTGGAAATCTGACCCATGTGATGTTCAATGCCCAAAAAACTACTAAGTTGGATCCAAAATCTAGAAGATGCATTTTCTTAGGCCCTGTTTGGTTGAATGTTAATTAATGGAATGGAATGGAATGGAAGGGAAGGGAATGGAATGGTTTATAATGGAATGGAATGTAATATAGTAAAAAGTTGTTTGGGAAGGATGGAAGGGTTCATAATGTAATGTAGTGAAACATTATTTGGAAGATGGATGGAATGGAATGTAATGTATAATAAATGACTTTTATACCCTTTATATTAAAATGGTTGTTGTAGGAGGTTTATTATTTTATTATTAATTATATAAAAATATTAGTATTAATTATTTAATATATTTTATTTTATTTTATTTTATATGATTTATATTAAAAATAATTTATTTATATAAAAATATATAAAACAATTAAAGAATATATTTTTTTACATATTTTCTATTTTATTAATATTTTCTATTAAATTTATTATTAATTGTATACAATTTATTATTAATTATTTAATATATTATTATTAATTATTTAATATATTTTATTTATTCTATTCTATTCTAGGTGATTTATATATATAAATAATTTATTTTATTTTCATTTATATAGAAATATATACAAACAATTAAAGAATAAATTTTAAATATATTTTCTATTTTCTTTAATAAAATTTTATTTATTTTTAATTATATACAATTTATTATTAATTATATAAAATTATTATTATTAATTATTAAATAAATTTTATTATATTAAATTTTTAAATAAAAATAATTTATTTATTTATATAGAAATATATACAAATAAGAATAATTTTAATATTTTTTATTAATGAAAATAGAAAATATATAAAATTATTATTTAATTGTTTTTATATATTTCTATATAAATAAAATAAATAAATAAATTTTAAATATAAAATTTTATATTTTATTATTAAATATATATAATCTATTATTAATAATATAAAAATATTAGTATTAATTATTTAATAAAATTTATTATATTAAATATTAATATATACAAACAAGAATAATTTTAATATATTTTTTGTTAATGAAAATAGAAAATATGTAAAATTATTATTTAATTGTTTTATATATTTCTATATAAATAAAATAAATAAATAAATTTTAAATATAAAATTTTATATTTTATTATTAAATATAAATAATTTATTATTAATAATATGATAATATTATTATTAATTATTTAATAAAATTTATTATATTAAATATTACTATATTCTATTTGATATATTAATATTATGATTTGGTCGAGTTGATATTAAAAAGAATTGTTGAGGGTATATTAGGTAGTATGTATTTATTAGGTTACGTTCCATCCTAAACCCTCCAAATCGGCGGTTTCTTATTTTCACTGTTTAGGATGGAATGGAATGTAACATGAAAACCTCCGCTTCCATCCCATTCCATTCCATTCCATTATGAAACCTTCAAACAAACGATGGAACCGTGTTACGTTCCATTCCATTCCATTAATAACCCTCCAAACAAACAGAGCCTTAGGGTATGCTGAAGGTGTGAAGGGGAATTGTTGGGCCCGGGTCCCGTTTCCTATCCCGAGGCGACCGTTCGGGGTTGTCAAATAAGGATCTCGCGGGGAAAGGGTCGAAAACATTCAAATTTACAGGATCAGCAACGGGGAAAAAGGCGGGTTCGCCGCGGTGGACGCCTCGCAGAAGAGGGTTCGCCGCGGCCAACCCTAGGCTTCGACGCGGCGAGCTCTCATGGGACACGCCGCGGCGAAAGACTAGCATCTACGCCGCGGCGAACTCCCAAGGGAAGCGCCACGACAAATAACTGGCTCGCCGCGGCGAGCTCCCAATTTTCAAAACCCAGCTCCCAACATTTGCACATTCCATGCACGTGCACATTCATTCTAACTAAAAATTAAACACACTCATATAGAAAAGGAACTTCAATTCTTTATGTCATTACAATTTCCAAGAGATGGAACAAACCTTGCTAACATAACACAATAAATAACAAAGCATAAAACAAAATACTTAAGGATGCTCAATGTTGATATGATTAAAAAGCTAACCAAAATCACTAACTTAGTACAAAAGCTTCTAACTATCTTGGAGTTTCCGATGTCTTGCAAGGATCAACGATTTTCTCGTTCTACACCTGAAGAGTGGGAGGTAATGGGGTGAGCTGCGAAGCTCAGAGGCTTATACATTTATAGCTATTGGCAACGAGCCACACACTCAAGCATATATATACACAAATATGTAGCAATTCAACACTTAACAATTTACTCACAATCTTATAGCTACCAAAATGTCATCACAAAGAATATGTCATGTAATTTCTGCATCACAATATAACAATTAATTGTGCATCATGCCTAAGAAATCAATAATGAAATGCACAACAAATGGCTCGAGAGTTCCGTGGAACAAAATGAATAAACCGAAGTTTATACCGTGAACAAAACGAGTCCGATTTCTCAGGATCTCATGGCCTCAAGCGGGCAGCCGGGAGAAGGCTATATGTCGACGTGCACGTGACTAAAGAAACGTTCCTCTCTTGCCCAAACAAAGCACATATTCATTTCATGCTCAAATCATTTTATCAAATGCTTTCATACTTTTCATGCTCATCATGCTTCCTCATCTTTTCATTCATACAAAATGCCGTGATACTTTTCAGGGCAATACATGATCACAGTCACAATGCATTTTCAACAATTTTCATAATTCTAAACAAGCAATGTCACACACACATGCAAGCAAGCAAGACAATTTGCCCATGCACAACAACTATAAATATATTACCCACCAAATATCGCTTGATAATCCAAGTTCAATGTTTTCCTTCCTCTTGCAATTGGATTAGTTCTGCTTGGTTTTCCATAACAAACCAAGTTCTCATTCAGACAACATTCAAAGGAAATTAATAAAGCTTTGAAAATCACAAGTGCTAAATTTGACCCATAACCCTTTCACAACTAGACTTTCGGGTCAACTTTTCCATGATCATTATGATCAGATAAATGAAGACATTTGGTAACACTTCCTTCTATAAAAATTTTCTTCATTGTCTTAAGTTTCTAACGACATCAAACTCATTCCATTTGGTTTAGAAACATGGAAGTTATACCCCAAACATGTTGGGACTAACCTTATGCTGAAACTATAATCTATACTCAACTTCCATCAAAACTTTGAGATCTTTAGAGACTGATTCAAAACTTACTTTCTTCATCACACTTGTATCCATATATCTCTAGTTTACAAAAAATCAAAAATTACCTTATTTTCACATCTACAGAAAAAGTTATGCCCAAAATATCGAAGGATGTATGTGCAGGAGAAATGATCCTCGCCGCGGCGAGGATGCTGGCGCGCACCGCGACGTGCGAGGCCAAAATCCTCTTGAAAACCTATTTTTCCACATTCTTCAACTATAAACTTCCCATCTTTCAAATATAACTCATCTTAACCCTAAATCATCATTCCTACTTCATTTCTAAACTCATTCCAACCCAAAATCAATCACAAACACAATAAAAATCAAAAACCCTAGAAGATCATAACATTTTCGTACACCATTCCACAATAACTCCCTACACACATTCAAACCCATTTTCACTCCTAAATATACTAAATAAGGTTCATTCATCCAGTTAAAGCTTATACTTACTCGGAGAAGCTTCAAAATTCTTCAAATTCTCCAAAACCATAGCTTGACTTTCTTCTCTTCTTCTTTTCTCGTCACACCCGCGACACTTCTTCTCTTCCTAACAAGCCAACCATTTCTTATTCTTCTAACTTACCCTCTTAATGATTGCAAAAGACCCTTATGCCCTTCCACTTATGCCTTACAACTTAAAGGTTTAAGTGATTAACCAAAATTACCCCTCATGCATTCTTACTACATTTATACTTTAATTTCATCAATTCAAATAATAGTTCCTCCTAACATTGACATGCTAATTATTCCAAAATAAAAAATGTAACAAGACTGCAAAATAAAATAAATCATGCTTAATACAATAAAGTAATAATAATTTTGGGGTCCAACAGGTATTGTCTGCGGGATCCCACTGCCCACAAGATTGTTTTCAGCAGGGATGCTATCTTCATAGAAGATAAGGATCAAGAGCAAGCAGAAAATGTTGGTACTGTATAAGAGAATTCAGAAACTACAACAGTATAAGTAGATAGGGAAGTTGATCACAATGATTCTTCTGAAGCTGCACCAGAGCACGAGGAGTAAGAAACAGTTGAATATGATGTTCCAGATACTCAGAGACCAACTCACATAAGAAGAGGACCGAGCTAGAACTCGGATTATATTATAGAGAGTAATATTGCATATTGTCTTTTAACTAAGGACAGAGAGCCATCAACTCTTCAAGAAGCAATGACTAGTTAAGATGCATAATGGATGACAGCCATGCTTGAAGAAATTGAAGCTCTACATAAAAATAAGACATGGGAGCTGGTATCACTACTACAAGGAAGAAGTCCTATTGGCAATAAATGGGTTTACAAGATCAAGCAAAGTGGTGATGATCAAGTGGAGCGATATCGTGCTAGACTGGTGGTAAAAGGATATGCTCAGAAAGAAAGTATTGATTTTAACGAAATATTTTCTCCTGTAGTTCGACTCAGTACAGTTCAAGTAGTTCTGGCAATGTGTGCTATATTTGACTTGCATCTTGAGCAGTTAGATATGAAAATTGCATTTCGTCATGAAGATCTTGAAGAATAAATTTATATGCTCCACCCAGAATGTTTTAAAGAAAAAGGGAAAGAGAATTTGGTTTGCACATTGAACAAATCTCTATATGGTTTAAAGAAGATGTCGAGGTGTTGGTATAAGAGATTTGATTGCTTCATCATGAGCCTTGGATACAACAAACTGAATGCAAACCCCTTGTGCATATTTCAAGATGTTTGAAAATGATGATTTTATAGTCTTACTGTTGTATGTAGACGACATGTTGGTAACAGACCCCAATAATGATCGTATCAAAGATAAGTCACGCAAAGTAGACTAAGACATTTTCTACATATATGCTAAAAATTGTTCTACTCAAAAGGACATTTCCAAGTCAATAACTGAAGTGGAGTCTACAGGGTGTTTTGATTTAGACACATAACTACTAATATTCTATCCTTTTACCCATGCTTATAATAATTGATGGAATTTTCTTTTTTATATAATAATTTTTTAGGATTAATCACAAAAAATGGTCAACTAAAGTGGCTTATGAATTGGAACTTCCAAAAAATTCAGTTCTTCCTGAAAAAGTGCGATTAGTATTGAAACATTCAACAACTAGTGCTGATAGGAGGATGGTCAAACGGAAAAACAAGTCCAGTGACCACAAGTTTCACTGACCTATTTTTCTAACCTATTAAAACAAACCGGTGGGAAATTTAATCATAAGTCCCTGCTGGTGGTCAGTGACATGCAACCTCTTAATTGAATGTGGTGATGACAACAACTTCTGTCGACAATAAGCCTATCGTAGTGCGACAGTACCGTGGAATTCACTTTTCGTCGCTATCAGAAATAAAGAAGCCGATAGAGGACTTTTCTAGCCTTTTGAAGCTTGAAAGATCCCAATACAATTTAATGTTCACCTAAGGTGTTCTTCACATTCCCTTTTCCATTTTTTTTACTTGTCACACATTGCAAAGAAATCCAGGTTCCATAGGATGGTATCCTTTTTAGCTAGATTAGGACGATAATTAGATCAATTACTAACAATAAGATCCTTACCTCTGTTTGAATGATAATGCCACACCCAATTGTTATTCTCAATAACAAAATGCACCTTGATCTTTGCAGGAATTAGCGCTATGAGGTTTGTACATTCACTATGTAAGTATAATGGCTCCAAGTGGTGTCAATTATGAAATCAAAATAGGGAAGATTCACCATTAGCAACCCTGGGAGTGATTACTTGGAGCTAGTATTCATGACAAGATGGATGCTCCCATTTTTTATGTAATCGCAGTTGATTCACTTTACCCACACATTTTCCTTTTCCTTGCATTATTTCTGCTAAAACGTGTTTGGGCAAATCTGCAATCCTTGTATTAATCGTTGCAATATATACAGGAGAGTTTCCTAAAGATTTGGTTAACAATCTCCTAATTACAATAAAACCTTGATAGATTAATAATCTCGATTAAATAATAATTTTCGCCAGTCTCGAATTGGGCTAATGGGATATGTTAGGATTTATGCTAAATATATCCTATCTTTATTTTTGGGATTTTTATTGGACATGGAAATTACCATAAATCTTGAAGATTTGTTTTAAAGTAGAAATTGCGTGTTGGAATTTTTTTTGGAATCGGGATGTTAACTTTGCAATTTAGGCATTGGATGTTGCATGGAATTGGACTTGGAGTTATATTCCATATAAGCAGTATTTTTGGTGTTAGTAGAATACATCATATTGTCCTTGTTTGGAAAGGAGTTTAAAAAAAGAGAGAACCTAGGATGTGGGCGTGCGTTAATGAAATTGGACAAGTCACATGCAACTGATGTAGTTGAGCTGGGCTGCACATGGGTGTCGTTGTGTTATGTGAAGAGAGTTGCGTATTGTGGTATTGTGACTGCTGCTCTGTTTTGGCTTTGATTCTCTGTTTTGAGCTGATTGCGTGGGTCTTTTTAGAGCATCACTGTTTCGTTGCTTTTATCTCTAACAAGCAGTCTAGTTGTTATATGAAGTTGCTGATTTTGCTGGGGCCTTGAAGTTGATTGATGATTATAGCACAAAGAAGACTCTATCACTGATGACTGGATATATTATTGGTGCATCAACTTGGCTATTTTGGTGAAGAATTTCATATATGAAATTGTTTTTTTTTTGTTTTATTTGTTTTTGCTTTTGAGTAAAAATAGTTAGGAAATTCCTCTGACGAGGTTAGCATGAGTCAGTTGTGTTATTGGGCGTGAAGATCTTTCACAGATAGTTAGGTTGTGGGTCAGTTACATAGATTGAGTGGTACAGGGTTAAATCAATCTTGTGTAATTTTAGTGAACTATAGTAAAAGTGATTAATCTGGGTGAGGGCCTTGCACACGTAGGCAAAGTGTGTCGAATTGCATTACCAAACGTCGGCGTCTTCGTTATTTTGCATTTATTATTTGTGATTTCTGAATAGTTTGCAAATTTATTAACAACTTAGTTATTTCAATTGGTATTAGAGCGGGTCACCAATTCTGAACTTGGTAGCAAGTTGGTGCAAGTTCGAGATTCGCAGATATGGCTACGAGAGAGGGTGCATCAATCACCAGACCTCCACTATTGGATGGATCGAATTATCCATCATGGAAATCCCAAATGAAATTCTTCATTCAAGCTCAGGGGACAAGAGCCTAGCATTCAGTTGTACATGGTTAGACTCATCCAGTGATTGTTGATAATAAAGGAGAGACAATTCAGAAAGATCCTTCTGAATGGACTAGACAGGAAGAAGAAAGTGCGCTGGGGAATTCACAAGCAGTGCATGCGATATTCAATGTCGTCGATGAAGGACGCTTCTCTATGATTTCAGCGTGTGAAACAACAAAAGAAGCCTGGGATGTTTTACAAACTATTCATGAAGGATCAAAATCTGTGATATCTTCGAAACTACAAATGCTAGTTGTGCAGTTTAAAGAGCTGAAGATGGATGAGCATGAGACTATCGGAGACTTTCACAAGAAATTGAGAGATATTGCGAATCAAGTTCATCAATTGGGAAAGAAGTACTCCAATGTGAAACTGGTCAAGAAAACCTTGAGATTGTTGGATCGCGTACGGTCCGAGTATTCACAATATACTGCAGAAAAATACCATACAACAACATGAAGTATAATCGAAAATAGCAAGGATGTACGAAAATACCTTATTTCTGTGGATAGGTTGCTTCTTTTTCGGATTCCAAGACACTACAAACGCGAATGCCCTCTACCGGTATCCACACGAGTATGCACGATCCGGGCTGCGGCTGTGGTGTGCTAGCACGTCCTCAAACTCTTTTCGAACGCCGCACAGTTATCCTCTCGGATGGTGGCTAGGGTTTCCTGACAATAGTGTCTTCTACCTTAATGAGACCTAAGCTTCACTATTTATAGAGAAACCCTAATCCCATTGAGGCCCTAATAAGTTTTGGCCCATTATATCTCATATAATAGAAGCCCAACAACTTAATCCAATCTAGCCCAATAAATATATATCTACATATATTTATTCAATACCTAATAAATTAGGCCCAAGAGAATAAACCCAGATCACATCACTCTTTGTGTGCGACCCTGTAGGCTCATTTGATGTTGGCAATGGGCTTGATCACACTTCAAGGCCTATAAGTCATAAGCGGCCTCTAGCAAGACATTATGACTACCCAAATCAAATGAGGATCGATAATCCGATTTAACTCAGAATTATGGTTATAAGCTCACCTTTTGTAACACGATATCAAGATTAATCACAAGGCATGGTATATGTCAACCTTTGATTAATCATAGCTTGATCCCAAGTTGACTGATTATAAAAATGAAATTGATGACTTTTCATCAATCCATTTGAGCACCCACCATACATTTCTTCATCCACACTTGTCAAGAGGCCCAAATGATATCTCTCTCATTTAAGAGAGGTACAAATCCCATCTACGCCATTCACATCCCTCCGCATGATTCATTTGATGTCCAACATAAGACTACTTGTTATTCGGTTAAAATAACTTAGTTTAATATCAAAACACCGAATTCCTCATGTAGGAACCATGATGACTTCAGTCAAAGAACTAAAGTCAAACCATATTAAGAATCACTAATGACATGAAACCATGTAGTATTCTTTATGTGGGTCGGTCCAATATATGTTCTCTAACATATATCTATGTTTCGATTTGATATCTTATATCCATGATCAAGAAACGTGATCATCAATCGAACACATATTAGTCTTAATTCATTATTGTTCCACCAATAATGATCGACCGTGACGATCTAGAATAGTGTTATAACGCTTATGGTTTTACTATCAAGTCACATACTTGATGACATAAGTCTAATACTATTCATGGAATGTAAATCACATTACATAAACAAAATACATGCATATATGAAAGGAATAACTCATAATATATTATTAACAAGTCATAATGTTAATACATGAATCACAAATATCCATTGGCCTAGGGCACACTACTAACAATCTCCCACTTGCACTAGGCCTAATCGGTCAGATATCTAATACCCATAGACCTCGTATGACTCTCATGTTTAGGTTGTGGAAGAGGCTTAGTAAGTGGATCAGCAATGTTGTCATCTATGCCCACTTTGCATATCTTCACGTCTCCTCTCCCAATGATCTCTCTAATCAGATGGAAACGTCTGAGTATGTGTTTGGATCTATGATGTGAGTTTGGTTCCTTAGCCTGTGCTATAGCCCCATTATTATCACAATAAAGGTCTATAGGACTTGCAATGCTAGAATAACTCCAAGCTCAAGAATGAACTTCCGATCCATACTGACTTCCTTAGTCGCATCCGAGGCAAAGAATGTACTCAACTTCATTGTAGAATCAACAATGTTGTCTTGCTTTGAACTTTTAAGCTCACTGCACCCCCATTCAAACAGAAAACAAAACTTGATTGCGATTTAAAATCATTTATGTCAGACTGAAAACCAGCATCAGTGTAACCATTTACAACGAGCTCTCCTTCAAGTCCTCCATAGACTAGGAACATATCCTTAGTTCTTCTCAAGTACTTAAGGATATTCTTAACTGCTATCCAGTGACTCTCACCATAATTAGATTGGTATCTACTTGTTATGCTCAAAGAATATGAGACATCTGGTCGAGTACATAACATGGCATACATGATAGATCCAATTGCAGATGCATATGGAATCTTACTCATGCGCTCAAGCTCTTTACCTAAAGTAGGACAATCCTTCTTAGAAAGCTTGATTCCATGTGACATTGGCAAGAATCCTCTCTTGGAATCTTGCATACTGAACCTTCTCAGTATCTTATCTATGTATGTACTCTGACTTAGGCCTATAAGCTTTCTTGATCTATCTCTATAGATCTTAATGCCTAAAACATAGGCAGCCTCACCTAAGTCTTTCATTGAGAAATGTTTCCTTAACCAAATCTTAACACTCTGTAAGGTTGGAATATCGTTTCCAATGAGTAGTATGTCATCAACATATAAAGCTAAAAAGACAACAGCACTCCCACTAACCTTTTTGTAAACACAAGGTTCATCTTCATTCTTGATGAATCCAAACTCTTTGACAACTTCATCAAAATGAAGATTCCAACTTCTTGATGCTTGCTTTAATCCATAAATGGACCTTTGAAGCTTGCACACCTTTCCCGAATTATTAGGATGGAAAAAACCCTTAAGTTGTATCATATATACATCCTCAAGTAAGTTTCCATTAAGGAAAGCTATTTTGACATCCATTTTTCATATCTCATAATCATAGTATGCAGCTATGGCAATAAGAATTCTAATGGATTTGATCATGACCACTGGAGAAAATGTCTCATCATAATCAATTCCATGAACTTGTCGATAACCTTTAGCAACAAGTCTTGCTTTACAAGTATGCACATTTCCATCCATGTCAAGTTTCTTTTTGAAAACCCACTTACATCCAATGGTCTTCAAGCCATCAGAGGGATCAATCAAAGTCCAAACTTGATTGTCATACATGGATTGCATCTCTGCTTTCATGGCTCTAACCATTTAGCAGATTCTAGACTTTCCATAGCTTCTTAATAGGTTGTGGGCTCATTATGATCGATGAGCATCACATTATCATCATCAGTAACAAGAAATCCATATCTCTCGGGCTCATGACAAATCCTATCAGATCTACGTAGGCCTTGTGTTGTTAAAGACGCTCATCAACAAATTTCAGCGCCACTTCAATCTCCTTTTCGTGCTCAATGTCATTTTGTGAAACTTGAATTTCTTCAAGTTGTACTTTACTCCCACAGTTTCCTTTGGAAACAAATTCCTTCTCTAAGAAAAAACCATTTCGAGAAACAAACACTTTGTTCTCTGTTGGGATGTAAAAGTAATATCCTTTAGTTTCCTTAGGATATCCCACAAAATAACAATTTTCAGATTTGGGTGCCAACTTGTTAGCAATTGGACGCTTCACATAAGCTTCACAACCCCAAATCTTTAGAAAAGATAAATTGGGACGCTTCCCTTTCCATATCTCATAAGGTGTCTTTTCTACAGCCTTTGAAGGAATACGGTTCAATATGAATGTCATTGCTTTCTAAAGCATAGCCCCGTAAATATTTTGAAGATCATTGACTCATCATTGATCGAACCATATCTAGTAAAGTTCGATTTCTCCTTTCAGAAACACCATTCCATTGAGGAGTTCCTGGAGGAGTCAATTGTGAAACAATTCCACAATCCTTAAGATAATCATCAAACTCTTGGCTTAAGTATTCACCTCCTCGATCAGATCGAAGGATTTTAAATATTTTGCTAAGTTGATTTTGTACTTCATTCTTATATTCTTTGAACTTTTCAAAAGATTTAGATTTGTGCTTCATTAAATAGACATACCCATATCTACTGAAGTCATCTGAAAAAGTAATGAAATACAAATAACCTCCTCTCGCTGAAATGCTAAAAGGACCACATACATCGGTATGTATAAGGCCCAATAGCTCATTGGCCCTTTCCCCTTTACCTGTGAAGGGGGCCTTTGTTATCTTACCCAGTAAACAAGAATCGCATGTCTCAAAGGATTCAAAAGAATCAATGAATCCATCTTGATGGAGTTTTGAAATGCGTTTTTCATTTACATGGGCTAAGAGACAATGCCAGAGATAGGTTGGGTTCAAATCGTTAGATTTAAAATTCTTGGTATTTATGTTATAGATGGGCTCATTTCTAACAAACTCAGTGTCTAGAGTATAAATGCCATTTAATTGACGTGCAATGCCATAAAAAATGTCATTCTTACAAATGGAAATACTTCTATTCGCAATAGAAAATTTAAATCCATCATTCTCTAAACAAGCAAAAGAAATAATGTTCCTACTCATAGTAGGTACATAATAACAATTCTTGAGTTCCAAAATGAGCCCAGTAGGCAAAATAAGATCATAAGTTCCCACGGATAAAGCAACAACTCTTACTCCATTTCCCACGCGCAGGTCGATCTCACCAGACATCAATCTTCTAGTCCTTCTTAGACTCTGCACATTAATACAAATGTGAGTTGCAGCTCCGGTATCTAATACCCAAGATGCGTATGAGTAAAATAGATTTCTATAACAAACATACCAAGAAATAGTTGCACTATTTTCTTCTCTTTCACTCTTCCAAATAGAGTTTGTAGCCCTTTTCCAATGACCGTGTTCATTGGAATGAAAGCAAACTCCTCCTCGGGTGCCTTAGTCTTAGCTTTGGGCTTGGGCTTGACTTAGGTACTTTACCTTTGCCTTCATTGTGCCCTTCTTCTTGAAAACTTTTCCTTTTGAACCACAAGAACTTCATTGGTGGTCTTAACCTTTCCCTTTAAGTTCTCTTGAAGAAGCTTTTCAGATCCCATGCAATTCGTCAATGGACTTTTCCATATTATGCATGTTGTAGTTAAGAATGAACCGATCATATTCATCACCAAAGATGCTAGAATAAGATCGCTTGTCAATTCTTGACTAACAGTGCATTTAATTTCTCAAGATGATGAATGTAACTCTTCATCTTGAGAATATGAGCACTCACGGTGTGCAGAGTCATCTTGCATGAATTCAATGCCTTAGTGGTTTTAAACCTCTCTTGGCGTGCTTGCTCTTGAAACATAGCTTTCAGTTGAGCAAGCATGTCATAGGTTTCCATTTCCTCTAAATCCTTCTGGAGGTCAGAGATCATGGCGCCTAACATAAGGCATGACACATCCGTAGAGTCATTGATATGCTTCGTGTAAGCATCCTTTTGAGCCTTAGGTGCATTTGCTGGTGGTTCCTCAGGGATGGGCTCTTCTAAGACGTAAAGCTTTCTTTCTTTCTTGAGAACAATTCTCAAGTTCCTATACCAATCTAGGAAATTTGTTCCATTAAGCTTTTCTTTCTCTAAGATAGATCGCATAAAAAGGTTTGTGGATGGAGTAGCCATAATCTACAAAAATTATGCAATAAGGGTCAACATTCATATATTATGAGGTATTAGCTCCCACTCAAATAAATAGCCCTCAATTGAAAAATAGGAGAAACAAGATCCATATTTCACTAAGTCCTAAGAAAGCTTTGGCTTAACACTCAAAACTTAGTTATTTAGGTAGAAAACTCTTTCCAATTACATCACATGTAACTCTTGATGGGCTTATGTTAAAATACATCTTATGTACTGCATGTATGTAAAAACCTAATCTTATGCCCTAAGCCCAAAACCGTTTTGATAGCTTAGTCAAGTTTAACCATACTTTACCTATGAATAACACCATTATTCAAATGTCTTCCCTAGATGATCCCTACATGCCTTGCTTTGGCAAAAACCCACATAAGGATAAGCTAGAGATAAACATTGGTAAAGATTTATGGAAGGCATATAAACTTGAAGTTACGAAGAGGGTCGTTCTTAGTACATTATGAAGGCTACTAATCCTATTAGTAAGGGTATTTGTACTATGCTATTTCTAATCCTATACTACAACATACTTGAGTATATATATATTAGAAGTATAGAATAGTAACTTATACATGAATATAAATATTCAAAAAATATAAATAAACACATGTAACATCACCCAGAATATATAACACATAACGAACAAACAAGCGTAGGGGAAGCCGCCCCTTGCTGGGCTCGTCAATCGATTGGAAGAGATGATAGTCGACTGGTCGACTTGTGCTAGTTGACTGGAACCAATGTCAGTCAACTGGAACAAACGTTTTTGCTGAAACACTCATCTCCACTCTCCGATCAGTCGACTGGAACGCTTCTAGTCGATTGGAAGAGATGATAGATGATTGGTCGACTTGTGCTAGTCGACTGGAGCCAATGTCAGTCGACTGGAACAAACATTTTTGTTGAAACACTCATCTCCATTCTCCGATCAGTCGACTGGAATGCTTCTAGTCGACTAGAAGAGATAATAGTCGATTGGTCGACTTGTGCTAGTCGACTGGAGCCAATGTCAGTCGACTAGAACAAACATTTTTGCTGAAATACTCATCTCCATTCTCCGATCAGTCGACTAGAACGCTTCTAGTCAACTGGAAGAGATGATAGTCGACTGGAGTATCCTTGTCCAACATGGATACACGCAGTTTCCTATTCCACATCCATGTCTTACATGGTGGAAACCCTAGCAGCCACCACCTTTTGTTCAAACCCTTCATGCTTGTCATATATTCTCATCAGTACCAAGATAATCAACAGATCCAAAAAGAATATGCATGAAATAAAAACACTTTCGTATTATGCAACCAAAAACCGTGAGCACATGTAATCCAAACATGCATATTTTCGATTATACAGAAGCCAAAATCGTGAACACATGTAATCAAAACACGTATATTAACGATTATACAGAAGAACCTGGCTCTGATACCACTGTTGGATCGCGTACAGTCTGAGTATTCACAATACACTGTGGAAAAAGACCATACAACAACATGAAGTATAATTGAAAATACCAAAGATGTACGAAAATACCTTATTTCCGTGGATAGGTTGCTTCTTTTTTAGATTCCAAGACACTACAAACGCGAATGCCCTCTACCGGTATCCACACGAGTATGCACGATCCAGGCTGCGGCTATGGTGTGCTAGCACGTCCTCAAACTCTTTTCGAACGCCGCACAATTATCCTCTCGGATGGTGGCTAGGGTTTCCTGACAATAGTGTCTTCTACCTTAATGAGGCCTAAGCTTCTCTATTTATAGAGAAACCCTAATCCCATTGAGGCCCTAATAAGTTTCGTCCCATTATATCTCATATAATAGAAGCCCAACAACTTAATCCAATCTAGCCCAATAAATATATATCTACATATATTTATTCAATACCTAATAAATTAGGCCCAAGAGAATAAGTCCAGATCACATCACTCTTTGTGTGAGACCTTGTAGGCTCATTTGATGTTGGCAATGGGCTTGATCACACTTCAAGGCCTATAAGTCATAAGCGGCCTCTAGAAAGACATTATCACTACCCAAATCAAATGAGGATCGATAATCCGATTTAACCTGTAACTATGGTTATAAGCTAAGTCCTTTTGTAACACGATATCAAGATTAATCACAAGGCATGGTACATGTCAGCCTTTGATTAATCATAGTTTCTTGATCCCCAAGTTGACTGATTATAACAAATGACATTGATGACTCTTCATCAGTTCATTTGAGCACGGCCATGCATTTCTTCGGTCACACTTGTCAAGAGGCCCAAATGATATCTCTCTCATTTACGAGAGGTACAAATCCCATCTACGTCATTCACATCCCTCCGCGTGATTCATTTGATGTCCAACATAAGACTACTTGTTATTCGGTTAAAAATAACTTAGTCTAATATCAAAACACCGAATTCCTCATGTAGGGAACCATGATGACTTCAGGTCAAATGACTAAAGTCAAACTGTATTAAGAATCACTAATGACATGAAACCATGTAGTATTCTTTATGTGGGTCGGTCCAATATTTGTTCTCTAACACATATCTATGTTTCTGATTTGATATCTCATATCCATGATCAGTAAAACGTGATCATCAATCAGAACACATACTAGTCTTAATTCATTATTGTTCTACCAATAATGATCGACCAGGGACAGTCTAGAATAGTGTTATAACGCTTATGGTTTTACTATCAAGTCACATACTTGATGATATAAGTCTAATACTATTCATGGAATGTAAATCACATTACATAAACGAAATACATGCATATATGAAAGGAATACCTCATAATATATTATTAACAAGTCATAATGTTAATACATGAATCACAAATATCCATTGGCCTAGGGCACACTACTAACAGAGATCGTTGCCACCGAGATTCATTCCAAAAATTGCAGCAATAGAGGAGGCTCATGAAATTGATAATTTGTCATTGGAAAAGGTTATCAACATTCTCACAAATTTTGAGATGATTCTCTTGAGGGGTAAGCAAGAAAGAAGCAAAGGTTTGGCGCTACAGGTAGAAGCCAGAAAGAATGTGAATAATATGGAAGATGAGTCAGATGAGAATGAAGACATGATTTTGCTCACTCGAAATTTCGGTAAATGACTGAAAAGAATGAAGAAAGACAGATCTGATTCAAGACAATATGGTGGGAGTTCATCTAGTAACATCCCAAGACAACAAGTCAAAGCACAAAAAGGTGAACGGAAAGCAAGAAGGATTCAGTGCCATGAATGTCAGGGATTTGGTCACATTCAATCCGAGTGTGCTAACATATTGAAGAAACAAAGAGAAAAGTCCTTCACCACCACCTGGAGTGAAAATGATTCTAAAAGTGATTTTGGTAGTGAAGAGGAATTCACAAATAATGCTGCACTGGTTACATTACACAGCAAAATTCCAATTACTTGTTTAGCAACAACTGAGAAGCAAGTAACCGACAACAGATCAGGGAGAAAATTTGAAAATTTTAGAATTAGTTTAGCTCAAGACTCAACATCAGATTATGACAGTGACGGAAGTAGCTGTGATGATAAAGTTGGGAATACCTATGAGAATTACAAGGCTTTGTATGAGAAATGGTTGAAAATGCAGAAAAAGAATGGGAGTTTGAAAGAAGAGAATCTTCATTTGAAAAATACCATACAAGAATTAGAAAAGAAGCTGGCAATGACTTCAGATGAACTTGGTGACGCGAGAATGAAATTAGTAAGTAATGAGAAGGGATTGAGGATGTTGAATGGAGGCACAGAGAAACTAAATAAGCTGATTGAAACCGGTAAGGCTAAAGGAAACTTTGAAGCCATCGGATACAAAGGAGAGTCTTCGAAAGTTAATCAAGAAAAATCTGACATATTCAAATCAACCTAAGAGATAGAAGGATCGAAAAAGCGTAGAAGATTCATACCCACATGTCACTTTTATGGGGTGGTTGGGCACATAAAGTTGAGATGTTATCAGCTACTACAAATGTTGTTTGAAAGAAAGCAAGGCCGAAAAGGTATGCATAACTCACAAACATTTCAACATCAACCTTCAGCGTCTAGATATTCTTGGGTAAAAAGAAGTGAATTGCAAGCCCTAGTAGCATGTACTTCGATGAAAGCAACATTACAACATGGTTGGTATTTTGATAGTGGATGTTCACGTCATATGACGGGAGAAAAGGCCTACTTAACTGACTATCAGATCTGTATAGACGGTTATGTGACTTTCGGAGATAGAAAGAATGCTTCCGTAATTGGTAAAGGTGTAGCACCCCCTTACCATTGCATACGCACTGGGACGTCCGTGGGTCATTCTGATACATATCTGACGATAAAGGTGCACTACAAACGATCACTACTATAATCCACATGGCATCAATGAAATAAAACCGTAAAATTAAAAATCATTAAAGTTTTGAATCCATAAGGTACTTTCTCATTTCACATCATCGACAGAAATATAGACAAGTCTATCAGTTCCCTACAGTTTAAATACATTACTCCAAAAAGGAAACTGATACAAAAGTCTATACTAAGCCATCCTAAAAAAAATCAATCCCAGCTGACTGACCTATGTGCTATAACTTCACTTACCAACGCACTCACACGGCAAGAAAAGTCAATCTCTGGAGCTAGGAGTCTAATATATCAATCCTGAAAAATAGATGCAATTTTGGGTGTGTTTTGCGAACTCAATGAGAAACCATCATCTATGGTTCACTCAAATCATGCATTACGTAAATAGCGTACAGCATATCACAATAACACATTCAGAAAGCCATATAGCAATTATAATATTTCATACAATCACATAATTCAGAAATTTCACAAATCAATTATCTCAATTATAGCATGCAGCCTTGCCTATTTTCCATTCACTGAATTCCATCCATCACAATGTGTATGCAATGCATATGTGACTCTACCGAGCGCATAAACAGTGTACAGTGTCAGTAGACGCGTCTAGGGAGTAGGAGAGCCCTCTGGGTATGCACTAACTCCCTTCGAGCTCGAGGCTCGTTTCAGTATCAAAGCTCGAAGCTCGTTTTAGTAACAGTGGCGAATCAGGTCATAACTATCATTATTTGTTCATGCATTTATGTATGAAATGCAAGATGTCTAATAATTCACAATCACATTACCATTAAACCTATTTATCACTATTCTTTAGAAACACGTAGCAGTCAAATTCGATTTATCAAAAGTAGCCGTATTGATCCTAATCATCCACATAATCATACAATTCACATTTGTAGACAATTCACAGAGCATTTAACAATTAACAATTGAGGAACTAACTAGGTTACTCACCTGTAACTTCCGAGCTACTGCCTCGAAGTCCCAGCAATATTCGTGGAATGACGATCCAAAAGTGCCTCTATAACAGTTAAATAATTAACCATTATTAATGCATAATCAAAACAATTCAATGATGCACATGTCTATACTGAACGATGTACGATGCATGTTCATGACTTTTCGATGCTAATCCCCAGTTTCACTATCTTTTGCCTCATAACCAATTCTTATACTATAGGCTCTATCATATTTATACATTACCCTTAATCTCAAAGAAGGTCTCAAAACCAAAATTCACTATATACTAGGTCAATATCATCCATTGTAGACTCCAAAAACACATCAGTGATTTCATAAGTCTTCAAATTTAAACTCCAATTATCATAATTCCATCCTTAGGTTGAAATAGGGAACCATATTCGACTTTCTTTCTATGATTGAGATCCTACTAAATTAAATTCAAACTTTCATTCTTTGCCTCAATTGTAGACCTCTCTCTCTAGATCATAACGAATCAAGAATCACCTCAATTGGAGGTCTACAGTATAAGTTATGATCCAAGAACCTAACTACATCAAGTCAGAAAAATGTCTCTCGCCGCGGCATCCTGGAGTCGCTCGCCGCGACGAGGATCGACGGGCTCGCCGCGACATCTCGCCCTGCTCGTCGCGACGAGAACTAAACTGCTCGTCGCGATGAGCACGCTTGTCGCGGCGAGTACCTATTTACTCGTCGCGACGAGGCCCTCTCTCAGACGTCGCGACGTGCGGGCTCCTCCATCTTCTCCGACTAAATTTTTCCCATTTCTCTCTCTAAAACCAGTCAAAACTCACTCGCAACTGCCCATTCTTACACAATAAATACCATAAATGCATCAATAACAATAAAAACACATTTAAAGCCATTCACTTTCCAAATCAAGTTCTAAATTCTTCGAATCCTCCGAAACTCCTCCAACGCCTAACACCCACGGTTTTCACCCATCACCACATAGAACATCATCATCTCTAAGGATTTAGCTAGGCTTTGCACAAGGAGAAGGAGAAAGCGAGAATCTCAAAGGTAGGGGAATGAAATCGTCGAAGGGAGAGGAGAAGGAACAAGCCCTAGGTTCTCAAGGTTTGATAAAGAGAAATTTTAAACATAGGGCATTTTAAAGGGTGATTTTAATCTAGAGCTCCTAAGACATAAGTCCTCACATTCTTTTAATTTCAATCTATAAATTTCAATGGCTCAACATTTTTATTCCTAAAGCCATGAATCTAATTTCTCATTACCATTGGACAATTATTTCAGCACCATACAGTCAACCAGTCTGTCATTCGAAAAATCTCGGTCCGGACATTTTCTCCCAAATTTTCTAGAAAATTTCCTATGGGTCTCTATTAACTGCCAATTACTTTTAAACCATTTTAAATCAACTATTCAACCCCAAATATTCCAAAATTCTCAAATAGATCACAATCAAACATAATTATCCCAAAATTCACAAATCATATCATATTCATAATTAAATTGCCGGAAATGTCAGAAATGCATGTACTTAAAAATGCATGTGCAAAATGACTTATTCCTCTAAAATTAGAGGCCAAACGAATGCTCAATTCCGTATATGCAATAAAATCTATTAGCCCATCCCAAATTACCAATGTAACCTTCCCATCGGTGATGGGATGTTACAATTCTCCCCTCCTAATAAAAAATTTCGTCCTTAAAATTTCATACCTGTATGGTCAAATTGATGAGGATACCAAAGGACTTTTACCAGTGGAATCCCCCTGTTTCTCAACTGCTTGATCCGTGATTCTATAATCTGTACCGACTCCTCCACATAACTTAGATTACTGGCCACCTCAATCTCCTGAGCTGAAATCACATGCGTCGGGTCTGATCGATACCGTCGGAACATACTAACATGAAACACATCATGCAACTGAGACATCTCACTCGGCAATGTCAATCTATACGCCAATGGTCCTATCCTCTCGACAATCTCATACAGACCAATATACCGAGGGCTCAACTTGCCCTTCCTAGTTCTTACCAAATCTCAGAACTCCTCTCCAAGGTGACAGTCGGAGGAAAACTCTGTCTCCCACACTGTACTCCATCTGTCGCCGATGCTGATCCACATAACTCTTCTGTCTATCCTGAGCCGCCTTGATGCGACTCCGAATTAGTTTCACCTTATCTACAGTATTCTGAATCAGCTCAGGACCCTCAATTGTCCTCACACCTTCTTCATCCCAATACAGAGGCAATCGACACGAACGCCCATACAAAGCCTCAAACGGATTCATCTCAATACTGTTGTGGTAATGATTGTTGTAAGCAAACTCTATAAGGGCCAAATACTGATCTCATGCTCCTCTGAACTCCAATACATATGCCCAAAGCATATCCTCAGCAGTCTTAATCGTCCTCTCACTCTGCCCATCTGTCTGAGGATGAAAAGCTGTACTAAAGTTCAGTCTGGTACCCATAGCAATCTGCAGCTCTTACAGAACCTCGAAGTAAATCTGGGATCCCTGTCTGATACTATAGACACGGGACCCCATGTAGTCGCACAATCTCTGCCACATATTTCTGGGCCGATTTAGTCAATTTATCTCTCACTGGCAAGAAGTGAGCCGATTTAGTCAACCGGTCCGCTATGACCCAGATAGCATCATGCTGCCTCGGCGTCCTAGGCAATCCCATGATAAAATCCATCGTACAAATTTCCAACTATCTAAATCACAAATTTACAAAACCCCCAAATTACAAAATTAGGCATAAACCCTAATTAATTTCCATCCAAAATTAAACATAACCTAAGGCATAAACATCAAAATTGACTTCATAAATCACATACCCATATCATTTCCAAGGTTTCTAAACCAAAAATTCATATAAAAAAACTCAAAACTTAAAATCTTCTCTTACCTCATTTCTGCACCATTTTTGAAATTTCTTAGTTCTTTAGGAAGCCCTCAAGCTCTTCCATCTTTTTCCCTCTTAGAGCATCATCGAAATCCTCCTTAAAGCTCACTAAATTTCGAGACCTAAGCTCTCCCTCTCTTCTTTCTTCTTCTCCCATCGTAATCTCCTTCCTCATCTCTCTTCTTTCTTCTTTTCCTCTTAAGTTTTGGGCTTCTCTTTAACAAAAAAACGACAACCCCTTGTATTAAAATGCCATGTCATTAAATGAGGGTATAAAGACTTAATTGCCCCTCCATGAATGCCTTGTAACTTAAGTTCTTATGTAGACTTCCAAAATTTCCCCTACACTCATCTTAATTCAAGTTTACTTTAGGACAAGTTTCTAATCATTAATTTGAAGGAATTTACCAACATTTCCTTCTAGATAAATGTTTCTACTTGTCCTAATTTCATAATGACACTAAAATCATTTAATTTGGAGCATTACGTCAAAAGTTATATTCCAAACATTTAGGGTTGTTCATATGCTAACACATTTTTCAGCACTTTATTTCCATCCAAAAATTGACATTCTTAAAGGCAAAATTGAAACTCTAGTCCTTCATAACAATTGTAGCTCTATTTCTCTAGTTTAATCCAAATCAAGAATCACCTCATTTGGATTACTAGAGAAAAAGTTATGTCCATAATACCTTCAGATTTTTCTAATCCAAGACTACAGACTAATCCGAACTTCCATTTAGAAATTAGAAGTCTTAGGGGCTAAATTGAAATTAAGTTCCTTCATATGACTTGTAGCGCCATGTCTTAATTTTATTTTTTCTCTAGAATCACTTCAATCGGATCTCTACAGATCCCGAATTTCGCAAAATACTAAACCATGTTAAGAAAATTATCTGACTATAACTTTTACTCCCGATATCAAAAAATATCAAACTTTATGGCGACAGAAAGCTTTCAACAGGAGCTACAAGTTTCCTGAAGATCATTTTCTCAACTTTGGCCTAAATCAAAAAGTCAACTCTCAAGTCAAACTTTCTCTCACCAAAAGTCAACTTTCTTAATTCTTCAAATTTTCACACTTTTTCTCTTTATTTCTTGATTTTAAGCTTAATTTTCAATAACCTCATTCACTTTAACTTTTATAAACATACAAATCTATTTAAATCTCAAAGTCATCATAATCTATCAATTCTTTTTTTCATCAATTTTCTTGAAACATAAACACACCTATTACAAACTTCATATACAAACTTACTTATTTCATACTTTTTATATTTCTAAAATTCACTTAAAGATTGGGGTCCAACATTCTGTCCACTAATGATCATCCCAAACAGTAACAAAAACTTCTAAAAATCATAACTTACTAGTAAACGGTCCAAAAGTTCCATACGTTACATCAATGGAAAGATCAAAATATAATCTAAAACTTTCATGCAGAACTTAAAAGCAATTTCAACCTCTAACTGAGTCAATTTTTCAATCAAAGTTTCTGTCAGAAGTCTGTCATCCTATACCACATCCAAACTTCAAATTTTCATATCTTCCAATTTCCACAATAAAAAATAACATATTATGCATCATTGTAAAGCTATGCAATTTCTCTATAACTTTCATGTAGACCACTTAATCCAATTCAAACTACATCAGTCCAGAATTTTCCTCAAAATACAGTACACACAAACTTACTATATGAGCATTTTCTAAACACAAAGCAAAACACACTTAAATTCGAATGGTCATAACTTTCAATCACGATATCAAAAAATATCATACTTTATGACGATAGAAAGCTCTCAGCAGAAGCTACAAGTTTCATGAAGATCATTTTCTCAAATTCAGCCCAAATCAACCCAGAAAAATTCACAAAGATTTCACATCCAAATTGCCATTTTCTGCTACTATTCATCCTCAAAATTTCAGATTTTCCAATTCTCCAAAATCTAACACTTTAACTAATCATTTCTTGCTTTTCAACTCCATTTAAAGCAATTCATTCACTATCAATTTCATTTAAACTCAAAACACCATTTTAGGCCAAAATTAATCATAAACATCAATAACAAAAGCATATTTCACCTATCTTAATCTCATATAACAATTCACATTATTGATATGTCTTTTTCTTTACACATGAATAATTCACCACAAATTCCTCATCTAATGTCAATTTATACTTCAAAATTTCAAGAAAAGTTCGGGGTCCAACAACCTGGGGAAAGCTAATGTGGTGGCTGATGCTTTGAGCTGAAAGTCTAATACTAGTGTAGTTCATATTCAATTATCGAGGTTACCCAAATTGATTCAATTGAGAGCTCTGAATGTGGAGTTGAAGTTGGAGCAAGATGAGGCACTGATTGCTACTTTGAAGCTAAGACCGATGCTACGTGATAGAATCAGAAAAGTCCAGGAGAAAGATCACGATATGGTAAACTTATAGAGAAAGTGAAGATGAATACAGATTCTGAGTTTGAGTTAAGGGATGAGACATTGTGGTTGAAGTAGAGGCTGTGTGTTCCCAATGTGGAGGATTTGAGGAAGCTCATATGGCCGCCTATGCTATGCATCCGAGTACTACCAAGATATATAACATGCTGAAGCAGCATTTCTAGTAGCCCGGAATAAAGAAACAAGTGGGGGAGAATGTATGTAATCGTATGACATGCCAGCAAGTTAAACTTGAGCACTAGGCTCCTGTTGGAGTTACGTAAATATAGTGCCTTAGAAAGCAAGTGTATTTACATGTAACTTTATCTTCTTCAGTTACAATTTTGTAATGAAAATATTTATTGTTAATGAAACAAAAGAGTTTGGTTTTATTTTTGTGAGCATTATATATCTAGTCATAAGGTATCAAGATTCTTTTGTAAGTAATATACATATACATAGAGATGTATGGGAAACATGAATATTATAAGAATTTAAAATAATATATTCACAGTTGAATAATTAAGTTGGTCGTTTGATTATAGAAATATTGTAGTGTTGCGATTTATCTCCATGTAAGCAAAGGAGTTTACTTTAAGGGAATGATGAGTTTCATATCATGATAGTAGTTGACTATCGATAATGGTGTTATTTAATGAATCTAGAATCATGTAGGTTTTCAAGAATAAAGTGGGTTATTACTTTCATCTTAAAACATACAAGTTAAGCATTCGCTTATTATGGACCACAATCTTGATGAGTGGTGAACTCATATGTGTTTTATTTTAATTTTTGATATGATTGGAATGGATTTTTATAGAGTATTAATCCAGTTTCTGCATGTTGGAATTATTAATTGAAATATGTATCATGGAACATTCACTCAAATAAAAATTTTATAGTGATATCATCACTTCTAAATGTTTTAAGGAGATTGGTGATTAAACTGGTGCTAGTAGTTTGATGGACTAGCTACCCATCAAGTCTTAACACCAAGATGAGATCTTATGTGTTAATCACCATATAGAGTAAAACAAGAGATCTAGAAGAAAAAATCAACATAAGGGCAAAACGGTAATTTTACCTTTTATTGTGTGGATGGCTATAATAAGGTTCATAATAGGGTTTTCAATTAGACTTGAAAATAACTGTTCTCATAATATTTAGTAATTCAATAGTTAAACTAATTGTCTTTGGTGGAATGACATTTAGTTAATAAGCTATAATTAATTCTAATGAGATTAAATTAATTTTGGCCTTATTAGAGCTTGAATTTTCTAAGTCTAATAAAATTATCTACTTGGCTTCAAGGAAGGTTATCAAGCCCATGATTGAATGTTGGGCTTTCTCTAACTAATGGTTAATTAGAAGCCCAATGTACATTTAGAAATGAGCTAAACTTTGGTTTAATTTGATTAATTAGATTAATTAAATTAAAACAAAATTTTTAAGAAAGTAAAGTGCAATTTTGTTTATCATTAGGGCTGAATGTGGAGCTGCACATTTGGCATTGAATTGCAAAATAAAGATGGTAGTTATCATGCTTTATCATCATTAAATGGAGTAATGATGTTACCATTAAATGGTTTAATGGTTATCTTTTAACATGTAACTTATTAGCATTCATTGGATTAAAGATGTGCATTGGATGGACCATCTTCCTTCTTTCATGATTAAAAATGAAATTGATAGGTCTCATTTAGGTTAATAGACTTTTCATATAGTCATCTTAAAGATAAATGAGAAGAGTCTCATTTAATGGCTTCTTTATGATTAATTAAATGAAGAAGAGATGCATTGGAAGGGAAACTCTTCTTTCCTTTGATCTTAACCAAAATTGTTAGGGTGTAAGAAGGGGTTCTTACATTTTTGTCACTCTCTCTCCTATCTTGCATAAAAGTTTTCAAAAATTACGTGAGAGTGTCTCATTCTTTGTCTTCTTTCTTCTAAGAAAAATCTCCTCCAAAGTGTTTCTTCTCCTTTCCCACCAAAGGATCTTTTTAACCAAGTTGTCTAAGAAGAACAAGTGGTAGATCAAGTTGGTTGAGGATACAAAAATAAGGAGAGGATAGATTAACCAAAGAAAAGATTCAAAAACAAAAACTTTGGATACAAAAAGAAGGAGAGGATGGCGCAGCGAGGAATTAAAGCTGTAGTAAAGGAGTGAATAATATCAATATCTTGTTTATGTTTATTATTATCCTTATACCATATCATGTATAGATTGGCATGATGATTTGGATATATATATTCCGCTGCAAATAAGAATTCTAAAAAGTTTTGAAATCTACCGGTTCTCCAAAATATGACATGCTTTCTTTTTCCAATCCAACAATTGGTATCAGAGCCAATTTTCTTATGCATGATTTTGATTCCTATATGTGTGATGTATGGGTTGGCAATGATTTGGTTATGTTGCATATTTTTATGTGATAGAAATATATGTGGTGTATATGTTGCTCTTTTGGTTGTCCATAGAAGTTAGATTTGCCATGTAAGATTTCTTCATTTGGTTGTAACAAGGAGGGTGGTCTATCATCACCATGTTTCCTCCTTGGCTTCATTTTTATATGTTCTTTGATTTTGTAATCTACAAATTGATGTAATGATGATGATGAAGCAGCCATGGATTGAAGAAATGGAGAGGTAAAGGATTTGGTGTATCCTTTTATTTATTGGCATGGTTTCGATTTTGTGAAACCAAACATGCTGAATTTTTGTTTCAATGAATCTAGTTTCGATTTTTTATGTAAAAACAAGTGCTAGATTTTTGTTTCAATGAATCAAGTTTTTGTTTTGATATAAAAAACAAATTGTTGTTTTTTATTTTAATGAAATGAGTTTTGGTTTTAATGAACACAAGTGCTGAAATTTTTTATCATGACAAAGATTCAAATTTATGAAAATCTAATGCTGGAATTTTTATTTTCATAGTGACAAAATTCGATTTTTATAAATTCCATTACATTTTATTTACCGAATCAGCCAAATCAAGTTAGCGAAGAGTTCGAAGTGGAAGATCCAAGTCTAAGAAGAAAATTTTAGGCCTAAAAGGCTTGTAATTTTTTTTTTTTGTTTCTAGGATGGACAATCAAAAGTGGCTTAATTAGTTCATGTGATGAATGAATAAATGAATGCAAATATGTGATTGCATGTTATTTAGAAAATTGACAACCCTAGGAGTTGCTACATTCATTATGTATAAGATATATAATGAAACAATATAGGATGGATAATAAATTGCATCTAGACAATATGGTATTTAAAACTTAAAGCTTAAAAAGATTGAGTAGCAGAGGATGCTCATGTGAGAGTCCATGGTCTCAAAATGATGGCCCATTTATATGTGGTGAAGTGTTACTCCCCACTGGGGGGCATGAATCCTAGATCTTGCATGGTTTGGGTCTCCTTAAGGATAAGTCCACTCATTGGTAGCAAATGTGACATCTTATTGAGGCTTGGTTTGTAAGTACCTTTAGTGAATGAATCAAATGATTAAACACTTAACATTTTCTATTAATAAACTGCCCACCATAGCTCTGTTGGTAAAAGTATGGACCAAATTATGATGCTTCACAAAAAGTTAGGCACGAGATGATTGGTAGTTTTTTGAGTGGGAGGGTCCCAGATTTTCGTTTAATGGATAAGATGGTCCACCGTCACTTAGTCTGTTATAGATGAGAAAAACAACTGTCATATAATGTTTTAAATTTTTTAAGTTTTGTTAAATCTATCATCAGCATATGTAACATCCCATCACCGATGTGAAGGGCAAAATGGTAAATTGAAATGGGTTATGAATGTGTAAACATATCTCGGCGTGGCCATGCCTAGTATGGCCTCCATATATGCATAAATTGTAATTTTTGTAAATGCACATGATTGTACATGCATTCATGACATTTCCCAGCATATGTGTTTATTGTGAAAAATGTGTTATTTGTGTTTGAAAAATGAATTGGAGTGGATTTTTATGTGTTTTCCATTTTTGTGGACTTTTAGAAATTTTTTTGGAATTTCTCGGAGAAAATTTCCGGACCGGAAAAATTGACAAGTGATAGACTGATTTGGTTTTCGGTACCGAAAATGACTGTCCAATGGCACTGAAAAATTAGATACATGATTTTAGAATTTATTACTTTGAGCCATTGGAATTTGGAGACAATTTGAACTAGAAATTGAATTGGAATTGGAAAGAACCTTAAGAGTGTTTTAGAATAAGACAAGTGGCAAGTGACACATGTCACTTACCTACTAAAGCACCTAATTAGTGGTTATCTAAAGTACATAAATATCTTAGCTTCTTTGGGTCATTCACGATGCTCTCCCTTGAGAAGCTCATCCTATTTGTTCTCTTTCATCAAGTCATGCCTTCTCCTCTTTCTCCTTCTTCGTGAGTCTTCTTCTCCTTGTATTTGTTACTCATCTTTTATTTCTTGCTCTTCATTGTGTAGGGTGTGAGGAAGTTAGAGTGTTAATGGTGTGTTGAAGACTTGAAGTTTTGGAAGTTTATTTTGGTAAGACATGTTCTATACCATGTTGTTGTCATTAAATTAAATTAGTAGTTAAAATTGTTCTTTATGGTGCATTAATTTCATGAAGTTTGTGTGTAGTTTGTATGGGTAGAAGTCTATGTTTGTGTGGGGATGAATGTTATGGTATATGGAAAATGTGAATTAAGTGTTGGAGTGGTTCTCATGATGTTAGATGATTAGTAATTAAAGTAAGAACCTTTTATATGTGTGCTACCATTTTATGATTAAGTGTTCAAGTGAAGATCTAGATGAAATTGTGGCTGAATTAGTGACTAAATTGAATGTTTATTGATGTAGGAATGATGTTGGAATGAAAGGATTAGAGTTAGATATGAGAATTTGGAAAATTTATTTTGTGTAGGTTTTAGATTTTTGGTCATAACTTTTGTTATGGTTGTGGTATTGAGTTTAGGTTTGGTTTAAATTAAACTTGAGAAGTATGACTAGAATTCCTATGAAGGAAATTCTGTCCAATTGTGGTTTGAAGAGCTTTGAATTTTGCTTGGAAGTTGAGATATGTGTGCTGGATGAATAGTATCCGGATTTAGGTTCCATTATTGAAGACCTGAAACTTTGAGAATTTTTCTAGGATAAAGGAGACAGATTTTGTGAAATTGGTATTCCTGAAAGTTGAAGAGTTATTTGTTATCTTTGTAACACCACTGAGAATGCCATTTTTTGATGTGTAGGTTGTAAGTTATGGTCTGATAATGCTCAGGTGGTAATTCAGTCCAAAATGTGTTTTGGTGTGCTAATGCTCTAAGGGCATAAGTTTTGTGCTCTTTGTGTTCTGATATTTATTTGGGACTGTTAAGGGTGAAATTGGCTCAAGTGACATTTTGGAAAGTGGTATAGGATTATTGTAGCTTTCTAATGAGGTATTTTATGCGAATTTGGAGTGTAAGGATTGTTAGATATAAATTTATAAAGTTTTGTTATAGTTTAGGTTAAAGGCTATTTTCATAAATCCTTAACAGGACAGCCACATTCATGAGAGGATTTGGCCTAATTTGAATTGTAATTTGCTTAGAAGTCCTTCTTAAAAATTGTATTATATTGTCTGGGCTTTTTATTGTTATATGGTATGGAAATTTTTTCTAAGGGGATGTGGAATTATGAATTTTGAAAGATTGGGTTTCAGTTGAGAATAAATTGGGTAGGCTGAACCTTTGTTTGCGAATTTGATTAGGTTAGAGATGGAATTGACTTCTAAGTTTTTCATAAAAGATGTAGCAATTGTTTTTCTCTTTTTATTGATATAAAATTTGGAATTTTTAGTTCAGGGGATGAAAAGTTATTATTTTTGTGAAAGTGTTGCACTGTTATGGTAAAGGTGTGACTAGGCAGTGTCTTTGGGTGCATTTTTAACACCCTTAGAGGTATTATTAAATTTCAAGTTCTTCATAAAACTTGTAGGATTTTTCAATATCTTTCCAACGAGACCGAAATTGTGATTTTTGGATGTGTGTGGTAAAAGTTGTGTAGTGGGGAAGAAAGGAAAGTCCATTGGTTTTTCATATTTTGGAAAAAGGTTTGAAAAAAAAGTGCAGGCAGGTGACCGAGGCGCTCGCCCGCATGGGCGAGCGATTGCCCAGCTCGCCCGCGTGCTACTTTGTAGCTTCCTTCCTAATCCGACCTTTGTCTCATCTTTTGTGAATAACCTTTGCATCCGATCTCTGATCGACCTGATTTTCAAAGCGTTGAATTCCTAACATATTTCTCTATCTTTCCATACCAAATTTAGGATTTTTTAGATCAAACTGAGAAAGGTCGATCGAATCTAAGTGAACAGACCAGTTGGAAAAGCCTGAACATGCTTCAGTAATTTGGAGATGTTTTGAGCTATAGATCTCCAATCGATCTGATTCTTATTTTTAAGTAAACTAGAGAGATAGATCTACAAATTTCATGAAGAGGTCTTACTTCAATTTAACCCCTAAGATGTTAAATTTCTGGAGTGAAGTTACGTGTAGTGTGTTGGTCTGAATGGGTTTTGGGAATATCTTTTTCGTCTGAATTCCAATTGACCTGATTCTAGAGGTATCGGATTCGTGAAACTTTGAATTTGATTTATTTGTAAAATTGGGAATTTTTAGAGCTGAAATTGACGGGAATTGGTTAGGTCGAAGTGAGGGGACCGGGTAATGATTTTTCCGTTCCATGTTTTATTAATAATTGGACCTATAGAGGTCCAAATTGAGTGATTTCAATGTCTATGAGTTTCTAATATTTACAGGAAATTTTTCTGACGAGAATTTGTGCAATAGTGCCGGGAATGTCACGCACGTGCATTGTACACATCTAAATTGCTACATGTGCATTATTTAATATTTCTGATTATGCATTTGGTAATGTGTGATTATTATGATTGTTTAGAGGCACAGTTGAAACGTCATCCCACGGACGTTGCCGAGACTTCCCGGCATTAGCTCGGAAGCTATTTGGTGAGTAACCTAGATGGTTTCTTAATTATTGTTTGTCTATAATTTTGCACTTATAAAACTGTGGAGAATAATGGTGGGCTTGTGCGTTTGTTTATGCCTGGATTCTGGACCGAAGGTGTTCGATGGATTGGGAGATTATGACATTAGAAGTGTGATTTGTCTGAGAATTTAGAGACCTCCGTGTTTCTAATGCAATAAATTGTGATTGTAATTTTCATATGAATAATTGTGAAATAATTGTTTGAATGTCATAATTTGGGTTTGATTGTGCAATATTGCTCAATTGCGACATATGCATGAATGCATGACCAGTTAATGATAGTTGTGACCGGAGCAGCCACCGAGAGTTACAAACTCAATGTTTATATTCGGGCCTCGATCCCCACAGTGATTCAGAGCCTCAGGCTCAACGATTAATGTGCCCATATTGGGACAGTTCAGAGCCTCAGGCTCAACGATTAATGCGCCCATATTGGGACAGTTCAGACGTTCGGTCATAACATCGAACTAATTTGGAAAAGTTTTCCATGCACATGTCACTTGCATCTAATTTTAATCTCTTTGATTATGTGCAAGGATAACTGCCTTATGTTATTGTGGTACCAATCATGTGGTACTTCTGAATGTGATTTACGAAACAAATGTATTATGCTTCAGTGTTATATGAACTCAATTGGTTATGAATGCCAAATTAAATGAAATGTATCAAATTGTCTAAGCTCAAGTGAAATTGCGAAATGAGTTCTAGTATGCAACAATGTGAATAATGTTATGTGACTTGATATGTTGGATAAATTGAGTGAACCATCGATGATGGTTACCTCACTGAGTTCGTAAAACTCACCCAAAATTTGCAACTATTTTTTAGGACCCAGAAGAATACCCCGTTAGACAACGGGTGTATGGCAATTGCGTGAGAGTGAGAAAAGAGGTCGGGATCAGTTTGCGTCTGCATTAGTATCTGATAGAGATGTATTGTTATGAATTTTTGAGTTAATGATTAGGTCATGTTGTAAAGGAAACAAACTGAATGAAATTGTATTTATAAAAAGGGCCCCCGTGGTCATTGAACTCACTGATGATTGTTTATGTAAATTGTTACCGCATAATATTTATAATGTATGTGTATGTTTCAAAAAAAATTTATACTAAGTTTTGACTGAGTGATGTAGCACGCCACCTTCACAGGACACAAACTCGGATATCACCATCGATGTCGGGTTCGGGTCATGCGGGAGTGGGGTGTTACAGCATACATGTACCATGATTTTATACAAAGCTTCAATATTACTGACTAGTATGCTTAAGTTTTAATAATTTATATTTTTAGATATAATCAACCACAAAATGAATCCTCTCACTTTACTCTTGACAAATAACAAATTGAAAAACAAAACCAATTTTAATCAATGGAGACGTAACCTTAACATTGTTCTTCAACATTAACGTATTTCATGGATATTAACTGAAAATAAGCTTGCACCTCTTGGTGGAGATTCAACTCCTAAGATATTCCAACAATATGAGCGTTGACAGAATGTTGACAATACTCAGTATTATATTCTAGCTTCTGTCAGCGACATGTTACAAAAACAAATTGCCTGTATGAAAACTACTAGTGCAATGGTCCATCACCTATATGAGATGTTTGGTGTGAAGACCAGGTCTGTAAGAGTGAAAGCTATCCAAACCTTTCATAATCTCAGACAAAAACCTGGTGAACTGGTGCAGGATTATATGATGAAGGTAATCTCTACGGTCACTAAGGCTGAGATGCTTGGGGGGATATGGATGTGGATATGTAGATGATTTTCATCATCAATAGCTTAAACTCTTCTTTTCAATAGTTTAAGTTAGACTATGAGCTCAATAGCAAGGAATACACTTTAAGTGAGTTGACGAAAACCTACAAAGTACGGAGGAGATATTGAATATCAAGGCTTATGGGCCAGAAGCTAATGTAGCTTCTTCTTCTAAGCCCAAAGGTAAGGGCAAGCAAAAAAGAACGCTCAAATAGGGGTCAAGGCCCAACCCACGAAAAAGAAGGCTAAAGAGAACATCAAAGGAAAGTGTTTCCACTGTGATGAGATAGGCCACTGGAAAAGAAACT
Organism: Erythroxylum novogranatense; assembly: GCA_029891385.1. NCBI lineage: Eukaryota > Viridiplantae > Streptophyta > Magnoliopsida > Malpighiales > Erythroxylaceae > Erythroxylum > Erythroxylum novogranatense. The sequence goes on along the minus strand of CM057233.1, from coordinate 31,701,095 downwards.
GCCCAATCTACCTTGACTCCCTTAAATGCAACAAAATATGGATTTCCTAAGTTTGTTAGGAGCTAAAAATGTGGCAAATTTATCTGTTTCTTGGATATTAGATTTAGGAGCTGCTAACCATGTTTTCAATTCTTTGCAGGGGTTCTAACAAAGGAGAAAACTACCTAAAGGCCAGTTTCAAGTAAAGATAACGGATATATCTTATGTTTTAGCAGAATCAGTGGGAGTAGTTATCTTGTACCTTCCTAGTGGTCATAGGTTATATTTGGAGGATTTTATTACATGCCAATGATTGTAAGGAACATGATTTCTGCTTTTTCCTAATAAAATCTGGTTATTCCTTATATTTTGAAAATGTTGTTTCAATATATGAGAATAAGGATTTTATTTGTGATGCGATTATTAAATATGGATTGTTCTTTATAGAACCAACAAAGGGCTCACTAAACACCACAGAATTGATAAAACCAAGACATTATAATGTCTCTAGCATTAATTTAAAATATCTGTGGCACTTCAGAATGGGTCATATCAATCAAAAAAGACTTGACAGGTTAGTAAAGGATGGGATCGTTATGGGCTTCAATAATGATCCATTACCCACCTGTGAATATTGTATTGAAGGAAAAATGACCAAAGCCTCATTCCCTTCTAAAGGAAACATATATGAATCCATGTTTGACCTAGTACATACTGATATGTGTGGGCCCATGAACGTACAAGCTAGAGGAGTTCATGAATACTTCATAGCCTTTGTAGATGATTATTCAAGACATGGCTATTTGTATTTTATCCATAAAAAAGAGTGAATCCTTTGAAACATTCAAAGAATTCAAAGCTGAACCTAAGAAGCAGCTAGGCAAGCCACCAAAACAACATCGATCAGATAGAGGTGGTGAGTACTTATCTGGAGAGTTCCCACAATATTTAATTGACAATGGAATTGTTTCCAATTTGTCAGCTCCTTGAATACCTCAACAGAATGGTGTAACTGAGAGGAGAAATAGGAGTCTATTGGATATTGTAAGATCGATGATGTCTTATGTTAGCCATCTAGAATCATTCTGGGGATATGCCATACAGACGGCAACATATCTTCTCAACTTTACTCCATCCAAATCAATGCCTAAAACACCTAGGGAGTTTTGGACTGGCCGAGTGCCTTCATTGAGGCACTTGAGGACTTGGGGATGCCCAGACCATATTCTAAAGCTTGAATCCACAAAGATGGAAGCAAGGTCAAACGTATGTTTATTTGTAGGATATCCTACAGGAACTCGAGGGTAATATTTTTACAGTCCTCAAGACAGGAAGATATTTCTGTCAACAAATACAACCTTCTTAGAGGAAGACTTTGTGAGAAATCACAAAGGAAGAAGTGAAGTAGTACTAAAGAAGTTAGTGTTGGACCCCGAATTTTTCTTGAAAATTAGAAGTCTTAAATGAAACTAAATGAGGAATTTGTGGTGATTTATTCATGTGCAAAGAAAAAGAAAAATTCTTGAATTTGAATGATATGTAAGATTTGGTAGGTGAATGTAGTAAGTTGTGTTTAATGTTTTATTTGGCTAAGGTTAATTGGAGCAATTACAATGATATTTTGAGTTTAATGCATGAAATAGATGTTTTGTATATGTACGTGTTGTGGGTGCTTTAATGAAATTGATGTGAAAAGAATTGATTTTAGTTTTTGATGACGTTGAGATTTTTGGGTAAATTTGCATGTGTAAGGGTACTATGAACATGTATAGTGAATGAGTTGATTTGAATGAAATTGAAAAGTAAGAAATGAATAGTGAAAGTGTTAGTTTTTAGAGAATCAGAAAGTCTGAAAATTTTTGGGATGAATAGTAACAGTGTTGGGTGTTTGATCAGAAACTTTTGTGAATTTTTCTGGGTTGATTTAGGCTGATTTTGATAAAATGATCTTCATAAAAGTTGTATCTTTTCTTGATAACTTTCTATCTCTTTAAAGTATGACATTTTTGACATTGGAGTTGAAAGTTATTATTAATTGAAATTTGGATTTGCTTAGGTGATTTTTTTTAACAGGGCAACCACAAATATGTTGAGATTTGATCTAGTTAGAGGTAGATTTTGCTTTTTAGTTCTTCATGAAAGTTGTAATTTGTCTTGATATCTTTCTATCACTATAAAGTATGAAATTTTTTTATATTGGAGTTGAAAGTTATGATCTTTTGAATATTTGGATGTTTTTCCAAAGATGATTTTGCTTTGTTTTTAAAAATGTCCATAAGGGTAGGTTTTGTGGATGATGTGCTTTGAGGCAATTTCTAGACTGATATGATTTGAATTAGATCAATTAACCTTATTAAAAGTTATAGAGGAATTTCATAGTTTTTCAATAATGTATAATATGTCATTTTTGGATGTGGGAAGTGAAAGATATGAATTGTTAAAGTTTGGATGTGGTTTAAGGTGAATTTATGAGGCAGAATTTTTAATTGAAATTTTGACTCATTTAGAGGTTGAAATTGCTTTTAAGTTCTTCATGAAAGTTGTAGAATGTGTTTTTATGTTTCCATTTACATAAAGCATGAAATTTTTGGACAATGGAATAGGAAGTTATGATTTTTAGAAGTTGTGTTACTGTTTAGGATGATATTTATGGGACAGATACTTTGAAGTGAATTTTGACCCCTATAGAGGCCAAATTTGTTTTTGAGTTCCGCATGGAAATTGTAGAGCTTTCTTTTCTCTTTCCATAGATACCAAATTTGAAAATTTTGAAGTTCTGAGTGAAAAGTTATGCATTTCAAATTTTCAGAAGAAGAAAAGAAGGAAAAAAAAAGAAAAAGATCCGCGGGTTTTGGCGGGCAACACGTCGCACTCGCGACGCCATGAGTTGAAGGCCCTTGTCACGAGGGTGACGCATCACCCTTGCGACTTCAGGCTGTGCTGGTCGGCTCGCGAGGGTGACCAGACCCTTTCCATTCTTTTGCTTCTAATTTTTCCGTCCGACATTGAATTGACCTGATTTTTAAAGCGTTGGATTCCTACTACATTCTTCTACCTCTCCATGAAAATTATGGATTTTTTAGATTAATTTGAAAAATATTGAATGAATCAAAGTGAGAGGATTGATTAAAGAGTTTGAGTTGGACATTTTTCTCAACATGCTTAGGTATTTTAGTGATATTTTGATCTATAGAGATCCAATTGAGTTTATTTTTGTTTCTACTTAAACTAGATACATGGAGCTAAACGGTATCTGAAGGAACAGAATTTCAATTCACTTCCTAAGACTTTCAATTTATAAATTGAAGTTGGGTTTAGTGTTCAGTCATGGATTAGTAAGAGTTGAGAGTGTTTTGGCCATAACTTTTGCTCTAGTGATATAAATGAGATGATTCTCAATTTAGATTAAACTAGAGATATAGGAATACAAATGTACTGATGCAATTGAGTTTTAAATCAGTCTCTAAGAGTATCAATTTTTAGATGGAAATCAAGCGCAGGAAAATGTTTTAGTATAAGAACAGTCTAGAAATGTTTGGTGTATAACTTTTGGACTGTCGAATCACATTGAATGATGTTGGTGTCATTAGAAAATTGAGACAATGTAAAACAATTCTCTAGAAGGAAGTGTGAGCAAATTCCTTCAATTTGATGATTAGATAAAAATGTCTTAAGTTAAGCATGACTTGATGAATTTTGAGGCTTTGTTATATTATATGATTTTGAGGAATTAATTAGCATGTTAATATAAGTAATTAGCATGTTAATATGATTAAGTAAGATTTTTATGGCATAAGTTGATTGAATTATAGTGTTAAGGTGTTAAGAATGCATGAAGGGCAAAATTGGAAGAACACTTAAGCTTTTAAGTTATAAGGCTTATATATAAGGGTAAAGTGGTCATTTATCTTTCATTAATGGCATTTTTGTAATAAGACATGTGGGTCTTGTTCTTAAAGGAAGGGAAGCACGAAATTGTAAAGAGGTGAACAAAAGAAAATAAAAGAAAGAAGAGAAGAGTGTGTTCGGTGGCGGAAGGAGAGAAAGAAGAAAAAGGTTAGGGTTTGATTTTTCTTGGATTCCAGAAGGATTTTTAAGTTGATTCAAGAGGGAAAAATAAAGAGGAGCATGAGAGCTTCCATTTGAACCAAGAAATTTCTCTTTTGGCGAAAGATTAAGTTAAGAATAGGTTTGTGATTTGTTGGATTTATGAAAAGATTTTACTTTAGATAGCTTAAGAGAAGTATGGGTTTAAGTTTTCCAAGATAAATTTTGGTGATTATATGTTATGAATTGCTCAACTTTGGAATTCCTATTAATTAGAGATTTTGTCTTAAATGAAGGAAATTAAGAGAGGCAATGGGAGGGAGGAAAGAGGAGTGTGAATAAGTTTCAAGCATGGAAATAAGGTGAGTACCATGTTTATAATTTGAATTATGAGTCACAAATATGTTTTCAAAAAATCAAGAAGATAAAATGTTTTTGTATTCATTGTTTTAGAATGATTTGACAAATTGCTACAATGGTTAAATTTATTGTTTTTGAATGATTTGATAAATGTCTACAATTGTTGCATTACTTGTTTTTGAATGATTGAGAATTTTCTATGTGAATTTGATTAAAATTGTGAAATTGTGAATGGAAATGTGTTTGAAATATGACATGCGTATAAAAACTAAGCTTTTGAAATGTGCCTTTGGGCAATCTGATTTCAAGTGTGAAAATATGTTATGTGGGTTTGGTTAGGTCCCATAAGATGTCAAGTGCACTTGTCAAAAAGGCTTCTCCCTCCTGCCCGTTAGTGGCATTGGAGCTCCTTTGAGGACTCCCATAAATTCACGACTACACAGGACCGCTATGCGAAAATGTGTTGTACGTTCTGTTTCTGGACCAACCCAAACCATTCTGATGTGCTTATGTGTGTTTATAAGTTTGATGCATACATGATTTGAAATTGCTTATGAATTATTTGATAAATTGAGAATTTTTTAGAAAAAAGTATTTGATGATTTCTACTGTGAAATTTCTATGAAATGGCAATGAGTTTTGAAAATAGTTTTTGCTTATTTTTCTGTTATAAGTATGTTACCCACGGGCTGTAAAGCTCCCCCCCCCCTTTCATTCCCATCTCCAGGTAACGAACAAAAGATCAGATCAAAGAAATTCAAGACATCCGTTTGTTTATGTATATAATGTGTTTTTAAGTTAGATTGTTGTAAGAATAAGATCTGAGACATATGTTAAGAATTTTGAGGTTTTTGTATTTGGACTTTTGATATTGGTGATGTAACATGGGTTGGAATGCCATTAAAGTTTGTAAGCATTTATTTTAGGAAGTTAATGAGATATGGTTTTGAAAGATAAATTTGTGTGTGATATATGGATTTGTGTATGGTTTTGAAATATGAACTTATGTATGGATATGTCATATGAATTTGTATATGGATGAGATCAGTTGAATTCAAATATTTGTGTATGGATATGTCATATGAATTTGTATATGGATGAGATGAGTTGAATTCGAAAGTAAGGTATCGGAAGAAGTTTTCCGTTTAAGTTGTTGAGTTTTGCATATAAATTGTGGGTATATATACGTGTGTGGGAGATTTTTAAGGAAAAAGAAAGATAAGTGTTTTTTTTTTAAGATGAGATATGAGATATGATTGAATTGGAGGAATCATATAAATTGAGGCTTGAGTGGGATTGATAAAGTCCATTTGGCCATTGAAGTTGCTTTGAATGAGGGTGGATGAATCTCACGTTTGAAATTGAAATTGTTTTGAATGATATTGAAGAAAAAACAATTTACACCGATTTGGATTGGTTTAGACCAAGTGTGTCTTTACAGTTTCCAACGTTTTTCTAAAGTATGCATTTTCGGATGTCGGAGCTAAGAGTTTTGTCCTTAAGCGTTTTGTTTTCTTTGATTCTGCGCTTTCGATTCCTTTGGTTTTCGATCCGAACTTGGCCCACTTTCAATTTTTGATTTCTTTCTTTTTCTTCCCCACGCGCTTTATTTGATTCCTTTCGTTTTTGACCACTTTGTTTTTCAATTTATGATTTCGAGGTTGAGTTCTAAAAACGTGTCCCAACATGAGTGGTATCAGAGCGCCAGTATTAAGATCTTGCATGGGCACATGTGTATAAGTTACTCACATAAGTGATTGACTAAATTGGGAGAAATTATTTGTGAGAATAAGTTACTTGGGAGACGAAGGAAAAACATAAGACAACATCATCTTTAATTGCTTGATTATTTAGGGAAGAATTTCGAGAACGAAATTCTTTTAAGAGGGGGAGAATCGTTAGACCCTGAATTTTTCTTGAAAATTAGAAGTCTTAAATGAAATTAAATAAGGAATTTGTGGTGATTTATTCATGTGCAGAGAAAAAGAAAAATTCTTGAATTTGAATGATATGCAAGATTTGGTAGGTGAATGTAGTAAGTTATGTTTAATGTTTTATTTGGCTACGGTTAATTGAAGCAATTACAATGATATTTTGAGGTTAATGCATGAAATTGATGTTTTGTATATGTATGTGTTGTGGGTGCTTTAATGAAATTGATGTGAAAAGAATTCATTTTAGTTTTTGATGACGTTGAGATTTTTAGGTAAATTTGTATGTGTAAGGTTACTATGAACATGTATAGTGAATGAGTTGATTTGAATGGAATTGAAAAGCAATAAATGAATAGTGAAAGTGTTTGTTTTTAGAGAATCAGAAAGTCTGAAAATTTTTGGGATGAAAAGTAACAGTGTTGGGTGTTTGATCAGAAACTTTTGTGAATTTTTCTGAGTTAATTTAGGCTGATTTTGATAAAATGATATTCATAAAACTTGTAGCTTTTCTTGATAGCTTTCTATCGCTATAAAGTATGACATTTTTCGACATTGGAGTTGAAAGTTACGATTAATTGAAATTTGGATTTGCTTAGGTGATTTTTGTTAACAGGGCAGCCACAAATATGTGGAGATTTGACCTAGTTAGAGGTAGATTTTGCTTTTCAGTTCTTCATAAAAGTTGTAATTTGTCTTGATATCTTTCTATCACTATAAAGTATGACATTTTTCGATATCAAAGTTGAAAGTTATGATCTTTTGAATGATTGGGTGTTGTTCCAAAGATTACTTTGCTTTGTTTTTGAAAATGTCCATAAGGGTAAGTTTTGTGGATGATGTGCTTTGAGGCAAATTCTGGACTGATATGGTTTGAATTGGATCAAGTATCCTTATTGAAAGTTATAGAGGAATTTCATAGCTTTTCAATGATGTATAATATGTCATTTTTGGATGTGGGAAGTGAAAGATATGAATTGTTGAAGTTTGGATGTAGTTTAGGGTGAATTTCTGGGGCAGAAACTTTAATTAAAATTTTGACCTATTTAGAGGTTTAAATTGCTTTTAAGTTCTTCATGAAAGTTGTAGAATGTGATTTCATCTTTCCATTGACATAAAGCTTGAAATTTTTGTACAATGGAATAGGAAGTTATGATTTTTAGAAATTTTGTTACTGTTTAGGATGACATTTTTAGGACAGATACTTTGAAGTGAATTTTGACCCCTATAGAGGCCAAATTTGTTTTTGAGTTCCTCATAGAAATTGTATAGCTTTCTTTTCTTTTTCCATGGATATCAAATTTGAAAAATTTGAAGTTCTGAGTGAAAAGTTATACATTTTAGAATTTTGAATGAAGAAAAAAAGGAAAAAAAATAAAAAGATTCACGGGTTTTAGCGAACGACGCGTCGCACTCACAATGTCGGGCTGTGCTGGTCGCCCCGCGACCAGCTCGCAAGGGCGTCCTGGTCGCCTCACGGGCTGCTCGCGAGAGTGACCAGACCCTTTCCATTATTTTGCTTCTAATTTTTTCGTCCGACATCCTATTAACCTGATTTTTGTAACATTAGATTTATACGACATTCCTCTACCTATCCATGAAAATTGTGGATTTTTAAGATTAATTTGAAAAAGATTGATTGAATCAAAGTGAGAGGATTGATTAAAGTGTTTGAGTTAGACATTTTTCTGAACAGGCTTAGGTATTTTGGTGATATCTTGCCTCGTAGAGATCCAATTAAGTTGATTGTTATTTCTAATTAAACTAGAGACATGTAGCTACAGGTTATCTTAAGGAACTGAATTTCAATTCGGTCCCTAATACTTTCAATTTCTTAATTTAAGTTGGGTTTAGTGTTCAATCTTAGATTAGTAGGAGCTGAAAGTGTTTTGGTCATAACTTTTGCTCTTATCATCTAAATAAGATGATTCCTGATTTGGATTAAACTAGAGATATAGTACTATAAATTTTCTGATGAAATTTAGTTTCAATTCAGTCTCTAAGAGTATCCAATTTTTGATGGAAATCAAGCGCAGGAAAATGTTTTAGTATAAGAACATTCTGGAAATGTTTAGTGTATAACTTTTGGAATGTCGAATCAAATTGAATAATGTTGGTGTCATTAGAAAATTGATACAATGAGAAACAATTCTCTAGAAGGAAGTGTGAGCAAATTCCTTCAATTTGATTATTAGAAAAAAATGTCTTAAGTTAAGCATGACTTGATGAATTTTGAGGCTTTGTTTGTTGGAGTTATGTAAATATAGTGCCCTGGAAAGCAAGTGTATTTACATGTAACTTTATCTTCTTCAGTTACAGTTTTGTAATGAAAATATTTATTATTAATAAAACAAAAGAGTTTGGTTTTATCTGTATGAGCATTATATATCTGGGCATAAGGTACCAAGATTCATTTGTAAGTAATATACATATACATAGAGATGTATGGGAAACATGTATATTATTATAATCAATTAATTGATTCACAGTTGAATAATCAAGTTGGTCGTTTGATTATGGTTTAGATCAGTAGTGTTGCGATTTATCTCCATATAAGTAAAGGAGTTTACTTAAAGGGAATGATGAGTTTCATATCATGATAGTAGTAGACTATCGATAATGGCACTATTAAATGAATTGAATCAAGTATGTTTTCAAGAATAAAGTGGGTCGTTACTTTAATCTTAAAACATACAACTTAAACATTCGCTTATTATGAACCACAATCTTGATGAGTGGTGAACTCATATGTGTTTCATTATAATTCTTGATATGATCGGAATGGATTTTTACAGGTATTAATCCGATTCTGCATGTTGGAATTATTAATTGAAACATGTATCGTGAACATTCACTCAAATAAAGAGTTTATAGTGTTATCATCTCTTCTAGATGTTTTAAGGAGATTTGGTGATTAAACTGGCGCCAGTAGTTTGATGGACTAGCTACCTATCAAGTCTTAACACTAAGATGAGATCTTATGTGTTAATCACCATATAAAGTAAACCATATAAAGTAAAATGAGAGATCTAGAAGGAAAAACCAACATAAGGGTAAAACGGTAATTTTATCCTTGGTTGTGCGGATGGCTATAATAAGGTTCTAAATAGGGTTTGCAATTGGACATATTCTCATAATATTTAATAATTCAAGATCTCATAATATTTAATAATTCTTGGTTTTATTATCCTTATACCATATCATGTATGGATTAGCATGTTGATTTGGATATATTGCTTCCGCTGCAAGATGATTTCTTAAAAAGTTTTGAAATCTATCGTTTCTCCATACTAAGCATGCTTTCTTTTTCCAATCCAACAATTGGTATCAGAGCCGGTTTTTCATGCATGATTTCGGTTCCTATATGGTGAATGCATGGGTTGGCAATCTTTTTATGTATACTGCATATTTTTATGTGATAGAAACATATATGGTGTATGTTGCTCTTTTGGTTGTCCATAGAAGTTAAATTTTATCTTGTAAGATTTCTTCATTTGGTTGTAACAAGGAGGGTGGTCTATCATCACCATGTTTCCTCCTTGGTTTCTTTTTTTCTATTTTATTTGATTTTGTAATGTTCAAAATTGATGTAATGATGAAGAAGGAGCAGCCATGGATTGAAGAAATGGAAAGGTAAAATTTTCGGTGTATCCTTTTGTGTTTTGGCATAAGTTTTGTGAAAACTAAGTTGCTGGAATTTTTGTTTCAATGAATCATATTTCAGTTATGATTGGAAAACAAGTGCTGGTTTTTTGTTTCAATGAATCCAATTTCGGTTTTGCTAAAATACTAAGTGCTGTTTTTATTTTTCATGAAATGAGTTTGGTTTTAATAAAACAAGTGCTGGAATTTTTGTCAAAACAAAGATTTGGTTTCTAAAATCTAATGCTGAATTTTATTTTCAAAATGACAAAATTCTAATTTCATAAATGCCATTACATTTTATTTACCGAATGGGCCGGATCATGTTAGCGAAGAATTCGAAGCGGAAGATCCAAGATGAAGAAGCATATTTTGGGCCTAAAAGGCTTGTAATTATTTTATGTTTCTAGGATGGACAATCAAAAGTGGCTTTATTAGTTCATGTGATGAATGGAGAAATGAATGCTTGTAATATATGATATTATGTGATTGCATGTCATTTAGAAAATTGCCAACCCTAGGCCTTGCCATGCATTCATTATGTATGAGATATATAATGAAACAATATAGGATGGATAATAAATTGCATATAGACAAGATGGTATTTAAAACGTAAAGCCCAAAAAGATTGAGTGGGAGAGGATGCTCCTGTGAGAGTCCACGGTCTCCAAATGATGGCCCGTTTGCATGTGGTGAAGTGGTACTCCCCATCGGAGGGCATGGATCCTAGATCTTGCATGGTTTGGATCTCCTTAAGGATAAGTCCACTTAATGATAGCAAATGTGACCTCCACGAGGCATGATTTGTAGGTATCTTTAGTGAATGAATCAAATGGTTATACACTCAACATTTTTATCAATAAACCGCCCACCGTAGCTCATTTGGTAAAAGTATGGATCAAATTAAGACGCTTAAAAATTAAGCATGAGATGCTTGGTAGTTTTTTGAGTGGGAGGGTCCCAGTTTTTCTTTTAATAGATAAGAAGGCCCACCGTCATTTAGTTTGTTATAGATAAGAAAAATAACCGTCGTATAATGTTTTAATTTTTAAGTTTTGTTAAATCTATCATATGCATACATGCATCATGATTTTATACAAAGTTCCATAAATTGTTGACTAGTATGCTCATGTTTTAATAATTTATATTTTCAAACATAATCAACCACAAAATGAATCCACTCACCCTGCTCTTGACTAATAACAAATTGAAAAATAGAGACAAGTTTAATGAATGGAGCGTAACCTTGACATTGTTCTTCAATATGAGCGTATTTCATGGGTGTTAACGAAAATGAGCCTCGCCTCTAAGTGGAGATGCAACTCTGAGCAAGTCCAACAACATGAGCGTTGGCGAGAATCTTCGACAAGACTACTAAGTGTTATATTAAAGCTTCATCGTGGCGTGTTGCAAAAGCAAATTGCTTGTATGAAAACTGCTAGTCAATGGTCCATCACCTACATGAGATGTTTGGTGTGAGGACTAGGTCTGCAAGAGTGAAAGCTATCAAACCTTTCATAATCTCGGACAGAAACACAGTGAGCCGGTGCGGGATTACATGATGAAGGTAATCTCTGCGGTCACTGAGGCTGAGATGTTTGGGGAGGATATGGATGCGGACACGCAGATGATTATGATCATCAATAGCTTAAACTCTTCTTTTCAGTAGTTTAAGTTGGACTATGAGCTCAATAGCAAGGATTACACGTTGAGTGAGTTGATGAATACCCTCCAGAGCACGGAGGAAATATTGAATATTAAGGCTCATGGGCCAGAAGCTAATGTAGCTTCTTCTTTTAAGCCCAAGGGTAAGGGCAAGGAAAGAAGAAGGTCGATGAAAAGAAGGCCCAAATAGGGTCAAGGCCAAACCCATGAAAAAGAAGGCCAAAGAGAACATCAAAGGAAAGTGTTTCCTTGTGATGAGATGGGCCATGGAAAAAAACTGTCCGATCTACCTAGAGTCCCTCAAAAGCAAACAAGGTATGGGCTTCCTAAGTTTGTTAGGAACTAGAAATGTGGCAGATTTATCTACTTCTTGGATATTAGATTCAGGAGCCACTAACCATGTTTGTAATTCTTTGCAGGAGTTCCAACAAAGGAAAAGACTTCCTAAAGGCCGCTTTCAAGTTAAGATAGCAGATGGTTCCTATGTTTCAGCAGAATCGGTGGGAGTAGTTATCTTGGACTTTCTAGTGGTCATAGGTTATATTTGGAAGATGTTTATTACATGCCAATGATTGTAAGGAACATGATTTACATTTTTGTCTAATAAAATCTGGCTATTCCTTATATTTTGAAAAGGTTGTTTCAATATATGAGAATAAGGATTTTATTTGTGAAGCGATAATTAAACAGGATTATTTTTATAGAACCTATGAAAGGCTCACTAAACACCACGTAATTGATAAAACCAAGACAATCCAATATCTCTATCATTAATTCAAAGTATCTGTGGCATCTAAGGATGGGTCATATCAATCGAAAAAGACTTGACAAAGTAAAAAGATGGGATCCTTATGGGCTGGATAGTGATCCATTACCCACTGTGAATCTTGTATTGAAGGAAAAATGACAAAAGCCTCATTTTCTTCTAAAGGAAGCAGATTTGAATCCACATTGGACATGGTACATACTAATGTGTGGGGCCCATGAATGTACAAGCTAGAGGAGGTTATGAATATTTCATAACTTTTATAGATGATTACTCAAGACATGGCTATTTGTATTTGATGCATAAAAGAGTGAATCTTTTGAAAAGTTCAAAGAATTCAAAGCTAAAGCTGAGAAGCAACTTGGCAAGCCATTAAAACAGCTTCGATCAGATCGAGGTGGTGAGTATTTATCTGGAGAGTTCCAGCAATATTTAATTGACAATGGAATTGTTTCCAATTTGTCGACTCCTCGTAAACCTCAACGAGAATGGTGTAGCGTAGAGGAGAAATAGAACTCTATTAGAAATGGTAAGATCAATGATGTCTATGCTAGCCTTCCAGAATCGTTCTGGGGATATGCCATACAAACGACAACATATCTTCTTAACTTTGCTCCATCCAAATCGGTGCCTAAAACACCTAGGGAGTTGTGGACTGGCCGAGTGCCTTCGTTGAGGCACTTGAGGACTTGAGGCTGTCCAGCCCATGTTCTAAAGCCTGAATCCACAAAGATGGAACCAAGGTCAAGTATGTTTGTTTGTAGGATATCCTACAGAACTCGAGGGTACTATTTTTACAGTCCTCACGATAGGAAGGTATTTGTGTTTACAAATGCAAACTTCTTAGAGGAAGAGTTTGTGAGAAATCACAAAGGAAGAAGTGAAGTAGTACTAAAGGAGTTAGCAATTTCATCCAAACCAAGAGTTGTTTTGGATATGACAGAACAAGATGTCGAAATGGATTCAAGAGTTGAATCAGAAGTGCAACCTGAACATCAAGATGTGCCTAAACGTAGTGGGAGGATTGTGAGACAACCAGATAGGTATCTGGGTTTAGGAGAAGGCTTAATTGCCATCTCAGACCAAGAAGAAACAGATCCCGTTACGTATACACAGGCTATTAATGATGTTGATGCAGGAAAATGGCTCAAGGCAATGGAATCAGAAATAGATTCTATGTATACTAATGAAGTCTGGGTCCTTGTAGATCTACCACCAGGTCTAAAAATCATAGGGTATAAATGGATCTACAAAAGGAAAAGGGGATCGGATGGAAAGGTAGAGACTTTAAAGCTAGATTGGTAAAGGCTATACTCAAAAGGAGGGTATGGACTACGAGGAGACTTTTTCTCCGGTTGCCATGCTTAAGTCCATCAGGATTCTTTTGGCCATAGCAGCCTATTTCGATTATGAAATATGGCAAATGGATGTCAAGACCGCATTTCTGAATGGAGATCTTGAGGAGACCATTTATATGGCCCAACCAGAAGGATTCATTGAGCTAGGTAATGAGTATAAGGTTTGCAAGTTGCAAAGGTCCATTTATGGACTTAAGCAAGCTTCTAGGTCTTGGAACATTAGGTTTGATTAGGCTATCAAAACCTATGGGTTCATACAAAACCTAGATGAGCCTTGTGTTTACAAAAGAATAAAAGAAGGCAAGGTTACTTTCCTAATCCTGTATGTTGATGACATTACGCTCATTAGGAATGATGTGGGAATGTTATCTGCAGTTAAGGATGGCTGAATGAGCAGATTTTCAATGAAGGATTTGGGAGAGGCTACCTATGTTCTAGGATCAAACTTATAAGGGATCGTAAGAACAAGAAGATAGTTTTGTCTCAACTAACCTACATTGAGAATATGCTCAATAAGTTCGCCATGCAAGATTCCAAGAGGGGTTTCACTCCTACTAGACATGGAGTCAAACTTTCAAAGGAACAAGCACCTAAAACCCAAGAGGAGGTTGAACGCATGCGTAACATTCCATATGCTTCGGCAGTTGGTAGTTTGATGTATGCAATGCTGTGCACTAGACCGGATATCTGTTACGCAGTGGGACTGGTAAGCAGATTTCAGTCCAATCCAGGAATGGAACATTGAACTGCGGTTAAGTGTATACTTAAGTATCTTCGTAAGATGAAGAACTTAATGCTTGTTTACTCTGGAAGTAATCTTATTCCGACGGGATATCTGGATTCGATTTCCAATCGATGTTGATTCAAGGAAATCAACTTCTGGTTCTATATTTACTTTAGGAGGTGGAGCCATAGTTTGGAGGAGTGTCAAGCAATCTTGTATTGCTGATTCGACTATGGAGGCTGAGTATGTTGCTGCTTGTGAAGCGTGAAAGGAAGCGATCTGGCTCAAAGTTCTAAATGATTTAGAGGTAGTTCGAGGCGTAAAAAGCCATTACACTTTATTGTGATAATAGTAGGGCAGTGGCTAATTCTAAAGAACCTCGGAACCACAAAGCTGCCAAACACATTGAGCGAAAGTATCATCTCATAAGGGAGATAATACAACGTGGAGAAGTGGATGTGGTAAAGATTCCTCTGAGCAAAACCTTGCGATCCGTTCACAAAGACATTGACTCAAAAGAGCTTTGAGGGTCACCTAGAAGGGATGGGAATGAAGGATATGTCAAACTTGCTTTAGGGCAAGTGGGAGATTGTTGGAGTTATGTAAATATAGTGCCTAGAAAGCAAGTGTATTTACATGTAACTTTATCTTCTTGATTCTGATTTTGTAATGAAAATATTTATTATTAATAAAACAAAAGAGTTTGGTTTTATCTGTATGAGCATTATATATCTGGTCATAAGGTACCAAGATTCATTTGTAAGTAATATACATATACATAGAGATGTATGGGAAACATGTATATTATTAGAATCAATTAATTGATTCACAATTGAATAATCAAGTTGGTCGTTTGATTATGGTTTAGATCAGTAGTGTTGCGATTTATCTCCATATAAGTAAAGGAGTTTACTTAAAGGGAATGATGAGTTTCATATCATGATAGTAGTAGACTATCGATAATGGCACTATTAAATGAATTGGAATCAAGTATGTTTTCAAGAATAAAGTGGGTCGTTACTTTAATCTTAAAACATACAACTTAAGCATTCGCTTATTATGAACCACAATCTTGATGAGTGGTGAACTCATATGTGTTTCATTATAATTCTTGATATGATCGGAATGGATTTTTACAGGTATTAATCCGTGTATGCATGTTGGAATTATTAATTGAAACATGTATCGAGAACATTCACTCAAATAAAGAGTTTATAGTGTTATCATCTCTTACAGATGTTTTAAGGAGATTTGGTGATTAAATCTGGCGCGATGGTTTGATGGACTAGCTACCCATCAAGTCTTAACACTAAGATGAGATCTTATGTGTTAATCACCATATAAAGTAAAATGAGAGATCTAGAAGGAAAAACCAACATAAGGGCAAAATGGTAATTTTACCCTTTATTGTGTGGATGACTATAATAAGGTTCTAAATAGGGTTTGCAATTGGACATATTCTCATAATATTTAATAATTCAAGAGTTCAATTAATTATCTTTAGTGGAATGACATTTAGTTAATAAGCTAGAATTAATTCCAATGAGATTGAATTATTTATGGGCTTATTGGAGCTTGAATTATCAAAGTCCAATAAGATTCCCCACTTGGCTTTAAGGAAGGTTATCAAGCTAAGTAAGAAGTAGTTTGGAGGCTTTAGAAGTCCACAATTGAATGATGGGCTTATACTAATTAATGGTTAATTGGAAGCCCATATGTTCATTTAGAAATGGGCTTGTTTTGGTTTAATGTAATTGATTAGATTAATTATATTAAAACAATTTTTTTTAAATGGAGAAGAAGCAATTTCGAAATTGTGTTAGGTTAGATGTGTAACCACACATTTGACATTAAAATACTAAATAAAGATGGTCTTTATTATGGTTCATCATTATTAAATGGAGTTATGAACTTACCATTAAATGGTTTAATGGTTGGCTTTTAATGTTGGCATGTAACCTATTTGCATTTATTAGATTAAAGATGAAAGATGTGCATTAGATGGACCATCTTCCTTCTTTCTTCTTGCCAAAACCGAAATGGGTATTCAATTATAGGTTATGGTCTTTTCAAATAGCCATTTAAAGATAAATGAAATAAGTCTCATTTATTGGCTATTTGATGAGTGATTAATGTAAGTGATGCATTGGATGCCTCTCACTTTTCCATTCATGCATATTTCGAAATTGAGATGTAAGAAAGGGTTCTTGCATGGTTTTAGACATTCTCTTTTTCATGCAAGGAGAACCGAAATTCCTAAGTGAAAGAATTGAAAGAGTTTCAATTTTGGTTCTTCTTCTTCTAAAAAATCTCCTCCAAATATTTCTTCTCCTTTCCCACCAAAGGATTTTGTTAACCTAGTTGTCCTTGAAGAACAAGTGGTAAATCTAATTGGTTGAGGATACTACAACAAGGAAGAAGATAGATTGCTAAAGGAAAAGACTCAAAGGCAAAGGATTTGGATATAAGAAGGAGAGGATAAGCGCGAGGATTTAAAGTCAGTGGCGAAGAATTCGGTAATTCCTTTTATCTTGTTCTTGGTTTTATTATCCTTATACCATATCATGTATGGATTAGCATGTTGATTTGGATATATTGCTTCCGCTGCAAGATGATTTCTTAAAAAGTTTTGAAATCTATCGTTTCTCCATACTAAGCATGTTTTCTTTTTCTGATCCAACATTGTTATATTATATGATTTTAAGGAATTAATTAGCATGTTAATATGAGTAATTAGCATGTTAATATGATTGATTAAGATTTTTATGGCATAAGTTGATTGGATTATAGTGTTAAGGTGTTAAGAATGCATGAAGGGCAAAATTGGAAGAACACTTAAGCTTTTAAGTTATAAGGTTTATATGTAAGGGTAAAGTGGTCATTTATCTTTCATTAATGGCATTTTTGTAATAAGGCATGTGGGTCTTGTCCTTAAAGGAAGGGAAGCACGAAATTGTAAAGAGATGAACAAAAGAAAAGAGAAGAAAGAAGTGAAGAGTGTGTTCGGTGGTGGAAGCAAAGAAAGAAGAAAAAGGTTAGGGTTTGATTTTTCTTGGATTTCCAGAAGGATTTTTAAGTTGATTCAACAGAGAAAAAGAAAGAGGAGCATGAGAGCTTCCATTTGAGCCAAGAAATTTCTCTTTTGATGAAAGATTAAGGAAAGAATAGGTTTGTGATTTGTTGGATTTATGAAAAGATTTTAGTTTAGATAGCTTAAGAGAAGTATGGGTTTAAGTTTTCTAAGATGAATTTTGGTGATTATATGTTTTGAATTGCTCAACTTTGGAATTCCTATTGATTAGAGATTTTATCTTAAATGAAGGAAATTAAGAGAGGCAATGGGAGCAAGTAAAGAGGAGTGTGAACAAGTTTCAAGCATGGAAATAAGGTGGGTACCATATTTATAATTTGAATTATGAGCCACTAATATGTTTTTGAAAAATCAAGAAGATAAAAGTTTTTTGAATTCATTGTTTTCGAATGATTTGATAAATTGCTAAAATGGTTAAATTCATTGCTTTTGAATGATTTGATAAATGTCTACAATTGTTGCATTACTTTTTTGAATGATTGAGAATTTTCTATGTGAATTTGATTAAAATTGTGAAATTGTGAATGGAAATATGTTTGAAATATTACATGTATATAAAAACTAAGCTTTTGAAATGTGCCTTTGGGCAATCTGATTTCAAGTGTGAAAATATGTTATGTGGGTTTGGTTAGTTCCCATAAGATTTCAAGTGCACTTGTCAAAAAGGCTTCTTCCGCCTGCCCGTTAGTGGCATTGGAGCTCCTTTGAGGACTCCCATAAGTTCATGGCTACACAGGACCACTATGCGGAAATATGTACTACGTTCTGTTTCTGGACCAATCCAAACCATTCTGATGTGCTTATGTACTCATATATGTTTATAATTTTGATGCATACATGATTTGAAATTGCTCATGAATTATTTGATAAATTGAGAATTTTTTATAAATAAGTATTTGATGATTTCTACTGTGAAATTTCTATAAAATGGCAATGAGTTTTGAAAATAGTTTTTGCTTATTTTTTATTATAAGCATGTTACCCACGGGCTATAAAGCTCACCCCACCCCCCCCCCCTTTCATTCCTATCTCTAGGTAGCAAGCAGGAGATCGGATGAAAGAAAGTCAAGACATCCGTTTGTTTATGTATATGATGTGTTTTTAAGTTAGATTGTTGTAAGAATAAGATCTAAGACATATGTTAAGAATTTTGGGGTTTTTGTATCTTTTGTATTTGGAATTTTGATATTGGTCATGTAACATGGGTTGGAATGCCATTAAAGTTTGTAAGCATTTATTTTAGGAAGTTAATGAGATATGGTTTTGAAAGATAAATTTGTGTATGAGATAGGGATTTGTGTATGGTTTTGAAATATGAACTTGTGTATGGATATGTCATATGAATTTGTATATGGATGAGATGAGTTGAATTCAAATATTTGTGAATGGATATGTCATATGAATTTGTATATGGATGAGATGGATTGAATTCGAATGTAAGGTATCGGAAGAAGTTTTCCGTTTAAGTTGTTGACTTTTGTATATAAATTGTGGGTGTATATACGTGTGTGGGAGATTTTTATGGAAAAAGAAAGATAAGTGTTTTTTTTAAGATAAGATATGAGATATGATTGAATTGGAGGAATCATATAAATTGAGGCTTGAGTGGGATTGATAAAGTCCATTTGGCAATTGAAGTTGTTTTGAATGAGGGTGGATGAATCTCACATTTGAAATTGAAATTGCTTTGAATGATATTGAAGAAAAAAAATTATACCGATTTGGATTGGTTTAAACCAAGTATGTCTTTACAGTTTCCAACGTTTTTCTAAAGTATGCGTTTTTGGATGTCGGAGTTAAGAGTTTTGTCCTTAAGCGTTTTGTTTTCTTTGATTCTGCGCTTTCGATTCCTTTGGTTTTCGATCCAAAGTTGGCCCACTTTCTGTTTTTGATTTCTTTCGTTTTCACCTTTTGATTTTTTTCGTTTTTGCCCACTTTGTTTTTGATTTATGATTCCGAGTTTGGGTTCTGAAAACGAGTCCCAACAGTTAGTTATTTCATTCAATTCAAGAGTTGATATGGATATAATAGAACAAGATGTCAAAATGGATCCAATATTTGAATCAGAAGTGCAACCTAAACATCAAGTAGTGCCTAGACATAGTGGAAGGGTTGTAAGATAGTCAGATAGGTATCTAGGTCTAGGAGAAGGCTTAATTGCCATCTCAGACCAAGAAGAAACCAATCTCATTACGTATACACAGGCTATTAATGAGGTTGATGCAGAAAAATGGCTCAAGGCTATAGAATCATAAATAGATTCCATGTACACTAATGAAGTCTGGGTCTTTGTAGATTTTCCACCAGGTATAAAATTCATAGGGTGTGAATGGATCTATAAAAGGAAAAGAGGATCAGATGGAACGGTGGAGACCTTTAAAGCTAGATTGGTAAAGGAGGGTATAGACTTTGAGGAGACTTTTTTTCCGGTTGCAATGCTTAAGTCCGTCAGGATTCTTTTGGCTATAGCATCCTATTTTAATTATAAAATAGGGAAAATGGATGTCAAGATTGCATTTCTTAATGGAGATCTTGAGGAGATCATTTATATGGCCCAGCCAGAAGGTTTTGTTGATCCAAATAATAAGCATAAGGTATATAAGTTGCAAAGGTCCATTTATGGACTTAAGAAAGCATCTAGGTTTTGGAATATTAGGTTTGATAAGTCTATCAAAACCTATAGATTCATACAAAACCTAGATGAGCCTTATGTTTATAAAAAATACAAAAAGGTAAGGTTACTTTCCTAATCCTATATGTTGATGACAATCTGCTCATTGGGAATGATGTGGGAATGTTATCTATGGTTAAGGGATGGCTGAATGAATAGTTTTCAATGAAGGATTTGGGAGAGACTAACTATGTTCGAGGGATCAAAATTATAAGGATTTTAAAAACAAACAGATAGCCTTGTCTCAATTAACCTACATTGAGAATATGCTCAATCAATTTGCCATGCAAGATTCCAAGAGGGGTTTCATACAAACTAGACATGGAATTAAACTTTTAATAGAACAAGCATCTAGAAACCAAAAAGAGGTTGAACGCATGTGTAACATTCTATATGCTTCAGTAGTTGGAAGAGTAATGTATGCAATGCTTTACACTAGACCAGATATCTGTTACGCAGTGGGACTGGTAAGCAAATTTCAATCTAATCCAGGAATGGAGCATTGGACTGCAGTTAAATGTATACTTAAGTATCTTTTTAGGACAAAGAACTTAATGCTTGCTTACTCTGAAAGTAACTTTATTCTGACAGGATATATAGATTCTGATTTCCAATCATATGTTGAGTCAAGGAAATCAACTTTTGGTTCTATATTTACTTTAGAAAGTGGAGCCATAGTCTGGAGGAGTGTCAAGCAATCTTGTATTGCTTATTCGACTACGAAGGTTGAGTATACAAATTTCCAATAGTGCTGACTAGTATGATCATGTTTTAATAATTTATATTTTCAAACATAATCAACCAGAAAATGAATCCTCACACTTTTCTCTTGACAAATAACACATTGGAAAACGGAACCAATTTTAACGAATGGGTACGTAACCTCAAATTGTTCTTCAATATGAAAGTATTTCATTTATATTAACTGAAAATGAGCCTGCACCTCCAGGTGGAGATTCAACTCCTGAGATAGTCCAATAATATGAGTGTTGGCAAAATGCTGACAAGACTACTAAGTGTTATATTCTAGTTTCTATCAACGGCATGTTACAAAAACAAATTTCTTATATGAAAACTACTAGTGCAATAGTCCATCACCTATATGAGATGTTTGGTGTGAGGACCATGTCCACAAAAGTGAAAGCTATCCAAACCCTTCATAATCTTAAACAAAAACTTGGTGAACCGGTGCAGGATTACATGATGAAGGTAATCTTTGTGGTCACTGAGGTTGAGATGCTTAGGGGGATATGGATGCGGATACGTAGATGATTATGATCATCAATAGCTTAAACTCTTCTTTTCAGCAGTTTAAGTTAGACTATGAGCTCAATAGCAAGGATTACACCTTAAGTGAGTTGATGAATACCTCCAAAGTATGGAGGAGATATTGAATATCAAGGATCATGGGCCAATAGGTAATGTAGCTTCTTCTTCTAAGCCCAAGGGTAAGGGCAAGAAAAAGAAGAAGGGTCCAATGAAAAAGAAGGCCCAACCTATTAAAAAAAAGGCTAAAGAAAACATCAAGGAAAAGTGTTTCTACTGTGATGAGATGGGCCACTGGAAAAGAAACTGTCTAGTTTACCTTGAGTCCTTTAAATGTTAACAAGGTATGGGTTTCCTAAGTTTGTTAGGAATTAGAAATGTGGCAGATTTATCTGTTTCTTGGATATTAGATTTTGGAGCCACTAACCATGTTTGCAATTCTTTGCAGGGGTTCTAGCAAAAGAGAAAACTACCTAAAGGCCAGTTTCAAGTCAAGATAACGGATAGATCTTATGTTTTACCATAATCAGTTAGGGTAGTTATCTTATATTTTCCTAGTGGTCATAGGTTATATTTGGAGGATGTTTATCACATGCTAATGATTTTAGGGAACATGATTTCTATTTTTTGTCTAATAAAATCTTATTATCCTCATATTTTGAAAATGTTGTTTCAATATATGAAAATAATGATTTTATTTGTGATGCGATAATTAAACATGAATTGTTCTTTATAGAAACTACGAGTGGCTCACTAAACACCACAGAATTGATAAAACCAAGACATTCTAATGTCTCTAGCATTAATTCAAAATATCTGTGGCACTTAAGAATGAGTCATATCAATCAGAAAATACTTGATAGGTTAGTAAAGGATGGGACCATTACAGGCTGCAATAATGATCCATTACCCACCTGTGAATATTGTATTGAAGGAAAAATGACCAAAGCCTCATTTCTTTTTAAAGGAAACAAATATGAATCCACGTTGGACCTAGTACATACTGATATATGTGGGCCCCTAAACATACAAGCTAGAGGAGGTTATGAATAGTTCGTAGCCTTTGTAAATGATTACTCAAGACATGGCTATTTATATTTTATGCATAAAAAAGAGCGAATACTTTGAAACATTCAAAGAATTCAAAGCTGAAGCTGTCGTTAAAACAACTTCGATCAGATCAAGGTGGTGAGTACTTATCTGAAGAGTTCACACAATATTTAATTGACAATGGAATTGTTTCCAATTTGTTAGCTCCTCGAACACCTCAATAGAAGGGTGTAGCTGAGAGGAGAAATAAGACTCTATTGGATATGGTAAGATCGATGATGTCCTATTCTAGCCAGTTAGAATCGTTCTAGGGATATGTCATATAGACAGCAACATATCTTCTCAACTTTACTCCATCCAAAATTAGTGCCTAAAATACCTAGGAAGTTGTGGACTGGCCGAGTGTCTTCACTGAGGCACTTGAGGACTTAGGGCTACCCAGCCTATGTTCAAAAGCCTTAATCTATAAAGATGGAACCAAGGTCAAAAGTATGTTTATTTGTAGGATATCTTATAGGAACTCGAGGGTACTGTTTTTACAATCCTCAAGATAGGAAACCATTTGTGTCAACAAATGCAACCTTCCTAGAGGAAGAGTTTGTGAGAAATCACAAAGGAAGAAGTGACGTAGTACTAAAGGAGTTCGTTATTTCATCCAATTCAAGAGTTGATATGGATATAATAGAACAAGATGTCGAAATGGATTCAAGAGTTGAATCAGAAGTGCAACCTAAACATCAAGTAATGCCTAGACATAGTGGGAGGGTTGTGAGATAGCCAGATAGGTATCTAGGTCTAGGAGAAGGCTTAATTGCCATCTCATACTAAGAAGAAACCAATCCTATTATGTATACACAGGCTATTAATGATGTTGATGCAAAAAAATGGCTCAAGGCTATAGAATCATAAATAGATTCCATATACACTAATGAAGTCTGGGTCCTTGTAGATATACCACCAAGTATAAAAGCCATAAAGTGTAAATAGATCTATAAAAGGAAAAGAGGATCAGATGGTTAGGTAGAGACCTTTAAAGCTAGATTGGTAGAGGAAGGTATAGACTATGAGGAGACTTTTTCTCTGATTGCCATGCTTAAGTCCATCAAGATTCTTTTGGCTATAGCAGCCTCTTTCGATTATGAAATATGCCAAATGGATGTCAAGATTGCATTCTTAATGGGGATCTTGAGGAGACCATTTATATGGCCCAACTAGAAGGTTTTGTTGATCCATGTAATGAGCATAAGGTATATAAGTTGTAAAGGTCCGTTTATGGACTTAAGAAAGCATCTAGGTCTTGGAACATTAGGTTGGATAAGTCTATCAAAACCTATGGATTTATACAAAACCTAGATGAGCCTTGTGTTTATAAAAGAATACAAGAAGGTAAGGTTACTTTCCTAATCCTGTATGTTAATGACATTCTACTCATTGGGAATGATGTAGGAATGTTATCTATGGTTAAGGGATAGCTGAATGAACAATTTTCAATGAAGGATTTGGGAGAGACTAACTATGTTCTAGGGATCAAACTTATAAGGATTGTAAGAACAAACAGATAGCCTTGTCTCAGTTAACCTACATTGAGAATATGCTCAATAAGCTTGCCATGTAAGATTCCAAGAGGGGCTTCATACCAACTAGACATTGAATCAAACTTTCAAAGGAACTAGCACCTAAAAACTGAAAGGAGGTTGAACGCATGGATAACATTCCATATGCTTCGGTAGTCGAAAGTTTAATGTAAGCAATGCTTTGCACTAGACCAGATATCTATTATGTAGTGGGACTAGTAAGTAGATTTCAGTCCAATCCAGGAATGGAGCATTGGACTACAGTTAAGTGTATACTTAAATATCTTCGTAGAAAAAAGAACTTAATGCTTGCTTACTCTAGAAGTAACCTTATTTCGACAAGATATATAGATTCTGATTTCCAATCAGATGTTGGTTCAAGGAAATCAACTTATGGTTCAATATTTACTTTAGGAGGTGGAGCCATAGTTTGGAGGAGTGTTAAGCAATCTTGTATTGCTGATTCAACTATGGAGGTTGAGTATGTTGCTGCTTGTGATGCAACAGAGGAAGCATTCAGGCTCCAAAAGTTCCTAAATGATTTGGAGGTTGTTCCAGAGGCAGAAAAGGCCATTAACCTAGTAGGGATAGGAATAAAGGATATGTCAAACTTGTTTTAAGGCAAGTGGGATATTGTTGGAATTATGTAAATATAGTGTCGTAGAAAGCAAATGCATTTACATGTAACTTTATCTTCTTCAGTTATAGTTTTGTAATGAAAATATTTATTATTAATAAAATAAAAGAGTTTAGTTTTATTTGTGTGAGCATTATATATCTAGTCATAAGGTATCGAGATTCTTTTGTAAGTAATATACATATACATAGAGATATATGGGAAACAGTTTCATATCATGATAGTAGTTGACTATCGATAATGGCACTATTAAATGAATCTGGAATCAAGTATGTTTTCAAGAATAAAGTGGGTCATTACTTTAATCTTAAAACATACAACTTAAGAATTTACTTATTATGGACCACAATCTTGATGAGTGGTGAACTCATATATGTTTCATTATAATTCTTGATATGACTGGAATAGATTTTTACAAAGTATTAATCCAGTGTCTGCATGTTGGAATTATTAATTTAAACTTGTATCAGGGAACATTCACGCAAATAAAGAGTTTATAGTGATATCATCACTTCTAAATGTTTTAAGGGGATTGGTGATTAAAACGGCACCAGTACTTTGATGGACTAGCTACACATCAAGTTTTAACACCAAGATGAGATCTTGTGTGTTAATCACCATATAGAGTAAAAAGGGAGATCTAGAAAAAAATCAACATAAGTGCAAAATGGTAATTTTATCCTTTGTTGTGCGGATGGCTATAATAAGGTTCATAATAGGGTTTGCAATTAGACATGAAAATAAGTGTTCTCATAATATTTAGTTACTCAAGAGTTCAACTAATTGTCTTTAATGGAATGACATTTCATTAATAAGTTAGAATTAATTCTAATGAGATTAAATTAATTCTGGGCTTATTAGAGCTTGAATTTTCTAAGTCTAATAAGATTCCTCACTTGGCTTCAAGGAAGGTTATCAAACAATGTAAGAAATGTAAATGGAGGTTTTAAAGCTCATGATTGAATTTTGCACTTGCTCTAATTAATGGTTAATTAGAATCCCAAATGTACATTTAAAAATGGGCTGGACTTCAGCTTAATTAGATTAATTAAATTAAAACAAAATTTTTTAAAAAGTAAAGTGCAATTTCATTTTTCATCAAGGTTGAATGTGGAGTTGCACATTTGGCATTGAATTGCTAAATAAAGATGGTATTTATCATGCTTTATCATCATTAAATGGAGTAATGATGTTACCATTAAATGGTTTAATGGTTATCTTTTAATGATATAATGATAACATCTAACCTATTAGTATTCATTATATTAAAGAAGAAAGATGTACATTAGATAGACCATCTTCCTTTTTTCATCATCAAAAACGAAATTGATAGGTCTCATTTAGGTTAATACACTTCTCATATAGTCATATTAAAGATAGATGAGAAGAGTCTCATTTAATGGCTTCTTTATGATTAATTAAATGAAGAAGTGATGCATTGGATGGAAAACTCTTCTTTCCTTTGGTGTTAATTTAAATTGTGAGGGTGTAAGAAGGGGTTCTTACATTTTTATCACTCTCTCTCCTATCTTGCGTGAAAGTTTTCAAAAATTACATGAGAGTGTCTCATTCTTTATCTTCTTTCTTCTAAGAAAAATCTCCTCCAAAGTGTTTCTTCTCCTTTCCCACCAAAGGATCTTTTTAACCAAGTTGTCTAAGAAGAACAAGTGGTAGATCAAGTTGGTTGAGGATACAAAAATAAGGAGAGGATAGATTGACCAAAGAAAAGATTCAAAAGCAAAAACTTTGGATACAAAAAGAAGGAGATGATAGCGCAGCGAGGAATTAAAGCTGTAGTGAAGGAGTGAATAATATCACTATCTTGTTTATGTTTATTATTATCCTTATACCATATCATGTATAGATTGGCATGATGATTTGTATATATTGCTTCCGCTGCAAATAAGATTTCTAAAAAGTTTTGAAATCTACCGGTTCTCTAAATATGGCGTGCTTTCTTTTTCCGATCCAACAGCTCCAGTAGGGAAGCTACATTCGTTGCCCATTCTGGAGTGGAAATGAGAACGGACAGGAATCCCATATTCACTTTGAGATTTTGGAGGAGTTTACAGTTTGCCTGGATATGAAGTTAAACTTCAGTATAACATTTCATCCTCAGACAGACGGATAGAGTGAGAGGACAATCAAAACTGTTGAGGATATGCTTAGAGCATGTGCATTGGAGTTTCGAGGAGTGTGGGATCAATATATAATATAACACTGATAAAGTTTACCTATAATAACCATTACCACAATAGTATCGTAATGGTACCGTATGAGGCATTGTATGGTAGAAAATGTCGGTCTCCATTATATTATGATGAAGAGGACTTGAGAATGGTTAAAGGGCCAGATTGGATACAAGATATAGTAGATAAGCTGAAGTTGATTTGAAGCTGAATTAAAGCGCCTCAAGATAGACAGAAGAGTTATGTGGATCAACATCACCGTGACATGGAGTACAGTATTGGAGACAAAGTGTTTCTCATAATGTCACCTTGGAAAGGAGTATTGAGATTCGGTAAAAAGGGCAAGTTGAGCCCTAGGTACATTCGTCCTTATAAAATCATTGAGAGGATAGGATATTTGACATATAGTTTGGCTTTACTGAATGAAATGTCTCAATTGCATAATGTGTTTTATGTGAGTATGCTCCGAAGATACCAATCAGATCCGACACATGTGATACCGGATTAAGAGATTAAGGTTGTTAGTAACTTAAGCTATATTGAGGAGTTGATCAAGATT
Organism: Erythroxylum novogranatense; assembly: GCA_029891385.1. Lineage (NCBI taxonomy): Eukaryota > Viridiplantae > Streptophyta > Magnoliopsida > Malpighiales > Erythroxylaceae > Erythroxylum > Erythroxylum novogranatense. Next base: position 31,673,586 of record CM057233.1, on the reverse strand, counting down.
GTGGGATCTTAGATCAAGCAGTTGGGAAACTGAGTCATTCCATTGGCGAAAGTCCTTTATAGGAATCACTCAATTGAGGAAGCCACATGTGAAATGGAGGAGCATCTGATGAGACAATATCCCCACCTGTTTGAGCAATTAGGTAAGAATTTCAAAGATGAAATTTCTTTTAAAGAGGGGAGAGTTGTAACATCCCATTACCTACGTAGAGGCTAAAATAGGAAATATGAGAGATTGTTGAGAGATTAGAAAATGCATCTCATGCCCATGCATCGTATGACCTACACATACACATGACTATTGGATATTTGCACATGAAAATAATTGTACATGCATTCTTGGATAACTCCAAGTATAATTGAATTGTGATGTGATATTATTAAGAATTGTGAATTTGTTGTATTGAAAATTTAATTGGTGAGTGTATTTGTTAATTTTGAATTTTGGTAGATTTTAGGAATAATTTTCGAAAATGTTTGATGTTATTGTACTATGAAAAATGTCAATTTGTAAGTAAATTAATATATGGAAGATAGAAATGAGTGTAATTATATTGAAGAAACTTGCGAGAAGATGATGTTGAAAACTTTGGAGATAATTAGAATGAAAGGATGAAAGTTAGGGAACTAGTTCAATAAGAACTAGTTAGTTAGGAAATTAGCTAAGAGCTTAAGAAGTGGACAAGTGTCCAAGTTTAAAGTTAAGTTTTCTTAACCTTGAAAGACAAGTTACTGTTCTTGTCTTCATCTCTTTCGTAGCTTTCTTCTCCAAAGTTGTTTCTTTTAACACAGAGTTTTTCATCAATTCTTCACCAAAGAAAAACCTTGTTCTCATCTATCCTTTTGCTACTCCCAACTTTGGTTTTCTTTCATTTTCCTTAAGAAACACCGAAGCTTGCGAACCCCTAAAACGATATATGTGAGTTGCATGAAAATTAAGGCTTCTTGAGGTTTTGACGAAGTTGGAGTTTTATCAAGTACATGTAAATCCTTATGATTTAATGGTTTATGAGATAAATTTGGTGATCTATTTGTCATTACATGATCATGAAGAAAAATAGTTATTTTCTTGAACATCGTGGTTTTTAAGTTATGAAAATTTTTGATGTGTGGTTTTTGAATATTTGATGATCAAGATGTTTTAAGATAGTGTAGAAATGTTTTGTAAGTTTGAAAGATCAATGACAAAGTGTATGTGATTAAAGCAAAAAATGTGTGAAAATTAAATATGTAAATGCTATGTTTCTGTTGATGTCTCCACTGTTATACGTGAGTTTAGAGTGTTTTTAGAGATGAATAAAAGAATAAATTTAGAGTTAAAAAATAGTTGTAAGATGATGGCCTGAGAAGAGAAAGATTGTTTAAATGACAATTAGAGGAAGAAATTTATGGGAATGTAGAAAATGAAAATATAGGAAAATGATACTGAAGAAAGTGCAGAAAATGTCAAATGCAAAATATGAAGAAGATGGATGAATCATATTTGGTTTTTGATGATTTTGAGGATTTGGAGTTGTTGGGACCCGATCTCGGAACTGGATCCTAACCAAAAAATGAAACAAAAGTAAATCGGATAATAACACGAAACGAAGGGCGGATCATAAATTGAAACAAATTGAAGCAAAAACGAATGGCATCGGTTCAAACAAATCATAAGCGGATCCGACATACGAAGCATGAACTTAGAAAACTATCGCGTTGGAAATCTTAAGACATTCTAAATCCGGTATATATATATATATATATTTTAACCATCTTGTTTCAAACTCATGCAAATCCATACAATTTCTTTTTTCTAGGAAATTATCCCCAATTAACTTCTCAACTCATAACAAACTTCTTAACAATCATATAAGTCCCATAATCCCTCTTTTAAACATCTAATTCTTATTTTTATTCTTTTTTAACTTATTATCTAACAAAATTCCGACAGCATAACGGCTGCATTTTGACTAACCCAAACCTGCAAAGTGTTTAAAACACACTTCTAAAATACATCCCAATCAATCATACAATCATCAAAATCTACCAGACCCTCCGTCCGGGATCTCAGCATAAACAAACGCAATCCTACTTCTAAAACACTTTAATAAGCCTCAATGCTAAACCAGAATCATCCATATTTCATAATCAATCATATGCAATTTCCAATCATATCATAAACATATACAAACTCTTATACAATTTCACATTCCATACATACCATAAATTAATCTCTTACCAATCCCTAATGGCTTTCCACGCCATTCACAATCCAGAAACCCAAAATCCAAATATACGAAAGTACAAAATACGCAAACGGACAGATGGCTTGACTTTCTTTCATCCGATCCCCTGCTCAAAACCTGGAGATGGGGATGAAAGGGGGTGAGCACAAAGCTCGTGAATAATATGTTTATAATTAAACCATAAGCAAAAGTATTTTCCCAAAACTCATTTTTCATTCAAAAATATTTTACAATATGAAATTTATCAAAAGCTTATTGTTTTCAACTTTCACTTTCCAAAACAATTATAACACTTTCCAAAATTTCATGATTGAACTCCACTTTCTCAAATCACAAATTTCTCAAACTTTCACAATTCATAAACAAACTCCAAATATGAATGCACACAGATATAAACAAGAAAAAACACATAACACATCAAATGGTTTGGTTCGGTCTAAAACAGAACGTACTGCACATTTCCGCATAGCAGTCCTGTGCAGCCGTAAACGGAATGTACTACACCTTCCTGCATCGCGGTCCGGTGTAGCCGTGACTTATGGAAGTCCGAGATCGAAACTCCAGTGCCTCTAATGGGCAGCTAGGAAAAGGCTTAAAAATATACAAGTGTGCACTTGTCCCACTTATGAGACCTGACCAAACCTACATAACACATAATCGAAAACAAAAATTCGAATTGCCCGAATGCACATTTCGAAATCTTGATTTTCAAATTTTTCTTATCATAAAGTCATATCGTGTCAATACTTGACACATTCACATATCCACAATTTCACACACATTCATATAACAATTCAAAAGCAAACTCAATGCATCAATCATTCTCATATACAATCAAATACATGTTCAAAGTCTCAATCATGCACAAACAAGGAAAATACAAAATCATAGCAATTTCTTAAAAATCACAAATTTTCTTACTTCAATTATAAGTAATGAATTCCAGAACTTTTCTTAATTTCTCAAATCCTTTAAAACTTGTAACATTTCTCCAAAGCATTGAAACCATAAATTTCAAAATACTTTCTCTCTAAATTTTTCGATCAATATCATAACTCATTTAAAATAAAGAATTAAACCTTTGTAGCAATTTTTTAAAATCATTCAAAACAATAAATTTCATAAATATTTTCCTTTCTTGATTATTCAAACTTTCTTTTAAATTTCTTGATCAATTTTACAAATCTTTTTTTCAAAGAATTTAACTTTAGTAACAATTTTTCAAGTCATTTTCAAAACCAATGAAAGTAACAATTTTCATAATTTTGACATTTTCTTAATTTATCAAAAATTTAAAACTTATAACAATTTCTCAAAAACACTCAAACCCATTGAATGTTGCAATTGAATCATTATATTTAATTTGCCCGAAACAACTTCAACAATAATTCAAATCATTCGAAAACGATAATTTTGAAACATTTTAAACTTCTTCTTGACTTTTGAAAACTATAAGCAATAAATTTATTAAAACAATTTACTTCTTGAAAGCAACCCTTTTCATAATTTGCAAAATCATTCAAAACATAAAGAATACATAATTCATAGAAATTTCTTTAAATCATAAATCAAACACATTCACAATTCCACATATCACATCAAGTCATATAGCAAAACATATTCAATCTCAATTCATAAATTTAAACACATATCAATCAAAATCATGACAATGAATGCAATTTATTTCTTTAAACCATAAATCAAACGTATACAAATTCTTAAAGCACATTGTTCAAATTTTCAAATAATTCAAAACATGATTTTCATAAATCTCGTATTTTCTTAAAAACATTCTGAAAGTATTAAAATTAATCCTTTGAAAATCATAATTTTCAAACATTTATATAAACATTAATTTATCAAAAATTTGCTTCTTGAATTTTTAAAAACACATACTTAGCTTAAAATTCAATAAATAAACATACTACCCACCTCGAATTGATGCTAGAAGCTTGTCCAAATCGTCAATTTGCCCATAGCCTCTTTCTTTCTTCCAATTTAAAATTACCTAAAACAAATCACCCAAATTCAACTTCATAAATAACATAATTTCTCAAATTGAGCTTGGAAAACACTAATTCCACATATTTTCAAACTATCTAAACCATAAATTTTCAAAATCCCCAAATTCCAAAATTTGGGCATAAATTCTAATTCACAATTATCCAAACATTAATCCAATTAATCATGAAATCTTCAAAATTGAGCTTAGGATTGACAAACCCATACAATATCCAAGCTATCAACACCAAAACCTCATGACAATTCCAAAACTCAAAAATTTCTCTTACCTTCAACCTCCACCATTTTGGAAATTTTCTTGTCCCATAAGAGAGCTATCACCTTATTCCACCATTTCCCTCTAGAATCCACGAAAATATCATGCTTGAAGCCCTAAAATCTGAAACTCAAAGCTTCCACCTTCTTCTTTTTTCTTCTCCTAGCCGAAAATGCTTCACCCTATCATCTCTCCTTTTATTTCTTTCATCTCTTTAGGCAATAGTCGTGCTTCTCTCTTCCAAAAATGACAACTCCCTCTTTTATAGTGCCAAGTCATTTAATGAATGACAAATGACCAATTTGTCCCACCATGTAAGCCTTCTCACTTAGTTCCTTAAGTAGACTTCCAAAATTGCCCCTGCACTTTCCTTTCGTTCATGCTTACTTTTGGATATTTTTATCACTATCAATTTGAAGGAATTTGTCAAAACTTCCTTCTAAATAATTGTTCCTTATTGTCTTAATTTCTTAACGACACTAGAATCATTTAATTTGGAGCACTACATCAAAAGTTATGCTCCAAACAGTTCGGACATGTCTTATGCTAAATCATTTTCCAGCACGTTATTTCCATCCAGAAATTGACATTCTTAATGACCAAATTGAAACTAGACTTCTTCATAACAATTGTAGCCCTATTTCTCTAGTTTAATCCAAATCAAGAATCACCTCATTTGGATTACTAGAGCAAAAGTTATGTCCAAAATACGTTCAGATTTTTCTAATCCAAGACTACACACAATTCCAAACTTCCATTCAGAAATTAAAAGTCTTAGGGGCTAAATTGAATTTCAACTCCTTCATATGACTTGTAGCCCCATGTCTTAATTTTATTTTTCTTCAAGAATCACTTCAATCGGATCACCACAGATTAAGAATTTCTCAAAATACTGAACTATGTTTGGAACATTTCCTGACTCACTTTGATTAATCTAATCAACCTCAATTTAATCTCAAAAATTCATAATTTTCTCATGAGGATGTAGATAATTATCTTAGGAATCTAAAGCTTTGAAAACCAAGTCAATCGGATGTCGGACGGAAAAGATAAGAGTAAAAGAATAGGAAAAGGTTATATTTCCTATAAGATAGAATTAATAATTAATTAATTTTAAAATTTTTAAAAATAATAATAATTTACATAAAAAAGACCCTCCTCGCAAGGGCGACGCGAGAGGGCTTTCGAATTTTTTTATTTTTTTCAATATATATATATATATATGATTATATATATATATATTCAAATTTTCCAAAAATCGTAGCTCTTGATTCCGAATTTCAATTTTGACAAATTTGGTATCAATAGAAAGCTTAAGGGAAGCTCTACAACTTCCATGCTAAACTCAAAAACTAATTCCATCTCTAAAGTGATCAAATTTCTAATCAAAGATTTTGCCCAAATAATACATCTCTAAATAATAGCTCAATTTTGAAATTTTCTATCTTTCAACTCCAACGTCCAAACATGTCATATTTTATATCAATGGAAAAATCAGAAAGAAACCTACAACTTTCCTGAAGGACAGAAAAATCAATTTGGCCTCTAAAGAAGTCGATTTTCTAGTCAAAGCTTATGTCCACTAATAATCTTGCCAAAACTATAACAGAAACTTGTAAAAATCATAACTTCCTATTCCATGATCCAAAAATTCTATACTTTATATCAAAATAAAGATCAAATCAAAATCTTTGATTTCATAAAAAACTTAAAGGTTAATTCAACCTTTAACTAAGTTAATTTCTCAGTCAAAGATTCTGTCATAACATTGGTCAACCTATAATACGTCCAAAAATTTCAAATTTCATAACTTTTAATTCTGACATTGAAAACTATCATACTTTATGGCGACAGAAAGCTCTCAACCGAAGCTACAAGTTTTATGAAGATTTTTTTCTCAAATTTTGCTTAAATCAAAAAGTCAACTCTCAAGTCAAACTTTCTATCACTATTCATCCCTAAAAGTCAAACTTTCTTAATTCTATAAATTCTCACACTTTTTCTCTTTATTTCTTGATTTTCAACTTCCATTTTAATTCACTAATTCACGTTAACTTTTATAACCATAAAAATCTATTCAAATCCCAAAATTATCAAAATCAATCAATTCTTTTTCTCATCACTTTCCTTTAGGTATAAATACATTTATACCATAACATATACACAAAAACACTCATTTCTTTTCAATTATTATTTCTAAATTCACTTAAAAATCGGGGTCCAACAGAAGTAAACTTGTATAATTAGTTGTAATGTGCATGTGTTCTGAATGAGTTGAATGGAAATGGAGTAGAAAGAGTAGAAATGAATTTGAAGTGTCAGATTTAATGAAAGAAGATAAGTTAGAGAGGTTGGTTTAGAATAAAAGAAAGAAAAGAGAAAAAGGGGTAAAAATGTAGTCTGAAACTTCCATGATTAAACTGTATTGATCTAGGAAGATTTTGACAAAATTGTCTTCATGAAAGTTGTAGATGTTTCTTTTAGCTTTTTAATAATATAAAGTTCAAAACTTTTAGATTTCTAGATTGAAAATTATGGAGGTTAGAAGTGAGGGAGTGCGACTGGAAAGTTGTGATCATGCATATGGACGTTAATAGTGTACGATCGCGACTTCTAACTTTAGAGGCTAACGCAACATCCTTCGATCTTTTGGCTATATCTCCTTCTTCCGACCTCCAAATGACATGGTGCTTAACTATTGGACTCATAACATACTAATCTACATCTCCACCAAAAATCCTAGCCATCTGAAATCATTTGGGAAAGATCGAGCGAAAAATGTGGGATAGGTCTAATTGAGTGTGCATAGGCGTGATTTTCTCTTTCACACCTGTGCCTCCTTCACACCCATGAATTTTTTCCTCACACCTATGAGTCACTCACATCCCTGACTCATCTCTCTCACGCCCGTGAGTGTGATTGCTGGACCAGTTGTGATTTTAATTGTCACATCATGACACTGTGCTCTCTAATAACCGAGAGCGTTTTGCAACTGAATAGTCTTGCTTCTTTTAACCATAACTTCTTCTCTAGGCCTTTAAATGAGTTGATTCGTGAAACAATAGGTTCCTAACACATTATTCTACCTCTCCAAAAATATTGGTAGCATTTTGAGTTGATTTGAAAAAGATTTATTGAATGAAAGTGAGGGAATATGTTGGAATAATAAGAACTGGTATGATTTCACTAAACATGCTTGGGTATTTTGCTTATATATTGATCTCTAGATTTCATAATGAGATTATTTTTTATTTGGAGTAAACTAGATACATATTGTTACAAAATATCTGAAGAAATAGAATTTTCATTCAGTCTCTAAGATTTTCAATTTCTGGATGGAAGTTAAGTACAATGTACTATTTCAGAATGAGAAAAGCCCAAAAATATTTGGAGAATAACTTTCAAAATACTGTACTAAATTGAATGATTTTGTTTTCATTAGAAACTTTAGAGATAGGAGAACAATTTTTTAGAAGATAGTATTGCCAAATTACTTCATTTGAATTGTGTAAATGATCAAGTGCAGTAGACCCAAAAGTTAGTTTTTGGGGAAAATATGAAATGATTCATTGGGTTATGAAAGTAGATTCAAAGTGTTTGTTTGAGGTATAAACCCTACATACAAATGATACTTAAGTGAGTTTTGATACTGGATTCATTTTGTGACAAAAATAATGAAAAAATACTCAGGATTGTCATGAACATGCATTATGCATATTTTATATACATACATGTGCATTATTAAACACTTATAATTGTGAAAATTGTGATATGCGTATATTGCTTGTTATAGAGGAGCAACTGGAACGTCAACCTCCAGTTATTGTCTGAACTTCTAGGCATTAGCTTCGAGACTGACTTATGAGTAACCTAGACGGTCTCACTCAATTAATTGTTTGTTTTATATTATGTTTGACTTATTGAATGAATGTGAATTGATTGTGTTGATTCCGGATAATGAAGGTCCTATGATTGTCATATATGAAAGAGTTATTGAAGTTCTCTTTGCATGTGAATGTGACGGAATAAATGTTACTCAACAATGATGTTGAATGCTGGACCTTGGGTCTAAAGAAAATTGTGATTTGGATGTGAATGTGCAAGCATGTGATTGATTGAGAAAATGATATGTGAAGCATGTCAATATATGAATGTATGTAAGATAAAAGAAGTTGTCACCGGTGTTGGGTCCGTGTTTTGTATACCGGGGTGAATTAGGCCCAGCGTACCCCAAGTTGGCACGTGATCACAACCTTCAAAGGTATTGTCCTCTTTGGTACTCGAACTCGAGACCTCAAGGTTTTGTTGCATTTAAATGCACGCCTCTTACCATTGAGCTAGCTTAATGGTAAGAAGCGTGCATTTAAATGTAACAAAACCTTAAGGTCTCAAGTTCGAGTACCAAAGAGGACAATACCTTTGAAGGTTGTGGTCGCGTGCTAACTTGGGGTACGCTGGGCCTAGTTCGCCCCGGTACATAAAACACAGACCCAACATTAAAAGGTGGTACACAAAACACGAACCCAATGACCGGAGTCACTAGTATAAGAGCTTAAAGCTCATATTGTGATCAGATCCTCAGGTTCAGTTGTAAATGTACCCGGTATCCACTAAGGAATATAGGACATAATTTGACGCTACTCAGTATCCACTAAGGGATATGAGCTAGTAAAAAGGCACTCAGTCACAATGACAATAATAAATAAAAATGAGTCCCACATGCTTTGCATTTATACTTCATAAGTGTATTTTACATTAATGGAATGATTATGATAATTGTTCTGAAAGTGAAAAGCGATATTCTATGAATATGCAAAAAGATGTGAAATATATGTTATATGTATTACTGTGATGCATAAATTGAGTGAACTATCGATGATGGTTACCTCATTAAGTAAGCAAAACTCATCAAAATTGCAACATTGACTTTTTCGAGAGACAACTTTAGCTACCGAGGGACACTTTTACTTTTGGGAACAAGAAGAAATAGCTAAAAGGTTGGTCAGCTAGATACGGACATATTAGCTAGATTTTGTGTATTTTCCTCTTTCATGTAGCACATTTTTGTATTAGGCTATGATGTTGTATAAGTATGCATGTTGAAAGATACATTATAGACATTCGGTTTTTATGAAATGAAACGAGAAATTTTGGTTTTAAAATATTGTGACTTTCCTTATGATGTTTCATAAGAGAATAAAGATAGATGATGCCATGTTAAGTGAATGTTATGACTGAATGTAGCGCATCGTTATCATAGGTTATGAACTGGAATGTTCTCAGGGTGTCCCGGTATGTACCCTACGGTAGCCCTACATATCAATATACTATACAAGCAAGACTCTTATGGGACCTCAACTGAACTACACCACCACAGAAAAGGAATTGCTCACAGTGGTGTATACATGTGACAAGTTTCGCTCGTACCTCTTAGGATCTAAAGTGATTGTATAAACCAATCACGCTGCTATAAAATATCTCATTGCTGAGAAGGATGAAAAACTGAGACTTATTTAATGGGTGATATTATTACAAAAGTTTGATATAGAAAAAAGAGATAAGAAAGGAGCAGCGAATGTGGTTGCAGAACATTTATCAAGTCTCGAAGGAGGGGAATGAGAGCAAAGTGATGATATTAATGAGAACTTCCCTAATGAAACCCTAATGTTACTTAACAACCTGGTGACACCATGGTTCGCTGATATCACAAATTATGTTACTGGTGGTAAACTTCCTTCTGATCTATCATATTAATAATGGAAACAACTTTTTCATTAATGCACTCGATATCTATGGGATAAACCAATCTTGTATCGAACATGTGCTGATGGTTCAGTAAGATGATGTGTTCCAGATGAAGAAATGTTGGATATATTAACACGGTGTCATAAAGCTCAATACGCTAGACACTATGGAGCAAACAAAATGGCAGCTCGAGTACTCGAGTGTGGATTTTGTTAGCCACATTTGTTTAAGCATGCTCAAGCTTTCGTTGCACAGTACGATCACTATCAACGAGTAGGCAACATCTCCAAAAGAGATGAGATGCCTTTAGCTAACATTTTAAAGGTTAAAGTCTTCTATGTATGGGGCATCGATTTTATAAGGCCTTTGCCATCCTTCATGGGGAACATGTACATTCTAATGGGGTGGATTATATATCTCGCTGGGCTGAAGCCATGACATCTCTAACTAATGATGGGAAAGTTTCCCCAAAGTTTATTAAAAGGTTATTTAACTTATTTGGAGTGCCAAGAACTATATTAAGTGAAGAAGGAGCACATTTCTGTAACAAATCTTTTGATTCCCTCCTAAAATGATATAGAGCCCACCATCAAGTTGTTACTCCTTATTACCTATAAACAAGTCGACAAGTGGAATTCGTTAACCTGGAGATGAAATGAATTCTAGAAAAGATAGTGAATAGCTCTAGGAAGGACTAGGCATTAAAGTTAGATGATGCTTTATGGGCTTATAGGACAGCGTTCAAAACACTTATCGGAACGACTCCCTTCAGGCTTATATATGATAAGGCTTGTCATTTGCCTGTGGAGCTAGAGTATCGAGCATATTAGGCAATGAGAGCTTTGAACTTTGATTAGAAGCAAGCGGGTGAAAAACAACTCCTACAGATAAATGAACTCAAAGAGTTTCGTTCCAATGCATATGAAAATGCTTAACTTTACAAGGAGAAGGTGAAGAGATGGCATGACTCTAATCTTACGCATAAGGGATTCAAGGTAAGAGATGCAATTTTGCTATACAATTCGAGGTTGAGATCATTTCCAGGAATACTGAAATCGCGATGGAGTGGACCTTTGACGATCACCCAAGTTTTTTATCATGGAGCCCTAAAATTTGAAAATTCAAACAAAGAAGTCTTTAAAATGAATGGCCATCACTGCAAACCGTATCTTGGTGGAGTGATTCCGAAGGAAAAAGAAGTAATCTCTTTGCTTTCAAAAAAGTCAACATGTTTCCAAAGACATAAGGTCAAGCTAATGATCATAACTTAGCACATTTTGTAGTTAGATTTAAATTGTTGTACAGTTAGATTTGTTTTAAATTCCATAAATAGGTCCTAATGATTTGGACTGGGTTGGCTTACTAATTCTCTTACTCTTTGTTAATTAATTATAAGATAGGAACGCAATATCGGTGTCAAGTTGAGATTCCACCTCCGACACCATCACCACCTCAATCACTATGACGGTTTTATACTCTAACCCTTGTCTTTTATTTTTATTGTTATTTTCAATTTTTCTCATGTTTCTCTTGTTTCATTAATTTCTATTCCCACCTTATCTATTGGTGTTTATCCTTCTCATATTGATGACAATGTGTTGTCTAAGTGTGGGGAGGGTTGTGTGCATTATATGTTTTCATTTGAATGTGAATTTTGCATGTTGTATGTTGGTTGGTTTAGGATTGCTTGATGTGATTTGTGTGAATGTGTCAATGGCTAGGACTTAATGGAATCGTTTTAGCTGTAAACATAATCTTTTAGGTTACAAAGATTTATTAGCTTGTGAAATTGGTGTCAAAAGGCTAGGTTCATGTCAATTAAAAGTAACAAAAATAGTGCGTTTTTTATAAACCCTACCGATCATAGTGAATAGCTTGAATATTCATGAAAAGTTATTTAAGGATAGTTACAATTTTTATTGACCAAATAACTATCAATGTGTGTGTGTAAGTGATAGGGGTGAATAAATGTGACATTAAGTCTTGATTAGTATGTGTATTTAGTCTGAAGTACTGACACAAATTTCACAAGTTAATAAGTTAGAACAACTTGAAGGATCATGTTTGTAGTTAAATTTGTTCCATGAAGTTTAATGCCATTATCCCGTTATTTCATATGTGTACGTGTTGTGTTTTGGTGTGTTTCATTTTTTTTGTTTTGTCTTTGCTTGAGGACAAGCAAAATTTTAAGTGTGAGGATGTTGATAGTGGTAGGTTGCATAATGTTTTAGTGGGTAGTTTAGTATGTGCTTAGTTGTTGAACTAAATGATTAGTTTATGTTTAGGATAGGATTGTGTTATTTAGATATATATTTGTGTTTTGAGTGTTTTATGATTTAGAGCATGCTATTGAGCTTAAATTTTGTGTATTTGAGGTGTCTTGATGTATTTGTTAATGTTTTAGATCAAATATCGAAGTACGGAGAGAATTTGGAGGAATCCTAGAGCAAGTCCCAAGACCACGATCTTGACAAAAGCTTGGTGGTTGCCACAATCGTGACAAAAGGCAAAATTTGAGTGCCATAATCATGGCACTATGGGCCACGCTCGTGGCCTGCATGATAGTAGATGCAAATCGACTTCTAAAATGTGATTTTCGAGGGATATTTTGGACTTTTAGGCCCAGGTAATGTTGGACCCCGATTTTTAAGCAGAATTTGGAAATATTCAATGAAATTAAATGAGTGGTTTTATGTAAGTATTGTGAAATAAAGGTATTTGTGCTTTGAAGAAATTCATGAGGAAAAAGAATTATTGGATTTTGATTATTTTGATTTTTGTGGAGATTTGTATAGTTTACGAATGTTCAAGTGGATGAGTTGATTGAAATGAAGTTGAATAGTAAGAATTAAAAAGAAAAAGTGTGAAAATTTGAAGAATTTAGAAAGTTTGACTTTTTGGGATGAATAGTGATAAAAGTTTGACTTGAGAGTTGACTTTTTGTTTGAGGCAAAATTTGAGAAAATGGTCTTCTGGAAACATGTAACTTATGGTGAGAGCTTTCTGTTGCCATAAAGTTTGTAATTTTTCGATATCGGGAGTGAACGTTATGAGCAGTCAAAGTTTAGTATAAATTTGACTTTGTTTGAAAAATGTTATGGGTTGACCTAGAGTATGACGAAAACTTTGACTGAGAAATTGACCTAATTAGTGGTTGATTTTTCTTTTGAGTTCTTCATGAAAGATTTAGATAATGTTTTGATCTTTATTTTGATATAAAGTATAGAAATTTTTCGATCAAGGAATAATAAGTTATGATTTTTACAAGTTTATGTTATGGTTTTAGCATGATTATTAGAGGACAGAGCGTTTGACTGAAAAATTGACTTCCTTATAGGTCAAATTGATTTTTATTCCTTTAGGAAAGTTGTAGGTAACTTTCTGATCTTCGCAGTGATATAAAATATGAGATGTTCGGAATTTGGAGTTGAAAGATATAAATTTTTAAAGTTAAATATTACTTAGGTTTATATTAAATTGGGGCAGTACATTTGATTAGATTTTGACCTCTTTAGAGACAAAATTTATTTTTGAGATCTACATGGAAGTTGTAGAGCTTCTTTCAAGCTTTCCATAGAGACCAAATTTGTCAAATTTAGAATTCGAAATCAAGAGTTACAGTTTGTGAAAAATTCGAATATATATATAATTATATATATATATATTTTTCGAAAAAAAAAAAGAGAGGGATTTCGGAAGCTCTCTCGCTAGGGCGATACGATCGCCCTAGCAAGGAGGGTGAATTTTTATTTTTATTTTTTATTTTTTTAATTATTTAATTATTATTTTTGGATTATTTAATTATTATTTCCAGATTTTAGGAAATATTATCCCTCTTCAATCTTTCGCTCATATCTTTTTCGTCCGACATCCGATTGACTTAGTTTTTAAAGCGTTGGATTCCTAAGACAGTGAATTACATTTTTATGAGAAATTTGTGAATTTTTTAGATTAAATTAAGGTTGATTAAATTAATCAAAATGAGTCGAGAAATTTTCCGAACATAGTTCGATATTTTGAGAAATTCAGAATCTGTGGAGATCCGATTGAAGTGATTCTTAAGGAAAAATAAAATTAAGACATGGGGCTACAAGTCATATGAAGAAAGTAAATTTCAATTTTACCCCTGAGACTTTCAATTTCTGAATTGAAGTTCGGATTAGTGTGCAATTTTGAATTAAGAACATCTGAAAGTATTTTGGGCATAACTTTTGATCTGGTAATCGAAATGAGGCAATTCTTGATTTGAATTAAACTAGAGAAATAGCGCTATAATTATTATGAAGACATCAAATGTCAATTTTGTGATTAAGAATGTCAATTTCTGGATGGAAATAACGTGTTGGAAAATATGTTAGAACATGAACATATCTGAAATGTTTTGAGCATAACTTTTGATGTAGTACTCCGAATTAGATGATTTTTGTGGCATTATGAAATTAAAACATATAGGAACATTTCTCTAGAAGTAAGTTTTAACAAATTCCTTCAAATTAATAGTCCGAATCATACCCGAAAGTAAGCATGAATTAAAGTACATGTTAGGGGCATATTGGGAAGTCCACTTAAAAAGAGGAGCAAAAGGGTCATTTGACCCTCATTTAATTGACATGGCAGTATTTAATGCATAAGGCTGTCATTTTTTTGAGTGGAAGCCGAAAGTTTGAAGAGAATGAACAAAAGAATAAGAAATAAGAGAAATAAGAGAGAAAGAAAGATGCGACAGTGGCAAAGAAGAAGAAAAAGCTTGGAGATTTTGAATTTTTGGTGTTTCTACTATGATATTTTCGTGGTTTCTAGATGGAAAGGAAGGAAGAAGGTGAAAGCTTGCTTCCATACCCAAGAAATTTCGAAATTTGAAGAGAAAAAGGTAAGAGCAATTTTTGATATTTCAGTTCTTAGTAAATTTTTGGTTTAGATTACTTGAAATTGGTATGGTTTGCTAATTATAAGCTTAATTTTGATGATTGCTAAGTATTATGGGTTTAATTTTAGTTGGGAATTAATTGGAGTTTATGTCCAATTTTGAAATTTGGGGGTTTTGAAAATTGATGATTTAGATAGATTGAAAGTATGTGGAATTAGTGTTTGTTAAGTTCAATTTGAGAAATTATGATTTTTATGATGTTTAATTTGGGTGAATTGGTTTAGGTCAATTTTGGAATTTGGAGATTTGAGAAATTTGTGATTTAGATGGCTTGATTATGTGTGAAATTAGAGTTTTCTAATTCCAATTTTGAGGATTATGTCATTTATGAAGTTGAATTTGGGTTAATTTGATTTAGGAAATTTTTAATTGGAAGAAAGAAAGAAGCAAGGATCAAATCGCAGCTAGGAACAAGCTTCTGGCATTGTTTCGAGGTGGGTAGTATATTTATTTATTGAATTTTAAGCTAAGCATGTGAAATTGAAAAATCAAGAAGAAAAGCTTTGAAAAATTATTGTTTATGTAAATGTTTGAAAAATTATGATTTCAAATGATTAAACTCCTTATTTAGAAAGGATTTCAAGAAATTACATGATTGAAGAAATTTAGGGTTTTTGAATTATCTGAAAAATTTGAACAATGTGCTTTATGAAATTGTATACGTTTTGATTTATGTCTGAAAGAAATAAATTGCATTCGTTGTTATGCATTGGATTGATATGTGATTAAATTGGTGAATTTAAATTGAATGTGAATTGCTATATGATTTGATGTGATTTGTGTATGTTAGTGTGACAAGTTTGACATTATATGGAAATATGAAAATTTTGGAGAAAATCAAGATTTTGAAAAATGCCTTCGGGCAATTCGAATTTTCGTTTTTACCTATGTGTTATGTGGATTTGGTCCAGTCCCATAAATGGGACAAGTGCGCACTTGCCTTTCTGTTTTTAAAGCCTTCTCTCGGCTGCCCGTTAGTGGCATTGGGGTTTCGATTTCGGACTCCCTTCACGGCTACACTGGACCGTTATGCGAGAAAGTGTAGTACGTTCGATCATAATGCAGGACCGCTTATGCGAGAATATCTGATACGTTCGTTTTGGACCAAACCAAACCATCTGATGTGTTTGTGTTTTTGTTTTGTATTGTGATATGCATTGCATATTTTGAAAAGTTTTTAAGAAATATGGTTTTTGTTCATGATAAGTGAAAAACAAAGTGAGAAATTTTGAGAAATTAGCTACTTGTGGATTTTCAGCAATGATTCAAAAAGAATGAGAAATAAGAAGTTTGTAAAATTTTTCTACCGAGAAACTTTGAAAAATAAACGGCAAAAAGTTTTGCAAAAGGTTTTCGCTTATCGTTCAATTTATAAATATATTATCCACAGAGCTTTATGCTCACCCCCCCTCCCTTCATCCTCATCTCCAGGTTTTCAAGCAGGAGATCGGATGAAAGAAAGACAAGTCATCTGTTTGATTTCTTCCTCTTTTGTAATTCGTATTCTTTGATTTGAGTATTTGGTTTGAAAATGGCTTGAAAAG
Organism: Erythroxylum novogranatense; assembly: GCA_029891385.1. Classification (NCBI taxonomy): domain Eukaryota; kingdom Viridiplantae; phylum Streptophyta; class Magnoliopsida; order Malpighiales; family Erythroxylaceae; genus Erythroxylum; species Erythroxylum novogranatense. Next base: position 31,656,865 of record CM057233.1, on the reverse strand, counting down.
CCATTAAGGATTTGTAAGCACTTAATTGATGATATGTATGAATTGATGAAATTGTATCAAGATTTGATTTATGATTTTAGATTTGTGTATGGTTTATGGATTTATTTATGAAGAATGTAAGGAATTATATATGGAATTGATAATTGTAGATTGGATATGATTACGATTTCTGGTTTGTGATTGTATATGACTTCGAATGGTCTATGATTGGATTGGATTTGAGATATGGATAATGAGATTGTTTGTATTGGCTGATTGAGAATTATGGAAGTGTTAGGCATAGGTTTGCGTTTGTTGGTGTTTGGATTCCGGACAGGAGAGTCCGATGATTCTGGGTTTTGTTTGGGAATTTTAGAAGTGTATTTTACCATTTGCAGGTTTTGGGTTAGGATAAATGCAGCCGTTATGCTGCCGAATTTTCGATAAAATTTGGGATAAAAATGTATTTGGGATTTGTATGGATATATAAGAATATGATTCAAGTATTGAGATTTGCATGAGAATGAATTTCCAAAAGTGGGAATTCATTGTATTTTGATTTGCTTTAGTTTGAATAAAGATGAATATAAGAAAAAGAAAAAAAATTTATACCGAATTTTCATATTGGATTAGTTTTAGGTTTTCAACGCCATCGTATTTCGATGAGTATATTTGTTCCAACAAATGTCGGATCTGCTTTGTTAAGTTTTTGTTCCGCTTTCGTATATTTGATTTGTTTTGATGCGATACCTTTCAGTTTCGATTATCCGATTTGCTTCCGTTTTCGCTTTGTTCCGTTTTATGATTCGATTCGATTTGGGAGTTACTTAGTTTCGCTTTTCGCTTTTCAGGTTGGGATCCAGTTCCCGGATCGGGTCCTAACAGGTAAACCCTAATGTTTGCCCTAAATGGAAAAGATATAAAATGAAAGGAATTAAGACCTAAAAGGGAGCTTCATTTTCTACCACTTTGAGAATGATCCAAGGAGAGAAAAAGAATAAGAGAGAAGGATGAGAAAGGAAAAAGGAGAAGAAGGGTTGCAGTGTTGCTATCTTCCCAATCTATTGCAACCCTTCCAAGTGGCATTTCATTTCATCTTTATTGTTTTTTCTTTTGAATGTATAAGATGGATTTGATAGTGATGGATTTGGTTTTGATGATGATGTTCTAAACTTCTTTAGGGATTTGTTCTTTAATCAATATTAATGTTATTTCTTTTGATGTTAATACATTAGGTGTTGTGATTATTTGTTGTATTTGCATGCTTTGGTAACAAATTGACAAAATGAACCGATAGCAAAATGATTAGATTGGGTAATAAGAGTTAAACAATCTAATATTCAAATTAGGAATTTAAATGAAAAGAGATCTTGTGTGAGGACCTGATAGTATATTAAGGGATTAAGATTTTATTTGATTTATGGGTTTTTTGTTAATTCAGAGATTGCCAATTTCATAATTCAATTAAGGGTTATGATTTAGGTTCTAATGATTATAACTCAAGAAAGAGTAATTCACTCTTAAAAAGTCTAGAATCGATACCGTATTAACTCAAAATTAATCATGTTAGCATTTAATTTAATGATACGATAAACCCCCCTCTCATAATCGGCTAATCTTCCTTATGTGATTTCCATTGTTAATTTGGTGGTGCTCAATTTGATTCCTTGTGTGTTAATTTTAATAATTATTTAGGCCTTAGAAACTTAGAATTAGATTAGTTCGACAACTCCTCGAGGGATCGACATCTCATATTCTATACCCATGATCTGTGCACTTGCAATATATTAAAGGTTTTAAATAGATTAAAACTTGCCAAAAAAATAGATACTAATTGCATAATTAGAAATATTCCTTACTTAGCCTTTTTAGGTGATTAGAAATAATGGAGTATCAGTTATTTGTTTATTTCAAGTACATGGGATATAACGAGCCACCTATACAAGTTATGATATCATCTAGGTAAGACAACGTTGCTAAATTATAGATTGAGCCTTTATTTTCCTTTCCTCTTCTCTTCCCCTTTAAGCATATGCATTTTGAGGACTTTTTGTTTCTCTTTTTATGCACCCTAACCATTTATTTTGTTCTTACTTTGGTTTTGTTTTTACTTTAGTTCAATACTTTCTTTTTTTAATTTAATGTTAAAAGTTTATTTTTCATTTTACTATTTTTTTGTTTACTTAACTTGTGTCTTTTGATAAGTAAAAATAATTTTAGATGATGATCATATTTCATATAAATAACAAAAACCAAAAGTCCTGAGAAGTTTTCTTCCTTTTACTTTTCTCCTTTTATATTTTATTGTTCTTAATTTTCTTTCATTTTTACATTAATGACAATGTACAACTCAAATATAAGGATGGAATTAGCCACTTACAAGCTATATTTTTGCTTATTAATTTTTTGAAAGATGAAAATGAATTTTCTTATTAATTTTCTATAATTAACTTGATAGGAACAATTTTGAAAATTTTAAACTTGGAAAGAAGATTTATTGAGAAAGTTCGTTATAAGTTTGGTCATTCTTGTGATTTAATTTATTTATAAAAGTATCATGAGTTTTGATGATTAATTTAATTTTAAATTGCTTTATCAATTTTGAAAATGGATACCTAATTTGCACTATGTCACTTTTTTGTATAGCATGGACATATAATAGAGTCATAAGTGAATTATTTTTAAAATTTTAGTAATCACCAAAAATAAACAAAAATAAAATGTGTGAATAAGTGAGCTTAAAATAAATTCTTTTACTAGTTTTAAACCAAGTAAAAAGTTAAAGTTAAAGAATGATATTAATATCCATTAAATGGTGACTTAATTGAGTGACCTTAAGTATTCATGATAAGGTGTTTACTTTTACATTAAAAGGTTAGGTGAATTTTACAAAGCCTCTAAATTCTCCTTTTAATTTAAATTTAGTGTTTTTATTTTCTATCAACAAGGGTTATGAAAATATTTCAAAGTTAAAGTATCTATCTCATATATATTTACTTTACTCATTAGATTTAATTACTTAGGATGAGCTAAAGTTTGAATAATTGTAGAGTTACATTATATTGATTTATAACATAATACAAGTAGCTAAGTGCGTAGAGAATTTATGAACTTTGCAATTGAATTAATGATGGAGAGTTTTGATTGATTCACTTGATTTGTTAAACATTTTCCTTGAGTTACCACATATTTATGTTACAAGTAATAGAATTAATTTAATTGAGGACAAGTAAAAGCTTAAGTATGAAGATATTTGATATGCATGAATATCAAATTACTTGATTTAATGTCATGTTGCTTTGTTTCACTTAGTTTTGTTCTCTTTTCAAGTAATTATGCAAATTGAAAATTAAGATGAAAATATTACATAATTGAAGCTAATTTCAATCAAAACATGAAAAAAATCACAATTTTGAAGGAATATGATTTGGCACATACACGTAGATGTATGCAAGTCATATATATATTACTTCTAACATTATTTATATGGAATTTTACTTATATTTTACATTATTTTGGAGGAGATATTTAACATAAGAAGTATTTTTTTAGGTCATATTTTTGCATGTTCAAGGAAAAGTAATGAAATTATAGAAGAGTTTTACTAACTTGGAGAAAAATTGGAAGATTTGGAGAAGGACACCTAGATAGGGCACCTGAATACTATTGTGTTCTAACATTGTTACAAAGTAGTCACTTTTGTTTCTCCTTCTCAACCCTACAATTTATGTTACCCTATAGAGTATGAAACATGGTACTTTACATGTCCCCGTGTAGGTCGTATATTGACATTGAAGATTATTAGAGAATTATAAGTAAAACAAAGCCACCTATATGGACCATTGTTGGGGTTGTGTAGCTCATTAAAATTTTAGGGTTTTGGATTTAAAGAAAATAAGGTAGAAAACAAAGGGAGTCATTTGGACAAAAAAATAGTGAAAAATTAATGGAAAGTTAAGTGGAAGCTATTCTTCATTTGTTGTTGATCATGATTACACCATTCCTAGAAGTTAGACAAGATTTCAAAAAGGATTTATTAAATATTCAAGATATAAGAATAACGATCTCTTTATCTTATTTTGTTTATTATTTGTTGGTTATTATTCATTGTTTAATTATGAAATAATTGGGATACAGATTTAGGTAGAATGAACCAAAGATGTAATATTATTTTGATTTAATCTTTGGTTTAATGAAATTTTTATTTTTGTGATTTAACTGATTTAATTAAAAAGTGATAATAAAATTTTCAATTATTTTATTCATACACCATGATTCCAGAGATGAGGTGTGGTTAGATCACAATGTGGATAAAGAGGTTTAAACATGAGCTATTCAAGAGGGGGCCGCCATAAAATCTTCCAAGGCTAGGGTAAAACCTATTAAGATAGTTAATAGAATGAATTAATAGATTCTCAAGTTGTCTTAGATTAGAAAGGAATTTCAATTGATTAATCTTAAGAACAGGGGTTAAAAGTATCTAAAGAGAATACAATCTAACTTAGGAATTCTCAGCAGTCTAGGAAACTAAAATTAATCATTTAAATTGAATCACCTAAATCTAGTTTATTTATATGTTATTTTATTCTTGATCATTGCTTTGTTTTAGTATTTAGATTTATTTATTTTGTTTTTATTAAATCTATCATAATTAATGATCTAGCTTATTAAGTTTGTAGATAGTTAGTAATTGAACAATAGCCCTCATGGCTTTGACCTGTAGCCGCCTATACTAGCTATAGCTACAACGTGCATTTACCTTCAAACATGCAAATTTCACACATCATTTGTAATGTTAGCTCGTGCGATAGAACAGTCAAGCCTAATAAGTAACACGACTTCAGTCACATTCATATAGAAGAACATTTGCAAGTCATCAAGGAAATAGTACAATCCATGATTGAAGAATAAGATTGTGTTAGAGGCTTGTATTCATATAATGGAAATAGTGTGATCCATGGTTAAAGATACAACCATGCCAGAGGTCGTATGTTCATTTGATTGAAATGGTGAAATTCATAATTTACAAACACAATCAAGACTGTCTATCATCTAAAGAACCTATAGAAGCCCATAGTGTAGCTTACGACTGTGAGACAAACTATATCAAATGCAAAGAAAAAATTGTATAATTATTAAAAAAAAAAGCCTTAGTTACTCAAGAGGATGGGGACTTTAATTGTCATTTGGAGAAAATTCTTTGAATAAATGTCTTTTTCTCTCAAAAATCTAGTTTTAGTTATTGAATTTATTGCCTTAATAACCCTGTGTTATTCAAAAGTTGCTAAAAAAACCTTGACATATAAAAATTAGCAAAAAAAACCCTGAGTTGAAATTTTATTAACTCACAGCCCCTTAAGCATGGAGGAACAACACATGGCTAAGGGTTTTTTTTTGCAACAAAATTGAAAACATAAGGTTAATAGAGTAACATTTTATATCTCAGGGTTTAATTAGCTACTTTCGTATAACACAGGGGGCGCTACAACAATTTTGTCTTTAGTTATTAGAAGGCTTCTCCAACCTTAAGAAATCAATTTCTAGTTATTTTCCAATAGAGAATCAAGATCTAGACATCATCTTAGTGAATCAAGTTGTAAGTAAATTTAGAGAGTTCTAGATTTACTTCTATTATGATTCTCTATCTTTGTCTTCTGGGTTTATTTTGAATACATTTAATAGGCAGGTACTTTTTTAATATTTATGTAGGAAAAATCATAGCGGTATTTTTTTGCATGGATTGATTTTATTTGGTTTATGAAATTGTATTATATTTATATCAACTATATTTTTATCTTAATGCTATTTTATTTATGCCATCCATATTTAAGTTTAATTCATCTATAGACCACTTAAGAGGGTCTACTTATAAGTGAACAATGTTAGTATAGGTAGATATATGATTGTATCTTTAGAGAGTATGATTTTAGTGTCTGGGAAATCCTGATGGTCCAAAGAGTATCTTTATTATAGGTTAATTTAATCATAAACTCCAGAGTGTTGTTAGGTGAAGCACTTATCCAGACATAGCTATTTGGTTATATTCTCTTTTGATTAATTGTCTTAACATTTATTTCTCAGTATATTGCCAACATCATTATAAGACTTAGTTTTATTTTATGTTTCATTATTTTAAAAATCTATAACCACTCTATTTTTATAATAACCTTTTAAACTAGTTAATAGTGTCACCGCTTCTTTATGTGATTAATACCCTATTTACTATTACATTGCTTACTAATAATAGGTACACTTGTGTAATATAGTGAGTGATGTATTAATAATATGTAAAATATGTTGTCACCGGTTAATAAGGACCAAAACACTATAAAAATAAGTATCTATCTTCCCTACACATGTATCAAATAAACTCTTATAAATACATAATAATTCATAAAAATCTATTTTAAATAAATTACTTAATAAACAAAATCAAATAATCAATTTAATTTATTTTCTCCTTTTAAATATTAAAGACGAGCTTTAGCAATCGGTAAGATTACTCATTTGTAATATCTCTTCGTAAAATGTAAATAAAAAAAAAGGTTGTGAATAATTGATGACTTTCTCGTGACAAAGTGGAAAGCTTTTTATACCGAAATTTGCTAGTATGAAATAATCCTATTAATTTGATACACCAATGTCTTCCACTTACTACTGTATTTAATGACTGCCTGGTACGAAAAGTAGGGAGGTTTCCATAACCTTTGCTTTTGGAAGCCATGTCACATACTCGGTATGAAACATACAAAAGAAGCTATGTCAAGACAACTAAAGCTTAGAAACTTGTGGGATTGGACATTCTTGACGTTGCTTAGCCATTTATTCAACGACCAATAATTCAATTACTTTTATAAACTTATGAACCCAACATATAGCTATATCACGGTCTTGTCCAATCCCGGCATCAATCTCTCGTCCTTTTTACTCGTATCTGTCTGACCAACCAACCTAGAATTAGAAACGCCAATCCCGGCATCAATCTCTCGTCCTTTTTACTCGTATCTGTCTGACCAAACTACCTAGAATTAGAAACGCCAATCCTGCCATCAATCGCTCGTCCTTTTTACTCACCCACCTTTTATTTCTCCCTTTGTTTATGGTTTTTATTTTAGTTATTGATTTTGCAAGTTCAGTAATAAAAAGCAAGAGTTCAGATCTCTTGTCTAATATTAAGGTGTCTTATTGTATCTAATGAATCTCAGTCATTTATTTATGCGAGTCTCATGTAGATCTCGTGTGGGTCCTGCAAAATAAATAACTAAGATTTCATGAGACAGAATAAAACAGAGTAATATTGGACAAAAGATCTTGTCCCAAAAAGCAAACCACACTTTGATGCAGCACATAAAAGCCGCAACATTTCCTTCCCTTTCTGGGACAACATCAACCTCACAAATGTCTACCTGTCAGATCGTGATTTACCCCTTTATTATTCTATCGGGTCGAGGTGTGAGGACGCTTAAAGTGAGCGATCCACCTTTTTGGGACCAGAACAAAAAAGAAAACAGGAAAGAGAATCTTGTTCAGAATGTGCAAAGGATACACCCCATGTGGAGCTGGACAGTAAAAAGATAAACACTTATAATTTTAGAAGTAAAAAGATAATATTCTTGTACATATTTTTCATTTAGATTATAGGTTGGAAAAGTAGACTAAAAAATTTGTAGCTCAAAAGATGAAGAATACGTCAATATTGCATTTGTTAGTATCTCTGGTATAACAACGTCATTTACTAAATTCAAAAACACTTCTTATAATTATTTTGTATATTGTTTATGTTATTAAGTATATTTGTTTTAATTTTTTAAAGTTTTCTACAAAATATTTTTAAGTTGATTCACACCTTCTTGAATGTTTGGCTAACATGTTCTTATGCTTCTTATGATTGTATCTTTTTATGCTCGTTATTCTTGTATGTCTCTATGTATTAACAGGAATGGGTTTATTTAGGGATGTAAATGGGACGGGCTAAGTCCAAGGTGGGAAGGCCCGTAATCCTACCCGTGCCTAACCTCACATTTTAAAAAACAAATTAACAAAATGATATCATTTTGTACCTTTTCGTTATGTTCTTTATCTTAACAAAATTAACAAATAATAAAGAAAAGAACCTTCTTTCTTTATGTTCTTCTTCTTTTTAATTTTATCCCGCTACCTTTGTCTCTAAATTTTTTTAAATTCCTTCGTTTATATTTTTACATTATTCGTTTATATCTTCATTTATCTTATTTTATAGAAACAACTTGTATAGGATTGATTTTCAAAAAAATTGTGAAGGATCTTCATTAATTAACAATAAAAATAGAGGCGAGATTATTAACTTACGAACTCGACTATAGTCGTGTGACATCATCGTTTATTATCATTTGTCCTTTAAATCAATTGTCTCAGTTCCTCAATAATTTGATTGGCTTGTGTTTATTGTGTAGTGTGGATGTTTGTAAAAATAGCAACTTTTTGTGGTTTTGGTCATATAAGCTAATTTATGTTTCTAGATTTATGTATTTTGATTTGGAAAAGTGATCTTAAAGATGATCCCATTTATAATACATCGGACAATTTGATTTTAGTAAATTGATCCTTTATTTGACACAACCAAAAATTGATCCATCTTTTCCTTGTTGGGATGTTAACCATCATCAAATTGTGGCAAAATTTGTTTGTTTATGCAGATAGGTAATAGGAGTAATACTTGCTCCTAAGTTGATGCATTATTAGTTATGACTTAAAGGTAGAAAGATATACTTTTCTTGCATAAAGTAGTATATTTGATTCTTTTCTTTCTGCACAAATTCTAGGCAATGACATTGAGAATGTTCTCTTGCTCTTTGACCTTCATGAAGGTTATTTCCAATTTCTCTTATTTAGTTCTTATTAAGAAAGAAATGACAAAATTGCTGTAGCGATCCCTGTGTTATACGAAAGTAGCTAATTAAACCCTGAGATATAAAATGTTACTCTATTAACCTTATGTTTTTAATTTTGCTGCAAAAAAAACCTTTAGCCGTGTGTTGTTCCTCCACGTTTAAGGGGCTGTGAGTTAATAAAATTTCAACTCAGGATTTTTTTGCTAATTTTTATATGTTAAGGTTTTTTTAGCAACTTTTGAATAACACAGGGTTATTAAGGCAATAAATTCAGAAAGAAATTGAAAGTTCTATATTTTTGTTATTGTTTCCTATTTCAAAAAACAAAGATAATAGAAATGGGTACCTTAATTTAGAATCATATGTGTTAGTAAAATTGTATGTGTTGTATATATGCCAGTAAATATTGTTAAAATTCCTCTATTAATCAAATTCTTTTTGTTTTTTTTTTGCATTTTGTTACAAGAGGAATGTTTTAATTATTCATTGGAATTAGGTATTACTTAAAGATTGGTTTAAGTTTTACATAGCTTGGAGTACTTAATTGTTTCTCAAGTTCTTTTCTTTATAATTCCTACCTTGTAACTGTGGCTTATTCGTAGAAGTTTGGATAGAATATATAACCTGTACTTTTTAAACATAGTAAGCAAATAAGATTCTACCATTATAATGATTATCATGATTGAAACCATATTTTCGGTCTGTTCCCAACATTTTCATAACATTATGGAGCTTTTGAACTTTAGTTCTTATTTAAGTAATCCAAGTAAATTTAGATTCCTCTATAGCAAATAATTCTTGACAGATTGTCCCTTGTAAGGTTCATTAAAGGCTTTAATATTTCAAAAAAATCATAAATACATGAATGATGAGACTGTTAACTTCCTTTAGACTTCCTCCTTGATCTTTTATTAGAAGCTGGAGTGAATTGATCATTCAACTCTTGCCTCACATCAGATAGGGTTTGGTAAGGTGCCTCCTCTTCATGCTCACTATTGGAAGGCTTAGCATTAGCAATTCCCTTCTCCTCTACAAGAATAGTTTCAATCATGTCTCGATTATTAAGCTAGGCCTCCCTTTCAACTGGTAAGGCCATCTGGTGTTAAAAAATGACATCAATAGAGTTAACTTAGGAGCATTTTGTTTTTTTTTTCTCGCTTTTTGTTGTTATTTTTATAAAAAGAAAAATAGGTAAGTAAAACGTGTTTAACTTACTCTGTTGCGTTTTTTTTTTCTGAAAATAAAAAAATCACAACGATTTTACAGAAATAAAAAAACATCGTTTCTTTGAATTTTGACAATATGTTTTCTTCGACAGAAAACCAACATATCCTTACTTTCTTTCTCGATTAATAATAATAATAATAATAATAATAATAATAATACTAAAAGTAAAATTTTATAATAATAATTAATAATAATAATAATAAGATAATTAATTTGATATAATAAAACTAATAATAATAATATTATTATTATTATTAAAATAGTAAGTAGAAAATTTACAAAATAATTAATAATAATATTATTATTAACAATAAATAATAGTAATAATAAATTAATAATTAATAATAATAAGAATAACTTATTAAAATTAATAATAATAATTAAAAATTAATAATAAAAAATTAATAATAATAAGAATAACTTAATAATAATAATAATAATAATAATGAGTTTAATAATATAATTAAGATTAAAAATTGATAAATTTAATAATAAATAGAAAATTCATAACAATATTCAATAATAATAAGAATAACAAGATTTTGTTAGGGGAGGGGTATTTCTAGAAGTTGCTTATTTGTTTTGTTTTTTCACATGGACAAGAAAATCTTGTCCTCCGGATTTGAAATGAACAAAAAATTTATATTTCTGTGACTTAGAGTCAGAACAAAAATAAGTTGAGTCAACAATCAAATACTACGAGATACAGGATTTTCGTGTTTTGTTATCTGTTTCCACCAACGGAGACAGTAACCATACACAAGGTTAATGCTATTTAATATAGCAGAGACTTTATCCTTCTTTACTTTTCATCCTCGTGTCTTTAGCACGGAATCTATCTTCTTACAAAGCATAATCTTCACTTTGTCTTCACATCATTTCATGTTATTTAATGTAGCATTTTATTCAAGCTTTTTCTTTATGTCATGGTAGAGGTTTTATCAAAGATAAAGTCTAATCTTCACCTGATTTATTGTCTTCGTAATAGTTTTAAGTTATAAGAACAGCTTAAACTATAGCTTCAAAACCTTTTCCACGTTAAATGATGTGAAGATTAGCAAACTTAAACATTAAATTTGATATATATTAAAAAATAGAAACATGATAATAAAACTAAACATATTTTTGTTTTCAATTTTTATTAGAAATCTCAACCACATAAGTTTTTGTTTTCTATTTTATATTATAAATCTCAACTAAACAAATTTTCGTTTTTAGGAAAAACAGAAACCAAAAATAATCATAGAAAAACAAAAATGAAACACAACGACCCTTAGTGTTTTGAGTAGTTTATTCATCAATTATCCCCGTTAACTCATTGAACTCCCCTGTAGAGAATAATCCCCTTGTAAATTTGCAGATTTGTTTCCCCATATGAGGTTTCCAATTTTAAGATAATTACAAAATTCTTTTCTTTTCCATTTAGTTTTATTTTCCAAATATCAAAAGTCATTCTACAGCCTGTACAACAATATTTTAATTATTAGTGAAGATACAACGCTAGATTATTAATTATTTCCATCTTCTTCTTTTTTGTTGCTAATTGCATACATTTTTAATCATAATAAATATTCACATATTTTTATTTTAATAACAATAATAATTGATTAATTTAAGAATGAAATTTCATATGTTAAGAAATAAAATAAATTAAAATTTATATTAACATATAATAAGAGTAAAAATTGCAGGTGATAAAAAAGATGATGAAACCAAATAACAAAACAAGTTTTATCTCAGTTTTTCGTTATAAATTTTAATTAAATAGGTTTTATTTCTAATAAAATAAAAAAAATAAAAACCACCATATAAAAATTGAGGTAGAACTAAACGGCCAATTAATAAAGAAATTTAAACATGGAAATCGCTGCTGCTTTCTAAGATACGTCACTATAAACAAGTTTAAATCGCATGTCAACACCATGGTAGTAGGAATTATTCAACAGGTCAGGATCGAACGAGAGATAACACAAAACTTTTCATTCATTGTTTAAAGAATGGTCCAAGTCAAGGGGTTTCCTTTTTTGTACAGAATGCAGCATGATGTCCTCTAATCAAGCACAAGAATGGAGGGGAAACAAGAGAACTATCCCTGTAGGCGCTCGTCTTTGTGTAAGGTACAAAAGAATAAAACAAGCATCAGACCTAGCGATGACGCAAATGAACAGAAGATAGCACTATTTAAGGTAACAAATTATCACTGAGAAACCAAAGTATTGGTCTCTCATCTTCTAAGTTGCATCCATCTTTACAGTAACGGCAGTGAAAGTCCTCACTAGACAAAATGGATGCAAGAAAAGACGCATGGCTAGTGGCTAGGATGATAAAAGTTTTTGGGGTGAAAACGATAAAGTCACTGAACATGCATGATGAACTCATGGAAAAGAATGACGAATCAAGGAAACTGAAAAGAACCTCCAATTTGGTTGGTACCTGATGGTGGTTTGATTGCCACCCAGAGAAGGGATATGGTAATGGCAATAAGGCCAGACCACACAAACACGATAGTAGGAGTCCTACCCCTTCTTCCCATCAAGCCTTTGGCGAAGGGGTAGAGATGAGCCAAGACCCAGAAGCTGAAGAAAACCCCACCTATTAAACGGCTCCATTGTGGTATAACGCTGTAGATTGTTCGGCTAAATCCAACAGCTATCGCAATTAAGTTGACCATCATGATGGTGATTGGTGGTATCATCAAGGATGTCCATTTTACTATGTACAGATCAGCAAACTCATCATCCACATCATCACCACCTGATTTTGAAGTTAAGGTGAATGAAATTTCAATTCCAGCAACAACTTTCAATAACCCTTGAAGAACTGCGGCAAGGTGGGCACTGGTTCCTCCAATCAGCCAAAATTGCTCATTCCTCCACCACTCTTCTAGCTCAATGCCAGACCATTTGACCTCAAGCACAGCAAGTAGACATAGAGTCACAGTGATTGTCAGCAAGTAAGTGAGGAAAGTCACACTGAGAGTCTGAACAATGAACTGGCCCGAGAAGAGGGAAAGAGCAGGAAGGAAGCAGTAGACAATCAGGAAGACAGAGGTAAAAGGATAGATACCCACATTGAGATATGCTATCCTTTGCAGAATTTTCATCTTAGGGCTGGCTATCAAGGCATTGTTGCGGGAGAAGAAAATTTCAACAGATCCAGTAGCCCATCTAAGGACTTGATGAAGCCTATCAGTAAGATTGATTGGAGCAGTGCCACGAAATGCATCACGCTTGGTCACACAATATACTGATTTCCATCCCCTGTTATGCATTCTATACCCAGTGACAACATCTTCAGTAACAGACCCATAAATCCACCCTATGCGCTGTCCCCATTCAGTCTTGTCTTCATACCAGCAAGAGATTACACTGATTGCCTCTGCAACAGTTGATGCATCAAGTGGCTCACGGGGAATGGCAAGAGCACCAGGTGGACGTCCATTCTTAACAGCAGGGTGATCTGCGAGAGGACGACCTTGAAATTCTGCTATGGGAATTGAATCGATGAGGAATGCTGAGTTGCCAAACTTTTTGGGAAACAGGGAAAGATTCATTTCCTCATCATCAGAATCTCCCATTCTTAGTGCCCTGTTCTCTTCTGCAGTATTTGCAATTGAAGAATGTTTCTTGCGACGAGAAAAGCAGCAACTACAACATCCTGGGTGATGCTCTTTTGACCGTGGTGGGTCGAAGCCATATATTGCAATCCTTCTAAATAGGCATCCAGTTCCGACATAGACTGGCCCCATAAGACCATCAAGGGCACGCATGTTCACATCAAAGAAAACAGTGTTGTGGTTAGCATATCTATCAGAAGGGTCAATACCCTCAAATCTCTGTGGAAACTGGACATAACAGAGCCGGTCCCCTCCTCGATCCATCATGAAGCACATGCCTTCCCTGAGTGCCTGAGAGTTGTAAATGTAGTGATCACAGTCCAGATTGAGGATGAAAGGGCCATTAGACATTATGGCTGATGCTCGAACAAGCGCATTCATGGCCCCTGCCTTCTTGTTGTGATCATAGCCTGGACGTTTCTCACGAGAAACATAGACAAGTAATGGGAGTCGTATATCTACATCATTCAGGTCCATGAATTTTGACTCATCAGCAGTTCCTAGTAGTGGTTCATCACTAGGAGGTTTCAACATTACCTACATCAAGTGAAATAAAATCTTATACAGTGGCATTTTTGTTTGTGGATTTCCATGCATGATTGATGCATTGGTATTACATTGTATAAGAAGAAAATTATAACGATTTCCTCCTGCAATAAATATGGTATACAGTTTGGATGACCATTCAGTTGTTTTGAAAACTTGAAAAATTTGCAATTAACCTTGTACCTGTATTATGCCAGCATGGTCACCCCTAGAATGTTCAGATGAAGGATTCACCCATGTACCTGGCCAATGTGTACCATCAGCCATCCACGTAGCTTTCGGAATCTTTACAGCCTCCACAGTTTCAAATTCCCTGTTTTCTCTCTGAAGCTTCATAGCCTTGATTTCCTCTCGAGCATGGTATGCATCAGAGCGGCGACGAATCGAGTCAGGCAAGCCATTAATTCGGACCTTGAATTCATCATATTCACGCTTCACTCTTCTACGATCCTTAACAAAATCTGGTCGAACTTTGTTCTTGTAAGGGTCCCTCTTCAAATTGAAGTAAGATTCAGGATTCCTTGGCTCAATAGCATGTTTACGGCAAAAAGGAACCCATATGTTAGCAAAACTTGCTGCTTCTGCCATAGCCTCAAATGTTAGAAGTGCACCTCCATCATCAGAAACATAACAAGCAAGTTTTTCAACAGGGTAATCACAAGCTAGAATTGACAGGATAGTATTTGCAGTCACAAGAGGCGGTTCTTTCTCCGGATCTGCAGTAGAGACAAACACATCCACACCAGGGAGATCAGATTTTCCCGTGGGATTGCTGGGACTAGGTGTTTCAAATTTCTCCTTCAAGACATTAAGATCGGTAGCACGATTAACTGGGCAAAGCTTCGGTAGTTGGTCAAGAAGCCATGAAAAAGCAAACCAGATCTCACAAACAATTGACATTGCCCAAAGCCAAATTGCATCGCGGTTGGGATTGCTGACCCTCCATTGCAAAAATAATGCGAGAGCAACA
The DNA here is from genome assembly GCA_029891385.1 of Erythroxylum novogranatense. Lineage (NCBI taxonomy): Eukaryota > Viridiplantae > Streptophyta > Magnoliopsida > Malpighiales > Erythroxylaceae > Erythroxylum > Erythroxylum novogranatense. The sequence goes on along the minus strand of CM057233.1, from coordinate 31,641,657 downwards.
ATCCGAATAAAAACCAGAAGCCTATTTGAATATATGCACAGAAATCATAAGGAGAGTCATTAGTATTGATAGGTGGTCCAAGCAAAGAATAGCATTTCCTACAATCTATCTTCACATTTTATTGAATACTAATTTTGTCATATATAAAATTACAACCAAAATTATAAACTTAGAATTCCAGTTAAAAATCTACAGGTCAGTAATTTCTCCAGCAAACCAGCTGGAAGGTTCTTCAGAGAGTTCTGTGCAGATAAAATCAATTGATCTCCCTTGTTAAAGTTTTTGACATGGAAAAATGTGTAGTATCTCTCCTGTATCTCAATAACACTGTGCAATGAAGCAAATAATGGTATTAAAAAACAACAGAACTTTTTTATCAATAGAGATTGCTGTGCATCAGTATGGAATGTTTGACTTAAAACTTCAGAAACGAGTGATAGCCCATGACATTCATCTGTATTTTGTGAAGGAGAACAAATAAAATAAAAAACAGTATACCGGTATGGGCTGATTACAGCAGCTGGTATCTTCAGTTTCCGAGTAAGAGGCCTCCATGGTTTGTTCATCAACTCCTTGGGTTCAACAGTATCATCATCACTCCCACCAAAGCCGCCATCATTTGGCCATATAGCATTTCCATACCCATATGTTCCCCTTGTTTCAAACAGCCACCGATTATGATCAAAATCTCCAGTCTGGCTCCTCATCAGTACTGACTTCGTTGATTTCATCAGTGACAATCTCCTCTCCATTTTGGAAACAGTACCTGGAGGAGGAAGTGGAAGGGGCCTTCCATTGTCTACAGCAACTTCATCCAATTCTGTGTTCTTATATGGCTCTTTACAACCTGGGCAAACTCCACCTCCAGTTTTCACAGCATCGATATAGCAGTCCCGACAAATTTTAAAATCACATTCACAAGGAAGGATATCTATTCCACGCTCGTCACTCATTACTTTTGCATCACAACCTGGAATGGCACAAGAGGATCCCCTAGCACCAGCCATCTGGGGATGGCTAGTTTCAGAGTCAATCACTTTGTCCATGAGATGAGCACGAGTAACACTATTAAAACCACCTGTGAAGAGTGAATTTGACACATATTGTTCCTCAACCTTCTGGGAGATGGATGGATCCATAGGTTGATTGTCCGGGGTTGGTGGTATATGCACTGTATAATTCATGAAATCATGACTACTTAGTTCACTATCAAGATCATCCCTAGAATAGCTGACGTAACGGCCTGAGGAAGTTCTCCGGCCAAATGTCACAGTAGGAGGCAATGGTGGCTTTTGAGAATCAGTGGCATCAGAACTTATTGATAAATTAGATCGGCTAAGTTTGAACGAATTTGATGCCATAGTTTAACAACAATAACGCTGATTTACTTCAGATCCTGAAAGCATCAAATAAATTGAACTAAATGACTTCAAATTGAAAGAAAATTATCAGATCCTGGATTATCAAAGTTAAAAACGAAAACTTTCAAGTTACAGAAAGTTCACAACCAAGGACTATTAGAACAAACGAATTATAGATTAATTGAATCTCTATACTTCTTTGCCTTTGCTTATTGGTTAGTAGCAAGTAAAAATCTGTTATAATGGGGAGACAATCAGCAATCGCCAAAAACTATGCATCAAAAAGACAGCATACTAGGATTGGACTTAACTGGTTAAGCCCTTTTGACCATACCAAAAAACATAAACGCAAGAACCAAGCCACCCTTCCAAATTTTCTCAGCGATCAAACACCATTCATCACAATTTCCAAAGAAAGAAAAGAAAATGTTATAATTAGCTAAAACCAAATAAGTATTAACAATTCAGAAGGAAGAGCACATAGTAATGACATGCAATGAACATTTAAAAAAAAAACACACACTGAAGCAGAAATCACAAATATCTCATCAAGAAAACTATTCTAGTGGCCTTTTTCCGTCAAAAGAAAAACTCGAGATTCAGAATCTCATTGCCCAAAAAGTATCAAAGCAAAGAAAAGGGCAAGAGAAGAAAGAGCAAAAGAGCAAAAACATCTATAGTAATATACCATGTCACCGTTGGTGAGCAGGAAAAGGTCCAAACCGTGTAACAAAAATCCAGATGCTATGGATCAAACCAGGAGAAGAAAAAGGACGGACTCACTCTCTAGAGTTTACAAGCGGGCAACTATAAGGAAGCGATGCAACAGATCGTATTGTCCTGAATATCGCTTAGAAAAGAGTACAAGTGGAGAATGTAGAAACAATCTTCAAAAGGAACGCTTCGAAGTCATCGCCAAATGAAATATCCCATGAATTGAAAAAGCAACCCATGGGGAAGGTAGGATGGAGAGATAAACGAAAAGGTTTGGAAGACTGGGTCGTGAACAGCAAATACCAAGCACTAAGTCTTAATGCATATTCAAAACAATGCACTTTCTCCGCACTACGGCAGCTTATATCAAAGTTATTTTATACGAAACCCGTTATTCATGTCACGTAATGTGGCTTTTATTAATATACCATTTTAGAGAGAGAGAGTCGGATAGGGAAGGGAAGATTCTTGGTTTTGGGCAAGAAAGCAGAACGCGTTAAAAGGCAGAACCAAATGGACAGACAGGGCATCCATGGAACGCCGGCTCAGAGGCCTGACTGCTTCTTGTGTATGTATCTGTTGTATAATGGTCTTGTATTGGACTTGGTATGGGAAGTGTGACTTCTGACAAGGTGAAAGAAAAGACACAAGTGTTGTCTACTTCTAAGTATTCTGGAGGTTTTGTCTGGATGCAATTTGAAGGATTTTAGGACCAAATGGAGTAAAGTTAGGGCGGAAATGGGGGAAGGGTAGTTTTGACTTTTGAAAGAAAAAAATGGGATTATCTTTTGAAGATTTGAAGAAACAGCTCAGCAGCCAAATAGCGTGCCGGTGTTCTAAATCCGCGTTTCTGGACTGCTAGTCCACTTGCCGCAAACCCGAGTTTTACTTAGATTTTTAATATTTTTAATATTATATTTAAATTAAGCAACCAAAAAAAAGATTCAGTTTCTACTCATTTTATAATTAAGAAGAAAATGTGATTTTGATTTTTATCTTTATTTTTGTAAGAACCTCATTTTATTATTAATTAAATGAATAATATCTTATTGTTAATCTTTATAACTAGTATAATTTAATTATTCTATTTATTTAGTTTTGTAATTATTTTGTTAAAATATAAAATAGAAATTATTCTGACAAATTAAACATGTAAATTTTGATAATACTTGATAAATATATTTTAAGTTTAAAACATCCATAAAATGCAAAAAATTTACAAATTAAATATTAATTTATATATCCACATTAATTTTAAATTAAATATATTTTAATAAATAAACTTTTACAATTTTCAGTAAAAGAAGATGAATTTTATTAGTACTTATTATCTAATATTATATAAAAGGTTAAGATACAATTATTTATTTATTTAGATTCTAAATTATATTTTCTCTAATTTTTGGTGTTTTATTGTTGGTAGTAAAGAGGTTGTCGAATGGATAATTGTAATTAGAGATGAATTAAATTAGAAAATTGATTAGATTGTCAATTCCTCAAATTTAATTTTGATTTTCTAATTTCTTGTAATAATCGTAAAATCATATGGAATTCTAAGAGAACTAAAACTAGTTTCTTAATTTCAATTAAGAAAATAAAGTGGTGATTTATGATTAATTAACTAATTTAATAAAATTAACAAGGAATCAAAATAAATCAACTGAATATAAAAGTGATAAATTTAAGAGTACTTAATACTAATTAGGAAGAAAGATCTCATCTAATTATAACATTGATTATTGATTTAAAAGAATGATTTTCACAATTTAAATAGTTACTCGACATATTAGAATAGGCATACTCAAATTTTCTTAAATTGATTGATTCAAACCTAATATTCAATTCAAAACTTACCATCAATTGATTGGTTATGATCGCATTCTATATCAGTTAAATGATAGCAATTAAATTATGGGGTGTTTGTTTTCAATTTTTTCTCATTTTTGGTTGTGGTTTTTACTAAAAATGAAACTTTCTATTAAAACACGTTTGGTTAGTTATTTTTGTGTTACAGTGTTTTAAAAAATAAAAAACTACAACCATTTTACGAAAACAAAAAAATATGTTTCCCTAATATTTCACAACATGTTTTCTTTTACTCTAAAATAGTTTTTTCTCTTTGTTGCGCCGCATCTTCATCTTCAGGCTTGCTATGACTTTTTTGGTGACTCCAGGTTTGTGCTCTATTATTCTATTTTTTTATTTTTCCACGTATTTGGTGTTTGTGCGTGATTTCCTATCTGCTTGTATTTGTTCTTTTCCTTTTCTCTTTCGATATGTGGATATGGGTTTCTACTATTATGTAGGTGATTAGATGACCTTGTATTGCATGCTCTGTTTTGACGGTGTGGTTGTGAAACTGTGTTAATTTGTAACGGGAAAGATGCTCTGTGCAGTTCTAACTTGCAGTAGCTGACAACAAATTTTCTGGGTTACAAGCTTACTTCTGAGATACAACGATGAGTTCTGAGTAACATTTAGTTTAATTTCTACAACTTGTTTGTGGTTTATGTTTGATTTTGGTTGGTATGTTTTGCTCGTCTAGTCACTATATATTGGATAGGTTAGATATATAAAATCGATGTAGTGCCCCTTACTGTAAGGTATACATCGGGATATCTGAAGGTCATTCTAATATATATCCTACGATAAGGGCGAGCTACGATCGATCACTACATTCCCCTTCATATGGCATGGTAACATAATTCACTTAAAGCATCATAAGAAGATCACCCCATTTTAAAACCAATTTTTTCCTCATTGCATTTCACAAAATCGAAATCTACATTGTCTATCAACATTATCCATATGTTCATCATCAGAAACCAAATATAATAGTGCTACATGAATGAGGAAAGTGCATCAAAGTTATCTAAACCACCCGAAAGAACCCCAGTTGACCAACCTTTGAGCCATGACCTCTCTCACCGGTCACAATCTACTCGGCTGGTAGGGCCTCTTTAGTAGCTAGAGTCGTCTCTTGGTCCTGAAAAGACAACTTTGCAATTTTGATGAGTTTTTGCGAACTCAATGGTAACCATCATCGGTGATTCACTCAATTCATGCATCACATCTTTGTACATAACATAGTATCCACCTCATTGCACATTCACAATATATCACATTGTTCATACAAAACACACATCAATTATAATTGGCAATGCACGTGAGACTCACTTTCATTTATTATTGTCGTTATGACTGAGTGCCTTTTCACCGGCTCATCCCATCATGGATGTCGAGCTTTGTCGTATAACGTCTCATATCCCTTAGTGGATCCATCCGAGCCCTAGGCTCTATTCACATTCTGAGCTTTAAGCCCTTTGTCCTGGCGAATCCGGTCATAACTTCCTTTATCTTACATGCATTCATGTAATGAATGTTTCACATAACATAACCTCAGTCAATCACATGGATGCACATTCACTTTTAGATCACATTCATAGTTAGGCCTTAGACCAACATTCAACAGAACTGTTGAGCACATTTTTTCATTCATATGCATACTCACAGCCTTCACATTTGAAGCACTTATTTCGTCATGTTCACATATAAGGAGCACGTAATTAACTCATTTATACATCAGAATCACCGGACCTTCATTGTCCGAAATCAACACAATCGAACCACATCAATATCATCATTCAAAACATCTTCTACAACAAACAATTAATTGAGTGGGACCATCTAGGTTACTCACCGGTTACTCCGGAAGCTAATGCCTGGAAGATCCAGCAACATCTGGAAGTTGACGTTCCAGTTGCTCCTCTATAACAAATAACATACATGATATCACAATTTACACCATTAATGGCGTTCAATAATGCACATGCATGAAATAATTTACATACAATGCATGTTCATGATAAATTTCGGGTATCATTCCATGATTCTTCTCAATACCATCCCCATACCAAAGTTCATTTGAGTATAACTAACACTTAGGTTTATGCCTCTTTATAATCATTGAAATCACAATTCATTTCTCACTAACTCACTTTCATCTTAGTTTTATCGTCTCATTTTCTACCGTCTCATTTCTATCGTCTGCTTTTTCCATCGTCTCATTTATATCGTCTCATTTTCTATCGTCTACTTTTCCATCGTCTCATTTCTATCGTCTGCTTTTTCCATCGTCTCATTTCTATCGTCTATTTTTCCATCGTCTCATTTCTATTGTCTGCTTTTTCCATCGTCTCATTTCCATCGTCTACTTTTCCATCATCTCATTTCTATCGTCTGCTTTTCCATCGTCTTATTTCTATCGTTTGCTTTTTTTCCATCTACTTTTTACGTCCAGAACGTATCCACTTATAAGAATCATAACTTTTGACTCTGAAGTTCAAATTTTTCATATAATATACTGTTGGAAAGATTAAAAAAAGGTTATATAACTTTTCAGAATGCAACTTTGCCAGAATCTATCTAAATCAAGCCCATATTTTCTCCTGAAATCAGAACACGAATTTTTTTACAATCAGCTTTCAACACTTTACCTTTAATTCATCTTCTACCTAAATTATCTCTTCCATCCAACTCCAAAAATCACTTTTACAACACGCAATGCTCATAACCTTTCAAACACTAAATTAACACCGTAATCGAATTTTTCATCCTCCAACAACACAGTATTTATGAACAAACACATGAATGTCATTTTTTATGCAAATGATAGTAACTTAGCAATTTGTTGCATGAATCCCCAACTCTAAAATATTTATTTACTACTTACCTGCTGAAACTCCAAAATCTTCAAGCCCTAATCTCCACAAAATTTTTATACTTCACTGAGTGAAATGATCAGCTTCTGGTTTTTCTTAGGGTAGAGGACACAAATGGCAAAATAGGTTTGGTGAAAGAAAGGAAAAACACAGAAGTCTCTTAGAAGGTATTTGATGGAAAACTCTGGATCTCAAAAGGAAGTTTTAGAAAGATGATAATAAAGAATGGACTTGGACAAGACTTAACCTGTCAATTCTCAAAGAATAGTAACCTACTTCTAGCAAGAGTACAAAAACCTAAGTGACACTTGTCACTTACCCAATACCCAAGTTCCAACTTAGTTTCCTTTGAAACTAACTCCCTTGACTGTCATCTTTACAACCCAACTATCTCCCAAGCTTCTTTAATTTCTTGTTTCCTATTAATATTATATATACATGTCTTCCGCAATACTTCATAATTTTCAAAAGGAAACTCCCAAATTCACCAACATACACAAATATGATATTTCCACCAATCACTAATATTTCTAATATGAAAACATTCACAATTCTCAAATCAATCCAATTATACCGGGAATTATTCATGAATGCATGTACAATTATTTTCATGTGCAAATAAATTCACTATTCATGTGTAAGTGTATGACATATCATCCATGAACATGGAAATGCATCTCTAACTCTCATTAGTCACTCACATTTACCATTCTAACCCTCCCACAAGTAATGGGATGCTACAACTCTCCCCTCCTAAAAGAAATTTCGTCCTCGAAATTCTTACCTACTTGCCCGAATAGGTGGAGATATTGTCTCCTCATATGCTCCTCTGTCTCTCATGTTGCTTCTTCAGTTGAGTGGTTCCTCCAAAGAACTTTTACCAGTGGAATAACCTTGTTCCTCAACTGCTTAATCCGTGATCCCACAATCTTGATCGGCTCCTCAACATAGCTTAAGATACTAGCAACCTCAATCTCCTGAGCCGGTATTACATGTGGCAGATTTGATGGATATCTTCGGAGCATACTCACATGAAACACATTATGCAATTGAGACATCTCATTCGGTAAAGTCGACTTATAGGCCAAAGGTCCTATCCTCTCGATGATCTCATAAGGACCAATGTACCTAGGGCTCAACTTGCCCTTTTTACCGAATCTCAAAACTCCCCTCCAGGGTGACACTCTCAAAAATACTCTATCTCCTACATTGTACTCCTTATCACGTCGGTGTTGATTCGCATAACTCTTTTGCCTATCTTGAGCCACTTTAATTCGACTTCGGATCAGCTTCACCTTATCAACTGTGTCCTGTATCAACTCTGGGCCTTCCACCATTCTCAAGCCCTCTTCATTCTAATACAATGGCGACCGACATTTCCTACCTTACAGTGCCTCATACGGTGCCATTCCGATACTACTATGGTAATGGTTATTGTAGGCAAACTCTATTAATGCAACATATTGATCCCAAGCTCCTCTAAACTCCAATACACAAGCCCTGAGCATATCCTCAACAGTTTTAATTGTTCTCTCACTCTGTCCATCTATTTGAGGATGAAATGATGTACTGAAGTTAAACTTAGTTCCCATAGCAGTCTACAAGCTCTTCCAAAATCTCAAAGTAAATCTCGGATCTCTGTCAGATACTATAGACACTGGTACTCCATGCATGTAACATCTCACCCTCAATTGGAAGGGTAAAATAGTAAATTTGACATAGGATGGAATAGATTTGGAGTGCATAGGACTGTTCATGCATAATAGGATTGATCCACAGTCACATTTGTGCACATGAAATTACTGTGCATGCATACATGATATTCCCGGTTTGCGTGCCTAAGACAATTTTATTAGGATTAACGTGGTTAATGGGTTTGAAAAATTATTCGAGTGCGCCATAAATTGTTTTCTATTTTAAGGGATTTTAGGAATTTTCTGGATTTTTCCGAGAAAATTTACGACCGAAAAAAATCGCCAATTGGCGAACCCGTTGAATTTCTACTGTTATTTGATCTTAAAACTCTTGCATATTTTGGTGGGACCCTAAAGTAGACCCTTAAACCATGTAGGAACCGAAATTGTAGGTGTATAAGTTGGATATTTATTGATTAAAGTGATTAAAGTATAATAGTTGAAATCTTTTGACTTTTCTTCATTTCTCCATCAATTGCCAAGTGTCCAAAGGGGTTTAATGCTTTTGTCTTATGCTTGGCCTTGTAAAGTCGGCAACTCATGGATAAAGGAGTGAAAAAGTTGAATTTTTTGCTTATGGCTCATCATCATCCGAAACCTACTTTGAGTTCCTCTTCTCCATCGATTTTTCTTTTGGTTCTAGCTAAATCACTCTTCTCTTCTACCTTTTAAACACTTCCTCTCATGCATGCAAGCTCAACCCTCTTACCTCCCTTTGCAAGAAATGATGTCGTGTATGAGTAGGAGAAACTAGGAAGTTGTGAGAGTTGGAGAATTGAGGAGATGGGAGCTTTGACTAGGTAAGGTTTATGTTAAGATTTCATTATGTATTTCATGAATCATGGTTATTAGATGCATCCAAAGGGGGTTATTGTTTACTAAGTTATGATGGTTAAATGTTATGAAAATGATAGTTTGAATTGTTGGGTTATGTTTGAATATGATTTGAGGAAGTTAGCATGAAAGATGTGTTGTAACTTGGTTTAACTTGATTTTGATGGCATATTGATCATTGATTTTACTTGGAAATGAAGAAGTGAGTGCTGCCAATTTTTTTGTATTAGCCCTAGTACATGTATGAATGATATAAGAACTGATTTGTGTTCCTTTGGATGTTTAATGATGTGTTAAAGGCATTGGAAATGATAGAAACTAAGATTGGACCAAATCTGGAAATTTAGGGTTTTAATCGATTGTACTGTTTTGATCATAACTAATTGTTTAGGAATGCAAATGAGGTGTGGTTTGTGGCCACTTAAACTTTCGGATGGTGGCTACATTTTTGTGTGAAATAGGCACTGTCCAATTTTAGCTTTAAGAGCGTGCAATTTGTCTTGGAAAGTTACTGCTATTGACTGGAATGAACAGTACCCGAAATCATACCCTATAGTTTTGCTAATTTTTATAAATTAATTGAGAAGGAATTAGGACAAATGGACTAAATGAAAGTTGAAGCCTATTAAGTTATCTTTCCAATTCCACTGATTTTTCAATTTTTAGATATGTATATTAGGAGTTATGGACTGATGATTGTTGGCTGTTTTTATGCATTGAATGAAACCTAGCTGGAATGTCAAATTTGGTGTACATTCAGATTAGAAGGAATTTTAGTAATTTTTGTGCATTGAATTGGTGTTGGAAATCTAATGAAGAGTTTTAGATGACACATTCATCTTGAAAATGGTGTATGGCATATAATTTCTGGAAATCAGATGTGGGAGTTATGGATTTTCACAATTTGAACCTACATTGTGATGTTAATTGCTGATTAGGTCAGAAACTTGCATAACAGATTTGACACTGTTAAAGGCTGAATTGGAGTCTGGTTATTTCATGAAGAATTGAAGTTTGAGATTTTATCTTTTCAGGGATATAAAGTGGTGATTTGTGTGACTTGTGTACCGGGAGATATGATTGATATAAAGTTACTGCTCAAATTGAGTGATTTCAGGGACAGCAACCTTGAGTGAATTATTTGACCTAGTTAGCAAGGGAATTGAAATTTGGGTTGTTTCATGAAAGTTGTAGATAACATTGTGAGCTTGATGAGTATATTTATTGTATAATTTTTGACTGCATAGAATGACAGATAGTGAATTTCCAATGACTGTTCTGTGTTAGGAAGTGAATGTGTGGGCAGTAGCTTACATTGGATGTTTGACACCCTTAGGGGTGAAATTGATTTTTCTGGACTAAAGGAAACTTGTAGAGGATTTCATTACCTTTCCAATGAGATATGGTTTGCATTTTTCTGAATTGTGTAGAATAAGTTATGATTTATTGAACTTCGGTTAAAGGAAAGGGAAAAATAGTAGGAAATAAGGGCAATATATATATATTAATTGTTGAATTTTGGTTTCCTTCGTGAATAACTTTTCCGTCCGACATCCGATTGACCTGATTCTTGAGCCATCGGATTCGTAGAATATTAAATTTTCTTTTCTGAGAGATTGGAGATTTTTGGAAGGAAAATTGACGTGGGTCCGGGTAAAAGTCTGTGTAATCACTGTTTTGTTTAATTGGGGACCTATAGAGGTCTGATTTGTGCACCGTCAACGCCAATAGGTTTCTAATTTTTGGATAGATTTTTCTGATGGAAAAAATGGAATTAGGGCCGGGAATTCATGAACATGCATATTTTTACCTACATGTGCATCAGTAATTCATTCGGATTGAATCGTTAGTGATAGTTACCTTCTCTGATGCTTAGGCATGTGAGGAGCGTCGATCGAATCGACGTGACAAAGACTTTCTGACAATAGCTAAGAAGTAAGATGTGAGTAACCTAGTTGGTTATCCCGATCTACGTGTTCTTGTGACTTGATTGCCTACGGGGATTACGTGGATTATATATGGCTTTTATTGATCGTGAATTGGGCATTAGACAAGCCGTAATTGGACCGTACATTCGGTCGACCCATGGACCGTGATATATTATATTGACTTCTATTGGGCATGTGCATTCATGCATGAAATGCATTAAATCGCTAAAAGGAAAATTGTGAACCGAGGGCCATCGATCTTCGAACAGAGCCTAGAGCTCGACATATCAAACGAGCCTCGAGCTCGAAGGGAGATAATTCTCCCAGACGCGTTTACTGAATCTTGTTTATGCGCTCGGTCACAATCTTGTAATAAAACTGAAAAAGAGTCACATATGCATTGCATCATTCTTGGATGAATATCTGAAATGGATAATTATTGTGACTTTGACTTCTGTGATCAGATTGTAAATGGATGACTCTTGTCTTGTGACTACTTATCTTGATCGTATCGTCTTATTATTCGTAATTAAATATTGATCGTGACAATTGATCGTGTAATATGAACTATGAATATTATTTGTATTAGTAGTACTAAGATCGCTTATTATCGTAATTTGTTATGTGATGCATGAATTGGGAGAACCATCGATGATGGTTTCTCATTGAGTTCTCAAACTCATCCAAAATTGCAATATATTTTCAGATTTGAAGAGTACCCGCTCGACGCGGAGTATGTCTCCTGTAGGCAAGTGAAGGATAGAGGTCGGGATCAGTTCATGTCTGCATTAGTGTCTTACCAAATTGTGTTCCGCAATCAATGTATAACAATGCTTTGTATTTAGACTAAGCCCATTGGGGTGTTATTGTTTTTACACATTGACAATTGCATTATTGTTGCCTGACTGTAATGAGTGTTGATTGTTTGTAATAATTGGAAATAGTTTATTGTGCTCATGGGCTTAAATTACTTACTGTTTTTACCGTTGTTTTTACCGGGCCAATGTCTGTTATAAAAAAGAAAAAAAAGGTATACCAAGTTTTACCGACCGACTGATGTAGTACGCCACCCTCGTGGGGCACGGACTCGGATATCACCATCGATGTCAGGTTCGGGTCATACGGGAGTGGGGTGTTACATGTAGGTAGTATCAAAGTCCAGTAGTACGTAATGTATCGGGGGCACAGTCTGAAACATAAGGTGTATGCATTTGAGTCATGTCATTGCAGACCGTAGCAACTGATCCCTAGTTTGAGTCGCACGGGTAGAAATCCTACGTGTGCGTACGTGTTAAGTGACTAAGTAAGAGAAAAGTGAGACCGTATGAGAGTGTGAACCCCTGAAAGTGTATAAGCAATTAAGAAAGGAAGAAGGAAAAATGGATAAGTAGATTAATATTGTACTGTGGTTAGAATGACTGTGTTGGCCTAGACGGATTAAGGAAAGAATTGATATCAATGAATTCTCGGATTAAAATGGCAATATTATGGTGACAGAAAAATGAATATGTCTAGAACTTGGAAAGTCTAGAAGCATACTAGTTATAGTAGGCCTAAGTGAGATTAAAAGTCCGGGATGAGTAAGTAATTAGAGTTCTGAATGTATATGTGAGGACATGGGAAACATTGGAACTGAGTAAAGTGTAGATGGTCCGATCAGGCATATATTGATTCACTGCATTGGTGTTAGATATTAGTAGATATCATAGATAGATGATGATAGCGAGATTGTAAGAAGATCAATAGTGTACTGTAACGGTCTATCGAGAACTGAAAGAACTGAAAAAGCAAGATGCCTAGTACTTATTAGAGTAAGAAAAAGTAGATATGGTGAGATAAAAGTGTACAGATAAACTGAAATGAATTGGGGAAACGGTTATGATTATGAGCGCCTAAGCGTGAGACTGAAATGGTTATGCGAATATTGTGCTTAGAGTTTGGAAACTAGTATCAAAGGATGGTAAGGGAAAAAAGACAGACTGAAAATTTTCTACTGATTTTGTATCGGGAAATTCTAGATTTGGTTGAAAAGATGTATATAGACACAGAAATGGTAACTGGATGGGTAAATAGATAGAGATACAATGGAGTTGTATCAACGATTTTGTCGTGTTTTGGGGACTGTGAATGCCCTATTATAGATTGTTTGAGGATATTAAAGAAATACGAAGCAATAAGAAGATGACATTGTATAAGCCAAGTGGTCATGACCTTAAAAGGTCAAGTTGACACATGAATGCTATGGGAATGAAACTAGGGAAATGAAAAGAAAAAAAATGAAACAATGATAGTGATATGAAAAGAGTTGTCACATTTAAGTCGATTTACGTTGGGAGTACCTATTGACAAGATAAAGTTGATCATGATTAATGAAATGTATGTGAAAGATACATGGAAATCATGAAGGAGATGATCAGTGAATGATTAAATACTTGCTTCTATGAGTGGCTATAAGTGTAAAGTTTATATTAGGTTAAAGTAAGACATAGGAGGACTGAATGTACCTTTATGAGAGGAAATGAGAAATGATTATGGCATCAGTTATTTATTTGAGAATTAGCATAAACGGAAAGGAGTCTTGTGGAAGTCTGAATTGTATAGGTTACTAATTGGTTTCCGGATAAAATGCTGAGGTATAGATTACTGAATAAGTGTGAAAGAAAGTGTTTATGTGACTGTCACAAGGAACCTTAGTGTAAGGAATGTTTTGATCTTTTAATTATGGCATAAAATTGTTCGATTGAGATAGTGCACGATAGTGAAGAATGATTGAAAAGCAATTAGGATAATAATTGGTTGATGAGACTTTCGTGAACAGTATAAAGATGGTAACAAGACTAATGGTCAAACGGAAAGAAGTATGGACAAAATTAAAAGTGAAATTGAGTCATATCTCATATTACTGAAGTTATCTGTATCGTGTGTACGGAAATGTAAAGTATCTAATAACATGAGTGGAATTTTAATTTGAGATGATCCTATTGCAATGTGAAGTGAAATACTCAAATGACGTGGAAATTGATGGAAGTCCAAGTACAGATGATTAGGTACTAGTATATATATATCAATGTGGATGACAGAAAATCAATTGGACAGAGAAAATGAATAGAGATAAGAAGACCTAAAGGAAAACTGATAATGACGTGATGTAGTGTTATCTTCATAAAGGGATTGTAAATTCATTAATTGTGGACTTAATGAGAAGGTAGAATGTTGATTAGTGATGTTTGGAAAAGTCATCAAGACCCTAATTGGGAAGTATGCGAGGTAAGCAAATGATAGTGATTATGATGATAGACGGAATGTGTTTGAAAGTGTTGAACAATGATAAATTGAATTGACTTTGATAAATGGTATTGGTGTTATCATCGCAATTGTTTAAAGTCTTGGAGACTTTAGATTCCTATAGGGATACATAGTGTTAATTCGAGGAAAGAGACATGCATAAATACCGACAATGCTGAAATGAACGGACAATTCTGCCTACTAAACTCAACTAGTGAACAGATCATGGGAGTTTCAAAGAATGTCAAGTAGATTGTGGGTGATTGTGAAGTATTTCTGGAAAATTGAAGTTGTAGATCTAGTGATAAGAAAGGTTAAAAGTGCAGGAGTTAAAGTGGTAAGTCTAGTCTTATGAGTCATAAGTTGGACACGTAGTGAAATTGGAAAAAAAAAACAACAACAACAACAATATTGAATGCTTCAAAGAATAAGTTGTGTACCTGATAAAAAGTGATAGAACAAGAAAGTGAACAGTCGAAGCTAGACATTCTGGTAAGTATATGCAAAAAGTGAAATTGATGACTATGAGTATAGAATGAAGTGATGAGTGATTCAAGTGCTTAGAGGTTTGAATGGTCAACAGGCACAATGCGTAAGTGATTTAGGTTTCATAGGATTATGACCGTGTTATAGAGTTCTGATTTACTATAGGGATACACTGCACAGTGCCTAACGGGAGGCAAAGACCAACATTGAGTCGAAATGCTTGTGATGAGTGAAATAAAGGAAAGTGACTCAGGAAAACTGCATGGGTTAGTTAAAGTGGATCAGGATCATACAAATGAAACAGAGAAAAATGCATATCCGAATAGAGGGCGTGAACACTATAGAATAATGAATTGTCTAAGGAGAATTGAATTTGAATAGAGAGTCAATGGGATATAAAGCATGACTGCATTAGGTAAAGTATCACTGGTTATAGTGAAATGGAGCTAAATGTCACCAAAGGAATGTGAATCGTCCCTGACGAGATAAAGGAGGTTATTTTAAGTATCACCTTGAAAAGATGTACTCTATGGAATACGACTTAGTCTGTATGTTATTGGGAGAAAAAGATATTGGACGGTATAGTGAGAAAAAGGTATTGGATGGATAAACGTGATAATTAGTGAACAGGTTCGAAAATAATGAACTGAGTTATAGCATTGGAACTAAAGGTAATGACTACTCTGAAAATGGCAAGTGAGATAGCTAAGAAAATGAGATCGCCAACTGATAGCCTTGTTGAGTCCGGTCTTCGTCTACGAGTGATAATGAGTTAGCCAAATTAGTAACTGAACAACTGACCGAATATGGTTACTGTGACCTTTCGTAAAATGAATCATTGAGTGGAAAAGTGTATGGGACATATAGGAACAGATGATTACGGTCATACTGAATTGTTGATTGAGAATTTCGAGGACGAAATTTTTATTAGGAGGGGGGAATTGTAACATCTCACCCTCAATTGGAAGGGTAAAATAGTAAATTTGACATAGGATGGAATAGATTTGGAGTGCATAGGACTGTTCATGCATAATAGGATTGGTCCACAGTCACATTTGTGCACATAAAATTACTGTGCATGCATACATGATATTCTCGGTTTGCGTGCCTAAGACAATTTTATTAGGATTAACGTGGTTAATGGGTTTGAAAAATTATTCTGAGTGCGCCATAAATTGTTTTCTATTTTAAGAGATTTTTAGGAATTTTTTTGGATTTTTCCGGAGAAAATTTCCGAACCGGAAAAAAAACATCTCCAATTAGCGAACCGGTTGAATTTCTACTGTTATTTGATCTTAAAACTCTTGCATATTTTGGTGGGACCCTAAAGTAGACCCTTAAACCATGTAGTAACCGAAATTGTGGGTGTATAAGTTGGATATTTATTGATTAAAGTGATTAAAGTATAATAGTTGAAATCTTTTGACTTTTCTTCATTTCTCCATCAATTGCCAAGTGTCCAAAGGGTTTAATGCTTTTGTCTTATGCTTGGCCTTGTAAAGTCGGAAACTCATGGATAAAGGAGTGAAAAGTTGAATTTTTGCTTATGGCTCATCATCATCCAAACCTACTTTGAGTTCCTCTTCTCCATCGATTTTTCTTTTGGTTCTAGCTAAATCACTCTTTTCTTCTACCTTTAAACACTTCCTCTCATGCATGCAAGCTCAACCCTCTTACCTCCCTTTGCAAGAAATGATGTCGTGTATGAGTAGGAGAAACTAGGAAGTTGTGAGAGTTGGAGAATTGACGAGATGAGAGCTTTGACCAGGTAAGGTTTATGTTAAGTTTTCATTATGTATTTCATGAATCATGGTTATTAGATGCATCCAAAGGGGGTTATTGTTTACTAAGTTATGATGGTTAAATGTTATGAAAATGATAGTTTGAATTGTTGGGTTATGTTTGAATATGATTTGAGGAAGTTAGCATGAAAGATGTGTTGTAACTTGGTTTAACTTGATTTTGATGGCATATTGATCATTGATTTTACTTGGAAATGAAGAAGTGAGTGCTGCCAATTTTTGTGTATTAGCCCTAGTAC
Organism: Erythroxylum novogranatense; assembly: GCA_029891385.1. Lineage (NCBI taxonomy): Eukaryota > Viridiplantae > Streptophyta > Magnoliopsida > Malpighiales > Erythroxylaceae > Erythroxylum > Erythroxylum novogranatense. Next base: position 31,624,593 of record CM057233.1, on the reverse strand, counting down.
ATGTATGAATGGTATAAGAACTGATTTGTGTTCCTTTGGATGTTTAATGATGTGTTAAAGGCATTGGAAATGATAGAAACTAAGATTGGACCAAATCTGGAAATTTAGGGTTTTAATCGATTGTACTATTTTGATCATAACTAATTGTTTAGGAATGCAAATGAGGTGTGGTTTGTGGCCACTTAAACTTTCGGATGGTGGCTACATTTTTGTGTGAAATAGGCACTGTCCAATTTTAGCTTTAAGAGCGTGCAATTTGTCTTGGAAAGTTACTGCTATTGACTGGAATGAACAGTACCCGAAATCATACCCTATAGTTTTGCTAATTTTTATAAATTAATTGAGAAGGAATTAGGACAAATGGACTAAATGAAAGTTGAAGCCTATTAAGTTATCTTTCCAATGCCACTGATTTTTCAATTTTTTGATTTGTATATTAGGAGTTATGGACTGATGATTGTTGGCTGTTTTTATGCATTGAATGAAACCTAGCTGGAATGTCAAATTTGGTGTACATTCAGATTAGAAGGAATTTTAGTAATTTTTTTGCATTGAATTGGTGTTGGAAATCTACTGAAGAATTTTATATGGCACATTCATCTTGAAAATGGTGTATGGCATATAATTTCTGGAAATCAGATGTGGGAGTTATGGATTTTCACAATTTGAACCTACATTGTGATGTTAATTGCTGATTAGGTCAGAAACTTGCATAACAGATTTGACACTGTTCGAAGCTGAATTGGAGTCTGGTTATTTCATGAAGAATTGAAGTTTGAGATTTTATCTTTTCAGGGATATAAAGTGGTGATTTGTTTGACTTGTATACAGGGAGATATGATTGATAGAATGTTACTGCTCAAATTGAGTGATTTCAGGGACAGCAACTTTGAGTGAATTATTTGACCTAGTTAGCAAGGGAATTGAAATTTGGGTTGTTTCATGAAAGTTGTAGATAACATTGTGATCTTGATGAACATATTTATTGTATAATTTTTGACTGCACAGAATGACAGATAGTGAATTTCCAATGACTGTTCTGTGTTAGGAAGTGAATGTGTGGGCAGTAGCTTACATTGGATGTTTGACACCATTAGGGGTAAAATTGATTTTTCTGGACTAAAGGAAACTTGTAGAGGGTTTCATTACCTTTCTAATGAGATATGGTTTGCATTTTTCTGAATTGTGTAGAATAAGTTATGATTTATTGAACTTCGGTTAAAGGAAAGGGAAAAAAAGTAAGAAATAAGGGCAATATATATATATTAATTGTTGAATTTTGGTTTCCTTCGTGAATAATTTTTCCGTCCGACATCCGATTGACCTGATTCTTGAGGCATCGGATTCGTAGAATATTAAATTTCCTTTTCTGAGAGATTAGAGATTTTTGGACGGAAAATTGACGTGGGTCCGGGTAAAAGTCTGTGTAATCACTGTTTTGTTTAATTGGGGACCTATAGAGGTCCGATTTGCGCACCGTCAGCGCCAATAAGTTTCTAATTTTTGGATAGTTTTTTCTGATGGAAAAAAATGAGATTAGGGTCGGGAATTCATGAACATGCATATTTTTACCTACATGTGCATCAGTAATTCATTTGGATTGAATCGTTAGTGATAGTTACCTTCTCTGATGCTTAGGCACAACAGGAGCGTCAATCGACCGACGTGACAAAGACTTTCCGATAATAGCTAAAAAGTAAGATGTGAGTAACCTAGTTGGTTATCCCAATCTACGTGTTTATTGTGACTTGATTGCCCTACGGGGATTACGTGGATTATATATGGCTTTTATTGACTGTGAATTGGGCATTAGACAATTATGTAATTGGACTGTACATTCGAACTGACCCATGGACTGTGATATATTATATTGACTTCTATTGGGCATGTGCATTCATGCACAAATGCATTAAACTGCTAAAAGGAAAATTGTGAACCGAGACGCCATCGACATCGAACCGAGCCTGAGAGCTCGACATATCAAACGAGCCTCGAGCTCGAAGGGAGATAATTCTCCCAGACGCGTCTACACCAATCATTTTTATGCGCTCGGTCATAATCTGTAATAAAATCTGGAAAAAAGAGTCACATATGCATTGCATCATTACTAGATCAATATCCGAAATGGATAATTATTGGATTGTTTGACTTGATGATCAGATTGTAAATGGATGACTACTTGTCTTGTGATTGCTTATACTTGATCGTGGATCGTCTTATTATTCGTAATTAAATATTGACCGTGACAATTGATCGTGTAATATGAACTATGAATATTGACTGTATTAGTAGTACTAAGACTGTCTTATTATTGTAATTTGTTATGTGATGCATGAATTGGGAGAACCATCGATGATGGTTTCTCATTGAGTTCGCAAACTCATCCAAAATTGCAATATATTTTTCAGGATTTGAAAAGTACCCCGTTCGACGCGGGAGTATGTCTACTGTAGGCAAGTGAAGGATAGAAGTCGGGATCAATTCATGTCTGCATTAATGTCTTACCAAATTGTGTTCCGCAATCAATGTATAACAATGCTTTGTATTTAGACTAAGCCCATTGGGGTGTTATTGTTTTTACACATTGACAATTGTATTATTGTTGCCTGACTGTAATGAGTGTTGATTGTTTGTAATAACTGGAAATAGTTTATTGTGCTCATGTGCTTAAATTACTTACTGTTTTTACCGTTGTTTTTACCGGGCCAATGTATGTTATAAAAAAGAAAAAAAAGTATACCAAGTTTTACCGACCGACTGATGTAGTACGCCTCTCTCGTGGGGCATGGACTCGGATATCACCATCGATGTCGGGTTCGGGTCATACGGGAGTGGGGTGTTACAACGCAGTCTCACCACCTCATTCACATACTTCTGGGCCAACTGATCAAGTGAGTTATTCTCTCTCACTGGTAAGAAATGGGCCGATTTAGTCAGCCGGTCCACTATGACCCAAATAGCATCATGCTACCTTGGAGTCTTTGGAAAACCCATGATGAAGTCCATAGTGATCCGTTCCCATTTCCACTCCGGAATGGGCAATGAATTCAACTTCCCTACTAGAGCCTGGTGCTCCGCCTTCACTTACTGGCACGTCATACATCTAGACACATACTCAGCTACTTGCTTCTTCATCCCAGGCCACCTAAAATGTTGCTTCAATGTGTTATACATCTTGGTAGTACCAGGATGCATAGCATAGGCGGCCATATGAGCTTCCTGAAGGATCTCCTTCCTCAAATCATCCACATTAGGTACACACAACCTCTGTCTCAACCACAAAGTCTCATCCCTCAATTCAAACTCGAAATCTGGATTTGCCTTCGCTTTCTCTATAAGCCTTAACATGTTAGAATCTTTGTTCTGTACGCTTCTAATTCTATCATGTAGCATTGGCCTCAACTTCAAAGTAGCAATTAGTGCCTCATCATGCTTCAGATTCATCTCTACATTTAGAGCTCTCAAATGAATCAGATTAGGTAACCTTGATAACTGAATCTGAGCTGTACTAATGTTAGACTTCCTGCTCAAAGCATCTGTCACTATATTAGCTTTCTCCGGGTGGTACTCAATAGTACAATCATAATCTTTCAATAACTCAATCCACCTCCTCTGCCTCAAATTTAGCTCCTTCTAACTCAGCAAATATCTCAGACTCTTATGATCATTATATATTTGGAAAGTCTCCCCATATAAATAATGTCTCCAAATCTTTAGAGCAAAGACAACTGCAGCTAGCTCTAAATCATGTACCGGATAATTAATCTCATGATACCTTAATTGTCTCGATGCATAGGTGATCACCTTGCCATGCTACATCAGTACACTTCCCAAACCTTGATGCGATGCATCACTATACACCATATATCCTCCGGTCCCTAATGGAATGGTCAACACCGATGTGGTCGTCAACCAATGTTTCAGCTCCTCAAAGCTCTTCTAACACTACTCATTCTAACTGAACACTTCGTTCTTCCTCAGAAGTTTTGTCAGAGGGGCCGAGACCAGGGAAAATCTCTCGACAAATCTCCGGTAATATCCGGCTAATCCTAGGAAGCTTCGGATCTCAGACACATTTCTCGGAGCTTCCCAATTCATCACTACCTCTACTTTCTTCGGATCTACCTGCATGCCATCTCCAGTCACTATATGCCCCAGAAATACAACTTGCTCCAGCCAAAATTTACACTTACTAAATTTGGAATACAATTATTTCTCTTTCATAATCTGTAAAATAACTCCCAAAATGCTCAGTATGCTCTTTTCTACTCTTTGAATACACCAAGATATCATCAATGAACACAATTACAAATCGATCCTGGTAAAGCTGAAACACCTTATTCATCACGGCCATAAGAGCTGTCGGGGTATTAGTTAACCTAAACGGCATCATTAGGAACTCATAGTGCCCATATCTACTCCTGAATGCACTCTTAGGTATATCAACCTCCGCTATCTTCAACTGGTAATACCCTAATCTCAGATCCAGCTTAGTAAATACCTAAGCTCTCTGCAATTGGTCAAACAAGTCATCAATTCTAGGCAACGGATACTTGTTCTTCACGGTCACCCGATTCAGTTGCCTATAATCGATGCACAATCTCAAAGTCCCATCCTTCTTTTTCACAAATAGTACTGGAGCTCCCCAAAGTGAAATGCTAGGTCTTATGAAACCCTTTTCCAACAATTCTTGCAACTGAGCTTTCAGCTCCTTCAGTTCTACAGGTGCCATCCTATATGAAGGAATGGATATAGGAGCAGCACCTGGAACCAGATCAATTATAAACTTTATTTTCCGATCTGGTGATAAACCAGGTAACTCTTCAAGAAACACATCTCGGAATTCCTTAACCACTGGAATGTCTTGTATGCTCTGCTCAACCCTAGTATCAATAACGTGGGCCAGATAAGCCTCACATCCTCCTTGCATCATCCTTAATACACTCAGGAATGAGATCATCTGGGCTGGCACTGCCTGACTAACTCCTCTGAATACTGCTCTAGGCTGATCAGAAGATTCTAATACTACCTCCTTGGTATAGCAGTTCATAACGGCCCTATGGGCAGTGAGCCAGTCCATACCTAGAATCACATCAATGTCTCTCAACTATAAGACTATCAGGTCTGCCTTCAACTCTACTTGATCAATCATAATCGGGCACCCCTTGCAGACCTCTCCTAAGGCAGTAGCACTACCTAGAGGTGTACTCACCTCTAGCCCATATTTTAGTGACTCCCTATCACAATGCAGTCTACATGCCAAATGTGGTGCAATAAAGGAGTGTGTGGATCCTGGATCTAGTAGTGCAAATGCCTCTAAATCATAAACAAGAAGCGCACCTGCAACCACATCTGGTGAGTCTTGGGCCTCCTGCCTAGTCATAGCATAGACCCTGGCCTGAGACTGTGGTCGGTTGCCCTGTCCCTCAGGCCTCATGGAAGAACTCCCAGCTCTCCCTCTCTCTCTCCCTTGGCCTCTCTGTCCAGATCCACCACCCATACTCTGCTGGACTGTAGTATCACTCTCGGATCTCCCACTCACACCAGACTGGGCTCCAGCAACAACCGGGCAATCTCTAACTTTGTGCTCTAAAGAGTCACATGCAAAACAAGCTCCTGACACAGCCCAGCACTCTCCACCGTGCCTTTTCCCACAATGCTCACATGGGGGCCGCTGGTTCTGCACTGTACCTCGTCCTCCACCAGTCTGTGTAGATCTACCTCTCTTTCCAGTGCCCGACTGTCTAAATCCACCTGATGATCTGAATTATCTACTCTAGCGCTTACTGAAACTCCTGCCAGAACTGTCTTGACTCTTACCAGGCCTCTTTCCTCTGGACCCTTGCCCAATCTCTGCTTGTTTCTCCTTCATTAGCTGTTCAATTTTGATTGACGCAGCTCTCAACTCAGTGAAAGTGCCCATATCTGACCTCGCCAACCTTGTTCTGATCTCCATATTAAGTCCATTTTCAAATCTCCTACATTTGTCTTCTTCTGTGGGGATTAAAGCAATGGCATAACCCATTAACTTATTAAATCGGACCTCATAGTCCGCTACTGACATCCTGCCTTGCTTCAATTCCAAGAACTCCTGCATCTTCATATCCAGGTAGATCTTGGACATGTAGTTGTCTCTGAAGACCCTTAGAAAGTCCTCCCACTTCAACTGACAGGGCCTGATGGTGCTGCCTAGAATAGTCTTCCACCACTAGTATGCTGGGCCCTGTAGGAGAGACACTGCATAATCGAACCTCTCATCGGGCTTGCAGTCCATCTGATCAAATACTCTCTCCGTCCTTTCTAACAATCCCTCGGCCTCAACAGGGTCTGTGCTGTCATAGAAGTCCACAGATCCCTGCTTCCATAGCCTATCATACCTCCTCTCCCTTCTCTCGGGAACTCTAGGAGGCAACCTCTCGGATTGAGGTACCGAGGACTCTCTGTTGGCTCCTACAGATTCTTGGTCAGCTGGTTGATCAATCTGATCACCTAGGGCGGATGACCTACAACGAATAATAACTTCAATCATCATCCATATTACTTGAGATATTTCATACTTATCATTCCTATATGTCCCAACAGATGTTAAACCATGCTCTGATACCACCTAAATGTAGCGTCCCCTTACTGTAGGGTATACACCTGGATACCCGAAGGTCATTTTGATACATATCCTACGATAAGGGCGAGCTACGATCGATCACTACATTCCCCTTCATAGGGCATGGTAACATAATTCACTTAAAGCATCATAAGAAGATCACCCTATTTTAAAACCAACTTTTTCCTCATTGCATTTCACAAAATCGAAATCTACGTTGTCTGTCAACATTATCCATATGTACATCATTAGAAGCCTGATACAATGGTGCTACATGAATGAGGAAAGTGCATCAAAGTTATCTAAACCACCCGAAAGAACCCCAGCTGACCGACCTTTGAGCCATAACCTCTCTCACTGGTCACAATCTACTCGACTGGTAGGGCTTCTTTAGTAACTAGAGTCCTCTCTTGATCCTGAAAAAACAACATTGCAATTTTGATGAGTTTTTGCGAACTCAATGAGGTAACCATCATAGGTGGTTCACTCAATTCATGCATCTTTGCACATAATATAGTATCCACCTCATTGCACATTCACAATATATCACATTGTTCATACAAAACACACATCAATTATAATTGGCAATGCACGTGAGACTCACTCTCATTTATTATTGTCATTATGACCGAGTGCCTTTTTACTAGCTCATTCCTTCATGGATGTCGAGCTTTGTCGTATAATGTCCCATATCCCTTAGTGGATCCATCCGAGCCCTAGGCTCTATTCACATTCTGAGCTTTAAGCCCTTTGTCCTGGCGACTCCGGTCATAACTTCCTTTATCTTACATGCATTCATGTAATGAATGTTTCACATAATATAACCTCAGTCAATCACATGGATGCACATTCACTTTTAGATCACATTCATAGTCAGGACTTAGACCGACATTCAACAGAACTGCTGAGCACATTTTTGCATTCTTATGCATACTCACAACCTTCACATTTGAAGCACTTATTTCGTCATGTTCACATACAAGGAGCACGTAATTAACTCATTTATACATCAAAATCACTGGACTTTCATTGTCCGAAATCAACACAATCGAACCACATCAATATCATCATTCAAAACATCTTTTACAACAAACAATTAATTGAGTGGGACCATCTAGGTTACTCACCGGTTACTCCTGAAGCTAATGCCTAGAAGATCCAACAGCGTCTGGAAGTTGACGTTCCAGTTGCTCCTCTATAACAAATAACATACATGATATCACAATTTACGCCATTAATGGTGTTCAATAATGCACATACATGAAATAATTTACATACAATGAATGTTCATGATAAATCTCAGGTATCATTCCATGGTTCTTCTCAACACCATCCCCATACCAAAGTTCATTTGAGTATAACTAACACTTAGGTTCATGCCTCTTTAGAATCATTGAAATCACAATTCATTTCTCACTAACTCACTTTCATCTTAGTTTTATCGTCTCATTTCCTATCGTCTCATTTCTATCGTCTATTTTTTCCATCGTCTCATTTCTATCGTCTGCTTTTTCCATCTTCTCATTTCTATCGTCTACTTTTTCCATCGTCTCATTTCTATCGTCTCATTTTCTATCGTCTGCTTTTCCATCGTCTCAATTCTATCGTCTGCTTTTTCCATCGTCTCATTTCTATCGTCTACTTTCTCCATCGTCTCATTTCTATCATCTGCTTTTCCATCGTCTCATTTCTATTGTCTGCTTTTTCCATCGTCTGTTTTTTCCATCGTCTCATTTCTATCGTCTGCTTTTCCATCGTCTCATTTCTATCGTCTGCTTTTCGTCTGCTTTTTTTCCATCTGCTTTTTACGTCCAGAACATATCCACTTATAAGAATCATAAATTTTGACTCCGATGTACAAATTTTTTATATAATATACCGTTGGAAAGATAAAAGAAGGTTATACAACTTTTCAGAAGGCAACTTTGCCAGAATCTATCTAAATCAAGCCCATATTTTCTCCCGAAGTCAGAACACGAATTTTTTTACAATAAGATTTCAACACTTTACCTTTAATTCATCTTCTACCTGAATTATCTCTTCCATCCAACTCCAAAAATACTTTTACAACACGCAATGCTCATAACCTTTCAAACACTAAATTAACACCGTAACCGGATTTTTCATCCTCCAACAACACAGTATTTATGGACAAACACATGAATGTCATTTTTCATGCAAATGATAGTAACTTAGCAATTTGTTGCATGAATCCCCAACTCTAAAAGATTTATTTACTACTTACCTGCTGAAACTCCAAAATCTTCAAGCCCTAATCTCCACAAAATTTTCATACTTCACTTAATGAAATGATCAGCTTCTGGTTTTTCTTAGGGTAGAGGACACAAATGGCAAAATAGGTTTGGTGAAAGAAAGGAAAAACACAGAAGTCTCTTAGAAGGTATTTGATGGAAAACTCTGGATCTCAAAAGGAAGTTTTAGAAAGATGATAATAAAGAATGGACTTGGACAAGATTTAACCTGTCAATTCTCAAAGAATAGTAACCTACTTATAGAAAGAGTACAAAAGCCTAAGTGACACTTGTCACTTACCCAATACCCAAGTTCCAACTTAGTTTCCTTTGAAACTAACTCCCTTGATTGTCATCTTTACAACCTAACTATCTCCCAAGCTTCTTTTAATTTCTTGTTTCCTATTATATATACATGTCTTTCTCAATACTTCATAATTTTCAAAAGGAAACTCCCAAATTCACCAACATACACAAATACGATATTTCCACCAATCACTAATATTTCCAATATGAAAACATTCACAATTCTCAAATCAATCCAATTATACCCGGAATTATTCATGAATGCATGTACAATTATTTTCATGTGCAAATAAATTCACTATTTATGTGTAAGTGTATGGCATATCATGCATGAACATGGAAATGCATCTCTAACTCTCATTAGTCACTCACATTTATCATTCTAACCCTCCCACAAGTAATGGGATGCTACAATCGAGCTCTGTTGTCTCTTTCAAAATGTAAAATCACTTTCCACTGTATGTTCGTGCAAGCAACGATTAGAATAGCTCCAATCCACTTCAAACCGGACGATAATGTTCTCCTTATTTCCCAACTGTGAGTAGTCTCTTCCACGTCTGTAGTAGAGTTGTTTTCGTTCCCCTTGTACACGAAGAAAACAACTCAGGATTTAAGACCTCAAGAAGCAAAGCATCCACTAGGGAACATAACACACGAAAAGCAATCCTATTTCTATTAGACAACTTTATAAGAAAGAGAAATTCTAGACCCAAGAGAATGGGAGCTGCTATACTATTGTCTTCACTACTCTGCATGTCTTCACATAATAACTCTGTGACTTTTGTAAACATGAAAGGCACGCATCTGTTGCGTTGAAAAAAAATGGTGGGCGACATCTATTTACATACCTTTCATGCAACAGTGCCTTTCATGCATTAAATGCATTTCTACGTTTTTGCCTCCTAGGGATAGCTGAGTAGGTAGAGTGAAGGTCACGGGATTTTATTGGTCAGGTTTTGTAGGCAAAACTGAAGTTGGAAGTATGACGACATAGATGGCAAGTAGTACATGTTTCGAAATTTCTCAGTTTCAACACACCCTTTTTTATTGTGAGGAGAATGTGTATATGCTTTGTAAGAAGCTCAAGGATATTGGTGTAGCAAATGCTGATGGGTTTGAAAAGGAAAGAAACATCTTTATGGCTTATTTTGACAAAAGTTTGCATCTACATAGTTTTGCTAGGAATGGTTACATGCAAATAATTTTCCATTTTGGGCCAGAGTTAATCAGTATTTGATGACCAGCTATAGGATTTGCTGCTGGAATGGAAATTCATGGAATTCTAGGCTTCTTGTAAGTGCCACCATTATGGTGCAAAGGATCTGGACCAGAGGGAGCATTCCTCAAATCTTTAGCCATCGACTTTTCACCATCCTCGGTGATCATTGACGCATGTGTGCCACCACTCTTTAAGATAATTCTTAGAACCTTTCTGCTAGACACCGTTTCTTCATGGAAGCACCTCAGCCTACCATGGCAATCAGAAGCTTCTTCTATGACAACTGAGAATACGAAGATAGCTACGAACAAGAAAATGTAGAACTTGGTTTTAGGAGTCATTTCAATGTAAAACGTTTATCAGTAGTTGCGCATGAGAAGTTAGTAGACTGGTGTAAGCAAGAGATGTTAAGGACTAGGATGGTGAACCTTATTGTTTCTTTCATTGAATCCCTGTACTAAAGCTTGCAAATGGTTTTAGTTTAAATTGTCTTCACGTCATTTAATGTGGGGTGGAGGCATTTAATGGAGGCTTGTTTTCACACATTTATTGTGAAGCCTTATTTTATTCTCAGCTTCACGTCTCTTTAATGTAGCATAGAGTAGAGTACTATTTTTCTCTTCATGTCATTTAATGAGACATGTTGATCTAATGGAGGCTTTATCCTGAAGACATTCTTGTCTTTACAAGCCTTGTCTTCACGAACTGGAAGATTAGGTTTTTGCGTATAGTTTAAGTTTTAGTTTGTGTTCTTTAGTCAATCAATATCCTACCAAAAAATAAAAGCTGGTGTTTATCGTAAACACTTATTTCATATTGAAATAGAAAGACGCAGTGCAACTAAGAAGAATCAAGTATGTGAATGAAAATAAAAGTTTGTTAGGCCCTGTCAAGGTTATATCATCATGTTTATCCACGCAAGATATTTCTGTAACCTCTCCAGGATAATAGCATATTGGAAAGAAACATAATAAGACGATATTTTATGTCCTTGATGTATAGATTCAACTGTACCTGAAAGTAAATGCATTGTCATGAATACTATCGATTTCTCAATTAGATCACTATTTCAAATGGTTATTAGCATCACTCTTGAACTTTAACCCTTTCACTTAATTTAAAATTTGTTTAATACTCACTAATTCACATTTTTTAATTTAATTTTTGAAAATGATTAAAATAATCCAAATTATACAAAAGTACTATATGCAAATCAAGTATCCATTTTCAAAATTAATGAAACAAATTAAAATTAGTTTAATCATTAATGCTCATTACTATATGCCTAAACAAATCAAATTACAATAACAACCAAAATTGTAATGAATCATCACGATCAATATTCTTTCAAAGTTAAAAAATTTCCTAAAGTTGTTTCCTATTAAACTAATTATAACAAATTTGATGAACATAAGTACTTAATTCCCACCCCTAGACTTGAGTTATACATTGCCCTTAATGTACACAACATACAAAAATAATGAAAAATAGAAAAAGGAAGAAGGGAAAATTAGGATAGTTGGTACTCCATTAATAATAAAAGGATATACATATATAATTAGGAATGTCAATGGGTAAGGTCAAGCCAGTGGCCCAACCTGGCCCAACGGGCTGAGATAGACTGGCCTATGGCCCAACCTGTGGCCCAACGTCGTTTTTGGCAAAATGAAATTGTTTTTTAAGTAACGGTCTAGCTTGGACCAACCATTTTTGGCTTGTAGCTCGATCAAACAAAATTAGTTTGGTTACACCTGAATCCAAGACTTTAAACTTCTTTTAAATTAAAAACATGAAAAAAATAAAAACAACTAAAAACATATTAAAAACTAATGTTAACAGTTTTCCCAAAATACCACACTGAAATAGAAACACATAAATCATTAGCTTGCCTCCTGACAACCTCTTATTCATGAGTCTTTTAGATGAACTCCATACTCAAGCCCTTAATCCTAGTGGCTCCTTAAATGAAGGCTTGATTCTCCTCTTTTTTAATCTCTCATTCTCCTTATAGTTTGTCATCCTACTTGTGGTCTTATTATAGAAAAATAAGTATCATCATTAGTATTATTTGTGTAGGGATGTCTCATGGATTTGGATATCTTAAAAGTTGTTTCCTTTTTATATATCCTTAGAATTAAATTTTCACCACATACATCTATTATAGCCTTAGTAATAACAAGGAAAGGTTGTCCAAAGATCAAAGGAACCATTATATCATCATTCATATCGATAACTATAAATTCTATAAGGAATGTGAACTTGTCAATCTTAACCAAATTATCTTTTATAATGCTCTTAAGATACCTAATTGACCTATCTACAAATTGAATTTTCTTCATAGTTGGTTTAGGTTTGTAACGCCGGACTTTCTGAGCCTTTTTGTATTAGTTTGTACTTGGAAATACTATTATATATTGATATATGCATGGCAGTATATGAGTTTAAAGATGTATTTAAATCCTTTGGATATATATGTCTGTTAGACCCCAAAATTTTTTTATGATGATATTAAACATGAATTGTGATAATTGTGGTTTTATGCCTTGAATTGATTAAATTGAGAACATTAGTGGATTTATTTGAGTTTAGTACGGTTGAATGAGAATTAACGGGTAAAAGTTTATGAGGGCATTTTGGAAAGTTTACTTATGTTGAAATGGATTTGGGCTTAGCTAAGAGGGGTATTATGGTCTTTATCCCATTCCTTTAGGTTTAAGAGAAAGAAATTAGAAAAAGGAAAGAAGAGGAAATAGAGGAAAGAAGGAGAGTGTGCCGTCGGTGGTGAAGGAAGGAGAAGAGAAAAGAGATTTCGATCGTGGAAGTTTTCCGACAGTTTGTAGCTATTTCCGGGTACTTTATGCTTTGTTTAACCTTGTTTCGGTTGGATTAAACCTAAGGATAGGTTGATAGTAGCAGAATCGGTGGTTTTAGGGTTTGAAAGGAAAGAGGGTTAGATTTCGTTGGGTTACTGGTTTTGTGCATGGTTTTAAGTTGTTAATGGGTTAGAAATGTAGTTTGAGACTTGATCTATAGTTTGGTTTTGTTGCATTTGAGTTTGGGAAGAGATTAAAGTCGGAAATTGCAGAAAACAGGGGTTCAGAGTGGCAACTCCGACCCGCACGTCGCGTGCCACCAGTGTATCGTCGCGGCGCGTGCGAAAACGCACACCGCAATGCATGCGAGTGTGCACGCGTCGCGGCGTCGAGTGATGCGACGCCGATGACGACGCCTTCGTCGCGGCGAAGTGACGCGACGAAGTTGTTGTTCGCCATGCAAGCGCCCTTCGCCATGAGACCCCCATTGTCCGAAAGTGAAATTTTTAGTATTTTGGGCATATCTTTTGGTGTAGATGTCCAATTGAGGTGATTCTTGATCCGTTGTGACCTAGAAATAAAGGGCTACAAGTTCTATGAAGAAGGGAAGTTCGGAATTAGTCTGTAAGGGTTCGAAATTTTATGAGGAAGTCGAATGTAGACTTTTAATGCTTTATTTTGGCTTTCCAAACTGTGATTATTTTCTGTGGATACTGATTAAATGAGAACTTGGTTTATTATAGGGAACCAAGCTGATTTGACCCAATCGTAAGAGGAAGGACAGCAGTGAGTCTGATACTCAAGCGATATTAGGTGGGTAATATGTTTATGGTTATTGTGTGTATGGGCAAATGGCCTGATGTATGCTTGCTTGCTTTATGTGACATTACTTGTGTTGAAATCTATAAGAATATTGAACTTGCATTATGATTAAAATTATGCATGGTTTGATAGGCCTTATGGCAATGGACAAGAATGAGAATTTAGAACAATGTGAAAAATGCTTTGAGCATGAATCGAATGGATTATGTGATTTGTTTGGGTAAGAGAGTTACGGATGGAGTCACGTGCGCCGACATAAAGCCTTCTCTCTACCGCTCGCTTGAGGCCACGAGATCCTTGAGAAATCGGACTCGGATAGTTTACGGATTTAACTTCGGTTTATCCGGATCGTTTACGAAACTCTCGAGCCAATTGTTTATACATACACGATCGATTTGTTGAGCATAATACATGATGGATTTGACAGACTTGTTGCATAATGATTATTATGTTGAGAAATAGAAAATGCATGACCTATGTTCATATAAATGTGAATAAATTGATGAATTTTGATTTGCTAGTGATATATGGATATTGCTTGATTGTGTGGATCGTTGCCAATGGCTATAAACGTATATGCCACTGAGCTTCGCAACTCACCCCATTACTCTCCCCTCCTCAGGTGCAGATCGAGACGATTGTCGACCTTGCAAGGCATCGGAAACTTCAAGCTAGTTAGAAACCTTGTATTAAGTTAGTACTTTGGTTAGCCCGTCAGCATTTCATCATGGAGCATACTTTTGTATTTTGGGATTTACTTTCATTTGTATTGTGCTATATTTTGAGACTATTTGGTGAATTTCTTCGAATGAGAATGACAGATGATCTACGAAATTGGAACGATGAATGTATGTTTAGAATGCATGTGTAGAATGCGCGTATGTATTGATATATGTATGTGTGAATCGAATTGTGTTTATGTATGTATGGATGTTGGGATCGGGTCCGCTCGTATTCGAGCGCCCGTCGTTGGCGCAACCCGAGGGGCCGCCTCGGGAATCGGAGATCCGGGACCCGAGCCCAACAATGTCAGTGATTTATCATGTTGTATGTCCTTACATGAACTTAGAGTTCATCGGTATGCGAATTCTTAGAGATTTCTTACATATAATCTTCTAAGTGTGTAAAACTGAGTCTATTGGATGGGTATGACCCTGGTGGCTGAGTTAAATGTGTTCTAACACCTGGGCTTATTTGTCAATTGTTAAAAGTTAAAGAACTTAATTGTAATTTTTCAATTCTTATAGGATCAATATGTAATTTTATAAATTTAAGGGATTTAGTTATTATTTTCAAAAGTTCGGGGACCAAAATAAAAATAAAAGTTTTGGTCATTCCCAAATTTTGGGCTTAGTTGCAAATTTAGGAAAAATTTAAAGGGTATAATGGTAATTTCACATAAACTAAGTGTAAAAAGGTAATTTCAACATATTTGGTCAAAGAAGAGTCAATATTCTAGACCCTTCTTCATGTATGGTCATGCTTCCCACCATTAAAGACTTGAAACATTTTGTTTTAATTAAAAGAAAGGAGAAGAGAGGAGGAGAAGAACCTATTTTCAGCCATCACTAAAATTCTACCCCTTTTGTTTTATTCTCCAACCCAAATCAAGGTGTTTTAAGTTAATTTGGGACCTAGGAGCTCAAATCCGTCATTATATTTGAGAAATTCTTAAAGGATTTTAATATATCACCAAAGGAAGGTTTAGGTAAAATTTGTCTCATCTGTCTCTACATTGTGATTTTTGGTTTGGTGTTAAGATATGTTGTTCTCCATACTTGAATATTCATAAAACATGGTCTAGATGAATGAAATGAGTCATGGAGAAGTTCCCTTTAGCCAAAATCGAAATGTTCTCTTTTTGGTGAAAGATTGTGAATTTTTTAATATCATTTGAAATTGATTATTTAAATGAATTCTATAGTCTCAATTGTATACATATAATGTGAATTGATGAAGAAAAATGAAGAAGATGTATATTGGATAAGGCTTGGTCGAAATTATGGGATAAGAAATGGATTATTGTAATGAGTTGTATAATTATGACGAATATTGTAACATCTCATTCCCATACTAAGGGTTAGAACCCTAAAATATGGTACATCAGAGATCAAAAAGAGATTTAAGAAAAATGTATTTCATGCTTATGCATATTGTTAGCATATACACACGTGAATTTGAATTTTTGCACACTTTAAAATGACCGTATATGCATTCAGTGACAATTTCCGGGTATAATTGATTATAAATGTGATTATATGAGAATTATGAATTACAGATAATATATGTATTGATTTAGAATTTTTGGTAAATTTTGGAAAAAAATTTCCAAAAATATTGAGTATTATTAGACTAGGGAAAATGCCAAGAGGCAAGTAAATTGATAAATAGAAATAGAAATAGTAATCAAATGATATTAGAGAATTGTTAAAAAAATGATATTGAAAATTTGGACATGACTTTAGAATTTGTGAGTTACTGATATTGAGAATTTTAGAGATGATTGGAATGAAAGATGAGAGTTATGGGACTAGTTCAATAAGAACTTAGTTAAAGCTTTAAATGTTAGATAAATGACAAGTGTCACTTGTCTATTTCAAGTTTTAGCATACAATTACTTTGAAAGACCAAGTACAGTACTCTTAGCTTCATCTTTCTCGTAGCTTCTTTCTCAAGTTCTTCATTAACACAGAGTTTTTCATCAGACCTCCACCAAAGTTAAACCTTGTTTTCATCTATCTTTTTCTACTCCTAACTTCGGTTTTCTTCCATTTGCCTCAAGAAAAACCGAAACTTGCCAACCTCTATAATGGTGTATGTGAATTGTAAGAAAATTAGGGCTTCTTGAGTTTTTGAAGATTTTGGAGTTTTATCAACTGTCTTGTAAATCCTTTAGAGTTATTGGTTTATGAAACAAAAATGGTGATTTTTTGTCGTGACATGAACAAGGGAAAAATGGACATTTTCATGTATACCGTGAGTATAAGATGAATATATTGATATTTTTGTTTGTGGGTTTTGATGATCAAAATTTTATAAGATAGTGTAGAAATGATTTTTGGAGTTGAAAGAACAACAAAAATGTGTATGAAATTAGTGCATAAATTCATTAAAGATGATATTCATATATGCTCTGTTTACTGTAGATACACAAGTGACTGTGTATGACTGAATATTTGGGGTGTTTTAGAGATGAATAAGAAAAAGAATTTAGAGTTAAATAATAGGTATATGGTGATGTTTGGGAATGAGAATGAATTATTTGAAATGAAAGTTTGAGGTGGAAAGGAAGAGAATGCAGAAATTGAATGTGCATAAAAAGGGAAAAAAAGAAAGTGAAATAGTGCAGTAAAATGAAGAAAATATGTGAGAATTTTTGGTTTGTGATATTGGTGTTAAATCTGGATTTTTGATTGATTTTTGAATGTTTAGAGCTAAATGAGAGTCCAAATGGTGAAATGGAAATGGAGATGTAAGTTAGAAATGGAGGAATTAAGAAATGAAAATGAAGAAGAGAAAAATGGAAGCTGCAGTTCGGAAGGAAGAAGAGGAAGCACAATCGTGATTCTGCATGATCGTGATCGTGACTTCGAGAAAAATTTGAAGAAGCATGATCGTGTGTTTGTACAATCGTGACTTCTATAGCTACCGAAAGGAGACTATTTTCAAACATCCTTCAGTATTTTGGCTATAACTTTAACCATTAAATTCGAAACACATTGTTCTACATCTCCACCAAAAATAATAATAATATGAAATCATATGGAGAGATTGAGTGATAAAATTGGGATGAAAATTAGTTATAGAGATTGGGTGTGCATGGCTATGCGTTAAGGTTGCACAGTCGTGACTTATTTGTTGGCGTGTGCATGGGCGTGCATTATGGTTGCATGTTTGTGACTTGATTATTTTGGGATGCACAACCATACACTGATGTTGCACGACTGTGACTTAATTTTAGTTGGGTTAAAAATGCATGATCGTGCACCGGAGAGGTTTTTGCACCTTGAACATCCTTCCTTCTTTTGCATATAACTTCTTCTGTAGTTATCCAGATAGAATGATTTTTAATTTGGAGTAAACAAAAGACAGAGCTACAAATTGTCTAAAGAAATCTATTTTTAATTCTGTCTCTATAATTCCAAATTTTAAATTAAATTTGAGTACAGGATACTGTTTCAGTATAAGAATAGATAAAAAATGTTTGGGGTATAAATTTCAGGTTACTAAACCAAATTGAGTGATCTTGGTGTCATTAGAAACTTAAGACAATGAGTAACAATTTTTTTAGAAGAAAGTGTTGCCAAATTACTTCGTTTTCTTTGTTAGAATGTCTAAAAAAAATAGACCTGAAGGTCTAGAAATTTGGAGAATTTATAAGAAAGAATGAGAGTTTGGATACCGTATGATTATATATTAATGTTAGTGAATGAATTGTTGTTATTAAGGCATCAAAAACATGTTTATAATGGAAATGAAGAGGTTCATATGATTGTAGTTGTGATTCAAAGAAAATGAGTAATAGGTATTAACTAAAAGTGAATGAGAATTTGATATTTTGAGAGCAAATAATGCTAAAAATGAAATGATGAGTAATTAAGTTATAAAATGAGAATGTAGATAAAGTGTGAAATTTGATAATATACCCAGGATTATCATTGAGCATGCATTGTACTTAATCCGTATACACATTTGTGCATAAATGAATGCTTATAATTGTGCAAAGTTATTAATGTGAGTGTGTGCAATGTGTGTATTGCATAAGTTGGATGTGTAGGATAAACGTCCACATTTAGACATTTCCAAATCTTAGAAGCAGATGCTAATTTGGAGTGTATTATGAGTCGACCTAGATGATATCATTTCATTGTTTGTTCTAATTTCAAATTCCGCATTAAATGACTACGGTTATGATTATTATGCAATTTGAATATAATTTATAGGCATGTGATTTTCTTATGTTCATGCCAGACAATGAAGGTTTGAGACTTGATGCATAAATGTGTTATTGAAGTGCTACTTGTATGTGAATGAGAAAAAATAAGTGTATTCTCAACTTAGATGTTGAATGCTGGGCTTAGGTTCGATGAAATGTGTAAATTGAAAGAAAGTGATTGATTGAGCATATATGATTGATGAATTTCATTACATGAATGCATGAAAGATAAAGGCAGTTGTGACCAGAGTCGCTAGTGAAAAAGAGCTTAAAGCTCGATATGTGATAAGAGCCTCAGGCTGAGTTATGAATGTACTTAGTATCCACTAAGAGATATGAGACATTATCTGATTCAACTCAGCATCCACAAGGATTATGGGCCAGCCCAATATCTATTGAAGGATATGGGCTAGTGAAAAAGACACTAGGTCATAACAAAGTAACAACTTGAAAGTGAGTCTCATAAACATTGCATATGCATGTGATATGTATGATTTAAATAGTTTGAATGATTTCTAAATGTGAAATATATCTAAAGTGAATATGAAATGAATGCGATTTTATGAATTGTATGTGTTATGTGATTGAGTGAGTCATCGAGGATAGTCACTCACTGAGTTTGCAAAACTCATCCAAAATTTTCAACATTTTTCAGGCTTAGAAGAGTTACCCATTAGGCAATCAAAAGTATAAACACCGCTTTTAATTAAGAGATAGAGGTCGGGATCAATTTATGTATGCATTTGTTTTCTTATTTTTGTATCAAATTGTGTATTCTACAATTTCTGTACAACGTGTATTTGAATATTTCGGTATGTAATAACTTTCAAAATTAGAAATGTTTTGTAAATGAGATTGATCAAAGGGTAATAATAATAATTGTGATTTCTATGTTTATGGAATAAAAGTATGGGCCCGAATTTGATTATTGATTTCCATGTATGCGTGTGAAATTTTGAAAAAAAAATTGTATTAAATTTTGAGTATTTAACTGATTGATTGTTCTAGTATCACTCAGGATGTTGAGTACATGTCTTGCGAGAGTAGAGTGCCACAGTTTTGGTATCAGAGCCTAGAATTAGCTCTTACATGGGCTTTTTTAAAAAATATGTGTCAAATTACATGCATTTTAGTTATGTCATAGTAGACAGTAACAACTGATCCCTAGTCTGAGTCGCATTTGTTTGAGTCACACTTATGAGCATATGTTAAGAGTTTGAGCTGACAGAATTAGTAAGAAGAATGATGCTCTTTTAGAATGTGAGAAAATGAAAGTTATGGATAATTAGAAATGGGAAATAGTATATGGTTAGATATGATATATAATGATTCAATACAATTATATTGGAGGATGCATTATTGAATATGCACTAATATTGTACTATGGTGATATATCTCTGAATGTGATATAAATGTGAATGTATTTTCATGGATTGTTTGAGTAAAATAGGGATATAAGTAGAAATGATGAGATTAAAGTGTATAAGCAGAATGTAATGAAAACATAAACTTGTTATGATCTTAAGAAGATGAATTTGGAACCGAAATGGTTGTTTGATTAATGTGACAAGAGTTATGATCCACCATAAGAAGATACTAAGAGAATTAAGATCAAAATTTCATAATGATTATGCATCAATAATTCTGAATTGACTAAGGATATATATATATATGGAAGATGAAATAAATGACAATAGGAAGATGAGATAGAAATGAGGAAAGAAAAAAAGGGGAATGAAGTAGACATAAATGATTGTACATGAGATTAATGATATGTAGTTAGGAGAAAGTTAGAAATGCATTTAAGATAGGATTTTATGTATGAATGAGATTAAGAAAAAGAAGATAAAGCAAATGAGAAGAGTTAATGCAATTAATATGGTAGTTGAACTATTATGAAATGATGTAGCATTAGAAGAGGTAAATTCTGGAAAATTAGAGTAGAATTGATATTAGTATGTGTGTTAATGCGAGGAAGAAAGTGAAGGGCATGATCGTGGCTTAGTCTCCATGATTGAGGATATGCGCAAAAAGAGAAGTGTTGTCCAAAATCAAATGAGGTTAAGGTATCTTTAGCATAAGTTATTAATTAGTGAATTTTCATAAACACATCTCTAGATAAGATGTAATGATCTTGATGGTATTTACCAAAGTATAAGAGTAAATGAATATGTTACTATTCCACTAAGTTTTATTATAAGGAATATACTAATCATCTAAGATATGATAGAAATTGCTCTTATTAAGAGATCAAGAATAGTTGGAATAAATCTTCTTGAGGTACTAACAATGGCTGATAAGCAATGATGAAAACAATTGATTGATAAAGATTACATGAACAACATAGATGATAGTAACGAGAAATCTTCTTTCGAAGAAGAATTTCACCAAATTAGGTTAAGCAGACTAGATGATTTAATTTTTAAGAATGATCAATGAAGAAACAAATCATAAATGAATCTTTAATGAGTCACAATTGAATATTGAAGTCCTATTCCTAACGGAGACTTAAGCATAAGATGTAGAATATGCTACTGAGAATGTATGTATTTTGTTTGATGTAAAGTATCCAACTATGTGATTGAGTTCTTGAATTTGAGGAGACATTATTGCAAATATAAGGAGAACTTAGGTCCACATTATATTCTATGTAAATATGTTTAAGGGATACAAATTTGATTGATGAATGTGTTACCAACACAGGAAGTTAAGATTGCAAATAAATAGAAATGTGTGGAGAAACTAGTATGAATGAATAGACATTAGAATAAGTGAATGAGAAATCAGAGGAAATTGTATGAATGGAGAAAATCATTTGAGAAAATAAGTCAATTAGGAAATTGAAAATAACATAAGATAATATTACCTAATTGAGGAATTAGTTACTTAAGGAATTACGAGAACTAATCATAGGTATATAGAGTTTTGACAATATCTATTTTGGTTAACAATGGCCCCGAAAAATAAAGTGTCCCAATTTTGTTTGATCAATTAGTGACTATGATCATTGACAATATATTGACTGTGTTCGAAAAGTTGAGGAGAATATTTTGAATACTTGATGAAATCTTACATATCATGAAGGTAGAAACAATTATATGTCAAGTTCACTAAGAGTGAATTTTAGCATGCTTAAAAAATGTTGGGTCTTATAGTATCTAAACATGGAATATTGGGAGACCCAAAGACAATAAAGGTAATGAAGAAGTGAGAAACTCTAAGAAATTTATAAGAGATCTGGAGTTTTCTAAAACAAGTTGTATATTGGATACTACCAAAAGTTATTAAGGGGTTTTTACTAATCTCAGCCTTTTAACAAAAATGTTTGAGGAAAAAAGAGTGAATCGTAGGACTGATGAATGTAAAGAGAATTTTGAGGAATTATAACATCGATGTTAACTATATCGTTTGGATATGCATATTTTGTAGTATACAATCATGTTTCACACTCGAGATTAGGATGAAATATAATGCAGCATAATAAAGTGAATTCATATGCATTGAGAGAATTAAAATCTCATGAGTTGATTATTTGATACATGATTTGAAACTTGTTGCAATAGTAATTGTTTTGAGAGCATGGAGACATTATATGTATAGTGAAATATTTCGGATCTATATGCAAATATACATATCATTTAAGTTTAAGGTAATTATTAAGGAATTGAATATAAGACCAAGACAATGGATAGAATTATTAAAGATTATGCTTGTGTAAATGAGTATTCCTCAATAAAGCTAGTGTTATATCTGATGTATTGAACAGAAAAATTCAATAACAGTGTAGCACAAATTCAGATGATGAGGTTACAAAGCCTAGTGCATTAAAGAGCATAGAATGTCAAGTTGAATTTGGGGCAAAATGAAGTATTATTAGTTACATTGAAATTTAAGATCAGTTTCAAATGAAAAGATTAGCAAAGCTTAAATTAAGGATCCAGAATTGTAAATCTTATTGAGGAATTGAAAATGAAACTGAATTTTGAGTTCGAGTAGGAAAAATGTTACTATGTGATTGAAATAAGAAAGATGTGTACTTGATAAAGATGATTAAGCAAAGATATTATTTGAGCAAGCATAAGTAACAACCTAAGCTATACATCCTAATAGGAATATGCCAAAATAACATTGACAACTAAGGATATAGAACCAAGTGACTGAATGTTTGAATTCCCAACAGTCTTAACTGTCGGGGATATGTTTAGAGTTTATATTTTGAAGTTCATAGGAACAAGAGATCAATGTTTAGTTTTAATTAACTTCAAGCCTAACAATCATTATCATAGTGATATCATTAGAATATTGTTTAGGGAGGTATACCACAGTCGTTCGCCCTTTCATTGAAATAGAGAGGGCCTAAAAATGGTTGAAGGCTAAAATTGATTAAAGATACTATTGATGAGTAAAATGAATCGGTAATAGAAATTAAGTGGCTCAAAAAGACGAATGAATTAGGTGAATCATCACTAAAGATTTGGGATAAGGTGAGATAGACACATGAGTTAAATGTATTAACACTAAAGAAATATGAATTATTAAGTAAAAAATGAAATGTTTTCGAGGGTATCACCTTAGTAAGGTGTACTCAGATTAAGAAAAAGGATAAACTAAGCTCGAATTGTATTGGTCCACATGAAGTTATTGAGAGCATAGGACCTGTAAATTATAAGTTGTATCATCAATAAAGATGTCTCAAGTTCATAATGGGTTATATGTGAGTATGCTAAGAAATATTGATATGACCTGACAAAGATGTATTGTCGGCACACGAAGTGAAAATTTTGAGTAACCTGAATTATATTGAGAAAACAATTAAGATAGTGTGATATTTGAAGAAATAATTAGAGGATTGATTGATTACATTGACTATGGACAATTAGAAGAAATTATTTGACTAATGAAGTTTAATGGGAAACGGAGGTGTGTATGAGGAAATAATAACCTTGCCTTCCTAATCAATTAGATAAGAATTTTGAAAAAGAAATTTATTTAAAAAGAGGAGAAATGTAAGATCCTGTTCTTATATTAAGGGTTAGAACCCTAAAATACGGTATACGAGAGATTAAAAAGAGATTTAAGAAAAATGCATTTCATACTCATGCATATTATTAGCATATACGCATGTGAATTTGAATTTTTACACACATAAAAATGACTATACATGCATTCATTAACAATTGTCGAGTATAATTAATTATAAATGTGATTATGTGAGAATTGTGAATTAATTGTATTGAAAATCGACATGGAGAATATACGAATTGATTTAGAATTTTTAGTGAATTTTGGGAAATTTTTTTCAAAAATATTGAGTATTATTAGACTAGGAAAAATGCTAAGAGGCAAGTAAATTGATAAATAGAAATAGAAATAGGTATCAAATGATATTGGAGAACTGTTAAAAAAATGACATTAAAAATTTAGACATGACTTTAGAATTTGTGAGTTATTGATATTGAAAATTTTAGAGATGATTGGAATGAACAGATGAGAGTTATGGGACTAGTTCAATCAGAACTTAGTTAAACCCTTAGATGTTAGATAAATGACAAGTATCACTTGTCTAGTTCAATTTTTAGCATACAATTACTTTGAAAGACCAAGTAGAGTGCTCTTAGCTTCATCTTTCTTGTAGCTTCTTCCTCAACTTTTTCATTAACACAGAGTTTTTCATCAAACCTCCACCAAAGATAAACCTTGTTTTCATCTATCTTTTTCTACTCCCAACTTCGGTTTTCTTCCATTTGCCTCAAGAAAAACTGAAACTTGCCAACCTCTACAATGGTGTACGTGAGTTGCAAGAAAACTAAGGCTTTTTGAGTTTTTGAAAATGTTGGAGTTTTATCAAGTAAGTATCTTGTAAATCCTTTTGGATTTGTTAGTTTATAAAACATAAATGGTGATATGTTATCATGACATGAACAAAGGAAAAATGGACATTTTCATGTATACTGTGAGTATAGGATGAATATATTGATATTTTTGTCTGTGGGTTTTGATGATCAAAATGTTATAAGATAGTGTAGAAATGATTTTTGGAGTTGAAAGAACAACAAAAATGTGTATGAAATTAGTGTAGAAATTCATTAAAGATTATATTCATATATGTTCTGTTTACTATAGATACGTAGGTGATTGTGTAAGACTGAATATTTGGGGTGTTTTAGAGATGAACAAAAAAAATGAATTTAGAGTTAAAGAATAGGTATGTGGTGATGTCTGGGAATGAGAATGAATGATTTAAAATGGAAGTTTGAGGTAGAAAGGAAGAGAATGCAGAAATTGAATTTGCAGAAAAATGAAAAAAAAAGAAAGTGAAATAGTGCAGGAAAATGAAGAACATCCGTGAGAATTTCAAGTTTTTGATATTGGTGTTAAATCTAAATTTTTGATTGATTTTTGAATGTTTGGAGCTAAATGGGAGTCCAAATGGTGAAATGGAAATGGAAATGTAAGTTAGAAATGGAGAAATTAAGAAATGAAAATGAAGAAGAGAAGAAAATGGAAGCTGCATTTCGAAAGGAAGAAGAGGAAGCACAATTGTGCTTCTGTACGATCTTGACGTCGAGAAAAATTTGAAGAAGCACGATCGTGACTTCTATGGCTACCAAAGGGAGACTGTTTTCAAATATCCTTCAGTATTTTGACTATAACTTCTTCTCCCGAGCTCCAAATGACCTGGTACTTGAACCATTACATTTGGAACACATTGTTCTACATCTCCACCAAAAATTATGACAATTTGAAATCATTTGGGAGAGATTAAGTGATAAAATTGGGATAGAAATTGGTTCTGAAAATTGGGTGTGCACAGTCGTGCGTTAAGGTTGCACGACCGTGGCTTTTTTGTTGGTGCGTGCAGGAGCATGCATTATGGTTACAGGCCTATAACTTGAATTGGAATGCAAGGTGTTGCACAGCCATTACTTAAATTTAGTGGGGCTAAAAGTGCACGATCGTGCTTACCGAGAGGTTTTTGCACCTCGAACATCCTTCTTTCTTTTGCCTATAACTTCTTCTGTAGTTATCCAAATATAATGATTTATGATTTGGAGTAAACTAGAGACATAGGGCTACAAATTGTCTAAAGAAATCATGGATAATTTGCAATAAAATTTAGTTTGGTCACTAAATCAAGAAATTGATCCAAAATAATTGTTATAGGGTTCATCCTATTTAGACCTATATCTCAATTTAGCTAATACTAAAGTGAAAGATATAAAAAAATTAAGATAAAAGAACTCTTCTCATGGATTATTAAATTCTTGAAGTTCGTAGTTGAATCTTGATAAGATTTTAAGCTTTACCTCAAAGGTTGCTTTTTTTCTTGTGTCAAGACTCTCCAATTTAGCTCCTATTGACTACTCTATATTCCCCATATTTAATTCCTTAAAGGCTCCTTTTTATTCTCATAAAACCATAAAAAGATCATAGAGTTTTGCCTTATATGGATACAAAACAAAACCATGTTAGGCCTTTGTCCTTCACAGTTGTATAAAATTCTAATTACAAAAACATCATTACCAATACAAACCACCAACACGGTACCATGTTTCACCTATGTTGGCTTAAGAACTCGAATGAGCCAAGGACTAACATAGGGTAGAACATTGTGTCGTGTTTAACTTATTTTTTGAACAGGGCTTTATGTTCAACCCATGTTTGTCTAAATTTAGGCCAAGACTTCTCTAACTTGACTCCAACTTGTTCGAATTCATTTCTTCTTTATGAAGGAAATAAGAAATGTAAATAAAATAAAAATCACACTGATGCCAAATCTTATAAAAATTATCCAAACATAAGTAAAATGCTCTTGAGATCTTGCTAATAATTTACTTATTAGTATATCTCAAAACTCAAATTATGAAAGTTTTGGATCTCTTTCTAAGATTTCCATAACATTTTAAATCATCTTAGTTAGACCTTGTATAAGAAAGTTATGTTAATTTTAGGATTGCATTTTGAAATTATCCATAAATGTCCAAATCACTTTACTCTATGCTGAACACCTCCAGTTGATCAAAGTACTTATAGGCATAATATAGTTGCAAAAGACTAGATATTAAGAGAGATATGTCATTTTGCATTCTTATCATCACTACCATAAAAACTCATATAAAAAGTTACAAGGGTTTAATCAAAGGTTTAAATGTGTGGAAGGCTACCACAAGAAGATGAAGGTCGCCATAATTAGAGAGAATATGGTAGAAGATAGATAAGCTACAACGGAATGATTTAAA
Source organism: Erythroxylum novogranatense (assembly GCA_029891385.1). Lineage (NCBI taxonomy): Eukaryota > Viridiplantae > Streptophyta > Magnoliopsida > Malpighiales > Erythroxylaceae > Erythroxylum > Erythroxylum novogranatense. The sequence continues at coordinate 31,597,404 of CM057233.1, read as the reverse complement.
TAGAGATATATTATATTATAGTTGCAACATTACATGGAATATGGGAGATATGGTATATATATACATACAAGTGAAAAAACAACAACTCAAGATTAAGGAAATAAATAGGTATTTTACAAAATTATGCTCTTCATTTAGGTGGAGTTGGGAGAGGGAGGATAAGAACCTCCCTAGATCTTACGTCTCAGCAAGATTTTACTGGGTGTTATTGTTATTGTAGAGAAAATGATCAGGTTGAAACAAATAGTGATTATGATGACATTAAGTCCATGCTAACATTTAAAGTATTAAAAATACTGATGGAATTAAGTATTTTGGTAAATGGATAAGAAATAGTGACAAGGAGAGCATTGAGAGTTATAGTGAAGGAGGATGACATGGGGTTGTAGATGGAAAGTATTTTTCCAAATAGGATGTCATTTGAGCAATATCTAACATAATTATTAATAGAGGGAATTCTATTAATGTAGTTAATACGACAATTGTGGAAAAGTTGAAGCTGCCCACATTGAAACATCTAAGATTATATAGGTTGGAGTGATTTAATGGGTACATGAATATCAAAGTGACTAAAAAAGTGTTGATTTTGTTTTACATTAGAAAGTATGAGGGTGAAGTTCTTTTATGATATGATGCTTTTGCAAGTAAGGCATAAGTTATCGAAGACACTATGATAAGAAAAGTATTTCATGACGGCTTCAAGAATAAAGTATTTTATAAACAATTTCAAAGAAGAAAAGCTAGACAGTGTATTGGCTTAAAGATGGGGGTTTCCATGACTTTAAATTAAATCTTGGATCTGAAGTTTTGGGTTGTATCTCCTAGTCCAAATTGTGTTTCCAAACTTGTAGCTTGTGTTGTAACTTCTAAACTCCTTGTAATTGTTGGACCCCGATCTTTTAGTGAAAATTTAGAAATATTAAATGTATGAAATGAGTGTTTGTGTATATGTATTGTGTTATAGATGTTATGGTGCTTTAAGGAAATTGATGAGAAAAGAGTGATTTTTGGGTTTTTGATGACTTTGAGGTTTTGAGAAAATATGTATGTGTTATGAAATTTAGAGTGAATATTTTGATTTAATGGAAGTTAAAAAAAGCAAGAAATAAATAATGAAAGTGTTAAAGTATAGGGAATTGAAAGTTTGACTTTGTGAGATGAAAAGTAACAAAAAATTGACTTTTTGGTATGAAAACTTTGTGAAATTTTCTGGATTGATCTAGAGGGATTTTGATAAAATGATCTTCATAAAACTTTGAGAATTTGTTGAAAGCTTTCTATCGCCATAAAGTATGACATGTTTCGAAATCAGGATTGACATTTATGATCAGTCAAATTGAAGTGTATGTTACTTTGTTTTTGAAAATGCTCATAAGTGTAGGATTTTGTATGCAGTGTTTTGAGGAAAAATTATGGACTGATATGTTTTGAATTGAGTTAAGTGGTCTACATGAAAGTCATAGAAGACTTTCCTAGCTTATCAATGATGTATCATATGTTATTTGTGGATGTGAGAATTGAAAGATATGAAATTTTGAAGTTTGGATGTGGTATAAGATGACCAATTTTTCTGGCAGAAACTTTGAATGAAAAATTGACCTAGTTAGAGATTGAAATTGCTTTTAAGTTCTCCATGAAAGTTTTAGATTATTTTTTTATCTTTACATTGATATAAAGTATAGAATTTTTGGACCATGAAATAGGAAGTTATGATTTTTACAAGTCACTGTTGCAGTTTGGGAAGAGTATTAGTGGACAGGAACTTTGATGTAGTTTTTGACTCCCTTAGAGGCCAAATTGATTTTTCTGTCCTACATAAAAGTTGTAGGTTGCTTTTTGATCTTTGCATTGATATAAAGTATGACATTTTTGGACCTTGGAGCTGAAAGATCGAAATTTTAGAATTTGTGATACTGTTTAGGGAGACATAAATGTGGACATAAATTTTGATTGAGATTTTGACCCCTTTAGAGAAAGAATTGGTTTTCAGGTCCTTTATGAAAATTGTAGAGCTTTCTTTTATCTTTCCATTGATACTAAATTTGAAAATTTTGGAGTTCTGAGTCACAAGTTATGAAATTTAGAAGTTGGAAGGTTGGAAAAAGAGAAGGAGAAGCGACTCGCTCGGTTGCTCCCGCTCGGTCGCTCCCGCTCAGTCGCTCCCGCTCGGTCGCTCCCGCTCGGTCGCTCCCGCTTAGTCGCTCCCGCTTAGTCGCCCTGGCGAGCGACCTGCTCGCGAGTGCGAGCTCCGATTTGGAATTTTTCCTAATCCTACCTCTTTCCACTCTTTTGGCCATAACTTTTTCATCCGACCTCCAATCGAGCTGATTTTTTAAGCGTTAGATTCCTAAGACATCCCTATATCTGTACGTGGAAATTTGTGGATTTTTGAGATTAAATTGAGGATGATTGATTTAATCAAAGTAAGTTGGATAATTTTCTGAACATGATTTAGTATTTTAGTGAATTCTTAATCTGTGGAGATCCGATTGAATTTATTCTTGTTGAAAAATAAAGTAGAGTCATGGGGATACAAGTTATCTGAAGGAAGTAAATTTCAATTTAGCCCCTAAGACTTTTAATTTCTGAATTGAAGTTGGGTTTAGTGTTCAGTCTTGGATTGGTAAGAGCTTAAAGTATTTTGGCCATAACTTTGGCTCTAGTCATCCAAATGAGGTGATTCTTAATTTGGATTAAACTAGAGAAATAGAGCTACAAATGTTCGGAAGGACTCGAGTTTCAATTTAGTCATTAAAAATGTCCATTTTTTTATGGAAGTAAAGTGCTGGAAAATGTTTTAGCATAAGCATAGTCCGAAATGTTTGAGGTGTAACTTTGGAAGTAGTGAACCAAATTAAATGATTTTGGTGGCGTTATGAAGTTGAGACTATGAGGAACATTTCTCTAGAAGAAAGTTTTAACAAATTCCTTCAATTTGATGATTAGAAAAATAGCCTAAGTTAATCATGACTTAATGTTATTTGAGACTTTGATTTATTTTATGATTTTGAGGACTTAATTAGCATGTTAATGTGAGTAATTAACATTTTAAATTGAGTAAGAGCATATGGGATTAATTGATTGGATTAAATTAAATTAAAGTGTTAGAAATTAAAGTGTTAGAAATGCATAAAGGGCAAAATTGGAAGAGTACTTAAGGTTTTAAGTTTCAAGGCTTATAAGGAAGGGTAAATGAGTCATTACTGATTCATTAAAAGAGGGTTGTCGTATATGAAGGGAGAAGCACAAAAATTGAAAGAAAATAACAAAGAACAAGGTAAGAAAGAAGAGAGAAAGAGTGAAGCTTCGGTGGTGAAGAAAAGAAAAGAAGAAGAGGGATATTAGGGTTCGATTTTTCTACATTTTTAAGAGGGTTTTTTTATGTTTGTCAAGAAGGAAAAAGATAGAAGAGCATGAGAGCTTCCTATGGAGCTAAGAAATTTTGAATTTGGGTGAAAGATTAAGGTAAGTTGAATTTATGATTTTGGAATTTTGGAAGTTTCTTGACTTAGATAGCTTGGAAATGTTATGGATTTGTGTTTTCTAAAGTCAATTTTCGCAATTACATGATATAAAATGTTCAATTTGGGTGTTTATTGATTAGGGAATTTTAATTTGGATGAAGTAAAGGCAATGGAGAAATTGATGCTTTGGACAAGTTACAAGCATGGAAATGAGGTGGGTACCATGTTTATATTTTGAATTATAAGCCATGAAAATGTTTTCGAAAAATTAAGAAAGAAAGTATCGAATTTTATTGTTTCCGAATGTTTTTGAAAAATGGTTACAAGTTTTAAATGTTTTGATAAATTAAGAAAATTTGTGAAATTCATCATTTATGAATGAAGTGATAAATTATGAAAATTGTTGCATTCCTTGTTTGTGAATGATTGTGCATTTGATATATGAATTTGTGTGAAATATGTGACATTATGTATGACATTGTGTTTGAATGATTTGAAAAACTGTTGTGCGAATTTTGGTTAGAACTGTGAATAAAAATTTGTTTGATATGAAAACTAAGTTTTCGAAATGTGTCTTCGGGCAATCCGATTTTTTAAGTGTGAAATGCGTTATGTGGGTTTGGTTAGGTCCCATAAGAGGGTCAAATGCACTTGTCTAGGCTTCGCCCGCCTGCCTTCTAGTAGCATTGGAGCTCCATTAAGGACTCCCATAAGTTCACGGCTACACCGGACCGCTACGCGGAAAGATGTAGTACATTCTATTCACGGTTGCACAGGACCGCTATGTGGGAATGTGCAGTACGTTCTGTTTCTGGACCGACCCAAACCAAATTCTGATATGTCATGTGCTTATGTGTGTTATACTGTGATGCATTACATGATTTAGAAATTGTTCATGAATTTTGAAAGAAATGGAGATTTATATGATTTGAAATGGTTCATGAAGTTTGAAAAGGTGAGAATTTTGAGAAGCAAGCAATTGATAGTTCAACTGTGAAATTATTATAAAATGACAAAAGTTTTAGAAAGATGATTTTTTTGCTTATTTTCGATTTATAAACATGTTATCCACGAGCTGTAAAGCTCACCCCCTTTCATCCCCATCTTCAGGTTTCAAGAAGGAGATCGGATGAAAGAAAGCCAAGACATTTATCCATTATGTTTGTTTATGATGTTTTTTAAAGTTAGATTTTTGTAAAAGTAAGATGTTATTGTATTCAAGAGTTGTATATTTTGTATTTTAGATTTTGGAATTGATGTTGTATCGTGACTTAAAAATGTCATTTTTGCTTGGTGACGTATTTTCTTTTGGATGAGGTAAATGAATTATGGATGTGGATGTAGAATAAAAAGGTGAATTATGGTTTTGTATATAAATTGCATATGATTATGAATAGGATTGATTGTGTTTGGATTCCGGACAGAAGGTTCGATGATTCTGGTTATTGATTGAGAATTATTGAAGTGTTATAGGTATAGAAATGTGTTTGTTTGTGTTGGGATTCCGGACAGGAGGTCCAATGATTTGTGTTGATTGAGCTAGAAATATAGAGGTGCTTATTTATGTTTGAATTGTGGGTTTATTGACATGTGTGATTGTTTTTATGGCAAAAGAAAAATAAGTATAAGATTTTCTTTTTAAAGATGAGATTTGGGATATGCATGATTAAGAAGAATCTTATGAATTGTGTTTGAATTGAGGATGAATTTCCAAAAGGGGAAATCCAAGTGCCTTGTATGAATAAAGATGAATAAAATGAAAGAAATTTTTTTTATACTGGAATGGATTGGCTTAGATTAAATGTCTCATTGGTTTCTAACGCTAGTTTTCCTAAGTATGCGTTATCGGATGTCGGAATTTGAACTTTCAATTGATTGATCAATTTTGTTTCTTTGTGTCCGAAATTTTGTTAATCTGAGCCCTTCGATTTTTCTTTGTCTCATTAAGAATTCGATTCGTTTTCGATTCTTTCGCCTTTGATCCGATTTGATTTCTTTGACCTTTGCCTTATGTTTCTGTTTCGGATTTTTTTTCGCTTTTGATTTTTGTCCGTTCATTTGTTTTGCTTTGTTTTCCGATTCGTGATGTCGGAATTAAGTTTTTGTTCTTAAGCGATTTTATTTTCCGTTGATTCTGAGCCATTCGATTCGTATTCGATTTTCTATGACTTCCGATCCGATTTGTGTTTCGCCTTTGTTTTTGCCCACTTTCGGCTTTGAGATCCGTTCTGTCGCTTTCATCCGTTCTTTGTTTCGTTTTCTGTTTCTGTTCCGTTTTCTATTTTTTCGATTAGGATCCGGTTCCGAAATCGGGTCCCAACAGTAATTCTTTTGAAAGGCTAAGCCTTCTTCTTTTAGAATATATATTTTTATTTAAAAAAATGGTTACTGTAGTGCCTTTGATACCTAAGTAATTCTATAATATGACAATTGAAATTGGGAAGTAAGAATGAAGAATATGTTTCAAGAACCAACATATGGATGAGGCATATAGTATTTGATTGTGATGATGATTTGGGGTTGAATTCTTTTGAGAAGAAGGGGAATGATTCGAGCAAAACTTATAATTAAATTCTAATCAAATTAGTATGTTAGAATTTCAATTTAAAGTAGTAATTTATAATTCTCAATAAAAGTAGTGTATGGACTACTTTCTTTAATCTAAGTAGATATAACATGTTCATTCTTATACAAAGGGACATATCTTATTAATAATATAAAATCTTAATACATTGTTTGGTTTATTCTTTATTTAGAAGATATTTCTCATTTTTATTTTTCAGTGGACTAACTCCAAATTTATCAAGGTCCTCTTTGTGACTCTTCAAATTTTTATATATTCAATTATTGGTTTTTAATAACTAAAAGATACTTCAATTATCTCTTTTAGTAATGTTTTAGTTTTATTCGTACATTTTCTAAGATTTACTTTTAGGAGAATTTTCATCCATGGATGAATAATGGGATGCTTTTATTTACTTTTTAATTATTAAAAGTAAAATATTAATAATATTTATATCTTTTTGAAAATTAATAATATTTATATCTTGTTATCATTAAAATATAAATTAAAAATTCTTTCTGTATAATAATTAGTATTCTCATAATTAATTAAAATGATATTAACGACTAAACAAAATTTTAATTAAAAATGAAAATTAAAATTGTAAAAAATAAAAAAATAGTACGAGATTAATAAAACTTTTAAAGAACTAATTTGAATATTGATGACAATACGTGAGATCTCATTCAATTCTCTCGCTTCGGTATGGTTTCATCCTGGCGTTTAATTTCCTAAATTTATACATTAAATCCATATCATCTTAATCAGTCATATTAAAATAATGTCCATTTAAAAGCCAGTCCAAATTTCAAAAACACGTCCAAAACTGTCATAATTAAGACTATGTTTAGTTGGATGCATAACTTTTAAAAGGATAGAATGAAATAAAATAAAATAGAATGATTTATATTAGAATAAAACACAAATAAATGTAATATTAAAAGTTTATTTATGTAACATAATAAATATTGTTTAGATATGGTTTATAATATAATATAATTTAAAGTTGTTTATTATTTTACATTCTATCTTAAAATTTTCAAATTTTTATTTTATTATTTAAAATAAAATTGGATATAATATAAAAATCTTTTTTTATCCCATTTTATTATAAAACCGATTGAATAATATCATATTTAATATTCTATTAATAAACTTCCGTTAATATTTGAGTATGGCCTTTGTCAATTAGAAGCTTCGGAAAAAGTTCAGGGTTAAAACTATGTCGTTTTGTAAATATTTCCTGACAAAACTAGGCGTAGGCCGGACTTGGAAGTGCAAGAATGAGTGGGTGTTAAGTGTAACCTGGCTGTTTGTGGGCGACATGTCAACTGGTGCTCTGCTCTCCACTTTTCTCATCACCCCTATCTCCTCCAAGCTCTCTTTACCCTTTGTAAAGCCACCATATCACGCTACTATTCTTATTTATTTCCAGTTCTACTTTATTTTCTTACTAACCAAACTACATTTATTGCTATCTCGCAGCGGCATGACTCGCTATCCACAACTACGAGGTCCACTTTTGGCATCGTCCGTTGTAGTCGTGCTGCCATTTCAGCCAAAGACCGAGGCTCTCTCTCTGTCTCTTTCTCCCCGTTTTCCATTTTTATTTATATATTTTTTTATTTCTTAGCTGTTTGTCTCTATCATATTTACTTGCAGGTGAGTATGATCCTGACCTTCGCTCGGTGCTTGAATTGGCCACAGATTCGGAGTTGTATGAACTGAAGAAAATCTTATTTGGCGCTAGGTTTTGTCCGATTTCATGTTTACTGTGAGTTTTTCTTTAAAAGACGAGTCCATGTTAATATATGTTTTTTTTTCCGAATTATTTTTGATGTTCAGTTACTTCAGTCCTTTACTCAAGTCCATGACGAGCAGTTCTGACTTGGATTACCCCATGATTGAACAAGACCTTGAAGAGCGAGAAAATTTTATTGTTGCTCTTGAGTCGAGATTCTTGTACCTAGCTGCTGATGCTCGGTCTGCATTAAGGTTAAAATTTACTTGGCAGTGGAAAGATTGTCATTTGTTAGTATTCAAATACAATGAGTTGTCATGATTAGCTCTACATATTAGTCAGTTAGTTTACTGGTAGTTATTAAACGTAGAGGGAATTAACTGAGATAATTGCCATCTATGGAATATTGTGTATGTTTAAATGCTACATTCTTGAAGCTTCTTGATTAATCTTTAACATTGATGCTTTTTGATGTTTAACTGATCATTTATTTTTACCTTGATCTGGTTGTGTTAGGGGTTGGAGACCTTCATATAGAAATGTGTTGCTTGCTATTAGAAAAAAGTTAGAAGTTCCTTGCTCAAACAAGTTGTCAACTGAAGACCTTGAAGCAGAAATTTTTCTCCATCTAGTTAAAGATTATGCAAGGTATTTTTTTCTAAATTGCTTTAAAACTTTACACATGGTAATTAGGCCCGATAACCAGGACAATATTGTCAAGGCCTTTTTCTACGATAAGTTGGGATCGAAGAAAAATGAGAAGTATGAAAGGAGAACTGGGTAATGAGTTCACAATTTGGGTGCATTTTTTGCCTTCAGTTCCTTCAACCTTTAATTGTGTTTCAGTGCATAATAGTTGAATTTTGTACATAGAAATTATACAATGTGGAGGCTAAATAGATTATTTTTCCATTCATGGGTTTCACAAGTTTCTTTCAGTTTCCCATGAAAACTTATATTATCTTCAAACAGTGAAGAATCAGGGACTTTTCCGGGCTTATGGGGTACTTCTAAGGCTTCCAATGGACAAGTTAGTTTAGAACTTGGACTTAGCCAGCAGAAGGTCCAAGCCTTTGCAGCCTTAAAACTTGGGGTCGCAGAGCTTCAGTCAATGATTTTGAAGGTACTCACATTCACATACAAAAACAATATGTATAAGGAATTTCTGGAAGTTCTAAAAGCTTATTTGATTTTTCTCTACTTGTTTCGCACCTGTGCTATTTTGCCCACTGAAATAGGGTGGTGGTGTGTTTACGTTGGCAAAACTCTATCAGTTGGTAAGGCATGAACCCTTTTTCAACTTGTTCTAAATTATATTTGCTTGTTTGCCTAAAGTAGTTTTGGTTTATTGTAGGTGGGGAGGAAATTAACAGGAAAGGTGTTTGTAGAGGCTGCCAACTATCAGATGAAACAGGAACTTATGAAGAAGGTATACTTTTGGCACTTTTAGGCTTGAATTATTACTAGAGAAATAAAAAAGAAAATTTAATATGTGTACGTATTATCATAGAGAAACAAATAAACCATAATGACTTTATTTCTAACTTGTTTCTTTTTCTATCTCTCTCTGTTATGATAATACGTTTCATTGAAGTGAGAAAGATGCTTGAATAACTTGGAAACGGGGAAAAAACAATTTTAGCAGGAAAACTAGAGAAACATATGAAAATAAAAGGATAAAAAAGGCTAGCTAAACAAGTTGGGACTTTGGAGAAACAGATGTGAGACTCCATCTAATTGAATGAACACTTTTTAATTTGTTTTCAATCTTCATTTATTTGCATATTCTCTCAAAAAGCTGTAAGGATGCTTATGTAATGTATTTCTTGTTAATTTATCATCTTGATTCAAATGATCATGATGATGATCGTTATACATTTGGTTATTATTTTATTGTCTATTTGAAACTGTACCATCCCCTTCGATGTAAAGATACTAGTATGAAGCAAACATTACCAGAATCTGACTTACTGTTTCTTTTCTTGATCCATTTATCACTATGATTACAATTATGGAAGAGTAGCAATGTCCATGGAAGAGAATAATTTGCTTCTTCACTATCATGGAATGGATCTTGACCTATATTTGGTTGCAATTTTGTTTGGATATTGCTTATGAGAAAACATGGGTTTTTCTTGTTATGAGTTGGTCAGAAAAATAACATAGTTCTTCAGAGCTACTCTAATATTTTGAAACTATGTTCATTACGCAAATCTTTGGAAACTATGTTCATATTTACAGTTGTAATTTGTTTACTTCGTTCATAATAGATTAGAGAACTTCTGGTCTGCGATCCTGACTTGTATTTGGTTGCAATTTTGTTGGCATAATGTTTGTTCAGACATGGGAATTTTCTTGCTGTGAGTTGGTTAGAAAAGTGCAAACTTTAGTTTTTTAGAGCTGCTATAATATTTATAAATTATGTCCATAGGTAACTTGTATATTGCTTATATTGTTATAGACTAGATAAGTTTTGGTCTATGATTGAGGTTTGTTATGCCAAGTATGTGGCTCATAATTCTGCTGAACCAAGCCAAGCATCTAGTCTTCAAGTTAGTTATGAAGTGAAAAATCCATTCTTGGCTTGCGATAGACATGACCTCAAAGTAGTCATACTAATTAATTTTTTGGATTCCCACGTAGTTCACTCAACTGATTTTGAAGCACAACTGATGTAATTGAGCTGCTTTTCCCTCCCTTCTAGTGAGCTTGTCTATTGATCTGTCTAAATGTGTTGTAGAATTGGTTACCTTAAGTATTAATGGATATCACTTCCTTATGATATACTTTGGCATTATTTAGTTGGCAGAATTCATTGGCATTTCAAAATTCATATTCTATGTTGTGTCTAGATTGATATATATATATTTTCTTTTGCTGTTAATCAGGGTGGACAATTAGCTGCTATAAATTTGGAGTCAAGAGCTGCCTTGCTTGCAGCAAAGCAGGTGACTATACCATTATTATTGTCTACATGGTTGAAACTCTCATTTTTCATTTGTGAGATGCATTTTGATTAGTGGAAATGCTGTTAATAGAAAATTTTCTTTATTGGCCTTCATTTGACTAAAGTTATGTAATTATACTTTGCTCTTCATTTGAACTGTCATGTATGCTCAATTTGTTATTATGGCCCTACAACTTTGTAGATAAAATATTTGGTATCTGTTAAATTGAGTCCAACATACATTGGATTGTTCTTGGTGGGGTGGGAGTGTATATCTTCCCTTTATATGTCTCTTTGGAAGGACAATAAATTTGTAGAAATTAAACAATTTTATATTTTGCGATACATATGTTGCTTTCATATGCATGCAATGCTTCTTTTGTATGTTAAGTTTCTGATTTGGACGCCTTGGACAGGGTTTGACTGGAGCTGCATCAAGATATCTCGGCTTTAGGAGCATAATGTCATTGCTCGGCCCAATGTATTCTTCATTCTGTAACTGACATCATTTATATATGTTCAACTTGTTTCTTTTCCAATATTTACGCTCTATTGTGTCACTTATATAGGTTTTTTCTTGCTTATCGTATCTATTTTGGTTTAAGCTGGATATAAGATTCTAGGTGCATTATTTAATTGTTATCTGTTGGTTAATTTGTATGAATATGGCCAGTTTTAGAGCGTTATGCATAATCTGTTGAAAGTAAGGGAAATACATGAGCTTAATCTGTTGAAAGTAAATCAAATAATTATGTGATTGTAGAAGTTACGAAATGGAAACTCTGTGAATAGTTTATATGTTATTGTAGCTCAGTTTTAAATTGCATATTCATTAGTCTAGAACGTTTGCCATCCATATGAGCTGTTGTGATCAATATATGGATTTACCTTTTCACGTTTAAAGTGAGGGGACTTGGAATTGCTTGAAGTTGAAAGAGTACTCCAAAATAAGAAGCTTTGTAGATATCTACTAAGATAGGTCTTTTTCTTGTGTGTCTTTTCTTATAAATCTTGTTAGAATAATTTTTGAGTCACTCCACCCAATAGTCTAATAGTCCAACAATTTAGTTTTTGAGATGAAAAGTTTCTTAACTTGGTTTTAGAGCCTTTGTGACTATAAGGTGTAAAGTAAAGATTATGCCAACGTTATTCATGGTTGGAATGATAGCAATACTGATAGCAATATGGGTCCTAAACCCATATTGACATATGCTAGGAGATTCACTAAGGTGGGGAGGAGTGAGTCACCAAACGGTTAGAGAAGTTAGTTAGAGGAGAGAGAGAGATGAGATACTATATATGGGAGGGGGTAGTAGAATAGGGTATCTTTTGGCTATTGAACTTTCTCTACTGTGAAGCTTAAGGGCCATTGTTGGTCGGGCATAGACCTTGAGGAATTTCCTACGAGGCTATAGCTATTATCAATAATATTACTATATTTCCACCCATTTTCTTATCATTGGTGCTTTCATTGAGAGCCCCAGTGTATGCAAACAAGGATGGCGCAACAGAAGTGGGAAGCGATGGAGGCACGGATGACAGCAGTAGAGACGAAGTTGATGGACCATACGGTCCAGTTGGGCAACTTACATAAGGGAGTCGACGAGCTCTCTAGAGCGTTAGCGGTGATGCACGCTGAAATGAGGGAAGGGTTCCAACGTCAAGCCACTCACCAGACACCAGAAGTCGGGTCGAGCTCGGTGGAGCGTGGGAAGTCGGTCCAGACAGAAGGGGGCAGTGGCGTCACATCCATGGCGTCGGAAGAGCACCAGCTCCGAGCCAAGAGGATAGAGCTCCCTCCATTCCAAGGTGAAGACCCGATTGGATGGGTCTCTCGGGCGGAGATGTACTTCACTATTCAGGGGACTCCACCGGAGCTCCGGGTACAGCTGGCTCAGATCTGCATGGACGGTATGACTTGGCACTGGTTTAAGGGTCTCTTAGCGTCGAGACCAGAGTTGGACTGGGAGACCTTCAAGAGGGCCTTGTTCGATCGGTATGGAGATCGTTACGTCGGGAACCCATTTTCTCAGCTGAAGGTGTTGACACAGCAGGGTACCGTGGATGAATATGTGGAGATCTTCGAGATGTTGATGACTCAGGTTCCTCCTCTTCCAAGATCAATACATGGGACTCTTCCTTGAGGGTCATGAGAGGACATACTACCGGAGGTAGTAGGCCGATCCTTCCTCTCGCTATCGTCGATAGCAGCAACTGTGCGGTGGAGAGGAAGCTTACTCCACCAAGACACTTCAAGCCGACTGTGGGCTAGAGACCCACGGGCGGCCCTCGAGTCGGGCCTCCCAACCCGACTGCAGGGGGATGCAACTGGGAGGGTCCACGAACCGATATGGACCGACCCAAGGTGCCCACCAACAATGGCGCAAACCAATGGGGACCCGAGAGGAGGAGCCGATCGTCCCCAAGATGGAGAGGACCACCGACTGACGACCCAGGGGACGGACACCTTTCCTACCAGAGTTGATGGAACGCGAATCAAGGGCTTATGTTTCAAATGTGGGCAACACTATAGCCCTAACCATATCTGCCCGGATAAACAACTACGGCTACTGATTTGGGAGGAAAGCGAAGAAGAAGAGGGAACACCTTCTGGAGTTGAGCATAAAGAGGCGACCACAGTGGGAGAAGCATGGGAGATGGTTTGTCGGGTGCTAGATGGAGGGCCAGAGGATGGGGAATTGGTTCAATCCAAGACTCTGAAAATGGAGGGCAAGTTATCAGGGATTCCCATCTTGCTCCTCATCGACAATGGGGCAAGCAACAACTACCTGTCGCAGGACTTGGTGAATACCTTGGGATTGCCGGTCGTTCCAACAGCTGTTTATGGAGTGAAATTAGGAAATGGGACCAAGTGTTTTTCACAGGGTAGGTGTAGGGGATTGTCGGTGATAGTTGGGAATGTGGAACTGAGGATGGATGTTTATATTTTGCAGCTGGGAGGCATCGATCTGGTTTTGGGGGCTGAATGGTTGGAAACTTTGGGAGAGGTAAGGATGGATTTTAAGCAGAAAACTGTGAGTCGGGATTTAAACATGGGAAAGAAGTAGTCACCTTGGGAGGGCGAGGTGGTGAGCATCCCAACCGACTTCTACCTTGCAAGGAGTGCTTCAACCAATCGCAATGGAGGTTTAGAATGAGGATTCCAGTCTTGATGATGCTGCAGATGGTGGTGATTTGGAGTTAATTTTAAGACAAAAGGCTTTGGCAAATCTAAGAGGGTTCTGTGGAGGTTCTCTTCCAATGCAAAGAGTTCGGTTGATCAAGAATATTGTTCTCAAAGAATACAGAAGATCCTGCTAACCTTGTTTGCACATACCGCCTAGAAGAATCAAGAGCGATTGTCGAATGGCTTGTGTTGTGGAAAGGGAAACCAATTGAGGAAGCTTCATGGACAGCAATGTTCAAATATAGCAACAATTCCTCCCTTCCGCCTTGAGGACAAGGCGATTCTCGTAGGGGTGGAATTGATAGCAATACTGATAGCAATATGGGTTTAACATATGCTAGGAGATTCATTAAGGTAGGGAGGAGTGAGTCACCAAACGGTTAGAGAAGTTAGTTAGAGGAGAGAGAGAGATGAGATACTATATATGGGAGGGGTAGTAGAATAGGGTATCTTTTGGCTATTGAACTTTCTCTACTGTGAAGCTTGAGGGGCCATTGTTGGCTGGGCATAGACCTTGAGGAATTTCCTACGAGGCTATAGCTATTATCAATAATATTACTATATTTCCACCCATTTTCTTATCATGGAATCAGATTAGTTGTCATTTTTCCATACTTTTGTGTGGATAGACATATTATGAACCATTAATGACAAGTTGGAGGGCTTACAGGGAAATTTGAGCATAAGCATTGAAGAAAATGCAACTTAACGTGTATAATTTCAAGGATTTAAAATTGACCTTTTAATTTTGAATTGATAATTAATAGTTATCTTATGATTTTGTGTTTATTTGACCTAGATGATCTATGTGACAATGATGAGTTAGGAGCTTCGGATTGTGAGAGTTCAAGTATATTCTATTGAAAGTAAGATCTACTGAGTTTTGATGCTCTCCCAAGCAAAAGCCAAAATCCAATCCCAAAGAAAATTAGTAAAACATAAATCCCCCAATTCCTTCTCATCCTATTTCTAGAAACTAGCCTTCCATTGTAGTTGTAAACGCTTCGTCTAACTAATTCTCTCCTTTCTCATTACAAATTCTCTTCCTCCTTTTGTCCACTAATTCTCTTTCCACCTTCTAGAATAAACTAGTGAGGGTTTATTCCGTCCATAGTGCTCGTTATCATTGCCTCCCCCCAATTGACAAACCTTGTCCACAAGGTTTGATTCAGAGAATTGACCATGGAATTTCAAGTCGTAAATTGTCCCTTATCCGCCTCTCTCTGCTACCGGTTCCACAACTTCCTCTAATCTGGCAAGACCAGATTTTCTCCTTCGCCTTCGCTCGCTCCCAAGATAAGAGTTCGAAGGGATTGATTCTTACATTGATGTAGAGGATGATAAGGTTGGTGGCACCGAAAGCACAAACCCTTCGCTCGTAATTCTTGAAACTCCTTCTGCGAATAGCGCCTCACTCCCCGACTCCGTCCTGAGCTTTGAGGATTCGATTTCACAGTCGTGAGCATAGCTCCTGAATTTTCTATAGCCTTAAAATTAGTGGGTGGGTTAGCAATTGATGAGTTAGAATGGGTTGTTTCCCCTTTAGTGAGAAAGTGTGAGGGCCCCTGTCCACTAAATTTCGTTTCTGCCCTTAGTCCAGCCCGATATCCTAGCTCAAAGCCTTCGGTTGCCTGCGTCTTCTTCTTCCTCAAAACCTCAATCTCATATTCGATTTCCCTAGCCAAAGTCATGGTGCGATACAAATCTATAACCTCATGGGAGCGAATATGCACTCTGATTTCTTCCTTCAACCCATTCAAAAACTGGCCAAAGAATGCTTCTTCCGGCCATGACGGAATTTGGGATGATTTCGACACAAAGTCCTGGATATATTCTTCCATGGTCCCTATTTGCTTGACAGCCGCAATAGCCTCGTATGGGTTGGAAGCAAGAGCATCTCCAAAGCGAGTCAAGACCTCCTTCTTCACATCCTCCCAGCATAAGAATGGTCGTCGATCTTGTAACCACGTCATCCAATGAAGGGCATGCCCCTCCATGCAAACAAGGGCTAAGGACACCTTCAGATTGTCCGGCGTTTGTTGTATCTGAAAATATTGTTCCGCCCTTCGAACCCATTCCAAGGGCTCATTGCCATTAAAGTTGGGAAGCTCCACCTTCTTAGCCGAAATCTGTACATCCTCCAAGGTGATGAAGCGATTATGTGATTTAACCATTCCAGTAGGTGGGAAGGAACCCGTACCAGTCTGGGCTGGTGATACTGCCTCCATCGGAATAAAAGGGTTCCCTGCCTCTTCATACGGACCCTTACCCTTTAGAAATGTAGTCAACAAAGTTTTAAGTTCCTCCAGTTGTTTGCGACTTTCTTCTAGTTGTTGACGATTCCCAGCAATCTCCGAACCCAATCCTCCAACCTGCTGCTCTAAAGACCCAAGGCTCCTCTCCATCGTTTCCACTCTACTTTCCATGCGTGTGTTTGTCATTGGAATCGCTTCTCTCTTCAAAATGTGTCCACGCTCACCGCACCAATTGATGAGTTAGGAGCTTCGGATTGTGAGAGTTCAAGTATATTCTATTGAAAGTAAGATCTACAGAGTTTTGATGCTCTGCCCAAGCAAAAGCCGAAAATCCAATCCCAAAGAAAAATTAGTAAAAACATAAATCCCCCCAATTCCTTTTGTCCTATTTATAGAAACTAGCCTTCCATTGTAGTTGTAAACGTTTCTGTCTAACTAATTCTTTCTCCTTTCTGTTACAAATTCTCTTTCCTCCTTTCTGTCCACTAATTCTCTTTCCACCTTCTAGAATAAACTAGTGAGGGTTTATTCCGTCCATAGTGCTCGTTATCAGACAACTTCAGTTGAATAAAATTTTGAAAGTTCAGTTGTTGTCTTTTATTGAGAGGTGTTTCTTTAGTTGTTTAGTTGATTATTGAACTTCTGTTGCAATCATGTGGCCTATCCTTTAATATTAACAACCTGAAATTGGAAGTGGTTTCAAGCTTTATTTGCTCTTTTACCACTCAATGTTCTGCAGTACCTTGTCTCCCTTACTCCATCTTACTTTCTGGGACATATATCTTCTAAAATTTTGGCATATCAGAATTTTCTTTTGCTCTATATTAGGTTGTTATCAAGGAGCCAAATGAGGGACTTTGTAAGTCACTGACATGTAAAATGACAATGAATGCTCTTAGTACAGTTTTTGGGTTTGAATTTCAAGTCTTTTTTAAATTTTATATACCCATTTGATACAAGTTGACTTTGTGGTACAACAAAGGTATTGGTCTTTATGAGGATTTTATGGGATAAGATATTTGGATAGTTTTATATTTACGTATATCTTAAAATTAGTTGTATGGCTGTGTATATCCCTAATTTCTAGGATATGTTTTAGGGATCTTTCTTGTATATATTTCCTTGTACTCTATTCAAGTAAAAACATATTATAATTATTTTGCTTCATATGGTATTAGATCCATTGACTCTTTCTTTAGAAACTTCTGTCCAGAACTTTGTCCTTCTGCTAGGAGAGGTAGCTGTTGAAATCTAACCAAGAAGCCATGTTAGAAATCACTGCAGCCAGTCTTCCATCGTATGCTACTAGTTGAGTCTCTCCGTTAGACAACATTGTTGTAACATTGATGTTGTATATATTTCCTTGTATTCTATTTAAGTATAAACATAATAGAATTATTCTGCTTCATAGGAGGCACTAAGGCTTTCGGTTATATAATTTTTTCTTGATTACCTGTTTCTCTTGTTTTTGTTGGAACTTATTCTTTGGCATGGTATCTGTGAACATTAAGAACAAAAACAGGAAAGTATTGGTTTACCATTTTACTTGTGGTTTCATGTACAGGATGTGGGGGATGTTTCTAGCAGATGTTGTCATTCAAATGCTCGGGACTGATTATGCTAGAATTTTGCGAGCAATTTATGCATTTGCCCAGGTATTTGCATATCCCCATGCATATTGGAAAACTCATCAGTCTTGTTTAGTGTGCACACACATGCATTCTTTTTCATTGTTCGTCTCCTCCCTTTTTCATTCCCGTCATTCTTCTTTCCCTGTCTTGTCCTGTTTCTGCTCCTGTTATAGAACACAATACGATTGGATTGGAGTCTTAAATATAGGGAACAGAACCATGAAATGATTGTACACCATCGGTTGACAAAATTAAAGGGAGGAATATATATCAGACAATAGCTAGTCAAATCTTTAGTTGCATATAGCTAATGATTTTTAGGAAGCAATCTTCGTCGTCTCCCGGTAGTTGCTATGTGTGTGCCACATTTACTATGGCGCTCCAGTTATTAGGTCTTATTGGTCTGACGGGAAACAAGTTTTGTAAAGAAACTTGAAAAATAAGATCATACATAAAACACACAAGATTTACTTAGTTCGGCAAGGGTGCTACATCCATGGCTGCAGTAAAAATTTCTGTTATCATGTTTTGAAATAATTGACAAGAGACCTAATTCCTATTTATATAAAGAATTAGTAGAAAAGATCTAAATCCTACTCACACAAGGAATTCCTTGAAAAGAATTCTTATTCATGCACAAAATAGGATAGTAGTGAGACCACTACGCCATACAAAAACAGATGAGGCGCTGTAAGTACAGCATCCCCACATTTATCTCGTCAGTTATGTACCAGATCATGTTAATTATTTGCTGTTAAATAGGGGTGTGCTGATTCCCTTTCACCAGCACATGCTGCTTTGACAGTAATTTGAGCCGGGTTATTTCTGTTTATATTTATTCTTTGCCACCCCATTAGCATCTTATTTAAACATTTTTGGCATATTGAAAAGTAAAAATATTTTGATCAAACAACTGACTCTAAATTATGGTCTTTTTGATGACCATTAAATTTACCTTTTTTTTGGGCAACAGATTCGCATTACCCGTACATATAGGTTACCATCCATTAACGAATGAGGTGAGAAGGATCCGGTAAGCCCTTAACAAGTTTAAATCAAGGCTGGATCCTAATGGTTCCATGGTTTCTTACGTCTGGATGTTTCCTTCTGAATTGATTTCTACTGTATATAATGTTGTAGTACTTAGATGCAGTTTCTCTAAATGATTTTATGTATGTAATTGTGGAAATTACTCAAGCAGTGCTTATATAATCCGGAATTAAATGTAGCCATAGATTGTACAAAGGCTTTCCATCATCTATGTGAGAAATGCAATTTTGTAATGGACGATAAGTCATTCGACTTCTTACTCTTTTGAGTTACCAAGACTTTGTACAAGCCTTTGCTCTTGAAGTAGTTGGTTGTCATGTGGATTAGAGCAAGCATCAATTCCAATGTTTCGTGTGTTAAGGGGGTTAGTGGGACTAATATTTGGTCTATAATTGTGTTGGACAATGTCAAACGATGAGATAAAACGGAAAAATGCAGTGCACTTTTTTATTGGGGTTGCTTCAAACTTTTCTTGTCTTTTCTGCATAGTGGAATTTTATTTTGAAACTCGAAGCTTGTAAGGACTTAGGCAGATGATTAGAAGCTTGTATAGCTGGAATTTATACAGGGAATCATGATTCTTTGGGGTCCTTTCCGTAACTTTGTTCCACCTCTAAAAAAGATTTGGAACGACTATTTTCAATAATAGACTGAATTTCTGAAATATGTGTGATGTCTTGCCTCTTCCTCAATTGCACCCGAATATTTGAAGGCTTTGTTTCATCCTCTCCTTGTTGAAACTCTTCATTATCGAATTTGTTCCTTGCTCATATACACATCTCAGGGTCAATTCACACACACACCCCTATATATATATATATATAGATCCTGTTAACAAAAATATGCACTAGAGGGGAAAAAAGTACATGACAGTCAAGGCCTTGGATTTTTCTTGTCCGTAAAATCAGCATTTTAATCAATAATAAACAAGCTGCACAAAATATTCTTTTTCAGAAGCCATCTAAAACTAATATCAATTTTCTTATAGTGACCATAATTTTCAATGAGTTAGGTTAATTGAAGAATGAGTTTGGCTATCAAATCTTTTTAGTTAGGTTAATTGAGCAATGAGTTAGGTTGCCAAATCTCTTAACTTCCCGTTATCTAAGAGCCCGTTTGTTTTCATTTTTTTTTGTCGTTTTTTGTTGTGGTTTTTATTAAAAAGAAAACCTTCTATTAAAACACGTTTGGTTAGATTTGTTGTGTCACAACGTTTTAAAAATTAAAAAAATTACAACAAATTTACGAAAACCGGAAAATTACGTTTTCCTAATTTTTCACAACAGGTTTTCTTTGACTCTAAAACAGTTTTTTCTCTTCATTGCGCCGCGTCTTTGCCTTCAAGGCTTACTGTGATTTTTTTGTGACTCCAGGTTTGTCCTCTATTTGGTTTCTCTTCTTTTTCCACTGTGCGATTTCCTATCTGCTTGTATTTGTTCTTTTCCTTTACTCTTTCGGTGCTTTTGGTGCGTGGATATGGCTTTCTCTTTTCCTGTTCTGTTTAACCATGGCAACCGGAAGCTTCTTCTATAACAATCGATAACACAAAATAGGCATGAACGAGAAAAGGTAGAAGTTGATTTTGGGAGTCATTTCAAAGTAAAAAGTTTATCAGTACTTACGCATGAGAAGTTAGTAGATTGGTGTAAGCAAGAGATGTTAAGAACCAGGACGATGAACCTTATATTTGCTTTCATTTTTGAGAGGTTGAAAAGCTTTCTAATCTTTGAAACTCCCTGCTTCCTTGGAAAACCTTGCTTGTCACAGCCTCCCATATTTTTGAATACATAGCCTTTGAACTCCTCACCCAATGCATCACCACTCATTTCTTGAGAAATTCTCTTGTCAAAGAATGCTCGGAGTTTTTGGTCATCGTTTATTTCAAGCTTTTTCTGGCACCCAGTGATCCGATTCGTAATATTGAACTTCATCTTCGATGTGGAAAAGAAACGTTGTCCTGCTCCTCCTCACTTCAGGTGTTCTTGTGCCCTTGAATCACCGTAGGACAGCTTGCGAATGGTTTTAGTCAGACAATCATTTAATACGTAGCAGAGGCTTTTAATGTTTTCTTCCTAGCTTCACGTCTCTTTGCATAAAATAGAGTTTTACTTTTGTCTTGTAGCATCACGTTTCATAGCATAAAGTGAGTTTCCTTTTGTCTTGAAGCATGTGGAGTCAATAAAGTAAGTTTACTTTTGTCTTGTAGCATGTGGAGTCGTTTATGGAGGCTTTATTTTGATAAGGTTTCAGTGTTCTTCAACGATACATTCAGCCTTCACATGAACTGATACATTAAATGAAGTGTGAAAACATTAAATGTGTGCCTTTCATTCTAATCATCACGTTATTCTTATTTTTATAATTGTCTTCATGTAATATATCTTTGTTAAGGTAAAGAAACCATTTTCTTTTGAGTGTGGACTACATTGTTATATGTATATTTCATGCCAATCAACACGTAAATTCTTATTTTTATTATTGTATTCATGTAATATACCTTTGTTAATGTAAAGAAATCATTTTCTTTAAATGTGGACTTCATTGTTACATGTATATTTTAAATATATTTAGCGTTTAATATTTTGTAAATATTATTGTGATTGATGTCACTTATATGTTATTACATTTAATTATGGAAGGCTTGAACAATATGAATGATGCCAATGATTGTATGGAAGTAAATGAAAAAGATGGGATATGGAATGATACAATAGAGATGTATTTAATCTCCTTGATGGTTGAAGAAGTGAAGAAGGAAAATTGAACAACTACTACCTTTTCGAAATCTGGTTGGAAGAATATTAAAGCAGGGCTTCAAACAAAGTTCAATAAGGAGTATACTGATATTCAACTGAAGAACAAGTATAATGGACTAAGGGCTAGACTGAAAAATTTCATGAACTTACTCAAAGAAACAGGAATCGGTTACAACTCTTGTGCTGGTGAAGTTAATGCTACAAATGAATGTTGGGAAAATCTATTTAAGGTAAAATATGTCTTTTGTTTTGTTAATATATCATATTATATACTATTCATTATCATTTATCTTTTTCATCATTAAAGGTGCATAAAATGGCTCACAGATTCAAAAAAACGGGATGTAAGGAATTTTTAGACTTGTGTCATATTTTTGGAGATACTACTGCAACTGGTGTGCATGCACATCCATCAACTAAATCTCCATCGAATAGTACAGAAGAGGAACATGAAAATGATATTGATGAAGATTACTCGTATAATGGAAAAGACGATCAAGATAAAAGTTCTCCGTCTACGAGAAAGAAGTCTCCTAAGAACAAGAAGGCAAAGAAGACACATTCTAATATTGTAGAAGAAGCCTTGCTTATATTTAGTGAACAATCAAAAAGGAAGAATGATTTACTTGAGAAAAAATTGAAGGAAGCATCATCCACCGCAGAGATTAGATCTCAAGAGTCTAGCATAATAACGGAATGTCTGAATTCTTTAGATGAATTGGGTATTGATGGTGAGCAATATGGAAAAACTGTGAAGGTTTTACATGATTCTCCACTTTATAGGGAAATGTTTTTGAAGATGACACAAGCAAGGAAGCTGGATTGGATTATGTCGCTTTAGTTATATATTCATATTGTTGCTTATCGAATTTTTATTGATTTGACACTTTTATATTAAGGACTATTTTATATTTTGAACATTTTTAGTTTATGCTTTGTATGAATAGTTGACTTAATTTTAAGTTTATATTTTGTATGAATATTTTTCTATATTTGATTAAATATACATGATTGAATATTTTATTAATTATTTAATATTGACATTGTAGATATATGGATTTCTTATCAGATTTCGAATCAGATTCTGATGATGAACTGAAGAAGGTAATCTTTATTACTGTAGTAGCAGGAGAGAGCAAATATTTTCAATTACAAAAGCAACCATGTAGAACTTCTGCTTTACCAGGTCATGATTAGATATTGGAACTTTTGAATGGAAATCCTACAAGGATTTATGAAAACTTAAGAATGAGGAAGACAATCTTCTTGAGCTTATGTGATGAGTTGAAGAGTTTAGGAGGCTTCCAGGCAACAAATCATTTGACTGTAGAGGAACAAGTAGCAATTTTCTTGATGACTATAGGGCATGGTGAGACAACTAGAGTCAATGCAGAACGTTTTCAACATTCAACCTGGACAATTTCGAAGTACTTTCGAAAAGTCTTATATGTAGTTAATCGTCTTGCAAAAAGAGTCATTACTCCACTATCTTTTACTAATACACCTCCTGAGATTCAACATAATTCAAAATTCTTTCCATATTTTCAGGTATATTCATATATTTAATTACTATTTCAATTATGTCCTTATGATTAAAATTTATTTTAATATATTTTTTAATTTTTAGGATTGTATAGGAGCAATAGATGGTACACATATTGATGCACATGTTTCGACCGATGAACAAATACCATACAGGGGCAAAAGAATTAATCCAACCCAAAATATTATGTGTCGTTGCTCATTTGACATGCGTTTTACATATGTAATGACGGGATGGGAAGGTACTGCAAATGACTCTCGAGTTCTTTTGGAAACAGTGACAAATCCAGTGAATCAATTTCCTATACCTCCATAAGGTATTATATTATTTTAAATAAACATAATAATTATGATTCATTTTAATGTCTTTTTGTTAATATTATGTTCTTTCTATGTTAGGTAAGTACTATTTGGTTGACTCGGGCTACACTAATATGCCTGGATTTCTTTCACCATATCGAGGTGAAATATATCATTTGCGAGATTATAGAGGCAGAGGAAGACCTCAAGGTCCACAGGAATTATTTAACTACAGGCATTCTTCATTAAGAAATGTTATTGAAAGATATTTTGGAGTTCTAAAAGCAAGATTCCCTATACTTAAAAACATGCCGAGTTATGATATGAAGAAACAAAAATACATCATTATTGCTTGTTGTGTTATACACAACTATATTAGAATGTGTGGACTAAGCGATGAATTATTTGAAAGCTGTGTTGATAGTTTTGACTTTCTAAGCAATAGGTGATGTATACTAGATATACATTACTTTTAGCACTATTTTTATGGTATATTACTTGTATCTTGGACGATTTTAAAGGATTTGATACGTAATTTGAGAAATATTGTCATTTCATGTTTTATTTATGCCTATACAAAGAAAAGGAGCAAAAATGAAGAAAAATTGGACTAAATTAGAGCAATTTTGGAAGAATCGGAGGGCTTATCACAGTATCTTGTTGAGGACTATGTCCAAAGGTGGTCACTTCTGTTTCTCTTGTGTAGCCGTATATATCCTCGTGTTACCCCCAGGACGAAGAATATAACATCCTACTTAGGCTTGTGTAGGTCCCATATTGATGTTAAACACGACCAACTATATGAAGTAGTATTTGGGCCTATGTAGCTCATTAAAAATTTAGGGTTTTCAAATTTAAAAAAAAAGTTAGAAAGAAGTTTTTTTGAATGAGAAGCATCAAGAAGTCATTTTGAAAATGTTCCATATCAGTTTTGATCAAAATAACATTATTTTTGAAGGTAGAACAAGATTTCAATAGGAGTTCTTTAAAGATTCAAGATCTAAGAATAATGATTTCTTTTATCTTGTTTTCTGCCCATGCTGATAGTTTAATTATAAACTAAATTGGGATATAGATTTAGGTAGAATGAAACTTTGATTTATTTTTTAGTTTAATAAAATTCTAGTTTCTTTGTGATTTATCCATATTTTTATGTTGATTAAATCAAAACAGAGAAAC
Organism: Erythroxylum novogranatense; assembly: GCA_029891385.1. NCBI lineage: Eukaryota > Viridiplantae > Streptophyta > Magnoliopsida > Malpighiales > Erythroxylaceae > Erythroxylum > Erythroxylum novogranatense. The sequence continues at coordinate 31,572,789 of CM057233.1, read as the reverse complement.
TGGAAGGTTCAATATTTAATTAATGCATCAAGATTCAATAGAAGAATGTGTTTAGGTAAAAAACATGGATAAAAAGTTAAACATGAATTATTTAAGAGAACTTGTAAGATCTCCCTAGGTTAGAATAAAACCTATCAAGAGAGTTCATAAAACGAATTAAAGCATTTTTAGTTTGCCTAGATTCAAAAGGGATTTTAGTTGATTAACCTATAATATGTCTCCATAGAGAATTTTATATATGAACTCTTACTGGTCCAAGAAACTATAGGTATTTATTAAACCAAAGGAAAATTGAATACAGTAAAGTCTTAAGGAAAACATTGGGTAAATCTAGTTATTTCATAAATTGATTTATTCTTGATCATTTGATTTGGTATTTAGATTTGTTAGTCATTTTATTTTCCTATTCAATCCTCTATAATCATTTCTCTAGCTCGTTAAGTTTGTTTTAGTATTTATTAAATTAGGGGAAAATTGAATATAGTAAGGTCTTAGGGAAAACCTGGCCTAGATCTAGTTATTTCATAAGTAGATTTATTTTTTATCATTGCATTGCTTAATTATTTAGATTTGTTAGTTATTTTTATTTTCCTATTCAATCATCTATAATTGTTGTTCTAGCTTATTAAATTTGAGGATATTTAGTTAACAAACATCCCTTGTGGGCTTAACATGTTTGTGCTATTTATAGCTACACCGTGTACTTGCAGAAATAAACAATCAAGTTTTTGGTGCTATTGTCAGGGACTAAGCATTAATATCTACATATTTGCAAATTTAGTAAACTAAAATTTTTATTTTATAAGGCCCAACATTATTGTGAGGCCCAACATTAAAGTTGCTAACATCTAGTTAATGCCTTCCTATTGTTCTATTTTGTAGCAAAATTGGTTTAATGGTTCACCATCTAAAGACCCTAACTGCACTTGACGATGTTTTTGGAGTATTGTGATATAATGAAACTAAATGGGGTATCCCTTGATGCCATCAACCTTTTACTATTCCCTTTCTCTTTAAGGGATAAATATAAAGCATGGTCGTAAACCTTACTAATAGGGTTTATTACCATATGGGATAAGCTCTTTAGTCCATTTTTGGCCAAGTATTTTCATTTAGGTAAGATTGTATATAAAACAAACAAAACCACCACTTTTGCCCAGAGGGAAGCTGATTAATTACCATATGGGATAAGCTCTTTAATCCAAATTTGGCCAAGTATTTTCATTTGGGTAAGACTGTATATATAACAAACAAAACCACCACTTTTGCCCAGAGGGAAGCTGACTCCTTATATGAGGCATATAAGAGATATAAGGAGTTGTTGAGGTCTTGTCCACATCATGAATAAAAGTAGTGGCTAATAATTCAAACCTTTTATAATGTGATGACCTACAATACCAAGATCTTTGTTGATACTTCTACTGAAGGATCTTTAATGAACAAAATAATAGATGAAGTGCATTCTTTGATAGAGAATATGACTCAAAACCACTATCAATGGTCAAGTGAGAGCCACTCTAAAAGAGATTTTAAGTAAGTATGATTTAAATGCCTTGAATATTTTGGTTGCTAAGGTAGATGTTTTTGTCTCAAAATTTTGCTCATAGTGCTACTACTGGTTTATGACATACGTGAATCCTGAGGACACTTAGTTGCATATTGCCAATTAGGGAACCCATTTTTGTATGACCCTTTTAAGGAACATGTTAACTTCATTAGTAACCCCAAGTAGAAGATTGACCCATTCTCGAACACCTAAAATCCTAGTTGGAGGAACCATCCTAAATTATCCCATGGAAATAGGTTTAACCCAGAGCCTCAGATAGGCAACAACCTAGTTTTCAACCTAGACCTTTTAACCACCCTCCTAAAAAAATCTAACCTAGAGTCCCTCTTAAAGAACTTCCTTACCACTTAAGCTAAATAGAATGAAGACTTTGAGAAGGAGATTAGGAAGCTAACTCTAAGGTGTATTTTGTTGCTACCCATACTAAAATACTTGAAACTCAAATTGATCAATATGCTAGTGTCATTATTAGATTACTAAGTTAATTACTTAGGAAACTTGCAAACTCTAAAGAGCATTAAAATGCTATGATGTTGAGGGGTGATGAGCTGATTATAAGCCTAAGGTTAGAGATGCTTGATAGTGAGGGAAATAAGGGAAGTGAGATACCTATTAGAGAGGAGGAGTTTTAGAAAGAGAAATGAGAGGGATAAGAACAATAAACATTTCCTTTGCACCCTATAGATTGCCTATATCATTTTCTTAAAGATTTGTTAAGGAGAAGTTAGATAAAGAATTTGGGAAGCTTTTGGCTATTCTTTAAAAATTTTATATTAATATTGCTTTTACTAATACTTTAAAATTAATGCCTTCTTATGTTAGGTTTTTAAAAGAGATCTTATCTAATAAAAGAATATTATGGGAATATGAAGCTGCAATCTTGACCAAGGAATGTAAAGTCACAAACGCAATACCAACAAAACTTAAAGACCATGGTAGCTTCTCCATTCTCTATACCATTGGTGATAAGAGCTTTGATCATGCTTTATGTGATCTGGATGCAAGCATCAGCCTTATGTCTCTATTTGGAGGTGGGTAATCTTATTCCTAATACCATTTCTTTACAGTAGGCAAACCATTCTATCAAATGTCTGGTAGGTGTACTAAAATATGTGCCGATCAAAATTGGTAAGCTTCTTATTCTCGTTGATTTGTGGTATTGGATATAGATGAGCATATGAATATGCCTTTGATCTTAGGATGACCTTGCTTATCCACTTACAAGGCCCTAATTGATGTTTGTGAAGGAAAGCTAACCCTAAGGGTCAACGATGAGAAATTATAATTAATCTAAACCTAAGAATCCTAGTAATAATACGTGTAAAAAGTACATCTATTTTTGATGTAATTTAAAGGTGAAGGAAGCAAAGGGAACATGGGAACCCATTATAGAAAATCATACAGTATGCCCCAAAACTAATCATTCTCTTAAAAAATAAAGAAAAATGAAGTTAAAGACAGACTTCAAGGTAGATTATACCTTACAAGTAAAGGTCTACCAAGTTGAAATTGATGAAGAGAGGTTAAGCTTATAACGTAAAACAAGCGCTTGTAGTGAGGTAACCTAACACTATAAAGGAGAGAAGATGATGATTTGCTAAATGAGTGAGGCTACAGAGAAAGAGAAAGAAAAGATGGTGAGTGATCAAGAGATTGATGGTTGTCTCCTCTCAAAACAAAGTTAGGCTTTGTTTATAAATGATGGAAAGAACACCATTTGCTCTTAGTCATCCAATGGTCTTTATCATTCTCTTTTGATATGATAGTTTGCATTTTTTTTCAACTTCTTCACTTTTTCATTTTTAATTAACTTTCAAAAACAAATCCTCCTGAGTTTTCCTTCATAAAATAAACCTTAAAAAATAACTAAATGCCAAATTACCTAATTACCTGTACCATTTTTTCCTTCCAAATTTACCTCTTTTCTAAAATTAATAAAATTTCTTCATAAATCAAAATTAAAAATTAAAAATATAAAACTGAAATTAAAAGAAACTATTTATCAATAAAACTAATTAAATATTATTATGGATAATCAAAATTAGGATTTAATTAAGATTAATTAAACAATCAAAATATGGGTACAAAAAATAAAGTTTGACTCAAATAAAAATTAATTAGATGCTTCCATATATTAGTGTTTTCAAATTGAATATAATGGACTGTAATTAGAAAATATTAAAAATATTAAAATGATTAAAAAATTAAGTATTAACAAATAGAATTAATATAATGACATAGATAAGGCTTTAGCCCTTTATGTTTTTTTGGAAATTAAAGAATATATCATTATTAGGAAAAGATAAAGACAGTATAAGTAGTAACACAGTTGTAACATCATTTAATCTAAATGGAATTAGTTGTTGGACAACCTTGAAGGCCAATCTCAAGTATTATCTAGCACTAAACAAATGATGAATGAAGTCTCAACTATACTCATTAAACACTATGATTATCATGTATCTATTTAAATATTCCATCTATTTTTCAATCCCAAAGAAAACATGAACCCCTTACCAAAGCTATTTGTATGATCTAAGAGACATTCTATGGAAGCTAAATTTGCACCATAAAAATTAAGATATCATATACAAAATTCAAACGTGTTATTCCCAATCTTTTATAATTTTTGAAATTTGAACATGTTTTTGGTCCTTGCATTCTGCATCAAGATCCTAGACAAAACATCAATACATATAGTAAATAGATGAGGGGATAAGGGATCTCCTTGTCTAAGGCCTTTTATACTGCTAAAGATATGATAATTTTCTCCATTCATGAGGACACTAAATGTTGCAATGGTTATAAAATTCTTTATCAAACTAACAAAGGTGGATGGGAATCCTCAACCATTAATGGACAGTCGTATAAAGTCCCAATTCACCATGTCAAAAACTTTATCAATATTAATCTTTATGGAAAAATTGCTACATGAGACCATCATAATTCTTAAGGAATTCCTAGGCTAGCCTGATGTTATCTTTATTAATCCTATCGTCTATGAAAGTAGCTTGTGAATGGTTCATAAAGGTAGGCGAAATATGCTTAAGCCTAAAAGCAAGAAGGTTAGAAATGACCTTGTAAAAAGTGTTAACACAGGAGATAGATATAAATTCCTTTAGAAACTTTAGGGTTGAGGACATAGGAATCAAACAAAGGTGAGTGCTATTCCAAGTAGAGAGCATTTTGGAACTAGGAAAAAAATAACAACTTAAAAGATGTGAGTCTTAGTGGAGCCCCAAGATCTTTTTATATAAATAAGCATTGAATCTATTTAGATAATGTGTAACATCCCGTCACCGATGGGATGGGTACAGTTCCTTTCGTACGTATTTGGTATGTGCATGCATTATTGAATTATGTATAATTGGCAATTATTGTATTGGCATTCGTACGTACATACATGTATGACATATTTCCGATTTGATTCGGATAACTTGGATTTGGAGATGATTAGGGCATGTGTGATAATTAAGTTAAATTAGGCTCGAGAATTGAATCCGAGTTAGAAATAAAAGTTAGGAAATTGAATTATAAAATTGGAGTATACGATTATAAGTTTTCTATTTTTGTGGATTTATAGGAATTTTTTTGGAATTTTCGGAGCAATAGGCCCGGACCGGAAAAATTGATCAATGATTGGTTAATTGGATTTCCGGTTCCGAAATTGATTATCCAATGGCACGGACATATTAGAAATGTGAATTGAGGAATTAGGGTTTAACCATTGAAATTCGGGAGAAATTAGAATTTGAATCTGACTCGAGGTGGTTCGGATTGGACTTGTGGCAACTAGATTTGCCAAACAAGCCTTTAATCCCTTAGGTTTATAACCTTTCTCCTTTGAAATTGCCAATCACGATGCTTGGCTTTTGAAAGAAGAAATTTTCTCCTTCCTTCATCGTGATCTCTTCCCTTGATTTCTTCTTGGTTCCTTCTTGATAGTTGCTTCTTCTTCCACCCTTAAATCATTTCATTTAGTTTGGGTTGAAGATAATGGAGAGATGTTTTGCTTTGGGTGTTGCCGTGGGTGGTGATTGAGTTGGGAGTTGGAGATTTGAAGTGGTTTTCAAAGGTTAAAGGCTTTAATAAAGTAAGTTCCTACTTGTTTATGTTTTAAATAGTTAGATTTGAGCTTTGGATTAAGGTAATAATTGTTTGAGAATTTATAGTTTTCGGATGATAAGGTTTTAGGGGAAATTGTGGATTTTGATTTGGGTGTTTATGGAATAATGTTTATTTGGTGGATTTAAGGTTAGGAATGAGTTGTGTTAAGTGTAGAATGTTGTTTTAGAGTGATTAGAATGGAAAGGAATGGATTAGAACTGAGAAATCTGGGAATTTCTGGGTTTTCTGGGCGTGTCTGCGATTGCACGCCGCGGCGAGCAAGGCAGCTCCGCACGCCACGACAAGCGCGGAAGGCGCGCCGCGGCGAGCTGGAGAGGCACACGTCGCAACGTACGCTGTGCGTATGGCGCGACGAAGGACGTTTGGTTCGCCGCGACGAGGCGTGCGGACACCGTGGCGAAGGGCGCTGAGAAAAGGAGCTCGCCGCGGCGAGGAGAGCCAATTTCCGAAAATCTAATTTTAGAGGTTTTTGGATATTGGGATTTAGGAATTTGATGATTCAACTGAATATGGATTGATTTCAATTTGGAGATTATGAATTCGAGATTTAGAACTTGAGATCGGGAAATTCGGATTATTGTCGGGAATGTCATAACATGTATAGTACGTACATTATTCGATTCATATGCATCATTGAGCATTGAAATTGCTACAATTAGTAATGTTAGTTATGTTTTGGTTGTGATAGAGGTTCTAGTGGATCACCAATTGTCCGACGTAGGCGAGACTTCCCGGAAGTAGCTCAGAAGTTCTGAGGTGAGTAACCTAGTTGGTTTCTCAACCTATGTGTGTTAAATTCTATGCAATATGCCATGTGGAGTTAAGGATGGATTGTATGTGTTTGTTTTGATTGATTTCGGACCACAGGTGTTCGAAATACATGGACTGTGCTATAGAAGTGTTAATTGTGAATAAATTGTTCATAATTGGTTTTTAAATGCAAATTGGATAGGGATACTAGGTTGTGCTACGACTAGTGAAAATTGGGGATATGTGCATTCATTCCATTATGTATGATCAGATAAAAGGCAGTTGTGACCGGTGCAGCCACCGTATTCAGAGCTTTAAGCTCAACGCACAGGGCTTCGTGCCCAACGATTTTTAGAGCTTTATGCTCAACGTATTAGGGTTTTTGAGCCCAATATTTTCAGAGCCAATGGCTCAACGTATATGAGCTTAGGCGCACGGTCACAACAACGAAAGAAAATGAAAGAGTCACATGTACATTGCATATAGGAATGTTCAAATGTGAATTATATGATAGGCGTATCGCCTTATAAATGTGAAACCGAACGCATGTGATTTCTGTTTGTGATATATGTACGATATTGTGTGATTGTTTGAATATGCATGAGTTGGGTGGACCATCGATGATGGTTTCTCACTGAGTTCGCAAACTCACCCAACATTGCATTTATTTTTCAGGACAACGATAGTTTGACTCCTAGCTCCAGTCAGTGAGACTTTTCCTGCTGTGTGTGTGTCGGCGAGAGGAGCATGGCCCACTGGTCGGCCAGCTGGGGATCTGTTGGGATATCTTGGGGATGACCTAGTTAGGAGTTGTCACTATTTACTTTGGTTCTGTACAGTTGTAATCGGATAGAATTGTGAACTTGTGGTTTTAAGAAATGAAAGGAGAAGTACTACTTGGTTTTAAAATTTAGTGAATTGATATTACTGTTTTATTATATTGATGCCATGAGGTTTATAGAAATGATCATTTGGTAGTGCACCCTCATCGTAGGTTATGCATCGGTACGACCTACGGGCGCCCCGGAGTATACTCTACGAAGAGGCCAGTGGATCTATGGATCATATGATTAAGAGTTGTCCTCTGACTTTGCAAGTTCAGTCAGCGGCCAGTGGGAGAGCTGGTAGTAGCTCGACGATGTAGCAGAGCCGTAGCGGTGGATCTGGATTCAGGGGCCGAGGTAGAGCCCAAGGTAGAGGCAGAGATTCCTTTGCGGGGATCGAGGGACGAGGCAGCAGGCTGCAATCCCAAGCCAGGGTTTACGCCATGACCAGGCAGGAGGCCCAGGATTCTCCCGATGTGGTTGCAGGTTTGCTTCTGATCTCTGGCATTGAGGTTTATGCGTTGATAGATCCAGGGTCCACGTATTCTTTTATTGCACCGTATGTGGCATGTAGATTGCATGTGGATAGGGAGATGTTACAGTATGGGTTAGAGGTGAGTACACCTGTAGGTAGTACTACAGTTCTGGGAGAGGTCTGCAAGGGGTGTCCGATCATGATTGATCAGTCGGAGTTGCGTGCAGATCTGATTGTGTTGCCCCTTCGAGAGATTGATTTGATTTTGGGGATGGACTGGCTCACTGCCCATAGGGCTCTTATGGATTGTTAGAATAAATACCCACTGCCTATGATCGATGATTTATTTGATCAGTTACAGGGAGCTCGGGTGTTTACCAAGTTAGATTTGAGATCCGGATACTATCAGTTGAGGATCGCAGAGGCCGATGTGCCTAAGAGTGCTTTCAGGAGCAGGTATGGGCATTTCGAGTTCTTAGTGATGCCGTTCGGGTTGACTAATACCCTGGCAGCCTTCATGGCTTTGATGAATAGAGTCTTTCAGCCCTACCTGGATCAGTTTGTTATTGTATTCATTGATGATATTCTGGTGTACTCGAGGAGTAGACAGGAGCATACGGAGCATCTGAGTATAGGGCTGCAGGTTATGAGGGATAGGTGGTTGTATGCAAAATTCACTAAGTGTGAATTTTGGCTGGATGAGGTGGTGTTTCTAGGCCACATCGTGTCTGGTGAGGGTATCCGGGTAGATCCTCACAAGATTGAGGTAGTGAGGAGTTGGGAGATTCCGAGGAACGTGTCAGAGTTGAGGAGTTTCCTCGAGGGGTTTTCTGTGATCTCAGCCCCTTTGACAAAACTTCTGAGGAAGAGTGTGGCCTTCAGATAGACAGAGGAGTGTCAGAGGAGTTTCGAGGAGTTGATACATCGGTTGACTACGGCGCCGGTGTTAACCCTGCCATCAAGAGCAGGAGGTTTCGAGGTTTTCAGTGATACTTCGCAGCAGGGTTTAGACTGTGTGCTGATGCAACATGGAAGAGTTATAGCATATGCCTCGAGACAGTTGAGATCCCATGAGATTAATTACCCTGTGCACGATTTGGAGTTAGCAGCAGTTGTGTTTGCTTTGAAGATCTGGAGACATTATTTGTATGGAGAGACGTTCCAGATCTTCACCGATCATAAGAGCCTGAGGTATCTGTTGAGTCAGCGAGAGCTGAATCTGAGGCAGAGGAGATGGTTAGAGCTGCTTAAGGATTATGACTGCACTATCGAGTACCACCCCGGGAAGGCCAATGTGGTGGCTGATGCATTGAGTAGGAGATCGCATGGTAGTGCAGCTTAGATTCAGGTTTCGAGGTTGCCGTGCTTAGTTCAGTTGAGAGCTCTTAATGTGCAGATAGATTTGGGTTAGGATGGAGCTCGATTGCGACTTTGAGGCTCGAGCCGATGTGCATGAGCGGATCAGAGAGTGTAGGATCGGGATCGGCGTTGGTGAGATTGATGGATGAGTCGATCTGGATGGCTTTCGAGTTTGGTGAGAGATGGTACTTTGTGGATGGGTCAGAGGCTGTGTGTTCCAGATGTAGACGATCTGAGACGAGAGATTTTGGAGGAGGCTCATTTGGCTGCTTATGCCATGCATCCTGGTGTCACCAAGATGTATCGTACTCTTAAGTTGCATTTCTGGTGGCCAGGTATGAAGAGGCATGTAACGGAGTTTGTTTCTCGGTGTTTGACGTGCCAGTAGGTTAAGGCTGAGCACCAGGCCCCAGTTGGGAGATTGCATTCGTTACCCATTCCAGAGTGGAAATGAGAGCGCATTACGATGGACTTTATTATGGGGTTGCCTAGGATGCTGAGGCAATGTGATGCTATCTGGGTCATAGTGGATCGGTTGACTAAATCGGCTCACTTCTTGCCAGTGAGGGAGAGTAATACCCTCGATCAGTTGGCCCAGAAATATGTGGCAGAGATAGTTCGACTGCATGGGGTCCCAGTATCGATAGTGTCAGATAGGGATCCCAGGTTTACTTCGAAGTTCTGGAGGAGTTTGCAGTCGGCTATGGGTACAAGATTAAACTTCAGCACAACGTTTCATCCTCAGACAGATAGGCAGAGTGAGAGGACTATTCAGACTGTTGAGGATATGTTGAGAGCCTGTACATTGAAGTTCCGAGGTGCATGGGATCAGTATTTGCCTCTGGTAGAGTTTGCTAATAATAATCAGTACCAGAGCAACATTGGTATGGCACCGTATGAGGCATTTTATGGACGACCGTGCAGATCCCCTCTTTACTGGGATGAAGAGGGTATGAGGATGTTAGAGGGTCCCGAGTTGATCTAAGATACAGTGGATAAGGTACAGCTGATTCTGAGTCGCATTAAGGCGGGTGAGGATAGGCAGAAGAGTTATGTGGATCAGCATCGGAGAGAGATGGAGTATACTGTGGGTGATAGAGTGTTCCTCAGAGTGTCTCCGTAGAGAGGAGTTCTCAGATTTGGCCAGAAGGGCAAGTTGAGTCCTCGGTATATCGGTCCGTATGAGATTACTGAGAGGATTAGACCGTTGGCCTATAGATTGGCGTTGCCGAGTGAGATGTCTCAGTTGCATGACGTCTTCCATGTGAGCATGCTTCGGAGATATCGTTCTGACCCGACTCATGTGATTCCGACTCAGGAGATTGAGATAGCTAGTGATTTGAGTTATGTAGAGGAGCCGGTGCGGATTATTGGATCGCGGGTCAAGCAGTTAAGGTCCCGGGTGATTCCATTGGTGAAAGTCCTTTGGAAGAACCATTCGACTGAGGAGGCGACTTGGAAGACTGAGGAGCACATGAGGAGGCAGTACCCTCACCTGTTCGATCAGTCAGGTAAGAAATTTCGGGACAAAATTTTTATTAGGAGGGGAGAATTGTAACATCCCGTCACCGATGGGATGGGTACAGTTCCTTTCGTACGTATTTGGTATGTGCATGCATTATTGAATTATGTATAATTGGCAATTATTGTATTGGCATTCGTACGTACATACACGTATGACATATTTCCGGTTTGATTTGGATAACTTGGATTTGGAGATGATTAGGGCATGTGTGATAATTAAGTTAAATTAGGCTCGAGAATTGAATCAGAGTTAGAAATGAAAGTTAGGAAATTGAATTATGAAATTGGAGTATACGATTATAAGTTTTCTATTTTGTGGATTTATAGGAATTTTTTTGAAATTTTCGGAGCAATAGGCCCGGATCGGAAAAATTGATCAATGATTAGTTAATTGGATTTCCGGTTCCGAAATTGATTATCCAATGGCACGGACATATTAGAAATGTGAATTGAGGAATTAGGGTTTAGCCATTGGAATTCGGAAGAAATTAGAATTTGAATCTGACTCGAGGTGGTTTGGATCGGACTTGTGGCTACTAGATTTGCCAAACAAGCCTTTAATCCCTTAGGTTTATAACCTTTCTCCTTTGAAATTGCCCATCACGATGCTTGGCTTTTGAAAGAAGAAATTTTCTCCTTCCTTCATCGTGATCTCTTCCCTTGATTTCTTCTTGGTTCCTTCTTGATAGTTGCTTCTTCTTCCACCCTTAAATCATTTCATTTAGTTTGGGTTGAAGATAATGGAGAGATGTTTTGCTTTGGGTGTTGCCGTGGGTGGTGATTGAGTTGGGAGTTGGAGATTTGAAGTGGTTTTCAAAGGTTAAAGGCTTTAATCAAGTAAGTTCCTACTTGTTTATGTTTTAAATAGCTAGATTTGAGCTTTGGATTAAGGTAATAATTGTTTGAGAATTTATAGTTTTCGGATGATTAGGTTTTAGGGGAAATTGTGGATTTTGATTTGGGTGTTTATGGAATAATGTTTATTTGGTGGATTTAAGGTTAGGAATGAGTTGTGTTAAGTGTAGAATGTTGTTTTAGAGTGATTAGAATGGAAAGGAATGGATTAGAACTGAGAAATCTAGGAATTTCTAGGTTTTCTGGGCGTGTCTGCGATTGCACGCCGCGGTGCACGAAGAACATGCCACGGCGAGCAAGGCAGCTATACGCATGCCCGGCGTGAAATGGAGAGCGCGCGTCGTGACGTCTGTTGTGCGTACTCATGACGAAGGACGCTTGTTACGCCACACGAGGCGTCAGGACGCCATGCAATGAAGGCGTTGAGAAAAGGAGCTCGCCGCGAGGAGAGCCAATTTCTGAAAATGTAATTTTAGAGGTTTTTGGATATTGGGATTTAGGAATTTGATGATTCAACTGAATATGGATTGATTTCAATTTGGAGATTATGAATTCGGGATTTAGAACTTGAGATCGGAAATTGGATTAGTGTCGGAATGTCATAACATGTATAGTACGTACATTATTCGATTCATATGCATCATTGAGCATTGAAATTGCTACAATTAGTAATGTTAGTTATGTTTTGATTGTGATAGAGGTGCCAGTGGATCGCCGATTGTCCGACGTAGGCGAGACTTCCCGGCAGTAGCTCGGAAGTTCTGAGATGAGTAACCTAGTTGGTTTCTCAACCTATGTGTGTTAAATTCTATGCAATATGCCATGTGGAGTTAAGGATGGATTGTATGTGTTTGTTTTGATTGATTTCAGACCACAGGTGTTCGAAATACATGGATTGTGCTATAGAAGTGTTAATTGTGAATAAATTGTTCATAATTGGTTTTCAAATGCAAATTGGATAGGGATACTAGGTTGTGCTACGACTAGTGAAAATTGGGGATATGTGCATTCATGCCATTATGCATGATTAGATAAAAGGCAGTTGTGACTGGTGCAGCCACCGTATTCAGAGCTTTAAGCTCAACGCACAGGGCTTCGTGCCCAACGATTTTCAGAGCTTTATGCTCAACGTATTAGGGCTTTTGAGCCCAATGTTTTCAGAGCCAATGGCTCAACGTATATGAGCTCAGGCGCACGGTCACAGCAACGAAAGAAAATGAAAGAGTCACATGTAGATTGCATATAGGAATGTTCAAATGTGAATTGTATGATAGGCGTATCGCCTTATAAATGTGAAACCGAACGCATGTGATTTCTGTTTGTGATATATGTACGATATTGTGTGATTGTTTGAATATGCATGAGTTGGGTGGACCATCGATGATGGTTTCTCACTGAGTTATAAACTCACCCAACATTGCATTTATTTTCGGACGTGATAGTTTGACTCTAGCTCCAGTTTGTGAGACTTTTCTGCTTGCAGTGTGTGCGGCGAGAGAGCATGGCCCATGTGTCGGCCAACCCAGGGATCTGTTGGGATATCTTGGGGATGACCTAGGAGTTGTCACTGTTTACTTTGGTTATGTACAGTTGTAATCGGATAGAATTGTGAACTTGTGGTTTTAAGAAATGAAAGGAGAAGTACTACTTGGTTTTAAAATTTAGTGAATTGATATTGCTGCTTTATTATATTGATGCCATGAGGTTTATAGAAATGATCATTTGGTAGTGCACCCTCATCGTAGGTTATGCATCGGTACGACCTACGGGCGCCCCGGAGTATACTCTACAAAGAGGGGGCATTACATAATGTGCTTTGTTATAGTTGAGCTTCAAAACCACTTTCTTTATTTCCTTAATCATGAAAGGCTTGTTGAGAAACTCCATTTGTTGACTAGTTAGAAGCTTAGGAACAATTGATTTGATAACATTAGTTGAGGGAGCATTCCTTACGTGATTTCCTAATATACCTTGCAGATAGTCTCTAGTATAATTTAGAAGCTTATCCCTCCCAGCGAATATACCTCTATCATCACTTTTTAGCCTAGAGATTTTGATGCAATCCCTTCTTGCCAACAAGGATCTATGAAAAATTTGGAATTGGAGTTCCCCTCTTTCAACAAAGCATCCTAGACTTCTGCATCGTTAAGGAATTTTGAGCCTTTGAAGGTTTTCCATAATTTAAAAAGGCTTGTTTCTGATTTATTTCAGTAAAGAATTAATGGGGTAGGCATTTATCTCTCCTTAATAGTAGACTAGTTATTGCCTAACTACTTCAAAAGCCTTCTCCATGTCACAATGAACCTTAAGGGTCCATTTTTTTTAATTCATGCTTAATAATTTTTATTTTTTCATTAGAATCTTTAAGATACAAAGCCTTAAACTTTCATGCTTAAACTACAATCTAGAGCCCTTTGAAAGCCTTCCACAAAATATAGGAAAATTTCCCTTTATATCTTAGTCATAACAAAGTTTGTGATTAGACATAAGTGTTAAGAAAGATCAATTTTTATACATATTAAATGCTTAAGACCTTCATATCTTGCATTTAAAGGCATATGATTATATGCATGGATATTATAGTAATGTTTACATAATAATATTTTTTAAAATTAAGAGGCAAAAAGGGAGAGTTTTGGTTAGGCTGCTAAGTTTCTAAGATGCCATAATGAAATTTTGGTAGTTTTTATAAGAGGGGAGAGAATAGTAAAGGAATATCAAAGAAATTATAAGGAAAAGATATGAGGAAAATTTTTAAGAAAACTATTAGGTTTGTTAGGATAATTCAAATGTATGGTTTCCATATTTAGCTCCAGCTAGTCAAACGGATAGCATAATTTTCTCTTCTCACTTATTACAGCAAGATTATAGGACAATTTGTATTAATTCTTCAGATCTGTAATTTTTGTATATATGTATGGTATGAAATACAATACACACTGCAGAGTACATACTGCAGAAATTCAAAACTCAAATCTTACATGGTATCAGAGCTAAACATGGCCCAAACTACAGCTTCATCTTCTTCCTCATTTGCCTTCAATTCTCATCCATCTATTTCTTTTTCTCTCAAACTCACTCCAAAGAATTACGTTGCTTGGAAAACTCAATTTGAACCCTTTCTTGAATGTTATAATCTCACTGGTTTTGTTAATGGTTCAACCTCTGCTCCTCTAAAACACATTACCAATCCCACGACCAACATTTTAGAACCCAACCCAGAATTCTTCACTTGGTATCAAAAGGATCAAATGATCAAATCTTGGCTGATTTCCTCAATCTCTGAAGAGGTCTACCCCTACATTGTGGGTCTTTGCAATTCCTTTGATGTTTGGCAAGCCTTTGAGAAGGCCTTTGGTTATATTTCAGATGCTCGAAAATTGCAACTTCACGTGCAACTTCAAGAACTCACCATGGATGATAAAACCGTTTCCCAATTTCTTCAACAAGCCAAGTTCTTGGCTAATGAACTTGCTGCCGCTGGTGCACCTTTAAGTCCTTCTGAATTCAATGTTATTATCTACAGAAATCTGGGTCCTGATTATCACAACATCATTGCTGCTCTCTCGGTTCAAGGTCGGCAGGTTGACTTCTATGAATTACATGGGCAATTGTTGGCTCATGAGATTTTACTTAATAGCACTCGTAACAAGACACCATCAGCTCATGTGGCTCATGCCACCTTCAATCCCAGGGGTGCGTCTGGCCAAAATACCAACCAGTGAGGTTATCAAGACCGCAGCAGCAATTTTAACAATAACAGGAGCCAACGGAGCTATCAAGACCGCAACAACAATTTTAACAACACCAGGAGACGTGACCCTTGCCAAATTTGTGGCTATAGCAACCACACTGCTGACCGATGTCGACGTCATTATAATGCTCCACCAAACTCATCATCCTTTCAGACACGCAACAACTCTCCTGGCCTCTTGCCTAACCCCTCTGCTTATTCCTCTGAGTTCCAAGGTGCCCCCTCTGCCAATTTTTCAGAGCATCTGATCACTTCTTGGCATCCTGATATTGCAGCTACTAATCATATCACACCTGATCTTAGTCAGTTGAGCATTGCTGAAGAGTACAAAGGTTTGGATAATCTCATTATGGGTAATGGTCAAGGTTTACCAATTTCACATACTGGTTCTTCCACGTTGTTTTCTCAAAATAAGCTCTTTAAACTTACCAATATGCTTCATGTTCCCAATATTACCAAACGATTACTTTCTGTTAATCAATTCACCAAAGATAATAACTGTTTCTTTGAATTTCACCCAACTTATTTTATTGTGAAGAATCAGAGTACCAAGGCTCCAATGTTACAAGGTCGGGCTGAAGATGGAGTCCACAAGTTTTGTGGCACTGTGCAACTGACTCTAATGGCATTCATGGCAAATAAATTATCTTTTGATCAATGGCATGCTCGCTTAGGACATCCCAGTATTTCTACTTGTCGTCAAATAATTGCTTCTTCTTCATTATCTTGTACTGCTGTTTCACAAAATAAATGCAATTCTTGCTTGTATGGCAAAGCTACACATCTTTCTCTACCTAGTACTAATCACTCTAGCTCAGCACCACTTCAATTAGTTCACTCGGATTTGTGGGGACCTGCACCATTGTTATCCTCCAATGGCCACTCTTATTTTCTATTATTCATTGATGACTACTCAAAATACACTTGCATATATATTCTACGTCATAAGAGCGATGTTAAAAATATCTTTCCTCAATTTCAGGCTCTCGTTGAGCGTCAACTTGGCACCCAAATTCGTGAATTTCAGAGTGATGGTGGAGGTGAATTCAAAGCCCTCGCATCTCACTTCCAAAAATCAGGTATCTTTCATCGTGTTTCATGTCCTCATACACACGAACAAAATGGTTCGTCTGAACGTAAAATCCGCCATGTCGTTGATACTTGTTTAACCTTATTAAAACATGCTTCGTGTCCTCTCAAATATTGGCATTTTGCTATGGAAACAGCTGTGTTTTTGATTAATCGTATGCCTTCTCGTGTCCTTAATAATGTATCTCCATTTCAAATGCTCTATCACAAGACCCCGGATTATAATTTTTTACGTGTCTTTGGGTGTGCTGTATATCCCCTCCTTCGTCCATATAATCAACACAAATTTAGTTTTCGAAGTCGTCAATGTGTTTTCATGGGTTATAGTGATCACCATTTGGGATATAAGTGTCTTGACGTCAGCTCTGGCCAAATTTACCTTGCTCGTCATGTCCAATTCAATGAATCCGCTTTTCCCTTTGCTACTTTAAGCCATTGTGATACAGATAGTTCTCTTGCCACTGCCCCTTGGTTGGCAGTAGCTGTGACTCCTTCAGATTCTGTCTTCTACTCTACCTTGCAGTATTGTGCCACGACTCCATCTCCTCAGGTACATCCTTGTCCTAACCCTTCTCTTCCTATTTCATTATCCACTAATTCTACTCGTTCAGATGTTTTGCCTACACCTAATACAGAATCACCATCACATCCCTCCTCCACCACCCCAGTTTTTGATCCTGCTGGCATTCAGTTATGCGTGGACTTAACTCAGTGCAATGTTCCTCCTCAACCTCCTCCCCTTGACATTTCAAGGACTCATACTATGACTTTAAGGTCATCCACAATGAACAAGGCTCGTCGTGCTATGGTAGCTGAAGCACAACCCCATCCAGTCCAAGAACCTACCTTTTTTCGCCAGGCTCACAAGCACCCAGGCTGGCGTGCTGCAATGCAACTCAAGTTTGATGCTCTTGTTCGCAATAAGACCTGGTCTCTGGTTCCTCGACCTCCTAATGTCAATATGGTTGGAAGTAAATGGATTTTTCGTGTCAAAACAAATCCAGATGGGACTGTTGAGCGACTTAAGGCTCGGTTAGTCGCCCAAGGTTTCACTCAACAATTTGGTGTTGATTATCTTGACACTTTCAGCCCGGTGATCAAATCCTCTACCATTCGGATTGTTCTCTCCTTAGCCGTGACTTATGGCTGGTCCTTGAGACAGGTGGATGTCTCGAATGCATTTCTCCATGGCACTCTTGATGAAGAGATATACATGACTCAACCCAAAGGGTTTGAACATTTGTAGCATCCCAACTTCGTGTGTCGCCTTCACAAATCTCTTTATGGTTTGAAACAAGCCCCACGAGCATGGTTCCATTAGTTATCTGCCTTCCTCCTCCAGTTTGGCTTTGTTGCCTCCAAAGCTGATCCCTCCTTGTTTATTTACAACAAGCAGCAGGTGAAAGTATTTCTACTGATCTATGTTGACGATATTATCATTACTGGCTCCCACTCTGCTGTTGTGAATGGCTTAATTCGTCAACTCAGTGCAGAATTTGCAGTCAGGGATCTCGGTAGTCTTTCTTATTTCCTTGGCATTGAAGTTCATCATGGTGCTACTGGCTTGTTTCTCACACAAAAAAAGTATCTTACTGAGTTGCTGCAGAAGCAGAACATGGCTGATTGCAGCCCTCAACCCACTCCCATGTTATCTTCTCCTCCTCTTTCCAAGAGTGTTGGTTCCGTTCTTCAAGATCCCACAACCTACAGAAGTGTCGTAGGGGCATTGCAATATGCTACTATCACTCGGCCTGACATTGCCTTCTCGGTTAATAAATTGTGTCAATTTCTTCAGTCTCCAACCGACTCCCACTGGAAAGCTGTCAAGCGGCTCCTGCGATATATCAAGGGCACTCTTCATTTTGGGTTAAAAATCTATCCATCCAACCACAATGTGCTCCAAGTGTTCTCTGATGCCGATTGGGCTGGGTGTCCAGATGATAGACGATCCACAAGTGGATACATCGTGTACTTGGGAGCTAATTTGGTTTCTTGGTCTGCTAAAAAGCAATCCACGATTGCTCGGTCTTCCACCGAGTCTGAATACAGAAGTATCGCCAATACCACTGCCGAACTGTTGTGGATTCGATCTTTGTTACAGGAGTTAGGTGTCTCGGTCTCTTCTCCTCCCATCTTGTGGTGTGATAATCTTGGGGCAACTTACCTCGCTGCAAATCCCATGTTTCATGCTCAGACAAAGCATATTGAACTGGATGTTCATTTTGTCCGAGACCTGGTGGTCCAAAAGCACTTGCAGGTTCAATTTTTGCGCTCTCAAGATCAAATTGCTGATATCATGACGAAGCCTTTGCCTCGAGACCGCTTTGAGTTCTTACGTGACAAGCTCAGGCTCCTTCCTCAGGCGTCCTTCGCTTGCGGGGGGCTGTTAGGATAATTCAAATATATGGTTTCCATATTTAGCTCCAGCTAGTCAAACGGATAGTATAATTTTCTCTTCTCACTTATTACAGCAAGATTATAGGACAATTTGTATTAATTCTTCAGATCTGTAATTTTTGTATATATGTATGGTATGAAATACAATACACACTATACAGTGCATATTGCAGAAATTCAAAACTCAAATCTTACAAGGTTTACTGAATGAATTTTTGAATTTGATTTTGCAATCGAGGAGAATCTAAGTTTAGGAAAAGAGGTAGCGATTATAAAAGTTTTACCTAAAGATATAATAATCCCTTTTTATAATATGTTATAGACATAATTGTTCATTGATATTTTTGTTTTTGTCGTCTCACCGAGAAACACTATTTGAATATATCTAAGAGAATTCTTTATTATATAAAGGTAATATTAATTATTACATATTTTATTCATCTTCTAAAGAGCTTAATTTGATGGATTCTTGTTAAAATAATACAATTTCTTGGTATTTATGAAAATAATATATCTAATAAAATTTTCATTTGATAATCGAAATAATTTTTAGTTTTTATACTTTATATGATATTTGATGAGAAAATCATAAAAAAACTTCATTAAGAGCCACCTAATCTAAGTAATAAATCATTTCTTTTAATTTGAGAATATTTTCTTATAAGAAAATTAACTAGTAATTAATAAGTCACTCTTGTATGAGATTTTGGAGAAGTTAAGAATGATAACTGGAGTTATAGAGAAGCAATAAAGGAAATTAAAATGCAAACTTTAACTAAAATATATCAATTAATGTTTAATTAATAAATTTTAATTAAAATTTTAATTCTTTGATAAGTAAGGACAATCTCTTTCAATCATATTTTAATTTCTTTAATTGTATTCGATCTTTAGTCGATTTTATATTAGTCTAAAAGCTGGTTGAACCTTTTAAACATTAAATTTTTATTTCTTGGTTTAACTTTCAATTATATTTTTAAAATATTGCAAATTTCAACGAAACCTTTTGAGTTTTGGTCTCTTCATATTTATAATATTAACAGCTCTATAAATAATCATATAATCTTCTATTTTATGAAAGAAATAAAGAACAAAAATTAGTTGAAAAGTATTTTAGAAAGTACTTTTAATTGTTTTATCTATTTAACTTGTGAAAGTATATGAATATTATATTAAAAGAGGGTACAGAGGTTGTATTTTGGATATTAAAATTATGAATCGGATAAAAATCGTCTTTTTACCAGTAAAACATGGAAAATGGCTTTGTTTTATAGCCTGGACCGGATTACAGTTGTCTATATGTCACACAAAATGCATCGATCTTAATTCTTAGGTACATATATATATAGTAAGAGGAGTGAAAACATTTATAAAGGATTTAAACACTAAATTAGCATAAATTTCTATGGTAAATTAAATTAGTCACGTAACTTATCAAACAAATCGTTCCACTGAAAGGCGTGGAGGGGAAGGAATCTGTCGTCGAAAGTAGACATGGATCAATCCTTTACTTTATCATGTGATAGGATCTTCTGTTTAATATTATGGTGTCTTATTTTGTTCCATAAATCTCAACCATTTATTTATATAGATCCCGTATATATTTATACGGGACCCATGCGGGACTCACGCGAGACTCATATAAATGAATGGTTGAGATTTATGTAACAGAATAAGACACTATAAAATTAAACAGAAGATCCGAACTCGAGATAAACGACTATGAATAAAAACGAAAAATGATTTATGGTCAATTATTACCGCGCAATGATTCCTTTCCAAAAGATATTGCACAGGCAAATTTCTCTAGTTGGATGTAAAGATAGGTCTCCCGACTCACATGGTTTGTTTCTTGAGCTATCACCATTCTACTTTGAAGAAAGGGAAATATCTATGTGGTTATTGTGGATGAAAAGATTCCCAAATTAAGTGGACCCAACATCTCCTATTAATGATTTGGGTGTGTCGGGACAAGCCTTTGCCCTTTAATTATACGTTATATAATACTAAAAGGAGCTGGCCCTAAATATCACCCCCTTCAGGTACTTCTTTGCGAAGCATATGTCAGTTCTAATCAAAGCGGATATTATTTTGAATATGCTCCTTTATCCTCTCTTTTTTTTCTTCTTCCTTTTATGTGTAAACGTTACCACGTGCAAGTTTCTTTTTGTTTGTTCTACTTTCCTATAGTGCTTTACAATTCAAAGATACCGTACAAGTTCCCTGCTTTTACTGCCAGAGAGCGACAAGTTACGTGTTGCAACCGCAGGTATCATCTTTACTCTGCAAACTGAAGATGATATATGCTAGTGCATTTACATATATATACTTGATGCACCACTTACTAGGTAAAAATATCAACATACTTTTTAGGTATTTGTCTTTCATGCACTACTTAGTAGGACCACATGGAGACTAAATGGTCATCTTCCCATAAAAGGTTATAACAAGAGAAAAGGGATGAAAAGAAGTTTGAAAAAAATAAAAAGAACTAAAGGAGAAACAGAACCCTCCTTGTTTGATTATGAAAGGATCCATCTCAAAATTCTCCTTTCAGAACCCAAGTGGAGCCATCCCGCGACTTCACGATAGCCCTTCAATCAATTTCTATCTCAACTGAAGGGTTCCTACAAAGTCCACTTATTTAATTGTTAAAAACTTTTTATATTTTAAAAGTTAAAAGTGCGAAAAAATTGTGGAATTTTTTTTTATCATTTTAATGAAAATTTTGGTATCACAATTATTGTGTTTTGACATTCCAAAAATTTCCAAAAGCCCTATAAAGCTTTAAATCACTTCTATATTCACACAAATTTCTCAACTACAAATTTTAGACTTCAAGTCCACTAACAAAGAACCCAAACAAATTATTATCAACAATCACTACAATAGGCTTTAAAAAGACAAAACATATTCATATATTTCATTTAAAAGCCTTTATAAACGTCCATTCTTTACACAAATATACATATCAAAATGACACAAGCACAATAGCACCCTACAAGACAACTAATCTTGCGACAAAGTCTCAATTATTGCAACATCTGCACGCATACTTGGGGAGATTTGCTTAAAAACATAAAAATAAGAGTGAGTTAAACGAGCTCAGTGAGTGTTAATTAGTTTACTAAAAAAGTTGAATTTTTCATAACAACATAATTGCAATATTCCTATACAATCATAAAACTTATGTTAAAGCATTTGCATAACAATTTATTCATGCATCATCAAATCTTGTAATAATATAACATTTCTTAAAACACAATTCCAATTTTTCTGAAATACCATTCCAAAATATTTTTTATGTGAGATCCCACATTGGTTGGAGAGGAGAACAAAGTACACCTTATAAAGATACGGATACTTCTCCCTCTCAAAACGCATGAGTAAAACCCGTGAGGGGTTTGGCCTTAAGGACAACCCAAAGTGGATAATATTTATGGGCGGATGGTCTGGGATGTTACAAATGGTATCAAAGCCTGTACCCGAATCATTGTGCCAGTTAGGCTGAGCCCTAAGGAGGGGTGGAGAGTGTGAGATCTCACATCTGCTAGAGAGGAGAACAAAGTACGCTTTATAAGGGTATAGATACCTCTCCCCCTAAGACTCGTTTTTTCTAAGGGTGAGAAGAGCAAAACCGTGAGGGATTTGGCCCAATGGACAACCCAAAGCGGACAATATCTGTGAGAGGGTGGTCTGGGCTGTTACATTTCGACATTAAACTCATAATATACAAGTTTCCATTTTCCATTTTCTTTTTTGAAAACAATAAACAGTAGTAGCAATAAGTTTTCTCAAAACTTTTGTATTGAAAATAGGTCAACTACTAGAATTGGCACCATATGGTTCCTTTCAAATCACTTTTAAAAATAAGTAGTGGTAGCATTATTACTGTCATAAATTTTCTTACTCAATATAGGCCACCACTAGTTCCTTTTACCATACGGTACATTAGGCATAAAATCAAGGAACTGGTTCTGCATCGCTTACCCATGACTAGATAACTACTGGTTATGGAACTGGTTCTAAATTGCTTACCCGTGACAAGTTATGGAGTTGGTTCTACACTGGTTACCCGTAATAAGTTAACCACCATAAATATAACGGTATAATAACATGTATAAAGCCTACCAATGTACCATAAGCCAAAGCAACTCTTACATTTACGACTCACCTTATTTTCTAAATCAAGTATGGGATAATTCATAATAATTCAATTTAATGCATAATTTCAATGTAACTTCCAATCATACAAAATTTAACTTTCAAGTTAAAACTCATATATTGCTAAAGCATAATCTTATGCTAGCAATATTCACTTGGAAAACATCATTTGCATAAAACTTGGCATAAATATTCATTTCATGATCAGTGAAAACCATTTGCATAAACTCAATTTAAAGTACATTCACAACTTACTAGTCTCCATAAATAGAAACCATTTGCATAAAATCAATTCAAAGAACACTCATATGTTAATAATTCTTTTGCAAATAATTTAGTCATATAATAAAATTAAAATACACTCACAACTTGCTAGTTCCTTTTCACCATTTTGAAATCCTTCAGTTAGTTTCTATTTTCGATTCGAAAACCTAATACAAATACATTCAACTCCTTAACACATTTTCCAGTCAAACATGCCATAATCCATGTCAACTTCATTACTTTCCATATACACTCCATATACTATTTTTTCTCCAAATAATATCATAACACTTTATTAACAATTTTAATACCATAAATATACTTAATGACCATTCTTAGTCACATTCACATAGTCATTACATCATAATTATACTTTTATACTAAAAATGCCCTTAAGGCTAAACTTAACATATTGTACATTAAACTCTTCCAATTCAATTCCATTTGATATCTAACACTTAAAAACTAATCTACATTCACTTCCATGACATTTTAATACACCCATTTAAGCCATAAAATTTCATTAGCAAATTTTTACAAAATCATGCACCCTAAACCAAATTTCGATCAAAACTAATTCCAAATCAATTCTTTTTCATTTCTTTACTTCATTAGCATCAAAATCATGCTATAAACATCCTAAAACATCAAAATAGAATTTTGCATCATAATACATTAAAAACTCATTCAATCATTTTCATGGTTTTTATTTTGTTCTTTCATCATTAAACTAACTTCCTAATGCCATTCATTAATCCTAAATCATCAAATAACAACATAAAACACTTTAAGCAATAGATCTCACCTTTGACTAAGGTTCCACATTGTAGGTTTTCTTGATTTGCTTCTCCTAATTGCTTCCAATGTAATAAAACCTTGATATTACATTAAAGGGTGCAATTTACACCATCAAAACCAAATATAACCTATAACCTAACAAATCCAATTTTTCAACAAGATTAGTAAGCTTACCAACCCATTTTCTTTTCTTCTTCACTTGGATGGCCATGGAATCTTGTTAGATGCTTGATCAGAGGTAGAAGAGCATGAAAAACTCTTTGGAACACTTCTTCATATCATAGCTGAAGCTCCCTCTTCTTCTTTTCTTTTCTTCTTTTTCTCTCTCTCTTCCCTCTTTTCTCCAACAATGGCTGAACCCACCTTGCTTCCCTATTATATTCTTTTAATTTTTGGGCTCTTTAATGATGCTCTCCATTCACTCTCATGGCTACGTTAAAAGAATGAAGTAAAATGTTACTTTTACACTCATTTAATGGATTACACATGCCACCTTCTTATTTGTCATCACTAATGACTCATCACACACTTCTCATTTTCTCATTAGCCATTTTTAATGACTCATCAATACACTAATATCTTGTAAAAAGACCAAATTGCCCTTAATGAGTACAAAAAGACCAAATTTTCTTTTAATGCATTGAATTCACCAACAAAAAGAATTAAATCTTGAAAATATTTCACAACTGTCTTATCATTAAATTGACTGCGAAATACTCTAATTAGGGTCAATACTTATTGATTGTATGCTTTTAAAAATTACGAATGGGTTTAAAATCATCAATACCCCTTATTTTCCAAAAAGGGCATTTTAGTCCAATAATTTCATATTACCCAAATTCTATTCAAACAACCTCCATTTTGACCCGTTTTAATTCCTATGGACTCCAATCCTAATTTTTGAGTTTTTCATCATATTTCTAAATTATTCGGTAATTTTTTCAATTACCTGGAAGAATTTTTAGATTAAATACGGAAATCACTAAATGTCACCGAAATCATCTGGATTTCGTTCAAAAGTATCACCTAAATATCCAAAGCACATTTTGGTGCTTTTAAAGCTTATTCCTTAGCTTTTTGGAGTTTTCGAAAATCTTTCGAAAAATTTCCAGTCGAGTCCAAAACCATCTCTGGTTTATCTGTGATCTTTTTTTTTGGTAATTCAGTAATTTTTACACAAATGATAGAGAGTTATGTACATCATTGGAGACTACAGGATCGGTAGTCTCTTGTCGACCTAAATGGAATTACCTGCGGAGATGGCTTAAGGAAGCTACATCACTTCCTTGCCACTTAAACCCTCCTTACTCTTATAAAGCCTTCCTACCAAAACCTTAAAGAACATGCTCATCACTACAGTACACAAACCAGAACACACAATTTACAATGCCACTAAACAAATTTATTTCAGAAAAATTCAGAATAATATGCTTTACAACTAAGATGAAGGGACTGGTCATGTCCCTCTAATTGCCTAGTTGTCTATCTTGAATCTTCTGGTTCCATCCGAAGGAAGATGCTCTCCTGTTGTTTGAATTTGTGAGCATCTTTCTATAAGCATCATTGTTGTTTATGTGAAGTTTTTGCCTGCCAACTCTATGCTTTGTTGATTGGAGGCATTGACTAGTGTTATGTATGGCTTCCCTTCTGCTTTCAGTTCTAAAGGTAGGTTTGATGCCTTACCTTTTGCATGCCTGAAATAAAATATATGAAGAAGTGATTGATGGTGTCCCTCTATTTTCAATTGTCTGTCATGGGTCCATCAGAAGGGTGCAGCTTCCCTTCTTCTTGAAATTTTGAGCATCTCTGCAGAAGCATCATTGATGTATCTATTAAGGCCTTTTGCCTGCTAACTCCTTGCTTGTTTGGTTGGAGACATAGACTTATCTTTGGTCTGGATTCCCTTTTGCTTTCAACTCCAGAGGTAGATTGATACCTTCCTTTTTGCTGAACTGAAAACAAAAACTGCAGATGTATTGTTAGTTAATAATAGCTCCTACCACTACCTTCTCTCGGTGTTTGAGCTGAGATGCTCCATAACTTGGAAGATCACTATGGAGTTTAAACTCCCCACATCTAAGGCTTCATCTTTAAAGGTTTGGGTATTCCTTTCTTTCCAAAGGTTATAAACTGTTACTGAAAGGAAGATAGGAAAAAATTGAGGTCATAGGTTCGAAAATTTGGTGCCTGACTCAACCAATCGGGAATGGAATGGAGGTTTATCTGATTTGGAAGGCTTATTTGAAAATGATTAAGGCAATGTACCTAAATAGTTTTAGAGAAGGAACATTCAAAGAATAAATGTTCTGTTGTTTCATTATCTATGTAGCACAAAGAACAATGATTTGGGGTGTGAAGATAGAGGAGTCTATCTCTTGTTTGCAACTTTCTTAGGAAAACCAACCATAGTATGAAGGAACACCCAGGGCTATTCATTTTAATCCAAACCAGTTTATGCCAAGGGACTCTCAGAATCGGGGGCCTCAAGAAATTGTAGGCTGAAACATTAGTGTACTTTTTTGAAGGGATAGCTATCCATTCCAAGCAACTAGGTTTTGATACTATTCGGATAGTACTATAGGGGCTCTAGGTTTTCAAAGATCTCAACAATTGCCTCTTGCCAACACCACTCATTGTTTCTGATGACTTCTAAAACCTTTGCTGTCATATTTAATTCCGACTCATTGATCACTCTCGGGGTGGAGAAATGCTTTAGGATTCCTCTTGGATGCCAAGGATCCTGCCATAAAAGAGTATGATTACCATTTTCTGTCCTAAATCTGAATCGATTCCCTATTTTGTCCCTCACGAATAATATTTTCTTCCAACTCCATGAACTATTGTTAGTGGGTTGGGCACTCCAGAAATTCTTCCTTCTAAAAATGATTGTATGAACCCACTTATCCCACATAGCTTCGTTGTCATTAAACAAAAACCAGATCCTATTTCCTAACAATGCATTATTCGAAATAGGTAAGTGTTTGATCCCTAAACCCCCTCCTTTTTGGGTCTACAACTGTCAGTCCATTTGAATGTTTAAATTACTCTAGTTTACTATAAATAGAGCATACTTTATAAAATGCATGTACAACACATTACACAATACAATTATCAAACTAGGATATTACAAATCAGCTAGCAATTAATATAAATAGTTACATTTTAACACTAGTTGGTTTTGATTTTTCCTAGTAGGAACAAAATAAAAGGAATCGTGATGAAAAGGCATAAAAGTAATTTGCATAATATATTGCTTAGTACAAACAGAGCAAAACCATATCATTCATAACCACACATACTATTTGGAAGGCTAACTTTCCTTTAGGAAATTTCACAAACATTGCCAAATAATTTACTATAATTAATCCTCTCATATCTTTATTTCCTTTCTGGCTCATCCCTATTATCGTTCAAAATTGAAAACACTCAAGACCTCTTTAAACTACTCCTTTACATTTGTTTTGTTATGGGAATGTACAGTTTGTATAATTCCATGTGACCTTTGTTTACAATCAACACTATATATGTTACCACCCTATCAAAAGCTTGATGAAATTGCATAGAAGTTTATCCTTTAGCAAATATATTTTTTGTTGAACAATAACAATGGTGTTGTCTTGGGTTGTTTTTTGAAATATTGGCTAATCTTCATCTTGAATTGGTTAAAGAAATAGAGTATTTGCTAATGTATTACGGTCAATTAGTTAGTTGTGCTTTAGTAACGTAGTTATTTAAAGGTATTCTTTGTCTTATACATATTTAAATGTATATGATAAAGTCTATAAGATAAATGCACATTGTTAATGAAATTATGATGATATCACAATTATGAGATTCATATTTTTTATGTACTATTCCTAAATTGTTTCTATTCATTATTCTATTAAGACTAGACATTATATAATATAAAAGCACTAGCATATGTTATGTTTCTAACTTTTGAAAAAGTAATTGATCTTGTAGATTATAGCATGGAGATACTTAAACAAACGAGTAGTTGTTTGTTAGAGAATAAGTTTATTAAAATGAATCCATATAAGAATTCTATTTAAAACATTACTTGTAAGTAAATGAAAATTTCCATTGTGATGATTGTATAAGTGGTCATTTGATCTACGATCACCACAGAATCTCATTTAGGAATTGATACGTTTTGAGTAGACTTATGACCTATTTCAATTAAGAGTAGCTCAATTGGTAGTCATTATATATAGAATAAATTGTACGAATGTAATTCAGTGATCAAGATAGTATTCATCACCCTAACGTAATTAGGGAGAATATTAAGTTATTCTTAATTAACATTGATTCAAAAAATCCTTAGCCTAGGTGGTATGACAAAAACAACTTTCAAATTTCATTAATTGAATCATTTGCTAATGGTGGAGAACTAATAAGATTGGACTCAAATAAAGTAGATATTAATTTAATGCTTTATGTCTAATAAGAATATTATATGATGACATGATGAAATTATACAAAAAATTATGCATAAAAGATTAGTCCAAACCAATTTAACATTTCTAAATATTTAGATAGTCATGATGTGTTATTAGATACCAACATTGGTTTTAAATATAAATTGTTTAATTAGAAAATTAAATATATATTAAAGGAATTTAATTTATCTAATCCTAAATAAGATTTAGGGTTATAATTTATATCCATTGCTAATACACTTGGGAATCTAATGGATCACACACAAAGAATGGGTGAAGAGAGAAATAAGTGTTTTAATCAAGTTAAACTTCATTATAAAGGTTTTATAAGTAATTAATAAATTCCTTAATAGAATAATAGTCATTATAGTGATAACAACTCCAAGCGTTTGTGGAGTGAACTAGCTACATTAACATAAATTAGAAAAACACTTAAAGAATATTAGTCATGGTTTATAAGTTTAGTCTCATTTTTAGCCTTATTGTTATCGAGCCTTTATAAGAGCGTGTCAGAGTAATAAGTTTGGGTTTTTTCATGTACACTTACAAGTTATATTTCAAGATATCCTTAGCATCACCAAATAATATGACATTCCTCATTCTCCAAATGTAGGGAACCAATATAACAAAACTAGTTTTGATCAACTGGTAATCTCCTTATAAGTTGAATTTCACCTTTGTTGCTCATCTAAGTATGTCTATCCATGTCTAGTTGTCCTTAATCAGATTGAACATTAGGAGAAATTATTTCCACAATTGGTTAACGAGAGTATATTAAAAAAATAGGTGGCCATACTTTCGACAAGTATAGATCCTCTTAAACTATGGATGTATGGAGTGAGAGATAATAGCCCTAGTGGATGTCAACTGTCATATCAAAATGTTGTATTGTTGCCATTTCCAATAAAATACTTGACATAAGGTTACACAAGTTGTCTGGTATTTAAGATCTACTGAAGTACATATGATTGAGTCGGTTTACACTTAATGGTCCATATGCTCTGTTAGTTGATGTCAAACATATGGATCCATTTCACCTAAAGATTTTATTTTTCCATATAGATTCTCTAAATTATCTTAGCCATCAACGCTTTGTCTATTCTATTGTAGATGAAATTCTAAGTCCTCTATATTCCTTAGAACATATTGTACACCATTTAACCTTGGGAGCTTTTACATGAGAGGTATTTTGACCATTCCATATGACGTCTTTGATTTTTCTATCAATTTTCTTTAGGATGCTCCTTGGTAGTATGGGATGAGATAGCTATTAGATGTGCAATTTGTTAAGGATTGAGATAGTTAGCTGCAATCTGCCTCCATATGAAAGGAACTTAATGCTTCGTGAAGAGATCTTCTTCTCAGAAGATATTAGAGGCCTGCAATATATTTTCTTTAACTTCTTTGTTGAAATGGAGACACCAAGGTAAGTTAGGGGTACTTGTAAAATCTTTAGCCCTATATTAGAAATCAAATTTGTAAAGTCCACCCAATTATGTTTAGAAAAATAGGCAGAACTCTTCTTTATATTAAAACTCAATCCTAAAATTTCTTTGAAGATTTACAAAGAGTGTAGCAATACTCTAATTGATATAGGATCATTAGCATAGAACATTAGTAAATCATTGACAAAAGATAGTTGTGAGATTTTGAGATATCCACATCTATGATGATATTTGAATTATGGAGTTTTAGCAATGTCTAAACTAGTGTTCTTGTTTAATACCTCCTTAATGATTGTCAAGATATAAGGCAATAATAAATCTCCTTATTTAGCCCTTTTGTGGCTTTAAAATGTTTTGATGGCTCCCTATTAACTAGTATTGTAAAGGAGATTATAGTGATGTAGGCATGAACCCATTTGATGAATCTGTTAGGGTAACCAAAGGCTTGTAGAGCTGAAATGATGAATTTCCATCCCACTTTGTCAAAAGCATGGTGAAATGAATTTGGAGTACATAACTATTAATATGTAACTTGGAATTGTAATCTCTAAAGAGTTCCTAGGCCATCATTATATTATCCCTTATGCTTCCTCCAAGTACAGATGCTTCTTGGCTTACATTTATCATCTTGTGGAGAGATTGTTTCAACCAATTTGAGTATTTTCAAGTTAATCTTGTATATAACATTGAAATAAGCAATAGGTCTATAATAACATTGAAGTTATTGGTGCTATTTACCACTCTTGTATGTGTATTATTCCCAATTTGATTTGAGGGAGCTTTTTTGCATTTTTGGTAATTAAGCGGTTGAGGAGGTTAACAATCATGTCAAGATTGGAAAACGATTCTTTGGTATCAAACCATTTGAGTCATTGCTTTTGTTTAATCTTCTTTTGTGGTTGTGTGTGCTTGTGGATAATCACAAGTATAGTGGTGAGTATATTGACGTGAGTTTAATTACTTGTTGAGTGTTAATGTTTTTAGTTATATTTTGGTACTTTTAGTTCTTGGTTTAGTAGTTTAGTTTAATTTTTAGGCAATTTTGATGTTTTTTTTAGTGTGAAGGAACATGAGTACAAGATGATAAAAAGTTGCTGAAAAGAAACAAGCATCTAGTGCGATTGTGAGGAAGAATGGTGCGAGTGTGACCAAGGTGGGATCGCAAGTCCCTGAAGTGCAAACCCGACACCAATGCGACTTCTAGAGGTAGCTTCGGGTGCGATCGCGAGTCATTAAGGTGCGATTTACGATCGCACTCAGGACTTTTGACCAAGAAATAGGCTACTCACATACGGGTGTGATCGCAAGTGTCATGGTGCGCTCGCAATACACAACTTCAGGGGCAATTCTGACATTTTCTCACATGTTCAACGTGCGAGAACATGGAGAGAGGGGGGGTTGTTACAATTTAGTGAAGGTGGACAATCATGAGAGAACTCATCAAGTGAATATACAAGAAACAAGGGAGAGGTATAGTAGGAAGAAGAAGGAAGAACATACACAAAGAGAAAGTGAGAGCTTTGTGTTTTCATTTTTTCATTAGTTTTTTGTTTATTAGGTTACTTATTATGAGTGTTTTCTAGTTTCTTAGTTCAAGGATTGTTTCACCCTTTAGAGGGAATCTTTTTTCTGAACTTCTACTATGTATGGTTTGCTATTCTTATGAATAGTTTTTGGTTGATCTTAATGAGAGTTGAGCTCTTCTTTAAAACCATACAAATATAACTTACATTCGAAGAGATTAGTATCTAAGTTTTATTTCTCAAAGGTTATGCAGTTTATCTTTGTTTTATTTATATCTGAATTTAGAAATTTGCATGTAAATAAAACAGAATAGGTAATTTAAACTTAAGAGAGAAGAATTACTTCTTAAGAAACTTGGGGTAGCATTAGATTTACCTTAGTAGGAGTTGATAACAATTTTTTACGATCTTTAATCTTGTGATTTCGTAAAATCAATTTCTTTTTTTAGAGAATTAGTTTTGTCCAGAAAGCTTAATTGTAATTGATTTATTTTTATATCACTTTTGATTTCTAAGTCGCTTTATTATTTACTTAAATAATATGGAAAGAATTGAATGTGGTGCTCAGCATAAATCCTCGTGAGAACGATAACCCGTATGCTTGCGGTCGAGGTCCAAGTGCGTTTATTTTATAACTCATCAATGAACCACGTAAATCTGTGTGTTATTCGATTGATTGTTTTGTTCCCTTTCTTTTCTTTTCTTACTTGATTTTGGTAACATATTTTATAGTAGGACTAGCATTTTAACAATAAGAAAGTCATCTTTGGAACCTGAGGTACATCCGACATGATCCACAACATAATATGCGCAAGCAGTTAGCATATCACTGAACATTAGCCCAAATTAATCAATTTAACAAAGACTAGAGTCTCCTTAGGTTTTAAGGCACCTAGCATTGTTCTTTATATGGAAGCTATTTACATTTTCTTGTAACATAAACATAATATACTAACCAACCGATTAGAATCCACGTTAGTATCTTCTAGAGTGTAACATAATTCCATTATATATTGTCATTCTGAAGTGTTCGTAACATGATTAAGACTCTTTTTATTGTCATTGCTCTTTTCAGTATTGTTTTCTCTAATTTTTGTTTGGTATTAATTATTCTGCAACAGAGGACTGCATTTAGAATCTTTCTATAAAAAATAGTTAAATTTCATAATAATAATTAAAAAAATGTATGTATGTATGTGTTTGTGTAAAATGTGTGTGAATCTATTGTCAACTTCTTACTTTTACTAGTTTTTAGAGTCGAACCATGCAACTCTGTGGACTTACCTATTATAATAGTGAGTGGCCTCAATTTATAACCTGGGCTGAAAAAGTGACGTTCATACGTTGAGGGGACTTGATTGTCGTGTGGAAGGATAAGAACATGAAATTACTCCACAGCACTCAAATAATTCAGGAGTTCACTCAGAACACCTTACAATATATCAGACATATGATCCTTGCTTATGACATCTAATCTACATTAAGCTCAGATCTTGCTTCCGAATGGAATGTCAATAAGTTGTGATTTAGTTCCTGAAAGCAGTAAACAAGCCTCATATAAATACTTTGAGCTCTACTTAATTCAATAGACTTTGCACTAGCTAGTATAAGAAGATTATTAGTTTTTAGCATTGGACTTAGTCTTCTTTAAATTTGTATGCTTTTTTGTTTAAATTAGGTATATTGTTGAACTGGATTCCTCTTGCTGTCAATCAATGTAACTCTTTTTATTAATGAACTCTCGTTCATTTAAAAAAAAATAATACAAACACTATACCCAACAAATATCCCCGCGTCCATCTCTTCGTGTCACCTTTGTGAAGAGTAATTTTGTACTATTATGAAATCGGCTTTGTCTAAAGGATATTGACAGATATATATATATATATATACATACATATATATGGATTGATCAGACATTTCTCATATGTTTGTCTACTCAATAATGCAACTTAGTGAGAACAAATGGAAAGGAAGCCGAGCCAGTTAGTTATTGGGAAGAAAAGTGAGTTTGAAGTCTCGAGTTTGAGTCTCGGCAGCTACCAAAAAGTGAGTTTGAAGTCTCGAGTTTGAGTCTCGACAGCGGTAGCGTGGGAGCTCATCCAATGTGATGATTCCTTATGCGCACCGAACACTGAGCCGTCTTTTCAAAAAATTGGCTGAGATCAAACCGTAATTTACCTCCCTCATACAATATCGGACCAGAGTGTAGGGAAGCCTAAAATGGACGTTCCACTTTTTTAGTCCAATGTAAAAAGAGACATTTGGCTGGAATCGAACGTGTACTTCCAAAGAGGAAACAATGATTACATAAGGGTATACATAGATTTAAAAATTAAATGACTTAGATAAAGGGCAGCAAAAAGAGGAACCGCAAGTCGAAGGACACTACGCTCTAGCAGATTTTGCTTACGTATTTCCTGCAACATTCTCTGGAAATATATAATATATAAATGTATTTCACATGAAATGTGTAGAAATGAGATTAGTATGAATTAATTTCCTTGAATGACTAATTTATTGCTTCAGAAAGAAAAAAACTGTAAACCAATAGCCTATGAAAGAAAAAACTATAAACCAATAGCCTCTAACCCTTAGTGCAATTCAAAATATAAAGGTTTAACCAAAATTTAGAAGTTGGAACAGATGTAGATTACCTAATAATTGCAGTTACAAAATTAATATTACATTGACAAGTGAAATACAGAATCGATATATATTTTAAAATCTTTGTGAGCTTTATTAACTAGACAGTTTTTCTATTTTAATTGCATTTTGCATGAAATAGTAAAAGTTGTAATTAGAACTATATAAATTGACTTAGATCATAGGATTTGATAAGTTAAGGTTGAAAATTACAAAATTTGAGTTTTAAGATTGAACTTGAATTTAAAGAATTTATTAGTCAGATCAGAGTTATAAAATTTAAAAATAATACAAATGTATATTTATTAATATCTTAAATTTAAATCAACTTACAACTATCATCTAACAATTTTCATTCAAATAATTATTTTGGAAGATAAAAATACAAAAATTTATTTAGAAAAGTGTTTATATTTTTAATTATTTATTCTATTTTAATAATAAATATAGTAAAATGATATTTTAAAAAATGATGATAACATTGAAGAATTAGGACTTAGTTAATGTTTAAATAATTAATTTTAAATAAATATTTTATTATTTAAACTTTATCATAATTATATATTTTATATTTATTTACTTGGTTATATTTTTATTGTGAAAATTTTAACAGATTATTATTTTATCTTATAACATGCTTATAGTTATTTTTATTTGAAAATGATCAAATATCTTTCATTCAAATTTCATATAATTATTAAAATTTTATAAAATATGAATTTATAGAATAAGTTCAAAATTTAAAAATTTAATGAGTCAAATTAAATTTAAAAATTAAGCTTATGTTTTGAACCAAATTGAATATAGATATAAAGATTTATATTTTAATTGAATTTGAGAATAATTCAATTTAACTCAACTTATATATCTATCCGGTTGTGATGAAAGTCAGTTCAATTTAGAAAATGTTAAAAATAATTGATTGTATAACATAGATTTATTAAATAATATTATACAAATTGATCAGACTTATTGGGGGAAAATGTTGTGATTCTTTTGTCGGAAACTAAGAGTACGATTGTAAAAAATACAAATAAGATGAAACTTTATTTAAGAATTAAGAGGGATATTGAAAATAGAATAAATAAAGCCAAGTCCTCCAATAATTTCCCACGTTCCTTGTGTGGAGTTATTTTTTTACATATGTCATTTGTAAAAGTCGACGAGGACAAGGGAAACTTCTGAAAGTAGAAGAAGAATCCAAGGAAATAAGGTTGCAAACCAGAAAGAGTTGAAAACCCAACTTACGAAGGGAACATATTACTTGTTCTCATTATTCTATACCTACCCTATTTCACGAGCATCTATCTTTCTAATAAATGAGACCTACAAAAATTGTATAGATAAATGCTCATGGAAAATAATAGGCACAAAGTAACAGAAACAGATGATCTAAACCTCTTATGAAAACGCATTATGTGTCAACACAATTGATGGATAATTTCATTCATGAATCAATCATGAGGCATCACGAAATAGAGGCTTCAATGTAAAATTTGGTAAATCAGAAGGACCAACTGGTGCATATATTATCTTATGAGATGTAAGGGATTATGCCTAGTCCTACAAAAACATATACTGAGAAATAAATAATAGCAACCCCCCTTTGGAGGGGAAATGAGCTTCTGGAAGAAGACGAAACAAAAGAGGAAGAAGAACAAGAAAAAGAGGAAGCGAGTATTTCAAATATATAAATGGTAGTCCTTGCTAAAATGAAAGCTAACCGATGCGAATTCAAGAGTGAAGAAAAGACAAGGGTTGGCTTCATGAATGGAGGGACATTCCATGAAAAGCTTCTTGATGAAGAAGACGAAGAAGCCTCCATCCAAGAAGAAGAATTAGAGAATTGGAAAGAGGTAATTGAAAAAGATAAGCCAAAAATGTAATATTCCTTCTTTTACATTATTGAAGGATTTAAAGTGCGAGACTATTAAGTCACATGAGCGACATCATATATATAAATGAATTTGGTACATTTGTGAGATGATTTTATGATTGTATTTATATGTATCATATTAGCATACACACATGAATTCTGATTTAGACAAATTGCACCCAATTGACATATTTCGGGGTATGAAAGTAAAATGAATGTGACTTGAACATGCATTTTCAATGCCTTATACTTTGGTTTATCAATGTCAAGAACTGATGGATTATAATTAGTAACTTGGAACTAATTGTTACAATTGAGAGATTGATGAATTGAAATGTAGATTTAGTCTAGAAAAATGTCAAGTGACAAGACCAGTTGTTACATAGAAAATTAGGATGAATAAGCCTGTGAATTAGTGACATTTGACATGGAAAATTAAGTGACAAATGATATAGCTAATTAATTGACAAATGACAGCAACGGATGTATGACAAATCGCAACATATATACATGACAAATGGAGTACATGCCTAAGGACAAATGTTAGTATGAGATAATGACACCTTGTACCTAGTTGAATTAAGCAAATGTTGGAAAAGTTTCTGTTGAGTTCATTTCTCTTCCTTCTTCATTGTCTCCTCTGAAACTTGCTTCTATCTCATCTCTGTATTTTAGTTTAAGTCTTTAATTGCTACACCAAATCCATACTTTTATCCTTCACAAGATAGCTATAGAGCCAGAATATTATAGTTTTTGTGGTGGTCTTTTATTTTAGCAGAAAACCAATTTATTTCTACCCTAAATTGGTAATAATTTTACAGTCACGGAGATCTAAGTTAGCTTGATGAATTGAGCTAGAATTTGAGTTACACAAGTAAGTAAAAGATTGATCTTTATGGTATGATGTAATAGAAGGGTTATGATGATTTAATTGGGTTGGATTGTCTACGATGTTGATGATAAAATGTGCTAGAAAATGATACTCAAATTTGGATACTTTTATGTCTTGTTCTTGATGTATAAAAATCGTAGGCTATAGATTGTTTTATGGATGAATTAGATTGAGATTTGAAATATAATGAAGGTTAAATTATACTAAAGAAAGGTGCTAGTATAGTGTTATTGAAATGGGAAAAACTAGGACTGAATGTATACTAATGAATGAAAGTTTTTGTTTTGATTTTTGATGCATGAAATATCAAAGTTTGTGGGCTACCAATTGAATATATTAAATTGGAATTAGATGTGAAATTAACGAGGAATTGAAGAATAATTAAGGTATAATTGAGCTATAATTAATGGACTTTGGTGAAGATGTTTTGAATTGGTATAAAGATGTAAGAATATAGAAAAATTGATGGAAATTGGATAATGCACCTTCGAATTACCTATCCCACAATTGTAAGAGATATGTAAGCTCGTTCCCATGATTGTGGGCAATGCCTTGAGGTGAGCAAAGATAAATTTTGTTTGATATTTGAACCAACTAAGGGTAAGTTACTTTCACTAAAACAAAAACATACATTTCGCATCGTTTTCCTAGAAGACGTCGTGAAATGTAGGAGGCTCCAAACGCCACGAAAAGAGCCAAGATTCCACGACGTTGTATGCAGACGTCGTGAAAAAAAGAAGTGTTTGGTGTCGTTTTGTTAGGAAGACGTCACAGAATACTTAGCTCAACATTGTGGTGAGGTAGACTTCAAGAAAGGCCAGGTAATTAGATATCCTTCCTCGCCCCCACCAGAACGATGTCGTGTTGTTGGCCCAACATGACGTCGTTTTTGTATCTCAAGCTCCCGCCCTCCAAACAAATGAGACGACGTCGTGTCCCTACCCCCATAATGATGTCGTCTCATCTTCTGTGTAAATGAAAAAACAGGTTCATCTCATTCTCCCGCATCTCATATTCTGTGTAACTCTGTTTCCTTTGCCTTCCCTCTCGCTCGAGCCACCTTCCCTCTCTCATCTTCTGTCGCGCTTGGAATCGTTGGAGGTTGCTTCACCAGTTGGCGTCCTTCTTTCATCTACAGTCGGAGTGTTGGTTGAGGTAAGTAATTCAACTATTTTGCTTGCAATTAATGTCAGCTAAAATGTTGGTTGTTGAGTCGATTGAAGTGGACGATTTAAGAGTAGTTTAAGAGTGCTTATTCGTTTGTTTTGATTATCTGTAACACATTGCATTTGGCTTTGCATTGTGTGACAGTATGTTAAGGATGAAGAGATTATATGCTTAGGTGATTTGGATAATATGGTTAAGGCTTTGAAGTGTTCGATGAAAGTTTAGAGAGGGTTTATGGATTTGAATCATGTTTGTATTATGGATGATTTTGTTAATTCAATGTCTATATATACTAGATGTGAGGAGTCCACTATTGATTTAATTTGTTTAAACTATTTATTTGTTATGTTTTTTATTTACTTGCAACTGTTGAATACATGGGGTGAATTATTGGCTTAAATATTAATGTGACTTGTATTTACTTTTCATTCTTTTCAATGCTTAGCATTGTATACTCTTTACAGTGTTTTAAGGCTTCCTAAGCATGTACCTGCAATTTATTTCCCAATTTTTCTGTGCTTATTATCAAATATGTTTTCAATTATGCAAGTCCCTTTGAGTAGTATGTTTAATAAATTGTTGAGATCACATAGAAATATGCTATTTGTTTCGAGTATATTATTTAGTGAGTTGATGATTAAGGGCCAAACATCGAACTAATTAGTATTAATAAATATATTACTTAATTTAATTTACAGCTTAATTAAATATATTAGTTTCTAGTGACTCTTAGTTGAGGGAAAAATTGGGGGGTTGATAAATTTAGTGTATTAATAAACACAATTTATAAATCATGAAACTATGATATAATATAACAAATTTTAACAATGCATTTAAGTAATAATGTAACAAAGTTAAGGTAAAAGAAATATAGTTTAGTGTCCGCTGATACTGTTAACTTTTTTTCTAAAGTAAAGAATCGTTTTTCAGTAAAGAGAATCTTTTGCAATTTTGTCTAACAGCGAAAAAGAATTTAAATGTCACTCTAAATACAACATATAAGACGTCAACAAAGGTTTGTAACTAAAAAATATATGACTTTATTACTTTGATAATTTCGAAGAGGTTTACTTACACTCTCGACACAAACGTTTCTCTATGAAGGAACCGACGACAATACATGTACTTATAAGGTTTTGAGACTCTTACTTCCTGTTGTAGATAAAAACAAGTCATTGTGATGGACCAATGTAACATACACAAATTCCCTATTCATTGAGAGATTGGTTGACCACTAAGGCATATTAATCCACTAAACTCAAATGTTATACATTTAACTTATATTGGTTGATCACTCTCTAAAAATATAATTTTAAGATTTCAAATACTCAAGCTTGATTTATTTAGTGACACTATAATTAAAATATTTTTCAAATTGTCTCTATAAGAATGTCTAAAAGATCAAGGGACTTCTTTTAAGAACAAAAGCTTCAATACTTTGTATAATGAAGTAAGATAAAATGTTTAAACATGGTGAGCCTTTAAGACTACCAAAGTAGCAAAATGAGATTACAGTTAATATTACAAGGTAAATAATAACCTTGATGTTCCTTGTGCTTCTTTTATTTTCTACTTGATCTTCTCTTAGATAGTTGCAAAATTCAACTTTTCTTTATTAACTTTGTAAACTATCTTCTTGAGTTTATGACGATATTTTGTTCTTATATTGCATCACATCAAAATAATAAGCTTATTAGTTGTGCTTATATTTTGTTATCAACAAAATATCTCGGAACCATCATTGGTTCAATAACCACACCCTCCCCACCCCAAACATCATTTGTAAAATTTGTTATCCCTAATCTTTTCCCCAAACAAGATACTTCCTCTTTTTATATATATTTGCTTTACTATGATGGATCTATAAATTACATTGTAATAACAACTTTTTAATATTTGTTTTCAATTAAAAATATAAAATATTTGTAATAATTCATACTTACACCTTTCAATTAAATCCTCATGTAAAAGAGCAAGTTAAAACATACTTCATTAAGTTCAATATAATTCTTAGACAAAAACTTCCTTGAGTTTAAAATTTATTTTGTAAGGGTTGAAATGTCATACTTAAAGTTACAATATCATACTATAGCTATTGAAGTTGCTGGATTGTTAATTGTTTTGTTTGCATTCATACTATAGCTATTGAATTTGCTATATGAGATGCCAAATTTTGTTCTATGCAATTGTGCTAGTAAGGATCCTGCATTCATACATAAATAGAGAAATAAAATGTCATATTTTGCTTAATTTTTTTTATAAATTTTTTAATTAGTCTCTCCCTAGCTCTCCATATAGTTTATCAAATAATAATACAAATTATACATATTAGTATGTGTAGAGCAAAGCTAATATTTGTACAGATGTCATAGCTTCGAATATGTATTCAACAAAATCTTCCTTCTTTTAAATTTTCTACGTTGTTAAACAATGGTTTAGCCCTTTTTTTAATCTATGACTCTCATAGGTAGTTAGATTTCTTAGAACCTAACATAATAATTTGGGGACATCAATTAGTAGCCCATTGCCAATCATAAATGTCAAGCTACTTTTGTGCACATCAATTAGTACCCCATTAGTAGCCATAAACGGTCTCCTCAACATGATGGGAACTATAGTGTTATATTTTATGTCTATTATGAAGAAGCTTATAGGAAAAAATTAGTTTTCCTACTTTAATAGTTAGGTTTTATACTACTTCATTTACGTACGTAGTAAACCTTTCCTCATCCTTTGCTTACTAATATAACATAATGTTCTCATTCTTATATTGAATTAATAGGTATTTGTTGCTCTATGGATAAGAGTTGGATGAACAGTTTAAGGGTTTCTCGTGAATACATTAATGGAGTGAGGATGTTTATGAATTTTGTGGCTGGAAAAAGGGAAAACAGTGTGACATTTTATGCCCTTGTGCACGTTGCATGAGTTGTTATATGAGGTCTCAGCTGAATGTTTTTGAACATTTAATGCAATTCGGCATGGACCAATCATACACCCGCTGGGTTTTACATGGTGAAGTGCCAGAATATAGATTTATCTCTAGGGAAGAAAGGCTTGATACTGCAAATGTAGATATAAATGGGACGGGCATTGATATTAATGAAGGTGATGGTGATGAGGAGGATGATGAGATGCAAGCTTTGCTTGATGATGTGGGTACTTTCTTAAACAATTGTCCAATTAATCAGGATGGAAGGAGTCCTCCTACAGGCGTTGAAGATTATATTATGGGTGGCTTTCATGAATTGTTGAGTAAAGTTGCTGAAGAGTTGTATCCGGGATGCACGAATTTTTCAAAGTTGTCGTTTTTAATAAAGTTGCTTCATTTAAAAGTATACAAAAAGTAGAGCAATAAGTCATTTGACATGTTACTTGCTCTACTGAAGGATGTATTACCTAATTGTAAATCTTTTCCAAAGTCCTATTATAAAGCAAATCAATTTCTACGTAGCCTAGGCATGGGTTATGTGTTGATACATACATGTAAGTACGATTGTTGCCTATATTGGAAAGAGTATGGGGACTTGGAAAGTTGTCCCCAGTGTGGAACATCAAGATAGAGAATTAATGATGGCAGGGGTAAGAAGATACCACCTAAAGTATTGCGATACTTTCCATTAACGTCTAGATTACAACGATTATTCATGTTAAGTAAAACCGCTAAACAAATGATGTGGCATAATGATAGGCCTAAAGGTGAAAGTAATAACACGGTTCATCCTTTTGATGGAGAAGCTTGGAAGAGCTTTGATGAGCTATATCCTGAGTTTGCCAAAGAACCACGTAATGTTAGACTAGGCTTAGCAACAAATGGGTTCAATCCACATGGCAATTTGTCACTTTCATATAGCGTGTGGCCTGTTGTTCTCTTAGCATACAATTTAAATATGTATGGATGAGTCATTCTTTATGCTATCGTTAGTTATTCCAGGTCCGAAAGCAGTTGATAGAGACATTGACATCTATATGAGACCACTAGTAGATGAGTTAAAGAAGTTATGGGAGGACGGTTTTGATGTTTTTGATGTTTCAAAAGGAGAAAATTTTCATTGCATGCAGCTTTAATGTGGACTATTTGTAGCATCCCACTCCCGCAAGACCTGAACTCGACATCGAGGGTGATATCCGAGTCTGTGCCTCACGAGGGTGGTATGTTAGAGCACTCAAATACAGTCCAAAAACACAGTATGACATTTTTTTTTGAATATAATCGTATGCGCCGAAATCAGTAAACGATTTGGGCCCGCTTTAATTTGTAAACATTTTCGGTCATAAGAAGACACTCAACAGTATTTAGCCATTTAATGCACAAAAATCCATAACCAAATTGGGCCCAATATTGTTCATAAATGTTTTCAGTGATCACGTTACACTCAATAGAACGGCAATAGCCAATTGGGACCCACTGAAATAAAAAGCACTATTCTGCGGGAATTGCGAAAATATAAGTTTATACAAGAATAGGATAACACTAATGCAGACGTGAACTGATCCCGACCTCAATCTCTGACATGCATGCAGTAGGCATACTCCCCTTTGTCTAACGAGGTATTCTTCAAAGCCTGAAAAATAATTGCAAATTTTGGGTTAGTTTTGCGAACTCAACGAGGAACCATCATCGATGGTTCACCCAATTCATGCAACTCAAGCATATCACAGTTATATCAAATTTCACATTGAAAAGTAACACATGATTGTTATCGCATAAGTGTACGACAATCTTGTCTTTTACCCAATCAGAAGTACCACATGATTGTTATCACATAAGTGTACGACAGTTTTGCCTTTCACCCAATCAAAACTACTCAATTAAATGCATATGAAATGCGTATTTGACACTTTTTTCCATTTATTACGGTGTTGTGACCTTGCGCCTGAACTAGCCTAATATGGGCACATTAATCGGTGAGCCTGTGGTTCCGAATCACTGTGGGCTCGAGGCCCTAATGCGGTGAGCCTGTGGCTCTCGGTAGCTGCTCCGGTCACAACTGTCATTATCTGATCATGCATTCATGTATGAAATGCATATGTCTCAATTTAATAGTAAATGTATCACAATTAATTCACGTGTCACAGTTTATCACATCAGAAGCAAATAGTTCACAGAGTCACAAACAGATAACAATTCTATGTCACCACTCCCAATACATCGGACCTTCTGTCCGGAATCCACAGTTATAATCAATCACAATACCCGCCATTATTCAACATAGTAGACATATAATAATTGAGAGAACCATATAGGTTACTCACAGTATGCTCCAGATTAGCACTTGCTTCCAACTCCTGGAAACTCCGTAATCCATGCATTTAGCCTGCACAACTCATTTATGCAAGACACACTTACGTCACAATTTGTACAATTATAAGTGTTAAAAGAATGCACATGATTGAAAGACAATATGTATAATGCATGTTTATGACAATCCCGGTATCATTCTATAAAAAACCTCACAAAAAGTTCCCTTATGACCGAGGAATCCACAGATATCAAAATTACTCAATTTGGACCTCTATAGGTCTGGATATTACTAATCAATCAGTCTAATTAATGCTCATATTCCCAATTAAATCCCAAAATTTCACTAATTCCCATAAGAGGTAGGAAACTGTCCTACGAATCTGACACCTCAAGAATCAGGTCAATCAGAGGTCGGACGGCAAAGATATAGGCAAAAGAATGGAAGAAAAAAAAAACACAATCAGTACAGCATGCGGCGCGCGAGCGAGGGCGGGCAAACACTCGCCATCGCGAGGCATCGCCCTCGCGAGGGGCGGACCAGACACTCGTCCTCACGAGACGTCACTCTCGAGAGGGGCGGGCTGGACGCTCGCGAGGGCGAGGCATCGCCCTCGTGAGGACCAGCGTCGTCGCCTATTGCTATTTTCTTTCTTCCTTTTTTTTTCTTGTCTCCTTACACAAAGCATAATTTCTGATCCAGAATCCAATTTTAAGTTTCATGAAGGACACAAAAGCCAATTTCACCTCTAAGGGTGTCAAAAATGCAATCAAAATTACTGCCTAGTCATAAGGTCCCAAAACAGAACAACATCTTTCCAAAGAGCATAACTTCTCATTCCCTTTACCAAAAATTCCAAGATTTATGTCAAAAGAAAGATCAAAACATGTTATAAAACTTTCATGAACAATTTGGAAGCATATTCAATCTCTAAACAACTCAAATTCTCAATCAAAGGTTCTGCCCATAAATGACTCCCCTGAACCGTCACACAATCTTTCAAAAATCATAACTCTTTAACCAACAAAAAATGCATACTTTATATCAATAAAAAGATCAGACAATATAATACAACTCTCATGAAAGAGTTGGAAGCCAATTCCATTTCTAACTAGGTCGATTTCTTCCATGAAGGTGGCCTATTAAAGCTTGTTAACTAACAGATGACCTAAATCAGATTCATTCTTGCAAAATCCATAACTCACAATTCTTA
Organism: Erythroxylum novogranatense; assembly: GCA_029891385.1. Taxonomy (NCBI): domain Eukaryota; kingdom Viridiplantae; phylum Streptophyta; class Magnoliopsida; order Malpighiales; family Erythroxylaceae; genus Erythroxylum; species Erythroxylum novogranatense. Next base: position 31,528,397 of record CM057233.1, on the reverse strand, counting down.
CATCTAAAAATAGCATATTATGCACCATTTCAAAGCTACAACCTTCCTCTACAATATTCCAGAAGACCATTTGAGCTAATTAACATCACAACAATCCAGAATTTAGCTTCAATACATAATCACGACAAACCCTATACTTAACACATTTTCCGGCACTAAGCATATTAACACCCAAAAGTTAATAGATCAGTACTCTCAACCTAGATATCGAAAAAATTTCATAATTAATGGCGATGAAAAGATAACAAGACCATATTCAAGTTTCATGAAGACCAAATTAGCAAATTCAATCCAAATCAACCTAAAAAAAATTCATCAAAGTTTCAGGTCACAATCTCGAATTACTGTTCATATAACACCTATAACTCACTTTCAAGGCCAAATTCAAACCCTTTCAAGCCACAATTAAGCATCACTTCCTCACAAAAAATGTAACCAAACTTCTCAAGTTGAATTCCAGCCAACCCTCACCTCATTTGCTCAACTATATAAAGAGTTATTGTAAAAACATTGAAACATGTATAGGTCACATTTTCCAGATTTTCAACCTAAACCAAATCCTATCACTTCCATACCATTTCTACACAATTTCTCACTCTATTTACTTCTTATACCTATCATAACTCACTCACATCTTATTCTTGAACATAAGGCCACAAATTACAGCACACACTCATTCGATCATCCATCATGTTTTACACTAATCTTTAAGCATAATTTCACTTTCAATCATCTTAATTTCTCTACTTATATTCATTAGATTTTGCCTCATCAATTCATCAATCAACCATCAATTAAATAACCAAATTACATACCCACATACAAAAACAAAATTCTCATCCAATTTAGTGTATAAACAACACAAAGAATGCATTTAACTACCAATTTATACATAAAGCACAATTCTTACCTATTTGAGCTTCAAATCTTCCAATTGTCACCAACTTCCTAATTTCCCTTCCCATATACGATCATCAACATGAAGGCTTAGGTTGAACTTTTGTTTTGTATGTTTAAGACCAAAGAAGAGCAAGCTATGGAGGAGGAGTTGGAAAAGAGAAGAAAGCAAAAATCAAGAAGAAGAGAGGAAGAAGAAGGCTACGAAAATGATGGTGGAGAAAATAGGAAGACAAGTTTCATTTTGCCACCAAAAATCAAGATGCCATGAATGAAGAACAAATAAAGCTTTTAATTAATGCAAGGATGAGCATGGTGGCATGGTAGGCAAGTGACATGCGTCACTTGCCACATGTCACAATTTTACAAGATCTTTTAATTCTTTTCCAAATTCAATTCTAATTTCTACCCCAATTTCTTCCCAAATTCCAATGGCTCAATTTAATAAATCCTAAAATCATGTATCTCATTTCTAGTGCCATTAGACAGTACTTTTCCAGTACCGGAAACCATTCGTCAGCCACATGGCGATTTTTTCGGTCCGAAAATTTTCCCCCAAAATTTTCAGGAAAACTTTTAAAAATTCCCCAAAAAATGTAAAACATGCAACAGTCCACTCCAAATAAATTTTCAAGCACAAAATTATACTTTTCCACAACAAAATCACATTTGGGCACATATACCGAGAAATGTCATTAATGCATGTAGTCATTTTTATGTGCAAATTTCACTATTCACATGTAAGGATATGCATAAATATGTCCAAACAATTTTAAGCACTCTCAGCCCTTTCCAAATTACTATTCTACCCTTTCCATCGGGGGTGGGATGTTACAACTCTCCCCTCCTTAAAGAAATTTGGTCCCCGAAATTCTTATATGATTGATCAGGAAGGCAGGGGAATTGTTTCGTTCATTACTTCTCCGTTTCCCATTTATTTCACTACTCGACTAATTTCTGCCAATTGACTGTAGTCAATACAATTAATCACCCCTTTACTTTCTTCAAACACCATACTTTCTTAACTGTTTCCTCATGGTTACTCACAATTCTTCACTTTCGGCATCAATAACACATATATCGGATCATAACAATATTTCGTAATCCTATCCATGGAACACTGTGTGAATCCGAATCATCTTTTATGTTTTATACTGACTTACCAATCCATAGTTCTATTGACACCATAGTTGCATAGAGGCCACTTTTTGTCGAATTTAGTTTCCCCTATTTACACCTTTATCTCCATCAAAGTGCTTCTTGTCCGAGGTGATACTCTTCGAAGTATTTCATTTTGCCCTTACTAGATTACATCTCTTTAGTGTTAAAACACTAATCTCGTAAGATTCCATAACCTCAATATTAATCAACTCAACTCATTTGTCATTAACTTGGATCACTTAACTCCTATTACAGATTCATTTCACTCATCAACATTATCTCAACTCAATCATGGACTTCGACTATTTTTAGGCCCTGTTCATTTTAATATAGGGGTGAACGGCTCTTTTTTGTTGTAAGACCCCTTATACACTATTCGAATGGTTTCACCAATATAACGATTGTTATGCCCGCAATCAATCTGAACTATACATCAATCTCATGTCCCTATGAACTCCAAAAATATCAGTTTTACATTTGTCTCCAATAGTCAAGTCTGTTGGTTATTCAAACATATAATCATTCGATTTTACATTCTAAACCATCAATTACTCTTTCAATGTACTCTTACTAGAACATAAAGCTTCGATTGTTTCTTGTGTTTTCTCTAACAGTTTCTTTAGTAGGTATTACACATACTTCTTAATCCAATCATAAATATCATTTTCTCAAAAGTTGGATTAATTTTCAATTCCTCGATAAGGTTCGCAAATTCTAAATCCTCAATTTGGGCTTTGCCAATCCTTTTTATACACACCTGATTTGGAATTTCAATAGCTAATAATACTTTTTTTTGCCCCTTTGTTAGGTCGACATTTTGCACTCAGTATTACACTAGGTTTGATAACCTTAACGCCCAAATTGTGATCTTCTGCTATTGAATTTTCTATTTAATACATTGAATTGCAGCACTAGCTTTATTATGAAGTACTCAATCACATAATCCTTTTCAATTCTTTCAAACTCACGAAATACCTTAATCGAAATTGATTTGCATATTCATAGATAAATCCAAAATGTTTCTGTATGAATAGTGTCTCTAAGCTTTCAAAGAAATACCTAGTACAACAAATTTCAAGTCATCAATCACAATGCAGCCCATGAGGTTATACTTGTTCCTAGGTACATAAAACCACTTTACACTATTTCAACAAATTGCATCATAACCTTTACTGGGACACTTCGTTATATATTGCAAAATCTCCAAATTAAAGTGATACAATCAATACTCGAGTTGTAAATTTCTCAAAATGTCTCTTTCTACATTCATCAGTGATAAGATTCACACATTTTTCCTTAAACATTTTTGTCAAAGAGCTAAGACCAAAAAACCTTTAACAACTTCTGGGCATATCCAACATACAGCTAGTTCTAATTAACTCCAAATCCCATATATATCCCTTGCAATTTCGCATTTTATCATCGCCTCTATCTTCATTAAGTCTTCTAATGTGCCATGTTCGAATACTAGTTCACCCATAATTTATTTGATCAAGCTAAGATTCACTTTTATGAAATTTTCATGATATATAAGATTTCCTTAACTATGCAAAATATTCTTCTCCACTTTTCAAATACATTATATATATCATTAATGATCATAGTCACTATCCAATCTAAACACAATTGAGACACTCTACTCTTCAATAGTATAATACTGTCAGGGGCATTGTTATCTCTGACAACTACAACCCAAAACTCCTTATACCCATGATTGATTCTCATAACTCTTTAAGTATCTAATTTCCCCAATGAGGAAAAATTCTCTTATATTTTTTCTCAGTTTCACATTGACGTGTTCTGACATCTGTTCCTTTACACTAGTTTCTCCACATACTTGAATTTATTTGCAATCTTTACTTCCTGGGTTGATAACACATTCATCATATCAACTTTGTACTTCCCGAACATATTTACACAAAATATACGTGAACCTATTTTCTCCATATATTCGCAATTAATGTCTCCAAAATCTTCAATAATCCTATTACATATTCGGATTCTTTACATCAACATAATGCATACCTTCTCAGTAGCATATTCTACCTCTTACGCTTGAGTCTCCACTAGGATTAGGACTCCCATAATGACTTTTAATTCATTTCAGATTTATCTTTGATTTGTCCTTTCATTGATCATTTTTAAATTGAATCATCTGATCGACTTAACCCAATTCAGGGAAATTCTTCTTTGAAAGATGATTTCTTGCTACTTTCATCGATACCGTTCATGGAATTCCTACTCATCAACTGTCATCACCATTTCTTGTCAGCCATTCTCAATGCCTTAGGAAATCAATTTTAGTTATTCATAATATCCCATGAAGATCAATTTATGCCATAACTCATATAATCTGAACATCCTTTGTAATAAGGTTCATTGAAGTATATACCATCAAAATCATTACATCTTATCGAGAGACAGATGTAGGACAACTCACCAATTAGTCACTTACGCTAAGGATACCTTGATCTCATTTGATTTTTGACAACACTTCCATTTTTGCACCTGTCCTCGATCGTGAGAATTATGCCATGATCATGTCCTTCTTCTTCTCTTTTTTTTTTTATATCATATAACAGTCTCAATTCATTCCCAATTGATCATTATAAGCATTTTCACTTCTTATTCTAACTCATATTGAACTTTAAACTATAAGAACTATGACTAGCAATTATCCACTAACTCACCGATTGCTTCCGATATCATCTCCACACATATGATACTATATGTTTAATATTTTCACTTGCCATGGTGCTCCCATTATCAAATATGCGTTCACATAGGCAAATCAACTGAAACTTGACAACTTTTTCATCTACCATTATCATTGTCTTACATTCCAATTTTTCATTATTTCATCATACCCATGTATGTTCAAAATTAAGTCAAAATCATAGATGTATAATCATTCTTGATGTCCCACTAACATATTCTGACTCTATGTCATAAACCCTTATTCATAAACTCTCATCACGGTAATCAAACCCAATTGTAGCCTTTCTAGATCATAGAAAATTTTATTTTCATCCACTTTATACACTTGAAATCTTGTCATTTCTAACATATCTCTATTTTTCTCTATCAATCCACAACTATATATTCATATCTATCTCACATTCAAGGATATACCCTAGTATAACACTGATGTTGTATTTCATAATACATCCACCAATACCAATATACTTAATCTTCATTTGTCATATCGAACCATACACTTTTTCTTATTCCATGATATCCAAAACTTCCATTTATCACATTCTAACATATCATCTTTTTCCTCACTATTTCTAACCGCTTAAACAATTGATACATGCTCATGCATGTGACTCATATGCTAGACTGGGGACTAGTTGCCACTGTCTGCCGTGACATGACTTAAATGCATATAACTTGACCCATATTTCAAAAACGGGCCATATAAGATAGTACTTCTGGGCTTTGATACCACATATGTAGCATCTCACTCCCGCAAGACCCGAACTCGACATCGAGGGTGATATCCGAGTCCGTGCCTCACGAGGGTGGTATGCTAGAGCACTTAAATACAGTCCAAAAATTCAGTATGACATTTTTTTTGAATATAATCGTATGCACGAAAATCAGTAAACAATTTGGGCCCGCTTTAATTTGTAAACATTTTCGGTAATTTTTGCAAATTTGGTGTTTATGGAAATAGCAAGGAAAGCTCTACAAGTTTCATGAAGGACACAAAAACCAATTTCACATCTAAGGGTGTCAAAAATGCAATCAAAGTTACTGCCTAGTCATAAGGTTCCAAAATAGAACAACATCTTTCCAAAGAGCACAACTTCTCATTCCCTTTACCAAAAATTCCAAGCTTTATGTCAAAAGAAAGATCAAAACATGTTATACAACTTTCATGAACAATTTGGAAGCATATTCAATCTCTAAACAACTCAAATTCTCAATCAAAGATTCTGCCATAAATGACCCCCCCTGAACCGTCACACAATCTTTTAAAAATCATAAATCCTTAACCAATTGTCCAAAAAATGCATACTTTATATCGATGTTTTCCATGAAGGTGGCTGCCCTATTAAAGCTTGTTAACTAACAGATGACCGAAATCAAATTCATTCTTGCAAAATCCATAACTCACAATTCTTACATCTAAAAATAGCATATTATGCACCATTTAAAAGCTACAACCTTCCTCTACAACTTTCCAGAAGACCATTTTAGCTAATTAACATCAAAACAGTCTAGAATTTAGCTTCAATGCATAATCGCCACAAACCCTATACTTAACACATTTTCCAACACTAAGCATATTAACACCCAAAAGTTAACAGATCAGTACTCTCAACCTAGATATCAAAAAAATTTCATCCTTAATAGCGATGAAAAGATAACAAGACCATCTTCATGTTTCATGAAGAACAAATTAGCAAATTCAATCCAAATCAACCTAAAAAAAAATCATCAAAGTTTCAGGTCACAATATCTAATTACTGTTCATACAGCACCTAAAACTTACTTTTACGGCCAAATTCAAACCCCTTAATGCCACAATTAAGCATCACTTCCTTCGCAAAAAATGTAACCAAACTTCTCAAGTTTAATTCCAGACAACCTTCACCTCATTTTCTCAACTATATAAAGAGTTATGGTAAAAACATTGAAACATGTACAGGTCACATTTTCTTGATTTTCAACCTAAACCAAATCCTATCACTTCCATACCATTTCTACACCATTTCTCAATCTATTTACTTCTTATACCTATCATAACTCACTCACATATTATTCTTGAACATAAGGCCACAAATTATAGCACACACTCATCCGATCATCCATCATGTTTTACACTAATCTTTAAGCCTAATTTCACTTTCAATCATCTTAATTTCTCTACTTATATTCATTAGATTTTGCCTCATCAATTCATCAATCAACCATGAATTAAATAACCAAATTACATACCCACATACAACAACAAAATTCTCATCCAATTTAGTGTATAAACAACACAAAGAATTCATTTAACTACCAATTTATACATAAAGCACAATTCTGACCTATTTGAGCTTCAAATCTTCCAATTGTCACCAACTTCCTAATTTCCCTTCCCATATATGATAATCAACTTGAAGGCTTAGGTTGAACTTTTGTTTTATATCTTTAAGACCAAAGAAGAGCAAGCCATGGAGGAGGAGATGGAAAAGAGAAGCAAGCAAAAATCAAGAAGAGGAGAGGAAGAAGAAGGCTACGAAAATGATGGTGGAGAAAATAGGAAGACAAGTTTCATTTTGCCACCAAAAATCAAGATGTCGTGAATGAAGACCAAAGAAAGCTTTTAATTATTGCAAGGATGAGCATGGTGGCATGGTAGGCAAGTGACATGTGTCACTTGCCACATGTCACAATTTTACAAGATCTTATAGTTCTTTTCCAAATTCAATTCTAATTTCTACCCCAATTTCTTCCCAAATTCTAATGGCTTAATTTAATAAATCCTAAAATCATGTATCTCATTTCCAGTGCCATTGGACAGTACTTTTCCATTACCGGAAACCATTAGATCCACTACTTGACGATTTTTTCGGTCCGAAACTTTTCCCCCAAATTTTTCAGGAAAACTTTTAAAAATGTCCCAAAAAATGTAAAACACACAACAGTCCACTCCAAACAAATTTTCAAGCACAAAATTATATTTTTCCACAATAAAATTACATTTGGGCACATATACCGGGAAATGTCATGAATGCATGTACAGTCATTTTCATGTGCAAATTTTACTATTCACATGTAAGGATATGCATAAACATGTACAAACAATTTTAAGCACTCTCAGCACTTTCCAAATTACTATTCTACCCTTCCCATCGGGGGTGGGATGTTACACTATTAATGACTTTCAAGCCTATGGTACTGTTTTTGGGTGGAGTACAAAAGGCTATAAGGCATGCCTTGTTTGTAACAAGGACACTCTTTCTTGTAAGTTAAGAAGTAAGATTGGTTACTTAGGCCATCTTCGTTTTCTTCCTTATGATCATCCATGTAGAAAAAGCAAGAAGTTTGATGGCAAGAGTGATCATCGACCTATACCTAACTTTCCAGATGGAGATGATGTGGTGGAACAATGATGTCATATGCAGAATATATGTTATGGCAAGCACCCCAGCAATAAGAGGAGAAAGAGATTAGAAGGAGAGTTTAATTGGAATAAAAAAGTATTCTTTTTGAACTATCATATTGATATAAGTTGTTGGACCCTGATTTCGGAGCCCAACATCCAGAGTCATAAACCTTGGGTTTGCGTAGTACCTTGTAGGGTCAATTTCAATAACCCTAAATAACCATCATCCTATAAGAGTGGAGTTCCCACACTAGTCAAACACCAAAATTTCAATTTGAATTCATCAAAGAAATTGCAGCTATGAATCTCTAGTTCGTTTTGAAGCAAGAATCATCTCAATCGGAGCCCTACAACTCAAGATATACTTAGAAAACTAAAGCATGCACATGCCCCAATTAGGCTCTCCCAACCAGCCCCTCACTTTCTCTCCATCAGACCTATTCAAGCCAACTCCAAAAGATACAAATTTTGGTGGAGAGATAGGCACAGATGTTATAAATCCATTTATTTAAGAATCACTTCATTTGGGGGTTGAATGAGGAAGTTATGGCCAAAAAAATCCAACACGTTTATGTCTTTACTCGTATTTTACTTAACTTGGCGCAAATGCCATAACTTTTGCTACAGACGTTTGATTGATTTCGTTTGTAAACCATTTAAAATAGGACCTCGAGATATACAACCCTCATGAAGACCTTAAAGACTAAATCTATCATCTAGAGGATCAAATTTGGATTAGAAGATGTTTTGGCCAAACTAAGACGATGCTAACGTCATGAGACGAATTGCTAATTTCATGAGACGAATTGGAAAAATGATCATAACCTTTTGTATAGAACTCTGATTGGGGTGTTCTTTGGATGGATAGAAATAGGAATTCAATATATACAACTCTCATGAAGACCTTAAAGACTAATTCTATCATCTAGAGGATCAAATTTGGACCAGAAGATGTTCTATCCAAACTAAGACGATGCTGACGTCATGAGACGAATTGAAAAAATGATCATAACTTTTTGTACAGAACTCGAATTGAGGTGTTCTTTGGATGAATAGAAAGAGGACTTCAAGATCTACAACTCTTTTGAAGACCTTAAAGACCAATTATATCATCTAGGCATCAAATTTGGACTAGAAAATGTTCTGTTCAAACTAAGATGATGTTGATGTCATGAGACGAATTGCTGACGTCATACTGAGACACAAAACTAAGACAAAGCAATTAAAAGGACATAACTTTCACTACAAGTTTCGGATTGAGGTCATTTTTATACTGTTTTAAAGAAGACTTCTAGACCTACAACTTCTATAATAACCTCATAAACTTTTTTTGCCTTCATAAGGGTTAGAATTTCAAATCAATGTAGCTTTCCCGAAAGTTCACCCTATGCAACAACACGAACTTCAAAAGATCATAACTTTCTACTACGATCACCAAATCTAACAAACTTTATACCGTTGGAAATCTGGACAAATCATCTACAACTTCCTAGAAGTTAATTTTTTTGCTTAAATCAGCTCACTTCAACCCAGAATATCCTTGAAGTCAGTATACAAATTTTGTTTCCCCTACGTAACCTTGAGTATCATGGGTAGAAACAAAATCATAAACCATCAGTATCAAAAGATCATAGTTTTACAAAACTTTAGTGGACCTTTCAAGCCCCCAATACACGAATGTTTCAAGAATATTCCAAAATACAAAAGATATGTAAACAATAAATTTCTCAAAATGCAACCAAAGCCTTGGTTTACTAGATTTGTTTAAACTACACCAACATTTCAAAAGTGGAGTGATGCCTTGGCCCTTGTTTACTCAATCTCTTACTCATCACCTGCTTATGGGGAGGAAAGTAGTGGTGAGCTCGAAGGCTCGTGGCTAACAATTTTATAGTTTACAATAAACAAAAACATTTTAAAAACATTTTCCATATAGGAAATCATGTATATGCAGTCATGAATGCATCACTCACATCAACTAGTCATGAACACATAAACATATCAGATAGTTTGGGTGGATCCAAAACAGAACATACTACGCATTTCCACATAATGGTCTTGCGTAGCCATGAACTTATGGGAGTCCCTGAAGGAGCTCCATGCCACTAGCGGGTAGGCGAAAGAAGCCTTTAACTTTGTCAACGTGCACGTGACATAACTTAGAGGACCACCACAAACCCACATAACACATATTTCATGTATAATCATGTAACACAATCTTACAACATTTAGAGAACATTAAATGCACATGAATGAGGTAGTTGAAAAATCATTTACTGTGATTTCTTGACAAAAACTTTATTTGTTTATTACTTAACTATAAAAGTGTAACCCACCTTGAAGTCCTTGACTATGGCCTGCCCAAATATGCCTCTCCTTTTGCTCCTCTTGTATTTCTTGATTCCCTTTTCATAGACAAAAATTCTCAACTTCAATAGGGTTGCTAAAATGGAAACCCACAAATTATGTTCCATAAGATGGTTCTAAAAAACATAAACCCATGCATTTTCTAAGCTTCATGAACCAAAACCCTTCCCATATCTAAAGCATTAAAATGCTCTTACCTTAGATCTTCACCAAAAGAAGAGCTACTTAGTTCAAAAGAAAGCTCTTGATTTTCTCTACTTTTTTCCCTTCTTGCAAAACCTCTAAATCTCTCTATAAAACTTAGTAAAGATGAAACCCTAGCTCAAATCTCTTCCTTCCTCTCAACCATCAAAATCTCTCTTTCTCTCTCTCTTTGGTTTTTGTTATTTCACTTTTCCTCTCTCATTTTTGTTTTTCTCCTTCTTTCTTCCCATCTTACCCTTAATGACTTATAAAAGTCCATCTTGCCCTTCCTTTAATGCCTTATGGTTTCTAGACTTATGTGACTTGCCAAATTTGGCCTTACACTCTCCTACTACTTTAATACTTCCACTAACCCCTGTCATATTTTCTTTCACACTTTATCATAATGAAACACTCCTGATAAATAGCTTATCTATCAAAACCTTGAAATCAATTTAAATCATGCTTATTCATATAAAAAAATGTCAAGGCCAACATAAGTTAAGATTAAGGCATAACCTTGATGTCATGCATATAGAAAAGAATATTTGTGACAATATCCTTGGTACTTTGATGAATGTTGAAGGTAAAACTAAAGACACAATCAAGGCTCGGCTTGATTTGGAAGATAGGAATATTTGAAAAGAATTACACTTGATAAGAGCAGCTGATAGAACTATTGTGGGAAAACCTCCAGCATGCTATACAATGTCTTCCGATGAGAAGAAGAAGTTTTGTGAGTTTGTAAAGCAGGTGAACTTTCTAGATGGTTAGGCATCGAATATATCTAGATGTGTTAATGTTAATGAAAGGAAGATTACTAGACTTAAGTCTCATGATTTTCGTATATTGTTACAAAGCATTCTTCCATTAGGCACGCATTCTATCTTGAACAAAGATGTGACAGGTGTTTTAATAAAGTCGGGGGACTTATTTCACCAAATTTGTAGACGAAGTTTGAATAAGGATGACGTACAGAAAATGTGTCATGAGATTACTTTAATCTTATGCTAACTTGAAATGATATACCCACCGATGTTATTTGATGCGATGGTACATTTGGCTATTCATTTGCCAAATGAAGCCTTACTTGGTGTACCGGTTGTGTATAGATGGATGTATCCAATTGAGAGGTATTATTTAAATTGATCCTATTACTTTTAAAAGTTAAGCAAATAGTGGCCTATCTAATTATGGTTAATCATTTGTTAAGATTCCTCGGTACACTAAAGGGATTTTTTAGAAACAAAGCACGTCCAGAAGGGAATTGCATAAACATATGATGTTAAAGAGTGCAAGACATTCTGTTCAATGTATTTAAAAGGAATTGAAACCAACTTCAACGTGCCAGAGCGAATCAATGATATGGTTGATGGTAGTGACATATCAGTATTCTTCCAACAATGTAAGCCAATTGCCGCTGCCAAAATAATTGCTCTTCCTACAAATGAGCTAGAGATTGCACATTGTTATATGCTTATGAATTGTCATGAGATTAGGCCCTTTATTAAGTAAGTTTTTCTAACCCTTTGTAAAATTAAGATATGTCATAAGTAGAGATATTTAATATAATTTTGATTGAATTTATGATGACCCATAGTGAGCACATGGATGAGCTGAGGCAACAAAGTCCATTGCATGTTGACAGAAGACATAGAGAACAATTTTCTTCATAGTTAAAGCATCGGGTGAGAAGAATGTTTGTACGTGGTGTACACTAATACTTATATATTATTAACTAATTTTCATTTCTTGTTATATATGACAACATTAACTAGCTCCCGTGAAGGAAATATGTTTGAGTCTTTGTATGCATTAGCATGTGGACCTCATAGTTTGGTACAAAAGTATACTATATGCAATACAAATGGCATGCGATTTCGCACTGAAGCACGTGATCTACGAAGGATTACACAAAATAGTGATATTGCAGTGTTAGGAAATTATGGGGAAGATAATATTACATTTTTAGGACGCTGAAAAATATTATTAGGCTTGAATATGTTAGGGGTAAAGGTGTTGTACTTTTCAAATGCAAATATTACGATCTTGGAAAATCGAATATGAGGGTCAACGACATTCTAAAAAGCATCAATGTAATTAAGTTTTGGTTCAAGGAAGACCCATTTGTTTTGGAAAACCAAGCAAAGAAAAATTTTTAGTGGAAGATTTGTTACTCGGTTCAAATTGGCGGATTGTGTAAGAATGTGAAGTTAGACGTGCGTATGTTATCCCATTGCATGGTAATGAAGAAGATTCAAATGACATTGAGGAGTCTTAGGAAGTTCCAATCGAAGTTGAGGAATGCTCCTTAGAGTTTTTAGATCGAAATGATATTGCATTTGATGTAATAAATAATGTTGTATTGAATTCCGAGCAACGTTTGAATGACAATTTGGATGAGTTAGAGACAAGCAGTAGTAAGAATGAATGTGATATTGTATTTGAAGAGTCCACCGATGACGATGATGAATAAATTCTTATTATGCACTTAAACCTATGTTGTTTTATCTTCATTGCTGAATCACATTCCTATTATGCATGTGATATTTGTGTTTGTTTAAGGTAAGTAGCAATTAAATATGTTGTGAACCAATGGACGAGTCTTATTCTCAAATCAATTAACTTTGTACGTGGTGTTCACTACTTATAAGAACTTAATCATATAACAAGCTTATTAGGTAGGCTAATAAGTCTTGATGAAAATACTGGTTGAAGATTGAATCAAAGTTGCATATTTGTTGAAAGTAATAAAGAAATATCTCAAAGTAGGGATGCCTGAAGATGAAGAGATCCTGAATAAAAATAGCCTTGGTACCTCTAAACAGAGTGTGGGTACAAGCTTCTTACCTTCAAATTCGTTGAACAGACCAACCATATACTCATCGATAGCATCAACCATGTAGAGGACTTCATAACCCTTCTTCTTCAACTTCTCAAGGAACTTATCTGCATTGTTTGATGCCACCAATAATTATTTCACTCTCTTCACTTCATATAGCTGCATTTTATGTTTATGAATTTTGTTCTTATAGCCTTTTATCTGTCTCAATTGATAACTTTAACAGTGCAAATTACTATTACATTTTAGGTTGTTATTCATACAGATTCAAAAGATCAATTAGTTGTGGTGTCATTTGCAGTGGAGCAATATCCAGAGGTAATTATCGAGCTTTAAATTTATGAAATTGTTTGCATATAATCTATTGTTCTGGATTCTTTTATATACCTCATTTGATTTATGTAACTATTATCCACTAGTTTTTACTTTAGGCCTCATTTGATGTAACTATTTTCCACTAGTCATTGAATATGCTTTGTTCTTTACCTATTTTCATGATAATTATGTCTTCCACTTCAACAGTCTCTTTAGCTAATATGATGATAGTCACTAAATACTCATAAAAATAGGTAAAGAACAAAGCATATTCATTACTTTATCCTAGTTTTTAATGGTCACCAGAAGCCTTAGAAAGTCATTAATTAGCCAAATTTATATGTTATTCAAATATATTGACATTTGTATCTCCATCTTATTTAATCTCAATCCCACCTTTTCCATATCTCCACTAGGGATGTAATATCTATGATTTGGTAAATAACTATATGCCTATAACTCCTCTAATTAAGTGCATCAACATCTTCTAGCTTGATCTCTTGTAGCCCCTTCAATATAACTTACTATGCCAATGACTCATTTACTCTCTATTGTCACAGTAAAATTATTAGTTTAATTGAACTTCCCCACTTCAAACCTTGTAATTAAAGTCATTTTCATATCATTTAGGCTTTAATACCACTTTTTGAGGAATAATGTATAACAACAATAAAGTAGGATGGAAGAAAACAATAAGAACACAAGAAAATTCTATTAAGGTTTGACCTATTTTGTATGCCTATATCCTTAGGAGCTAAAAGTAGTTGATTTCAGTATTCAATTAAGTATTTAAATGAAGATTATAGATATCTCTTACATATCTAGGTTTACAACAAGTATGTTGATAGGTAAATTCTAACTGGTACATTTATACATATAATACCTTATACCAAACCCTAGTTAATTTAAACATGACTATAATAAGCCCTAAAATCCTTCTAAAGTTTGAAATCTACCAAAAAAATCATTTTTTAGATAAGACAACCTATCCTGAACATATCCTAAACATATTGTGTGACTTACTATTTTATCTACACATAAATATGGGCTTTAATGCATCTGTATCCTAGGTTGTGTAACTTAATATATCCATTTGTGTATGGATATAAGCTCTAACACCTTTATGTCCTAGGCCATGTCCTTTTTACAAAACTCATTTATCGAACTAATATGCTTGTGTCTTTACCTCTTTAATTTTGAGAAGGTAATGCATTAACATGTGACCTTAATTATTAAAATAATTTCAAGAAACATATGCACTCTTTCAAAAAATACTCTAAAATTAAACGCCCCTACATATGAGCCATATATAATACATCTAAACTTTTGTTAGAGAAACCAAGCAAGAGGTGCACATTTATGACCCTCATGGATTCCTATAGAAACCTTAAGTTTAGTAAGAAGGTAATCAAATTTAGAGCTACCTATTGAGAAGTTAGCTCATGTTCTTTATAGTTTAAAAGATTAATGTTGAAGGTAAATTAATTGGTTATAGTTTAAAGATTATGCTTTTGTTTCATTTTGGAGTTCATGTTTGTTGTTGGCTTTCCTTTGAATGGTTAATCTTGTATTTGATTTGGTCTCTTTGATTGAATCGAGGTTGAACTTAAATGTTTGTTTAGCTTGGTGTGTTTCTTTATGAAAATGATGGTGTTGGTCGGATTCATCGATACTTTTACGATTGTCTCTTTTGGTTTGTGGTCATGTAGATTTTACTAGTAAAATGAGCAGGTTCTCTATCTTTCCTCCTTTTGACTGCTGGTTTTGTGTAGCCGACAATGTGATTGTTGAGTTGCGGTTTTGATTCTTTTTTCCATTCCTTTAGAACCTTAGTTTATTCTTGGTTGTTATTAGGCTATGACTCACACTAGGAAGGGAAGTGAACCATTGTGGGCCTTTTCCCCTAAGCCCTATTACTGAGCTACTAGCTCTAGTAGACTTCATAATCTTATTTTGATCCAATGGTGACTAACTTATGCTAGTCGCCATTGAACTAATTGAAAATTAACATAGTTTGGCTGCATTTTTTGCACCTTGTAGTCTTGTGCATATAAACTGTTTTCTGTAACTAAGCATATCTTGTACAAAACCTTTTGCTAGTATTATTCTCCATCATTGTGAGATGCGCTCAGCTGATTTGTTTTTCACCATCCTTGTGCATTTAATAGCAATAAATTGGTCTGGTGTAGGTCCTTTTGATGAATTTCAGTTGTTGAGTTCATTGATTTAGAAGACAAGTTCAGGATTCATGGGTGTGGTTCATTATCTTCTTCTTGAATGCCATTTTTTTTGCTTTTCTGCTTTTGTTAAAAAATAATTGTATTTTATTTGAAACACTATGATTGAACCCAAGTTTAATATATAATTGGCTACACTTTCGTGGTTGTTAATGCACTTTTTGACTCTTAATTCATGATTTTTGTGTTTAAATTAGTCTCTTACGGTAAGCTTATGTTTTATGCAATTTGCTAGTAAAATTGTACAAATTGACATTAATTGCATTATAATTTTTCTAAGAACAATTGATACTGCAAATTGTTATTTTATATTGTAGGAGAAAAGGAGTCAAGAAGGATCAGAAGAGTCAACACGGCATGAAGTCCTTAAGGCACGTCGCGGCGTGAACTAATCGCCTGCCGCGGTGAAATGTAATTCCCACGTCGCGGTGTATCAACACACGATCATACGTCGCGACGTCAACAATTCAACACGTCGCGGCGAGCAAGCCAGATCGTACGTCACGACGTCGACAATTCAACACGTCGCGGCGAGCAAGTCAGAGCACACGTCGCGACGAATATTAATTTATACGTCGCGACGTGCTGACGGGCATTCGGATTTTAAATGGAAAAATCACTCACTGTACTGACCCGACCCGTGAACCATCCTTTAAATATTCCTGAATTAGGTTAGAAAGATCATCATCTTCTGGGGATTGACATACGGCAGAGAGAAGGGAGACGAGCGAAGAGAGAAGAAGAGGAAGCAACATCGTCCACCACCCAGGGTTCCCTTCGGAGTTCCCCGGGGATAATTTCACATAGGTTTTGTTCTTCATTTTCACCGCCGACGCCATCATGATAGCTTGGATTCGTCATGAGTTGTGAAGCTTTCGGTTAAAATGCGTGGTTAGGCATTTGTTTTCTGTTGAAGATGCAGTGATGGCTGGAGTTCACCGAGCTTTCAAGGGGAGTAGCTTAATCTGTAGTTTTGCTATGATTTATAAATGCCTAGGTCTAGGGTTTGTAATTTGTAGTGAAGCTATTTGATTATAGCTAAATGTTTGACATTTAATGTGTTGTTTGGATTGGTAGTTTACATTGTCACGTTTAACTGCATTGTTATGAACAACCGAGTTGGGGTTTATTGCTTTGTAGTTAGATTAGCTTAATTAGAGTTTAATTAAGCGTTGAAAAATGTAATGTGTTATGGATTTGTTTATGTAGAACTTTGTGCTTAAATATATGAAGTCTCATATATGTCAACTTGTGATCTTGTTGATTCTCTTTTATCTGCCTAGTTGTGTTTGATAATGAGTTGATGCTAGATTTTATTTGACCAATTGCATTGGCAAATCCCCCGTACACACTAAGATGTTTTTAACAAGGTTTTAAGCAATGGAGTTCATTGATTAAATCCTTGGACTTAAAGAATCCTTTAACGTTCTAGGGCTCAAGAGCACCTAATGGGTCTTGAGACATGGAGTCAAGAGTGACAGAGTCCATTAATCAAGACCACGGACTTAAAGTGAGTTCTTTAAGGTTATTTTCCATTCAAACTTAGTGATTTTAATCCACCGCACACTAAGATGCGCTTAACGGGATCTTGAGCAATGGAGTTCATTGATCAAGATCCTGGACTTAAAGAATCCTTTAAGGTTCTGAGGCTCAAGAGCACTCAATGGGGTCTTGAGAAATGGAGTCAAGAGTGACAGAGTCCATTAATCAAGACCTCGGACTTAAAGATAATTCTTTAAGGTTTACCATTCACACTTAGTTTTGAACCGTGATAGCCAAAGCTTGTTTTCAAGAGGATTTTATCACTTGTTTTAGTATTTCCCTTTTCTATTTTCAAAAATCCAAAAATAATTGTTACATGCTTTTTAGTGTAGTTAATGTTTTAAAACAAAACCCCTTTTCCTCACTGATTTCACTTGCATTTTATGACATATAGGCTAGTTTAGGTCCATTTCATTAGGTTCTGATTAAGTGAGACGACCTGAGGTTGCAACCTATGCTGCAATCCTTGGTATAAATTATATTTGACCGGTTTCCAAGGATCGATCGTAAGGTCAAATCGATAAAGCCGCGATCAAAAAAATTGGCGCCGTTGTCGGGGAACCGCGAATTGGTTCTCTAAGTTAGCTTTTGTCATTTTGTTGCTAAGTGAAATTAGGAATCTTTTCTTTTAGGTTTCATTCTAGATAGTTTAGTTTCATATATATTGATTGTTTCTTTTGTCTTTGATAGTTAGCATTTTACAGATTACACCTTATGTGGAAGTTCGCTGAGCCTAACTCTTACTTTTTCTGCGACAATCATTTAAGGTGAATCTGGCATAGTGGAGGTAGACATGGACATGGGAATGGATGAAGTTATTTCGCCACACCATGGCCATCTGTCGAAGGTTAACCATGAGAATCACAAACCTCCATAACTCCCAGGTTGTTTCTTTCCTTCACTTGTTTACTTACTTATGCCTTGTGATTGCTCGTGACATATATTTGTGCATTGGTTTATTAAGTAAGTGTTAGGGAGAAACAACCTAGTAGGAACATAGTTTAGCTTTTAGTCTAATCAGTAACCTTTCAATCCAATAAAATCCCCATTTAGTTCTGTCTCCAGCCTGCTTGCTGTTATGTTGAATTGTCCTTTGTGTTTTCTTCCCTTATGCTTATCCTTTGCTTGTTCAACATTGAGGACAATGTATTGCTTAAGTGTGGGGGAGCTGTTTCCCCATCTATCTTTCTTGTTGCATGCCTATTTGACATCTTATTTATGAATGTGTTAGCCAATATTGCATCATGTTAAAAAATTTTAAGCTTGGACAAAATTTTTTGTGCCATTCTGTTGCTCCTCACCGCGGCGAGGCTGATTATTCTCACCACACGTCGCGGCGTGCATGCTGCACGTTGCGACGTCCACTCAGTTTTGCAGAATGACAATTTTTCTCAATTCAACTTCTTCCGCATGAAACTTTTGTACCTTTTGTGTTTCAAAGACCTTATAAGTTCAAACTAGTACCTGAGTTTATGAAAATTCCTTCATTCTTTTAATGATAGTTGGTCTTGGCTCATTTTACTTTTGACGTTTTCAATTCAAAGTGAATTAAGGCATGCTAACAAAGTAACACTTTAAGTTTTTGAGACTTGAGATTGTTCATTGAGATAATACCCTTGTTGGAAGGATATTTGGGCCTAATTTCTTTTCTTCAATCTTTGTGTGCATCTGCTTATTTCATACTTCTCTAGAACTTGTTTCAATTCTTACTCGAAGCTTGATGGACTAGATTTTTTGTTGATGTGATAGAGGCGTTCCTTCGTCAACCCCTTTTCCCAAACACAGTCCCTTAAACACTTATCCCTTGCTAGCCCCTTGAGCCCTCTTGTTATGAGCATTTGCATTCATATTTTTATGGTGTCATTAGTTATTTTGCTTTCGCTTATAGTTAATAAAAATTAAAAAAAAGGGGTATATCCCAAACAGGGATAGTGAATTTTGTGTGTCCCACAAAGGGACAATATCTAAAAAATGAGACAGTGAAAAAAAAGAAAAAGAAAAAAAGTGTATGCATTCTGTTTATGCAAGTGTTTAGTTTCAGTTCAACTGTTGACATCAGTTCCTCGTTTAGTGCATGTGCTCCTACTTTCTTTCTTTCACTTCATCCATTCATTTAGCCTTCCATACATTATAACCCTAAAAGTCCTCTTGATCTTCGAAATGATAGTTCTTTTAGTGGAGAAATAGACTTGACACAAGCCTATGGTAGGAGATGGATTAAGCAGATTGAGAGTAAAAATATCCTAAACACAAGTGAGATGAGCGCAAACACTATATCCTGAGTGATTCTCTTTTGTTCAATCTCTTGTACTTAAATTCTTTCAGTGTTTGTTTTATTAGCACTCTTTCAATTTGCTGTGGTTGAATTCTGAGGAAGTGAATTGCGTCAATTTCCTTTTATTGTTTTAAGCATGGGCGGATATTTTCTTTCCCTCTTGTATTCTTTTTGACTCTTATAAACTTTGTCCAGGAGTACAAAGGTTTAAGTGTGGGGGAATTTGATTGAACCCAAGTTTAATATATAATTGGCTACACTTTAGTGGTTGTTAATGCACTTTTTGACTCTTAATTCATGATTTTTGTGTTTAAATTAGTCTCTTACGGTAAGCTTATGTTTTATGCAATTTGCTAGTAAAATTGTACAAATTGACATTAATTGCATTATAATTTTTCTAAGAAAAATTGATACTGCAAATTGTTATTTTATATTGTAGGAGAAAAGGAGTCAAGAAGGATCAGAAGAGTCAACACGGCATGAAGTCCTTAAGGCACGTCGCGGCGTGAACTAATCGCCTGCCGCGGCGAAGTGTAATTCCCACGTCGCGGTGTATCAACACACGACCATACGTCGCGGCAAGCAAGCCAGATCGTACGTCACGACGTCGACAATTCAACACGTCGCGGCGAGCAAGTCAGAGCACACGTCGCGCCGAATATTAATTTATACATCGCGATGTGCAGACGGGCATTCGCACTTTAAATGGAAAAATCACTCACTGTACTAACCCGGCCCGTGAACCATCCTTTAAATATTGCTGAATTAGGTTAGAAAGATCATCATCTTCTGGGGATTGACATACGGCAGAGAGAAGGGAGACGAGCGAAGAGAGAAGAAGAGGAAGCAACATCGTCCACCACCCAGGGTTCCCTTCGGGGTTCCCTGGGGATAATTTCACATAGGTTTTGTTCTTCATTTTCACCGCCGACGCCATCATGATAGCTTGGATTCGTCACGAGTTGTGAAGCTTCCGGTTAAAATGCGTGATTAGGCATTTGTTTTCTGTTGAAGATGCAGTGATGGCTGGAGTTCAACGAGCTTTCAAGGGGAGTAGCTTAATCTGTAGTTTTGCTATGATTTATAAATGCCTAGGTCTAGGGTTTGTAATTTGTAGTGAAGCTATTTGATTATAGCTAAATGTTTGACATTTAATGTGTTGTTTGGATTGGTAGTTTACATTGTCACGTTTAACTGCATTGTTATGAACAACCGAGTTGGGGTTTATTGCTTTGTAGTTAGATTAGCTTAATTAGAGTTTAATTAAGCGTTGAAAAATGTAGTGTGTTATGGATTTGTTTATGTAGAACTTTGTGCTTAAATATATGAAGTCTCATATATGTCAACTTGTGATCTTGTTGATTCTCTTTTATCTGCCTAGTTGTGTTTGATAATGAGTTGATGCTAGATTTCATTTGACCCATTGCATTGGCAAATCCCCCGCACACACTAAGATGTTTTTAACAAGGTTTTAAGCAATGGAGTTCATTGATTAAATCCTTGGACTTAAAGAATCCTTTAACGTTCTAGGGCTCAAGAGCACCTAATGGGGTCTTGAGACATGGAGTCAAGAGTGACAGGAGTCCATTAATCAAGACCCTGGACTTAAAGTGAGTTATTTAAGGTTTTTTTTCATTCAAACTTAGTGATTTTTAATCCACCACACACACTAAGATGCGCTTAACGGGATCTTGAGCAATGGAGTTCATTGATCAAGATCCTGGACTTAAAGAATCCTTTAAGGTTCTGAGGCTCAAGAGCACTCAATGGGGTCTTGAGACATGGAGTCAAGAGTGACAGGAGTCCATTAATAAAGACCCTGGACTTAAAGATAATTCTTTAAGGTTTACCATTCACACTTAGTTTTGAACTGTGATAGCCAAAACTTGTTTTCAAGAGGATTTTATCACTTGTTTTAGTATTTCCCTTTTCTATTTTCAAAAATCCAAAAATAATTGTTACATGCTTTTTAGTGTAGTTAATGTTTTCAAACAGAACCCCTTTTCCTCACTGATTTCTCTTGCATTTTATGACATATAGGCTAGTTTAGGTCCATTTCATTAGGTTCTGATTAAGTGAGACGACCCGAGGTTGCAACCTATGCTGCAATCCTTGGTATAAATTATATTTGACCGGTTTTCAAGGATCGATCGTAAGGTCGAATCGATAAAGCCGTGATCACACTAATAGTTAGCTCTCAATTTGCAATACAGATCCCTTAAGAAGAGGGCTTTGATACTATTTATTGTATTTGAATTAATAACTAAGATAACAACAAGACTTCTATAAACTAATGCAATAATAAGTTGAAACTATTATTAGAAAATATGTTTTCAGTTGTAGGCCATATCTTCAAATAGAGCCCTTTTATCATCAACATTTCTTAACTCCTTCAAGTTTTATTTTGAATACAATTAACATCTATCAAGTCAACTTAATTAGCTTAATGTCTAAACTTAATTAGGTTACATGTTCTTTTAGTTAAAATGTCATTTATAAACTTTTGAACAACAATATGAATATAAAGTTTAGACTTTAATCTCTCATTTATATATGTATGTAGATAATCCTCATTTTAAGTTAATGATAAAATGTATAATACATTTTAAATGAATTAGAAACTCAATTATTACATGATTATTTATATGTAAGACATAATAACCAAATCCTTTCATATTTAAGATGAATTTTGGTTTAGACTTTAAATAAAATCTCTTGATCTTTAAACAAACTTAAGTAAACTTTTGAAATAGTTTTAAATCAAGTTTTTATCAAAATAAGATGCTTTAATGCTTTTGAAAATTAATGACAGATTATTTTACGTACAACTGCAATATAAACAGTATTCTGTATATAATATCAGGGTGCAGATTGGAAATGGCCTTGGCTTTTCACTGTTTGATCTTATAATATTCCTCTGATGTTCACAAAACTAAGGTGGTCAATTAAGAGTAGGTGTGTTCTGAGGGGAAACTTGCATAGACAAACTGGGTTTGATTGATTGGTACTTTAATTTTTAAATTTTGAGGACTAGGAATTAATTCATTGAGAGAATGGATAGGTATAATCAGATTGCAAGGAGAGAATGGATAGGTATAATCATTAAGCTTTGGCTTGTTGATGATTCAACGTTTTTGCCAAATTAACATGCTTCTTCAAACAAATATTTTCCCTTTCAATCTAATCTTGATTAAAAGGTTCAACATTTAGCTTTAGTTTCAGTTCTAATAGCTCCTCTTTCACTGCATCATCAAAAGCTTTATATTGCCCCAGATGTTTTTGAATCTAAATGAAATCCACCCATGCTTTTCGCTTTCGCAAAGTAGACAATTGCAGGACAATGATCTAAAATCTCTGAAGGAGCAAATTTACTCCAAAAGATGTAGCAATCTGTCCAATTTGTTATAACACCTAATACCATCTGATTGTCTATTACACCAAGTCATAAAATGGCCATAAAATTTTAGATCTTGAAGATTATACCTCTCCATACAATCTGACAATTCTTTACTCAGATCATCTCTCCTTCGAGATGCATGTAATCTCTCATCAGTGCATTTAACTAAAATGAAGACTCCAGTAATCATCCATGATTTAGCTCAATATTCTACCAAAATTCATTTCTACTACTAGTTTGATTATAGCCATACACTATAGTTATATCGCGCTTATTAGTTCCATTTCTATTAAAGAGCATGCAATGCATGAATTGTCTATCCCTATCTAATGCTTGAATATCCACCTCCTTAATCTTTCCAATTAAGAAAGTTTTGCAGTTTTTATCCAGTATTATATTAGAATGCACCTTCTAATCTCTGTGAAATCTCCTTGCAATCTGATTATACCTATCCATTCATCATCCTAGCTTTAGTCTCCACGGCACTCTAATCTTTTAGTTTATGTTGAAGGCACTCTAATCAAATTAACAAACATGAACTCAAATCATTTATAATAATAAGAAATATGGATAATAGGCTTGATATTATTCAGCAACATTTCTTCTATCAATTGAAGAATTAATGAATGGTAACTTAATCCAAAAGCAAAACTAATTCCATCCTAGTGAAACGAAAGGCATCACTTATTTGCTTACTGTAAAAAGCAAAACAATGACATTTTGGATTGTGTTACATTATATATTAATGTTTAAACAATGATAAACTTTGTTTAAACATTGAATGATCGAGAATGTTTAAACTTCCATTTGCCAACAGAATTTAGTTGTAGAAATTTTGTTGCTCTTCCTCCATGAGTTTAGATCTAAGACTCGATTATTATTCTTGTATATACAAATATAAGAGTTTAGGTTTATGCACTAGAACAAGATCTTCTTCCATGAGTTAGTTGCTCTTCTGAAACAGAAAGCCTCCAAATTTTTTTTTCGTGTTTTCCTTTTGCATTCAATTTTTGTTTCACAATGTCACTTCCATCCACCCACTATTTAAGCTTTTGGAGCAATTTCTTCCTCCTTGCTCTGAGCATGATAAAATTTTGATCTGGTCAGAAACTGCTGGCATTAACAATCTTCAATTTCTCTACTTTGTTTAAGTTCTAACTCCAGATGGTTAATGTGCTCTTCAATTTGTTGTTTATGCTCACGATTTCTTATCAATTCATGTCTTAAGCAAACATTTATCGATCTCAAGTAGTTGATTTTTGTAATTTTAGCAACTCGAGCCCTTCGGACTATTTTTTTTGCATATTGTAATTTCTTCCTTCTTGCTCTCAAGCATTTGTCCATCTCAAGTAGTTGAGTTCTGTAATTTCTTCCTCCTTGCTTTGAGTTCATTAAAAATTAGTTTCTTGATTTCTTGTTTTCTTGTTTTCAACTATTGTTTTTGTAGATTGTATTCAAATACAAAGTAAGACCCAATCATCTATCTGTTCATTAATCCATATAGAAGGTAATATGCTGTCATTATGCTATTTTAGATTTCTATTTAGTTTATATTGGCAATAATTTGATTTACACTAATTAGATTTCTATTTTGCTTCATATTCATCCCCATTTGTACTGTTTTGTTTCACATGAATGTAAAGACTAATAAACTTCTTTAATAATTCTGGTTCTTATCTACTTAGTTATATGTGTGTAAACGATTATGGAAGTTATGCACCGATAAAAATGCCTTCTGGAGAAAGTGGATACATGAAATATATTTGAAACACTCCAACTTTTGGCATTTTCACTAAAAAAAATCATGTTATAGTCTCCTTACTTGTAATGCCATGGTGGTCCCATAATTCTCCCTTATATGGCATAATACCATTAGTCCTTACGTGTTCACTCCTATTAAGCTTTGATTGATATTGATGTTTGCAAGGTTGAGAAAGTGAAAGCTGTTGAAATTTTAGTGAATGACATATGTTAATCAAATGTTTAATTTGCTTATTGATGAAAATTACATTAGAGAGATCATAGATAAGGCATTACAGTGATGGATGTAATGACAAAAAGGGATTTATGCACTAATGTCGATGTGAATGCAGGTGAATCACATAGAACCTGGTCTACCCAAGAAGAAGAATAAGGCTGCACCAAGTAGCTTAGTACCTACACAGCTGTAGTTGCGGTACCATAAGCTAATTGGAAGTGCAGCTAATGAGCCATGTGCTCATACACAACCACAAGATCAGACACCTGCATGTAAACAGGCATAAGCTCACACACGTGCACCTTCTGAGCCTACTTTAACACCAAGAGAAGTCACTGTTGGACCAATGGTGGTTGACAAATTAAATCCCAGTTATGTTTTGATAATAATAAAATGTATAGAATTGGTTAAGAAATTATTTCAAGTATTTTTGGATTATTATTGTGCAAATCAAGATGGACAAGTGATAAATCATTGAAGAATCAAGATGGAAGTTTCCTTTTAAATGAAAGAGACATAAATAATAAGGTTTATAGAAGATTTGGTTGGATGTTACCGTTGAAGACAACACAAGTCGACTTGCACAGCATAAGTCGACTTATACATCAGGATCTAAACAGCACAAGTCGACTAGAACAACATAAGTCGACTTATCGAGGAGCACAAGTCGACTTACAAAGCATAAGTCGACTTATTGAAGAGCGGAGATGAAATTTTACGTAAATCGTTGATACAAGTCGACTTATACACTCGACAAGTCGACTTATGGGTACAGCAAATTAATTCCAACGGTCTAATTAGCTACAAATGGAAAGGAGGATGTTAAGGAACGGTCACAACAATCATACAACGGCTATATGGGTTTTCAACAGCTATTTTTCATCAAGTATAAGAGTGGATGATCAAGGAAAAATACAAGAGAAGTTCTACAAGAAAAATACTCCACTATTGCTTCATATTTTGCTCACTATTGCTATTATCTTACTACAACATTGTATTGAGCATTTGTTCTTCAAACTTTATCTTATTTCTCTTACAATTTGAGTGACTAGTGAAAGGTCACGTGTGAGGTAGCTTGAGCCCGAAATCAAGTGGTGTTGGTAGGATTTGTGCCGGAAGACAAATCATTTGTAAAGGTAGCTTGAGCCGGAAATCAAGCGGTATTGGTAGGATTTGTGCCGGAAGACAAATCAAGTGTAAAGGTAGCTTGAGCCGAAAATCAAGCAGTATTGTAAGAGTTCACACTGAACTACAAAGTGTGTAATAAAGTGGTTTGCAAAATCCTAAGTGGGAGCTTAGGTAGAGGACGTAGGTCTTAGCATCGAACCTCTATAAAAACAGTGTTTGATCTTCTTCCCTACTCCTTGCATTTAAATTTGTTTAAATTACTATTGTGTGAATTAACTTCTGATTTTATTATAGAAAATTACAAAAAGCTTAAAGATCTATTCAACCCCCCCTTCTAGATCGCTAACAATTGGTATCAGAGCAGAGGTATCCAGGGATGGCTCACAACAAACTAGCGGAAGAAGGTAATACAAATTATCGCCCTCCTTTGTTTATTGGTACTAACTATTCTTCTTGAAAAAATCCTATGAAGTATCATATTATAAGTGATGGAGTAGAATATTGGAAGATCATCATCTTCGGTCCACAAGTATCGTTGAAAGAAAATGGTGAATTAAAAACGGAGCTGGAATACGACGACAATGATTGGAGGAAGGCCTACATCAATGCGAAGGCTATGAAACTAATATACTGCACTCTCACGGTCGAGGAAAGAAACCAAGTTAATTCTTGTACCAGTGCTAAAGAAATGTGGGAAAGACTTCGCATCACCCATGAAGGAACCAACCAAGTCTGGGAGACAAAGATCAACATACTTCTCCATGATTATGAAATGTTTGTTATGAAGGAAGGTGAGTCTATTTCCATTATGCTTGATCGTTTTGCATAAATCATAAATGAATTAGGCAACCTTGGAAAGCATATGACGGATAGCTAGAAGGTGAAGAAGATTCTCCGCTCACTACCAAAAGAATGGGACTCACAAGTCACAGCAATTATGGAGTCTAAAGATCTCAATCATTTGGAATTCAACGCCTTGGTGGGATCACTCATCAACTATGAGATCATTCTCAAATCCAGAGGAGGTAGAGTTAAGTCACAAAAGTCAATTGCTTTAAAGGCTAATATTTCTTCTTTTGATGAAAGTGATGAAGAAATAGATGAAGAAGAGGATGATGAAGAAATAGCAATGTATGCCAGAAATTTGAGAAAATTCAAAGGACTTCTCAAAAATCGTAGGAAAGAAATAAATGGTGGAAGAAATGAAGAAAGAAAGAAGTACACCATGGAAAGAAGGACCAAAAGCACATCTTCCACATCAAATTTCCAGAAAAGTGACAAATATGGCAAAGGGAAAAAGAAAGCTAGCCTAGTAGCCACTTGGAGTGATGATGAGGAAGCATACCAAAGCAATGATGAAAACAACTTAGCTCTTATGGCTAATAGTTCCTCAACAAGTGATGATGAAGATGAGGTAACTTTCATTGATAAAGATCTTATAGATTCTTTTAATGCGTTACAAATCGATTTTGAAGAAGCTATTGAAATCAACAAGAAATTGAGAAAGAAAATAAGAGAGCTAGTTGCTGAAAATAATGTCTTGCATGAGACTATTGATGATTTAGATTGCACTAAGGAAGATCACTCTACATGCCTTGTTGAAAAAGAAAATCTTACTTGTGAGCTTCATAGACTTAGAAAGGAATTTTCTTATGTGGTTAAAAAATTTGCTGGTGGGAATGAAAAATTTGAAAAGATGTTATCTTTACAAAGATATTCAATTTCTAAACATGGTTTAGGATATGATCCATTTGATAGAGATTGCTCTTTGATTTCTAAATTTACTAAAGATGACAAAGTTGCTAAATGTGCTAGATGCTTAAAAGATGGTCACATAGAAATTGCATGCAAAAGTATTAGAAGATGTATTAATATGAAGAAAATCTGGGTAGTAAAAGGTACAACTCCTCCTAATGTGGTTTGTATGACTAACCAAAATGGACCCAAAATGGCTTGGGTATCAATGAGTAGAAAGAATGTTTCAGTTGTAGGTACAAGCAAGGAATGAAGATCAACCAAGCACATGATACATTGATAGTGGATGTCGACTAATTGGTGACAAGTCTGCTAACAAGTCGACTTGTGTGGGTCAATAAGTCGATCTATGATGTACACAACACTATGGAAATGAAGAAATTTCAGGATAAGTCGACTTATAAAAATCGACAAGTCAACTTATGAGGGTCGATAAGTCGACTTATGGAGGTAAAACAAGTCGACTTATGTTTACATGGGTTCCATTGTTGGATTGTTATGTTATGTAATGACTTGGCATTTTCTTTGTGTTTGCTTATGAACTGCCAGTCGAATATAAGTCATCTGGGTCTTCTTTAAAAAAATTCTCTTTTTCCTAAAATCTCCGAAAACATATTCTCTTCTACTTTTGAGATTTATTCATGATGATGTTTCTCCACCATGATGGTTTTTGAATCTAGCCAAGACCAACATTTCCTATTATTTGTATTTGCTTGCTACTTGAGACTATTTGAGTTTGATGACTTGCTTCTCTATTTAATGTGATTGTGATATTTCATCTATTGTGGGTTTGTATTAGTTGTTTTGATTATGACAAAAAGGGGGAGAAAAATGAGAAATTGGATATTCTTTAGTTACTTGATTAAGGGGGAGTATGTATGTTAAAGTGTCTTTAATTTGAGTTTATCTGACAAGGTTATTAAATTCAATGATTTATATGATTGAGGGGGAGACTTCTAACCAAAATGACAAGGTATAAAAACCTTGATCAATGTTTCTTTGTTTTCATTTCTTAAACAATTTCTAAGTGTTTTGTCATTATCAAAAAGGGGGAGATTGTTGGACCAATGGTGGTTGACAAATTAAATCCCACTTATATTTTGATAATAATAAAATGTATAGAATTGGTTAAGAAATTATTTCAGGTATTTTGGGATTATTATTATGCAAATCAAGATGGACAAGTGATAAATCATTGAAGAATCAAGATGGAAGTTTCCTTATAAATGAAAGAGACATAAATAATAAGGTTTATAGAAGATTTGGTTGGATGTTACCGTTGAAGACAACACAAGTCGACTTGCACAGCATAAGTCGACTTATACATCAGGATCTAAACAGTACAAGTCGACTAGAACAACATAAGTCGACTTATCGAGGAGCACAAGTCGACTTACACAACACAAGTCGACTTATTGAAGAGCGGAGATGAAATTTTACATAAATCGTTGATACAAGTCGACTTATACACTCGACAAGTCGACTTATGAGTACAACAAATTAATTCCAACGGTCCAATTAGCTACAAATGGAAAGGAGTATGTTAAGGAACGGTCACAACAATCATACAAGGACTATATGTGTTCCCAACAGCTATTTTTCATCAAGTATAAGAGTGGATGATCAAGGAAAAATACAAGAGAAGTTCTACAAGAAAAATACTCCACTATTGCTTCATATTTTTCTCACTATTGCTATTATCTTACTACAACATTGTATTGAGCATTTGTTCTTCAAACTTTATCTTATTTCTCTTACAATTTGAGTGACTAGTGAAAGGTCACGTGTGAGGTAGCTTGAGCCCGAAATCAAGTGGTGTTGGTAG
Source organism: Erythroxylum novogranatense (assembly GCA_029891385.1). NCBI lineage: Eukaryota > Viridiplantae > Streptophyta > Magnoliopsida > Malpighiales > Erythroxylaceae > Erythroxylum > Erythroxylum novogranatense. The sequence goes on along the minus strand of CM057233.1, from coordinate 31,498,392 downwards.
GATTTGTGCCAGAAGACAAATCATTTGTAAAGGTAGCTTGAGCCGGAAATCAAGCGGTATTGGTAGGATTTGTGCCAGAAGACAAATCAAGTGTAAAGGTAGCTTGAGCCGAAAATTAAGCGGTATTGTAAGAGTTCACACTAAACTACAAAGTGTGTAATAAAGTGGTTTGCAAAATCCTAAGTGGGAGCTTAGGTAGAGGACATAGGTCTTAGCACCGAACCTCTATAAACACAGTGTTTAATCTTCTTCCCTACTCCTTGCATTTAAATTTGTTTAAATTACTATTGTATGAATTAACTTATGATTTTATTGTAGAAAATTATAAAAAGCTTAAAGATCTATTCAACCCCCCTTCTAGATCGCTAACAGTCACATCTATGCCTAGTATTCATCCTAGAGATAAGTATGACCAAATTTTGAATATATGACGCAATATTAGTTATCCGTCAACTTCTCAAGAGACGTCTCCAGCTTCTAATTATCTGACATCAGTAAATCACACTATTCTTCCCACTGTGGGCTCCTATTCTGCAAGCACTACAGGTATGATTTTTCACATCACATTGGTTAAATTTATTAAGATTAATTTTTTTGTTTATCTAGCCAATTAAGAATATGTTATATGCTAATTATAAATTATTCCTTTGTTATTTTAGGATCCACGACTGATGCAAAAAAAAAGGGGTGTCATAAAAGGACACGGATTGACAAAGATTAATAAGGTGATAGGTAAAAGATTGGAAATAGAGATCTCCCCTTCTGAAGGATGGCCAATCAACTCCGTACAATCTACCAAATTATCCAGTGAGATTGGTGTGGTGTCCCAAACTTCCTTACCTGTAAGAACAAAATTTTCAAAAATTACTAATGAGGAATTGGACATTGCATTTGACAAGTTATATGTAAGTATTCTAAACCAATCCAATTTGTACGTATTTTCCATATGCTTAAAGCGTTGACCAATAATTTATAAATTTTTGCAAAAAAAGTTGGAAATCAAGGGAATGAGGACTGACAATAAAGTACATGCTGCTGTGAAGAGGTTTCTTGCTTTAAGGTCTAAAGATCAAAGGTATGATTTAAAAAATCATTTTACTAAACACGCAAAGGATGTGAAGTCGCATAATGTCACATTGGCGGAGTGGATGGATTTATGCGAGTATTGGGCGCAATTAGCTACAAAGGTTAGTTTTATTTAATAAAAAACTTAATTTCATAACTTCTTTGACAACTGATTATATTTTAGTATTTATGAATTGTGATTTATAGATGTTATAATAGATTTTTCTACGTGTACGATTAGGAAAAAAGTAAAAAAGCCAAATTGGCTAGGAATCAGGTCAAATGTCGACCAAACTCCATCTCCAAGGCCTTTGTAGCGATACGACAAGAGATTGTGAGTTATTATCTTTTTAATTATATTTCACTTTGATTGACATTTAAAAATTTGTGAAAAAATTACTAGTAATATATTTTTATACAACAGAGTGACGGGGATGGAGAAGAGTGTGACCGAATGAAGCTATGGTATCACACTCATTATGATGAAAGTAAAGATCAATGGACAACTACCGAATGCAAAGCAAAATGGGTGAGTACATAGTTCATTTACAAATATTTGTTAAATGAGAATGTGTATATAATTAATTCTTACTTTTCCAGGAATTCATGACACATTCAAGAGAACAAGGTCATTCGATGATAGTGGATGAAGTGTTCGATAAAGTTTTGGGCACTAGATCAGATTACGTTGTTGGCATAGGAATTGGGCCTCGACTACAAGGGAATATTTTAGTTAGAAAGAGACTTTGAGACGAATTAGAGGATCAAAGAGAGCTAATCAGGGATTACAGCCTCAAGTTGATGAATTGACTAAACAATTTTAAAAAATGCAGGATCGACTAACTTCCCAAGTCGAACAACAAAAATAGGTCTTGGAACTTTTATGTTCTACATATAATGTGTAGCATCCCATTACTAGTGGGAAGGGTAAAATAGTAATTTGGAGTGGCTAATGAGTGCTTAGAATCGCCTTTACATGTTCATGCATAATATAGCATACAAATACATGTAAATAGTGACTTATGTATATGAAAATAATTGTACATGCATTCATGACATTTCCTGGTATATTTGTTAATAAATGTGCTTGTTATGTGATTTGTGTGCTTGAAAATTGAGTTGGAAAGGGTCATTGAGGTGTGAGAGTTTTTAGAGAATTTTAGAAATTTTATCTGAAATTTTAGAGTATTTTTTGGACTAGGAAAAATGTCAAGTGGCAGGCTGATTGTGTACTGGTAGTAGAAATTACTACCCAATGGCATTTAAAATTTAGATAAATGAGTTGAGGAATTATTAATTTGATCCATTGGAAATTTGGGGAGAAATTGGAGTAAAAATTGGAACTGAATTGGAAAGCAACTAGTGAGAATTTACAAGTGTGACATGTGGCAAGTGACACTTGTCACTTGCCTAACATGCCACCATGATTGTAGGGTTTTAATAAAAACCCACCTTTTTGGTTTAGTCTTTCTCGATGCTTCTCTTCTTCAAAAGGTTATTAGGGAATTAAATTAGATTTCTCCATCATTCTCGTAGCTTTCTTCTTCCTTGGTTCTTTTGGAATTTTGCTCATCTTTTCTACCTTCTTTCACCTTGCTTTCTCTTCCTTTGGTTCACTAAAAATTCTAACCTAAACCTCACCCCCTCAAGATAATGATGATGATCGTGTATGGTGAAGGGAGTTAGAGATTTTGTGAGATTTTTAAGATTAGAAGATTTGGAAGCTTGAATAGGTAAGAAATATGTTATATATGATGGATTTGTGGTTAAATCAATTATTTGTGAAGTTATTTAAATTAAATTGCATGGAAATTGTGTTTGGAGTATATGGGTGTGTGTGTGCATGAATTTCTTGCCTTGATTGATGATTGATGAGGTAGAAGGTGATAAATGTAATTTAGAGTTATTTTAGAGGTTTTGGAAGTTAGCTGATGTTTTAGATGAGTGTAAAAATGTATGAAGGATTGAGTGTATGTTGCTGCCATTTTGTGGACTCTTGTTCGAGTGGAGGTTTTAATTTGGTTGGGTTGATATATTGAGTGAATTGAGTGGTGTTATTGGTGTAGAAATGGTATGGAAGAGATAGGAAAGGTGTTATGATGAAAAGCTGGAAATTTGATTTGAGCATGTTTCAATGATTTAGCTATAACTTCTTTTATGGTTATTCGATTGAGATGTTTTTTGGCTTACATTAAACTAGAGGTGTTTGTCTATATTTCTTGTGAAGGAAGGGATGTTCAATTTTTTCTTGAAGAGTTCCAAATTTTGAGTTGAATGTGGTGATGTGTGTTGGGATGAATAGTGCAATTTTAGTGACACTAAAGTTGAATTTGTGATCTGAAGCTTTGTGAATTTTTTTAGATTGATTTAGGCAAAATTTTCTCAATTGGTCTTCATGAAAGTTGTATCTTTTCTTGATAGCTTTCTATCGCTATAAAATGTGCCATTTTTTGACATTGGAGTTGATAGTTATGAGTGATTGAAATGTGGATATGGTTTAGGGTGAATTTATGGGGCAAAAACTTTGAATGAGATTTTGACCCTTTTAGAGATTAAATTTGCTTCCAAGTTTTTCATGAAATTTGTAGAATGTGTTGTAATATTTTCATTGATATAAAGCATGGAATTTTTGGACAATGGAATAGGAAGTTATGATTTTTAGAAGATGTGTTACTGTTTAGGATGAGATTTTCAGGACAGATATTTTGAAGTGAATTTTGACCCCTATTACGTTGGAATTTGTTTTTGAATCCTTCATCAAAATTGTAGACCTTTTGGTTATCTTTCCATTGATACCTAATTTGTCAAATTTGGACTCCTGAGTGAAAAGTTATGCATTTTGGAAGAAGAGAGGAAAAATAGTGAAAAAAGGAAAAAAAAATGAGAAAATTAGGAAATCGCAGCCTCGCGGCTGCGACGTCGTCGCGTTGCGAGCTGTCGCGAGCCGGCCAACCAGCCATCGCACATGCGGCGTGGCTCACTAGCTCACCTGACTTCCCTTCACTCTTTTGGTTGTAACTTTTTCGTCCGACCTCTGATTGACCTGATTTTTGAAGCGTTAGATTTCTAAGACATTCATCTACCTCTCTTTGACAATTTGTGGATTTTGAGATTAAATTAAAAATGATGGATTGAATCAAAGTGAGAGGATCGATTATAAGAATATGAATTGGTTATTTTTCTGTATATACTTCAGTGTTTTGGAAATATCTTGATTTATAGAGATCCAAATTGAGTAATTTTTGTGTTTATGGATTTATAAAACATAGGGGAACATTTCAATTGATGATATTTTGCCTAGGTTACCTTGTGTTGACGGCCTTATTGATCGGGGATAGTTAACCCGAAAGTGTGTGTTTTTAAAAAATTGAAATAAGTCTATAAGCAATAAATTGCGAGTTTAATGGTTTTAGAGTAGCTTAAACCTAGGAATAAATGAGTTTTAATATGGGAATGGTTTATTGATGCAATTTATGGAATGATACCGGGATTGTTACCAACATGCATTGTACACATTTCAATTCCTGCATGTGCATTGTTTTAAACTTTTGATTGTACAACTTGTGATATATGTGTATTTTAATTGTTATAGAGGCGCATTTAGAACGTCAACCTACGGACGTTGCCGAGACTTCTAGGCACTAGCTTCGGAAGTAGTTGGTGAGTAACCTAGATGGTTTCTCTCAATTATTATTTGCTGATGATTCTGTGGTGGATAATGGTGGCTTGTGTTTTGGATTGTGGATTTTAGACAGAAGGTTCGATGATTGTGTACTGGGGAGTTGTGTTATTGAAGTGCTACTTGTATGTGAATGTGAGACCTACGTGCTTATGATGTGATTGATCATGACATATTCATACATGCTTATAATATAATTGATTGTGACATATGCTGATCGATTGTGGCATATGCATTTCATTCATGAATGCATACTCAGATAATGACAGTTGTGACCGGAGCAACCACCAATTAGAGCTTAAAGCTCAACTAGTGAATTTGAGCCTCGAGCTCAATAGGGATTTAGAGTCTTAGGATCAATGTTTAATGAGCCCTATATGGGACAATCCAGGTGCTCGGTCTCAACACCGTAATAATTGAAAAGTGTCTCACAATCATTTCATATGCATTTTCTCAAATGTGTTTGATTAAGTGAAATGTAAAATTTCTTATGTCTATGTGACAGTGTGTTAATTATGTTAAATGTGAAATTGTGCTATAATTGTGATATGAATTGTTGTGTTGCATGGATTGAGTGAATTATCGATGAAGGTTACCTCATTGAGTTCGCAAAACTCATCAAAATTGCAACGTTATCTTTTCAGGACCGAGAGTAGACTCCTAGCTTCATAGGGACTTTTTCGACTGTGTAGATTGTTTTGGCGAGAGAAGTCATGGCTCAAAGGTCGGTCAGCTGGTACTTTTGGATGAATTAGATAGATTTGCTACTTTTTCCTCTTTCCTATAGCATTTTGTACTAGGTTATTGGATTGAAGTACAGACAGTAAAGGATGATAGATGTGTAAACTTTTGATTTTGATGGAATGAAAAGAGGAAGAAGTTGATTTTAATAGTTTTGTGGTTTTCTATTAATGCTTTATTGGTAAAATTGATATGATGCCATGTGGAGTGAATGTAGTGATCACACGTAGCTCACCCTTATCATAGGATATGTACTAGAATGACCTGCGGGTGTCCCAGTGCGTACCCAACGATAAAGGGGTGCTACATTTAGGTGGTATAAGAGCATGGTTTGGCATCTGTTGGGACATATAGAATGTTTAAGCATGAATTATGTTGAGAAATGCAGAAAATTGATGAAAATTATTGTTTATTATAGGTCATCCGTCCTAGGTGATCAAGTTGATCAACCAGCTAACCAAGGATCAGTCGGAGTCAGTTAGGAGTCCTCGGTGCTTTGATTTGAGGAATTTCCTCCTAAAGTTCTCGAGAGAAAGGAGAGGAGGTATGATAGGCTACGTAAGCATGGAGCTGTGGACTTCTATAGCAGCACAGACCCTGCTGAAGCCGAGGGATGGGTTGAGAGGATAGAGAGAGTATTCGATCAGATGGACTATGAGCTTGATGAGAGGTTCGATTATGCAGTGTCTCTCCTGCAGGGCTCAGCCTACCAGTGGTGGAAGACTATCCCGGGCAGCACCACCAGGCCTTGCCTATTAACGTGGGAAGACTTTCTGAGGCCGAGCCGAGGGATGGGTTGAGAGGACAGAGAGAGTCTTCGATCAGATGGACTGTGAGCCTGATGAGAGGTTCGATTATGCAGTGTCTCTCCTGCAGGGCTCAGCCTACCAGTGGTGGAAGACTATCCCGGGCAGCACCACCAAGCCTTGCCTATTAACGTGGGAAGACTTTCTGAGGGCTTTTAAGGACAATTACATGCCCAAGATTTATCTAGATAAGAAGATACAAGAATTCCTGGAATTGAAACAGGGTAGGATGTCAGTGGCTGAATATCAGGTAAGATTTAATGAGCTAATGAGCTATGCTACTGCTTTGATTCCTACTGAAGCAGATAAGTTTCGGAGGTTTGAGAATGGGTTGAATATGGAGATTAGAACCAGATTGGCACGATCAGATATGGGTACTTTTATTGAGTTGAGAGCTGCTTCAGTGAAGATTGAACAATTGATGAGGGAGAGACAGGCTGACATTGGGCAGGGATCTAGAGGGAAGAGACCTAGTGACAGTCAGGGCAGTTCTGGCAGGAGTTTCAGTAAGCGCCAGAGCAGAGCCTTCAGATCATCGGGTGGATCCAGGTAGTCAGAATTTGGGTAGAGACACAGGTTTGCACAGACTGACAGTGGCAGCGGAAGGGGTACAGGACAAACACAATTTCCAGTTTGTGAGCACTGTGAGAAGAGTCATGGTGGTGAGTGTTGGGGATTGACGGGAGCTTGCCTCAAATGCGGCTCCATGGACCACCAGATCAGAGATTGCCCTGCTACTTTGGGAACTCAGCCTGCTGTCAGTGGGCGATATGGGAGTAACACTACAGTCCAACAGAACAGAGGTGGTGGATCTGGACAGAGGGGCCGAGGAACGGGAAGAGGGAAAGTTGAGAGTTCAGTTGTGAGGACTAAGGGGCAGGGGCAGCCGACCACAATCCCAGGCCAGGGTCTATGCCATGGCCAAGCAGGAGGCCCAAGACTCACCCGATGTGGTAGCTGGTGCGCTTCTTATTTCTGACTTTGAAGCTTTTGCATTGCTAGATCCAGGATCCACACACTCCTTTATCGCACTGCATTTGGCATGTAGACTACATTGTGATAAGGAGCTACTACAGTATGGGCTAGAGGTGAGTACACCTTTATGTGGTACTACTGCCTTAGGAGAGGTCTGCAAGGGGAGCTCGATTTTAATTGATCAAACAGAGTTGAAGGCAGATCTGATAGTCTTGCAGTTGCAAGAGATAGATGTGATTCTAGGCAAGGACTGGCTCACTGCTTATAGGGCCATCATGAAATGCTACACCAAGGAGGTAGTATTATAATCTCTTGGTCAGCCTAGGGCAGTTTTCAGAGGAGTTAGTTAGGCAGTGTCATCCCGGATGATCTCATTCCTGAGTGCACTAAGGTTGATGCAGGGAGGATGTGAGGCTTATTTGGCCCACGTCATTGATACTAGAGCTGAGCAGAGACTTCAGGATATTCCTGTGTTTAGGGAATTTCCCGATGTCTTTCCCGACGAGCTACCTGATTTAGCACCAGATCGAGAAACAGAGTTGACGATCGATCTAGTTCCAGGAGCTGCTCCTATATCTGTTCCTCCATATAGGATGGCACCTATGGAACTGAAGGAGTTGAAGACTCAGCTGCAGGAGTTACTAGAAAAGGGTTTTATTAGACCCATTGTTTCACCTTGGGGAGCTCCAGTGTTGTTTGTGAAGAGGAAGGATGGGACTTTGAGGTTGTGCATCGATTATAGGCAGTTGAATCATGTGACAGTGAAGAATAAGTACCCCCTGCCTAGAATCGATGATTTATTTGATCAGTTACAAGGAGATCAGGTGTTTAATAAGCTAGATTTGAGATCAGGGTATTATCAGTAGAATATAGCTGAGGCTGATGTACCTAAGAGTGCATTTCGGGCAGGTATAGGCACTTTGAGTTTTTAGTGATGCCGTTTGGGCTGACTAATGCCCCGACAGTTTTTATGGCCTTGATGAATAAGGTGTTTCAGCCCTACTTGGATCAATTTGTGATTGTATTTATTGATGATATCTTGGTGTATTCAAGGAGCAGACAGGGGCATGCTAAGCATCTGAGGGTTATTTTGCAGATTATGAGGGAGATGCAGCTGTATGTTAAATTTAGTAAGTGTGAATTTTGGTTGGATCAGGTTGTATTTTTGGGACATATAGTGACTGGAGATGGTATATAGGTAGATCCGAAGAAGATAGAGGCAGTGATGAAGTAGGAAGCTCCAAGAAATGTGTCAGAGATCTGGAGCTTCCTAGGATTGGCCGGATTTTACCGAAGGTTTGTTGAGGGGTTTTTTTTTTCTGATCTCAGCCCCTCTGACAAAACTTTTGAGGATGAATGTAGTGTTCAGATCGACTGAGGAGTGCCAGAAGAGCTTTGAGGAGCTAAAACATCGGTTGACTACTACATCGGTGTTGGCTATTCCATTAGGGACTAGAGGTTATGTGGTGTATAGTGATGCATCGCATCAAGGATTGGGGTGTGTACCGATGTAGTATGGCAGGGTGATCGCCTATGCATCGAGACAATTAAGGTCTCACGAGGTAAATTATCCAGTACATGATTTAGAGCTAATTGCAGTTGTCTTTGCTCTAAAAATTTGGAAACATTATTTGTATGGCGAGACTTTTCAGATCTTTACTGATCATAAGAGTCTGAGATATTTTCTAAGTCAGAGGAAGTTGAATTTGAGGTAGAGGAGATGGATTGAGCTACTAAAAGATTATGAATGTATCCTCAAGTACCACCTAGGGAAAGCTAATACGGTGGCAGATGCTTTGAGCAGGAAGTCTCACATCAGTGCAACTCAGATTCAGTTATTGAGGTTACCTAATTTGATACATTTGAGAGCCTTAAATGTGGAGTTGAACATGGAGCAGGATGGGGCCTTGATTGCCACATTGAAACTCAGACCGATGCTACATGATAGAATCAAGAGAGTCCAGGGAAATGATCCTGATATGGTGAAGCTTATGGAGAAAGTAAAGGCAAATCTGAGTTCTGAGTTTGAATTGATGGATGAGACATTATGGTTGAGACAGAGGTTATGTGTGCTTCATATGGATGATCTGAGGAAGGATATTCTAGAGGAAGCTCATATGGCCGCCTATACTATGCATCCTGGTACTACCAAGATGTATAAAACACTAAAGCATCATTTTTGGTGACCTGGAATGAAGAAACATGTGTCAGAGTATGTATCTAGGTGTATGACACGCCAGCAAGTTAAAGCAGAGCACCAGGCTCTAGTAGGGAAGCCCAATTCGTTGCCTATTCTCAAGTGGAAATGGGAACGAATCACTATGGATTTCATCTTGGCATTGCCCAAGACTTCGAGGCAGCATGATGTTATCTGGGTCATAGTGGACCGGTTAACTAAATCAGCCCTTTTCTTGCCAGTGAGGGAGAATAATTCACTCGATCAGCTGGCCCAAAAGTATGTGAATGAGGTAGTGAGACTGCATGGGGTTCTAGTGTCGATAGTATGAGAAAGGGATCCCAGATTTACTTCGAAGTTTTGGAAGAGTTTGCAGTCTGCTATGGGTACTAAATTGAACTTCAGTACAACATTTCATCCTCAGACAGATGGATAGAGTGAGAGGACAATCAAGACTGTTGAGGATATGTTTTGAGCTTGTGTATTGGAGTTTAGAGGAGCGTGGGATCATTATCTAGCTTTGATTGAATTTGCATATAACAACCATTATCACAGTAGCATCGGAATGGCACCATATGAGGCCTTATATAGAAAAAGTGTCGATCGCCCCTGTATTAGCATGAAGAGGGTTTGAGAATGGTTGAAGGCCTAGAGTTGATTCAGGATACGGTGGATAAGGTGAAATTAATCCGAAGCCGAATTAAAGCGGCTCAAGATAGACAGAAGAGTTATGTGGATCAACACCGGAGGGATATGGAGTACAGTGTAGGAGACAAAGTTTTCCTACGAGTGTCCCCGTGGAGAGGACTATTGAGATTCGGTAAAAAGGGCAAGTTGAGCCCTAAGTACATTGTTCCTTATGAGATCATTGAGAGGATAGGACCTTTGGCCTATAAGTTGGCTTTACTGAATGAGATGTCTCAGTTGCAAAATGTCTTTCATGTGAGTATGCTCCGAAGATACCGATCGGATCTGAAACATGTGATACCGACTCAGGAGATTGAGGTTGCTAGTAATTTAAGCTATGTTGAGGAGTCAATCAAGATTGTGGGATCGCGGATTGAGCAATTGAGGAATAGGGTCATTCCATTGGTGAAAGTCTTATAGAGGAATCACTCAACTGAGGAAGCAACTTGGGAGACCGAGGAGCATATGAGGAGACAATATCCTCATCTATTCGAACAAATCGGTAAGAATTTCGAGGACAAAATTTTCTTTAAAGAGGGGAGAGTTGTAAAATCCCATTACTAGTGGAAAGGGTAAAATAGTAATTTGGAGTGGTTAATGAGTGCTTAGAATCGCCTTTACATGTTCATACATAATATAGCATACACATATATGTGAATAGTGACTTACGCACATGAAAATAATTGTACATGCATTCATGACATTTTCTAGTATATTTGTTAATAAATGTGCTTGTTATGTGATTTGAGTGCTTGAAAATTGAGTTGGAAAGGGTCATTGAGGTGTGAGAATTTTTAGTAAACTTTAGAAATTTTCTCTAAAAATTTGGGGTACTTTTTAGACTAGGAAAAATGTCAAGTGGCAGGCTGATTGTGTACCGGTAATAGAAATTACTGCCCATTGGCACTGAAAATTTAGATAAATGAGTTGAGGAATTATTAATTTGAGCCATTGGAAATTTGGGGAGAAATTGGAACTGAATTGGAAAGAAACTAGGTGAGAATTTGCAAGCGTGACATGTGGCAAGTGACACTTGTCACTTGCCTAACATGCCACCATGATTGTAGTGTTTTAATAAAAACCCACCGTTTTGGTTTAGTCTTTTTCGATGCTTCTCTTCTTCAAAAGGTTATTGGTGAATTAAATTAGATTTCTCCATCATTCTCGGAGCTTTCTTCTTCCTTGGTTCTTTTGGAATTTTGCTCATCTTTTCTACCTTCTTTCACCTTGCTTTCTCTTCCTTTGGTTCACTAAAAATTCTAACCTAAACCTCACCCCTTCAAGATGATGATGATGATCGTGTATGGTGGAGGGAGTTAGAGATTTTGTGAGATTTTGAAGCTTAAAGGATTTGGAAGCTTGATTAGGTAAGAAATATGTTATATATGATGGATTTGTAGTTAAATCAATTATTTGTGATGTTATTTAAATTAAATTGCATGGAAATTGTGTTTGGAGTGTATGGGTGTGTGTGTGTGTGAATTTCTTGCCTTGATTGATGATTGATGAGGTAGAAGGTGATGAATGTAATTTAGAGATGTTTTAGAGGTTTTGGAAGTTAATTAATGTTTTAGATGAGTGTAGAAATGTATGAAGGATTGAGTGCATGTTGCTGCCATTTTGTGGACTCATGTTCAAGTGGAGGTTTTGATTTGGTTGGGTTGATATATTGTGTGAATTGAGTGGTGTTATTGGTGTAGAAATGGTATGGAAGAGATAGGAAAGGTGTTATGATGAAAAGCTGGAAATTTGATTTGAGCATGTTTCAATGATTTAGCTGTAACTTCTTCTATGGTTATGCAATTGGGATAATTTTTAGCTTAATTTAAACTAGATGTGTTTGTCTATATTTCCTGTGAAGGAAGTGATGTTCAATTTTGGCTTGAAGAGTTCCAAATTTTGACTTGAATGTGACAATGTGTGTAAGGATGAATAGTGCAACTTTAGTGACACTAAAGTTAAATTTGTGATCTGAAGCTTTGTGAATTTTTCTAGATTGATTTAGGCATATTTTGCTCAATTAGTCTTCATGAAAGTTGTAGCTTTTCTTGATAGCTTTCTATCGCTATAAAATGTGTCTTTTTTTTACATTGGAGTTGATAGTTATGAGTGATTGAAATGTGGATATGGTTTAGGGTGAATTTATGGGGCATAAACTTTGATTCAGATTTTGACTCTTTTAGAGATTGAATTTGCTTCCAAGTTTTTCATTAAAGTTGTAGAATGTGTTCTGATATTTTCATTGATATAAAGCATGGAATTTTTGGACAATGGAATAGGAAGTTATGATTTTTAGAAGATGTGTTACTGTTTAGGATGGATTTTCGGGACAGATATTTTGAAGTGACTTTTGACCCCTATTACATTAGAATTTGTCTTTGAATCCTTTATGAAAATTGTATAGCTTTCCGTTATCTTTCCATTGATACATAATTTGTCAAATTTGGACTACTGAGTGAAAAGTTATGCATTTTGGAAAAAGAGAGGAAAACTAGTAGAAAAAAGAAAAAAAAAGAGAAAATTGGGAAATCGCAGCCTTGCGAGAGCCATCATGATCACGAGCGGCTCATTTCAAGCCAGCTCGCGATCGTTTGGGTGAGTCAGCTCCCAAGCCGACTTGCTAGCCTACCAGCGACCCGTCATGCATGCGGCGCGGCTCGTCGGCTCACCTAACCTCCCTCCACTTTTTTGCTTATAACTTTTTCGTCCGACCTCCGATTGACCTAATTTTTGAAGCGTTGGACTTATAAGAAATTCATCTACCTCTATATGAGAATTTTTGTATTTTGAGATTAAATTTAAAATGATGGATTGAATTAAAGTGAGACGATCGATTATAAGAATATGAATTGGTTATTTTTCTGGACATACTTCAGTGTTTTGGCAATATCTTGACCTATAGAGATCCAAATTGAGTAATTTTGGTGTCTATGGATTCCTAAAACACAGGGAAACATTTTTATTGATGATAGGTTGCCTAGATTACCTTGTGTTGATGGCCTTATTGACCGGGGATAGTAGACTCGAAAGTGTGAATTTAAAAAAAATTGAAATAAGTCTATAAGCAATAAATTGCGAGTTTAATGGTTTTAGTGTAGCTTGAACCTAGGAACAAGTGAGTTTTGATATGGGAATGGTTTTGCGATGCAATTTATGGAATGATACCGGGATTGTCACGGACATGCATTGTACACATTTCAATTCCTGCATATGCATTATTATACACTTCTGATTGTACAACTTGTGATATATGTGTATTTTAATTGTTATAGAGGTGCATTTGGAACGTCAACCCATGAACGTTTCTGAGACTTCCAGGAATTAGCTTCGAAAGCAGTTGATGAGTAACCTAGATGGTTTCTCTCAATTATTATTTGCTTATGATTCTATGGTGGATAATGGTGGCTTGTGTTTTGGATTGTGGATTCTGGACAGAAGGTCCGATGACTGTGTACTGGGGAGTTGTGTTATTGAAGTGCTACTTGTATGTGAATGTGGGACCTATGTGCTTATGATGTGATTGATCATGAAATATGCATACAAGCTTATAATACAATTGATTGTGACATATGTTGATCGATTGTGGCATATGCATTTCTTTCATGAATGCATACTCAGATAATGACAGTTGTGACCGGAGCAACCACCAATTAGAGCTTAAAGCTCATTGAGTGAATTTGAGCCTCGGGCTCAACAGTGATTTAGAGCCTTAGGCTCAATGTTTAATGAGCCCTATATGAGACAGTCCAGGTGTTCGATCTCAACACCATAATAATTGAAAAGTTTCTCATGAGCATTTCATATGCATTTTGTCATATGTGTTTGATTGAGTGAAATGTAAAATTTCTTATGTCTATGTGACAGTGTGTTAATTATGATAAATGTGAAATTGTGATATAATTGTGATATGAATTGTTGTGTTGCATGGATTGAGTGAACCATTGATGATGGTTACCTTATTGCGTTCGCAAAACTCACCAAAATTGTAACGTTATCTTTTCAGGACCGAGAGTAGACTCCTAGCTTTAGAGGGACTTTTCCGGCCGTGTAGATTGTTTTGGCGAGAGAAGTTATGGCTCAAAGGTCGGTCAGCTGAGACTTTTGGATGACTTAGATAGATTTGCTACTTTTTCCTCTTTCCTATAGCATTTTGTACTAGGTTATTGGATTGATGTACAAACAGTAAAGGATAATAGATGTGTAAACTTTTGATTTTGATGGAATGAAATGAGGAAGAAATTGATTTTAAAAGTATTGTGGTTGTCTATTAATGCTTTATTGGTAAAATTGATATGAAGCCATATGGAGTGAATGCAGTGATCGCACGTAGCTCACCGTTATCATAGGATATGTACCGGAATGACTTGCGGGCGTCCCGGTGCGTACCCAATGGTAAGGGGGTGCTACATAATGTTCGTTTAGACTAAATATGTACTCATATTGATATATTAAACAGTTATGATGTATTGTTTATTTTAGTTATCCTATTATGACATGTTTGGGAATTGCAATTAAATAATAAATTGCTTGCATGTATTCAATTCTTGTTATGCATGAATAATTATTGAATTTAATGATATATTCAAAAACTAATGAATTATTAAATACATTTATTTCATAAATAATATTTAATAGTTATTAAATAAATAGTATTTTAAAAAATTTAAATATTAAACAAGCAAATAATTAAATAAAATATTTTCATAAATTTTAAATAAATTTAAATTAAAAACAGTAATTATAATTCAAATTTATTTAATTAAGTTTTTTGGAAAATTGAAAATTTTAAATTAATAATTAAAATTGATTAATTATTAAATTATTCCTATATTCAGATAAATGAAAACAAATAAAAAATTATAATTTATATTAAATCATTATTAAATAAAGTTTTCAAAATTATTATAAATAAATTTGTTTTTGGTTAAATTAAATTTAATAAATATCTTACAATCCGCAACGTCTGCTAAGTTAGATGTCGCGGAACATAGCTTTTCTGCGACGTCCTTCAAACGTCGTTAAAACTCAACAATCCGTGACGTCTGCTCCCAACGTCACCAAATATCGAGCCCTTTCTTGACACTTTATTAAATGTCGTCGAATATCGGTGCCTTCCATGACGTTTTCCATCAGACGTCGTTGATACCTATTACCTACCCCACCATCTGCGACGTTTTTTGTGACATTTTAATAGACGTCAGAGAAGGTTTTATGCGACATTATATTGGCTTCTGCAACGTTTTAAAAACGACGTAGAAGGAGTCCATTTCTTGTAGTGTTTAGTTTGGTTAATTTGGACTTGATTGTGGCTTGAAATGAACCTAGATTGGTGTTATATTAATTGGTTAAAGGTTTGATAAGTTTAGGTTTTTAATTGATTTTATAATTTGAAAAATGGATTGTTTTATATCAATATATATGAATTTGGGAAGTATGAGTTGTTAATGATATGAAGATGATCTTATGAATGCAAATGTGATTCAAAGGATATAAGTAATGAATTAGGTATGGTTGAATGAATATTGGGAAATTATATGAAGATATATAATGATAGGAAAGGATTTATGAATGTATGATTGATGAATTTAAAGTAATCAAACTTGTTTAGGGCATAACCTAATTCCAAACAAGTTATATATAAGCTATGATGAATGAATGATCAAGATTTGTGAATAAGGATACATACCCGGAATAGTCAATTGAGCATGCATTGAGCATGACATATAAACATGTATATGATTGAATAATCATATGATTGATCAACTTAGTAATGTGTGAACTACTTGTGTGTATTGCATGACTAAAAAAGCACAAGTAGATCATCAACATCCAGACATTGGAGTATTATTAAGGCAATAGCTTATTTGGAGTATACTATGAGTTAACCTAGATATGTAACTCAATTATATGTGTTTGTATGATTTGTATGTTGAAAATGAAATATGTGAACAACTGGATGTGACATGCTATAATAAATATGAAATGTGAGAATAATTGAATGTGAAATGGCATGATGAATATGAACTATGTGAATAATTGAATATGAATTTCCAGACATATATCTGATGAAATTGATACATATGATAAAATCAAACAGGAATGAAAGGTAATGAAATATGGCATATGAAATGATGCATCGCATTGAAATGCATGACTAGATAAAGGAGTTGTGACTAGAGTGACTAACGTGAAAAAGAACTTAAAGCTTAGAAATGTGCGCAAAGAGCCACAAGATCAGTTATCAATGAGCCCGAAATCCACAATAGGTATGGGATAGTATATAAAATGAGCACGGTATTCACAATAGGTATGGGACATTATAGAGTTTGATATCCACAATGAATACGATACAGTAAAGAGCAGCTCGATCATAACAAAGTAACAATGAATAGAGACATATGTGCATCTGTATATACATTCTTATATGTATCATATATTTGAATTCAAATGAATTACTTAATTGATTGAAATATAGTTGAAGAGTAAATGAGGATGTGTTGTGATATGAAATGATAGCTTATCAGATAAGCTTATAAAAATATGATTATCTGGATGTACTTGATAGGTGTGACAAAGTGTGATCTGATAGTCAGTATTGAATGTTATGAAATACTTGTTGGATTGGGATATGATTCGCCTCTATGTTTCTGACTTGAGTAAAAACATCAGTGATGGTTCATTTACTGAGTTCGCAAACTCATCAAAATTGCAATGTTGATTTTTAGGCTCAGAGGAGATATAGCTAGTATAGTTGAAGTAGCTTCTACATTTGGATATGGGTCAGAGTCAAAATCATTTGTACCTACAATTGTCATTACTTATTTTGTTTCAAAGAATTGTATCTCTCAACTATTGTACACTGTACATGTGAATTTTAGAAATGTAATGAAATTTGAGACTTTATATTTTTGTTAATAAAAATGCAACAAAATGATTAATGGAATATTTTATGATATGTGCAATGGATTAAATTGTCAAATGAAATGATTTAACCATCTTAACATGCCATTATCATAGAGTATGTTCTCGAACATCCTTCAACATGTCGGGCATATGCTCAATGGGAGTGGTATGTTACAAAAAACCTCTATTAAGGAAGAAAAGGAGTGAACAAAGAATGATGAGGAAGAACTAGCGGGGGAACCAATTAAGGAAACTACTGATGAGGTGTTGGTAGTGACCTTAAGTATGAATCGTTTCCACTTCCTTGAAGATAAACTATTCTAGTCAACTAATGATTTAGGGAGTTTTGTCATTCCATCCTTCATTAATAGTTTGGCATTAAAAAGGAAATTAATGCTTTTAATTGGATTTACTAATTTGATAAATTATGTCATTGTTATTAGCTTGCAACATGTGGCTTACTTACAAGCTACAAAATCCCATATAAAGAAACGAGTGGAAACAAACCACTTATCATAGACCTAGGATGAAGGTGAACTTGGAGGTTATGTCAAGCTAACGACATTAAACAAACACTACGTGGGAGGTAACCTATAAATTAGTTTAGGTTTATTTAACATTATTTCAATCTTAAGTCCATGTTAGACTATGATTTATTTAAGTTTTGATGCACTTTAGGATTAGAACATTAAGCATGTTTATAAGATCGTGCATGATTTCGGTGTTAGGTTATACGTGTCAAAGGTTTATAACTCTAAAGTATATAATTTTTAAGTTTTTCATATATTGTTGAAGTTGCACACGATTGGGGAGAGTTGGATGCTCTCAAAACATGTAGGTGTGACTTACAAGCTTTGATACACAGTCGTGTATCAAACTATGTAAGTTCATAATACAAGTTTAAAATGCCACAATTCCCTTTTTTTTTCACTTCTCTCTTCTCTCACTCATTCATATCATCACCTCGTGTATCAAACTATGTAAGTTCATAATACAAGTTTAAAATGCCACAATTCCCTTTTTTTTTCACTTCTCTCTTCTCTCACTCATTCATATCATCACCTCTAACTTCTCCTAACCTAATTGCTGCTTTTTTTTTCAGTTAAATTAGCAACACTAAAGTATTTTTTTTCACTTAAAACGTTAATCTCATGATTTCTAGATTTTTGACAAATTTGTTTGATTGTGTGTTTAATTGTGGTTTAATAGTTTAATAATAACTTTACTAAGTGTTTTAATAATTCAATACTTACTGTTAATTTGTGATGTTTTTCGTGAAATTAATTTTAATAGATTTTTTACGTTAATTGAAGATTGGGTTTGTGTTTAATTATATAAATTTGGCATTCAATTTTGTGTAATTGTGAAGATAGGTTTTCAATTTCAATTTTAGGGTTGAATTTTAATTTAAAAATAGATTAGCTTAATTTTTAATTAAATATTCTTAATTTTAATTTAATTATTAATTAGGTTGTTAGTTAATTTTCTATTATTTTCTTACTTAATTGTTTATGTATTTATTTATTAGTGTCAATTTATTTTTGTTTTAATTTTCATTACTTTCGTGTTTTGTGTTTAATAATTTAGTGAGCATCGTAAATTTTACATATGAGGAAAAGGATATTCACGTGATTTATTTGACAATTTTCACACTTGTTTTAAGTTTCAAGCATAATGACAAGATTATGGCGAGCACAGGAAACCCTAGTAAAAGACATCAAGAAGAATATTCCTCATCCACAACCCAACCCCCAGAGCAACCACAGATGATATTGTTTAATGTTGGGGCCCAAAAGGAACAATATCAGTGATTGAAGGGCAAAAAGTTCATTACTGGTCGATTTATCAACTGGGAGGCTCAACTATCCAGAATATCATAAGACTTGAGTGTATCACCCTGTAGCGTTATTTCAATGTAATTTACTCAACCATCATTGATTCATCTTCTTGCTCTGATACTATACATGTAGGACCCCGTTTTTGGAGTCCAACTCCTGAGTCATAAATTGTGAGCGGGTTTCCTTGTAGGGTTTTTTCAATCAGGCATTAGAAATTGGACAAGGATTCTTCAAAACAATCATAGCTCTATGTCTCAGTTCAATGTGAAATAAGAATCATCTCATTCGAAGCTCTACAGATGAAAATATGATTAAAATACTGAAATATGTTTAATAAAATAATCAATTCATGCTCTTCCAACCGATTTCCTTACTTTCTTTCCATCCATTTTTTAAAATCAACACCAAAGACTATCAATTTTTATGGAGAGATATAGGAATGTGATAGGAATCCGATGCTTCAAAAATCAAGTCATTTAGAAGTCTGATGACAAAGTTATGGCCAAAAGAGTCAATTATGTTTAGAGTTGGAAAACCCTTTGGGTGCGATTGGGAGCATGAAGGTGCGCTCGTGAGGAAGGCAGGTGCGATTGTAAGGAGAAAGGTGTGATCGTTAGGGGGGAAGGTGTGATTTCAAGTGAGCTTGGTACAATCACAATTGCGTTTGAGAGATTGTGAGAGTGCCTGGTGCGATCATGACCGAAGCTGTCCCACCTATACTTCCTATACGATATCACTAACTTTAAATGATCATAACTTTCAACTCCAATGTCCAAAAATTTCACAGTATATACTATTGGAAAGCTAGAAAGATAAGCTACAATTTCATAAAGACAACTTTGTCTAGTTCAACCTATATCAATCCAGCTTTTCCCTTGAAGTTCGAGCATAAATTTTTCCCTTATAAAAAACTTGAAATTGGCAATGTACAAACTTAGAATGTCATGAGCCTAACCATTCAAATACTAACTTTACTTCATTAAACCCTCTAATCTCTACTCATTTGAATCATCACTTACAACTGATTCTCATCATTCACAAAAATTTTATCTTTCTTTTTCATAACATCTCGCTTATATATATATATATATAGCAACAATTCATGTTTAAAATTCGTCATCTCAAGTTGATAACTTCTTCAAGTATACCTAATTTAAACTCAACATCATCCATATACAATTCATATTTCATTAACATCAAAAAATAAGAGTTTTACAAAGTTTTAATAGGCATTTCAAGCAACAATACATAAATGTTCCAAAATACAAAAGATACTTGATCAAATAATACTTGAAATGTGACTAAAGCCTTGTGTTCTCATAAACTAACATAAAACACAAAAAGATGCAACTTTGGAGTGATGCCTAGACTCTTGATCACTAGATCTCTTTCTCATAACTTGAAGATGGAAAGCAATGGGGGTGAGATTGAAAGCTTGTGGGTAACAAGTTTATAATGAGAAACAAGCAAAAACCCTTGAAATATTTATTTCTATTGTAAAATTCACATTGAAATCCATGTAACACATATTTCCCAAATTCACAACTTATTAAGCAATTCATAAACATCATGAATTCATTAAACTTGTCACAAATCATAAACACATAAGCACATCAAAATGGTTTGGGAGGTCCATAAATAGAACGAACTAACACATTCCTATGTAATGGTCTTGTGTCGTCTTGAACAGAATGAAGTGACACAATCCCACATAGTGCTTTTGCGTAGTCGTGAACATGAGGGAGTCCGTGAAGGAGCTTCATGCCATTAGCAGGTAGGCGGGAGAAGCCTATAGTTGAAGTGCATTTGACATATAGAATGGACCAAATCAAACCCACATAACGTGTATTTCATAACTTGTAAACTTGTTGCCCAAATGGAACTTTTCTAAAAAGCGATTTCATAAATATAGTATCCTTTCAAAAATCATTTTCATATTCTTTTCATAATTCATCAACACAATATTCACATACTAAACACACAACACTTTCTCAAAGCATTCAAAAAGCAATAAATGTACATTCACAAAAATTGAAATCATTTAATGCTCTAAAATTTGAAAAGATAGTCATGACTCATTACTAAATTATAAACATGCACCCACCTTGAATTCCTTGCTTAAGAACTTGCTCAAATGTGCCTCTCTTTTTGCTACTTTTACCTTTTTTGATTTCCTTCATCAATTGCAAAATTTTCCATTCAATAGGGTTACAAATTGGAGACCCATAAAGTACATTAACTAAAATTGATTCTAGAATACTTAAACCCATGCATTTCCTAAGCTTTATGAACCAAAACTCTTCTAAAAATCTAAAAGATTAAAATCAAACTTAACTTGAATCTTCACCAAATGAAGAGTTTCTTGGCTCAAATGGAAGCTCTTCTATTCCTCTTTCTTTTTCCCTTCTTGCACAACCCCAAAATCTCTCTTAAAACTAAGAAAGATGAAACATTAGCTTTTTCTTGCTTCCGTTCTCTTAAAGAACCAAAACCTCTCTTCTTTCTCTCTTGTTTTCGTTTCTTCTCTTCTTTCTATCTTCAATTCACGATTTTATTCTTCTTAAAAGCATGACAACGTTTTTGTAGCGCCCCCTTATCATAGAGTACCCACCGGAATGCCCGTAGGTCATTCCGGTACATATCCTACGATAAGAGACCACTACTGACAACTACCACTAAACTCCTCATGGCATCACAATCATAAAGCAGTACGAAGAAATTGACAACTTTTAAAAACCAAACTAGATTTCATTTCATTCACTCAAAATTCGAAAGTTACAAACTGTCAAGATTTTCATCATACATGTTCCAAAACACTGTACACTAAGTACCATACAGTAATGTACAAAGAACAAATCTAATTATAAGTCTCCAAAAGAAAGCCCAGCTGACCGACCTTTGAGTCATCGCCTCTCTCGCCAATCCACAGTACACGGCTCTACAGTCCTGAGGGAGCTATCAGTCTACGCTTAATCCTGAAAAATAGATTGCAATTTTAGATGAGTTTGCGAACTCAATGAGAAACCATCATCGATGGTTCTCCCAATTCATGCATCACATAAGCATGATACAGTATGCATCCAGTAATCATACAATTACAATGCTAATACAGTCACAGGAATAGGCATACAACACGATTCTGGTAAGCAGATCACGATTCTGATCATAAATGCGGTGTACATACGATGCAGTACCATGTCAAATATTCAGTCTAATATGCAATGCACATGTGACTCTTTTCTAGTTTATTACAGTATTGTGACCGAGTGCTTTAGCGAAGTTCAAGAGTCGATGAAGCGTCTGGGAGAATTATCTCCCTTCGAGCTCTAGGCTCGCAGTATCAGTATCACTAGCGACTCGGTTCACATTTATTCTTTATCAGTTTATGCATCTGTGCATGAGTGCACATGTTCAATTGAACAGTTATATAACAGTCTAGAATTCCCAATGAGCAGTAATTTACAGTCAATATCATGTAATCCAAGAAATTCCCTTAGGGCAAACACGTCACAGTAAACACGTAGATTGAGGTAACCACCTAGGTTACTCACCTATTACTTCCGAGCTAATGTCGGGAAGTTTTCGCCCCGTCGGTCGAACGACGCTCCACTTGGGCTTCTATAAGAATCAAAGAAAGAACGAGTCACTAAATATACAATTTGTGCACATGTAGGTGAAATATGCATATTCATAAATTCCCAGCCCTAATCTCATTTTTTCCCTCAGAAAACTCCGTCTAAAAAAATTAGAAACCTATTGGCGCTGACGGTGCGCAATTCGGACCTCTATAGGTCCCCAATTAAATAAAACAGTGATTAAAGGCTCCGTTACCCGGGGCCACGTCAATTCCTCGTTCGAAAATCCCCAATCTCTCAGAAAATGAAATTAAATATTCCGTGAATCCGATGCCTCAAGAATCAGGTCAATCGAACGTCGGACGGAAAAGTTATTCACAAAAGAAACCAAAATGCAACAATGAATATATATATATATATAACCCTTATTTCCTTCTCTTTTTCCTGTTTTCCAACCAAACTTCCAACACCCATAACTCTTTGCACACAATTAAGTAAATTACAAACCATACCTCGTTAGAAAGATCATGAAACCCTCTACAAGTTTCATGAAGACCAAAAAAATCAAATTTACCCCTAAGGGTGTCAAAAGTCCCATTGAAACTACTGCCCAACATTCACTTCTTAAAACAGAACAGTCATTGGAAATTCACTATCTTTCATTCTATGCAGTCAAAACAAATATACAATAAATGTGCTCATCAAGATCACAATGTTATCTACAACTTTCATGAACAACCCAAAATCAGATTTACTTGCTAACTATGTCAAACAATTCACCAAAGCATCAGCCCTCAGAATTTTCGCAATCTGAACAGTACATTTCACAACAGTATATCACTTAGAACAAATGTCTCCAAATTCACTAACTTATATCCTTGAAAAGATAAGATCTCAAAATTCAATTTTCATGAAGAACTCAACATCCAATTCGATCTCTAACAATTTCAAAACTGTTATGCAAGTTTCTGCCATGATCAGCAATTCACAACCTAATGCAGGTTCAGTTTTTGTAAATTCATGTCTCTCAAATATGACAACTAAAAATTACATTTCATAAATCATTCTCAAGATAATTTCTTCCTCTACAACTTTACAGAAGATCACTCACACCAATTCAGTTCACATAAATTACTATAATTGCTCCAAATCATAATGTGCACCAAATTTGACATTCCAGCTAGGTTTCATTCAATGCATGAAAACAGTCAATAGTCATCAGTCCATAACTCCTACTATACATATCGAAAAATTGCAAAATCAGTGGAATTGGAAAGATAACTTAATAGGCTTAAACTTTCATTTAGTCCATTTGTTCTAATTCCTTCTCAATTAATTTATAAAAATTAGCAAAACTCTAGGTTATGGTTTCGGGTACTATTCATTCCAGTCAATAGCAGTAACCTTCCATGAAAAAATTCACCATCTTAAAGCTAATATTGGACAACACCTATTTCACACAAAAATGTAGCTAACATCCTAAAGTTTAAGTGGCCACAAACCTCACCTCATTTGCATTCCTATACAATTAGTTATGCTAACAACAGTACAATCAGTTAAAACCCTAATTTTCCAGCTTTGGTCCTAACCTTAGCTTCTATCATTTCCAATGCCAAAAACACATCCTTAAGCATCTAAATGAACACAAATTAGTTCTTATAACATTCATACATTCACTAGGACTAATACTCAAAATTTTGCAGCACTCAATTCTTCATTTCTAAGTAAAATCAATCATCCATATGCATTCAAAATTAAGTTAAAAACACTCCTTCATACTCCATCAATTCATAACTAACCCTAACCTAAAACCCATTAATTCAAGCCATATTAGTCATCAATTTAATGCATCAAGAATCATAATAAATGTACCAAACCTCCCATTAATTACTCCTAACTACCATGACATTCAATTTCTAAATCAAATCATAAAGAAAGCTTAACAACAAAACTTACCTATTAGCTTTTCCAACCTTGAATTCCTTTCACTTCTTTACTTCCTACCTTCACTAATCACTTCTTCTACCACCATACATATATATTTCATCATCATGGGAAGACTATAGCTTAGTGACAAGTAAGAGAACTCTTGAGTGTTTGGAGGAAGATGAAAAAAAGAAGAAGAAAATCAATGGATATGGAGAATAGGAGTAGTTTTCGGATGAGAAGAGAATAGGCTTTCCAAAATGAGATTTTAAAGAATTTCCTTGGAGAAATATCGAGAGGAAGGAAACAAATAAGACAAAGTCATTAATGAAGAGGGCACTTGGCTCTTCCATGTAATGAAGAAAAAGACAAAAGAAGTAATTAAACCATTTAATAAAAAAAAACATAATCCCAATTAATCTCTAATCATGGCACTAAAATAATTCCCAATCATCATTTATCCACTAATCTCATGCTATTAGGCAATCCTTTTCAGTACAAAAAAATTCGCTCGGTCAGCTCATTGGAAATTTTCCGGTCCGGGCAAATACTCCGAAAAATTTCAAAAAAATTTCCATAAATCCCTAAAAATAGAAAACAATTTATGGCGCACTCAGAATAATTTTTTAAATACCATTTTCACATAAATTTCACAAAAGATCTCAATTTGATACTTAAGCCGGGAAATGTCATGAATGCATGTATACCAAGTGCATGTGCAAAACAATCATTATTATAGAGGCTATATGATGTATGTTCATGCCGAGATATAATTCAATATTCCTAACCCATCCTAATTTACTAAAATACCCTTCCCATCGGTGATGGGATGTTACAGTTTTGGTCTTCTTATAATCCCCTTAATAAGTGCGCAATGTCCACTTTACCCTTCAATTAAGCCTTATGATCTTAAATGCTTATGTGACTTACCAAAAATGCCCTTGTGTATTCTTACCACTTTTAATTCAACTAACTCACGAAATAAATCCTACTAATATAGACATAAAAATTAAACTCCAAAATTAAATCTATCAATACCTCATAATTCATTTAAATCATGCTTAACTAAAGAAAAAAAAATCTGGAGTCCAACACATTGGACCAAGTGGGCTTAGCCCAACAAGTTTAAGACCTTGTGGACCTTGGTGCATGGCCCCAAAATTTTGAGATTATGGAGCCCTCCTTCAAGGAGCTTACATTAGAGTTGCTCTCCACATTTTATGTGGAGAGAGTTTCCTATAATAAGGATTGTTCTAACACGATCTAGTTTCGATTGATGTAAGAAATGATTCAGATGAGCTACACGACATTCTCCATCACGATGGGTGTTTATGATCAGTATTTCATGGGGACACTAAAATACCTTACATTACAGACACACTTTCAGTATGGATTGTCCCTATAACACTTCTAGCTTACCATCAACATAAAAGATGATTGTGAACCAAGCAAGTCCAAAGCCTTAATCTAACACCATCGAACACTCAAATACATTCAAGGTATCATAAGTCACATTGTTTGCGATTGAGGTGATAGCTAGGGCATCGTTGGGAACATAGATATGTACTATTTATGGAGTATGCAAGAGAGGATGTTGATCCATTTTGGGAACACGGTTGCCCAATTCATTAGGCAATAAAGTGAGGAAAAGAAGGTTGGCATAATTTGTGTCAGACTATACATGACTAGACTTGTGTGACAAATGAGTGTATTTGATATATTGCCACTAATGTAGAAGATGGCTGCCATGGAAGCATTGAACCATGCCATGATACAACAACACATATGCATGGTTAACAGATATCGAGGACCTACAAGGGACAAATAAAGACTCATTGGGTACCCCAACGAGCCAGCAATATTGGGTGGACCATAGGAGGAGCAACCACAATCACAGTCACTACCATCCTAAAAGAGAGGGGTAGCATCAAAGGTGCTTAATTTGGACTAGGTGACGATAGCTTGATTGGATAGATAAAAGGTAGAGCTAGTGGAGTGAATGAATAGGATTGAGGCCTCAGTTGGATTTATGGAAGAATTACTGTTGCAGATGGCGAGCTGTTAGGGCATTACATTCTAGCCTCCATCTTCTAATGCAGGCTCTTCATCATCAGCTTCTCCACATTTTGAATATCAACCATCCAAGGAGCTCCCATCGACGGGCTGCTCTTAGCCATGACAAATAAAAAGGAAGATGCTTAACTATTGTATCTTTTATTTTACCTTTTAATTATGTATTTTCTTATTCCTTTTATTTTGTTTGACATTAACGTTAATGTTAATGTTATTTTATATGTCATTATATTTTGTTATGTTTTTTCTTCTTATCTCTTTTCTTCATTTTTTGAAGGATGTAGTTATTATTGGATAGATTAGAAATCTCAAAATCATCATATTTAGGAAAGTACCAATTTAACCCTATCATTTTTATATATTGTGAACATTGGAGACAATATACAACTTTAAGTGTGGGGAAGGTGTTAATGAATTCTAATGATTTACGTAAGCTTACTATAATCTTAATTATAAGATTATATTAATCGATTGAATTGGTTGAAATATGTCCATCAATACTATATTTCAACAACAACTAGTAGAAATCCCATCAATACTATATTTCATTGTTAAATATTGAATTAAATTAGTATGCAAAAGAATGATAGTTAGAATAAAATTGCTTTTTAAGTCATATTTTAAATAATAATTGAAATATTTTAGTTGAATGATAATGCATACTATTTATACACATAATACTCATGTTTTTGTGAGCTTTTGAGTCTAAGAGAAAATTTTCAAAATTTTAAGCTCTTTTATTCTTTAATGTGTTATCAATGTATAGTAGAATAATTCTAAAACTTGTTTTTATCATACACATTAAGAACATATTTGTTAAATTAGAAGCATTGACATGATGAAGGCACTTAAAGTCAAAAACTTGATTAAGCCTATTTCTTTGAAAATTACTACACCCTTAAATTTACCTTAAGGAATAACCAAGTTGAGCCTTAGCCTTTTTCATTGATTAAACCCACATATTAACCTTTATCCTATTTTTCTTTGAATACCTTTTTATTATTTTGAACCGTAAAGGTTATTGACATTATTTACTTGTTAAGACTTGAGGGCGAGCCTTGGAGCAATTGGTAAACTCGATCCTTTATGATCATAAGGTCACAGGTTCAAGTCATAAAAATAGCCTCTTTGTAAAGATACAAACTAAAGGCCGCGTATATTATGACCCCAGGCCCTTGCAAAGTGAGGAGCCTTGTGCACTGGTTATGTTGATTTATTAAGACTAGGAATTATTGAAAGGTCCAATATTTCTAGAATTATGGTACTGAATGATCAATTAGTTTAATTAAAAAGTTAAAAAAAGGAAAAAAGTTCAAAATCATGAATAAGTTTATGGTACCAATAGAGTTGCTGTGAAGGACCTACGTGTATTTGTAAACAAGTCTTGAATTATATTTTCTAGTAAATTTCCTTCAATTTGACCTTTTTTATTATCCCAATCATACCATACCTAAACCCCATCACAAACTGTGTAAAAACCTTTGGACTTTTGTTTATAGTTTATACATAAATGGTGGAGATGTGGTTTTATTGCAAGCATATGGTAAGAATTCTATTATGAATTGATTGAGAGTTTTGATAATTTTCACCCTAAACACTTGAGTGCATTGAGTGACATCTTAGTGAGGGTGGTGCTTTTGGCTTAATGAGATTATGATATGATTACTGTTAATATTGAATTAGGAAGTTAATTTGAGGATAATTTGATTCTAATTATATGTTAATTTGATTCAACATGATATGGTGATTTAGAGTATAAATGGACAGATTGAGATTGATGATGGATTGATGTTATAAAATTTATATTTTTTATTATGGTTTGCTTACGAACAAGCAAAAGCTTAAGTGTGGGGATGTTTGATAGATGCATATTTGAATATATTTTTACACCTATCCATGCATTTTGCTTGATATTATATACTTTTATTGTATATTTGGTACTTAATTCACTCTAAGCTTATTTATAGAATATAATTGCCTTCATGAACATAAAGGAGAAGAATTCATAAAAAAACTTGGCATAAAATGACAAATTGAAGAACAAAAGGGATGCACAGTTTGATACACGACCATCTAGAATCACGATTTTAATTAATTTTGGAGATGCACGACCATGTATCAAAACGTATAAGTCCCAAAAACCTTAAATTTCAATATAAAAGGATGTGTTTGACCTCAATTAAGGATAATAGACTTTGGAAGATGATTCCATATATAGAGAACATCCAGAAGGGATGATATTGATACAGAAACATGGAAAACACAAAGAAATAATCAAAAGATCTAACTAAATACAAGATAAAATCTCTACCTTACAAAAACATTTGATAGAAGAGAGGCACATTTAGAATTATAAACTATGAGTTTACTATTTGTTTTTTTTCCAAATTATGTTTGATTTTTTTTTATTATGTGTAGTTAAACTTCTTTAGTGTCTAAGTTAGCTAAACCCTAGTTTATGCTGCAATATGTTTTAATTCTTCCATTTAATGAAATTATTTTGATTGATATATTATGATTTGATTAGGGTCAAACCTAATAAAGGGATTAAAAAATTGGTAAAGCAATCCTATAAACTTTAACTTGAGTAATTCAGTTGAAAGCTTTAGGATTAGTTGTTAGTAGAATCAAGTTTAGCTATTAGCCTACCATAAGAATCTCTACGGTCTAATAAATAAACAAAACAATTGCATAATAAAAGATCAATCAATTAAAAGTTTTTAGGGGGATTCAAAACCTAGATATTAATTTTTGATATTGATAGCTTTCTAAGTTATTCCTTGTTTTTTGTGTTCAATGTTGTTGCCTATTTTATTTTAATTTTATTTTTTTATTTTGTTTGTTAAAATCCAAAATTGATCTGTAGGTTAGATTTTAGGAAAAGTTAATTACTAGTAATCATTGTCTTTTTGGGATCAACCCATACTTGTCGGTACTAGTTATAGTTGTGTCATGCATTTGTAGTTATTAACACATTGACCAAATTATAAAAATTCAATCAAAACCTCTCCTCATTTTGAAGAGAAAGATCAAAAGGGAACCTAACCAGCTAAGATTAGATTATGTAAAATGTTTATTGAGTAACAACGTATTAAATGCCACCTATTCTTTGCTTATTAAGGGTTTTCAACTCAACCTTTATCAATTTAAGTTTCCACATAGAAATCCCCTGATATCTTATTTCAATCCTTTCATTATAGCTTTCTTAAATCCATCTGTATCCATTGAAGCATTATTGAATCTAAATGGATAAGTATTTCTTAAAACTAAAAAAAATTAAACTAAAATTGAAGTGTGATTTATAAAGATGGGATTTGTTAAAAGTTGCTTTGCAATTTAGGAAGGAGGAGTTCAACCAGTGTTTATTCACCATAGCCTTGCCATGTTTTTTTCCTTAAAAAACTAAACATCCTTCTATTTTTTCCACCAACTAAAAAAGTATTCTACCCTAGAAAGATATGTGATATGTATATCCCTAACACATTCCCTTTTCTCCTCATTGTAGTTCTTGAGGTAAAAGTTACCCTTTGCCTTATATTGGTATAACATACTGATAAGATTGAATTATCTTAGATTTTCTTATACATTTACATGTGATTTCAATCCTATTTTTATGATAAAATGCTCAATTTGTGTTGACTATGAGATTAGATTTATTGATATATTTTTTGAGACCAAAAAGTCAAATTTTCTAAAGTAAATTGGAACACAATTGTTTATTTACTTTAAGGCACAAAGTATATATTAAAAAGATTTCTATCTTATTGCGTTATGCTTGTTAACAGACGTCTGCTAACGTTCACGTTCTTGCGTCAGCGTTAAACGCAGCGTTATGTTGGAACCCCACCCCGGTGGATCACGGGTCCCACGTCCTACGTGACGTCCGGACACGCATCCCACGAGGGAGGGATTCCTCACCACAAAAATATACTTGTTTCGTCATTAAATTTGCAGCAACACGTACCTTGTGCTTATAACCTTGTAGGGTCCTAAGTTGTAACTCCACATTCGTGGCGAGCGCACACTATTTAAAAACCAAAATCATAAGTTGACTTATTCATATAAGTTGTAGCTCTATGCCTCAAGTTCGTTTCCCAACAAGATTCATCTCGAACGGAGTTGTATAACTCAAGTTATGCTTAAAAATCCTAAAAGAGCTCATACTCCAAATATGATCTCCAAACCGACCTCTCAATTATTTTAATGCAAACTTTTTCAATTCAACTCCAAATGGCACCAATATTTGTAGGGGGAAAGATATATGTCTTAGGAATCTAATGGTTCAAGTCTCGTCTCAATTGGAGGTCGGATGAGGGATTTATTCCCAAAAGAATAGATAATGATCACACCCTAAATCAGTTTCAACATCTTTAGGCCCGATCAGCATAACTTTCGAGTTATAAATCTGATTTCGTTCGTTTTTGGACCATTAGAAGTTAGACATCTATATATAAAACTTTCATGAAGACCGAAAAATGAGATTCGGTCCATAACTATTTCGAAATTCATCATATTTCCCGTAGCTGTCCGTTAAACGGACATCCATGTCCGTTTAACGGACAGGTACGGGTGAAAGTGGCCCAAATGATCCTTAAATGTCCGTTAAACGGACATGCAAGTCCGTTTAACGGACATGGGCAGGCTAAGGGGTGTTTTTGCACCCGAGGCTGTCCGTTTAACAGACATCTATGTCCGTTTAACGGACATGCAAAATCCCAAAACTTCAATACCTCATTCAAACTTCTCACCTTCATCCTAACTTCTTAACCATTTATACACTTCCCAAATTTATTTATTCCATAGCCTAAACCCTTCATAACATCTAAAACTTCAAGTTTAATTCACCAACTTCAAAATCTCTAGCTTCATTGATTTATCAAAGCATGGACTTCAATCATTTGTCATCAAGGTTATCATAACTTCATAAGCTATATGAACAACAAGCATGACTTTAGTTGTTATCTTCCAATTCTCATAACCTCTTACTCCAATTTCTAAAAATTACACATTATACCTCAATGGAAAGATAACAAGATTCTCTACAACATTCATGAAGGATGAAAAAGTTAATTTCATCATTAAGTAAAGTAAAAAGCCACTCAAAGGACAATGCTCATTAAAGACCAATGTAACAGTAATATAGTTAAATGAACAGTGACTGAATGTGTTCTAAACCTCATAACTTTTTAACCCTAACTCCAAATGAGACAAACTATATACCCTTAGAAATTTCTGAACTTCTACTACAATCTTCACGAAGACTTCCCGATCTAATTCAAGCCCTAAGAGGGTCTAAAACTGAAGCGAAATTTCTGTCAAATTTTAGGAAAATTTGACAGCACTTCCCTTGAAAATACAACGAACCAAAACTTCAATCCTAGCTCCACATAAAACTCAATATCCAACCTCATTCAACATAATTCAATCCCAAAAGTATCTCCAAATGCAATTCAAGGCAACAACCGCACTCCTAGTCATCTACTCCATTCCAACATATAAATCAATACAATCTCAATCCACTCTTTTTGTCAACTATAGCCACACAATGATGCATATGTATAAAACATGTGTAAATTACATAAATTACAATTAAAACTCAACAATCTTGCATTTACATGAAATTAAAAGTTATTACAAAGCTTTAGAGGGCATTTTAGCCCAAATACATCAAAGTCTCAAAGACAAAATACAAAGTACATTGCTAGCTCTAAAATGCTATCTAAAGCCTTGGTTTTAAACATATGATTTCAAAACCCAAAAATTGCATCAGAGTAATGCCTTATTCTCGATGCGGTGTCTCGGTTTCTCGCTCATGACCTGTGGAGGGGAAAATGGGGGGTGAGCTCGACAGCTCCGTGGGTAAAAACTTAATAACTAAGAATAAACATGCCAAAATCCTTTAACAATTCATTCTCAAACAATTGAACTAAGCATCTTTGTCATAAACCAATTCTTCATTAATATCAAATGATCAAAGGAAATTACAAAACAATATATCACACAAGAACAACTTAGACAACATATAATATAGTCACACATAAGTTGGTTTGGGTGGTTCCAACAGGACGTACTACACATTTCCGCAAAGCGGTCATGTGTAGTCGTGAACACATGAGGGAGTCCGTGAGGAACTCCATAGCCACTTCATGAGCGGCGGAGAAGCCTATATAGGTGCACCTATCACATAAAGGACCACCCTAAACCCATAGAAACATGCATATCACATCATTCATGCATTTTATACACATTAGTCCTCAATGAACCTTGCAACATCCATTTTCACATAATTGCCTAAATCACATACTCGAATCTATTTTTCACTTGTTCAACAATCATATACACATTTTCATATCTCATATATATTTAAACCATTTCAAGAAATACAAGCAACATTGATAAATCATTTTAAAGTATTCAATAGCATTTATTATAGAACTTTAACAAGTTCATTAACTCAATTATTAAGAAATTTACCCACCTTAATCCTTTAACCTTGAATTTGGTCAATTGGCCTTTCTTCTTGCTCTAAAAACCTATCTTCACCTTCATTAAGCAATAAGAATCCAATTAACAAGAGATATCCCAAAGTTAGACAATCATAGGAGAGGAAAACATGGAAATCAACCTACCTAACTTTACCCAAACCTTACCCAAGCTATAAGCATCAAAATCCACTTATAAACCCAAAGAATTCCACATTTTTCTTACCTTAAAAGGAAACCCACGAAATTTGCTCTCCCTCTTGGCTTGATGAACTCTTAAACCTTTCTTTCTCTTATCCTTCTAAAAAACTCTCTACTACTCTTCTCTAAGCAAGAAAACACAAGACCTAGCCTCTTTCTTCTTCCTCTTCTTCTTCTTCTTCTTCTTCTTCTTCTTATCCGAAACTCTCCCTCTCCCTTTTCTAGAAATTTCGTGATTCCCCTTCTCATTTCTCTAGCACATGACTTTTAAGTTAAAATCCTAACCTCCACTCACCAAAACTACGTAGTTTTGGGTTTAGTCTTCTAAAACAAGCAACTCATTTGTTTCTTCTCCTCACATAAACGATTCCACCCTATACTCCTCTTCTCTTTTTGTTTTTAAAAGAACCTAAATGGACCAAATTAGCCTTCCATCTTAGACTTAGACTTTAAAACCAATAGTGAATTACCTAAATTGCCCCTAAGCCATTTTATTCCTTTTAACTTCTAACAACAATTCAATTCTAATTTAAACTAATCCCACATTTAACTTTCATCCCTCTAAACACTATAAACCTCAATTTATTCCAACAAAAAGGAAAATTCAAATTAAACTTCAAAAACAACATAAACATGCTTAATACGATTCGGGGCCCAACACGTTAGCTGCGTTTAACCTGTGCAACCAACGCTGCTGCGAAGCGTTTTCTCTAAAAACACACAAGGAAGGGTTTAATGACGGATTGAATTTTATTTGTCTTTTCATCTGATTCCGTCGGGGGAGAGGAGAGAAGCACAAAGCAATCTTGGAGAAAAAAAGTGGTGGGCATGGCGCGATGGAACGTAAAGCGTGGAAGCGATCGAAGCGACCAAGTGAAACGCTGAAGCAACGAAGGATTTAAGATGGGACCAAGTTAATTCGTCCCATCAAGCTACAGTACAACTATAGTCCCAGTAACGAGGAGTAGAGCCTACTTCCTTCTGCAATTTTACTTGTTTCAACGTGAGTATAGGAGGTAAAGGAAGGTAACTTGGACTGCCATTTTACATGATAACCATGACTCATTTTTGGAGCATAAAAATGAAGATAGAAGGCTAGTTTCTGACACCGGTTCAATGGGGATATCGATGCCAAGTCATGGTTAAGCTATTTTTGTCATTTTAAAGTTGTGATTTATTTTCGGATTGTTGTGTTGTTGGTTTGGATTTGGATGGATTTGAAATTAATGATCTTAACATAATTTTTTGATCGTTTTATTTCGAACCTATTGCTAAAATATTAATTGTAATCCGTAATCGTTACTTTTAATATTTGTGAGTAGCATCTAACGATCGTTAATTGTTAAGAACAACATAACTTAGGTTAGATAACCCGAGCTTGTGAGGTTACTGCCTATATTGATCATTTTCCAATTCGTAATGCGACTGCCAAATTGAATCTAGAGATCGTATCCTAGATTATTCGGTTGTTAGGTTTAATCGATGATCGTATGTTGATTAAATTTGATTTAAGGGAAAACCGAGATTTATAGAGCGTTCTATTAGTCTTAGATCAATAGTCCGAAAAGAATTGTAAAAACTTTAAAATGAGGGAAGATGCTTGATTGTGATTAGGCTGAGATTGACCCTAGAACCGGACCTTACTTATACTTGACACTTTTCTCATTTTTGATTGTTTGTTTTAATTTGTTTTCGATAGTTTAATTTTCCTTTAATTTTTTAAATTGTTCAAAAACCAAAAACCCCCCATCTGCTTTTCTTGTATCAATTATTGTCAGTACAAAAATTAACCGAACATTCCCTGTGGATTCGATCCCGACTTACCACAACTACAAATTTTAGTGTGCAGAGTCAGGTAAATTTTGCAATGCACTCGACACGCGCTGTCAAATTTTTGGCACCATTGCCGGGGAGTGTGGTAGTTTAATTTTTGCATTTGATATAATTCAAAATGTCTTTACTTAAATATAATTTTGATGTATAATAAAGAGAAAAATAAAAGACAAAGCAATACAGACAAAGCAACGCAGACACTAAGGAAAACAGACGAAGACGCTAAGAAAAGCAGACGCAGACACAAAAGAAGAAAAGCAGACGCAGACACAAAAGAGGAAAACAGACGCAGACGCAAAATAAGAAAAGCAGAAGCAGACGCAGACGCAAAAGAAGAAAAGCAGACACAGACACAAAAGAGGAAAACAGACGCAGACGCAGGCCTAAAATAAAAAACAGACGAAGACGTGAATTAAAAAAAACAGACGCAGAAGAAGAATTGAAAAGCAGATGCAAGAGTCAGTTCGGGTTAGTTACAGAACTCAACTGATTAACCGCTTCTTTTAAAGACTCAAGAAACAAGATTCAAGGAGCAAGAATCCAGAAACAAGAATCAAGAAGCAGTTGGAGACGAAGGCTATAAATACAAGTCGAAGTCGAAGATTGCAAAGTTAGTTGCTAAGTTGAAAAATTAGCTGAAATACATCTACGCAATCGTAAAAAGCATACTGTGCAAATTAGCCGAGAGCTATTTTTACTGTAAGAAGTTTCAAAGATTTTTCTGTGAGGAAGTAGTACAGATAGCCTGCAGAGGCTAAGTTTGAAAGAATACTGATTGTAGAGACCTAAAGAGGCTCGTAAAGAATACTTGTAAAAGTTGAAGAGATAGTGAAATCTCATAAAGAACTCTGAGGACTGGACGTAACCCACGGTTTGGGGTGAACTAGGATAAATCGCTGTGTCAACTACTCTTACTCTATCTCTCTTTTAGATTCAAGTTTTATCATTACTTAGTTCGTAAACAAAGTTTTCAAAGTTTTGATTAATTAGAATCTATCGAAAGTTCGATAAAAGAATTTTATTTCTAACAAACAATTTTTAAAAGAATTTTTGAAAAAGGGGAAAACACAATTCAACCCCCCTTCTCGTGCATTCTTATATCGTTTTATAAGGTTTGTATTAACGTGTGATTCACTTCAGTGTGGTAGTTTAATTTTTGCATTTGATTTTAGTTGGTGTTTTGTGAATATATTTGTTTATACTCATACTTTTTGTTACTTGTTAATTTTTAATTGTCCATTAGTTCTGGTGCATGGTAGAGACCAGATCTCTTCGTAGAGAAATTGAGCAATTTGATCCGGAGATCGAGAGAACATTACGAAGATTACGTAGAGAAGCAGGTTCAACTTTGGTGAACAAATTGGAAGCAAAATCTGAAGAAACAATGGCAAATCCGAGAACTCTGAGGGAGTTGGCTGCACCCGATTTAACTCATAGACCATTATGCATAACATTTCCAAATTTTGCTGAACATGTTACCTTTGAGTTAAAGTCTCGATTAATTCATTTATTGCCTAACTTTCATGGCCTTGCAGGTGAGGATGCACATAAGCATCTTAAGGAGCTTGATGTGGTGTGTTTGAGCATGAAGCCTCACGGGGTGACGGACGAGCAAATCATGTTGAGGGCTTTCCCATTCTTGGTCAAAGATGCAGCAAAAAATTGGCTATTTGATTTACCTGCAGGAAGTATGAACACTTGGTTGGAGATGACGAGGTTGTTTTTGGAAAAATATTTTTCGGCCTGAAAGACAGCAAGTATTCGGAAGGAGATATGCGGTATCAAGCAACACAATGGGGAGTCTCTTTACGAATACTGGGAGCGATTTAAGAAGGCATGTGTGCGATTGCCCACATCACAACATACCGGAGCAACTTCTTATCCAATATTTTTATGAAGGATTGTTGCCAATGAAGAGGAGTTTGGTTGATGCTGTGAGTGGTGGGGTACTTTGCGAGAAGACCCCCGTTGAAGCTAGGATATTACTTAAGCGGATGGCTGCTAACACTCAACAATTCAGCACTCGTAATGATGTTCGGCAAGTAAATGAGGTAAGCACTTCATCTATTGAACATCGTTTAGATGAACTAACATCTTTTGTGAGACAAATTGCAGTTGGACAGGCACAAGTAAAAGCTTGCGGGATATGTTCAAACACAAGTCATCCAACTGACGAGTGCCCAGCTTTGCAAGAAGGGAATATAGAGCAAGTGAATGCTGCAGGATGGAACTTCCCAAACCAATACAACCTATACTCGCAGACGTATAACCCAGGTTGGAGGGACCACCCCAACTTGAGTTATGGAGGGAATCGACAACAAAATTACTTCCAGAATCAGCCACAAGGACCACCAGGATTTCAACTAAGGCAACAAGGAGCACAAGGAGCTTCTCTTCAAGTTCAGGTGCATCTTTAGAAGAACTTGTTAATAAACTTGTTACTTCCAACTTGCAATTGCACCAGGATTTTTAGGAAATGAAAGCAAGACAATAGGAAATGAAAGCAAACCAGCAGGAAATGAAGGCAAACCAGCAGAGTACGGATTACCAATTGGGTCAATTGGCAGTAAGGCTTAATCGCTTAGAATCGCAAGGAGGAGGAAAATTGCCATCCCAACCCGAGGTGAATCCGAGGAATGTCAGTGCCATAACCTTGAGAAGCGGAAGGGAGATTGAAGATTCAGAAAGAACCCCAACAAAGATTGCTACCGAGAAAGAGATCGAGAAGGAATTGGAAAAGGAAGAAAATTCATCCTCAGTACGGTAAATATCAAAGTCCCAATATTGTTAAAACGAACCTCCACCTTTTAAAGCGGTTAGCGAGACCAAACAAGGAGGACAAGGATAAGGAGATATTGGAGACTTTTCGAAAGGTAGAAGTCAACATACCTTTGCTCGAAGCAATTAAGCAAGTACCAAGGTATGCCAAATTTCTCAAAGAACTGTGTACACAAAAGAGGAAATTGAGGGGTGATGAGAAAGTGATGATGGGTGAGAATGTGTCGGCAGTATTCAAAAAGAAGATGCCTCCAAAATGCCGAGATCCAGGTATGTTCACTATCCCGTGCAAAATTGGTAATACTGTGATCAGTAGAGCAATGTTAGATTTGGGTGCTTTTGTTAATGTGATGCCTCATTCGATTTATGCTTCTTTAAATTTGGGCCCTTTGAAAAGAACGAATGTAGTCATCCAATTGGCCGATCGCACTAATGCTTATCCTGATGGAGTAGTTGAGGATGTTTTGGTGCAGGTGAATGAGTTAGTGTTCCTGCAGATTTTTATGTTATGGATATGAATGATGGCACCTCATGTAATCCGATACCTATCTTGTTAGGGCGAACATTCCTTAATACAGCTCAAACTAAGATAGATGTTCTTAAAGGCACCCTCACAATGGAATTTGATGGGGAAGTAATTCATTTCAATATTTTTGATGCCATGAAACATCCTCCTGATGATCATTGTGTTTTTTCTATTGATGTGATCGATCCTTTGGTGCATGAAATGTTTAAATTAAGTTACAGGGATCATCTAACAATAGCTTTAACCGAGGATATGGAAGTAGAAGACAACACTGATGTTGAGATGGGAGAGGAGCTTGTGGAAATGACAGCTGCCTGGGACTCATTAGAGAGCTCTTCAAAAAGGTATGATTTGGCTTCTATTCAACTACTTGAAGCTTACCAGAAATTGTTACCTTCTGATGTGCAGGCCCCAGAATTAGAATTGAAGCCACTTCCTACACATCTAAAGTATGCCTATTTGGGAGATAAACAGACTCTTCCTGTTGGACCCCACACCCCATCCGTAGGTGTTGGCTCAATGGTGAGAGGCGTCCACGCAAAGTGAAACAAAACCCTGAGGTCTTGGGTTCGAGGGCTAGAACTCACCTGAGGCCAGAGGGGACAATACTGATTAACGTTGGATGCCGTGGTATAACCCGCAAACACACGCCGAGGGTATAACCCCCAAACACCTATGGGTGGGGTGTGGGATCCAACACTTCCAGTTATCATTTTGGCAGAATTGACTTCAATTCAAGAGGAGAGGCTGATTTGAATGCTGAGGGAGCATAAGAAGGCCATCGGGTAGAACATTGCAGATATCCAGGGGATAAGCCCTTTCATATGCATGCATCGCGTTTTGATGGAGGATGATGAAAAATCTACAAGACAAGCTCAACGTAGGCTGAATCCTCCAATGATGGAAGTTGTGAAGAAGGAGGTCCTGAAGCTTCTCGATGTTGGGGTAATCTACCCGATATCTGACAGTAAGTGGGTAAGTCCTGTTCAGGTGGTTCCAAAAAAATCTGGAATCACCATTGTGCAAAATGAAGAAGGTGAGTTGATTCCCACCCGAGCACACACTGGGTGGCGAGTATGTATTGATTATCGAAAGTTAAATGCTGCTACTCATAAAGATCACTTCCCCCTTCCTTTCATTGATCAAATGCTTGAGAGATTGGCTGGTTATGACTTTTGGTGCTTTTTAGATGGCTTTTCAGGTTATCTTCAGATCCCGATTGCACCGGAAGATCAGGAGAAGACCACGTTCACATGCCCATTCGGTACGTTTGCCTACCGAAGGATTTCATTCGGGCTATATAACGCACCTGCCACGTTCCAAAGGTGTATGGTAAGAATTTTTTCTGAATATGTTGATAAGATTATTGAGGTATTCATGGACGATTTTAGTGTGTATGGATCTTCTTTTGATGAATGCCTTGAGAATCTTACCATTATCTTGGAACGATGTATAGAAACTAACCTTTTGTTGAACTGGGAAAAATGTCACTTTATGGTGGATCAAGGTATAGTTTTAGGTCATGTGATTTCTACTAAGGGAATTGAAGTTGACAGGTCTAAAGTTGATATCATTTCTTCTTTACCTTACCCCTCTACTATGAGGGAAGTGCATTCTTTTTTGGGGCATGCATGTTTTTATCGGAGGTTCATTAAGGACTTTTCAAAGATAGCCTCACCATTATACAAGCTTCTTCAACAAGATGTCCCCTTCGAGTTCGACGAGAGGTGCAAAGACGCATTCAACAAACTTAAGGAGCTTCTAACGTCCCCACCGGTGATTAGACCACCAGATTGGAACCTCCCATTCGAGATAATGTGTGATGCGAGCGATTATAAGATTGGGGCGGTTCTAGGGCAAAGAGTGGGAAGAGCTTTGCATGCAATTTATTATGCTTCAAAAACTTTGAATCCAGCTCAATTGCATTATTCCACTACTGAAAAAGAATTGTTATCTATGGTTTTTACTTTGGAAAAATTTCGATCGTATTTTCTTGGTGCTAAAGGGATTGTTTATTCTAACTATACAGCTTTATGATACTTGCTTACAAAGAAAGAAGCAAAACCGAGGCTGATCAGATGGATTCTCCTCCTACAAGAATTGATTTGGAGATTAGAGATAAGAAGGGGCGAAAAGCGTGGTGGCGGATCATCTCGATCGATTGATAAAGGAAGAAGATGATATCCCTCTACGAGAAAGTTTTCCAGATGAGCAATTATTTTCTGCCGATGCGACACCACCATGGTATACAGACATTGTCAATTTTTTAGTAACTAATGAATTACCTGTTGGTTTGTCTAAGGCTCAGAGGGATAAGCTATGAAGTGAAGCGAAGTACTATGCTTAGGATGACCCCTATCTTTGGAGGCATTGTGCAGATCAAGTCATCAGAAGGTGTGTACCAAAAAATGAATCGTCATCAATTTTAGCCTTCTTCCATTCATACGCATGTGGAGGACATTTTGGAGTAAAACAGATAGCTCAAAAAGTTCTAGAGAGCGGCTTCTACTGGCCAACATTGTTCAAAGATGCATATATCTTCTGCAAATCCTGTGATAGATGTCAACAGTCAGGTAACCTGTCCCGTAAGGATCAAATGCCACAAACCCCTTGCTTTTATGTGAAATTTTTGACGTTTGGGGCATTGATTTTATGGGACCTTTCCCTCCATCTTTTGGTTTTACTTATATATTGCTTGCGGTTGATTATGTTTCTAAATGGGTGGAAGCAAAAGCCACTAGGACTAATGATGCCAAGGTTGTTGCAGATTTTGTTAAGGCTAACATTCTTTCTAGGTTTAGGATACCAAAAGCCATTGTTAGCGATAGAGGAACCCACTTTTGCAGCAGGGTGATGGAAGCTATGCTCAGAAAATATCACATCACGCATAAAGTTTCTACTGCTTACCATCCTCAAACCAACGGACAAGCTGAAGTCTCGAATCGGAAAATCAAGTTAATCCTGGAGAAAACTGTGCAACCTAATAGGAAGGATTGGAGCATAAGACTGGAAGATGCATTGTGGGCCGACCGGACAGCTTACAAAACCCCAATTGGCATGTCGTCGTACAAGCTAGTGTTTGGGAAGCCATGTCATCTTCCAGTGGAATTACAACATAAGGCATTTTGGGCCATCGAAAGATGCAACATGCACTTGGATGATGCAAGAGTGCATAGGAAGCTGCAACTTCAGGAGTTGGAAGAAATGAGGAATGAGTCCTATCAAAATGCAATGATATATAAGGACAGGACAAAAGCTTTTCATGATAAGATGATTTCGCGAAAGAGTTTCTCTGTGGGCCAAAAAGTCTTACTATATCATTCCAGACTCAAGCTCTTTCCTGGTAAGTTGCGTTCCCGTTGGCTTGGTCCATTTGTTATCACTCATGTCTTTCCCTTTGGTGCAGTGGAGATATGAAGCCTCAAAACTGACAAGACATTCCGAGTGAATGGTCATCGCTTAAAGTCGTATTATGAGGGCTTCAAAACGGAGGATTTGGAGGTGTTGATGCTAGAGGATGTGATGGGTGTCACTTAAAGTACGCAATTGGAGGTCGAGCCAATGACATTAAACAAGGGCGCTGCTTGGGAGGCAACCTAAGGGGAGTTAATTTCTGTCTTTTACATTTTTGCTTTTGTTATTTTTGTTAGCTACTCCATTTCTGACATTTGATTTTACATTGAGGACAATGCAAATTTTAAGTGTGGGGGTCGGGTACATTACTTTTGATGCATTTTTTTAGCTTAATCATAGATTACATGACTCCTTAGGCGATTTTCAAAATTAAATGAACAAAATTCAAAATTTTCTTGTTTTCTATTGCTTTTAAGATTATTTAGTCATAATTAGAGTGTGAATTGATTAGTAAAATCCATAGCAACTCTAGCATGTACTTTTGCTCTTGTGGTTTATTAATATGCTCTATCTTTAGAAGAGTAGTGACTAATGGTAGACAAAGCCGGTGAGAATTTGAGCCATATTAAACTGACACATCCATATCAGTCTCATTGCCTTTTGATAATGTGTGACCTTCATGACACGTACGTCTTAATTTTGCATTGAATTTCTATTCGAGACCACATTTTTATCACATGCATTAACATGGACATGATTAGGCATTCTTTGTTTTTCATAAGCTACATTGGCCAAATGGCCTACCCTATTGACATTATTTTTTCTCTTGTTAATCCCCTTTGAGCTTTATACCTTTCTTTTTGTATAAACCACATTTTATGCTTTTAAACTTAACCAAATGTCCTACCCAAGTCATAAAACTAGTGGAACATTTGTGATTGTTGAGTTTGTGGATATATAAAATTGTAAGTGTGGGGGTGTACATATGTGAGGGTTGGTTTTAATTTTGGGAAGTTATTTTATGTCTTATGATTGAAATTCACATGTTGATGTAGTTTATTTTATTTTTTACAAAGAAAAAAGAAAAAAGAAAAGAAAATGGAAAAGAAAAAAAGAAAAGAAAAAAAATGTTAAAAATAAATGTACCAAGGAAGAATTGCTTTTGTGTTAAAAAGTTGTTTATGGTTTATGCATCCTCCTAGAGTTGTAATGAATGTGCTATTTAACTATGTTGAGGTAGAGATTGGCTTGCAAGGTTCACTCTTGTGATTTCATTGAGATAAATTGTATGAGTGATTCCTTCGGATAGTATATGTTTCATGTAGTTTGTGTGTGAGAGCTGAATGAGGTTGTGAAATAGAAATGTGGCATTTGTCATAACTGACGGTACCCAGTTTTTAATTGAGTGTTACTTTTGTTTCACTAGCTTTGATGGCTTTTATGCTACTTGACCCAAATATACCTCACCTTACCCTTGCCCACA
Organism: Erythroxylum novogranatense; assembly: GCA_029891385.1. Lineage (NCBI taxonomy): Eukaryota > Viridiplantae > Streptophyta > Magnoliopsida > Malpighiales > Erythroxylaceae > Erythroxylum > Erythroxylum novogranatense. Next base: position 31,455,291 of record CM057233.1, on the reverse strand, counting down.
TTGCAACCTTGAAAAGTCCTTTGATTCATGATTTTGTATGTGAACATTAGTGGTGGAGAAATGAAATGATACGCAAAGTTTATTGATTGTCATGATCATGAGCAGTGTTGATTGTACCTATGATTATATTTTAATTAAACACATTTTTTGAGTCTACCATTAGATTGCTCAGTTTTTGAAGATATTGAATGTTAATAAATCATGAGTAAAAGCTTTGAATGTTGAGTTTTTGCTTAGGGTATGAAATTCGTTTACCTTTACTTGTGACTATCTATTCTTAAGAAATGTGGAGCAAGAGTTAAATCTTTGATTTGTGAATTTGATTTTGACAATTTGCGCGAGGAAGGTCAAAGACCAAGTGTGGGGTATTTGATAGGATTGAATTATCTTCTATTTTCTTATACATTTACATGTGATTTCAATCATATTTTTATGATAGAATGTTCAATTTGTGTTGACTATGAGATTGGATTTACTGATATATTTTTTGAGACCAAAAAGTCAAAATTTTCTAAAGTAAATTGGAACACAATTGTTTATTTAGTTTAAGGCACAAAGTATATTTAAAAAGATTTCTATCTTGTTGCGTTACAACTTGTGAACGTCTATTCTTGTCTGTGATATTTACGTTCTTTGCGTCGGCGTTAAGCCTTGACATTAAATTGCGTTTAACTCTTGATAACGCCGATCTTAACGTTTTCTCTAAAAACGCACGAGGTAATGAAGGATTGAATTTTATTTGTCTTTTCATCTACAGTGCCGTCAGGGGGAGAGGAGTCAGAAGCACAACGCAGACGCTGGAGAAAAAAATGTGGCTGGCGCTGACGCTGACGCTGACGCAGTGGAACATAAAGGCGTGGAGCAGTCCAGAAGCAGCCAAGTGAAATGCTAGAGCAATGAAGGATTTAAGATGGGACGAAGTTAATTCATCCCATCAAGCTAGAGTACAGCTACAGTCCCAGTAACGAGGAGCGGAGCCTACTTCCTTCTGCATTTTTACTTGTTTCAACATGATTATAGGAGGTAAAGGAAGGTAACTTGGACTGCCATTTTACATGATAACAATGACTCATTTTTGGAGCATAAAACTGAAGATAGAAGGCTAGTTTCCGACACCGGTTCAATGGGGATATCGACGCCAAGTCATGGTTAAGCTATTTTTATTATTTTAAAGTTGTGATTTATTTTCGGATTGTTGTGTTGTTGGTATGGATTTGGATGGTTTTGAAATTAATGATCTTAACATAATATTTTGATCGTTTTATTTCGAACCTATTGCTAAAATATTAATTGTAATCTGTAATCGTTACTTTTAATATTTGTGAGTAGCATCTAACGATCGTTAATTGTTAAGAACAACATGACTTAGGTTAGATAACCCGAGCTTGTGAGGTTACTGCCTATATTGATCATTTTCCAATTCGTAATGCGACTGCCAAATTGAATCTAGAGATCGTATCCTAGATTATTCGGTTGTTAGGTTTAATCAATGGTCGTATGTTGATTAAATTTGATTTAAGGGAAAACCGAGATTTATAGAGCGTTCTATTAGTCTCAGATCAATATTCTGAAAAGAATTTTAAAAACTTTAAAATGAGGGAATATGTTTGATTGTGCTTAGGCCGAGATTGACCCTAGGACCGGACCTTACTTATACTCGACACTTTTCTCATTTTTTATTGTTTGTTTTAATTTGTTTTCGATAGTTTAATTTTACTTTAATTTTTTAAATTGTTCAAAAACCAAAAACCCCCCATATACTTTTCTTGCATCAATTATTGTCAGTACGAAAATTAACCGAACATTCCCTGTGGATTCGATCCCGACTTACCACAACTATAAATTTTAGTATGCAGAGTCAGGTAAATTTTGCAGTGCACTCGACACGCGCTGTCACATACTATTGAAGTCACCCCAACTAACCATAAAAGGTTGACAAAGGATGTCAAGCTTCTTAATTCATTTCATAATAGTGTCAGGAAATTACAATTGTATAGGCTTATGTAATCTCTAGATTGAGGTTATCTACTAACAATCTTATAGATAGAGATATAAGTTAATCTAGTATGATAGGCTTCTTGATTTCAATCAAGATAGGGGTTATTAGCCACTAAGATTTTATGTCTGTGATGTGGGTCCCTAACTCTTCGTCAAGAAAAATAAGTTCCTATAACTTTCTTCTTGTGGCATCCTTTCAAGTAATCCCATAAGACAATACTTAGTGTTACATAAATATTCTCAAAGAAAAAGTTATCTAATAGGAAGACTGAGGCCCTTAATGTTTGGACAGATGAAAGATATAATTTAGGGGGAAGAATTAGAACCTTTCCTCTCTCTATTCAACCTCCTTTTGTTCGCAACTTGGAATTCCTCACTATTTGTATGAAATGTCCTATTAGGAGTTGTGTCTTTATTTATCATCTAGTCACCCTTTATTAAGGTATCCAAGATAATAAGCTTAACCTTAGTCTTTTGCTTTCCCACCACTATGACTTTAGGGAAGATGATCCTCATAGTTAATTTCCAACGAGGTGATATGTGGAGGGGTTTCCTTCAAGTATCCATTGTTCTGTATGTAGGAATTTAAGCTTATTAGCTCTTCATGAAAACATGTTTTGATACCCTTTCAATTGGTTTCCATTTTGCTTTTGCATAAGGTCAGGCCTTTAAATATATTAAACTTTCACATAATCCTAGAAGAGTTCACCACTCTCATTTAGTCTCATCATAGGAGCTTAGGAAGAGGCTGTTGGACGTCTATAAGCACATAAATCTTAGTATAACCTATTCTTTTCATATTAGCAGTAGCTTCATCTAAGCATAAAGGCTTACTAAGGCGGCTAGCCAATTAACCCAAACCTTTATGGAATAGTATTCCAATTGTTGATTGTGAATGTTAAGTCATAAAGGAACTTTCTTCTCCTTGATATGTTACAGATTGAAACCTATTTTCCACATTTGAACAAAGAAAGGTTAATTGTGAAAGTGTTAGGGGCATATTTTGACAACCTTTTTTTTCCTTGTTTAAGTAGTAAAACTTTAATAAGAACATATTATCCTCATTAGGACTTTTAATAAGCTTAAAGACTTTTAATAGAAAAAATCTCATGAGCTAACTACCTAAAAGGAGGGTTATCTATTGAGGAAGGAGCCTATTAGTGTAGCATTCTGTTTAGATGCCCATGCCTCTAAATGTCTACGGAAGGAGAAACTATGAAAGGTACTTCTCCATGTAATAAATAGTTCGATGTAGTGCTTCGTAACATTACTTAAAATAACTAAACCTATAACTGTAGTAGTGGTGAGTCTAGGTTGATCCCACAGAGAGTGTTGGGTTACTTTTTTTCTATGAAAATAGTTGGTTTTTATGTTATGGGGGGTTTTGTTTGGTTTCAAATCAGAAAACAAAATTGAAACTAAACTAATGAAAAAAAATTAAAGAAAACATTGAAAAATGATGAAAGTGATGAATTCGTTAAGGACCAACTTCTTTGGTTCTCTCTCGGCCTACATTCAATTAAACATATTTCATCAAATTGTTTTCTTCACACCTCCTATTGAAATATTGGTCGTAAATTAAAAATAATCTCTATTAACCCAAATTTTTTCTTTGGTCATAGTTAATTATGAAGAGCTTGTTAATTAACCCTAACTATCAGATAACCTAGGAGATGCTCTCTAAGTTTAATCAGGCAGCTACCATACGAATGAGGAAATAGACTAATCTAAGTAATAATCTCATAAGCTCAAATTATTTAACCTAGGTTATATTGTCCCTAATAATTTTGAATCATTAGTTGCCATAAATGAATTGGAAAACAACGATTACATATTATATTTGATTCTAGCAGCGAGTCCATACATAAAAGCAATCAAATAGAGCATTCAATCATTTTTATTTAGTACCCAATTCACTAAACACAAGATAACATAATCAATCTCTAAATAGAGAAAGAAAAACAAACACGATGAAGAATATGCTTCATAAGGTTTGTCAGCATTGATGTCACCTCTGAACTAGTGTTGAGATGTCCAGCCTTTTATGGGACTCCAAGGTATCTCCTATGTCACCCTTCTCATCATATCCTAAAACCACTACATGTTTCTCAAGCCCTTTTTCCTCTTTTTACCATCAAATGATGCTTTTATATTAAAAATGTAAGGTTTTGGGTGAACTGTCAGTGCCTCATGGGTGTGACAACGTGTGACGTGGGTTGTCATACCCATGCATAACCACTCATATGTTGGATTTATGTAAATATAGTGCCCTAGAAAGCAAGTGTATTTACATGTACCTTAATCTTCTTCAGTTACAGTTTTGTAATGGAAATATTTATTATTCATAAAACAAAAGAGTTTGGTTTTATATGTGTGAGCATTATATATCTAGTCATAAGGTACCAAGATTCTTTTGTAAGTAATATACATATATATAGTTATGTATGAGAAACATGTATATTATTAGAATCTAAACTAATGGATTCAAAGTTGAATAATCAAGTTGGTTGCTTGATTATGGTTTAGACTGTAGTGTTGCGATTTATCTCCATGTAAGTAAAGGAGTTTACTTCAAGGGAATGATGAGTTTCATATCATGATAGTAGTCCACTATCGATAATGGCACTATCAAACCAATAACCTCAAACAATCAATAAATATCAACTAATAAATCTAAATCATTCAAGGTATCCTCATCATAATACCTAGTTGCAACAAGAGGTCTAGATTTCAATTTTCGTATCGAGCACACTCGTCGGTATCAATCCAACCAAAAGGATTGGAATTACCTAGATACCATAGTGGTCGAGATGATTGTGCGTGTGTTGAGCTTGAACTGCCAAGTGTTAAACGACTCCTCTTAGGACCCATCGATGAAGGAGTTGAAGATAGGAATGAGGTTTGAGGAGTAGAGATTAGATAAAAACGAGATGAAAAGATGGTTGGGGAATGGAGGTGAGATTGAAAACGATGATTAAGTAAAGAATAGAGAAGGTGATTTCTAAGGTTCAGAAGTTTAGAGACGAAAGAGGGAGAAATGAAAACGAAAGAACTAGAGAGAAGTGAGAGAAGTTATAATGAAGAAGAAGGTGAATAGAGTCACACAGGCTATGTGATTTTACACAGGTAGACCATGTAAGTTTCGGGTGGGAAGTGAGGCGAGGGGCACAGTCCGTGTAATTTTACACGGTTATACCATGTAAGTTTCGGGTGAAAATCGAGTTTGATACTCGACGTTACATGGGCCGTGTGATTTTACACAGGTAGATCGTGTAAGTTTTGGGTGAAAAACGAATGTCAGTTTGAAAGTACCTTTTTTTTTACATTATCTGACCGTGTAAGTCATTGAACTTTTTTTTAATGAAAGGCCTCGAAATAACCTATGAACTTAAGGAAAAAAATGTATATAAACAATGCTCATTAAATGCTGTGAGCAAACCGGTAAAGTATATCAACATTGTTGTGGTTCAGAAAGTGCCAGAGTTGTTGTAGTACCTAACGGATGTCCTATAAAATAAGGCTTAAGGCGTTGTCCATTAACCTTGAAAGCTCCAGAAACTTCACTCCAAACTTCGACCGCGCCATGTGGAAACACTTGTAAAACTCGAAATGCACCAGACCATCGAGATTTTAGTTTACCTGGAAAAAGGCGAATTTGAGGGTTAAATAACAAAAATAAATCACCTTTGTCAAACCTTTTTTTGGTAATATGTTTGTCGTGCCACAACTTGGTCTTTTCCTTGTAAAGGCGAGAACTCTCATAATTTTCCAATCTTAAAATATCCAGCTCATTCAATTACATTGCTCTCTTTTCACCAGCAGATCTCATGTTGAAGTCTAAAGTTTTGATAACCCAATAGGCTTTATGTTCTAACTCCACTGGTAAATGACATGCTTTGCCGAACAAAATTCTATGTGGTGTGGTACCTAAGGGTGTTTTAAAAGCTGTACAGTAAGCCCAAAGAGCATCGTTAAGTTTTAAAGACTAGTCCTTCCTTGACTGATCAACCGTCTTTGCTAAAATACCTTTGATTTCTCGATTCGAAACTTCAACCTGTCCATTTGTTTGAGGATGATAAGGCGTAGCAATCCTATGAAAGACATCATATTTTTGTAAAAATATTCTTGAGGGGCTTATTACAAAAGTGGGCACCATTATCACTCAAAAGGGCTCTTGGAATTCCGAAAAGAGTGAATATATGTTTCTTCAAGAACTTGATTGTAACATCCCATTACTTGTGGGAGGATTAGAATAGTAAATGTGGGTGACTAATGAGAGTTATAAATGTGTTTCTATGTTCATGCATGATATGCCACACATTTATACATAAATAGTGAATTTATTTGCACATGAAAATAATTGTACATGCATTCATGAATAATTCTGGGTATAATTGGATTGATTTGAGAATTATGAATGTTTTCACATTGGAAATATTAGTGATTGGTGGAAATGCCAAATTTTTAGGTGTTGTGAATTTATATTAGTTTCCTTTGAAAATTATGGAGTATTGAGAATATATATATATATATAATTCATGTTCTGATTTCAGCAGATCCAGCTGATTGTAAAAAAATTCATATTCTAATTTCAGAAGAAAATATGGACATGATTTAGATAGATTCTGGAAAAGTTGCCTTCTGAAAAATTGTAGAGCTTTCTTTTATCTTTCCAATGGTATATAGTATGAAAATTTTGGATATTGGAGTCAAACGTTATGATTCTTGTAAGTGGAGATGTTCTGGATAGAAAAGCAGACGATAGAAATAAGACGGAAGAAAGCAGACGATAGAAAAGCAGACGATAGAAATAAGACGATGGAAAAGCAGACGATAGAAATAATACGATGGAAAAGTAGACAATAGAAATAAGATGATGAAAAAGTAGACGATAGAAATGAGACGAAGGAAAAGCAGACGATAGAAAAGCAGACGGTAGAAATAAGATGATGGAAAAGCAGACGATAGAAATGAGACGATGGAAAAGCAGACGATAGAAATGAGATGAAGGAAAAGCAGACAATACAAATAAGACGATGAAAAAGCAAACGATAGAAATGAGCCGATGGAAAAGCAGATGATAGAAAAGCAGACGATAGAAATGAGATGACAGAAAAGCAGGGGATAGAAATGAGACGATAGAACTAAGATGAAAGCAAGTTAGTGAGAAATGAATTGTGATTTCAATGATTCTAAAGAGGCATAAACCTAAGTGTTAGTAATAGTTAAATGAATTTTGGTATGGGAATAGTGTTGAGAGGAACCATGGAATGATACCCGAGATTTATCATAAACATGCATTGTACGTAAATTATTTCATGCATGTGCATTATTGAACACCCTTATTGGTGTAAATTGTGATATCGTATATGTTATTTGTTATAGAGGAGTAACTGGAATGTCAACTTCCAGACGTTGCCGAATCTTCCAGGCATTAGCTACGGGAGTAACCTAGATGGTCTCACTCAATTAATTGTTTGTTGTAGAAGATGCTTTGAATGATGATATTGATGTGGTTCTATTATGTTGATTTCGGAAAATAAAGGTATGGTAATTCTGATTTATAAATGAGTTATTTACGTGCTCCTTGTATGTGAATATGAATAAATAAGTTCTTCAAATGTGAAGGTTGTGAGGATGCATATGAATGCAAAAAAAAATGTGATTAGCAGTTTTGTTGAACGTCGGACTAAGGTCTGACTATGAATGTGATTTAAAAGTGAATGTGCATCCATGTGATTGACTGAGGCTATATTATGTGAAACATTCATTTCATGAATGCATGAAAGATAAAGGAAGTTATGATCGGAGTCGCTAGGATAAAGAACTTAAAGCTCGAAATGTGATTAGAGCCTCGGGCTCGATTGTGAATGTACCCGGTATTCACTAAGGGATATTGGACAAATTATGCTACTGCTCGATATCCACTAAGGGATATGAGCGAATAAAAAGGCACTCGGTCATAACGATAATAATAAATGAAAGTGAGTCTCATGTGCATTGCAATTCAAATTAATATGTGCGTTTTGTATGATCGATATGATTGTTCTGAAGGTGAAAGGTGATACATTATGATTATGCCATGCTGTGATTAATATGTTATGTGTAATGACGTGATGCATGAATTGAGTGAATCATCGATTATGGGCACCTCATTGAGTTCGCAAAACTCACCAAAATTGCAACGTTATCTTTTAAGGACAGAGACGACTTTAGCTATTAAAGAGGCTCTACCAGTCGGGTAGATTGTGATTGGTGAGAGTGATCATGGCTCAAAGGTCGGTCAGCTGGGGTTCTTTTAGGTGGTTTAGATAACTTGACGCACTTTCCTCATTCATGTAGTACTATTGTATTAGGATTCTGATAATGTACATATGGATAATGTTGAAAGTTAATGTAGAATTCGATTTTATGAAATGCAATGAGGAAAAAGAAAAGTTGGTTTTAAAATATTGTGATCTTCTTATGGTGCTTTATAAGTGAATTATGTTACTAAGCTGTAACATCTCATCATCGATGGGAAGGGTAAATTGGTCATTTGGGACGGGTTAGAAGTTTAGAAACATATCTCAGCATGTTTATACATTAGATGGCCTCTAAATATAGATGAATGATAATTTTTACACATGCACATGATTGTACATGCATTCATGACATTTCTCGACATATGTGTCTAAATGTAATTTGTTTTGTGAAAATGTGATATTTGTGTTTGAAAACTTGAATTGGAGTGATTTATGTGTGTTTTTAATTTTTTGGAATTTTTAGAAAATTCTGGAAATTTTTCGAGAAAATTTTCCAGACTGGAAAAATTGCTCAGTGGTGGACTGATAGGATTTCTGTTACTAGAAATGATTGTCCAATGGCACTGAAAAATTAGATCTATAATTTTAGGATTTATTACTTTGAGCCATTGGAATTTGGTGACAAATTGGACTAGAAATTGAATTGAAAGTAGAAAGAAACTAAAAAGTGTCTAAGAAGAAGACAAGTGGCGAGTGACACTTGTCACTTGTCACTTGCCTAAGGGTGTCGTAGAGTTAATGGCTTTGTATTTATCTTAATCACGGCAAGACTTACGACACTTCTCCTTGGTAGACATAAAAATCACTTTGAAAGCTAAAAATTTCCTTCATCCGTAGGTGTTCCTTCTCCTTCCTTCGTTGGCTTTTGGTTCATCCTCCATACAAGAATTTTTCTTGACTACTTACTTGCTCCTTCTTCCTTCAAATACAAAACCAACCTTAAACCTTGTGATGATGATGATTAGTGTGGGTGTGAGTGATGGCCGTAGGTGTTGGTGAGAGGTAGAGAGTTGGAGTAACTTGAAGACTTGAAGACTTGAAGAATTAAAGCTTGAAACTTGTTTAGGTGAGAATTTTGTATTGTATTCTTTAATTAGTAGTTAGAAGTATTTATTGTGATTAATTGTGTATTAATTTCATAAAGTTTGTGGTTGGCTTGTTTGGCTATGAGTGTATGTATGTATGAGGATGAATGATGAACATGTTGTGGATTGGTTTTGAATTGGTTTTGATATTAGAATGATGTTAGATGAGGGGTAAATTCAAGTAAGAAACTTGTGAATGTGTGATGCCAATTTGTGACTACTTATGCAAATGAATGACTTGATGAACTTGTGGTTGATTTCTTAGTTAAATGGAATGCTTATTGATGTAGGAATGGTGATGGAATGAAAGGAGTTGAGTTAAATATGAAATCTGGAAAATTTTACTTTGTGTAGGTTTCAGATTTTTGCTCATAATTTTTGATATGGTTATACTATTGAGATGATCTTTGGCTTGAATTCAACTTAAGAAGTTTTGCTTGAATTCTTATGAAGGAAGTTCTGTCCAATTGTGGTTTGAAGGGTTTCAAATTTGGCTTTGAAAGTTAGATATATGTGCAGGGTGAATAGTGGTGTATATCACATTGACTGATTTATGAGCAGAACTTCGGAAATTTTTCTAGGCTAAAGTAGACTGATTTTGTGAAATTAGTCTTGATAAAAGTTGAAGATTTACTTGTTACTTTCTAACGCCACTAAGTATGAACTTTTTTATATTTGTAGGTTGAAAGTTATGATTTGTTAATATTCAGGTGGTAATTCAGATCAAAATATGTTTTGTGTGCAAATGGCGCTAAGTGTATAGGTCTTGTGATTTCTGTGTTCTGAAGCTAATTGTGGACTGTTATGATTGAAATTAGCTTATGTAATCTTCTGGAGAGTTGTAGAGGATTGTTTTATCTTTCTAATTAGGTATAATATGTTAATTGTAGATATAAGGATGGTAAGTTATGCATTTTTAAAGTTTTGATATGGTTTAGGTCATGTGCTGTTTTAACACTCCTTAACAGGGCAGCCACATTAATGGGTCAATTTGACCTAGTTAGAAGTGGAATTTGCATTGAAGTCCTTCTTGAGAATTGTAGTATATTGTCAAATCTTTTTATTTTTATATGGTATGGAATTTTTCGTTAAGGGTATATGGAGTTATGAATTTTGGAAATTCTGTTACTGTGAGAATGAGACTTATATGGGCAGAAGCTTAGCTTGAGAATTTGAGTTGTTTAGAGATAGAATTGGCTTCTAGGTTGTTCATGAAAGTTGTAGTAGTTGTTTTACTCTTTTGATTGATATACAATTTGGAATTTTTGGCAGAGAAAAGTGTTGTACTGTTGTGGAAATTTTTTGATTTGGTAGTAGTTTTGAGTGCATTTTTGACACCCTTAAAGGTGAAATTGGTTTTCAAGCCCTGCATGAAACTTGTAGGAGTTTTCAAGATACTTCCAATGAGACCTTATTTATGATTTTTGGATGTGTGTGTTAAGAGCTGTGTAGTGTGGAAGAGGGGTAGGTTTTATAAATGGTGTTGAGAAAATTGGTTTTGAGAAAAAATAAATAAATAAATTGAAATTTTGGGACCTCGCATCGCAAGATCGAGGGTGAGCCAGCAGGCTCACCCTCGTGAAAAATCGTGTGGGCGAGATCCATTTAATATTTTTTTAAATTTTATTTATTGTTATTTAGTTTTAGTTATCAATGCTATAAATTCTTTTGTGCATATTTTTTTCATCCAACCTCGGATTGACCTGATTCTCGAGGCATCGGATTCGTATAATATTTAATTTCATTTTTATGTGAAATTGGGAATTTTTAGAGATGAAATTGATGGGGATTGGTTAGGTCGAAGTGAGGGGATCGGGAAATTATTTTTCTGGTCCATGTTTATTAATAATTGGACCTATAGAGGTCCGAATTGAGTGGTTTTGGTGTCTATGGTTTTCTAATTTTTAGAGAAAATTTTTATGACAGGAATTTTTGGAATAGTGCCAGGAATGTCACGAACATGCATTGTACACATTTTAAATTGCTACATGTGCATTTTGAAATATTTATGATTGGACAATGTGTAATATATGTGTGTTTGACTTGTTATAGAGGTGCATTTGGAACGTCAGCCCACTGACGTTGTCGAGACTTCCAGGCATTATCTCGGAAGCTATTTGGTGAGTGACCTAGATGGTTTCTCTATCATTATTTTTTTATAATTCTTCACTTATAACTCTGTGGAGAATAATGGTGGGCTTGTGCGTTGTTTATGACTGGATTCCAGATAGAAGGTCCGATGTAATGGGAGATTATGACATAGAAGTGCTATATGTGATTTTAATGCGATTAATTGTGAGCTATTTGTTTGAATGTGTTAATTTGGGATTGATTGTGATGTTGACATTGCTTCATTGCGACATATGCATTCCATGCATGAATGAATGATCAGTTAATGACAGTTGTGACTGGAGCAGCCACCGAGAGCTTAAAGCTCAACGTATTTAGGCCTCGAGCCCGTAGTGATTCAGAGCCTCAGGCTCAACGATTAATGCACCCAGATTGGGACAGTTTTAGGCGCTCGATCACAACAACGTAATAATTAGAAAAGTGTCACATACGCATTTCATATGCATTTGATTTGGTTTCTTGATTGATAATAATAATCATGTGGTACTTCTGAATGTGACATGATGAAACAACTGTGTTATGCTTGACTATGCATGATTGGACTAGAAATTGAATTGCAAGTATAAAGAACCTAAAGAGTGTCTAAGAAGAAGACCAGTGGCAAGTGACACTTGTCACTTGCCAAAGGGTGTCTTAGAGTTAATGGCTTTGTATTTATCTTAATCTTGGGAAGACTTACGACACTTCTCCTTGGAAAGACTTAAAAATCACTTTGAAAGCTAAAAATTTCCTTCATCCGTAGGTGTTCCTTCTCCTTCCTTCGTTGGCTTTTGGTTCATCCTCCATACAAGAATTTTTCTTGTCTACTTACTTGCCACTTCTTCCTTCACATACAAAACCAACCTTAAGCCTTGTGATGATGATGATTAGTGTGGCTGTGAGTGATGGCCGTAGGTGTTGGTGAGAGGTAGAGAGTTGGAGTAACTTGAAGACTTGAAGAATTAAAGCTTGAAACTTGTTTAGTTGAGAATTTTGTATTGTATTCTTTAATTGGTAGTTAGAAGTATTTATTGTGACTAATTGTGCATTAATTTCATAAAGCTTGTGGTTGGCTTGTTTGGGTATGAGTGTATGTATGTATGAGGATGAATGATGAACATGTTATGGATTGGTTTTGAATTGGTTTTGATATTAGAATGATGTTAGATGAGGGGTAAATTCAAGTAAGAAACTTGTGAGTGTGTGCTGCCAATTAGTGACTACTTATGCAAATGAATGGCTTGATGAACTTGTGGTTGATTTCTTAGTTAAATGGAATGCTTATTGATGTAGGAATGGTGATGGAATGAAAGGAGTTGAGTTAAATATGAAATATGGAAAATTTTACTTTGTGTAGGTTTCAGATTTTTGCTCATAACTTTTGATATGGTTGTGTTATTGAGATGATCTTTGGCTTGAATTCAACTTAAGAAGTTTGGCTTGAATTCTTATGAAGGAAGTTCTGTCCAATTGAGGTTTGAAGGGTTTCGAATTTGGCTTTGAAAGTTAGATATATGTGCAGGGTGAATAGTGGTGTATATCAGATTGACTGATTGTGACCAGAACTTTGGAAATTTGTCTAGGCTAAAGTAGACTGATTTTGTGAAATTGGTCTTCATGAAAGTTGAAGATTTACTTTTTAACATTCTAACTCCTCTAATTATGAACTTTTTCTATTTGTAGGTTGAAAGTTATGATTTGTTAATATTCAGGTGGTATTTCAGATCAAAATGTGTTTTCTGTGCAAATGGCTCTAAGTGTATAGGTCTTGTGATTTCTGTGTTCTGAAGCTAATTGTGGACTGTTATGATTGGAATTAGCTTAAGTGATCTTCTAGAGAGTTGTAGAGGATTGTTGTAGCTTTCTAATGAGGTATAATATGTTAATTGTAGATATAAGGATGGTAAGTTATGCATTTTTAAAGTTTTGATATGGTTTAGGTCATGTGCTGTTTTAACACTCCTTAACAGGGCAGCCACATTAATGGGTGAATTTGACCTAGTTAGAAGTGGAATTTGCTTTGAATTCCTTCTTGAGAATTGTATTATATTGTCTGATCTTTTTATTGCTATATGGTAAGGAATTTTTCGTCAAGGGTATATGGAGTTATGAATTTTGGAAGATTTTGTTACTGTGAGAACGAGACTTATATAGGCAGAAGCTTTGGTTGAGAATTTGAGTTGTTTAGAGATAGAATTGGCTTCCAAGTTGTTCATGAAAGTTGTAGAATTTTTTTTTCTCTTTTTTTTATATACAATTTGGAATTTTTAGCAGAGGGGATGAAAAGATAAGACTTTTAGAAAAGTGTTGTACTGTTGTGGAAAATTTTTTATTTCACAGTATTTTTGAGTGCATTTTTGACACCCTTAAAGGTGAAATTGGTTTTCAAGCCCTGCATGAAACTTGTAGGAGTTTTCAAGATCTTTCCAATGAGACCTTATTTTTTATTTTTGGATGTGTGTGTTAAGAGCTGTGTAGTGTGGAAGAAGGGTAGGTTTCATATATGGTGTTGAGAAAATTGGTTTTGAGAAAAAATAAATAAATAAATTGAAATTTCGGGACCTCGCATCGCAAGATCGAGGGTGAGCAAGTGGGCTCACCCTCGCGAAAAATCTTGGGGGCGAGATCCATTTAATATTTTTTAAAAATTTATTTATTGTTATTTAGTTTTACTTATCAATGCTATAAATTCTTCTGTGCATATTTTTTTCATCCAACCTCGGATTGGCCTGATTCTCGAGGCATCAGATTCATATAATATTTAATTTCATTTTTATGTGAAATTGGGAATTTTTAGAGATGAAACTGATGGTAATTGGTTAGGTCGAAACGAGGAGACCGGGAAATTATTTTTCTGGTCCATGTTTATTAATAATTGGACCTATAGAGGTCCGAATTGAGTGATTTTGGTGTCTATGGTTTTGTAATTTTTAGAGAAAATTTTTATGACAGGAATTTTTGGAATAGTGCCAGGAATGTCACGAACATGCATTGTACACATTTTAAATTGCTACATGTGCATTTTGAAATATTTCTGATTGGACAATGTGTAATATATGTGTGTTTGACTTGTTATAGAGGCGCATTTGGAACGTCAGCCCACTGACGTTGTCGAGACTTCCATGCATTATCTCGGAAGCTATTTGGTGAGTGACCTAGATGATTTCTCTATCATTATTTGTTTATAATTCTGCACTTATCACTTTGTGGAGTATAATGGTGGGCTTGTGCGTTGTTTATGAGTGGATTCCAGACAGAAGGTTCGATGTATTGGGAGATTATGACATAGAAGTGCTATATGTGATTTTAATGTGATTAATTGTGAACTATTTGTTTGAATGTGTTAATTTGGGATTGATTGTGATGTTGACATTGCTTCATTGTGACATATGCATTCCATGCATTAATGCATGATCAGTTAATGACAGCTGTGACCGGAGCAGCCATCGAGAGCTTAAAGCTCAACGTATTTAGGCCTCGAGCCTATAGTGATTCAGAGCCTCAGGCTCAACGATTAATGCGCCCAGATTGTGACAGTCAGTCACAACAACATAATAATTGGAAAAGTGTCACATACGCATTTCATATGCATTTGATTGGTTTCTTGATTGATAATAATAATCATGTGGTACTTCTGAATGTGACATGATGAAACAACTATGTTATGCTTGACTATACATGAATTGGGTGAACCATCGCTGATGGTCCTCACTGAGTTCGCAAACTCACCCAAAATTGCAACTTATTTTTCAGGACCGAGATAGTAGACTCCTAGTGTTATGTCCGGGTCCCAGATCTCGATTTTCCTAGGCGGTCCCTCGGGTCGCGCCGGCGATGGGCGACCCATAACGTCGGACCCGATCCCAACATCCATACAAACACATATACATAATTCGATTCACACATATACTTATACCTGCCATTTCGCACACATCAAAGCACAATTAAACACCCCAAACATTAAGGGGCTTCATGTCGTTACAGCCTGTGGGAAATTCAACAATAGCCTCAACCATTCATTATACAAAATAAAATGTAAATCCAAAATACATGAGTATGCTTCATGTTGAAATGCTTGGCGGGCTAACCAAAATACTAACTTAGCCAAAATACTAACTTAATGCAAGGCTCCTAACTAGCTTGAAGTTTCCGATGCCTTGCAAGGTCGACAATCGTCTCGATCTGCACCTGAGGAGGGGAGAGTAATGGGGTGAGCTGCGAAGCTCAGTGGCATATACGTTTATAGCCATTGGCAACGAGCCACACATTCAAACATATATATGTACAAGTATAGCAAGTCAAAATTCATCAAGTGATTCACATTCATATAAGCATATGTCATGCAATTTCTGTTTCTCAACATCACAATCATTATGCAACATGTCTGTCAAATCCATCATGTGTTATGCTCAACAAATCAATCGTGTATGCACAAACAATTGGCTCGAGAGTTCCGTAAACGATCCGGATAAACCGAAGTTAAATCCGTAAACTATCCGAGTCTGATTTCTCAAAGATCTCGTGGCCTCAAGCGGGCAGCCGGGAGAAGGCTTTATGTCAACGTGCACGTGACTCCATCCGTAACTCTCTTACCCAAACAAAACACATAATCCATTCGATTCGTGCTCAAAGCATTTTTCACAGTTTTCTAAATTCTCATTCTTGTCCATTGCCATAAGGCTTATCAAGCCATGCATAATCATAATCAAAATGCACATGCAATTTTTCTCATATAATTCAATACCAACAAGGTCATATCATGTAAGCAAGTAAGCACACACAAGGCAATTTGCCCATACACACAATAACCATAAACATATTACCCACAATTCATGCTGAATAATATCATTAAAAAAAATCAGGGTCTAACACCTAGCTCCAGAGGGACTTTTCCTGCCGTGTAGATCGTGTTGGCAAGAGAAGTCATGGCTCATAGGTTGGTCAGCTGGGATTTTTTTTAGGATGACCTAATTAGGCTTTTTGTATTAGATTTATTTTGGAGTAATGTACAATCAGTAAACAATGACAGAGTTGTAAATTATGGTTTCTATGAAATGAAATGAGAAAGCAAAATTTGGTTTCAACGATTTCTAATTTTTATACTGATGCTTAGTATGATGCCATGTGAAGTCCAGTAGTATTTGCTCGTAGCTCATCCTTATCGTAGGTTATATATCGGAATGACCTTCAGGCATCCCGGTGTATACCCTATGGTAAGGGGGCGCTACACATGCCATATGAAAGGAAACTAGTGATCGATCGTAGCTCGCCCTTATCGTAGGATATGTATCGAAATGACCTTCGAGTATCCCGATGCATACGCTACAGTAAGGTGGTGCTACAATTATTACAACCTTAGCATCATTTGTGGAAGTCGCAACTGCCTCTACCCATTTTGAAGTATAATCCACTGCTACTAAAATGTAGAGATTGTTATGGGATTTAGGAAACAGACCCATAAAGTCAATTCCCCAAACATCAAACAATTCAACCTCTAATATTCCAGTTTGGGGCGCCTCAGCTCTCTTGGATATGTTGCCCATCCGCTGGCAGTTATCACATGTAGCTACATATTCCCTTACATCACGAAACAAAGTAGGCTAGAAAAATCTTGCTTGGAGAACCTTGGCAGCTCTCTTATCTGGACCAAAATGACCACTGTAAACTGTCGAATGACAATGATAAAGAATACTTTGGACCTCATCTTCAGGCAAGCATCATCGAAAAATACCATCTCCACAATATTTATACAATAATGGTTCTTCCCACATATAAAATTTGGCATCAGAAATGAGTTTCTTCTTCTGCTGATGAGTGATCTCTAATGGGAACAATCCATAAACGATGTAATTAACTAGATCTACATACCACAGTGTTACAAGAGATGATATAGCCAATAGTTGTTCTCCTGGAATTAAATCATCAATCTGATAATTTCCACTGGAAACAGAAATTCTAGATAGATGATCAGCTACCACATTCTCAGTACCAGCTTTATCCTTAATTTATATGTCAAATTCTTGTAATAATAAAACCCATCAGATAAGACGTGGCTTGGAGTCCTTCTTCAACAGATGCCGAATATCTACGTGATCTGTAAAGACAACAACTTTAGAATTAATTAGGTAAGATCTAAACTTTTCAAGAGCAAAAATAACAACTAAAAATTCTTTTTCTATGGTGACATAGTTGATTTGAGCCTCATCCAGAGTACGACTAGCGTAGTAGATTGTATAAGGCTTGTTGTCTTTTTTTTGTCCCAAAACAGCTCCCAAAGCGTGATCACTTGCATCACACATCACTTCAAATGGAAGATTCCAATTAGGTGTTTGCATAATTGGAGCTAAAACTAAAGCATCTTTCAACCTATAAT
Organism: Erythroxylum novogranatense; assembly: GCA_029891385.1. Taxonomy (NCBI): domain Eukaryota; kingdom Viridiplantae; phylum Streptophyta; class Magnoliopsida; order Malpighiales; family Erythroxylaceae; genus Erythroxylum; species Erythroxylum novogranatense. The sequence continues at coordinate 31,437,421 of CM057233.1, read as the reverse complement.
AAGCACTCAAACAATCCTCATTAAATTCAAAAAGTACATCCTTGACAAGTAAACGTGTTAAAGGTTTTGCTATTTTAGAGAAATCTTTAATGAATCGTCGGTAAAAACCAACATGTGCAAGAAAACTTCTCACACCTTTGACGGAAGTAGGTGGGGGCAATTTTTCAATTATTTCCACTTTTGTTCTGTCAACTTCAATACCTTTACTGGAAACCAAATGACCTAATACAATCCCCTCTTGGATCGTAAAATGGAACTTCTCCCAATTCAAAACTAAATTATCATCTTCACATTTTTCCAACACTTTTGACAAAATTTTCAAACAATCATCAAATGACAAGCCATAAACAAAGAAATCATCCATAAACACTTCCATTATATTTTCAATGAAATCAGAAAATATGGCCATCATACAACGTTGGAAAGTGGCAGGGGCATTACAAAGACCAAAAGGCATTCTCCTATAGGCAAAAGTACCATATAGGCATGTAAAGTTGGTTTTGTCTTGATCTTGTTGATGAATGGGGATCTGGAAGAAACCCGAATACCTAACAAGATGACAAAAAAGAGAATTCCTAGCAAGTCTTTCTAACATCTGGTCAATGAAGGGAAGGGGAAAATGATCTTTCCTAGTTGAATAATTAAACTTATGGTAATCAGTACACATTCTCCAACCAGTGACAGTCCTAGTTATAATGAGCTCATCCTTTTCATTTGTCACTACTGTCATCCCTTCTTTTTTAGGAACTACATGAACTGGAATAACCCACTTACTATCCTAAATAGGATAAATTATGCCAGCCTTAAGCAATTTCAAAATTTCCTTTTTGACCACTTCTTGCATACTAGGATTTAATCTCCTTTGATGTTCAATAGTTGGCTTATGATCGTCCTCCATTAAGATTCGATGCATGCACACAGAAGGATGAATTCCATTAAGATCATCTAAAGAATATACTATGGCCTTTCTATACTTTCTTAAAACGCTAACAAGTTTTTCAGTATCAATGGCATCTAAGTTAGCATTCACAACCAAAGGATATATAGAATCAGGTCCCAGAAATTCATACCTTAAATTAGAAGGAAGAGGTTTGAGTTCTACCTCAGGTGCTTTCACTTCAGTTTGTTGATCCATTTCTAAAGCTTCAAATTGCTCGCTTTTAACCTTGTAAGTTGTAGGAAGATTTGCAAAAGCTTTAGCACTCATGGCCACTTCTGGAATCTCATCACTTGGTGTTCCATTAGTAATTAAACAATGCCCAAGAAAATCATCCGAATGTTGGTTAGACAAATGGGTATTTACAATAAAATCAATGATATCAATTCTAAAACAATCATCAGACAACCTCGAAAATTTATTAGCTTTTGAAAGATCAAACTGAACACAATCCTCACCAACCTCAAAAGATAATTTTCCATTTTTCACATCTATTTGACATCTTGCGGTAGCCAAAAATGGGCTCTCAAGTATGATTGGAGTGCGAATGTCTTCTTCCATTTCAAAAATAACAAAATCAACAGGCACATATAAATTACCTACTTTAATAGGCACATCCTCCAATACACCAACAGAATATTTAATAGATCGATCTGCTAATTGCAAGGCAATAGTAGTGGGTGTCAATTCTCCTAAATCAAGCTTTCTACATAAAGATAGTGGCATTAAACTCACACTTGACCCTAAATCACACAAAACACGTTCAATTGTAACATTACCAATTTGGCAAGGAATTGAAAAAGTAATAGGATCTTTGAGTTTAGGAGGAAGCTTGTTTTGAATGGCAACACTACATTCAACAATCAAGGCAACAGTTTCACGCTCTTCTATCTTTCTTTTATTTAACAAAATTTCTTTTAAAAACTTAGCATAAGAAGGCATTTGAGAAAGTGCATCGATGAAAGGGATGTTGATGTACAACTTTTTAAAAACTTCTAAGAATTTCCCAAATTGAGCATCTGGCTTGGCCTTGGCCATTCTATGAGGAAAGTGAATTGGTTTAGTGTATGGTTTTGGAGGTGGTTGCTCTGGTTCCTCAGAAGGACTAGCATCCTGACTTTCATTATCCTTCTCAACTTCTATCCTTCTTCCCCTATCCTGAGTTTCAACTATCCTCTCCTTTGCAACCTCATTCTTAAGATCATAAGGCCCTGCTAATTGTTTTTTGGTTCTCAACGTCACAGCTTTACAATGCACCCTAGGATTGGTTTCAGGTTGACTAGGTAATTTACCTGGTGGCATGGTTGATGAACTCGCCTGATTTGCTATTTGGTTCTCAAGCAACTTATTATAATCAGCTAATAAATCTACCTTAGAGGTTAATTACTTGATAGTTTCATCTTGTTGTCTTTGGGCTAGTAACATAGATTCCATCATACTTTCCAAGTTTGATTTTGGAGGTTCCAATGGAGGTGGCCTAACATTTGGTTGAAATGGGGGATTTTGGATATTCCTCTTGGAGAAATTTGGATTGTTCCTCTAACCTAGGTTGTAAGTGTTTGAGTGTGGGTCAAATTGAGGTCTTTGGTTAAGATTGTTAATGGCATGAACTTGATCATTACCTTGATCTTGGGCAAAAAGACTACCAACTTAACAATTAACAGATATATGATCAACAGAACCACAGATTTCGCATGCAGAAGCAGAACTAATAGCATTCATAGAATTAACATTAAAATTATCTAACCTATGAGTCATGACATCAACTTTAGTAGAAAGTATCGTAAGTGCATCAACATCATACTTACCTGGAGTGCATTTTGATGCTCCTCTTTCATTGGACCATTAGTAATGATTGAGAGCCATCTCTTCAATGAGATTGTATGCATCATCATAGGTTTTATTGAAAGTGGCTCCACCAGCTACAGCATCAATTAAGGTCCTCATTGACTAGAGTAATCCATTATATAAATTATGAAGGACCATCCAAGATGGTAAACCATGGTGTGGACACAACCGAAGTAAATCTTTATAATGCTCCCATGCTTCATATAGTGTCTCATCATCTTTCTGTGTGAATATGGAGATTTGATTCCTAAGATTCGCTGTTTTGCTTGGAGGAAAATACTTGGCTAAAAATGTCCTGGAGAGTTGATCCCATGTAGTAATAGATCCAGCTGGAAGTGAATGAAGCCATGCTCTTGCCTTATCCTTTAAAGAGAACGGGAAAAGATGAAGACGAATGGCATCAGGAGTGACTCCATTCATTTTCAAAGTGTCACAAACTTCAGGAAGACTGTTAAATGCATATTAGGATCTTTGACAGGTGACCCTCCAAATTACGACTGCTGAACCATAGAAATAAGAGCTGGTTTCAACTCAAAATTCTTTGCTTCCACGGTTGGATTCCGAATCCCTGAAGTTTTTTCTTAAACTCTTGACTCGACATAATCACAGAGCCTTGGTCCTACTCCTTCTGCCATTGTATTGCTACTACTGGCAATTGTCGTCCTCTTCTTATTTTCAAAACTCTATTTCTTCCTTCTGTGGAACGTTCTCTCCATCTTAGGATCAAATGGGGCTGTGAAAGTAAATTGCATATAAATCTTGGTTCACCACTGCACGAAAAACAAAAATGGAATCAGGTAAAGTTTAGTCAACTTTGTTCAGAAAAATTTAATATTTGACACAAGTCCCCGGCAACGATGCCAAAAACATGATAGGCTCCGTAAGTGTATAGGTTTAGTTGTAGCAATCAAGTGTCGATCCATAAGGACTAGGTCAAAGTACTAAATTTATTCCTCCTAAATTTGCTAAGCAATCAAATATGAAAATTTGGTTATTAAAGAAATATCAATGCACGATTTACAGAATTTAAACTAATATTCTAGGAATTCACTTAAACAAAGAAATCATGTAATCCTTATGAAATAAAATACTGATCAAAGTACATTAACTCACTATTATCAATTAGTTGTTTCGAAGTAATTAACGTGTTGATTCCAATTTTTAAAATAGTTTCCCAGACCAGAAAAATCAAATTCAACCCAATGAACGCAGTGGATAATCTCAAGTACTCCTAATGAAGAATTCTATTTCTAGTTGTTCTTTAATTAGGTCTAATCTAGCAATTCAGATATTAAGCATCAATTTTCAGTACTTAGTTTAACATCTATCATTATTCAATAAGAAACCCTAGATTAGAAAGATCAAATCAACATTAGACAAAATTACTTTACTAAAATCAAGTCAACATTGAATTTAGAAATAAAGACATAAGGTTTAATACATAAATCCCTAGTTGAAACAAACATCCTAGAATAAGAGAATTTAAAGTTTCATGACTGAAAATAAACTGTAAATATGAAAATTGAGAATAAAATTAAAAATGGAAAGAGGAATAAAATGGAACTCCAATTGCCTCTTGAATCTTCATTCCTCCATCCCCCAAGTTTTTCTCTTCTCTCTCGCTCCTCTCCTCCTCCCTTTCTTTTCCAGCAACTCCTCTTTTAATTCCCAAAACTATCATGAATAACCTTTATACACATTTTGTGAGATTTCACACGGGTATATCGTGTTTCTTTCGGGTGTGGATATGCATTTTTGCTCTAAAAGACACAATTCGTGTGACTTCATACATTTAAACCGTGTATTTCCCAAACTCCTGCAAATAGCAAAAAAAAAAGAGCAGTACCGGATTCACAAAAAACAATGGACAATTCAACATCATTTAATACAAAAATGATGACAATAGCTAAAGCATATCAAAAATGACAACTTATCATGGGCCATTACTTTAATCTTAAAACATATAACTTAAGCATTCACTTATTATGAACCACAATCTTGATGAGTGGTGAACTCATATGTGTTTCATTATAATTCTTGATATGATCGGAATGGATTTTTACAGAGTACTAATCCAGTTTCTGCATGTTGGAATTATTAATTGAAACATGTATCAGGGAACGTTCACTCAAATAAAGAGTTTATAGTGATATCATCACTTCTAGATGTTTTAAGGAGATTTGGTGATTAAACTGACACCAGTAGTTTAATGGACTAGCTACCCTCAAGTCTTAATACCAAGATAAGATCTTGTCTGTTAATCACCTTATAAAGTAAAACGGGAGATCTAGAAAGAAAAACCAACGTAAGGGAAAAACGGTAATTTTACCATTTACTGTGTGGATGGCTGTAATAAGGTTCTAAATAGGGTTTACAATTGGACATAAAATACGTTTTCTCATAATATTTAATAGTTTAAGAGTTCAACTAATTGAATTTAGTGGAAGGACATTTAGTTAATAAGCTACAATTAATTCTAAAGAGATTAAATTAATTATAGGCTTATTGGAGCTTGAATTATTAAAGTCTAATAAGATTCCTCACTTGGCCTCAAGGAAGGTTATCAAGCTAAGTAAGAAATATAAATGGAGGTTTTAGAAGCCCATAATTGAATATTGGGCTTGCACTAATTAATGGTTAATTAGAAGCAAAAATGTTCATTTAGCAATGGGTTAGATTTTGGTTTAATGTAATTGATTAGATTAATTATATTAAAACAAATTTTTTAAAGAAAGGAGTAGCAATTTCGGTTTTAATGGGCTGATTGTGCGACTGCAAATTTGACATTAAATTGCTAAATAAAGATGGTCTTTATTATGGTTTATCATCATTAAATGGAGTTATGAACTTACCATTAAATGGTTTAATGGTTATCTTTTAATGTTAGCATATAACTTGTTAGCATTCATTGGATTAAAGAAGAAAGATGTGCATTGGATGGGCCATCTTCCATCTTCCATCTTCCAAAACCGAAATTGGTAAGTTATATTTAGGTTAATAGTCTTTTCATATAGTCATCTTAAAGATAAATGAAAAGAGTCTTATTTGTTGGCTACTTGATGATTGATTAAAGTAAGAAGTAATTCATTGGATGCTATTCTCTTCTTCCATTGCATGCATAACCGAAATTGAGTGTGTAATAAAGTGTCCTTGCATGGTTTAACTCTCTCTCTCCTTTCATGCATGAGTGAGCCGAAATTTGCAAGAGAAGAGTGTCATTTTTGGTTTATTTTCTTCTAAGAAAATATCCTCCAAATATTTCTTCTCCTTTCTCACCAAAGGATTTTGTTAACCAAGTTGTCCTGGAAGAACAAGAGGTGAATCAATTGTTTGAGGATACATCAACAAGGAGAAGATAGATTGACAAAGAAAAGGATTCAAAAGCTAGCAAAGGCTTTGGATACAATAAGAAGGAGAGGATAGCGCAGTAAGAAATTAAAGTTGTAGCGAAGGAGTCAGTAATATCACTATCTTACTTATGTTTATTGTTATCATTATTTCATATCATGTATATATTGGCATGATGATTTGGATATGTTACTTCTGTTGCAAATAAGATTTCTAAAAAGTTTTGAAATCTACCAGTTCTCCAAATATGGCATGCTTTCTTTTCCCAATCCAATAATTGGTATCAGAGCTAGTTTCTAATGCATGATTTCGGTTCCTATATGGTTGATGCATGGGTTGGCAATCATTTTTTGATTGCTGCATATTTTTATGTGATAGAAATATATATATGGTGTATATGTTTTTCTTTTGGTTGTCCATAGAAGTTAAAGTTACCATGTAAGATTTCTTCATTTGGTTGTAAAAAGGAAGGTGGTCTATCATCATTTTGAGATTTCGAGAGTGTTATCCCATGAGTGATGTGAAGGTACCCTCTCTTGGATTGTTCCATGCTAAACCTCTTTAGCATCTTGTCTATGTACGTTGATTGTGAAAGACCAAGCAATCTTTTTGATCTATCTCTATATATTCTTATCCTAAGGATATAAGTTGGTTCACCAAGTTCTTTCATGGCAAATTATTTGGACAACCAAATCTTCACAGATTGTAACATAGAGACATCGTTTTCTAGTAATAATATGTCATCTACATATAGCACAAGGAATACGATTGCAGTCCCACTAACCTTCTTATACACACAGTATTCATCCGAATTTTGTGAGAAACCAAACTCTTTGATTACCTCATCAAAACGGATATTCCAACTCCTGGATGCTTGTTTCAATCCATAGATGGATTTTTGAAGCTTGCATACCTTTTCGCCATCATAGGAGATGAAGCCGTCAGGTTGTGTCATATACACATCCTCATCTAGATTTCCATTTAGGAAAGCTGTCTTCACATCCATTTGCCATATCTCATAATCATAATGAGTGGCAATGGCTAGGAGTATTCTAATGGATTTAAGCATTGCTCTTTGTCAAGGTCTCGTCGTAGTCAATTCCTTGTCTTTGATGAAAACCTTTAGCCACAAGCCTTGCTTTATAGGTAATCACATTACCATCTATGTCGGTTTTCTTTTTGAAAACCCATTTACACTCTATGGGTTTTATTCCTTCGGGTGCCTCAAACAAAGTCCATACTTGGTTTTCATACATGAAATCCATTTCAGCCTGCATGGCATGAAGCCATTTCTCAGACTTTGAACTCTTCAGAACCTCTTCATAGGTGGTAGGCTCATTATCTTCTATGAGCAATACGTCATTCTGTTCACTTACGAGAAATTCATATCTCTCGGGAACAGAGCGTATCCTACGTGACCTACGAATTTCTTGTGTTGTAGAAGGTTGAAGTGTTACTTCATCTGTATGAGTCACAGCTTGAGTTCAGCAGTTGATTCTGCGTCTGTTGAGCATCTTGAACTTCTTCAAGTTCAATTTTGCTCCCACCGCCTTCTTGTAAAAGAAACTCTTTCTCTAAAGACAGCATGCTTTGAAACAAACACCTTTTGTTCCTCAAGAAGGTAGAATTGATATCCCATTGTTTCTTTAGGATATCCCATCGACAAACACTTGTCGATTTTGCATCAAGTTTATCTCGATCGATCCGCTTCACATAAGGTGACAACCCTAAACTTTCAAATGAGTAAGATAGGGTCTTTTGTTAGTTCACATCTCATATGGAGTAACATCAACTGTCTTTGATGGAACTCTGTTTAGCAAGTAAACAGTTGTCTCGAGTGCATACCCCCAAAAGGATTTTGGTAACGTGGCAAAGCCCATCATCGATCATACCATGTCTAACAAGGTTCGATTTCTCCTTTCTGCCACACCATTATGCTGTGGTGTGTAAGGTGGAGTCCATTAAGATAAAATCCCATTATCTCTGAGATAATCTAAAAACTGTTGGTCTAAGTATTCCCTACCACGATCAGATCGTAATGTCTTGATACTTTTCCCAAGTTGGTTTTCTACTTCATTTATGAATTGTTTGAACTTTTCAAATACTTCAGATTTGTATCTCATCAGATACAGGTACCCATATCGAGAATAATCATCGATAAAGGTAATGAAGTAAAGACAACCACTTCTAGCATGGATGGACATCGGACCACATACATCCGAATGTATTAGGTCTAATACTCCATCGCTTCGTTCACCCTTTCCCTAAAGGGTAACTTAGTCATCTTGCCTAATAAACAAGATTCACATATGTCATATGATTCATAATCAAATGACCCTAAACTTCCACTCTTATGGAGCTTAGCTATGCGTCTCTCATTTATATGGCCAAGGAGACAGTGCTATAAGTAAGTTGATTTTAAATTATCTCGTTTATATCTTTTCGTATCATTGACATTCATAATTGGATGTGACACATCTAATATGTAAATTTCATTGCATAATGTACCAGTACCATAAAGCATTCCATTCAAACTAATAGAACAACCATTGTTACTAAAAGTCAAATGGAAACCAAATTTATTTAAACAAGAAATGCATAATATGTTCTTTGTTAAAACAGTACAAAATAACATTCATCCAATTTAATTACAAGCCCACCGGGAGTGACAAAAATAAGTGCCTACGGCTAATGCAAAGAACTCTTGCTCCATTTCCTACACGCAGTCTAGTTCTCCTTCACGAGTGCTCATCGTCCCGAGGCCTGCGTGATATCATTGCATATGTGTGAGCCACAACTGGTATCTAATACCTATATGTTATGATCAGAAACAGTATTAACCTCAATGACAAACATACCTGAAGGAGCTGAGGCATCTGATGCCTTCTTCTGCTTCAATTCTTCTAGATAGACTTTACAATTTCGCTTCCAGTGGCCAGTCTTGCCACAATGGAAGCAAGTTCCTTTTGGTGCAGTTTTTTTGGTTTTCTTTTTGGTTGTACTTCCTTTTGGTTTCTTAGACTTTTTCTTCTTTAGATTCTTTTTCTTTGAACCAGAAGAAGAAGATGCCACCATAAGCACTTGCTTGGTATCCTTCTTGATAGCTTGCTCTGCTGTCTTAAGCAAATTGATCAACTCAGGAATTGTCGTGGATATTTGGTTCATCCGATAGTTTAACACAAACTGTGAATAATTATCAGACAATCCAACTAGAATTAAGTCAACACTTAATTCATAATCCATAACAAAACCTAAGACGGCTAACCTCTCAATATACCCATTCATCTTCAGTGCATACTACACTGCAGATGAACCTAGAGTCATCTTAGTAGTGAAGAGTAGCCTCGAGGTCTCGAACCTTTCAGACCGAGCTTTCTCATCGAAAAGCTCTCTAAGATGAAACACTATGGTATTAACATCCATATACTCATGCTGCTTTTGCAACCCTGGTGACATAGATGCGAGCATAATGCAGGTAGCCATGTCACTGTCTTTGAGATGCTTACGATAAGCTTTCTGATCCTCATTAGAAGCATCAACAGCAGGTGGATCAGGAAGTGGAATATCTAGGACATAGCTCAGTTCCTCAGATCTGAGAACAATTCTCAGATTTCTCAGCCAATCGAGAAAATTGGGTCCAATTAATTTATTGGAGTCTATAAGTGAGCGCAAATTCACACTAGAAGTCATCTTCAATCAACCTAAAGAGAAAGAGAGAAAGAATGTTAGAATAGAATTACATGCATGATCATAAGGACTTGCATGACATGCATATGGCTCCCACTAGTTTCAAAGAATCCATAACCCTCACTACGAATCCAAGAAACATTATGACAAAAAGTTCTAGTGGGTCGATATCCGATATTACTAAGAATGACCTTGGGTTTACCCAACAAGCCACCTTAGGTCAATCGGTAGGTATCGGTCATACCAATTGCATCATAGATATCCTACATTACTAAAATGACCTTGGGTTTACCCAACAAGCCACCTTAGATTAATCGGCAGGTATCGATCATACCAGTTACATCATAGGTGCAATTATCGACTAGTGCTATCAACTCGTGATGTATGCACACACATTGGGTTATCAACTCTTGATGCGCGTATATCTGATGTACACTACCCAATTTTGCCTCTGTCTATGTTGACCTTGAGTTTACTCAACAAATCAACGCTTATAGTGAAAACCGACCCATTAATTCAAAAATCTTATTTTCATGGTTCGAACATATCCGTATAGAGTGAGCTTGGGTTTACCCAACAACCCGAACTCTATAAGAACTCTGGTTCTCCCCATATTAATGGAAGGTGTTAGTTTTCATATTATGTGTGAGGGATTTCAAGCTCTGGTCTCATCCAAGATGTAGGATTATAGTCACCATGACTATATGGAATGATTTAGGGCATTTCATCAATCACATTGAGTCTATGCCTATAATCATCCATCATCCCACCTAAACATGTTGTAAGTCGACTTGTGTAAGTCCACTTATGCTATCAGAATGCATGAGTCGACTTATACCATTGTGCAAGTCGACTTATGATATCATGCGCGCATAAGTCCACTTATACCATTGTGCAAGTCGACTTATGTGCCTGAACAAGTCGACTTATGCATGTGTAAGTCGACTTACCTGAGAATACAAGTCGACTTATGCATGTGTAAGTCGACTTATATATGTGGAATTGCTTTCTAATTAGGTAATTTCTCAATCCGTGCAGTTCCAATTCACAATACCAAGTGTAATATACTTTACTTTGATGTACCAATGAAACACTTTCATTGTATCATGCTTACCGTGTATAAACATACTATACATGAAGAACTTGAAATTGATGAATACACTATTATTCACTTAGATTTCCAAATAATTTGAGAATATCAAACTATCACCCTAAGTATCTCTAGGTAGTCTACACTTTATCAAGACTACTTCGGCACTGGTCACAAAATTTGTGACGGCCAAAACAATCAAGACAACGAAATACACTAACGAGACGCTAATGTGACATATTTGACATCCGAAAATTTTTGGAAACCCAATTTCAAGAAAATCATTTTGGAAATCATACAACATCAATGCAACACATTTTTAATCACATTAAAAATTATCCAAGGCATTGGAATTGAGAAATACACAATTAATCATTCCAAACAAAACAGCTCCAGCAACTTTCTCAAAACTGCCAAGCTCTGTATTTTGCTTGAAAAACTCATTGAAAAAATTTCAATAAATTCTGAGAAAATTACAGAGGTTACAAAATGTTCACAAAATGATCCATGAATTTTTAGAGGATTTATTTCCAACAAAAACTCAACCAACCTCAGCATTAAAGCCAATCTAGAATCTGTGTTCCTCAACACAGTTATTCCTAACAGCACACGATAAATTCTCAAATAAATAGGAAATCACCTCAAAAACATTTTTCCATCCTCATAGAAATTCATAAGCATCTTAGAGACATGTCGGTGAAAGAAAATCAGAAAAAATATTTTTTACAATTTATTCTCGAATTTATAAGCATGTCTGTTCAAGGAATGTGGACAAACACAGCAACCAGAACATTAGGGAATAAATTAGCAAAACCATATCAAATCACATTGATAAATTCTGATATTCCACATACATATTCAACAACATCTTATGAGCACATCTGGGTAAGAAAATTTTGAAAACTATATTTTTATACTGATTTCGAAATTAACACAATCAACATGCATCATCGTCACAAGCAATAGGCAGCTCCAACCTAGTTATGATTTCTTCGTTACATACGACACAAGTGGCTCTGATACCACTGTAGGAAAATCCCGGTGTGTGCATCACATGCAAACGGTGCGGAAAATAAAATTTTTTTATTCCGGGACCTTCCCGAAAGCCAGGATCCATGTGTCTATATATCAAAGTCAAACTATAACGACCAAAGGAGACCGTCTCTAACGGTATCCACGCAGAGATCAGAGAACCTAACCGGGGCAAACCATTTGACCCAGGAATAGCTAGAATAAAGTAAAGATTGCTAGATCTTACCTTTATTCTTGGAGATCTTGGAATCAACGATGAAAAGAAGGCTTGGAGAAGAGCTTGAATCTTAAAAATCGATGATCAAGAGAGGATGAAAGCCTTTTCTTTAAAACCCTTTCTTCCTTCTTACAAAACCAACGACCATCACCTTATTTTAGTCTTCAAATGGATTTTTATCTCTTATGGCCACTTGTCACTTTCATTTAAAATCATTAAATGCAACTTTTGACAAAGCAAAAGAGAAGCTTCCATCCTCCTTCCACGTTTAGCCATATATATATATATATATATTAATTACTTAATTAATTAATAAGATATATATATATATATATAAATGCTAAAGTGGTCCAGTCACACTGGGGTCGGTCCTACCGGCCTACCGGTCCCGGTGTGGAAAAACCACCAGAAACCTTTTTCAGCAATATCGATGTCGCAAACTATTGCTCTCCATTTATTGGATCTCTGTCCAAAACTATTTTACGAATTCTCCGAGTCACTCTTATGCGTGTGAGCCATTAGGTTCCCGATTTTGTTGGCCACTTAGATTAACACTTAATCTGAGCAAGTCATGAGCGGTATCTAGCAACACATCATGACCCCCAATTGACCGGAAAGTAATTGGTTTGATGAATGAACCTATATTCATCATGAACCATATCACCAACCTTTCCATAGACAATTACTGTGCAATTTGTCCTTTCACCATGCTATACCCCACTTGGTTATGAGTATGGGCAAAGTGTCAACTCTTACTAGACTGATTACGTCAAATCTAGTCCAAGTGATTTTAGTTCTTGTCCTGGGACTCATTACTTAATATGTCATTGAAGAAACTCTTCATGACATATGAACTCCGGCCAGAGATTTTCAAGTAATGACCCTGACAAGAGGCCATGGGTATCATCTTCTGCTATCACAGAAGTGGTGAATCCTCTATTTGCTACTCAATTACCTTCAAATACCTCAAACTGTACCCAATCACCACCCTATGAGCGACCTGTGTAAGGCAACAAGGAATAGAGTCAAAGCACAGAGTCAGTATCCAAGATATCCTTGAGTACCTCAAGTCTAAGGATATTTGCACCATTGCTATGATGAGATTATCACTGACATTATAATAGGACATCCATGTGATGATCTCATAGCAGGTCATCCAATGTACTTACTACCTCTAGTAAGCATTCACATCTCAACTCTAAATATCTCATATTTACAGTTTCTGAGATACACTGCTTGATCAAATCAAGGAGCTTGAAATGTGTTAGTCTTTTCGGATTACCGATGTCCAGTTTTAGTAATCCTACGACTAGGGATAATTTAGATACTGACATAATTGCACATGATAGGAATCTCAGTAGTGTGATCACATCACAATCTCCTTCATGCTATGTCATATATCATGGACTTCATTAATTTTCTTATAGATCAATATCCATTCATAATTAATGAACATCAAATTAATGAAATATGCCTTTCTTTATTTATTCATAAAGTCTGTACACAACTTTGTACAAAACGCGCTAAAGGCGATTGCCTTTAGGGCACTACTCTAACAATATTGAATATCAAGGTTCATGGGCCCGAAGCTAATGTAGCATCTTCTTCAAAGCCCAAGGGTAAGGGCAAGCAGAAGAAGAAGGGTCTAATGAAAAAGAAGGCCCAAACAGGGGTCAAGGCCAAACCCAAGAAAAAGCATGCCAAAGAGAACATCAAAGGAAAGTGTTTCCACTATGATGAGATGGGCTATTGGAAAAGAAACTGTCCAGTCTACCTTGAGTCCCTCAAATGCAAACAAGGTATGGGTTTCCTAAGTTTGTTAGGAACTATAAAGTGGCATATTTATTTGTTTCTTAGATATTAGATTTAGGAGCCACTAACCATGTTTGCAATTCGTTACAAGGGTTCCAGCAAAGGAGAAGACTACTTAAAGGTCAGTTTCAAGTTAAGATAGCAGATGGTTCCTATGTTTCAGCAAAATCAGTAGGAGTAGTTATCTTGGACTTTCCTAGTGGTCATAGGTTATATTTGGAGGATGTTTATTACATGCCAATGATTGTAAGGAACATGATTTTTGTTTTTTATCTAATACAACCTAGTTATTCCTTATATTTTGAAAAAGTTGTTTCAATATATAAGAATGAGGATTTTATTTGTGATGCGATAATTAAACAGGGATTGTTCTTTATAGAACCTATGTCAGGCTCACTAAACACCATTGAATTGATAAAGCCAAGATAATCCAATGACTCTAGCATTAATTCAAAATATCTATGGCACTTAAGAATGGGTTATATCAATCAGAAAGGACTTGACAGGTTAGTAAAGGATGGAAAAATGAAGGAAAAATGACCAAAGCCTCATTTCCTTCTAAAGGAAACAGATCCGAATCCACGTTGGACCTAGTATATATTGATGTGTGTGGGCCTATGAATATACAAGCTAGAGAAGGTTATGAATATTTCATAACCTTTATATATGATTACTCAAGACATGGCTATTTGTATTTAATGCATAAAAAGAGTGAATCCTTAGAAAAGTTTAAAGAATTCAAAGCTGAAGCTGAGAAGCAACTAGGTAAGCCATTAAAACAACTTCGATCGGATCGAGGTGGTGAGTACTTATCTAGAGAGTTCCAGCAATATTTAATTGACAATGAAATTGTTTCCAATTTGTCACCTCCTTGAACACCTCAACAGAATGGTGTTGCTGAGAGGAGAAATAGGACTCTATTGGAAATGGTAAGATCAATGATGTCCTACGCTAGCCTTCCAGAATTATTTTGGGGATATTCCATACAAACGGCAACATATCTTTTTAACTTTGCTCCATCCAAATCGCTATCTAAAATACCTAGGGAGTTGTGGACTGAGCGAGTATCTTCATTGAGGCACTTAAGGAATTGGGGCTGTCCAGCTCATGTTCTAAAGTCTGAATCCACAAAGATGAAATCAAGGTCAAAAGTATGTTTATTTGAAGAATATCCTATGGGAACTCGAGGGTACCATTTTTACATTCCTCAGTATAGGAAGGTATTTGTGCTTACAAATGCAACCTTCTTAGAGGAAGAGTTTGTGAGAAATCACAAAGGAAGATGTGAAGTGGTATTAAAGGAGTTAGCTATTTCATCCAAACCAAGAGTTGATATGGATATAACATAACAAGATGTCAAAATGGATTCAGGAGTTGAATCAAAAATGCAACCTAAACATCAAGTTGTGCCTAGACATAGTGGGAGGGTTGTGAGACAGCCAAATAGGTATCTAGGTCAAGGAAAAAGCTTAATTGCCATCTCATATTAAGAAGAAATGGATCCCATTACGTATACTCAGGCTATTAGTGATGTTGATGCAGAAAAATGGCTCAAGAAAATGGAATTGGAAATAGATTCCATATACACTAATGAAGTCTGGGTCATTGTAGATCTACCACTAGGTATAAAATCCATAGGATATATGTAACATCCCACTCCTGCAAGACCCAAACTCGACATCGTGGGTGATATCCGAGCTCGTGCCTCACGAGGGTGGTATGCTAGAGCAGTCAATTTCAGTCCGAAAACTCAATATGTTATTCTTCTTTTGAAAAACATTGTATGCGCGGAAATCAATAAACAATTTGGGTCCATTTTAACACGAAACATTTTCAATCATACACAGTTTCAGTCATTAAAAGGAACTCAAAGGCGCTCAACCATTTCATATACAGAAAGCCATAACCAAACGGGGCCCAGTGATTTTCCTTAACATTTTCAGAAATCACAATTCAAATACAACATTAACCAATTAGGGCCCACTGAAATAAAAAGTACTATTCTGCGAAACTTGTAGAAATACAAATTTACACAATAACAGAATGATATAGATGCAGACGTGAACTGATCCCGACTTCCAACTCTGACTTACATGCAGTAGGCATACTCCCGTTGTCAAATGGGGTACTCTTCAATTCCTGAAAAATAGATGCAATTTTGGGTGAGTTTGCGAACTTAGTGAGAAACCATCATCGATGGTTCACCCAACTCATGCATATACAATCAATTCACAAAATGTCACACAGTATCATATACAGAACTATCACATGCACTATCATTTTACAAATATAAGGCGTTCCGCCTTTCATACAGTCCATTTTCAATCATATGCTTATGTAATGCACATGTGACACTTTCTGTTTTATTTCGTGTTGTACCCGTGCGCCTGAACTGTCCCAGTGACGGGCACATTAACGGTGAGCCGATGGCTCTGAAATACGTTGGGCTTGAATGCCCTGATACGGTGAGCCTGTGGCTCTAAATTACGTTGAGCTCGAGGCCCTGTTGCGTTGAGCTTTAAGCTCTGAAATACGTTGACTACTCCGGTCACAACTGTCATTATCTGATCATACTTTTGTGCATGGAATGCCTATGTTTCAATTCGTATTAAAATCCAGTACTCTCACATTTACACCCAAATTGCACTTCGATATCAAGTTTCCAATACTTCGGACACCTGTAGTCCAAAACCAATCGAAATCAAACACATAAACCCTCCATTATCTCCACATGACATAAGCACATAATATTAAACACATAAAGGTTGAGGAACCAACTAGGTTACTCACATTGCATTTCCAAGCTATCGCTCGAAGTCTCAAAGATCGTCTGTGGAAATGACGTTCCAACGGTACCTCTATAACAGTCAAGTAATTATTCATTATTAAATGCATAATCAGAAAGATTCAATGATGCACATGTCTTAAGTAAAAGATGCACGATGCATGTTCATGACCTTCCGGTGCTATATCCCAATTTCGCTACCCTTTGTCCAAATCTAACTTTTCGTTCAGTTGATCAATAATTACTCATTGCATTTCTAAAATTCAGTTCAATCCACCAGATCAAGCACCCAAGAATAATCCCAAGAAAACCTATTCATTTGGTCAAATTCACTTATTGAAGACCCCAAGTTATTCTCCAATTATCATAATACAATCCTTAGGTTGCAATAGGAAACCATATTTGACTTTCTTTCAATAATAACGATCCTACTAAATTAAATTCGAACTTTCATTCTTCACATCAATTGGAGACCTCTTTCTCTAGTTCATAACGAATCAAACATCACTTCAATTGGAGATCTACATCACTAGTTATGCCCCAAAAACAGAACTAAAGCAGATGAGAAAAAGGGTCCCTCGCAGCGGCCAAGGAACGCTCACCGCAGTGTCCTGGAATTGCTCGCAGCGGCGTAGAGAGACGCTCACCACGGTGAACAATCTCTACGGGGCTCGCCGCGACGCGATGGAGAAGGGCTCTACGAGGCGTAAAAACTCGAGCTTGCCGTAGCGTCGAAAGGAGCTCGCCGCGGCGACTTCCTTCATGCACGCTGCGACGTGCGAGTCGCAGGTCGTCTTCTCCGACCAATTTTTCCCATTTCTCTCACTAACACCAGTCAAAACTGACTCACAACTATCCCAATCTTTCATAATTAAACCCATGCATACATTAAACTAACAAATAAACAACATATATCCAATTTACTTACCAAATCAAGCGTTCAATCTTCAAACTCCCAAAATCCTCCACTCCTTCATCACTCACGGCTCTCTCTCAAAACTTCCCAAATTTCCATCATCTCAAAGGTTTAAGCTAGGCTTAGCACAAGGAGAGAAGCAAGCAAGAATCGTGAAGGGAGGAAGAACAAGAATCAATCGGTGGAGAAGGATCAAGCCCTAGGATGGGGAAAATCAATTTTACAGCCAAAGAGACTTTCGAAGTCTTCAAAGGAAACAATTTAAACTTAAATGCTTTAAGGTAACCCTAAGGCATTTTAAAGGGGGTTACTCTCCTCTCTAACATTTTCATTTATCAATTCCTCTAACACTCTTTCTCTTTTCACAATTTATTTCCAGTCCAATATGTCTCCAATTTCCCATGGCTCGACATATTAATCTCTAAAATCATATATATCTAATTTCCCATTACCATTGGATAGTTATTTCAGTACTATACGGTCAATCAGTCCGTCAGTCGGAAAATTTTCGATCCAAACATTTCCTCCCAATTTTTTCCAGAAAATTTTGAAGAGTCACTAACATTTGACAATCACTCTAAAATAGTTCCAATTCCAATTCTCAAGCACAATTATCTCAGAAATTACAAAATAGATCATATTTACAATTAAATGCCGGGAATTGTCATGAACGCATGTACATAAAAGTGCATGTGCCAAAAGACTCATTCCTCTAAAATTAGAGGTCAAATGAATGTTCACATCAGAATATGCAATGCAAAATTCTAGCCTGTCCTAATTACCGATATAACCCTCCCATCAGTGATGGGATGTTACAATTCTCCCCTCCTAATAAAAATTTCATCCTCAAAATTTAATATACGATTGATCAGGAAAATAGGGGAATTGTTTCGATCACTTGCACTCTGTTCCCACTTATTTCACTACATGACCAATTTCTGTCAATGAACTAAATCAATAAAATCAATCACCTCATTTACACTGTCTTAATTGTTTCCTCAAGATTACTTGCAATTCTTTACTTTCGGTATCAATAACTCATATATCAAACCATAATATTATTTCTTAATCCTGTCCAAGAAACTCTTTATAAATCCGAATCATCTTTTAGGTTTTAGACTAACTTACCAAACCATAGTTCTACTCAAATCACAGTCACAAAGAGGCCACTTTATAACGAATTCAGTTTCCCCTAATTACTCCTTCATCTCCATCAAGTGTATCTTGGCCGAGGCTATACACTTCGAAGCATTTCATTTATCCCTTATCAAATTACATCTCTTTCGGGGTAAAACACTAATCTCATAAGATTCCAATAACCTCGATAATAATCAACTCGACTCATTGACATTAACTTGGATTTCTTAACCTCTATTACAAATTCATTTCACTTCTCAACATTATCTCAAATCAGTCATGGCCTTCGACTATTCTTAGGCCCAGTTCACTTTAATATAGGGGTGAACGACTCCCTTTTTGGCTGTAAAACCCCTTATATATATACTATTCGAATGGTACCACCAATATAACGATTGTCACGCCTATAATCAATCTGAACTATACATCAATCTCAAGTCCTAACGAACTCCAAAAGCATCAGTTTTACTTTTGTCTATAGCAGTCAAGTCTATTGGTCGACCACACACATAATCTTTCGATCTTACATTCTGAACCATCAATTACTCTTTCAATGTACTCTTACTAGAACACAAAACTTCGATTGTTCCTTAAGTTTTCTCTAGCAATAGGTATTTCAATTTCCTCGATACGATCCACATATTCTTAATCCTCAATATGGATTTTGCTAATCCTGTGTATACACACCTGATTTGGAAATTCCAATAGTTAATAATACTTTCTTTTTGCCTCATAGTAAACTCGACAATTTGCACTCAGTATTACACTAGGTTTAATAACCTCATTGCCCAATATATGATCTTTTGCCATTGAATTTCCTATTTGATACATTAAAAGCATTGCTAGCTTAATTTTGAAATAATCAATCGCATAATCCTTTTTAATTCTTTCAAATTCCTGAAATATTTAATCCGCTATCGATTTGCATATTCATTGACATATCCACAAATATTTCTGTACGAATAGAATCTTTAAACTTTCGAAATGATATCCAGTATAACAAATTTCAAATCATCAATTTACCACGTAGCCCAAGAAGTTATACCTGTCCCCATATACATAAAACCACTTTACACTATTTCAACAGATTGCATCATAACCTTTATTGGGACACTTCGGTAAATATTACAAAATCTCCCAATAAAAATGATACGATCAATATTCGAATTGTAAATTTTTCAAAATGTCTCTTTTTACAATCATTAGTCATATGATTCACACGTTTTTCCTCAAACATTTTCATCAAAGGGCTAAGATCAGAAAACCTTTAACAACTTTTGAACGTATCCACATACAACCAGTTCTAAAATAACTTTGAATCCTGCATAGATATATCTCTTGCAATTTTGCATTTTATCAATACGTCTATCGTCATTAAGTCTCCCAAAGAGCCATGTTCGAATACTAATTCATTCACAATTTATTTGATCAAGCTAAGATTCACTTTTATGAAGCTTTCATGATATGAAATTTCCTCAACTATGCCAACTATTTTTTTTTCACTTTTCAAATGCATTTGATATATCATTAATGATCATAGTCACTATCCGATCTAAACACAATTGAAACATTCTACTCTTCAATAATATAATACTGTCAGGGGCATTGATATCTCTAATAATTACAACCCAAAACTCCTTATACCCATGATTGATTTTCATATCTCTTAAAATATCTAAATTCCTCAATAAGGAAAATTCTCTTATGATATTCTCAGATTCACATTGACGTGTTCTGTCTTCTGTTCCTTTACACTAAGTTCTCCACATATTTCAATTTATTTCCATCATTACAACCCGAGTTGATAACACATTCATCGAATCAACTTTGTACTTCCCGAACATTTTTACATAAATATTTATGAATCAATATTCTCCTCATATTCACAACTAATGTCTCCTCAATGTTCAATAATCCTATTACACAGTCAAATTCTTTACATTAACATAAAACATATCTACTCAGTAACAAATTCTATCTCTTACGCTTGAGTATCCTCTAGGATTAAGACTCCTGTTGCATCCCACTCCCACAAGACCCGAACCTGACATCGACTGTGATATCCGAGCCCACGACCCGCGAGGGTGGTATGCTAGAAGCGATCAATGCGTTTAAAACTTCGAGAATACATTATATATATATATATATATATATATATATATATATTTAAAAAACCCATCGAGTGCGCAAATATCAGTAAATAATTTAGGCCCGTTCTAATACGAAATCATTTTCAACAAAACACTATTTCGGTGATCAAATTACAATACATCATTAATCAATTTGGGCACTCAGCAATAACAGTACTAATCTTGCGGAAATACAAATTTACACATAATTCTAAATGACACAAATGCAGACGTGAACTGATCCCGACCTTAACTCTGACTTGCA
Organism: Erythroxylum novogranatense; assembly: GCA_029891385.1. Taxonomy (NCBI): domain Eukaryota; kingdom Viridiplantae; phylum Streptophyta; class Magnoliopsida; order Malpighiales; family Erythroxylaceae; genus Erythroxylum; species Erythroxylum novogranatense. The sequence goes on along the minus strand of CM057233.1, from coordinate 31,416,218 downwards.
ATTGGTAATCATACTCCCGTGCCCAACGGGGTACTCTTCGATCCCTGAAAAATATTTGCAATGTTGGGTGAGTTTATAACTCAATGAGAAACCATCATCGATGGTTCACTCAATTCATGCATAAACACACAATTTACCAATTATCACATACAATCACAATTCACAAATGTAAGGCGTATCACCTTTCATACCATCCACATTTACTCATACTATATATGCAATGCACATGAGACCCTTTTCATTATCATTACGTTGTTGTGACTGCTACTGGCTCGTCCCAAAGGACGGGCACATTGCGTTGACCAAAGGGCTCGAAAACATTGGGCTTGAAGCCTTGATACATTGAGCCCGAGGCTCAATACGCTGGACCCGAGGTCTGTGCGTTGAGTGAAAGCTCATATACGTTATGCGATATGCCCCGATACGGTCTTTGCTCCCGGTCACAACCGCTTTATCTCGATCATGCCATCATGCATGGATGCATATCCTCCAATTCCCATTTACAGCCGCTATAGTTCATTGACCAATTTCCGCTTTTCTTGGACCTTCGGTCCGTGTTTCATCATATACATTTACAATTTATTGCATCCTACCATATCATATTAAAAGTCACATCCAATGTATCAAAATGTATAATTAACACTTCAATATTAATTTTCATTCCTCGGACCTTTGGTCCGAGATCTCCAATATAATTATTCACAAACAGTCACACACAAATAACACTTCGATAACAAGTTTCCAATACTTCGGACACCTATGGTCCGAAATCAATCAAAAGTAAACACACATAATCCCTCCATTATCTCCACATGGCATCAATGCGTCATATTAAACACATATAGATTGAGAAACCAACTAGGTTACTCACCTATTACTTCCGAGCTATTGCCGGGAAGTCTCTGCAACGTCCGTGGAACGACGTTCCAACCGAGCCTCTATAACAATGAAAATAAGTACACATTACCAATCAGATAGTTAGAATGACCAAACAATGCACATGGAATCATTAAACGTGTATAATGCATGTTCATGGCATTCCCGGCCCTAAACCAAAATTTTCCCGTCATAATAATTTCATCTAAAATTAGAAAGCTATAGCCATCGACAAGATTTCAATTCGGACCTCGATCGGTCCAAAATAAATAAAACAGTGACTATAGAACAATTACCCGGTCCACGTCAATTTCTCGGCTAAAAATTCCCAATTTCTCACAAAATGAAATTCAATGTGTTACCAATCCGATGCCTCAAGAATCAGGTCAATCGGATGCCGGACGGAAAAGAAATTGACAAAAGAAACCAAAATTCAATTTAAACAATTAATATCTACATATATACCTAACCCTTATTCCCTTCTTTAATTTCTTGATTTCAAGCCAACTTTCAACACCAATAACTCATTGCACACAATTCAGAAAATTACCAACTATATCTCATTGGAAATACCATGAAACCCTCTACAATTCTCAAGAAGACCATAAAAATCAATTTCACCCCTAAGGGTGTCAAAATCCTATCAAACCCATCGCCACTCAAAACCTCTCAAACAGTGCAATACCTTGCAAATTCAGTAACTACTCATTTCCTCAGTCAAAAATAACACAATAAATATGCTCAATAAGTTCACAATGTTATCTACAACTTTCATGATCAACCCAAAATCAAATTCACTTGCTAACTAGGTCAAACAATTCACCAAAGCATCAGCCCTCTGAAATCAACCAATCTGGACAGTGATTTTGCAAACAGTACAACTCCTTGTACAAATGTCGACAAATTGCATATTTTATACCCATAAAAAGATAAAACATAGTAATACACTTCTTATGAAGGGCTCAGAATCAAATTCCATCATTAACCAATTGAAAACAGTCTTGCAAGTTACTTGCTGATCGGACCCATGACCTAACTTCAGTCCAATATTTGAAAAAGTATAAGTCCCAATTCTGGTATCTAAAAATAGCATGCTATATCCTATTTTCAAGATCATTTCTTCCTCTACAACTTTTCAGAAGATCACTCACACCAATTCAGTTCACATAAATTGTTAAAATTGCTCCCAAACAGAAAGTCCACAAAATCAACACTGTGACTAGGTTTCTCCAAAAAGCATAAAACCAATCAATAGATATCAGTTCATATCTCCCAATATACAACTCTAAAATTAGCAATATTAGTGGAAATGGAAAGCTAACTCAATATGCTACAACTTTCATGAAGACCATTTTCCCAAATTCCATCTCAATTACTTTAGAAAAATCAACAAAGTAATCAGGTCATATATGCGGGTACTGTTCACAGACCCTACAAACAGAAACTTCCCATGCAAAATTCACCCTTCTAACATTACAATTTAACAACACCTATTTCACCCAAATGTGAAGCCAACATCCCAAAGTTTCATTAGGCACAAACCTCACCTCATTTTCTCACCTACACAATTAGTTATGATCAAAACATTGCAATAGGTCAAATTGCATTTTGCAGCTTTTCAACTACAACCTAACTCCTATCACTTCTAACATCAATAACACATCACTAAGCACCCATTTATACCTCTAATTCAACCACAAATTTATCACAACATATACTTATATAAGAGAGCATAAGTGGCAGCACCTACACATATTATCTTCCTAAGATTTCCATTCATCTAACCTTGCAAAACTCAATCCAAACCAAGCCAAAATCAATGGAACTATAGTCATTCATTCATCCATACACAAACATACATTTACACCCATTCAAACCTACCCTTATCATCATGAAATAAATGCATAAGTTCTTCCCATAATGGCTTCTAACTACCAAAAGCATAAAAACAACCATAAATTCTCACCTAACAAGTTGCAAACTTGAATTTCCTCAAGTCTTCAAACCCTCCACTTCTACTTCAATCCTCACCCAAGGTTATCATAAGCATCATTAATATTATCATTAATTCAAGGTTTAAGTAGAGTCTTGGTTGGAACTAGAGAAGAAGCAAGCAAATAACAAGTAGAACTTATTTGGGAGGAGAAGGAAATCGTCAAAGGAAGAGAACACAATGAAGGGAATGCAAGTTTGGATGAGAAGAGAATGGCTTTCAAAATGAGTTTTTAAGAATTTCCTAGGAGAAATTTCGAGAATCATGGAAGAATAAGACAAAGTCATTAAATAGGACACTTGGCTCTTCCATTTAATGAAGAAAAGACAAAATTAAGTAATTAAACCATTTAAATAAAAAAACATAATCCTAATTAATTAAGTACTAATCCCAATTAATCTTTCATCCCACTAATGCTAATGGCTCTCTAACAATTCTCAAAATAATATATCCAAAATGACAGTACCATTTGGTCGCAATTTTTGCTACCGAAAATCGAATTTTCATTAATTGGCGATTTTTCCGGTCCGAAATTTCCCGAATCATTTTTTGAAAATTACCTAAATTGCCCAAAATTGTAAAACATATGACAGTCCACTCCCAATAATTGTTCAAACACGAAAACCACATTTTCCACAACAAAACACATTTAGGCCATTTACCTACGATTTTGCGGTCCGAAATTTTCTCCGGACAATTCCAAAAATTCCTATAAATCCCTAAAAATGTAAAACACTCAATGGCGTACTCCAAATAATTTTTCAAATACAATTATCCCATAAATTTCACAAAATATCTCAATTTGAAACCTAAGCCGGAAAATGTCATGAATGCATGCTTACCATGTGCAAGTGCAACAAACCATCAATCATAGAGGCGATAAGTTGTATGTTCAAGCCGAGATATAATTCAATACTCCTAACCCGTCTCAATTTATGATAAGACCCTTCCCATCGGAGATGGGATGTTACAACTCCCATAATAAATTTTAATTCATTTCAGATTTATCTCAGATTTGTCCTTTCATCGATAATTTTTTTTTCAATTGAATCATTCGATCGACTTAACTCAAGTCAGGGAAATTCTTCTTCGAAGGAAGATTTCTCGCTACTTTCATCTATACCGCTCATGAAATTTCTAATCATCAACAGTCGTCACATCTCTTGTTATTCATTCTCAATGCCTTAGGAAATCAATTTTAACTATTCATCATATCCCATGAAGATCACTTTATGCCACAACTCATATAATCAGAACATCCTTTTTAATAAAATTCATTGAAATATATACCATCAAAATCATTACATCTTATCGAGGTACAGATGTAAGATAACTCTCCAATTAGTCATTTACGCTAAGGGTACCTTGAGCTCATTGATTTTTGACAACCCTCTCAATTCATTCCCAAATGATCACTACAAGCACTTTCACTTCTTATGCTAACTCAAGTTGAACTTTAAACTATCAGAACTATGACTAACAATTATCCACTAACTCACCAATTACCTCCAATATCATTTCCACACATATGATACATATATGCTTCATATTTTCACTTGTCATAGTGCTCCCATTATCATATGTGCGTTTACATAGGCAAATCAACTGAATCTTGACAACTTTTTCATCTACCAATATCATTGTCTTACATTCCAATTTCTCATTATTTCATCATAACCATGTATGTTCATAATCAAATCAAAATCATAGATGTATAATCAGTCTTGATTTCCCACTTAACATATTCTGATTCTCAGTCTTAAACCTTTATCCATAAACTCCGACCACATAAATCAAACCCAATGGTAGCCTTTCTAGAACATAGAACATTTTATTTTCATCCATCTTATACACTCGAAATCTTGTCATTTCTAACATATTTCTATTTTCCTCTATCAATCCACAACTAGATATTCATATCTATCCCATATTCGAGGGCATACCCAGTATAACTCTGATGTTGTATTCCGTAATATATCCACCAATACCAAAATACTTAATCTTCATTTGTCAAATCGAACCATACACTTTTTCTTATTCTAAGATATTCATAAATCCCATTTATCACATTCTCACATATCATCATCTTCCTTACTATTTCTAATCGCTTAAACAATTGGTACAGGCTCATGCATGTGACTCATATGCTAGACTAGGGATCAGTTGTCACTGTCTGTCGTGACATGACTTAAATGCATGTAACTCGACCCATATTTCAAAAACAGCCCATATAGGATAGTACTTCTGGGCTTTGATACCATAAATGTAGCATCCCACTCCTGCAAGACCCAAACTCGACATCGTGGGTGATATTCGAGCTTGTGCCTCACGTGGGTGGTATGCTAGAGCAATCAATTTCAGTCCGAAAACTCAATATGTTATTCTTCTTTTGAAAAACATTGTATGCGCAGAAATCAATAAACGATTTGGATCCATTTTAACACGAAAACATTTTCAATCATACACAGTTTCAGTCATTAAAAGGCACTCAAAGGCGCTCAACCATTTCATATACAGAAAGCCATAACCAAACTGGGCCCAGTGATTCTCCTTAACATTTTTAGAAATCACAATTCAAATACAACAATAACCAATTGGGGCCCACTGAAATAAAAAGTACTATTCTGAGGAACTTGCAGAAATACAAATTTACACAATAACAGAATGATACAGATGCAGACGTGAACTGATCCCGACTTCCAACTCTGACTTACATGCAGTAGGCATACTCCCGTTGTCAAACGAGGTACTCTTCAATTCCTGAAAAATAGATGCAATTTTGGGTGAGTTTGCGAACTCAGTGAGAAACCATCATCGATGGTTCACCCAACTCATGCATATACAATCAATTCACAAAATGTCAAACAGTATCATATACAGAACTATCACATGCACTATCATTTTACAAATATAAGGCGTTCCTCCTTTCATACAGTCCATTTTCAATCATATGGTTATGCATTGCACATGTGACACTTTTCATTTTATTTCGGTGTTGTGATCGTATACCGAATCGTCCCAAAGGACGCCATTATTAATAAAGGAGCCGATGGCTCTGAAATATGTTGGGCTTGAATGCCCTGATACGGTAAGCCTATGGCTTTGAATTACGTTGGGCTCGAGGCCCTGTTGCGTTGAGCTTTAAGCTCTGAAATACGTTGGCTGCTCCTGTCACAACTGTCATTATCTGATCATACTTTTGTGCATGGAATGAATATGTTTCAATTCGTATTAAAATCCAGTACTCTCACATTTACACCTAAATAGCACTTTGATATCAAGTTTCCACTACTTCGGACACCTGTGGTCTGAAACTAATCGAAATCAAACACATAAACCCTCCATTATCTCCACATGGCATAAGCACATAATATTAAACACATAAAGGTTGAGGAACCAACTAGGTTACTCACTTGTACTTCCGAGCTACTGCCTAGAAGTCTCAGCACTGTCCGTGGAAATGATGATCCAACGGTACCTCTATAATAGTCAAGTAATTATTCATTATTAAATGCATAATCAGAAAGATTCAATGATGCACATGTCTTAAGTAAAAGATGCACGATGCACGTTCATGACCTTCCGGCGCTATATCCCAATTTCGCTACCCTTTGTCCAAATCTAACTTTTCGTTCAATTGATCAATAATGACTCATTGCATTTCTAAAATTCAGTTCAATCCACCAGATCAAGCACCCTAGAATAATCCCAAGAAAACCTATTCATTTGGTCAAATTCACTCATTGAAGACCCCAAGTTATTCTCCAATTATCATAATACAATCCTTAGGTTGCAATAGGAAACCATATTCGACTTTCTTTCAATAATAGCGATCCTACTAAATTAAATTCGAACTTTCATTCTTCACATCAATTGGAGACCTCTTTCTCTAGTTCATAACGAATCAAACATCACTTCAATTGGAGATCTACATCACTAGTTATGCCCCAAAAACCAAACTAAAGCAGATCAGAAAAAGGGTCCCTCGCTGTGGCCAAGGAACGCTCGCCGTAGTGTCCTGGAATCGCTCGCTGCAACGTGGAGGGACGCTCACCGCAGTGAACAATCTGTACAGGGCTCGCCACGATGCAGTGGAGAAGGGCTCGACGCGGCATAAAAACTTGAGCTCGCCGCGATGTCGAAAGGAGCTCGCTGCGACGACTTCTTTCACGTACGCCGCGATGTGCGAGTCGCAGGTCGTCTTCTCCGACCAATTTTTCCCATTTCTCTCACTAACACTAGTCAAAACTCACTCACAACTATCCCAATCTTTCATAATTAAACCCATGCATACATTAAACTAACAAATAAACAACATATATCCAATTACTTACCAAATCAAGCGTTCAATCTTCAAACTCCCGAAATCCTCCAACTCCTTCATCACTCACGGCTCTCTCTCAAAACTTCCCAAATTTCCATCATCTCAAAGGTTTAAGCTAGGCTTAGCACAAGGAGAGAAGCAAGCAAGAATCGGACAAGCAAGAATCGTGAAGGGAGGAAGAACAAGAATCAATCGGTGGAGAAGGATCAAGCCCTAGGATGGGGAAAATCAATTTTACAGCCAAAGAGACTTTCGAAGTCTTCAAAGGAAACAATTTAAACTTAAATGCTTTAAGGTAACCCTAAGGCATTTTAAAGGGGGTTTACTCTCCTGTCTAACATTTTCATTTATCAATTACTCTAACACTCTTTCTCTTTTCACAATTTATTTCCAGTCCAATATTTCTCCAATTTCCAATGGCTCGACATATTAATCTCTAAAATCATATATATCTAATTTCCCATTACCATTGGACAGTTATTTCAGTACTATACAGTCAATCAATCCGTTAGTCGAAAAAATTCTGATCCGGACATTTCCTCCCAATTTTTTCCAAAAAATTTCGAAGAGTCACTAACAATTGACAATCACTCTAAAACAGTTCCAATTCCAATTCTCAAGCACAATTATCTCAGAAATTACAAAACAGATCATATTTACAATTAAATGCCGGGAATTGTAATGAACGCATGTACATAAAAGTGCATGTGCCAAAAGACTCATTCCTCTAAAATTAGAGGTCAAATGAATGTTCATATCAAAATATGCAATGCAAACTTCTAGCCTGTCCCAATTACTGATATAACCCTCCCATCAGTGATGGGATGATACAATATAAATGGATCTACAAAAGGAAAAGAGGATTGGATGGAAAAGCAGATACCTTGGTAGCTAAAGGCTATACTCAAAAAGAGGGTATAGACTATGAAGAGAATTTTTCTTCAGTGCCATGCTTAAGTCGATCAGGATTCTCTTCGCCATAGCAACCTATTGCAATTATGAAATATAGAAAATGGATGTCAAGACCACATTTCTTAATGGGGATCTTGAGGAGACCATTTATATGGCCCAACTAGAAGGTTTCATTGAGCCAGGAAATGAGCATAAGGTATGCAAGTTGCAAAGGACCATTTATGGACTTAAGCAAGCATCTAGGACTTGGAACATTTGGTTTGATAATTCTATCAAAACCTATAGGTTCATACAAAACCTAAATGAGCCTTGTGTTTATAAAAGAAGACGAGAAGGTAAGGTTACTTTCCGAATCCTGTATGTTGATGACATTTTGCTCATTAGGAATGATATGGGAATGTTATCTACAGTTAAGGAATGACTGAATGAACAGTTTTCAAAGGAATCGGGGGAGGCTAGTTATGTTCTAGGAATCAAACTTATAAGGGATCATAAGAACAATCAGATAGCCTTGTCTCAATTAACCTACATTGAGAATATGCTTAATAATTTCACCATGGAAGATTACAATAAGGGTTTCACACCTACTAGACATGGAATCAAACTTTCAAAGGAACAAGCACCTAAAACCCAAGAGGACGTTGAACGTATGTGTAACATTCCATATGCTTCAAAAGTTGGAAGTTTGATGTATGCAATGCTTTGCACTAGACCTGATATATGTTACGCAGTGAGACTGGTAAGCAGATTTCAATCCAATCTAGGAATGGAACATTGGACTGCAGTTAAGTGTATACCTAAATATCTTTGTAGGAAGAAGAACTTAATGCTTGTTTACTCTGGAAGTAATCTTATTCTGACAGGATATGCAGATTCTGATTTTCAATCAGATGTTGATTCAAGGAAATCAACTTCTGATTCTATATTTATTTTAGGAGGTGGAGCCATAGTATGGAGGAGTGTCAAGCACTCTTGTATTTCTGATTTGACTATGGAGGCTAAGTATGTTGCTACTTGTGAAGCAGCAAAGGAAGTAGTCTGGCTCCAAAAGTTCCTAAATGATTTGGAGGTAGTTCCAAAGGCAGAAAAAGCCATTACACTTTATTGTGATAATAGTAGGGTAGTGACTAATTCTAAAGAACCTTTGAACCACAAAGTTGCCAAACATATTAAGCAAAATTATCATCTCATAAGGGAGATAATACAACATGGAGAGGTGTAAGTGGTAAAGATTCCCACGAAGCAAAACCTTGTTGATCCGTTTACTAAGACGCTGTCTTAAAAGAGTTTTGAGGTTCACCTAACAGGGATGGGAATGAGGGATATGTCAAACTTGCTTTAGGGAAAGTGGGAGATTGTTGAAGTTAGGTAAATATGGTGCCCTAGAAAGCAAGTGTATTTACATGTATCTTAATCTTCTTCAGTTACAATTTTGTAATGAAAATATTTATTATTAATAAAACAAAAGAGTTTGGTTTTATTTGTGTGAGCATTATATATCTAGTCATATGGTATCAAGATTCTTTTGTAAGTAATATACATATACATAGAGATTTATGGGAAACGTGTATATATTATAATCTAAACTAATGGATTCGCAGTTGAATAATCAAGTTGGTCGCTTGATTATAGTTTAGACTGTAGTGTTGTGATTTATCTCCATGTAAGTAAAGGAGTTTACTTCAAGGGAATGATGAGTTTCATATCATAATAGTAGTTGACTATCGATAATGGCACTATTAAATGAATCTAGAATCAAGTATTTTTTTCAAGAATAAAGTGGGTCATTACTTTAATCTTAAAACATACAACTTAAGCATACGCTTATTATGAATCACAATCTTGATGAGTAGTGAACTCGTACGTGTTTCATTATAATTCTTAATATGATTGGAATGGATTTTTACAGAGTATTAATCCAGTGTTTACATGTTGGAATTATTAATTGAAACATGTATCAGGGGACATTCACTCAAATAAAGAGTTTATAGTGATATCATCAATTCTAAATGTTTTAAGGAGATTTGGTGGTTAAACTGTCCCCAGTATTTTGATGGACTAGCTACCATCAAGTCTTAACAACAAAATGAGATCTAGTGTGTTAATCACTATATAAAGTAAAACGGGAGATCTATAAGGAAAAACTAACATAAAGGTAAAACGATAATTTTATCCTTTGTTGTGTGGATGGCTATGATAAGGTTCTAAATAGGGTTTGCAATTAGACATAAAATATGTGTTCTAATAATATTTAATAGTTCAAGGGTTCAACTAATTGTCTTTAGTGGAATGACATTTAGTTAATAAACCAGAATTAATTCTGATGAGATTAAATTAATTCTAGGCTTATTGGAGCTTGAATTATCAAAGTTCAATAAGATTCTCCACTTGGCTTCAAAGAAGGTTATCGAGCTAAGGAAGAAATATAAATGGAGGTTTTAGAAGCCCATAATTGAATGTTGGGCTTGCACTAATTAATGGTTAATTATAAGCCCAAATGTTCAGCTAGAAATGGGCTAGACTTTAGTTTAATGTAATTGATTAGATTGATTATATTAAAACAAATGTTTTCAAGAAAGGAGTAGCAATTTCGGTTTTAATGGACTGATTGTACAACTGCATATTTGACATTAAATTTATAAATAAAGATGGTCTTTGTTATGGTTATCGTCATTAAATGGAGTTATGAACTTACCATTAAATGGTTTAATGGTTATCTTTTAATGCTAGCATATAACCTATTAGCATTCATTGGATTAAAGAGGAAAGATGTGCATTGGATGGACCTTCTTCCTTCTTCCATCTTCCAAGATCGAAATTGGTAAGTCATATTTAGGTTAATAGTCTTTTCATATAGCCATCTTAAACATAAATGAGAAGAGACTCATTTATTGGCTACTTGATGACTGATTAAAATAAGAAGTGATGCATTGGATGTTATTCTCTTCTTCCATTCCATGCATAACCAAAATTGAGTGTGTAAGAAAGTATTCTTGCATGGTTTGACTCTCTCTCTCCTTTCATGCTTGAGTGAGCCAAAATTTGCAAGAGAAGATTCTCATTTTTGATTCATTTTCTTCTAAGAAAATCTCCTCCAAATATTTCTTCTCCTTTCCCACCAAAGGATTTTGTTAACCAAGTTGTCCTAGAAGAACAAGAGGTAAATCAAATTTGATGAGGATACAACAACAAGGAGAGGGTAGATTGACAAGGAAAAGGATTCAAAAGTAAAGGCTTTGGATACAAAAAGAAGGAGAGGATAGGACAGCAAAAAATTAAAGCTATAGCGAAGGAGTCAGTAATATCATTATCTTATTTATGTTTATTATTATCCATACACCATATCATGTATACATTGGCATAATGATTTGGATATATTGCTTCCAATACAAATAAGATTTCTAAAAAGTTTTGAAATCTACTATTTCTCTAAATATGACATGCTTTCTTTTCCCGATCCAATATCATAGTGGTGAGTGTGTATGTCATGAATGTGAGGGTATGACACACCTTTGCATAGGCATGAGAGGTGTCTCACACCCATGCAAAACATGTCACAGTTGTGAGTGTTTCTTGTTTGTCCATGAGCCCTCCTGCAGTCTTCTTCTTTATTTTACGCATTAACTTGTCTCCTCTTCTTCTAATCTTTCTCATTCTTGCTCCGTGAAGACAAGTGAATATGAATCTTTGGAAAGCAACTCAAATACAGTGCTTTTGACTAACTTTAGCTCTTTCACTTCTGAATTGTACTTAAAACCGTATAAGAACTAAAGTGAGTATCTTAAGCATTTTCATATCATTAATCACTAAGGGTAAAGGGTTAAATGTATCAACAATTAAGTACATATCAATTTCCTCCACACTTAGTTTGACTGTCCTCCAGCAAAACATCATATTCAAAATCATAAACCTATAAAAACTTACTCATTTTTTATATTGCCCAAGAATATGTAATCATAAGCAAAGATGAATGACTTTCAAACCCATAGCAAAAGCTCTACATTCAATGCTTCTGTTCATGATCAATAAACAATCATCACCTTCAAAAACTAAGCAATCTAATGATATAATTAGACAAAATGTGTTTAAATAAGATATATTCAGGGGTACACTCAAATATCATTCATGATCATAACATTCCACAAATTTGCAAATCATTTCATTTCTCCACCACTAAAAGTCACATGCATAATCAAGAATCAAAGGACTTTTAAAGGTTGTAATATAGGCAAGTGTACGATGAGATGTATGCGGGTAAAGTAGTATAAAAGTCATCAAAGGTAATGAAACAAAAGTAACTCTTAATAAAACATCAAGTGCAAAAACCAACATTCATTCAAAACTACGTACCATCAGTTATGATGAATTCAAAAACTATGTTTCACAAATCAAATTCAAGCTATCACACTAAAAACCACATAAAGCATAACTAATTAGGAAGGATCAATCTCAAAAATCGATGATAACACTATAGTAAAACTATAAGGAGTGAATCTTCCAAGACAACATAAAACTCATATACAATATACTAAAATCACCTATTTAATACAATTTTAGGATGAAAGACTAATAATAAATAACAACATATATGCATTTCCTCCTTGATACTTCTATTTAAACATTTTATTTTCTTTTCTTTTTATATAAATATTGAAAGAAGTTCCATTAATATGGAATTTAACAAAATGACATTTTGACAAATATAACCAACCCATATATATGCACACCCTTACCCATATATATACACACCTCCACACTCTTCAACAATCATCAAATTCTCCATTAGCTTTAAGGCTCAGATAGAACATTTGGTTAACTTTAAAAGCATTTAATGTGGTTAGTATACAAAGAAAAGTTAATAAAGCTGAAGAGGGTTTAACAAAAGAAATTTCATATAAATGGGTAGGCTATTTAGCTAATGTAGCTCATGAAAAAAAACATTCCATATCATTTCCATGTTAATTCATGTGATAAAAATGTGGTCTTCAATAGAAAATCAAGGCAAAGTCATGATGTACATGTTATGACTGTCACACATAAACAAAGATAATGAGACTAATATAAATGTTTCAGTATAATAATACTCAAAATCTCACTGACTTTTTTCTACCACTAGTCACTACTCTTCTAAATATAATGTGCGCTGACCAATCATAAGAGAAAAATTACATATTAAAGTTGTTGTAGGGACCCGATCTAGGAACCGGATCCCAACCGAAAAATGAAATGAAAACGATCGAAAATAAAGCAAATTCAAATCGGATAATTCGAATCCGAAGGCGACACAAATAGGAATATGCCGAAACCAATAGTAACAACGAAATCAAATCGCAAAACGAAAGTGGAAGCAAATCAAAATCGAACACGAAAACCAACGAACATGAATCGAATCAAAGCAAAGAAACGAAACAGATGGCGAAATCAAATCAGATACAAATCGAATCACAAATCGGAAGCGAATGACTCGAAAGCGAAAACATAAATCGGAAGACAAAGCGAACGAAAGAGAAACGAAAACTTAACAAAGCGGAACAAATCAAATTCTGAGACAAAATGAAAACAGATCCGACATCCGAAAATAATACTCTTTAGAAAAAACATCGCGTTGGAAATCCTTAAGACTAAACCAAATCTGAAACCAGTATAAAGTTTGTCTTTTCTTTTCTTTCATATTCACTTTATTCAATCTTAGACAAACAAAAACTCAAATCATGAAATTTCTCATAATCATGCTATATCTCGTTCTTATCCTTCCTTTATCATAAACTTCTGGCAGCATAACAGCTGCTTTTTAATTAACTCGTACCTGCAAAGGGTTTAAAGTATACTTCTATATTATTCACACAGTAACCAGTATCATCAGACACCACGTCCGGAATCCAATACACATTCATATCTCAATTTAACATCCAAAACCCATTCACATTTCCTCATATCAATTCATACTCAATTATATACACAATCTCATAATTCATTACAATTCATATACAATTTTTCAAATCAAATCCTTATACAACTCATAGTGGCATTTTCACAAAATACGAAAATCACAAACATGTCGAACGAACATCTTGTCTCTCCCTCATCCGATCTCCTACGATTACCTGAAGATTGGGGATGAAAGGGGGGGTGAGCACAAAGGTCGTGGGTAACAGGTTTATAACGAAGAATAAGCAAAACCGTTGAAAAGTTCATTTGTCGTATAAAAGTCATAATGAGTTCATAAAACGCTTATTACCAAATCTCAGTCAAATTCGAATTTTGAGTTTAAAGCTCATAGTTGAAAATTGTTATCACGTCAACACAGCATATTCATTTAATCATCAATACCAAACACTCCATTTATGCACATAATTGACAATTCAAAGATGCAATGCATAAACAAATGGCTCGAGAGTTCCGTAAAATGATCCGGATAAACTGAAGTTTATACTGTAAACAAAACGAGTCCGATTTCTCAAGGATATCGTGACCTCAAGTGGGCAGCCGGGAGAAGGCTTTATGTCGACGTGCACGTGACTATCCATCCGTTACTCTCTCACCCAAACAAAGCACATAACCATTCGTTTCATGCTCAAAGCGTTTTATCAAAGCTTTCATGCTTTTCATATTCTTTTCTTTCTCTTTCGAAGATACAAAATGCCATGAATGTCTCAAAGCATAACATACAACGTTTCAATACATTCTCATTTTTATTTTGAAATTCATCAGAAAAGTTCATAATGCCGAAACATTCAATAGAAACAAAACGATATTTATGAAGTAATTGAAATCATTCTTGATTTGGCAGAAAACTTTAGTGGCTCATTACTAAATTATAAACATGAAACCCACCTGAATTTCCTTGCTTGGATACATGCTTAAAAGATGCCTCTCCTCGTGATCCTCTTGCCTTCTATGATGTCCTTTAACAATAGTCAAAAAAATTCCATTCAATCGGAATTCTAATTTATAATCAAGTGAAATGAAGAAATTTGACAATACTTTCTTCTAGAAATATTTTCCCCTTTTTGTCTTAAGTTTCTATTGACTCCAAAATCATTCAACTCGTTTCAGAAATCTGAAAGTTATACTCCAAACTTATTGGGACTATTCTTTTGCTGAAAAAATCTGAAAGTTATGGCCAAATTACCGAAATATATCTGTGCTGAAAAACTGGAGCTCGCCGAGGCGTACAGGAGCTCGCTGCGACATACAAAGCTGGAGCTCGCCGCGGCGTACATCCCTCTCGCATGTCGCGACGTGCACACTTATGTGCACGTGGCGTGCACACCTTCGCACGCCACGACGTGCTGGTCTGGGAACGCCTCCCGAACCCGACTTCTCGCCATTTTCCATCTTCAAACTTCCCATATTTCACAAACAACTCATCTAAATCCTAAATCATCATTCCTACTTCATTCTAATCTCATTCCAACCCAAAATCGTTCATAAATATAACAAAATCATTAAACCTAAGACACCTTTTATCGAAAACTCATTTCATACATTTCACTACATTTTTCACTTCTATCGAACACTAAACACGATTCATTCAACAAATCAAGAAGGGATGATGCTTCTACCTACTTGTTTAGCTTCAATTTCTTCAAAATCGTCAAGCCCTAACTTTCTCCTCTTCTCTTCTTCTTCCACGACTTCTTCTCCTTATTTCTCCTTCTCATTTCTCCTTTCCTTCTTTTATCTCATACTCTTAATGAGTGGGGAAAGTCCAATTTTCCCTCCCAGATAAGTCTTATAACTCTTAGTCTTAGATAACATGCCCAATTTGCCCTTATAAATATTCTTCTAACTTTAATACCTCAATTCAGAAAGTAAAACTCTTAAAAACTGAATTAAATTTCGTTTCCTTCAAATAATTTGCAGTCCCATGCCTCTAACTTATTTAAAAAAACAAGAATCAACTTGATTGGATCTTTGCCGATCAAGATATCGTCAAACATACTAAACCATGCTCGGAAAATATCTAACTCACTTCGACTCAATCGATCCCTTTCAATCTAATCTCAGAACAATCATAATTTCCCATCATGATGTAGGTCATTGTCTTAAGAATCCAACGCTTCAAAAATCAAATCAATCGGATGTCGGACAGAAAAGTTAGAAGCAAAAGAATAAAGAGGGCTGGTCACCCTAATTGTAATAAGATTTCTAAAATTTATATCTTTCCATGCCAAGGTCCAAAAATGACATACCTTATATCAATGAAAAGATCAGAATATAAATCTAAAATGTTCATGAAGAACTCAAAAGCAATAGCAACCTCTAATAAGGTCAATTTTTTGATCGAAGCTTCTGCCCCGAATGTGTCATCCTACAATTCACCCAAACTTATAATATCATAACTCCCAGATTCCATAACCAGAATAACAAATTATACATCATTGAAAAGCTAGGATCATCTTCTATATCTTTCATGTAAATCACTGAACTCAATTTAATTGCCTCAAATCACCTTACACACCTAAATGTACACTTATGAACATTTTCACAAATACTTGACTTTGACCGATCATAATTTTCACTCCCGATATCAAAAAATATCAAACTTTATGGCAACAGGAATCTCTCAACATAATCTACAATTTTCATGTAGATCATTTTCTCAAATTGTACCTAGATCAAAAAGTCAACTCATATGACCAAATGTCAAACTTTCTCAATTCTTTAAATTCTCACTCTTTCACTATTTATTTCATACTCTTCAACTCCATTTCAATCAACTCATTCACTTTAACTTTCCCAATAAATTTCATAATACCACACAAAATTTACTCAGAACCTCACATCAATTTCATTAAACTCAACAACACCAATTTCATGTATTAACCTTAAAATATTATCTTAATTTGTTCAAACTAGCATTGATCACTTCAAACCTTAAACATAATCATTCAAATTCATAAATTTTCTCTTCCTTTACACCAACTAAGTCACCTCGATTTCCTCATTTAGTGTCAAATTACAATTCACAAATCTGAGAAAAGTTCAGGGTCCAACAGTTGTCCTGGATTCTTTTAGTCAATTTATACTCTAATCATGACTATATAATCTTAGAAGAAGAAAAAAGAAAAAATGTTTGTTTGCTTGTTTTATTCTCTCTCTCATTTTGTTAAAGATAAAAATAAAGAACAAACAAACTTAAAAATACAAATGACTATAAGAAAGTAATGCAAAAATGTAAAGGTAATGAAATCAACTTCCCTTAGGTTACCTCCCAAGAAGCACCTTTGTTTAGTGTTGTTGGCTAGACTCCATTCTTTCTTCTCACATAACAAAATTATGGTCTTCAGGTATCACTGTTTGAACTATCTCCACATGAGGCTTTTTAGGATAGGACCTTGGTAGATAATCATTCATATTTAGCATCTTTTTTTATCTTTTGAATCTTAATCTCTACTAAGTTCCCGCACTCTTGGAATATGTTGAATGTCTCTTCATCTTTTTCTTCCTTGTTCAATATCTCTAACTGAATAGGTAAAGGTAAAGAGTCAGTCTTAATAATGATTAGGAACTCAGTATTTACTTTCTAGCTAAGAGATGTATCCTCTTCTACTTCGAGCTCCTTCTCCACTTCTTTGAAACAAGAAATTCCTTAAGTAGTATTCTCAAAATTCTCAAGCTCCTTTTCACTCTATAAGGCCTCTGCACTAATATCCCTTAGGTACACCTTAAGTTAAGATACTTGTGCCTCTTCACCTTATAATGCTAGGAGGTTGATTGCTTTTGCCAACTGACCCACCTAGCCTGCCAAGTTCTAGGGTTTAGATATTATATCTTGATGGAATTGTATCATGTCCTCCTAGAACTACTATAATTACAAAGAATTAATGGCAACAACATTAACTAATTCTTCTAAAAATGTACCTGAGTTTTGCTGCCACTCCAAATCTTGGAAGCTATATCAAAATTGTCTTTCCTTTTGCTGAAATTGTAAAGTGTTAGTAGTGACAACATTAACTAATTCTTTTAGAGATTGACCTGATTTATAATAAGAAGCTTCTAGTTTATACGAGAATTATTGTGCATCATGTAAACTATCATGGAAGTAATTCTGCTAGTTATCACATCCATAACTAAAGTTAGTATGATCATTCCAATCTGAGCTATAGGATTGGGAATAAGAGTTGTGGAAAAAATTACTTCAGCTAGTGAAATTTTTTTCGTAAACACTAAATAATAAATAAAAAGATCAAGAAATAATTGAAAAGAAACAAATTAAAAACAAATATGTATAATAAATAATTAAAATGAAGAACAAAAACTAAGACACCACACTCCCCGATGGCGAAGTCAAAATTGATGTAAAGTGTTAGACCTCGTTTCGGGAGCCCAACATCGAACATGAAAGCGCGGTGCGTGTGCATGAGGTGAAACATATAAATTAAAAGAAGAAAGGAGTCCCTCGGAAGCACAAGGGGTGTCGCCGTTGCGTGTGATGTCTCGCCGCGGCGAGCCCTTTTGGCTTACCACGCCGCGGCAAGCAATCTCGCCCTCGCCGCGGCGAACGAAAGGGTTCTCACCGCGGTGAGCCCTTCATGCTGCTTCGCCGCGGCGAACAGGCAGCCTCGTCGCGGCGACTGCCTCCTACGGCCCACAGTGAATAAACCTGAAAATTTTCTCATTTGTATTAAATCAACCCATCCCAAACTAAACAACATGCACTCAAGCAAATTTCTAAATGATTCAATGCGTAAGATTTGAAACGTAAACATGCATACCTCATTAATAACCAAAAGATGAGTTTTACAAAGCTTTAATAACATTTCAAACCAAATTACAAATTTTGAGTTCAAGTGTCAAAAGTACAAAAATACACTTGAACGAATCGAACTCGAAATGAAACTAAGGCCTTGTCGTCCAAAAGTACATCTTGAAAATACACAAACATAATAAATCGGAGTGATGCCATAACCCTTGACTTACTCAGTCTCTTGCTCATCACCTGAATGGGGGGAGTAGAGGGGGTGAGCTATGAAGCTCGTGGGAACACATTTATAATATAGAAATAAGCAATACTATTTAAAAGATAACTCATTGCCGTGGTACACGTTGAAATCATAGTAATTGAGCGTGAGAGAGTCATCAATTCGAAATGCTTAGTTTAGAATAATTTATGAGTAGATGTCAAAACATGAATGCATGAAACATGATAACAAACCATAAACACATAAACATAGCATAATGGTTTGGGTTAGTCCGGGTTCATGACGCACTACACATTCCCATCAAATGGTACTGTGTAGTCGTAGTTTCTTGAGGGAGTCCTTGTGGGGAGCTTTGTGCCACTTGCGGGCAGGCGGGCAAAGCCTTTTCATGAGTCAACGTGCACGTGACGGTTCTTGAAGGACATACCACAAACCCACATAACATGCATGATTCAAAGTCTTGTAAACTTGATTGCCAAACTGGCACTTGTTTGGAAACTTGCCTTTCATATTTTTTGGAAATCATGGTTTCATGTGCATGTATTCTTGAAAGGAGAAAACCCTTTTTGAAGCCTTTTCAAAAATCATGAATGCAAATCATGTAGCAACATATAATCATTTCACAATAGCAATTAAAGAAAACATTGATGATGCAATTTTAAATCATTCAATCTTTCTTGATTTGAACAAAACAATGAGTGACTTATTTACTCTATTATAAATATGAACCCACTTTGAATTCCTTGCTTAGAAATTTCTTAGGAATGAGTTTCCTCTTGTTCCTCTTGCTCCTCTTGCCTCACTTGGTTTCCTTAACCAAATAGCCAAAATTCCAATCAATTTGGTGTAGAAATCGAAAAGTCAAACTTTAACAATTCGAACTATAACTAAAGCTGAAACAAAAATTCTATGATTAACTTCCATCCAATTTGACATTCTTATAGACTGATTCAGAACTTAATTTCTTCCCAAAACTTGTATCTCTATGTCTCTAATTTACAATGAATCAAAAATCATCTCATTTGGCATCTACATCAAAAGTTATGCCCAAAATACACAAATTCACCTATGCTGGAAACAGGGGGCTCGTCGCGACGAAGGCCACGCTCGTCGCGACGAACGGCCCGTACTCGCCGCGACGTGCACAAATTCCTACGTCACAATGTGCACACATTCTTGGCACTTCGCGGCGTGCTCATGAGCACCTCACGACGTGCGGGTCTGGAGAACATCTCCTAACCCGATTTTTCTAGCATTTTCCCACTTCAATCCTTCCCTTAAACACATGCAACACTTCTAAACCTTGATTCAAGTCCAATACTACATTTCTAACCCATTAACACCTTATAAACAGTCACAAAATCGACAACCCAAGGATTCTAACCATTTTCCCGAAAACTCTAAACCATCGGTACAATTTCATGCCAAGCTAATCTAGGTTTTAATCCATCTCAAACAAGAATAAAAACGCTTGAACTTACCAGATATTGCTTCAATTCCTTACAAAACCTCAAGAATAGCAAAACCCTATCTTTCTCTTCTTCTTCTTCTCTTCCACGACACCCTCTTCTCCTTTCACACTTTTCTTCTTTCTTTCTCTCTAATTCTAACACCTAAGTCTTAATGGATGTGCAAGGACCATAATGCCCCTCCATGTAAAGCTTTAGCCTCCCAACTTAAGTAACCTTCCAATAATGCCCTCATAAATTTTTACTCTTTCATTACCACTTATTCCATACTAATCTCAAATTAATCTTAATTTTCCACTAAAAGAAAATTTAGGGCCCAACATTTCTCCCCCTCTAAAAAGAAATTTTGTCCTTGAAATTATTACCTGAGTCATCGAAGAGTTGTGGATACTTCTCCTTCATGGCGTCCAATGGCTCCCACGTGGCCTCTTTTACTGAATGGTTCCTCCACAGAACTTTAACCAGCTGAACCGTCTTGTTCCTAATGACCTTTTCCTTGGTGTCCAAATTCTCCATTGGAATTTCCTCATAACTCAAATCATCTCTCAATTGAACCTCCGTGGCCTGAATGATATGAGAAGGATCCAATCTATACATCCTTAGCATAGAGACATGAAAAACATCATGGATCTGAGACAATTCTAGCAGTAACGCCAACCTGTAGGCTAGTGGTCCAATCCTCTCAAGAATTTCATAAGGACCCACATATCTCAGACTCAACTTGCCTTTCTTGCCAAACCTCATCACTCCTTTCCAAGGAGACGTCTTAAGAAACACTTTCTCACCGACTTCATACTCCATCTCTTTTCGGTGTGCATTAGTGTAGCTCTTCATCCTATCCTGAGCTGCCTTAAGCCGCTGCTTAACCAGATTGACTTTCTCAACTATCATCTGAATCAACTCTAGTCCTACCAGTTTCCTCTCTCCTTCTTTGTCCCAACATATCGGAGTTCTACACCTCCTTCCATACAAAGCCTCATATGGAGCCATCTGAACGCTCGAATGGTATGAATTATTATAAGCAAATTTGACTAATGGCAAATGCTCATCCCAAGCTCCTTTGAAGTCCATCACACATGCCCTGAGCATTCCCTCAAGTGTCCGAATGGTCCTCTCAGATTGACCATCCTTTTGAGGGTGAAAAGTCGTGCTAAAATTCAGCTTAGTTCCTAAAGCTTCCTGCAAGCTTCCCCAAAATCTAGAAGTAAACCGAGGATTCCTGTAACACCCCACTCCTGCGTGACCCGAACCTGACATCGTTGGTGATATCCGAGTCCGTGCCCCGCGAGGGTGGCGTGCTACATCAGTCAATCGAAACTCAGTATCAATATGTTTTTTTATTACACTCATGTGCGCGGAATAGACAGTAAATAATCTGAGCCCACGTTCATTAATAAACATTTTCAGTTATTACAATCATTCAATAATAATTTACAAAAGCCATTTAAGGAACAAAAAGTTATAACCAAATTGGGCTCACTATAAATACAGAGCATTCTTTTACAGAGATTTCGGCATATAACTAATGAGACACTAATGCAGATGCAAACTGATCCCGACCTCTATCTGTCCTTTGCATACGGTAGACATACTCTCGTGTCAAACGAGGTACTCTTCAAGACCTGAAAAATGTTTACAAATTTTGGGTGAGTTTTGCGAACTCAATGAGGAACCATCATTGATGGTTCACCCAATTCATGCATCACTTAATTGCATCATAGTAATAACACAGCACACAGGCAATCACAGTTTAGTTTGCAATAACACAGTTAGAAGTACCATATCACTACATACAAGAAAATCGCAATTGAATAAGGCACTCATGCCTTTTTCCCATTTCAAGTAATCAGTCAAGTATATATGCAATGCATATGTGACACTTTCCCATTTTATTGTAGTGTTGTGACCAAGCGCTTAAACAGTTAACAGTATTCAATAGACGCATCTAGGGAGTAGGAGAACCCTTTGGGTATGCACTAACTCCCTTCAAGCTCAAAGCTATTTTTCAGTGATCGACCTCAAGGCTCTTTTCAGTATCAGTGTTCGAGCTCAAGGCTCTTTTCAATATCAGTGGCGTCTCAGGTCACAACTATTATTATCCGTTTAAGTATTTGTATATGGAATGCAACATGCTCAATGTATCACAATTCACATTGTCACTAAAACCCATTCATCAAAGTATATACAATATCACACAGTCACAAAATCACATTGCAGTCCAATCCAATTTATCAGAATCAAACATATCATTCTCAATCATACGATTTTCATACACCACAATTTATCACATTCACGACCGGTTTACACTTCAATGCCCAATTCCCATTCCTTCGGTTCAATATTTCAGTCATAATCGGTTTTCACATAAACACCATTATTCTTCATGTAATTATCAAGACATAATTATAACCAATCAGAAATTGAGGAACCAACTAGGTTACTCACCGCATTCCGAGCTAATACCGAAGTCTTAGTGGCATCGGTGGATCGACGCCCAAATGTGTCTCTATACCATTCATAAAGATGCAATGATTACCAAAAATCTGATCAGTAATATTTCAGAATGCACATGTAGCGCTTAAAATGTGTACAATGCATGTTCATGATTTTCCTGACCTTAAATCCAAATTTTCTATCACCAAAAATCCGTCTAAAAATTAGAAATCTTACTAAGACCGACAAGACTCAATTTAGACCTCTATAGGTCCAAAATAAATGAAACAGGACCAAAGAATCATTGCCTGCACTCCACGCCAATTTTCCGTCCAAAATTCCTAATTTCTCATGCAATGAAATTCAATGTTTCACTTAATCGACACCTCAAGAATTAGGTCAATCGGATGTCGGACGGAAAAGTTATGAGCAAAAGGAGGAAAAATACACATCCTAGTCGACTAGTGCAGGTTGTAGTCGACTAGTGCAGGAAAATACATGTCCTAGTCGATTAGTGCAGGTTGTAGTCATCGGTTTAAGAATCCTAGTCGACTAGTCCTATAAAATGACAGATCTAAAACAATTTCCTCCAACATGCCAACTTGTCTAGGCCATAACTCCCTACTCCAAACTCCAATTTGGAAAATTTTGGTGTCTATTCATAGAGAAAAGAGAGATCTACAAGTTTTATGAAGGACATAAAAGCCAATGTCACCTCTAAGGGTGTCAAAAATGCAATCAAAGTTACTGCCCAGTCAATGGGTTCTAAAACAGTACAGTATCTTGTAAATTCAATAAATTCTCATTTTCTTTGTCAAAAATTACACAATAAATATCCTCAGAAAGATCCTAATGTTATCTACAACTTTTATGAACAACCTGAAATCAAATTCATTTGCTAACTAGGCCAAACAATTCACCAAAGCATCTGCCCACTGAAATTTCCCAATCTAAACAGTACATTTCAAAGCAGCATATCTCCTAGCACAAATGTCAAAACAATCACTACCTTGCATCAATGGAAAGATAAGATCTCATAATTCAATTTTCATGAAGGACTCAGAATCCAATTCCATCATTAACAAGCTCAAAACTGTCATGCAAATTTCTGACCTGACCACTAGTCAATGACCTAACTTTAGTTCAATCTTTGAAAATTCATAAGTCCCAATTCTGTTATCCAAAATTAACATACTATATCTCATTTTCAAGATAATTTCTTCCTATACAACTTTCCAGCAGACCATTTGTGCCAATTCAAATCACAGAAATCTCTAAATTTGCTTCCAATCAGAATACTCACAAAACCTACATTTATGGCTAGGTTCCAACATAATGCACATAGTTAGTCATTAGTTAACAGTTCATAACTCCCAACGTACATATAGAAAAATTGTAAAATCAGTGGAAATGGAAATCTAACAAGATAGGCTTCAACTTTCATTAAGACCATTTTCACCAATTCCTTCTAAATTAATTTAGAAAAATCATCAAAACAATTAGGTCATCAATCCGGGTACTGTTCCCACAGCCCATGTCTCCGATTTTCCAAGCCCAAATTCGACCTCTTAAAGCTATAATTAGACAACACCTATTTCACACAAAATTGTAGCCAATCAACTAAAGTTTCATTTGGCACAAACCGCACCTCATTTTCACAACCACACCATTAGTTATGATCAAAACAGTGTAATCAATACAAAATCAATTTTCCAGCTTTGGTACTAACCTTAGATCCTATCATTTCCAATACCAATAACACATCACTAAGCATCCAAATGGAAAAGAAATAAGTCACTAGATCATTCATACATTCACTTGAACATAAATCTCCAAAATTCCATGACATTAATGCACATAAAAATTACAATAAATGCTTCTAACAACCATATGAAAGAACATAATGAAAGCTTAACATAAACCTTACCTAATCAAGCTTTTCCAACTTCAATCCTCCAAGTTTCTCACAAATCTCTACCTTCCACTCACACCCTTCCACAATCACCATCATAGAAAGGAGGGGAGCACTTCAACTAGAAGAAGAGTAGCAAGGATAAGCAAAACAAATCAAAAAAAGAAAGAGGGAGAAGGAGGCTACGACCATGGAGGAGGAGGAAGCTTCAAGAAATATCTTATTTTCTTTTCAAGTGTGCAAGTGTCGTATGAGAAAGGAGGGAGCAAGACAAAACCAATAAATGCATTAAGACACTTGGCATGTTTCTAAAAAAACAAAATAAGGAAAAGACAAAATATGTAATAGATTTTCCTTAATTTGACCCATTCAATTCCAATGGCCATCATTTCACTTCCAAAATAATATACCCAATATTGTCGTGCCATTGGGTAGCAATTTTCGCTACTGAAAAGCAACTGGTTCGCCACTTGGCGATTTCTCTGGTTCGAAAATTTTCTCGAAAAAATTCCAGAAAATCTCTTAAAATGGAAAACTCACTATGGCTCACTCAGAATAATTTTTCACACACAATAACCACGTTAATCACAATAAAATGCCGTTTAGGCCCAAATACCGGGAATGTCATGTATGCATGTACAATTATTTCATGTGCACTATTTTTGCTGATCACCAGTACCAGTATGCATAACAATGTCAAAGCAGTTCTAATCACTCTTACCCCTAGCCAATTTACTATTTTACCCTTCCCGTCGGGGGTGGGATGTTACAATTCCTGTCAGAAACTATGGAATCTGGTATCCCATGTAATCTCACTATCTCATTAATGTACTTCTTTGCTAGCACATGCAAAGAATCAGTCTGCTTGATTGCCAGAAAATGGGCTGACTTCGTCAATCTATCCACAATAACCCATATGGCATCATGCTTCCTACTGGTCTTGGGCAAACCCATCAAGAAATCCATGGTCACTCTTTGCCACTTCCACTCAGGAATGGACAATGGCCTTAACTTGCCTGAAGGTGCCTGGTGTTCAGCTTTGACTTGCTGACACACGAGACACTTACTGACATACTCTGCTACATCCCTCTTCATGTCCTTCCACCAGAAATGCTCTCTCAAATCTCTGTACATCCTGGTGTTGTGCCTCATCCAAAATCTCATCTTTTACTTCCTTGACATCTGGGATACAAAGCCTATTCCCCACTGCCATAAGTCCGTCCTCCCTCACTACTACTTCAGAAATCTTACCACTTTGAATTTCCTCTCTGAGTTTGCTCAAAACTTCATCTTGTGCCTACAACTCTCTAACCTTCTCCCTGAGTATCGGCCTTGCTCGGAAGTTAGCTAGAAGGCAATTTGGTTCCTCCTGCTTCAAGCTTATCTTAAGCTTGGCCATCTCTTCCAATAAAGGAAGATAAACTGTCTGAACATGGGCAATTGAAGACTTCCTACTCAAAACATCCGCCACTACATTTTCCTTGCCTGGATGATACTCAATCAGCAAGTCATAATCCTTAAGCAGCTCAATCCACCTTCTCTGCCTCAAATTCAGTTCCTTCTAGCTTAGTAAGTACTTGAGACTCTTATGATCAGTAAAGATCCTCGTCTGAACCCCATATAGGTAATGCCTCCAAATTTTCAAGGCAAAGATCACTGCTGCCAACTCCAAATCATGAGTCGGATAATTTAACTCATACGGCTTCAGTTGCCTTGAAGCATAAGCTATCACCCTGTCTCCCTGCATCAATACACAACCAAGACCCTTCCTCGATGCATCACTATACACGGTATAGCCCTCATCACCAGAAGGAAGAATAAAACCCGGAGCACTTGTCAATCTGTGCTTGAGCACCTCAAAGCTCTTCTGGCATTCATCAGTCCAGATAAACTTCTGATTCTTCCCCAATAGCTTAGTCATCGGAGCAGCTATCATGGAGAATCCTTCAACAAACCTCCTGTAGTAACCTGCCAGACCCAGAAAACTTCTCACCTCTGTCACTGTCTTGGGCACATGCTAGTTCACCACTGCTTCGACTTTCCTCGGATCAACATGTACACCATCTTGCGAAATCACATGACCAAGGAAGGTCAGCTCATGAATCCAAAACTCACACTTGCTGAACTTAGCATAAAGCTCTCTCTCCCTCAGAGTCTGCAACACAATCATGAGATGCTCCTCATGTTCTTCTTCACTCTTAGAATACACCAGAATGTCATCTATAATCACTATGACAAACTGATCCAAATTCTCCTTGAGGACTCTATTCATAAGATCCATAAAGTAGCTGGAGCATTGGTCAAACCAAATGGCATGACTAAAAACTCATAATGTCCATACCGAGTCCTAAAGGCTGTCTTGCTTACATCAGACTCCTTGATTCTGAGCTGATGATAGCCTGACCTGAGATCAATCTTAGAGAAGACCCTTGCTCCCTGCAGCTGGTCAAACAGATCATCTATCCGTGGCAAAGGATACTTGTTCTTAATCGTCACCTTGTTGAGTCTTCTATAGTCAATACACATCCGCCATGTTCCATCCTTCTTCTTGACAAACAGAACCGACGCTCCCCAAGGTGACGAACTCGGCCTAACATACCCCTTCTCTAACATTTCCTCCAACTGTTCCTTAAGCTCCCTCAACTCAGTTGGAGCCATCCTATAAGGCGGTATTGAAATAGGTGCTGTCTCGGGAATCAAGTCGATGGCAAATTCGATTTCCCTTACCGGTGGCAAACTCGATAATTCCTCTGGAAATACATCCGGAAACTCCCTCACAATCGAAAAATCCTCTAACTTCCCTTCATTCACATCGACATCCACAACATGTTCCAAGATGGCTTCACACCCCTGACCTATCATTCTTTCAGCTAGCATAGCCGAAATAAGTCTTGGCGATGGTGTTTTCCTGTCCCCTCTGAAAATCACCTTCTCACCATTGCCCAGATCAAATTCTACCTCTTTCCAACCATAATCCAGCTTTGCCAGATATTTCTCCATAGTATCCATCCCCAGAATAACATCTAACCCTCTTAGGTCTAGAGGTAGTAAATCCACTACCAAACTAGTACCGTCGATAAAAAGTTCAGAATCCTTATATACTTGACTGATCACTACATTTCTCCCTAGAGGAATACTAACAATCAAAGGCTTATCCATAGGAACTGAATTCACACCATGCAATGTTATGCTTGCAAAAACAAAAGAATGCGTGGAACCTGAATCAATTAAAACAAATACTGCTGAATCAAGTAACTGAGCCATACCCGTGACAACCTTAGGTGCAGCTGCAGCTTCCTCCCTAGTCATGGCAAACACCCTTCCCTGAGCCTGATCCCTTGGCCTTCCTGGAGGAAAAGCCTTCCTTGCAGTTCCCGAGCTGCCTACCTCAGTAACTGGCCTAGTTCCCACTGTTTCAGCTCGCCTCTGGGCTTGAAACTGTGACCCCTGTTGTCTCGGTGTCTGTGGACAATCCCTGATCATATGTCCCTTCTCTCCGCATCGAAAATAGACTCCAAGTAACTTGAGACACTCTCCTTGGTAATGTCTCCCGCAATGGTCACATAGGTGGTTGGTGAACTTGCTCCTTCCAGTGCCTCCCACATTAGAAGCTTGCCCTGATACTACCTTCACCTGCTTGTTCCTGGTAGAGTCACTGCTACCCACTTCACTCTGAGTGTGAAAGCTTCTTGTGCTCCTCTCAGGCATTGGAGCACTCATCCCCTTCTTGGAAAACTACTCCATGTTCTTCCTCTTCCTGCTTACCTCATTCTTATATTCTCCAGTTTTTCAGCCTGGAGTGCAGCATCCACCAATTCCTAGTAGTCACAGAAATTGTGGATCAGGACTTTCTCCCAGATCTCCAGATGAAGACCTCCTTCAAACTTACGGCATTTTTCTTCCTCTGTCGCTATAATTTTGGCTGCATAACGTGAAAACTGTGTGAACTTCAGCCATACTCACTCACACTCATGTCCCTCTGTGTGAGGTTCAGAAACTTCCTGGCCTTCTCTTGTACATACACTCTGGAGAGATACTTCTTTCTGAACACTTCCACAAGGTCCCTCCATGTCAGTACTGGTGGCACAACCTGACTGTGAGGCACTGATTCCCACCAATGCAAGGTCGTCTCCTCAGAATAAATCGATCAGATATTCTAACTTCTCCCCATCTGTGCATTTCATCTGGAATAGAACCCTCTCGGTCCTCTTCAACCAGGCTTCAGCTTCTTCTGGATTCGTCGTCCTATTGAAATCCACAACCCCAAATTTACGGAGCTTGTCATACTGTCCACTCCTATCTACTGGAGCTGGCATCGGGACTTGAGACCTTTGACCCATGGCATATGTGAAAGCCTGAGCAAAGGCTTGAAAGAAACTCTGATCCATGGGATTCATTTGAGGCATAGGAGGAGGCGGAGGAGGCACTTCTTGTTGCAAACTAGGTGCCTCAAAAATCGAAGCAAAATGTGTCCCAGCATCCTGAGGAACATAGGATTCATCCGTACTCCCTCGACGAGAATGAGACCAAGTCATAGCTCCTAGAGTTCTCTATCGAGGTGGCATTTTCACTCCTTCAATATAAAACCATTGAAAACTTTAGTTCAAGCAAAACAATTTCCAAAGCATGTAAAAACAGTTCAAATCATGTAAAACAATTCAAGTTATTCCTTGAAAGCAATGTTATGCAGCCCTGGACCAAAACCTAGTCGCTCTAATACCACAATATGTTGGACCCTATTTTCGGAGCCCAACATCGGACACGAAAGCGCGGTGCGTGTGCGTGAGGTGAAACATATAAATTAAAAGAAGAAAGGAGTCCCTCGGAAGCACAAGGGGCGTCGACACGGCGTGTGATGTCTCGCCGCGGCGAGCCCTCTTGGCTTGCCACACCGCGGCAAGCAATGTCGCCCTCGCCGCGGCGAGCGAAACGGTTCTCACCACGGCGAGCGAAACAGCTCTCACCGCGGTAAGCCCTTCATGCTGCTTCGCCGCGGCGAGCATGCAGCCTCATCGCGGCGACTGCCTCCTACAGCCCACAGTGAATAAACCTGAAACTTTTCTCATTTGTATTAAATCAACCCATCCCAAACTAAACAACATGCACTCAAGCAAATTTCTAAATGATTCAATACGTAAGATTTGAAACGTAAACATGCATACCTCATTAATAACCAAAAGATGAGTTTTACAAGGCTTTAATAACATTTCAAACCAAATTACAAACTTTGAGTTCAAGTGTCAAAAGTACAAAAATACACTTGAACGAATCGAACTCGAAATGAAACAAAAGCCTTGTCTTCCAAAAGTACATCTTAAAAATAACAAACATAATAAATCGGAGTGATGCCATAACCCTTGACTTACTCAGTCTCTTGCTAGTCACCTGAATGGGGAGAGTAGAGGGGGGTGAGCTATGAAGCTCGTGGGAACACATTTATAATATGGAAATAAGCAAAACTATTTAAAAGATAACTCATTGCCGTGGTACACTTTGAAATCATAGTAATTGAGCATGAGAGAGTCATTAATTTGAAATGCTTAGTTTAGAACAATTTATGATTAGATGTCAAAACATGAATGCATGAAACATGATAACAAATCATAAACACATAAGCATAGCATAATGGTTTGGGTTAGTCCGGGTTCATGACGCACTACACATTCCCATCAAATGGTCCTATGTAGTCGTAGTTTCTTGAGGGAGTCCTTGTGGGGAGCTCCGTGCCACTTGCGAACAGGCGGGCGAAGCTTTTCATGAGTCAACGTGCACGTGACGGTTTTTGAGGGACATACCACAAACCTACATAACATGCATGATTCAAAGTCTTGTAAACTTGATTGCCAAACTGACACTTTTTTGGAAACTTGCCTTTCATATTTTTCGGAAATCATGGTTTCATGTGCATGTATTCTTGAAAGGAGAAAACCCTTTTTGAAGCCTTTTCAAAAATCATGAATGCAAATCATGTAGCAACATATAATCATTTCACAATAGCAATTAAAGCAAACATTGATGATGCAATTTTAAATCATTCAATCTTTCTTGATTTGAACAAAACAATGAGTGACTTATTTACTCTATTATAAATATGAACCCACCTTGAATTCCTTGCTTATAACTTGCTTAGGAATGAGTTTCCTCTTGTTCCTCTTGCTCCTCTTGCCTCACTTGGTTTCCTTAACAAAATAGCCAAAATTCCAATCAATTTGGTGTAGAAATCGAAAAGTCAAACTTTAACAATTCGAACTATAACTAAAGCTGAAACAAAAATTCTATGCTTAACTTCCATCCAAACTTTGACATTCTTAGAGACTGATTCAGAACTTAATTTCTTCACAAAACTTGTATCTCTATGTCTTTAGTTTACAAAGAATAAAAAATCACCTCATTTGGACAACTACATCAAAAGTTATGCCCAAAATACTAAAATTCACCTATACTGGAAACTAGGAGCTCGCCGCGACGAAGGCCATGCTCGTCGCAACGAACGGCCCGTGCTCGCCGCGACGTGCATAAATTCCTACGTCGCGACGTGCACACCTTCCTCGCACGTCGCGGCATGCTCATGAGCACGTCACGACGTGCGGGTCTGGAGAACGTCTCCAAACCCGATTTTTCCAACATTTTCCCACTTCAATCCTTCCCTTAAGCACATGCAACACATCTAAACCTTGATTCAAGTCCAATACTACATTTCTAACCCATTAATACCTTAAAAACAGTCACAAAATTAACAACCCAAGGATTCTAACCATTTTCTGGAAAACTCTAAACCATCGGTACAATTTCATGCCAAGCTAATCTAGGGTTTAATCCATCTCAAACAAGAATAAAAGAGCTTGAACTTACCAGAGATTGCTTCAATTCCTTCCAAAACCTCAAGAATAGCAAAACCCTATCTTTCTCTTCTTCTTCTTCTCTTCCACGACACCCTCTTCTCCTTTCTCTCTTTTCTTCTTTCTTTCTCTCTAATTCTAACACCTAAGTCTTAATGGATATGCAAGGACCATAATGCCCCTCCATGTAAAGCTTTAGCCTCCCAACTTAAGTAACCTTCCAATAATGCCCTCATAAATTTTTACTCTTTCATTACCACTTATTCCATACTAATCACAAATTAATCTTAATTTTCCACTAACACTTCCAATAAAATCAAACTATGCAATAAATGATACAATCAACATAATTCATGCTTAATAACATCAATAAAAGAAAATTTGGGGCCCAACATAACGTGTCATAACACTACTCAAAATAACTAGACCTACAACTATAGTAATGGTGAATTTAGGTCGATCCCAAAGAGAATGTTCAATTAGTTTTTTAAAATAGTTTGTTTTTAGGTTCTAGATGGTTTTGTTGGGTTTGAAATAAGAAAATAAAAATGAAACTAAGCTAATGAAAAAAAATGAAAAAAATCATTGAAAAATGATGAAATTGATGAATTCTTTAAGGATTGGGTTCTTTGGTTCTATCTTGACTTACACTCAATCCAACATATTTCTTTGAATTGTTTTCTCCACACATATTTTTGAACTATTGGTTGTAGATTAACAACAAGCTTTAGTAACTCGGATTTTTACTTTAGTCATAGTTAATTAACAAGAGCTTGCTAATTAACCCCAGCTTTGATTATTTAACCTAGGTTATGTTATTCATAATGATTTGAAACTATTAATTGACACAAATGAATAAGAAAAATAACGATTAGGTATTGTATTCGATTCTAGCAACAGGTTCATCCATAAAAACAATCAAATAGAGCATTCAATCATTCTTACATAACACATAATTCATTAAACACAAGATGACATAATTAATCCCTAAAGAGAGTAAAAACAACAAACATGATGAAGAATATGCTTAATCGTCATCAAGGTCGATGTTGTCTCTGAAACAGTTTCAAGATGTCTAGCCCTCCATAGGTCTCCAATGTATCTACTCTGTCACCCTTCTCATTGTCTCCCAAATCCCATAAACGTTTATTAAACTTTTCATCCTCTTTCTACCGTTAAAAGATGTTTTTATATTAAAAATATAGGGTTTTGTGTGAGCTATCAGTTTTGCACAGGTGTCACATGGTTATCATACCAGTGCGTAACTACTCACGGTGGTAAGTGTCTGACTCACAGGGGTGGAGCACACCTTTGCATGGGTGTGATGTTAGAGAAGTTCTCTAAAGGCAATCACCTTTAGCACTTATTGTACAAATCTTTATGATTAATGAAATGGTATTTTCATTAATTTGATGTTCATGTTCTTTATGAATTGATAATGATCTTAAATCGAATTAATGAAGTCCTTAATACATTACATAGCATGAAGGAAATCATGATGAGATCAAGATAATGAGATTCTTATCATGTCCAATTATATTAGTATCTAAATTATCTCTAGCCATAGGATTAATGAGACGAGACATTATTAATCCAAAAAAACTCGCACATGTTATATTCCTTGATTGGATCAAGCAGTGAATCTTATAAGCTGTAAGCATGAGTTGTTTAAAGTTAACATGTGGATGCTGACTAAGAGTAGTAAGTCCATTAGATGACCTTCTATGAGACAATCATATGAATAATCTATGTAGTGTCAATGATAGTCTCATCAAAGAAATAGTGCAAATATCCTTAGACTTGAGGTGCTTAAGATATCTTGGATACTAATCTTATACTTTGACTCCATTCCTCATT
Organism: Erythroxylum novogranatense; assembly: GCA_029891385.1. Taxonomy (NCBI): domain Eukaryota; kingdom Viridiplantae; phylum Streptophyta; class Magnoliopsida; order Malpighiales; family Erythroxylaceae; genus Erythroxylum; species Erythroxylum novogranatense. The sequence goes on along the minus strand of CM057233.1, from coordinate 31,382,675 downwards.
GCCTCTCAGAGGTTGCTTAGATGGTGGTGATTGGGTAGAACTTGAGGTATTCGAAATTAATTAAGTAGCTAATAAAAGATTCACCACTCCTGATAGAAGGAAATGATACCTACGACCTCTTGTTGAATTCATTACTTAGGAATCTCTAGCCATAATGGAATTTTCATAAAGATAGTCTTCAGTGAAATATCCAATTGAGTAATGAGCTCAGGGATAAGAACTAACATCACTTATGCTAGGTGTAATGTAGTCAGTCTAGTGGGAGTTGACATTTTAACCATACTCTGAACTAAGCGGGTTTTAGATGGTGAAAGGATGAATTGCATAGGAACATTGTCAAGAGAAGGGTTCACAGTCAAACCAATGACTTTCAAATGGAGTTCATGATTTGTTGCTAGATACCACTCATGACTTGCTTAAATTTAGTGTTAATTCAAGTGGCTAATATAACCGGGAACCTAATGGGTCACACATATTGGAGATGTGAAGAATGTGTTAAATGGATTTGGATGGGAATCCAAGAAATGAGAGATGCATGACTAAGCTACACAAGTGTGGTGGTTTAGGGTCATTTTATTTTGAATTGTATGACACATTTGAATCTTGCTTATTAAGCAAGATGACAAAATTACCCTTTAAAGAATGGGGTGGACGTTTTCATGCATATTAAGTCGGATCAATGGCCATTTAATTCCCACTCACTCTCTCCATTGAGGTTGGGGGTTAGAGGAAGGCCAATTGGTGTAGAAACACTAATTTTCATGCAAGTGTTAGATGAAAATAGTGAGACTTTTGGTGAATTGTTTATCATCTTCTCTTACTCTTTACAAACATTCTCTCAAGAACACACATCAATAGCTAGCACTTTTGTGTGTGTTATGCCATTTCCTTGGAGGTTTCTTTCTTCTATCTTTATGCGGACTATGTTGGAGATGATCTAGCTTGGTTTTTGTGGTTTATGACAACCCGATGTGGTGAAGAGATTAAATAACGAAGAAGATCATCGGGAAAGGTGCACACATCTTATTAATGTTTTGATTTACTATATCTAATGTCACATGTTTGATTCTGTATTCTCTAGGTTTTGTTTTAGTTTCCACTGTGTATGTTCTGATTTGTTATGTATGTGATGCATAATCAAAACTCTACAATGGTATCAGAGCAAGGTTTGTGCCTATTAGATGTAGTTTCATTACATACGCAATAGGATTGCATGGTTATAACAACTTAGGATCTATTGTATAAAATGCGAAATTAAATTGTAAAACATTGTTTTCATGATTTTTTTTCACAGATCTGGTCATGACATGTTTGTAGATGATTTTAGTGATTGAAAATTCATTTTAATGTGAATAAAATATTTATTTTCTAATTTGATACATGTATGAAAAATGTTTTCCTGCAGAACATATGACGTTAGTTGGCTAAATTATTGAGGATGAACATGTTTTTCTTGGAATTTGATTTAGTAAAACTATGTAAACATATTTAGAATGTGTTTAATACTCTATAAATTTTCCAAAATTAATTAAAATTTTCAAAAAGTACACAAATCTAGTCGGTTTTGTTGAAATTGATGGAACTATTTTGTTTGGTAATTTTGTAAATGTATGTTTCAGTTCCGAAACCTTAAAAATATTTTTATGTGATAAAAATGTGTTATTTTGATGTCTTATGCATGCCTAGAATGAATTTGCTGAAAATCATATTTTTGGAAAAATTTTAGATGTCTATTTTGTCATTTTATATGTCTAGGTGTAGTTTTGGTTATCTTAATGATTTTGGGTGATTCCAAAATTATTTTGATTAACTCGAAATGACCTTAAGATGCATGGTATGATTATTTAATGTTTTGGAAATTTTGGAAAGTTTTTTAAAATAATTTTGAATTATTTTTAGTAAAGCATGGAATTTTCTAGTATGATTAGAAAGTGGCATGTCTGACAAAATTAGAGTGTTTAATTTTGGCATTAAATAAGTATTTTAAGGTTAATTAATTTTGTATTAATTTCTGAAAATTGGAGTTTAATTTAATTTGATTAATATTACATTTAGTGAAGGAAGGAAGCTTGAACATTATCAACAATTCTAATGGTTGTGTGGAAATAAATGAAAAGGATGGCGTATTAAATGATACCTTAAAGTTGCATTTAATCTTATTGATGGTTAAAAAAGTAAAGAAGGGAAATCAAACAACTACTTCCTTTTCCAAATCTAGTTGGAAGAATATTAAGGTAGGTCTTTAAACAAAATTCAATAAAGACTATACTAATGTTCAATTGAAAATTAAGTATAATGCATTAAGGGTTAGATTAAAGATTTTAAAACTTACTCGAAGAAAAGGAATTGGTTACGGTCCTTTACCAATGAAGTTAATGCTATAGATAAATATTGGAAAATTTATTTTCGGTAAGATATGTTTGTTTATTAACATATCATATTATATAATATTTGTTCTCTTATTTCCTTTTCGTTATTGTATGTACATAAAATGACTTACAGATTTAAGAAAATGAAATAAAAGTTTTAGACTTGTGTCATAGTCTTTGAGATACAACTGCATCTGGTTTATATGCATATCCATTGATTAAATCTTCACTAAATAATACAGAAGAGGAACATAGAATTGATGTTGATCAAGATTGCTCATATAATGAAAAAAGAGATATGATTTGTAATGGTTGGATGGGATAATAGCTGAATAGAAAAGTCCTGCAAATGACTCTCAAATTCTTTTCAAAATAGCAACAAATTGGACAAAGTAATTTTTTATACCTCCATAAGCTATTACATTATTTTAAATAAAAATAGTAATTGCAATTAATTTTTTAATAACTTTTTGCTCATATTATGTTCTTTATATGTTAGGCCAGTTATGACTTTGCATTTTATGTTTAGTTATTACATTTTTTATTTTATTTTTTATTTTATTTTTTTTATTCGAGGAAACTCCGTAGGCGGGTCAAGTGGGCACACCTCTCTAAGGGCCCAACTGGCGCACCACCTCACAGGCGGGTCAAGCGGGCACACCTCATCATTAAGGGTTCAACTAGTTCTCCATCTACAGGTAAAACCTCGGTGTCTGTGCTCTTACAAGAGGCGTGATTGAATCGAACCCTAACCTAATCAAAATCAAGTCCCGCTCTCAATCATCAAGTCACATCCCTTGAGGGCTTAGTTATTACATTGCATTTATAATTCAGGAATCATTTTATACGCTTCCGACGACAGCTATATAGAATTTGATCATTTAATTTAGGACCTTATTTGACGTTACATCAAAGTAGTCATTAATCAGGAAGATGAGCAATAGTTTAACGCATAGGATCATCCCCTCGTAATAGAGGTTTTCGGCCTTCTGTACATTCCAAAACTAGGGCGAATTTTAAAAAAGATAAGACGATTTATTATCTGTGAACTTTAAATAAATTTATTACTTCGGCACGAATTCGTCTAATCAATAGAACATTGTTTCTTTAGCTAAGATGTTAACCGAGTATTAGGTGGAATTCACATTTAAAAGAAAAGAACAGGAGAGAGAGAGAATATAAAAGCCTGTTCCGATGAATACTGGGCAGAGGAGTACTGTTAATACGAACAAAGTAGAAACAGACAAAGGCATCAGAGAATAGTGCGGTAGGGCAGGACCGTAGGTTGCTGCCTATCCATCAGGAAAATTATTAGGGGACAAAGATACCATGGCGCACCCAACATTCATGCCCTCTCCCTGCCATATATTATTATTATCCCTCTGATTCATTTGGTGTACACAACATGTATATTGTAAGTGTACACTAGTTACTTGTGTCAGGACAATTTCCTTCCAGAATCAGTCAATTAGATACGATTTTAGATAAGAGTTTTAAAAGATTCTTTTGTTAAATAAAAAATTGATCTTTACAAAAAAATGTCATGGGAGTAACATGATCTTGGACAGTCATCACAGAATTGGACCATCTATGTTGGAACTTAACCTAGCTATACGGAGTCTACTTGATGTCTTGCCGCTTTTTAATGATGACTTGACATATGTCTTGCAGATAAATCTTACCAACAATTCAACATTTTATTAACAGACAAGTGATCCACAACTTTGAACTGATGAACTTAAAGGTAAAAAATCTTAAGATTTCAACGTTAGACTTGGTGTCTTGGATAATAACAGCATTAGGTGCGAGTCCATGAAACTTGAATCAATCGGCTTAGTGTATGAGAAAAATGATTAAATTTGTAGATAGGGATACGGCAGGAACTGGGGTGGATGATTGTTCTAGGATTCTCTTAACGCATGCAATCATCTCCCCCATCTAACCTGTATGGTCTTTCGTTCAATAACATCTTACTACTTTTATTTTATCGTATCTTAGTCTAGTCAATACTTTTAGTTAACGAAACCTATTGGATTATTACATATACATAATAAACGTAACGCTCTCCGAAAACTTACATCTTGGTCTATATTTGAGCATTAATTTCAACTCATCAAACCACTCATGTATGTATTAATTACACTAACAAAGGTTTCTCTGTAATTTAAGAAAAAGGTCCACCTAATTTTTAGTTCTTCACTTTAATGTTATTTTATACTTTAAACTTTCAACTATTAAATATTTTTATTTACAGAAACTTTATATTTAGATTTCTGCTAATATCCTTGCATAAATATTATGTGTCATCTAAATTGGACATACAATTATAAATAACTCATGAATCTAACTGAAATGTTGTACATAATTTTTGTTAAAGACTAACAACAAAATTTTGTTAAAGACATTAACCAAATTGTTAAATAATAATAATACTTGTAAATGAATAATTATTTTAGACAGTATTATTCACAATTTATAAACTATCTTTTATCTGTTAAATGATTAATTTGTTGCAAAATTGGGGAAAATTTTGATTCTCGCACTGTATAATAATCACAAAAGTTATTTTACTTGATTTTTCGAATGTTAAGATCACTTAAATTCTATAAAAATGATTAACACATAAATCATAATAAAGCATGAATCTCAACTCTTACTTTATTCCAAAACTTTATCTTTTTTATTGTAATTTCCTTTGAATCATTTCTTAAATCAGCTTATCTCAACTACCATTATCGTACAAGTGTCCAACTTCTAACATTATTGATTGGACTTTGCTTAAGATATTGAATTAACCATAAGTACATGATGTAGCTATATAGCTAGTATCTACTAGTATGAGTCAATTCCACAAAACCAGTAATTACCTTTCTCTTATTATCTAGCCTACGAATTGGATTTTCTGGTTTTAATCAAGAAAATGAAACTTAACAATGAAAATAAAATAGTCAGCAATATTGTACACATAAATGAAAGAAATCACTTGGAAAACAATCAATATCAGGAATTAGTGTCTAGGTAATGAATCCCTCGAAAATCATTAAATAATTAACCTTTCTATTATGCACTTGTTTTATTGACTCTTGAATTGTGAAAATTTCTTATTGTATGCTAATAGCTCTCTCGAGTCTACTAACAACTAATCCTAAATTTATCAACTGAATTACTCAAGTTAAAGTTTGTAAGATTACTTTAACAATTTGTGAATTTCATTATTAGGTTTAACCCTAATCTGGAGGATTTATGTCATTCAATCTCTAAGATTGCAATCAAATCCTTTCAATCATGGTAAATCTATTCGTATAATGATTTATCAATCTCTATGATATGAAATTAGATTATGCGCTCATATTCTAGATCAATTAGAGCATGTATTAAACATATAATATGAAGAAAAAGGGATAAAAAGATAAAAAAATAACAATAACAATAACAATAATAACTAAGTAAATAAATATGAAAATATGAAAATAAAATTAACATAAAATTTAAAATAAAACATATCCTAATTCATTGGTTGCCTCTCATGCAGTGCTTCTTTAATGTCTTTAACTCGACGTAACCTACACGTTGAATCTCATCTTGCATTTATAATTAGTGACTTACTTCCACCCATTTCTCCGCATAAGGGTTTGACCACCTGTAAGTAAGGCAACTATTGTTAAATAATAACAAGGACATAATTTATTAAATTAATAAATCCAATTGCATTCATTAATGCCCTTTTTAGTGACAAACTATTAATAAAATAGGGAATAACAAAATTTCCTAAACTGATAATTAACTTTAACAGTTTGTCTTTGGGGAAGTGGGAACCCTTCGTACTTAAGGTTACTAACAACGCCTCATTAATAGTTTCCTTACTTGGTTCCTTTTCCAGTTATCCTCGTCCTCCTTTGTCCACTCTTATTCTTCTTTTTCCTAGACAAAGGTTTTTGACTCATCTTCTTTAATTGCCTCCTGCCACTCCTCTACTTCCCTTTTTTGGATTGAGACCACCTTTGCTTCTTTGTCGTCTTCTTTTGGAAGGTCATTTCTACTCATAAGGATGATTGCCATTCCATATTCTTTAGGATATATGGCAGTAGTACCAAGTAATCTTCATTACAGTTTGTTAGATAAAATCTCTGCCAATTGATCGATCTGATTCATCTTATTCTATATACAAGCCTCTGTTTCCTAATGTATCATGTTTGATTCACTTGACAATTGTATCTTCCAATGCAACAATTACCTCCTCGCCTTCTTGAAATGTATCTTCATGCATAAAATCGATTGTTGTCTATCCTTCACTCTGAGATGTTATAAAACTTAGATAATACGAAGTATTACGCTCATCATATACTAGTGAAGAAATTCTTTCATCAAATTCTTATTGACTATAAACTCTCTTGGCAAGGCCTTCCATTAGTTATCTGCAATAGTTTCGTATTACTACTATTGTTATACATATTTAGTTAGAGCATAGTCATTTCATCCATATGCGTAAGGATTGCTCCACTTTGAATTATACGTATTTTATTACTCCACTCTGAATTATATGTATTCTCGTATAATAGGCCTTGAGGTTGGTTGTATATGTTTGATTGCTTCCACATATACGTCGGTGCTCGACATTTATGATTATAGGAATTACTCCTATAATGTCACAACTCAACATGAACATCAGTTGAGCTTTTAGAAACATGTAAGTAAATAGCTTTTTCCAATAGAGGTGATGTTCCATATTGCGAAGACATGTTTTGGCTCCCATAATAGTATTATTTGCTCCATCCATCTATTGTGAGTTACGACTATGACGTTAAACCTTAATTCCTAAAATAAACCACTAACATATGGAAAGTGTAAAGAAGTTCAAAAAATAATTAAATGAATAAGCTAGAAATACAATAAGATCCAATAAAATACAATAAAAACAAAATAAACCAAAAACTAATGGCTAAAGTAATAACATCCAGGTGTTCCTAATATCACTGTCCTGGTGACAACACCATCAATATTAGTTGATTTTTCTTAAGGTCCGATCATGAATTAATCATAAGTGCACAGTGTAGCTATAGTTAGTACCAATAAGGTCGATCCCATGAAGATAGTGATTACTAGTAATTCCTTTCTCTTACTATCTAGCCTATCAATTGGATTTTAATTTTCAATTAAAAAATAGAAATTAATAATTTAAATAAAATAGGTTGTAATATTGAACACGAAGTGAAAGAAATATGTTAGAAAACAATCAATATCGTGAATTAGTGTATAGGTAATGAATCCCTTAAAACCATTAAATAATTAACCTTTATTATTCAATTGTTTTATTAAGCATTAAACTGTGGAAATTCCTATCGTATGGTAATATCTCTCTAGTCTACTAAAATTAATCATAAGTTTATCAATCAAATTACTTAGGTTAAAGTGTAAAGGATTGCTTTATCGATTTATGAATTTAGCTATTAAGTTTAAACCTAATCTGAGATTTATGTCATCTTATCTCTAGGCTTACAACCAACTCCTTTCAATTACAATAAACATATTCATACAAGGATTTATCAATCTCTATATTATTAAGTTAGATTATACACTAGTACTTTGGATCTATTAGAACATATTTTAAACTTGTAATTAATCAAAATAGATCAATCAAAACAATTTCATTAAATAAAAAATTAAAACATTTTATAGCATAAAATAGGGTTCATCTCACCTAGACACTAAAGATGCTTAGTTACAAAAGATATAAAACAAAATCAAACGTCAACGGAAAGAAAAATGAATAAAAGACAAAAATTTCATAAGTTTAAATCTCCTTTTATCTCTTATCGAATGATCTTCCAAGGTAGAGTTATGATCTTGCATTCTATTGGATATTTTGATGATTTCTTCATGTTATCCACCTTATTGGATCAATATTATCCCTTTTAGATGTTCTCCGCATTTGGAGTCATCTCCAAAAATCTGCTCCTCTATTTTGCCTTTGAACATATCATTTTATAGTAATTTTTTTGGTTCTAAGAGATACATGGGTGTGTCCTAGATCATATATACTAAAAAATCCCCATAATTCATGATTCTGCATAGCCTGACGAACTTACACGGCTAGATACATGGCCATGTGTCCCTTCTCTGCTTCAAATCTTCATTTTATACCATGTTTTCATCCAAATTCTTCTTCTTTTAGTCCTTAAAGGCAATTATAACCTTTAAATGCATTTGAAGCAAATTAGTATGAAATATACAATAAAAGTATAAAATATCAAGTAAAATACATCAAATATGGAGTATAAATATAATCAAATATGCATTATTAAATATGCATCTATCAATGATTAACATAACGTGTTGAGAGAAATCTACAACTATTATAAAGAGGGTTAGGTAAGGAATGCTAGTTCCTTAGAACTTAACCTTATTTATAATATGTTTTGACATTTTAGTAATTTAAATTAATTAAATTATCACTTCAATTAAACTTTAATTAGAATTATGATTAATTCTAATTGAATAACAACTATGACCAAATAAGATCCAATATTTCACATTGATTCTTATTGATTAAGTATTTCATACTTAATTGTAAAGTTTCTCAAACTTATAATCAAGTCTAGCTTGATTAAAAGATTTTGTCTCTTTTCAACTTATTCTTTATTCTTGACCCATTAGATTACTAAATACGATGATACCTAGATCATACAATTTTCATACTTAGATTAGATAAATTAAAATCATACAATTTATATCCATAGATCAAGATTGATACCTAGTACATTGTGACTATTCAAATATTTAAGAATGTCAAAGTGATTTTGACTAACCTTTTATACATGATTTTCATATAATTCAATTCTTTCATCGTATAATATTCTAATTAGACATAGAGTTTAGAATTAATATCTACTTTGTTTGAGTCCAATCAAGTTAGTTCTCCATGATTAGTAATTGATTTAATTGATGGCATTTTCAAAGTTTCATTCCACTTTGGCCAAATATTTCCTGAATCAATACTAATCGATAATAATGGAACATTCTCCAAAATCACTTTATGATGGTGAATCCTATATTGATCACTTAACTAAATCTATGTAGTTCATGATATATCCAATAACTACCGACTAAGCTACCCTTGACCAAAATATGTTGTAAATATTATCAAAACATAACAATCCTTATACGAGATAACTTTGGAGATCTGAAGTCAAATGATCACTCATACCATCATCATAATGAGAATTTCCACAAACATATGAGTAATGTACCAAATGGATTTCTCATATGGAGTTAGTTTAGTGAACTTGTTCTCTAACAAGAACCCATATGTTTGTTTCGGTATCTCTATACTTTAATCATTGAGATCAATTACTTTCTTGAAGGAAGAAACATAACATTTGTTGGTATTTTTATGTTATATTATTTTCTAGTCTTAATAGACCAATTACTAGAAACAATTTAGGATAACACATAAATGCAATATAAATATCATAATTATGATCTCATTATAATTTCATTTTCAATGTATATTTACCCCATACTTCATCATATACATATAAAATATGTATAAGATAAAGAATGACTTTATAATTATGTCACTAAATTACAACCAACCAATTGGTTGTAGGATATAAACTAACAATCTCCCATTTACATTAAGTTAATTGTTTAAGTTTCTTATACATTATTGTCATATGATGATCACACTACTCTTGGAATAGTGGCTTAGTGAGAGAATTTTGGAAGATTCTCTATAGAGCACTTGCTTAAATCTTATAAATTTTATCTTAATTATTATCATAATTAAGAGAAACATATTAAATATATCCTTGAATCTTTGATGAGGTCTTAACTCCTTTTATATGCTCAATGAATCTAATGTTATATAGCATATTACTATTTTAAACAATGTAATGAACTTTATCAAGTGCATTAATGAACTTATTGGTCTAAATAATCATTTCCACTAAATGAAAACGTGTTATTACTTAACTAGCAACCATTGCTACATAGGAACCTTTCCAAACTGAAAATAATAGTGTTCCAAGCAAAATATACCTTAATCAATATTTACTTCAAGTTAACATCTATATAAATTTTAAACTCAAATATCAAATCATATATAGAAGAATGGATATCTTTAATACTTCACATTTATTAGATATCTCAAATACTAAATACTTTTATTACGTCATCTATATACTTGGACTAGAATAGGTAGGCAACTTTTTATCTATCTTTATAGATCTTATTTCTTAAATTAAGTTGTTATCTTTTATATCCAAAATGAGTTTTTCTTGGACAACTATATTTTCAACAATTGAACATACGAATTGTTGTTCTTTATGAGCAATATGTCTCTACATACTCCCATTAAAGAGGATAACAATACTCCTACAAACCTCTTTTTAGACAAGATAAATTCATAATCATCTACAAAACAAATTCATTGAGTTCATCATAAAAGTGAATCTTCCAATATCTCGTAACCTTTCAACTATACATAAAATGTATCAACAAAGACATTAGTTCCAATTGAATTTTTTGTCATGAGATTTTAATTTTTTAAACGTCATTTTACTCCTACTACTTATCATAAGAACCATTCACCTATAAGCGCACATTGAAACAAATAATTTTAATAGTTTTATTAGATTATATCCAAACTTTTGGATAAATCATAATCTTTAATTGTCGAATTTAGTTCTAAACTTATTGGATAATACATGCTTCAATTAAGCATCACATCCTAAAATCATTAACTTTAACTCTTTTAAAGTCTTACCATTCCATATCTAATATGAAATCTTACTAATTTATCTTATTAGAACTTTTAAAGTAAGTTGTAGTACTTGGCTTAGATATAGAAAAATAAATATTGCATTATACAATATCTCATCTGTATATTACTCCTTACACAATCCACACTATTACAAAATTTATTTATGAATGTATTCATTAGAGAATCTCAATCCCTATAGGTAACTAAATTTTTTAATCTCGTTACATTTATCTTATTAAAGTGTTTCACCATTCTCAATACTTAATTTCTATTTAGATAAAAGCTTTAAACTTTTCAAAATTTTATATCAATATTTCATTTACGTTGAATGACTCTATCTCTAAAATCATTAGTAAATTTAACAAAATACAAATAGAATCCTTTATGAATTCTTATTACATCTTATACATACATACATACATACATACATAAAAAATATATATATACATACATATATATATATATATATATATAAGTAAGATTTAACAATTCAATACCTTAATCATCCTTTCACTAAAGGTTGATTTGATTTTCTTTAACTTAATATGTGTCACAAGTTTCATACAATTCACAATTAAAAGGATACGTATACCTAGTATGGAACTTTATGATTCTTTTATGTCGATTTAAACAAATAACATAAAAGGATAGTCTCGGTTGTCCAACTTTTATTTTGTCACTTATGATATCGTAAGTCTCCTTTGATTCAACATATATAAAATATTTTTTGTAAATATTTTTGATATAAAATATTTGTATAAGATTGATTCAACTATTTTAATTTAAAATCTATTTCTTATTATGCATTGAGCATTATAGTAATGTTAAATCTAAATTTAGTATCAAATACTCATAAGTGATGCAATTCATGCAATCATTTTTTTCTAACGATAACTATATCATATCTAAGCCAATATCTTCAATTTTAGTCTATATTTATGTTATTAGTAGGCCAAATTTAAGTAGATCAATTCCATCAAGATACTACAATTTTCGGCTCTAATTCATGCAACTATTTGCTTCTTAACTATCATGGTGTAGACATATTTCAATACATGTCATCCATATGATTTTGGCTTATCTCTAAAACTTTATCATCGAATCCTAAATAGAGATTATAGCAATATTACATAACCTACATACAATTTTTCTATTTGTCTTTGAATTTTTTTCTCAAACATAACTTATATCCAAGAAGGGTTCATTAATTCTTAGTATCAATTATACTAAGAAAAGGTCATATATATTCAACAAAAACTATAAATGTAAGAAAAGAACGTAATAGGTTATATACCATGACTACCAAATAAGATTAGGATTTAATCATGTATTTGGTTACTCCCACTATTTTATTTGAAATAATAGCCCTCTCTACTATTTGGAAAGATTACTTTAATAGGCTAAGATCCCAATTAAATTTAGTTGATCTTGGGTCACTCAACAAACCAAATAAACTTAAATTTGGTAGATAATAACTTATATAATATATCATGTGACTTCTAGATCCGTTAGGTAATAACTCTTTCCAAAACATAACTTATGTGTTACTCCTAACGTTAAATGTAAATTCATATGATCATGAGTCACTCTTCCAAATCATACAAATTTAGTTAAGTAGGACCCTATAATTTAACATAAAACATTTCAAGTCAAAGGGGCCTTATGGTAAATAGAACTTTGTCTTTATTATTAAATAATAGAAGGAAATAATCCCATTCTTAATATCACTACAAAAAAACAATAGAATCTGCGGCGTTTTACTAGTGAAACGTCGCAAAAAACTCTAACCTTTCCTGACGTTTTTAAAACGTCAGGAAATATGAGAGTATTTTGCGACGTTGTGCTTAGACGTCGGAGAATGTAGGAAGTAATTGAGACGTTTTAGTATTGAAACGTGGCCAAATACATCTAACGACGTCTTGATGAAGTAAACGTCGTGGAAGAGTTGGTGAAAAATTAAAAGAACGTAACTCAGTCATTTTTTGGGTTTCAAAAATTTTTCTGGCTGAAAAATCTCATCGCCTCTGCCTCCTACCTCCCGCCTCCCACCTCACGCCTCACCTGTCCAACCTAACATTATTTTGTTCAACGTCGCCGCCCCACCCGTCGTGTAGAGCTTCATTTGTCTTTCCCATTTCGTTCAACGTGCGTTCGGCCGAATTATTCTCCCTCTCGAAATCACGCGACATCTGTGCTTACGGCTGGATTCCATCTCTCTGGAGCCACTTTCGACCGTTGATTTGTCTTCTCGTTGTTGACGTTTGCTTGGCTTGTGTCTACCGTTGTTTTGTCTTCTCGAAGGGCTTCTGTCTTTTGGTGGAGGTAAGTCAATCAATTTTTGTGCTCGAGGATTTAATCTGGTGTTAAGAGTATTTTTTCATTTGTTTTTATTATATGTGGTACATTTGGATTTGCATTGTGTTATAGTAGTTAATTTGTATTTGCATGGTGGAGGTAAGTCATTCAACATTCTGCCTTTGAAGTGTTCAACGAAAGTTCAGTAGTTTTCTTAATGTTGTTAGGAGATTGTGGTGTACTGATGTTGAGAATATTGACTTAGGTGATGATGATATTAATATTGTTGATGATGATCTTGGTATGAGAAGAGGAAGAAGAAGCCTAAATATATGTTCTTTTCTCATCTAGTTTAGATGATGTGAGACTTATTTTGAAGCAAGGAATGATATTTGATTATGTTTGTACATTTAGAAAGGCTTTGAAGAACATGATTGTTAAGATGGGATTTGATTATGTTTGTATAAAGAATGAAAGGACAAAAGTTAATATAGTGTGTAAGAAGAAATATGGATGAAGAATATGTGCAAGCCTTACATAAGATACAAATGTAATTTAAATTAATACATTTCACGATTCTCATTCTTACTGAAGATTATTTTATAGTACAAATTTGATTAGTAGCAGATTGTGATACTTGTTATGCAAATATGTGCAAACATGTTTGGTGCTATAATTGCATAATGTGAATATAACCTAAATATAGATGTATGTAGGTGCCATATTCCTTAGATTGTAGATTTTTAGTAGAAATAGAATGGGGCATTGAAGAACATAACCAATAACACAGCATCATGTTCCTACCATATTCATTAATCTTCATTCACTTCTTATAAAGTTATAGTAGATGGACTCATTTATTCTCCATATTTGCTCCTTTTCCTTGAAGATGTAGAAACAAAACCTAGCATATAATATAACTCATTTGTATTATTAAATCCTCCAAAGATATCTAAAACATAAGCATAATGCTATAAAAAAATCTGATTACCATGTGTCACTTTTTCAAGATACATTCAAATAAAAATAGAATTATTCTCCATAGGTTTGAGTATATTCTTGCTACTGCTACTGCAACTTAAACTAAACTAAAGGTCTAGCAATATTATCTTTTTCATAGCATGTGTTACTAACATTAATGCTAGTAATATTTTCATTCACTTTTATGTTAATACCTTTATGACGAAGATCAAACCATTTTCACTTAAATAGAACAATCTTTTTTATCCTTGATGTAATGTAACTCAATTATTGAAGATATAATGCCATAGGAGTCAATATAAGAGATAACATTATAGAAGTCAATAAAATCATCCTTATATTATCCCTCAATAACAAACCCACAATTTTGGCTTCTAAGGCGACTGTCGCACTTTTTTATATGAAATCTAACTCCATTAACAATGCAATATGTATATTTTTCCTATACATATGAGGCCCACATGCCAAAGCATATAATGCTATCATCGCTTCTAGAAATTTATGTAATCATATCATCATCTGTAGAAAAAATTTACTAAAAGTTAATGTTGTAATCTCACTAACAATATTGATTTTTCATACTATTACATGGATAACTTACTCGTGTCTTAAACCATAATAGGAAGTTCATCTTATGCCTTTCTTCAACATTAAGCTAATCTCTACTTTTAATCTCACCTTGGGCTCTCAATTTAAAACGTAAATTGATGCAAGAAGATAAAGGTTGAATGCTAAATTTTAATATGAAATATTGTATAAGATTAATATAAATACTCCATATATAAATTCCCTTCCTCACAATTGTTCAAATTGTATCATAGCTAATTTTAAGTTTGTCTTCCTATTCGAAGTAGCCTTACTTTTTGGGTTAAAATTGACAAGCTACCATCTTGATCAAAATAAAATTTATGTTTTTCTCTATTAAACCGTGTCTCAATGTCACGTATATAAAACAAAATGTCAAGAATTCATTCGATACATAGGCCTTTATAATAAAGCCTTCAAGTGAAGTTTTATTGCTCATATAATGCTTAAGAGAGCTTAAAACCTAAAAGAATATTAAAATTAGCATTTGTTAGTAAATAGTATTGGAAGAATAAAAATTTAGAAGAGAATATAAGAAGATAAGAAATTTAGAAGAGAATATAAATTATCTTTCAATCAAGAACATCCATCAAAATTAAATTGTTTTATTAAGTTTTGCCTCATATGGCAAGGGAAGTAGGAAATATGATACTTGAATTATGATTAGTGTTTATAATGTTTGTGAAAAAGATGGTGAAGTTTTGGTGGCAATGGCCTAAGTCCTAATGTTAAGCTTTAAACGTCAAATCAGCTTAGTTTTTGTCCCTCCCCAATATTAACTTCTCTTCTCCCACTAAGTTTTGAAATTTCTATTCTATTTGTTGCTTGTTTTTCTCTGTTATATATGTATATTGTTGTTATAAATTCTAGTATGCGTAAGAGAACAAAACTAGCCAAGAACAAAAAAGAAAGAAAAAACCCAAAAATGGTAAGCTGAAAGTGCAAGCGTAGAGAGTTTAGAAGATAAGTACGAAGTCTTTAAGTAGAGTTAAAAATAGTTGTCAACCTTGAGAGTCAAGCATCTAAATAGATAACATGCATGTCGTACCATATATATAATTCCATATCATATTTGTTATTGTTTCCTTATGTATTTGGCACTTCCTTATATCCTAATATTCATATTAAGAGAAAAAGAAAGTAGCTTATGCTACTAAAGGAAACCACCATCTCACTAACCTATAATGAAGATCTTAGTCGTCTGAATTGGCATCTATATAAGGACTAGATAAAGTAGTTATCACACCTGAAAGGAAAAGTTAGCGATAGAATGGATAAAACATAAATTGAACTTGGAAAATATATAGTCCACATCCTAAGTTCAAAGTTAAAAAAAATCTTAATGGTCCAATGATTAGTTAATATGCAACAAAAATGCATTGGATCATTAATTGTGAATTAAAGCATAGCAAAGCATACAAATAAAAGTACAAAAAGAGATATGAATTTACAATATGAAACATCCAACACAAAGCCTCTCTTACACGTCAATTGCTTGCCACGTTTAAGTATAGAAAAAATGGATTGGACCTTAAGCTAGAATGGTGGAGATTGTGAACCTATATTTAGATAATGACGCTCTCATTTATACTGCCGCAGCATTGAAAAGTTTCAGGTTGTTAAAATCCCTATTTTTCAAAATTGGACTCCATTAAGTTTCTTAAAAACCTTTAAGTTTAAAACTTTAACCATGAATTGTAGCTCCAAATTATGTCATCCTTTACGATATCATCATCCTAGACATTAGGAAAAGGAAATATAGTCTGTAATTCTAGTTAGGGACAAATGACATCTTGTTTATTGGGTCATTTTCAGCATGGGAAAAATTAACTAAGCATTCAAAAATCATCTTCATAATTTTAACAAAGCATTTAAAAGGTTACACCTTTTCATATATTTCTCACTACTCTATAGTGGTGTAGGTCAATGATACAAAGTCTTGAGAAGGTGGATATAAGGAATATGAGAAGGGAAGGGAAACTTGCAATTTGGATTAACTTCCATAATGCCTTAGTCATGCATATAGTTATTGTAAATATTTAAATATCCTTGTAATTTGCTCTATGGATAGCATGTGTTACTACAGGTGATATTGTAAATACTTCTTACAGTATTTGTGGTTAGAGTGATTACAGCAGGTGATATTGTTTAACATTTTTCAACTTCATATATGCTATTAGCAGAACTAGATGGCAAACATTATCTTTTGTTCATATTTATACTTGTTTAAATATTGTATGCAGTGGCAATATCATTGTTGCTATATTTTATTATCTGTCTATCCATTGGTAGTTTCCTTCTTGAGATTACAATATTTTGTAATGTTTGTTTCATTGCTATAGCTCATCATTAGTTGGTGTTTTTGCAGAACTACAGACTAAACCTCTTAAGGATTTTAGAGGAAAAATCTTGAAGTAAATTGAGTGCCCTAACATATTTCCTGCATAAGTAGTGAAGCTGGTATGAAAATTCTGCATTTTATATTATGCAATTCCAATGATTTGTACTATTCTCTTGTGTGGCAAAATGCATGGTTTTGTTGTAGTGTAAACTTTACTATTATGTGAATACTAATAAACTAAACAAGAATATACTGGATTTCATTTGTCTATCATTTGCATCTTTTAGAGCATTGAAAACTTGAAAAGTAGTTATCTTGGTGAGACTGTAGGACTTTCATGATTACTATCTTTTAGATTTTTAGTTAACCATTCAACTCTACGTGCATTGTTCTGAAAGAAAAGTATAACCCTATTTATTTATTTTTCAATATGAGAACTTAGAATTGAAACACAGAAACATTTTCTTATTTTTCTTTTGGGTTTGAAGGGAGGATCCCTATAGGACAGGTATATGGGAATTATGTTGTTATGGATAACAAATAAACGAAGGAAAAATGTAAAACCGAAAAGGGCCAGGCTATTTGTACCAACTCAAATGATTGGCACACAAAATACCATTCAATATTCTTCATCTTGCTCCATTGCCCTTCACGTCATTTTATCTTTTAGTTTCCAAGTATTATAGGCAAGATACCAAGTTCATCTCACAGTCAGTTTCAGTGAAAATAAATGCTCCTTTTATCTCATGATCTTCTACTTTTGCCTGCTAAGGACCATCTGTGTTACGCTTTTTTGTGTGCATTTTCGGCCTTCAGAGATAGACTTTTTATTCTTCTTTAGTTTATAATCTCGGTGTTCGTATCCCTCATTACTTAGTACTAAACTTACCTTTTCTTATCCTCAACATCCTTCTCATCTTCCTCTTCTTAGTTCGGCCCTTCTTTTCCCTGCCCTTTTCTTTGCATCCTAATATTTTAACTTGCAAGCATGCTATATCAAGAAAGCAATACATCTTAATATTTAGCACATGCATATATTCATTTGGATGAGGGGTTCATTTTTTCTGGTAGTAGATCACAATCCTCTAGAAAGTAGATATACATTTTCAGTTGACAGATATACATTTTCAGTTGACATTTTCAATGACACCTAAAGCATATAGGACTTGACTGTGAACTTGTTTTCTAGTCATCCAAAAATTCAGGTTAAATTTAAACTATTCAATTTAATATATAAATTCAGGTGAATTTTCATTCCTTTGAGAAATAATTAGATAAACTAGGCAGCAGTTAGAAAGAGAGTAGTTAGAAATACCCATAACCCTAGTTAGAAAGATCATCATAACCTTTAATACAAGAACACATCAATTAACCAACTAATAGCTAAATTATAACTATATAAGCAATAATTTCATCCTAGGCAGCAGTAATAACCCTCTCAAACATCTTACTTAGGTTATTTATTAAAGACATAGTTGAAGCTTTAGGTACTAATAATGTTAAATCTCAACAAGAGAGTAGAGCTAGTGCTTAGAGTTTATATAGTCAAATGGGTCAAATGGATATAAAATTGTAGTAAGTAAATTTTTGGAGGAATTGTGTACAGTGAAAAGGAAGTAATGGCTTTGGGTTATGTGAGAAGATTAAGAAAGCTTCATATTGCAATAACTTTAGAGGATTAAGAAAGATGAATTTTGGGTTTCCTTTAGGAACTTTTGCATACATATCATAAAGATTTCATGATGATTTTACCATTCATAAAGATTCATTTGATAGTCATTTACATAATCTAATACTTGTGTTAGAATATAATACTTATGACTGAATTTATTCCCTACTTACTTTCTTCCATTTATACGCATGTGGTAATTCTTAATAACCTAATTCTTCTTATGTTGCTATTTACATGGGAATTCATGATAGCCAATGTATTTGGCCTTTAAAATTTGAACAAGTCTATTAGTGCATCTATACTCCATTGAAGTTTGCTGCCTAAATTAGATATTGTGATTTCGAAATTGCTCTCTAAAGAAACTCATCTCAACATTTTAAGAGTTAAATGTTGGCTGTCATAAATAAATTCTATATTGGTCACTCCATTATGTACTTCTCCTCAAGTTGTTTCCTAGGTTAATGATACTTTAATTGCTCCTCTTGATTCTTCTTGCACTATTACATGTAACTATTATAAGATCTTGGACATATGAAGGCTGACTATTGTAAACAATCTTAAAATTAATTTTATTATCAATCTTGGAATCCAATTTCAAAACATTGCAGGATTTCTCATCATGTTACCTTTTTGGAATATAAAATATTTTCGACCATATCATGTTTTCAAGTTTAAAGTATTCGTTCTTCATATTTAACATATCCATTTATTCTTTTCCTAGTGACTTGTTTCTAGGAAACGTTGATTAAGACAATACTAGCATCTCTTTGCCTTCTCTAAGTGACTCTTCAACATTTATAGATTTTAATAACACCTCTCCTTTGATTGTCATCTTACCCCTAATCACTAGAAACTCCTATGTTATTCCTTCCTCTCTTTATCGTAGTACTTATAAGAGATAACCTATGATTATTTCTTATATGAACCTCATGCTATAACTTAACATTATCCTTGATGATCATCATTGTTATTCTGTGATTATTTCTTACGAACCTCGCACTTGTCGTGAGACAAGGACTAGCCCTTTGTGGCAGTAAGTTATAAAAAAAGGAACTTTAGGTTCTCACAACCATGATTTTGAAACATTTTATATAAGTTTATTTTTATGTTAATTAGGATAGTTATTATTTCATTATACAACAATCCTTAACTAGTTGGAGTCATTTTGGGTCAAACTTTATCTTCTGCAACATTTATCTTCAGCAACATTTTCTTGTTGCCTTTCAAGTGAACACTGGAAATGCATTTGGTTTTGAACTTTGAAATCTAATCTCAATTATGATGCAGGTAATTCACATGGCACCAGGTCAACCCAAGAAGAAGAATAAGGCTGCACCAAGTAGCATCGTACCGACAAAATTGCAGTCGCATTACCGTCAGCTTCTTGGGGACGCAACTAATGCGTCATCTTTTTGTACACAACCACAAAACCGGATACTTGCACCTTGTCAGCCTACTCCAACACCGAACGAAGTCACACATGCTTGTTCTCAGCCTACTCTAACACCGAGAGAAGTCAAACATGCACCTTCTCAGCCTACTCAAACACCGAGAGAAGTCACACGTGCACCTTCTCAGCCTATTCCAACACCAAGAGAAGTCACACCTTCTCAACCTATTATTCATCCTAGAGATAAATATTAACAAATTATGAATCAGCATCGCAACATTAGTTCTCCATCCACGACTCAAGAGATGCCTCCAACTTTGGCTTATCAGACACCAGTAAATCGAACAATTACATCCACTGTGGGTTCTTCTTCTGCAAGCACTGCAGGTTTGATCTTTCTCAAAACATTGGTGAAATTTATTAACTTTACTTATTTTGCTTATCTAACCAATTAAGAGTATGTTATATGCTTTTTTCTTTGCTAATTTAGGATCGACGGTGATGCAAGAAAAACAAGGGTCTTACAAAAGGACGAGGATTGGCAAAGATTAACAAGGCCATAGGTAAGAGATTGGAGATCGAGATCTCCCAATGAAGGACGACCAACCAACTCCGTATAATCGCCAAATTCTCGAGTGAGATTGGTGCGTATCCCGAACTTCCTTACTGTTAAAACAAAATTTTCAAAAATTACAACTGAGGAATTGGATATTGCATTTGACAAGTTAGACGCAAGTATTCTAAACCAATCTAATTTATATGTGTTTTTCATATGCTTAGAAAATTGACCAATAATTTATAATTTTGTGCAGCAAAAGTTGGAAATCAAGGGAATGAGGACTGACAACGAAGTACATGCTACTGTGAAGAAGTTTCTTGCGTTAAGGTCTAAAGATCAAAGATACAGTTTAAAAAAGCATTTTACCAAATACGGAAAGGATGTTAAGCCGGATAGCGTCACAGTGGCAGAGTGGATGGACTTATGCGAATATTGGGAGCAATCAGCTACAAAGGTTAGTTCATTTGATCACTATTATTTTTACAACTTATTATATTTTAGTATTTATGAATTATGATTTATAGATTTTATAATAAATTTTCTTAATGTGTGCGATTAAAAAAAAAGTCAAAAAACAAAAGTTGCTAGGAGTCAGGTCAAATGTCAACCAAACTCTGGCTCCAAGGCCTTTGTAGCCATACGACATGAGATTGTGAGTTATTATCTTTTTAATTATATTTTCTTTTATTCACATTTCAAATTTTATAATAAATAATACTATTTATATATTTCTATGCAACAGAGTGACAGAGACGGAGAAGAGTGTGACCGAATGAAGTTATGGTATCACACTCATTATGATGAAAGAAAAGATCAATGGACAACTCCTGAATGCAAAGAAAAATGGGTGAGTATGTTGGACCCCGATTTTTGAGTAAAAATAAGAAATATTCAAAAGTGGATGAGGTGATTGAAATGAAGTTAAATAGCAAGAAGTAAGAAGAGAAAGTGTGAAAATATGAGAAATTATGAAATAGTTGACTTTTTGGCCTTTGAGAGTTGACTTTTGATTTAGTCAAAATTGGAGAAAATGTTCTACATGAAACTTGTAGATTATGTTAAGAGCTTTCTATAGCCATAAAGTTTGCAATTTTTCGATATTGAGAGTGGAAGTTATGATCAGTCAAAGTTTATGTGTGATATGGTTGATTTTTGACTTTTGTTATGATTAAAGCTTTGACTGAGAAATTTACCTAGTTAGAGGTAAATTGAGCCTTGAAGTTCTTTATGAAAGTTGAAGGATTTGATTTGATCTTTATTTCGATATAAAGTATGTAATTTTTCGATCAAGGAATAATAAGTTATGATTTTTACAAGTTTTTGTTATGATTTTAGCATGATTATTAGAGGACAGAAGTTTTGATTGAAAAATGGACTTCCTTAGAAGTCAAATTGATTTTTATGTCCTTCGTGGAAGATTTAGAGCTTCCCTCAAGCTTTCTATAGAGACTAAGTTTGTCAAAATTGAAGTTCGGGATTAAGAGTTATAAATTTTGGAAGTTTTGGATTTTTCATACGGAAAAATAAAATAAAAATAAAAAAGGAAGCATCGTCGTCGCTAGGGCGACGCATCGCCTCGTGAGGGCGGGCGTCCAGCTCGCCATCGCGAGGGCGAGCGAGCCCTCGCCTCGCCCAAACGTGGGCGTTCCGCCCTCGCACGACGCCGTTTTGGTTCTTTTGGTTACTTCCTTCTCCAAATTCGACCTTCGTTCAATCTTTTGCTTATATATTTTCCGTCCGACATCCGATTGAGTTGATTCTTGAAGCGTTGGATTCCTAAGACAATTCCCTACATCTTCATGGAAAATTTGTAATTTTATGAGATTAAATTAATGGTGATTAATTTAATCAAAGTGAGTCGGGAAATTTTCTAAACATGGCTCAGTATTTTGAGAAATTCGTGATCTGTGGAGATCCGATTGAAGTAATTCTTGAGGCGAAATAAAGTTAAGACATGGGGCTACAAATCATAAGAAGAAATGAAATGTCAATTTTGCCCCTAAGACTTCCAATTTCTGAATGGAAGTTCGGATTAGTGTGTAGTTTTTGGGTTAGGAACACCCGAGAGTATATTGAGCATAACTTTTGATCTGGGAATCAAAATGAGGTGCTTCTTATTTTGAATTAAACTAGAGACATAAGGCTACAATTGTTATGAAGACATCGAGTTTCAATTCTGGGATTAAGAATGTAAATTTCTGGATGGAAATAATCGTACATGGAAAATGTGTTAGAATATGGATATACCCGTAATATTTTGTGCATAACTTTTGATGTAGTGCTCCGAATTGGATGATTCTTGTGGCATTATGAAATTAAGACATAAAGGAACATTTCTCTAGAAGGATATTTTGACAAATTCCTTCAAATTGATAGTGCGAATCAGACCCGTAAGTGAGAATAACTTAAAAGCAAGTATTAGGGGCATTATGGTCTTTTAGTCACCATTTAAATGACTTGGCTTTAAAAAGACAAGAGGGTGTCGTTTTTTAGGGTGAAACACATTATGTTAGTGGAAAAAAGAAGAAAGATGTAGAAGTTTCGACCATGGAGAAAAGATGAAAGAGAAAGCTAAGTTTCGTTTTTCTACTTGATTCTTAGAGATTTTGAGGTTGTACCAAGAGAGAAAAAGATGGAGGAGCACAAGAGCTTCCTTCCAAGCCAAGAAAAGTCAGATTTCAGTGAAAAATGAGGTAAGGTCGAAAATTTGATGTGTGATTTTTCATGAATTTTTGGTTTAGAATTGTGGAGAAGGACATGGGTTTGTGATTTATGAAGTAAATTGTGAGGTATATGGTTTATGCTATGTTTAATTTTGAATGGAAATTTATTAAGGTTTAGGCTTAATTTTGTGTTAGAGGAATTTGTGAAATTTTGGTGTAGAATTATAGATGAGAATATGGATTTGTGAAATATGAATTTAATTTTGAAGAAATTATGATTTATGATATTGAATTTAGATAAATTGGTTTAGGCCAATTTTGAGATTTAAGGATTTTTGAAATTGGTGGTTTAGATATCTTGAAATGAGTATGAATTGATGAATTATGACATCAATTTTGAAAATTAAGTTATTTATGAGATTGAACTTGAGTGAATTGGTTTAAGTCAAATTTTGAATTTGGGGATTTTAAAAATTCTTGTTTTAGAAAGCTTGGAAAAGTGATGAATTTGGGTTCCCTATAGTTAATTGCGAAAATTATGCAAATTATGATATTTAACTTGGATGATGATGGCTTAGATAATTTTAAATTAGAAGAACAAAGAAAGCGTTGGTCAAATTGATGATCGGGACGAGTTCCTAGCATCATTTCGAGGTGGGTAGTATATTTATTTGTTGAATTTTAAGCTAAGCATAGGAAATTGAAAATTTAAGAAGCGAATTTTTGATAAATTAATGTTTATATAAATATTTGAAAAATGATTTCGAAGGATTAAATTCCTTATCGTGGAAATGATTTTTAGAAAATGCAAGGTTTATGAAATTCAGGGTTTTCGAATTATTTGAATAAATTGA
Organism: Erythroxylum novogranatense; assembly: GCA_029891385.1. NCBI lineage: Eukaryota > Viridiplantae > Streptophyta > Magnoliopsida > Malpighiales > Erythroxylaceae > Erythroxylum > Erythroxylum novogranatense. The sequence goes on along the minus strand of CM057233.1, from coordinate 31,358,205 downwards.
AAAACGTGCTTTGTAGATTTTGAATAAGTTTGAATTATGACTAAAAAGAATTATTGCATTCATTGTCATGAATTTTGATTGATTGCGATGTGTGATTAAAATGATGATTTGAATTGCATTAGAATTGTTATATGATTTTCATGTGTTATGAGAATGTGTGAAGTATTGACATTATTTGATGTTATAATATAAAAAGTTTGGAAGTAAGTTTTCGAAAAGTGCCTTCGGGTAATCCGAAAGTTTCAGTTTTGAATTATGTGTTAAGTGGGTTTAGTTAGGTCCCTTTCGTGAGTCAGTGCACTATCTCTACTTGTTATAGCCTTCTCCCGGCTACCCGCAAATGGCTTAGGAGTTCCGATTTTGGACTCCCCTCAGTTCTGGTACCAGAACATTATCTGAGAATGTGCGATGCGTTCTGTTAGGACCAACCCAAACCGTTTGATGTGTTTGATGTGTTTGATATATGACTTTATGTATTTTGTGATTTGGTGTGATGCATTTATGTTTTTAAATTTGACCTTGAAATAAGAAAGAATTGAGGATTTTGAGAAATGAGAAGATAAGATTTACAAATGAAAGATTTTGGAAATGCTTTATGAAAGGTTTGAAAAGTGAAAGATTTGAAAAGTAAGCTTTGAAAGGTTTCACCGTGAAATGTTTAAAAATGACAAACTTCTTGAAAGTGAGTTTTCCGCTTACTGTTCAATTTATAAATATATTATCCACGAGCTTCCGAGCTCACTTTCTTTCATCCCCATCTCCGTGTTTGACGGTGAGATTGGATGAAAGAATGTGAAGACATTTGGTCCGATTTTGCATCGTCGTATTTTTAAGTAAAATATTGTTTATGGCTTGAATTAGTTAAGTAAGTGATTATGATGTATTTCGAGCATGTATTTCAGAATGTATGAGGATTATGAATTAATGTATGAGAGTGTGAAATTGTATATGAGATTGTGTATGAATTTGGGAATGAGATTGAATTATGAGACTAGTAGATTGAATTTCAATTATGAAAGTGTTTTAGAAATAGGAGTGTGTTTATCTGCTGAGATCCCGGACGGAGGGTCCGGTGGATATTGATGTTTGTGTGTTTGATTGGGAATTTTAGAAGTGTATTTTATTTACCCTTGCAGGTTTTGGGTTAGGTTAAATGCAGCCGTTATGCTGCCGAATTTTTGATAAAATTTGGGATAAAAATTGTAATTTGGGGATTTGTATGGATTTATAAGAATATGATTCAAGTTTTGAGATTTGCATGAGAATGATTTTCCAAAAGTGAAAATTGGTTGTGTGATTTGAATGAGATTGACTAAAGATGTAAGAAATGAAAAAAAAAATTATAGCGACTTTTGATCAGTCTAGGGATCCAATACGATTCAGTGTATGTATTCGGATGTCGATTCCGTCGTTTGTTTCGCATCTGTTTGGTACCTTGATTTTGTTTGTGCCTCCTTTGTTTCGATTTGATCGATTCGATTCCGATTTGTTTTTAATTTGTTATCCGACTTATTATTCGTATTCCGATTTTTCATTTTTCGTTTCGTGTTATTGCTTCCGCTTTTGCTTTGTTTGTCATTATCGAATTCAATTTATCCAATTTGAATTCGCTTTCGCTTCCTTCGTTCTTCGTTTTCGGTTAGGATTCAGTTTTCAGATCGGGTCCCAACAGAGTACATAGTTTATTTATAAATATTTCTTAAATCACATTATGTATGTAATTAATTCTTTACTTTTTCAGGACTTAATATGTCACGAATTCACACATTCAGCTGAACAAGGTCATCCGATGATAGTGGATGAAGTGTGCGACAAAGTCCTGGGCACCAGAACTGATTACATTATTGACATGGGAATGGGGCCTCGACCACAAGGGAAGACTTCAGTCAGAAAGAGACTTCGAGACAAAATTAGCGGAGTCCAAGAAGGTTAATGAGGGCTTACAGTCTAAAGTCGATGAATTGACCAAAAAATTTGAAGAAATTCAGGATAAATTAACTACTGAAGTCGAGCAACAAAAAAAGGTCTTGGAACTCATATGTTCTACACATAATATTCGTGTTGATTAGATAAGTATTCATACTGATATATTAGACACTTATGACATATTGTTCATTTTAATTACTATATTATGACATGTTTGGGATTTTAAATTATATAATTTATTGTCTACATCTATTAAATTCTTGTTATATATTATTGATCATTCGCAAATCCATGATGTACTCAACAAATTGATAAATGAATAAATAAAAATTAAATATATAATATTAAATACTTATTAAATAAATCAGATTTAATATTTTTCCCAATAATTAATTATTCAATTAGAATAATCATTCCATTAAAATTTGATTTTAAAATCATATAATTCTCACTATTCTTAATAATTTTATTTAATTATATGTCATTTAAATTTAATTATATAAAATTTATAATTTATTAAATTAAACTTATTTCAATATATTTAAAAATAAATTTAAATAAATTATCATCTGCGCAGGTTCTAATGCTTTCTACGACGTCTAGAAGACGTCGCAGATTTCCACAGTTTCTATGACGTCTAGAAGACGTCGAAGAATGTCAGGTTATCTACGACGTCTAGAAGAAGTCGCAGATTGTCAGTAATTCCACGACGTTCAACAGACGTCGCAGATTGTCATGCTTTCTACGATGCCACGACGTTTTACTCAAACGTCGCTCATTCGCTTAAGCTTCTTCGACGTTTCCCCAAACGTCGAAAAATAACCTAGGCTTCCTCGACGTTTTCTACAAAACGTCGATAAAAACATTTGCTTACTCCCCTTCAACGACTTTCGTTGTGACGTTTTTAGAAACGTCAAAAAAAAGTTTCAACGACGTTTTTCAAACATTTGCGACATTTGTAAAACGTCACAAATTGGGTATTTTCCTTGTAGTGTATATACTTAATATTCTAACAAGGGATTTAATTTCACATAGTCTCTCCGAACACAAAATTACATATAATAATATCACATATATAACAATATTATATAATGTGCACGTAATATACACATCAAACATATAAATAAAGTATACAGTTTCTCATGCCAATATAGTCAAGTTACATGCATGAAATATCAAACTTTGTTTGATTAGATTAAACCACTTACTCATAAATAAATTAAATTCATATTCCAAATATAAATTTAATTTGATTTTAATTTTTAAAATCTAATTGAAAATTATTTCCAGTAATCTTGATTTCTTTAACAAAATTTTGTTGAAAATAATTTTCAATAAATTATCTTCTTATTTATTATAATTTTAAAAGTCCTTTTCAAAATTTAATAAGATATTATAATCAAATTTTAAAACTATTTCTAATCTAATTAGAAATTATTTTTTCTTAATTGAAATATATTTTCTAATATTAAAAGGAAACTACCTTCAAAATTTAATGAAATACTTTTAATTTAATAAAGAAAAGCAATTATGTTATTTAGTTATAGATCTATTTCTTAATTTATTAGAAAATCATTCCTTAATAAATTAGAAAACTAAAATTGAAAATTATTGAAGAAAATTCATTTTCTTAAATAAAAATGAAAACTGTTCTCAAAATTTTAATCAAGAAAATTACTTTTTCTAATAAATCAAGAAAATTATTTTTCACAAATAAGAATCAATATCTAAATAAATAGAGTAATAATTCTCTAAATAAATTTAATTTATTTGAATCAAATTAATAAGTGAACTTAAATTGGAAGCGTCTTTCTTAATTACTTAAGAAAATATTTTCTTAAGTTTAAGGAGTCTAATTAGCTAATTTCAATCTAATTAAAATATAATGAATTTTAATTCTAGAAACAACTGCTCTAAAATTAATTAGGAATCAATTTATTTATGAATCTTAATCACATTAAGAAAATAATTAAATTTAACATTAAGATCTCATATTACTGAATATAATCTAATTAAATTAATTTATCTAATTTAACCTTTGCTTGATTCTAATTATAAATTTGATGACTAATTTAATTTAATAATTCAACTTTAATAAAATTAAACTAAATTGCAAAATATTGCTAATAAAATTAATCATTTGAAAAAAAATTAAAATTTTTGAAATTTATTAGAATTTAAACTAATTTGATTCCAATTAAACTAATTTAATGATGAAGAAAGGCTTAAAAACATACAAAATTTAAATAAAATTGAGTGGTGACTATCTGGCTCATGTTTTTTTGTATTAAGTGTTGATTGGCATGTGTTGTGCACAAGGTAGTAGTGTCTCTTGGGCGTAAGTTGCAAAATTCGTAGTTTCTAGTTTTTTCTATCATCACCCTCTATTTTTATTGCACTGTTTGCTCCTTTCACCTACCTTGATCATGCTGCTTGTGTGTGTTAATTTATGCCCTACAACCAATCACTTAGTTGTAGTTTAGTGACAAATTATTTAAAGGCATTCTTTATCTTACACATATTGAGATGTATATGATAAAGTCCATGGGCTAATTGTACATTGCAAATGAAATTATAATGAGATTATAATTATAAGATTCATATTACATTTATGTATTATTTCTAAATGTTCCTAGTCATTGTTCTATTAAAATTGGACATTAATAGAACGTAAAAAAACTAATACATGTTAAGGAAAGGATCAGATTGCTCATCATCTCCTTAATTATGGGATCAGTTTCCATCATTTCCCGATATTGTAGTATCTGTACTTATTATAATTAGTGATAGAATATTCGTAAATATTTCCTTTCCTTATGTAAAGTATAGCAATCATGTATTTATGTACGTTCAGTACAGTAAAGCAATACAATGAAAAATTCCCCAAACTTACTGTGTAAGATGGTATCAAAGCGGTTCCATCCTGGGATTGCTCGATCATTTACCGCTTAAACAGATTCACAGAACTCAGAAAAACTTCATCACAGTCCTGTTTTTCAACGAAACAGATTCAACTAACCACAAGAATTCGATGGCAGAAGATTTAACCCAACAGCTTACGGTTCTGTTACAGAACCAACTCAATCAAACCCAAACCAACAGTTCGAATCAGGGAGTGATACTCACTGTAAAATTAAACAGTGTTAACTATATGTTATGGGCAAGATTAATGGAGGTATCCTTGGTAGGACGTGGAAGATACAGGTATATTACAGAGGCTTCTCCCGCTGTAGGTGATCCTGAATTCCAAAAATGGAGACAAGCGGACATGCTGGTGTTCTCCTGGTTACTAGAAAATATGGAACCACACATAGCACAGAATATGGCTCACTATCCAACTTCGAGGGATCTATGGGAAGCTCTGAAAATCACATACGGGTCAGGTCGAGACTCGTTACAAGTCTATGATCTTCATACCCGTGCAAGTAGACAAACCCAGGGACAATCAAGTTTAGAAGATTACTGGATTACGATGCAAGGCCTATGGGGCGAAATTGAACAGAGGGAACCAAACACAATGGAAACAGTGGCAGATATCCAGAAATTCAACCAAATGCGAAACAACACAAAAGTGTACCAGTTCTTAGCGGGTCTGGATTCCCGTTTTGATGCAATTCGGAGGCAGTTGCTCCGGTCTGACCAGATTCCCTCAGTCGAGGGTGCGTACGCCGAGGTTCGCAAGGAGGCCGCCAGGCTCCATATCCTAGGAGCGGCAACCGGCGACGGCAGTAACGACTCCTCTTCATCACTGGGAGGTGTCGGTGTTGGGTTAGCAGCGAAGGCGAGGCGACTGAGGTGTCTGGGAACCTGTGGCGAGCAGAGCCGACCACAAACCCGGTCAGATCTGCCGGGAAGAACCGGCCAGTCATCATCCCAGGCGGGGGTTCCGTCGACACGGGTGGACAAGAGTCGATTGAAGTGCAGCCATTGTGGGATGGCTAGGCACACAAAAGAAAACTGTTTCCAATTGGTGGGTTATCCTGAATGGTGGGAGGACAACCACAAGGTGCCAAAGAATGAAATCGCGCCGCCATCGCCGTCGGAATACCGGAGGCGACGGAGCCGTGAATGAAGGCGGAGAGCGGATCGGACGGCGAGGCGGCTTAGCCTTCTGAGCGGCTGTGACAAATGAGGAAGGTAATAATTTTGGTACAAATAATTGTGGTAATGGTCGATCGGTTCCTCGATAATCGATAAATGTGGTAAGGTCCTTCTTTGTTTGGAATGTTGATAGTTGTGCCCCACAAGTAAATGATAACAGGATCACGGTGGATTATTGATTGCGGGCTACGGACACTATGACGTTTGACCTCAGAGATATTATGGTACCATCGAAACCTCGGCGATTATCTGTTCAAGCGCGAATGGGCGATTATCCTGTTAAGGGGCGAGGTCTATAGAGATAACTCCTTCTTTAAAATTACAAAGACTTGTCTTTATGTTCGTCATTATCCAATAAATTATTGTCGATGAGCCAGTGACGAAGCAATTGAATCTATCTTGTGCTAATGCAACCACATTTCGTATTTTACAGGATATCCAGACGGGAAGATTATGGTAGTGGAGCTGAGGTGAATGGGCGTACTACGTGGGCGAAGTGACTCAACAAGGGATCGTGATGTTGGCCCACGGACTTCGAGCGGAAGCGTGGTTGTGGCACGACGTCTAGGTCATCCTCTAGTGGTTATCTTAAATTGTTATTTCCCATTTGAATATTGGACAAATTTTTTGTGAAACTTGCGTTTTTGAAGAGCCATAGAGCTACTTTTCGTCTCAATAATACCGTGTTTCAAATTGTTTTGGTTTAGTCCATTCTGATGTTTGGGGTCCACCCGATTCTTTCGGGAATAACGGGTTTAGATATTTTCTGCTTCTGTGTGATGATTACTCTCGTATGATGTGGGTATATTTTTTGCATGCTAAGTCTGAGGTCGCTGATAAAATTGTCCAATTTTGTACCATGGTAAAAACCCAATTCAGTTTACATCCGAAGTTTGAGCGATAATGGGGAATTTGTGAATACTACGTTAAAAAACTTTTTCCAGGCCCAGGGCATTCTCCACCAGACCACTTGTCCTCATACCCCTGAACAGAATGGAGTTGCGGAGCGTAAAAATCGTACCTTGTTAGAAATGACTCGGGCTCTTCTTTTTGAGTCTCGTATCCCCAAGAGTTTTTGGCCAGAGGCTGTTGCCACAGCAGCGTATTTGTTGAACCGGCTTCCCACAAAAATTTTGAAAATGACCACTCCTCTCCAAACCTTGTCCTCCCAGACCTCCATACCTCCATCCTTGACCTTGGAGCCTCGTATATTTGGGTGCACTGTTTATGTGCATATTCCTAAGCATGAACGCACAAAGTTTGATCCATGTGCAGTCAAGTGTGTTTTTTTGGGGTATGGGGTGAATCAAAAAGGCTATAGGTGTTATGATCCTAAAGCTCGGCGGTTTTATACTACCATGAGTGTGATTTCTTAAAGCTGCGTTGTTTTACCAATCCGATGGTCGGGAAGTCGGGTAGTTTTGGCGACCGAATTGGGTAAGTAGTAATCCTTTGTTACCTTGGATAACTCAGCGGGGCCAATTAAGTTCCACCGAGATACTTCCATCCATGGACGATCGGCTGTCCAGCGGTCCAACCCTCCGGAGATTCACGAGGTTAGTGATGCTAATTCGCATGCTGGTGATATAAGTTTATCTACTAATGATGTTGTGGAGGATGTGGTTTCAACCGATGAGGCAGTGAAGCGAGCAATTAGTAGGTATGTGTTACCACCAAGAAGTACTCGGGGAGTTCCACCAAAACGCTACTCTCCGGAGAAAGAGTCGAGAAACTCCAGATTCCTTGTGGCTAACGTGGCTAGGGGGAGTTTATCTGAAACCGCACGGGCATTCATTGGATCAGTATATTCAGAGGATGTCCCTGCGGATGTGTCAATAGCAAGGAAGTCAGAAGTATGGTTGAGAGCCATGAAGACAGAAATGGATGGCCTCAAGAAGAATCATACTTGGGAAAAGTGCAAGTTACCTGTGGGAAAAAGACCAGTAGGGTGCAAATGGGTGTACACAATTAAGTACAGACCAGATGGAACGATTGACCGGTACAAAGCCCGTTTAGTGGCTAAAGGGTACACACAGACTTACGGTATAGACTACGACGAGACTTTCTCTCCGGTTGCGAAGATAGACACCGTAAGGGTGTTGTTTTCGATGCAGACAATTCGAGATTGGCCGTTACACCAATTCGATGTAAAAATGCATTCTGCATGGGGACTTGAAGGAGGAGGTGTACATGGAAGCTCCACTGGTTTTTGGAAGGTTTCAAACCGGGTGAGGTCATCGGTGAAGAAATCTCGTATGGATTAAAACAATCTCGAGGGCATGGTTTGGAAGGTTCACTGTGGCTATGAAGTCATATGGAGTGCAGGCGAGCAATCTTGATCATACTCTTTTAAGAAGAGAGGAAAGCTTGTTACGTGTTTGATAATATACGTTGATGATATGATCCTCACAGGTAATGACTACGTGGAGATGGCCCAGTTGAGAAACAGGTTGTTTACTGAATTTGAAATGAAAGACTTGGGAATGCTTAAGTACTTCCTTGGTATTGAGGTTATGAGGTCAAGAGGAGGTATATTTATCTCACAGCAAAAATATGTCCTCGATTTATTGGCCGAGACAGGGATGCTTTGGAGTGTAAACCGGCAGATACCCCGATTATAGTTAACCATGGGCTGCAGTTTGACAAGGAAGCAGAATTGGCAGATAAGGGGAGATACCAGAGGTTAGTGGGAAAGTTGATATATCTGGCCCACACGCGACCCGATATCGCGTATCAGTGGGTGTGGTGAGCGAGTTTATGCATAAACCTCGGGTAAATCATATGGGCGATGCTCGGGATCTTGAGGTACTTAAAAGGTACTCGAGACATGGTGTCTTGTTCGGAAAGAATGGGAACCTCGACATTGAGTTATCTGAGATCTTGTTGGGCGGGTAATAGGGTGGATCGACGGTCAACTTGTGGTATTTCACAATGGTAGGAGGAACCTTGTGACTTGGAGAAGCAAGAAACAAAAGGTAGTCGCATTGTCAAGTCTGAGGCCGAGTTTCGAGGTGTGGCTCGAGGTGGCGAAATCTTATGGGTTCGAAAGTTGCTATCTCGAGATTGGTTTTCCATCCAGTAGAGCCTCGAAGCTAATGTGTGATAACAAGGCAGCTATTAGCATTTCAGAAAATCCTGTCCAACACGACCGAACAAAGCATATTGAGGTGGATCGACATTTCATTAAAGAAAAGCTTGAAGATGGGATTATAGAGTTGCCATTTGTTCGGTCTGAAGATCAGCTTGCTGACATACTGACTAAAGCTGTTAACGCTAGATCGTTTGAGTCGGTTTTGAGCAAGTTGAGCATTGGGGATCCGGTTGCTCAACTTGAGGGGGAGTGTTAAGGAAAGGATCAGATTGCTCATCATCTCCTTAATTATGGGATCAGTTTCCATCATTTCCCGATATTGTAGTATCTGTACTTATTATAATTAGTGATAGAATATTCGTAAATATTTCCTTTCCTTATGTAAAGTATAGCAATCATGTATTTATGTACGTTCAGTACAGTAAAGCAATACAATGAAAAATTCCCCAAACTTACTGTGTAAGAATACATGCTTTGTTTTTCCTTTAAAGAAAGTAGTCGATCTCATTAACTAAAGTATAGAGATACTTAAACAAACATGTGGGTGCTTGCTAGAGAACAAGTTCACTAAATAGTCTCGATATGAGAAATCTATTTGAAACATTACTTAGATGTCTATGGAATTCTCATTATGATGATTGTATAAGTAATCCTTTGACTTAAGGTCATCAAAGTTATCTTATATGGGGATTGCTATGTTTTGATAATACTTATGATCTATTTAATCATAGTTCATTTAAATGGTAGTCATTAGATGTAGCATGAACTATATGGAAATAGTTGAGTAATCAAGATAGAATTCATTACCCTAAAGTAATTAGGGAGAATGTTTCGTTGTTCTCGATTACTATTAACTCAAAAAATCCTTGGCCAAGGTGAAATGATGTTTTGTAAATAGTTTACAAATGTCATTAATTGAATCAATAGAAAATGGCGGAGAACTAATATGGTTAGACTCAAAATAGATTAGATATTAATTTCATGCTCTATGACTAATCGAAACATTGTATGATGAAAGGACTAAATTATATATAAAAATTGTTAGAGTAGTGCCCTAAAGGCAATCCCCTTTAGCGCATTTTGTTCATAGTCATGTATAGACGTTATGAATAAATAAAGCAAAGGCATTTTCATTTATTTGATGTTCATTTTATTATGAATTGATAATGATCTTTAATCAAATTAATGAAGTCCCTGATACATGACATAGCATGAAGGAAATTATGATGTGATCATACTACTGAGATTCCTATCATGTGTAATTATGTCAGTATCTAAATTATCCCTAGTCATAGGATTAATGAGACTGGACATCGTTAATCCGGATAGACTAGCACATGTCAAATTCCTTGATTGGATCAAGCAGTGGATCTCAGACAACTGTAAATATTGAGATATTTAGATTTGACATGTGGATGCTTACTAAAGGTAGTAAGTACATTGGATGACCTGCCATGAGATCATCACATGGATGTACTATTCAAATGTCAGTGATAATCTCATCATAGCAATGGTGCAAGTATCCTTAGACTTGAGGTACTCAAGGATATCTTGAGTCTTGATTACATACTTTGACTCCATTCCTTGTTGCCTTTCGAGAGGTCGCTCATAGGGTGGTGATTGGAGTGCGACTGAGGTATTGAAGGTAATTGAGTAGCCAATAGAGGATTCACCACTTCGTGATAGCGGAAGAGATACCCATGGCCTCTTATCGGGATCATTACTTTGAAGTCTCTGGCGCCGAGCATACATATGTCATGAAGATGGTCTTCATGGACGTATAAAGTAATGAGTCTAGGGCGAGATCTGATTACACTTGGACTAGATTTGATTTAATCGGTCTAGTAAGAGTTGACACATTGCCCATACTCAAACCAAGTGGGGTATAGCATGGTGAAAGGACGAATTGCACCAGTAATTGTCTATGGAAGGGTTCGTGATATGGTTTCATTAGTCAAACCAATTACTTTCCGTCAATTGGGGTCGTGATGTGTTCTAGATACCGCTCATGACTTGCTTAGATTAAGTGTTAATCTAAGTGGCCAACATAACCGGGAACCTAATGGGTCACACGCATAAGAGTGACTCGGAGAATCTGTAAAATAGTTTCGGACAGAGATCCGATATCTGGAGAGCAATAGGATTAAATGGATCCCGATGAGATTGGGATATGTCCCGATGTGATCGCGACATCGACATTCTTTGAAAAGGGTCTCCGTGATTTTTTACGGCGGGGCCCGGTAGGCCGGTAGGACCGACCCCAGTTTGACTGGACCACTTCAGCAATTATATATATTAATTAATTAAGTAAATAATTAATTAATTATATATATATAAGATGATTTTCGGTGGAACCATTTTAAATGGAGAAGAAGATGGTTGAAAAGTCAAATATAATGATTATTTGACATTTCAAGGCATATTTAAGCCTTCTACGTGGATCACTCTACACCAAGCCTTTCATATTGTGTTTTAAGTGTTAAAACATATATAAGAAGGTGAATGAAGATGGCTTGCACGGTTGGTTGATGGAGAAAATCGATGGCTTAAGTGTTAAGCCTTAAAACTTGGTTTTTCCATCTTCTTCCTCTCTTCCATTCAAGTTGGATTCTTCTTCTCCAAGGCTTCAATTGGTCATCTCCACTTGCTCTCCAAGGCTAAGGTAAGAGCTAGCACTCTTTTCTTTAGTCTAGCTATTCCCGGGTCAAAAGAGTTTGTCCCGGTTAGATTTTCCGACCTCTGCGTGGATACCGTTAGAGACGGTCTCCTTTGGTCGTTATGGTTTGATTGTGTATACATACACATGGATCCTGGCTTTCGGGAATGTCCCGGGACTTGAAAAATTAAATTCCGCACCTTGGGCATGTGATGTCCATCCCGGGATTTTCCTACAGTGGTATCAAAGCCACTTGTGTTGTATAAACAGTTAAAAGGATAACTAGGTCGGAATTCCTTTGAGAATTGAGCTGTGTTGCATGCTACTTCTGTGCAATTTCGATTCTGTATAGAATTGGGGTTTTCGAAATTTTCTTCCATAGACTTGCTCATAAGATGTTGCTGAATGTGTCTATGAAAGGAAAAATTTTATCGATGCCGATTCATAAGGTTTTGCTAATTTAATTCCCTAAGTTTCGGATGCTGTCTTGTTGAACGTTTCTGAAACAGCTATGCTTGTAAATTCGAGAATAAATTCTAGAAAAATCGTTTTTCGGATTGGTTTTCACCGGCACGTCCCTAAGATGTTTGTGAATGTCTCTGTGGATGGAAAATTGTTTTCAAGGTGATTTACTATTTATTTCCGAATTTCTTGTGTGCTGATGGGAATGTCTGTGCTGGAGAACACAGATTCTGGTTTGGCTAGATTGCTGAGGTTCAATGAGTTTTTGTTGGAAATAAATCCTGCAAAATTCATGGAGCATGTTAGAACATGTTTTAACCTCTGTACTTTTCTCAGCATTTATTGAAAATGTTTCAATGATCATTTTGAGCAAAATGCATAGCTTGGCAGTTTTGAGAAACATGCTGGGGCTGTTTTGTTTGAAATGATTGGTTGTGTTATTCTCATTTCCAATGCCTTGAATCATTTTTATAATAAGTAAAAATGTGTTATGTTGATGTGGTATGCATGCCAAGTTGAGATTCTTGAATTTAGGGTTTCCAATAATTTTTGGATGTCGAATAGGTCACTTTAGAGTCTCGTTAGCTTATTAGTTATCTTAGTTATTTTGGCCGTCGCAATTTGTGTGACAAGTGCCGAAGTAATTTTGATAACGTGTAACCTACCTAGAGATACTTAGCATGATTATTTGGTGTCCTTGAATTATGTGGAAATCAAAATGATTAATAGTTGATTAATCGGTTTCAAGTTTTTCAAATATAGTTTGACTATATGGCATGCATGATTTGATGAAAAAGATTCATTAGCACATCAATATAATGTTTTATATACTTGGTATATTGGTATTGTGAATTGGGACTGCACGAATTGAGAATTAGCCAACTAAAAAGCAAGCCAAGCTCATTCCAATCATCGGGACTTGCTCCAATCATTGGAGAGAACATTCGATCGACTAGGAATTGCTCGGTCATTGGAAAGAGCATTCGATCGACCAGATTTGTTCGGTCATTGGAAGAAGGGTTCGATCGACTAGAACATGTCGGTCATTGGGCGTGTCTGATAACCCCTTCCAGTCGACTAGAACATATTCGATCATTGGGCGTCTACGATAAGAGTGAGTCGACTAGAACAAAGGTTCGGTCGGTGGCACATCTACCATCGACTAGAACTTGCTCCAGTCGACTATAAACACATTCTTTGGAGGGATGATGGATGATTTTAGGTATAAATTCAATATGATTGATGCAATGCCCTAAATCAGTCCATATAGTCAAGATGACTATGATCCTTGGATGAGATTAATTTGATGAGACCTAAAAATCCCTCAATTTAAATATGAAAACTAACGCCTTCCATTAATATGGTAAGAACCAGAGTTCTTATAGGGTTGGGTTGTTGAGCTAACCTCAAGCTCACTCTATACGGATATGTTCGAACCATGAAAATATGATTTTCGGATTAATGGGTCGGTTTTCCTAAGCGTTGATTTGTTGAGCTAACCTCGAAGGTCAACGTGAATGAGGCGAAATTGGGTAGTGTACATCAGATGTATACGCATCAAGTGTTGATAACCCAATGTATGTGCATACATCAACTGTTGATAGCACTGAGCGATAGTTGCATTCGAGATGCAATTGGTATGACCGATACCTACCGATTGACCTAAGGTGATTTGTTGAGCTAACCTCAAGGTCATTCTTAGCAATGTCGGATATCGACCCACTAGGACATTGTGCCATTTTGTTTCTTGGATTCCTGATGAGGGTTATGGATTCTATTGAAACTAGTGGGAGCCATATGTATGTCATTTAAGTCCTTATGATCATACATTCAATTCTATTCTAACTTCCTTTCTCTCTCTATGTTTAGGTTGATTCAAGATGTCGACTAGTGTGAATCTTCGCTCACTTATGGATACAAACAAATTAACTGGACCGAATTTTCTTGACTGGCTGCGAAATCTGAGAATTGTTCTCAGATCAGAGGATCTTGGATACATCCTTGATTTTCCGCTTCCTGATCCACTTCCTGAAGGAGCTTCTGATGATGATCAGAAGGCATATCGTAAGCATCTCAAAGACAGTGACATAGCCACATGCATTATGCTTGCATCGATGTCACCTGAGCTGCAAAAGCAGCACGAGTCTATGGATGCTCATACGATAGTGTTTCATCTACGAGTTGTTTGATGAGCAAGCTCGGTCCGAGCAGTTCGAGACCTCAAGATTGCTCTTTACAACGAAGATGACTCTGGTTCATCTGCGGTCAATATGCATTGAAGATGAATGGCTATATTGAGAGGTTGGCGGTCTTAGGTTTTGTGATGGATTACGAGTTAAGTATAGACTTGATTCTTGTTGGCTTATCGGATAGTTATTCACGGTTTGTGTTGAACTATCGGATGAACCAAATATCCTCCACAATTCGAGTGATCAACATGCTCAAGACAATGAAGTAATATTTGTCAAGCAAGATATGGCGTTCTATTGGTGGATTAAATCTTCCTCTGGTTCCAAGAAAAGGAAACGAAGAAGAAAAAGGCTCGAAGCGAAAGGAAGCGCAAAAAGGCAAGAAGAAGACCAAAGAGATCGCTCCAAAAGGTACTGCTTCCATTGCGGTAAGGCCGGTCATTGGGGCGTATCGCAAAGTCTATCTGGAAGAAGCGAAGCGAAGAAGGCATCGATTGCCTCGACTTCTTCGTATGTTTGTCATTGAAGTTAATCTGCTTCGATCATAACATATGGGTATTAGATACGGTTGTGGCTCACACATATGCAATGATATCACAGGCCTCGAGGACGATGGCGACTCATAAAGGGAGAAATGGACTGCGTGTTGGCAATGGAGCAAGAGTTGCATTAGCCGTAGGAACTTATCTTTTGACACTCCTTAGTGGGCTTGTACTTAACTTGGATGATTGTTATTTTGTACCGTGTTAACAAAGAACATATTATGCATTTCTTGTTTAAATAAATTTGGTTTCCATTTGTCTTTTAGTAACAATGGTTGTTCTATTAGCTCAAATGGAATGCTTTATGGTACTTGGTACATTATGCAATGGAATATACATATTAGATATGTCACTTAGGTTATGAATGTCAATGACGCTAAAAGACATAAAAGAGATAATTTAAAATCAACTTATTTATGGCATTGTCGCCTTGGCCATATAAATGAGACACGCATTGCTAAGCTCCACAAGAGTGGAAGTTTAGGGTCATTCGATTATGAATCATATGACACATGTGAATCTTGTTTATTAGGCAAGATGACTAAGTTACCTTTTAAGGGAAAGGGTGAACGAGCGACTGGATTATTAGACCTAATACATTCAGATGTATGTGGTCCGATGTCCATCCATGCCAGAAATGGTTGTTGTTACTTCATTACCTTCATCGATGATTATTCTCGATATGGGTATCTCGTATCTAATGAGATACAAATCAAGCGTTTGAAAAGTTCAAACAATTCAAAATGAAGTAGAAAAACAACTTGGTAAAAGTATCGAACATTACGATCCGATCGTGGTGGTGAATACTTAGACCAAGAGTTTTGGATTATCTCCAGATAATGGGATCTTATCTCGATGGACTCCTCCTTACACACCACAAAGATAATGGTGTGGCGAGAAGGAGAAATCGAACCTTCTTTGGACATGGTTCGATCTATGATGGGTTTTGCACGCTTACCAAAATCCTTTTGGGGATATGCACTTGAGACAATTGTTTACTTGTTAAGCGAGTTCCATCAAAGCAGTTGATGTTACTCCATATGAGATGTGGACTAACAAGAAACCTTATCTTTCTTATTTGAAAGTATGGGGTTGTCCTGCTTATGTGAAGCGGACAAAGTCAGATAAGCTTGAAGCAAAATCTGACAAATGTTTGTTAAATAGGATATCCTAAAGAAACAAGAGGATATCAATTCTACAATGCTGAGGAACAAAAGGTGTTTGTTTCGATGCATGCTGTCTTTTTAGAGAAAGAGTTTCTTTTACAAGAAGACAGTGGGAGCAAAATTGAGCTTGAAGAAGTTCAAGATGCTCGGACAGACGCAGATCAACTGCCTGAACCTGAAACTGTGACTCATACAGATGAGGTAACAGTTCAACCTTCTACTTTACACAATATTCGTAGGTCAAGTAGGATACGCTCTGTTCCCGAGAGATATGGATTTCTCGTGAGTGAACAGAATGACGTATTGCTCATAGAGGATGATGAGCCTACTACCTATGAAGAGGTTCTGAAGAGTTCAGAGTCTGAAAAATGGCTTCGTGCCATGAAATCTGAAATGGATTCCATGTATGAAAACCAAGTATGGACTTTGGTTGATGCACCTGAAGGGATAAAACCTATAGGGTGCAAATGGGTTTCAAGAAGAAAAGCGACATGGATGGTAATGTGATTACCTATAAAGCAAGGCTTGTGGCGAAAGGCTTTCGTCGAAGACAAGGAGTTGACTATGACGAGACCTTGATCGATGAGCAATGCTTAAATCCATTAGGATACTCTAGCCATTGCGCTCATTATGATTATGAGATATGGCAAATGGATGTGAAGACGACTTTCTGAATGGAAATCTGGTGAGGATGTGTACATGACACAACTGAGGGCTTCATTTCGGCGATGGCGAAAAGGTATGCAAGCTTCGTAAATCCATTTATGGATTGAAGCAAGCATCCAGAGTTGGAATATCCGTTTTGATGAGGCGATCAAAGAGTTTGGTTTCTCACAAAATCCGGATGAACACTTGTGTGTACAAGAAGGTTAATGGAACGCAATCGTATTCCTTGTGTTATATGTAGATGACATATTGTTGCTAGGAAGCGATGTCTCAATGTTGCAATCGGTAAAAGTTTGGTTGTCCAAACACTTTGCCATGAAAGACCTTGGAGAAGCAACTTATATCCTTGGGATAAAGATTTATAGAGATAGATCTAAGAGGTTGCTTGGTCTTTCACGATCAACGACATAGACAAGGTGCTAAAGAGGTTTAGCATGGAGCAATCCAAGAGGGGTTTCTTCCCATTACTCATGGGATAACACTCGAAGTCTATGTGTCCTCGGACACGGGGCGAGAGGATGCGTATGAATATGATCCCGTGCGTCTGCAGTAGGATCTATTATGACGCAATGCTATGTACGAGACCCGATGTATCATATGCTCTAAGTGTTACTGCGATACCAATCGGATCTGGTGAGGGTCCTTTGGGTGGTATCAAGAATATCCTAAAGTACTTACGAAGAACTAAGGATGTTTTCTTGATATATGGAGATGGAAATCTCAAGTGGCGGGCATCTGAGATGCCATTTCCAATCGATAAGGGCGACTCGAGTCCCAATCAGGTTATGTTTTCACACTAAATGGCGGAGCGGTCGGTTGGAAGAGTTCCAAACAGAGACGCATCACGATTCAACGATCGAGGCAGTAGTACATTGCCGCATCGACGCAAAGAAAGGAAGCGAGTTGGATCAAGAAGTTCATTTCGAACTTGATGTGGTTCCTAGTGTGATGGACCCATTCGGTTGTATTGTGACAACAATGGAGCTATTATTGCAGCGAAAGAACCAAGGTCTCATCAACGATCCAAACACGTACTCACCGATACCATTTGATTCGGAGATCATTGCTCGAGGTGATGTCCCGATAGAGAAATTCCACAGAGCGTAATATTGCCGATCCGTTGACAAAGCCATTGTCACACGAAGAATTTTGATTCTCATGTACTCGCATGGTATTAGATACCAAGGCGATTGGCTTTAGGTCAAGTGGGAGGTTGTTAGAGTAGTGCCCTAAAGGCAATCCCCTTTAGCGCATTTTGTTCATAGTCATGTATAGACGTTATGAATAAATAAAGCAAAGGCATTTTCATTTATTTGATGTTCATTTTATTATGAATTGATAATGATCTTTAATCAAATTAATGAAGTCCCTGATACATGACATAGCATGAAGGAAATTATGATGTGATCATACTACTGAGATTCCTATCATGTGTAATTATGTCAGTATCTAAATTATCCCTAGTCATAGGATTAATGAGACTGGACATCGTTAATCCGGATAGACTAGCACATGTCAAATTCCTTGATTGGATCAAGCAGTGGATCTCAGACAACTGTAAATATTGAGATATTTAGATTTGACATGTGGATGCTTACTAAAGGTAGTAAGTACATTGGATGACCTGCCATGAGATCATCACATGGATGTACTATTCAAATGTCGTTGATAATCTCATCATAGCAATGGTGCAAGTATCCTTAGACTTGAGGTACTCGAGGATATCTTGAGTCTTGATTACGTACTTTGACTCCATTCCTTGTTGCCTTTCGAGGTCGCTCATAGGGTGGTGATTGGAGTGCAACTTGAGGTATTCAAGGTAATTGAGTAGCCAATAGAGGATTCACCACTTCGTGATAGCGAAGAGATACCCATGGCCTCTTATCGGGATCATTACTTTGAAGTCTCTGGCCGAGATACATATGTCATGAAGATGGTCTTCGTGGACATATAAAGTAATGAGTCCTAGGGCGAGATCTGATTACACTTGGACTAGATTTGATTTAATCGGTCTAGTAAGAGTTGACACATTGCCCATACTCAAACCAAGTGGGGTATAGCATGGTGAAAGGACGAATTGCACGGTAATTGTCTATGGAAGGGTTCGTGATATGGTTTCATTAGTCAAACCAATTACTTTCCGGTCAATTGGGGGTCATGATGTGTTGCTAGATACCGCTCATGACTTGCTTAGATTAAGTGTTAATCTAAGTGGCCAACATAACCGGAACCTAATGGGTCACACGCGTAAGAGTGACTCGGAGAATCAGTAAAATAGTTTGGACGGATCCGATATCCGGAGAGCAATAGGATTAAATGGATCCCGATGAGATTGGGATATGTCCCGATGTGATCGCGACATCGACATTCTTGAAAAGGGTCTCCGTGATTTTTTATGGGGCCTTTATAGGCGTAGGGACCGACCCAGCTTGATGGACCACTTCAGCAATTATATATATTAATTAATTAAGTAAATAATTAATTAATTATATATATATAAGATGATTTTCGGTGGAACCATTTTAAATGGAGAAGAAGATGGTTGAAAAGTCAAATATAATGATTATTTGACATTTCAAGGCATATTTAAGCCTTCTACGTGGATCACTCTACACCAAGCCTTTCATATTGTGTTTTAAGTGTTAAAACATATATAAGAAGGTGAATGAAGATGGCTTGCACGGTTGGTTGATGGAGAAAATCGATGGCTTAAGTGTTAAGCCTTAAAACTTGGTTTTTCCATCTTCTTCCTCTCTTCCATTCAAGTTGGATTCTTCTTCTCCAAGGCTTCAATTGGTCATCTCCACTTGCTCTCCAAGGCTAAGGTAAGAGCTAGCACTCTTTTCTTTAGTCTAGCTATTCCCGGGTCAAAAGAGTTTGTCCCGGTTAGATTTTTCGACCTCTGCGTGGATACCGTTAGAGACGGTCTCCTTTGGTCGTTATGGTTTGATTGTGTATACATACACATGGATCCTGGCTTTCGGGAATGTCCCGGGACTTGAAAAATTAAATTCCGCACCTTGGGCATGTGATGTCCATCCCGGGATTTTCCTACAAAAATTATGCACGAAAAGTTTAGTCAAAACCACTTTAACATTCCCTAAATATTTGGGTGGTCATGATGCATTGCTAAATACCAATCTTGATCTATGATCATAAATTGTTTAATTGGAGAATTAAAGATAAATTAAAAGGAGTTTTAATTTATCTAAGTTTACTTATGAATTAAAATTAGGTTTTATAATCATTGCCAACATTTTTTTGGATATGAGGGAAACCTCGTTGGTGGAGCACGACCACTGAAAATCCCGGTGAAGCCTGACCATTGAAGCAGAACTCAACCACCGGAATTCCCGACGGAGCTTGCCACCAGCAGGTAAAACCCCCAGCTGCCCAAGCTCTTAACAGAAATGTGCCCACATGGAATCGAACCTAGAACCTGGCCAAAGCCAACCCCCACTCTCAACCATTGTCAACATTTGGGAACCTAATAGTTCTCATATATAGAATGGGTTGAAGAGAGCAAAGTTAATTTAATTAAGTTAGACTTGACTGTAAAGTTTGAGAAACTTTATGATTAAATATGAGATATTTAATAAATAAGGATCAATATGAGATATTGAACCTTATATGGGCATAATTGGTATTTAATTATAATTATTTGTAATTCTAACTAAAGTTTAATTGAAATTAGAATTAAATTTCAATTAAATTACTAAAACGTCCAAAACTTATTATAAATAGACTTAAGTTCTATGGAGCTAGCACTTCTTTCTTAACCCTCTCTGTAAGAGTTACAAAGTTCCTTCAACTTATTCTATGGATACCGTTAGAGACCAAACACTTTTGTGACTACGGTGGTTGAGATAAATCAATTTCGGGAACAAGTTGAGGGATACGACAAGACAAAGATTAAGCTTTGGAATAAGGTACGAATTAAATTTTGGCTTATTATAATTTGTGATTATCATTTTATAAAATTAAATAAAATTTATTTTTACGAAACTAAAATTCAAAACAGTTACGTGATTATTCTGCTGCAGTCGAGATCAGATCCTGACCTAATGTTCATCTCTGTTTGGGTGTTATGGCTTCTGCTCTATCGCATTCTTTAGGTGATTATCATCCTACATTAGTGGTAATAATCAGCCTTCCATGGCAATAATCACCCTCTGGCGGATTGTCACTATTGAGGTCCTTCACTAGTAGCCATGGTCAGTGAAGGCTCACCACAAGAGACACTCTTCTTCCTATAAGTCCAACAAGCACAACCCAAACATTGAAACAATGAACACACAAACCATAAGTCCATATACTCGATAGGGGAAATGCAATTTTAGTTTTTAAAAATAAAATAAGGCATGGTGTTTTCCATAAACCAAAAGGAGGAGGCATGTTTGACAATTTAAAAAACACAAAAGGAGAAGACATTTATTAAGAAACAACAATAGGCTTGGATTGATATATTTTTAGTAACAATGAATGTGGAAAGTTTCATTATAAGTTTCGAGAGATTACATAACAAATGGGTGGCATGTGTTTTTCCAGAAGCAATAAGTAAAAGGACATGAAAATAGAAACCGTTAAAGTGAAACTCAACATTTACATTAGAATATAAAACATATCCTAGCA
The DNA here is from genome assembly GCA_029891385.1 of Erythroxylum novogranatense. NCBI lineage: Eukaryota > Viridiplantae > Streptophyta > Magnoliopsida > Malpighiales > Erythroxylaceae > Erythroxylum > Erythroxylum novogranatense. The sequence goes on along the minus strand of CM057233.1, from coordinate 31,336,774 downwards.
TTTTCAAATATTAAAACTAAACCCCAACATTTTAAAACATTCAAAATAAGCTCTTATTGGATGAACAATTCAACGAGGTTAACTCTGCTTAAATTCAAGATCACATTAATGTTGACATGATATTATTTTTATTTTAAAAAAATGAGCCCCTCAACTTAAAATATTTAAATATGGTTTTATTTCCACTTGACAAGTGGGACCCATTATCTCAAATATATAATTAATGGTCTCATGGTGATGAGATCCACTTTTTAACATAACATTTAACTACAGAGAGTTAATCCTTTAGAGTTTTCTGTCCATAGAGTCTGTTTTGAACGTTTTGAAAATGTTAAGTTCTAATTTGAATATTTCAAAAATTTAGGGTTCAATTTGTGTTTTATTGTAAGTGTTAAGGTTCAAAATGTACTTTTGACCAAATGGAAACCCTAAATTAATGCCAAAATCTATATTAGGCAATTATTTCAATTAATTAAAATTTTAAGCCTTAATTTTATGAAATCGATAACAATCAAGAAATTTTAATCAAAATATAAAATTAAAGTATGCTCTAATAATACCATTGAAAAATTAAGGTGGTATTCAATCTTGTCCACAACGAAAGAATTACTAAACATTTTCAGTATTTAATTTTAAAAAGCCAAGTTCACTTAAATTTTATAAAATGGTTAGTACATAAATTATAATAAATTATAAATCTTAATTTATACCTTATTTCGAAGCTTGATTATTTTTCTTATCATTTATGTGGAACCATTTCTAAACTCAACCCATCTTAACCGTATACCATACAAGTGTTTAACCTTTAACTGTATCCACATAGCAAATTGAGAGAACTCTGTAACTATTGTAAAGAGGGTTAGGCAATAGTTAGACATTTTAGTAATTTAATTCAAATTAAATTCTAAGTTTAATTAAACATTAATTAAAATTATGGTTAATTTCAATTAAATATGAATTATGTCAAAATAAGATCCAATATGTCATATTGATCCTTATTTATTAAATATCTTATATTTAATCATAAAATTTCTCAAACTTTACAATCAAGTCCAACTTGATTAAAAGATTTTTCTCGTTTCAACCAATTTTGTGTGTGTGACTCATTAGATTCTCAATTATGTTGGCAATGAATATAAATTATAATTAGGATTAGATAAATTAAACTTCTTTAATTTGTCTTTATTCTTTAATTAAACAATTTATATGCATCAATCAAGATTGACTTCTAGTAGTACATTATGAGCACCCAAATATTTAGGAAAGTTAAAGTAGTTTTGACAAACATTTCCATATATCATTTTTTACATGAAATTCAATATTTTTATCATACGATGTTCTATTTAGATATAAAGCATGGAATTGATGTCTACTTTATTTGAGTTCAATCATGTTAATTCTCCACCATTAGCGATTGATTCAATTTTTGAAATTTGTAAATTATTTTTCAAAGTCTCATTCTACTTTGGCCAAGAAGTTTTTCTAATCAATACTAATCAAGAATAATAGAACATTCTCCTTAATTACTTTAAAGTAATGAATCGTAAATTAATCACTCCTTTACCTCCATATAGTTCATGTTATATCTAACGACTATCGACTAAGCTAACTTCGACTAGATCTGTCATAAGTAGTATCAAAACTAAGCAATCCATATTGAGATAATTTTTGAGATCTAAAGTCAAAGAATCACTTATACAATCATCACAATGAGAAAGATATACAAGTAATGTTCCGAATAGATTTCTCACATGGAATTAATTCAATGAACTTATTTTCTAACAAGCACACACACAATTATTTAAGTAACTCCATACTTTAGTCTATAGGATCAATGATTTCCTTCATAAGAAGGAAACATAACATGTTCTAGTCCTTTTTACGCTCTATTAATGTCTAGTCTCAATAGAGCAATGATTTGGAACAATTTAGGTATAATACATAAATGGAATATAAATCTCATAATTATGATCTTATCATAATTTTATTTTCAATGTATATTTACCCATAGACTTTATCATATACATCTAAATATGTATAAGATAAAATTCCTTAAATAATTATGTCATAAACTACATCCAACTAATTGGTTATGGGATATAAACCAACATAATTATAAATTATCACCCAAACTCCAAACACCTATCTATGATATATTTTTTCTTCATTTGCTTGATTTGTTTACCAATCACATACTTACACAAGCAACCATAAAGAAAGAAGAACTTCCTTTATCAATCTCCCTAAGCTTGGAGATACTAAATATTTGGCATTTGGTAGGAAGTAACTTTTTCTTATTCAAATATGGGATATGCTAACTTAACATTTTTTAAAACCCCTATCAAGAGTATCGTGGCATTATGGTAAGGCTTCTTTGATAGGTCCCGTTTCTATCCTTTTCTAGTAGCCTTCGAACAAGAGGCCACACTTCTTGTGTTAGGATTTTTAATAGGTTCTCTAAGGGATGAAGTAATATTCAAATAATGTTCTTAAAAATAATTCATATTATTGATCTTAGGATCATAGAAGTCTCTAGCATTATTAATAAAATGTTATTTCACTTTTAGAATATTTTATTCTTTAATTGTTAATTCACCTATCATTAACTAATTCATAACTACTATGTAAAAGTTGCTTTACTTTATAGAACCTTTTAAGAGATGAACTTTAACTTCTATATATTAGACATCAAAGTAACTACATTTTCTTCTCTAAAATTGTTCAATAAATAAAGCCTAATACTCTATGTTTCAAACCTAAACAATATTATCTTATTCTAGAAGCAAATTTAAAGGATTAAAAATCCTAATTAAAACATTAAGAATTAATGAACATTTTAATAGCATTATTGACTTGTTTAAATTTAATAATAATGATAATGATTTTTATTAATTTTAAATTTTTAAATTTTATATTTATTACAAATATTTATCAATTTTTCATTAATTATAATAAAATTTAAATAAAATATTTAATGTTATTTTGTTTATTATATTGTTTATTTTAATTCACTAATTTAATAATATTTTATCATAATGTTATATAATTAAAATGAAATAATAATAGAAAATAAAAATAAAAATAAAAATAAAAATGACATTGAGTTACTAAAATTAAAATCTTTCAGTTATTAATAATATAATGATAAGTTTTAACATAGTTACTAACAAATGTTTTATTAAAACATGTTAGATTCTAAGATGACAAATATATATATGCTTAGAAAATTGGCATAACAATTTAATAGGGATTAATGAACTAAAAGGTAATTATCTCCATTATTTTGTTACTTTGATTGTAAGTTATAACTTAACGTTGCACAATATTTAAATTAAATTTTATCATTTTAGAAATACTCAAATCAAAACAAAAGTAAATGAAAATATGATAGGGATATTATGCTATTTATAATATTTTAATTTTATTATAAGTCCTACATAGCAGGATAAGCGTTATATGGCACTGTAGGATCTAATTATTGAAAATTAGCTGTAAAAATTACTTAAAGGTTTTATTAAGTTTCATTTCATTCGAATAAAATTTATTACCCTAATTAAAACTAATGAATTAATAATGTAAAAAAAACCCAAATTAAACCCCAAAATTTACAAATCTTTGAAGAGCTATCTCCTTGACCCTTTTGCATTTACACTGTTGTTGTCCTTCACTACCCTTACCTTCACCCTTCCGTCACCACTATCTTTCTTTATTGCTGACTTCTTCATTGCTGGCTTTTTTATCTATGTCTTCTTTAGTAATTCCAATGTCTATGGTCATAACTCCTTTAATGTTATGGGCAATTGTTTTTTGGCGTGCTATTAAATATGAGGACTGATATTGTTTCTTTCCTGTCATTTGCTTTTATTTTCTGGGGTGTATTCGTTCTACTTTAGCTTTTTGGTGCTTGTTTTTTTTTTCCTGATTTGATGTTTTGCTAGACTAATATTCTCTTTCTAAGTGATTTTAATTTTTCAACTTCCAATATTGTGAGCAATACACTAATGTGCTTCCTCATTATCTCAAGTAGTCGATTTTTCCTATCATGTAGCCGCTATGTTATGAGTATTTAAAAGGGAACTTATATCGCTCATCTTTTAGTTTGAATTTTTTAGGTAATGATGCCCTTTCCTCATCTAAAATGTTTATAGAGTTTTTGGATATTTATTCTAAAATATCCCAGGTGCCTATATAATGTTTCATGATGGAATAGGGGTCACAAAAACCTTTCTCTTTCCTTTTTAAATTGATAGATGCTATATAGACCATATCTCTAATCTTATTTTTAGTTCATTTTGTTTGTTTGTTAAGAGTTTTTCATTGTTTTTGGTAATTAATTCATTTGTATTATATTTTTAGGTCTAGATTGTCTTTATAGGTCAAAATAAGCTAAAATGAAAAAATTGAGACAGAAAAGTGAAAGATTGATGTTGTCCTTAAGGAAGACAATTGTGTGGAGGTACACGGCTATGTCCATGACATTGTAGCTATTTGATAGTGTGATATTGTACAATTTTTTACTAATTGAAGCAAGATTAAAGGACACAATCATGCACAAAATTGCATAGATGATTGTGTCCACTAGGCACAAAAAAAGAGAAAACAAAGGGGAATTTGTAGGAAGTTCATAGGAGGCTCAAATTAGGCTTAGGGAAACATAAATTGATGGCTTAGAATGATAGAGAGAATGAAAAAAAAGCAAGAAATCACATTCAAAGTGGATTTTCATCAATTTTAAGTGGATTTCTTGAAGATCAAAAGGGATTTCATGTTGGACCCTATTTCTAGAATCCAACATCCGGAGTCCTAAACCTTGAGCTTATTACCCTGTAGGGTCATGATTAACAATTCCCAAAGGTGGTGTGACCACATCAATCAAACTCCATAGTATCAACTTGACCTCATCAAGGAAATCATTACTCTAAGTCTTTAACTTGCGTTGAAACAAGAATCATCTCCATCGGGGTTTACACCTCAAGATATACTTAATGGGCTAAAACGTGCTCATGCCCCCAAACATGCTCTCCCAAACGACCCCTCACTCATTCTAATGCAACTTTCCCAAAAGCACTCCAAAAGACAAAACTTTTCATGGAGAGACAGTACAAGAAGTTAGGAATCTATTTCTTTAAGAATCACTTCGTTTGGGGGTCGGATGGGGAAGTTATACCAGAAGAAATCGAACATACTTATACTATCAATCAAATTGTACCTGTCTTGGAAAAAATCCATAACTTTTGATACTGATTTCAAACAGACTTCATTTTTATCTTGTTAGAAAGAGGACTTCAAGATCTACAACTCTCATGAAGACGACAAAGACCAATTCCAACGTTTGAAGGGTGGAAAAGAAAGCAGACGATGATGACCTCATTTTGAGACGATGATGACGTGATTAGATGATACAGATTGGGAAAATCTCTAAAACTTTCCCTACAGACATCGGATTAAGATGTTCTTTATATGGTTGGAAAGAAGACTTCAAGATCTACAACTCTCATGAAGAAATCTAAGACCAATTCCAACTCTTGAAGGGTAGAAAATGGATTAGAAGGTGACGGTGAATAGTAACTGATACTGTCAAATTGAGATGATGATGACATCATTTTGAGACGGAAGCAAAATAAGACGGTCAAACTGAGACGTAAAAAGTCAAACTGAGCTGGAGTCTAAGGCTGAAGCAATTAAAAGGGCATAACTTTCAGCTCAGATGTCTAAAATTTTCATGCTATATACCGTTGGAAAGATAAAAGAAAGATCTACAACTCTCAAGAAGAACATTTTGCCTAAATTAGCCTAGATCAACCCAGAAATCTCCCCAAAGTTAGTGCACAAATTTTCCCCTTATGAAACCTTTTGAAACATGGAAGAAAGCAAAATCATATATCAATAGCATCAGAAAATCATAGTTATTACAAAACTTTAGTGGGCATTTCAAGCCTCAAAACATCAATGTTTCAAAAACCTCAAATACAAAAAATGCTTGATCAATGAACAACTCAAAATGCAACTAAAGCCTTGGCTTTAAAAGTAGCTTGAAATACAATAACATTTCAAAAGTGGAGTGATGCCCTTGGCCCTTGACTACTCAATCTCTTGCTCTTCACCTGCTTGTGTGGAGGAAAGGTGGGGGTGAGCTTGAAGCCCGTGGGTAACAATTTTTCAGTTTGTAATAAGCAAAGACATTTTCATACATTTTCAATGCAGAAATTTATGTGCATACAAAATCAAGAATGCATTACTCCTATCAACTTAGCATGAACACATAAACATATCAAATGGTTTGGGTAAGTCCAAAACATGACGCACTACACATTTCCAATGAAATGGTCCTGTGTAGTCGTGAATTCTTCAGGGAGTCCTTGAGGGAGCTCCATGCCACTAGCGGGCAGGCGGGAGAAGCCTATACTTGGGTCAACGTGCACATGACAATTTTTGAGGGACTACCACAAACCAACATAACACATAGAGTTTCAAAGTCTTGTAAACTTAATGTCCATAAAGGCACATTTTCTTGAAAACTTGCTTTTCATAAGCTTGTTATATCTTAAAAACCATTTCCAAAAGTATGATTTCAAAATCATGCATCATTTTAAAGAATCATTGTAATAAAACAACTTTCTATATATCATCCCACAAATCATATATAAACATGTAGGAAAAATCTTGCAGCACTTAACAACATTAAATGCACATGAAATGAGGTGGTTGCAAAATTGATTACTGTCATTTATGGACATAAACTTTTTGTTAGCTTATCGCCTAAATATAAAAGTGAAAGCCACCTTGAAGTCCTTGACTATGGCTTGTTCAAATATGCCTCTCCTCTTGCTCCTCTTTTCCTTCTTGATTTTCTTCAATTATGACAAAAACCCCAAATCAAAAGGTTTCAAATTGACAAACCCAAAGAACCACATGCATGAAATTGATCCTAGAATACTTATACCCATCTATATCCTAAGCTCTTTGAACAAAACCTTTCGAAACTCCAAAAGATTAAACACTTACCTTAAATCTTCATCAAACAATGATTTTCTTGGCTCCAAAGGAAGCTCTAATCTTCCCCTTTCTTTTCCCCTTCTTGATCACTCTCAAAATCCCTCTTGAAGGTTGAGAAAACTCAAAACCTAGTTTGTTCTTTCTTTTCCTAAACAGACGAAACTCTCTCCCTTCTTTCTTCAATTTCGTTTTTCTCTCTCTCCCAAAAGTAAGACACCCCATTTCCTTCTCTTTTACACCATTAATGATTACAAAAAGTCCCTTTTGTCCTTAAATTAGTGCTTTAAGGTTTTTAAACCCAAGTGACTTACCAAAATTAGCCTTACACTCTCCCACTACTCTAATAGTTCAAAACCCTTAGTGATTCCGAAATGTCCATCTTACCCCTCACTTATTAGCCTTACAACTTAAATGCTTAAGTGATCTTCCATTAATGCCCCCTTATGTAACTTATCACTTTAACTCAATTCACTACACCCATGTCACATAATCTCATTACAATTAACATCCAACATATATAAATCTTGCAAGACCCCAACGTTTAATCTAATCACGCTTAATCAAAAAAAAAATCAAAGGCCAACATTTCTCCCCCCTTAATGAATTTCGTCCTCAAAATTCTTACTTGATTTGTTAAAAAGGTGGGGATACTTCTCCTTCATGGCTTCTAAGGGCTCCCACGTGGCCTCTTCCACCAAATTGTTTCTCCATAGAACTTTAACTAACTGAACTGTCTTGTTCCTGAGGATCTTTTCCTTGGTGTCCAAAATTTTCACTGGAATCTTCTCATAACTCAGATCATCTCTCAATTGAACCTCAGTGGTCTGAATGATGTAGGATGGGTCCGACCTATACCTCCTCAACATGGGCACATGAAAAATGTCATGTATCTGTGACAGTTCTGGTGGCAGTGCCAACCTATAGGCTAACAGTCCGATCCTCTCAAGAATCTAGTATGGACCCACATATCTCGGACTCAACTTGCCCTTCTTACTAAACCTCATGACCCCTTTCCAAGGAGACGTCTTAAGAAATACTTTCTCATCGACTTCATACTCCATCTCCTTTCGGTGTGCATCAGTATAACTCTTCATTCTATCTTGTGTTGCCTTAAGTCGTTGTTTAACTAAGTTAATCTTGTCAACTGTCATCTGAAGTAGCTCTGGCCCTGTCAGTTTCCTCTCTCCTTCTTCATCCCAACATATTGGAGTTTTACATCTCCTTCCATATAGTGCTTTATATGGAGCCAGTTGAATGCTCGAATGGTACGAATTATTATAAGTGAATTCGACCAATAGCAAATGCTCATCCTAAGCTCCTTTGAAATCCATAACACACACTCTAAGCATTCCCTCAAGTGTCCGAATGGTCCTCTCAGATTGACCATCCGTCTGGGGACGAAAAGCAGTGCTAAAATTCAATCTGGTTTCTAAACCTTCTTGCAAGCTTCTCCAAAATCTTGAAGTGAAACAAGGATCCCTGTCAGAAACTATAGAATCTGGAATCTCATGTAGTCTCACAATCTCATCAATGTACTTCTTGGCTAACACATGCAGAGAATCGGTCTGTTTGATTGCTAGGAAATGGGTTGACTTCGTCAATCGATCCACAATGACCCATATGGCATCATGCTTCTTACTGGACTTGGGCAACCCCATCAAAAAGTCCATAGTCACCTTTTTCCACTTCCACTCAGGAATGGACAATGGCCTTAACTTGAATGAAGGTGCCTAGTATTCAGCCTTGACTTGCTGACACACTAGACACTTACTTGCATAATCTGCTATAACTTTCTTCATGCCTTTCCACCAGAAATGTTCCTTTAGATCTATGTACATCCTGGTGCTACCTGGGTGCATAGCATAGGGTGCATTATGTGTCTAATCTAGTATCTCATCTTTCACCTCTTTGGCATTTGGGATACAAAGCCTATTCCCTACAGTAATGAGTCCATCATCTCTCACTACCACTTCAAACTTCTTGACCTTCTGAATCTCTTCTCGAAGCTTACTAAGTTTTGCATCCTGTACTTGTAACTCCCTAACCCTTTCTCGGAGTATCGGCCTCACTCTAAAGGTAGCAACAATACAATCAGGTTCCTCCTGTTTCAAACTGATTCTAAGCTTAGCCATCTCTTCCAATAACGGTAAATAAACTGTCTGAACATGGGCTATGGAAGACTTCCTACTCAAGGAATCTGCTACGACATTTGCCTTGCCTGGACGGTACTCAATCAACAAGTCATAATCCTTGAGTAAATCAATCCACCTTCTTTGTCTCAAATTTAGTTCCTTTTGGCTCAGCAAATATTTAAGACTTTTATGATCGGTGAAAATCCTCGTTTGAACATTATACAGGTAATGTCTCCAAATCTTCAGGGCAAAAATTATTGCTGCTAACTCCAGAGCATGGGTTGGGTAATTCAATTTATAAGGCTTTAGCTGTCGGGAGGCATAAGCTATTACCTTATCTTCTTGCATCAACACACAACCCAAACCCTTCCTCGAAGCATCACTGTATACTGTATAACCCTTATCCCCAGTAGGCAAAATCAAAACTGGAGCATTTGTTAATTTGTGCTTGAGTTCTTCAAAGCTTTTCTGACATTCCCCACTCTAGACAAATTTCTGATTCTTCCTCAATAACTTAATCATTGGAGCGGCTATCATAGAGAATCCCTCAACGAATCTCCTATAATATCCTGGAAAACCCAAAAAATTCCTCACCTCTTTCACTGTCTGGGGTGCAGGCCAATTTACCACTGCTTCAACCTTCCTTGGATCAACATGTACCCCATCTTTCGAAATCACATGCCCAAGGAATATCACTTCATGAAGCCAAAACTCACATTTGTTGAATTTGGCATAAAGCTCCCTCTCCCTCAATGTCTGCAGCACAATCTTGAGATGTTCCTCATGTTCCCTCTCACTCTTGGAATACACCAATATGTCATCGATAAACACTATGACAAAATGATCCAGATACTTCTTGAAAACCCGATTCATAAGATCCATGAAAGCAGTTGGAGCATTGGTTAATCCAAAAGGCATGACTAAGAATTCATAATGTCCATACCGTGTTCTGAAAGCTGTCTTACTTACATCAGACTCCTTGATTCTAAGCTGATGATAGCCTAACCTGAGACCAATCTTAGAAAAGACCCTTGCTCCTTGAAGCTGGTCAAACAGATCATCAATCCTAGGCAGAGGATACTTATTCTTATTAGTCACCTTGTTGAGTCTCCGATAATCAATGCACATGTGCCATGTTCCATCCTTCTTCTTAACAAACAAAACTGGCGCCCCCCAAGGTGACGAACTAGGCTTTATGAACCCCTTCTTTAGTAGTTCTTCCAACTGTTCCTTAAGCTCCTTCAGCTCCGCTGGAGCCATTCTATAGGGTGGTATAGAAATAGGTGTAGTTTCGGGAATCAAATCAATGGAAAACTCGATTTTCCTCCCCAGTGGCAAACCAGGTATGTCCTCTGGGAACACATCTGGAAACTCCCTCACAATTGGAAAGTCTTCTAACTTCCCTTCATTCCCATCCGTGTCCACAACATGTGCCAACTTCACACCCCTTTCCCATCATCCTGTCAGCTAACAAAGCAGAAATGATTCTTGGTGATGGTGTTTTCCTGACCCCTCTGAAAATCACCGTCTCTCCATTGCCCAAGTCAAATTCCACCTCCTTAAGGCTACAATCTAACTTTGTATGATACTTCTCCATAACATCCATTCCCAGTATGACATCTAGCCCCTTTAGCTCTAGGGATAGCAAGTCCACCACTAGTCGAGTACCCTCGAAGAAAAGCTCACAATCTTTATACACTTGGCTTATAATCACATGCCCTCCTAGAGGGGTGCTAACAATTAAAGGACTTCTCAATGGCATCAAAACAACATCATGTAATGTCATGCTTGCAGAAACGAATGAATGCGTGGAGCCAGAATCAACCAATACATATACAGCAGAATTAAGTAACCGAGCCATACCCCTAACAACCTCAGGTGCGGTTGCAGCTTCCTCTCTAGTCATAGCAAATACTCTGGCCTGTGTTTTATCCCTTGGTCTCCCTAGAGGAATAGTCTTCTTTGTAGTTCCAGAACTACCCACCTCTGTGACTGGCCTGGTTCCCATTGTTTCTATTCTCCTTAGGGCTGGCACCTGGAACCCCTCTTGCCTGGTTGCTTAGGGATAGTCTTTGATCAAGTGTCCCTTCTCTCTACATCGGAAACATGCTCCAATTAGCTTAAAACATTCTCCCTTGTGAAGCTTTCCACAATGCTCACACTGGGGGTTAGTGTATTTGCTCCTCCCTATCCTTCCAGTTCCTCCTACACTCGAGGCTTGCCACGAGACTGCTTTCGTCTGCTTGTTCTTGATAGGACCACTGCTTCCCACTTCACTCTGAGTATGGAAACTCGTTGTACTCATCTCATGCCTTGGAGTACTCATCCCCTTCTTTGTAGAATGCTCCCTGTTCTTCCTTTTTCTACTTACTTCATTTCTAATGTTCTCCAGCTTCTCAGCCTGGAGTGCAGCATCTACCAACTACTGGTAGTCACAGAAATTATGGATCAGGACTTTCTCCTTGATCCTTAGATGCAATCCTCCCTCAACTTGCAACACTTATCTTCTTCATTGGCCACAATATGAGCTGCATATCTGGATAGCTTAGTGAACTTTAGCTCATACTCACTCACGCTCATATCCCTCTGAGTCAGATTCAAAAACTCTCTGGCCTTCTCTTGAATATAGACCCGGGAGAGGTACTTCTTCCTAAACACCTCCCAAAAATCCCTCCATGTTAGCACTGGAGGCACAACTTGACTCTGCAGCACCGACTCCCACCAGTGGAGAGCATCCCCCTGCAGTAAGCTAACTGCATACTCCAGCTTCTCTTCATCAGTGCACTTCATTTGTACCAGGACTCTCTCTATCCTATTCATCCATGATTCAACTTCTTCTGGATTGGGGGTGCCATTAAAGTCCACCGCTCCATACTTACGCAACTTGTCATACTGCCCGCCCCTAACGACTGGAGCTAGAACCGGAGCCTGTGACCCTTGGCCCATGACATAAGTGAAAGCCTGGGCAAAGGCTTGAAAAAACTGTGGATCCATTGCAGGCATAGGAGGAGGAGGAGGAGGCAGCACCTCGTGCTGCACACTAGATGCCTCCGAACCAGGAGCAGAATGTGTCCCTGCATCCTGGGGGACATAGGATTCATCTGTGCTCCCTTGGCGAGAGCCAGATTGAGGTAGAGCTCCTCGAGTTCTCCTTCGAGGTGGCATTTTTCACTCCTTCAATGGGAAACCATTGAAAATCTTTAGTTTATGCAAAAAAAAATTCAAAACACATAAAACATTTCAAATCATATAAAACGATTTCAAATCATAAGAAACACATTAAAGCTTTCATGTCCCAAAATTGGAACCAAACCTGGTTGCTCTGATACCATAACATGTTAGACCTCGTTTCCAGAGTCCAACATCCGGAGTCCTAAACCTTGAGTTTATTACCCTGTAGGGTCATGATTAACAATTCCCAAAGGTGGTGTGACCACATCAATCAAACTCCATAATCTCAACTTGACCTCATCAAGGAAATCGTTGCTCTAAGTCTTTAATTTGCGTTGAAACAAGAATCATCTCCATCGGGGTTTACACCTCAAGATATACTTAATGAGCTAAAACGTGCTCATGCCCCTAAACATGCTCTCCCAAATGACCCCTCGCTTATTCTAATGCAACTTTCCCAAAATCACTCCAAAAGACAAAAATTTTCATGGAGAGATATTACAAAAAGTTATAAATCTATTGTTTCAAGAATCACTTCGTTTGGGGGTCGGATGGGGAAGTTACACTCGAAGAAATCGAACATACTTATACTATCAATCAAATAGTACCTATCTTGGAAAAAATGTCATAACTTTTGATACCGATTTCAGAAAGACTTCATTTTTATCTTGTTTGAAAGAGAACTTTAAGATCTACAACTATCATGAAGATCTCAAAGACCAATTCCAACGTTTGAAGGGTGGAAAAGAAAGCAGACGATGATGATGTCATTTTGAGACGATGATGACATCATCAGATGATACAGATTGGAAAACTCTATAACTTTCCTTAAAGGCATCGGATTAAGGTGCTCTTTATATGGTTGGAAAGAGGACTTCAAGATCTACAACTCTTATGAAGACCTCGAAGACCAATTCCAACATTTGAAGGGTAGAAAATGGATCAGAAGGTGAGGATGAATATTAACTGAGACGGTCAAACTGAGACGTAAAAAGTCAAATTGAGACGGTCAAACTAAAATGATGTTGACGTCATACTAAGACGATGATGAAGTCATTTTGAGACGGAAGCAAAATGAGACGGTCAAATTGAGATGCAAAAAGTCAAAATGAGACGGAGTCTAAGGCTGAAGCAATTAAAAGGGCATAACTTTCAGCTCAGATGTCCAAAATTTTCATACTATATACCGTTGGAAAGATAAAAGAAAGATCTACAACTCTCAAGAAGAATATTTTGCCTAAATTAGCCTAGATCAACCCAGAAATCTCCCCAAAGTTAGTGCACGAATTTTCCCCTTATGAAACCTTGCGAAACATGGAAGAAATGAAAATCATATATCAATAGCATCAGAAAATCATAGTTATTACAAAGCTTTAGTGGGCATTTCAAGCCTCAAAATATCAATGTTTCAAAAATCTCAAATACAAAAAAATTCTTGATCAATGAACAACTCAAAATGCAACTAAAGCCTTGGCTTCAAAAGTAGCTTGAAATACAATAACATTTCAAAAGTGGAGTGATGCCCTTGGCCCTTGACTACTCAATCTCTTGCTCTTCACTTGCTTGTGTGGAGGAAAGGTGGGGGTGAGCTTGAAGCCCGTAGGTAACAATTTTACAGTTTGTAATAAGCAAAGGCATTTTCATACATTTTCAATGCAGAAATTTATTTGCATACGAAATCAAGAATGCATTACTCCTATCAACTTAGAATGAACAGATAAACATATCAAAGGCTTTGGGTAAGTCCAAAACATGACGCACTACACATTTCCAATGAAATGTTCTTGTGTAGTTGTGAATTCTTGAGGGAGTCCTTGAGGGAGCTCCATACCACTAGCGGGCAGGTGGGAGAAGCCTATACTTGGGTCAACATGCATGTGACGGTTCTTAAGGGATTACCACAAACCCACATAACACATAGAGTTTCAAAGTCTTGTAAGCTTGATGTCCACAAAGGCACATTTTCTTGAAAACTTGCTTTTCATAAGCTTGTTATATCTTAAAAACCATTTCCAAAAGTATGGTTTCAAAATCATGCATCATTTTAAAGAATCATTGTAACAAAACCACTTTCTATGTATCATCCCACAAATCATATATAAGCATGTAGGAAAAATCTTGCGGCACTTAACAACATTAAATGCACATGAAATGAGGTGGTTGCAAAATTGATTACTGTCATTTATGGACAAGAATTTTTTTTTATCTTATCACCTAAATATAAAATTGAAACCCACCTTGAAGTCCTTGACTATGGCTTGTTCAAATATTCCTCTCCTCTTGCTCCTCTTTTCCTTCTTGATTTTCTTCAATAATGACAAAAACCCCAAATCAAAAGGTTTCAAATTGACAAACCCAAAGAACCACATGCATGAAATTGATCCTAGAATACTTATACCCATCTATATCCTAAGCTCTTTGAACAAAACCTTTCGAAACTCCAAAATAATAAAACCCACTTACCTTAAATCTTCACCAAACAATGATTTTCTTGGCTCCAAAGGAAGCTCTAATATTCCCCCTTTCTTTTTCCCTTCTTGATCACTCTCAAAATCCCTCTTGAAGGTTGAGAAAACTCAAAACCTAGTTTGCTCTTCTTTCTTTTCCTAAACTCACGAAACTCTCTCCCTTCTTTCTTCAATTTCGTTTTTCTCTCTCTCCCAAAAGTAAGACACCCCATTTCCTTCTCTTTTACACCATTAATGATTACAAAAAGTCCCTTTTGTCCTTACATTAGTGCCTTAAGGTTTTTAAACCCAAGTGACTTACCAAAATTAGCCTTACATTCTCCCACTACTCTAATAGTTCAAAACCCTTAGTGATTCCAAAATGTCCATCTTACCCTCACTTATTAGCTTTACAACTTAAATGCTTAAGTGATCTTCCCTTAATGCCCCCTTGTGTAACTTATCGTTTTAACTCAATTCACTACACCCATGTCACATAATCTCATTACAATTAACATCCAACATATATAAATCTTGCAAGACCCCAACGATTAATCTAATCACGCTTAATCCAAAAAAAATTCAGGGGGCAACATTTCATCATGTCTAGTTTTTTAGTTTTCTTTATTAGGTTGATGTCATGATTATAAGCTAAACTTTTGTTGTTACTTGGATTATATGAACCCTAGGATAGACGTTGAAGTGATTTTATTTTAACATAATTCATTCTTGAGTTTCATTGAGATTCAGTTATATGTTCTTAATTATCCGTAAATTCATATTGCTAGCATATTATTTCATGTGTGATTTCATGCAATTGAGATTGAGAAATCCTTTTGTATGAATAGATATGCGGTAAATGAAAAAAGTAACATGTAAACCTAAAGATAGGTCAACATAAATCCTTTACAATAGGTTCAAACCTGAAAATTAGTTTGATGAATTAATAAATACAATCTTAAGAGTTTTAACTAGAAAGAGATTTCAATTAATTAACATTAGTTTTAAACCTAATAACGAGTTTGATAAATACAATTTTAAGAGTTTTAATTAGAAAGAGATTTCAATTAATTAATTGAGGGTTATGTGTTAATAGTCTCGAGAAAGATGTTAGTATTGATGAGGAATTTCTATGATCTAATAAATTATGGATTAAATTGAGTGAAATCATGATTACATGAGAAATCTTAGGGAGATTCAAAATCTACGTACCACTATTATATTTGATCTTTTTAGTTTGATCTTTTTTCTAATTAGTTAATTATGCTGATTTATTTTAGTTTGTTATTTTATTTTTGATTTTGATCAATTATTATCACCATAATTTGTTAGACTAGAAAATAGAAAGTTGTAAGTACTAATAAGTCTAGTCCTCGTGGAATCAACTCGTACTTGCCAGTACTAGCTACAATACACCGTACGCTTCACTAAAAAATATCAATCAAGTTTTTGGCACCATTTTTGGGGATTATTATGTTAGATAATTCTAATATTTATCAATATGACCATTATTTTTCTTTCTTATTTTCCTTTTTTCTTTTTATATTATCATAGTCACTAATAGTGGAAATATAAAGAGGAAAGTATTCACATAGAGATGGTATGCCTTCACTGATGGACCATATTTCTAACCTCATGTTTAATGCATTTTGTTTGTTATTTTAAGAGTTTCTTTTTCTTGGTACTTAATTCATCCAAATTATTCTTTAGGTCCTAACTGCATTTATAGGTCAAAAGTAGTTGAATGTACAAAAGTGAAAGATTAAACTTATCCTTGTAAGACACAACCGCGCACGAGCTAACAGTTGTGTCCATGACTATTTAACTCTCTAGGATCCTATTTTTGTATGACTTTTGAATAACTAAAGAAATATTAAGGGATAGGATCATACGCATATTGTGCCTAATAATTTAGTGTCTTCCTTGAGTAGAATTTGATGCATGCATAAAGAAAGGCTTGTTCCTTTAATATAAAAAATTTTCCAACCAATGGCCTTCTTGTGCTCCCTTAACACACAAACTAGCTTAACTTTGTTTTCATAAGTCAAATATGCTAAAATGATCACTAGGAGAGTCTAATTGTCCCCTGACTATATATTCTTCAATTGAGATGGCAATATTTTAAACTCTATATCAGGCACCTACACATTAGAAGGTAATAACCTCTGGTAAGAATCGAGTAGTTATATAGAAACAAGTCCATACTTCTTAGGGGATGATTTCAAATAATGCTAGGTAGCTACAATCTCAATTAGTTCTTCTTTTAACCTAACATTGTCAATAGTTTTCAACCTTAGGTGCTTAATTATAACCACTTCAATTTAACCCTTTAATTTAGCTAAAAAATTATTTCACTGAAGGATCGTTAATATCAATTGTAAAAATAAAATGATCATCTTGTAGATGTTTCATAATTTTTTTTAAAGAATCACTTCTCCACCAAATTCCATTGTGAGGGTATCTTTATGTATCTATCTTAGTTTAGGTAGTGTCTAGGAATCGTCTTGCTAATAAGATAAGTGTGACGTTAAAATATCATCATCCATACTACTATATAAAAATTAATAGGAAATACTAATTAATTAACCTATATAAAAACATCCTCAATCATTCCATTTGGATAAGCATTAATACAATTAACCAATTATATGATGACACTAATTTTTTCTCAAAAAGCCTAAATTTTAAGTATAAGTATAACAAGGCATAACATTAATTGATGCTCCTAAATTTGGTATGGCTCC
This sequence comes from Erythroxylum novogranatense, assembly GCA_029891385.1. Lineage (NCBI taxonomy): Eukaryota > Viridiplantae > Streptophyta > Magnoliopsida > Malpighiales > Erythroxylaceae > Erythroxylum > Erythroxylum novogranatense. The sequence continues at coordinate 31,319,284 of CM057233.1, read as the reverse complement.
CTTAATTATAATGCTACTAATCTTATAGGGAATAATGAAAATATTTGGATCCTTACACTTTGGAGGTAGTTTATTTTGGAAAATAGTAGAAACATTCTTACCTGTCATGAAATTCTCACAACCTCTTAAGTTCCTCTTATTGGTACATAATTCTTTAAGAAATTTTATATCTTATTAGTACAAATTCTTTAAGAAATTTTATATACCTTGGCACCTGTTTGATCACATCTAGCAATGGTATATTCACTTCCACCTTGCAAAATGTCTTCAGCATCTCCCCATCCTTTTCCTCTTTGTTTGACTTCACTAACATACTAAGAAAAGGTAAATGATTAGTCTTCACTACATTTCAAGGGTAAGAATTTACCTTGAAACCAAATAAGGTATCTCCTTCTTTTTTAAGGTCATTCTTAATCTCCTCTTATTGACAATCATATGAGTTGTTCTCTTATGATCATAAAGCTTCTTACTACTCCTTAAGGTCATTTTATTGATATTATTTAGATTTATCTCAGGTTGTGATTTCAAACTTCCTCCACTTTGGGTTTCTAAATGATTAATAACAACTGCCATTTAAATATCCTGATTCGCCAAATTTTGAATGCTAAACCTTGTCTCTTGGATTTGAGATATTATCTCTTATTAAAATTATTTCGCACCCTATTGGAATTGCAAGGTGTTAATAGTAAGAGACTTAGCTATATCTTCAAATGACATACTTGAGTTAAAGGAAGAAGCTTGTGGTTTAGATTGGAATTGTTATGTACCTGATGACCTATTTGGAAAATAATTATACTACCTATTGCCTTTATAACTCAGGCTAGCATGATCTCTCCAAATTGGGTTATAAGTCTGTGTTGTACTATTGAGAGACATTTCCTCTTACAGCATTAACATATTTCATGCTTCCCTTTTGCAAAATTGAGTACCCATCTATTGGATAATTCATATTGGAACATATCCCACAAGCCTTCACCTATGCCTAACCTATAACAGTTTGTTTAACAAAATAGGTTAGCTCATCTAAATGGTGTTTAATGGATGAATTTTTCACGTCATTTACTTTGCAAACATCATTACAAATGCTAAACTATAGAGAGTTTTTCACTATGTGCTCAATTAGAATTCTTCCCTCCTCATGAGTCTTTTTACGTAATAATCCTTCATAGAAATATTAGAGAAGGACTTGATCCATGATATTGTGATGTGGGTATTTGGCACACAACTTCTTAAAGTGCTCCTAATGCTCGTAGAGAGACTCTTTATGATGTTACTTACAAAAACAAAAACCTAATTAAAAATACACTAATACACAAAGTATGGGGAGGTTCAATAGTACATAACGTTATTCCTAACTAGTAAAGAGGCTACTTTGGAATGAACTCTCCATGACGTTTCCTGATTTTACAAATTTCTTTTCTTATACTCACCATCTTCAATGCTGGAAAATACTTATCCAAAATAGCCTTTTAATTTCAATCAACATGGTAATCCTCCCTGCAGGTAAATCTAAGAGCCAATCCTTTTTTGCATTTTTCAATGAGAATAAAAAAAGTTCTCAACATGATTTCTATTTAGTTATGCCCATGGTTTTATGCTTAGATAGATTACATTGAGCTCTTTAAGGTGTTTATCAGCATCCTCACCTGTAAGACCACCGAAGTTAGGAAAAGGTTGATCAAATTGGATTTAAGATCAAAAGTGACATGTTAAAAAAATTAGGGAAAGTAATGCAAAGTGGTGATTGGTTTAAATCTTGACTAACCAACTCCCTTAGAGTTATAGGATTCACCATAACTTCTTCTAGTTCACCAACGATCACTTTTGGGTTACTTACTTGTTTTGTTCCTTGAGTCGGTATATTCTCCCTATGCAATCTGTGTAATGTTCTTTTGATCTTTCGATCAATTTGTAAAGGAGTTTGGTTCGAATTGCATAAAAACTAGCAAAAACAAAGGATCAAGAAAAAAAATATAAAATCGATTATAAACAAATATATAAGACACCAATTAATATAAAATACAAAATCTAAATCAACACTACACCTAGAAATGATGCCAAAATTTTGATGTGTGTTAAAAATTAAAATTAAAATATAACTTTACACAAATAAACATATAGCGTTGGTCGAAATGATCATATTGATAAAGAGTGTATGATTAATTTTTTATTAAACTAATAACTGTATTAAGATGGGGCTTTGGATGATTTTAATTAATTTAATTGAATAAAGTTAAACTAAAAAACAAATCAAATTTGCAAAAGATAATCAATGGATTTAATAAGACCATTTCTCAATTCAATCTCAACTTTAAATAAACATGCATAATCAAATGTAACAAAAAGCTTTATTAACCCTAGTTTTCCCTTAGATATGAACTAACCAAAACAAGTTCTTTAATTAGATCTAACAATCGAAAAACCTAGAATAGACTCTCTAGATTTGGTGAAATTTTACTATTATGAATAAAAAAATAACTTAATATAAGCAATAATCACACAAGATTAGACTATTTAACTTATGATATGTTATTCGTAATAATGCATATCATTAGATTGTCACACATGATGTAACACACCACTACCATAGAGTATATGCCCGAACATCCATAGGACATCTGAGAACACAGCCTATGAGAATGGCATGTTAGAGCAATTATATTTCCTTATTATGGAATCATAGAAACACAAGTATTTTAAGGATCAACTTTTCCCATTTCATTAACAAACATAACTTTGTAGCATTACATTTCACACCCCATATATTTGCATTACAAAAACATATGTGAGTTTAATGTTCTATACAAAATTTTCTACATGAGATGAGAAAAGTAAACAAACACATTCTATCTAAACTCCTTAGATATCAGTTGACCAAACCTTTGAGTCATTTCTTGTTCCCAACATTGATAATACTAGACTTCAACTAGATTGCTTTAGAAGCTAGGTCTCCTCATAACCTGAAAATCAAAATTTCAATTTTGAAGAATTTTGTGAAGTCAGTGAGTGAACCATCATTGATATTTTCACTGAAGTTAGAATCACAGAGGCAAATCATACCCCATTTCAACAAGTATTTTATAGCATTTAATGTTGAATACCACATCACATTTCATCGTACTTTATCAAACACATCCAAATTATCATGTTTTCACAAGTATATCAGATAAGCTAGCATTTCATATCACAACACCTCCTAATTTAACCTTCAACAGTGTTTCAAAAAATCTAGTAATTATCTCAAATCAATCATATGACACATATCTATTTATATATGCAAGTGCATATATGACTCAATTTTATTTTTACTTTGTTGTAACCGAGCACCTATTTACTGTCATGTATCCCTTGTAGATATCGGGATCATTTTAGATATTGTCCCATACCCCATTGTGGATATTTGGCTCATTAATAACTGAGCATGTGGCTTTTTGTGCACATTTATGAGCTTTAAGCTCTTTTCATACTGATCACTCCAGTCATAACTCCTTTATCTAATCATGCATATTCAAGTGATGGAATGCATCATTTCACATAATATGCTATTAATAACTTTCATTCAAAGTGCATAGTCACTTATCATATTCATCGAATCTGAAACCAACATTTAACAAACATTTGAGAACACATTTCATATTGCACATTCAATTGAAAACACTTCCAATACAATCTCGAATATCAAATTTCTCAAATCGACAATGTCTGGAATATCACAATTATATCAAAAAGTATTCAATATATGAAAGTTAATAAAAAATTCAAACATAGTGAAAAACATCTAGGTTAACTCACAGTATGCTATAGATAGCTATTGCCTTGAAGATCCAACAATCTCTAGATATGGACGCTCAATTTGTACTTTTATCTCATGCAATACATGCATATTTACACATTACTAACTTTTTTAATCAATGAGTACTCATTCATACTTGTGTATATGTGTTATGTTCATTGCATGCCCAATTGACTATCCCAGGTATGTATCCTTATTCACAAGTCTTTATCATTCATCCATTACAGCTTGTATTTATCTAGTCTACAATTAGGTTGTGCCTTAAGTAAGTTTGATTACTTTAAATTCATCAATCATACATTCATCAATCCTTTCCTAGCATTTTATATTCAAACAATTTCCTAATTCTCATTCAATCATACCTGTATCCTTTGAATCATATTTGCATTCATAAGAAAATATTTATACCATTAACAACTCATACTTCCTAAATTCATTTACATTGATATCAAACAATCCATTGTTTAAATCATAACATCAATTAAAAACCTAAACTTATCAAACACTTAATCAATTAATCAAACAACTATCTAGGTTCATTTCAAGCCCCAATCATGACCAATACAAAGGTGTTTGACACTTTCTACCATACAACACCTCATATGGATCCATACCGATACTACTGTGATAATAATTGTTGTATGCAAATTTGATAAAAGCTACGTATTGATCTCATACTCTTTGGAACTCCAATATATAAGCTTTAAGCATATCCTCAACGGTCGTAATAGTCCTCTCACTATGTCCGTCTATCTGAGGATGAAATACTATACTGAAATTCAATTTCGTACCCAATGTTGTCTTTAAACTATGCCAAAATCTAGAAATGAATCTAGGATCCTACTTTGACACAATAGATATTGGAACGCTATGTAATCTCACTATTTCATTAACATACCTCTTACTAATCTAATGTATTATTCACCCTCACAGATAAGAAATGGGCCGATTTTGTCAATCCTTCAATAATAACCCATAAGGAATTATGTTACCTCAGAGTCATCAGCAAACCCATAATGAAATCCATAGTTCTTCTTAACTGAAGCCTAATGCTTTGCCTTAATCTGTTGACAAATCAAACACTTAGCAATGTACTTTTCCATTTGCTTCTTCATCCCTGGCCACTAGAAATGTTATTTTAAAGTACTATACATCTTGGTGGTACCAGGATTGTAGCGCCCCCTTGCCGTAAGGTACGCACGGGACGCCCGTGGGTCGTTCCGACGCATATCCCACAGTAAGGAAGTGCTACTAATCGAAACAATCACTAGATACTCGCATGGCATCAATAAAATAAACCACAACATGCGATTCACTAATATTTAAAACCACAATATTTCTTTTATTTCACAATATCAATCCAAAATATAGACAAGTCTATCAGTCCCCTACAACTAAATACAATAATCTAAAAAGGAAAAACTGATAAAAACGTCTATACTAGGTCATCCCAAAAATATAGTCCCAAAAGAAGTCACCCCAGCTGACCGACCTGCGATCCATCACTGCTCTTGATCACGAACGCACACTGCAGAAACGTCTGACACGGGAGCTAGAGTCCTACTGACGCTGTCCTGAAAAATATATTGCAATGTTGGGTGAGTTTGCGAACTCAATGAGAAACCATCATCGATGGTTCACCCAACTCATGCATACACATCTAATATATATCTCATAGATATATTTTAACACAATTTATAACACTATAAACACTTTACACAATTTACACAGTTACACTATCACATATCAATTCACACTATGCACACATCACACGTATTCACAATTTCGCTACACTGACAAATGCATAATGTATGCAATTTCTCATTTTATGATGTTGTTGTGACTGAGCGGCAATATTCACATTTTGGCAAGTAGGAGAGCCCTCAGGGTATGCACTACTGCCCACTCACTTTAGGAATAGGAGAGCCCTCTGGGTATGCACTATTTCCTTTTTGGCCTTAGGCCCATTCATTGATATCGAGCTTAAAGCTCTAATCACTAAGCTCCACCACAATCGATTAATTACCACTTATGTTCATGCATAGCATGCACTAACACTGACAGATCTCTAACACATTTATCTCACTTCACTCGCTAATCACAATCAAAACACTTACTCACAATTTTATACTGATTCTCATTCACTTCACATTTATATCACTCACTTTGACACTTAATTCACACACATTCACAGCACATTTAATCACATAAAAACTGAGGAACCAACTAGGTTACTCACCTGTAACTTCCGAGCTATTGCCTGGAAGTACCAGCAATGTCCGTGATCTGTCGATCCAACGGCGCCTCTATAACAATTCAAATGAATTATCATCACCACTTGCTCAATTAATTCAATTCACTGATGCACATGTCTTAATTCAAACTATATGATGCATGATCATGATTTCCCAAAGACTAAGACCCAAATCGCTATCTCTCGCTTCACAATCACAATTCACTATTCACTAGATCAATAGCATTCCCTTAAATTCAACTTCACTCACTCAAACTCTAATCATACTCCGCTAGTTACAACATAACTCTTTGGTCACATTAGAAACTATAATGGACTCTCTTTCGATAATTGCAATCCCTTAAATTAAAATTCAAACTCTCAATCTTTATCACAATTATAGACCTCTTTCTCTAGTTCATAACGAATTAAGTATCACCTTAATTGGAATACCACAGACCAAGATATCATCACAATACTGAAACATGTTTAGTAAAACATCTAGTTCATGTTCCCTCCACCAATACCCTTACTTTGATTCAATCAATCATTTCCAATTTAATACTAAAAACCATAAATTGTTTGTGGAGAGATAAAGAAATGTGTTAGGAATCCAATGCTTCAAGAATCAGGTCATTTAGAGCTCTATAGTTCAAGTTATCCTCAAAACACTGATCTATGCACAAATTGTTTTCCTTCCGTCTGATTTTTGCTTCAGCTGGTTTTCGCTTCAGCTGATTTTCCTTCAGCTGATTTTCGCTTCAGCTGATTTTCACTTCAGCTGATTTTCCTTCAGCTGATTTTCGCTTCAGCTGATTTTCGCTTCAGCTGATTTTCCTTCAGCTGATTTTCGCTTCAGCTGATTTTCCTTCAGCTGATTTTCGCTTCATTGATTTTCGCTTCACTGATTTTTGCTTCACTGATTTTCCTTCACTGATTTTCGCTTCACTGATTTTCCTTCAATGATTTTCGCTTCAGCTGATTTTCGCTTCAGCTGATTTTCCTTCAGCTGATTTTTCTGTCCAGAACATGTCCACTTATATAGATCATATCACCGAACACCAAAAGTTTTCTCAATAACTTATTCAACACTATAACAGAATTTATTTCTCCCCAACTACCCAGGATTTATGAACAAACATATGAAATACATTTTTCCATGAAGATGACAGAAATCTCTCAACTTTATTTCACAAATCCCTAACAAAGAAGGGATTTCTCTAACACTTACCTGTTGAAAACTCAAAAAAATCTTCAAGCCCTAAACTCCACACGAAAAGATCAGCTTATGGTTTCTCCTTAGAGTCGAAAACACCAATGGCAGAGAAAGGTTGGTGAAAGAAAGGAAGAACACCAAAGTCCCTTAGAAGATATTTTGAGTGGGAAAGCTCTATGTCTCCGAGAGAGAAAAGTTTTAGAAAGAAAGGAATAAAGAAGGCTTGGACAAGACTTAACCCATCAGCCCTCAAGGAATAGTGACCACCTACTCCTAGCTAGAGTACAAAGTCCAAGTACACATGTCACTTTCTTAATGAATAAACTCTAACTTAGTTACTTTTGAACTAACTCCAGTTAGTTCTCCCCTTTCCAATATAACCAAACTATCTCCAAAACTTCATTTAATTTATTTCTTGCTCCCAACTATAAATATATCTTTCAATACACCATAACTTTACCAACATATACAAATACAATAATTCCACCAAAATTCAAAATCGCAAGATTTCACTAACCCAATTATTTCAGCATTTTTAATAATCACAATTCATAAAATCATCTCAATTTCACTTTTCCAAACACAATCACTATCAAATGCCGGAACAATCATGAATGCATGCCACTATGTATATGCATGTGCAAAATGATCTATCTCTCTAAAATCAGAGGCCACAAAACACTCGATCACAAATTAAGCACTAACAACTCTACACTCATAACACGATGCTCATCGCATCGGTAACGGGATGCTACAAGGATGCATAACATAGACTACTAAGTGAGCTTTCTCTAAAGTTTCTTTTCTTAGATCATTAACATCAAGTACATATAATCTTTGCTTTAACCACAATGCATTGTCTCTCAATTCAAACTCAAAACTCGGATTCTGTTTCAACCTGGATCCTTTCTTTGAGCTTTTTTAATCCTTTCATACAATAGTGGTCAAAGCCTCAATGTTGCTATCAATGCTTCATTTTTTCCCAAATTTATATCAACAATCGATGTTCTCAATTATACTAAGTCTCGTAACCTCGATGTCTAAATCTAGGTCATACTACTACTAGATTTCCTACTTAATGCATCAGCCACAACATTAGCTTAACATGGTGATACTCAATTGTACAATCATAATCTTTAAGTAATTCATTCCACTGCCTTTTTCACATATTCAACTCATTTTAACTTAACAAATATTTCAAACTTCTATGGTTTATAAATATCTGAAATCTCTTACCATATAAATAGTGTCTCTAAATCTTTAAAACAAACACACTTGCAGTGAGTTCTAATCATAAACTAGATAGTTAAACTCATGAGACTTGAACTTTCTTGATGCATATGTAATCACTCTACTATACTGCATCAATACACATCCTAATTCCTAGTGTGAAGCATCACTATACATAATATATCCTCCAGATCCTAATAGTATAGCTAACACCAGTGTTGTAGTCAATCAGTGTTTTCACTCCTCAAAACTCCTTTGGCACTCATTAGTATATCTGAAAGGTACAATCTTCCTTAAAAGCCTTATCAAAGGGGATAAAATCAATGAAAACCTCTAGACAAACCTTCTGTAATATCCTTCTAATTCAAGAAAACTCCATATTTTAGACACATTTCTTAGAGCTTCCCACTTTATCATTGCCTCGTCTTTCTTTAGGTCAACATGTATACCCAACCCAGAGACTATATGACCTAAAAATACCACTTGATTTAGCCAAAATTCATACTTACTAAACTTGGCATACAATTACTTCTCTCTCATTATCTATAAGACTAACCTCAAGTGCTCAAAATGTTCCTCTCTACTTTTTGAATACACCAAAATATCATCTATGAACACAATCACAAAAATGATCTAAGGAAGGCTGAAATACCTAGTTCATTAGTGTCATAAAAGCTGTCGGAGCATTTGTCAACCCAAAAGGCATCACTAAAAACTCAAAGCGCCCATATATGGTCATGAATGCACTCTTTCATACATTAGCTTATGCTTTCTTCAACTGATAGTACCCTATTTTCAAATCCAACTTCGTAAACACATGAGATCTTTGTAACTGATCAAGTAAATCATCTATCCTTGGTAAAGGATACTTTTTCTTCACTATCACCCAATTTAACTGTCTATAGTCAATACACAATCTTAAAGTCTCATCCTTCTTCTTCACAAATAACACTAAAGCTCCCCAAGGTGACACACTAGGTCTAATACAAATTTTATCAAACAAATTTTACAACTGGGTATTTAGTTCCTTAAGTTCCACAGGTTCCAACCTATATAGAAGAATCGATATAGGAGCAGTATTTGGAACTAAGTCAATCATAAACTCCATTTTCCTGTCTGGGGTTAATCCTGACAATTTAGTGGGAAAAACATATGGGAAATCCCTAACAATAGGAATCTTCCATACTGTCTACTCAGTTCGGGCATCAATTACATAGGTTAAATAAGCCTCACATTCACTTTGAATCTATCTGAGAGCACTCATTGAGGAAATCAACCTAGCTGGCACTACTCAACTAATACCTCGAAATATAACCCTTGGTTGATTAGGGGATTCAATAGCCACTTCCTTTGTATAATAATTCATTACAAACCTATCTGCAATAAGCCAATCCAGACCTGAAATAAGATCAATCTCCTTTAACTACAATACTATTAAGTCGGCCTTCAACTCCACTTAATCAATCTAAATGATACACCATTTATAGACTTCCCCACTCACTATAGTACTTCCCACTGGAGTACTCACCTCTAAGAAAAATTTGAATCTCTCTCTCTCGCAATGTAATTTAGATGCTAAATGTGGTATGATGAACGAATGTGTAGATCCTAGATCTGCCAATGTAAATGCCTCAAATTGAAAGACATGTAACACACTTGTGACAACATTTGGGGAGTTCTGTGCCTCTTGTCTGGTGATAGCAAAGATCCTAGCATGAGACTGCAACTGACTACTCTAAACCTCAATCCTAACATTAGGACTTGTTGAACTAGTGCTGGCTCTCTATCCTGCTCCACTAGCTCTACTTTGCTGGAAAGTAGGCTCAGTCATTAATCCTCCTCTCACTCTGGACTATGTTCCCACAGTCGCGGAATAGTTTCTAATTTGATATTCAAGAGAGCCACAACAAAAACATGCTCTTGATATCATCCAACATTCTCCACCATGTTTCTTCCTACAATGTTCATAATTAGGGAAAGGCATCTATCGTGTCTGCCTTCTGGATACTTAACCTTTACCCATCTTGAACAAAACCACCTCTTGATCTAAATCCTTACTGTCTAGATCTAGTTTGTGATCGGAACGATCTATTTTGGCATTTACTAAATCTCCTAATAGAATCATCTTGGGACTCACCCTGCCTCTTAATTCTAAATTCTTACCTATACTCTCCTTGCCCATCTTTCAGGAACTGCTCAATTTGAATCGATGTAGCTCTCAATTTAGCAAAACTACTTAAATTAGTGATGACCAACCTTGTTCTGATCTCCATATTCAGTCAATCCTCAAATTGCCTACACTTATCTTCCTCAGTCGAAATCAAAGTAGTACCATGTCCTATTAACTCATTAAACCTCACCTCATACTCAGCTATAGTAAGGCTTCCCTGTTTCAGATCTAGAAACTCCTTCATCTTCTTATACAAATAGATCTTGCACATATAGTTCTCCTTAAAGACACTCAAGAAGTCTTCCTATATATGTCTACAAGGTCAGGTGAAACTTTTGAGAATAGTCTTCCAGCACCAATAAGTCATACCTTGCAGTAGCGAGACTGCATAATCAAATCTTTCATCAAACTCGTAGTCTATTTGATTAACCACCCATTCAATTCTTTCTAACTAACCTTCTGGATCTACAGTGTCTGTACTTCTGTAGAAGTCTACAACCCCCTACTTTCTAAGCTTATCATACCTCCTCTCTCTCTTCTTAGGAATTCTTAGAGCCATTTGTTCAAACTAAGCTACTGAAGACTCTCTAGTAGCTCCTATGGACTCAAGGTTAGCTAACTTTATGTCTCGATATCCTATAGCAAATGACCTATAACAAACAATAACTGTGATCACTATTTGAGTCTCTCAATTTATATCATACTTAAATTCTCTTATATGTCCCTGAGGATGCCAAACTGTGCTCTGATACCAAAAATTGTAACACACCACTACCATAGTGTATATGCCCAAACATCTAGAGGAAATCCAAGAGCATATCCTATGAGAATGGCATGTTAGAGCAATCATATTCACTTATTATGGCATCACAGAAACACAAGTATTTTAAGGATCATATTTTCCCATTTCATTATCAAACATAACTTACATTGTAGCATTACATTTCACACTCCATATATTTACATTAAAACAACATCTGTGAGTTCACTGTTCTATACAAAATGTTTTACATAAGATGAGAAAAGCAGACAAGCACATTCTATATAAACTCCTCAGATATCAGGTAACTAGACCCTTGAGCTATTTCTTGTTATCAAAATTGATAATACTAGACTTCAACTAGATTGTTTTAGAAGCTACATGTCCTCAAAACCTAAAAATCAATGTTGCAATTTTGATGAGTTTTGCGAACTCAATGAGTGAACCATCATTGATGTTCTCACTCAAGTAAAAAACATAGAGGCAAATCATATCCCATTTCAACAAGTATTTCATAACATTCAGTATTGAATATCACATCACATTTCATCATACTTTATCAAGTACATCCAGATTATCATACTTTCACAAGTATATTGGATAAGCTAGCATTTCATATCACAACACATCCTTATTTAACCTTCAACTGTATTTCAAACAATTCAGTAATCATCTCAAATCAATTTATATATGCAAATACACATGTGACTCACTTTTTTTACTTTATTGTGACTGAGCGCCTATTTGCTTTCCTGCATCCCTTATAGATACCGGGCTCATTTTAGATATTTTCTCGTAGAACTTTTTAGATGTTGGGCTTATTAATAACTAAGCCTATGGCTCATTGTGCACATTTATGAGTTTTAAGCTCCTTTTAGACTGGTCACTCTGGTCAGAACTCCTTTATCTAATCATGCATATTTATGTGATGAAATGCCTCATTTAATATAATATATTGTCAATAACTTTCATTCAAAGTGTATAATCACTTATCATATTCATTGGATCTTGAGTCTGGCATTCGACAAACAGTTAAGAACACATTTTATATTGCACATTCAATTCAAAACACTTTTAATACAATCTCAAATATCAAACTCCTTAGACCAACAATGTCTAGAATATCACAATCATTTCAATAATAGTTCAATATCTGAAAGTTAATCAAAAACAATTCAAACATAGTGAGAAAACATCTAGATTACAATATGCTCCAGATAGCTATTGCCTTGACAATTCGACAATGTCTGGATGTGGTCACTCAATTTATGCTTCTATGTCATCTAATACACACATTTTACACATTACTAACTTGTTTAATCTAATGAGTACTCAATCATTCTCATGTATATGTGTTATGTTCACTGCATGCTCAATTGACTATCCTAGGCATGTATCCTTATTCACAAGTCTTGGTCATTCATTCATTATAGCTTGTATTTATCTGGTTTACAGTTAAGCTATTCCTTAAGTAAGTTTGATTACTTTAAATTCATCAATCATACATTCATCAATTCTTTCCTAGCATTATATATTCACAGAACTTCCTAATTCTTATTCAATCATACCTATATCCTTTGAATCATATATGCACTAATAAGAAGATCTTTATACCATTAACAACTCATACTTCCCAAATTCATATACAATGATATCAAACAATCCATTCCTTAAATTTTAAATTTAATTAACAACCTAAACTTATCAAACACTTAATTAATTAATCAAGCAACTATCTAGGTTCATTTTAAGCCCCAATCATGTCCAATTGCACCTAAATAAAGTAACATATCCTTATATGATTTAAATATCACACAAAACCAAAATTTTCTCACTTCCATACATTGCCCACAATCATGGGAAGGAGCTAATGTAGGTCCCATGATCGCAGGATGATTGAACCGAAGGTTCATCATCCTTTTCCTTCAGTTTTTTCCAGCTTTTAACATCTTCATACCAAATTCAACACATCTTCATCATAGTCCATTACCTATACCTTAATTATATGTCATTTCCTTATCAATTCCATATCCAATTCCAATTCAACTTATTCATTTGGTAGCTCACAATTTATGTTCTTTCATATATGAAAATCAAAATAGAAACTATCATTCATTTGATCTCATATATAGCCCTAGTTCTTTCCCATTTCAAGTTGCTATATTAACACCTTTCTTTAATAAAAATTAATCTTCATCATACCTCAAATACTAATCCAATTAAACCTTGAAACAACCTACAACCTATGGTTTTATAAATCAAAAACAAAACATGAAAGTATCCAATTCATGAATCATTTTTCCAGCACACTTCACCATCAACATCATATACATTCCATCCCATTCCAATCATCATAAACTCTCTATTATAACATGACATAAAGAGCAATCTTTTACTTACTTGCTTAGCTGCAATTTCACCTCAAATAGCAAGCTATCCTAGCCCACCAAGCTTGCAAGCATAACTTCAAGAACAAGATGGAAATAGGAAGGGGTTTCAACAACAAGATGAAGAAAGCAGAATTTTAGACAAAAAATTTATAGTTATCAGGGTTGAGTGTGTGAGTTAGTGGTGCGAAGGAAGAGGAAGATAGCATGTAAAAAAAATAACAGACAAAATGGTCATTCAAGTGTGGAGATCATGGGGTTTAGGTGTGTGGCAAGTATGGAGACACTTGTCCAAACACTTATCAAGTAAAGAGGCATATTACATGTCTTCTACTCTAACCACAAAGTGTCACTTAATATTTGATCCATTTGTCACATAGTTTCCTAAGTCATTTGTCACCCAATTATACCACCATTTGTCACTCATTTATCCAAGCCATTTGTCACTCTATTACTAATGCCATGTGTCATTATTTCATAAGCCTAGTCATCCTAAATTTTTGATGTCAACTTATCTTGCTACTTGGCATTGTTCCAAGTCTAAATGTACATTTTAATTCATCATTTTTCTAATTATAACAATAAATTCCAAATTTACTACTTATAATCAATCAAACCAACATTCAAGATATAAACAATACACAATTCACATCATGATCATTTTAAACCTTTCATACCGCGAAAAATGTCAATTAAGTGCATATGTTATCTTTGCAATGTGTACTAATTCATAATTTATATGTGTCAGTTAATGATATGCATGTGAAGGAAATGCATTTCAGGAACTCTCAATGATATGATTCATATGCAAAGTCTAACTTGAATTAGATTAACGATAAATTTGCATTGTAATTCAAATTCTGGTCATAAATCTATACATTAATGATTTATCAAGCCTTATCTAAATTGTTCATATATAAATCACATAATTTTATATACAAAATAACATAATCAATTTAAAAAGAGAGTAGGAATAATGTTATTGGAATGGATCAATGCACAAACATGTTATTAGGCCCCAATAACCCCTTTTAACTGGAAGGAAGAGAATCAAGCACTTATAATTCTTCAAAGAACACACTCAATGAGAAGAATAGATTCCTCAAAATGTCCCTCCTATATATCCCCTTTAACTAGCCTCATAATTGCTTTTTTTTTACTTTATAATTAGGTATCATAGAGAGGACATTGTTAGCCACATCGTCGTATAAGTGACTATGTCCCTTAAGCTTACTTTAATTCTTCGTAAAGTGAAGACACACATTTTTTAAGAGGTATATAGGAAGCATACATTATTTTGTAAGTAACTTATATGGGTGTGTATGTTTCCACATGGGTGAAACAACATCTTTAAGGTTGTACATGTTTACAATGACTTCTATAGTCCCTCCCAGAATCATATAAGTCAATTATATAGGCGTGTACTTCTTTACTGTAACATCCCATATTCAGGGCTAGACCCCATAATTATGAACTGAGCGTACTGTAGAGTGTATTGCATGCTCATGCATCATTTTGTATTCACACACATATGAATATTTATTTTTGACATATTTTAAAATAATTGTTCATGCATTCATTGATGTATTTCAGGTATAAGTGATTGATTAAAGTGATTAAAATGTGAATTGTGAATTATTTATGTTAAAGATTTAATTGTAGACTAGTAATATTATTTCAGAATTTTTGGTATTGTAAAATGTGGACTGATTAAATTGATGGCAAATAGCCTATGTATATGTGTGACACATGGCAACATGAAATAGTGATAAGTGTAACTTATGCAGGAGAACACATAGATATGTATTTTAGATGTTGTCTTCCTATTGTTCTCTCTTTTATTGTTCTTCACTGAGAGTAGTATTGTTATCAAACGTACTTCTAGTTTACCAAACACTGAGCATCAAGTTGTGGTGATTTACTCTTTTCATTGGCAATAAATCACGTAACTAACTATGATGATGTTTTACAGTGTTAATATATAGTACATGCATGTGAAGTTTAAGCAGTATAGTTTCGGTGAATAAATATATTGAATGAATTAGATGAGGAACTAAATTTGTTATGTGTATCTGGACTTGAATATGAGTTTATTGAGTGATGTGAAGTTGTGAATTGTTGAAAGATAAAAACACAGTAGTGAGACAAAGGATGAATACAACAGTGAGAGAAAGCTTGTGTGAGGTTTCAGTTAGCTTACACATGACTTGTTTTGAGTTTGTACTGGACATAGAAAAGATGATTCATGCATAGATGTATTAGTTAGAAAGTATAAGAAATGGAAAATATGGAAAAAAAATGGAAGAAGATATGAAAACTGGGTTTCGTATTTCTAGAGAAATGAAGAAGAGAGAAAGTCACGATCGTGTAGAAGCATAATCGTGACTTCTCTTATCGCCGACATCATTGAAACACCTGGAATGTCGCGATCATGTAGGTGCACGATCGCGACTTCTATCCTTTTCAAAGGAAGATATTTTTTAAACATCCTTTGATCTTTTTATTAGAACTTCTTCTCCAGACATCCAATTGACATGGGAATTGAACTAATAGACTTATAAGGTATTGATCTTCATCTCCACCAAAAATTAGGACTTTCTGAAATGGATTGTTGAAGAATTTAAGATGAAAATATGACCGTACTGAAGTATGATAACTGGTATGATTTTACTGAACATACTTCGGTATTTTGATTATATCTTGGTCTATAGAGTTCCAAATAAGTTGATTCATGATTCAAATGAAACTAGAATAAAGCTATAATTGTCTTAAAGAAGTCAAATTGTAGTTCTAGTGTGAAGAATTCCAAAAGTTTTTCTGAAGTTGAAGTAAGAGTTCTATTATAGCTTAAGAATAGACTAACATATTTGGAGTATAA
Organism: Erythroxylum novogranatense; assembly: GCA_029891385.1. Classification (NCBI taxonomy): domain Eukaryota; kingdom Viridiplantae; phylum Streptophyta; class Magnoliopsida; order Malpighiales; family Erythroxylaceae; genus Erythroxylum; species Erythroxylum novogranatense. The sequence continues at coordinate 31,302,617 of CM057233.1, read as the reverse complement.
CTTTTAGTATATTAAACCAAATTGAATGATCTTGGTGTCATTAGAGACCTAAGACACAGAGGAACCATTGTTTAAAAGGAAGTGTTACTTAAATTCTTCATTTTCTAGATCTTATTTATCATACATTGTTGACCTTAATGGAATGTTTTCAGAAATAGTTGAAATGGAGAATGAGTAATTGAATTATGATAAAATTGGAATACAAATGATATGTACATCGATGTATGACAGAAATATACTCGAGAATTTTTGTTCATGCATGATACATCAAACATTGGTACATGTGTTTATTATGTTACATAAGCGCTCTAGTAATATGAAATTATTTTTATTGCTTATAGACGAGCAACTAGAGCGATCACTTCTAGATATTGCCAGAAAATTAAGGTAATAGGCTTAAGGGAGAAACTGTGAGTAACCTAGGATGGTCTCACTTTATTTGTTTAGTTTTGTATGTTACTGAATTGTATTGATATATTACTGGACTGCATTGACTGATTGTGTACTAAATTCTAGATAATATATGTCCGAGGCGTTTGATGCTTGCAAACAATATTAGAAGTGCTACTTGTATGTGAATGAGATTGCCAATTGAATATTCTGATTCTTAACTAAAAAGTTGAATGCCAGACCTAGTCTGATGAATACTGATACTGTGACTGATACTAAGACTATTATATTGCGATAATACATGCAAGTGAAAGTGATTAAATTGATGAGAAATTGTGACATGCATATTATTTCAATGTATGTAAAATAAAGGCATTGTGATTGGAGTAGCCAATATGAAAGTGCTTATACATAGAGCTTTGCTCCGTGATTACTGTTTCTGCATGTAGAGTTATACTATATGATTATTGTTTCTAACTTAGCCCTATAGGCTAGTATCTGTATACGTATGCGATAGGCACTCGGTCATAACAATAAAAACAAATGTGAGTCTCATACACATAACATTCATACATGATGGGAATTCATTGAACGATTTGCAAAGCTAAAATGTAATGATAAATTGATATGAACTATTTGACTATATGAACTTTATGATTATATAATTATTAAGTTTTGTTATATAAAGGAACCATCACGGTTGGTTACGCAATTGAGTTCGTAAAACTCATAAAAAATTACAACTCCAGAAAGGCTTTGAGTAAGAGTTCCAGGTCGAGTTCAGTGTACGCCTGCATATGTATTTCATTATGTTACATTGAAATATGTAGTCTTAAGTGTTATTCAATGTGTATAAAAATGATCTTGAAATGTATTGTTATTGTGACTACAAATACGTTGTTCTGTAATAGGCCCAAATGATTATTGAAACTCTAATGAGTTCAATAATGATTGTAATTTTGTGATTGAAATTGTTTATAAATAAATTAGGCTGAAATTGATCATCGATTTTTCACATTTGCGTATGTTGTTTAAGAAAATTTGCAATGAGTTTTAACCGATGACTATTTTAGCATACCACCTTTGTGGAACTTGTACTCGGATATCACTCAGGTACGTGTTCTACGAGAGTAGGGTGTTACATTTACACAGGTATGTTCCTTTAAAATAACTCAAAATCTTCCATTCTCTATCCTAATTTCACTATAACTCATCCCATTTTGATCCATAAAGGCAAACAAGATTGAATAATAGTAAAACTAGCCAAAGTATGAATTTAGCTCATTTTAATTCTTTTTTCCTCCACCTAAACTAAAATAAGTATCTCAAATGTAAAATAAAAATTAATCAATAAGCATTAGAAAATAAATAAATAATCAATTAAGCACTTAACACGCATCATATTCTAATTATTTCAAGCATACTAATTACTAGCCTATCTTTAGGTGATAAGATCCACTTGTTGAAAGTTTCACTCATATTATTATTAACTATCAGACCTTTGGATTTAAAGGATTAGTAACATCCTGCTCACCTCTCTTTAAGACATTCAAGCAAGGCTGAAGCACATTCAAGCTTTATTTTTCCAAGTTTCTTTAGTTGCTTGTTGAAATATTTGACATAGGTGGACTATGAATAATCCCAAAATTGCTTTTTGAGGTCCTTTCCCTTCCAATTCCTATGCCAATTATGATATATAGGTTTGGCATGTGTTAAGTGAGTTATATTATACAAAGTCTTCTCTTCAACTCTAAATCAAGATAAGAGTTCCCTAATCTTACTCGATTAGCCAAGAAAGGCTTTTTCTAATCTAACCAAATTATAGAGCAAGTTGGTGGAAACTAATATTTCCATAATTCTAAGATGGATGGAATCATAACTCTTCTTATAGAAATCCTTTAAACTAATAACAAAGCCTATTCATCATCTCTAGTGGGATGCTTTTTGAACAAAAAGGCCCTCCTTTCCCTAGATGTTATTTGGATAAAAGTATGTTGAAACAATTCCTCTATGACTCAATTCTTACTTCCTACTTGAATAGTAAACTGTTGATGGATTAATTTTTGTAGCTAATTAATAAACAATTTCAACTCATATTAGTATTAAAACATAATAATACATTGGATGAATATACATAAAGAAATGTTAATCAATTAAAATTTAATACTTGTGTAATCCTAGTGACTTCACACGCAAAATATAAGCATCTCAAGAAAGTGGGTTTTTCATTGGCTCAGCCATCATATTTATGTAGATATATACCTCATGCTCATTTCTCCATATGCAACTATATCTTTCATATAATTGTATTTAGTATCTATGTGTTTGATTTTAAAATGAAATTTGAGGTCTTTTGTATAAGCAATTGCTGCTTAACTATTACAGTTGATTATTACTGGATCAGTCCCACTTTAAATGACCTCTAAACAAACCAAGAAATGTGTAAGCCACACAACTTTTTGTACTACTACTAAAAATACTATGAATTTAGGTTCCATTATAGATAAAGCAATACATGATGCTTCTTACTATTTAATGATATATCACTATTATTAGGTAAGAAAATAAATCTAGAGGTAGATTTTCTCTCATCTAGATATCCTTCCCAATCTGCATCTATATTCCTTTGTATATATAGGTAATTTCCTTGATAACACTTTGAATAATCAACAATAGCTTTTAGATACCTCAATATTCTCTTTATTGGTTTCCAATATGTTTGCCTATATTTGATTGATATCTTCTCACTATCTTAATAATGTAATAAATATCTAGCCTTCGACATTATGTTATACATAAGAGTTCCAATTACACTAAAATAGGAAATTTTAATCATTTGTTCCCTTTCTTATGGAGTAAATAGGTATAAATTCTTACTAAAACCTTCACCTTTAGTAATAAGATTATCTATTAGTTTATAATTTTGAAAAAGGAATTGTTCTAAAACCTTTTAAATATAGGTCTCTAGAGAAAGTGACAATAATATGTTTGAACAATCTCTTGAAATCTTAACTCTAAAAATGGATGCAGTTTTACCTATTTCTTTCATCTCAAATTAAAAACTCAACCATTCTTTAATTTGCTTGACAAACTCACAATCATTGTAAGTAATCAAAATGTCCTTCATATATGAAGATAAAATCACAAATTTATCTTTGGATCCCTTAAGATATATATATATGTCTTCATCAAAAACATGAAAATCACATGACATGATTACATGATGAAAAATTATACATCTTTGTCTTTATTACTATTTTAGATCATAAATTGATTCCAATAACCAACACACTTCATGTTCTTGGCTTGCTTTATAAAACTTATTAATTGTTCCACACAGATTTCAGCTTCTAACTATCCATTTAGAAGAATAGTCTTTATATCTATTTGATGTAATCTAATATCCAAACTAACTACTATAGCTAAGAGTAGACAAATTGAAGCAAACCTCACAAAAGGTGAAAGGTTTCACTATGATATATTTCTTTCTATTTTGTAAATCCCTTTACCACAAGGCGTGTTTTATATCTTTCGATACTACCACAAACGTTTCATTTTATTTTAAGAAGCCATTTGCTCCCAATAGTTTTTCACCCATTAAGGAGATAAATTATGTCCCACACTTCATTTAAGCTTAAATAATTCATTTCTTATTTCATTGCTTTCATCTATGCTTCTTGATCAGGACCATTAAGAGCCTCATACACATTCCTTGGATCATCATCTTCTTGTAGGATTAATCATATGAATTTTCCCTTCTATTTTAAAAGCTACATTAGGAATCATACCAAGAATATTTTGGTGTAAATATGGTTTATAAGAAAAAAAATTCATCAATGTCTTAATTTCTCCCACTCACATCAAATACAATAGATAAACTTTTAGTGGATTATAATCTTAACTGACTTTGATTTAATTCTTTAAGTTTTATGTTACCCTCATTTAGATAAATTCCCTCTTCATGATTCTCAATAATGGAATCATTCTAATATAAAAATATATCTTTTATGTTTCACTTTGTTTTAGAAAATCATTCTCTAAGAATGTGACATCACGTGATTCAAATTTTGTTACTTCTTCATTACGTTGTTCACCTATGAACTCATATTTTTTTGAGTATTTAAAGTATCTATTAAAAATACTTGTCTTTCCTCTTAGCATAGTTTCCCATGTTTATGAGAGAGATAATGAACATAGATAGCATATCCTTATGATCTTAGATGTTCCATATTGAGTTTTCTTCCTATCTATAACCCTTACAGAGTGTTCTTAATTGATTTTATGGGTACTCGTTTAAGTATATAAACGGTTGCAAGCAATGCATCACCCTAACAGGTGATAGGTAGATTTACTAGTTCCATTATGAGGCTAACCATCTTTAGCAGCATTCTATTTTATTTTTTGCTATGCCATTTTATTATGGGGTTTATGAATATTTAACTGTCTTTTTATTCATTTTTTATCACATAACGTCTTGAACTTATCAAACATGTATTATTATCCTTGATCAATTCTTAAAGCTTTTATTTTCTTGTCTAATTAATTCTTTACTAAATTTATGTACTTTATTAAAAAAAATGGTTCTAATTTGTGATAAATTAAATAGACATCACCATATCGATTATAGTCATCTATAAAAGTGATGAAAAATATAGCCTCATATTGTGCCCTTACATTTATTGGAGCACAAATGTCTGAATAAATCAATTATAATGGATGGGAAGTTCATGTTCCCTTTCCACAATTCATCTGTTAGACAATGTTCAAAAATAGGTACATCTGCTTGATGTAAATTACTTAAAAGGCATCCTTTACCTAATCAACTTATTCAATTTTGACAAATGTCACATAATCTAGAATCCTACGACCAATGATCGATCACTATACATCTCAAATTTGTAGGTTCAAATTCCTTGTACAACACCATTGAATTGTTTCCTACATAAGTTTATCATGTTCTCTGTAGGATTTTTTAAATTTTCATAAAGGAATCTTTTTCCTTTGGTATGTGGTTGGTTGCTCTTGAATCTACAATCTATAAATGATTTGATTTAGTTATTAAAATAGAACATGAGATATTCATAGAACAAATGTTTGTATAATAAGATTGTACCTTTTTGGGCTTGTTGCAATCATGATCAAAGTTACCCTTATTGCCACAATTAAAGTAGTTGACAATTTGTTTATGTTCTGCTTCTTAAAAGGAAGTCTTCCTTTTCCATCCTGGTTTTATTTTGCCTTATTTGATTCCTAAATATTGTGGGCATGTATTTTAACCTTTTTCTAATTTGATCCACTATGGTGTATATGCTTTGGGTTTATATATCCATGTAAGCTAGAACTAAATGCATATACCTTTGAGGACATCTTTGAGGCTTCAAAACATTCTTCTTCCAGTATTAGATGCCTTAAAACATCGTAAATTATCTTAATACTCTCGTTATGAGTTAGATGCATCTACATATGCTCTCAACTCTAAGGTAATGATTGGATCATATCTTGTACTTGTTGCTCATCTAATAATTCATGACTAACGTTAAGAAACTCACTTATCATATTTAACATAAAACTCAAATTCTTTTATATTGTGTGATCCAGTCATTTCTTATATGCATTAAACTTAGTAGCGAGTGACCTTGTTTTGTGATTGAGGTGCCTCTAAAATATGTAGCTAAAGTTGACCTCATGCCCTTAGTAGTGTCATAGTTTCAGAATTCTCATATGATATCATTATCCATATTGCTTGGTAATGTAATGTGAGCCAATGACTTAGTTTTCTTCCAAGTTTCATAAGCATCATAGTCCCTTTTATGTTGGGTTGTTTGTCCTTCCTCAAGAACATCCATGGTTATGCTTAATGCTTTAAGAGCCTCTTACTCTTCTAGTAAGTATTTGATTTTCATATTCCAAATCTTATAATTGTTGCCATTTAATTTCTTACTTTTGTTGAGTTCAACAGCAATACTCTTTGACACAATAGCTATAGTGGAAATGAATTGCAAAACAATTTATGGGGGTCATTACAACAACTTTGTTCAATACCTAATAATGAACTCTATTATGGAATAAAGTCAATGAATTTACATGATAAAGTTATAGAAACTTGATATGCTATTATTATAATTATTTTAGAGTGGAAGATTGGTCAGATACAGTCCAAATCAATTATTTTTATGGAACTTCTCTCTTAAAGTTTATCACCCATCATTTATATAATTTCATCTCAAGCCATTCTAAGTTCCAAAGCATACTTAATAGTTTACTTCCAAGTAACTCTTACATTAAGTGATTAACTATAAAAACATGATGTATCATATTGTCTCTGAGAAGATATTGCATTTGGAGTAATTTCACTAATATAATAATGAGTTGTGTCATTTGTGTTGCAATTCATATAAATTTGGTTGTCCTTTACATGATTGGCATTATCTTGAAAACTGTTGGAACCCCTCCCTGGTGCGACACGTGTCCGACGTCCTGCGTGACATCTGGATGCGCATCCCACGAGGCAGCGATTCCTCACCACGAAAGAATCCTTAAACTGGACTTAATTTCACTTCATCCGAATAAAGTCGGATATCTCGACCCTAAGTCTCTTCCAATAACTTTGATCTGTTTAGGGCCCATCATTGCTCCTATACCTAAGCTACTACGAAAACCTAGACCTCTAGGTCAGATGAAATCAGAAAATGCCTCAATCGGACCTTTGTAGGTCGCAAAACGACCTTTCGGACAAAATCGACATTCATCGGCCCTAAAATCCAACTAAAACCCGACACTCTCATTTTACCGAAAAAGGATAGAAAATTTAGCTAGTTAACTAACGTTTCAAATCTCATGTGAATCGAAGATCAAAAGACAAAGAAACAACGAAAATAGGAAAACGATTATTATAGGTTTACTTAAAATCCAACTTAATTTATTTATGAATTTTCCAAATAAAATTAAACGTATCAAATCTTACTTATAAACATAGAAAAAGAATCATCCATGAGTTGTTTTAAAGGTTTACCAAGCTTACCTTTTCATACCTTTGCAAAAGTTGAAAATGTATGACATTTTAACCAAAAGGAATCGAGTATGACCTATATAACTATACCAGAAAGATATAAGGTTATTTAAAATAATTAGGAAGAAAACAAAAGTCATATTTATCATTAAAAGAAATGGAAACTTGTTTAAGGTTGGTATTAAGCAAATCACCATCTGAATAATGCAAATTACCAAATGAATAGTAACATTTACCAAATGAATAGTAATCTGAAATTTCAAACGCCCATAACTTTTTATCCTAATTGAAACTTAACCCTTTTATCCCGTTTAAAGATCTTGCCAAACTCTATCAACTTTAAGAAATACCCTTTTTCCAAATTTTAACTCTAAGTTGGTCTCATACACAATACAAGGTGGCTGCCCATTTTAAAAAAAAATGAACAGCACTTCCCCTAAAAACGCTCTAGCCCAATTTTCCAACCTAACTCCTACCTGCATAAAGATACTTCTATCTTCCAATTCACAAACATATTCAGCAATCAAACCACCCCAACTCCAATTGGCAACAACGCAAGCCTAGGTATCTAGCAATTCATCAATTCAATTTCTTTAAGACATACCATTCCATCTTTACTTTTACAATCTCAAACATGAAATCTCATAATCATACATAACCATACATTCTTAAACATATACAAATATATAATGAAACTTTAAAACCTTTAAACTTTACATGAAATGGACAAATACAATGCTTTAACGAGCATTTTAGCGAATACATCCAAAAGCCAAAGAACGGTTATAAAGCCCAAAATGCTAGTTAAAGCATTGGTTTCAAAAGTAAGACTTTAAAACAAAAGCATCGGAGTAATTCTTCATTCCCGATGCGACGACCCAGTTTCTCGCTCTAAACCTGTGGAGGGAAGGTAGGGGGTGAGCTCGACGGCTCCGTGGGTAACAGGTTAATAAACAAGTATAAGCTAAAACAAGCATCAATAATTATAATTTCAAGTCAATAATCATCAATTTCACTTTCTAACAAATAAGACATTTACAAAATCACCAAATATCAGATAACATCACAAAAGCATATCACAGATGGTCTGAGTGATCCTAACAGGACGTATTACACATGTTCGACAGCGACCATGTAGCCAGTGAAAGAGGGAGTCCGATTTGGATCTCCTATGCCACTAGCGGCGGTAGTGAAGCCTATGACAAGTCTTGCTTGCTAACAGAGGGGATCACTACAAACCCAAGAAATCATGCATGTTCACATTTGGCATTCTTCCTACATCTCATATTCACATTTTGTTCACTTTTAATCAAGTTTCCACAATTTTGTCATACATGCAATCATTCACAAGGATTTGCCACAATTGGCCATTTCAATTCGGTACGTTATCATGTAACAAACAATTTTACAAACCTTGGCACATATATATACATCAAAAGGCACATAAAACATGTTCAAACTATCACAACCACTATTTCATTCAAAAGTTGAAAATCATAGGAAACTACTCAAGAGTCATTCAAGTAGCTTATTACTTAATTATTATAAAGTTACCCACCTTGATTTCGTTGGTTCGGAATTTGGTTCACTTGCCCCAATGGATTATTTTGACCCTCTTCACTTTCCAAACGCCGCAAATGACCTTAAATCAAGCATAATAAGGCTAATTAATAAAAGAGTAAGATGCTGGAATTTTCTTCAACTGTAAAAACTTGAATCTAAACCAATATAACCTCACCTAAACCTTCCTATAATTCTCCTAGGCTATACCAACATAAAACCCCCATCAAAACTACTCTAAAAGTTCAAAATTTCTCAATCCTAAACCATGAACACATGCTGGAATTTTAACAAAGCTTTCTTAATTTTGCTTCTTTCATTTTTCTATTACCAATACCTTTCAAACCACCATTATTAACCAAACTAACATCAAAACCCTTAAAATTTCGAAATCCCTTTAACCATCACGACATCCCCTTCTATTTTCTATAGAAACCTACACAAAACTCTTTCCTTTCTCATTATTTCACTAAAACCTCATCCAATCATCCATTTAAACATGAAAGAAGATAAAACTCAAACAAACCAATTTATAATTTTGAAATCCTAACCAAACCTAATCTGATTTTTGTTTCTTCTTCCTCTTCTTACCTTCTTCTTCTACTTCTAACCATATATTTGAAATAAGAAAGAGGAAACCCTGAATAGATAGCCAAAAATTCGAAAATTTCTTCCCTAGGTTGAAACCCACGACTTCTTCTTCTTCTAAAGATGAAATAACTCCTTCCCTTCCTCTTTTTCTTACATAAACCACGTGAATCTACCTTGCTCAAGCTTGAAACACCTTCTTCTTCCCTTCTTTCTTGATGGCCGAAACCTTCTCCTTCTTTCTCCCTTTTGATTTTCGAAAATCCACTCACTTCTCTCTTCTTTGGTGTATTTTCGTATAGCTTGAAAGATGACCTAGGTTTTGTCTTCTTCTCACTAATTCTCTATGTCAAAAATGGCAACACTTACTCCTCCCTCTCAACATTTTCGTAGGTCACTAATAAGGTTGGTCAAAGCTTTAAAATTGGTCAAAGATGGAGCCTTAGGAAATTAAGAAAACCTAAGCATTTACATGAAACCTAAGCCCAAATTTTCAAGTCCAAAATTTCCTCCTTAAAACTTTTCCCAAAATTTTCATCTTCCTCTTTCCATTTCAAACTTAACTTTTGTGGGCTCCCACTTAAAAGCCCATAGGCTCCATTCCTTTTCATTTAATCTTCCAAACAAACCTAGCCCACTTAATTAATAAACCTAAAGCCTTATAACCATTTAAACAAATTCTAGTTTATTCCTAACATGACCTAATTTAATAATTCTTATTCTTTGAAAATATAATACAACAATTAAAATTCTAATTTAACTAAATTCCTGAAATTTAATATTATTGCTATAAATTCTAACTCTCAATTTCTTCATTACTAATTATTGCTCTAAAAATCCCAAATTATTCTAACCAGTCGGAAATCTAATAAAACCCTAATTACTTCAATTAATACTAGCCAAAAGATAATGAACTTCCCAATAAGTTAAACAAACCTATTTAATAAAGAAGAAGGGAACGGGGTCTAACATTTCTCCCCCCCTTAAAAGAATTTCGTCCTCGAAATTCTTACCTGAATCACGGAAGAGCTGAGGATACTTCTCTTTCATAGCTTCCAATGGTTCCCACGTGGCTTCTTCCACCAAATGATTCCTCCATAACACTTTTACTAATTGTATTGTCTTATTCCTAAGCACCTTTTCTTTTGTATCCAAAATCTGCACTGGAAGCTCTTCATAACTCAAGTCCTCACTCAATTGAACTTCATCAGCCTGAATGACATGGGACGGATCTGATCGATATCTCCTCAGCATTGAGACATGAAAAACATCATGAATCTGAGATAACTATGGAGGCAAGGCTAACTTATATGCCAAAGGACCAATCCTCTCCAGAATCTCATACGGCCCCACGTATCTTGGACTCATCTTACCCTTCTTTCCAAATCTCATAATTCCTTTCCAAGGAGAAGTCTTCAGAAACACTTTCTCTCCAACCTCATACTCCATCTCCTTCCGATGAGAATCTTCATAACTTTTCATCCTGTCCTGAGCTGCCTTCAGCCTGTGCTTAATCAAATTGACCTTATCAACGGTCATCTGAATCAACTCTGGACCCAAAAGTCTCCTGTCTCCCTCTGCATCCCAACACACTGGAGTCCTACATCACCTCCCATAAAGAGCCTCATAAGGAACCATTTGAATGCTCGAATGATACGAATTGTTGTAAGCAAATTCGATCAAAGGCAAGTGTTCATCCCATGCTCCTCTAAAAGCCATTACACAAGCTCTAAGCATTCCCTCTAGAGTCCGAATGGTCCTCTCAGACTGACCATCAGTCTGAGGATGGAAAGCAGTGCTGAAACTCAACTTAGTACCTAATGCCTCCTGCAAACTGCCCCAAAATCTAGAAGTAAATCGAGGATCCCGATCAGACACTATCGAATCCGGAATCCCATGTAATCTTACTACCTCATCAATATACTTCTTAGCTAGCACATGCAGAGGATCTGTCTGTCTTATTGCCAGAAAATGGGCTGATTTTGTCAATCTATCCACAATCACCCATATGGCATCATGCCTCCTACTGGTCCTGGGAAATCCCATCAGAAAATCCATAGTGACTCTCTGCCATTTCCACTCAGGAATGGACAATGGCCTCAACTGGCCTGAAGGTGCCTGATGCTCAGCCTTAACTTACTGGCACACCAGACACTTGCTCACATACTCAGCCACATCTTTCTTCATACCTCTCCACCAGAAATGTTCTCTAAGATCCCTGTACATCCTGGTACTGCCTGGGTGCATAACATAAGGTGCATTGTGTGCCTCATCCAGAATCTCATCTTTAACCTCCTTGACATCAGGAATACAGAGCCTATTCCTGACTGTCAGGACTTCATCATCACTTAGCACCATATCAGACTCTTTACCTCTCTGCACCTCTTTCCGCAGCTTACTTAATTCGGGATCCTGAATCTGCAACTCTTTCACTTTCTCTCTGAGGATCGGTCTTACCCTGACAGTAGCAATCATACACTCAGACTCTTCCTGTTTCAAACTGATCCTGAGCTTAGCCATCTCTTCCAATAGCGGCAGATATACTGTCTGAACATATGCTATGGAAGACTTCCTGCTCAAGGCATCTGCAACTACATTTGCCTTACCTGGATGATACTCAATCAACAGGTCATAGTCCTTGAGCAGCTCAATCCATCGCCTCTGTCTCAAATTCAGCTCCTTCTGACTCAACAAGTATTTGAGACTCTTGTGATCTGTAAAGATCCTCGTCTGAACCCCATATAGGTAATGTCTCCAGATCTTTAAAGCAAAGATCACTGCTGCTAACTCCAAATCATGGGTCGGATAATTCACCTCATAAGGCTTTAGCTGCCGTGAGGCATATGCTATCACCTTATCTTCCTACATAAGCACACATCCTAACCCCTTTCTGGAAGCGTCACTATACACAGAAAAACTCCCATCTCCTGTAGGCAACGCTAGAACTGGAGCACTAGTCAATCTGTGCTTCAGCTCCTCAAAACTTCTCTGGCATTCATCACTCCAGACAAACTTCTGATTTTTCCTTAACAACTTAGTCAAAGGAGTAGCAATTAAGGAAAATCCCTCCACAAATCGCCTATAGTAACCAGCTAAACCCAGAAAACTCCTCACCTCTTTCACTTTGTCGTTGGGCGTGCGATTCACTCTGACTTCAACTTTCTTTGGGTCTACATGCACCCCATTCGCAGAAACAATGTGACCAAGAAAGACTACCTCACGCAACCAAAATTCACATTTCGTGAATTTGGCATACAACTCTCTCTCCCTCAGTCTCTGCAACACAATCCTCAAGTGCTCCTCATGGTCTCTCTCACTCCTGGAATACACCAGAATGTCATCGATAAATACGATAACAAAATGATCTAAAAGTCCTTAAAGACCTGCTTCATCAAATCCATGAAAGCAGCAGGAGCATTGGTCACTCCAAACGGCATAACCAAAAACTCATAATGACCATATCGAGTCCTGAAGGCTGTCTTGCTCACATCAGACTCCTTAATCCTGAGTTGATGGTAGCCAGACCTGAGATCAATCTTGGAAAAGACCGTTGCTCCTTGCAGCTGATCAAACAAGTCATCTATTCGAGGCAATGGATACTTGTTTTTCACCGTCACTTTGTTTAGCCTCCTGTAGTCAATGCACATTCTCCAGGTTCCATCTTTCTTTCTAACAAATAAAACCGGGGCTCCCCAGGGTGAAAAACTCGGCCTAATAAATCCCTTATCTAACAGATCCTCTAACTGCTCCTTCAGCTCAGCTGGAGCCATCCTGTAAGGTGGAATCGAAATAGGAGCTGTCCCGGGAGCCAAATCAATAGCAAACTCAATCTCCCTCTCCGGTGGCAAACCGGGCAACTCCTCAGGAAACACATCAGGAAATTCCCTCACAATGGGAATATCCTCCACCTTACTCTCCTTCACACTGGTATCCAGAACACACGCCAAGAAGGTTTCACAGCCTCTCCCCATCAGTTTATCAGCTAATAAAGCTGAAACAAGCCGTGGCGGTGTCAACTTTCTGTCTCCCCTGAAAACTACTTTCTGACCCTCACCCAGATCAAATTCCACTTCCTTTTTACCACAATCCAACTTCGCCTTATACTTCTCTATCACGTCCATTCCGACGATCACATCTAACCCCTTCAGATCTAGAGGTAGCAGATTCACTACCAAACTAGATCCATCAATCACAAGCTCACAATCTCTAAAGATCCGGCTCACGACAACAGTCCTCCCTAACGGAGTACTAACAAACAGGAACTCATCCAAAAGAATTGAATGCATACCAGGCAATATCACACGCGCGGAGACAAAGGAATGGGTGGAACCAGAATCAAAGAGAACATAAACATCATAATGAAAAAGCTGAGCCATACCAGTAACAACCTCCAGTACGGCTGCAGCCTCCTCTCGAGTCATAGCAAATACCCGAGCCTGTGCTTGCCCTCTCGGTCTCCCTAAAGGAATGGGCTTCTTCACTGACTCAGAACTGCCCACTCCAGAAGCTGGTCTAGTCCCCACTGTCTCCACTCTCCTCTCGAACTCATGGATCGTGATCCCGCCTCGGTCCCACAAAGGACAGTTGCTAATCATGTGTCCCTTCTCTCCACACTTGAAGCAGGCACCTGTTAACTTGCGACATTCACCCTGATGTGGATTCCTACAATGCTCGCATAGAGGGGTCGGGTTCACCTTCTCTCGCCTGCTTGTTTCCTCCCACCGAGGAGGCTGCCTTGACTACTGCTCTGAATCGCTTTGCTTTCTGCTGAGGGCACTTCTTGCCTCCCGACTCTGCACCGGAAACTCTTCTCACCCACAAGGCAGTCAACACTACCCCTCTCTAGGAAACCTGCTCTGCCCTTTCTTTTCCTGCTCACCTCCTGTCTAATGTTCTCCAGTTTTTCTGCCTGGAGTGCCGCATCCACTAGCTGCTGATAATCAGTGAAATTATGAATCACTACCTTCTCCCTGATTCCCAGATGGAGGCCTCCCTCAAACTTCCTACACTTGTCTTCCTCATTAGCCACCATGTAGGCTGCATACCGAGACAGTTGGGTGAATCTCAGTTTATAATCACTAACAGACAGCTCCCTCTAAGCCAAATTCATAAACTCTCTGGTCTTTTCTTGCATATAAACTCGGGAGAAATACTTCTTCCTGAATAATTCTCCAAAATCACTCCATGATAACACAGGAGGTACAGCCTGACTCTGTGGCACCGACTCCCACCAGTGAAGAGCATTCCCCTGTAATAGACTCACTACATACTCAAGCTTCTCCTCATCTGTGCATTTCATCTGCACCAAAACCCTTTCTGTTCTTTTCATCCAAGTCTCAGCTTCCTCAGGATTGGTGGTACCATGAAAGTCCACCGCACCAAACTTTCGTAACTTGTCATACTGCCCGCCCCTAATCACTGGAGCTGGAGCTGGAGCCTGAGATCCCTGACCCATGGCTACGGTGAATGCCTGGGCAAAAGCCTGGAAAAACTGCGGATCCATCGCAGGCATAGCAGGAGGAGGAGGAGGTTGCTCCTCAGGTTGCACACTAGGTGCCTCTGAGCCAGGAGTTGAGTGTGTCCCTGCATCTTGTGGGACATGAGACTCATCAGTGCTCCCCTGGCGAGAGCTAGAGCGAGACCGAGTTCCTCGAGATCTACGTCGAGGTGGCATATTTACTCCTTCAAAATAAAACCAGTGAAAAACTTTAGTTCAAAGAAATCATGCTAAAATCAGGTTACAATCCATCATGTAGTTGAAATTACCATATAGGCATATAAAATCAGTGAAAACAATACAAAAGGACACAAATCATGCAATCCCTAACGTTCTCCTTCTACCCGAACCTAAACCGAAAGCTCTGATACCATAAGTGTTGGAACCCCTCCCTGGTGCGACACGTGTCCGACGTCCTGCGTGACATCTGGATACGCATCCCACGAGGCAGCGATTCCTCACCACGAAAGAATCCTCAAACTGGACTTAATTTCACTTCATCCGAATAAAGTCGAATATCTCGACCCTAAGTCTCTTCCAATAACTTTGATCTATTTAGGGCCCATCATTGCTCCTATACCTAAGCTACTACGAAAACCTAGACCTCTAGGTCAGATGAAATCAGAAAATGCCTCAATCGGACCTTTGTAGGTCGCAAAACGTCCTTTCGGGCAAAATCGACATTCATCGGCCCTAAAATCCAACTAAAACCCGACACTCTCATTTTACCGAAAAAGGATAGAAAATTTAGCTAGTTAACTAACGTTTCAAATCTCATGTGAATCGAAGGTCAAAAGACAAAGAAACAACGAAAATAGGAAAACGATTATTATAGGTTTACTTAAAATCCAACTTAATTTATTTATGAATTTTCCAAATAAAATTAAACGTATCAAATCTTACTTATAAACATAGAAAAAGAATCATCCATGAGTTGTTTTAAAGGTTTACCAAGCTTACCTTTTCATACCTTTGCAAAAGTTGAAAATGTATGACATTTTAACCAAAAGGAATCGAGTATGACCTATATAACTATACCAGAAAGATATAAGGTTATTTAAAACAATTAGGAAGAAAACAAAAGTCATATTTATCATTAAAAGAAATGGAAACTTGTTTAAGGTTGGTATTAAGCAAATCACCATCTGAATAATGCAAATTACCAAATGAATAGTAACATTTACCAAATGAATAGTAATCTGGAAATTTCAAACGCCCATAACTTTTTCATCCTAATTCGAAACTTAACCCTTTTTATCCCGTTTTAAAGATCTTGCCAAACTCTATCAACTTTAAGAATACTCTTTTTCCAAATTTTAACTCTAAGTTGGTCTCATACACAATACAAGGTGGCTGCCCATTTTAAAAAAAAATGGACAGCACTTCCCCTAAAAACGCTCTAGCCCAATTTTCCAACCTAACTCCTACCTGCATAAAGATACTTCTATCTTCCAATTCACAAACATATTCAGCAATCAAACCACCCCAACTCCAATTGGCAACAACGCAAGCCTAGGTATCTAACAATTCATCAATTCAATTTCTTTAAGACATACCATTCCATCTTTACTTTTACAATCTCAAACATGAAATCTCATAATCATACATAACCATACATTCTTAAACATATACAAATATATAATGAAACTTTAAAACCTTTAAACTTTACATGAAATGGACAAATACAATGCTTTAACGAGCATTTTAGCCCGAATACATCCAAAAGCCAAAGAACGGTTATAAAAGCCCAAAATGCTAGTTAAAGCATTGGTTTCAAAAGTAAGACTTTAAAAACAAAAGCATCGGAGTAATTCTTCATTCCCGATGCGACGACCCAGTTTCTTGCTCTAAACCTGTGGAGGGAAGGTAGGGGGTGAGCTTGACGGCTCCGTGGGTAACAGGTTAATAAACAAGTAGAAGCTAAAACAAGCATCAATAATTATAATTTCAAGTCAATAATCATCAATTTCACTTTCTAACAAATAAGACATTTACAAAATCACCAAATATCAGATAACATCACAAAAGCATATCACGGATGGTCCGAGTGATCCTAACAGACGTATTACACATGTTCGACAAAGACCATGTGTGGCCGTGAAACAGAGGGAGTCCGATTTGGATCTCCTATGCCACTAAGCAGGCGGTAGTGAAGCTTATGACAAGTCGCACTTGCTAATGAGAGGGATCACTACAAACCCAAGAAATCATGCATGTTCACATTTGGCATTCTTCCTACATCTCATATTCACATTTTGTTCACTTTTAATCAAGTTTCCACAATTTTGTCATACATGCAATCATTCACAAGGATTTGCCACAATTGGCCATTTCAATTGATGCGTTATCATGTAACAAACAATTTTACAAACCTTGGCACATATATATACATCAAAAGGCACATAAAACATGTTCAAACTATCACAACCACTATTTCATTCAAAGTTGAAAATCATAGGAAACTACTCAAGAGTCATTCAAGTAGCTTATTACTTAATTATTATAAAGTTACCCACCTTGATTTCGTTGGTTGAATTTGGTTCACTTGCCCCAATGGATTATTTTGACCCTCTTCACTTTCCAAACGCCGAAATGACCTTAAATCAAGCATAATAAGGCTAATTAATAAAAGAGTAAGATGCTGGAATTTTCTTCAACTGTAAAACTTGAATCTAAACCAATATAACCTCACCTAAACCTTCCTATAATTCTCCTAGGCTATACCAACATAAAACCCCATCAAAACTACTCTAAAAGTTCAAAATTTCTCAATCCTAAACCATGAACACATGCTGGAATTTTAACAAAGCTTTCTTAATTTTGCTTCTTTCATTTTTCTATTACCAATACCTTTCAAACCACCATTATTAACCAAACTAACATCAAAACCCTTAAAATTTCGAAATCCCTTTAACCATCACGACATCCCCTTCTATTTTCTATAGAAACCTACACAAAACTATTTCCTTTCTCATTATTTCACTAAAACCTCATCCAATCATCCATTTAAACATGAAAGAAGATAAAACTCAAACAAACCAATCTATAATTTTGAAATCCTAACCAAACCTAATCTGATTTTTGTTTCTTCTTCCTCTTCTTACCTTCTTCTTCTACTTCTAACCATATATTTGAAATAAGAAAGAGGAAACCCTGAATAGATAGCCAAAAATTCGAAAATTTCTTACCTAGGTTGAAACCCACGACTTCTTCTTCTTCTAAAGATGAAATAACTTCTTCCCTTCCTCTTTTTCTTACATAAACCACGTGAATCTACCTTGCTCAAGCTTGAAACACCTTCTTCTTCCCTTCTTTCTTGATGGCCGAAACCTTCTCCTTCTTTATCCCTTTTGATTTTCGAAAATCCACTCACTTCTCTCTTCTTTGGTGTATTTTCGTATAGCTTGAAAGATGACCTAGGTTTTGTCTTCTTCTCACTAATTCTCTATGTCAAAAACGGCAACACTTACTCCTCCCTCTCAACATTTTCGTAGGTCACTAATAAGGTTGGTCAAAGCTTTAAAAATTGGTCAAAGATGGAGCCTTAGGAAATTAAGAAAAACCTAAGCATTTACATGAAACCTAAGCCCAAATTTTCAAGTCCAAAATTTCCCTCCTTAAAACTTTTCCCAAAATTTTCATCTTCCCTCTTTCCATTTCAAACTTAACTTTGTGGGATCCCACTTAAAAGCCCATAGGCTCCATTCCTTTTCATTTAATCTTCCAAACAAACCTAGCCCACTTAATTAATAAACCTAAAGCCTTATAACCATTTAAACAAATTCTAATTTATTCCTAACATGACCTAATTTAATAATTCTTATTCTTTGAAAATATAATACAACAATTAAAATTCTAATTTAACTAAATTCCTGAAATTTAATATTATTGCTATAAATTCTAACTCTCAATTTCTTCAATTACTAATTATTGCTCTAAAAATCCCAAATTATTCTAACCAGTCGGAAATCTAATAAAACCCTAATTACTTCAATT
The DNA here is from genome assembly GCA_029891385.1 of Erythroxylum novogranatense. Taxonomy (NCBI): domain Eukaryota; kingdom Viridiplantae; phylum Streptophyta; class Magnoliopsida; order Malpighiales; family Erythroxylaceae; genus Erythroxylum; species Erythroxylum novogranatense. The sequence continues at coordinate 31,283,577 of CM057233.1, read as the reverse complement.
AATACTAGCCAAAAGATAATGAACTTCCCAATAAGTTAAACAAACCTATTTAATAAAGAAGAAGGGAACGGGGTCTAACAAAAACACATTTTTAGGAATTAGAAGCTTATCATATTACCAGAAATCATCAAATGAACAAATGAACTCATGCTCAAAATGAAACTATGATCGTTGTAATTTTCTTTAAATCACAATTTCAATGCATTATGAACAAATCATATTTAAATCATAGTTATTTCATTTTAATTAGAAACATATTTCTAACTATTATGGAAATAATCTATTTAAATTTTAAATTAGAAACTTATTTTAATTCTCATTATACTAATAATGTCAAGTTATTTAATTTTATTTTTAATTAGAAATTTATTTCAAATTATTAGATATAATGTTTAATTAGAAACTCATTTTAAGTATTATTCAACTTATGAACTTACAAATTTAAATTTAATTACAAACTTATTTCTAATTAATATTGAACATTAATTTTAATGTTATAATTCACTTAGAAACTTATTATTGAGTATCATTAAATTCATAAATATATACATATAACGGGTTCCTATAACTCCAAACTTATAGCCCAAAATTTTGGCCTATAATCTTTTTGTTTTCCTGAGATAGCCTAAACATACTACGCTTGGTCTATTCATGTTTTGTTTTTAGCTGCATAGACATATGTAAGAGCATATTTTTTATATTAAGCTAAAGATTGTCCCATTTGGACCATATTTACTAGCCTTTAAGTGAACCTTATGAGCCCATTTAAATTTGTCTAAAGAAAGCCCAATCTATAGTTTAAAATTGAAAAGAAAACTAAATGCATAACATTTTCTCCCATTGCCTCCTTCGATCTTAACAACCCAAAAAAACAAATGCTACCAGAGGAAGTAGTGGTAGGAAATTGAGCAGGGAAGCTTCCTTTCCAGGTGTTAATGGTAGAGGGAGCAGGGAAGTTTCCTTCTCAGTCAGTGAATACAAAGGGAATAATGGTACCTAATCGAGTAGGCAAGTTTTACAATTTCTTATCCCCCAAAATACAGTAAGTGCAAAGGTTGTAAGTGTAGTATATGAGGTGTCGATCCCTCGAGGAGTTAGTGAACTAATTAAATCTAAGTTGTCTAAGGCCTAAAGGATAACTAAAATGAAAAGGAAAACTAAACACAAAATTAAAGAAGTTAATTGGATTTGTTGAAATGAAATTGTAAAATTAAAACAAAGAAATCAAAATTGAGCACCACCAATGAATAATCAAAAATCACATAAGGAAGATTAGCCAATTATGAGAGGGGGATTTATCCTAAAATGCTAACATGATTACTTTAGAGTTAATACGGTGGTCCTAGACTTTCAAAGGGTTACTTTTGAGTTAATACGGTGGTCCTAGACTTTCAAATGGCAGATTACTCTCTTTCAAGTTATAATCATTAAACCCTAAATCATAACCCTAATTGAATTAGGAAAATTACAATCTCTCAATTAACAAAAAGCCCACACATCCAATTAGATCTTAAGCTCTTTAATAAACTATCAAGTCCTCGTATGAGATCTCTCTTCGTATAAATTTCCAATTTGATTATTTGCGTGATCTGTTTGACTGTTTAACAATCATTACCTAATATAATCATTTTGCTATCGATTCCCTCTCTTACTTTGTAACCAAAACATGCAAATACAACTAATAATCACAATACCTAATGTATTAAGATCAAAAGAAATCACATTAACATTGATTCAAGAATAGATCCCTCAAGAGTGTAGAACATCATCATCAAACCCAAATCCATCATTATCAAATCCACCTCATACATTCAAAGAAGGAATAACAAAGATCACATGAAATGTCACTTGGAAGGTTTGCATTGGATCAGGAAGATAGTAGTAACAACAGCCTTTCTTATTCCCTCTTCCTTTCTCCTCATCTTCTCCTTCCTTAGATCTTTCCTGATGCAACAAATGGACGCACACAAAAATTAGGTTCTCCTATTTTCTTTTTTTAGTATTTTCTATTTAGGGTAAAATTTAGGTTTTACCCGAGCCCTAAAAGTTTGAAATGTCCTTGAAATTTTGAGTTTTAGAAGTCGTTCTGTGTATATTGTCAAGCAGGCCACAATTATGACTTGTTAAAATGCTCTCTATAATGATCATGGTAGACCAAGCCACAATTATGGCACCCCCACAAAGATTCTATCATGATCATAGCACTCATGTGTCTTCCTTTAGGCTTCCTCCAAATCTCATTCATTCTTCAATATCCTCTCTCGAACACTAACAAATGCATCAAGGCACCTCAAATACAATATTAAAGCTCAATAGTATGCTCTAGCCCACATAACACTTAAAAAACAAATATGTAACCAACAAACATAATGCTAGACCTAAACATACATGAATCAACTAATTAACCATTAAAAACATATTAAAATGCCTATTAAAGCATTATGTAACCTACAACTGTAGCATCCCATCACTGATGGGAAGGGTAAAATAGTAATTTGGAATAGGTTATGAGTGTTTAGAATTGTCTTGGTATGTTCATGCATACACATACATGTAAATAGTGATTTTTTTTGCACATGTACATGCATTCATGACATTTTTCCGGTATATTTGATCATAAATGTGATTTTTGTGAAAACAAAATGATTTTGTGCTTGAAAATTGAATTGGAGTGGATTTTTGTGTGTCTTACATTTTTGGAGAATTTTATAAATTTTTCTAGAAAATTTCGGAGAAAATTTTCGGACCGAAAAAATCATTAAGCGACGGACTGATTAATTTTCGGTACTGAAAATGATTGTCCAATGGCACTGGAAAATTAGATACATGATTTTAGGATTTATTATTTTGAGCCATTGGAATTTTGGGACAAAATTGGAGTAAAAATTGAATTGTTATTGGAGAGGAAAGAAATGAGTGGTTAAAAACAAGACAAGTGGCAAGTGACACTTATCACTTGCCTACTCATGTATTATACTTAATAGTTATCTAAATAACTTAACTTTGGAGAACCATTCACGACACTCTCTTTTTCCTTAGGTCATTTGGTGTGTTAAATGAGATTTTCTCCTTCTCATCCGTAGCTCCTCTCTTCTTTTCTCTTTCGTTGGTGCAAGCTCTACCCTCCTTTGTTGCTTGTTTTTCTTCCTTTGTTCACACATAAATCCAAACCTAAGCCTTGTGATGGTGATGATCGTATGGTGTTGGGAGGAAGGTAGAGAATTGGTGAAAAGTTTGAAGAATTGAAGGAGTGAGAGCTTGTTAGGTAAGAATTATGTTTTATATTCTTAAATTGGTAGTTAGACGCATTAATTGTGATTTATGTGCATTAATTGCATGAACTTGAGTTTGGTGTATATGGGTAGGTTATTTTCTTGGTTGAGTTAAGATTAACTGAAGATGAATGTTATAACTTGTGTAGTATGTGAATTAAGTGTTTAAGATTAAGTTTGATGATGTTAGATAAGTGGTAATTAAAGTAAGAAAATTGTGTGTGTGTGCTGCCTTTTTTGTGGTTACTTATTCAAGTGAAAGTCTTGATGAAATTTTGGTCGATTTCTTAACTAAATTAGATGCTTATTGGTGTTGGAATGATAAGAGTAGAGTTAGGTGTAAAATCTGGAAAATTTACTTTGTGTATGTGCCAATGATTTGGTCATAACTTTTGATATGGTTATGCTATTGAGATGAGGTTTTACTTAAATTAAACTTGAGAAGTTTGGCTAGAATGCTTATGAAGGAAGTTCTGTCTAATTGTGGCTTTAAGGGTTTTCAATGTTGCCTTGAAAGTAGGCAATATGTGGAGGGTGAATAGTGCTGATTCTAACATTGATGATTTGTGACCACAAACTTTGGAGAATTTTTCTAGGCTTAAGTACACAGATTTTGGGAAATTGGTCTTCATCAAAGTTGAAGAATTTCTTGTTAGCTTTCTATGGCCACTAAGTATAACATTTTTCAATTTTTGGGTTGAAAGCTATGACTTGTGAACTTTCAAATGGTTTTTCAAAAAAATGAATGTGTTTTGTGTGTGAAATGTCTTTAAGTATGGATTTTGTGGTTACTGTGTTCTGAAGCTAATTTTGGACTGTTGTGGTTTAAATTAGCTTAAGTGATCTTAGGGAAAGTTGTAGAAGAATGTCTTAGCTTTGTAATGATGTATCATATGCTATTTTTGGATGTAAGACTTGTAAGTTAAGGATTTTGAAAGTTTGGATATGGTTTAGGTGATATGTTGATTTAACAATCTTTAATAGGGCAGCCACAATCATGGAGACATTTGACCTAGTTAGAGGTGGAATTTGTTTCTAATTCCTTCATGAGCATTGTAGCATGTTTTCTGATCTTTTCATTGATCTAAATCATAGAATTTTTGGACAAGGAGATAGGAAGTTATGAGCTTGAGAAGATTACGGTACTGCTAGGATGACATTTGTAGAACAGATATTTACGAAGTGTATTTTGACTCCTTTATAGTTGGAGTTTGTATGTGAGTCCTTCGTGGAAGTTTTAGATCTTCCTTTTAACGTTCGATTGATATCAAATTTGTAATATTTGGAGTTTGAAGTCAAAAGTTATGAGTTATGGAAGTTAGGACGTTGGCAGAAGAAAGACCAAGAGTTTCTACTTGATCTGATAATATAGGCTAGTCAACTAATAATCTTTGACCATTCGACTATTGTTATATTTTCACTACATTAGTCGGCTAGTCGACTATTGTCATGTATCCCCTAACTCGACCTCTCTCCACTCTATTACTTATAACTTTTTCACCGACTTCCGATTGACTTGATTTTTGAGGCATCGGATTCGTGAGACTTTTAATTTCATTTATATGTAAAATTGTGAATTTTTGGAGATAAAATTGACGTGGATTGATTAGGTCAAAAAGAGGGGACCGGGTAATTATTTTTCTAGTCCGTGTTTTAGCAATAATTGGACCTATAGAGATCCGAATTGAGTGATTTTAGTGTCTATAGATTCCTAAAGCATTGAGGAATTTTTTTAAAAGGATAGGTTGCCTAGGTTACCTTAAGTGTACGGTCTCATTAATCGGGAACAGTAGACCCAAAAGTTTGGTTTTAGGAAAAATTACGATAAGCCTAAATTGCGAGTTTAAGGATTTTAGTGCGGCTAAACCCTAGGCATACATGAGTTGTGAAATTGGAGTGGTTTTTGAGATAAAATTCAAGATTAATATCGGGATAGTCATGAACATGCATCGTACATATATGTGCATCAATGATTATAATTGTGCAAAGTATTAATGTGTGTGCAACGTATTGAATAAATGGGTTGTGCAGGCTAAGAGTTCGCAATCAGGCGTTTCCAGAATTTGGAAGCAATGCTAATCTAGAGCATACTGTGAGTAGACCGAGATGGTCTCCTTTCATTATGTTTTCTATTTGAATTGTGAATTCCGGATAGAAGGTCCGATGACTGTATACTAGGGAGTTGTGTTATTGAAGTACTACTTGTATGTGAATTTGGGACCTACGTGTTGTAAATGTGATTAATTATGACATATGCATACATGCGTGCATAATAATGTGAGTGATTGTGACATATGCACTTCATTCATGAATGCATATTCAGATAAAGACAGTTGTGACCTGAGCAGCCACCGATTAGAGCTTTAAACTCAACGAGTGAAATTGAGCCTCGAGCTCATTATTAATTTCAGAGCCTTTGACTCAACGCTTAATAAGTCCTATATGGGACAGTTCAGGCGCTCGATCACAACACCGTAATAATTGAAAAAGTGTCACATAAACATTTCATCTGCATTTGATTAAATAAGTTGGCTTGAGTGAACGGCAAATTGCCTTGTACTTATGGGAAATACATGTGTTCTGAATGTGCACCATATGATCGATGCATTTCAATGCATAAGTGTATGACAGATAATGATTGTTGTGACCAGAGTCGCCACCGATTAGAGCTTTAAGCTCAACGAGTGAAAATGAGCTTCGAGCTCATAAGTGATTCAGAGCCTCAGGTTCAATGTTTAATGAGCCATTTATCCTCCAAACAGATAAGGGATAGTTATTAATGAGCCCTACATGGGACAGTTTAGGCACTCAGTCACAGTAAAATAATAAATGAAAAATGAGTCTCATGTGCATTGCATAGGCATAATAGGAATGATTGAGTGTATCTAATATGAATAATCTAGATGTCCAATATTGTATACGCGTGAATGTGCAATACTGTGAATGTGAATTATGAAATAAAACGAAATGTGTGAATCTTGTATTGTGTGACTGGGTGAACTATTGATGATGGTCACTCATTGAGTTCGCAAAACTCATCTAAAATTTGCAATTATTTTTCAGGACCCAGAAGAATACCCCGTTAGGCAACGGGTGTATAGCAACCGCCTATGAGTGAGAGAAGAGGTCGGGATCAGTTCGCTTTTGCATTAGCGTCTATTAAATTCTGTATAAAATTGTATTTTTTGAATTTTTGTACAAATGATTAGGTCAATTTGTAAAGTAAACAGGTTAAATTAATTTGTATTTATGAAAAGGGCCCCCGTGGTCATTGTACTTACTAGTGAATGTGTATGTTAATTGATTTCCGTGTATTGTATGTCTGTGTTTTCAAAATAAATTTATACTGAGTTTCGACTAAGTGATGTAGTACGCAACCCTCGCAGGGCACGGACTCGGATATCACCTTCGATGTCGGGTTCGGGTCACGCGTTACATTTAGGTGGTATCAAAGCCCATAAGTACTATCTTATATGGGCATTTTTTGAAAACATAGGTCGAGTTGAAAGTGTAAGTGATCTAGAAGGGGGGTTGAATAGATCTTAAAAATTCTTTGAAAATTTCTACAAGAAAATCAGAAGTTAAAACACATAAAAACAATTTAGATAAACTTAATTGAAAAGTGTAGGGAAGAAGATCAAACACTTGTTTTTATAGAGGTTCGGTGCTAAGACCTACGTCCTCTACCTAAGCTCCCACTTAGGATTTTGCCAACCACTTTATTGCACACTTTGTAGTTGAGTGTGAACCTTTTACAACGCCACTTGAATTCCGGCTCAAGTAACCTTTTATACTCGATTTGTCTTCTGGCACAAATCCTACCTCACGTGACCTTTTCACTCGTCACTCAAATTGTAACAAAACAATACAAAGATTGAAGAACAAATGCTCAATACAATTTGTAGCAAAATAAGAGCAATAGTGAGCAATTTAAAGCAATATAAGAGTATTTAGACTTGTAGAACTTGTGTATACTCTTCTTCCATTATCCTCTATTTATACTTGAAGAAATATAGCTGTTGGAGCTCTTCTAGCCGTTGCTTAATTGGATATAGCCGTTCCTTGATAATCTCCATTCCATTTTTAGCAAATTGGACCGTTGGAGCTGAATCTGTGCATCCATAAGTCGACTTGTCGAATGAATAAGTCGACTTGTTTAAACCATTTACGTAAAAATTGTAACTCCGCTCTCCAATAAGTCAACTTATGCTGTATAAGTCGACTTGTTGTCTTCGATAAGTCGACTTGTGTGTTATAAGGCGACTTGTCTTAATACATCTTCATATATAAGTCGACTTGTACTGCTCTAGTTAACTTGTTATATTCAGACCTTGATGTAAGTCGACTTGTATTACCAAATCCTTTATAATCCTTAAGCTTTATGCCATTTTTACTTAGAAGATAACTCCCAACTTGATTCCTCATTGATTAGACACTTGCTCATCTTGATTTGCTCAATCCTTTCATTGAATAATACCTGAAATAATTTCTTAAATATTTCTATATATTTTATTATTATCAAAACATAAAGGGATTTAATTTGTCAACCACCATTGGTCCAACAGAAAGAAAACAAAATTTACAATAGCCTGGAGAGGTCAAATTTGGACATGAGAAGAGTATTGGTTAAAAGTGATAAGCATTATTATTTAGCATAAGAAGATGTCTATGTTTGATCAAAAGATCAGTGATGACTAGGCATTTATGATTCTGACTTGTATGTCTTGGAAATGAGAAAAAGTACATGGTTTGACAAGATAGATATAGCTGTTGGTGTTTATTATGAGATATCGATATTGTACCAAAATGTTCTATCTTCGAATGAGATAGAGAAGTTATCAGGAAGAAGCAGAAATGATGAGATTAAATTGTACAAGCCCGATCAAAAGAAATATGACTGTGAAAGGATATACGTGGATTTGAAATGCGATACAAGTTATGATTTAGTGTAATAATATGTTTGTGATAATGAGATTACAATTCTTGATGATTCTACATTTATAATTCTAAATGGATTGAGAATATACATATGGATGATGAAATAATAGGAACATGATTTTACAAGTGATGAAACGCGATACATGATGTGTAGTATGGAGAAAATTAGAAATGCGCCTAGGTCTGGATTGTATGTATGCATGTGGTTATGGAAAGGATGATAAAATCAAAAGGGGAAAAGTGAAGGCACTTAAAATGCTAATTCAATGATCATGATAGGATGTTGCATTAGAAGAAGAGGTAAATACTGGAAAACTGGAGTAGAATCACTGTCAATATGTGTGTAAAGGTGAGGAAGAAAGTGCAAGGCAGGTTATTGGCCTACAAAAATAGGTTTCTGTTATGATTATATGATAAACCCCAGTCATGGGCAGGAACAAGGATAGAAATGTTATCTAGAGTCAATTGGAAAGTAAGTAGCATTAGCGAATATGAGAAAGTGAAGACATGACATAAATACTTCTTTAAATAAGATGTAAAAATTTTGGATGTTATCTACCGGGGTGTAGAGTAAAAGAAATTGCTTAATGCCTCATTGAGCCTTAGTATCGAGGATGCATTGACCATAGAACTTATTAAGATAGATGTTGAAATTGATTTTTCATGAGGTATTAAGAATGACCAATAAGTACTCATGGACAATAGGTGAGTGACAATATTGAGGTTTGTACCAAGAAATCAATGAAATAGGGTCATAAAGCTGGGTAATTTAGTTATGACCAATGAAGGCAGGCTTTCCATGACCAGTAGCTGAGATCATAAGCTCTTCTTTCGATTCAATTCTTCCATTGTCCAGAGGTCAGGGCCCCTCGCTTGATTCAATCGGGTTTGCTTCAAAAAGGAACCGATTGACGCAACGAAGGGAATTGTGAAATAAGATAACAGGTCTCCAAGAAAAGTTGTGATGTGTCGTCTTCTTTATAAAAAATATGAATAAATAGTGAGTTAAAAGTGAATATTGGAGTTACATCCATAGCAAAGACTCAAGTATAAGAGTAAAAAAAAGGGGGCTATTGGGAGTATATATATATATTGTTGATGTAAAGTATCCAACTATATAAGAGGATTTTAGCAATTTGAGGAGACATTCTTGTTAATGTGAGATGAATTTTGGTCCACATCATAGTCTGTGTAAATATTTTTGGGAACCATAAATTATATCGGATGAAGGGATTTCCAACACAGGAAGTTATGTTTGTAGATAAATTGAAATGTGTGGAATAACAGGTATGAATGAACAGACATTAGAATAAGGTAATGTGGAATCATCAGGAAATTGAAAGAACTGCTAAAATTCGTCGAGAAAAAGGAAGTTTAATGAAAAATTGAGGATAGCATGTGATAATACTACTACTTAGTTACTTAAGTAATTACGAGAACTGAACATAAGCACACTGAGTTTGAGTTTATATCTATTGGAGTTAACTATACCCCGATAAGATTATGATATTGAAGGTTAATATGATCTAAGCAAAATGATATCAGTTAGTGACTTTGATCATAAAGTTAAAGAGAATATATTGATTACTTGAGGGAAAAATATATAAGTCGCGTTAGTGATGAATGAAAATAATAAAATAACTCTAGTATTAAGTATGCCATTCGAATTTGGAGATTTTTTAGTATATATAATAAAGGTTCCCAATCGAGATCAAGAGAGAATTGGTTATAATAGTATAAGGTGATTTTGTGTACCTAAGGATAATTATAGCTCAATGAGCTAAACTTAGATACATGACTTGAAAATTTCTGCAATAGTAGTTGGTTTGAAAGCTTGGAATCATGATGTGTAAAGAAACATATTGGATATACATATTAATAGACAGAGTAGTAGAGATTAAGGTAAGAAAGGATTGAAAGGATTGTGCAGAGGGACCTGACCTAATAAAGCTAATATTCCAATCAACTGTATCGAATAGAACATTTCATAGCAGAGTACCACACATGTGGATATTCAGGTTACTCAATCTAGTGCAATAAAGAGTAGTGACGAGTTAAAAATGGAGCAAAAAGGAAATCTTATTAGCTATGGAAACGTATTTGGAATTAGGAAAGCCCAAATTGAGGATTTGAGGAATTTTGATGGAATAAAGTATGTGTACTACCTGATAGAGAGATGTCCTAGTAAGTGTACCTTGAAAGAGCAATTGGCGGCTAAGAATATCGAACTGAGTGTTTATATGTTTGAGTTCCTTGTAGTCTTGACTATTGGAGACAGGTATAAAGCTTATATGTCGGGAATGCTTCAACATATAAGATTAATGTGTAGTGCAAATTGACTACAGGCAAAATCATCATTATCCTGGTGATACCATTAGAGGCGTCAAACGACAAAAAGAGTCGTTTACCCTGAGTAAAAGCCAGAACAAATTTGGGATACAGTTTGAGAGTGAACTAAATTGAAAATCTGAATAAAGTGGTTTTGAAAGACGAATGGATTTTGGTGGATCACATCGAAGTCGTGACTATATGGAGAAAGATTTGAAGGTTCAGTGTACTAACACCGATGAAAAAAAAAAGAGAGAAGAGATGACTTGTCCTTAAGTATATCACCTGTGCCAAGGTGTAGTTAGATGAGATACAAGAGTAATAAGGGAAACTAAGAGTGACATAAAGTGATCCATATAAAATTATGGCAAAATTGGGATTATAGCATTATGAGTGATTTTATGGTTATCAGAATCACATTCGATATAAGTGTTATTAAGATTGGAAGTGAAAAAATTGGAAAGGAATTTCGAGGAAGAAATTTTTATTAGGAGGGGAGAGTTGTAACATCTCATCATTGATGGGAAGGGTAAAATAGTAATTTAGAACGGGTTATGAGTGTTTAGAATTATCTTGGTATGTTCATGCATACACATACATGTAAATAGTGATTTTTTTTGCACATGTACATGCATTCATGACATTTTCCCGGTATATTTGGTCATAAATGTGATTTTTGTGAAAACAATATGATTTTGTGCTTGAAAATTGAATTGGAGTGGATTTTTGTGTGTCTTACATTTTTGGAAAATTTTATAAATTTTTCTGGAAAATTTTATAAAATTTTCTAGAAAATTTCGGAGAAAATTTTCGGACCGAAAAAATCGTCAAACGACAGACTGATTGATTTTTGATACTGAAAATGACTGTCCAATGGCAATGAAAAATTAGATACAAGATTTTAGGATTTATTATTTTGAGCCATTGGAATTTTTGGACAAAATTGGAGTAGAAATTGAATTGTTATTAGAGAGGAAAGAAATGAGTGGTTAAAAACAAGACAAGTGGCAAGTAACAAGTGTATTATACTTAATAGTTATCTAAATAACTTAACTTTGGAGAACCATTCACGACACTCTCTTTTTCCTTAGGTCATTTGGTGTGTTAAATGAGATTTTCTCCTTCTCATCCGTAGCTCCTCTCTTCTTTTCTCTTTTGTTGATGCAACCTCTACCCTCCTTTGTTGCTTGTCTTTCTTCCTTTGTTCACACATAAATCCAAACCTAAGCCTTGTGATGGTGATGATCGTATGGTGTTGGGAGGAAGGTAGAGAATTGGTGAAAAGTTTGAAGAATTGAAGGAGTGAGAGCTTGTTAGGTAAGAATTATGTTTTATGTTCTTAAATTGGTAGTTAGACGCGTTAATTGTGATTTATGTGCATTAATTGCATGAACTTGAGTTTGGTGTATATGGGTAGGTTATTTTCTTGGTTGAGTTAAGATTAATTGAAGATGAATGTTATAACTTGTGTAGTATGTGAATTAAGTGTTTAAGATTAATTTTGATGATGTTAGATGAGTGGTAATTAAAGTAAGAAAATTGTGTGTGTGTGCTACATTTTTTGTGGCTACTTATTCAAGTGAAAGTCTTGATAAAATTTTGGCTGATTTCTTGACTAAATTGGATGCTTATTGGTGTAGAAATGGTGTTGGAATGATAGGAGTAGAGTTAGGTGTAAAATCTGGAAAATTTACTTTGTGTATGTGCCAATGATTTGGTCATAACTTTTGATATGGTTATGTTATTGAGATAAGGTTTGACTTAAATTAAACTTGAGAAGTTTGGCTAGAATGCTTATGAAAGAAGTTCTGTCTAATTGTGGCTTGAAGAGTTTCGAATTTTGCCTTGAAAGTAGGCTATATGTGCAGAGTGAATAGTGCTAATTCTAACATTGACGATTTGTGACCAGAAACTTTGGAGAATTTTTCTAGGCTTAAGTATACAGATTTTGGTAAATTGGTCTTCATGAATAATTTCTTATTAGCTTTCTATCGCCACTAAGTATAACATTTTTCGATTTTTGGGTTGAAAGATATGACTTGTGAACTTTCTGATGTTTTTTCAAAAAAATGAATGTGTTTTGTATGTGAAATGTCTTTAAGTATGGATTTTGTGGTTACTGTGTTCTGAAGCTAATTTTGGACTGTTGTGGTTTAAATTAGCTTAAGTGATCTTATGAAAAGTTGTAGAGGAATATCTTAGCTTTGTCATGATGTATCATATGCTATTTTTGGATGTAAGACTTGTAAGTTAAGGATTTTGAAAGTTTGGATATGGTTTAGGTGATATGTTGATTTAACAGTCTTTAACAAGGCAACCACAATCATGGAGAAATTTGGCCTAGTTAGAGGTGAAATTTGCTTCTAATTCCTTCATGAGAATTGTATCATGTTTTCTGATCTTTTCATTGATCTAAATCATGGAATTTTTGGACAAGGAGATAGGAAGTTATGAGTTTGAGAAGATTGTGGTACTGTTAGGACTTAGGATGACATTTGCAGAACATATATTTACGAGGTGTATTTTGACTCCTTTATAGTTGTAGTTTGTATGTGAGTCCTTCATGGAAGTTTTAGATCTTCCTTTTAACGTTTCATTGATATCAAATTTGTAATTTTTAGAGTTCGGGGTCAAAAGTTATGAGTTATGGAAGTTAGGACGTTGGCAGAAGAAAGACCAAGAGTTTCTACTTTGTCTAATAATATAGGCTAGTCGACTAATAATCTTTGACCAGTCGACTATTGTTATATTTTCACTACATTAGTCGACTAATAATAGTCGACTAGTTGACTATTGTCATGTATCCCCTGACTCGACCTCTCTCCACTCTTTCACTTATAACTTTTTCATCCGACCTCTGATTGACTTGATTTTCGAGGCATCGGATTCGTGAGACTTTTAATTTCATTTCTATGTAAAATTGTGAATTTTTGGAGATGAAATTGATGTGGATTGATTAGGTCAAAAAGAGGGGACTGGGTAATTATTTTTCTTGTCCGTGGGGTTTGCTTAAAGGGAGTCTGACATAAACAAGTTTAGAAAAACGATCAGGTGGCGCTGGTAGGAAGACGAATTTCAAAAGGGAAATACAAGAATGCCCTTGGGGAGCCAAAGATAGGTTGTGAGGATGGAAGAAAAATGTTGAAGACAGTCCAAAAGGATGGAGAAAAGGGAAGACATGAGTAAGTGTTAGGATCAAACTTGCAAGCAAGATGAACCAAGCATATCTAAGAGAGAAGTAGGAGAATCTTTTACATGTCTTACATGTATGACAGTATGAATAGTTACCTAGTGCGAAGGTATTTGAAAATTTTAAGTGCGTGCAAATTCCTATCTTTCCACTTTTTATCTACGGAGTTAGAATAATGTTATAAATACTAATATTCGTATTAATACTACTCATTATTTTAGGTAGACTAATGAAGTATTTAACATGTGCATACTAGTGAGTCGGTGAGATAGATAGGTTGACAAATTCTAGTTAGTAAAAAGATTACTTAGCAATCCTTTAAGGTGAATAATATTTTTTTGTGAAAAGTTAAGTGTATATTAGTTAATTATGAATAACGTTGGCAATATTTCAATATTTTACTGGCTACAGGTACCATATATAAAACGTTCCCCTAATACATAAACATCTTATTCAAATCTAGACCGGAGACAAAGTCACCAATAAAAACAATTATATTAATCCACATCAGATTATCGGTTAAAAAGGAAAAAAGAAGTCAATTAATATGTAGAACTAGTTAATGGGTGTAAAAAGGGAGCGCAGATCACCTGTCTAAGTTTATCCTGTCCAACTTATAAACGACGACGTTTTTGTTTAAAATTTTAGTAAACCACGTGCTGTGTCGTGGACAGAAGAGATGAAAGGAAAAAACGCAAGCCGGCTGATGGCTTGGACAAAGATACATCACATCATTTTGTTTTGTATAAATATTTATTATCTAGTTGGATACTTGAATCTCGACACAGCATAGGAACTTGATTATTTGTTGATAAAATTTATACCATTTTATTATAATTCACATACACAAATAATTTTGTCTTTGATATTAAGTGTATAATAATTTATATAGTATTATTTATTAACAAAATAATCACGTTATAATAACAAAATAATAGGTTTTAAATAAAACGTAAATTTTATTATTAAATTTATTGTAGATTATTTGTGAAATTTATTATGATTATTATTATTAAAATACTAGAAGTTGATAATTATTATTATTATTATTATTATTATTATTATTATTATTATTATTATTATTATTATTATTATTATTATTATTATTATTATTATTATTATTATTATTATCATCATCATCATCATCATCTTATTATTATTATTATCTTTTTTTATTTTTTATTATCATCTTATAATAATAATTATTATTATCTGATTATTATTATTATTATTATATTGTTTATGATTATTAAATTTATTAATTAATCATATTTCTATTATTATAATGAAATTTGTTATAATTCATATTTTCTTCTTATTATTATTAATTTTATTATTTTGATAAAATTTATATTGTTTATAAAATTTAATTGTTATTTTATTATTTTCCGACTTTAGTTTGTATACTTATTATTATAAATCTTATTAATTATTTAATTAAATTTATTATCAATATTAGTATTAGTATTATTATTATTATTATTATTATTATTATTATTATTATAAAATTCCTTATAAAGATTAAATGCATATATCTTTATTTGTAATATATCGTAACATATAAACAATATGTGATAAATAATAACAAACATTTTTTGAAAAGAACCATAATAATAAATATAAATATAATAATAATAATAAGTAATAATAATAATAATATTATTATTATTATTATTATTATTATTACTATATTCGAGGTGAAAATTAAAAATTTGATTATAATAATTTCTATTATAATCTAAATCTTATTATTAGAATAATAATAGTAATCATTATTATTATAATTATTGTTATGGTTATGATTATTGGTATTATTAGTATTATGATCTTATTATCTTATTATTATTATTATTGTTATTATTATTATTATTATTATTACTATCTTATTGTTATTATTATTATTAGTATTATTATTATTATTATTATTACAATTATTATTATTATTGTTATTATGATTACTATAATCGAGATGAATATTAAAAGAATTGATTATGATAATTTCTATTATTATGTAAATATTATTATTAGAAAATAATACTAATCATTATTATAATTATTATTTTATTGTTATTTTTATTGGTATTGTTAGTATTATGATCTTTTTCTTCTTATTATTATTATTATTATTATTTTAAATATTATTATTATTATTATATTATTATTATTATTATTATTATAGTTATGTGTATATTAATATTATTTAATTTAATATTATAATATAATTTTTGGCAATTAAATGTGTACAATGCATGTTCGTGATATTCCCGGCATTATCGCATAATTTTTCGTCACCAAATTTTCCTCTAAAAATTAGAAAGCTATAGCCACAAGAATTACTCAATTCGGACCTCTATAGGTCCAATTATAAATAAAATACGAATCAGAAAATTTATTTTCCGGACCCCTCATTTCGACCTAACCGATCTCCATCAATTTTAGCTCTAAAAATTTCTAATTTTTTAAATAAATGAAATTAAATATTATACGAATCTGATGCCTCAAGAATCAGGTTAATCGGACGTCGGACGGAAAAGTAATTGACCAAAGAAGCAATTAGGTCACATAATCACAAATAATCAAATAATAATTAATATATATATATATATATATATATATATATATATATATATTCAGTCGCCCCTCGTGAGGACGCTACAGCGTCCTCGCCCTCGCGAGGGCACTGTTGCATCCTTGCCCTCGCGAGGTACGCGTCTCTGCAATTTTTTTTTCAATTTTTTTCAAAATCATTTTTAAACCTTCCCTCTTTCCATAATTCATAACTTTTAGCACATACGTTGAAAAATCACAAACTTTGTCTCATTGGAAAGATCATGAAAAATTCTACAAATTTCATGAAGAGTGAAAAATCCAATTTCACCTTTAAGGGTGTCAAAAATGCACTCAAAACTTCTGTCAAATTACAAAATTGACACACCAGAACAACTCTTTTGCATAAATCATAACTTTTCATCCTCTTTGTCAAAAATTCCAAATTTTATATCAATAAAAAGAGCAAAACAAATGCTACATCTTTCATGAACAAACCGAAAGCCAATTCCATCATTAAACAACTCAATGTCTCAATCAAAGCTTCAGCCTATCCAAATCATTCTCAACAGAAACTCAATCTTTCAAAATTCATAACTTTCCAATCCATTATCGCAAAATTACATACCATATAGCAATAAAAAGCTTAGACAATGTACTACAATTCTCAAGAAGAACATAGCACCCAATTTCATCTCTAACTAGGTTAAAAATCTCTCATTACTGTGGCTGTCCAAGAAAACAACATTTAACCTAAACCATAACAAAACTTTACAAATTTATGTCTAACAATTCTTACATCCAAAATTCACACAAAATACCTCATTAGAAAGCTACAACAATCCTCTACAACTTTCCAGAAGGTCACTTAAGCCAAATTCACCATTAACAGTCTCAAATAAATATCAGAACATAAATAGCACAAAACCTGTTCACTTAGCGCATTGCACACCAAATCACAATTTGGACTGAATTACTATTTGAACATTAACAGACCATAACTTTCAATCTACACATCAAATAAATTCATACTTAGTGGCGTTAGAAAGCTAACACAAAATTTTATCAGAATAACAAAATTAATAATAATAAGAAGAAAATATGAATTATAACAAATTTCATTATAATAATAGAAATATGATTAATTAATAAATTTAATAATCATAAACAATATAATAATTATAATTATAATTATAAGATGATAATAATTATTATTATTATAAGATGATAATAAAATAAAAATTAAAATTAAAATAAAAATAAGATAATAATAATAATAAGATGATAATAATAATAATAATAATAATAATAATAATAAAAGATGATAATAATAATAATAATAATAATAACAATAATAATAATATGAATTATAATTATAATAATATAATAATAATTAGTATTAAAATTTAATAATAATAACAATAATTAGAATTATTATAATAAGATAAGATTATAATAAATGACTAAATTATTAAAATTAATAATAATAATAATAATAATAATAATAATAATAATAATAATAACAATAATTATCAACTTCTAGTATTTTAATAATAATAATCATAATAAATTTCACAAATACTCTACAATAAATTTAATAATAAAATTTACGTTTTATTTAAAACCTATTATTTTGTTATTATAACGTGATTATTTTGTTAATAAATAATACTATATAAATTATTATACACTTAATATCAAAGACATAATTATTTGTGTATGTGAATTATAATAAAATGGTATAAATTTTATCAACAAATAATCAAGTTCCTGTGCTGTGTCGAGATTCAAGTATCCAACTAGATAATAAATATTTATACAAAATAAAATGATGTGATGTATCTTTGTCCAAGCCATCAGCCGATTTGCGTTTTTTCCTTTCATCTCTTCTGTTCATGACACAGTGCGTGGTTTACTAAAATTTTAAGCAAAAACGTCGTCGTTTATAAATTGGACAGAATTGAACAGGGTAAACTTAGACAGGTGATCTGCGCTCGTAAAAAGGAGGGGCTACGTATGTTTAGGCACATGGCTTGTGGTTATGCATGCAAAAGCTTGTTCTCTACTTTATTATTCTTTTTGGTTTTTACGGAGACAGTTAAATTACGAGTCTTTTGTTTCTACGTAGATATGTTTTTTCTTATCTGGCCTATATTTTCTGATCGCGGTATCAAGTTTCGATCGAAGTGATTGGTTCTGTGTGGTCTCTCTCTGTTCTCTGCCCTACTTTTGAAGAAGTTTTTAAAGCTGAGTCCACAAATAAATACTCGAAGAAGAAGAAGAAGAAGAAGAAGAAGAAGAGACTTACAACAACAAAGATAAAGCTGCCGATAGAAAAAGTTTATCTTTTTAAAGCCTAAAGAAAGCTGATATAGTCGAAAGGAGAGAAAAGAGGGGACCTTTTTCTTCATTATTTCATCATCCTGTCTTCTATACCCAGCTTTTCCCCTACCTATCTTTTCCAAGACCCGACCCCAGCTAGTTTCAACTTCCCAGATTGTGAAAGAAAGAGAGAGAGCGGCAAATTACAAGTACAGGGTAGAGCCAGTTACATACCACAGGAGTTTTTTTTTTTTTTACACTGTAGACTAATATATAGAGGAGAGTATATAATCAAGCGAGCAAAAGCCATGGTATCAAAACCCATGTTAGCCAATAACTCTTCTTCAGCTCCTTCTTCTTCTGAGCTATTTTCTTGGTTAGCCAATGGGAGTAACAACAAGAATAAGAGGACGAGAAGGCCCGCAGGTACTCCAGGTATGCGTTTACGTGACTACTTACATAAATTACCTTTAGCTAGCCCTATATAATCATGTTTCTGTTGGTGTAATTGTTTTATGGCAGATCCAGATGCGGAAGTTGTGTCTCTATCACCGAAAACCCTGCTGGAATCAGATCAGTACGTGTGTGAGATCTGCAACCAAGGGTTTCAGAGAGATCAGAACTTGCAGATGCACCGGCGACGGCACAAAGTTCCATGGAAGCTACTGAAGCGAGAGACTCCTGTGGTGAGGAAGCGCGTGTTCGTGTGCCCAGAGCCTACTTGCTTGCATCACGACCCTTGTCACGCTCTCGGCGATCTTGTGGGGATAAAGAAGCACTTCAGAAGGAAACACAGCAATCACAAACAGTGGGTCTGCGAGAAATGCTCTAAAGGCTATGCTGTTCAATCCGATTATAAAGCTCATCTCAAAACCTGTGGTACTAGGGGCCATTCCTGCGATTGTGGCCGTGTTTTCTCAAGGTTCTTCTTCACTCTGTCCTATTAAACTCCCTCCTTTCTTTTCTACCTTCTTAAATTTTATCCATCGATCACCCTTTTGTTCATAGATATGCAGATCTATCTATATTGAACTCTAAGTGGATGTCTGAGGTTGTGCTGCACTTCAACCAATTTTCATCTTGTTTTCACATTTCGTTTCATTCCGAAAGGTTATATATGTTTTGATAACATAAAGCCTTTTTTTTTTCCTCCCTTGTTCTTGATTCCCTCCCTATAACTCGTGTTACAAAAAAGTTAGAAGAAGAATAAAATATTTTTTAGCATTTGACCTATGGAGGTTTAAGAGAACTGTTTATTGACAGTTGTTGCACACGATTCCCAAAATTTGTTTCCGTTGTTCGTTTCATATATTTTTAGCTTCTCAAACCCAAAACACCTTCTTTCTTTTCTTTTTTTTTTTCTTACTGTAGATACTCGATAGTTTCATTATTATATAGCCCATCTGTCTCCACTCAATCCAATTGGATTACAAAGCTTTAGTTAATCTGAAATTTAAATGCTTCACTTTTTTTTTTTTTTCTACAATGAGCTTATGACATAATGTCCTCATTTCTTTGTTTCTTCCTATCATTCTAATTTCTAATCCATAAAGAGTCCACCAAGATCAACCCTTACGTTGATCTTCTTGCTTCATGCTACTTAGTTGCGCGCGACATCTGATTCAACAGTTTTCTTGTATTCAATATATACTTTGGTTTTTCTGTAGAGTTGAGAGCTTCATCGAACACCAAGACGCTTGCAATATGGGGCGTCTCCGATCTGAGTCACATTTGCTCCTGCCTGCATGCTTATCGAGAACTGCTTCAAGTCCAAGCCCTTCATGTGAAACCAATATCAGCAACAATCCATGGCCTCCTCTCATAATTTCAAGACCAACTTCTGATGGCTTGTTCTTGACATATACTACACCGGCTGCTGATAGTAAAAACTCCTCAAGAACTGCACCGTACAATTTGGACCTTCAACTCTCAACCACCTCAAAACCTCTTCAGGCCTCATATGCGGCCAAGAAAGATGGTGAGCATCAAGCTCAGCTGCATCTCTCAATTGGGTGGTCGTCGATCGACTTCAGCGACAGACATGATTCGAACATAATTTCTACAAACCAAGAGGCTGCAGGAAAAATCTCCCCGAGGGAGAGTGACTATAAAAGTGAGAAAAACTTGGCCGAACCAAGGATTATCAAGCAAGCACGAGAACAGTTAACATTGGCCAATGAAGAGAAAGTTTATGCTGAAGAGGCAAGACAGCAAGCAAAAAGGCAGATTGAATTGGCTGAACAAGAATTTGCCAATGCCAAGAGGATTAGGCAACAAGCTCAAGTTGAGTTAGACAAGGCACAAGTTCTCAAGGAACATGCGATAAAACGAATACACTCTACTATTCTGGAAATCACCTGCCACGCTTGCAAACAACAATTCCAAGCAATAACACCTCCTGAAGAAAACTCTCTAGTGTTGAGTTACCTGTCGTCAGCTGTTACAGAAGGTGAAGGAGACAACGATAATGGAAATGATCTAGCAAATATGTCCAAGTTTTAACGCCATTTTCCTACCTCCCACTGTTCCAATTTGACAGCTTGTTTTCCCTATCTTCGATTGTTTGTTAAGAATTGTGGTTAGCTCAAGTTGGTTTAGAAGATGGGTTCTGAGCTGCGTTCTTCAGACTACTGTGTTTACGCAGTATGTATTGTTAGGAAGCTATCAGAATCATGACTTTGTTACTATAGCAATATAAATTTCCATGAATTTTATTGTAACTACGACCTTGTAGAAATCTTATTTCTTTACAATAAATCCTCTCAATAAAGGGTGTGAATCATTAGGTTTTCCTGCACTGAGACTATTTCATTGAATACGTACAGAAACACTCGCGTCTTTCTTTCTCTAAACGTTGGCAGTTTTGGATTTTGTGTTTGGACTATGTGGATATGTTGGGAAAACCGAGGTGAGGGAAAATGAAGGTGACCGTGACCTCTCTCGCCAGCATTAAAGAAGAATACTGACGAAATTTATGACCTAGACTTTCAAATACCATTAGATAGGAACGGAAGAGATGAGGGAGAAAGGGAGAAAGGGTACGATGTAGTGGTATAAATACCAAGGTAAAGCGCCATGTTTTTCAGTGCCGCAGTTGTAAGGTCTAATAACAGACTCATTCGTCCCTCTCAAGGTCCCCAACCCAGGCACAAACAAACTTCGCTTATTGATGCTATTTCGTGATCTTTTTATCTCTGCATAAGATTCAGAGCCACCCACAGAAGGGGAGAGAGAGCGAGAGGGTGTATGTGGTTGGCAGATTTTGCAGGGCAAAAGGAGCACAGCATCTTTCCATTTACAAAGAGAACACAGAATGGCTTAACTTTTATTTAAGCCTTGCAACTAAAACATTGGCTTCTTTGTTACAAGATCAAACTTGTATGATCAAATCTGTATGCAGTTGTTTAAAATTTGAAGTTAAAGTTTTGTTTCTTACAATTTGAAGTTAGAGTTTTGTTTCTTACAAAAAGACTTATTCGATTCGAATAAAAATTAGTTTAAATATAAATAATTTAAAGATATCTTCTTATAATTAAAACTCATTTAAAACACTTACAAGTAACTTAACAAAAAAAAGGTTCAAACCTTACTAAGCTTGGGTTGTAGGTACTCCCTTACTCTTTCTTCATCTTTCAAGACTATTAGTGTTAATCCAAAACCCCAAAACAAATGGCAAAAATCAACTTGTTTGGCTTTACTCTTGGAGCTTACGCTATCCTTTTTCTACACTTTGGCTATTTCCATTATTTGTTCCAGCCAATTATTATGCTTCCTTGACTAGCTTTGCGTGTCAGTGATAAGTATTAATTGGTTACTGAGCCATCTTCAATAGCAACCAAGGTCATTGATGTAAATTGGCGACCTTGAAAGTCAGTTCTAAGGAGGGAGAGAGGGACAGAGGTACGAATCGCTCAAGTTTTATCTGAAATGGTTGGCCAGAGAAAAATTAAAAAATTATTTGAGGGCAATGATTACATAAATTGGCAGTAAATATTCTTGCATACTGCAGCGAAAGCTTTGCACGTGACACGGTCTTCAAAGTCGTGTCAAGTTGAGCCAAGTAAGCGTCGAGGGGTCTTTTCTACCGCCGAGCTCTACAATTATTAGTAACAAGCGGCAAACTTCTGTAATTTAGTAGAAGCTTTTGTACAAATTCCAAGATTATTTAACAACATTTTACACATTTTAAATGAATTCATACATGAATAATAAAAGTATAAGGAATGCCACCTGTTATAAAACCTGAGATTATAAAAAGATAACTTAATTCTTTTTATCTCTCACTTTATTTTAAATTAGATTTTTTATCTCTCATTTTATTTTAAATTAGATCGTTAAAGATGTTAATTTAATTTTACTTGTACATAATTATGAAATCAGAAGAAAGGCTTAGGCTTGTTAATTAAAAGAATCGAATCCTATCATCAAATCAATTTGTCTAATAACTTTAAAACCAAACAAAAAATAGGATAACAAATATAACCATGGGTATACAAATTTTCACAAGGATTAATTAGTCACCTAACAACTCGCTTTGTCCAAGGTAATCAAAGAATGAATGCAATGAATTCTAAAAACTAACAGAAATTAAAATAAATTAATAACATTAAACAATTGATAATTGAAACTAGCAATAAGAATAAAATTAATCAATGATGAAAACTTAGGAATTATTTTATCCTTGTTTTGTCTTCTCTTTATCTTGTTGATTCAATTATACTTGATCCTATATATTCTAAGATTTTGATTATCCTCTCTCGAGATCTAATTAAGTAATCTCAATTAGAATCGATAATAATATAATTGCAACATTATCATGATCATGCCTGTGATTGGTTTATTTCTATACCAACATTAATTTATCTACAAGTCAGCTCCATGAGGATTAGTTAGTCACCTAACAACTCAAATTCTTTTGTCTAAGGTAATCAAAGATTGAATGAAATGAATTCAAACAAATTAACGAGATTAAAATAAACTAATAACACTAAACAATTAGTAATTGAAACTAGCAATAAGAATAAAATTAATAAATGATTAAAACTTAACAATTATTTTATCCTTGTTTTGTCTTGCTTTTGTCTTTTTGTATCAATTATACTTGATCCTAGATATCATAAGGTTTTGATTACCCTGTCTCGAAATCTAATCGAGTAATCCCAATTCAAATTGATAGTTGTTACATCTCCATTCATAAAATACTTGTTACTATTCAATTGGATTTGAAGCAATTCTATGAGTAATTAAGTCACAATTAAGTTCTCTCTTAATTTTTATTAATCTAATATTTGATGTTCTATTAAGTTACCAACTATCGTTTCACATCTTAACATATGTGACTTGATTCAATCTCTTAATTTGTAATCAAGTATAAGCATAGGAAATATCACAAAGCACTAATATATCTGCTGAATTCGACAAGAATAAGGTTTAACAAAACAAATAAAAAACAATTCTTAATATGGATCCACAATCATGTTCAACATCTTAATAATCCAAATCAACATCCAAGACAACGAAATATATGAAGAGATAAGAGAGAAAAACTATTTTATGTCTTGATCTGGAAATTTGGAAAATCTAGAGTTGCCATTGATGCCTCCACTTTGATCTCTTTAATTATGATGTGCAACCTCCTTTTAGTTATTTTTATTCGCCTTAAATACTCCTTAAGCCTTCTAAGGTTCTTTCTAGAGTTTTTCCACTTAATTTGGTCCTAAAAATTTTCTCGAAATGTCAAGAATATAAAAATTTTACATGCTAAAAAACACTCCATCACAATCATGCCTATGATTGGTTCATTTCTATACCAATATTAATTTATTTGCAAGTGCATGATATAGTTGTAGCTAGAATGCATAAGTATGAGTCTAATCTTACAAGGATAATAAATACTAGTAATTACCATTATCTTATTATCTAGTATACGAATTTGATTTTAGTTTTAACAAAAATAAAACTTAAATAATTAAAATAAATAGGAAATTTTTTATACAGAGAATAAAGAAATGATTTAGAAATAATCAATATCAAGAATTAGTGTCTAGGTTGAATCCCTTTAAAACCTTAAAACAATTGACGTTTTATTATAAAATTGTTTGATTGACTATTAAACCATGGCAATTTCTATCATATGCTAATAACTCACTTGAGATTACTAATAATTATTCTTAGAATTATCAACCGATATTATTCAAGTTAAAGGTACCAAGATTGCTTTACTGATTCGTGAATTACGCTATTAAATTAAAACATAATGTAGAGGATTTAAGTCAACCTATCACTAGATTTATAATTAAATCCTTTCAATTATGGTAGATCTATTTATACAGAGGATTTCTCAATCTCTATATATGTTACGAAATCTTATGTACTAATATTTCAAATCTATTAGAACATAGATGAAACACATAATTGAATCACAGTAGATTAATCTAAACAATTGAATTAAAAAAAAAGAATTAAAGCATGTTATAACAAAAACTAGATTAATCACTATTTTGTTTACTTTGAAAAAGAAAACCGTTTTGCATGAATTAAGAGTTTTCAATGGTTTTATATTGAAGAAGTAAAAATGCCGTCTCGAAGGAGAACTCGATGAGCTATGGCTCGATCTCACTCTTGCCAAGGAACCACGGATGAATCCTATGTCCTGCGAGATGCGGAGGCACATTCTGCTCCAAATCCTCAGGCACCTAATATGTAACAGGAAGTGCCTCCACCGCCTCCACAGATGTCTCAAACGAACTCCATGGATCCGCAATTTTTTCATGCCTTTGCTCAGGCTTTCACTTATGCTATGAGCCAAGGGTCACAAGGGTCGATGCAAGGTCCAGTGGATAGGAGTGGACAGTATGAAAAGCTCTGCAAGTATGGAGCGGTAGATTTTAATGGTACTATAAATCCAAAAGAGGCTAAAAACTAGTTGAAGAGGACCGAGAGGGTTCTAACTCAGATGAAGTGCTTGGAAGAAGAAAAGCTGGACTATGCAATGAGCTTGTTACAGGGGGATGCTCTTCATTAGTGAGAATCAATACCCCACAGTCAGGTCATGCCTTCGGTGTTGACATAGAGAGACTTTGTAGAAGTGTTAAGAAAAAAGTACCTCTCTAGAGTGTATGTATAAAAGAAGGCCAGGGAGTTTCTGAATCTCACACAGAGGGACATGAGTGTGAGTGAGTATGAGCTGAAGTTCACTCAGCTTTCCCTATATGCGGCAAACATTATGGCGAATGAGGAAGATAAATGTCGCAAGTTTGAGGGAGGTCTTCATTTGGGGATCAAGGAGAAAGTCTTGATCCACAATTTCTGTGACTACCAGCAACTATTAAATGCTACACACCAGGCTGAGAAACTGGAGAATATCAAGTATAAAGTAAGCAGGAAGGGTAAGAATAAGGAGTAGTTTTCCAGGAAGGGGGTGAGTGCTCCAATGCCTGAGAGGGGTGTGAAGAGCTCTCACACACAAAGTGAGGTGGGGTGTAACATCCCATCACCGATGGGAAGGGTAGAATAGTCATTTGGAACGGGTTATGATTGTTTAAAATTTTCTTAGCATGTTCATGAATACACATACACGTGAATAGTAAATATTGCACATGTAATGATTGTACATGCATTCATGACATTTCCCGATATATGTGTCTCTAATGTGTTTATTATGAAAAATATGATTTTTGTGCTTGAAAATTGAATTAGAGTGGGTCTTTTTGAGCTTTGAATTTTTGGAGAATTTTTTAATTTTTTTTGAAAATTTCGAGGTACTTTCCCGGATTAGGAAAAATGTCAAATGGCAGACTGACTGGTTACCGATAGTAAAAAGTACTGTCCAATGGCACTGAAAATTAGATACATGATTTTAGGATTGATTAATTTTGAGCCATTGAAATTTTGAGGAGAAATTGGACTAGAAATTGAATTTTTATTGGAAAGGAAATAAGTGAGGGTTTAGGAGTGTGACATGTGGCAAGTGACACTTGTCACTTGCCTAACATGCCACCATGATGTGTAGATTTAATAAAAGTCCTACTTTCTTTGGCTATTCACGATACTTCTTCTTAGAAAGGGTTAAAGATGATTTAAGTGTGATTTTTCTCTATCTTCGTAGCTCTCCTCTTCTTTGTTGCTTTTGAAAGTTTGCACACCTTTTCCTCCTCCTTTCACCTTGCTTCCTCTTCCTTTAGCTCACCTAAAAAGCCTAGCATAAACCTTCCCCCCTTAAGAGGATGACGAAGGTGGGTGGTGAAGAGAAGTAGAGGGTTTGTGATTTTGGAAATTTAATAGGTAAGAAACATGTGTTATCTTATGGTTTTATAGTTAATTGAATTCTTTGTGATGTTTGTACATTAAATTGCATGAAAATTGTGTGTGAAAAATATGGGTATGTAATTTGCTTGTTGCTTGATGTTTGCTTGAGGATTGATGAGGTGGGATTGGATGAATGTAAGAAGAAATGTTTTAGGTGTTTTGGAAGTGAAATTGTGTTTAGAATAGTGTAGAAAAGGGATGAATGAGTGAATATAGGTTGCTGCCATTTTATGGCTAATTGTTCAAGTGAAGGTCTTGATTAAATTGTGGGTAATTTATAGACTAAATTGGATGCTTATTGGTGTAGAATTGGTATGGGAGTAATAGGATTTGAGTTAGGTGGAAAAGCTGGAAAATTGAATTTGTACATGTTTCAATGTTATTACTATAATTTTTTATGTGGTTATGCAATTATGATGAGGATTAGCTTGAATTAAACTTGAGGTCTTTGGCTACGATTCTTGTGAAGGAAGTGAGGCTCAATTTTGGTTTGAAGAGTACTAAATTTGGACTTGAAAGTGGTAATATGTATAGGGATGAATAGTTTCATTTTAGTGACACTAACATTAATTGTGATCTGAAACTTTAGGAATTTTTCTAGGTTTCTTGAGGCTGATTTTGTTAATTTGGTCTACATGAATGTTGTTGCTATTCTTGATATCTTTCTATCGCCATGGAGCGTGTTATTTTTCGATATTGGAATTGATAGTTATGAGTGATTGAAATGTAGATATGGTTTAGGTGATTTTTAACAATATGGAACAGGGCAGCCACAATCATGTGGGAAATTGACCTAGTTAGAGGTAGTATGTGCCTTTAAGTGCTTCATGAAATTATATTTTGTTTTGATCTTTCCATTGATGTAAAGTATGGAATTTTTGGACCATAGAATAGGAAGTTATGATTTTTAGAAGTTCTGTTACTGTTTGGCATGATCATTAGTGGACAGAAACTTCAAAGTTGTTTTTGACTCCTTTAGAGGTCCAATTGATTTTTAGTCCTTCGTAAAAGTTGTAGGTTGCATTTTGATCTTTTCATTGATATAAAGTATGACATTTTTGGACCTTGAAATTGAAAGATAGAAATTGTAGAAATTATGTTACTGTTGAGGATGACACTTATATGGGCAGAAACTTTGGTTGAGAAATTGACCTGTTTAGAGGTTGAATTTGCTTCCAAGTTATTCATGAAAGTTGTAGAATATGTTCTGTTCTTTCGATTGATATAAAGCTTGGAATTTTTGGCAAAACGAATGGGAAGATATGATTTTTAGAAGAATATTGCACTGTTTTGGAAAATTTGTGATTAGGCAGAAACTTTGATTGCATTTTTGACACTCTTAGGGGTGAAATTGGTTTGTGAGTCCTTCATGAAACTTGTAAGATTTTTTGTGATCTTTCCAATGAGACATTATTTGTCATTTTTGGTTACTTGTGTGGAAAGATAGGTTTTGTGAAAGGAGGGAAAGAAATATTGAAAAAACAAATGGCAGAAGCTCGTTCCTCACGAGGGCGAGACGAAAAGGCGTCCTCGCCCTGGGCTGAGTGAGACACTCTCAGCCCGTTTTTTTATTTAATTAATTATTATTATTATTTTATTTTTGTTCTTTCTTAAGTCTTTTGTGCATAACTTTTTCATCCGACCTCCGATTGACCTGATTTTTGAGGCATCGGATTCGTGAAATATTTAATTTCATTTCTATGTGAAATTGTGAATTTTTAGAGATAAAATTGACGTGGATTGATTAGGTCAAAGTGAGGGGACCGAGTAGTTATTTTTCTAGTCCGTGTTTTTAATAATAATTGGACCTATAGAGGTTCGAATTGAGTGATTTTGGTGTCTATGAATTTTTAAATTTAGAGGACAAATTTTGTGGTGAGAAGTTTTGGAATAATGCCGAGAATGTCACGAACGTGCATTGTTACCGAGACTTCTAGGCATTAGCTTCGGAAGCTATTGGTGAATGACCTAGACGGTTCTCTCAATTATTGATTGATTATAATTTTGTGGTAAATAATGATGGGTTTGTGATTGATTGTGATTGTGGATTCCAGACAGAAGGTTCGATATACTGAGGAGCTATGACATAGAAGTGCTACTTGTATGTGAATTTGAGAACTACCTGCTTGTGATGTGATAAATTATGATACATGTGTCGATTGTGATGTATATTCTACTTAATTGTCACATATGCGTTTCATACATGAATGCATACTTAGATAATGACAGCTGTGATCGGAGCAGCCACCGAGAGTCAAAAGCTCAACGATTGTATTTAGGCCTCGAGTCTTACAGTGATTTAGAGCCTCAGGCTCAACGATTAATGTTACCATATTGGGATAGTCCAGGCGCTCGGTCACAATACCGTAATAAATTAGAAAAAGGGTCACATGAGCATTTCATATGCATTTGCTTACATATATTTGATTGAGTGAAGGGAAAAATGCCTTATGCTTATGTGAAAATAAAATGTGTTACTGATGTGCTCATGTGGTACTTCTAATGTATGTGAAATTATGAAATAATTGTGATATGCCTGATTATTGCTGGAATTGAGTGAACCGTCAATGATGGTTACCTCACTGAGTTCGCAAACTCACCCAAAATTGCAACATATTTTTCAGGACCGAGAGTAGACTCCTAGCTGCAGAGGGACTTTTTGAGCCGTGTAGATCATTTTGGCGAGATAAGTCACGGCTCACAGGATGGTCAGCTGGGACTTTTGGGATTACCTAGATAGATCTGTAGTATTTCTTCTCTTTCATGTAACATATTGTACTAGGGTTTTGGAGTGTTGTACAGACAGTGAAAACTGACAGATGTGTAAACTTTTGGTTTCTATGAAATGAAATGAGGAAAAAAATTGGTTTCAAAAAGTTTGCGATTTTTATATTAATGTTTTATTATGATGCCAAGTGGAGTATTTGTAGTGATTATTCGTAGCTCACCCTTATCAGAGGATATGTATCAGAATGACTTGCGGGCGTCCCGGTGTGTACCCTACAATAAGGGGGCGCTACATGGAGAGTAGTACCTCGACTAGGAACAAACAAGCAATAGTAGTGTCAGTGCATGCCTCAACAGTAGGAGGCAATAACAGGGTGGAGAGGAGCAGGAACATGAATCCCCAATGTGAGAATTGTGGAAAGCTTCATAGAGGAGAGTGCTTCAAGTTATTAGGAGCATGCTTTCGATGTGGAGAGAAGGGACACATGATCAAGGATTGTCCCCAAGTAACAAGGCGAGAGGGATCGCAGTTTTAAACCACAAAGAGAGCAGAAACAATGAGAACTAGACCAGTCGCCA
Source organism: Erythroxylum novogranatense (assembly GCA_029891385.1). Taxonomy (NCBI): domain Eukaryota; kingdom Viridiplantae; phylum Streptophyta; class Magnoliopsida; order Malpighiales; family Erythroxylaceae; genus Erythroxylum; species Erythroxylum novogranatense. Next base: position 31,253,367 of record CM057233.1, on the reverse strand, counting down.
AGGTGGGCAGTTCTGGAACTGCAAGGAAGGCTATTCCTTCAGGAAGGCCTAGGGGAAAGACTTAGGCAAGGGTGTTTGCCATGACACGGGAGGAAGCTGTGGCTGCACCTGAAGTTGTTACTGGTATGGATCAGTTATTTAGTTCTAAAGTACATATTTTGATTGATTCTGGCTTCACACACTCATTTATTTCTGCAAGCATGTCGTGACATGGTGTGAATTTGATGCTTTTGAATAATCCTTTGATTTTTAGTACTCCTCTAGGAAGAAAGGTGATAATAAGTCAAGTGTATAAGGGTTGTGAACTCTTCATTGATGGTGTTAGATTGGTAGTGGACTTACTACCTCTAGACCTAAAAGGTTTAGACATTATACTTGGAACGGATGTCATGGAGAAGTATCACACTAAGTTAGATTGTAGCCTCAAGGAGGTAGAATTTGCTCTGGGCAACAATGAGAAGGTGATTTTCAGAGGGGATAGGAAAACACCATTACCAAGAATCATTTCGGCTTTGCTAGTTGACAGGATGATGAGAAAGGGATGTGAAGCCTTTTTGGCCTATGCTATGGACACTGATGTGAATGAAGGGAAGTTAGAGGATTTTTCCATTGTGAGAGAATTTCCAGACGTGTTCTCATGAAATGAATCACACGTTAATACAATACTTATAAATGATATAGAATGCACGAGAAGGGGGGGTTGAATTGTGTATTCCCTTTTTTTTAAAATCTTTCAAAAACTGTTTATTAGAAATAAAATTCTTTACAGAACTTCCGATAGATTCTAATTAATCAAAACTTTTGAAAACTTTTTTTACTGATTAAGAAATAATAAAACTTGAATCTAAAATAGAGATAGAGAGTGAGAGTAGTTTGACACAGAGATTTATCCTGGTTCACCCTAAACCGTGGGCTACGTCCAGCCCTCAGAGTTTCTTATGAGATTTCACTATCTCTTCAAACGTTACAAGTATTCTTTGCGAGCCTCTTCAGGTCTCTACAACCAGTATTCTTTCACACTTAGCCTCTGCAGGCAATCTGTACTACTTTTTCTCAGAAAAGTGTTTGAACACTTGTTATAGTAAAATAACTCTCAGCTAAATTGAACAATAAGCTCGTAGTTGTAAATCTGTTAATTTTTCAACTTCACTGATTTTGACTAACTTTGCAATCTTCGACTTCGACTTGTATTTATAGCCTTCGTCTTCAACTACTTCTTGATTCTTGTTTCTTGAATCTTTAAAGAAACAGTTATTCAGTTGAGTTTTGTAACTAACTCGAACTGACTCCTTCGTCTTCTTTTTGAATTCCGCATCTTCTTTTCTTCGTCTGTATTTTTACGTCTTTGTTTCTGCATCTGCGTCTGCTTTTAATCTTCGCATCTGCGTCTGCTTTTGCTTTTACTTAGTGTTTGCGTCTGCGTCTGCTTTCCTTAGCGTCTGCGTCTGCGTCTGTTTTGTTTATTCCTTCGTCTGTCTGACTTCGTCTTTCTTATTTTTCTTTTATTTGTTCTCTTTTTGTTATACATCAAAATTATATCTAAGTAAAGTCATTTGGACTTAACAATCTCCCCCTTTTTGATGATAACAAATTATATAAAAAAGAAAAAAAAACAATGTTTTGAAGAAGAAAAAAAACTTATCTTCAAAACTTCTTCTTTGACTTCTTCCTTTCTTCGTCTGCTTCAGTCACACCTTCTTTTCTCAACATCCACTTCTCTTCTGCTCAATCTCTTCTTTTCCTTTGTTCATTCTCTTCTTTTATGCTCTTCTCCCCCTATTTGTTATAATAAAAAATGATTAATGATGATGGCTCTTCAACAGTTCTGTCATCATCTTCTTCAGATCATTCATCGTCTCCTTGATCTCATTGACTTCACCGTGTAGTCTACTGAGTTCATCTGATGAGTCAATCGATGAGGAGGCTTGATCAACATTTGCTGAGGGAGGAGTGAACGGAATTGTAGTAGTATAAGCATCAGAAGTAGGAATGTATTCTTCATTGATCTCAATAGTTGGTGGACGAATAAATGTTTCAGCTTCAGGAAGATCTAAATCAAATGGAGCAGGCAGCATCAACAACTGTCTTCCTTGCAGGGGTAATGCTTCTGTTTGAATAGACATTGTATTAGACAAAGATCTAATATGCAAAACTGTCTGAACAAGGAACTCAATAAACGTCCTTATTATTACTCGTCCCCCCACTGGACAATCTTCTTGCTTGTCAGTATAACTGCAGCTTGCTTCATCTTTATTATGTGTAGAAGCGCATGCCTCATCAATTCTACGCACTTCTTCTGCTATTTGATCTGCGGACAGATCATCACTATCTTCTTCAGAAAATAACTTTGACTTCCCCTTAGTTAAATCCAACGGATATCTTGGCTGGATATCAGGTGCAACCTTTATTTCGGTCTTCTCTGTGATCGGAAAAGTAGTACACGGCTTACAGGGAAGTTTTGTAGGGTATGGCTTCGTAGTAGCATCCCTCAAAGTATCGTAGAAAATCTTTTCATCTTCTTTCAGTAAGTCCCATGTGTCACTATTAATCGACATAGGTCGTACAACAGCCACTATCTTCTTCACTGGTTAACTACAGATTGCAATAGCAGTTCTCCTTCTGGTAACAACTTCAACCATTTTGATCTTCAGCTTCTGTTTTCTCAAAAACTTATGATAGTTGTATACCATCAGATAAGGTTTATCACTATCCGAGTCTGATATTGTTGTTGCCTCTGGATGTGCTTCAATAGGACTCTTCTGAACCGGGCTTTCCTCCACTGGTTCCTCCTATTGAGCAATGGGGATTTCCTGAACTGTGCTCTGCTCAGTTTCTTTTTCTTTGTGAGCAGCTTCAAAGGTTTCTTTCTTTCGACTAATCTTCTTAGTCTTGTGTTCTGCTTCAGTCAGTCTTGAAGATTTATGCACTTGAGATTTTTTTCTCTTACATTCTAATTTTCTTTTCTTCTCAGTCTCTTTGGCTTTTCTGGCTGTATCCTCTTCCAGAATAGAGACTAAGGATCTTGTTGCTTTATGTGCACGAGATTGAGAAAATTGTTCCTGACTCTGTTCTCTGGCAATCTTCTCTTCTTGTTGCTTTAGAGTCCGAATCCTCGGTGATCTCTTTGCCTTCTTTGTAACTTCACTTAAAAGACTTTCTCCTTGTCTTTTTGACGTACCTTCTTCTGTTCTCCGGGATTGACTTAGTTCGATTTTAGGACTCGCCTGTTTTATCAGTGGTCTTCCTGATGTTCTTCTTATTTCATCCGCAAGCGATCTCATACTTTGTTGAGTTCGAGAACTTGAAACAGGAGTTTTCTTCGAAACACGCTCCCAGTCAGTTCTTGTTCTCCTTGAAGAGTCGGCTTCTTCTTTGGTCACTATTCTTAGACCCATTCGTCGTATTATGATTGCATCAATCTTACTCTTCACTGGTACAATCCTTCTATTTCCTTTGTGCAGAAGGATTCCAGATTCTTGAAAAATCCTTGTCAGAAGCATGCCATAAGGATAGCTATTTGTATCCTTCATCCCCTTAACCATGTAGTGAAAGATTAAGAAGGGTAAATCAATAGGGTTGCGATTCAGCAGGTAAAACAAGCATTGTTCATCCAGGGTAGTCACCAAATGCCTTGAACCTGCTCTGGGTAGAATGCAGTTAAACAGAATCGCATGAAGAACCCTAGCCTTTGGAACCAAACTAGAGGTCTTCCTCTCCCATGAATCATTGACTCCATACAGTTGTCTTCTGACATCTTCTTCTTTCATTCCAACCTGGGACATCCAACCGGCCTTGGTAGACAGAGTCTCACCAACCGATGGACAATCAGTCACCTCCTTTATCAGCTCCTTAGTGACAACGACAGATATACCATCTACTGAAGATACCACAGTTTTGTCTACAAGCTGAGCATTCTTTTAGAACTCAAATACCTCATTGGTATACACTGGTTCTCGTACCTGGAAGAAATTCCTCCAACCAGCTCTTTCAATATCTGGTTCTATGTCTATTCCATCATTCCTTAATGACTCGAAATCCATATGTCTTCCGAATATCATAGCTGCTTCCATTGTTTCAGAATGAAAACTGTTTTCTGGAAAGCTCTTCGTCTAGGGTAGAATGATTTGGAAAGCAAGATGAACCGTCTGGAGATGAGAGTAACCGCAATGATTTTGCTTTCAGGCTACTTGTAGGGTATAGTCCGGTGTGTTCTAGAATCATTAAGATCCTCGAGATTATCAGATTTTTCCCTCCAAAAATTCCTTATGAGAGAAGTTACCAGCTGTACCTTACTATTTCTAACGTCGTTAGTTTTGACATTACTTTAGTTTGACTGTTCACTTAACATAACCATGCTGAGATTGCGTCTGATCTTCTGGAACCGTTCTCCACTCAGTTGTTTGGTGAAGATGTCTGCCCATTGATGCTCTGTTTCGATGAACTGTAGACGAACCACCTTCCTCTGAACATAGTCTCTTAGGAAGTGATGTCTAACTTCTATGTGCTTCACTCTAGAATGTTGAATCGGATTTTTTGACAAATTGATTACACTGGTGTTGTCGCAGTAGATTGGAATCTCCTCTTCTTGAACTGAATAGTCTTCAAGTTGATATTTGATCCATAACGTCTGTGAAAAACAACTTACAGCAGACATATACTCTGCTTCAGCAGTTGATAGAGCGATTGAGCTTTATCTCTTGCTTGACCAAGAAACTAGGTTTGCGCCAAGAAAGTGACATCCTCCACTTGTGCTCTTCCTTTCGATTCTATCTCCGGCATAGTCCGCATCGCAATATTCGATTAACCTGAAATCTTTACCTTTCTCAAACATTAAGCAAAGATCAGTAGTACCTGCGAGATATCTCATAATTCTTTTAACAGCAATAAAATGAGACTCTCTAGGATCGGCTGAAACCTTGCACACAACATACACCTGAACAAAATATCAGGTCTACTTGTTGTAAGATACAGTAAAGAGCCGATCATCCCTCTATACAGGGTTTGATCCACCTTCTTACCAAGTTCATCTTTCGATAAAAGGTTTGAAGGGTGCATCGGAGTCGCCATAGGCTTCACATTATTCATATCAAATTTATTCAATAATTCTTTCACATATTTTTGTTGATGAATGAAGATTTTCTCTTCGGTTTGCTTAACTTGGAACCCAAGAAAGAACTTCAGCTCACCCATCATACTCATTTCAAATTCTTTCTTCATTAGACTCTCAAATTTCATGCATAATTCTTTTAAAGTAGCACAAAAAATGATATCATCAACGTAAATCTGAACTAAAATAAAATCATTCTGAAAGTTCTTCCTAAAGAACGTCTTATCAACTTGACCTCTACTGAAACCATTTTCTATAAGAAAGGTACTCAGACGATCATACTAAGCTCTAGGAGCTTGCTTCAGGCCGTATAAGGCTTTATGAAGTCTATAGACATAATCTAGGTTTTTAACATCCTCGAAACCAGGTGGTTGCTTAACATACACTTCTTTGTCTAGAAAGCCATTCAGAAATGCACTCTTTACATCCATCTGAAATAACTTTATATCATGACAGACTGCATATGCCAGCAGAATCCTAATAGCTTCAAGTCTTGCTACTGGAGCATACGTCTCATTATAGTCTATTCCTTCTTGCTGATTATAGCCTTGTGCTACTAAGCTAGCCTTATTTCGACTCACTCTACCTGATTCATCTAACTTATTCTTAAAAACCCATCTGGTTCCAATAATGGATTTCTTAGGATGTTTTGGAACTAAGGACCAGACCTTATTCCTAGTGAATTGATTCAGCTCCTCTTGCATGGCTAACACCCAAGCTTCGTCTTGAAGAGCTTCCTCAACCTTCTTCGGTTTTATTTCAGAGATAAAAGTCACATTAGCTTCTCTTCTGAATCTGGACCTTGTCCTAACTCCTTCTGAAGTCTCTCCGATAATCAGCTCTTCTAGATGAGAACTTTTATATCTCCAGTCTCTTTTCAGTCCGATAGTTTCTGGAATATCTTCAACTTTGTCTACTTAAGTTTCTGATGATGGAGTTTCTGTTCTATCGTCTAATTTCTTTGAAGGACCTTCACTCTCCATGTCATCTTCCTTATAGGGTTGAGAACTATTATCAAACTTGACATGGATGGTCTCCTCAATTGTCTTTGAAGTAAGGTTGTACACCCGAAATGCCTTAGACGATGATGAGTAGCCTAGAAAGATTCCTGGATAGGTCTTTGAATCAATTTATCCAACACTCCTTTGTGTTCGTAATGAACATTTGCACCCAAATGGATGAAAGTAAGATATATTTGGTCTTCTTCCATTCCATAACTCATAAGGAGTCTTCTTCAACATGGGTCGCAACAAAATTCTATTCTGAATATAGCATGCTGTATTCACAACTTCCGCCCAGAAATACTTAGGAAGATTCATCTCACACAACATGGTCCTTGCCATCTCTTGAATCGTCCTATTCTTCCTTTCAACAACTCCATTCTATTGTGGAGTTCTAGGAGCCGAGAAGTTGTGGGAAATTCCATTCTCCTCACAGAATAATCTAAACTTCTCATTCTCAAACTCTCCACCATGGTCACTTCTTATACTGACTATAAACATTCCTTTTTTATTCTGTAACTTTCTGGATAAGGTTCTAAAGCACTTAAAAGATTCATCTTTGTGTGATAAAAATAATATCCAACCAAATCGAGTAAAGTCATCAACAATGAAAAGTCCATATTTCTTTCCGCCAAGACTTATTGTCCTTGTTGGACCAAATAAATCCATATGTAACAACTCTAAAGGTCTAGATGATGTTACAAAACTTTTAGAAGAAAAAGAAGTTTTAACTTGTTATCCTTTCAAACAGTTTTCACAGAAAAAACTCCTTGTCAAAACTTATTTTTGGCAATCCTCTTACCAAATCATGTTTTGCCAACTTTGAAATATGTTTAAAAGAGACATGACCTAGCTTTTTATGCCAGATTAGTCTTTCTTCTTCGGAAGATAGAAAATATGAAATATTTTGACTTTGAAAATCTTCTAAATTAATTTTGTAAAGATTGTTTCTTCTCTTGGCAAAGAAAAGTATAGACCCATCTTTGTTTCTGACTTTGCAAAGATTTTGAATGAATGTGACTGTGAAACCAGAATCACACAATTGACTGACGCTAATCAAGTTATGCTTCAAACCATCAACAAGCAGTACATTATTTATGCATGAAAGGAATCTTTACCTATTTTACCGATTCCAATAATCTTGCCCTGCTGGTTGTCTCCGAAAATTACCGATCCTCCCTTCTTATACTGAAGGTCTAGGAACATAGACCTTTTTTCCGTCATATATCGCGAGCATCCACTGTCTAAATACCAATGGTGCTTGTCGTATCTTCCAAGGAAGGATATCTGTAACATCCCACCCCCTCCTGGAAGGGTAAAATAGTAAAATTGGCATAGGATGGGATTGATAAGGAATAATCATTACTGTTCATGCATAATAGGATTGATACACAGTATCAATTGTGTATATGGAATTATGGTATATGCATTCATGACATTCCCGGTAATTGGGCCTAACGGTATTTTATTGTGATTAATGTGGTTATGGGATTTGAAAATTATTCGAGTCTTATTTATTAAGCGTTTTTGATTTTAAGGATTTTCAGAATTTTCTGGAATTTTCGGAGAAAATTCTCGACCGCAAAATCATGGGTGGTAGCCTAAACATATTTTGGGGTAGAAAAGGTGATTGTTGTGATTGAAAAATCATTTGGAGTGCATCATTATCTGTTTTATAATTTTAGGAATTTCATTAATTCTCGAAAAATAATTGAAATTCTCGGATCGGATAAATCGCCAATTGGCGACAAATTCGATTCTCAGAGCAAAAATCGCTACCCACCGGTATTGCATACTATTGGGTATTTTATTTTGGGACTAAAAGTAGGGCCATTGGAGTGAAATGGAGTAAAATTTTAGACTGGATTAAAGAATGAATATTTTGACTTTTCAAATTCTAAAGAACCAATTATAAATTGCCATTTAGAAGCATCATTAAATGCTTCTCTCAATGCTCTCTCTCGGTTATGTTTAAAGGAAAGTTGTAGAATTTGTTAAGGATTTTCATAACTCATCCAAACACAAACACAAAAACTCTTCCTTCAAGGTAACCATCGTAAGTTTAGCTCTTCTTTTCTCCACTTTTCTCCATAGCTTTAAGCTAAGTTCTTTGATCTCATCAAAGCTAGAAGATGAGTTTTGAGCATATTTGAGAAGGGAAGGAGGTTTTAAGTTGGTAAGTATTTACTTAAGTTTGATCTTTAAATGATGTTGCATATGGAATTAAATGCCATGATAGTATGGGGTAGTTAATATAAGGATTTAAAGCATGTATAAGGTTCAGGTAGGTATTAAAGTGATGATTATTATGATTTGAAGAAAAGGGGATGAGGTTAGATGAAGATGCATTGAAGTTACTGATGTGATTTGATTTTTGAATTGAACAAGGGTAATTAATTGAGTTTTGAATGGAGGAATTAAATGCTGTAAATTTTCAGTGTTAACCCTAATATGTGTATGACTGTATTTATATTTAATTTGTATTTATTTTGATGTCTAGTGATGTGAAAAGGAATTAGAAGTGGGTGAACTAAGGTTAACCTTAAATCTGGAAAGTTAGAGTTGAGATTGATGTTACTGTTTTATTCATAACTTATTGTGTAGAAATGAAAATGAGGTAAGGTTAGTGGCCACTGAAACTTTGGACTGTTGGCTCCAATTTAGTGTGAAATAGGTGTTGTTGAATTTCAATGATAGAAGGGTGAAATTTTGCATGGAAAGTTACTGTTCCATTGTCTGTGAACAGTAACCGCAACCATAACATCTGAGTTTTGATGATTTTTATGAATTAATTGAGATGGAATTTGGGAGAATGGTCTTCATGGAAGTTGTAGCATATTTGATTATCTTTCCATTGCTACTAATCTTGCTATTTTTGGAATTGTGTATTGGGAGATATGAATTGATTACTAATGACTGGTTTTGAGCATTTTGGATGAAACCTAGTTTAAGTGTGATTTTGTGAGTTTACTGATTTGAGGCAATTTTAACATTTTATGTGGACTGAATTGGTGTGAGTGAGCTTCTGAAAAGTTGTAGAGGAAGAGATTATCTTGAAATTGATATTTGGTATGTAATTTTTAGAAGTCAGAATTGGGAGATATGATTGTTCAAAAAACTGATCCTACATTAGGTTATGAATGGCTGATGATAACAGAAACTTCCATAACAGTTTTGAAATTGTTAGAGATTGAATTGGAGGTTGAGTGCTTCATGAAAAATGAAGTTTATGATGTTATCTTTACAAGGATATAAAGTTCTGATTTTATTGACTTATATACTGGAAGTTATGCTTCTTGTAAGATTACTGCACAAAGTGAAGGATTTCAGGGACAGTAACATTAGATGAATTAATTGACTGGTTTAGAAATAGAATTTGATTTTGGATTGTTCATGAAAGTTGTAGAAGACATTGTGAACTTATTGACCATATTTTGTGGTAATTTATTTCTGAAGAATCAGTGAATTATGCAATTGCAAATGTACTGCCTTGTGTTGAGGGAAATTGTGAAGGCAGAAGGTTTGATGGATTATTTGACACCCTTAGGGTTGGAATTGATTTTTATGGTCTTCTTGAGAATTGTAGAGCTTTTCATAAGCTTTCCAATGAGGTATAGTGGGCATTTTCTGATTTGTGTGTTAAAAGTTAGAGTAATTGGAAATTGAATTTCAATCTGGAAAGAAGGAGGGCAAGGAAGGGCCGTCTCGCGAGGCGACGTTTACGCCTCGCGGCGAGATCAAAGGGCTGGTCGCGAGGCGACGCCGCCTCGCGACGACAGCGAGGTGCATCTGCCTCATGCGAGGCGACGCCTCGCCTCGCGACAAAGCAGATGATTCCGCCTCGCGGCGGCGTCTCGCCTCATGAGGCGTGTTCCGTATATATATATATATATTTATTTTTATTTTGATTATTTTTGATATTAAATGGTACAATTGTTCTTTTGTCAATTTCTTTCCGTCGGACGTCCGATTGACTGATTCCAGAGGCATCGGATTCGTTGAATATTTAATTTCATATTATGAAAAACGGAATTTTAGGCGGAATTTGACGTAGCCCTATCGATGGAACATGTAAACACTGCTTTATTTAATTGGGGACCTATAGAGGTCCGAATTGCGCCGTCGTCCTTTTATGGATTTCTAATTTTTGATAGAATTTTTAGTATGGGAAAATATTGAATTAGGACCGGGAATTCATGAACATGCATATTTCATCAACATGAGCACAAATTTCATATTTAGTGACTCGTATTTTTTCTGATTCATATAGAGGCCCAATTGGAGCGTCGATTGACCGACGTCACGAGAGGCTTTCCCAAGCATTAGCTCGGAAGTAATAGGTGAGTAACCTAGTTGGTTCCTCAACCTTTATGTGTTTAAGATTTTGCTATTATGCCATGTGGAGATAATGGAGGGTTTATGTGTATTTGACTTTGATTGATTTCGGACCATAGGTGTCTGAAATATGGGGAATGAGATAACGAAGTGCTATTTGTGTGTAACTGTTTGTGAATGGGAGATCTCGGACCAAAGGTTCGAGGGAATGGGGAAATTGATACTGAAGTGTTACTTATCCGTTTGATACATTGAATGTGACTTTTAAATGCGATATGGTATGATAAATTGGAAGAATATATGATTGAAATACCGGACCGAAGGTCCGAAGAAATAGGAAATGGCATTGAATGTAAGTGATAGCAATAACTGTAAATGGAAATTGGAACATATGCATTCATACATAAGGACATGATCAGATAAAGGCAGTTGTGACCGAGCAAACCGGATCGGGGCATATCACGCCTAACGATGTGAGAGCTTTCACCAACGCACAGACCTCGGTCCAACGTATTCGAGCCTCGGGCTCATGTATCGAGGCTTCAAGCCCAATGTTTCAGAGCCACTGGCTCAACGCAATGTGCCCGTTACTGGGACAATTTCTGGCGCACGGTCACAATAACATAATGAAAATGGAAAGGGTCTCATGTGCATTGCATATATGGTATGATTGACTGTGGATTGTATGATAGGCGATTCGCCTTACATTTGTGAAATGTGATTGTAAGTATTATTTGGTATTACTTTTGTAAATCGTGATCGTATGTGATAATTGGTAAAGTGTTTGAACATGCATGAATTGAGTGAACCATCGATGATGGTTTCTCACTGAGTTCGCAAAACTCACCCAAAATTTGCATTTATTTTTCAGGTCCTGAAGAATACCCCGGTTGACACGGGAGTATATCTACTGTAGACGAGTAAAGGTTAGAGGTTGGGATCAGTTCGCGTCTGCATTAGTGTCTTAGTAAACTGTATTCCGCAATCACTGTATAACAAGGCATTGTATTTTTACTGAGCCCTTGTGGTATTAATGTTTTACTGCATTGATTGATTGTAATTATTACTGGATGACTGTAATAACTGAAACGGGTTTATATTGAACACGGATTTTATTTACTTACTGTGTTTGCCGTGTGAACGTGGAGTTAATGGCTCCCAAAAGAAAAAAAAGTGTATACTGAATTTTAAATCGACTGATGTAGTACGCCACTCTCGTGGGACACGGACTCGGATATCACCAACGATATCGGGTTCGGGTCTTACGGGAGTGGGGTGTTACATTTAGGTGGTATCAGAGCCCAGTAGTACGTAATGTATCTGGGCACAGTTTGGAACATAGGTTGTATGCATTTGAGTCGCGTCGTTGCGGGATCGTGGTAATCGATCCTAGTCGAGTCGCCGAGGATAAATCCTACGGTGCATAAGTGTCAAGTGATTAAGTGAGAGAAGAGTGAGATCTGGATTAGAGTGAAAATCCTAAAGGGATAATCAATTAGGAAAGGATAAAGGAAAAAAAAATGGATAAGAAGGTTGATATTGTACTGGGTTAGAAACCCTCATATGTGATAACAGAATGACTGTGTTGGCCTAGACTAATTAAGAATTTCCGAATTAAATTGACAATATTATGGTGACAGAAAAATGCAAATATTGAGAACTGGAGAGGTCCATTAGAGATATGGGAAGCTTATTGGTTATAGTAGATCTAAGCGAAATTAAAAAGCCCGGGATAGTTAGGTAATTACAGTTCTGACTGTGTATGACATGAAAGGGGGAAATATTGGAATTGAGTAAAATGTAGATGGTCCAATCGGGCATATTTTGATTCACTGTATTCAAGTTAGAGATTAGTAGAGTTTATAGGCAGATGATAATAGCGAAATGGAAAGAAGCTCAATAAAGTACTGTAACGGTTTATTGAGAACTGAAAGAATCGAAAAGGAAAGATGTTCAGTGCCTATGAGAGTGAGATAAAAGTGTACAGATAGACTGAAATGAATTCGGGAAATGGTTATGAACTAGACCGCATAATTTTGAAACTGAAATGATTATGTGACTATTATGCTACGAGTTTGGAAATTCGTATGATAAAATCGTAAAGGAAAAAGACAGACAGATGATTTCTACTGATGGAGTATCGAGAAATACTGAATTAGGTGTATATGGACACAAAAATGGTAAATGGATAGGTATATAGATAGAGATAAAATGGAGTGGTATCAACGATTTTGTCGGGTATTGGGGACTGTGAACACCCGATCATAGACTGTTTGAGGAAAATAGAAGATAAGTAGCAGAAAACGGAATGAAAAATAGGAATAATGATCATAAGTTGATAAGCCAAATTGATATGACCTTATAAGGTCAAGTTGCACATAACGGATAGGGGAATGAGACATACAGTTAAATGATATGGTGAGAATGAAATAAAGATCTTGAAAAGAATGAAACCACAATAGTGGTATATGAAAAGAGTTATTGTATTTAAGTCGAATTACTGTTAGGGATATCTATTGGACAGTAATGTTGATTGTGACTAATGAAATGTATGTTACAGATCTATGGAAATCATAGAGGAAATGAGCGGTAAATGTTTAGAGTGATTATAAGTGTGAAGTTCTTAAGAGGTTAAGTAAGATAAAAGTGGACTGAGTGTACCTGTATGAGAGGAACGGAAAAGTGATTCTGGTATCAGTCATTTAATTGAGGATGGGTATAAACGGAAAGGAGTCTTAAGGAAGTCTGAATTGTATGGATTACAAATTGGATTTCGGATAGAATGCTGTGGTACAGATTACTGAATAAGTGGTAAAGAAAGTGTTTAATTGACTGTCATAAGGAACCTTCGTGAAAGGAATGTTCTGATATTTAAATGATGGCATAAAAGTGTCGTAATTGAGATTGTACGTATAGTGAAGAAGGATTGAAACACAATTAGGAATAATAATTGGTTGATGAGACTTTTGTGGACAAAATTAAAAGTGAAATTGGGTCATAGCTCATACTGCTGAGATTATCTGCATTGTATGTACAGAAATGTAAAGAATTCCATATGAGTGAGATTTTAATTTGAGGTGATTCAATTGCAATGTGAAGTGAATCGATCTCCAGTTATGATGTAAAACTGTTGAGGAATCTAGATTTGAAACGAAAAATAAAAGAGTCCCGAACTGAGAAGAGAGATACTAAAATAAAATGGAAAAGTTTTGGAGGTTTAAATATGGATGACAAGGTATTAACATATGTTGATATGAAAGATATGAAAACAAATGAGAAGAGAAAATGAAAAAGAGTAACTGAATAGAGACAAGAGGGTCAAAAAGGGAAACTGACAATGAGGTGATGTAGTGACACCTTCATAAAGAAATTGCAGATACACTAAGTGTGGACTCAATGAAAAGGGTAAAAGATGTATGGTAAAGTCAATAAGACCCTAATAGGGATTTATGCGAAGTAAGCAAATGGTAGTAGTTGTGATTAGAGATAGAATGTGTTTAGAGGTGTTGAACAGTGAAAAGTGAAAAGAACGATGGGACTAATTGAGGAATCTGATACTGATGATATACATACATTGGAAAGAGTGAGCAGCGAGTATTGAACTGTGACAATATGTTGAACAAGTATGAAATAAATTGAACTGACTGTGATAAATGGTATTAGTGCCATTCTCATGATTGAAAGCCTTGGAGACTGTAGATTCCTATAAGGATACAATGTGTTAATTTGAGGAAAGAGACAGGTATAAATACGATAATGCTGCAATGAAAAAATCAATTACAGATATTGGAGTTTTCAATGAATGTCAAGCATATCTGGGGAAATTGTGAAGTGTTTCGGAAAATTGAAGTTGTAAAATAGTGATAAGAAAGGTTAAGAGTGCGAAAGTAAAGGGGAAGTTTTATGATGAGTTTGAATATACAAATGGAATTGGAAAACTATAGTGAACAAAAGTCGAAGGAGAAATAAGTGTACCGATAAAAGGTATTAGAACAAGAAAGTGATCAACAAAGTTAGACATTCTAGTCAAAGATATTTGAAAAGTGAAATTGCGTAATTGTAGGTATAGAATGAAGTGATTCTTGGCTCAAGTGTTTATAGGTTGAATGTCCAATAGGAAAAAGGTTTGATTATGGTCTTGTTATAGAGTTTTGATTCACTGGAGAATATATACTGTTACACTGCATAGTGCCTACTGAGAGTTAAAGACCGTAATGGGTTTGAGACTAAAATGTGTGAGAAAAAGGAAAGTGACTTAGGAAGACTGCATGGTTAGCTAAAGTGGAATCGGATCGGACAAATGAGATAGAGTAAACTGTATATCCGAAGAAAGTGTGTGAACACTATAGAACAGTGAAGTGTCTTACGAGAATCGAATTTGAACATAAAGTGAATGGCATATTATAAGTGACTGCATTAGGTACATTGTTACTGATGATAGTAAATTGGAATTAAATGTTACTGTATTGGTACCAAGGGAATGTAAATCGTCCCTGACGTGATTAAGGGAGGTATCAAAGACATGGAGATGTCCTCAATGGAATACGAATTGGACTATATGGCATTGGGGAAAAAGGTATTAGAGGAATAAAATGTGATAAGTGAATAGGTTCGAAAATACTGAACTGAGTTAAATATCGAAACCAAAGGTAGTGACTATCTTAGACATGGCAAGAGAGATAGCTAAGATAAATGAGAACGTCAACTGATAGTCTTATCAAATCCATTTACTGTCCTAAGTGATAAAGAGTTAACCAAATTAGTAACTGAGTTACGGACTGAGAGTGATTACTGTGATCACTCCAAAAGTGAATCATTAAGTGGAAAAGTGTATAGGATATATAGAATCATATGATTATTGTCATAGTGAACCGTTGACTGGGAATTTCGAGGACGAAATTCTTATAAGGAGGGGAGAATTGTAACATCCCACCCCCTCCTGGAAGGGTAAAATAGTAAAATTGGCATAGGATGGGATTGATAAGGAATAATCATTACTGTTCATGCATAATAGGATTGATACACGATCAATTGTGTATATGGAATTATGGTATATGCATTCATGACATTCCCGGTAATTGGGCCTAACGGTATTTTATTGTGATTAATGTGATTATGGGATTTGAAAAATTATTCGAAAAGTCTTATTGTTAAGCGTTTTTGATTTTAAGGATTTTCAGGAATTTTCTGGAATTTTCTGGAGAAAATTCTGGATCGGCAAAATCGCGGATCGGCCTAAACATATTTTGGGGTAGAAAAGGTGATTGTTGTGATTGAAAAATCATTTGGAGTGCACTGTTATCTGTTTTATAATTTTAGGGAATTTCATTAATTCTCAGAAAAATAATTCGGGGCAATTCTCGAACCGGATAAATCGCCAATTGGCGAACCGGTCGATTCTCGGTAGCAAAAATCGCTACCCACTGGTACTGTACTATTGGGTATTTTATTTTGGGACTAAAAGTAGGGCCATTGGAGTGAAATGGAGTAAAATTTTAGACTGGATTAAAGAATGAATATTTTGACTTTTCAAATTCTAAAGAACCAATTATAAATTGCCATTTAGAAGCATCATTAAATGCTTCTCTCAATGCTCTCTCTCGGTTATGTTTAAAGGAAAGTTGTAGAATTTGTTAAGGATTTTCATAACTCATCCGAAACACAAACACAAAAAACTCTTCCTTCAGTGTAACCATCGCAAGTTTAGCTCTTCTTTTCTCCACTTTTTCTCCATAGCTTTAAGCTAAGTTCTTTGATCTCATCAAAGCTAGAAGATGAGTTTTGAGCATATTTGAGAAGGGAAGGAGGTTTTAAGTTGGTAAGTATTTACTTAAGTTTGATCTTTAAATGATGTTGCATATGGAATTAAATGCCATGATAGTATGGGGGTAGTTAATATAAGGATTTAAAGCATGTATAAGGTTCAGGTAGGTATTAAAGTGATGATTATTATGATTTGAAGAAAAGGGGATGAGGTTAGATGAAGATGCATTGAAGTTACTGATGTGATTTGATTTTTGAATTGAACAAGGGTAATTAATTGAGTTTTTGAATGGAGGAATTAAATGCTGTAAATTTTTCAGTGTTAACCCTAATATGTGTATGACTGTATTTATATTTAATTTGTATTTATTTTGATGTCTAGTGATGTTAAAAAGGAATTAGAAGTGGGTGAACTAAGGTTAACCTTAAATCTGGAAAGTTAGAGTTGAGATTGATGTTACTGTTTTATTCATAACTTATTGTGTAGAAATGAAAATGAGGTAAGGTTAGTGGCCACTGAAACTTTGGACTGTTGGCTCCAATTTAGTGTGAAATAGGTGTTGTTGAATTTCAATGATAGAAGGGTGAAATTTTGCATGGAAAGTTACTGTTCCATTGTCTGTGAACAGTAACCGCAACCATAACATCTGAGTTTTGATGATTTTATGAATTAATTGAGATGGAATTTGGGAGAATGGTCTTCATGGAAGTTGTAGCATATTTGATTATCTTTCCATTGCTACTAATCTTGCTATTTTGGAATTGTGTATTGGGAGATATGAATTGATTACTAATGACTGGTTTTGAGCATTTTGGATGAAACCTAGTTTAAGTGTGATTTTGTGAGTTTACTGATTTGAGGCAATTTTAACATTTTATGTGGACTGAATTGGTGTGAGTGAGCTTCTGAAAAGTTGTAGAGGAAGAGATTATCTTGAAATTGATATTTGGTATGTAATTTTTAGAAGTCAGAATTGGGAGATATGATTGTTCAAAAAACTGATCCTACATTAGGTTATGAATGGCTGATGATAACAGAAACTTCCATAACAGTTTTGAAATTGTTAGAGATTGAATTGGAGGTTGAGTGCTTCATGAAAAATGAAGTTTATGATGTTATCTTTACAAGGATATAAAGTTCTGATTTTATTGACTTATATACTGGAAGTTATGCTTCTTGTAAGATTACTGCACAAAGTGAAGGATTTCAGGACAGTAACATTAGATGAATTAATTGACTGGTTTAGAAATAGAATTTGATTTTGGATTGTTCATGAAAGTTGTAGAAGACATTGTGAACTTATTGACCATATTTTTGTGGTAATTTATTTCTGAAGAATCAGTGAATTATGCAATTGCAAATGTACTGCCCTGTGTTGAGGGAAATTGTGAAGGCAGAAGGTTTGATGGATTATTTGACACCCTTAGGGTTGGAATTGATTTTTATGGTCTTCTTGAGAATTGTAGAGCTTTTCATAAGCTTTCCAATGAGGTATAGTGGGCATTTTTCTGATTTGTGTGTTAAAAGTTAGAGTAATTGGAAATTGGAATTTCAATCTGGAAAGAAGGAGGGCAAGGAAAAGGGCCGTCTCGCGAGGGCGACGTTTAGCCTCGAGGGCGAGATCAGGGCTGGTCGCGAGGCGACGCCTCGCCCTCGCGACGAAGCGAGGTGCATCTGCCTCATGAGGGCGCCGCCTCGCGACAAAGCAGATGATTCCGCCTCGAGGGCGGCGTCTCGCCTCATGAGGCGTGTTTCCGATATATATATATATATTTATTTTATTTTGATTATTTTTGATATTAAATGGTACAATTGTTCTTTTGTCAATTTCTTTCCGCCTAACGTCCGATTGACCTGATTCCAGAGGCATCGGATTCGTTGAATATTTAATTTCATATTATGAGAAAACGGGAATTTTAGACGGAATTTGACGTAGCCCCTATCGATTTTAACATGTAAACATTGTTTTATTTAATTGGGGACCTATAGAGGTCCGAATTGCTGCACCGTCGGCGCTTATGGATTTCTAATTTTGATAGAATTTTAGTATGGGAAAATATTGAATTAGGACCGAATTCATGAACATGCATATTTCATCAACATGAGCACAAATTTCATATTTAGTGACTCGTATTTTTCTCGATTCATATAGAGGCCCAATTGGGCGCCGATTGACCGACGTCACAGAGGCTTTCCGGCATTAGCTTCGAAGTAATAGGTGAGTAACCTAGTTGGTTCCTCAACCTTTATGTGTTTAAGATTTTGCTATTATGCCATGTGGAGATAATGGAGGGTTTATGGTATTTGACTTTGATTGATTTCGACCATAGGTGTCTAAAATATGGGGAATGAGATAACGGTGCTATTTGTGTGTAACTGTTTGTGAATGGGAGATCTCGGACCAAAGGTTCGAGGGAATGGGGAAATTGATACCGGTGTTACTTATCCGCTTGATACATTGAATGTGACTTTTAAATGCGATATGGTATGATAAATTGGAAGAATATATGATTGAAATACGGACCAAGGTCCAAGAAATAGGAAATGGCATTGAATGTAAGTGATAGCAATAATCTGTAAATGGAAATTGGAACATATGCATTCATACATAAGGACATGATCGAGATAAAGGCGCCAGTGACCGGAGCAACCGGATCGGGGCATATCACGCCTAACGATGTGAGAGCTTTCACCAACGCACAGACCTCAGTCCAACGTATTCGAGCCTCGGGCTCAATGTATCGTGGCTTCAAGCCCAATGTTTCAGAGCCACCGCTCAACGCAATGTGCCCAAGCATCGGGCGGTTTAAGCGCGGTCACAATAACATAATGAAAATGGAAAGGGTCTCATGTGCATTGCATATATGGTATGATTGATCGTGGATTGTATGATAGGCGATTCGCCTTACATTTGTGAAATGTGATTGTAAGTATTATTTGGTATTACTTTTGTAAATCGTGATCGTATGTGATAATTGGTAAAGTGTTTGAACATGCATGAATTGAGTGAACCATCGATGATGGTTTCTCACCGAGTTCGCAAAACTCACCCAAAATTTGCATTTATTTTTCAGTCTCAAGAATACCCCTGCTGACACGGAGTATATCTACCGTAGACGAGTAAAGGTTAGAGGTTGGGATGGGTTCGCGTCGCATTAGTGTCTTAGTAAACCGTATTCGCAATCATTTGTATAACAAGGCATTGTATTTTTTGAGCCCTTGTGGTATTAATGTTTTATGCATTGATTGATTGTAATTATTATGGATGACCGTAATAATCAAACGGGTTTATATTGAACACGGATTTTATTTACTTACTGTGTTTGCCGTGTGAACGTGGAGTTAATGGCTCCCAAAAGAAAAAAAAGTGTATACTGAATTTTAAATCGACTGATGTAGTACGCCACTCTCGTGGGACACGGACTCGGATATCACCAACGATATCGGGTTCGGGTCTTACGGGAGTGGGGTGTTACAATATCTGCAGGAGAAACTATTTTATTTTTTGGTACCCAAATTTTCTTGGGTCCTTTATGGTTAGTAATATGCATATGATGTGTTCTTTGATGCATATAACTAGAACGTTGATTAAAACGAGATTTATTATGGTTTCTCTTTTGAAAGAAGAGTTTTTTATGAGACTGAGTCTTGTTTTCTGTAAACCCTAATCCGGTTTTATCACTCGGATGTCTACATTTTCCAAGCATCTCATTCATTTTTTTAGTGCTCTCTATGAAAGTAGTTAAATCAGCTGACAAATTTTTAATTCTTAGTTTAAGCTGATTGATTTCTTCTGATCTGTTTACAACTTTATTCTTTTCTTCTAATTGCTTTTTCAGATAGATATTTTCTCTCTCTATTTCTTCCGTATGTCTAATATTTTCTGCATACTTTTTCTTTAACAGATTGTACTATTTCAGAATGGCATGTGAATCTTCTAATAGTTCTGAGTAGGCATCATGCAAATTATCGTAGTCAGATTTTACCTCCTCATCACTATCTTCCTCGGCCATCAGGCAGATGTTTGCATGTTTAGATGTTTCGAACACAGATCTCGATTCGATGAATCTAGGTCCTCCCACGTTGCCATCATGCTTTTCTTGCCTTCTCTACTCTTCTTTGGTTTCTTCTTTAGAGTCGGATATTCAAACTTGTAGTGTCCAGGCTGATTGCACTCGTAGCAGATGACAGATGACTTTTCTGGTTTGGCTTCATCTTTGCCATTCTTCTTGAAAGTCTGATTCTCTTTGGACTTCTTCTTCCACATGCGTCTTATCTTTCTGGAGATGAAAGATAATTCGTCATCTTCATCACTTGACTCTGGTTCTGATTGACTGGAGTCGTCATCCTTTGATTCTTCAATTTTCAACGCTTTTGATGATTTCCTCCGTCTTTGAGTCTTGTGGTTCTTATGTCCGGCCTTCAGCGCTATCGACTTGTCCCATTTGGGCTTGTCTTCAGCAGCAAGTTCAACTTCATGAATTTTCAACGATCTAAGCAACTCGTCAAGCTTTAATACGCTCAAGTCTTTGGCTTCTTTCACCGCAGTAACTTTAGGTCTCCATCTCTTTGGAAGGCTTCTTAGGATCTTTCGAACATGATCTTGATTGTTGTACGTTCTTCCGAGAGCTTTCAATCCATTGATAATTGTTTGAAATCTTCCAAACATTTGATCAATAGATTCTTCATCTTTCATCCTGAAAAGTTCATACTGGTGCACAAGAATACTTATCTTGGATTCTTTAACTTAGCTTGTGCCTTCGTGAGCGATGGACAATGTGTCCCACATCTCCTTTGCTGTATCGCATCTGTGGACTTTGTCATACTCGCTTCTACTTAGGGCACATGTCAAGAAGAACTTCGCCTTTGAGTTCAGCTGTATTCTTGCCTTTTGATCAGCCGTCCATTTGATTCGAGGAATAGAATTGCCATCTTCATCTACGGGTGTATAAGGTCCGTTCTCTATCACGTCCCAAAGGTCGACATGAGTAGATTCTATGAATAGCCGCATCCTATCTTTCCAATAATGATAGTCTTCTCCGTTGAATGCTGGAGGTCTAGTGACTGAGGCTCCTTTTGCGATGTATACATGTGATTCCGCCATTATCTTTTATCCACACTTTGCTAAAGTGATCCTTGGATACCAAGCTCTGATACCAATTGAAGTGAATCATACGTTAATACAATACTTATAAATGATATAGAATGCACGAGAAGGGGGGGTTGAATTGTGTATTCCCTTTTTTTAAAAAAATCTTTCAAAAACTGTTTGTTAGAAATAAAATTCTTTACAGAACTTCCGATAGATTCTAATTAATCAAAACTTTTGAAAACTTTGTTTACTGATTAAGAAATGATAAAAATTGAATCTAAAATAGAGATAGAGAGTGAGAGTAGTTTGACATAGAGATTTATCCTGGTTCACCCCAAACCGTGGGCTACGTCCAGTCCTAAGAGTTTCTTCTGAGATTTCACTATCTCTTCAAACGTTACAAGTATTCTTTGCGAGCCTCTTCAGGTCTCTACAACCAGTATTCTTTCACACTTAGCCTCTGCAGGCTATCTGTACTACTTTTTCTCAAAAAAGTGTTTGAACACTTGTTACAGTAAAATAGCTCTCAGCTAAATTGAACAATAAGCTCGTAGTTGTAAATCTGCTAATTTTTCAACTTCACTGATTTTAACTAACTTTGCAATATTTGACTTCGACTTGTTTTTATAGCCTTCGTCTTCAACTGCTTCTTGATTCTTGTTTCTTGAATCTTTAAAGAAACGGTTATTCAGTTGAGTTCTGTAACTAACTCGAACTGACTACTTCGTCTGTATTTTTACGTCTGTGTTTCTGCGTCTGCGTCCGCTTTTACTCTTCGCATCTGCGTCTGCTTTTGCTTTTACTTAGCGTTTGCGTCTGCGTTTGCTTTCCTTAGCGTCTGCGCCTGTTTTGTTTATTCTTTCGTCTGTCTGACTTCGTCTGTCTTATTTTTCTTTTATTTGTTCTCTTTTTTTTATACATCAAAATTATATCTAAGTAAAGTCATTTGGACTTAACAATCTCCCCCTTTTTTATGATAAAAAATTATATACAAAAGAAAACAAAATACAATGTTTTGAAGAAGAAAAAAAACTTATCTTCAAAACTTCTTCTTTGACTTCTTCCTTTCTTCGTCTGCTTCAGTCACACCTTCTTTTCTCAACATCCACTTCTCTTCTTCTTATTCTTTTCTTTTCCTTTGTTCATTCTCTTCTTTTCTGCTCTTCTCCCCCTATTTGTTATAATAAAAAATGATTAACGATGATGGCTCTTCAACAGTTCTGTCATCATCTTCTTAAGATCATTCATCGTCTCCTTGATCTCATTGACTTCACCGCGTAGTCTACTGAGTTCATCTGATGAGTCAATCGATGAGGAGGCTTGATCAACATTTGCTGAGGGAGGAGTGAACGAAATTGTAGTAGTATAAGCATCAGAAGTAGGAATGTATTCTTAATTGATCTCAATAGTTGGTGGACGAATAAATGTTTCAGCTTCAGGAAGATCTAAATCAAATGGAGCAGGCAGCATCAGTAACTGTCTTCCTTGCAGGGGTAGTGCTTCTGCTTGAATAGACATTGTATTAGACAAAGGTTTAATACGCAGAACTGTCTAAACAAGGAACTCAATAAACGTCCCTGTTATTACTCGTCCCCTCACTAGACAGTCTTCTTGCTTGTCAGTATAACTGCAGCTTGCTTCATCTTTATTCTGTGTAGAAGCGCATGCCTCATCAATTCTACGCACTTCTTCTGCTAAAGCCTTATGAATAAAATTACCCGACCCATGATCTGGAGTTAGCAGTCATAGTTTTTGCCCTGAAGATTTAGATACATTATCTGTATGGGGTTCAAACAAGAATTTCCACAGATCATAAAAATCCCAAGTATTTTTTGAGCCAAAAGGAGTTAAACTTAAGACAAAGAAGATGGTTAGAGATAATTAAGGATTATGATTTGTTAATTGAGTATCATCCAGGAAAGATAAATGTTGTGGCTGATGTTTTGAGTAGGAAATCATCAATAGCCCATGTTCAGACAGTTTATCTGTCGTTATTGGAAGAGATGGCTAAGCTTAGAATAAGCTTGAAACAAGGGAACCTAAATTGTATTATTGCAAATTTTAGAGTGAGACCGATACTCAGGGAGAAGGTTAGGAAGTTATAAGCACAAGATGTAGAATTAAGCAAGCTCTGAGAAGAAATTCAAAATAGAAAGAAGTTTGAATTAGTAGTGAGGAATGATGGACTTATGGTTGTAGTGAACAAACTTTGTCTACCAAATGTTAAGGAGGTGAAGGATGAGATACTAGATGAGGCACACAATGTGCCTTATGCCATGCACCCAGGTAGCATCAAGATGTACAAAGATTTAAGAGAGCATTTCTGGTGGAAAGGTATAAAGAGGGATGTAGCAGAATATGCAAGTAAGTGTTTAGTGTGTCAGCAAGTTAAGGTTGAACACCAGGCACCTTTAGGCAAGTTAAGGCCATTGTCCATTCCTGAGTGAAAGTGGCAAAGAGTAACCATGGATTTTTTGATAGGTTTTCCCAAAACCAGTAGGAAACATGATGCCATATAGGTAATTATTGATCACTTAACGAAGTCAGTCCATTTTTTAGCAATTAAACAGACTGATTCTTTGCATGTGCTAACAAAGAAATATAATGATGAGATAGTGAGACTGCATGGAATTCCAGATTCTATAGTTTCTGACAGGAATCCTCGATTCACTTCGAGATTTTAGGGAAGCTTACAAGAGGCTCTAGGGACCAAATTGAATTTTAGCACGGCTTTTCATCCTCAGACAGATGGTCAATCTGAGAGGGAAATTCGGACCCTTGAGGGAATGCTCAAGGCATATGTGATGGATTTCAAAGGATTTTGGGACGATCATTTGCCATTGGTCAAATTTGCTTACAATAATTCGTACCACTCGAGTATCCAGATGGCCCCTTATGAAGCACTATATAGAAGGAGATGTAGAACTCTAATATACTGGGATGAAGAAGGATAAAGGAAGCTGTTAGGGCCAGAGTTACTTCAGATGACAGTAGATAAGGTCAATTTAATTAAGCAACAACTTAAAGCGGCTCAAGATAGAATGAATAGTTATACTGATGCATACTGAAAGAAAATGGAGTATGAAGTCGGTGAGAAAGTCTTCTTAAGACATCTCCTTGGAAAGGAATTATGAGATTTGACAAAAATGGCAAGTTAAGTCTAAGATATGTGGGTCCTTATAAGATTCTTGAGAGGATTGGACCACTAGCCTATAAATTGGCACTACCACTGGAATTATCACATATTCATGATGTTTTTCATGTTTCTATATTGAGGAGATATAAATCAGATCCCTCTCATATCATTCAGACCACTGAAGTTCAATTAAGAGATGATCTGAGTTATGAGAAGATTTTAGTAGAGATCTTGGACAATAAGGAAAAGGTCCTCAGAAACAAGACGGTTTAACTAGTAAAAGTCTTATGGAGAGACCATTCTGTAGAAGAGGCCACATGAGAACCCTTGGAAGCCATGAGGGAAAAGTATCCACAACTCTTCAATGACTCAAGTAATAATTTCGAGGAAGAAATTCTTTTAAAGGGGGGAGGGGGAGAAATGTTGACCCCATATTTTTTTAGGAGTTAGTTTTTCTTTAAGTCTATGAAAGTAGAATTATTGCATGGGTTAGTTAAATTAAAAGTAGTAAGAAGGCATAGAAGGGTATTTTGGGTAGCTTACTTAAGTTTAAAAACTCTAAGGCTTTAAAGGAAGGGCAAGGTAGACTTTTATCAATCATTAAAGGTAAAATGGGAAGAAATAAGTATTGTTTTCTTCCTTAAGAGGGGGAAAAATGAAAATGGGAGAGAAGGAAGTGAAATAACAAATTAAAGAGAGAGAGAAGAGGGATTTCGGTGGTTGAGAGGAAAGAAGAGAGTTAAGCTAGGGTTGCATCTTTTTTAAGCCTCCTAGAGAGATTTTGAGGTTATGAAAGAAGGGAACAAGGTAGTGGAAGATAAGAACTTTCTTTTGAACCAAATATTCCTTCATTTGGTGAAGATTTAAGGTAAGAACATTTTATAATGTTTTGGATTTTTGGAAGGGTCTTAGTTTATGAATCTTAGGGAAAGCATGGGTTTAGGTACTCTAGGTTCAATTTTAGTAAATATATTGTGTGGGTCTTCAATTTTGCAACCCTTTTGAACTTGTGATTTTTTTTTGCCTATGAAAGGGAATCAAAGACAAGAGGAGTAGGAGAGGCACATTTGAACAAGTTTTAGTCAAGGAATTCAAGGTGGGTTACATTTTTATAATTGACTAATAAGTCATAAATTTTTCTTTCAAGGAAAGCGAAATAAATGTTTTCAACTACTTCTAAATGTACATTTAATTGTTCTTTAAATGCTTTGAGAAAGTGTTGCATGTTATCTACATAAATTTTGTAAATGAAAAATGAAATGATTTTGAAAAGATATCATGTTTATGAAAAATCAAGTTTTTGATCTAGTGCCATTTTAGGCAACAAGTTTTCAAGTCATGAAATTACATATTATGTGGGTTGTGGTAATCTCCTAAGTATGTCAAGTGCACTTTGACCAAAGGCTTCTCCTGCCTACCCACTAGTGACATGGAGCTCCTTCATGGACTCCCCTAAGTTCACGGCTACGCAAGCCCTTATAGAAGTTGTGTAGTATGTTCTGTTTTGGATCCACCTAAACCATTCCAATGTGTTTATGTGTTTAAATTGTGTTGGCAAGTTTGATGATGCATGAATTAAGTTGTTTACAAATTGTTGATATATTGAGTATTGAAAAATATGCGTATCTTGATTCAATGTGAGCTTTAAAAAAGTTTTTGCTTACTATCGATTATAAAATTGCTACCCACGAGCTTTAAGATCACACCTCCATTTTCTCCCCATCTTCAACTGAAGAGCATGAGAACGAGTAATAAACGGTCAAGGCATCACTCCGACTTTGCATACTTTTGTATTTTAAGCTAGTTTTGTAAACCAAGGCTTTAGTTGCATTTTGAGCAAAATATTGCTCATGTATTTTTATGTATTTTGGGTTTTTGAAATGCCCATTAAAGCCTTGTAAAACATTTATCTTTTGATGAAAATGATGTATGAATGTGTCTTCCATAGGGGTAAAATTCTTGTTCTGAATTCAAGGGAAATTATGGAATGATCTAGGATGAATTAGAGAAGGATGTCTTCTAGAAATTTGTAGGTCTTTCTTCTAGCTTTCTAACGGTATATATTATGGAATTTTTCGAAATCTGGGTTGAAAGTTATGGTCCTTAAAAGGGGAGATGTTCACGAGTATAATAATGTATCGTCTGTGATGATGTCATATCGTCTATATAATGTACCGTCTGTGATGACATCATATTGTCTATGATAACGTCATATTGTTTGTAAAATGTATCGTCTGTGATGATGTCATATTGTCTATGTTTGACTTTCTGCTTCTTCTAAGTTTGACCTTCTGTATACTATCATTTGTACCTATTGTCTTCTCCATTTTTGACCCTTCAGATGATAGAATCTGTCCTTGAGGTCTTCATGAACGTTGTAGATCTTGAAGTGCTCTTTCAAACCATATAAATAATTCCTTAATCCAATATTTGTAGGAAAATTTATAGCATTTTCCCAATTTGTCTGCTTTTTCCCATTCGTCTGCTTTTTCATTTGGTTTCGTCTGTACCTATCGTCTGCTCTATTTTTGACCCTTCAGACGATAGAATCTGTCTTCAAGGTCTTCATAAAAGTTATATATCTTGAAGTTGTCTTTCAAACCATCAAAATAACTCCTTAATCTGATATCTTTAGGGAAAGTTATGGTAATTTGCCCCATTCATCTGTTTTTCCCATTTGTATGTTTTTTCATTTGGTTTCGTCTATACCTATTGTTTGCTCCATTTTTTACCTTTCAGACGATAGAATCTTTCTTCATGGTCTTCATAAAAGTTGTAGATCTTGAAGTTCTCTTTCAAAAAATGCAAAGAACCCCTTAATCCAATAGCTTAGAGAAAGTTATGGCAATTTTCCCCATTCGTCTGCTTTTTTATTTGGCTTCTTCTGATCCTATCATCTGCTCCATTTTTTACCCTTTACACGATATAATCTATCTTCAAGGTCTGCATAAAAGTTGTAGATATTGAAGTTATCTTTTAAACATCTAAAGAACACCCTAATATGATATCTGTATGGAAAGTTATAACAATTGTCCTGTTCATATGCTTTTTTCCAATTCGTCTGCTTTTTCATTTGGTTTTGTCTGTACCTATCGTCTGCTCCATTTTTTATCCTTCAGACGATAGAAAATATGTCTTTGAGGTGTTCATGAAAGTTGTATATCTTGAAGTCCCCTTTCAAACCATCTAAAGAACATCTTAATCTGACATCTGTAGGGAAAGTTATGGCAATTTTTCCCATTTGTCTGCCTTTTCAATTCGTCTGCTTTTTCATTTGGCTTCTTTTGATCCTATTGTCTGCTGCATTTTTGACCCTTTATATGGTAGAATCTGTCTTCACGGTCTTCATAAACATTGTAGATATTTAATTTCTCTTTCAAACCATCCGAAGAACACCCTAATCTGACATCCATAGCATGAGAGATGTACATGGCCATATACATAGCCATGTATCCCTTAAGTGCTTCAAAATTTCATTATATGTCGCATTTTCATTCGAATTCTTCTCCTCGTAGTCCATGAAGGCAATTATAACCTATAAATGCACTCAGAATCAACTACTAAATATACAATAAAAGTATAAAATATCAAGCAAAATAAATCAAATATGGGTGTATAAATATGATCAAATATGCATCTATTAAACATCTCCATACTTAAGCTTTTACTGGTCTTCAAGCAAACTATGATCGAAATTATAAAATTTACAACATCTATCCATCATTAATCTTAACTTGTCCATTCATATTATAAATTATCATGTCATATTGAATTAAATTAATATACAATTAGAGTCAAGTTATCCTAAAATTAACTTCCTAGGTCATATATTAATGGTAATCACATCAATACTCCCATTGAAAAAAAACCTATTAACCTTTACATGCTTACCAAGATTTCACTCAATGCACTCAAGTACTTAGGGTGAAAAGTATTAAAACTCTTTAATTAATTCATATTAGTACTCTTGGCATATACTTGCAATATTATCACATCTCCACCACTTATTATAAACCAGAAAAAAAAAATCAAAAGTTCTTAAAATAGGTTGTAATGGAGTTTAGGTATGATATGATTGGGATAACAAAAAGGGCTGAACTGAAGGAAATTTACTAATGAGAAATTACAAAAAACTTGTTTACAAATGTACACTGGTCCTTTTATTCCAATTCCATTAGTTTCTTATACTTTTCTTCTTTTCTTTTTCTATGCACTTTTTTCAAAACAAATTTGAGTATTTAGTACCATAATTAAAGAAATATTGGACCTTTTAAGATTTTCAAGTTTCAAACAAACAAATAAAGTAAATAACCTTTAGGATCCAAAACAATGAAAAGGCTATAAAGAAAAATATAATAAAGGTTAATAATTGGGTTTAAATATCTGAAAAAGGCTAAGACTCGACTTGGTTAACCCTAAAGACAAATTTAAGGTAACGTAAATTATCAAAGAAATAGGCTAAAAAAATTTGTTGAATCTAAATGGCTTTATCACTTCAATGATTCTAGTTTAACAAATATGGTCTCAATATATATAATAAAACAAGTTCTAGAATTGTTCAACTATGCACGATAACATATATGAAAAATAAAAAGAAATTAACAAGTTTTGAAATTTTGTTCTTCAGCTTAAAAGCTCACAAAAAATCGGTATATATGTGTAAATAGTATGCAATTTGCATTCAATTTGATTATATCAATGAATAATAAAATTATGACTTATAAAGCAATTTTATTGTAACTATCATCTTATTGCATACTAATTCAAATCAACATTCAATAATGAAACAAAGTATTCATGGACAAATTTCAATTAAGTCAAGAAATCAGTTCATAAAATTTTACAACCAAGACTATAATAAACGTAAAGAAATAAAAAAAAGATTCATTAACCCCTTCCCTACATTTAAAGTTGTACATTGTTCCCAATGTATACAATATAAGTATATATTATAAGTGAGAAGATTTAGTGGTACTTTCGTGAGTAAGATGGTTTTCGATTCGATCTATGTAATATTTTGTATTTATTTTGTATTTTATTTTTATCCCTTTTCTTTCTATTTTGCAAGAATGTTCCCTACATTTAAAGTTGTACATTGTTCCTAATGTATACAATATAAGTATATATTATAAGTGAGAAGATTTAGTGGTACTTTCGTGAGTAAGATGATTTTCTGATTCTGATCTATGTAATATTAGACTAACATTCTTGCAAAAAAGAAAGAAAAAGGGATATAAAAAATAAAATACAAAATAAATACAAAATGTGAAATGTGAAATATGAAAATAAAAAAATAAAATGAAATTTAAAATATATAATCCTAATTCATGGGTTGTCTCCTAAGTAGGGCTTGTTTAACATCGTTAGCTCGACATAGCTTGCACGTTACCATCATTTTGGATCATTAATTAATGACTTGCTTCCACCTGCTTCTTTACATAACAATTTAGTAGCCTCTAAGTTAACCACCTATTTTAAGATAAAAATAAGAGCATGATTTATCAAATTAATAAATCCTAGTGATTGAATTAATGCTTTTCTCAATGAAAAATTGTTAATAAAATAAGGGATAATGAAACTCCTTGAATCTTATGTTTATGCACACAGTTTGTCTTAGACAAAGTAAGAACCCTCCGTTTTTAAGGTGGCTACCAATGATTCATTAGTAGTTTCCTTATTGGGCTCCTCCACCAATTCTTCCTCAACTACCTTTGTCCATTCTTTTTCTTTCTCTTCCTGGAAAAAGGTTTCTGGCTTATCTTCTTCTTCAATTATTGTTTGTCACCCCTCTACTTCCTCTTCTTGGATAGAGACTTTGTTAGGCCCCGAATTTTTTTTAATGATGTCATTAAGCATAAATTTTGATAATTGAGTAATTATGCCTTAAGTTTGATTAATTTGGGAGTAGTAGTGGATAATTTCGGTTTATTTGAGCTTAATTCGTTATGATGTGGTTTTACATGGGGATTATAAGGAAAAAGTTTATGAGGGTATTTTGGGAAAATGACTTGGGTTGAAGAGGGTTTAGGCTTGTGAGAAGGGTAACTTAGTCTTTGTTCCCTTTAGGTTTAAGGGAAAGAAATTAAAGAGAAAAGAAAGAGAAGAAGGAAAAGAAGGAAATAGAAGAGAAGAGAAAGAGGAGAAGCGTCGTCGGTGGAGAAGAAGAGGAGAAGAAGAGAGATTTTCGACAGTTTCAAATCATTTCCGGGTAAGTCTCATTTTGTTTAAGCTTGTTTTAGTTGGATTAAACCCTGAGATGGCTTGAATCTGTGAGAATCGAAGGTTTAGGGTTTTAGGGCATAAGTGTAGGGATTTCCTTGGGTTGATGTGTTTGTGATGGATTTGAAGCTCAGAATGGGTTAAAAATGTAGTAGAGGACTTGATCTATAGTTTGGTTGTATTGCATTTGAGTTTGAGAAAAGAATGAAGTCGAAAAATGCAGAAATCAGGGGTTCAAAGCCGCAGCTCCGACTCGCACGTCGCGGCGTGTGGAGAATTGGTGACACGCCGCGTGCACCATGTGTAAGTGGCGGCGCACGAGTGTGCACATCGCGGCGTGCGAGTGATGAGCACGCCGCGACGCACACTTTGGAGCGCCGCGGCGAGTTGGGTCGTTCGCCGCGGCGAGCCCCCTGTTTTCCGAAAGTAAAATTTTTAGTATTTTGGGCATATCTTTTAGTGTAGATGTCCAATTGAGGTGATTCTTGATCCGTTGTGACCTAGAAATAAAGGACTACAAGATGTATGAAGAAGGGAAGTTCGGAATTTGTTTCGAAGGATTCGGGAATTTAGATGGAAGTCGGATATAGACTTTTAGTACTTTACTTTTGATTATCACGCTTTATGGAATATTTACTTTGGATATTGATTGAATAAGAACTTGGTTGCTTATAGGGAACCAAGCTGATTTGACCCAATCGCAAGAGGAAGGACACCAGTGAGTTGACTACTCAAGCGATATTAGGTGGGTAATATGTTTATGGTTATTGTGTGTATGGGCAAATTGCCTTGTGTGTGCTAACTGCTTGCATGATATGACCTTGTTGGTATTGAATTTTATGATAAATATTGAATTTGCATTGCGACTATGATTATGCATGGCTTGATAGACCTTATGGCATATTTGACAAGAATGGAAAGAATGAAAATAACGAAAGCTTCGAAAAATGCTTTGAACATGGAACGTATGGATTATGTGTATTGTTTGGGTGAGAGAGTTACGGATGGAGTCACGTGCACGTTGACATAAAGCCTTCTCCCGGTTGCCTGCTTGAGGCCACGAGATCCTTGAGAAATCGGACTCAGATAGTTTACGGATTTACCTTTGGTTATCCGGATCATTTACGGAACTCTCGAACCATTTGTGTGCATTCATGATTGATTTGACAGAAATGATGCATAATGATTGTTATGTTGAGAAACAGAAATTTGCATGACATATGCTTATATGAATGTGAATCACTTGATGAATTTTGACTTGCTATACTTGTACATATATATGTTTGAATGTGTGGCTCGTTGCCAATGACTATAAACGTATATGCCACTGAGCTTCGCAGCTCACCCCATTACTCTCCCCTCCTCAGGTGCAGATCGAGACGATTGTCGATCTTGCAAGGTATCGGAAACTTCGAGCTAGTTAGGAGCTTGTCTTAAATTAGTATTTTGGTTGGCCCTCCGAGCATTTCATCATGGAGCATACTTTTGTATTTTGGGATTTCATTTTATTTTGTATTATGCTGCATTTGAGAATACTTGTTGAATTTCTTTGAAATTGTAATGGCATGAAGCCCCTTAGTTTATGGGGTGGTTAATGCATGTTTAGAATGCATGTATAGAATGTGTGTATGAATCGAAATATGATTATGTATGGATGTTGGGATCGGGTCCGACGTTATGGGGCGCCCGTCGCCGGCGCGACCCAAGGGGCCTCCTCGGGAATGGGGATCCGGGGCCCGGGCCCAACAGACTTCCTCTTCTTTTAATTCTATTGCCTCTATCATATCTTTATCCTCCTCTATAACAACAATAGTTACCTTCTCATCTTTTTGGATTGCCACTTCATCCATAAAGCCAAAATTCGTGTTTTCTTCACTCTACAACATTAACAAGCTTAAATAGTATTCTATGTGATGCTCAAGATATTCAAGTGAAGAAACTCTTTCTTTAAATTTGCATCGACTAGCTTTAAGTTTAGCAATTTGCATCGACTAGCTTTAAGTTTAGCAAGGCATTCCATTATTTTATTTGTAATGTTTTCTTCTTCTTGTTTTTTTGGGCGCTTACTTCCACTCCTACAGGTGATTGTCATTCCAAATTCTTTGGGATTTGTTTTAGTAAGAATAGGCAAACTCCCCTGCATCTCATTAGATATTGTCTTCGACAACTGATTGATACAATTCAACATAATTTGTATACGAGCCTTTATTTCTTAATGCCTTGTGATTAATCCTTGAATAAAAATGGCCATCATATCTTTCAGAGTTGACTCCTTAATTTGAGTTGCTTTGTAACAGCCCAGATCACCCGCTCAAAGATATTGTTCACTTTGGGCCAAAGATATTGTTCACTTTGGGCTTTGGCTCAGCCAAGCCCTCACGGTTTTGCTTTTCCCAAGGCCTTCCCAAGAGGTCACCCATCCTAGTACTACTCTCGCCTAAGCACATTTAATCTCGGAGTTCTAATGAGATCCGGTGCATTAGGCCATGGAAAACGCGTCTGTAAGGGAGAGGTATCCGTACCCTTATAAGGCGTACTTCGTTCCCCTCTCCCAGCGATGTGGGATCTCACACTTTCCACCCCCTTAGGACCCAGCCCTCTTTGGGGTTCAACCTAGCTAGCACAACAGTTTAAATCTGGCTTTGATACCACTTGTACCATCTCAAATCACCCGCTCACAAATATTATCCGCTATGGGCCTTGGCCCAACTAAGCCCTCATGGTTTTGCTTTTCCCCAAACCTTCACGATTTTGTTTTTCCCTAGGCCTTCCCAGAAGGTCAGCCATCCTACTACTACTCTCACCCAAGCACATTTAACTTCAGAGTTCTGATAGGATCCGGTGCATTAGGTCATGAAAAACGCGTCTATGGGGGAAAGTCTAACTCTCCAGCTGGTCCTACCGACTCGGGTCCTAGCTCTAATACCACTTGCAATAGCCCAGATCATCTGCTCATAGAAATTTTGGGCCTTGGCCCAACTAAGCCCTCACGGTTTTGCTTTTCCCAAGGCCTTCCCAAGAGGTTACCCATCCTAGTACTACGCTCGCCTAAGCACATTTAACCTCAAAGTTCTGATGGGATCCGGTCCATTAGGCCATGAAAAACACGTATGTAAGGGAGAGGTATCCGTACCCTTATAAGGTGTACTTCATTCTCCTCTCACACCGATGTGGGATATCACAGCCAAGGCCCAAAGCGGACAATATCTATAAGCGGGTGATCTGGGCTGTTACAAGTCGTATCAGAGCCAGGACTCGAGTCATTAGGAGCAACTGGAGAGTTGCACTTTCCCTCATAGATGTGTTTTCCATGGCCTAATGCACCAAATCCCATCAGAACTTCGAGGTTAAATGTGCTTGAGCGAGAGTAGTACTATGATGGGTGACCTCCTGGGCAGGCCTCGAGAAAAGCAAAACCATGAGGGCTTGGCTGGGTCAAGGCCTAAAGTGGACAATATCTGTGAGCGGGTGACATCGGCTGTTACATGTTTAGTACTATATATTCAGCTGAAGCATAATCATTCCATCTATAAGTGTAAGTGTTGCTCCATTCTGAATTGTAACTATACTCATATAATGCACCTTGAGTTTGATTGTATATGCTTGATTGAGCCCAAGTTTATTACATAAATTGGCGACATTTTCATGACTTTTGCTACACTTTTTGATTCCTATCTCTAGCTTTTGTGTTTAAATTGATTCTTGAGTGTGTGCTTTTATTTTATGTAGTTTGAAGGAAAAAATTGTTGCAAATCAGTATTCATTGTATTAATTAATTTTCTGAGAACAATTAATACTGCAAATTACCATTTTTTATTGAAGGAGACTCAACGAAAAGGAAGTCAATAAGAAGATGTGGAATGAAAGAAGGTTGAAGCGAAGTCAATGAGAGAATGAGTCGCAACAGGAAGTTCACCGCGACAAAGTGGATCTATCGCTGCAACAAAACACATAGAATCCAGGCTGAACTTTCATGAAAAGTTCGCCGCGAAGATTAATTATTTTACTGCGGCGAAGGAACTAGCAACAGAGCAAAACCTTTTGGGAAAATTTTGCCACGGCGAACCTTCGAAAACCTGTACCAATTTTGAAAAAATCACCCACTGTTCGACCCGACCCAGCATCCTTCGTTTAAAAACCTACCAAATTAGGTTATAGCCGACAAAATTTTTAACAGGCTTCGAGAGGTCACACGCACTCACGGCTCTTCCTCTCCACTTGACCATCATCAATCACTTCCTTTCATTTTTCTATCGCCACATTCATTATCTGCGTCTGCTGCCATGGAAGCTCATGGTGGGTTTCCGGTTGTGAGTTCTCTCAAAGCAATACTTGGCTAAGCACCATTTCCTCTTGAAGATGTAGCAATGGCTTGAGTTTAATGGGCTTCAAAGGGGAGTAGTTTGTTCATATTTAACTACATTATTATGAACTCCTTAGTTAGGATTTATGCTTTGTAGTTGGATTTTCTTGATTATAGTTTAATCAAGTGTTGAACAATGTATTGTGTTATTGGGTTTATTGATGTAGAACTTGGAGCTTGAATATATGAAGTCTCATTTATGTCATTTGGTGATTTTGTTAATTCTCTTTTATCTACCTAGTTGTGTTTGATATTGAGATGATGCTTAATCACCAAATTGACCACTTACATTAACTTACCCTTGACACTCACTAAGATGCATTCAACAAGGTTTTAAGAAATGGAGTTCATTGATTAAAACCTTGGACTTAAAGAGTTCTTTAAGTTTTATCATTTGGAAACTTAGTGCTTTTTACTCCCATAAAGATTTATTTTGAACTATGATAGCCAAAGCTCACTTTTCAAAAGGATTTTCTCATATTTGATCATTGTTTTATCCTCTGATGGTGTGAATATTTGCTAATTATATTAATTATTTTGTTGACTTTTTGGGTAAATATTCATATGGAAAGGGCGGAATTTACTTAGTTCTATATATTTTGGGCAGGAAATGACAATCGGGCCAAACCGGAGGTATTTTGGGCTGCTGCCGCTTAAAGTTGTGGGATGTAGCTGCTTAACTGCAATTTTTGGGCTGACTTTAGATTTGCGCAGTAAGTCGTGCCCACGGCTTCAGGTCGCGCATAGCAGACACCTGATACAGAATTAGAGACGTGATTGGACTCCTAAGTTGGATAGTTTTCATATTTGGAAAGGGATATCTTTGGGGATTAAGGAGGGAAGTTAGGGGCACCAATCAGAAGGCTATTTCTTTCCTACAAGGAAAAGGATTTGAAGGATATAAAAGGACTACAACAGGAAGCTTAGGGCATCAGAGTTTTTTTTCTTTAGAGCTTACGGCAGATTCCTCACTTCATCTTAGGCATGTTTTGTATAACCATGAGTGGCTAAACTTAGTCTAGTCTAGCAAGGGTTGATCGAGTTCAAGTTTATATGTGTTGAGAGATCTAAATTCAATTGTTATTCTTGGATTTCTATAGTATTTATTCACTCTCTGTTTTATTCATATTATTATCATCTTGTTGATTGATGCAAAAAGAGCTCGTCAGTGCAATCGATGTGGTCGTAATTAGTCAATCAAGGTTTCTAGATCCGTAATTGTCTAGTTAATTTTGATAACAGTGGCAGGTAATATAATTTCCAAGTTATATTATGAGGGTGAATAATCTGATTTAAACAGTCACACTTGTTGATCCTGTTGGTCAGGGTTGGGTCTTTCTAGTTCTTAAAGCTATTAGCGAATTAAATCCTAGGCGCGTGTCGGGGTTGTTCGTCAATAAGGGTTAGTTAGAAGGCGTGTCCGCTAATCTAAAACTAAGGAAAGATGAGATTATTAGAAGCGTTTCAATAATCATAACTAATCTATTGTGGGATCCGGATTTATTCTTTGTTTCAATGATCAACCATAGAACTTGAATGAGATTACCTTGTTAGATGCCATTAATCTGATTTCTTCTCAATTTGAATTTATTTACTTTCCATTTATTAAATTCAGTATTTTTCACTTATCAATTACAAACCCCCTTTTTATTTCCTCGCTTTCAAAAGGATTGATTAATCTCTAGTCTCTGTGGATACGACTCTGCTCACTCTAGCTACAATTTAATTGATTTTTCAAGAGTAGATTTTATTTTTGGTGGATTCGACACCCATCATCCTCCGATTTCTTATTCCCAAAAATCTAAAAATATTTTTTTTACACACTTCCCTTTCAATCAGTTTAATTTTTTTAGTTCACCAAAGTACCAAAACCCCCTTCCTAACAAATTTAGTTGCATTTCATGACATTTAGGCTAGCTTAGATCCATTGCATTAGGTTCCAATTAAGTGAGATGACCTGAGGTTGCATTTTATATTGCAATCCTTGTAATTCAATTTTTGATTTGACCTCCAAAGGTAAAACTAAAAGAAAAAGCGGATTAAAAATGGCATCGTTGCCAGGGAACCAAACAATTGGTTTTCTTTAGGTTGGCTGTTGTCATTTTTGTTTCTCATTAAGTTAGGAACCTTTTCTTCTACTTTTCCTTTTACATAGTTTAGTGTCATATTTGTCAATAGTATAAGATTTTTATTTTCCTTTACATAGTTTTAACATTTTGAAAACACAAACACAAGCATACTATCACAGTTGGACTTTTTATATTTAGCATTCTTTTTGCATTCGGATAGTTTTTTAGTCTTTTCTTTGATTACTATTTGATTCATATATACATACTTTCATACATACTTTCACATACCATACACTTACATACATCACATATAATCTTTTATTTGACTTTGTGTGCTTGCGAATAAATTTTGTTACTTTTTATTTACCTTTGAATTGTTCCTGTGCATGCCCTGGAAAACAAAACTCCTACCTTTTCATCTTGAAATTGAGAGATGTTTGAGAAAAATAAAAAAAGAAAGAATAGGAAAAGAGAGAAGTAAGGGGTTTGTTGAAGAAGAATCAAGTGAGCAAGATAGTGATAGCAACTATATGGAAGGAGTAAAAATGGCCGAGAACCCAGCTTTTCTCCAAAACCCTAACTTTCATGTTAACCAACCTAGGAATGGTGATAATGGAGGTAATGGGGAGCATGAGAGAGTAGGTGAAAATAATGGGAATCAAAGGAGAAGGACTATTAGGGAAGCAACAACTTCTGATGTGAATTATGACCCATTTACTGCTACTTATCCTAATTTTAATGTTAATTTTGAAGTTAAAGGATTACTCATTAATTCTCTTCCTAAATTTCATGGCTTGATAGGAGAGGATCCCTACATGCATTTGCAATCCTTATCTATGATTTGTCAGAGTATGAAACCAGTGGGAGCTTCACTTGATCAAGTGTTATGGAAGGTTTTTCACCTATCTCTGGAAGGAAAAGCAAGAGAGTGGTACATGAGTCTACCAAGGCATGTGGCGAATGCCTACAATAGCTAGGCCAATTTGAGGAAGTTTTTTTTGGAAAAGTACTTTCCAGCTTCTCGCACTTCGTCGATGAGGAAGGAGATTACTCGGCATGCCAGGATTATGATGAGTCTCTTTATAACTACTGGAACCGCTTCCAAGATTTGTTATCTAGATGCCCCCACCATCAAATACCGGATGAACAGTTAGTGCAATATTTTTATGATGGATTGAAAAGTCAAGACAAAGGTATGCTAGATGTAGCATCAAGAGGTTCATTGATTGATCTTACAGCTTCGGAAGCATGATATTTGATCAAGAAGACAACTTTAAATCATCAACAGTATAGTGTGAGAGAGACCCAAGGAATGCATGAGTTGGGTACCACAATAGCCCAATCTAAAAGAATGGAGAGTTTGGAGTCAAAATTTGACTCTTTGGAGAGCAGAGTGACATCATAATTATCCTTCATCACTGCTGAGCTGAAGAATATGAATGTGCATCACTCGACATCTTCTATGAATCTCACAGCACCTAGCTGTGATACTTGTGGGGCAGTGATGTACATATCCAGTGTTTGCCCCAGTCAGTTTGAAGAAGTGTTTGCAGTGTATCTGGGATGACCAAATCAGAAATGGGACCCCTACTCCAACACTTATAACGAGGGATAGAAGGCCAACCCTAGGTTTAGTTGGAGGAATGAAGAGGGACGGGTTCAAA
This sequence comes from Erythroxylum novogranatense, assembly GCA_029891385.1. NCBI lineage: Eukaryota > Viridiplantae > Streptophyta > Magnoliopsida > Malpighiales > Erythroxylaceae > Erythroxylum > Erythroxylum novogranatense. The sequence continues at coordinate 31,214,617 of CM057233.1, read as the reverse complement.
ACAGATTTCAACAAGGGGTAGGAGCTAGTACTTCCACTAACTAGTTCCCCAACCAACAACAAATCATGACTGTCCCACCTTAGGAGGACGAAGAATGTGATGAGGAGATTGATAGTGGAGAATTGCCTTTACCAAAGAAAGGAAGTCTGAATCAAAGAACAAAGGAGCTACTTCAGAAAGTTCCAAAGAAAAAGCACCAACACATGAGCATGGGGAATCAAGCAAGCATCAAGCCTAAGGTAAGGAGGTAAACCTTCAAGACCTCCCTTTTCCTAATTCATATTTGATGAGCAAGCATATGACTGACATTAAGCATAAGAAAGATATCATTGATTTGTTTGAAAAAGTCAAAGTCAATGTCCCTTTGCTTGACTTAATGAAAAGGATTCCAACCTATGCTAAATATCTTATAGACTTGTGCACAAACAAAAGGAAGTTTAGGCCCAATGAGAGAGTCCAAGTGAGCTCGAATGTGTCAGCCCTGTTCAAACCCCAAATACATGTCAAGTGTTAAGACCCTGAATCTTTCACCATTCCATGCACAATAGGAAAAGTTAGCATAGGAAGGGCCTTGTTAGATCCGAGGGTAGCAATCAATGTGATGCCTAAGTCTGTTTATCAATCATTAGGAGTTAAGAGTCTAAAGCCCACATCTGTCGTGTTACAACCGGCTTATAGATCTTTTAGGCATCTAGTGGGGATTATAGAGGACATTTTGGTCCAAATTAAGGGTTTAATTTTGCCTACTAATTTTTATGTGCTTGATATGTCTTCTGAAGTTATGCAGGATACATCTTTGATTCTTGGTCGACCCTTCTTAAGGACTTCTAGTACTATGATTAGCATGAAAGAAGGTAAGATCATCATGGTGGTAGGAGATCAACAGGTGAGCTTCAATATGTATGAGGCCATGAAACACCCCCATGAGGATTATTCGCTCCTAGGAGTGAACATGCTTGACGTTGTTGTTGATGATGCATACGCTGAGTTTGAACTGGAAACGAACCCATTAACTTATGATTCCTCAAAGGAAGTATTTTTTGCTAATGTTTCAGGTGAACTGCAGAGTGTGGACATTAGCACAGAAGTGGGAAGTGGTCAAGTTACCTTGCCACAACATGGCTATGAGCCAAACGTCCCCCAGGAGTTGAAAGATCCACCATAAGCAACAGGTTATTTCTCTTCCTTCATTTACAATGTACTTCTTCTTTATAATTGAAGATGACATTGTTATGCATGAGTATGTTGACTAAGTGTGGGGGAGAAACTACTTCAGTAGGATTAGGATTAGTTTTTAGTAGGGCTTAGGTTTAGTTGTTTTATTTCAATAATTCATCTTCCCTTTGAATTCTGTGTTTTAGTAGATGCATGACACATTTTCTATGATAGAGGAAATTGGTGTAGATGATGAATTGCATTTCGTTTAAATGATGATTAAAGAAATACATATGAGCTGAGTATCTAGTCAGAAGTTTCATGTCTTTTCTTCTTTGTCTCTCGAGAAAACTTTGCTGCGGAGAACTCTTCATTCGTCGCAGCCACATCGCCTTTCAAACTAATTCGCCGTGATGAACACCATATGCAGCCCTCACCGTGGCGTACGTTAATTCTTTTGCCGTGGCGAAAGACAGTTCAACATAAAATCTTAGAGGGAAATTTCCCTTTTACCCTCGATGTTTTTTTGACTTTTCAGCTACCCTCTGTCTTTTTCATCATTTCCCTTCCCCCTCTTCCTCAACTTACCACCCTCTTCTCCCTCTTTCCATTTCATCTTTCTCACTCAAACTTCACCTCGGCCATTACCTTGCGACATCACCCTTTGTTCTCATCCTTCTTCAGCCATTTCATGTGCATGGTTGGTGTCTATGTCTCCTCCCTCCTTGTCATAAGTTTTGCCTCTTTTGTTTCATTTTTTCTTCGCTTAATTTTTGATGTTCGGGTTCGTTCGCTGGGGGAAAACCAATTCTTTCGTCACGGCGTGGCAAGAGTGACATGCTTCGTAGCGGCGAGGAAACCTTTCTTCCCAACGATGTGAAAAGTGCAGTCTTCGCCGCGGCGAAAGACCAATTTCGCCGCGGTGTGCTTTCCAGGTTTTGATTTTACTGAATTTTGTTTATTCCTTATGCTTATTTTTCCTTGTTTTCTGCAGGATTATGCCTCGAACTAAGAACCCCACCTGTCACTCCCCCTTACCCCCTCTAGCTCCTCCGCTTCCTCCCATCATTCGGATTCCACCTAATCCTCCCCTCCATCCATATCCTCCCGCCCCTCCCATTCCTCCCCTCCATCCATATCCTCCCGCCCCTCCCATTCCTCCCCCCACTCTGATTGTTGGGACCCGATTTGAAAACCGGACCCCAATCGGAGAAACGGAATGAACGAAAGCAAATCGAAAGAAAGGAATATAAAGCGGAAGCAAATCATAACGAAGCAAACATCGGATCAAATCGAATCGAAACCAATTTCTGACATCTGTGAACAAATATCAAAGAAAATGTTTGCGTTGGAAACCTTAAGACTATCTGTTGGACCCCACCCCCATCATTAGGTGTTTATGGAAGATACCACGGCGGTGTTTGCGAAGTTATACCAGATTCAACTCAATCAAGATTGTTCCCTCGGCGTTTGGGTGAGTTCAGCCTCGAACCCAGAGACCTCGGGTTTGTTCCACTTTACGTGGGCGCCTACCATTGAGCTAGTTGGTAAGAGGCGTCCACGTAAAGTGGAACAAAACCTTGAGGTATTGGGTTCGAGGGCTAGAACTCAACTAAGGCCAGAGGGGATAATACTGATTAAGTTGGATGCCGAGGTATAACCCGCAAACACTCGCCGTAGACTCAATGGTAAGAGGTGTCCACGTAAAGTGGAACAAAACCCTGAGGTCTTGGGTTCGAGGGCTAGAACTCACCTAAGGCCAGAGGGGACAATACTGGTTGAGTTGGAAGCCGTGGTATAACCCGCAAACACCCACCGTGGTATAACCCGCAAACACCTAAAGGTGGGGGGTGGGGTCTAACATTACAAAACCCTGAGGTCTTGGGTTCGAGGGTTAGAACTCACCTAAGGCCAGAGGGGACAATATTGATTGAGTTGGATGCCGTGGTATAACCCGCAAACACCCGCCGTGGTATAACCCGCAAACATCTAAGGGTGGGGGGTGGGGTCCAACACTATCGATCTAAGCTAATCCAAATCTCTGTACTTTTTTTTCTTCTTTCTTTCATTTTCATTCCATCTCTTACAAAGTGACTTCAATATCCAATTGAAATCATTCTCACTCAAACTCAATTTATTTGCTTCTTCATATACAATCATATCTCATCGATTTAAACTCTCACTTTTCATTTCCATAAAATCGTACACATTCCAAATTAAATACCATCAATTCTCCAACTATTAGCACTTTAAATATTTCAGACCAACCATCACAATCATATACCCAATTCCATACACAAAATCTATAGCTCGAATCATAATTCATTTTACCATTCCATATACAAATCCATAATGTATTTACGTCATGAAATACGTGCTTACAAAATACTATGGCATTTTCAAGCCATAATACAACATCAATATCCAAAATCCGAATATGCACACCAATCCAACTTACAAACAAAACAATATGCACACATACAAACAAAAACCTTCAATTTCTTTCACCCAATCTTCTTCTCATCACAAGTGGATGTGAATGAAGGGGGTGAGCTTATAGCTCGTGGGTAACAGTTTATAACAAATAAAAAAGCAAAATCCTTGAAATTCTTTTTCTTTTCCGGTCTTAGAAAATATTTCTTTGAAATCCTTAAAGCACATTCTCAAAAGTTCTTTTCTTGCTGTATTCAAAATCGCAATTTGCAAAACGTATGATTTTTAGACTTTCAGCCATAAACCCATAGGTTACAAAACATGAATGCATCACTTTGACAATTCATAGATGCAGTAGCAAATCACATATGCAATGCACAACAATTGGCTCGAGAGTTCTATAAACACGACGGAAAAATGAAGTTTTACCGTAAACACGACGAGTTCGATTTCTCAGGATCTCGTGGCCTCAAGCGGGCAGCCGGGAGAAGGCTATCTATATGTCAACGTGCACGTGACTAACGAAACAGGTTCTCTCTTGCCCAAACAAAATCACATAATCATGCTTAAATCAATTTATCGAATGATCTTTTTCGAATATACGAAATGTCATGAAATCTTTCGAGGCATAACACAAATGTATTTTTCAATTCATCAAAAGTTCATGTTTTGAATCAATAATGATTTTTCAAATCATTCATACAATGATGCAACATTTATGATGCAATTGAAATCAAAAAATCTCTTTGTTTAAAGAAAGCAGTAGTGGCTTATAAATTCTATTATAAACAGGTACCCACCTCATTTCCATGCTTGAAGCATGTCCAATGCTTCAATTTGACCATTTCTCCTTTTATTCTTCTAATTGAAAAATCCCTATACCAATGTCACACAAATTCAACCTCATAAATAACATAATCCTTAAAATTGAACTTAGAAAACACTAATTTCACATAAAATCAAGCTATCTGAATCATCAATTTTCAAAATCTCCAATTCACAAAATTGGGCATAACCCTAATTAATTTCCATCCAAAATTAAACCCATAATACTAACCAATCAGCAAAATTGACTTCATAATACACAAACCCATATCATTTTCCATTATTCTAAACCAAAAATCTTCCAAAATTCACAAATCAAAATTTCGGGTCTTACCTTCTCTCACCACCATTTTCGGATTTCTGGGCTCCATAAGAAACTTTCATCATCTTCTTCACCTTTCCCCTTTGAAAAGCATCAAAAAACCCTCAAGGAACTTGGAGAAAACCGAACCTTAGCTCTCTCCCCTTTTCTTTCTTCTTCTCTCCCGAAGCTCCTCTCATTCTCCTCTCTTCTTATTCTTTTCTTCTCTTGTTGTTTTTCTGTCTAAGTGTCGTGCATTCTCCTTGTATATACTAAAGCTCACTCTTCTTATTTACCAACTTGCCATTAAGGAGTGCAAAATGTCCAATTTGACCTTACATGTAAGTCTTATAACATAACAGCTTAAGTGATCTTCCAACAATGTCCTTCCTAAAAACTGACATCTTGTCTCCTTATTTCGATCGGGTAGTTGAAGTCATTTGACAAAACTTTCTTCTAGAGAAATGTTCATCTATGTCTTACGAATCCATCACTTCAAGAATCAGATCGTTCAGAGCTCTATAGCTCAAGATATCTCCAAAATACTGAAGTCTATTTTTCAGACCCGAGGCTGAACATTACACCGAGATTCACTCCAGAAATTGAAAGTCTTAGAGGCTAAATTGTAGATGGGCTCCTTCATAAAATTTGTATCCCCATGTCTCTACTTTAATTATCAAAAATAATCAAATCGATCGGAGCTCTGTAGCTCGAAATATCTTCAAAATATCAAAGTCTGTTCGGCCATTACAAAATCGAGATTAAACACTACACTTAACTTCTACCCAGAAATTAAAATTCTTAGAGGCTACATTGTCGATCGGCTCCTTCATAATATTTGTAGCCCCATATCTCTATTTTAATTTAAAAAAGTATCAAATCGATCGAAGCTCTACCAATCAAGATATCTCCAAAATACTAAACCATGTTCAAACTTTTACAACAGATCAGCTCACTTTAATCCGATCTATCTTTCTCTATTTAATGCCAAAATCGATCTATCTAGTATGGAAAAATAGAAAAATGTCTTAGGAATCCAACGCTTCAAAAATCAGGTCGATCGGATGTCAGACGAAGAAGTTATGGCCAAAAGAGTGAAGGGAGGTCAGAGCTCAGCTAGAAAATCAAAGCTCGGCCCGAACGAAGATCGGTCGGCCAACAGAGGTCGGTCCGCCAACAGAGGTCGGCCAATAGAGGTCGGTAGGCCATCAGAGATCGGTCGGCCAACAGAGGTCGGCCAACACCCAATCCGACCTTCAAACTTCTAATAATCATAACTTTTGACTCCGAGCTTCGAATTTTACAAACTCGGTATCGTTGGAAAGATAAAAGATAGATATACAATTTTTAAGAAGGACTCAAAAAGCAAGCTCAATCTCTAAAGGGGTCAAAAATGCACTCAAAGATGACCGATTGATAATCTCCTCAAAACTTTATACAGCACCTCAACTTGCAAACATCCTAACTTTTGAACCAGAACTCCAAATTTGACAAACTCGGTGTCTATAGAAAGGCAAAAGAACCCTATACAACTTTCATGAAGGCCTTAAAAATCAGATCGACCTCTAAATAGGTCAAAAACTCCACACAAACTGACTGGTCGATCAGATTCACACTAAATAGCATCAGAACTTCTAAAAATCATAACTTTTTACTCCCTTGTCCAATATTTTCGTTCTTTATATCAATGGAAAGATAAAAACAAGCTCTACAATGTTAATGAAGAACTCCGAAGCAACTTCAACCTCTAGCTAAGTCAATTTTTCAATCAAAGTTTCTTCCCTGTTAGCAATCACCTAAGCAATATCCAAACTTCATATTATCATAACTTCTTGTCCCGATATCGCAAAATTGCATACTTTATGGCGTTAGAAAGTTGGAAACATGAGCTACAATTTCATTAAGACCCTATGAACAAATTCTACATCAATGAGGGTCAAAATCCAAATCGAAGCTACTGCCCGAAAATTTCCATACTAAACAACATTCAAACTTCACAATTTCACATCTTTCAACCTCCACATCCAAGAATTGCATATTATACAACATTTTAAAGCTATTCTAATTCTCTATAACTTTCACGTAAACCATTTACTCCAATCAAACCACATCAGTACGACGATCGGCCTCAAAACACAATACACACAAATCTATACTTAGAACATTTTCAAAACCAAAACAAAATACACTTAACTTCGAAAAATCATAACTTTTGATTTCGATATCGAAAACTGTTAAACTTTATGGCTACATAAAGCTCTCAACATAAGCTACAAATTTCATGAAGATCATTTCCTTAAAATCTGCCTAAATCAAAAGTCAACTCTCTACTCCCAAAAAGTCAAACTTTCTAATTTCTTCAAAATTTTACACTTTCACTTTCTATTTCTTGATTTCAACTTCCATTTCAATCATCTCATCCACTTCAACTTTCGTAACCAAAACTAATCTTTAAAGTCATCAAAACAAATAAATTCTTTTTCTCATCAATTTCCTCAAGGCATAAAAACTTCTATAACACAATTCACATCTGAAAACACTCATTGAATTCATTTTAATATTTCAAATTTTCACCGAAAGTTCGGGGTCCAACAATTCTCCCCCTCTTAAAAGAATTTCGCCCTCGAAATTCCTATCTAAATAATCACCAAGTAACTTATTCTCTCAAATAATTTCTTAGAAATAATCATATTCAATCACTTTCTTAACTAATTCCTCATCATACATATTTCTCAACTTACTCACAATTTATCACTTCTTGTATCAAATACCACCAATATCATATCATATCAATATTTCTTAATAGATTTACACAAGTGAATGGTCCAATTCTTAATAACCATAATATGGACCAATACCATTCAATTTAATCCTTTTGAACTTCCATATATATATCTATATCTCTATCATTCAACTCATCTTTCACGTATCCTATATTAAATCTCACATATATATATCCGAAAGGAATTCATCCAAATTCATCGTTAAATTCGAACCTTAATCTCCATTATCACATTCTTTTATCATCAATCACGCTTTCGACACCTTAATCAAAACATTCTTATACTCCAAATACATGTTAGGTCATTCACATCAATATCACATTCTCACTAATTTAAATTTTATCCTTTCAAACTCTGGTCAATTCCTCATGCATATCACTTATACACATGCGCCCATGTAAGATCCTATTATTGGCACTCTGATACCATAAATGTTGGGACCCGATCCGAAAATCGGACCCTAACCGGAGAAACGGAACGAACGAAAGCAAAATCAAAAGAAAGGAACATAAAGCGGAAGCAAAATCATAACGAAGAAAACATCAGATCAAATCGAATCGAAACCAATTTTTGACATCCGTGAACAAATATCAAAGAAAACGTTTGCGTTGGAAACCTTAAGACTATCGGTCTATGCTAATCCAAATATGTGTACTTTTTTTCCTTCTTTCTTTCATTTTCATTCCATCTCTTACAAAATGACTTCAATATCCAATTGAAATCATTCGCACTCAAACTCAATTTATTTGCTTCTTCATATACAACCATATCTCATCGATTTAAACTCTCACTTTTCATTTCCATAAAATCGCACACATTCCAAATTAAATACCATCAATTCTCCAACGATTAGCACTTTAAATATTTTAGACCAACCATCACAATCATATACCCAATTCCATACACAAAATCTATAGCTCGAATCATAATTCATTTTACCATTCCATATACAAATCCATAACGTATTTACGTCATGAAATACGTGCTTACAAAATACTATGGCATTTCCAAGCCATAATACAACATCAATATCCAAAATCTGAATATGTACACCAATCCAACTTAAAAACAAAACAATATGCACACATACAAACAAAAACCTTTAATTTCTTTCACCCGATCTTCTTCTCATCACCTGTGGATGGGAATGAAGGGAGGTGAGCTTATAGCTCGTGGGTAACAGTTTATAACAAATAAATAAGCAAAACCCTTGAAATTCTTTTTCTTTTCCGGTATTAGAAAACATTTCTTTGAAATCCTTAAAGCACATTTTCAAAAGTTCTTTTCTTGCTGTATTCAAAATCGCAATTTGCAAAGTGTATGATTTTTAGGCTTTCAGCCATAAACCCATAGGTTACAAAACATGAATGCATCACTTTGACAATTCATAGATGTAGTGGAAAATCACATCTGCAATGCACAACAATTGGCTCGAGAGTTCCATAAACACGACGGAAAACTGAAGTTTTACCGTAAACACGACGAGTCCGATTTCTCAAGATCTCGTGGCCTCAAACGGGCAGCCGGGAGAAGGCTATCTATATGTCAACGTGCACGTGACTAACGAAATAGGTTCTCTCTTGCCCAAATAAAAGCACATAATCATGCTTAAATCAATTTATCGAATGATCTTTTCCGAATATACGAAATGCCATGGAATCTTTTGAGGCATAACACAAATGTATTTTGCAATTCATCAAAAGTTTATGTATTGAATCAATAATGATTTTTCAAATCATTCATACAATGATGCAACATTTATGATGCAATTGAAATCAGAAAATCTCTTTGTTTAAAGAAAGCACTAGTGGCTTATATATTCTATTACGTTTTCATGCTTGAAGCTTGTCCAATGCTTCAATTTGACCATTTCTCCTTTTATTCTTCCAATTAAAAAATCCCTACACCAATGTCACACAAATTCAACCTCATAAATAACATAATCCTTAAAATTGAACTTAGAAAATACTAATTTTACATAAAATCAAGCTATCTGAATCATCAATTTTCAAAATCTCCAATTCACAAAATTGGGCATAACCCTAATTAATTTCCATCCAAAATTAAACCCATAATACTAAGCAATCATCAAAATTGACTTCATAATACACAAACCCATATCATTTTCCATGATTCTAAACCAAAAATCTTCCAAAATTCATAAATCAAAATTTCAGGTCTTACCTTCTCTCACCACCATTTTCAGATTTCTGGGCTCCATAAGAAACTTTCATCTTCTTCTTCACCTTTCCTCTTTGAAAAGCATCAAAAACCCCTCAAGGAACTTGGAGAAAACCGAACCTTAGCTCTCTCCCCTTTTCTTTCTTCTTCTCTCACGAAGCTCCTCTCATTCTCCTCTCTTCTTATTCTTTTCTTCTCTTGTTGTTTTTCTGTCTAAATGTCGTGCATTCCCCTTATATATACTAAAGCTCACTCTTCTTATTTACCAACTTGCCATTAATGAGTGCAAAATGTCCAATTTGCCCTTACATTTAAGTCTTATAACATAATAGCTTAAGTGATCTTCCAACAATGTCCTTCCTAAAAACTGACATCTTGTCTCCTTATTTCGATCGGGTAGCTGAAGTCATTTGACAAAACTTTTTTCTAGAAAAATTTCCATCTACTTCTTACGAATCCATCACTTCAAGAATCAGATCGTTCAGAGCTTTATAGCTCAAGATATCTCCAAAATACTGAAGTCTATTCTTCAGACCCGAGGCTGAACATTACACCGAGCTTCACTCCAGAAATTGAAAGTCTTAGAGGATAAAGTGTAGATGGCCTCCTTCATAACATTTGTATCCCCATGTCTCTACTTTAATTATCAAAAAGAATCATATTGATCGGAGCTCTATAGCTCGAAATATCTTCAAAATACCGAAGTATGTTCGGCCATTACAAAATCGAGACTGAACACTACACTTAAATTCTACTCAGAAAATGAAAGTCTTAGAGGCTACATTGTCGATCGGCTCCTTCATAACATTTGTAGCCTCATATCTCTATTTTAATTTAAAAAAAGAATCACATCGATCGGAGCTCTACCGATCGAGATATCTCCAAAATACTAAACCATGTTCAAACTTTTACAACCGATCAGCTCACTTTAATCCGATCTATCTTTCTCTATTTAATGCCAAAACCGATCTATCTAGTGTGGAAAGATAGAAAAATGTCTTAGGAATCCAACGCTTCAAAAATAGGATCGATCGGATGTCAGACGAAGACGTTATGGCCAAAAGAGTGAAGGGAGGTTAGAGCTCAGCCAGAAAATCAAATCTCGGCCAGAACGAAGATCGGTCGGCCAACAGAGGTCGGCCAATAGAGGTCGGTCGGCCATCAGGGGTCGGTCGGCCAACAGAGGTCGGGCAATACCTAATCCGACCTTCAAACTTCTAACACTCATAACTTTTGACTCCGAGCTCCGAATTTTACAAACTCGGTATCGTTGGAAAGATAAAAGACAGATCTACAATTTTCAAGAAGGACTCAAAAGCAAGCTCGTTCTCTAAAGGGGTCAAAAATGTACTCAAATATGACCGATCGATAATCTCCTCAAAACTTTACACAGCACCTTAACTTGCAAACATCATAATTTTTGAACCAGAACTCCAAATTTGACAAACTCAGTGTCTATAGAAAGGTAAAAGAACCCTCTACAACTTTCATGAAGGCCTTAAAAATCAGATCGACCTCTAAATGGGTCAAAAACTCCACACAAACTGACTAGTCGATCAGATTCACACTAAACAGCATCAGAACTTCTAAAAATCATAACTTTCTACTCCCTTGTCCAATATTTTCGTGCTTTATATCAATGGAAAGATAAAAACAAGCTCTACAATGTTAATGAAGAACTCCAAAGCAACTTCAACCTCTAGCTAAGTCAATTTTTCAATCAAAGTTTCTTCCCTATTAGCAATCACCTAAGCAATATCCAAACTTCACATTATCATAACTTCTTGCCCCGATATCGAAAAATTGCATACTTTATGGCGTTAGAAAGCTGGAAACATGAGCTACAATTGCATTAAGACCCTATGAACAAATTCTACATCAATGATGGTCAAAATCCAAATCGAAGCTACTGCCCGAAAATTTCCATACTAAACAACATTCAAACTTCACAATTTCACATCTTTCAACCTCCACATCCAAGAATCGCATATTATACATCATTTTAAAGCTATTCTAATTCTCTATAACTTTCACGTTAATCATTTACCCCAATCAAACCATATCAGTATGACGATCGGCCTCAAAACACAATACACACAAATCTATACTTAGAGCATTTTCAAAACCAAAACAAAATAAACTTAACTTCGAAAAATCATAACTTTTGATTCCGATATTGAAAACTGTTAAAATTTATGGCTACAGAAAGCTCTCAACATAAGCTACAAATTTCATGAAGATCATTTCCTCAAAATCTGCCTAAATCAAAAGTCAACTCCTAACTCCAAAAAGTCAAACTTTCTAATTTCTTCATAATTTTACACTTTCACTTTCTATTTCTTAATTTCAACTTCCATTTCAATCATCTCATCCACTTCAACTTTCGTAACCAAAACTAATCTTTAAAGTCATCAAAACAAATAAATTCTTTTTCTTATCAATTTCCTCAAGGCATAAAAACTTCTATAACACAATTCACATCCGAAAACACTCATTGAATTCATTTTAATATTTCAAATTTTCACTGAAAGTTCGGGGTCCAACAATTCTCCCCCTCTTAAAAGAATTCCGCCCTCGAAATTTCTATCTAAATAATCACCAAGTAACTTATTCTCTCAAATAATTTCTTCGAAATAATCATATTCAATCACTTTCTTAACTAATTCCTCATCATACATATTTCTCAACTTATTCACAATTTATCACTTCTTGTATGAAATACCACCAATATCATATCATATCAATATTTCTTAATAGATTTACACAAGTGAATGGCCCAATTCTTAATAACCTTAATATGGACAAATACCATTCAATTTAATCCTTTTGAACTTCCATATATATATCTATATCTCTATCATTCAACTCATCTTTCACGTATCCTATATTACATCTCACATATATATATCCGAAAGGAATTCATCAAAATTCATCGTAAAATTCGAACCTTAATCTCCATTATCACATTCTTTTATCATCAATCACGCTTTCGACACCTTAATCAAAACATTCTTATACTCCAAATACATGTTAGGTAATTCACATCAATATCACATTCTCACTAATTTAAATTTTATCCTTTCAAACTCTGGTCAATTCCTCATGCATATCACTTATACACATGCGCCCATGTAAGATCCTATTACTGGCGCTCTGATAACATAAATGTTGGGACCCGATCCGAAAACTGGACCCTAACCGGAGAAACGGAACGAACGAAAGCAAAATCGATAGAAAGGAACATAAAGCGAAAGCAAAATCATAACGAAGCAAACATCAGATCAAGTCGAATCGAAACCAATTTCCGACATCCGTGAACAAATATAAAAAAAAACGTTTGCTTTAGAAATCTTAAGACTATCGGTCTAAGCTAATCCAAATCTGTGTACATTTTTTTCTTCTTTCATTCATTTTCACTCCATCTCTTACAAAGTGACTTCAATATCCAATTGAAATCATTCGCACTCAAACTCAATTTATTTGCTTCTTCATATACAATCATATCTCATCGATTTAAACTCTCACTTTTCATTTCCATAAAATCGCACACATTCCAAATTAAATACCATCAATTCTCCAACGATTAGCACTTTAAATATTTCAGACCAACCATCACAATCATATACCCAATTCCATAAACAAAATCCATAGCTCGAATCATAATTCATTTTACCATTCCATATACAAATCCATAATGTATTTACGTCATGAAATACGTGCTTACAAAATACTATGGCATTTCCAAGCCATAATACAACATCAATATCCAAAATCTGAATATGTACACCAATCTAACTTACAAACAAAACAATATGCACACATACAAACAAAAACCTTCAATTTCTTTCACCCGATCTTCTTCTCATCACCTATGGATGGGAATGAAGGGAGGTGAGCTTATAACTCATGGGTAACAGTTTATAACAAATAAATAAGCAAAACCGTTGAAATTCTTTTTCTTTTCTGGTATTAGAAAACATTTCTTTGAAATCCTTAAAGTACATTTTCAAAAGTTCTTTTCTTGCTGTATTCAAAATCGCAATTTGCAAAACGTATGATTTTTAGGCTTTCAGCCATAAACCCATAGGTTACAAAACATGAATGCATCACTTTGACAATTCATAGATGTAGTGGAAAATCACATATGCAATGCCCAACAATTGGCTCGAGAGTTCCATAAACAAGACAGAAAATCAAAGTTTTACCGTAAACACGACGAGTCCGATTTCTCAAGATCTCGTGGCCTCAAGCGGGCAGCCGGAAGAAGGCTATCTATATGTCAACGTGCACGTGAATAACGAAACAGGTTCTCTCTTGCCCAAACAAAAGCACATAATCATGCTTAAATCAATTTATCGAATGATCTTTTCCGAATATACGAAATGCCATGGAATCTTTCGAGGCATAACATAAATGTATTTTGCAATTCATCAAAAGTTTATGTATTGAATCAATAATGATTTTTCAAATCATTCATACAATGATGCAACATTTATGATGCAATTGAAATCAGAAAATCTCTTCGTTTAAAGAAAGCACTAGTGGCTTATAAATTCTATTATAAACAGGTACCCACCTCGTTTCCATGCTTGAAGCTTGTCCAATGCTTCAATTTGACCATTTCTCCTTTTATTCTTCCAATTAAAAAATCCCTACACCAATGTCACACAAATTCAACCTCATAAATAACATAATCCTTAAAATTGAACTTAGAAAACACTAATTTCACATAAAATCAAGCTATCTGAATCATCAATTTTTAAAATCCCCAATTCACAAAATTGGGCATAACCCTAATTAATTTCCATCCAAAATTAAACCCATAATACTAAGCAATCACCAAAATTGACTTCATAATACACAAACCCATATCATTTTCCATGATTCTAAACCAAAAATCTTCCAAAATTCACAAATCAAAATTTTAGGTCTTACCTTCTCTCACCACCATTTTCAGATTTCTGGGCTCCATAAGAAACTTTCATCTTCTTCTTCACCTTTCTTCTTTGAAAAGCATCAAAAACTCCTCAAGGAACTTGGAGAAAACCGAACCTCAGCTCTCTCCCCTTTTCTTTCTTCTTCTCTCCTGAAGCTCCTCTCATTCTCCTCTCTTCTTATTCTTTTCTTCTCTTGTTATTTTTCTGTCTAAATGTCATGCATTCTCCATATATATACTAAAGCTCACTCTTCTTATTTACCAACTTGCCATTAATGAATGCAAAATGTCCAATTTGCCCTTACATTTAAGTCTTATAACATAACAGCTTAAGTGATCTTCCAGCAATGTCCTTCCTAAAAACTAACATCTTGTCTCCTTATTTCGATCGGGTAGCTGAAGTCATTTGACAAAACTTTTTTCTAGAAAAATGTCCATCTATGTCTTACGAATCCATCACTTCAAGAATCAGATCGTCAGAGCTTTATAGCTCAAGATATCTCCAAAATATCAAGTCTGCTCTTCGCACAGAGGTTTAACATTACACCGAGCTTCACTCCAGAATTTGAAAGTCTTAGAGGCTAAATTGTAGATGGCCTCCTTCATAACATTTGTATCCTCATGTCTCCACTTTAATTATAAAAAAGAATCATATTGATCGGAGCTCTATAGCTCGAAATATCTTCAAAATACCGAAGTCTATTCAGTCATTACAAAACCGAGACTAAACACTACACTTAACTTCTACTCGGAAATTGAAAGTCTTAGAGGCTACATTGTCGAACGGCTCCTTCATAACATTTGTAGCCCCATATCTCTATTTTAATTTAAAAAAAGAATCACATCGAACGGAGCTCTACCGATCGAGATATCTGCAAAATACTAAACCATGTTCAAATTTTTACAACCAATCAGCTCACTTTAATCCGATCTATCTTTCTCTATTTAATGGCAAAACCGATCTATCTAGTATGGAAAGATAGAAAACTATCTTAGGAATCCAACGCTTCAGAAATCGGATCGATCGGATGTCAGACGAAGAAGTTATGGCCAAAAGAGTGAAGGGAGGTCAGAGCTCAGCCAGAAAATCAAAGCTCGGCCAGAACGAAAATCGGTCGGCCAATAGAGGTCGGTCGGCCAACAGAGGTCGGCCAATACCCAATCCGACCTTCAAACTTCTAACACTCATAACTTTTGACCCCGAGCTCCGAATTTTACAAACTCGGTATCGTTGGAAAGATAAAAGACAGATCTACAATTTTCAAGGACTCAAAAGAAGCTCGATCTCTAAAGGGGTCAAAAATGTACTCAAATATGACCGATCGATAATCTCCTCAAAACTTTACACAGCACCTCAACTTGCAAACATCATAACTTTTGAACCAGAACTCCAAATTTGATAAGCTCTGTGTTTATAGAAAGGTAAAAGAACCCTCTACAACTTTCATGAAGGCCTTAAAAATCAGATCGACCTCTAAATGGGTCAAAAACTCCACACAAACTGACTGGTCGATCAGATTCACACTAAACAGCATCAGAACTTTTAAAAATCATAACTTTCTACTCCCTTGTCCAATATTTTCGTGCTTTATATCAATGGAAAGATAAAAACAAGCTATACAATGTTAATGAAGAACTCCAAAGCAACTTAAACCTCTAGATAAGTCAATTTTTTAATCAAAGTTTCTTCCCTGTTAGCAATCACCTAAGCAATATCCAAACTTCATATTATCATAACTTCTTGCTTCGATATCGAAAAATTGCATACTTTATGGTGTTAGAAAGTTGGAAACATGAGCTACAATTTCATTAAGATCCTATGAACAAATTCTACATCAATGAGGGTCAAAATCTAAATCGAAGCTACTGCCCGGAAATTTCCATACTAAACAACATTCAAACTTCACAATTTCACATATTTCAACGTCCACATCTAAGAATCGCATATTATACATCATTTTAAAGCTATTCTAATTCTCTATAACTTTCACGTAAATAATTTACTCCAATCAAACCACATCAGTATGGCGATCAGCCTCAAAGCACAATACACACAAATCTATACTTAGAGCATTTTCAAAACCAAAACAAAATACACTTAACTTCGAAAAATCATAACTTTTGATTCCGATATCGAAAATTGTTAAACTTTATGGCTGCAGAAAGCTCTATACATAAGCTACAAGTTTCATGAAGATCATTTCCTCAAAATCTGCCTAAATCAAAGGTCAACTCTCCACTCCAAAAAGTCAAACTTTCTAATTTCTTCAAAATTTCGTACTTTCACTCTCTATTTCTTGATTTCAACTTCCATTTCAATGATCTCATCCACTTAAACTTTCATAACCAAAACTAATCTTTAAAGTCGTCAAAACCAATAATTTCTTTTTCTCATCAATTTCCTCAAGGCATAAAAACTTTTATAACGCAATTCACATCCGAAAACACTCATTGAATTCATTTTAATATTTCAAATTTTCACCGAAAGTTTGGGGTCCAACACTGATCCTCCTGCTGACTCCGATTATTCTGACCTAGCCGCCAAAGTAGACGCTAGGCCTTTCCATAGGGAGCGACCCTTTCCCTTAACTCCCTATACCAATCCTTTTGTTCGCCAACTGGTCCAATCCTAGCTCACGAGCTTATTCCAACCTCAAGACCAGGGTAACAACAAATTTGTTCTCCATTTTTACACCTATGCCCACCTCCACAACATCATGGACATTCATTTCTGTGGTGTAACAGTTCCTTCCACTTTTACCATCGTCCAAATCTGCAAACACTACAACCTTCCTCCCATCTTCGCTGCCATTATGACCAACTCATCCACCATTATCCCTGGGATGATGTCATTCGTACCCTTAGTCTCAAGGGTACCGAATGGCATCAACCCTGCATTTGTCAACGCTACCTCAAGCGTTTCGATCTCCACCCTAAAGCTCATCCTTGGCTTCATCTTGTCAGCAACATCATTCCCACCTCCCACCTCGCCTACATGACCAAACAACAAGCTTTATACTTATACCTTCTTATGGTTGGCCGCTTGATAAACATAGCCCATGCCATTGCTTCCACCCTCCACGATTCCATCACGAAAGCCAAGCTTACCAACTCCATCATCTTCCTACACCTTATCACCGACATATCCCGAGCTCGTAACGTCCGGCTCAAACAGCCTCACCTCCTACCTCCACCACAAACCAACCCAATCCCTACCCCTTCCACCTCCTTTCTCAATGTCGCTGCCATCCATATCGAGGCCTTGCCTCGCGAGGACGATCATCCCGCTTCAGCTTCGCCTGTGCCTATCACTATGGAGTCCCTCACTTGCAGGGTAGATGGTTTATCTACTGACCTGGCTACCCTCTGGGACACTCTTTATCAGGCTATAGCCTAGCAGAAGCGAGATCGAAGATATCGACGGCGGATGGATGCGTTGCTTACCCAGCACCTACATTTTCAAATTCCTTCCGATGAAGATGCCCCACTTCTTGGTGCTAGCCAGTCGGGAGCAACTCCTACAGATGCTGGGGATGATCACTCGGTTGACTAGTTCGAGTGTTTATGTATTTTTCTAGTTCGTTTGTCGGATGCTCAATTCATTTTTTTGTAATGTCCAACTTTTTGCACACCATTTGTATCTACTTCATTTTGTTCTTTGCATTTGTTGTTCCTGCGCCTTTCCCTTTCACTTCATTTATTTATGTCCATTGTTCTTGTGTTTTGATTACTTCACATTGAGGACATTATGATGTTTGAGTGTGGGGTAGGTTTTCCCATCTTACAACTCTTGTTTGTACTTCATTTTGGCCATTTAAATGTTTGTTTTATTCAATTGTGCATAATGTTCAAATTTTTAAAACTTGTTGATTGTGGCAAAACTTTGGTTTTTGATGATTTTCACCACGTCGAACTCATTCTTCGCCGCGGCCATATGCATAATTTTCTCTATGATGAACTCATTCTTCGTTGCAGCAATGCTTGAGAGCTGCATAGTTCTCCATGGCGAACTTTAGTTTCGTCACAGCGAAATATTTTTAAAGAAGTGATATTTTTTATTTTTGTCTCCATTCAGCAATTCTCCCTAATTAGATTCTCGTCACTCTTGTATCTCAAAGCTTTTATAAGTTTCAAAGTGATTCTTGAGTTTTTGAAAATACCTCCCATTCTTTAAACAATAGTCGGTTTTTGGCTAATTTTATTTTCAATGTTTTCAACACAAAGTAAGTGAAAATATACTGACAAAGTAACACTTTATTTTTTAAAACTTGTGATTGTTCATTGAGATATTAACCTTGTTGGAAGGATATTTGGGCCTAAATTTTCCAATTTTTGTATGTATTTGTTTATTTCATATCACTTTAGAACTTGTTTTAATTCTTAATCAAAGCTTTATGAACTAGAATTTTGTTAATATGATAGAGGCATTTTTTCACAACCCTTTGACCCAAACACCATCCCATAAACACCTATCCTTTGCTAGCCCCTTGAGCCATAATTTATGAGCACATGCACGCATGTTTATATGGTGTCAATAGTTTATTTTGTATTTTCTTCCAGTTATTTCAAAAAAAAGTCAAAAAAAGCCTGAAAAACAATACATATATATATAAATGTTCTCAAAAGAACATTTTCAACCAAAAAAAATTGTCAATTGTGTAAATATTGTCTTACTGTTGACATCTATTTTATAATTGAGATGCATGCGCTCATACTTGTTCCTTCTTTCGTCTATTCCATCCATCTTATCTAGCCTTTCGTGCATTACAACCTTGAAAAGTCCTCTTGATTTTCAAAATCATAGTTCTTGTAGTAGAGAGGTAAAACAATTACAAGTTTATGGTAGAGAATGGATTAAGCAGATTTTTAGAGCGAAATTATCCCAAAACGAGTGAAATGAGAGCAAACACCTTACCTTGAGTGAAATCTCTTTTTCCCAATCTCTCGGATTAATTTTTTATAGTATTTATTTTCTTAACATTCTTTCAGTCTGCTTGGCTTGATTTCTGAGAAAGTGATTTGTGCTAATTTCCTACTTTTATTTTAAGCATGGTCAGAATTTTTCTTTTGCTCTTATGTCTCTTTGACTCTTATAAACTTTGTCTAGGAGTACAAAGGTCTAAGTGTGGGGGAATTTGACTGAGCCCAAGTTTATTACATAAATTGGCGACATTTTCATGACTTTTGCTACACTTTTTGACTCCTATGTCTAGCTTTTGTGCTTAAATTTTATGTAGTTTGAAGGTAAAAATTGTTGCAAATCAGTATTCATGGCACTAACTAATTTTTTGAGAACAATTAATAATGCAAACTACCATTTTTTTTATTGAAGGTGACTCAAGGAAAAGGAATTCAAGAAGAAGATGTGGAATGAAAGAAGGCTAATGTGAAGTCAATAAGAGAATGAGATGCAACAGGAAGTTCGCCGTGGCGAAGTAGATTTGTCGCTGTGGCGAAACAACCAGAATCCAGGCTGAAATTTTGGGAAAAATTCGCTGCGGCGAAGATTAATTCTTTCGCCATGGCAAACGAACCAGCAACAAAGCAAAACCTTTTGGGAAAAGTTTGTTGCGGTGAACCTTTGAAAACTCAGACCAATTTCAGAAAAATCACGCACTATGCAACCCGACCCAGCATCCTTTTTTAAAAACCTACCAAATTAGGTTATAGCAAACAAAATTTTTAACAAGCTTCAAGACGTCACACACACTCACGGCTCTTCCTCTCCGCTTGACCATCATCAATCACTTCCTTCCATTTTCCTATCGTCACATTCATTATCTGTTGTTGCTGTGATGGATGCTCTTAATGGGTTTCCAGTTGTGAGTTCTCCCAAAGCAATGCTTGGCTAAGCACCATTTCCTCTTAAAAATGTAGCAATGACTTGAGTTCAATGGGCTTCAAAAGGGAGTAGTTTGTTCATATTTAACTACATTGTTATGAACCCATTAGTTACGATTTATGCTTTGTAGTTGGATTTTCTTGATTACAGTTTAATCACGTATTGAACAATGTATTATGTTATTAGGTTTGTTGATGTAGAACTTGGAGCTTGAATATATGAAGTCTCATATATGTCATTTCAAGATTTTGTTAATTCTCTTTTATCTACCTAGTTGTGCTTGATATTGAGATGATACTTGATCACCACATTGACCACTTGCATTAACTGTTGGACCCCGATCCTTTAGTGGCAATTTAGAGATATGAAATGAAATTCAATGAGTGTTTTGGATATGAATTATGTTATAGATGTCTTGTGCCTTAAGGAAAATTGATGAGAAAAGATTTGAGGACTTTGATATTTGAGCAAATTTGTATGAGTTATGAGAGTAAAGTGAATGAGTAAATTGAAATGGAAGTTAAAATTAAGAAATAAATAGAAAAAGTGTGAAAATTTCTCGAATTAGGAAAGTTTGATTTTTTGGTTATAAAAGTTGCCTTTTTTATTTAGGCAAAATTTGAGAAAATGATCTAAATGAAACTTGTAGTGTCTGTTAAAAGCTTTTTGTCGCCATAAAGTATGCAATTGTTCGATATCGGGAATGGAAGATATGATTTTCCGAAGATAAGGTTCTTTTGCTTTGTTTTTGAAAATGCCATTAAGTATAGGTTTGTGTGTTCTATGCTTCGAGGCCACTCGTCGTGAGGATTTAGTCTGAATTGGAGTAAGTGGTCTACATGAAAGTTGTAGCTTGTCTATCAATCTTTCCGACGCTATAAAGTATGAAATTTTTAGATGTGGGAATTGGGAGATATGAAATTTTAAAGTTTGGAGTTGGTATAGGATGAAAATTTCAGGGTAGAAACTTTGAATGAAAAATTGACCTAGTTAAAGGTTGAATTTGTGTTTAAGTTATTCATGAAAATTTTATAAGATGCTTTTATCTTTCCATTGATATAAAGTATGAAATTTTTGGACCATGGAATGTGGAGTTATGATTTTTGGAAAATTAAGTTACATTTATGTTTTTGAAGTACTATAATTTTGCTTATACTCCGACCCTTGTTCAAGCTTTTGCTTATAATTCCTTCATCCGACATCCGATTGACTCGATTTTCAAAGCGTTGGATTCCTAAGACAATTAATTTCATTTTCATGAGAAATTGTGACTTTTAGGAGATTAAATGGAAAGAGATTTGATTGAATCAAAGAGTGAGGATTGGTTAAAGTGTTTAAGTTGGAAAATTTTCTGAACATGGTTCAGTATTTTGAGAAATTCAGGAGCTATGGAGCTCCGATTGAGTTGATTCGTGAGGAAAAATAAAATTGAGACATGGGGCTAAAAATCATGTGAAGGGATCGAAATTCAATTTCATCCCTAAGATTGTCAATTTCTGGATTGAAGTTGAGTTAATGTTCAGTCTCGGATTAGTAAGAGCTGAACACATATTTTGCCTATAACTTCTTCATTTCTGAACCAATTTGAGCGTTCTTGGTGTCATTTTAAAGATAAAACATAGAGAAACATTTTTCAAGCAGAATGTTTTCCCAAATTTTGTCAGTTACCTGCTCAAAATTAGGAAGCAAGATGACAATTTTTAAAGGTTAAATGAAGGGCAAATGTGGAAGTTCACTTAAGTTACTATGATATAAGGCTATTAAGCAAGGGTCTTTTGGTCATTATGTAGTCAATTAAGAAGAAGAAGGGTGGTTGTCGTTGGTTTTAAAGGAGAAACACGACAGTCTTAAGGAAAAGAAACGAAAACAAAAGGAAGAGAGGAGAAGAGTGAATCGGTGGAGAAGAGGGGAGAAGAAGAAGAAACAAAAATGTTTAGGGTTTCGTTTTCTTGATTTGTAAGAGGATTTTCGAACATAGTTTAAGAGAGAAAAAAATGGAGGAGCTCAAAAGCTTCATCCCAAGCCTAGAAAATCCGAAATTGATGAAGTGGGAAGGTAAGAATCGTTTTTTATCTTTGGATTTTTGATGAGTTTTTGGATTAGATAGTTTAAGAATGTTATGGGTTTAGGTTTCCTAAAGTTAATTATGGAGATTATGCCATTTATGATGTTCAATTTTTGATTGTTGACTAATTAGGGTTTTGTCATGAATTTGGGGAT
The DNA here is from genome assembly GCA_029891385.1 of Erythroxylum novogranatense. NCBI lineage: Eukaryota > Viridiplantae > Streptophyta > Magnoliopsida > Malpighiales > Erythroxylaceae > Erythroxylum > Erythroxylum novogranatense. Next base: position 31,191,941 of record CM057233.1, on the reverse strand, counting down.
TTTCGTAAGGATGGAGAATTGAGGCTTTAAGCAAGTTCCAAGCATCGTTTCGAGGTGGGTAACATGTTTATTATTTGAATTATAAGTTACTTTCAAGTTTTCGAAAAAATTAGAATAGGAATGTTTTAAAACAAATTTATTGTTTGTGTTTTCGAAAGAAATCAAGAAGTTATATGATTTGAAAAGTTATTGTTAGGTTTTGTTTTCGAATGATTGGAAATGGTTACAATTGTTTTGAACTTTTTAATCAAATGGTTCAATTGTTACATTCTTTGATTTCAAATGATTTGATAAAAATTGAAATAATCGTTAAAGTCATTGTGTTTGAATATATTAATTTTTTCTAAGATTGTTGCATTCTTGAATGATAAAGGATGTGTTATGTGATTTGCATAGACATTGTAAATTTGAAGTTGTGTGACTTTGAGTTTTTGAGTTGTAAAGCATTCTTGTATATATTGATTTCAAATGTGTTGCCTTATAGTTTGGAAATGATTAGAATGCTAGGAGTGTATGGCTGTCATTTTGAGTGAATTGATGGGATTGTTGGATGAGTATGGACTTGAAAGATTGAGGATGGTGGATATTGAAGTGGTTTTGTGCAGGTATTGGAGTTTGGATTGAAATTGAAGAAGTTGGCTAGATGATATTTTAGGAGAGGTGTTGTCAAATTTTTCACAAATTTGGCAGCAGTTTCGATTGTGCTTTTGACCTCCTTAATGGTTGAATTGGATTAGGAGGTCTTCTGGACGATTGTAGTTTAGGTTTTTATCTTTTCATAGATGTATAATATGTCATTTTTCGGTTTAGGAGTAAGGAGATATAAGAGTTGAAAGAAAACAACTACAGTTTACCATACTGTTTGGACTGTTTTTGTGCAGTATATTTGGAAGGGTTTTTCACCCCTTTGAAGCCTTCCTTGATTGTTGCCTCCTTCATAAGAGATGTAGAATGTATTTTTATCTTTTCATTGAAGTATAATATGTAATGTTTAGAGTTAGCAGTAAGAAGTTATGAGTTTCGGAAAATTGCTGCTATTTTTTACCTTCACTGTTTGAACAGCAACTTTGGTTGATTGTTTGATCCTCTTAGTATTAGAAATTGGCAAGAGGGTCTTCTTGAAGATTGTAGTGTAGGTTTTTATCTTTTCACTGGTATATAAATTGTAACATTTGGACTTAAGATGAGGAAGTTATGAGGGTTGAAAGGTTTCAGCTACTGTTGATGAGGGTGAGTTTTGTGCAGCACCTTCGGGAGAGTTTTCCACCCACTTAGAGACTGATTTGATTTTTTCTTTCTACATAGAAAATGTATATTATCTTTTCCTCTTTCTAATGAGGTATGATTTGCAATTATTGGAGTTAGGAATAAAAAGTTATGAGGTTTGGAAGATTACAGTTACTGTTCATTTATGTAAAGTTACTGTTCCATTGGTGTAGATATAGGCAGTAGCTTTAGGTGTGTTTTTACCTCTCTTAAAGACTGATTTGATTTTTGCATCCTTCATGAAGTTTGTAGATCCTTTCCTTATCTTTCCAATGAGGTAAAATGTGTCATTTTTCGACTTGTGTGCTAAAAGATATGAATTTTCAAATTCTTGACTTTGTGTAGGGAAATTTAATTTTAGTGGCAGCAACTTTAAAGCAATTTATGACCCTATTAATGGCTAAATTAGTTTTTAAATCAAGTAGTGTTTGACTCTCTTAGGGGCCATATGGGTTTTTAAACTCTTCATGAAAGTTGTAGAGTTTTCTTTGAGCTTTTTATTGATACCAAATTTGCGAACTTTGGTGTTCGGTGTGAAGAGTTATAAAATTACTTTTTTAGTTGAAGAATAGGATTTTTGATTGAGCCCTAAGCCTTTATACTTCATGAGGGAAATTAAGGTAAAGTTTTTCAAGACTTTTTCGAAGGTAAATAGTTTAAGTGAATTATGATATTTATTTTGGATAATTATGGCTTAGGGAATTTTAAGGTTGAGGAAAGAAGAAGGAATTTGGAGATTCGATGCTTTGGACAAAGTATTAGCGTCAATTCGAGGTGGGTGATGTATTTATATTTTGAATTATGAGTAAATTATGTGATTTTGAAAAATCAAGAAAAGAATAATATTTCTTAAATTATGTTTTTAAAGGATTTGAAAATAATTATTCAAAGGGTTTTGTTAAAATGTTTGAAAATGATTCGGGAAAATTGTAGAAAAATTGAGAATACAAGAATTATGAAAATTGTGTTTTCGCATTTTTGAAAAATGTGAACCATGCTGTTTTATGCATTAATATATGTTGATTGTGGGTTGAAAGAAATACTTGCATTCCTTTTTATGCATTTGATTGATATACGATTAATTGAGTAATTGAATATGATTGTTATATAAATGAATGTGAATATGTGTGCATGTGTCAAGCATTTTGACACGATTTGATATGATGATATGAAGATTTAGAAAATTAAGATTTTTGAAAAATGCCTTGGGCAATTTGAATTCTCTTTCCGCTTATGTGTTATGTGGGTTTCGTCAGGTCCTTTTGTGAGTCAGTGCACTGTCTCTACTTGTTTATAGCCTTCTCCCGGCTGCCCGCAAGTGGCTTAGGAGTTTCGATTTCGGACTCCCCTCATTCACTGGCCGCATGTGAATATCTTGCGGAATGTGCAAGACGCTCGATAGGACCAACCCAAACCGTTTGATGTGTTTTATGTATTGAGTTAAGAGTTTATGTGTTTTGTGATCTGATGTGATTGCATTCATGTTTATGAGAAATTTTGAGAAATGAGAAAAAGGGTTTTCAACCATGAAATTATAGAAATTTGATATGAAAAGTTTGAAAAATTGAAAGTTTTGAAGAAAATGCTTGAAAAGTTGAAAAGTTTGAAAAAGATAAGCCCTTTGGCTAAAAATTATGAAAAATGATTTCTGCTTATTATTCATTTTATAAATATATTACCCACGAGCTTCCAAGCTCACCCCCCTTTCATCCCCGTCTCCAGGTTTCTCAACAGGAGATCGGATGAAAGAGCATCAAGTTCGATTTTGCCGCATTTGTATTTTTGTATAAATTGAGAATTGATATTGTTTTTGTCTTGAATTGCCTTTTGTGTATATAAAGCAGTTATTACGGGATGTATATGAATTCGAGACTTGGATATTGATTTTATGATCATAACTGAGTATGATTATGCTTTATGTATGTAATTGGATATTGAATGTGGATTTTGCATATGGATTTGAGATTTTGAATGTGGTTGGGATTGATTGAGATTTTGTATGATCGATTGAGGATTTTTGAAGTGTTAGGTTTAGATGTGCGTTTCTGCTGGTGTTTCGGATTCCGGACGGAAGGTCTGATGTTGATTTATGTTGTTGGGTTGAGATATTAGAAGTGTATTTTTTCCTTTCCAGGAATTTTTGGGCTGTCAAAATACAGCCATTATGCTGCCCGATTTTCGGTAAAAATTGGGTTAAAATAAGAATAAGAATTAAGAAGTTAGTTTGGTAAAGATGAGATTTACGTGATTAAGACAAATTATATGAATTGAGTGTTATATGAGGATAAATTGTTGGACCCCGTTTCCAGAGCCCAACTGATGTCGGATCCCGTTGCTGGAATCCAACTACTTAATCCTAAACCATCATACCTATATACAAGTTTAAATTCAATGAAAGCCCTCCGTGCAAAAATTTGTAAGATTCATCGTAATTAACCTCCAATTTAAAATAATCTTCTTAGGATCCAAAATTTAAAATCCAATTCCTAAGCTGATATGAAATCTTATGTCGTTATAAAAATTAGCCAAATGAATAGTAAAATGCCAATTTCCGACCCTCATAACTTTTTGCTCTTAACTCCGATTCGGACAATTCATACCTCCCTGAAAAGATAAAAAGGCCCTCTACCTATTTTATGAAGGAAACAAGACTCAATTATATCATTAAGAGGGACAAAACCACGCATGAAGGGGCTGCCTCAAATGACTACATGAACAGTATTTGGGAATAGTGACAGCAATCTTCCAATGACCATAACTTCTTACTCCTTACTCCGAACATGGCATACTATACCTCATTGGAAAGGTAAAAAGGTAATCTACAATTCTTATGAAGGGAGTAAAAGCCAGATCAGTCATTAGGAGAGGTAAAAACCTACTGGAAGTTTCAGCTAAAATGTAAAACCAATGGAACAGTGTTTCTGCAGTATGAACAGTAGCTGTCAACACTCCCAACCACATAACTTTTTATTTCTAAATCCAATATCTGTAAATCATACCTCAATTTAAAGATAAAAAGATAATCTACATTTTTCATGAAGAAAACAGAAACCAAATCAGTCTCTAATTGGGTGAAAAATCCTTTCAAAGTTGCTGCAAAAATTTCATGACTAACAACAGTGGCTGAAACCTTCCCACTCTCATAACTTTTTCATCCTAAGTCCAATTGGGACAAATTTTATATTGTTGGAAAGCTCTAATCATGTCCTACATTCTTCAAGAAGACCATCTAAACCAATTCAACCCCTAAACTACTCTAAAATCAAGTGGAAGTTGCTGCACAATTTTTGGGAAAAATTTGACAGCACTTCCCCTATTTTATTCCTAACCCAATTCTTCAATCTAGACCATAACCTGCACAACAATTCTACATTTAAGGGCAGCAACACACTCTTAGCTTTCTAGCCATTCTCAAACCATATCCAACTAACACAATCACATTCTTAATCATCTAATAACATCTATACTATAACAATGATGCAATTTGTCTTATACATACATGAATTTCTCAAATACATTAAAACTTATCATTCTTGCTTTCATAATTCCTTCATTCATCATCATCAAAACCTATCATATTCATACAATGCTTTAGTGGGCATTTTAAGCCCAATTACATGAAACTTCAAAATACAACATTTTCTCAAAATGCAACTAAAGCATTGATGTTACAAAAATGATTTCAAATTCAAAAACAACAAAAGAAACTTCTTGGAGTATGCCTTAAGCCCGCTCCTCGGGATCCTGCTCATTTCCTGAAATTGGTGGGGGTGAGCTAATGCTCCGTAGGTAACACATTTACGTTTATATCATAAGCATGTTCATTCACTTATCCATGCATTTAACAATTCCTCACAAAATCATAATACACACATTAGTAAACCAATCAACCATGCATATCATCATCATAATTTATCATAATTCACTTATTCATCAATCATCAAACATTCATAATTCTTCAATCATTTAACAACCTTCCACTTTCATATAGATTCATGTAAAACACATAATTGGCTCGGTAAGTCCTTATTCTTGCCAACCATGTGATCCCATTTAATGAGGTCACATGGGCAATTCTTGAGGAGTCCAATATGTTGGATCATCCTATGCCACAATCGGGCAGCCGGGCGAAGGCTTCTTGGTCAACGTGCACGTGACATATCTTGAGGACTATACCTTACCCACTTAACATATTAATCATGCATCATCATAAAATTGGACTGTTCTTGTCCAATTCATTGTTTCTAAAAAAAAATCATCTTTTCATCATATTTCATATCGTATAATTCATGCATAATTCATATTGCACATTCATGCTCATTTAAGCTATTTCATTTATATCCCTTTTTCATCATGTTCATGCAAGTTAGTTTCTCAACCAACTCAAACATCATCCAATCATCAACATGCATTATTTTCATTCACATATAACTCATCATTCATACATTCTCAACTCAACAATTCCAAGCATTTCCAATCATCATTTCAACATTTATAATCACATACCATAACACGTACAATTATCCAACAACCACAACTATAGCATTCATATCATTCATTTATGGTTTTCAACAACCATAATAACGTTCAATGCAATCATCAATATCAACAACACAAGCAATAAATATCATAAATATCATTTAACCTCAACTAACACAAACATTATCAACCATCAACAACTATCATTAATGTCATTTATTGAATTTACATTAAATGCTCAAAACATAAAAGTAAAGGTGTAACCCACCTCTTTCACTTGACAATTCTTGGTTCAATGATACTCTTCTCCTTCTCCTTCTTCTCTTCTTTCTCTCCTTTGGTCAACTTCATGAAAATCAAATAACCCAAAGTCAACTCAACTTCAATTGAGAAACCACAATACATCCTTTATGAAATCAATGGTGGAATCACAATACCCATTCCATTTCTACTCTTTCTAACCAAAAACCCAACCAAGAACTTAAACCTTAACTCAAGGCTTACCTTAAATCTCCACCAACACAAGTGCTAACTTGGTTTAAATTGAAGCTTGAAGTATTCTCCACCTTTTTATCTCTTTGACTTTCTTCCAACTCTTCTTCAAACTCTTGGAAAATGAAGACCTAACTATCTTCTTCTTCTTTCTCCTTATGCCATACGACACTCACCTCTCCCTCTCCTTCTATTTTCGTTTCTTCCTTTCTTTAACCTACAACTTACTCCTTTCTTCATCCTTTTATACTCCTCACTTAAAAACTAAGCCCAAGCCCAAAGCCCATCTTCATTTCCTCTTCTCTTATCTTCTTTTCTTCTTTTAATTCCCTACACTACTCAAAGCCCACTAACTCATTTAAAGCCCAATTTATGCTCTTCTCCTTCCTACCTCATTTAAAGCCCATTTCATTAAATTTTAATCTAACTAACCAACTAACATATTTACTTCCATTAATTCTTCACCTAACTCATTAATTCCTTTTAATTCATGCTACCTAATTTAATCAATGCTAATTTACTTAATAATGAAAGCTTTAATTTCCTTTAATCATGCTTAAAAAAAATAATAATAAAATAAAATAAAATAAAATTTTGGGCTAACATTTCTCCCCTTAAGAAATTTAGTCCTCGAAATTCTTACAGTTCATCAAGAGGTGTGGTCTCGCTCTGATTGCATCCCGAGGCTCCCGCCGCCTCTTCATCTGCATGATTCCTCCACGGGACTTTGACTAGTTTGATTGTCTTGTTCTCGAGGATCTTATCCTTGCTATCCAGAATTGCCACAGGCATCTCTTCATAGCTTAAATCATCGCTCAGCTGAACTTTTGAGGTCTGAATGATGTGAGAAGGATCTGATCTGTACCCTCTCAGCATCGAGACATGGAATACATCATGAATCTGTGACAATTCTGGCGGCAATGCCGATCAGAGGCCAACGGCCCAATCCTCTCTAGAACTTCATACGGACCCACATAGCGAGGACTTAACTTCCCCTTCTTCCCGAATCTCATAACTCCCTTCCATGGAGACGTCTTGAGGAACACCTTGTCACCCACTGCATACTCCATTTCTTTTCTGTTAGCATCGGCATAGCTTTTCATTCTGTCCTGGGCTGCCTTAAGTCGCTGTTTAATCACATCCACTTTCTCAACTGTCATCTGGACCAACTCTGGTCCCACTAGCTTCCTCTCACCTTCCTCATCCCAACATATCGGAGTTCTGCATCTTCTGCCATAAAGGGCTTCATAAGGAGCCATCTGTATGCTCGAATGGTACGAATTGTTATAGGCAAATTCGACCAACGGAAAATGATCATCCCATGCTCCTCTGAAGTCCATGACACATGCTCTAAGCATCCCCTCTAGAGTCTGGATTGTCCTCTCAGACTGACCATCCGTCTGAGGATGAAATGCCGTACTGAAATTCAGCTTAGTTCCTAATGCTTGCTGCAGACTTCCCCAAAATCTCGAGGTGAATCGTGGATCCCTGTCGGATACTATGGAATCCGGAATTCCATGCAATCTTACCACTTCATCAATATACTTCCTGGCCAAAACTTGCAATGAATTTGTTTGCTTGATTGCCAGAAAATGGGCTGACTTGGTCAACCGATCAACTATAACCTAAATGGCATCATGCTTCTTGTTGGTTCTAGGCAAACCCATCAGAAAATCCATCGTGATCCTTTGCCACTTCCATTCAGGAATGGACAATGGCTGCAACATGCCTGAAGGTGCCTGGTGTTCAGCCTTGACTTGCTGACACACTAGACATCTGCTCACATATTCAGCTACATCTTTCTTCATACCTTTCCACCAGAAATGTTCCTTCAGATCTCTGTACATTCTGGTACTGCCTGGATGCATGGAATAAGGCGCATTGTGTGCCTCATCCATGATCTCATCCTTAACTGCCTTATCATTCGGAATACATAACCTGTTTCTGACCATCATAATCCCATCATCCCTCACTTGCACTTCTGACTGCTTGCCATGTTGAATTTCATCTCTCAGCTTACTTAATTACAGATCTCGCTCCTGCAACTCCTTGACCTTCTCCCTGAGGATAGGTCTCACCCTGAATTGAGCAAGAATACCATCTGACTCATCCCGCTGTAAACTGATCTTCAACTTGGCCATCTGTTCCAACAGAGGCAAGTAAACCGATTGCACATAAGCTATGGATGACTTTCTGCTCAAGGCATCTGCTACTACATTCGCTTTGCCTGGATGATACTCTATCATCAGGTCATAGTCCTTGAGCAACTCCAACCATCGTCTCTGCCTCAAGTTCAACTCTTTCTGACTCATAATGTATTTAAGGCTTTTGTGGTCCGTGAAAATTCTGGTCTGAACCCCATACAAGTAGTGTCTCCATATCTTTAAGGCAAAAATCACTGCTGCCAATTCCAGATCATGAGTTGGATAATTCAACTCGTATGACTTCAACTGCCGCGAAGCATAAGCTATCACTTTGTCATTCTGCATTAAAACACAGCCTAAGCCTCTTCTCGAAGCATCACTATATACTGTATACCCCTGATTTTCATTGGGCAAAACCAATACTGGAGCCCTTGTCAATCTGTTCTTGAGCTCCTCAAAGCTCTTCTAACATTCCTCACTCCATATGAACCGCTGATTCTTTCTTAACAGTTTAGTCATAGGGGCAGCTATTATTGAGAATCCTTCGACGAATCTCCTGTAATAGCCTGCCAACCCTAGGAAGCTTCTTACCTCTTTCAACGGCTTAGGCTCTTGCCAATTCACTTATTGCTTCTACTTTTCTTGGATCAACATGAATCCCTTTGCTGGAAATCACATGTCCAAGGAAAACTACTTCATCAACCAAAATTCACACTTGCTGAATTTGGCATACAGACTCTATTCTCTCGGTCTCTGCGGACTATTCGAGATGTTTGTCATGCTCTCCTTCATCCTTAGAATAGACCAGAATGTCATCAATGAACACAATGACAAACTGATCTAAGAATTCATTAAACATCCGGTTCATCAGATCCATGAAGGCAGCTGGAGCATTGGTCAATCCGAAGGGCATGACCCTAAATTCATAGTGCCCGTAACGGGTCCTGAAAGCTATCTTACTTACATCAGACTCCCTGATTCGGAGTTGATGATATCCTGATCTTAAGTCAATCTTCGAAAAGACGCTTGCTCCCTGCAGCTGATCGAATAAATCATCTATCCTCGGCAGAGGATACTTGTTCTGAATCGTCATCTTATTGAGCTTCCTGTAGTCTATACACATTCTCCACGTTCCATCCTTCTTCCTAACAAACAGGACCGGAGCTCCCCAAGGTGAAGAACTCGGCCTAATGAACTGCTTCTCTAACAATTCCTGCAATTGCTCCTTGAGTTCTCTCAATTCAACTGGAGCCATTCTATAGGGTGGTATGGAGATTGGCGCGGTTAGGAATCAAGTCAATTTCGAACTCAATTTCCTCACCGCGCAACCCTAGTAATTCCTCCGGGAATACATCAGAAACTCCCTTACAACCCGATAATCTTCTAATCGCCCACATTCACTTCGGATCCACTATATGCGCCAAGAAGGCCTCACACCTTGGCTCATCATAATCGTCACCAACAGAGTGAAATGATCCTCAGACCGGCAGCTTCCTATCCCCTCAAGACCACTTCGATCATTGCCGGATCAAACTCTACTTCTTTCAAACTACGCCTAGCTTACCAGTACCTCTCCATGACATCCATTCCCAATATAACATCCAATCCTTGAAGGTCTAGAGGTAATAGATCTACTACCGATCTAGCACACAATACAGAGCTCACAATTTTATAGATCATACTAATCACCACCTTACTCCCTAAAGGAGTACTAACAACCGAAAGTTATTCATAACCTCGGGACATACAAAGATGCATATTCATACTTGCAGATACAAACGAATGTGTAGAGCCAGTATCAATTAACACATAAACAGGAGAGTCAAATAGCATAGCCATACCCGTCACTACTTCCGGAGCGACTGCAGCTTCTTCCCTGGTCATGGCAAAGACTCTCGCTGGTGCCTGACTCTGTCCTCTAGGTCTCCCTGCCGGATATGTCTTCCTTGCAGTTCCTGAACTGCCCACATTATGCACTGGCCGAGATGCCACTGTTTCTGCTCTTCTTGGGGCCTGAGACTGAGACCCTTCCTGCCTGACTGTCTGGGGACAATCCTTGATCCTGTGCCCCCTTTGGCCACACCAAAACATGCTCCTATCTTCAGAGACATTCCCCTCAGAAATCTCCCACACCGATCACATTGGGATTTGTGAAGTTACCCCTACCTGTCCACCCTGGACTTGCCACACTGGAAGCTTGCCCTGACATAGCCCTAGGCTGCTTACTCTGAGCAGGAACACTACTGCCCACCACACTCTGAGTATACTGAGTTCTAGTGCTCCTCACAGGCGCTGGAGCACTCATGCCCTTCTTGAGAACCGCTTCTATTCTTCCTCTTCTTAGTTACTTCAGCCCTGATGCTCTCAAATTTCTCTGCCTAAAGAGCAGCATCCACCAGCTGCTGGTAATCACGGAAGTTATGGATCACCACCTTTTCCCTGATTCCTAGGTGCAATCCACCCTCAAACTTCCGGCATTTGTCTTCTTCAGTTGCCACAATATTGGCTGCATACCGTGACAGCTGGGTAAACTTCAACTCATACTCTGCCACACTCAACTCCCTCTGAGCGAGATTCAGAAATTCCACGGCCTTATCCCGCATGTAGACCATTGAGAAATTTCCTCGAAGGCCTCTAGAATTCCTCCATGTCAGACCGAGGTACCTCCCGATCATGGGCACCGACTCCCACCAAAGTCAGGGCATCCCTCAGCAGTAGCTAACCGCATAGTCGAGCTTCTCTTCATCGATGCACTTCATCGATTCAGACCTCTCGGTCCTCTTCAGCCATGCTTCTGCTTCCTCGGGATTGGTAGTCCCGCTGAAGTCGACTGCTCCATACTTCCGGAGCTTATCATACTGGCCGCTCCTCTCTACTGGAGCTGGCACTTGAGTCTGTCTTCCTTGACCCATGGCATAAGTGAAAGCCTGGGCGAATGCCTGGAAGAATTGGGGATCCATGGGATTCACTTGAGGAGGAGGCGGCGGAGGCGCCTCGTGTTGCACGCTTGGTGCATCAGAGTCGGAGATAGGGAAGGTCCCTGCATCCTGCGGAACATACGACTCATCCGTACTTCCGCACTGAGAGCTGGGCCGAGATTGAGCTCCTCGAGTTCTCTTTCGAGGCGGCATTACTCCTTCAATTTAAAAATTCAGTGAAAATCTTTAGTTCACATAAAACAAGTTCAATTCATGTAAATCAATTTAAAACAGGCCAATTCACTCATTTGAAAGCAATGTTGCATGCCATGCATTTAAAACAATGCACATAATTCATATAATTCATGTAGGAAAATGCATGATGACTTGACCCTTAGACAATCCCACTAAGGTTCCTAGGAAACCCTAAACCCGATTTCGCTCTGATACCACAGATGTTGGACCCCGTTTTCAGAGCCCAACTGATGTCGGATCCCGTTGCTGGAATCCAACTACTTAATCCTAAACCATCATACCTATATACAAGTTTAAATTCAATGAAAGCCCTCCGTGCAAAAATTTGTAAGATTCATCGTAATTAACCTCCAATTTAAAATAATCTTCTTAGGATCCAAAATTTAAAATCCAATTCCTAAGCTGATATGAAATCTTATGTCGTTATAAAAATTAGCCAAATGAATAGTGAAATGCCAATTTCCGACCCTCATAACTTTTTGCTCTTAACTCCGATTCGGACAATTCATACCTCCCTGAAAAGATAAAAAGGCCCTCTACCTATTTTATGAAGGAAACAAGACTCAATTATATCATTAAGAGGGACAAAACCACGCATGAAGGGGCTGCCTCAAATGACTACATGAACAGTATTTGGGAATAGTGACAGCAATCTTCCAATGACCATAACTTCTTACTCCTTACTCCGAACATGGCATACTATACCTCATTGGAAAGGTAAAAGGTAATCTACAATTCTTATGAAGGAGTAAAGCCAGATCAGTCATTAGGAGAGGTAAAACCTACTGGAAGTTTCAGCTAAAATGTAAAACCAATGGAACAGTGTTTCTGCAGTATGAACAGAGCTGTCAACACTCCCAACCACATAACTTTTATTTCTAAATCCAATATCTGTAAATAATACCTCAATTTAAAGATAAAAGATAATCTACATTTTCATGAAGAAAACAGAAACCAAATCAGTCTCTAATTGGGTGAAAAATCCTTTCAAAGTTGCTGCAAAATTTCATGACTAACAACAGTGGCTGAAACCTTCCCACTCTCATAACTTTTTCATCCTAAGTCCAATTGGGACAAATTTTATATTGTTGGAAAGCTCTAATCATTTCCTACATTCTTCAAGCAGACCATCTAAACCAATTCAACCCTAAACTACTCTAAAATCAGTGGAAGTTGCTGCACAATTTTTGGAAAAATTTGACAGCACTTCCCCTATTTTATTCCTAACCCAATTCTTCAATCTAGACCATAACCTGCACAACAATTCTACATTTAAGGGCAGCAACACACTCTTAGCTTTCTAGCCATTCTCAAACCATATCCAACTAACACAATCACATTCTTAATCATCTAATAACATCTATACTATAACAATGATGCAATTTGTCTTATACATACATGAATTTCTCAAATACATTAAAACTTATCATTCTTGCTTTCATAATTCCTTCATTCATCATCATCAAAACCTATCATATTCATACAATGCTTTAGTGGGCATTTTAAGCCCAATTACATGAAACTTCAAAATACAACATTTTCTCAAAATGCAACTAAAGCATTGATGTTACAAAAATGATTTCAAATTCAAAAACAACAAAAGAAACTTCTTGGAGTATGCCTTAAGCCCGCTCCTCGGGATCCTGCTCATTTCCTGAAATTGGTGGGGGTGAGCTAATGCTCCGTAGGTAACACATTTACGTTTATATCATAAGCATGTTCATTCACTTATCCATGCATTTAACAATTCCTCACAAAATCATAATACAAACATTAGTAAACCAATCAACCATGCATATCATCATCATAATTTATCATAATTCACTTATTCATCAATCATCAAACATTCATAATTCTTCAATCATTTAACAACCTTCCACTTTCATATAGATTCATGTAAAACACATAATTGGCTCGGTAAGTCCTTATTCTTGCCAACCATGTGATCCCATTTAATGAGGTCACATGGGCAATTCTTGAGGAGTCCAATATGTTGGATCATCCTATGCCACAATCGGGCAGCCGGGCGAAGGCTTCTTGGTCAACGTGCACGTGACATATCTTGAGGACTATACCTTACCCACTTAACATATTAATCATGCATCATCATAAAATTGGACTGTTCTTGTCCAATTCATTGTTTCTAAAAAATCATCTTTTCATCATATTTCATATCGTATAATTCATGCATAATTCATATTGCACATTCATGCTCATTTAAGCTATTTCATTTATATCCCTTTTTCATCATGTTCATGCAAGTTAGTTTCTCAACCAACTCAAACATCATCCAATCATCAACATGCATTATTTTCATTCACATATAACTCATCATTCATACATTCTCAACTCAACAATTCCAAGCATTTCCAATCATCATTTCAACATTTATAATCACATACCATAACACGTACAATTATCCAACAACCACAACTATAGCATTCATATCATTCATTTATGGTTTTCAACAACCATAATAACGTTCAATGCAATCATCAATATCAACAACACAAGCAATAAATATCATAAATATCAAACCTCAACTAACACAAACATTATCAACCATCAACAACTATCATTAATGTCATTTATTGAATTTACATTAAATGCTCAAAACATAAAAGTAAAGGTGTAACCCACCTCTTTCACTTGACAATTCTTGGTTCAATGATACTCTTCTCCTTCTCCTTCTTCTCTTCTTTCTATCCTTTGGTCAACTTCATGAAAATCAAATAACCCAAAGTCAACTCAACTTCAATTGAGAAACCACAATACATCCTTTATGAAATCAATGGTGGAATCACAATACCCATTCCATTTCTACTCTTTCTAACCAAAAACCCAACCAAGAACTTAAACCTTAACTCAAGGCTTACCTTAAATCTCCACCAACACAAGTGCTAACTTGGTTTAAATTGAAGCTTAAGTATTCTCCACCTTTTTATCTCTTTGACTTTCTTCCAACTCTTCTTCAAACTCTTGGAAAATGAAGACCTAACTATCTTCTTCTTCTTTCTCCTTATGCCATACGACACTCACCTCTCCCTCTCCTTCTATTTTCGTTTCTTCCCTTTCTTTAACCTACAACTTACTCCTTTCTTCATCCTTTATACTCCTCACTTAAAAACTAAGCCCAAGCCCAAAGCCCATCTTCATTTCCTCTTCTCTTATCTTCCTTTCTTCTTTTAATTCCTACACTACTCAAAGCCCACTAACTCATTTAAAGCCCAATTTATGCTCTTCTCCTACCTACCTCATTTAAAGCCCATTTCATTAAATTTTAATCTAACTAACCAACTAACATATTTACTTCCATTAATTCTTCACCTAACTCATTAATTCCTTTTTAATTCATGCTACCTAATTTAATTAATGCTAATTTACTTAATAATGAAAGCTTTAATTTCCTTTAATCATGCTTAAAAAAAATAAAAAAATAAAATAAAATTTTGGGGCTAACATAAATTTCCAAAAAGGAAATTGTATGAATTGATTAAGATTTGAATGTGATTGAGTAAAGAGAAAAGGGATGAATAAGGAAAAAAAATTTACAGAATTGTATAGGTTTAGTCTTAGGGTTATCCAACGCGATTATGTTCATCTATTCGATTGTTTTCTTTGAGTATTGTTCTCGGATGTCGGATCCGTTTTGTAAAGTATTTGTTCCACTTTCGTATATTCGAATCGCTTTTGATTCACTCTCGATTTTGTTTTTCGTATTATGTTATTCGATTCTGCTTCGTTTTTCGTTTCGCGTTATCGAATGCTTTGTTTTTCGATTCGAAATTTCGTTGCGAAATTTCCGCTCGGATGTCGAATCCGCTTTGCATAAGTGTTTGTTTCCGCTTTCGTTTGATTGATTATTGCATTTATCCCCGCCTTATGATTCGATTTCGTTCTATTCGCTTTGTTATCCGTTTTGTTAAGTATCGATTCCGCTTCGCTTCGCTTCGTTTAGCTATCTACCACTTCGTTTTCGTTTCCGTCTTTCCGCTTTTCGGTTGGGATCCGGTTCCCGGATCGGGTCCCAACAAATAAAGTGATTGGCAAAATCCTAAGTAGGAGCTTAGGTAGAGGACGTAGGTCTTAACACCAAACCTCTATAAAAACAGTGTTTGATCTTCTTCCTTACTCTTTATATTTAAATTTGTTTAAATTATTTTTGTGTGAATTAACTTCTGATTTTGTTGTAGAAAATTACAAAAAGCTTAAGGATCTATTCAACCCCCCCTTCTAGATCACTTACAATTGGTATCAGAGCAGAAGTATTCAGGGATGGCATACAATTACCTAGCGGAAGAAGGTAACACAAACAACCGCCTTCCTTTATTTAATGGTACTAACTATTCATCTTGGAAAAATCCTATGAAGTATCACATTATAAGCGAGGGAGTAGAATATTGGAAGATAATTATCTTCGGTCCACAACCACCGTTAAAAAAAAATAGTGAGTTAAAAACGGAGCTGGAATACGATGACAATGATTGGAGGCAAGCTTACATCAACGCGAAAGCAATGAAGCTAATTTATTACACTCTCACGGTTGAGGAAAGAAACCGAGTTAACTCGTGTACCAGCGCGAAAGAAATGTGGGAGAGACTTCACATCACCCATGAAGGAACCAACCAAGTCCGGGAGACAAAGATCAACATGCTACTTCATGACTATGAAATGTTTGTCATGAAGGAAGGTGAGTCTATTTCCACTATGCTTGATCGTTTTGCAAAAATCATAAATGGATTAGGAAACCTTGGAAAGCATATGACGGACAGCGAGAAGGTAAAGAAAATTCTTCAGTCGCTACCAAAGGAATGAGACTCACAAGTCACCGCCATTATGGAGTCCAAGGATCTCAATCATCTGGAATTCAACACCTTGGTGGGATCACTTATCAACTATGAGATCATTCTCAAATCCAGAGGAGGTAGAGGTAAGTCACAAAAATCAATTGCTTTAAAAGGTAATACTTCTTCTTTTGATGAAAGTGATGAAGAAATAGATGAAGAGGAGGAAGACGAAGAGATAGCAATGTAGGCTAGAAATTTGAGAAAATTCAAAGGACTTCTCAAAAATCGTAGGAAGGAATTAAATGGTGGAAGAATTGGAGAAAGGAAGAAATTTGCAATTGAAAGAAAATCCAAGGTTTATGACGAAAAGAAAAGCAATGAAGAATGTTGAAGATGTGGAAAAAGGGGACATATCGCAAGAGAATGCAAAAGCTCATCCTCCACATCAAACTTCCAGAAAAATGACAAATACGACAAAGAAAAAAAGAAAACTAGCCTGGTAGCAACTTGGAGTGATGATGAGGAAGCATACCAAAGCGATGATGAAAACAACTTAGCACTTATGGCAAATAGCTCATCAAGTGATGATGAAAATGAGGTACAAGCAAAGGATGAAAGGCCGTCAAGCACTTGGTACATCGATAGCGGATGTTCAAGACACATGAGTGGAGACAAGAACCTTTTTGCAGAAATCAAACCAAAGAATCAAGGTTATGTCACGTTTGGAGACAACAACAAAGGTAAGGTCATTGGAATTGGTAAAGTGGGTAAGGAACCTTTGCCAACCATTGAAAATGTTTTGCTTGTTGATGGGTTGAAACATAATTTGTTAAGTGTCTCTCAACTATGTGATATGAATTTTAATGTAAGTTTTGAATCATCACATTGCATGGTTAAGAAGGATGGTCATGTTGCTTTCATTGGTTTAAGACATGGAAATACATACAATGTTGATTTACATGATGATAGTTCTTTTAATGAAAAGTGTTTGGTGACATTAGAAGAAAATACATTTTTATGGCATAGAAAATTAGGACATGCTCCTTTGCCTTTGATTTCAAAACTTTCAAAAAATGATATTGTGAGAGGATTTCCTAAAATAAAATATGTTAAAGATCACTTATGTGAATCTTGTTTAAAAGGCAAACATGTTAGAGAATCTTTCAAACCAAAGAAAGAAATTTGCACATCTAGAATTCTTGAACGTGTTCATATGGATTTAATTAGACCATCTAGACATGCTAGTCTTAGTGGTAAATTATATGTCCTTGTGATTGTGAATGATTTTTCTAGATTTACTTGAGTGAGATTTCTTGCTAATAAAAGTGATGCTTTTAACGAATTTACCAAGTGGTGTAGGTTGGTTCAGAATGACAAAATTTTGTCAATTGTTGCAATTAGAACCGATCATGGAGGTGAATTTGAATGTAAACCATTCGAAAGTCTTTGTGACAAATACGAAATGGAACACAATTTCTCAACACCAAGGACTCCGTAACAAAATGGTGTAGTAGAAAGGAAGAATCGTTCTCTTGAAGAAATGAGCAGGACTATGTTAAATGAGTACAATCTTCCTAAAACATTTTGGGCGGAAGCAGTCAATACAGCGTGCTATGTCATCAATAGGGTGCATTTACGAAGAGACAAAAATAAGACACCATACGAACTTTGGAAAGGTAAGAAACCCAATATATCTTATTTTCATCCTTTGGTTGTAAGGTCTTTATTCATAATAATGGAAAGAACAATTTAGGGAAATTTGATTCAAAATCTGATGTTGGTGTGTTTATTGGCTATTCTCAAACTAGTAAGGCTTTTAGAGTTTATAATAATAGGATTAAATGTGTTGAAGAGAGTATACATGTTAAATTTGATGATATGATTTCACCCCCAAGAAAGGTTTGTTTTGATGATGATGCAGGAAGTTCAGGTAATAAAATTGAAGAAATTGAGTCCAAGATTGAGGAACTGAAGTTAGATGAAGAAAATCATGTACCTAACACTAAATCGTGGGCAAAAGAAAAGAATCATCCTATGGAGCAAGTCATTGGTAGCTTGGATGATGGTGTGAGAACCAGGAGAAATATCTATGAGAATATGAGCAATTCAGCCTTCATCTCATTAGTAGAACCCAAGAATATAGAATAAGCTCTTAAAGATGAAAATTGGCTATTAGCTATGCAGGAAGAGTTTAATCAATTCAAGCGGAATGATGTATGGGATTTGGTAGCACCACCAAAAGACAAGACCATTATTGGAGTCAAGTGGGTAAATCGGATAAAATATGATGAAAATGGTGAAGCGATTAAAAATAAATCAAGGTTAGTGGCTCAAGGATTTTATCAAGAAGAAGGCCTTGATTACAATGAGACATATGCTCCTATGGCTCGGTTGGAGGCAATAAGGCTGTTATGCGCTTTCGCGTCTCATAAAAGGATCAAATTAAATCAAATGGACATCAAGAGCGCATTTCTCAATGGATACATTCAAGAGGAAGTCTATGTCAAACAACCACTGGGATTTGAAGATCATGAGCATCCAGATTATGTTTACAAACTTAAGAAGGCACTTTATGGATTGAAGCAAGCACCTAGAGCATGGTATGAAAGGTTAAGTACTTTTCTAACTCAACATGGGTATGTTCGTGGTAAGATCGATAATACTTTATTCATTAAACATGTTGACAAGGATATGTTTATTTGTCAAATTTATGTTGATGATATTGTGTTTGGTGCTACTAATGAATTTTTGTGTAAAGAATTTAGTGATTTAATGCAAGGCGAATTTGAAATGAGCATGATGGGGGAACTCAAGTTCATTTTTGGATTGCAAATCAAGCAACACAAAAATGGCATTTTCATCCACCAATCGAAGTATACCAAGGAACTTCTTAAGAAGTTTAAAATGGAAGGATGCAAAGTGGCAGCAACACCAATGGCAACAAATGTGGTCTTGGAAAAATATGAACATGAAGAAGATGTTGATCAAAAACTCTATAGAGGTATGATCGGCTCTCTTTTGTATTTAACTACTTCTAGACCTGACATTATGTTTGCCACATGCCTTTGTGCTAGATTTCAATCTTGTCCTAAGATTTCTCATTTGAGTGCTTGCAAAAGAATATTTAGATATTTGAGTAGAACTGTTAATCATGGTTTATGGTATCCCAGTTGTGAATCCTTTGATTTGTATGCTTATAGTGATGCTGATCATGGTGGCTGTAGAATTGATAAAAAAAGCACTAGTCGATTGTGTCATTTCTTAGGTTCATCTTTGATATATTGGGCTAATAAAAAGCAAGTTAGCGTAGCTATTTCCACTGCTGAATCTGAATATGTAGAAGCTGGGAGTGCCTGTGCCCAAGTTCTTTGGATTAAACATCAATTGCTTGATTACGGTATTGAGGTAAAAAAAATATTCCTATTTATTGTGATAATACCAGTGCAATTTGTTTAAGTAAAAATCCAATTTTGCATAGTAGAACAAAGCATATAGAAATTAGACATCATTTCATCCGTGATCATTGTTTAAAAGGTGACATTTGCTTGAAGCATGTATCAACTAGTGATCAATTAGCTGACATTTTTACTAAACCTCTTAAGGAAGATGTGTTTGTGAACATTAAATTGAGATTAGGCATGTGTGATTTAAATTCCTTTGGTTGAATTTTTTTTTGGCTACATTCAAATATCAAATGGTCAAATTATGAGGCAAATGGGCAATCACATCTGAAGATACATTCATCGTGTTGCATACTTAGGCTGAAAAATGACTTATTTGGAGTTTGGACAAATTTTATGACTTGGCCATTAACAAGTCAACTTATATGGGAATCAGTCGACTTATAATTTTTCACAGAGTTTGGAGAAAGCAGAAATTTGAGGATAAGTCGACTTATATAGATCGACAAGTCGACTTATGAAGGTCGATAAGTCGACTTATGAAGGTAACAAGTCGACTTATTAAGGTCGATAAGTCGACTTATGCAGGGGACAAGTCGACTTATGTCTAGACGGAGGCTTTAAAACCTTTTCTTCCTTTTCTTCTCCGAAACCCTTTTCTCTCTAAATCTCTGAAATTCCTCTCCTATAACTCGACTTATTTTGTTCAATCTATTCTAATCTTCCTTACCCATCAATTTTCGACCTCCATTAACACAAAACCCCCTCACTTTACCTTCAAATCAACCTTCTTTTAGAAAAACCCCTATCTTTTATCTCTCAAACCCTAACCTGCGAAATTGTTTCTCTCTCTACGAATCAATGGCTCCTCGAAAGTCTTCAGGGAAAGGGAAAGAAACCGCTCCTCCACCAGGCCCTCATGTTCACTATAGACCACGTGTTCGTGGGTCTTCCTCTAGAGGAGATGCTTCGAGAGAAGAAGATGTGGTTGAACCCAGGTTTGTGTCAAAGGACGCACAAACTCTCTACTACAAGGTGCTACAAAATGAGGTACTGATTCCCTCTATGAGATTTGACTGGGGTGAACTCGACCATAGTGAGTTCACTGATGTGTTTACTGAAATTACTAATCTGGGATTGCGAGATTTCTTAGGATTTCAAGATGATATTTATGAAGATGTAGTAAGAGAGTTCTATGCGAATCTATTTGTGATAAGTAGTAATGTTGAGGATGGAGTTTATATGAAATCCAAAATTAAAGGGAAGGATATTACTCTGTGTGAATCAAATTTGTGTTCTATGTTTCATTTGCCTAGAGGTGGAGTAAGGCCTAGAGCCTCTTTTACTGACTTTGAAATTTTGAGAAATACTGAAGGTGATACTGATGAGGAAGCCGAAGAGAATTTCGGCTATACCGAAGAAAAAGGGGCTGATTTATTGAATAGGTTGTGTTCAGATCATTCCCCTCCCTTTGAGGCTATGGATCTGCCTTTAAATTATAGGTTATTACATTATGCGATCAACAGGGTCATTTACCCAAAGAAAGCTAGTAATAATCATATCAATTCATTAGATAAGGAGATTCTGTGGCATATAGAAGAAGGACGGAAAATCAATTATGCAAGCTTGATTATTCAGATGATGAGGAAGAAGGGTAGCTTATTACGGGGACAACTGAAAGGGAAACCTGTCCGGCATAAAGGAATGCCTTATGCTGCTTTGATAACCCATCTCTCTCAGTTCCAAAGGTGTGATTTGGCTTCTTATGCTTATCTTCCCCATCCTCAGAGTTGGAGATTCACGCCTTATAATTTGAGAAGTATGAAGCTGGTAAGAACAGTTGAAAAAGGCTGGGTCTACTCTCATCATGTTGAGAAGCTTGGTTTGACTCTAGAAAGTGAGCAGGTACCTTCGAGGAAACGATCTAAGAGGACAGCAGATCGTCCTAGTAGGTCACGGCCCAGTAATGAGAGAAGAAGTGAGGTATCTCAAGATGAGATTGCTGAAATTAATGAACAATTGGATGATTTAAATGATCGCCTCGATGGTATCTAGTCTGTACTTCATGGATTTGAAAAGAAAATGGATGCACAACACAAAATGCTCAAGAAGATCTTCAAGAAGTTAGGATGTAGGCATGATGACTCTTCATCATGATGTGTATTGCTCTTCGTCTCGACCAACACTTGATCTTATGTTCTCTTTTGTGTGTATTGTGCTTGTTGTGTTGATTTAACATATTTTGTAATGACTATCACTATTACTTGTGTTTGATGCTATGTTATAAACTTCATTTGAGACTATTTTCCCTAGTGATTTTTGATTATGACAAAAAGGGGGAGTAATATTGGAAATTGATGTTTGATTAAGGGGGAGTATGAGTATGAATATGTGTGTTTGATTTGAGATTTTATTTTGCAACATTTTTTTTAAATTCCTTAGCTCATGAATTAAGGGGGAGACAAACTAACCATCAAGATAAGGGATTAAAAACCTTGATCAAGTTTCATGTTTTCAAAATTCTTTTGAATTTCTAAATATTTTGTCATTATAAAAAAGGGGGAGATTGTTGGACCAATGGTAGTTGACAAATTAAATCCCTTTATGTTTTGATAATAATAAAATATCTAAAATTAGTTAAGAAATTATTTCAGGAATTTTTGGGATTATTATTCAATGGAAGATTTATGCAAATCAAGATCGTAAGTGTCAAATCATTAAAGACTCAAGCTAGAAGTTTCCTTATAAGAGAAAGAGGCTTAAATAATGAGAATTATAGAGGATTTGGATGGATGTTACCATTGGAGGACCACAAGTCGACTTGCACAAGCATAAGTCGACTTATACATCAAGACCTGAACATCATAAGTCGACTAGAAAAGCATAAGTCGACTAACTTATGAAGATATGTCAACACAAGTCGACTAACAGCATACAAGTCGACTTATCGTGGACCATAATTCGACTTACACATCACAAGTTGACTTATAGAAGAGCGGAGATACAATTTTTACGTAAAATGTTATCACAAGTCGACTTACACATTTGACAAGTCGACTTATGGATACAGCAAATCAATTCCAACGGTCCAATTAGCCACAAATAGAAAGGAGATTATCAAGGAACGGCTATAACAATCATGCAACGGCTAGTAAGAGCTCCAACAGCTATTTTTCTACTAGTATAAAGAGTGGATGATTGATGAAGAGTTCACACAAGTTCTACAAGCCTACATACTCTTCTTTTATTCCAAAATTGCTCATTATTGTTCTCACTTTGTTACACAATTGTATTGAGCACTTGTTCTTCAATCTTTATCATATTTCTTTTACAATTTGAGTGACTAGTGAAAGGTCACGTGTGAGGTAGGATTTGTGCCAGAAGACAAATCGATTGTAAAGGTAGCTTGAGCCGAAAATCAAGTGGCATTGTAAAAAGTTCACACTCAACTACAAAGTGTGCAATAAAGTGATTGGCAAAATCCTAAGTGGGAGCTTAGGTAGAGGACGTAGGTCTTAGAACCGAACCTCTATAAAAACAGTGTTTGATCTTCTTCCCTACTCTTTATATTTAAATTTGTTTAAATTATTTTGTGTGAATTAACTTCTGATTTTGTTGTAGAAAATTACAAAAAGCTTAAGGATCTATTCAACCCCCCCTTCTAGATCACTTACAGTTTGTACTAGTATTTTTGTTGCAATAGGATTTTTGTTAAAATAAGAGTTTAGACATATGTTGTGTATCTTGGAGAAATATGTATTCTTATGTATTTCGGTTCTTGCAATAGATGTAGTGTCGTGGCTTAAGAATGCCACTTTGGTTTCATGATGTATATGAATTATGAATTAATGTATCGAGTTTTGTGTATGATTTTGGGATACGAGTTATGATTATTTATGAATATGAGTGGTTTAAATTGAATTATGAATTTATATTTTGATTTGAGATGTATATAAATGAGATTGATTCTTATGAATGTAAATATTTGTGTTTGGGTTATGGATTGAGATTTATTGAAGTGCTATGAGCATGATTGTGAGTTGATTGTATATGGGATTCCGGACAGGAAGTCCTACGAATTTTGTTGGTGGATGGGATTTAGAAGTGTATTTGAACTATTTGCAGATTTTTGGGCTGTTCAAAATATAGTCGTTATGCTGTCTGATTTTCGATAAAAATCGGTTTATGACAAGTTAGAATAAGTATAAGATTAAGAGTTTTAAAGATGCAATTAAGATATGCATGATTAAGAGTGATTTGAGCTTATGGAGAAGGATAGTGAGATTAGAATGGTTGAATTTTTCAAATGGGAAATTAAATTGTCTTGATTTGGATAAAATTGATAAAGATGAAAGGAATAAGAATGAAAAAAAAATTTATACCGGTTTTGGATTAGTTTGGACCAAGTTATTCTTAGGGTATCCAACGTGACGTTGTTTTGGAAAGTTTTTCTTCACGGATGTCGAAATCTTGCCTCTCAGTTTGTTTCAGTTCGTTTGGAATTCGATTCGAATTACTATGTTCCTTTCTTTCGATTTTGCTTTCGTTTCATATTCGTTTTCCGTTTCTTCGCTTGGGATCCGATTTTCGAATCGGGTCCCAACAGTTATGGTATTAAAGCCCAGTAATAGGATCTTACTTGGGCGTATGTGTATGAATGATTTGTATAAGAAATTGATAAGAGTTTGATAGGATGAAGTTGATTTTGCGAGAATGTGCTAAGTGATTGTTTGATTTAGGTGACAAGAATTATGATTGATTTTAGGAATGTGATAATGAAAATGAGCTTAGAAACGTTTGATGAATTGGGGATAAATTGATTTGACTATGTTTTTGGGAGATAAATTTTTTTTTTGAAAGTTGAGATAAAGTGATAAAGATATATGTATAGAAATTCAAAAGATTGGTTTGAATGATGATTGGTCCATATTAAGGTTCCTTAATAATTGGACCATTGACTTGAGTCAAATATGTTAAGAAACAATGATTTATGAAATGAAATAGTGATCTGGATATAATTTTGGGTGGCATTTGATACAAGAATTGAGAAATTGTGAAGAGATTGAGAATTATGTATGAGAAGAAAATTAGATAAGAAAAGTGATTGATTATGATTAGATCCGACAAATTGATGATATCTTACTTGATTGTATGATTAGATAAGAAATATTATGTTACTTGTTGATTTTCTTACGTATGAATTTCGATGATGAAATTCTTTTAAGAGGGGGAGAAATGTTGGGCCCCGTTCCTTCAGTGGCAATTTAGAGATATGAAATGAAATTCAATGAGTGTTTTCGATATAAATTGTGTTATAGATGTCTTGTGCCTTAAGGAAAATTGATGAGAAAAGATTTGAAGACTTTGATATTTGAGTAAATTTGTATGAGTTATGAGAGTAAAGTGAATGAGTAAATTGAAATGGAAGTTGAAATTAAGAAATAAATAGAAAAAGTGTGAAAATTTGTCGAATTAGGAAAGTTTGATTTTTTGGTTATAAAAGTTGCCTTTTTTATTTAGGCAAATTTTGAGAAAATGATCTACATGAAACTTGTAGTGTTTGTTAAAAATTTTCTATCGCCATAAAGTATGCAATTGTTCGATATCGGGAGTAGAAGATATGATTTTCCGAAGATAAGGTTCTTTTGCTTTGTTTTTGAAAATGCTATTAAGTATAGGTTTGTGTGTTCAATGCTTCGAGGCCACTCGTCGTGAGGATTTAGTCTGAATTGGAGTAAGTGGTCTACATGAAAGTTGTAGCTTGTCTATCAATCTTTTCGACGCTATAAAGTATGAAATTTTTAGATGTGGGAATTGGGAGATATGAAATTTTAAAGTTTGGAGGTGGTATAGGATGAAAATTTCAGGGTAGAAACTTTGAATGAAAAATTGACCTAGTTAAAAGTTGAATTTGTGTTTAAGTTATTCATGAAAGTTTTATAAGATGTTTTTATCTTTCCAATGATATAAAGTATGCAATTTTTGGACCATGGAATGTGGAGTTATGATTTTTGGAAAATTAAGTTACATTTATGTTTTTGAAGTACTATAATTTTGCTTATACTCCGACCCTTGTTCAATCTTTTGCTTATAATTCCTTCTTCCAACATCCGATTAACTCGATTTTTAAAACGTTGGATTCCTAAGAAAATTAATTTCATTTTCATGGGAAATTGTGATTTTTAGGATATTAAATGGAAAGAGATTTGATTGAATCAAAGAGTGAGGATTGGTTAAAGTGTTTAAGTTGGAAAATTTTCTGAACATAGTTCAGTATTTTGAGAAATTCAGGAGCTTTGAAGCTCCGATTGAGTTGATTCTTGAGGAAAAATAAAATTGAGAAAGGGGGCTAAAAATCATGTGAAGGGATCGAAATTCAATTTCATCCCTAAGATTGTCAATTTCTGGATTGAAGTTGAGTTAATGTTCAGTCTCGGATTAGTAAGAGCTGAACACGTATTTTGCCTATAACTTCTTCATTTCTGAACCGATTTGAGCATTCTTGGCGTCATTTTAAATATGAGACATAGAGGAACATTTTTCAAGAAGAATGTTTTGCCAAATTATGTCAGTTACCTGCTCAAAATTGGGAAGCAAGATGACAGTTTTTAAAGGTTAAATGATGGGCAAATGTGGAAGTTCACTTAAGTTACTATGATATAAGGCTATTAAGCAAGGGTCTTTTGGTCATTTTGTAGTCAATTAAGAAGAAGAAGGGTGGCTGTCGTTGGTTTTAAAGGAGAAGCACGATATTCTTAAGGAAAAGAAACGAAAATAAAAGGAAGAGAGGGGAAGAGTGAATCGGTGGAGAAGAGGGGAGAAGAAGAAGAAACAAAAATGTTTAGGGTTTCGTTTTCTTGATTTGTAAGAGGATTTTCGAACATAGTTTAAGAGAGAAAAAAATGGAGGAACTCAAGAGCTTCATCCCAAGCCTAGAAAATCCGAAATTGATGAAGAGGGAAGGTAAGAATCGTTTTTTATCTTTGGATTTTTGATGAGTTTTTGTATTAGATAGTTTAAGAATGTTATGGGTTTAGGTTTTCTAAAGTTAATTTTGGAGATTATGCCATTTATGATATTCAATTTTTGGTTGTTGACTAATTAAGGTTTTGTCATGAATTTGGGGATTTTCGTAAGGATGGAGAATTGAGACTTTAAGCAAGTTCCAAGCATCATTCCGAGGTGGGTAACATGTTTATTATTTGAATTATAAGCTAATTTCATGTTTTCGAAAAATTTAGAAAAGGAATGTTTTAAAACAAATTTATTGTTTTTGTTTTCGAAAGAAATCAAGAAGTGATATGATTTGAAAAGTTATTGTTAGGTTTTGTTTTCGAATGATTGGAAATGGCTACAATTGTTTTGGAATTTTTAATCAAATGGTTCAATTGTTTCATTCTTTGATTTCAAATGATTTGATAAAAATTGAAATAATCGTTAAAGCCATTGTGTTTGAATATATTAATGTTTTCTAAGATTGTTGCATTCTTGAATGATAAAGGATGTGTTATGTGATTTGCATAGACATTGTAAATTTGAAGTTGTGTGACTTTGAGTTTTTGAGTTGTAAAGCATTCTTGTATATATTGCTTTCAAATGTGTTGCCTTATAGTTTGGAAATGATTAGAATGCTAGGAGTGTATGGCTGCCATTTTGAGTGAATTGATGGGATTGTTGGATGAGTATGGACTTGAAAGATTGAGGATGGTGGAGATTGAAGTGGTTTTGTGCAGGTATTGGAGTTTGGATTGAAATTGAAGAAGTTGGCTAGATGATATTTTAGGAGAGGTGCTGTCAAATTTTTCACAAATTTGGCAGCAGCTTCGATTGTGCTTTTGACCTCCTTAATTGTAGCGCCCCCTTACCATAGATTACCCACCGGAACGCCCGTAGGTCATTCCAGTACATATCCTACGATAAGAGACCACTATTGACAACCACCGCTAAACTCTCCATGGCATCACAATAATAAAACAGAAATAAGAAATTGGTAACTTTTTAAAACCAAACTGTATTTCATTTTATTTACTCAAACTTAGAAATTTACAAACTGTCAGTATTTTCAGTCTATATAATCCTTCAAAACACTTTACATTAAGTACTATACAATAAGGCACAAAGAACAGTTCTAATTATAAGTCTCCAAAAGAAATCCCAGCTGACCGACCTTTGAGCCATAACCTCTCGCCAATCCGATGTCCAAGCCCTACAATTCCGAGGAGCTACTACCTACTCTAACCCTGAAAAATAGATTGCAATTTTGGATGAGTTTGCGAACTCAATGAGGAACCATCATCGATGGTTTGCCCAATTCATGCATCACATAAGCATGTTCCAAGAATCAGCGGTCATAGTAATACTGAGCTCAAGAATCACACACCATATACAAAAAAGTTATTTCAGGTATTCAGTCTAGTATGCAATGCACATGTGACTCTTTTTCCAGTTTTATTTCAGTGTTGTGACCGAGCACTTAAGCAGTAATTAGTAATCAGTAGACGCGTCTCGGGAGGATTATCTCCCTTCGAGCTCTAGGCTCGCTTTCGCCAAGATGGCGACTTCGGTTCACAATTATTTTTATCCGTTTATGCATCTGTGTATGAAATGCCTATGCCCAATCGAATAGTTAATTAACAGTCCATAATGCACAATTAGCAGTCCATAAGTCACAATTAATCACAGTAATCCCGGTAAGGGAAAACAAGTCACACAATTTACACATTCCTGATCCCGCCATTATCCTCATATTAGAAAATTAATAATTGAGAAACCCATCTAGGTTACTCACCTATTACTTCCGAGCTAATGTCGGGAAGTCTTTGCTATATCGGTCGATCGACGCTCTAATTATGCCTCTATAATAATCAGAGAAGATAACTATTACTAATTGTCCAATCAGAACGAGTTAATGATGCATACGTAACAATTAAAAGGTGTACAATGCATGTGCATGATATTCCAGGCCCTAAACCAAACTTTTCTATCATAAAAATCCATCTAAAAATTAGAAATCTAATGTCGCTGACGATATTCAATTCGGACCTCTATAGGTCCAAAATTAAATAAAACAAAGGACGTAAAACAATAAACCCACCCACGCCAATTTCCGTCCAAAATTCCTAATCTCTCAGAAAATGAAATTAAATATTCTATGAATCCGATGCCTCAAGAATCAGGTCAATCGGACGTCGGACGGAAAAATTATTTCCAAAAGAACACAAAAAAATCAAATAAAATAATTAATATATATATATATTGCCCCTATTTCCTTCCCTTTTTCTTATTTTCAAACCGAAATTTGAACACCTATAACTCTTTGCACACAATTCAAAAAATTACAAACCATATCTCGTTGGAAAGATCATGAAAATCTCTACAAGTTTCATGAAGACCATAAAAATCAATTTCACCCCTAAGGGTTCAAAAATCGAATTAAACCTACTGCCTAGTCAATGGGTTCTAAAACAGTACAGTATCTTGTAAATTCAATAACTTCTCATTTTCTTTGTCAAACATTACACAATAAATATGCTCAGAAAGATCCCAATGTTATCTACAACTGTCATGAACAACCTGAAATCAAATGCATTTGCTAACTAGGCCAAACAATTCACCAAAGCAGCTGCATACTGAAATTTCCCAATCTGAACAGTACATTTCAAAGCATCATATCTCCTAGCACAAATGTAAAAACAATCACTACCTTATATCACTGGAAAGATAAGATCTCATACTTCAATTTTCATGAAGGATTCAAAATCCAATTCCATCCCTAACAAGTTCAAAACTGCCATGTAAGTGACTGCCCTAATCAGTAGTCAATGACCTAATTCAGATTCAGTTTTTGCAAATTCATTACTCCCAAATCTGATATCCAAAAATAGCATTCTATATACAATTTTCAAGATAATTACTTCCTATACAACATTTCAGAAGATCACATAAGCCAATTCAATTCACAGAAATTGCTAAAATTGCTTCCAATCAAAATGCTCACAAATCTGACACTTAGGCTAGGTTTCACCACAATGTACAAAATCAGTCAATAGTTAACAGTGGATATCTCCCAATATACATATCGAAAAATTGCAAAAACAGTGGAAATGGAAAGTTACAATATAGGCCTCAACTCTCATGAAGACCATTTTCATCAATTCCTTCTAAATTAATTTAGAAAAATCATCAAAACACTTAGGTCATTGGTTTGCCATCGCTCATACAGACATCAACAGTAACTTTCCAAGCCAAAATTCACCATCTTACGGCTAAAATTAGATAATACCTATTTCACACAAAAATGTAGCCAACAAGCCAAAGTTTCATTTGGCACAAACCTCACCTCATTTTCATAACCACACAATGAGTTATGCTCAAAACAGTACAGTAGGTCAAAAATCAATTTTCCAGCTTTCATCTTCAACTTAAATCCTATCACTTCTAATATCAATTCCACATGCATAAGCATCCTAATCACACAAGAATTGAGCCAATAGATCATCATAAATCATGATTAATGACCAATATATACCAATTAATGCATCGAACAACCAATTTATTCATTAAATGCATAAATGAAAGCTTAAAACAAAAACTTACCAAATCAAGCTTTTCCCCCTTCAATACTCCAACTACTCTAGTTTCTCAACTTTCTAATCCTCATACATGGTTGTCATCATGGTAAGGAGGTAGAAGGTTTAAGTTTGCAAGCATATAAGGAGGGTTCTTAAGGTGGGAGGAAGTAACTTAAAGAAGGAGAAAAAATAATCAATGGAGATGACAAAGGAAGGTTTTCGGATGGTGAGGAAAATAAGTCATCCAATTCATCTTTTCCTTCTTTTGTTAAGGCATAACCGAGAAAGAGCTTTAGCATAAGACAAAACTCATTAAAACTCTTTAGGACAAGTGGCAAATTCTAAGAAAAAGGACAAAATAGGCTAAAAACAATTTAGTAAATAGGAACCGTAATGCAATTTGACCCATTCTAGTCCAATGGCCCTAATTTCAATCCCAAAATAATATACCCAAAATTACAGTGTCATTGGATAGAAATTTTTGCTACTGAAAATCAACCGGTTCGTCGCTTGGCGATTTTTTCGGTCTGGGAATTTTCTCCGAAAAATTCCAGAAAAAATTCTAAAAATCCCTTAAAATATAAAACACTCAATGGCACACTCAGAATAATTTTTCAAACACAAGAATCACGTTAATCACAGTAAAACTACATTAGGCACAAAAATCGGGAATGTCATGTATGCATGTACAGTTATTTCATGTGCACAAAATTCACTGTGTACCAATACTAGTATGCATGAACAGTCCTAATGAAGCCCAATCACTTTCATCCTATGCCAAATTACTATTGTACCCTTCCCGTTGAGGGTGGGATGTTATAATTCCCCCCTCCTAATAAAAATTTTGTCCGCGAAATTCTTACCTGATTGATCAAATAAATGAGGATACTATCTCCTCATATGCTCCTCGGTCTCCAAAGTGGCTTCCTCAGTCGAATGATTTCTCTAGATAACTTTCACCAATGGAATCGTCTTATTCCTTAACTGTTTAACCCGTGACCCGACAATCTGGATTGACTCCGCTACATAACTCAGATTACTAGACACCTCAATCTCCTGAGCCGGTATCACATGTGTCGGATCTGACCGATATCTGCGGAGCATACTCACGTGAAAGACGTCATGTAACTGAGACATCTCGGTCGGTAAAGCCAACCTGTAGGCCAAAGGTCCTATCCTCTCAGTAATCTCATAGGGACCAATGTACCTAGGGCTTAACTTCCCCTTCTTACCAAATCTCAGTACACCACGCGACGGGGACACCCGTAAGAATACCCTGTCTCCCACATTATACTCCATCTCCCTCCTGTGCTGATCCACGTAACTCTTTTGTCTATCCTGAGTTGCCTTGATGCGACTCAATCGCAGTTCACCTTATCTACAGATCTGAATCACCAGACCTCAATCATCCTCACACCCTCTTCATCCCAATACAGAGGCGATCAACAATGCCGCCCATACAGAGCCTCATACGGTGCCATCTCAATACTGCTATGATAATGATTATTATAAGCGAACTCAATCAAAGCCAAATACTGATCCCATGCTCCTCTGAACTCCAATACACAAGCCCGAATCATATCCTCAACAGTCTTAATCGTTCTCTCACTCTGCCCATCTGTCTGAGGATTAAAAACTGTACTGAAATTCAGCTTAGTACCCATAGCAGACTGCAAGATCTGCCAGAATCTCGACGTGAATCTGGGATCCCTGTCTGACACTATCGAAACTAGGACCCCGTGCGGTCTCACTATCTCAGCGACATATTTCTGGACCAACTGATCCAGGGTATTGGTCTCCCTCACTGGCAAGAAATGGGCCGATTTAGTTAACCGGTCCACAATAACCCAGATAACATCATGCTGTCTCGGAGTCTTGGACAATCCCATAATAAAATCCATAGTAATTCGCTCCCATTTCTACTCGGGAATAGGCAACGAATGAAGTTTCCCTACTGGAGCTTGGTGCTCAGCCTTAACCTGCTGGCACGTCATACACCTCGATGCATACTCTGCCACTTGCTTTTTCATGCCAGGCCACTAGAAATGTTGCTTAAGAGTGTTATACATCTTGGTAATACCAGGATGCATAACATAGGCGACCATATGAGCCTCCTCCAATATCTCTCGTCTCAGATCATCCACATCGGGCACACATAGTCTCTGACCCATCCATAAAGTCCCATCTCTCAACTCAAAATCAGAATCCCGATCAGATCTCGCTCTCTCAATCAGTCTTACCAAAGCAGGGTCCTTGTCCTGAACTCTCCTGATCCTGTCCAGTAGCATCAGTCTAAGCTTCAAAGTGGCCAATAAAGCTCCATCATGCTCCAAAGTCAACTGTACATTCAAGGCTCTCAACTGAATCAAATTAGGCAACCTTATTGCCTGAATCTGAGCTGCACTAGTATAAGACTTTCTACTCAGAGCATCTGCCACCACATTGGCTTTCCCGGGATGGTACTCGATGGTACAGTCATAATCCTTCAACAGCTCAAGCCATCTCCTCTGTCCCAAATTCAACTCCCTCTGGCTCAGTAAATACCTCAAATTCTTATGATCTGTGAAAATCTGGAATGTCTCACCATACAGATAATGTCTCCAAATTTTTAGGGCAAAAACAACTGCAGCTAACTCCAAATCATGCACTGGATAAGTTACCTCATGAGCTCTCAACTGTCTCGAGTCATATGCAATCACTCTACCATGTTGCATCAGAACACACCCCAATCCCTGATGCGATGCATCACTGAACACCTCAAATCCTCCAGTCCTTGATGGAATAGCTAACACCGGTTCAGTAGTCAACCGATGTTTCAGCACCTCAAAGCTCTTCTGGCACTCCTTAGTCCATCTGAAAGGTACATTCTTCCTCAGAAGTTTTTTCAGAGGGGCTGAAATTAGTGAAAACCCCTCGACAAACCTCCGGTAATATCCAGCTAATCCGAGGAAACTCCGAATCTCTGCCACATTTCGTGGAGCTTCCCACTTCAGCACGGCCTCAATCTTACTCGGTTCCACCTGAATACCCTCTCCAGTCACTATATGCCTCAAGAAGATCACCCGATCCAGCCAAAATCCACACTTACTGAATTTGGCATACAGTTGTCTCTCCCTCATAGTCTGTAAAACAATCCTCAAGTGCTCACTATGCTCCTGTCTGTTCCTCGAATACACCAAAATGTCATCAATAAAGACAATTACGAACTGATCAAGGTAGGGCTGAAAGACCTTATTCATCAAGGCTATGAAAGCTGTCGGGGCATTAGTCAACCCAAACGACATCACTGAAAACTCGAAATGCCCATACCTGCTCCTGAAGGCACTCTTAGGCACATCATCATCGGCTATCTTCAGCTGATAATACCCTGACCTCAAATCTAACTTAGTGAATACCTGAGCTCCCTGCGACTGATCAAATAAGTCATCAATCCTAGGCAGTGGATACTTATTCTTCATCACACCGATTCTAACCGCTCAGAATCGATGCACAGCCTCAACGTTCCATCCTTCTTCTTCACAAATAAAACTGAAGCTCCCCACAGTGAGACACTAGGCCTGATAAAACCTTTCTCCAGTAACTCCTGCAGCTGAGCCTTAAGCTCCTTCAGTTCCACAGGTGCCATCCTATATGGAGGAATAGATATAGGAGCAATACCTGGAACTACATCAATGATAAACTCTGTTTCCCAATCCGGCGGTAAACCCGGTAACTCATCAGGAAACACATCTGGAAACTCCCGAACTACGGGAATATCCTGCATTCTCTACTCACCTCTCACATCAATAACATGAGCCAGATAGGCCTCACATCCCCCCTGCATCAACTTCAGGGCACTCAGAAAGAGATCATTCGAGCTGGCACTGCCTGACTAACCCCTCTGAACACTGCTCTAGGCTGACCAGGAGACTCTAATACGACCTCCTTGGTGTAGCAGTCCATAATGGCCCTATGTGCAGTAAGTCAGTCCATCCCCAAAATCACATCTATCTCTCTCAGTGGTAGCACTATCAGGTCTGCACTCAGCTCTGCCTGATCAATCACAATCGGACACCCCTTGCAGACCTCTCCTAAAGCAATAGTGCTACCTAGAGGTGTGCTTACCTCTAACCCATACTATAACCTCTCTCTATCCCCATGCACTCTACATGCCAAATGCGTTGCTATGAATGAATGTGTGGATCCTGGATCTAGTAGTGCAAATGCTTCAAAACCATAAATAAGAAGCGCACCTATTACCACCTCTGGGGAATTCTGGGCCTCCTGCCTGGTCATGGCATAGACCCTGGCCTGGGACTGTGGTCGGCTGCCCCATCCCTCAGTCCGCACAAAGGACCCCTCAACTCTGCCACGGCCTCTACCCCGGCCTCTCTGTCCGAATCCACCAACTCTACTCTGCTGTACAGTAGTAGAATTCCCAGCTCGTCCACTACCAGCAGACTGAGCTCCCAATCTGGCTGGGCAATCCCTAACCTGATGCTCCATCGAACTGCATCTGAGGCAGGCTCCAGTCAACCATCGACACTCCCCACTGTGTCTCCTCTTACAATGCTCACACACTGGAGGGATCTGCCCTGCCCCTCTACCACTGCAACTGTCATTCTGTATAAATCTTCATCTCTGCCCAAAACCAGACTGTCTCGATCCTCCCGGAGACCTAAAAATCCTGCCCTGGCGCTTACTGAAACCAGAGCTTCCCTAACTGTCACTCGGTCTCTTCCCCCGAGACCCCAACTCAACCTGTCTCTACCTCATAAGTTGTTCCACTCGCAATGCAGCAGCCCTCAACTCAATAAATGTACCCATGTCTGACCGGGCCAACCAGGTACGGATCTCAGTATTGAGGCCATTCTCGAACCTTCGGCACTTATTAGCCTCAGTAGGAATCATAACAGTAGCATAATCCATCAGCTCATTGAACTTCACCTCGTACTCTGCCACAGACATCCTACCCTGCTTCAGCTCCAAAAACTCCTACATCTTCATATCAAGATAGACCTTAGGCATATAATTATCCCCAAGGCCTCGAAAATCACCCCGTGACAAGAAGCAAGGCCTAGTGGTACGCTCGAATAGCCTTCCAAAGACTTGTAGGTCGGGCCCCGCAGAAGAGAGACCGCGATAATCGAACCTCTCATCAGTTCACAGTCCATCCGGTCAAGACTCTCTCGGTCCTCTCCACCATCCCTCACCTCGGGTCTCAGATTTCCATAGAAGTCTATGTACCGCCATGCAAGCGATAAATCATATCTCCTCTCCGTATCACGGAACTCTAGAGGTAACTCCTCGATCGAGGCATGATGACTCTCTCGCTCCGATGATCCTTGGTCACCGGTTGCTCAACCCGATCACCTAAGATGTAAGATCTAGAACAAAACAAGAAGTCCAAATAATTTATGCGCTCAGTAAAATTCATACCTACATATTTGACTATTCCCAAAGATGCCAAACCATGCTCGATACCACCTAATGTAGCGCCCCTTACCATAGTAGTACCCATCGAACGCCAGTAGTCATTCCTACATATCCTACGATAAGATACCACTATCGACAACTACCGCTAAACTCTCCATGGCATCACAATAATAAAACAGAAATAAGAAATTGGTAACTTTTAAAACCAAATCAGTATTTCATTTCATTTACTCAAACTTAGAAATTTACAAGCCGTCAAGATTTTCTACCTATACAATCCTTC
The DNA here is from genome assembly GCA_029891385.1 of Erythroxylum novogranatense. Taxonomy (NCBI): domain Eukaryota; kingdom Viridiplantae; phylum Streptophyta; class Magnoliopsida; order Malpighiales; family Erythroxylaceae; genus Erythroxylum; species Erythroxylum novogranatense. The sequence goes on along the minus strand of CM057233.1, from coordinate 31,155,930 downwards.
AAAACACTTTACATTAAGTACTATACAATAAGGCACAAAGAACAGTTCTAACTATAAGTCTCCAAAAGAAATCCCAGCTGACCGACCTTTGAGCCATAACCTTTCTCGCCAATCCGATGTCCAAGGCTCTACAATCCTGAGGGAGCTACCACTCTATTCTTAACCCTGAAAAATAGATTGCAATTTTGGATGAGTTTGCGAACTCAATGAGGAACCATCATCGATGGTTTGCCCAATTCATGCATCACATAAGCATGTTCCAAGAATCAGCGATCATAGTAGTAATACAGAGGCTTAGCAATCACACGCATCATATCTGAGAAAAGTCATTTCGTATTCATCCAAGATGCAATGCACATGTGACTCTTTTTCCAGCTTTATTTCAAAGTTGTGACCGGCGCTTAGCGATGTCGAAGAATCATGAGACGCGCCTCGGGAGGATTATCTCCTTCGAGCTCTAGGCTCGTTTTCCAGTCGATGGCGACTTTGGTTCACAATTATTTTTATCCGTTTATGCATCGTGTATGAAATGCCTATGCCCAATTGAATAGTTAATTAACGATCCATAATGCATAATTAATAAATCCATCACCACAATTAACGATCTATAATTCACAATTAACAGTCCATAAGTCACAATTAATCACAGTAATCCCAGTAAGGGCAAACAAGTCACACAGTTTACACATTCCTGATCCCGCCATTATCCCCATATTAGACAATTAATAATTGAGAAATCCATCTAGGTTACTCACCTATTACTTCCGAGCTAATGTCGGGAAGTCTCTGCTACATCGGTCGATCGACGCTCCAATTATGCCTCTATAATAATCAGAGAAGATAATTATTACTAATTGTCCAATCAGAACGAGTTAATGATGCATACGTATCAATTAAAAGGTGTACAATGCATGTGCATGATATTCTCGGCCCTAAACTAAACTTTTCCATCATAAAAATCTGTCTAAAAATTAGAAATCTAATGGCGCTGACGGTATTCAATTCGGACCTCTATAGGTCCAAAATTAAATAAAACAGTGACCAGAAAACAATAAACCGGACCCACGTCAATTTCCCGTCCAAAAATTTCCAATCTCTTAGAAAATAAAATTAAATATTATATGAATCTGATGCCTCAAGAATCAGGTCAGTCGGACGTCGGACGGAAAAATTATTCCCAAAAGAACACCAAAAAAAATCAAATAAAATAATTAATACATATATATATATATATATATATATTGCCCCTATTTCCTTCCCTTTTTCTTATTTTCAAACCGAAATTCGAACACCTATAACTCTTTGCACACAATTCAGAAAATTACAAACCATATCTCGTTGGAAAGATAATGAAAATCTCTACAAGTTTCATGAAGACCATAAAAATCAATTTCACCCTTAAGGGTGTCAAAAATCCAATTAAACCTACTTCCTAGTCAATGGGTTCTAAAACAGTACAGTATCTTGTAAATTCAAGAACTTCTCATTTTCTTTGTTAAAAATTACACAATAAATATGCTCAGAAAGATCCCAATGTTATCTACAACTTTCATGAACAACCTGAAATCAAATTCATTTGCTAACAAGGCCAAACAACTCACCAAAACAGCTACCAACTGAAATTTCCCAATCTGAACAGTACATTTCAAAGCAGCATATCTCCTAGCACAAATGTCAAAACAATCACTACCTTATATCACTGGAAATATAAGATCTCATACTTCAATTTTCATGAAGGATTCAAAATCCAATTCCATCCCTAACAAGTTCAAAACTGCCATGTAAGTGACTGCCCTAATCAGTAGTCAATGACCTAATTCAGATTCAGTTTTTGCAAATTCATTACTCCCAAATCTGATATCCAAAAATAGCATGCTATATACCATTTTCAAGATAATTACTTCCTCTACAACATTTCAGAATATCACATAAGCCAATTCAATTCACAGAAATTGGTAATTACTTCCAATCAGAATGCTCACAAATCTGACACTTAGGCTAAGTTTCACCATAATGTACAAAATCAGTCAATAGTTAACAGTGGATATCTGCCAATATACATATCGAAAAATTGCAAAATCAGTGGAAATGGAAAGTTAACAATATAGACCTCAACTCTCATGAAGACCATTTTCATCAATTCCTTCTAAATTAATTTAGAAAAATCATCAAAACACTTAGGTCATTGGTTCGGTTACTGTTCATACAGACATCAACAGTAACTTTCCAAGCCAAAATTCACCATCTTAAGGCTAAAATTAGACAATACCTGTTTCACACAAAAATGTAGTCAACAAGCCAACGTTTCATTTGGCACTAACCTCACCTCATTTTAATAACTACACAATGAGTTATGCTCAAAACAGTACAGTAGGTCAAAAATCAATTTTCCAGCTTTCATCTTCAACTTAAATCCTATCACTTCTAATACCAATTCCACATGCATAAGCATCCTAATCACACAAGAATTGAGCCAATAGATCAACATAAATCATGATTAATGACCAATACATACCAATCAATGCATCTAACAGCCAATTTATTCATTAAATGCATAAATGAAAGCTTAAAACAAAAACTTACCAAATCAAGCTTTTCCCCTTTCAATACTCCAACTACTCTACTTTCTCAACTTTCTAATCCTCATACATGGTTTTCATCATGGTAAGGAGGTAGAAGGTTTAAGTTTGCAAGCATATAAGGAGAGTTCTTAAGGTGGGAGGAAGTAACTTAAAGAAGGAGAAAAAAAAATCAATGGAGATGACAAAGGAAGGAAGGTTTTCGGATGGTGAGGAAAATAAGCCATCCAATTCATCTTTTCCTTCTTTTGTTAAGGCATAACCGAGAAAGAGCTTTAGCATAAGACAAAACTCATTAAAACTCTTTAGGACAAGTGGCAAATTCTAAGAAAAAGGACAAAATAGGCTAAAAATAATTTAGTAAATAGGAACCCTAATGCAATTTGACCCATTCTAACCCAATGGCCCTAATTTCAATCCCAAAATACTATACCCAAAATTACAGTGCCATTGGATAGAAATTTTCGCTACCGAAAATCAACCGGTTCGCCGCTTGGCGATTTTTCCGGTCCGAAAATTTTCTCCGAAAAATTACAGAAAAATTTTTAAAAATCCCTTAAAATATAAAACACTCAATGGCGCACTCAGAATAATTTTTCAAACACAAGAACCACGTTAATCACAGTAAAACTACTTTAGGCACAAAAATCGGGAATGTCATGTATGCATGTACAGTTATTTCATGTGCACAAAATTCACTGTGTACCAATACTAGTATGCATGAACAGTCCTAATGAAGCCCAATCACTCTCATCCTATGCCAAATTACTATTCTACCCTTCCCGTTGAGGGTGGGATGTTACATTAATGGTTGAATTGGATTAGGAGGTCTTCTGGAAGATTGTAGTTTAGGTTTTATCTCTTCATAGATGTATAATATGTAATTTTTCGGCTTAGGAGTAAGGAGATATAAGAGTTGAAAGAAAACAGCTACGGATTACCATACTGTTTTTGTGCAGTATATTTGGAAGGGTTTTTGACCCCTTTGAGGCCTTCCTTGATTATTGCCTCCTTCATAAGAGATGTAGAATGTATTTTTATCTTTTCATTGAAGTATAATATGTAATGTTTAGAGTTAGGAGTAAGAAGTTATGAGTTTCGAAAATTGCTGCTACTGTTTACCTTCACTATTTGAACAGCAACTTTGGTTGATTGTTTGACCCTCTTAGAATTAGAATTTGACAAGAGGGTCTTCTTGAAGATTGTAGTGTAGGTTTTTATCTTTTCACTGGTATATAAATTGTCACATTTGGACTTAAGATGAGGAAGTTATGAGGGTTGAAAGGTTTCAGCTACTGTTGATGAGGGTGAGTTTTCCACCACCTTCAGGAGAGTTTTCCAACCACTTAGAGACTGATTTGATTTTTTCTTTCTTCATAGAAAATGTAGATTATCTTTTCCTCTTTCCAATGAGGTATGATTTGCAATTATTGGAGTTAGGAATAAAAAGTTATGAGGTTGAGAAGATTACAGTTACTGTTCATTTAGGTAAAGTTACTGTTCCATTGGTGAAGATATAGGCAGTAGCTTTAGGTGTGTTTTTACCTCTCTTAATGAATGATTTCATTTTTGCATCCTTCATGAAGTTTGTAGATCCTTTCCTTATCTTTCCAATGAGGTAAAATGTGTCATTTTTAGACTTGTGTGCTAAAAGATATGAATTTTCAAATTCTTGACTTTGTATAGGGAAATTTAATTTTAGTGGCAGCAACTTTAAAGCAATTTATGACCCTCTTAATGACTAAATTAGTTTTTAAATCAAGTAGTGTTTGACTCTCTTAGAGGCCATATGGGTTTTTAAACTCTTCATGAAAGTTGTAGAGTTTTCTTTGAGCTTTTTATTGATACCAAATTTGCGAACTTTGGTGTTCGGTGTGAAGAGTTATGAAATTACATTTTTAGTTGAAGAATAGGATTTTCGATTGAGCCCTAAGCCTTTATACTTCATGAGGGAAATTAAGGTAAAGTTTTTCAAGACTTTTTCGAAGGTAAATAGTTTAAGTTCGTTTTTGAAGTTTGTCCTTTCTAAGGTGGTTGATTTCATTGTGTTTGAATGATTTGGGAATTTCTAAAGTATTGCATTCTTTGATTCTGATGTATGAGAATCCTTTGGTTTTTGAATGATTGAAATATGGTTATAGGTTTTGTGTGACTTTCTGTTCGAATATGACATGTCACGAACAACAAGATTTTGAAATGTGCATTCGGGCAATCCAAATTTTCGTTTTCAATTATGTGTTATGTGGGTTTGGTCAGGTCCCATAAGTGGGATAAGTGCGCACTTGTCTGTTTTAAAGCCTTCTCCCAGCTGCCTGCTAGTGGCACAGGAGTTCCGATCTCGGACTCCCATAAGTCACGGCTACACCAGACCGCGATGCGGGAAGGTGTAGTACGTTCCGTTCATGATCGCACACACCGCTTGAGAATGTGCGACGCTTTGTTTTGGACCGACCCAAACCATTTTGATGTGCAATGTGTTTTGATTTGTTTAAGAGGTGATGCATTTCTACGTGATGCATTTCTATGTGATGCATTCATGTTATTGAAATTGTGCACAATTTGTGAAAGATTTAAGAAATTGGAGGAATGATTTGTGGAAAAGTTTTTAACCAAGAAATTTATGAAATTGTTTATGAAGGATTTGGAAAGTGAAAAGTTTGAGAAATAAGAAAATTTGCCAGTTTTTAGACTGTGAAATTTTAAAATGGCAAAAGTTTTGGAAAATTGTTTTTGCTTATTTTTCTTTTATAAATATGTTATCCATTGAGCCGTCGAGCTCACCCCCTTTCATCCCCATCTCCAGGTAATCAAGAAGGAGAGCGGATGAAAGAAAGTCAGTTCGTCCGTTATGTTTGTAATAGTATTTTTGTTGCAATAGGATTTTTGTAAAAATAAGAGTTTAGACATATGTTGTGTATCTTGGCGAAATATATATTCTTATGTATTTCGGTTCTTGCGATAGATGTAGTGTCGTGGCTTGAGAATGCCACTTTGGTTTCATGATGTATATGAATTATGAATTAATGTATGGAGTTGGGTTTGTGTATGATTTTGGGATACGAGTTATGATTGTTTATGAATATGAGTGGTTTAGATTGAATTATGAATTTATATTTTGATTTGAGATGTATATAAATGAGATTGATTCTTATGAATGTAAATATTTATGTTTGGGTTATGGATTGAGATTTATTGAAGTGCTATGAGTATGATTGTGAGTTGATTGTATATGGGATTCTGGACAGGAGGTCCGACGAATTTTGTTGGTGGATGGAATTTAGAAGTGTATTTGAACTATTTGCAGATTTTTGGGCTGTTCAAAATACAGCCGTTATGCTGCCCGATTTTCAATAAAAATTGGTTTATGGCAAGTTAGAATAAGTATAAGATTAAGAGTTTTAAAGATGCGATTAAGATATGCATGATTAAGAGTGATTTTAGCTTATGGAGAAGGATAATGAGATTAGAATGGTTGAATTTTTCAAATGGGAAATTAAATTGTCTTGATTTGGATAAAATTGATAAAGATGAAAGGAATAAGAATGAAAAAAAATTAATACCGGTTTCGGATTAGTTTGGACCAAGTTATTCTTAGGGTATCCAACGCGACGCTGTTTCGGAAAGTTTTTCTTCGCAGATGTCGAAGTCTTGCCTCTCAGTTTGTTTCAGTTCGTTTGGAATTCGATTCGAATTACTATGTTCCTTTCTTTCGATTTTGCTTTCGTTTCATATTCGTTTTCCGTTTCTTCGCTTGGGATCTGGTTTTCGGATCGGGTCCCAACATTAAATTACCCTTGGCACTCACTAAGATGCATTCAACAAGGTTTTAAGAAATGGAGTTCATTGATTAAAACCTTAGACTTAAAGAGTTCTTTAAGGTTTATCATTTGGAAACTTAGTGATTTTTACTCCCATAAAGATTTATTTTGAACTATGATAGCCAAAGCTCAATTTTCAAGAAGATTTTATCATATTTGATCATTATTTTAACCTCTGATTTCTTATTCCCAAAAATCCAAAAATATTGTTTTACACACTTCCCTTTCAATTAGTTTAATTTTGTTAGTTCACCAAAGAACCAAAACCCCCTTCCTAACCAATTTAGTTGCATTTCATGACATTTAGGCTAGCTTAGATCCATTGCATTAGGTTTCAATTAAGTGAGACGACCCGAGGTTGCATTCTATATTGCAATCCTAGGAATTCAATTTTTGATTTGACCTCTAAGGGTAAAACCGAAAGACGAAGTGGATCAATGCTCAATTGTTCCCACATATAGGTTGATGGAAAACATTCATGATTGTAATGGTTACTCCCATAAATGTCGCAATACTACATAGATGTCTGTTAAGCCTCTGAAAATTTGTAAGGAAACCTCTCGTTCCTATATGGTGATGTTATGTATTGTGTGTAAGTGGTAAGTCGACTTGTACCATGTGTAAGTCGACTTATGCTTGCACGGTACCGATAACTCGACTTGTACATTGCATAAGTTGACTTGTTCAAGGTCGGTACTGTTTATTTGTGCCCTAAAGGCAATCCCCTTTAGCGCGTTTTATTCAAAGTCGTGTGCAGACTTTATGAATAAATAAAGAAAAGGCATTATTCATTAATTTGATATTCATAAACATAGTTTATGAATTGATTGGATCTTTAATCGAATTAATGAAGTCCATGATATATGACATAGCATGAAGGAAATTATGATATGATCATACTCCTGAGATTCCTATCATGTGCAATTATGTCAGTATCTAAATTCTCCTAGTCATAGGATTAATGAGACCGACATCATTAATCCGAATAGACTAGCACATGTCATATTCCTTGATTGGATCAAGCAGTGGATCTCAGAAACTGTAAATATGAGATATTTAGAATTGACATGTGGATGCTTACTAGCGGTAGTAAGTTCATTGGATGACCTGCCATGAGATCATCACATGGATATCTTATCTAAGTGTCAGTGATAATCTCATCATAGCAATGGTGCAAGTATCCTTAGACTTGAGGTACTCAAGGATATCTTGGATACTGATCTTGTGCTTTGACTCCATTCCTTGTTGCCTTCCAGAGGTAACTCATAGGGTGGTGCTTGGGTACGACTTGAGGTATTCAAGATAATTGAGTAGCCAATAAAGGATTCACCACTTCGGATTAGCGTAAGAGATACCCATAGCCTCTTGTCGGATCATTACTAAGGTCGGCCAAGCATGTATGTCATGAAGAGTGTCTTCATTGACATATAAAGTAATGAGTCCTGTGATTTAGAACCGATATCACTGGGCTAGACTCGGTCTAGTGAGAGTTGACACTCTAACCATACTCATAACCAAGTGGGGTATAGGATGGTGAAAGGACTAATTGCACGGTAATTGTACATGGAAGGGTTCGTGATCCGGTTCGTGATGAATACATCAAACCGATTACTTTCCGGTCAATTGGAGGTCATGATGTGTTGCTAGATACCGCTCATGACTTGCTCAGATTAATTGTTAATCTAAGTGGCCAACATAACCGGAGCCTAAAGGGTCACACGCATAAGAGTGTTTCGAGAAATCAGTAAAATAGTTATTGGACGAGTTCCAATTATGGAGAGCATTAGATTAAATGGATCCCAATGGATTGGGATATGTCCCGATGAGATCGCGACATCGATATTGCTAAGAAAGGTTTAGAGTCGTTTGACCGGGGGCCCTAGAGGTTTAGGACCGACCCAGTTGATCGACTTAGCAATTATTTATATCATTAATTAATTAAATAAATAATTAATTAATTATATAAATTAAAGCTACATGTCGCTGGATGGAGGAAGGAAGAGATAAAACTTTGAAAAGTCAAAGTTTACTTTAAAGAATGAATGGCCATAAGCCCTCCACATGTCACCTTCTTATGGAAGTATTTTTAATGGTTAAAAGACATAAAAGATGGCTTAGAGTAGTGTGGCCAGTATGGTTTGCGTGGATGAAGGCTTGAAGAAGAAGAGGAAGCTTAAAAGGTTGCTTAAGGTGATTTTGAAAGAGTTTCATTTTCCTTCTTCTTCCATCAAGATCATCGCTTTCTCCTTCTCCAAGCACATGATCCAACGTTTCCTTGACTCTCCGGACACGGTAGGTCTAGCAGCCTTTAATCTGTTCTAGCTATTCCGGGTCAAAGGGTTTGATCCGGTTAGATTTTCTGATCTCTGCGTGGATCACCTTTAGAGATAGTCTCTTTGGCTATTTAGGTTGATGTCTTCATACGGATACAAGATCCTGGTTTCGGAAAGTCCCTAAACAAAATTTTGTTTTCATTGCGCGGTACATGTGATGTACCTCCGGAATTTTCCTACAGTGGTATCAGAGCGTCTGGTATCCCGTATGAAGCTAAAACCTAAGCGAGATCAGAAACCCTAATTGCTGTTGATGTTGATACCCAATGTAAGTGCACACATCAACAAGTTGATAGCACTGATCGATAGTTGTGTCTAAGATGTAATTGGTATATCTGATACCTCCCGAGACATAAGGTGGCTTGTTGAGCAAACTCAAGGTCATTCTCAATGTCGGTTATCGATGATACAATTGGTATGACCGATACCTACCGATTGACCTAAGTTGTGGCTTATTGGGCAAACTCAAGGTCACTCTTAGCAATATCGGATATCGACCCACTAGGACATTATGTCACATTGTTTCTCTGGATTCGTAAAGAGGGTTATGGATTCTAGGAAACTAGTGGGAGCCATATGCATATCATGCAAGTCCTTATGATCATGCAGGCATATCTATTCTATCATTCCTTCTCTCTATCGCGCTAGGTTGATTGAAGAAGTCTTTCAGTGTGAATTTTCGCTCTCTATTCTGGACTGAATTTTCTTGATTGGCTAAGGAATCTGAGAAATGTTCTTAGATCTGAGGAACTGGGATACGTCCTAGATGTTCCACTTCCAGTTGCACCTGCTGTCGATGCTTTTGATGAGGATCAGAAAGCATATTGTAAGCATCTAAAGGACAGTGATATGGATACTTGCTTTATGCTTGCCTCGATGTCACTAGAGCTGCAGGAGAAACACCAGTCCATGGATGCTCACTCTATAGTATTTCATCTTAGGGAGCTGTTTGATGAGTAAGCTCGGTCTGAAAGGTTCGAGACCTCAAGGCTTCTCTTCACCACAAAGATGGCTCCAGGGATATCTGTTGTGCAGTATGCCCTGAAGATGAATGGCTATATTGAGAGATTGGCCGTCTTAGGATTTGTAATGGATTATGAGTTAAGTAGAGACTTAATTCTGGTTGGATTGTCTGATGATTATTCACAGTTTGTGATGAACTATCGGATAAACCAAATATCCACAACAATTCCTGAGCTGATCAATCTGCTCAAGACAGCTGAGTAGGCTATCAAGAAGATAGCAAGCAAGTGCTAATGGTGGATGCTTCTTCTTCTAGATCAAAGAAGAAAAAAGGCTAAGAAACCAAAGGGAAGTGCCATCAAGGAAAAACCAAAGATTCTTCCCAAAAGGATTTTGCTTTCAATGTGGCAAGTCTAGCCACTAGAGGCGAAACTGTAAAATCTATCTGGAGTCCTTGAAGCAGAAGAAGGCATCAGATGCCTCTACTTCTTCAAATATGTTTGTCATTGAGGTTAATACTATTCCTGATCCAAACATATCGGTATTTGATACGGATGTGGCTCATACATATGAAATGATATGTAGGGCCTCGTGAACAAGAGATGACTTCATAAAAGGAGAACTAGACCTTCGTAGTAGTAATGCAAAGAGTTGCTACATCACCGTAGACACTTATGTCTTGTTACTCCCTAGTGGGCTTATATTCAAATTGATGATTGTCATTTTGTACCCGCTTTAAACAAAGAACATATTGTATGTTTTATGTTTAATTAGAGCTGGTTTCCATTGGACTTTTAGTAGCAATGGTTGTTATATTAGTTGAATGGAATGCTCTATGCTCTCGGTACATTATGCAATTGAATTGACATATTAGATATGTCATATCCAGCTCGAATGTCAATGACGCGAAAGACATAATCGAGATAATTTAAAATCAACTTACTTATGGCATTGTCGGCTTGGCCATATAAATGAGACACGATCGATAAGCTCCATAAGAGTGGCGTTTAGCGTCATTTGATTATGAATCATATGACACATGCGAATCTTGTTTATTAGGCAAGATGACTAAGTTATCCTTTAAAGGAAAGGGTGAACGAGTGAATGGAATATTAGACCTAATACATTCGGATGTATGTGGTCCGATGTCCATCCATGCCAGAAGTGGTTGTTTTACTTCATTACTTTTATCGGTGATTATTCACGATATAGGTACTGATTCGATGAGATACAAATCAAGCATTTGAATAGTTCAAATAATTCAGAAATGAAGTAGAAAACTAACTTGGTAAAAGTATGCATACATTACGATTTGATCGTGGTGGAAAATGCTTACACCAACAGTTTTTGATTATCTCAGAGATAATGGGATTTTATCTCAGTATACTCCACCTTACACGCCGCAGCATAATGGTGTGGCTGAAAGAAGAAATCGAACCTTGTTAGACATGGTGCGATTGATGATAGGTTTTGCACAGTTTTGGGAATATGCGCTTGAGACAGTTGTTTACTTGCTAAACAGAGTTCCATTAAAGCAGTTGATGTTACTCCATATGAGATGTGGATTAATTGAAAGCCCTATCTTTCTCAGCTGAAAGTTTGGGATTGTCCTACTTACGTGAAGCGGACACAGTCAGATTAGCTTGATGCAAAATCTGATAAGTGTTTGTTCGTGGAATATCAATTCTACCTTGCTGAGGAACAAAAGTTGTTTGTTTCAAGCATGCTATTTTCTTAAAGAAAGAGTTTCTTTACAAGAGGACGATGGGAGCAAAGTTGAACTTGGAGAAGTTCAAGATGCTCGAACAAACATAGATCAATCGTCAACTCAAATCAGAATAACTCATATAGATGAGGTAACAGCTCAACCTTCTACTACACACAATTTCAGAGGGTTAAGTAGGATACGACTTGTCCCTAGAGATATGAATTTCTTGTAAGTGAACAGAATGGCGTATTGCTCATACGTGATGATGCGCCTACTACCTATGAACAGGTTCTGAAAAGTTTAGAGTCTGAAAATGGCTTTGTGCCATGAAATCTGAATGGATTCCATGTATGAAAACCAAGTATGGACTTTGGTTGTTACACCTGAAGGGATAAAACCCACAGGGTGTAAAGGAGTTTTCAGAAGAAAACCAACATGGATGGTAATTTGATTACCTATAAAGCAATGCTTCTGGTTAAAGGATTTCGTCACAGACAAAGAGTTGACTATGACAAAACCTTCAGCCCCGTAGCAATGCTTAAATCCATTAGGATACTCCTAGCCATTGCCACTCATTATGATTATGAGATATGGCAAATGGATGTGAAGGCATCTTTCCTGACAGGAAATCTACCCGAGGATGTGTATGACACAACCTGAGGGCTTCACTTCCATCGATGGCGAAAAGGTATGCAAGCTTCAGAAATCCATGTTTGGATTGAAGCAAGCATCCAGGAGTTCGAATATCCGTTTTGATGAGGTACTCAAAGAGTTTGATTTCTCACAAAATCCGAATGATCATTGTGTGTATAAGAAGGTTAATGGGACTGCAATCGTATTTCTTGTGTTGTATGTAAATGACATACTGATACTAGGAAACGATGTCTCTATGCTACAATCAGTTAAAATTTGGTTGTCCAATCGATTTGCGATGAAAGACCTTGGTGAAGCAACTTATGTCCTAGGGATATAGATTTATAGAGATAAATCAAAAGATTGCTTGGTCTTCCACAATCATCGTACATAGATGAGATGCTAAAGAGGTTTAGCATGGAACAATGTTATGTACGAGGCCCGATGTATCGTATGCTCTAAGTGTTACGAGTAGATACCAATCGAATCCTGGTGAGGGTCACTGGGTGGCTGTCAAGAATATCCTCAAGTACTTGCGAAGCACTAAGGATGTTTTCTTGAACTATGGAGATGGAAATCTCCAAGTGAGCGTGCATTCAGATGCTAGTATTTAATCTGATAAGGATGATTCTGAATCACAATCAGGTTATATACATTCACACTGAAAAGCGTGGCGGTCAGTTGGAAAAGTTCCAAACAAGAGAGGACTGTTGATTCATCAACCAAGGCAGAGTACATTGCCGCATGAGATGCGCAAAGGAAGCGGTTTGGATCCAGAAGTTCATTACTGAACTTGATCTGGTCCCTAGCTGTGATGGGCCCATAGGATTGTATTGTGATACAATGGGGCTGGTCTTGCAGTAAAGGAACTAAGGTCTTATCGACGATCCGAACTCAGATTACCGATTCGGAGATCATTAGTCGAAATGATATCCTGATAGAGAGAATTCCACAGAGCAAAGTGTTGTTGTTCGATGACAAAGCCATAGTCACGGGAGAATTGTGATTCTCATGGACTCGCTTATGGTATTAGATACTAAGCGATTGGCTTTAGGTCAAGTGGGAGATTTAGAAGTGGTAAGTCGACTTGTACCATGTGTAAGTCGACTTATGCTTGCAATGATGCATCGATAAGTCGACTTGTACATTGCATAAGTCGACTTGTTCAAGGTCGATCTTGTTTATTTGTGCCCTAAAGGCAATCCCTTTAGCGCTTTTATTCAAAGTCGTAAAAGCGCACTTTATGAATAAATAAAGAAAAGGCATTATTCATTAATTTGATATTCATAAACATAGTTTATGAATTGATTGATCTTTAATCGAATTAATGAAGTCCATGATATATGACATAGCATGAAGGAAATTATGATATGATCATACTCACGAGATTCCTATCATGTGCAATTATGTCAAGATTCAAATTCTCCTAGTCATAGGATTAATGAGACCGGATATCATTAATCCGGATAGACTAGCACATGTCATATTCCTTGATTGGATCAAGCGGTGGATCTCGTAAACTGTAAATATGAGATATTTAGAATTGACATGTGGATGCTTACTAGCGGTAGTAAGTTCATTGGATGACCCGCCATGAGATCATCACATGGATATCTTATCTAAGTGTCGGTGATAATCTCATCATAGCAATGGTGCAAGTATCCTTAGACTTGAGGTACTCAAGGATATCTTGATATCTTGATCCTGCTTTGACTCCATTCCTTGTTGCCTTCCGAGGTAACTCATAGGGTGGTGCTTGGGTACACTTGAGGTATTCAAGATAATTGAGTATCCAATAAAGGATTCACCACTTCGGATTAGCGTAAGAGATACCCACGGCCTCTTGTCAGATCATTACTAAGGTCAAGCAAGATGTATGTCATGAAGAGTGTCTTCATTGACATATAAAGTAATGAGTCCCGTGAAAAGAACTGATATCACTTGGGCTAGACTCAGTCTAGTGAGAGTTGACACTCTAACCATACTCATAACCAAGTGGGGTATAGGATGGTGAAAGGACGAATTGCACGGTAATTGTACATGGAAGGGTTCGTGATCCGTTCGTGATGAATACATCAAACCGATTACTTTCCGGTCAATTGGAGGTCATGATGTGTTGCTAGATACCGCTCATGACTTGCTCAGATTAATTGTTAATCTAAGTGGCCAACATAACCGGGAGCCTAAAGGGTCACACGCATAAGAGTGTTTCGAGAAATCAGAAATAGTTATTGGACGAGTTCCAATTATGGAGAGCATTAGATTAAATGGATCCCAATGGATTGGGATATGTCCCGATAAGATCGCGACATCGATATTGCTAAGAAAGGTTTAAAGTCGCTTTCAAAGATCGGGCCCTAGAGGCTTGTAGGGACCGACCCAGCTTGATCGACCTTAGCAATTATTTATATCATTAATTAATTAAATAATTAATTAATTAATTATATAAATTAAAGCTACATGTGCGTTGGATGGAGGAAGGAAGAGATAAAACTTTGAAAAAGTCAAAGTTTACTTTAAAGAATGAATGGCCATAAGCCCTCCACATGTCACCTTCTTATGGAAGTATTTTTAATGGTTAAAAAGACATAAAAGATGGCTTAGAGAGTAGTGTGGCCGTATGGTTTGCGTGGATGAAGGCTTGAAGAAGAAGAGGAAGCTTAAAAGGTTAAGCTTAAGGTGATTTTGAAAGAGTTTCATTTTCCTTCTTCTTCCATCAAGCATCATCGCTTTCTCCTTCTCCAAGCACATGATCCAACGCTTCCTTCACTCTTGAGACGTAGGTAGGGTCTAGCGACCTTTAATCTGTTCTAGCTATTCCCGGTCAAAGGGTTTGATCCGGTTAGATTTTCTGATCTCTGCGTGGATCACCTTTAGAGATAGTCTCTTTTGGCTATTTAGGTTGATGTCTTCATACGGATACCAAGATCCTGGGTTTCGGGAAAGTCCCGGAAACAAAAATTTTTGTTTTCCGCTGCCGGTACATGTGATGTACCTCCCGGGATTTTCCTACATTGTGAAGACACATTGTAGCTCCCATAAGAGTATTGGTTGCTTCATCCTTCCAATGTAAGTTATAGTGATAAACTTAAATCTCAATTCCTAAAACAAACCATAGACACATTGTTAATGTAGAGAAGTTCAAAAGCTAATTAAATTAATAAGCTAGAAATACGATGATATATAATAAAAATATATATATATATAATGACTAAAGTAATAGTATCCAGGTGTTCCTAATATCAATAACCCTAGAAAAGGTGCGAAAAACTTGATAGGTTTATTTCTATACCAATATTAATTTATCCGCAAATGCACACATAACCATAGCTAACACAGGCAAGTGCAGATCAAATCCTATGACAATGAATACTAGTAATTACCATTATCCTATTATCTAGTCTACGAATTTGGTTTTAGTTTTAATAAAGAAAATAAAACTTAAAAAATTAAAATAAATAGGAAAACTATTGAGCAACGAATAAAGAAATCATTTAGAAATAATAAATATCAAGAATTAGTGTCTACATTATGAAACCCCCTAAAACCCTTAAATAATTAACCTTTTATTATGCAATTGTTTGATTGACTATTAGACTGTGGAAATTCCTATTGTATACTAACAACTCACATAAGAAAACTAACAACTAATATTATAATTATCAATCTATATTATTTAGGTTAAAGGTACTAAGATTGCTTTACTGATTCATGACTTCTGTTATTAGGTTTTGACCCTAATCTAAAGGATTTATATCGACCTATCTCTAAGTTTGCAATCAACTCTTTTCAATTACAATAGATTTATTCATGCATAAGATTTCTTAATCTATATGTTATGGAATTAGATTATGAATTAATATTCTAGATCTATTAGAACATATATTAAACACATAATTGAATCACAATAGATCAATCAAAATAATTGCATTAAATAAAACAATTAAAAACATGTTATAGCATAAACTAGGGTTCATCTCACCTAGAAGCTAATGATGTTTAATTACACATAATAGAAAAAGAAATCAAATATAAATAGAAAGAAAAAGAAATAGAAAACAAAGAGTTCCTAATTATATATATCCTTTTATCTCTTATCAAAAGTCCTTGCAACGTAGAGGTTTGATGATGTATTTTATTGGATTTTTAATGTTTTCTTCATGTTTTCCATGTCTCTGGATCAATATTGCCCCTTCTAAACAATCTTTGGGTCTTGATTCACCTCTGTAGGTATTTGAAAGTCTTTTCCCCTCATTTACATCTACTCATATCTTTTATACTAATTTTTAGGGTTTTTAAGATATTCACAGTCTAATACACAAGCAAGTGTTAGACTATGTATACTCTAAAATCTCCAGAATTCGCAATTATGTAAGCCTAAAATGATGAACATGGCCATATACACCACTATTTATCCCTTAATTGCTTCAAGACTTCATTTTATATTATGTTTTCATCCAAATGCTTCTCTTTTTAGTCCATTAAGGCAATTATAATATGTAAATGCACTTAGACTGAATTAAGTACCTAATGTACAATAAAAGTATAAAATATAAAGCAAAATACATCAAAATGATTTTATAAATATGATCCAATATAACATCTATCAGCCTATCTTGTCCATACTCTCTCTCACATTCATCCATGGAATCACGATTGTGACAGAGAGTACATCCATGCAACTGCCTCATCATGTACAATAATACAATTGTACACGATTGTGACTTCTTCCATTCTTTAAGTTCTTCATCTTTTCTTCAATTTTCCTATTTCCACTCACTAACAAACACATTAAACACCCTTTGCAACCAAAAATTAAGATTAATTCCTTGCTCTAAAATAATTAAACAATTAAAAACATAAAAACACTAATAAGAACACAATTCTAAGTCCTAAACAAATGATTATCATTTAAGAAAACACTTAAAAATGCACCCAAATTTTAAGAAAACACATTTTAATATACTCCTATCAACATCCCCATACTTAAATCTTTGCTTGTCCTCATGTTAAACTAAAACTACATATAAACAAAACAAGTAAACCACATGTAAACAAAACAAGTAAACACATAAATACACAATCATGTAATAATGCATTAATTATACAATAGCTTCAAATCTCAAGGAATTAACTTAACCTCAAACATTAACTACTTTTAAAAAATGCCAACATACTAACTTATTCCTTTTATGTCTAAGTTTTTGTATTAGAACATACATATCAATCAAAATAATAACACCCTATTCATACACCTGTGACACTTATAAGCTTACACTTATTATTACTAATCAATTAAAAAGGAAAATTATCAGTAAGTAAACACTCATGAAAATTCTTGCTATTTTTGAAAGGTTAGTAGGTTTTGTTTTATTTTAAACACCATCTTTTTATATTTTCTTTAACAATAACCTAGTCATTTGATGTAAAGGCAAACACCTTTTTATGAATATCCTGTGGTTACTAAGCTAGGTTATGTTTTCTATTTAGCTTGGTTGGAATGTCATTACAGCCTTTTGATGCAAAGAAAAATATTTTATTATAAATGCCCCTGGTTACTTAGCTATATCACAACTCTCAACTAACGACCAACTCTATTCTTAACCTAATTTTCTTAAAAAGGGCCAACAAAATAGGAATTTTATTTAAAAAATTTAACACCTTTTTAGCTCACCTCATTTCTTCTTAGTCAATAACCCTCAAGAGAAGTTATTAATGATGCCTACCAATTTAAATGAGTGTAACTATAAATGTATCCAAATAAGTATCATAAAGTGAAGGAATAGGTGTCATATCATAATTAACATGCATATTCATCGCAAAGACACTTAAAACACAAATTTCATAAGTTAGTATGTCTTAATAATTTAAATGACCATGTTCAAAAGTAAGATAATTTCATTAAATTCATTCCATTAACACATTCACACAATGCACCATCATGCAATAAAATGTTCACACAATGTCATCCTAATCAATCTAACATAATGCAAATGCAAAATTAACACATAAATGATATTTAAGTGCATAGACGTTCCCCCACTTGAACAATTCAAGTGCATATACCCCCCCCCCCCCACACACACACTTAAACAACACATTGTCTTCAGTATGGATACAAATATAATAAAAATAAAGAGAAATAATAACAAATAAAAAGTAAGAGCAAGAATATTTATGGAGATTTAGGTAGTGATGGTGTTGGAGATGGAACTTGGACACCTTAGACAACAAAAAATTTGAGTAATTTCTTTTTCTAATTTCGTTGATGGCATATGACCTCCTTTAGATGTGTCTATATGGTGTCTAACAACCTTTCAGGCACTTGTTATTTTCTTCCTTTTTTTCAAGCACCATATTTCAGCCTTCTTCCTCCTCCTTGGAATCATCATTTAAAGAGAATTGTTGGTGTGCTTATGTAGAGCTTGAACTCACCCATCCTATATTGCCCTGTGTTTGACTTTTGATTTAGCCAATATCTGAAAGTTCTATACCATGGTACTTTAAGATCTCCACTAGCAGCAAATGCGTGTGATTTAAATACTTAAGAAAAATAGGGGTTAGTGCATCAACAATAACACCATGAAAGTGAGTGAGAGTAGTTACAAGGAACCTTTATACCTAGATAGCTACTTTTCTTATTAAGTGATTAAACTAGTGTTAAGAAAATATAGGTGGATGTACAAACTTGAACTTTATGAACTATGCAATAAAGGATAAATAAATCTTTTTTAAAACACTTTTTACTTGTAAAAAAAAATTGACGTGTAAATTTATGTAGTAACAAGTGCTTAGGAGAAAGAAAGTGTAGACAAAATCTTGCAAAACCCACTTAAAAGATGTGATTTTAAGTGGGAATCACTAGATTTGTATGAAAAAAATGATAATAGAGAAGAAAGTTGAAAGGAAAGAGTGAAAACCAAGTGAAAGTGAAGAGAGATTTGAGAGCAAGGAAGGAGTAATATAGGTGGGTTGCTACTTAGAGAGAGAGAATATAAGAGGTGGAAGAAAAGAAAGAGAATATTTAAAGGGTTAGGGTTTGAAAAAAAGGGCAAAATGGGGCTTGTACTATCATGCATGTGTTTCATGATAGTGTAGCCTAATTCTCATCTATCTTGATCATGATAGAGAGTGCATCCCCTTGCCATGCACGATCGTGACTACATGCATAATTATGACAAGCCTGGCACACTCCAAATTTGTTCCTCGTGTATCCCCCAGAACTTGTTCCCTAACTTATAACACCTTTCCAAATATAAGATTAAAAAATCAAAATCACTCCAATAGGAAAATAACAAACCTACATACAAAATTTACGAAAACCTAACTAACATTCCATGCTAATTTATGGTCTATAGCTAGACCATTCATCATTCAAATTTGTTCAATGAAGTGAAAGTAAAGAAATTACTTCCTTTCTTATGAAAATACTCTGTCAAGATACAAGTTACATTTATTTCGATTCACCTTGAGGGTTTCCTTTCTATTGTTCTCCAACTCTAAAACTCTATGCTTGAATACATGGGTTACTTTTAAAGGCCCAATCCATTACGACTTGAGCTTTCCTATAAACAAGTTCAATAGTGGTTTAAATAATAACATCACATCTCCTACCTTAAACTCCTTTTTCTTGACATGAGAATCATGCCATTTATTAAATTTTCCTTATATAAATTGTCATTCTTATAAGCATTTAATTAAAGTTCATTTAGCTTGTTCAACTATAAAAGTCTCTTCTCACCTACTTTATTCTAATCAAAATTTAAGGATTTTGTTGCCTAATATGTCCTATGCTCTAATTCTATAGGTAGGTGACAAGCCTTTCCATAAACAAGCTAAAATGGGCTTACACTAATTGGAGTCTTAAAGGCAGTTCGATAAGCCCATAGAGTATCATCTAGTTTCAATGCCTAATATTTTCTTGAACTGTTGACCATCTTTTCCAATATTCTTTTCAACTCATGATTAATAACCTCCACTTACACACTTGTTTACAGATGGTATGGGGGTGGCAACACAATGATGGAACCCATATCTCTTAAGAAGAGCATCAAAAGATTTATTATAAAAATGTGTTCCTTTATCACTAATTATGGCTCGTGGCATTTCAAATCTATTGAATAACCTCTTTATGAATTTTTGCACCACCTTTCCATCATTAGTTAAATTCACCATTACTTCAGCCCTTTATAATACATAATCCACTCTAATTAAGATATAAGTGTTTCATGTGGAGGATAAAGTGAAAGTAACTTATGGTTAGAAACCTCCAAAAATGGTTCCCAAGAAAATTTGGAAGCCCATAGGTAAGAAATTTACAATTGGTTTTCTTGAGGAACTTGTGCAAGAAGAGATGTAATTATTTGATCCTATGCTAGAGAACGGGGATGTAAATTCTATTGATTTTCAAAAAGTAGTTAGGAGGAGTTAATGATTGCTATCCATGATTCTTCCCCATAATAAAATAACCATGTTACAAATGTTTTTGTTGAAATTGGACAACTATAGGGAAGTAATGCAGTAGAGACCAGAAATATTTAAATTGATATAGTTATCACTCCTTGCAATAAGGGAAATTCTAAACAGGTGGAAGAAGACACTCACGACAATTCTAAACTGGTGGAAGAAGACACTCGTTCAAATTGGAATAAGAGGGGCTAGTATAATCAAATATGGTTCAAAAGATTGATTTCTTACAAGCTCATTTAAAGGGCAACAATGAAGGACTAGTGGAGAATTTTAACATCCCATCTATTATTATGCCTACAAAAGGGGACAATTTAGACAACAAGGATGAAAGTGAGGTGGTTATTAATACAAACGTACAAGAGGTTTTCAAGTACAATTTCCAAGTGGTTTCAAACAAAAGAAAGTCTAAGAGGAACAAGGTATTAGGTTCCAAAAGTAAGTCTTGATGATGACTATAATATTCTGAAACGTAAGAGGTTTAAACAAACCTCTAAAAAAACATGCTTCACTTGATTTTGTTGCTAAAGAAAAACCACTAATCCTTTGTTTTTTGGAGACCAAAACAAAAATGAATGATAATAAGAAACTTGATTTTTTAGGAAATAATTGTAAACTAGTTTCCAATCACTTTTATCATCCCGTTGATAGAATTATCCTTCTGTATAACTCCGAATTAATGGCTTTGGGCATGCTACCAGTTTCTAATCAACTTATGCACTTAAAAAATTTCTTTCAAGCTTTTAAAAGAATCTATCATGCTTAACATTATTTATGCTAGTAACATCGAATTCCAGAGGAACATTCTATGGAAAAATCTCTATGATTTGAATGATACTTGCAACTTGTGGTAGGCTATATGTGGTGATTTTAATTCCATTTTGTATCATACTAAAGTTGAAGGGAAATTTTGCCTCAGGAACTATGTAAAGTAAAAGATCACGTTTGCACATGGGACAACAAACAAGACTCAAATTAGTTCATCAAGAAAAAATTAGATAGAGTTTTTATGAACTTTGATTGGATGTGAAAATTCCTTGATAAATTTGCTCATGTTTTGGACCCCTTATTCTTTAATCACTCTCCTATCAAGCTAACTAGTTTGTTTCCTAATACTATGAAATTCCATCCTTCCATGTTCAATAATTACTTAGCACAATAGCCAAAATTCTTTAAGGCTTGTAGAAAAGGGGTTGTAAATTTTGTTTATGGAACTTCTCAATTTCATTATGTGTAGAAACTTAGAGTTATTAAAGAGGAAGTGAAGATGCTAAATGAATCTTTAGGGAGCAACACACAAAAAACAATGGAGGATGCTAAGAATAGATTGTCTAAAGTACAAATTTGCTAACGGTTAATCCAGAAAATGTTGGTCTCACTATCCACGAGAAACGTTAGCTAAATTCTTCCATACAAGCTATGCAGAATCATTTCAATATTATCAACATAAGGTTAAGAATTGCATAGTTGAAAGGTAGAGATCTAGGCACTAAATCTGCTTTCAACGAATTGTATGTAAGGAAAAATTGAACAAAATTGGGTCACTACCATAAATAACAGACTTGTGTTGTAAGATCATAAATCCATTATCCAAGAGGCTTTGAATTTCTTCTCAAAATATGAAAGGATTAGCCAAATTTTCTGCCTTATCCTCAACAATGTCAAATAGATTCATCTTAAAGTAAAACCCTAATGACATTGCTTTAATTCTAATTGCACTCATAGAAGATAAATAAATTATGGTCATAGTTTTCTTGCTCAATGATCAAAAGGCACCTAGACCAGATAGTTTGAATGGATTTTTCTACCACAAATCCTGGGATACTATTGGAAGAATGGTTTTGGATGCACCTCATGAATTTTTAGAACTAGTCATTGCTGAAAGAAATCAACAAGAACTTTATTTATTTGATTCCTAAAGAAAAATTATTGTATCCTTCAATGATTATAAACCTTTGTCTTCCTTGAATTTTCTCTATAAGATCATATCTAAGTTGCTTGCTATTGGAATGAAAAATGCTACTAATTTTCTTGTCAAATATAATTGAAGAGTCATTCTAGAAAATACACATATTAGGGATAATATTCTTATTGTCTAGGAACTACTTCAAGGTTATTCTAGAAGAAGATCTCTAGCAAATTATTCTGTTACGGCTGATTTCAGTGAAACATTTGATAGCATAAGCTGGGAGTTATTGTTTCATTTGTTGCAATTTTTTGGTTTTCCTAGGAAATTCATCAACTAGATTAAAGAATGTGTCTCAAGTGTCTCCATTTCGGTGCTAGAAAATGGCATACCTTTTAAGATCTTTAAAAAAGCTAAGGGT
Source organism: Erythroxylum novogranatense (assembly GCA_029891385.1). Lineage (NCBI taxonomy): Eukaryota > Viridiplantae > Streptophyta > Magnoliopsida > Malpighiales > Erythroxylaceae > Erythroxylum > Erythroxylum novogranatense. Next base: position 31,133,103 of record CM057233.1, on the reverse strand, counting down.
TAAAAGGTTCCCTTGGTCAATCTATGTTTTGTTGATGACTTGCTTATATTTAAAAAAGATCATTTAGGCTCTATATCAACTTTATGTTCTTTAAAGGCAATTCAAGCCTAGAACTGAATGTAGAAAATAGTTTCTTTCTGCTCTCTAAAGCTACCGCAGGTTTGGAGCTTCAAATTACTAGAATTACTGGAATATGTAAAAAGAATCCTCCCTTTATGTATCTTAGGCTCCCTATATCTAAAATAAAATTGAGATATTATAAATGTTATCCTCTGATTGAAAAGGTGTAGAATCAACTTTCTTCTTGGATTAACAAAACACTTTCTTATGTGGGGAAACTGCAATTGATCAAATCTATCATATCCTCTTTGCATGTTTATTGGAGCTCTCATTTCTTTCTTTAAAAAAAAGATTATCAAAATGCCAAACAACTTGTTTCGGAATTTTCTTTAGAGCCACTCAGAGTGAGTTAAAAGATTAATAAAGGTCAAGTGGTCTAAAACATGTTTTCCTAAAGATCAGGGGGTCTGGGAGTTAATGACATTAAGGTAAAAAATTCAACCTTAATTCTAAAAAGATTATGGAGAATCTTAGAAGACAAATTATCACTTTGGATTAAATGGATATATGGATATTTCCTTAAGGGAAGGAGCATTCAGGTGGTGCATAGGGGTTCATCTCATTCTTGGTTCCTTAGCCAGCTTTTACTTCTTAAAGACAAAATTAAAGCTGATGTTAGTTGTAAAGTTAGGAATGGAGAGAAGTCATCAATTTGGTATGGCACCTGGACAACTTATGGCTAACTAATCTATGATATTAAGAGCACTGAAACCAGAATAATGGGCGACTTGGATGATAAAGTCTTTAAACTGATTGTGGATAATAATTGGGCTCTTTCATAAGAATTATTAAGATAAAAACCAGCTTATCCATATGATATTCACAATACTAACAGTTTCTATTAGAAAGGAAAACCAATTGCCAACATGACTTGCAAGATAGCTAGAAAACTTTTTTCATACACCTGGATCCAAATTCCCCTAGTATAATATTGTATAGAATTAGTTACTAACTCCAAAACTACCATTCCTTCTATGGTTGATTATGAAGAATAACTTAAGCAATATAGATAGATTACATTTTTTAGCAGTCGACGATAGGTTCTCTTTATGAAAGAAATGTGGAGAAAATAAGGAAATTTGTTTTTTAGAATGCGAATATGCCTCAAATGTTTGGAAATAGGTCAAAAAAAAGTTATGCCAATGGAGCTACAATGGGAACTCACTCTCTAATTCCATTCAATGGCTAAAGGATCATTCGAGTACTAATAATGACAGTTCGCAACTCTATTTTCTTGCTATGAGATTAAGCATTCAATGGCTATGGTTGAAAAGTAATAACAGGAAATTCAAAAACAAATCTACTATAAAAAAGAAGATTACAAATGGGATCCTACAAAACCTGAAAGAATTAATTCATTTAATACACTAATTAAGGAGTTCCTTTTAGTCTAAGTTGTTGAAGATTGTTTTTTATAAGAGGTGATTTTATTAGATATCCATACAGGGATTGGTTGTATCTGTAAACCTCTTATAATTTCCATTGGCTTCTTAATACATTCTTTTAATTTCTTAAAAAAAGTTGTTGGAGCATTACATAACCCAAAAGGCATCCATCTATAGGTAAAGGTTCCATAAGGATATGTGAAAGTGGTCTTCTCTTGATCTTCCCTAAAGAAAAAATTTTGGTTATACCCTAAGTAAGCATCAAAGAAACAATAGAACGTATAACTAGCCACCCTTTCAATCATTTGGTCTACAAATGGAAGAGGGAAGTGATCCTATTTAGTCTCCTTGTTGAGCTTCCCATAATAAATGCACACTCTCCAACATTTGAATCTTCAAGTAGAGATCATCTTAACACTTTTACTCTCAATTACTATTGTAAATTCTTTCATGGGTACACATTGTACTAGCTGACCCATTCACTATAAGAAATTAGGTTAATGATACTTGCATTTAAAAACTTCATAACTTCATTCTTGACCACTTATTTTATATGATGGTTTAACCTTTTTTGTCTTTCCTTCACTAATTTACTTCCTTCCTCGAGGATAATCCTTTGCATCACCACATTAAGACTTATTCCTCTTATATCGAATATTTGTCATCTTATGGCCTTCATCCTTTGCCCAGTTATCTCTACCACCCTGCTTTCTTGTTTCCTATCCAGCTAGTTTGAAATGATAATGGATAATATTTGATCCTTGCCTAGAAAAGTATACCTGAAAAGTCTAAAGTTTCCCAATGGATATATTTCAAACTTGGCAAGTTGTGTAGACATAAGGAAGTACAAATTGTTTGGGATGAAAAGTCATGATTGCTGTGTGTTTATGCAAAGGCTAATTTCAATTGCATTTCAAGAGTTGCTACCGAATAAGGTTTGGGAAGCTATAATAGAATTAAGGTTGTTTTTCAAAAGCTTAACATCATCTGAAATAAAGTTGGTTGAAATGGAAAAACTAGAAAGGGAAATTCCAGTAATCATATGCAAATTATAAGGGATTTTCCCTCCAAGCTTCTTTGATTGTATGGAGCATCTACTAGTGCATTTAGCACACAAGGGTAAACTTGCTAGTCCAGTTCAATATCGATGGATGTATCCATTTGAGAGGTAATTATATTAAATATTTAAATTGGATTTATAACATGTATTAATCACAAAAGTGTATATCAACAGATATTTGTAATGTAGTTATTTGCATCACTTGAAGAAAAATGTCAAAAATAAAACTAGAGTTGAAGGTTCAATATGTAATGCTTATTTAATGGAGGAAGCCAGTATATTTGGTGCACATTATTTTGAGTCGCATGTGCACACAAGATAAAAAAAAGTTCCTTATAATGACGATAGGGGAGGAACTGGTAAAGTTAATGGTAACTTATCCATTTTCACATATCCTAGGGGAACATATGGAAGGTCAACGAGAAGAATGTCACTAAAGATTAATGACAACCATTTCTCCGATGATTTATGTGGATTTGCTGTAGCGCCCCCTTACCGCAGGGTACGCAACGGGACGCTCGTGGGTCGTTCCGACACATATCCTACAGCAAGGAAGTGCTACGCTCGCAACTATCACTAAACACTCGCATGGCATCAATACAATTAAACCGCATTATGCAAATCACTAAAATTTAAAACCACAATAATCTTTCATCTCATAAAATCAATCCAAATATAGACGAGTCTATCAGTTCCCTACAGTCTAAAATACAATGTCCCAAAAAGGAAACTGATACAAAAGTCTATACTAAGTCATCCCCAAAAATCGTCCCAGCTGACCGACCTGTGCGCCATCGCTTCACTTGACCAAGCACTCACACTGCAGGAAACGTCTATCTCGGGAGCTAGAAATCTACTAACGTTGTCCTGAAAAATATTTGCAATGTTGGGTGAGTTTGTGAACTCAATGAGAAACCATCATCGATGGTTCACCCAACTCATGCATATACATACGATATATCATATAGTCACAATAACACACTCAGAACACTATAGGAAAATTTGTACATTTTCACCACAACATAAATATGATATATCACTGAGCAATCATCACTTAATACACGCACTTTCACCTTTCATATTACAATCTGATGCATAATGCATGCCACTTCTCATTTTATGTCAGTGTTGTGACTGAGCGTCAATATTCGCATTTTTGGCAAGTAGGAGAGCCCTCAGGGTATGCACTACTGCTCGCTCACTTTAGGGATAGGAGAGCCCTCTGGGTATGCACTATTCCCTTTTTGGCCTTAGGCCCTTTTCACTGATAATCGAGCTTAAAGCTCCGATCACTAATTGCTCCATCCTGTTGCTTATTGCGATTCTAATCATGCCTAGCATGCACTTACACTTGCACATTCAGTAGCACATATATCGATCAATTCTACTTATAGCATTCATCACATTTACTCATAATCACAGCACATTTATTTCACAGTTCAAACACTCACATTGGCAAACAATTCACACACTCATAGAGCATTTAACACACAAAGATTGAGGAACCAACTAGGTTACTCACCTGTAACTTTCGAGCTACTGCCTGGAAGTACCAGCAATATCCGTGGACTGACGATCCAACGACGCCTCTATAACAATTCAAACGAATTCTCATCACTATATGCTCAATCGCATAAATTCGATAATGCACATGTCTTAATTCAAAATTGTACGATGCATGATCATGATTTTCCAACGCTCTAATCCAATTCTGCTATCTCTCGCTTCACAACCAAAATTCACTATGTCAATAGTATCCATCAATTCCATAAATCTCTCATTCAAACTCTAATTATACTCCAATTGTCACAACATAACTCTTAGGTTGCATTTGAAACTATAATAGATTCTCTTTCGATAATTACGATCCCTCTAATTAAAATTCAAACTCTCAATCTCTACCACAATTGTAGACCTCTTTCTCTAGTTCACAACGAATCCAAAATTACCTCAATTGGAGGTCTACGCTAAAAGTTATTCCCTAAAAACCAAATCAATTCATCTCAAAAATCTGTCCCTCGCCGCGGCTTACTACCTCTCGCCGCGGCGTGAAAAGGGATGCTCGTCGCGGCGTGGAAGCACGATCGTCGCGTCGAAAGCACGATCGCTCGTCATGGCGAGGCCGATTCTGAGAGACGTCATGACGCGTCTGACGATCTTCGTCTTCTCCGATCGATTTTCCTCCATTTTCAACCATTCTCTCTCTATAAACTAGCATTAAACACACTTAACTACTCACATCTAACACATTAAACACCATAAATGCAACAACCATAATAAATAACAACATTAAACACAATAAACTTACTAAATCGAAGAATCGAACGGTAACCCTAAAATCTCCGAAAACTCTCTCAACTTCTAACACCAACAATGATTCTCCAAAGCCAAGCAAAACATCAACTTTCCCAAGGCTTCTAGCAGCTCATCAACCACAATGAAGGGGAAGAACTCCAAGGGAAGAAGATCACGATCGTCGAAGGGAAGAGGAAGGAAGAAAAGGGAAGTTTGGCATTTCTACCAAATTTCAAACCCTAAAGCTATATAAAGGGTGGATTTAAACCTATAGATCATAGTCCTCACATCATTCAATTTCCAGTCTCTAAATCTCAATGGCTCATCACAATAATTCCTAAACTCACAAATCTAAATTTTTCAAGCCATTTACCACTCACTTTCGGAACCGAAATCTAAATCATCAATCTCTAGGTCATTTTCCCGGTCCGGATACATAACTCTAAAAATTACAGAAAAAATCCCATAATTCCTCAAAAATGTAAAACACTCGATCCAAAACTCAATTTTCAATTTCCAATTCCCTAAAATTCAATTCTCACTCTAATTCAACTATTCCACTCAATTATTCTTAAACTCTCAATCAAGCCACAATCTAACCTAATTATCTCAAGATTCACAATTCAACTCATAATCACAATTCAAATGCTGGAACAATCAGGAATGCATGTCACTATGTATGCATGTGCAAAATGATCTATTTCTTTAAAATTAGAGGCCACAAAGCACTCGATCACAATTTATGCAATAACAGAACTACCCGTACCAATATGCTCATCGCATCGGTAACGGGATGTTACAATTCTCCCCTCCTAAATAAAAATTTCGTCCTGAAATTTCATACCTGACTGGTCGAACAGATGAGGGTACTGCCTCCTCATGTGCTCCTCAGTCTCCCAAGTTGCTTCCTCTGATGAGTGGTTCTTCCATAGGACTTTCACCAATGGAATCACCCTGCTCCTCAATTGCTTGACCCAAAATCTGATAATCCGCACTGGCTCCTCAACATAACTCAGATCACTAGCTATCTCATTCTCTTGAGCCGGAATCACATGAGTCGGGTCTGAGCGGTATCTCCGGAGCATACTCACATGAAACACATTGTACAACTGGGACATCTCACTAGGCAAAGCCAATCTATAGGCTAACGGTCCAATCCTCTCAGTAATCTCATACGGACCGATATATCGAGGACTCAACTTGCCCTTACGGCTAAATTTCAGCACTCCTCTCTAAGGTGACACTCGGAGGAATACTCTATCGCCCACACTGTACTCCATCTCACGCCGATGTTGATCCACATAACTCTTTTGTCTATCCTGAGCTGCCTTGATGCGACTCCGAATCAATCTCACTTTATCCACTGTATCCTGGATCAGCTCGGGACCCTCGAGCATCCTCACACCCTCTTCATCCCAGTAAAGAGGTGATCTACACGGTCTCCCATATAAGGCCTCATACGGTGCCATCCAATACCGCCTGCATGCGATTATTGTACGCAAACTCAACCAGAGCCAAATCATCGATCCCAAGCACCTCGAACTCCAATACACAAGCTCTCGGATATCCTCAATCAGCCTTGATCGTCCTCTCACTCGCCCATCATGTTCGAGGATGAAATGTTTGACTAAAGTTCAACCTCAAACCCATAGTCGATCGCAGCTCCTCCGAACCTCGAAGTAAATCGGGATCCCTATCGACACTATCGACATCGGGACCCCATGCGATCAAGACAATCTACGCCACATACTTCTGGGCCAACTGATCGAGAGTATTATTCTCTCGCACTGGCAAGAAGTGACCGATTTGGTCAACCGATCCACTATGAACTAGATCGCATCATGCTGCCTCGGCGTCCTAGGCAACCCCATAATAAAATCCATAGTGATTCGCTCCCATTTCTACTCCGGAACGGGCAACGAATGCAATCTCCCAACTGGGGCTTGGTGCTCAGCCTTGACCTGCTGGCATGTCAAACACCGAGAAACGAACTTTGCCACTTGCCTCTTCATACCTGGCCACCAGAAATGCAACTTAAGGGTATTATACATCTTGGTAGTACCAGGATGCATGGCATAAGTGACCACATGCGCTTCCTCCAAAATCTCTCGTCTCAAATCATCAACATCTGGCACACACAGTCTCTGTCCCAACCATAGAGTCCCATCTCTCAACTCAAAATCTGAACCGTGACCAGCTCTAACTCTATCAATCAATCTCACTAACACTGGATCCCGATCCTGAGCTCTCCTAATCCTGTCCTGTAACATCGGCCTCAGCCTCAGAGTAGCAATCAAAGCTCCATCCTGAGCCAAATCCATCTGCACATTAAGCGCCTCAATCAATCAAAGCTAGGCAATCTCTCAATCAATCGAGCCGACCGATATGAGATCTCCTACTCAACGATCCGCCACCACATTGGCCTTCCTGGATGATACTCAATCGTGCAGTCATAGTCCTTTAACAACTCAATCCATCTCCTCTGTCTCAGATTCAACTCTCGCTGACTCAACAGATATCTCAGACTCTTATGATCAGTGAAGATCTGGAACGTCTCTCCATACAAATAATGTCTCCAGATCTTCAAAGCAAACACCACTGCAGCCAACTCCAAATCATGCACTGGATAATTAACCTCGTGAGGCCTCAACTGTCTCGAGGTATACGCTATAACTCTCCCATGCTGCATCAGAACACAGCCTAATCCCTGCTGCAAATCATCACTAAATACCTCAAAACCTCTGGACCCTGACGGCAAAGCTAACACTGGTGTCGTAGTCAATCGATGCTTAAGCTCCTCAAAGCTCCTCTGACACTCATCAGTCCATCTGAAGGCCACATTCTTCCTCAGAAGTTTTGTCAAAGGGGCTGAGATCACTGAAAACCCCTCGATAAACCTCCGGTAATATCCTTCTAGTCCGAGAAAACTCCGAATCTCTGACACGTTCCTCGGAACCTCCCAACTCCTCACTGCCTCAATCTTGTGAGGATCCACCCGGATACCCTCACCAAACACAATGTGGCCTAAGAACACCACCTCATCCAGCCAAAATTCACATTTTGTGAATTTGGCATACAGCTGCCTCTCCCTCATAATTTGCAACACAATCCTCAGGTGCTCCGCATGCTCCTGTCTATTCCTCGAATACACTAAAATATCATCAATGAACAAAATCACGAACTGATCCAGGTAGGGCTGAAAGACCTTATTCATCAAGGCCATGAAGGCTGCCGGGGCATTGGTCAACCCAAACGGCATCACTAAGAACTCGAAATGCCCATACCTGCTCCTGAAAGCACTCTTAGGCATATCGGCCTCTGCAATCCTCAACTGATAATACCCCGACCTCAGATCCAACTTAGTAAACACCTGAGCTCCTTGCAACTGGTCAAATAGATCATCGATCCTAGGCAGTGTGTACTTGTTTTTGACAGACACCCGATTCAGCTGCCTATAATCGATGCACAACCTCAAAGTCCCGTCCTTCTTCTTCACAAACAACACTGGAGCTCCCCACGGTGAAACACTGGGTCTAATGAACCCCTTATCCAACAACTCATGCAACTGCGCCTTAAGCTCCCTCAGTTCCACCGGTGCCATCCTATATGGAGGTATAGATATAGGAGTGGTACCTGGAACGAGGTCAATCTCAAACTCCGTCTCCCGATCTGGCGGCAAACCCGGTAACTCATCGGGGAACACATCCGAAAATTCCCTAATCATGGGAATATTCTGCAACCTCTACTCAATCTTGGTTTCCACCACATGAGCCAAAAATGCCTCACAACCTCCCTGCATCAACCTCAGGGCACTCAGAAAGGAAATCATCCTAGCTAGCACTGCCTGACTAACACCCCGAAAAACAGCTCTAGGCTAACCAGGAGATTCTAACACAACCTCCTTGGTATAACAATCCATCACAGCCCTATGCGCAGTAAGTCAGTCCATCCCTATAATCAGATCAATCTCTCTCGAAGACAATACTATCAGGTCTGCACTCAACTCTGCCTGATCAATCACTATCGGACATCCCTTGCAGACCTCTCCCAAAATCGTCAGACTACCTGAGGTGTACTCACCTCTAACCCACACCGCAATCTCTCCTATCACAATGCGTCTACATGCCACATGCGGTGCAATGAAAGAATGAGTGGATCCAGGATCCATCAATGCATAAACCTCAAAGCCGTAAATCAAAGCATACCATGACAACATCTGAGACTCGAGCCTCCCGCCGAGTCATGGCATAGACTTAGCTCAGGGCTGCATGCATTGTTCGACCCTTAGTCCTCACTACATCCCTCAGCTCGGCCTCGGCCTCAACCTCGGCCTCTCCATCCAGATCCACCTCCACGGCTCTGCTGCACCGTGGTATGACTGCCTGACCTACCAGTCATAGCAGACTGGGCCTCCACAGTAAAAGGACACTCCCGAAGCTGATGGTCCATAGAGTCACACTTAAGACACGCCCCAGAAACCTCCAAAGCCTCCCATCGTGTCTCTTCTCACAGTACTCACATAGGGATAATCTGGCCTGAACCTCTAGCACTGCTACGGCCACCACTAGACTAAGCAAATCTGCCCTTTTCCCAAATCTGGACTGTCTACCTCCTCCGGACGACCAAGGTCCCGATGCAGCGCCATCAATCCTCTACTCTCACTACCACCGACCGCCACTCGGTCTCTTGCCATCGGGGCCTGACTGGACTCACTTGCTCTGTCTCGGTCGCGTTCGATCCTCACTGCAGCTGCCCTCAACTCAACGAAGGTGCCCATATCAAACCGGGCTAACCTGGTACGGATCTCCAGATTGAGCCCTCCCTCGAATCTCCGGCACCTATCAGACTCTGAAGCAATCAAAGTAGAGGCATATCCCATCAACTCATTGAACCAAACCTCATACTCAGCCACTGACATCTGACCCTGTCTCAACTCAAGAAACTCCTGCATCTTCATCTCTAAATACACCTTGGGCATGAAGTTATCTCTGAATGCCCTCAGAAAATCATGCCAACTCAACATGCAGGGCCTGGAAGAACGCCGAATGCCTTCCACCACCGGAAAGCGGAACTCAAGCAAAGACATCAGATAGTCAAAGCGCTCCTCAAAGTCGCAGTCCATCTGATCGAGGACTCTCTCTGTCCTCTCCAACCATCCTCGGCCTCCAGGCCTCGGTCTTGCCATAAAGTCAACAGCTCCACAGCACACAGTCTATCATAGCTCCTCTCCCGTCTCACGGGAACTCTGGGAGGCAACTCATCATAATGAGGCACAGGGGACTCTCTACTAGCTCCCACGGATCCTAGGTCAGCTGGTTGATCCACTTGATCCCTAAGAACGGATGACCTACAACAACAAGAATCTGATCAATTTCTGTTTTTCTTACTGAAATTTAAGCCTAAAATACACTATGCCCAAAAGATGCCAAATCATGCTCTAATACCACCTAATGTAGCGCCCCCTTACCACAGGGTACGCACCGGGACGTCCGTGGGTCGTTCCGACGCATATCCTACAGCAAGGAAGTGCTACGCTCGCAACTATCACTCAACACTCACATGGCATCAATACAATTAAAACGCATTATGCAAATCACTAAAATTTAAAACCACAATAGTCTTTCATCTCATAAAATCAATCCAAATATAGACGAGTCTATCAATTCCCTACAGTCTAAAATACAATGTCCCAAAAAGGAAACTGATACAAAAGTCTATACTAAGTCATCCCCAAAAATCGTCCTTGCTGACTGACCTGTGCGCCATCGCTTCACTTGACCAAGCGCTCGCACTGCAGGAAACGTCTATCTCAGGAGCTAGAAATCTACTAACGTTGTCCTGAAAAATATTTGCAATGTTGGGTGAGTTTGCGAACTCAATGAGAAACCATCATCGATGGTTCACCCAACTCATGCATATACATACGATATATCATATAGTCACAATAACACACTCAGAACACTATAGGAAAATTTGTACATTTTCACCACAACATAAATCTGATATATCACTGAGCAATCATCACTTAATACACGCACTTTCACCTTTCATATTACAATCTGATGCATAATGCATGCCACTTCTCATTTTATGTCAGTGTTGTGACTAAGCGTCAATATTCGCATTTTTGGCAAGTAGGAGAGCCCTCAGGGTATGCACTACTGCCCGCTCACTTTAAGGATAGGAGAGCCCTCTGTGTATGCACTATTTCCTTTTTGGCTTTAGGCCCTTTTCACTGATAATCGAGCTTAAAGCTCCGATCACTAATTGCTCCAGTCACAACTGTTTATTAAGCGATTCTAATCATGCCTAGCATGCACTTACACTTGCACATTCAGTAGCACATATATCGATCAATTCCACTTATAGCATTCATCACATTTACTCATAATCACAGCACATTTATTTCACAGTTCAAACACTCACATTGGCAAACAATTCACACACTCATAGAGCATTTAACACACAAAGAATGAGGAACCAACTAGGTTACTCACCTGTAACTTTCGAGCTACTGCCTGGAAGTACCAACAATATCCATGGACTGATGATCCAACGGCGCCGCTATAACAATTCAAACGAATTCTCATCACTATATGCCCAATCACATAAATTCGATAATGCACATGTCTTAATTCAAAATTGTACGATGCATGATCATGATTTTCCAATGCTCTAATCCAATTCCGCTATCTCTCGCTTCACAACCAAAATTCACTATGTCAATAGTATCCATCAATTCCATAAATCTCTCATTCAAACTCTAATTATACTCCAATTGTCACAACATAACTCGTAGGTTGCATTTGAAACTATAATAGATTCTCTTTCGATAATTACGATCCCTCTAATTAAAATTCAAACTCTCAATCTCTACCACAATTGTAGACCTCTTTCTCTAGTTCACAACGAATCCAGAATTACCTCAATTGGAGGTCTACGCTAAAAGTTATTCCCTAAAAACCAAATCAATTCATCTCAAAAATCTATCCCTCGCCACGGCTTACTGCCTCTCGCCGCGGCGTGAAAAGGGACGCTCGTCGCGGCGTGGAAGCACGCTCGTCGCGACGAATATCCACACGCTCATCGCGGCGACTCGGCCAGCTCGTCGCGTCGAACACGCACTGGCTCGTAGCGACGAGGCCAGTTGCAGACGTCGCGACGTGCGAACGATCTTCGTCTTCTCCGATCGATTTTCCTCCATTTTCAACCATTCTCTCTCTATAAACTAGAATTAAACACACTTAACTACTCACATCTAACACATTAAACACCATAAATGCAACAACCACAATAAATAACAACATTAAACACAATAAACTTACCAAATCGAAGAATCGAACGGTAACCCTAAAATCTCCGAAAACTCTCTCAACTTCTAACACCAACAATGATTCTCCAAAGCCAAGCAAAACATCAACTTTCCCAAGGCTTCTAGCAGCTCATCAACCACAATGAAGGGGAAGAACTCCAAGGGAAGAAGATCACGATCGTCGAAGGGAAGAGGAAGGAAGAAAAGGGAAGTTTGGCATTTCTACCAAATTTCAAACCCTAAAGCTATATAAAGGGTGGATTTAAACCTATAGATCATAGTCCTCACATCATTCAATTTCCAGTCTCTAAATCTCAATGGCTCATCACAATAATTCCTAAACTCACAAATCTAAATTTTTCAAGCCATTTACCACTCACTTTCGGAACCGAAATCTAAATCATCAGTCTCTAGGTCATTTTCTCGGTCCGGACACATAACTCTAAAAATTCCAGAAAAAAATCCCATAATTCCTCAAAAATGTAAAACACTCGATCCCAAACTCAATTTTCAATTTCCAATTTCCTAAAATTCAATTCTCACTCTAATTCAACTATTCCACTCAATTATTCTTAAATTCTCAATCAAGCCACAATCTAACCTAATTATCTCAAGATTCACAATTCAACTCATAATCACAATTCAAATGCTGGAACAATCATGAATGCATGTCACTATGTATGCATGTGCAAAATGATCTATCTCTTTAAAATTAGAGGCCACAAAGCACTCGATCACAATTTATGCAATAACAGAACTACCCGTACCAATATGCTCATCGCATCAGTAACGGGATGTTACATTTGCCGATGGAAAACCTTCACATTCTGTCAGTAATTTTCGTCACTAAACACCCATTTTCTTGTAACAGCTAGTTATTTTTATAGATACCCTCAAAACTTTTAGGTTACCTTTAAAGTTCATCAAATGAATCCGCCAATATATATCAACTCCGTCCTACAGTGTTCTAGTTAATAGAGAAGTAATAAACTACTTAAAGGGGAAACATGCATCAGACAAGGTAATCATATCTATCTATATGATTTTGCTATAGCAATTCGAGTTCTCATAAGGTTGATAAACTATAAATAAGTTCATAATAGATTCTTTAAATATCACTATAAGTATAAGAAGATCCAACTTATCAATCTATCATTAGCAAATGATCTTCTGTTACTTAGTAAAGCTAATGACAAATATGTCTAACTACTACTTGATGGGTTAGATGAATTTGCTAATGTTTTTATGCTAGCTATAAATAAGGTATAGAGCCAGATTTTTATCTGTAAAAGCTCTAACTACATTATTTAGTCTTTTCCTAAATTTTAGGCCTACAATTATCTATAGTTCCCTTTGAATACTTAGGATTACCTATCTTAGCCTCTAAACTCTTATACCAAGATTACAGACAACTCTTTGACTTAATTATAAGAAAAATCAAGTTAGATCTCTAAAAAATTCTCCTATGTAGGTAGAACCCAACTAATACAATCTATTCTTGGTGAAATGAATATATACCAGAGTTTTAATAATGTTATCCCTATTATAATCATAAAAGACAAAGAAAAGGTATTCAAGAACTAATTATGGAGTGTATTAGGCAGCTTGAAGGGTTTTCCTAAGGCCAAATGGTCTGAAGTCCTTGTGTGTAAAGCGGATGAATGAAGAATATATAAGAGGTGTAAACTTTTAAACAATAAATTCTCCATCCAACTTATCCTCAGCTAAAAAATATATTTTGACCCTTAGATAAGAAATTGGGATGGAAATCAAACACATAATAAGTAATAGGGAACAAGCCATTTTTTTGTTTAATAATTGGACCAAACATGGACCTATTCATCTTTTACCAAATTATCACATTTTTCAGCATGCTCTCCTAAGGATTCTAAAGTCAGTAGTTATTCTAAATAACCAATGGGTATAGCCAATAAGGGGTTTAAATCATATCTCTCACCTCTTCCTTATTTATAGCCCCAACCAAGAAAAAGAGGACAGAGCAATTTGGACCAGAGAGATTCTCAGTTGGATCCTACACAAATCTTTTTAAAACTCCAAATCAAGAGGTCTTATGGCATGATATAGTTTGGTTCAAGAATAGAGTACTAAAGCATGCCTTAATAATATGGCTAACCATTAAAAATAGGTTTGCCCTGTTTGATACAATGAAGTGGGTAATTTCTAAAATATGTTTTCTTTATGACTCTCAATGAATCATGAAATCATTTATTCGTCTAGTGTGAGTACAAAAAAAAGGGATATCATACTATAAAGATTCAATTACATTTTCAAGTCCTCCTAAATGGAAGACACTACTAATTTGCTCGTAACGATGAATAACAGTTTTGGTGAGACAACATTAATCAAGCTAGTTGTTAAAATATTCACCTAAGAGATTTCAAAAGAAAGTAACAAAATAAAAATCTACAATTCCAAACAAGATAATGAAACACTAGAATATGACATCTTAGGAAGCATGCAAGAAATCCTTATCACAAAGAATACATGCATCCAGACTAGCCTAATAATCAAACCAAGATGGAACCTCTTATAACATGCAGGGAATTAAAAGAACCAATATCAATCACAATTATATAAAGAAAAGGGGAACATGGAAACACCCAAATCAATTTAAAAGAGAAGGAACATTGCTTGAAAATCCAGAACAAAGAACAAACATGATACAATCTAAAAACATGAATCAAAACAAAACTTACCTTGTTTCAATCATCTTTTGGTTGATTATCTCAAATGAGCGGATAATCAGGTAAGCAGAAGAACTAATGCCTCAGAGGAAGAACAAACTCTAGAGGATGAGAAATTAAAGGAGTTAAAATATAATTTAAAGCAAAAGGAAAATTTTAAGAAGGAAATTACATAAAGAAAGGAATAACTAGGGAACAAACTCCAAAGGAAGAAAAATTTAAACATCAAAACATGAAACATAGAGCTCAGAAACTGTAAACAATACCTCATTCCAGAAATATGAAGATTAAAGTGAAAAGAAGTTAAGGAAGCCCATAAGCCTACATGTAAGGGGCTCCAATTGTAGGAATTCATTGACCTTGTATAACTAATTCAAAGGGTGACACTGACCAAGGCTTAAAGGAAATTAGAATAAGAAACATTGGGAGAACTAAGAGAAAACAAAACATTTAAAAGGAGATTATAGCAAAAAACTTTACGAGAAAGAAGAGAAAACAAAACACATTTTCAAAGTGCTTACTTGAGTGCTGACACCTGTTAAATTTAACATACATGATGAATTAATTTTTGGGCACTATATATATTTCATGTTATAACTAATACCTTAATGCCTGTTTAGTGTAACACTAATTCATGTATTTTATAAGGTAAGGTTTACTTACCTTCTTTGCAAATATATATACTTTATCTTCCAAAAAATCATCTTCACATTTTACAACATGCTTAAATCATTGCTGATAAGCAAAAGTCACCTACATATAAAAATAGAAACACAAGCCTACACCCATTGAATTTAGACTATATATATATATATATATAAGAGTGAAGTAAGTTCTAATCAAAATCTAAAGTAATGACCACTTAATACAGTTTTAGGTACCACTATCATAATACTTGATTTAATCTATATATTGACTTCATTGATTTGTAAACTCAATGCATATTTCCCTTTATATTAAAGAACTTGGACAACTAATTATACATTGATTTTGTTAGATCATCATTAAAGAAGATTGTCTTAACATCTTTATGTTAAAGCTTAAAGTCAAAATGTGTGGTTAAAGCAACAATGATCATGAATGAGTCCTTAGTTGAGATATAAGGGGAAGTCTCCTTATCTTCCATTATATTTTTTAATCATACTTCTAAGGCACATACCTTACTTTAAACCTCTCAACCTTACATTTAGCATCTTTATTAGCCTTAAACTCCCACTTGCAACCCATGACTTTAAATATATACTAAACATTGAACAACTTTTGAACACCATTGTTTTTTAAAGACTTCATCTCCTCCTCTATAGTTTTTTGTATCTATCAAAATAATAATTACTCATTCCTTCATTATACGTTAAAGAATCTAAAAATATCTCTCAATTCGTAGCTAGTTTGATCAATATATACATTAAAATCATTAAAGGATATAGGCATCCTATCTCTTTGTAAATGTAGCAATGGTATTATATGATTAAGTTAATCATCTACCATAGTCTGCCTAATAGTATACGCAGCATCTTCAACATCATAAGCTACATATACATCCAAGTTGTACCTACAAACCTTTAGAATTGCATTGGTAACTCTTTTATAAACAATATGAATATGTCTACTGAACCAAGATTCTCAACTGCTTTGGGTCTCAATGATGCTTTTCCTATATCATGCTCCATAAACTTGTAACCTTTCTAACCTTTAAGATAGCCAATGAATAACCTTTGAATTTTTCTAAGATCAAAAATTCTTTTATAACGGGTTATAAATCTTTATCTCTACTAGACAATACTAGACCTTTATATTATTCAAGCTTGGAATCCTATCTACCCATAGTTCAAAAGGAGTTCTAAGAATTGACTTACTATGAACCCTATTTAGGATGTAGTGTGTTGTCTATATTGCCTCACTTCATAAACACTCAGGAAGCTTTGATCACTTCATCATTGTCTTCACTGTATACTTTAGTGTGTGATTTTACCTCTCTATTACTCCATTATGCTTAAATATATTGCGAAAATATGTCATAACCATCTTGAAACCTAGCAAAAGGTCCCTTCTCTTGACCTAAATCTTCATATTCACCATAGTATTCTTCACTATGATCTAACTTGTCAACCTTAACATTGAATTAATTCTTATTCTTTTCTTGGAAAACTTTTAAACTTTTTTAGGGTCTCAAACTTATTATTAAGCAAATATAGGTAATTATATTAAGAATAGACATTAACAAAATTCAAAAGAATTTTTTCTATAAATGTTAAGGCTTAAATATCCAATGACATTTATGTGAATAATATCGACACTTTACTACTATTAATGGCATCTTTTTCTTTCTTTTGGTGAGTTTACCTCTAATAAAATCTATATAGACACTGTTTACAACATCATAAACTAAATTAGAGAGGATATTACCCTTGATCAACCTTTAAACCCTTTCATTTAAAATATGGTCAAATCTCTTACGATATAAAGTGAATGACTTCTTTTAGTTAAACTCCTTTTAATTCATTAATTTTAGTATTCAAAATATTTTATTAGAATCCTTCAAATCCAAGCAATAAATACTATCATTCAATGAACATTAACCATTGACAATAAAATTAAAGGATAATGAAACCTTTTAATTAATAAATAATGAATTTCCAATAATAAGTGGTGAAATACTATATTTTTAGCGTAATGCTTAAGAGCACTGTGCTTATATTTTGGGTATTTTATAGGATTTGATATTTAAAATGATTTATATTTTGTTTTAGGTATTTTTAGTCCCTTAAAGAGAAAGGATTTAATTTAGAGAACATGGAGTCAATTTGTGGCAAATTTGGCATACTTGAAGTGAAGGACTCAAAAGATAGTTGTAATATAGTAACATGTTATTGCTAATGTTCAAAGTTGCTTTGAAGGAGATTTTTACATAAGTAAGACGAAGCTAATAGTCTTTCATGTTTAAGTCATGTTCAAGATAGGAGCATTCTATTTCTCTAAGTGCCTATTGTTGGGCAAGTTTTGTATCTAATAAAACTCTCAATATTTGCAAGTATACATATCGTATCTTGTAGTATCGAAAGGTATCTTTCCTATGAGGATTATGCAAGAACCATTTTGAACCTTACTTTTTCTAAGATCAAAATAAATTTATTTTAATAAAACTAAATAATAAAATTGAGATAGAATAATAAAACAAAGCATTTAAATCAAATAAGAAGTGAGCTGCCAATTAATGTAAGGTTTGATCAAGGATGAATGCTTAGGATTTATTCTTTCAATGTTTTGTTTCCTTAACTATGATTGATCCAATTATGTTTTGATCTTAGATTTCCTAAGGTATTGATTACTCTTTCTAAAGAACTAATTAATTAATCCCTAATTGAATAAATTCCTTAATCGCAACCTCTCAATTCACAAAACTTTCCTAACGTTTTCAATTAGATCTAAAGTTATCTATTAGACAATTAATTTTTGCACAAGATATCTCTTCAAATGATTATTGATTTGATAATTATGTGATTTATGAAACTACCAACTCTCATTATGCAACCTAATTTGATTACTTTTGGCTCACTCTTTCGATTTGATGTCAAAGTATGAGCATGTATAATTATCAAAACACCAAAATATGTATTGAATCAATAATAATCAAAGTCACAAAAAAACTTCATAATAACCCTAATCTAGAAATTAGAAACTTATAAACACATCAAATACCTCATGAAACATAAAATTAAGATCCAACCCTTGCTCTAAACTATAAAAAAAAAAACTTAAAATACAGACAAACATATTAACACAATTTTAATCCTATACACATGGTAATCATCTAATAAACACTTAAAAACACACAAAATCACCTATTAAAACATAGCATAAACTACACCTATCACCTGCAACTTCCTACCATGTTCAACCTATATTTGCCAACACAGTGACAACATAGACCTGTATCTTCCTTAGGTTAGCAGTGATTTGTTACACAAAAGTTCCATAAAAGAAAATGAAGTAACACGGGAGCCTAACTCAGTCTCGTGTTAGAGTTTTATTAACTAAAATTTAGATTTTCTCATATTTAAAAGGGAGGCAATTGAAAATAAAAAGGAAAGAAATTTTAGATTAGTTTTTGGAGCTAAAAAAGCATTAGGAGACAACTTAAGCAACTGAAGAACAAGAGAAAGACAAACTTGGGGAAAAAAAGAAATCTATCAAATTTTAGCAACAACTTTAAATATTCAAGAACCATTGTTATGTTTTCTTTATCATTTTTCCTTTATTTTTTTATTTTTCTTTATATTATCGTGAACTAATTAGAATATAGATCATGGTGTAGTGGACCTTAGCAATTGATGTTTTCAATTGACACATTGATTTAATGAAATTTTTAGTTTATGTTAAGATTTGTTCATCTTTTATTATGTTGAATTGAAGGAATGAGAGTTAACGATTCAATAGTTGGATTCATTTATTGAGACTAAGATATGATTTGTATTATTAGAACATAACTTGAATGATGAGGATTGTATGAGTTGCTAAAGATAGAATTGCATGATCATTCTGAGTTAGGATAAAACCTATCATGAGAATTTGCGAAGCAAGTTTATATGTTCTTAGGTTTTTAATAAAAATAATTCTGATCAAATAAATTTATTAATAATAACTGCAATATGATTGAGAGAGAATAAAGTTATAGCTTATGAATTCTTATTGGTTTAAGGAACTAGAATTGATCACTAAGTCAAAGTAAAGTCAAAGCATAGAGATAGTTCATAGAAAGTTTTACCTAAATATAATTTATTCATTAGTTTTTAATTTTGTTCATTCCTTTAGATCAATCTATTTCCTTTCAAATCAATCATTTACTTTATTATATTATATATTAGGAAGATAATCACTACTAGTTACAGTCTCTAGAGGATTGACACTTGACTTACCTAAACTATACTATAAAAACAATAAGTACACTTGCTTGTAAGATTTCTTACTATTGTTCTTTGTGTTTTGTTTCATTCATATCACATCTCCCAACTTCATAAGGTATAAAAATAAAACTAATCAACATCTCAAATATGACACATATACCACTTTATTTAACATTATACTACTACCTAAACTAAATTTCAGCTTTACCATTCCAATGCATACCAATTATATTTTGGTTTTATTGCTTGTGAATACATTTAACTCCTATTCATTAGGCATCCTTTTATTCCTTAGTGATTTTATGAATTAAAAATGTAAACTAAAGAACTATTCTCTAACCACTCACTATTTGGTGTCTAATCTATTAAAGGTAATACAAAGCAAAAAAAACATGAAAATACCTGTTTTTTTTCTTCATCTTTAAAGAGGCCTTAAACTTATATATGTTCCTCTTCAAATATTCCATCTTATCAAAATACTAGCTCCTAACGTTATTTATCTTAAACTCATAAAATTTCCATTTGCTTTATCTCCATCCTTCTTGAAACACTTGTTCTTTTTCCACTTTTTATTTTGATTCCTATAGTTCCCTTTTATTTATAAAATTTAACCACCAAATTTACAACTTCATCTTTTTTGTGCTTTAAATTTTTCTCTCGTTAGACAAAAATGGAGATAAACTTATTCATCATTCACACCTCCTTTTTGATATTGTAGACATTTTACAAGGAAATAAAGTCAAAGCATGACAACTATATAGTATTGTATTCCTTGACTTCAGAACCATGTCCCATGTAAGGAATCTCAAACTTAAAATAGAAGAGGAAAAAACTTAACACATGGGTTGTGACGCAATATAAGACCAACATAAGCTTGTGTTAGTCTCATATTTGACAAAATTGTAAGTTATTATGATAAAAAGATGAGAAACTAGGAGGAGAGGGGGGGATGTCTCGAAAGAACAAAAACTAGTCACAAAGCTAGATGATATTTAAGAACACATCAAGAAGTGAACAACTTTAGAGAAAATTTTATGAAGCCCATCAAGATTCATTAAGAACATCAAGATTTAAAATTCACGAGAACTAATTTTTTATCTTATTTTCTTTATTTTTTATTATTGATTTTCTTTACTTTAATTGGGATATAGATCTAGTTAGGATGAACACAAAATTTGTTGCTTTAAATTGATATCTTTAATTTAATGAAAGAATATAGTTTTTTTTTTAGAATTGTTCATATTTATTTATTATGTCAAATTAAAGTAGTGAGTGCAAAAGGTTTGATTTTGGATTCATATTTAGGACTGAAGTAGCGAACATAGAAGATCTTATATATGATTAAGTGCCTGTTTGGATCAGCTTTTGGAAGCTTCAAAAACACTTTTTTCTACCGCAAAAGCTATTTTTGGGTAAAAATGGGTGTTTGGCTGGAAACTTCAAAAGTACTTTTGAAGTAGAAATAGCTTTTGAAAAAGCTAAAATACAGCTTTTTGAAAAGCTAAAATTTGGAGCTTTTCAGAAAAGCCCCAAATTTTAGCTTCTTCGGGTAGACCAAATCGCGTCGTTTACGTTTATAACAGTCCTCTGAAACATGTCTCGGTCTCTCCGATGTTTGGAAAGCCAACTAAAATTCCTATCTTCCCTCTGCTTGTACTCTGCGATCTGGTCCAATCTTTTTAATACCGTTGTTGCTCCTCTTGCAAGATCCAAAGGTAAGTTTTCTCTTCATCGTTGCTTCCTTTTTTTTTTAATGATTTGTGGGTTACTATTTCTTCTGTTTGATGGGGGGAAATCAATCAAACGTGGGTTACTCTGTTTGCATAATAAAAGGGCAAAAGTTTATTCGAATTCCAAGTGAGCTTCTTTTCTCCATTTTTCCTCAAATTCGCATCTGCGGTTTGTGGAAATGTTTTTATTTTCTGGGTTTTACTTTTGAACTCAAAGTTTGCCTTGGACTATCTGCGAGCAAAAATGAATGATCGTTTTCGGACTGTAGAAGCTCTATTGGATGGAGCTAATAATGGGACTTGGTCTTCAATAAGGAAATTTTTGAGGTGTGAGGCGAATCTGCTGTCTCTTGTCTTTCTAATGCCTTTGTCGGGCTTTGACATGGATCGGAGACAATTATGCTCAAGCCATTTCTACTCAGGCCATTTCGCTCGGGCATGATATCCTCCGAGTTGTCCTTTCGCTTCCTTTATCTTTATTCTCTGATCTCTTCTATTATCTTAGTGGTCTCTTATATTGTCTCTGATCTTGAAATTTCATGAATGTCTTGTGGTTTGGATAAAGCCCTATGAAGAAGACAAAATATATGTAGCCTAATGTTAAAGGATTATTAGGAAACATCGTATATGGTATATCTGTTAGATGAATGGACATCATTACATAACTTGTCAAAGGTGGTCCAAGTTGGTAATATAGCTTACAGAAGGTGCAATAACTTAAAAATCTGCCAACCCTGTTATGCTTTCGAAAATTATGGAGGCAACAAATAATAGAAGTATTGTGTCAAGTGGCTAAAGCAACCGTTATCATCGATCCGCATTTTGATGAATGCTAGCGATTCTCTATAGCTTTCATATTTGCTACACCTTTCTCATTAAAGCCAATAAAGATTGATATGAATTCGATTCAAGATTTTCTCACTGCCTGTGTCATTAGCAATGCTTTGACTATACTCTAGTTAGGCACAGTACTCTCGTCACACATTTTTCTTGATTCCATACTTTTCACAAATGGTCCTGAGTTTGTTAAGTCATATGTCCTATGAAAATGATAGATAGTTCAAGAATAATTATCTGTGGCAAGAATCTTATTTCTACCCATCAAATTGTTATATCATGAGGCAATATGTTTTCGTGAAATCGTTTGACCTTTTACCTAATGCTTTGATCATAGGATTGGATTACATTTTCAATGTTATTAAGAGTTTGTTTCTTTTGTCGTTTAGTTTGTACTAGCTATATTTGTAGTTCATAATTTTGTCCATTCTATACAAAGTAATGATTTAGAATTCGATTTTCCAGTCTTAACGTTTTGCGCTTGCTGGGCTTATTTCATTATCTTCAAAATTCCTTCCTCTTGTTATGAACATTCTCAAACGACTAATCGAAGAGGCGAAAACTGCAACTAATGATCCCGAAATGCTCTATCTCGTTAAAGAGTTTCCATAATGGTGTTGACACTAGCCCCAATATGTCATCAAGTTCATCATCTGGTGTAACCTCATCGAAATGGATCCGAATACTCAGCTGCAAAAGAAGAGTAAATGAACTTACTATCTGGTTGGAAGCTTTTTTTTAACGATATGAGGATGTCGTTGATTACTCTTTCTGTCTATAGTAGATTCTTTGCATGTGTATGGTAAGTGATAATCCACTTCTACTACTCTGTAAGGGTAATAGATTATGAAGGCATCCCTTTTTGTCCGGTGCGGATAGAGGGGCTAGTTGGTTTTTTGAGAAATGCCCATTAAAGAGTATCTATCGGTCTAGGTGTTGATTATGTTTGTTGGATAATGTACAAGGCTCCTTTTATGTACTGCTAGTCGATCAGGGAGTTGGAATTAAAATTTTGTGAGGATCATACTACTGAGTTAATGGTTATGTTCTAGAATGAGTCAATGAAAATAGCCTTTTACTTTTTAGTCTCTAACTTGACCGTTTGCTTTTGTAATGTAAAAGTTATATTCTTTATCACCATTTGGATTATAAGCTGCAAGCATTTTTCCTATCTTGGGATGGAGACGTTTTATTTTTTAGCATAACAACATTACGGAGAAACATTTTCACATTTTCTAGATGGTTTGAAATAGTATTAGAGACGTATGTCAAATGATTTCATAAAACTAAAAAAATCCAACTTTTAAAGAAATTCTAAGAAAAATTAAAGATGATATAAATATTGGCTTTATTTTAAAGACTGTATTAAAGCATTTGATGGAACACATAATAACAACGAGATGAATGATGCAAGGGAACATATTACAAATCTTCTTGTATTACAATAAAATGCTTAATTTATTATGTATTTAATTATTTACTCAACTTGAATATTTATTTTGAGATTATAATATGTTTTATCTTTTTATATGTTTTAATATTTATTTTTATATTAGTTTTATTTCTTACAAGAAAACGAGACATCTCTTTAAATAATTTCCTATAAGAAGTGAATTTGTCAAACATATTGCAAATCTTCTTGTATTGCGATAAAATGCAAAGTTTATTATGCATTTAACTATTTCAACTTGAATATTTATTTTGGGATTATAATATTATTTAATTTTTTTACATGTTTTAATATTTATTTTTCATATTAATTTTATTTCATATAAGAAAATGAGACATCTCTTTAAATTATTTCCTACAAGATGGTTATCTAAAATTTCCTACAATATGGTACTTTGCATATTGTTTAGTATACTTTAAAATTATTTAGCATAAATAATTTTATTATAAAATAAAATATAGTTAAAATTAATAAAAGTGCTTTTTATTTTTATGTTATCAAACAGACTACTGTATGAAACTCTTTTTAAAAAGTTATTTTTTTAATTGACAGCCAAATAGTCAACTGGCTTTTAAAAAAAGCTCTTCTCAAAAAAGCTCTACTAACAAAAGCTCTTCTCAGAAAAGCTCTACTGATAAAAGCTCAACCAAACAGGCCCTAAGTCACAACATGAATAATGAGAGTTGAAGTGAATTCTAAATATAGGATCACATGATCCTTCTAAGTTAAAGTGAAATCTATCATAGGAATTTATAAAACAAGTTACTGCGTCTTAAGGGAGGTTTGATTTAAGAGAGTTTTAAGTCAAAATACTTAAGGATTGGGACTGTATATCTTGGCAGAGTATAATTATACCTTTGAAACTCCTATTGGTCTAATAAACTAGAGTTAATGATTGAATCATGATAAATTCAAGCATAGGAAATTTGTAGAGGGATTTTTAATCAAGATCTTGTTTATTTACTAGTTATTCTTATCTATTGCTTTGACTGACTATCACTTTTCTTGTTTTATTTTTTGTTATTTTTTAAAATCAACAACTCATTTTTGTTAGATTAGATAGTATAAAGATAGTTAACACTAGTAGTTACAAACCTTGATGGATCAACACTCAATTAACTAAAGCTATACTATTTGAAATGATAAGTGCTCTTACCTTAGTGATTTCTTTTTAGCATTGTTTTATGTTTCATTTTATATACTTATATCAAATATCAAGTTTTTGAAACTATTGTTAAGGATTAAAATATTATAAAATCTTATTTTATTAATCTAATCATTCTTCTTTTTCCATTATCAATATTTATTAAACCTAGCTTTTTTGCATTAATTGTTCATAGAGCATTCTTTCTTGATTTTATGTTTATGGCTAAATTTAAGGGTTTAAGTACTTAATGATATAGCTACCAAACACAATGGCATGATGGCAAGAACATTTTTCTACGAGGGATTCTATTGTAAGGTTTTTAAAACATTAGAAATATATACATTAAATAATAATAATCAAAGACCCTTTTACTAGGTGGTATGATTGTTTAACAAAAAAACAAGGCCATACAAGTGCACATCAGATCAGTTGAACAAGCTACTCACACTACAACGATTTAAACATTAGGTGATGATTAAAAGTGTAGCGAATATGTTAATAAATATTTATGCATTATTATTTGTCATGTTTTACAATTCATCTCCAAAAATGTTGCCAATTCTCAATTGCAATTCATCAGCAAATTTTTAACTACATTTTCTCAAATGTAACCAATGTTTTTTAACTATTTTATTCTATGGTAGATAAATTTATTTTATTACATTCTTATAATTTTGTAAATAGTATTTGTAACCGCATATGATTAAATCTAGTGTTCGGAAGATGCTATTACCTTTGCACCTCATTTCATTCCCTACCTTCTAGTGACCTAATTAAACATAAGTACAATTAATCATATGCAGAATAACATGTTTATCAACTTAACGGAAACTTCTCTAGACTGAACTCACTTGCTATAGCGTCTTCGTATAGGTAGGCTTCTTTCCCTTTAGCCCATGACGCAATGCAAAGACTAATAAATATTATGAACATACCAGCCAAACCGGGGATTAAGAAAAAGGTAAGAGTGTTGATACTAAATAAGAAGTGTTATAAAGATGACGTACACTTGATCTGGCAGTGAAGTGAAATCACCTTTTACATTCCAATTTGAACCATATCACCTTGTTAAGAAGTGAGGAGCTTTAGAGAGGAGAGAATTGTTTAAAAGAAGAGGTTGTATGTCACTTAAATCATTTTAGTTCAAGTACAAAGAAGTATTATAGGTAAAATAATGACTCTTCATATATAAGTACATTAACTCATTAATGAACCCAAATAAATAAACCATACGTGAACTCAAAACCATACATGGACTAATATTTAATTATGTAACTAATACAAGAACATAATTAAACTCCTAATAATGAACTTAAAAATCAATGTATCTAGACTTTAAACATTCATGTATCTAGATCAACTTTCAAATTACTCTTCAACACTCGCCCTTAATTTGAAATTTTCTTTCGTACTCCAAATCTTGTCCTCAAATGTTGAAAAACTTCAAATCTGAGTGATTTGATAAAAATATCCGCAACGTGATCATTAGTCCTCATATGTTTGAGCTCCACACATTCTCTAATAAAATGATACCTCTTATCTATATGTTTGTTTCGATCATGAAAAACTGGGTTCTTGGCCAATGCTTGCGTAGACTTATTATCAATACATATTTCAATTACTTCCTTTTATGACAAGTGAAGTTCATTCAATAGCTTTCTAAACTAAATAGCCTGACAAGTGCACAAAGTTGCAGCACATATTCAGATTCACAACTTGACAAAGTCACAATAGGTTGCTTCTCTAAATTCTATGTAGTAACACAATCACCAATAAAAAAACACGAAATTAGTTGTGCTTTTTCTATTATCAATATCTCCCGCAAAATCATTATCACAAACCCAACAAGCTTGAAATCAACAGATGATGTATAGAGTAATCCATAATTAATTGTACCTTTGATATATCGAAGAATCATCTTAGCTACCTTCATATGAGTACAAGTAGGTGCTTCCATGAAACGACTTATCAATCCAATTGCAAAGAGAATATCTAGTCTTGTATAGGTCAAGTATCTCAAACATCTAACAAGGCTTTTAAATACAGAAGAATCTTCCTTAACTCCATCATCAAACTTTGTCAATTTAATTCCACATTCCATGGGTGTAGTTACCAAATTGCAATCAAGTATTTGGAACTTCTTCAATATTTCTTTTGCATAACCCTTCTTCTGAAATAAAAATTCCATATTTCATTTGCTTCATCTCTAAGCCCAAATAGTATGACATCTGTCCAATATCTGTCATCTCAAACTGCAAAGACATAGCTTTCTTGAATTCTTGAAACAATTTTGTGTTATTACCGATAAAAATAAAATCATCCATACAAAGACAAATGAGTAGAATATCTCCATCTCCATACGATTTAATGTAAAGAGCATATTCATGAGAACAATGAACAAACCTATTATCTTATAAGTACTTGTCGATGAGAGTATTCCACGCCCTTGGTGCTTGCTTTAACCCATACAATGCCTTTTTCAATCTTAAGACCTTATCTTCATGACCTTTAACTGTAAAGCCAATTCGTTGTTCAATAAAGACTTCTTCTTGAAGATCTCCATTTACAAAAGCTGACTTTACATCAAGTTGATAGATCTTCCACTTCATTTGAGCTACAAAAGAGATCAACAAACAAATAGTCTCCATATAAGCAACAAGTGCAAATACTTCATCATAATCCACTCCATGCTTTTGCTTGTAGTCTTTATCAACAAGCCTTGCTTTATATTTCTCTACATCTCCATTGGCATTCTTTTTTATCTTGTAGACCCATTTGACTCCAATAACTTCATGACCTTTAGGAAGAGTTGATAATTCCTAAGTATTGTTTTATCTATTGCCTTAATCTCCTCCTCTATGGCTTGCCTCCATTTTTTATCCTTCACGGCCTCCCTAAAATTTAAAGGTTCACTGTTTACAAGAAGACAAAAGAAATTACTTACATCAACATCATTGATTTCTTCTATTTGTTCATAAATATCATACATGTTCCTTATTTTTCATGCTCCATCACTTGAACTTTCTCCATGCATGGATGAAGAAGAATGAGGCATATTTAGAGAAGTAGGTGGAGTTGTCTCTTGAATATTTGTTATGGTTTCTTGCTCTTCATCTTCAAAGTATGGGAAAAAAATCATAAGTGCTTTCTTCTTGTGTCTCCTAATCCCATGTTGCTTCTTCATTAAATTTGACATCTCTACTCATAACAATCCTTCCATTGCTTGGATTGTACAATCAGTAGCCTTTAGAATTTTGGTCATAGCCAATGAATGCACGCTTAACACTTAGATCATCGAGCTTGGATCTTTCTTGTTGCGGCATATAAGCATATGCTATGCTTCCAAAAACTCTTAGATGAGCAACACTAGGCTTCATTCCATTCCATGTTTGTTGTAGAGTTTGATCTTTAACATTTCTCGTTGGAGACCGATTTGATAAATAAACTGCATAAGAAACAGCTTCAGCCTAAAATTCTTTAATCATATTTTGTCCTTAAACAAACATCGAGCCATGTTAAGAATTGCTCTATTCTTCCTTTCAACTACTCCATTTTGTTGGGACAATCTTAGGACTATTAACGAATGACAAATTCCATGTATTTAAAAAAAATCAAGGAACTCCCTAGATGTGAACTTGCCTCCTCTATTGGACCTCAGAGCTTTAATTGTATAGTCACTTTCATTCTCTAGAAGTGCCTTGACCTTCTTAAATGCTTAAAATGCTTCTGATTTCTACTTAAAGAAATAAACTCATGTTTTTCTACTAAAATCATCAATCAAAAGTAAGAAGTATCTACTTTTACTGATTGGTAATTGTTTGATTGATTCACACATGTTAGCATGAATAAGTTCAAGTGGTGCAATTGCCCTTGCCACTGTTTCTTTTGGAAAACTCCTTCTTGAATGCTTACCAAGTAAACATGCTTCACATAAATGATGTGGGTGGTTGACGGAGGCATTCCTTTTACCATGCATTTATCTCCCAACGCATTGAGTGCGCCAAAATTCAAGTGTCCAAATCTTATATGCCACACCATACTTCATTTTTCACATCCACCTTTAAACATGTTGCTATGATTGTCTTTATATTCAATATAAATATTCTATTTTTCAATATAAACACCGTAGTAATCAATTGAGCATGTTGATCTCTAAGCCAAAGACAACAATCTTTTATATGGATTTCATATCCTTTTTTAAGAAGTTTCCCCGAACTTAAAATATTACTTTTTAATTTAGGCACATAATAGACATCATTAATAAGTCTATGGCTTCCATCTATTGAAGAAATTAGAATGGTACCTTTTCCACAAATTTAAATCTTTGATGAATCTCCAAA
Organism: Erythroxylum novogranatense; assembly: GCA_029891385.1. NCBI lineage: Eukaryota > Viridiplantae > Streptophyta > Magnoliopsida > Malpighiales > Erythroxylaceae > Erythroxylum > Erythroxylum novogranatense. Next base: position 31,103,818 of record CM057233.1, on the reverse strand, counting down.
AGAAGCGTTTCCTTCAACCTTTTCATCAAGTTCCAAAATTTTGCCTTTATCTCCACACATGTGATTGCTTGCTCCATTATTTAATAACCATGTACTTTCATCTTTACTTGTATTATCTTTGAGTGTCAACAATAAAGTGGGCTCTTCGTGTCCTTACTTGTTATTAACAATATTGACTTGCTCCTCAACTTGATTAGGCATAGCATAACATTCCCTAAAAAATGTCCAAATTTATAACAATTGTAGCATTCAACATTAGACTTGTCATACCTCCTCTCATTTTGTCTAAAATTGTAACCTCCTCTTCCTCTTCCTCTTGATTTTCCTTGGCCTTTGTAGATTGATTGGTTCCATCATCATTGGCGTTGTTATAATCTCCTTTACTTCTTCCTCCATAACTTCGTCCTCGACCTCAACCACGACCACGACCATGTCCTCAACCATGTCCTCATCCTCTTCATTTTTTATTGCTTTCTCCATCATCTTCTTTTAACAGAACCCTTGCTTTATGTGCTTGCTCCCAAGGTTCTTCTTGCCTCCTCTTGATCTTATCTTTGTGAGCTTGTAAAGAGCCCTCTATTTGTTCATGTGTCAAAGAGGCTATATCTTTAGACTCTTTAATGACCAAAAAACATAATCGAACTTTGGGTTCAAGGAATGAAGAATCTTCTTTACTACTAGAACATCTTCAACTGGATCTCTGTATCTCTTCATTTGATTCATAATGGCCTTCACTTGTGAACAATAATCTGAGATTGATTCAGATTCCTTCATGTGCAAAGATTCAAAATCACCTCGCAATGATTGGAGTCGAATCTTTTTTACCTTATCAATTCTTTGAAAGGAACTTCGCAAAATCTCCCATGCTTCCTTTAAAGCTGTTGCATCAGCCACCTTCTGAAACATTGAATCATCTAGACATTGATGGAAAAGGGTGAGGGCTTGTTGATCCTTCTTCTTGATCTTTGCCAAAGCATCCTTCTCATTTTGAGATAAATCGGGTTCACTTTAAGGTTGCATAAAACCTTTCTCTACAGTCTCCCAAGAATCTTATGAGCCAAGAACGACTTTCATTCGAAGATGCCATGTTTCATAATTTTCTTTTGTAAGGCGAGGGAATTAAAATGAGTATACTCCACCATTGTTTGCCATTTCTCAAAGAACTTGGCTCTGATATCACTTTGTTAAAAATTGAGGAAATTTAGAGAGAAGAGAATTGTTTAAAAGAAGAGGCTATATTTCACTTTAATCATTTTAGTTAAAGTACAAAGAGGAATTTATAGGTTAAAAAATGACTTTTCATATCTAAGTACATGAACCCATTAATAAACCCAAATAAATAAACCATACATGAACTCAAAACTATACATACACCAATATTTAATTATGTAACTAATACATTAACATAATTAAACTCCTAACAATGAACTTAAGCATCCATGTATCTAGACTTTAAACATTCATGTATCTAGATCAACTTTCAAATTACTCTTCAACATTGCCTAAGGATATGAAGGAGAGGTTCACCGAAATCTCCGAGATCACCATTCTTATGAGGCCAAACATGGAAACCAGAAGCAGATACCTCTTCTTCATCGCCTATACATTGAAGCTCATACATACTTCACCCACTGTACCAACTTATGCATCTAAAATGTTCATGGTTTTTGCATAGGAAAGATAACAAAATTTGGCATAGTGCACTTTTAGATAATAAGTTATATTAATCTTGTTATTTCTAAAAAGTAAAACATATTAGCTCAAGGTTTATGATTAACAATTTTGATGATAACTGTATAATATTTTAAAATTTAAATTAGAATTATTTCCTTGTACAATTAATGGTTTAATTCTCAAAAGAAAATAAATCATAAAAATACGTTTTCTTTCTTGCAGAAACCTTCTTTATGAACTTACCTTATTAGAAATGTTTATCCGAAAGAATCTTACAAATTATGAAGGTCGTATATTAGCTCCGTGATTACAGAAAGATTTTTTACAAAGATAAACGTTGAAATTATTTATATTCAAATCGATCCAGTTGATTAAGGATGCAATTGAAGCAACGGCTAGTTAAAGGAAATGTATATTTAAAGAAGAGCAACAACATTTGTGAAAAAACAAATATACTCAAACTTTTGAAACATTTAAGTAGCATTCATAGACTCATACCATTCTTATTGTGTCTTAGAAAGTGAAATCACTCTATCAAAAGAGAAATTGTTATTTCAGAACTTACTTTTGATTTTACATTTTTTTTTCTAAGCTTTTTGAAGATTGTTATACACTTTGAGAGTGAAAAGTTAGAAAACCTTGAAAAATATGTACTCGTGAGCTAGGAGAGGCTCGTCAAATTTAAAACTTAGATTCTGATAGTAAATTATTCAAGTTGGATACTTGAAGACTGGACGTAAGTTTAGGTTGTAAACCGAACCAGTACAAATGGACTGCGTCCTTCTTCTCTCGCTTTCCTTATCTTTTATATTTTCACATTATATAGTGTATGTGTTCTTTTAGCAAGAGGCTCCTCCTGTTTTTAACTTGCAAAAGGTTCTTTTCAATTTTAACAAACATCTTCTATTTTTAAATTGTTTTAACTGGATTCATCCTTTAGTATACTTCTTTTGTTTAAGCAAGGTCTTATTTTATAAAAGGCTTCTATCGCCTAGCAGACTCATATCTAAACAGGCTATTATCGTCTGGTTGTTTTTTTTTCAGACCCCTATCTTTATACGAATTGAAAGTAATTTGCGATATTTTTCTTTTTTACTGAGGATTCACTCCTTGTATGTTTACTTTATCAAAACATAGAGATTTTCTAATGAATGGAGGGATTCAAAGGTATTGTTTGTGTTTGTGCGTCTCTACTGTTGACGAAGACTGAACATGGCCATCCAACCCTGCATCCGACAGAATGGAATTGGACTTTGCTATAATGGAAGGCATTTGTACATGCCACTTGCAAGAAGAACATCATAAAATAATCAATGTCCCAAAGTTAAAAAATGAAACCAAAACAACCTAGATACCTAACAGATTTTATAGACCATTTTTTTTGGAAAATAGACTTGACAACGAAAGAATCTGTTAATAGACAGTCACTGCAATTGTTATGTATTGTACCTGAAAGAAACTGGAGACCAAGTTACACCAATTAAACAGACAAACAACAACGAATCATTTAAAATCTCTTAATCCATTAGAGAAACAAAGAAATTTAATATGAAAACAAATGGAAGCCAACTGAAAAAAATGATAAAACACAACCTTTACCAACCTCTGGCTTCAGTTGAGCTTGGCCATTAGGCTTCTTAACACTGGCATTAACAGTAACAGTACCCTTGGAACCCGTCGGTGAAAGCATTCCTGGTTTTGTTGCTGGATAATAAGCCGCACCACCTTGATTATGGTAATGGAACCTTGGCTTGTTACTGATTCACTTTCTTCTTCATAATTAGATGGCCTTTGTGTTGGCCCCCTGGACGTCGATAGACCATAGACATCAGAAGCGCCAAAGTTTGATCTTCTTGAGAAAACATTTGATCTCCAGGCATTGGATTTTCATACTGTGACATGCAATTTTCCATCTTCTTTGATCTCTGCCTCAGTTTCCAGATGATGCCTACCATCAAATGACAATCGAGCCAACAGTATCGACATGGTTTGAGACAATCTGACGCCGGAGCACTTCTCCAAGCCATTATATTTAAATTTACAAGATAATTTTGTACAAGGATGTATCAAGCTTCAGACTTCTACAAAGTGTGATTGCGAAGTTCTGCATCCGAAGTTAAGCGAAGTCTTATTTGTTGGGTCTGAAATTTTAAAAGCATGCAGATGACACGTAAAATTAGTCCAATTTTAGTTACCTTATTCTTAAAGATATTTAGTTTGATTCAATATTGTAAAGTTACTTCTTAATAAAATAAGAGTTTTCTTTGTACGATTTTATATTATCTAAGTTGTTTCTTAATAATATTAGTAGTTTTTTAACTATAAATAAGAATTATAAAGTGTATTTTATTCAAAATAAAATTTAGGATGTGCTTGTTTAGTGGGCATGAAAAAAGGTATAGAATGAAAGATTGAGTTTAGTAAGGGACTATAATTATAAAGTCATTATTTTAATTACCTATTTTTTATAATACCTTATTTCTCTTCTAATCTAGAAGAATGAGTATTATTGTTATGTAAGAATGTATTTTTATAATTAATTAAAATATAATTATTAATTAATTAATTACAACATAATTAATTAAAATATTATTAATAATTAATTAATTATAATATAATTATAATAAATTTTTATTTTTTAATATTTTTAGAAACTAACCGTGTTAATAATAACAATAATATTTTCGTTATTGTTATTCTTCCGATACCAATCAATCGTCGGCTTAAATTTTTTTCGCAGGTTAGAAATAAAAGACCAGTGTGGTGGGACCCAGTTTTATTCTGCCTGGCTTTATCGAAAAACGCCTTTTGTATGTTTTCAAAACATGCTTTTTTTTTCCTCGTAAAAATAGCCACACGTTTCGATATTTTCAATGTCTTTTTGTTCTTTTTCAGCCTGACTGACCTTTCTGTCGTTGCTCCTTCGTCTTTGAGAAATGGTCAAAAATGGAGACAGCTAAGATGAATCTTTTCCTTGTTGTATTGATGTTTGTTTTAATGGCTTTCTCCACCGTCCAGAAAGCGCTAGCTCCATGTCCCACTTTTTTTCCATCGCCTCTGAGTCTCTGACAAATTGAAGGTGTGGGTAGTCAAGTTAAGCTGGTAATTGTACTCATTATTGAGCTTTTTTAGGTTGCAAACCACCCTTAACTTCTTCAAGTTGGTAATCTTTCTGGTAAACCTACCTGGGTATGGTCTACTGCTATTGCTTCATTTCTTGGTTTTGACATCATTCACTGAAGTATTCTCAAAAAGCGGGTGTTGAAAGAGGAAGAGGGTTTAAAAAGAACGGGGATTGAGAAAGAGAAGTAAGGCTTTGAAAGAATGAAATTGTATTGCTCCGTCATGTCCTTACTAATTAATGAAAAACAAGCGTAGGATTGGAAATGGGATTTTGATTAATTTGAAGGAATGCTGATTTAGGGTCTCCAAGAGAGTTACATTTGTTTTGAGTTGGTAGCAGTAGTTGCTGGTTGTTGGCTTCATCGACTTCTGGTTTTGAAAGAATGGGGACTGAGAAGGAAAAGGAAAACATTCATGCGGGACTGAGGGGTTGAAGAGAGAATAAAGCAACGCTCAGAATCAGCAAACCTAAAACTATAAAAACGTTCCTATAGGCTATTGAACAATTGACGGAGAGTGGGGTTGTTGTTTATTTGTTAACTCCAAGTCCACCACCTTGACCGACGAACAAGTTGATCAGACTGATCTTTGGAAAACTCGTATCTAGACAAAATTACCGCATTATGGTTTCTATTATAGTTTATAAATAATTTATCATATTGCCACACGCAATATCATCTTAATCTGATATATTGAATTCAGGCAAAGTCTAGGAACGCAAATTTAGTGGTACTCTTCTTTTCACAATGTCACCGCCATGGTTGGTGCTGGCGTTTCGGGCCTTCCTTGTGCTATGTCTCTCCTTGGCTTGTATGTCGGTTTCACTAGGTGAAAAACTTGCATAACAATCACTGAGATCTAGTATTGTTTACCAGGATCATGAGTTAAGAAAAAACATACTATTACTGCTCTGTTTAATGTTATATGTTCTTTGTAGTAAAATGCATGAATTTATGTTAGGGTCCTGGTTTGGCTGTAATGATCCTATCATGGATCATCACTCCATACGCTCTATGGCAAATGGTGGAGATGAATGAAAAGGTTCTTGGAAAAAGATTTGATAGGTATCACGAAGTGGGTCAACATGCACTTGGTGAAAAATTTAGGTGACGTTTGGTTTGAACACGAGATTGACTATGAATATGGATATAATAGTAGAAGGAGTAGATGGATATAAAAAATTCAAAAATGATGTTTGATTTGTAACTTGAGATTTTGTATTAATATCAATAATGTTGATTGATTTGTTGTATTAATGAGAATGAAAGATAATATAATACCATTTTTATCCTTAATAAAAATGAAAATAATTTGCCCTTCATATGTTTATTGGGGCTATCTTCGTATGTTTGTAAAAAAAATTAATCAATTTTGTCAAGGAACTCCTTCATTAATGAGACAAAATAAGGCAGGATAGAACATCGTAAGGAATTAAGAGGAGATAAGGAAGTAAAGAGGATGATAGGACAAAGACTAGAGATAAAAGAGTAAAAAATAAACTAGATAAAAACTTAGATTTGAATGAAAACTCGATATCTACCTCTTTTGGTGAATTTAGTAGATTCCTAAAAATCTGAGAAGAGAGAGAGGCGCGATGGAGGCATTCTGTGAAGGGCGAAGGAGAAGACGATCGAGAAATGTTTAGGTTTCAATCTTTTGAACTTTGATATTTTAAGTTTTCAACCGGTTATAAAATAACCGGTTCTTGGATAAACCGGCCGGTTCTCATGTGCTATCTCTTCCCCTACCTCCTCTTTCTCTTGCATCATTTTATGAGAACAAGTACTTTGACATTCATTCACCTCAATTTGTTGATTAGTTCTTATACCTTGCGTAAAATTTGAGTGATTTTCCTTGTATGCCTAAACCAATTTAAGGAATATGGTCTTGTTCAATATTATATCGATCAAAGGTGGGAATTCTTGCTTACAAATACCTATCAATGGAGTCCTATAAATGTATAACTTTTATCTTGCAATCTTTATGTTCTTATCATTGGTGATAACATACATATCTTTTTAAAGGTTCAAAGTATAGAGATTCATCTCATTGGTGATCTTATTAATAAGATTTAGGCATTCCCATACCTAAGGATTTTGCCTATTATAGTTTCCCCATTAAATTTAATATTCTACCTCACTATTGCCTATTAGAGTTAGAACTATTTTTGAGTTAGGTAACAATGCTAAAGTCATTAAAAAACTAAAAAATGTTTATTAACTTAAAGTCATTCCTTAGTTTCACCATCTTTTCACTATGGGAATTATACCAGTCTCCATTACGCAAAAGGTTTTATTGAGCAAGAGACTATAGAGACTCTTTATAGATGGAGGGGCTCTTTTGATAAAATAGGTGCATGATTTTCACCTTAGAATTATGAATTTTGACAAATCTCAATTTAAACTTAGCACTCATGGATCTTCAATCAATTATTGAACTTAAGAAGTGTTTTATATCCCTGCATCAAACATAAGGTGGGGAATGAGGAAAACACCTAGGTTTGGTATGATAATTGGTCAGATGCAAGCCCATTTATTCATAAGCCTGAACTATCTCAGCTGAGAAACAGACTTCCTACTAACTCTAAAGTATCAATTATGATTCTTAATGGTGAATGGCAAGGAAATTTTAGAGGCTTTTTTGCATTGGTGGAATATCCACCTGACCACAGTGAAAGAGACAGGGTAGATACCATACTATAGACCCCAATCTCGTAGGGCAAATTTGCAAATACATCCTGCCATACAGTCTTCAGCAAATTCTCTTCTAATGAGGTCTGGTACAGTCTCCTCTAGAAAAACTCATTAAACCCAAAACCCTCTATAATCACTTGGCTTGTGATTAAAAATAGGCTTTAAAAAATGGTTTGGACAACATGATTCAATTTATGAATTATGCAGGGAGCTTTAAGAAAATATAATCCAACACATGCTAGATATGGCGAATCATACACACGATTGGAAGCAAACACTAAACATAATCATCACTCAAACTAGGACTGGACAGTAGAATGCCACCTTTGTTAAAGCTACTTTCATAACCACCATATACACTCAGTGGAAAGAAAGGAACTGTAGATTATATAAGAATGTTGGAAAGATAATTACTAAGTTGCTAATAGAATCTTGAATTAGCCTAGAGCTGATAATTGCAAAAAGAATGGAGCACTTACTCACCCCTGGAATCAAAAGAAAATGGAACCTATGAATAGTAGAGTATCTTTCTCTAAGTTTTACTTCCTCAACTCTTTTGTATTTACTTAAAAGCTAGGTGAAAGCTTAGAAACAGTAATCATTGTAATGTTATAATCGTTTACACTATTGTTAATACAAATTCATTAAATTCTTAAAAAAAAATTCTTTGTCCTATGGGCTATTTATTTGTAGATGGACACATTACTAGGCCTAACTAGTGAACCTACCGATGAAGCTTCTTCACATGGCATTGATATTATGAGCCTTTTTTTAGTCACACTTTTGAATTGCTTGCAAATAATGAGGGTCCTTTCTAGAATATGTTATGATTCTACTATGTACTCTAGCTTTGATATGTTGAGGCTCAGGTCACATTAGTTTAAGATGAAGTTCAGTCCATCCGAGATTGCTTAAGTACTTATTGCACATTAGAGATAATATCATAGACGTATACACAACCATTAATTTTTGGTTTCCTCCGACTAGTTGATATATTTCTTATTTTTCATTCTTTTAAAAAGGAAGAGAGAGCATTAATGATGTCATATGTGTTTAAGAAAAGTGGTTATTTAATTTAGGAGAGTTTTACATTCTTATTGATTTTATATGTACATTAGTATTTTACTTGTTATTAGTATTTAATTTTATTGCACTAAAGTTGTGTTTTTATTTTCTTAATTATACTTATGTATACATTGATAAATGCTCTATCTTTTAGCATTTGAGATATTTTTGTGATGCATGAATTAATGGAGAGTAAAATACTCAAATAGTTTCTATATTGAGAGATTGTATATGCTTAAACTACTAATCTCATTACTGGTTTACTAATATTACAACATGTTTATCATTATCAAAAATAGGAGATTGTTGAATCAAAGGAGGTTGCAATCATTGTTTTATAAGAAAAGCATAGTTACTAATGATTTTTATTTGATGTCTTAAAAGAAAGTAATATGAAATGAAGTCAAGAAACAATTTATAGAGAACAAATACATTCAACTTAAAAAGAAGACTAAGACCAGGACTAAAACTAAGAAATATCAAGGCACAACTACTCTATAAATTTATTTCTTATATTTCATAGTTAGTCGTTTTAATGTTTTAGGGCTCTTCATGCATAAGAAGATCATATTTTGAACCCAATGCATAAATCTTTTATCTCATCTTTAGGAATCAAGATTTTATTTAAAAAACTATCCTGATCTTTAGAATACTCTTTGCAAAATTTTAAAATATTTTTATCAAGTTTTGGTTAAAGAAATGGGGTTTGATCTTTAAACGAACTTAAAATCTTTAAAATATATTTTTAGACACATTGATCAACCAATTTGTAAGTGTGGTCAACTAATATAATGACTATGAAGACATTGGTCAACCAATTTTAAGGTATAGTCAGTCAATATGTCAAGAATTTTGAAAACTTATGTATTTCAAAATTCCAAGAGAGACTTTGAGAGTGGATTTAGGCAAGGTTTGATTGCTAAACCATTATAACATGAGTTTGCAACTTCTCTTCCTTATACTCTTTACTTTATTCTTGGTTGAATTAATTGAGTTTGATTAAATTGTTGCTGCATGAAACTTAGTCTTTCCGTAACAAGCTTCAGATAGAAAATTCCACTAAAAATTCTATCCTCTTTACCAAATAGTAATGGCCACAAATGGGAGAAGTATCATATCACTTAGCCAGCATCATCTTCACAAATTCCTCATAATTCACCTGACCATCGCCATCGAAATCAGCTTCTCCTATCATCTCATCCACTTCTTCATCCGTTAGTTTCTCCCCGAGATTTGTCATAACATATCGCAGCTGCAAGTTTAGGCACAAACCATTAAACATGAAGGTTAGGTACACCTCCAGTAAGGTGAAAAATAAAGAGCTGACAAGTGCTTGCCATTGTTGCACGAGATAATCTTCAGTTAAACCTAAGGTACAATAATTCCATTCACTAATTGTCAGCTCTATTCCATCCCTATTCCATGATTTTTTCAATGGACATTTGTCTCAATTAATTTACCACTTTTACGATATTTTTCTCGGCAACATCCACAATAATGGGACAAAGATAAAACTGTAACGAAAGCATTACATTACAGGCATATAACAAACGGCCAAGATATTAAGAGATGGTGGACAATGAAATTTACCTCAGCAGCAGAAATATAACCATTCTGATCTTTATCAAACACTTTGAAAGCTTCTTTAAGTTCTTCCTCAGAGTCAGTATCCTTCACACCCGAAAATATCAAAATTTTATGAAATAGTTGAAATAAAACCCCTTGACAATAACAAACTGAAAACTTCACGCAAATCTTGATAAAATACTTTGACTATTGAGAAACAAAGAAACATAAAACATAGCAGACACCTAAAAAACCAACAGAAATGTCAAGGGACAATGTTGCAAAGAACGTTGACCTTCATCTTTCTAGCCATCAAATTCAAGAACTCAGGGAAATCAAGAGTGCCATTTTGATCAGCGCCGACTTCGCTAATCATATCTTTCAACGCTGCTTCTGTTGGGTTTTGACCCAGAGATCTCATCACTGTCCCCAACTCCTTTGCTGTGATGCATCCTAACAATACACAGCAACAACCACAAAGACGAGAAATATTTAAAAGGAAGCATATAATAAAACAAAACATGTACATAAATAGCCAAAAATAAAAATAAAAAGGGAAGCAAAAGAAGAACCGTCGCCGTCCTTGTCGAAGAGAGAGAAAGCCTCCTTGAACTCGGCGATCTGATCCTCGGTGAGCTGTTTTAACATTGTATTATTGTGGTTCGTAACTGAAAGTAAGAGCAGTCTTCTGGTAGTTAAGTTAATAGCAAGAGTAAGTTCTCTTTTTTCTTTTAATATATATTCTCGAGTCTCATCAGATATTATCCGGCGCCGACATAGCTGATGTTTTGGAGTCCACTACCGTTTATCTATTTATGATCCAACGGTCGAGATACGTTTTCTACCTTTTGACTTTCGATCTTTAATTTTCATTTTCCAAAATTTCAACTTCTATTAAATTCTGATAAAAACAACTCTTAAAATTTAAATGATTTCTTAGCATTTCAGTGTTTATATACAATATTTAATTTTAATATAAAGTTTACAAAACAAATTTTATTTATAAAATATTTTGAAATTTTATAAATTAAATAAAACTGACCATTATCGTATATTACTTCCCAATTATTATCAAATTATGTTTCTATTTTGTGAATAAATGTTAATATTAATAGTAAGATTATAATGTTAATCTGTTTTGTGATTAAATATATTTTTTGAAGAAAAAGTATTTATTTATTAGGGCAAATTAGCATCACAATTTAGAGTGGCTAATAAAAAAATAGATGGCATGTGCCAATTAAGCGTATTGAGATATCTAGTAGCTGATTTAGATAACAAATAGACAATCATATTTGCATGCCTTGAAATCCATTTAAACGCAAATGATTAAAAAAATACATGCTGTTAATTTGCATTCTTTCAGTATCACTCCCAAATCATTGACGCCAATTTTTGTTCTATAGAATCTATGCACTACCTGAAGACAATTTGTTTTTACCTTAATCAACGTAAAGTCATATTGTATCAATCAAGATAAGGCTTCTTTAAATGCTTAATCAACGTAAAGTCATATTGTATCAATCAAGATAAGGCTTCCTTAAATGCTATAACTTCAACGATAAGAGAATTATAATTTGATATAGAAAAACCTGACAGATAGGTAACAAATTGGCATCTCTCTCCTTTTATTACTAAGCCATATGACATAATCCTCTGATCATATTAAATTACTGCATTAAAATTGCACTTCACAACTCCAATATTTGTCCAGTAGCACTTGTTTTACCAGAATTTCTAGTCTTAAATTGGGCGTGTTCCCACTCTTCAAGAAATCTGGTTGAAGAGGCAACAATAATTCTAAGATCTAATCTTTTAATCTGTCGTATTAAAGAATTTCGAGCATTTCACAAGTGTCACGCAAATATACAAGCCTGACTTACAACATCTATCTGGCCAATTAAGAGATCCTGCAAAAAGTGAATAAAATTTAGAGCAATAGGATATAAATTTAATAAAGCCCCACAAGCACGAGCTTAATCACATTCTAACAATGCATGACAAATTGTTTCATCCTCGTTTACACTAATTTATATTTAGGACCATATATCCAGCATCACAAAATTAAATGGTTCTATGGCCTTTCAATGGAAAGAATTGAACTTGTAACCAGAATTTTGAATTGATGCTTTCGTCAAATTATTGATACAAATCCGCTTGAAGAGGCAAAACCTTATGAAAGTTGAGGCAATGAAACCTTAGGGTCTACGTGGTTCTAATTCTTTCTTTTTTAGTTTTCGTTTTTTAATTTTTATTTTTTAAAATAAAACAAAAACTTGTTTAATTATTAATATCAATGTAATTATATTTTATTATAATAATCACATATTAAAAATTAAAATAATTTATTTTAATTTCTTATATATATATATATAAGTAATTTTATTTGCAAACTAAGTATTTATTTTAAATATATTTTAAATATTAAATCAAATTTTATTTGAAATATATATTTTGAAGATATTTAAATTTTAATTATATTTATTAATAAATATTAAATTAAATTTATTTAATTCAATTACAAAATTAATTAAAATTAAATCATTCATAATTCATATTAATAATTAATTTAGTTAATTAAATATATAATAACTTTCTCTCTAATTACTTTAGAGTGACGAGTTCTTTATTGACTTACTCAATTATCTCTATATGATTCATATTGTATTCAAGTACTACCAATTGAATTATCCTTGGACAATTAATAAGTAATATCAAAATATAGTAATTCTTATACAAGTTACCTTAGTAATCCCAAGTCTAAGGATCAATTGTACAACCATCAATATGAGAAAATTCACAGACATACAAGCAATATTCCATTTGAGATTCTCATTGTCGGATCAATTGAGTGACTTATTCTCTAATAATCATCCACAGATTAGTTTAAGTATCTCTATACTTTAATTTATAAAATCAATTATTTTCTTCATAAGAATGAAACATAATTTGTGTTAGTTTTACCATTTCAAATATATCTCCTCTTGATGAAACTACAACTAGGAACATTTAGAAATAGTATATAAATGTAAATTGAATATCACAATTATGATCTCATCATAATATCAATTACACATTAATTATTTCAAGGATTTTATCTTTAGTATTAAAACATCAAATGTAGTTAATACAAAAAGATAAAGAATGTCTTTATTAATAATTGTCACTAAGCTACAACTAAAGTGATTGGTTGTAGGGAATGAACCAATAATCTCCTACTTGTACTAAGTCATTCGTTTAAGTATTTCATAACATATCACCATATGATGGTTATGCTACTATTGGGACAGTGGCTTAATGACAGAATTCTCCAAGATTCTTTATAGTGAGCACTTGTTTAAATCTTACAACTTTCATCTTAATTATCATCATAATTAAAAAAAATTGCCTAAATACTTTTATTGGATCTTTCACTACAAGAAAAATGAAGTTTAGCGACGGAAATTACCGACAGAATATGGACATATTTCGTCGGTAACCTTATTTAGCGACAGAATTTACTGACGGAAAAAGTCGTCGGAGATACAGCCGTAGGTAAATTTACCGACGAAAATTATTCCGTCGTTAAATTTATCTACGGAATTACCGACAGTATAAAATAAAAATTTTTCTGTCAGAAAATTACCAACAGAATTGACTTTCCGTCGGTAATTAGCGACGGAAAAAATTTCCGTCGCTAAATTCAATATTTTAGCAACGGAATTTTTTTTCCGTCGGTAAATTTGCTGAAAACAATTTTTTAAATTGTACCTGCAAAGTGTTTAGTTTCTGTAAAAGCTACCTTGAAGATAACTTCATTATTTCAAGTAAAAGAATTCAAATAATGAAATTCATACTAAAAAAGATCCGAAAATAAAGAACTGAAATTATTTTTTTAAAGAACAAACATTTCATCAAACATCTTACATGTATCCGAAATTTATCTCAATATCACAACTACAATTACGTCTTGTCCCTTCTATCACTAATATTTATACCTTAAAGTTATTTTCCAATCATAAAATATACAAATAAATGAAAGTAATAAACACCCAAATTAACTTTCATCCAATATACGAAAAAACACAACAGTAGTTGCAAAAATACCTTCACCGAGGGACATGATGACAATGGTTGGAGAAGACAACGCCGACGAGCAGAAAAATAGTCCACAATAGAGACATGAGCTCCAAGAAAACCGAAGAGGAGACACAGGAAGAAGGAAGAAGAAGAAAGGAAGAAGAAGACATATATCTTACATGTTGTCATCAAGTTTATAAGACGTTAGTAAACTTAAAATGTCAATACATTTTGTCATTCATATGATTTTCACATATCCCTAAAACTTTAACACCAAATTCTCAATAAGGATTATAAATTAGCATAATGGGCGTGCAATTTTCTTTTTTGACTTTTGAGAACTCTTCTCAAACATAACCTATGTCTAAGAAATTGAGTTTACTAACTTAGTATCAACTATACTAAACATGGTAAATTCCACTCAAAAATAAAATAAAATAAATAAATGTAAGAAAATTAAATAATTAATTATATGTTATGACTACCAAATGAGATTACGACTTTAATCATGTATTTGATTATTCTCACTATTTTATTCAAAATAATAGCCCTCGCTACTATTCGAAAAGATTACTTTAATCTTTCTAGTGAGCTAGGATCCCATTCAAATTTAATTGATCTTGAGTTTGCTCAACAAACCAATTAAACTTAAATTAGTAGATAACAATTTTATCAATCACATCTCACATGACTCTTAGATCTGTTAGGCGATAACTTTTGTCAAAACATATCATATATGTTATTCCTAACCCTGTCTCTAAATTCATGTGATCATGAGTTTGCTCATCCAAATCACACAAATTTAGTTAAGTAGAACCCAATATTATAAGATTAAACATGTTGGGGTTAAAGCGACCTTAAGTTTATTCAACAAGCCTACAATAAGCAAAACTCTAGTTTATTCTTATAACAATAGAAGGCAACAATCACGTTCTCAACATATACTTAATATTTTAATGATGGATTTTAATTTTATTCATCTCATCAATTACAAAATTACATGTAAAATATCACATATAAAACATACAATTTAACATGCATCCAATATTTATATCAAACATATAAATAAAGTTTGCAACTTATGTATTCATAATCAAATTATATGCATAAAATATGAAACTTTGATTTTCATAATCTAAACTAATATTTCCAACTCTTTGAAAAATTACATTAGATTAAACTCATTGATTCCTAAATAAATTAAATTATTATTCCAAATATAAATTTATTTTGATTTGAAAACAAATTTTAAAATTCAATTAGAAACTATTTCCAATTATCTTGACTCCATTAACAAAATTTAATTGAAAACAATTTTCAATAAATTATGTTACTTACTTATTACAATTTAGAAAACTCAAATTTTCAAAATGACATAAATAGCACCATCTAATCCAATTAGAAAATTATTTCTAATCTAATTAGAAATTACTATTTCTAATCTCATTAGAAATTGTTTTTCCTTAATTAGAAAACTAATTTTCTAATATTAAAGGAAACTACTTTCAAAATTAAATAAAAACTTTTAAATTTAATTAAGAAAGTCTTTATATTATTTATTTAGAGATTGATTTCTTAATTAATTAGAAATTTTTCTTTAATAGATTAAAAAATATTTTAAAATATTAAACAAATATCATTTTATTTATTAATAAGTAAAACACTTTTAAAAATTTAATGAAGAAAATACTTTTCTAATAAATTAAGAAACTTATTATTCACAAATAAAGAAACAATTTCTAAATTAAAGTGACTAATAATTCTCTAAACAAATATAATCATAAATTTAATTTATCCCAATCAAATTGAAATAAATAAATTTAATTAAGAATCAACTTTCTTAATTACTTAAGAAAACACTTTTCTTAATTTTAAAATGTTAAATTAATTAATTTCAATCTAACGATTCTAATTTTAGAAACTTCTTTCTAAAATTAATTAAGAATAAATATAAGTATTTATCTTAATCAAATTAAGAAAATAACTACTTTAATTTTGATGCGTATGCTTAGGTAGATGTGTGGCTTTACTAGGAGAGATAAGTAACGCAACTGGGTGGTCAGAGATAGACTCCGGGTAGCCAACTTTGTCGACAAGTTGAGAGAGACTAGGCTTTGGTGGTACGGGCATGTGCGGAGGAGGCCCTCCGATGTTCCGGTTCGAAGCTGCGAGGGAATAGCACTTAACGAATACAAGAGGAGGAGAGGGAGGCCTTACAAGAACTGGCGGGAAGTGATCAAAGAGGATATGTCAGAGATGACCCTTAGTGAGGGAGTCACTAGAAATAGAAAAGTTTGACGCGATCGGATCAGGGTAAAGGATTGAACGCTCCAGTTACCCAAATTAGTTTGACAATCACTAGGAGATACCGTGTCACATTGCACATATTGTAAAACAGGTACGGGGGAGGGGGACAGTACGGTGCATTTCTACTAGGGTCTTTGAGGGAGATCCCCTTACTTACTGCATGACAAGGCAAGATGGACTTTGTAGCATACTAGGCTTTTTTGTTCTAAATACTGTATTGATTCTGTAACTTGCATCATGCTTATATTGTCTCATTTGCATGTGAGTCCACCGAAAATAGCCTCTCTATTATGTAGGGGCAATGCTGCATACTATCGGAGCTTCCCAGACTCCGCTTCATTGTGAAATTTCAGACTGGGTGATGATGATGATGATGAATTTTGAAGTTAAGATCTCATCTTAGTTAATATAATCTCATTATATTTATAATTTCTAACACAATCGAATTATGAAAGAAATCATTTAAAACTTTTGTTTGATTCTAATTATTGATTTGATAAAAAATTAATTTAATAATTCAATTATTGAAAAATTAAATTAAATTTTAAAAATTTTCCTAATAAAAATTCCTTTTGAAAACAATTTTCAAAATTTAGTAAAACACTTCAATTTTATTAGGAGTATAAATTAATTTAATCTTTTCAATTTTATTAGAAATTAAATATAAACTAGTTTAATTTCTATTAAATTAATTTAATAGTGAATTTTAAGGTTTTTAAAATAAGTTTTAAAAATTGAATACAGGTTGTCTAGCGCGTGCAGGACACACGCCAGCTGCCTCTATGATTCTTTCTTGCTCTATACATGATATTTTTATTTTTGAAGTTTCAATCAAAAATCAAAAATCAAATTTCATCTTCATCTTCATCTTGATTTTAGGATTTCTTTATATCTCACATTTTGTTAGGCATTCTCCTTGTCCAATTCCTTGTTGTGTATCTTTCACATTAAGATTGTTCTAAACCCTATTGTTTGCATTATTATTTTATAAAAGACAAGAAAAGAAAATAAATAAAGAAAAACTGGTATAGGAACTGTGACCTTATGAAATTATTCCTAATTAAAAATTGAAATTCTTGCTAGGCTTTCCTTGTTTTATTTCATTTTTAGATTTTTTTTGCTTGACCTACAATATATTTTCTCTCATTAACTATAGTTCTTAGCTTTTGTACTCTACAAGGTTGAATTCTTGTGTGAGTTCATTTAGTACTTTAAAAAACTTATGAAAGAGGTAAAGAGTGGAAATGGAAAGAGAGCATGAGATTAGCGTCAATAACAGTCATAAAGAAAGAATGAAACATGAGTGGTTTATAATCATTGAGAATATAAACTTAATGGAGTGAGTGAGGAAATTCTTTTACTAACTTTTTATTACAACTTCCAAATATATCTTTGAAAGGCATTTCCACACCAAAAGGGAACAACTTATATGTTATGCATTCCATACATCTGAGGACTTAGACATGATTCAAAGTAAAGGAGGAAACGTAAAGTGTGAAGAGAAGTGGATGGAAATCTTAGTGGCACCAAGATGACCATTCCTTCCTTTAAGGACAGGAATGATTATGAATAAAATTTATCTTTGTCTTCTATAATTACTTTAAGGAGATGAGGGTAAAGCCGACACTTGTAGAGTTTATTAGTTATATCATTATTTTGTGGAATTAGTTCTCAATAATAGAATAATAAATCTTAAGCAACCTATGGATTCTTAGAAAGAATTGAAAGCTCTCATAAGTGGAGGAGTTAATGGATTCAACATACATAAGGGAGAGCATAAGTCCTTTTGTGATTCCAATTGTTTTAGTGCCTGAGAAGGATGGCATTTGATGGTTGTATATTAATTATAAAGTTGTCAATAAAATAATGATAAATTATCCTCTCATTCTTTAGTCAGATTATATTCTTATTAAGTATATAGTTCTTGCATATTTTATAAAATTAATTTGAAAAGTGAGTATCACCATATTAGAATAAGAGAAGGTGATTAATGAAAACCTATCTTTAGGACTAAATAAGGTTTATATGAGTGGTTAGTTATGTCATTTGGTCTTATTCATGTACCCATTGCTTTCATAAGGTTAATGAATATGTTTTATGTGCATACATATGCATATTTATATTCATCTAATTTGATGATATTTTAGTGTATAATGAACCCTTGGAAGAGAGTATTTATTACTTGATATGTGTACTTGACGTGATAAGGAAAGAACTAATTGTATACTAGCTTTTTAAAAAATTCTTTTTATATGTAAAAGATTGTGTTTCTTAGTTATATTATGAGTACAAAAAGGCACCAAAGTAGATAAGGAAAAGGTGAAAGCAATTAAGGGATGGTGGAAACCTAATTCAAAACTAAGGTAAGGAATTTTCATGGTTTAACTAGTTTCTATCATAGATTTGTTAAATATTTTAGTACAAATATTACACCACTTACTAAAATTATTGATAAATTTATGGGGGTTCACTAGGGTAGTGGATAGTAGCAAACATCTAATGTCATTAACAACATGTTATATTCGACACCTTGATTAACATTACCTAATGTTTCTAAAAAAATTAGATTAAATGCGATACCTTAGGATTTGACATTAAACTTATGTTAATACCAAGCACATGATAAAGAGCTTTAAGCACTACTGAGGGCATTAGAGACATGACAAGGACTAACTTTTTGTAGAAGACTAAATTTAAAATTTTACCATATACATTGTATACCCTTTACTAGCTATACCTAGCAAACTATAGATGGATATTTCTATAGGTTTTTTTATTGGTTTACCTAGGATAGAAAAAGGTAAGTATTTATACTTATGATAGTTGATATGTTCTCTAAAAAGGTACAACTTTTTCTCTATGATAAATATGATGATGAAATCAATGCCACTAATTTATTTTTTAAAGAAGTAGCACGACCATATGGCATTCCTAGGAGTATAGTGAGTGATTGAGATACTAAGTTCCTTAGTTACTTTCAGAAAGTTTTGTTGGGTGAAATAAGGACAAAGTTGTTATTGCTATCACTATTCATCCTCAAAATGATGGTTAAATTAAATTAGTAGTTAGGACTTTTACTATGTTACTTTGTTAAAGGAACTTAAATAACTGGGAAGATTACTTAACATTTATTAATTTGCATATAATAGAAGTGTGCATTCATCTACTAATTACTTATTATTAGAAGTTATTATATTTTAATCTATTAACTCCTTTAGATTTATTACTTTTACATGTTAATGAAAGAGTTCAGTTTGCACTACAAGAAAAATTAGTTTCAGTAACCATTATTAATGGTTGCTAAACATAAGAAAATGGTCGTTAAAAGTTATAGCGACCAAAATCGGGTTGGTCACAGGTGGTTACAACAGGGTTGTTACTAAAAGTGCTCAGTGACGAGTTATTACGTTGGTCATTAAAAATGCACTATTAACAACCATTTCAAATTGGTCACTAAAGGTAGAATTATTAGCAACCAAATTTATACTTGCTAATGTAAAATTTCATAGTCGCTGTAATATTAGAATGGTCGCTATAGTTATGCATACTGCAACCAAATTGTTTTTGTTGCTAAAAAATAATCTTATAGCATGGTTGCTATAGCTATTCATACTACGACCAAATTATTTTTGTTAGTAAAAAGTAATTTTATAGCAACCAAGTCAATGGTTACTATAGCTATTCATATTGCGAATAAATTATTTTTGTTGGTAAAAAATAATCTTATAGCAACCAAGTCATTGGTTGCAGTTATTTTTATCTGGTTGCTAACAAATGGTGTATCAATTTTCTTTTAGTAACTATGTTGTGACGACATGATGCTGTTGCTAAAAATTTACTTTTAGCAACCAAATAATTTATTTCTATAGTTTTAATATCGTCACAAATTGTATTATATTTACTATAATTTAGCCAAAAAAATTAATTATTGATCACTAGAGTGTATGTATTAGCCACCAAAACTTGGTCGCAAAAATAATTTGGATGGTTCCTGATGTATACTTGCCAGTAACCAAAATTGATTGCAAAAATAATTCAAATTGGTCGCTAAAATTTATGCAATAAAAACCAAATAAATACTGGTTGGAGAGAATTATTTCCATTAGGCCACAATACTCATTCCAACTAAACTCCAAATATTCCAGCACGACACCTTAACAACCCAACAAATTGATATCAATTTCGTATTGACCAAAATAATAACCTCTGGGTCACTCATAATAACTATCAAGCACATTTGATAGACATAAGAAAAGATTAAAGTGTCAAACAAATCTACTTAGATAACATTTTCTAAACCAAGAGTAAATACATTGACAATAAATTCTAGCATTCCGATCATAGTAGGCCTCTCTGTTGAGACATCCCATGCCAAAAGTATACCACGTCTATCACCAACAAAATCCATTCCAATGTGGGTGAAAAGCAAGTGCGCCAACACCAAGGAGCTTAATGGTATTATCAACTAAAATACAAAACAAACAGATGGTGTCAAGAAACACTATCAATCAACATGAAGAAGTCACCATTATCAATTCAGAATGTATCAAAATAAAGTTTTATGGTAAATAGGAAGAAAACGTCTCAAACATCATCCTAAATCTCATGCCAAGAGAAACTTGTGTACATTGCTTTATTATACTTGGAGAAGGAACAACAAATTCAATTGGACTTGCCTGTTAAATTGAAATATCATTAACATTCCATAACTATTAACCCTCGCTCAAGCGGTGATGGTGAAAGTAAGCACCTTGGATTATAAAATACAGTAAAAGGGCTATTATTCGCAAGAAGATGAGCAGCAGCAGAAGAAAGAATACCAATATGCATCTGTCACCTTTGGATATGACTGAGGAAGAGAGAGCTGGTTGCTGTCTGTTTTCATGCTTTATACCCAAGAGAAGTTGTGATTTTTCATCCCTAAGGAAAAACAGGACATTGCTAAGCTTAACAGAATGATTTCCCAGACAGTTTTTCCTCACCATCATCAAAGTCATACCTTATAAACAAAACAGAATCACCAGCAAAAAGTCTTTTTGTGCTAACAAAGACACTCCAACCTGTAGTGAGCAGGTGCCTTTTTGGTTGGCTTGCAATAGAAAACTCTATACATTGAGGAGTACATATTTATTGGATGTGATTTCAGTTAACTAGCACTTTTCACTCCCTATGTAGTACTTCTAAATCCTCTATCTACAAATACAGAGTTGAACAATGTTTTTTCACAATCAGAAACCATATTAAGATATAAGTACATAATGCCTGCCTGAAGTCCTAAAGAAATGCTTAAGATTGACAGCATAATAAAATACCTATCAGTTGTACTTGGATGAACATAAGAAACATTATCCATCACTTTACCATTAACAAACTTGTAGAACACGAACTATCTAAATAACCTAGTAATTGAGAACCTTAATATGGTAGCGTTATATTACCAAACTTATGATAAATATCTTTAAGCATTAGTGAGGGAATTAGAGGCATGAAAAAGACTATTTTTTTTGTAGAAGGCTAAATTTAAAATTTTACCATATGCGTTGTATATCTTTTACTAGCTATACCTAGCTAATTATTGATGGATATTTCTATAGGTTTTCTGATTGGTTTACCTAGGATAGAAAAAGGAAAGTATTTATACCTATGATAGTTGATATGTTCTAAAAAATGATACAACTTTTTCCTATGATAAATCTATTGATGCAACCAATGCCACTAATTTATTCTTTCAAGAAGTAGCACGACTATATGGTTCTTGGGATTATAGTGAGTGATTGAGATACTAAGTTCCTTTTGGAAAGTTTTGTGGGGTAAAATAAGGACAAACTAGTTGCTATCACTATTCATCCTTAAAATGATGGTTAATCTAAATTATTAGTTAGGACTTTTACTATGTTACTTTGTGCTGCCATTTACAATAACTTAAATAATTGGGAAGATTACTTAACATTTGTTAATTTGCATACAATAGAAGTATGCATTCATATACTAATTACTCATTATTAGAAGTTATTATATTTTAATCTATTAACTCCTTTATATTTATTGCTTTTACATGTTAATGAGAAAATTCAGGTTGGATCAAAAGAGGAAGGTTGACAAAATGTGATAATTTTATAAACATGTAAAGTAATATTTTTAAAAGAAGAATGGGTATTATGCAATGAAAGATAATAACGGTAGCGTACGAACGATCAAAAGAACCTAGTAATTGAGTTTAGGTGCATATGAGGAAGGAACTATTCTTAGTATAGAGAAGGTCAAATTTACAATCAAGAGGGAATCATCCATTCCAATTCATTGAGAGGATCAACGATAATGCTTACAAACTAGAACTTATAGGTAAATATAATGATAGTACTACTTTTAATGTTATTGATCTCTCTCCTTTTGTAGGTAATGATTCAAGGTCGAATCCTTTTGAAGATAGGGAGAATGATGTAAGCATGACTATTCAAAATTTAAGGGATCCAATGCTTATACTTAGTGGACTAATTGCAATAGGTAAGAGTAAGAGGGTTAAAAGAGGTTTGTACGGGTTGATTTAAGACATACAAGTTGGTTATGTTTTAAAGTGCACATTAAGAACTAATTGGGAGGCACATTAAACTTATAGGAAGATAAATTATTGGTTAACTTGATTCATGTTAATATGGGAGAAGAGTTAGATATAAACATGGCCTCTAACATAGTCGTGTACTAACTCACATAACTTTTTGGAAAACTAAGTTGTAAGATATGACCTCTGACATGGGCATGTTCAAACCTATTTCTATCTTCACAAAGTTATAGAAAGATTCATGGCATACAATGTGGGTGTGTTATAGCCTATAACTAGCTTCAAAAATTTATACAAAGATTACGAAACATAGGTATATCCCAATCAATGTTTACTAACTCTAAAATTTTTGTAATAAATATAATGTATAACACGAATGTGTCTTAGGTTATGTTAGCTCAAAATTTTAATTTTGTCTTATATTTACGCGTGTTTCTTTTCAATTTTATAGACTTTTTAACATCTTTGTTATTGAGAATTATGATTGATTCTTTTTAATTCTTTATTGAACTTTGAAATTATTAAAGGATTATTTTTATGGAATTCAATTAATTCATTGAATTTATTCTTAATTCTTTATAATCAACAAATTAGTTATCTTTATATATTTTTTATCTTTCCTAGGTTCAGTTTAAACTTGTTTATAGGTTCTTTAAGGTTTTAATCCTATGTGGTTTTACATTATGAAATGTTCAAATAAAGTAGAATAAGTTGGAGCAGCAAAGAGAGAACATATTCCACTCCATATTCATAATAAGCTACGTAGTATGTATAGATAAAGCTACATTAATCTAGCTAGCACTATCATTATATTGAATTTAAGTTTAACCACCATGAAACATCAGAAACTGTATATACTTTAGTAGCTTAACGAATGGTGAGAGATCAGATGAACAAATATGTGTTGATTTCTTTTTTATCTATTGAAAGGTAAGAATGATGCCTTATATAATGTAATACCTATGCAAGCTGGTTATATTACACTGGGAAGGCTTTAACAATATGATAGAAGAGTTATATATATGATGGATTTAAGAATAGATATGCATTTTTGAATGATTAAAACCAATGAACCTTTTAACATCAAAACACATCTATAGGGATTAATTAAAGTTGAAAATAGAAAATAAAAAAGAGTGAGAGAGAAAAAAAAGAGAGTGAAAACGAAAGCTCAAAAAAAAGGGAGTTAGTTATGAAAAAAAAATAGGAGAATGAGAGTGAGAGCTCAAAAGAAAAATATTTAGCAATGGGAAAAAAACAACTAATTTATTATGCAAAAGTAAGTGATATCAAGATTGATTTTGTATTAACCAACCTATGATTATAATTTTGTATAAAAGAGGCATATTTTAATATCGAAAAGCTCAACATATCTATTTATATTGTTATAGTTTCTTTGTTGTAAGAGAGATGTGTTAATTGATGATGTTCTTCAAAGATTACCACTCGTTAAAAGGATTAAACATCAAATCCATTTTGTATAAAGGGTTGACTTAAGGAGATAAATGAGCTTTAAAGGCAAGTAGAGTTGATGGCTAACAGGTGTATGAGGGAAAATATGATTTCTTATATAATTCCTATGCTTCTAGGGCCTGAGAAGGACAGTACGTACTTGGTTGATGTGTATTGATTCCAAAGCTTCCAATTACATAATGTAAACTATAAACAACTCATTCCTAAGTTAAATGATATCTTTAAAGAGTTGCATGGTTTTGTATATTTTCTAAAATTAATTTGAAAATTGTATATCACTAAATTAGGATGACAAAAGATGAATATAAAACTATTGATGACAGAAGATGAATATAAAACTATCTTTAAGAACTAAATATGGTTATATGGGTAGTTAATTATGTTGTTTGGTCTAACTTATATGCCTAGTACTTTCATGAGATTAATGAATCATAAGTTACACATAAATCTAGGAAAAGTCTATTTTTATGACATTCTAGTGTATAGTAAAAGTTGTTTAGAAATAACCTCTCTACTAGTTAGGGGTAAAGTTGTGTACTACTGGACCTCCTCAGACTCCACGTATCAGCGGGATTCTTACCAAGTGTTGTTGTTGTTATTTTTAATGTATAGTAAGAATTTTGAAAACATATTTATCTCTTCAGATGTATGCTTGATATACTAAGAAAAGAAAAACTGTAGTCAAGTCTTAAAAAATGAACTTTTTGTATAAAAAATATTATGTTTCTTGGTTATGCTCTTAGTGCAAAAGGTATTAAGGTAGATGAAGAAAAGGTGAAAGCAATCGGGTTATGGTTGAGGCCCAAGTAAATAATTAAGCTAAGAAACTTTCATGGTTTATCTAGTTTCTGTTGACAATTACTACACCACTTACTAAAATTATAAAGAAATATATAAGGTTTCATTAGGATGGTGTACAAGATCAAACAGTGTTGTTAAAGAAATGTTATATTCAACACCTTTTTTAGTGTTACTTAATTTTATATAAATATTTACGGTTAAGTGTGATGCTTCAAGAATAAGTATTAGAGCTATTTTGATGTAAAAATAAGATGCCAATAACCTACTTCATTGAGAACTCAATGGGGAAACCTTGAATTATACAATTTGTAATGAAGAGCACTATGCATTAATAAGCGCATTAAAGATGTGCTAACATTAAATATGGCCTAAAGAGTTTGATATATTTACTGATCATGAATTGATAAAGCATCTAAAAAGGGAAATTTAAGAACAAATGTCATACTAGATAGATGGAATTCAATATAAATGTTCTATATGTCATTAAGTATAAATAAAAGAAGGAGAAAACGGTTGTTAATATATCATCTCAAATGTATGTTCTTTTTTCTTCCTTGAATATGAAATTGTCATAATCTTAAAATACGAAGGAATTGTAAGCTACTGATAATTACTTTGGTCATGCATATTTGGCGTATAAATAGGGGCCTTTGGTATGTTTAATAGGCATGACGGAAATTTGACTTGTGAAAATCAACTATGTGTACATACTCATTTTATGCGTGAATTATTTGTAGGTTAAGCATACGATGAGGTTCACTTTGTTGATAAAAAGATATTTGATATATTATATTATCATTTCTATTAGACTAAGATAAGACGTGATGTAGCGAGGATGTATAATAGGTGCATCACTTAAAAAATGATATATTTAAAGTTTTACTATATAGATTGTACACACCCTTACCTGTACCTAATAAAATGGGTAAATGTGTCTATAAACTTTGTATTAAGGCTACCTAGTCTAGGACGAGTAACGAATCGATAATTTTGGTAATTGATGGGTTCCCTAACATGATGCATTTTATCCGTTGTAATGAAGATGATAATGCAACCAATATCGGTAGTCTATTATCTAACAAAAGGCGGCGTACAATTATATGGAGTTCCTAAGAGTATAGTGACTTATCGAGATACTAAGTTCCTTATTTTATTTTTATAGGTTTTATAGGGTAAATTAGGGACAAAGTTACTATTTTTTAAAACTATCCATCCTGAAATTTATGGCCAAACTAAAGTAGTAATTAGGACATTAACTACGTTACTTCATGCTATCAATCAAAGGAATTTCAAGAATTGGGAAGATCAATTACTATTTATTGAATCTGCATATAACAGGAGGTGTACGTATTTACTAATACTCACTATTAGAATTTATTTATGATTTTAATTCATCGAATCCTTTAAATGTATTACCTTGGCCTTTTAAAGAAAGAGCTAGTTTCAATGGGAAGAAAAAGATGAAATGGTAAAGTAAATTCATGAACGTGTAAAGAATCAAATTGAAAAGGAGAATGAGCAGTACTGTGCAAACAAAACTGAAAAGGATAGAAGAAAACTCATCATTGTACCTAGTGATTTAGGTTTAAGTGCATATGAGGAAGGAAAGATTTCTATTATAGAGACTATTTAAGTTGCAACTAAGAATGAATGATCCGTCCCATTTCAAGTAATTGATAGGATCAATGATAATGCTAGCAAAAACTTCCTGATGATTATAATGTTAATGTTACTTTTAATGTTGATGATCTTTCTCCTTTTAATATAAGTAACTATTCAAGGTCAAGTCCTTTTAAGGAGAGGGAGAATGGTGAAAGCATAACTAGCAATGTTACGAATATCGTATTGGACTTAGCACCGGATTAGATTTTGGTACAATACTATATCAATACTGATCAATACTGGGTATTGTTTCAAGCAATTTTTAGATTTATAAAATAGTCCCTAATTTTTTTTAAATTGCAAAATAATCTTTCAATATTTTACTGTATAATTTAAACCAACCTTGTCTCAAAAAATCATAATAATATAATTTTAAAATAACAACAAATTATTTATTTTTTAATATTATTTTCACATATTCTACATATAAATAATAACTACAATTAATATAAAATATTATTTTATCATCATAGAAATATAAAATTAAGAACAATACAAAGTAGTTAAAAAATTTTCATGTTTTGCAAAAAAGTCCCTGAATCCATTACATATACCTAGGTTTTAATGTTTTACCATAGATGAACAATGAACTAACACAGGTGATGTGGTTCCACAAGTTCATGGGTCTCAAGTAGTATAGTATAATATCGTCCTACAGGGAGTAATTGTGTAAGTACTAGGCTTGGATTACTCAATTAATTGGACTAAACAGTTGTGTAAAAATAGGGAATTAAATTAAGGAACTTAACCATCAAAAATAATAAAACCAATGCTAAACTAAGATACGAATGTCTCTAGGTATTAATCCGAGTGAAATGTGGTAAGCTTCAAGAAGGTTTCACTTTTAGTGTTTTTTACGGATTTTACCTAGATCAATTTATTAGGCAAATTTTGGTTAATAGAAGGTCGAGCCTAGAGTTTCTTAGATCCTTTTCAAGGTATCAAAGAAGTATTATGCAATAATCCTAATCTACTATCGTAAACTAACAATCAAGCATAATCCATTAAGTTCTTTTGCTAACCTAGTTTTCTCTCATAAATTTAGTTATGTCTAAATTTAAAATTTATAAGTTCACTGCTTTGGGGTTTTGTTATTAATTTTTACTTATCGGTTCTTCAATTAACAATTAATGTCAAGTAATGGTTGGTCAAACACAATACCAGCAAAATTAATCTCAAAATAGAGAAAACAAAACCAAGAAATTCATGCTTATAAATCAACCAAGATTTAATCCACAAAAATTATCTAAAAATTTCAACCCCAACCTTGAAGCTTTTGAGGAAGTACTCAATCATGATAGGAGGAAAACCCCAGCAATTAAAGTCAACAAACATTAGGAGAAATTAAAGTCAACAAACATCAGGAGAAATCGAATAATAAATAAGAGAATTAATAAGTTTTTGGGATCCTTGTCTCCTGCATCAGCGTTTTTTGTAAGTCTGCTGTGTGTTTTTCCTATTTTGCGTCACTCAATGAAGCGTTCTTTGTGCCTACTTGCGTTCTCCTCCAACTGTGCGTCTCCTTGGTGGTGCGTTCTCTTGCAACTGGTGCGTCTATGGTAAATCAGCCTGGTGGGTCAACCTCCTGCTTATGTGCGTCCTTGGTTTTGGCATGGACGCATGGTGCGTCATTTTGGTGGGTCTCTCCTCTAATGTTTGCGCGTGGAGCTCCTCTCCCTATTGCTCACTGTCGCCGCGTTTGTTGGTTCCCTTTACTATCTCCAGATGTCACTCCTCCTCACGTGCAGCCCTGGTGGTCTCTGTTGGTGTCTGCGTCCTAGCCTCCTCCGTCCCTCTTGAAGTAAAACCTATTTTCCTTGTTTTCTCTTTTTTCCCGGTGGAGCGTCATTTTTGATGTTCCTTTCAATATAGGTTAGGGATGGCAATGGGTTTTCAACCCGATCCATATCCGTACTACCCGACCCTAAAAAATAGATATGGATGCTAAAAAATGGATATGGATGCTAAAATTATAGGCAGATGTGAAAAATTAATCCTCCCATAAAACGTAGCCCTTTTTGTGTTTTCGTTCTCCTCTCCTCTGCTTCCATCGGCGGTAACATTTTGGTGTATCTCCCTTGTGCCTCCTGGCAGCTGTCGTTTTCTACTTAAGCCCTGTTAGATTTGAGGGTTAATAATGGAATGGAATGGAACGTAACACTCTTCTATCGTTTGTTTGAAGATTTCATAATATAATGGAATAAACTGGGATGGAAGCGGAGGGTTTCATATTACGTTCCATTCCATCCTAAGCAGTGAAAATAAAAAACCTCCGATTTGGGAGGTTAAGGATGGAATATAACCTAATAAATACATACTACCTAATATACCTTCAATAATTCTTCTTAATATCAACTCCACCAAAATCATAATATTAATATACTAAATAGAATATAGTAATATTTAATATAATAAATTTATTAAATAATTAATAATAATATTTTATATTATTAATAATAAATTATTTATATTGAATAATAAAATATAAAATTTTATATTTAAAATTTATTTATTTATTTTATTTATATAGAAATATATAAAACAATTAAATAATAATTTTATATATTTTCTATTTTCATTTATAAAAATATATTAAAATTATTCTTGTTTGTATATATTAATATTTAATATAATAAATTTTATTAAATAATTAATAATAATATTTATATTATTAATAATAAATTATATATAATTAATAATAAAATATAAAATTTTATATTTAAAATTTATTTATTTATTTATATATATATAAATATATAAAATAATTAAATAATAATTTTTATATTTTTCCATTTTCATTGATAAAATATATTAAAATTATTCTTATTTGTATATATTTCTATATAAATAAAATAAATAAATAAATTATTTTTATATAAATAAAATTTAATATAATAAAATTTATTAAATAATTAATAATAATAATTTTATATAATTAATAATAAATTGTATATAATTAAAAATAAATAAAATTTTACTAATGAAAATAGAAAATATATTTAAAATTTATTCTTTAATTGTTTGTATATATTTCTATATAAATGAAAATAAAATAAATTATTTTTATATATAAATCACCTAGAATAAAATATAATATAATATAATATATTAAATAATTAATAATAATAATTTATAAAATTAATAAAAAATTGTATACAATTAATAAAAATTTTATTAATAAAATAGAAAATATGTAAAAAAAGTATTCTTTAATTATTTGTATATATTTTATATAAATAAATTATTTTAATATAAATCACGTAAAATAAAATAAAATAAAATATATTAAATAATTAATACTAATATTTTTATATAATTAATAATAAAATAATAAACTTCTTGCAACAACCATTTTAATATAAAGGGTATAAAAGTCATTTATTATACAGTACATTCAATTCCATCTATCTTCCAAACAATATTTCACTACATTACATTATGAACTCTTCTATTCTTCCCGAACAACTTTTTACTATATTACATTCTATTCCATTATAAACCATTCCATTCCCTTCCATTCTATTACATTCCATTCCATTAATTAACATCCAACCAAACAGACCCTTAGTAGCCAGTGTTTTGGGCTTCTCCCTTAGCTGCTTCTTTTCTTTTGTATCTCCCACTGCACTATCGTTTAGCTTCATTTTTCTAGACCGCTGGATTGGACTTCCTTTAATTTCATCAGTTTATTAACTTCCTTCTCCTAGTAGGATAGCTACATCGGGCAACAAAATATGAGTTGTGTCCTTTTTAACTATAGTTGAGCGTATTTTCTACAAATTAAACATGAACCATTATAAATGCAGATTCAAGTAAACTAAACAATTTAGCAAGTAAAATATGGATAAAACCTAATGATTGTATGAAAAAACTAAGAGAAAATGACACTCATTTTAATAAGAAAATGCATTGAACAACAGGCGAGTGCAAGTCAATCTTATAAGGATTGCCTATCAACTATCCATTACCCATAAACTTAAC
Source organism: Erythroxylum novogranatense (assembly GCA_029891385.1). Classification (NCBI taxonomy): domain Eukaryota; kingdom Viridiplantae; phylum Streptophyta; class Magnoliopsida; order Malpighiales; family Erythroxylaceae; genus Erythroxylum; species Erythroxylum novogranatense. The sequence goes on along the minus strand of CM057233.1, from coordinate 31,072,855 downwards.
AAGCTAGATCAAACTTTATAGATAAATGAATAAAGAAAATAAAATAAATAACAAATATAAATACTAACTTAAAAAATGATCAAGAATATGCTACACTGTGAACTAACTAGATTTAGGCTAGGTTTCCTTAGGAATTTACTATATTAATTTTGATTTCAATTAATAAATTATTCATCCTTCTTGGATCAATAAGAGTTCTTAACTTATACTGTATTCTCTCTTGAGATATATAATGTTGGACCCCGATACCGAAGCCCAACTATCCGAAATCGTATAGCGTGAGGGGTCTTCCTTGTAGGGTTAAGCCATAACACCCTAATTAGCCATAGACGGGTCCTTATCAGTCTTATTACATCTCAGGCTACAAAGGATGGGCTCACACATTGAAATCTCAAAATTCACAATTGACTTAACACACTTGTAGTTCTTAGTCTCAAGATTATTTTGGAGCAAGAACCAACTAAATCGGACTTCTATAGCTCAAGATATGCTTAAGAAACCAAAGATTGTTCATAGTCCGATCAAGCTATCCAAACCGATCCCTTATTCTCTTACCCCAAACTTTTTGATTCTAACTCCAAATGATATCAAATTTTATGGAGAGGTAGAAAAACATGTTAGGATTCTAACGCCTCAATAATCACCTCATTCGGAGGTCGGATGAAGGAGTTATGACCAACCGAATCCGATATATTCATTTCCTAATTCCTACTGAACATACTTTGGCGCAAACACCATAACTCTCATTATAGATGTCGGATTGACTTCGTTCTTAGACCATTAGAAAGTCGACATCTAGGGATAAAACTTTCAAGAAGACCAAAATTTGAAATTCGGTCTTTATGAGGGTCAAAATATACGGACCGTGTAAAAATCACATAGGCAGACGGTGTAACCTATGGGTGAAATGGTGTCTTTGCGCCCAAAATCACACGGGCAGACCGTGTAACCTACGGGTGAAACAAATTTTCACCCTCCAAGACCCCTCCAAACGGTCCTAAATCCAACCTAACTTCTCCTACACTCATAATCTTGCCAAAATCCACTCTTTCGAGTCCGAGATTCACTTCATATACGCTAATGGTTCAGGAATTTCGTCCACTACAACATCCTAACTTGGAATGAGCATAACTCTCAACTACGATATCGAAAATTTGCAAACTTGGTGTCGTTGGAAAGATAAAAGGACAAGCTACCACTTCTAAGAGACAACTTGGCTAAATTCACCCTAAATCAATGCATAATTTCCCCTCAAAGCAGAACACAAAATCCTACCCCAATGAAAACTTAGAATTTGCAATGCAACAACATGAAATGCCATAAACCACCATAATGAGTAAATATTCCATTCATATCAAATGAATAGTTTTACAACACTTTAGTGCGCATTTCGAGCCACTTTACAACATAATCCAAAATACAAAGTTTGCCAAAAATAATGATTTCTCAAAATGCATTGTTGTTACAAAATCTAACTTCAAAAGAACAAAATATGCCCAAATGGAGTGATGCCTTTACGATTGACTCGGTCACTCGAAACGTTGCTTCTCGCCTGCAACTGGGGAGGAATTGGGGGGGTGAGCTTACGCTCGTGGGTAACAGTTTTATAACGAATAACAAGCAAAAACCTTTGAATTTTACCCTTCCATAGCAAAATTTACTTTGAAATTCATGCAACATAAATTTCTAAACTTCTCAACATATCAAACCTATCCACAAATCACATACATCAAGCATTCATCAAACTTGTCAATGCAAATAACACATAATCACATAAATCAAGCATTCATCAAACTTGTCAATGCAAATAACACATAATCACATAATATTGGTTTAGGTAGATCCATAAGCATGACGAACTACACAATTCCAGTTAATGGTCCTGTGTAGTCGTAAATTCTTGAGGGAGTCCATAAAGGAGCTCCGTGCCACTAACGGGCAGGTGGGAAAAGCCTATATCTTGGTCAACGTGCACGTGACGGTTCTTCGATGGACTACCAAACCCACACAATCATGTAATTCATGAACTGAAAATCTATTTGCCCATATGGCGCATTTCAAAAACTTGCTTTTTCATAAGCATGACCTATTCCATATGCATTTTACCTCATCATTTCACAATTCATCAACAACCACATTCATATCTCAAGAATAAGCCATCAACATTTCACAACTTATCAACCACATTCATATATTAAACATAACCATTTCTCAACTCATTCAAAAGCCACAATTACAACAATCATAAAGTAATTAGAAGTTATTCTCACAATTCACAACCAACCACATATGACACAATCTCAAGCATTTAGAAAAACATAAATACACATTTATAGGGTAGTTGGAAAATCATTAAAGTCCATTTATTTTTAAGAACATTTATGGCTCATTAACTCAATCATAAAAAGTTACCCACCTTAGATCCCTTGCTTGCAAAGTTGTTCAAAAGTGCTTCTATTCTTGCTCCTCTTGCCTCACTTGGTTTTCTTCAACAAATTACAAAGATCCCAAATCAATAGACATCTAAATTGACAAACCTAAAGAACCCAATGCATGAAATTGATTATAGAAAACTCATATCCATGCATTTCCTAAAACCTTTGAACCAAAATCCCTTCCAAAACCCAAAAGGTTAAACATACACTTACCTCAAATCTCCACCAATCAATTTGTTGCTTGGCTCAAATGAAAGCTCTAAGCCTCCTCTTACACTTTTCTCCTCGAAAAAACTTCAAAATCTTCCCTCAAGACCATGAAAAATCAAGACCTAACTCCCTTCTTTCTCTCATCTCTTTCCCTCTCCACGACACTCTCTCTCCCTCTTCTCCTTCAATTTCTTTTTTTCCTCTTCTAGCCCAATCCAAGTCTTCTTCTATCCTTTAATGAAGCTACAATGACCAAAAAGCCCCTCCCTTAATGCCTTAAGACTTTAATGTTTAAGTGATCTTCCAACTATACCCCCTTTACAAACTTACTCTTCTAACATTTAATTTAACTTACCTACTTCATATTATCTCAATCCCATTAGTAAGCAAAGTAATTCCAACATAATTTGATCTAGTAATACACCCCAAAATAATCTAATCATGCTTATTTTATAAAAAAAAATTGGGGCTAACATATAATCCCTATTTAGAGGTTAATCAACCAAATTTTCTTTTGAATCTAGATAACCCAAGAATGATTTAATTCATGTTATAAATACTTTTGATAAGTTTTACCCTAACCTAGGAAGATCTTCTAGCTATCTCTCTAATAGCTCATGCTTAACCCTTTTTGTTCACACTATGACCTAAGCATACATCTCACCTCCCAAATCTTGATGTATGAATCATATAATGAATCTTTGCTTTTTGCCCCTTTAATTCAATCACTATTAAAACATGAATAAATCATCAAAATCAATCTTATTAAACCAAAGATTGAATTGAAGTGTATCACATCCTTGGTTCTTCCTACCTAAATTTATATTCCAATTAGTTCCTAATTACACGATGAATATCAACATAAAATAATAAAGAAAATAAGAAATCATGATCTTAAATCTTGAAATATCTAAATAATGTTTTATATCTTCCTCTATCTCGAGAGAATGGTGAATTCTTGATCAAGACCACTGAAAAACAACTTCAAAGTCACTCTTAAATAGTTTCTTGGACAAAAAATTTTCTTTTCTCCCTCCTTTATTTATTAAAAATTGAATCCTAACTTTAATGAGCTATATGATCTTAAACATTGGTCCTTATAGCTAGTTATGTCTTATATAAATTTATCCAAAAACAACAATGCTAACATAGGTATAAGATAGGACAGTGTATAACATTGTGTTCTTCATCCAAAGGGGTAATGTAATATGGAACATATAGGGTGGGCTAGAGAAATAGAAGTGGTTGCATTTCTACACGACTTCCAATAAGAGACCGTGGACATTATTGTGTTATATGGTTCTTCTCCAAATCTTTCAAAATTGCTCAATTTCCCTCCAATTTTTCTTTTTTTCTTTGTTGGATAGAAAGATGACCTAAAATGACAAAAAAATTTAAATTAATTATCAAATCCTTTAAAATCATCCAAAATACAAGCATTATACCATAAAAATAGTGCTAGAATAGTGTATATCTAGCATATAATAGCCTAATAGACCAGTTACAAGAGTAAGGAGTAAGAAAATTAAAGAGGTATCAAGCTTTGAAGAGCATTTTAAGAACTATTTTGGGAGTTTTATTGGATCTAAAGGAAGCCTAAGCACTAGTTAACTTGATTCAAACTAAGGATAGGGAAGATTCGGAAACTTAAGACTCATTGTTGGTTGAACATGACCTTATACACATTTATTTTCCAACTCGTGTCCCTCTTTGAACATAAGAAGATTAGATAAGATCTTACACGTGATTGTGTGTCAGCTTGTGTTATTTAGACATGAGTATATAGTGAGGGTTAAATATGGCCTTACACACAATTAAGTTGCTCTTAAGAATCAATTTTTAAAGAAATATGTTCTTATAAATAGATAGATTAGAGCTCGTGTCTATAATTCCAACGTTAAATATGGTATTAAATAGAACCATGTCCTAACCAATTTTTACGCTAAAAACCTAACTTTGTATTGGTTAAAGAGTGCTTTAAACAATCTTAGGTAGTTTTTAGATATTTCAATTTTTTTAATTGAGAGTTATGAGGGTTGTAGGCCTTTTTTATTGAACTTCCAAACTTATCAAATATTAATTTTTGTGGTGTTCAAATTACTTTATGGACTTAGTTCTTGTTTCTTTATAATTAATATTTTAATTCTTTATTAATCTAATTTAGCATTTTTTGGTAAGATTCAATCTTGTTTGTGGATTTGTTAGAGTTATTTCCTAGGTGAGGTCACATTATTTGGGCTCCAAGAATGCTATTCAATTTGTGAATTAGGATAAAGGACTCTTTGAGGTCAATGATCTCCTTTTCTAATGTCTCATTTCCTTAGAAGAAATCATGCCTATAGTAATTGACAAAAACTATAATATTAGATTCTATTATATCATGTATACCATATTTCAATTTCTTATTCTCAATGAACCTCTTTATACTTTGAAGATAATTTCTTCCTTTTTAAACTCATCATTTCTAGGCATTTCATGTTGGGCCCGGGTCCCGAATCCTATCTGGAGGTGGCCCCTCAGGGATGCCAGGTAAGGGGCACGCGAAGGAAGAAACGAAAACATGCAAAAATATCAAGGAAACAGCAGCGGGAAGAGAAGGCCTCGCCGCGGCGAACGCCTCGCTGCAAGGATTCGCCGCGACCAAATCTGGCCTCGCCGCGGTGAACTCACAGGTGCACGCCGCAACGAACGACCAACTTCAAGTCACGGCGATCACCCATGGGCTGCTCCTCGGCGAAGGATTGGTTCGTCGCGGCGAGCTCCCCAAATTTTTTTGAACCTAATCCCAACATCTAAGCAATTTCAAATCACACATACCTTCTCATACATTCTATCACATACACATGCATTCTAACTATGAGTTAATCACCCCCATAAACAACATAACTTCATGTCATTACAATTCGAAGAAATTTAACAAGTATTCTTAACATGGCACAATACATATCAAGGTTTAAATCCAAAATACATAAGGATGCTCCATGATGATATGCTTGGATACTAACCAAAAGTACTAACTTAATACAAAAGCTTCTAACTATCTTGGAGTTTTCGATGCCTTGCAAGGATCAACGATCTTCTCGTTCTACACCTGAGGAGTGGGAGATAATAGGGTGAGCTGCGAAGCTCAGTGGTTTATACATTTATAGCCATTGGCAACGAGCCACACCTTCAAGCATATACATATATATACAAGCATGAAGCAAGTCAACACTTATCAATTTAGAATCATCACAAGAATATGTCATGCTATTTTTGAGTTCACAACATAGCAATTTATTATGCATCATACCTAACAAATCAATAATGAAATGCACAACAAATGACTCGAGAGTTCCGTGGAACAAAACTGATAAACCGAAGTTTATACCGTGAACAAAACGAGTCCGATTTCTCAGGATCTCGTGGCCTCAAGCGAGCAGCCGGGAGAAGGCTATACGTCGACATGCACGTGACTAACGAAACGTTCCTCTCTCGCCCAAACAAAGCACATATTCATTCGTTTCATGCTCAATTCATTTTATCAAAAGCTTCATACTTTTCATTCTTACAAAATGCTGTAATGTCTTTCAAGACAATACATAATCATAATTACAATGCATTTGCAATAATTTCCACAATTCAAAACAAGCAATGTCACACACACATGCAAGCAAGCAAAACAATTTTCCCATACACACAACAACTATAAATATATTACCCACCTAATATAGCTTGATAATCCAAACTCACTGTTGTCGTTCCTCTTGCGATTGGATCAGGTCGACTTGGTTTCCTATAACAAACCAAGTTCTCATTCAAACAACATTCAAAGGAAATATTCAATAAGCTTCGAAAATCAAAAGTACTAACACTAAAAATATTTACTCGAATTCCATCTAAATTTTTGGATCTTTAGAGGCTAATTCCAAACTTCCTTTCATCATAAAACTTGTAGTCCTATGGCTCTAGTTCACAACGAATGAGAAATCACCTCATTTGGACATCTACAGCAAAAGTTATGCCCAAAATATCAAAATGTATTAGTGCTGAAAAACTGGAGCTCGCCGAGGAAATTACGCTGTCGTCATGACAAGCGGCCTATCTTGGCACTGCAAGGCACCACCCTTGTGTCTTGCCACAAGGCACACCTTCGCATGTCGCAGTGTGCTCATGAGCACGTCGCGACGTGCGAGTCCAGGAATCCTTCCCGAAACCTGATTTTCTTACAAATTTCAACCACAATCCTCCCATTTTGCAAATGCAACACATCTAAACCTTGATTCAAGTCCTAAGCTTCAGTTCTAACTCATTACAACCTTAAAATCAGTCACAAACACACCAAGATCATCAACCCAAAGAAATTTTACCTATTCCGAAAACCTCTAAACAATCGGTTCTAACTCATGCCAAGCTATTTTAGGGGAAATTCTAACGAAAACAAGATGAAATGCACTTAGACTTACCAGGAATTTGCTTCACACCCGTCGAAATCCTCTAAAATTGCAAAGCCCTATTTCTCTTCTTCTTCCCAAGCTCCACGACACTCTCCCTCTCTTTTCTCACTTTCTCCTTCTAATTCTTTCTCTTCTAATTTCTTTCCTTAAACCTAAATGGAAAGAGAAAAGACCAATTTGCCCCTCCATGCAATGTCTTAGCCTATCCAACTTAAGTGATCTTCCCAAAATGTCCTCAAATATTTTTACTCTTTCATTCCCATTTATACCACATTATACTCACTTAATCTCAATTTTCCCTTAATACTCCCAATTTAATCCAACTAAGCCATAAATCACACAATCAAGACAATTCATGCTTAATAACATCAATTAAAAAAATTTGGGGCCCAACATTTCAAGTCCTTCATAAAGCAAATTATCATCATAATTATTAGTATCAGGAGATTTAAAACAAAAGGATATCATATCATTATTTATCATAAGCATATGCGAGCCACCTTATTATTCAATTTGATGTCATTTTACACCCATGATGGGTCTAAACGTCATCTTGGAAGAATAACCACTAATGGTGGTTATTCATCGTTGATATATAAAGGCAAGACAATGACAATGTTTAAAAGAGAGGATAACTTACTGTGTGTAATTTGGTATCTGGAACAAATGCTGGGCATTTGGTTTTGCAGGAAAGAAAAACACTCGTTCTACGTTCTTTAATCGGTGGCATATAACAATTTATCAAGTATGTATGATTTGTTTTTCCACGTATATACAATCGATCCATGATATATGATATGTTCCTTCATTGGTATCAGAGCATAGTTAAATATTTGTTTATGTTATATGCATGCGTTTGGGAAGATGACTATGTCGGTATTGATGATTTTTTGTTTTTGAATATGATACTCTGTTTTCCTGAAACCATTCATTACTGTTCTTATTTACCAAGTTTTTATACGGTTTCTGAAAAATTATTTTGAACTCCCTCGTTGTCTACAATTCTTAAGTTTGCATCTGTGAATTTTATTTTATAGTTTATTGGATCCATATGACTGGTATTTACTGAACTAGATAAGAGATACTTGTCTTGAGGGTTTGTGTCTGTAAATTACATCTGTGTATCTGGATTCTCATTACTCTTCTAGTTTCAAACCTCTTCCATATGTATTGTAACCTTGTTGTGACCAATAAACATTTGAGTTTATGGTCCAAGGCTGATGACTTCTTCGGTGTGGACGGTTAAGAATGCCGAAGGTTAATAGGTTATAGAACATGGAAGATAGAAATTTTTAAAAAAAAATGCAGAAACCGAAACGCAACAGAGAAGAAGAGGAGGCTTCTTCTGGAATAATCATTCAATAATACATGTGCACATAGGAGGAAGAGGCACATTGCTTCTTCACTTATTATACAACGTGTAATACATGTATAATAAGACAAAAACTACTAATGGTTTTGTCAGAGGAGATGTGTGTGTGTGTGTGTCTATATATATATATATATATATATATATATATATATATATATATATATATATATATATATATATATATATATATATATATATATATATATGTATGTATGTATGTATGTATGTATGTATGTATATCTTTGTGGTATAACGCTAATGGCTATAACGAATTATACATGTAATATAAAGAATTAGAAATTAGTTTTCTAATTTATAATAACTAATTAAATTATACTAATTTGTTTAATTAAAATTTAAAAAAGGAAAAGGTTTCATTAGATATTAGTTTCTAATTAAAATAAATAAATTGATTAGTTCAATTATACTTTAACTTAGAAATAATTTTCTAATTCTTATTGAATTATTCATATTTGAATATTAGAAATAAGTTTCTAATTAATTAGCAAAGTTTTTTAAAAAATTAACTAATTTGTTTAGTTAAAATAACCTTAGAAATAAACTAATTTTGTTGGTTTATTTTCTAATTGAATAAGTACTAATTTGTTTAGTTAACATTAGGCAGGAGTTTTATTAGAAATGAGTTTCTAATTAAACCAAGATAATTGATTAGTTCAATTATAAGTTAAATTAGAAATAAGTTTCTAATTGATTAGATATTAAAGCATATTTTGATTAGTTCAATAAATTGTTGGTAAACAAACATAACAAAATAATAAATTAAATTAGTTCCATATATGAGCATAAGTTCGCTAAGTGTTAGAAAAAAATAATTTGTTATTTTTTGTATACTCTTTTGATTCCTGAGAATTTGTTTTTCAGGACAATGCCTATTATTAAACAAACACGTAAGCTTATTCGATGTGAGGCACAGAAGAGACGAATTAGCAGCATGTATGTGCAGTTAGTCAACAAGCGCTTAATGCCTGGAGATGATCTAACACAACATGTTATTGCAGTTAATAACATGATGCAAAAGCTATAGTTTGGAGGTTGTCTAGCTTACATGGATATTAAAGTAAAGTACATGACTTTGCTTGCAACATTGCCTCAACCTCAAGGCGAACTATTACAAATGATCTGGAATAATATGCCTGAGAAGACTTATAATTTGTTAGTGATGACATTTCTGAAAAGGATGCGTAGAAGAGAGTTGATTAGGACTTTATATCCTATAGGTCTTCCAATGGAAATAGTTAAATATATTGTAAATCGAGCTTCACAAAATGTTTCACGCGAACTCGTGAACTCATTTCCGTGTAGGGTTCGTTACCTATAGATTGTTCATAGGTATACAATAGGTTGTTTTTTTTATATATAAACTAGGTTTTAATATTTATGTAATATGTTTACATGAATTTTATATAAGAATTCGTCTAGAGTAAAGTAATTAGGATTCTATTGTTGTATGAATGATGATTGAACACATTTGTGGACTTTTAATTTCATAAGCAATTGTAATCGAATTATTTCCTCTATGAACGATTAATGTGACATTAACGTGTATATATTTCTTTCTTATTATAGAAACTTAGTGTTTCGATAATGGCTACTGCTTCGAAGAATATAGTTGGTGAACTCAATAGGGGTGAGAAACTTAATGGTGACAATTACGAGATCTGGAGTATGAAAATCCAATATGTACTAGAAGAGCAAGAGGCTCTAGAACTATTAAACTTAACCATGAATGTTCCTGAGGAGGGCACAACAGCCCAACATAGAAGGGACCGTGATGTGTATGACTTATAGAAAAAGAAAAACTCATTAGCTCGCATCACGTTGCTGAGTAACATGGATAATGATATCATGTGTAAGTTCTGTAAGTTTGAAACTGCAAAGGACATGTGGTCCAGATTGGCTGCTCGTTTTGGAGGTGCTTCAGTGACTAAAGTGAGGTCACTTACAATTAAGTTTGACACTTATAAGAAGCGCCCAGATGATTCAATGCAAAAGCATTTGAGGAAAATGTCCAACATGGTAAGTGAGTTACGTGATGTTGGTCATGAATTGTCTGATGAACAACAAGTGCAAGCTGTGATTTGTTCATTGCCTCAAAGTTGAGAGCATATGAAGATGCACCTAACTCATAATGAAAACATCAAGACAAAGGAAGATGCTACAAGGCGTCTCATCTTGGAGGAAGAGCGTCTTGAAGCCTAAAAAATGTCTTTTGAGGCATATGCAGTCAGTTCTAGCTCACACGGAGCTATAAACAAGAAACGCAAGCATCATGGTGGATATAAGTGGAAGAAGAATAAGAAATTCAACCACTCTCCTCAGGAATCCAAGAAGGCAAAATGGAATCAACGTGGAAAGAGAAAACGTCCCTTCAAGAAAAAGAACATGAAACATGTAAAGTGATACAATTGTGGTAACAAGGGCCACTTTGCTCGAGATTGTACCGAGCCTAAAAAGATACAATTTTATAGTACAAACATTTGTTCTGTGAATGCTTCTTGTTCTATTTTTCTAACTGAATCACGTTCTTTGTGGATTGTAGACTCAGGAGCAACCAACCATGTAGCGAAGGATCGTGATGCCTTCGTTGAATTTCGTAAACTCCCACATGGAAGTCGATGGCTTTATGTAGGTTACAATTCTAAAGTTTTTGTACAAGGAATTAGCACATGTAAATTGGACATGCGTGGAGGGCGACCTCTTATCCTACATGAAGTCTTATATGCTCCACAGATTCGTAGGAATCTTTTATCTGTATTGATGTTAGTTAAACTTGGTTTTAATATAAATTTCCACAGTTGTGGAATGGATTTGTATCTTGGATCTATTAATTATGGTCATGGTTTTTTATTGGATGGTTTTATTGTGCTAGATGTGTTAAAGAAAAATAATAATATTAGTTATTCATTATTCACATCTAGTAATTCCAACAATGATGCAACTTTGTGGCATGCTAGACTATGCCATACTGGTCAAAATCGAATAAGTCGATTGGCTAAAGGACTGTTACGTAATCTAAGTCAAGTAGAACTACCTACATGTGAGCATTGTTTAGCTAGTAAAATGGCACGAAAGCCATTTGGAAAGGGAACACGAGCATTATATCCATTGCAATTAATTCATTCTGACATTTATGGTCCAATGAATGTAAGGGCTAGACGTGGGGCAATTTATTTCATCGCTTTTATAGATGCCTATACTCGGTATGGTCATGTCTATTTGATTTCTCATAAATCGGAGGCATTCGATTGCTTCATAAAATACATGAACTTGGATGAGAATCAATTAGATAAGAAAATAAAAGCTTTATCAACTGATCGATGACAAGAATACTTATCAGAAAAGTTCAAAGCTTTATGTGATGAGAAAGGAATAAAAAGACAATTAACTATTCCTAGGACCCCACAACAAAATGGTGTCGCTGAAAGACGTAATAGGATACTATTAGAAATGATTAGGTCCATGATGGCCCAAGCAAATTTACCTATCACCTTTTTGGGTGATGCATTGCTAACAACCACCTATGTACTTAATCGTGTGCCCACAAAATCAGTTACCAACACACCATATGAGCTATGGACTAGTAGGAGACCTGATATGTCAAGTCTCAGACCTTGGGGGTGTGCAGCATATGTTCACGATCTCTCTCATAAACATGGAAAATTCGGCCCAAGAGGGAGGAAAAGTATTTTTATTAGATACTCGGAACACTCAAAAGGATATGTGTTCATTAGTGAACAAAGTAATGGAGGTGTAACTGAATTTGAATCACGAGATGTAACATTCTTAGAGAATGATTTTCCAAAGCAAGGCGAACTAGGTAAAGACCTATTAATATATGAGTCGCTTGATCAGAATGATTCTGTTATGATGAATCAAGATGGGGAACTTCAACCAAGTGGGAGCAATTCCATATAACGGTTCTCTATAATAGCTTATCCAAGTAGGAGTAATCAAATCAATCATGAATTTGTTTATGATGAACCTCGGTTAAGAAGGAGTAATCGAGGGACAATTCCCCGACATCGTTTTGAGATTGAAGGAGAAATTAATATGATTTTTCCGCAAGAGGAAGAAGAGCCAAGGAACGTAAATGAGGCTCTTACTAGCCCTGCTAAAGAAGAATGGATGAAAGCAATGACAGAAGAAATGACTTCTTTAAGCTCAAATCAAGTATGGGACTTGGTTGACCTCCCAGAAGGGCGTAAAGCAATTGGGAATAAGTGGGTTCTCAAAATTAAGCGAAAAGCTGATGGCAATATCGAAAGATATAAGGCACATCTTGTAGCAAAAGGATACACACAACAGGAGGGAATTGATTATGAGGAAACGTTTTCACCTGTTGTGAAGTTTGTTTCAATTCGTCTTATTATGGCTATAGTAGCCAGTATGGATCTTGAATTACATCAAATGGATGTAAAAATTGCTTTTCTCAATAGAGAATTAGATGAAGAAATCTATATGGAACAAACTGTAGGTTTCATCAAGGCAGGTCAAGAAAATAAAGTATGTCGATTTTTAAAATCAATTTATGGCCTGAAGCAGTCTTCAAGACAATGATATATTCGTTTTCATAATGTAATCATTTCGTATGATTTTCAAATGATCGATGAAGACCATTGTGTGTATGTTAAGATATCCAAAGATAAATTTGCGATTTTATCTTTATATGTGGATGATATATTGATTGCTTGTAATGACTGTGTGTTTCTTATGGAAATCAAAGAATGGTTATCATCTTAATTTGAAATGAAAGACATGGGTGAAACGACATACATTCATGGAGTTAAGATTTCAAGAGATCGTTCAAAGAAATTATTATCGCTTTCACATGCGATGTATATTCAAAGAATTCTCGAACGATTCTGTATGTAAGATTGCAAACCAATTGATAATCCTATTGCTAAAAATGAAGGCCTAAGTAAAAGAAATTGCCCGTCAACGCCACAAGAAATGGAACAAATGAAGAATGTTTCCTACACTAGTGCAGTTGGAAGTCTTATGTATGCAATGATGTGTACAAGACCAGATATTCGTTATGCTATTGAGATGGTAAGCAGATATCAGTCAAATCCAAGCCAAGCACATTAGAAAGCAGTAAAGAGAATATTGAGGTATTTGAAGGGAACCGTGGACTATGCATTATGTTATCAAGGCAATGATCTATGTATACAAGGATATACAGATGCAGATTGGGGAGGAGATTTAGATGAAAGAAAATCTACCTCAGGATATGTATTCTTACTAAACCATAGAGCAATATCATGGAAAAGTAAAAAACAATCCTACGTTGCATTATCCACAATAGAAGTTGAATTTATAGCGTTCTCAACTACAGTACCAGAGGCTGTGTGGCTTCAACGATTCCTTGTGCAATTGAGAGTCACTAAAAGCGAAATCAATCCAGTGACCATCAACTGTGACAGTCAAGTTGCAATCGCTTATACAAAAGACCTCAAATTTCATTGTAAGACAAAGCACATAGATACTAAATACAATTATGTGAAAGATATAATTGCATGAGGAGAAGTGAACATGAGATATATATCTACGCGAGATATGATAGCAGACCCAATGACAAAGCCAATTTCTAGAGATGTATTCATTAGGCATATAAAGTCACTAGGACTACGTAGATGTTGAAATGTACTGATAAAACATTTTTCTATGTATGTTCACTCAGTCTAATGTCACTTGTTTGGATATAATGTATGATGAAGATTATACATTGTGTATGATTTGATTCATGAATATATGTGTTTTATGTATAAATATATTTTGAGATGAATCATAAATATATGAGACAGATTATAGATTGGCCCTCTCATACAGGAAATCACCTCTAGTGTTTATGGTCACTAGAGATGAGGCATGTTTAAAGTTTATTATCTAAGTGATAATTGAGAGCGCGAAACTTAAACCATAGATGCCGTAAGGAAATTGGTTCAAAGTGATTTATTAATCACTATATCTGTTTTACGTTACCAGATGTAGGTTCTGAATAAATTGGTGAGTAGATAAGTGAACTCAAGTTAAACATTGAGTATGTTTGAACTATCATCTGTACGGTATTTCTTGATTAAAAGATGTTCAAGTCAAACAAAGTGGGTAAATACCGTAGCACATGACTTGTACCATGTGTGCACAACTGACCACAAAAGGGATTAATGTAAGTTACAAGATCTCATCTTACATTGTGTGAGACCCTTGAGGTTAAGAAGAACCTCATCATATACCCTTATGACTCTTGTTTCATTCTTGCGAATTGAATTTAAGGTTTGCTACTTTAGGTTATTGCCAAAAAATCATGCAAGATACGATCCTATGGAATAATTCTAGGAAAGCAAATTAAATTAAATTCAAGAGAGAATTGAAGACAGAGGAAGGTCATTTAATTTAGATCAATGACTCGCATGAAAAGTATTCATAGATGGCCATCGTCTCTTTATGAGAGAACTTAAATACAGTCATGACTTAAAGAAACTAAATGAGATCAAAGGAAAATGCAAATGCGAGATATGACCTACGGTATAGCATACAATTTCTACTCAAGGACATATAAGTCCTAGGATCAATTTGTTAATCGAGATGTCATATACTCCTAACAGATATGTGACTATGTACTCTCGTCGTATGCTGATCACACTGGTTATTGAACAAGTATAAGCACTGCAGAGTTTTGTTTTGTTTTAAACCCATCATGTGTGAGTGGGAGATGATGTCGTTTTACAACCATGATGGGTCTAAACGTCATCTTGAAAGAATGACCACTAATGGTGGTTATTCATCGCTGATATATAAAGGCAAGACTATGACGACATTTAAAAGAGAGGATAACTTATTATGTGTAATTTGGTATCTGGAACAAACGCTGGGCATTTGGTTTTGCAGGAAAGAAAAACACTCATTCTACGATCTTTAATCGGTGGCATATAACAACTCATCAAGTATGTATGATTTTTTTTCCACGTATATACAATCAATCCTATGATATATGATATGTTCATATAATTTCCTTCACAATTCTCTATTTTCAAAAATACTTGTATCATTCCATGCGATCTTTAGTGTTCTCGTCTTCCATTTGTTCTTATCCTTCTTTTCACTCCATTCTTAATTATCCTATAGAGTTTCATCAAGTTCATTATAATTAATATAAATATCAATATCATTAACATCATTAACACATGTAACATAAAATATATGCTAAATATTATGAGAATTATGGCACATTAAAACATTATAAAGCACATTTCTTTCTAATACAAAATTTAAAATATGAATTTCCTTACTATTTAATGAAATAAATCTATTCTCATTTCTATTCCACTCACTTTTCTATAGTTTTCCATAAGCCAAAATCTTTAGCCATGAGAGAGACTTCTATCCTAATTCTCCAAAACAAGTAATTATTGATATTGAAAATAAAACAATATTAGTATATTACCATTCTTGACTAAAAAACGAATAAAATTGTGCTATAATGAAATTTCCTAAAATTTCTCTATATGTAATGAGTGAGACACGCTCTTATATAAATTATTAGTCTATGGATGACATACAAGAGGGGTTAAATTAAATGTTTTCCCTTTTTACCCTATTTTAAACTAATAGAAGTTTGTGAACATTTTAAATAAAACAAAATTTTAACAAATACAATAGTAGTAAAAGAGAGTAGAGAGAGAGATAAATATGACTTATCATGGTTCAATTAAGCAACCTTTGGCCTATGTCAACATTCTAAACTCCATTTAAGAATTCACTATCTTCTTTCAATTGGTGAAAAGGAACCCTTATAGATTAGTATCTTTGTCAGGTTTGAAGAAGTCTTACAAATTTTATTCAAGGTCAAGAGGAACTTTCACAATACATAACCTAAGAAATTTCTCTAATTACTACAATAACACAATCATATATAACTCAAAAAACTTCCTTTTTAATCACACCAATGAACTAAAAGCTTGATATGGTTTATACAATGCATACATATACTCAAATGAACTCTCTAGCCTTTTAAGGCTCTTAATAACTCTCTAATGTCTAAGATCTTTCTCACAACTCACATATGGTCTATTTGTACTCAAAACAATCTAAAATAGGATAGCATTAATCGATCATTGCATATTTGATTCATCAATGTGCTCATAAACTTTCGATACACATTATCAAAAGACATTGGTAGATCATACTATCAATTGGTCAACCAACCTATCCTAAATTCTAACATTAGTCACTCAAATCCCCACATTGGTCAATTAAATTTCTGAAGGCAAAAATTTTCAAGTTCTTTCAAGGATCAAACACATTCTTTTGATAAAAACTTGATCTAAAACTATTTCAAAAGCTCCTGAAAGTATTTTGATGCATCAAGAGGGCTTGTTAAATCCTGTTTAAATGTTCTCTTGATTATGACAAAAGTATATGTATTATGCCCTATATGCAAAAGGTCATACAATGATTGAACTCTCAATTTTTTTAAATAACCAAGATAAAGGTTACAAAAAAGACAATAATGATTTTATTAAATCTTAATATGCTTAATTTCTCTGTTTTAGTTCTTCACTTGAACTTAAAGATCTCTTAAGTTGCATATGTTCTACACTTTGTGTATATTCTTTATCCTTCCGTTTACTCTCTTTATCATTTCATTGAACTTGATCTTATATATTAATTTACCAATATCACCCAGGATAAAAATATTAGTAATAACATATTTTGTTACTATGACAATTATGAGTTAGTCGACTATTACCATATTTCACATTATTAATTTAACAAGTCATATAAATAAAGAAGTTTAATATCTTGTTCATTTCATTCCTTCTTCAGCACACCATTATAATGCAACAAGGTATCAATTTGCTCACAATATTTCCATAAACATTCAATTAAGCTCATAATATTTAGGAGTGAAGCCTTAACAATTATATTTGTCCAATACATTATATTCTGAAACAAATATACTTCATTTAATCTTTAAATATACACCACAGATTTTTTTTTCCTTAACACGGATAAAAGCTCAAGCTCAAGCTCGCTCTCTCAGCATTATGCACAAAATTGGCATAAGCGGAAAGCACAATTTGTTAGAAATTCTTAATCCTGCATCAAGATAAGCTGGGTTAAAACTACCACAAAAAATGAAGCATTGTATATTTTACGGAGTACATACATCAGATCATGAAGTTTTGTATTTGTTCTTGATGGCTAAGGCTGCTGCTCTGTACCATGAAGCTGCAGCCATGGCCCCAGGATCGGGAACTGATGCAAGGACTTCCGAGGGCACGTAGGTTGATCGGCCCGCCTGTAAAATTTTAATTTATTTGACAAAATTTGCAGACGTGGAATTGACTTCGCATACAATTTATCAATCCCATTATTTAAACATTACGAGAAGCTTAACATGATCGACTTCGAAAGGTTCACAGTTGGTCAACACAATTTGTACATTGCCTTTTCTTCATTGTCACAATGAAATATAATTGGGACAAGCGTGAATTCTATCCTGCTATATAGGACAAGAAGAGATGGATTTATGCACCTGTGCCTGCATGTGTTTGGTTGATTCAGCTCCAACGCATGCTGCTTCGGAAGAAAGGAGAAATGCCGAGCAAGGATCTTCACCAGCATTCAACTTCTGATTGGGAAAATTTACTAAATTAGCATCAATTTACATCAACTGAAGTGGAAAAGCAAAAACAATGTTTGACAACCTCCTGAAGAACCACCGATGCTGGAATAAGGGCATCTAATAATGTGCGATCACCAGCAGAGGCCCCGCCATATTTACTGATAGCAGCAATCGAAGATTCAAATGCTTCAGCCCCTGAAGAAAAGAAATAGTTACTGAGTTTGGTGCGCATGTTAATCAGAAGTATCAAGCAACATCTCACATTGCTTCGCTGTAACAGCTGACTGACTGTTTTCCTTCAATGTTGCATATGCTGCCTTGCAGAATATATTGTATCTGTCACAAAAAAAAAAAAGATGTGACTCTGGTCCATTTAGGAACATCAGTTGCGAATGTTCAAGGTCAACAATTACAAGATACAAGGAAATTGAAGTACATAATTCCACTTGTTCCTCCCATAACTCGTCTAATAGATGATCCGATCTCATTTACTGTTTCTCCAGCATCGTTCAAAGGATAACTGTAAACAATAGAAAAAAGATAAACTTGACTCACTAACAAATACAAAGTAAACTCAAGATTAGAAATAAAAAACACTCTTGAAAAGCAACGCCATGGTACAAAAATAGTAGACTCTTGGGTGAAGCAAAACTCCATCAAAGAAAAGAAAAAAGCCAAAATGGTTAAAAGCATTAAGATGCCATTAATGGGAAAAACTAGATTAAAATTACCAGTGAATGATGTATTGTACTGTCTCCATGCGGTGGAAAATCCAACTTAATAAAGCATCCAAAGAATTCTAAATGATGAAGAAGAGTAACTTACTACTTTTTCACGTCTTCCAGAACTGCAACTGCACCTCTATACATCTACACAACCAAGGAAGTTCAGCCATAAATAAATAATTATCATAAGAAAGTAATTCAAGTACTAGGATACTCACCGTTGACCCACAGTCTCCATCACCTACTTTGCTGTCCCAATCATTCAGACTGTCCCTAATATCAATGATCGCATTTGCTGCTGCTTCAATAGCCACTTCGAGAAGTTGTCCTTGCTCATTCAGATGCTGAGGTCGACCCAATGACTAATCAAAAGTAGACATGGGCGGTCAGAGAATAAAATAGTAGACCTATGTACTACATTCTCCAGTCCCATTTATAGACATGTTGTGCTTGTCTATGTGATTACACAAATAATGAAAAATGTAAAATTCTCCCTCAACCATAAACATATATACCTCATCACTCTTTGTTGAACGAGATGGTGGAAGTGGGACAGGTATCTTGGCAGGTGGACGATTGCCTGAGATAAAATATAACTTGTTCAATTCAGTGAGAAAAGTATCCAAGAACATAGATATTTTTAATTTTAATTGAGGAATATAGATAACCAGTTCAAAATACCAATGGCATTATCATTATATCCGAACAGAAAATTTTGAACGCAAATGAAAAAAAACAAAAGCAATGTTTTCACAGAAACTGACCATCAACTCCAATAGGCCAGTATGGAGCCTTAGTTACAGCATCCAAACGTTGTAAAATAGCTTGATCCGTCTTCATTATGGTAATTGAGAATCCTGGGACAAACACTATTAAAATGGAAACTGCAATAGTAATTAGCCATCAACCCACTCCTCCCAACAATACCAGACCTGCCATATCAAGAGAAGTCATAAATGACCCTGTGTAGACTCTATCAACAGCAAGTCCATGCTCAAGCTGCAATTGAGGGACTGCCTTCCCTGCTGCAATCATCAATTCCATTGCAGGGGTTGCACCTAACCTGCAGGAAAATTAAAAGAAAAAAAGGTATCAAGTATCATAAATGAACTCATAAATCAGAATCCAGGAAATGCAAAACACTGGAGATCAAGAGTTAACAATATCCAGAACTCCAAAATTGGATGAACATGTGAAAATACTGTCAAAAAAACCACCACAAGCGTGAATGGCATTGTTGTGAACGTCAATTACCTAGTAATTAAATAGTTATATTAATATGCTCTGCAATCTTTTAAAAAATTCTACATGTCCTTAAACCTGTGCTTGGATTTAAATATCCATGTTAACATTAATTTTTATGAAATAAAACCAGACATGCAAGAGTTGACTTTGGTCATCTGTCCTTGTCAATCACTTTTTCCAATCAATAAAAGATAATCATGGAGGATAACAGAGTGTATCCATCTTTGGGCTTCTAAAACTATGCATGGATTCAGACTTATCTCAAATATTCTTAATCTACAATCTTGGAAGAGAAAGAGAATATCTGAGAAATTGTTCAGAAACTAGGAAAGTGTTCGTAATAATTCTATGCTCTCATAGGACATATTGTAATCTAAAGTGCAGGAAGAAACTGCATGAACCTACCCATTGACCATCAGCACAACTCCATTACCACGTGGAATTGGAACATAATTAGTTTCCTGCAGCAAATAAATGATTGACAACAAAGCATCAAAAGTAAAATATCAAAACAGTAGTCTAATCTTAAATTTTTACTCAAGTATCAGATTAATGGCATAAGTTACTCTTATCAATAACTACAAGTTATACAAAAGTAAACGCGTTAGATAATCACTCCACAAGGTATTGATAACATACTGAGTGCCAGTATGGCTGTTTCTAAATATTTGAAAAGCTACTATAGAATAGGCCAATGCAATGCAGGCAATAAGCTAGCATAAAACAGAAGATGAAGTTCAAAATTTCCAGTTCACCACACAATTTACTGAAACATTTATGATTCTTCTTCTGAAGGTGGCATTAACTCAATCAGAATAGCAAAGGCAAGCAGTAGAAATAAAGATGAGAATGTAAGATTTGAACCACTGATCAAAAGGCAAAGGGAAAAGTTAAACTGGAGAAAGATGATCCCAAACCCAAAAGATAACCCTCGATTTCAGTGGCCATTATACTGAACTCCCAAACATGAGGCTACAGATGAAAGGGGTGGGAAGCAAAATGAATAAGAGAAAGTTTTGAGGGATAAGAGCTGCCAAACTATCAAAAATCAATACAAGGGTATTAATGGAGGAAACATGCAACTAGCAGATCAGCGTTTCAAATTGGTTATAACCCTATCCCAAACTCGTATAACCAATGTTGCTTTTTTCATGCATGCACCCCAATCTGTTATGCTGAACGTAACAGAATCTAATGCAAACAACTCAGAAAAATCACACATTTATAGAATTAGATTAATAATTTAAAAAAAAAATTAAGGATACAAATAACTTAGCATACAATTACTAGCTGTATCACACTAAATTACACATATGATGTCCACAGACAGCATACATCATAATTTAGATAAACAAACAGTTATCACACTTTACTTCGAACACACAGACTTGTGCACAAACATGCAGATGCATAAAACAGACATGCACGAGGGACTATTAACTTTTCTTTCCTCATTATTCTTAGTGAACATACAGAGAGCACATGAAACTAGATTCAGATGTCGGGACAAGACTTTAATGTATACCGGTGAAAGGATCTGCTTGAGAACATGAGAAACGATCACCTCTACAGACTGAAGGTCAGCAACAGCAGCGCCAGCTTCACCATGCTGAAAAAGCATATTGTTAATAAAATCTAAATAGTGAATTTGCACCTAGAAATAGTGGCATTGATTGGTGAAATAAGATAAAAGATGATGAGTAACACCCAAGGTGAATAGCATGACAAAAACGATAAATTACAATAAGGCCTTGTATGTTTCTTTTCTATTTGAGAAGACTCCCAAGGGTATGAATTAACTTCCAAAGTTTATGATTTGGCATTTAGCAAATTAGATGATTTTGCAAAATAATACGTATAATGTTATAATTCAAAGTGATTTCCTGAAACTGTTTTTTTTTTCTTTTTGCATAACTCTTAAAGCTTAATGCGATATATTGAGAATGTGACTAATTTTGCAATTAACATATTGTAGATACCTTAAATCTAATCGAAAATGGGTTTTCCAGAATAATACTAAAGCACAGGGGTAACTGATGCTTATAACTTTCAAGAATAAATTCAAAAGTAAAGTCATTTCATGGCCAAGACAGACTCGGAGGGGAAAAAAAATCGAACTCTTAACAGAAAACTCACTATTCCCAAACCAAGTTCCATCTTTCCAGGGCCCAAACGGTCTGATGTCACCTGACCAGGTAGTGTGCAAACTGACAATGCAACACCCATTGTTCCAATCATTTCAGATGCGCGTTTTGCTTCTGCTGCAACCTCAGTGAGGGAAAGGCCAGATGCGGCAGCAGCCCCAGCAACCTTCCACAAGTGGAAAAGAAATTATAGGAAAGCAAACATTGAGTTAAATAGGAAATTTGGACCCATTATCTTATTTTAGTTCTTTTGTTTACTAAAAAAAAAGCTTAAAGATTCAGAAAATGAAAGGAAATGTAAAAAAAAAAAAAGAGAGATACAAGTCACTCCTCAGGAAACAAATTAACAGAAAAGTCCTATTAACAACAATCTAATAACGAACTGTTTCACACCATAGTTTGTTTCACACAACAAACTTTTTCTCTTCAAACTTAACCTGGAAGCACATTTTCAATAGAGTTAATTAAGAATTTATAGATGTATTGAAATAGGCAAGCAAACATGCATACAAGTTAATTACCTAAGAATCTTACACCACATTCTATTTCCTGATAAAGGTCAAACACAAGAATGACATTGACCGTTAAAATTTCAAATCACATCAATGAGTGATTGAGAATAGTCACAGAAAACCAAAGATGAGAACAAAATATGTGACAATTAAACTCGCACATCAAAGAATGCAAGCATTACAGCCGTCAAAGTTTCGCGTGTGAACTTGATTGCGAGAGAGAGAGAGAGAGGGCGCGAACCTTATGAACTAGAATGGTGCCTGCCAAACCTCTTCGCCCAGTTATGCCCCGAGGTGGAGGTAAAGCACAATCATCTCCCACAATCACAGTCTGCAAAAAACCAAGCATATAACATGCTAAGTTCCATTGTCACACAGTATGCTCAGATAAAATTAAAATCGTAAACTATAAAGTTACCTCAACTTTGTAACCCTCAGATTTTGCTTGCTCAGCTGCCAAACCAAAATTCAATCGATCACCAGTGTAATTCTGCAAATAGATCACAAATCAATGATGCCATAAACAAAAACTAAATTACTAATTTATCAGTTTATGATGCTATTAATGTTCTAAAAGTGACTGTTGCAGTAACCTTCATATTTAGGAAAATCAAACTTCTTATTTGTAAAGTAACATTACCGTAACAATCAGAAGACAACCCATTGGACCAGTAACAGCTCGGATACCCTGCAGTTTAATTATGTTTCACAACCATTCAATTTATATGTTGAAGAAGAGCCCACAAAATGGTTGTTCACACAAGAAACAAAAAAGAAAGAATTCATACAGCTAGAATTGCATCAACTTGTGGAGAGGCAAAAACTTCTCCACAGATAGCAGCCGTGAGCATCCCTTCTCCAACAAATCCAGCATTTGCAGGTTCATGTCCACTTCCTCCTCCTTTGTTATCCAACATAATGACATAACAAGCAACCAAAACTAAATTCAGGTCTTGAATAGAACCAGATAAGGCTTAACTTAAATTTACATATTAGTGGATCGATAGTTGCAATGATTGGTGTGCATCACACTATTCTATTAAACCTGTCCCTTTTTTAATAACCTCAAATGCCCCTTTTTTAATAACCTCGTAAGCAAAGAGCAAAGAGCAAGTCGCAGATGTTAATATTATGAATCCAAATTTTACATTCCAAATCTCTCAAATCAAGTGACACCCATTACCAGAAAAGAACATTAAGAAGTTTAAGGTTCCCATTCGGTGTATTTGCAATTCTCAACCTTCTCTTAGATACATAAACAAGAAATGGTAACTGTTAAAGTGAGTTAATAGGTGCCCATTCACCGCAAAATACTATATACCTAAAAGGGTACAATATGGATAATTTACACATATAACACTATTCTACAATGTACATACACTCTAATTACAACATCTCAGTAGAAGTCCCGCTGATACGTGAAATCTGGGGAGGTCTAGAATTATGAAACGTTACGGTTGTTTCTAATAGACCTACATTAAAAAAATAAATACATATAATAATAATAAAAAATTAATAAAAGATGCATATTAAAATAATAAAGCAATAAATAAAATAGACATAAAAGATAATAATAAATAAATAAATATAAAATATGTACAAATAAAATATAAAAATAAGTAATAAAATAAATGATACAATAAACATAGAATAGGCTAAAGACTAAAAATAAAAGATAAAATAAGTAAATAAATACACAAGCAAGAAAGAAGACAAGTAAATAAATAAAACAAAGAAGTCATTACAGCAAAATGTATAAGCTACGGAAGGAAATGCTTAGGTTAAATAACTAAGAGGAAAATACTACATATTAAATGTTTGAGCTAAGTACAAACATAAAACTCGAAGGAAAATGTTTGAAAAACCTATGAGAAAGATAAAGATCTCTCTATGTAAGATCCTCTACCCATATTCTAGTACATCCAAGTTTTCTATTAATGGTCATGCCCTTTGCAAAACTAAATTTATAGCAGCATGAAAAATAATTGTCAAAAAAACTATAGTTAGATGAACATCTTCACAAGGAAATTTGGAATAAATCAAATGGAGCCTAAAAAAGGGGATAGAAATAGCAAAATGTGTGCACATAAATGAATATATTTCGTATAAGTACGACAATGCAACCATCTTTAAGTGTTAAAACACATTTAAGTTGACATAAGATTGCAATCAACAGGTTTTGAATGATTCTGGTCATCTTTTTCTTTGTACTTCTCATAGGTGTCGTCATTACTTTCTCCCAATCTAAATGCAATTTCTCAAAACAAAGATGAAGAGAAGGCAAATAGTGGTGGACAAACCTCATTGCAATAAGAGACATGGGCATAAAGATAGAACCAAACAAGAAGCATTTGCTCAAGTCCTGCATAATCTTTAATGAACGCACAGTCTCCCTAAGATAATTATTGTTAATATCCAACTTGGTAGAAAGATATTTTCAAATTTCTCAAGGAATTAGTTAAAGAGCTAGCCAATTGATTTGCGAGAAGGTGAAGTTTATAATCGGTTATTGAGATACATTTATCTATCTAAAAAAACAGTAGACCTCTATTTGTTTTATCCTTTTATAGTAAACTAATGTAGACGCAATATGTAGTGCTACATAATTGTTATCTATCAATCTCATATTTCTAGGTGGAGTAAGTTTAGGAGGATAAAGTTCAATCTCCTCCAGAACATGTGCAACTATTGCAAATCGTATGTTGAAATAGGCATAACTATATACTATAAATGGTAATCGGAAGCGATAAGGGGCTTGTGATAGTAGATAGAACATAAGCTGCTACTGAACAATGACACCTAAAGTATGCATCAGTGAGACTGGTGCTCATCAAAGTACAAAAGGAAGACACAAAACAGAGATATGTCACTAGAGAAGGAGATCAGCACCATTGGAGAAGGAACAATAGAAGTATACCAGTGTGAGCTTTTGGCTAGAAAAAAGAAAAGAAAAGAAAAGAAAGACAGCAATTGTCGGCAACAAGTGGTGTTGGAAAAAAGCAAGAAAAATAACAGAGAAGTCTGTTCATCCAACTTCAAAAGCACTGGCAGCTTACTATGGCTACTTTCCTATCTCTTCAATGAATGAACTCTGTCTCACAGTAGCAAATATAATTCACTTTGAGTTCATCATTGAAGAAAAGCAACAAGAGGAGGGAGTCTACAACAGTAGAAAGAGGGTGTCGTGTTTGTTTGGATTTGGACTTTCATCCCATGTGAAAGTGAGTAAATTGACCCATTTCTCAATCACTATGAAATGTTATATGCACATGAAAAGGGTACAGTACGGATGATTTCCCCGGTTAACCCTGTACTACAATACATCTATACTGTCGATAGAATCATACTAAAAGAACACCCATAAGCAAATCAATTCCTTGCTCCCTTCTCTTCTCCCCCATACTACATTTTAAGTGCTCCATCTTTATCTTTCTAGTTTATTCTCTTGGTTTGGCCCTACATCTAAAATATATAACATCACATTAACTTTTCATCCATTTCTTTCTATTTTCCTAGATCTCAATCATCTTTGATTTGGAAAGCTTGTGCGTTTACTAGCATTTACTGCTTTCATAGTCATGGAAACTATAAAACAAGGCCATAATTAAATGTTACATACACTATGGCCAGCACATTGCAAAAGCTAATAGACTAAGATCTACACTTTAACGTACCATCAACTTACCAACTTACCATTTCAAAGGTAAGTGATGATATATTTATAATACATTGTTTTAGTGTCAAATCTCCTTTGCTCCAATCTACATTCAACAGGTATATTTGCTTACTAAGCATTATGGCTTCCTTTTACCCTTGTCAATTGTTCCTCCACTTGTTTTATAAACACATTGATAGACCGCTAAAGACATACTTTCACAAGAAGACTAAGTCAAGAGCAGATAATGTAATTAGTTGGCAATTATTAGCGGAAAACTAGGAAGAATTGGTAGTTTCACATTTTCAATAGAAGTGAGTTACTTGTTAGTTTCCGATTTTCAGTAGAGGTGAGTTATTTGTTGTTATCTACAATTAGGATTTATTATTATCAACAAGTAGGTCTCTAGGAGTCAAGTCTATAAATAGGTCTATAGTAATTGTCATTAGGTGTGCAATCTTTCTATTTTTAAGTATATTCTTAGAGTTTAGGTAGCTCGAATTGTCTTTTGTTACTGGTGTGGTTGTCTGTGAGATTCTCCAGTACTCTCTATATCAGTTTATTTGCATTCAATAAACAACATATTTTTCCTTTCCAAATAGTTTTCTTTATTTCCTTCTAGTTCTACCAATTTGGTATCAGAACACTTCGATTCTACAATGGCCATTGGTACCTGCAACTCTTCTTCTGTACCACAAACACCTCCACCACCAACAAATCCAAACACAACTTCAACAGAAACTAATCAATCTCTCAAAATAGTACTCCAACAACTCAACACTCTTCCGCAACAATTGGCTTCATTAATAGCACAATTGCAGAGGTTGGATAATCAAATCGAAGAGGTAGCACAACAAAAGTTTCAAAATAGCCGACAAACCTTTAGTGGAGAATCCAATCGACCTCCGAAGAAAAAGAATGTTATTATTGAAGAGGACGAAGCATATGTTGAATGGGAAAATCATCACCCCTGAAGAATCCTTGCAAAGATGGATTTTCCTAGATTTGAGAATGGAGATCCACAGGGATGGATTTTGAAAGCAAAAAAATATTTTCAACATTACCAAACCTCGGAAGATCATAAAGTTGATGTGGCTTTGATGTATTTGGAAGGGGAAGCCTTGGAGGTGTTTTCATGGATCAACAGCGACCGGATCATAAATGATTGGCAAGAGTTAGTCAGAATATTACATGAACATTTTGGTCTAGCCGAGTTTGTCAATCCTAATGAGCACCTTTGTCCAATCCTGCAAACGGGAACTGTTCAAGAATACCGTCAAGAGTTTGCTAAGAGGTCAACACGAATATCTAATTGGCTAGAACACTATTTATTGGGAGTTTTTCTAAATGGTCTCAAAGAAGAACTTCGATCAGATGTGCGTATTCAAAGGAATGTATACAGGGCCATGAGCCTAGCACTGGAATATGAAGCAAAACTCGCAATAACAAAGGGTATTCGCAGAAGTCAAACAGGTGGGGTTGGGTCTTCTTTGGCAACTCGAGGTAATTCTTACTCTCCATACAATACAAACACCTTAACTTCTACTGTCAGGAACTCGACAACGGGCGAAAAAGTGGCTACTTTTGTCCCACGACAACTTACAAGGGAACAACAAATCCGAAAGGATAAAGGCTTGTGTTTTCGTTGTAATGAGAAATTCTAACCTGGCCATCATTGCAAGTAGTCGACTTTGGCAGTTATGGAAGTTGAAGAGGGAGAGACAGATTTCGGTGATGAAACCTTGGAAGTAGAGGAACAAGACATGATGGTTGAGATGGCAAAAATTTTAACGCATGCGATTTTAGGCAAAACATCAGGCACTACCATGAAAATCTAGGGAAACATTAAAGGGAGGGATGTCCTCATCTTGATCGACAGCAAATCAACCCACAACTTATATCAGACAAGGTTGTTACTGACCTTGATCTTCCATTAATTCAAGCCCCTTCTTTTGGAGTGCAGAGGCAATGGGGACATAATCAACTGTAACACACTATGTAAGAGAGTTGGTGGAGTTGACGTGGTATTGGGGATTAGATGGCTTGCCTCTTTTAACACTGTCCAAGCATAAGATGTTCATGATATTTAATTACAAGCGAAAGAAGTACAAATTGCAAGGAGAAGTGAAGCCAAGAGTTGATGGAGTAACCTTCAAATCTATGCAAAAGCTAATCCACAAAGAGAAGCAAGGAGTATTGTGCCAAATTATTAGACAGCCTGAAACTCCAATAAGCCAAGAGAACATCATTCCTAACATCCAAAACCTACTCAATGATTTTCATACTATTTTCCAAACACCACATGGAGTCCCACCTAACCAAACCCAATCCCATGCCATAAATATCCTACCAGATGCCAAATCGCCAAACATTCGACCATACAGATATCCTTTTTACCAGAAAAATGAGATTGAACGTCTGGTTAATGAATTACTTGACGAAGGATTAATACGTCCAAGTTCCAGCCCATTTGCTAGCCCTGTTTCACTAGTAAGAAAGAAAGATGGGAGTTGGAGATTTTGGATTGACTACAAGAGTTTGAATAAGATTATCATTGCAGATAAATATCCCATTCCAAATATTAATGAGGTGTTGGATGAGTTACATGGAGCCTCTTTCTTCTCCAAAATCGACCTTCGCTCTGGATATCACCAAATTCGAATGAAACCTGAAGATGTCCGCAAAACAGCATTTCGAACACACTCTGTTCACTATTAGTTTTTAGTCATGCCCTTTGGTTTGACCAATGCTCCCTCTACATTCCAGTCAGTAATGAATAATTTATTTCGACCCCATCTTCGACAATTTATCTTGGTTTTCTTTGATGATATTTTGGTGTACAGTCCTAACCTTGAGCAGCACAAAGAACATTTAAGGATTACCCTCACTCTCCTCCAAGAAAATTGTTTTTTGGCTAATAGAAAGAAGTGTTCCTTTGCTCAACAAAGAATGGGATTTCTCAGTCATGTCATTTCTAATCAAGGAGTTGAGGTAGATCCAGACAAGATCAAAGCAATTGTCGATTGGCCACAACCCCAAAATGTCAAGCAGTTGAAAGGATTCCAAGGACTCACCGGTTACTACCATCGATTTGTCCAAGGTTACAGAATTCTAGCTCGTCCTTTAACCGAGCTAACCAAGAAAGATTCTTTCAGGCGGAATAAGTTGGCTGCTAAAGCTTTCTCTAAACTCAAACAGTTACATCTGTATCTATTTTAAAGCTTCCAAATTTTTCCCAATCATTCACTGTTGAATGTGACGCTTCATCACCAGGTGTAGGAGCTGTTTTATCACAAGAGGGCCACCTGATTGCTTTTTACAGTAAGGGATTTTCTTTCTCAAACAAATTTAAATCTGCATATGATAGGGAGTTACTTGCACTAGCACTTTCTTTGCAAAAATGGAAGCATTATATTCTAGGGAGGCATTTCTTTGTAAAGACTAATCATTGCAGTTTGAAGTTTTTATTGGAGCAGAAGATTGCTACTAGTGAACGACGACGACTTTTAATCAACTTCTACCCTTTGATTTTACTATCATATATAGAGCTAGAAAGGAGAATATTGTGCCAGACTCTATCCCGTCGACCTCATTTTATGCAATTATCAGTTCCTTTTCCAATAGAATTTGATAAGCTCCCGACACTCCTACAACAAGACCCCGCGACTACAAGAATTATAGAGCAATTATAGAAAGATCCCGCATCTGTTCCTGATTATTCTAGCCAGAATGGATGCCTTTATTTTCAAGGAAAGTTTGTCATCCCAGCTGATTTGCCTTTAATGGATAAGCTTATGGCTGAAGCACATGATACCCCTTCTAGTGGGCATGAAGGAATTCTCAAAACAATCAAGAGGCCTTTCTACTGGGGTATTTTGGCCAAATATGTAGAACGATGTTAAAAATTATGTTCAAAACTGCTTCGTACGTCAACGAAACAAGTATGAGATTATCTCCAGTAGGTTTGCTTCTACCACTGCCGATCCCACAGAGGGTATGGGAAGACATCTCAACGGACTTCATTAATGGAATGCCGAAATCCAATGGACATGATACTATTTTGGTTGTGGTGGACCAATTATCCAAATATGCCCATTTTGTGGCACTAACTGACCCATATTCTGCAAAAATAGTTGTTGATGTGTTTTGGAGGGTAATTGTCCGGTTACATAGTGTTCCAAGAAGCATACTATCAGATAGGGCCAGATTGTTCACCAATTCCTTTTGGACAGAAATTTTTAAGCTTAATCAGACAAAGTTGCAGATGGGGACAGCTTACCACCCACAATCAAATGGACAAATGGAAGTCATAAATCGTTGCTTGGAGGCTTATCTCAGATGCTTTGCAAGTGAGAAGCTGAAGATTTGGAGTCATTTCTTGTGTTGGGCAAAATTTTCATTCAACACCAATTTCCATACAGCAACAAACACTAATCCTTTCCATGCTATGTATGGTCGTGACCCTCCCACCTTACAAGTGTATTGTCATGGCAATACTCACATAGCAAAATCGGAAGAACAACTTGTTGAAAGGGATGCTATATTACAGGTTTTAAAGGACAATTTACTCAAAGCTCAAAATCGAATCAAGGCACATGCGGATAAGAATCGTAGAGAAAAATCATTTGAAATTGGTGATGTTGTCTTCTTACGAGTCCAACCATACAGGCAACATTCTTTAGCTAGGCATGTGTATGACAAGCTTTCGCCTTGGTTATTTAGTCCTTATAAGATTCTCAAACGTTGGGGTCCAAGTGCGTATGAACTAGAGCTCCCTGCTAACACCAAGGTGCATCCTATTTTCCATGTCTCGCTACTTAAAGAAGCTAAGGGACAACTCTCCACCAATTCGCCAGCTCCATTATCTTTGAATTCCAATTGGGAGTTTGATGTGGAACCTCAAAAAGCATTGGCTCACTGTTGGATAAAGTATGGTGATGAATTAGATCTAGAATTGCTCATCTTATGGCAGAACTGTCCTTCTGAAGATGTCAGCTGGGAATCATATGACCTATTACAGCAATGACATCCCTATTTTCACCATGAGGACAAGGTGACTTTCCAAAGGAGGGGTAATAATAGACCACTAAAGACTTACTTTCACAAGAAGACTAAGTCAAGAGCAAATAATGTAATTAGTTGGCAATTATTAGAGGAAAAATAGGAAGAGTTGGTAGTTTCACATTTTCAGTAGAAGTGGGTTACTTGTTAGTTTATGATTTTCAATAGAAGTGGGTTACTTGTTGTTATCTACAATTAGGATTTATTATTATCTACAAGTAGGTCTCTAGGAGTCAAGTATATAAATAGGTCCATAGTAATTGTCATTAGATGTGCAATCTTTCTATTTTTAAGTATATTCTTGTAGTTTAGGCAGCTCGAATTGTCTTTTGTTACTGGTGTGGTTGTCTATGAGATTCTCCAATACTCTCTATATCAATTTATTTGCATCCAATAAACAATCATATTTTTCCTTCCCAAAGCGTATTCTTTATTTCCTTCTAGTTCTACCACACATCTACTTTAGTTGACAGATCACACAAGTTGTCCACAACTAGTGGCATAGAGACAAAATTAATGTGGGGCTTAGCATAGGATCATGTCATGGGCCAAGGAAGTCCTCTCCTCCCCCTTTATTGATGTTTGTTCCCTTCCTAGATAGACCCTTTGTTGATTTTATGCTAAAGTTTTTGATCGTCTTATCCAATAGAAATATGCCATTTAAATAGGCCTTATAGCAATAGAGTCATTAGGAATTATAATAGAGATTTTAAGATCCCTCTAATTTAGGAATTATCCTAATTAGAATAAGATCTCTCTAATTTAGTCTCCTATTAAAACAAACTTCTAAAATAATAAAATTTTCCTAAATATTAATGCTAGAATGAAAAATACTACAAAAATCACTCCCTTCCTTTTAGTCCATCTTCTTGCATATTTATTCCCCAAAATTGCATCTTCCACATCACATACCAAAAAAAACTTTTTCTAATCAACATTAGTTACATGATCTTACACGCAAAATAAGAAAAGAAAGATTTTAAATTATGAAGTCCACAGGCAAAGATCATCACCTTTTACCACAGTTGTAATTATGTCATTAATTTTTTTGAAAATTATTATGCCATTAATATTTTCTCACCAAAACTTACAATGTGGTCCAACCCAACCTCACCGTAGAACAAAAACAGAATTTAAGGCATGCATACCATGAGTTTCCCACTTTGAAATTAAAGTGCAAACACTTTTCAATTACAGTAGAAGGTTACCAACCTGATATAATTGCAACTTTGTCATATGCAGCACCTGAAACATCAGCACGTAACACAACCTTGACCTGTATGTTAAGAAAAAGAAGATATCAATGGTAACTTGGACTTACCTATGTAAGGCCTATTTAAACCACAACTGCAAAATTGTTGTCAGACAAGCAATCACCTCAGGAAATCCATCCAAGTATTGCAGCCCTGGATATGTTTCCACAAGGCCCTCAATGAATTCAGTCACAACATCTGCCAACACAAGTCAAGAAAGAAAGATAAAAGTTGCTTGATTTGGATTTAATTCTCTTATATTCAACAAACAAGAAATTCAAAAGCGAAGATTATAATTACCATTCATTTCTATCTGTAAAACTACTCAACAAGTCCGCATAAGGCACATGTCATAAGCCATAAGTAACAAAATGACATCTTCGATAGACTAATGTGAATACCCCTAAACTTAGAGAAAGTTTCATGCTTATTAAATGAAGCTATTTTTTCTTATAATTGAAAAACTGACCACCCTTTCTTTCAATGCAACTATATTAGCCTTTTTATCAGGTTATTGTCTATTCTTGTTCTCTTCCATCATCTCCTGGTACCCTTTTCTTGTTAAGGGAAAGTTTTTGAAAGATAAGATGTGGCCACCTATAAGTATTTTATTACAGACGCAGTCTGGCAAATCAGTACTGTCACTACTATAACAAGTGAAGCCACGAAAGCCAAGCTGAAGAGATTTGTGGTTTTACATGTTTTCTTAATAGATTCTATCATTCACTCAACCAATCCAAGGAGTATAGACATAGAAAAGTCAAGGCGTGAGGCCCCTTATGATTGATTTTCAGTAATTTTACTGAAACTGTAGGAGCCAAAATTTTAAATAATGTCAAATAAAGTGTCTCAAAAGAATTTTACTGTGCTTTATTGTGAAATATTCAACACAATGAGCATATTAGGAAGACTAAAAGATGCAGATTTTTCCAGCTGCAAGATGCAATTACAGAAGTATGAATTTTTCACTAAGTCATATCTATCTTTTCTTTTTATGAAGCCGTTTCTAGGTGTGAAAGCTCTTTTCATTTTTGTTACCAACAATGTCAACAATTTTCTGGTAAGGGCCCTACTGCATGATCTCGTCATTGGACGATTAAAAGAGAAATCCACCTTCCTTCCCTTATTGGTGTTCTTCCCTTTGGAGGAAGAATCGATGTTGAATGAAAGTTAGCTAGCTCCTGATAGAGCTAGCTGAAAAAATTACAGCTAAAGTAACTAATGTTTTTTTTAATGATTTCCATCCCTTTATTCATTGATAATTCTGCTGTTATATAGGCAAAAAAGGAAAATAACAATCCACCTAACTAGGATTCCTATTATAGTAGAACTCTATTATGAAACAAAAACTGTAAAGGATCTTTCTTAAGCTAACTATCCTTATCCAAATACTATCCTAATCTAATCTTCTATTATTTATCCTGTCTAACTCAATTCTCCAGCCTTCTCCAGCTTATCAGCCGTTACCCCTCTCCTTTGATAAGTTCTACCCACAAAAGCATCCTTATCATTTTCCTACCATCAAATTTAACAAAAGTATATTAAACATACCAATCTTGACTCAAAGCCTCTATGTAAAAAATAAAATATAAAACATTCTGAAGCATTTAAGACTTGGATTCATGAAGTCATGTTGCAAAATACAGAAAAAGTCATAAATAAAATCAACATATTCAGTCCAGACAATATAATGAAGAAAATGCAACGAATGAAAATTTCTTTATTACTTAGCATCACAAGCCAAGTCGGTGGCACTCCCAACACATCTAGAAGTGATGAAAATTGCTACCAACTCAACCTTAAGCACTAACGATTGCTAATGGTCTGAAAATTTTGAACATTTGGGCCAAGAAAACAACACCATGATGCTACCAGTATGCGTATGTCCAAGTTAAGATCACTAGTATCAGAGACTCGTAGTAAATTTCATTTTTTTTTCATAGGGTCGACTTTTTCTTCGGCTTCCCAAATCTGATGCGCCCAGATTGAGGACTAATCAGAAAATTTAAGCTGACAACTTAAGCAATTATCCATTGTCACAAGTCAAACCTCTCTTCGTTTTCGACAATCCATCTCCTTCTCACAAAATGCATTTCATTCTCAATTAACTCACACACTATATGTCATTTCCTACATTCTTCCTCAGCAACCCAATAAAATAAAAGCAACCAGTCGCGCTTATTAAGAAACGAAAAGAGTAGAATCCATAGCAATATCAGAACAAGCTATTTCTTTCCTTCATGTTTCCACTTTCTCGGCATCCAAACATAGAGAAGAACACAAACAAAAGTACGAAAAAAAAAAAAGACCATGACTTTTTATAAAATAAAGAGACAAATGGGACAAAGTAGACCAACCATCGGGGTTGTTGATGAGTTTCTTCCCTTGAAAAGCCATAGCGAAGTCGTTGACAACAATCGAAGACAACCCAGATGAATTCAGCGTAAAGGAAGACCAAGTGAGCAGGCCTCAAGTACCCACAACAACTACGCTATATATATATATATATATATATATAAACTCCTTTTAAGTAAATTTATATTTTCTTCGATGAATTTGGAGATAAATCTATAGATTAAAAGTTCGCTCAGTCTGTAATATGTTAACTTGGATAGACAAAACAAACCAATGAGAAGATAACAAATAACAAAGTCCTGTGATAGTATATTATATATCTGAGTAAATAGTTAGGTTAGAATAATGAGGCGGGACTTGGCTTTCACACTGTATGTTTCCCGTTCCGACAAGAAATGCTGCGTTTAATTACTAATACGCCCTCGTCTTCTTTTTCTTTCACCTTTTGCTAGCTACTTGAACTCGCTTAGGCTTCGGGATTTAGGATGATTCTCCAAGAGTTTGCTCTTTTTAAACTCCGTCGTGTTTGTCATAATCGTGCCGAAAAACACGCTTCAGAATTTAAATAAAAATGTAAATAATTAAATATATTTATTAAAGTGTAGTTTGGCTCTGCTTCTACTTTTTTTATAATTTTCAGTTTTTATAACTTTTAAATTTTTAAATAAAACAAAATTCTATTGGATTGTTAATATTAATATAGTTATAATTTTATCACTAATAGTAATTATATATTAGATAAAACTTAAAATAAATTATTTTAATTAAATAAATTTATTTAATTCTTTATATAATATTTATTTTAATATTATGTTATTTTAATAAAATCTCACTCATACTTGATATTTGGGAAATCTAATAGTATGTAATTTTATTTTAACTATTAGAGATATTATTTTGAATAACTCGTATGATAAATAAATAAATAAATAAAATCATAATTATAATTAAAAACAATACTTAATAAATAAAACATAAAATAAGAAAAAATGATAAAGATAGATGAGAAAAAAAGATATCACAAGAACAAATAACAATAATCTTTGGTAGAATCTAAGCTAATCGTGGAGTTTGAGATCACAAAATAACAACAACAACAACAACAATAACAACAACAATAATAATAATAGTAATTAGGAAAATGTTAAAGAAAAAGTAATTATCAAATGTAATTAAAGGAAAACAATATAAACATATGTGATAATTATTTTGATATTAAATATTTTCCTTTGCCATATAAAATTATATTTTATATAAATCATACATTCACATAATATAATTAAGGAATTTTTATTTTGTGATTTTATTTTCAAATTAAATAAAAACTTGTTTGTCTAAATTTTTGTTTTGTTTCTTCCAACTTTCATAAGACATAAAGAAAACCATGAAAGATGCCTTTTGTGTATTTTTAATATGATTTATTATCAACTAAATATATATTATTTAATAAAATAATCATTAGTAATAATTATGAATAATTTAATGTAATACTATATATAATTATTTAATATGAATTATGAATAAATTAAGTCTATTAATAATTTTATAACTAAATTAAATAAAATTAATTTAATAATTATTAATAAGTATAATTAAATGTAAAATTTCTTCAAAATATATAAATTCCAAATAAAATTTGATTTAGTAAGTAAAATATATTTAAAAATAGTTTTAAAACTATTTATTAATAAAATATTATAATAATTTGCTGATAATTTATCAAGAAATATTATATAAGAGATTATAATAAATTAATTAATTAATTAAAACTTAAACTTTATCTTATATGTAATTATTATCAGCAATAAAAAATAATTAGATGAATATTAACAAACAAAAAGCTTTTATTTTATTTAAAAATAAAAAGCGAAAACTAAAAATCATGACAGAAAATAAAAGTGAAATCAAACGTTCCTAATTATACATAAATTAGATATATCAAAATATTAAAACTACAATATATAAGAATAAAAATTTATATCTATATTCATACATAAATTAACATTTAGATTGTCCTCATCTTGAATTGATCATACCATATGTAAATTATGAATAGTAATTAAAAGGTATGTTGGATTAATAGTATTGTTATACTAAAATTATAATTAGACTTATGGGCAATATATCAAGATTTTTATTTTAAATTTTTTCTCTATTATCTAAGTTTGTTCCAAATGAAACAATCAAATTTTCTTCCAAAATTTATATAAATCATAAAGTAATTTGACAGTATGAAGGTGAAGGTACAACATATTGGGAGGGAAAAAAAAGGAGAAATGTATATGTTTTATAATCTGACCCACGTATTATATGAAGAAGTTTTATATGTCAAATACTCTTAAATATACCAATGTTTTAAAAGCCATAATGGAGATTGAATCAATCACGAGAAAAGTTTTAAGGTTTAAAGATTCAACCGGTATTGAGTCACTATCAAATTAATATATAATAAATAAGAAATTAAAATTACAAGAGTAAGTAAAATAAAAATTTTATTGAAATAAAAATACAACAATGTCTATTATTATATAATGAACTAATAATAAATAAATTTAAGTCTAACATAAAAATTAAAATAATAGTAAATATCAAAATTGTAGTTTTAAAAGAGGTTGTATCTAGTTATCGTAAAAATTCCAAATTATCTAATATTATCTAAAGATTTGTAAACTACGCTTTTATTTAAAATATTTGAATTAACTTATTCTTCGTATTTAAATAAGTTACAAATTAATAATGTATGAAATTATTCTTACCTGTAAATTTGTAATACATTATATTTTGACTTAAATATGATCAAAGTAAGATATAATTGACCATTAACATATATTTTCTTAATTCATTAATTCTGACAGATACATTTGTTTTATAAATCATCTTTTCAAATTCATCTTAATCATAACCATGATACTTTTTACGTGAAAATGAAATCAACACAACAACTATAAGAATAGAGAATGCAAAGAAGGAACTTTTTATGATTTAATTATTTAAGTAGAAAACACATTAAGACAAATAGTATTAACAAAAACACTTCTTTGAATTCTAAAAATCGAGCAGATTCTTCAATTAACAGTAGACTTTCATCAATCAAGTAGTCTGAAATTGATACGAACTGTCATTCGTGCTGACAAAAAAAGGGTACAGATCTTATATATCTTTACCCTGTATTTATTATGTCCCTTTTTTATCTCAACCATTCAATACAATGCATTAGATGATTGAGATCCAAAAGAGACAAAGTATTGAATAAAAAAGAACAGAGGATCTGCTAAAAAAAAAAAGGGCGTACGAGAAAATGGTTTATATGGAAGCATCATGGTCAATATTTTGTACTTCTTTAGAATCATATATGCATGGTAAATTTCATTTCACTTCTTAAGAAAGATCTTCAATTGCTGGTTTACTAACTTGTAAGAAGTTCAAAGCACCAAAAATAATACCACGAGTTGACACGTAGTAAACACTTTAGTAAGCTTATCAGTAAAGGAATTTTACAAGTAGGGCCCAGAAAAGACTGTAAAAGACACTCTGAAGAAAATGCATCGTGTTGTCTACTAGCATAGGCATCAGGGCCAGAAACCTGAACCAAGGAAAAAACTAAAAGCACCATCCCCTTCCCTGTTCCACAGGCTTTCTTGAATGGTTGCGGCCACAGTGCATCTGGCGCTCACAATAGTTTTAAGTTCAAGTAGGCATCTTTTGAACACCCCCTTTTTTTTTTTTTTTCCATCAGTGCTCCTAGATCTCACTGGTTCTAGATCCACTTTCTTCCCATACAAGGTATAATAACCCACAGCAGGATGGCTGAAGAAAGAATGAAAGATCGCATTTCAAACTCAAACTAATCACCTTCATTTACCTAGAAATGGAAGTGATAAGATCTGCGAAGAGAAGACGGATAAGAGCAAAGAGTAAAGGTGAGAAGAGTTTTTAAGTTTTCTGAAGTTTAGGTAGATAGACTGACCGGTTCCGACTAGTGTACAAAATATGGAGGAAAAAAAAAACATGCAGCTATTGTTAAAGCAAACAATAAGGAGCACTTTTCCAAGAGCTCCTTCACTGGAAAAGAACATATATAATGTTATTCAACCATTAAATTTGAGATAGATAGAACACTTTATTAGCTCTTATTTGGAAGTCTAAACTGTAGAACCACTTACAATGGAGTGTCATGCTAACGATGTAGAAGAAGCGACTGTTCTCACCGTAGAGGGGCACTAGGGGAAACTAGACCCATCTCTATAAGGAGCTATAGTAAGCAAGTAACGTTGCAGGGTTGAGGCATCTTAAAGCAACTCATAATGGCTCCTATATTTGATCTCAATATTGAAAATTTCAGTTTGCTAAGAGGATCGTGTAGATAGACCACATACATACAAAGTAGTGCACTAATGGAATTCACCTCTGGTATTGTAATTCGATGGCGATTAGGTGATCTTGCATATCAACTACATTTGAAAAGACTAATCTAACACTAGGAGGTGTCTGGTAAGACATGCAATAAGGACTTCAAGAATAGATGAGCCTTGATAAGGAGATGAAGAAAACTTATTAGGGACTGGCAATATGCAACTGGAGAAGTGAACATCTAACCATGGTGTTAGTTGTAATCCCTTGACCTTGTTTATGCTTAGGAATTCAGCCATGCAATACAATATAGTATTGGCTAGCCAAAGCTTTGTATTTTTGGGTCACTATTCTTATAAAATACTTTCTTTTTCATAATTATTCAATTGAAATTCTTAAAAAAAAATTTGAATTATGTTCTTTAAAATTTTCTATGACTAACTAATTTTAGAGTAAGTGTTTAAAATTTTCCATTTTAAATATATATATTACAAGTTCATTAGAAGCTAATTTTAATAATTAGAAAAACAAGAACTAAAATTTAAAGGTTTATTAAAATAAATATTAAAGAATTTCAATATAATATAAAACTATTGTTTTTAACTATACTTATAATTAATTAGTAATAATATAAAGTTTTTAATAAAGAAAAGAATATAATAAGCCCTAGAAGGAAAACTTGAAATATTTCAAGATGAACTAGGCTGAGTTATATCATCACTACCAACTATACAGACCTATTGAGATAAGTTAGTGAGTTACAATGCACTTTCCAACTTAGATGATGAGCCAGTTTCTTCTAAGTATTGTTGAAGTTTTAATTGAAAACTTTCTTAACTACAAGTATATAGATTGTATCTTATAATATAAAAAGTATTGTCCCATGAGGATTGTAGTAGTCTCTCAACAATTCTTGTAAAATTTGTTTAAGGTAAACAATAAGATGAATAACTAAAAATTAAACCAAAATCAAAGAATTAATATAAACAATGAACTAGGAAACAGTGAATTAAATTATTAATCAATTATGAAGACTAGAAATTACTTCTATCCTTATTTGTTTTCACTTTACATTCTTAACTTAACCTACTTGATCCTAAATATTCAATGATTATGATTACTCTCTCTTAAGATCTAATCAAGTAATCTTAATTAAAATAGATAGAAATTGAATTGTGATCTCTCAATCTATGAAAACGCTTTCTAACTATATAACTAGATTTGAAGTAATCCTATGGAGAACTAATAAACAATTATGATCTCTCTTCAATTGCCTTTTAGTTTAATGTTTATAAGTCTATTGAGTTATTAGGTCTTGCTATGAAACAAAACACATGTGGTTCAATTAAATCTTTCGATTCAAAATGAATATAAAGAAATAAACATCACAAGCATATTTCATTAAATCAAGAATGTAAAGTTCAACAAATAAATCAAGAGTAATTCCTAAAAGGAATTAAATAATCTATAGATGTAACTATATATCCAAGTTTAATCATCACTAATATCTAACAACAATAAGGAAATAAGAAAACATTAGATAATTAAATCTATAAGCCTTCTCTTCTTTACCTTGAATTGGAAAATTTGCAACCTTGTTGATTAGAAATTTGCTCTTTTGGTCTCCTTTTTTTTTTATGTTTATGTAGCCAGTTAAGTGATGTTTTTCTCTTCTTTATATGCCCTTGAGTCTTCTAGGTTTTTTATTGGATTTTTCCACCTGTTTATCTTCTAAAATAGCCCCAAAACATCAAAAGTATATAAAACATTTGCATCTTGGAAAACACCTTGCACAATCGTGCATGGGCATGCATGATTGTACATGATACTGCAACTCTCTGGCACGATCCAACATAGGATTGGACATTCATGCCACAGACTTCCATCCTACTGCCTCCTTGTACACAATCGTGCATGCCCATATATACATGATCATGCTAAGCACTATTATCCAATTTTTTCTTCATCTTTTCTTCAATTTTTCCTGTCTCCATTCGTCACGAAACAAATCAAACAATCATTGAAACTTGCAATCAAGATTAAATTCT
The DNA here is from genome assembly GCA_029891385.1 of Erythroxylum novogranatense. Classification (NCBI taxonomy): domain Eukaryota; kingdom Viridiplantae; phylum Streptophyta; class Magnoliopsida; order Malpighiales; family Erythroxylaceae; genus Erythroxylum; species Erythroxylum novogranatense. The sequence continues at coordinate 31,031,405 of CM057233.1, read as the reverse complement.
TTCCTTAAACAACAATCAGCCAAATAAAACACATAAAAACACTAATAAGAACATAAATCTAAGTTTTAAACATATGATTATCATTTAAGAAAACACCAAAACATAGTCTAACACCTATACACAATATGATTCACACCTATCAATTTCCTCACACTTAAATCTTTTATTGCCTCTAAGAAAAACTAAAACCACAAAACAAACAAAACACATAAACACACAATTATGCAACAATACAATAATGGTATAATGGCATCAAATCTCATAGAATTAACTCATCCATAAACATCAATCACTTAAAAAGTTCCTACACGCATCAAATCTCATGGAATTAACTTATCCATAAATATCAATCACTTAAAAAGTTCCATCAGACTAACTTATTCCATTCATGTTCAAATGATTTGATTTTAAAATACATATCAAACAAAATATCAACACTTATTCATACATATATGAAACTTGTGAGCATGCACTCATTCTTATTTATTAATTAAAGAGGTATCCCATCATTAGATACACATTCATGAAATTTATTTTGACATTTAATAATAAGATCTATAAGTTCACTTTTATTATCAACTTCATATTTTTAAGCTTGGTTGAAGTGTCATTATAGCCTTTTAATATGAAGATAAACATTTTGTCTTGAATGTCACTAGTTACTCAGCTATAACATAACTCACAACTGGCTACTTGCTTTACTTTTAACTGGTCAGCAAAATAGGAAATGCATTTTAACACATTTATACAACACATTTTGGAGTTGTTGTTTTTATACATTTTACATATATCACTTCTTCTTAGTTAATCACTCCCATTAATAATGTCTACCAATTTGAATGAATTTAGTTGTAAATATATCCGAATAAGTTTTATACAAAGAATAAGTACAATATTATAATCACCACACATATTCACCTAAAAATGCTTGAAACACAAACTTCATAAGCTAATGTTTCTTTATAAATTAAATGATTATGTTAATAGATAAGCTAATTGTTTTCAATTTTTTTCCATTGATACACACACAATGAAATCACCATGCATCAAAATGTTTATACAATGCTAACCCAATAAAAAACTAACATAATGCAAATGAAAAATCACACACAAATGATATGCAATTGCATATATGTCCTCACACTTGAACAACACAGTATCCTTAATATGGAAAATGACACATAACATAAGCAAACACAAACTAGTAAAATAATGAAAGTTAAAGAAAATAGGAAAGAAAGGTGAGAAAACTCAAAGAGATTGTGGTGGTGATGGAGTAGGAGACAAAATGTGGACACCTTGCACTGAAAAGAACTTGAATAACTTCTTGGTTTGGTAGCGCTGATGTCGCATTATGTATCCCTCTAGCTGCTTGATGTTCTCTTTAAGTTTTTGGAGCACTGTCTCCCAACCTTCTTCTTCTTCTTCTTCTTCTTTTGACACTTAACTAGATGATAACAGGTAATGTTGTCATAATGATAAGGAATAAGAGCTCGACTATGTTGTCTTATTCTTAATTTTTCATTTAGAGTTGGGATCATAGAGTTCCATACCATGGGACTCTCGTAGCCTTCCATAAGTGAGTATCATTTTATTTCTTAGGCAAAACATGGGTTAGTCTATCTAATTCAGCACCATGGAAATGAGCCAAAGTAGTAACTAAATATCCCATGCCTAAATAACTAATTTTATTTGTAAGTGAACTAACTATAGTGTGAAAAATATGAGTTAATATGCAAACATTAATTTTATGATCCATACACCAAAGTGAAAATAAATCCTTTTTGGAACATTTGATACTCTTACTTTTTGAAAACACTATGTCACTTATAAATTTATAAATTAATAAGTGTTTTGGACTGACTTTTTGCAAACATTATGTGACATATAAATTTATAGAGTAATAAGTGTTCTGGACTCCATATAACATTGTTTGGTGCATTATTTGGTTCAAACACATTCCACCTGTTCATTTTAGTCCAATAAGAAGTGGTATGAAAATCATTGTGCATTTCAATAATTTTTTATTTAAGAAAACCAAATAATTCTTCCATAATAAAATAATCCATATTACACGGTTGCCCTTTTAATTTAAACCAAAAATTATGTAACTTGTTTGGCTCATAGCTTAATATATTGTAAAATTTAAGAGTTAATTCTTCATAAATAATATAATCATAATAAATGAATTTACCCCAATCAATTTTGGCATTTAAAGACTCAACCTTTGCTTTCAAACTCAAATCTCCCAAAATTTCAAAGTAAAAAATAAAGATGTAACAATATTTTTGGATTGAAGTTTGCAAATCTTCTTGTCTTCTTCTTTGGAGAAGATAAAAAAAGAAGTGCCAAAATCACTCGCCAAATCTTGCGCACCACTCCTTGATACCTTATTTTTTCCTTTAGGTTCAAACTTGAGGGCAAGTTGCTTAAATCTTGATACTCTCTTATCGAAAACCTACAAAAGAAGAACATAAATACCAAAAACATAGGAAAGAGAGAGGTCAACAAATTTTCTTGCAAAAACCCACAAAAAAGATGCTTTCTATTTAAGAAGCACTAGAGTTAAAGGTAAGTAATGTTTAAATGGAAGAAAAGTGAAAGAAAAATGTGAAATCCTTGTGAAAAGTGAATGAAAGTTTAGGGAAAACAAGAGAAGAAAGAGTGGGGTTGCTAACTTAGAGAGAAAAAGATGAGAGGAGGAGGAAGAAAAGTGGTATAAATAGGTTAGGGTTTTTTACTACGGGTAAAAGTGGGAAATGCCTTGCATGATCCTGAAAAACATTGCACGATTGTGACAATAAGATGCATGATCGTGCCAGTAGGTTGCTCCTCCAAAATTGTGCAATTAGGCAATCACATTATCATATAACCTTTTAGATATTTTTCCTAACCATTTTACACATTTAAAATTTTAAACATCCATTAATCAAAACCACTCTAAAATAAACATAAAAAAATAAAAAATAATAATGCACTATCAAGCACGAAATTACGAAAACTTAATTAAAGCATAACAAGCTAAGTTTAAAGTCACCAGTACAATTTTAAGTCATTTATTTTCAACCAAAAGAAAGGAAAGATACTACCTTCCTTTCATGCGACTATGCTCCTTTGAAATATGGTTTTCTTCAATGTCCACTCACTTTGAATGTTTCCTTTTTATTGTTCTCAAATTCCAAAGCTTCATGTTTGTTGGAACCCCACCCTGGTGAGTCACGTGTCCGACGTCCTACGTGACATCTGGACGCGCGTCCCACGAGGGAGGAATTCCCCACCAGGTCAAACCTCAAACACGAACTCGTTTCACTTACTTCAGAACAGATCTTGAAAATTTCACCCTAATCTCCCTTAATAAAAATTTAAATTCTTAGGGCCCAAATTGAAATTCGATTCCTAAACTAAAATAAAATTTCATGTCTCTAGATTGTTCATAACCAAAAATCACCTCATTCGGGTCTCTATAAATTGAGAAATCACCAAAGTACGGAAGCATATTCAATATTTCCATCCAATTATCTCACTCGATTTAATCCATAAATTTTAATTTAACCCCAAAAGCTCTAATTTTTTATGGAAGGGTAGAAAATTTTCTTAGCAAACCAATGCTTCACAAAACGAGTAAATCGGAGGTCAAACGAAAAAGTTACAAGCAAAAGAGTGGTAGCAGGTTGGATTTAGAAAAAGGAAAAAATCATAAATAAATTAAATAAAAAAATAATTTTTTTAGCTATCTCACGGCTGCAAGGTGCGCGTTAGGCGCTCTCGAGGTCATGGCGCCTCATGACATGGCTGGGCTCGCTTCGAGACCATAGCCAGCGCACCTCATGACGAGCATGCCCGCCTGATCACTCCAAAACGTAATTAAACTTCAATAATTCATAACTTTTCACAAAAAATTCTAAAATTTGAAAATTTGGTATCAATAAAAAGCTAAAAGGAAATTCTACAACTTTCATGAAAGATTGAAAACCCAATTTGGCCTCTAAGGGAGTCAAAAACTACTTCAAAGTGACTGCCTAAAATAAAATCATCCTACACAATAACAGAACTTCTTAAAATCATATCTTTCGACTCAATGGACCAAATGTCACATTTTATATCAATGGAAAGATAAAAAGACAATCTACAACTTTTATGAAGGGTGCAAAAACTAATTTAGTCTCTAAGGGAGGTAAAAACCCTTTCAAATCTACTGCCTATAAAAATGACATTTCAAACAGTAACTGTATTTTTCCAAACCTTATATCTTCTTACTCCTAAGCCCAAAAATGACATATTATATATCAATTTAAAAATTAAAACCTAAACTACAATCTTCAAGAAGACCTTTTGGTCAAATTCTAACTCTATGAGGAACAAAACTTCACTCAAAGTTTCTACCCACTGATTTCATTTTGACAGCACCTCCCACAAACTTCAACTAGCCATTTTCTTCAAACATTCACACAAGTGACAACATCTGCACTAAGACTTCAATCAACCACATTCACCAACTCCCACATCCAAACATAGCATACAATACTTCATTTTGAAGCTATGCAAATCCTCCATAATGCTCAAAAGGCTAATAGAGCTATTTCAAACCACATCAATCCAATATTTACCTCCAAATGCAGCAAACACAAATCTATTATAATTGTCATTTACACACTATACAACGTCACTTTTTGATCAAACATATGCAAAATACAATAAAATCCAAAAGTCTTTCATTAACATCATAATGTAAGATTTTACAAAGCTTTAGTGGGCACTTTTAGCCCAAATACATCAAAGTTTCAAAAAGTCAATTTATAAAGAAAGATCACAAGAATAGTGATTTGTGCTCCAAAGTGCATCTACAGCTTTGTTTCCAAAGAAAGCTTCAAAAGTAAAAAGAAATAGGAGTGATGCATCTTCCCCGATGCGATCACTCGTTTTCTCGCTCGTCTCCTGTGGATGGGAATGGAAGAGGGGGTATGAGCACGACGGCTCGTGGGTAACACATTAATAATTAAGAACAAAAAAAAACATTCTTTAATCATTTATTTTCAAAGCAAAATTTCACATTGATCAATCATAACACATATAATTCTCCAAAATTATCAACTTATCAAAATATTGACGAATTCAACATAATACAAGTCAAATATCACAAAAGCATGTAGAAAGTAGTTCGGGTGGATCCGAAACAGAACATACTACACATTCCCGCGAAGTGGTCATGTGTAGCTATGAACTTATGGGAGTCCGTGAGGAGCTCCAATGCCACTAGCGGGCAGGCGGGAGAAGCCTATATACAGACAAGTGTACTTAACTCTTAAGGGACCACCACAAACCCATAGAATCATGCATTTCATGTAATTCACATATATTTGCCAAAATAGCACTTTTTCAAAAGCAAAATTTATAACAACAACATTCTTTCAAAAGTCACATTCTTTTTCACTTGTCAAACAATTTTGCAAATATTTCCACAATTTTAATACAAAAAACACATAATACAATTTTTGACCATCCCAAAAAGTAATAAATGCAAAATTTGAACGTTATTGGAAAGCATTAATTTGCATTTATGGCAAGAAACTTACTTAGCTTATTAACTCAATTATTAAAATGTCACCCACCTTAAATCCTGTTGCTTTAAGCTTGGTCAAGTGCCCTTTCCTCTAACTCCCCTTGCCTCTCTTGTCCTTCTTCAAAACACAAAAATCCCAACATTACAAGAGATGTCAAAATTGGCAAATCTAAGGAAGCAAAAGCATGTAATAGATCCTATACAACCATACCCATGCTTTTCCTAAACCGATAGAACCAAAACCCATCAAAATTTCCAAAAGATTTTTTCCAAACACTTACTTTGAAACTCCACCCACGAAATTTGCTTCTTGCCTCTAATGGAAGATTAAACCTTCCTCTTCCTTTTTCCATCTTGTAGAACTCTCAAAGACTCTTTTCTAAAACAAGAAAAGATGAAACCCTAACCTCTTCTTCTCCTTGTCTTCTTTCCTTCTTTCAACCGAAGCTCTCTCTCCCTTTCTTTTTCTTGTAACTTTCATAATCTCCTTTCAAAAAGACTAAGCCAATTTCGTTTCTTTACCTTCAAACCTAAGGCAAAAACGATGATGTTTCATTCTTCCTCTTTAAAAGAAACTAAAATGACTACATTACCCCTCCTTATAAGCCTTAAACCTTAACAACTTAAGTGAACTTCCCAATTTGACCCTATACCATCATTTTCCTTTACTTTTACTAACACCATGTAAAACTCTAATTTAATCTTAATCCCTCCATTTTTTTCCATCAACCTAAGGAATAAAACCTCAAATTATTCTAACCTAAAGCAATTAATCAAACTCAACCCCACAATAAACTGAACACATGTTAATTTAGTAAGAAAAGGAATCGGTGTAACATCCTATCACTGATGGGAAGGGTATATTGGTCAAGTGGGTCAGGCTAGTAGGTCATATTGCATATTTTGATATGAGCATGCATTTGGCCTCTCGATATAGAGAGGAATAAGACATTTGGCACGTGCACATATATGTATTCGCATGCATGACATTTCTCGGCATTTAATTGTGAATATGACTTGATTTGTGAATTTTTGAGATAATTATGTTGAATTGGATTGTTTGAGAATTTGGAATAATTGGGTTCGAATGGTTGAATTGGAAATGTTTTAGAGTGACCGTCAGTTGATAGTGAACCTGAGGAATTTTCCCTGGCAAGTTGGGAGAAAAAGTTCGGACTGGAAAACCTTATAAGTGACGGACTGACTGATTGATAGTACTGAAAAATTGTCCAATGGTGATGAAAAAATTAGATTTATGATTTTAGAAATTTATATGTTGATCCATTGAAATTTGGAGACGAATTGGACTGGAAATAAATTGTGAAAAGAGAAAGAAAATTAATTAGATTGTGAGGAAAAAGACAAGTGGTATGATTCTATTGTTAAGAGAGTAATCCCTTTAAATGCCTTAGGTTTTGATATTGGTAGAAACTCTTTCCTTTCCTCCCTAGGGCATGCTTCCTTCTCTTCTCCCTTCGACGATTTTCGATCCTCCTTATTCGACCCTTGCTTAATCTTTGGCTTGCTTCTTGTTTCTTCTTCCTTGTGTAAGACCAAGCTTAAACCTTGGAGATGTTGATGTTTCGTGTGGATATGGGAGATAATCATGGGTGTTAGGGTTGGAGAAGATTTCGGAAGATTTGAAGATTGGAGAGCTTGATTGGTAAGTAAATTGGCTTTAATGTGGTTTTGTTGTTGTTACAATGCATTAATGGGTTTAAATGGGAAAGATTGGGGTAGTTGTGTTTGAGTAATGGCTATTTTTAGAGAGAGAAATGTAAAAAGGGAATCGGAGAAGACGAGCCAGGACCCGCACGTTGCGACGAGCGGGAATTTACTCGCCACGACGAGCGGGACGTCGAGACGAGCCACTGTGTAAACGCCGCGGCAAGCGCTTAGGGGTGCACCACGGCGAGCCCCAAAGAAATTGTTCACTGCGGCGAGCGTCTTTTCAGGCCGCAGCGAGCGACTCCGGGACGCCGCCGCGAGAGCTCTAAGGCCGCAGCGAGGACCATTTTTTTGAATTGGTTTATTTTAGTTTTTGGGGCATAACTAATGGTGTAGACCTCCAATTGAGGTGATTCTTGATTCGTTATAAGCTAGAGAGAGGGGTCTACAATTGAAGTAAAGAAAGAAAGTTTGAAATTAAATAAGTGAGATCTTAAATATTGAAAGAAATTTGAGTATGGTTTCCTATTTCAACCTAAGGATTGTTTCATGATAATTGGAGTATAATTTTGAGACTTTGGAAATAAATTTAACGCTATTGGGGTTTTAGAAACTGAGCATATGAGTGAATTTTGATGTAGAGAATAGTGACACTGGTTTTAAGGTTTTCTTGGGAATATTTTAGTGTGTCTGATATGATAAATTGAACTGAATTTTGGAAATGAAACTCGTGGAGTTCCATGTCATGTTAATGAATTGAAATGAGTCATTATGGATCAATTGAGTGAAAAGTTAGATTTTGACAAAGAAAGTGGAATTTAGGAAATAGCGTCGGGAAGGGGAAAGTCATGAACATGCATCGTACATCCTTTATTTAAGACGTGTGCATCATTGAATTGTTCTAATTGAGCATTTAGTAATGGGAAACTATTTGACTGTTATAGAGGCACCGTTGGATCGTCATTCCATGGATATTCTTTGGGACTTCGGCAAGAGCTTCGAAATGCAATTGAGTAACCTAGTTGGTTCCTCAATTTTTGATTGTTAAATGCTCTGTAAACTATCTGTGAATGTGAATTGTATGATCATGTAAATGACTAGAATCGATATGTTTGTTTTGATAAATCGGATTCGACTGCTACGTGATTCTGGAAAATTGTGATAAAAAGGGTTTTTGTAACAATGTGACTGTGAATTATTGGGCATTTTGCATTTCATACATAAATGCATGAACAGATAATGATAGTTGTGACCTGAGTCGCCACTGTTACTGAAACGAGCCTCGAGCTCGAAGGGAGTTAGTCATACCTGAGGGCTCTCCTACTCCCTGACAGCGTCTCTTGAATCTTTTTTCTTGTTTAAGCGCTCGGTCACAATACTGTAATAACTGGAAAAGAGTCACATATGCATTGCATACACATTGTGATGTATTGAATACAGTGAATGGGAAATAGGCAAGAGTGCATGATACAACTGTGATAATTGATTTGCAAAAATTTCAGAGTTCTGTGATTGCATGAGAATCTGTAAATTGCTATATGGTATTCTGAATGTGTTATTGTAATATGCTATACGCTATTTGCGCAATGCATGAATTGAGTGAACCATCGATGATGGTTTCTTATTGAGTTCACAAACTCACCCAAAATTGCAACTATTTTTCAAGATAAGAAGAATACCTCGTTAGGTCAACGGGAGTATGCTTACAGCTTTCAAGTGACGGATAGAGGTCAGAATCAGTTCGCGTCTGCATTAGCCTGTATTAGTGTATTTTATTTTTCTGAATTTTTGTATGACTAATTAGGTCAAATTGTAAGTCACTGATTGATATAAATGGGATTTATGAAAAGAGACCTGAAGCCATTGAATTGTTCATGTATATTGTTTCCGCAAAAAAATATTGATGTGGATGTGTGGATGTGTTTTGACTGATTGATGTAGCACGCTATCCTTGCAGGGCACGGACTCAAATATCACCATCGATGTCGGGTTAGGGTCTTGCGGGAGTAGGGTGTTACAATCGAGGCCCAACAATGTTTGAATACTCGGGTCGCTTTGAAATGACCACTCTAATCTGACTTGAGCTTTCCCAGAAAGAATTTCAATCTTAAGTTGAAAAATAAAATTACATCTCCCACTTTAAACTCCTTTTCTTTGATATAAAAATCATGGCATTTTAAACTTTCTTCTTATATAAATTGTCATTCTTATAAGCATTTAGTCAGAACTCTTCTAACTCATTTAATTATAGGAGTCTCTTTTCACAAGCTATCTTCCAATCAAAATTTAAATTCTTTATCACCCATTATGCCCCTATTCCCTAACTCCAAGGGCAAGTGACAAGCCTTCCTATAAATAAGTCAGAAGGGTATTGTATCAATCAGAGTCTTAAAGGCAGTTCGATATACCTATAGAGCATCGTCAAACTTCAATGCCTAATCTTTTCTCAAACTATTAACCATCTTTTGTAATATTCTCTTAATCTTGCAGTTAACAACCTCCACTTAGCCACTTATTTGTGAATGATAAGGTATGGTCACATAATGATAGACTTCATTATCTTTTAAGAAAAGCTTCAAAGATTTATTATAGAAATGGGCTCCTCCATCACTAATTATTGCTCTTGACACTCTAAATCAATTGAATAACATTTTGATGAACTTTTGTATCACCTTACCATTGTTAGTTAAAATTTCCCTTTCTTTAGCCCATTTCAATACACAATCTAATCCCACCATTATATAGTTGTTCACTATAGAGGATGGGAAGGGGTGTTGGATCCCGATTTTTAATTGAAATTTAGAAATAAGAAATGAAATTAATTGAGTATTTGTGTATATGAACTTTGGTAGAGATGTATTGCACAATGAGAAAAAGAATTGATAGTGATAATGAATTTAAAAATTGTGTTGGACCCCGATTTTTGAAGGAAATTTAGAAATATTAAGTGAAATTAAATGAGTGGTTTTATATATGTATCGTGAAATAGATGCATTTATGCTTTGAGGAAATTTATGAGAAAAGAATTATTGGGTTTTGATAATTTTGATTATTGTGGAGATTTGTATAGTTTATGAAAGTTCAAGTGGATGAGCTGATTGAAATGAAGTTGAAAATCATGATTTAAATAGAAAAAGTGTGAAAATTTGAAGAATTTAGAAAGTTTGACTTTTAGGGATGAATAGTGATAGAAAGTTTGACTTGAAAGTTGACTTTTTGATTTAGGTCAAAATTGAGAAAATAATCTTCATGAAACTTATAGCTTATGTTAAGAGTTTTCCGTCGCCATAAAGTTTGATATTTTTCGATATCGGGAGTAAAAGTTATGATCAGTCAAAGTTTGTTTTGTAAAAATATCTTTAAGTATACATTTGCGTGTACTCGGCTTTGAGTCCACTTGTCGTACGGATTTAGTCTGAATTGGAGTAAATGGTCTTCATGGAAGTTGTAGCTTGTCTGTCAATCTTTCCGACGCTATAAAGTATACAATTTTTGGATGTGGGAATTGGAAGATATGAAATTTGAAAGTTTGGAGTTTGTTTAGGTGATGTTTAACAGGGCAGTAACTTTGAGTAGGTTTTTGATCACTTTAGAGATGGAATTAGTTTTTGAGTTCTTCTGGGAAGTTGTAGAGCTTGTTTTTATCTTTCCAATGATACCAAATTTGTAATTTTTGGAGTTCTAAGTGAAAAGTTATGAACTTTTAAAGTTCAGTATTTTTTTTTAAAAAGCTAGATGGCTCGCGATCGCGAGCCATCGCGATCGCGATCGGCTGTTTTTGAGCCGGACGCGAGCAGCGATCGGCTCCTGGTCGCGAGCCGACTGTGCGAGCTGGCTCAGCAGACCCTCTTTCACTATTTTGCTCCTAACTTTTTCGTCCGACATTCGATTGACTTGGTTTTTGAAGCGTTGGATTCCTAAGACAATTAGATACATTTTCATAAGAATTTATGATTTTTAGGAGATTAAATGGAAAGAGATTGATTGAATCAAAGTCAGAGGATTGGTTAAAGGTTATGAGTTAGATAATTTTCTGAACATGGTTCAGTATTTCGCAAAATTCAGGATTTGTGGAGATCCGATTGAATCGATTCTTGTGGAAAAATAAAATAGAGACATGGGGCTACAAATCATGTGAAGGGATCGAAGTTCAATTTAACACCTAAGGTGTTCAATTTCTGGAGTGAAGTTAGGCGTAAGGTTCAGTCGTGGTTAAGTGCAGGTCTGAAAGTGTTTTGGCCATAACTCCTTCGTTTCTAAAGCGATTTGAGCGTTTTTTATGTCGTTGGAAACATAAGACATAGGGGAACATTTCTATAGAAGGAAGTGTTACCAAATTATTTCATTTACCAGGTCAAAATCAGGAGGCAAGATGTCAGTGTTTAAAGGTTAAATGAAGGGCAATTATGGAAGTTCACTTAAGTTCCTATAGTTTAAGGCTATTATGGAGGGAAAATTAAGTCTTTGTGCTTCCTTAATGATAAAGGATGATGTGGCTGTCGTGTAAAAGGAGAAATTTATGAAAATGAGAAATAAAAGAAAGAAGAAAACGATAGAGAGAAGAGAGAAGGAGAGATTTGGTGATGGAGAAGAAGGAAGAAGAAGAAGGAGCTGCTAGGGTTTTTGGTTTTTATGGGATTCCAAGGGGTTTTTGATGCTTCTTCAAGAGGGAAAGAGGAGGAATAAGAGGAAAAGTCTCCTTTGGAGCTTGATGAATGCCGAAAATGAAGAGGGAGAAGGTAAGAGAGGATTTGTATCTTTGATATTTTGATGAAGTCTTGGTTTAGATAGTTTGATATTGATATGGATTTGGATTTTCTAAGGTTAATTGAAGTGATTATGCTATGATGATGTTCAATTTTTTATGTTCCTAAATTAGGGATTTTTATCTCTTAAATTAGGGATTTTCGATTTAAGCGAGGATTGGAGAAATTGAAGTATTGGGCAAGCTTTTAGCATCATTTTGAGGTGGGTAATATATTTATTTATTGAATTATAAGTCAATTGTGTGATTTCTAAAATTTAAGAAAGGAATTTTTGGATGATTTTAAATAAATTGATTTCGGAATGATTTACAAATGGGTAAAATTCTTTATTTTCGAATGATTGGCGCTTTTGAAAATTTGTTACAAGTTTGAATGTTCGATAAGTGAAAAAAATTCTGAAAATTTTATAAAGATTAGATTTGTTGATTTGAGTGATTTGAAAATTATTACAAGGTTAAATTCATTGTTTTGATATGAATTTTGATAAATTGATAAAATTTCCAAAATTTATTATTTATGAATAATTTGATAAATTATCAAAATTGTTCATTCTTTGATTTTGAATGATTTGATAAAATTGAAATAATTGTTAATTTTATTGTGGTTGAAAGTGTTCATAAAATATAGTTTATGTAAAGGTTTGAAAAATAATGATTTAGAATATTTTGAAAGTGTTTATAAATAAAATATAGTTTATGAAAATGTTTGAAAAATTTATGATTTCTGAATACTTTGAAATTAGTTATAAATTATTGATTATGAAAATGTTTGAAAATTTATGATTTAGAATACTTTGAATTAGTTATAAAATCTTTGGTTATGAAAATGTTTGAGAAATTTTGATCTTTATATGATTAAGTCCTTGCTTTTGGAGTAATTTTAGAAATTAGTTATATGTCCAATGATTTAAGAAATGGAAATTCTTTTTAATTACGAATGACTAAATTTATTGTTTTGGAATGATTTAAAAAGTGCTAAAATTGTTTAAATTGTGGTTTTGAAAAATCGGAAAGAAAGGAATTATAAATTTTATTGTCTATGATTTGAGAATTGTTTTGAATGATTAAATATGTTTATGCTTTGAATTATAAGCTAATTAAATAATTTGAAAAAATCAAGAAGCAAATTGTTTATAAATTATTGTCTATGTTAATATTTGAAAATTTTGATTTCCAAATGAACAATGATTTTAAAAAATTATTATTCACCATGTTTTGAACTTTACAAGGAATGGATACAATGAGTGAATTCAATGTTTTGAATGATTTGATGAAAATTGATACGATTTTTAATTTAAATGTGTTTTGATGATTTGATAAATTATCAAAGGTGTAGCATACTTTGTTTATGAATTGTTGTGAATCGATTGTGATTTTGATTGTTGTGAGCTGGTTTGATGAATTGTGATTGTATTTTGATTTGCTATATGACATATGTATGGAGAATTGTTATATGTATGTATGTGCATTGTGAATGTTAATGTGTCTAGTATGACACGATGTGAAAAATTTAAGTTTTGAAATATGCCTTCGGGCGTTTCGATTTTCAAGCATGAATTATGTGTTGTGGGTTTGGTTAGGTCCCTTAAGTAGGAGTCAGTGCACTGGTCTCATTTTTAAAAGGCTTCTCCCGCCTGCTCGCTAGTGACATTGGAACTCTGTAAGGACTCTCATAAGTTCACGGCTACACCGGACCGCTATGGGGGAAGGTGTAGTACGTTCTGTTCACGGCTGCACTGGACCGCTATGCGGGACTGTGCAGTACATTCCGTTTGGATCGAAACCAAACCATTCTGAAATGTTATGTGCTTTTTGATTTATTTACAATGTGATGCATTTATATGTGCTTGCATTCATGTTTTCGATTATATTTATGAATTTTGAAAAGCTTTGGAATTTCGAGGAATGAAATTTTGAGGTTTGAAATTGTGAAGAGATTGGAAATTTCATTATAAATGTTTTGAAAAGTGGAAAGGTTTAAGAAATAATTTTTTGAAAAATTTGCTTAATGGCAAATGTTTTGAAGAATGATTTTGCTTATTTTTCAATTATAAATGTGTTATCCACGAGCTATTTCAGCTCACCCCCCTTTCATCCCCATCTTCAGATTTTTCGAGCAGGAGATCGGGTGGAAGACGGTCAAGACATTAGTTTTGCATGTTTTTGTAATAGGGTTATTTTGGATTTTTGGTCCTTGGTTTTGTACCGTGGCTTGAAAATGCCACTTATGTTTTGGTTATTGGAGTATGAGATTGAATTATGGATATGTATAAGAATGATGAATTTATGTAGGGAATTGAGTTGTGTATGATTATGGCATTGGATTATGTAAGTAAATTCTAGTTAATAAATATATGAATGTGTATGTGATTGAGATATAAATGTGATGATTATATGGGTTAGGAAGGAGGTCCGGGATACTGCTTTGTGATTAAGATTATTGAAGTGTTTTAGAAATAGGATTGTGTTTGTGTATGCTGAGATTCCGGACAGAGGGTCTGGTAGATTTTGATGATTGTGTGTTTGTTTGGGAACTTTAGAAGTGTTTATTTACCATTTGTAGGTTTTGGGTTAGGTCAAATGCAGCCGTTATGTTTGTGTATGGCTTGTTTAGGAATAAGATTTATGTGATTATTTTTTTTATGGCAAAGGAAAATTAGAACAAGAGTTTTAAAGATGAATTTAAGATTGCATGATTAAGAGAAATCTAGTAATTTGAGGTTATGGATCATTATGGAAAAAGATAGTGACATTGGAATGGTTAAATTCCTATTGAATATGGATTAGTTTTATTTTTGAATAAGATTGAATAAAGTGAAAAGGAGATTTTTTTTAATTATACTGGTTTTCGGATTGGTTTAGTCTTAGGTTTCCAACGCGGCCAATTTGTTTTGTTTACCACATTTGTGTTATCAGATGTCGGATCCGTTTTGCTAAATTTTTGTGCCTCTTTCGCTTTGTTTCCGTTTTTGATTCGATACGCATTTAATTCGTTTGCTTTGATTTGATCTGCTTTGCTTTCGTTTTTGATTCGTATTCGATCTGTATTTGTTTCGTATTTCTGTTATTCGATAATTCGATTCCGATTCGCATTGTGTTTCACCTTATGTATCCGCTTCGTATTCGTTTCGCTTTATCGATTGCTTCGATTTTCGATTAGCTTCTTGTTCGTTTCGTTTCATTTGCTTTGGTTTTTGATTTCGTCTGTTCGATTCGATTTCTGTTTCCGCTTTTCCGGTTGGGATCCAGGTCTCGGATTGGGTTCTAACAAGGGGTCCCATGAAATCTAGTCCCCACATATTGAATACTTCTACCCCAAAATATTAGAAAGTGCCATCTTATCTCTCTTTGCAATATTTCCCACTCTTTGCATCTATCACATTACGTCAAATATTCATGAGCATCCTTAAACAAGTTTGGCTAATAGAATCTACATTTCAATACTCGAGTTGCCGTCTTGTTCACTTCATAATGACCTATAAAAGTATAATTATGGCAATGTATTAACATCCCCTCCCCCATAACACATCTCCTGATCAAACAATTAGCATAAATTTTATAGAATATTGGCTCATCCCAAAAAGAGTGAGTGTATTTACACAAGAATCTTTTCCGTTATTGCGAAGACAAATTGAGGGGAAGGATACCACTTGCAATATAATATGTTACAATATTTTAGGGAACTAATAGGCGACTTATCTTCACTCTGTTGTAACTCCCCACCTTTAAGACGTGAAAGGTGATAGCCACCAAGTTTTTCACTCCTTTTTTATTTCTAATCTCAACATCAAATTCTTGTAGAAGTAGCACCAATCTAATAAATCTCAAGGGGCGTTTGGTTTGAGGGTTTGGGAATGAAGGAATGGAATAATTGTAAAAAATAGTGTTTGCTTTGGGGTTTTCAATTTTAAGGGAATAGATTTATTCCATTAAGTTTGGGAATCTACTAAACCCCCCAAATAGGGTGGGTATCAAGTTTTCATTCCAATCTAGTGGTTACTATTTATACCCCTTCCCCACATAAGCAATTTTTATTCTTAATTATATTACTCATCACTCATCATCATCATCATCATTATTAGTATTATTATTATTATTATTATTATTATTATTATTATTATTATTATTATTATTATTATTATTATTATTATTATTATTATTATTATTATTATTATTATTATTGTTATTGTTGTTGTTGTTGTTGTTGTTGTTGTTGTTGTTGTTGTTGTTGTTGTTGTTATTATTATTATTATTATTATTGTTATTATTATTGTTAAGTTTTAAACTTATTATTATTATTATTATTATTATTATTATTATTATTATTATTATTTATAAGTTTTAAACTTATTATTATTATTAATTACTATTGTTGTTGTTGTTGTTATTATTATTATTATTATTATTTATAAGTTTTAAACTTATTATTATTATTAATTATTTTTGTTGTTGTTATTATTATTATTATTATTTATAAATTTTAAACTTCTTAATAATAATAATAATAATAATATTATTATTTATTAATTATTCTTCTTCTTCTTATTATTATTTATTATAAATTTTAAACTTATTATTATTATTATTATTATTATCCTTATTATTATTATTATTATTATTATTATTATTATTATTATTATTATTATTATTATTATTATTATTATTATTATTATCATCATCATCATCATCATCATCATCATCATCATCATCATCATCATCATCATCATCATCATCATTATCATTATTATTATTATTATTAATGTTATTATATGAAATTAATTATCTTATTATTATTTTTATTATACTAAATTAATTATCTTATTATTATTATTATTATTATAAATTTTGTAATAATAATAATAAATATGATATGGAAATATGATATGAAAAATGATATTATATAATCTTTCATTCTCATTAATGCAACAAACCAAACAACATTATTGGTATTAATACAAAAACCAAGTTACAAACCAAACATCATTTTTTATTTTTCATACCAATTCCCATTCCCTTATACTATTATACCCATATCCATACCCAACCCTGTGCTTAAACCAAACGCCCCTTTAATTTTACTTCTATCTTGGCAAAAAGATACCTCAAGGCTACATGGTTGATATAAATGATTACTTTAGATCCCAAAAGGTAAGACAAAAACTTATTGTACACGAATATAACTAATAGTGACTTTTTCTCAGTAATGGTATAATTGATTTAGGCTCCCGCTAATGTCTTGCTTGTATAGTAGATATCATGCAACCTTTGTCCTTCTATTGCCCTAATACATATCCTACTATTGGATTGCTAGTATCGCATATGACCTTAAATGGTAATGAATAATCCAGTGACATCACAATAGGTGCTGAAATGACTACCTCCTTTAACCTATCATAAGTTGTCTCATCCTTTTCCTAATGGTCTCTATCACTCTCTTTTCTTGTTTCCCATCTAAATGGTTTAAAATTATGATGGGTAAAGTGTGACCCTTACCTAGAAAGGTATACCTAAGATGTGTTGTTAAGGGCTTCAACTTGAGAGTGGGTGGTTTCTTAATAAAGGGTAGTACGAGTGCTTCCATTTTCACTAAACTCTCTTGCTTCAATTTAACACCCAACTCCTCCTTTCTTAGTTCTTTTTCATCTTCTACTTACTCTAGACTCACTTCTTTATAACTCTCCTCTTGCTTTTTTATGAGTCGTCCACTATATCTATCTTCATACAAGAGCTGGCTTCCTTCAGATTCTTCAATAGTTTATTCATATTAAATTTAACTTACTTATCACCAATTCGAAGAATGGCATTCCTTTATGGACATCTACCATTGCTTTTCCTGTGTTTATAAACGATCTACTAAGAATTAGTGGACAATTCCTATCCTCTTTAAAGTTTAACACTATAAAGTCCACCGAAATAATGAATTTGTCCATCTTGACTCTCACGTCTGCTAACACAACAAAAGGTTTCTTAATGGATTAATCCGCTAATTAGATGAGCATGGAAATTGGCTTCACATCTCCTAGCCCTCAATTTCCTAAAAATTACAAAGATATAAGATTAATACTTAAACCTAAGTCACATAAACATTAGCAAATTCTAAATTACAACAACACAAGGTTAGTGAAACTCCCTAGGGCTTTTAGTTTGAAGGCATATAGTGGTAATTATGGAGCCACAAATTTCCGTCAGAGGGATTGTTTGGTTATCCTCCCAAGTTCACTTTTTTGATTTTATATCCTTGAGTAACTTCACGTGTAACATCCCATCTCCCATAGAAAAGGTTTATTGGTAATTTGGGACGGGTTAGGAGATTTGAATTTTAACTCGGCATGCACATCCATTATATAGCCTCTATAACTGATGATAGTTTTGCACATGCACACGGTATACATGCATTTGTGACATTTTCCGGCTTAGGTTTCAAATTGCGATTCTTTGTGAAATTTATGGGATCATTGTATTTGAAAAATTATTTGGAGTGCGCCATTAAATGTTTTACATTTTTGGGGATTTATGGGAATTTTTCTGGAATTTTTCGGGGTTCTTGCCAGGACCGGAAAATTCCAACTGACTGATTGAGTGAGCCTTTTTGTACTGAAAAGGGTTGCCTAATGGCATTAGATTATTGGCTAAATGGTGTTAGGGAATTTTAGTGCCATGATTAGAGCTTAATTGGAATTAGCACTTAACTAAATAGGATTAGTTGATAAATTGCATTTTTTCCATTGAATGCCAAGTGTCCTTCTTGATTTATTGATTTTGTCTTCTTATGATCATCATCTACGACTTCCTCTTTAGCTTTTTAAGTAAATGAATATCTTGGAAAGCCTTCTTCTTCATTCATCCGAAGTCATCTTCCTCCTCCTTCGAATTTTTCTTCTACTTATCTGATACAAGACATTTCTCCTTGGTTCCTTGCTTGCTCATCATCACACACAAACCAAGTTGAAGCCTTGAATTGATGAGACTCTTTGTTATGCTTATGAAAACCGTGGGTGAAGTAAGTTAGGAAGTGTGGGAGAGTTGTAAAGTGTTGGAGAATTGAAGAGCTTGAACTTGTTTAAGGTGAGTATTGATGTTTGTTTTTATGCTTTTGGTAGTTAGAAGCATGCATGGAGATCCTTTATACATTTACTTGATCATCATAGTAGAAGGTTTGAATGGGTTTAAATGTATACTTAGTTATGGATGAATGAATGACTATACTTCTTATTGATTTTAGCTTGGTTTTGGATTGAGTTTGTAAGGATAGATGAATGGAAAACTTAGGAAGATCATTTGTGTGGGTGCTGCCAATTTTTGTGTCATTATAGAAGTTTATGTTGTGATGAATTTGTGGTTGAATTAGAGGTAGGAATGGATGCTTAGTGATGTGTTATTGATGTTAGAAGTGATAGGAGTTAGGGTAATGTTGAAATCTGGAAAATTGGTGTTTGACCAGTTGGAATGTTTTGATCATAACTTATTGTGTAGGTGTGCAAATGAGGTGAAGTTTGTGCCCAATTAAACTTTGGGATGTTGGCTTCAATTTAGTGTGAAATAGGTGTTGTTAAATTGTACTGCTAGAAGGGCGAAAATTTGCATGGAAAGTTACTGTTTTATTGCCTGTGAACAGTAACCGCAAGTATGAGTAATGCGTTTTGTTGATTTTTATAAATTTATTGGTATGGAACTAGGAAAAAGGGTCTTTATGAAAGTTGAGGCATATTGAGTTAGCTTTCCATTGCCACTGATCTTGCTAATTTTCGAGTTGTATATTGGGAGATATGAACTGATTACTATTGATTGGTTTTATGCTTTTTGGAGAAACCTAGTGAAAGTGTTGATTTTGTGAGCTTTCTGCTTGGGAGCAATTTTAGCAATTTTTGTGGACTGAATTGGTGTGAGTGATCTTCTGCAAAGTTGTAGAGGAAGACATTATCTTGAAAATGATTTATGGTGTGTAATTTTTAGAGGTCAGAGTTGGGAGTTATGATTTTGCAAAAACTGATCCTGCATTAGGTTAGGAATTGCTGATCATGGCAGTAACTTGCATGACAGTTTTGAAATGGTTAGAAATTAAATTGGAAATTGAGTTCTTCATGAAAATTGAAGTTCAAGGATTTATCTTTTCAGGGATATAAAGTTCAGATTTTTCTGACTTGTGTACAGGGAGTTATGCTTGTTATAAGTTTCCTGCTCAAATTGAATGATTTCAGGGACAGCAACATTGACTGAATTAATTGACTTGTTTAGCAATGGAATTTGATTTTGGGTTGTTCATGAAAGTTGTAGATGACATTGTGAACTTATTGAGCATATTTATGTGGTAATTTTGGCTGAAGAATCAGAGAGTTAAGGAATTTGAAATGTACTGTTCTGTTTTAATGGGATTTGAGTAGGCAGTAGCTTTGAAGGATTTTGACACCATTAAGAGTGAAATTGATTTTATGGTCTTCATGAGAATGGTAGAGCTTTTCATTATCTTTCCAACAAGCTATGGTTTGTATTTTTCCGATTTGTGTGCTAAGAGTTATTGTTGTTGGAAATTTGGATTGGAAATAGGAAAAAAAAGGAATGAAGTGAGGTTGAACCTCGCTTTGATCGCGAGGCGACTCCCCACGCCGAGGCGAGGAAGATCGGCCCTCTCGAGGCGACTCCTCGCCCTCGAGGCGAGGAAGATCGGCCCTCTCGGAGGCGACTCCTCGCCCTCATGACGAAGGCGAGAGTCGGCCTCATGAGGCGACATGTCGCCCATGAGGCGGCGCTTATATGTATTTATTTTTTTATTTTTTTATTAGTTGGCCCTAATTGTTTCTTTTGTCAATTTCTTTTCGTCCGACATCCGATTGACCTGATTCTTGAGGCATCGGATTCGTAGAATATTAATTTCATTTTGTGAGAAATTGGGAATTTTTGGACGAGAAATTGGCGTGGCCGAATAACGGAGCCTTTAATCACTTTATTTTGTTAATGGGGACCTATAGAGGTCCAATTGCGCACCGTCGGCGTAATAGGTTTCTAATTTTTAGACGGATTTTTTTTTATGGGAAAATTTTGGATTAGGGCCGGAATGCCATGAGCATGCATTATACACGTTTACTTATTCCATGTGCATTGTTTAGTATTTTATCTATTCGGTTGGTAATGTTTACTTATTTTAATTGTTATAGAGGCTCGGTTGGAGCGTCATCCCACGGACGTTGCGAGACTTCCGCGTGCTTCGGAAGTTATTAGGTGAGTAACCTAGATGGTTCCTCGGTTAGTAAGTGTTTATAATTACGCACTTAGAACCTGTGGAGAATAATGGTGGGAAAATTGTGTTTGTTTGTGCGGATTGCGGACCGAAGGTCAAATAGATTGGAAAATTTGACATAGAAGTGTCATATGTGATTACTGTACAAGATTTATGTGTACATATTGAATTGGGATCGATATGATGTTGGTGTTGTTTTATTTGGACATATGCACTTCATGCATAATTGCATGATCGATAATGGCGATTGTGACGGAAGCGATAGCGAGCTTTAAGCTCAACGTGATTGGGCCTTGAGCCCATAGTGATTGAGCCTATGGCTCACCGTTTATCGCCCTTAATGGGACGATTTGAGCGCTCGATCACAACAACGTAATAAATTGGAAAAGCGTCTCATACACATTCCATATGCATTTGAATTGATTCTTTGGATTGGTATGACAATTATGTGGTACTACTAAATGTGATTTGGTGAGATAATTGTGCGTGGCATGTTATGTATGTGTATATGCATGAATTGGGTGAACCATCGATGATGGTTCCTCACTGAGTTCGCAAACTCACCCAAAATTGCAAATTATTTTTCAGGACCAAGAGAGTAGACTTATAGCTCCAGAGGGACTTTTCCTGCCGTGTAGATTGAGTTGGCAAGAGAAGTCATGGCACACCTGGTCGGTCATTGGCACTTTTGAGGATGACCTAGTTAGCCTTTTGTTTGATTTTCTTTTGGGTATTATCAGAACACATCGGTTGTGTAAATTCTTTGCTTTGAGGTTATGAAATGAGAATTTATGGTTTCAAAAAATTTAGTGGATTTCATATAAATGCTTTATGATTTTGATGCCATGTGGAGTGTTAGTGGTTGTTAAGTGGCGCACCCTTATCGTAGGGTATGTGTCGGAATGACCTCTGGCGTCGATACATATCTATGGTATGGGGTGCTACATTAAATGGTATCGAGCATGGTTTGGCATCTGTTGGGACTAATCTGAAATTAGGCTTGAATTATTGTGAGAAATCGGAACACCGATCGAGTTCTTGTTTTGTTTTAGGTCATCCGTATTTGGTGATCAGTTGATCAACCAAATGACGAGGATCTGTTGGAGCTAGTAGAGAGTCCTCGGTGCCTCGATCTGAGGTACCTCCTAGAGTCCCCGTGAGGCGGGAGAGGAGATACGATTTGTCTTTGCGTGGCGGTACATGAACTTCTATGGCGATCTGAGACCCGTGAGGTGAGGATGGTTGGAGAGGACCGAGAGAGTCCTTGATCGGATGGATTGTGAACTGATGAGAGGTTCGATTCTGTGATATCTCTTCTGCAGGCCCCGCTTATACATGGTGGAAGGCTGTTAGGGCGGTACCACGGACCTTGCTTCTTGACATGGGCAGATTTTACGAGGGCTTTTAGAGACAATTATATGCCCAGGTGTATCTAGAAATGAAGATCAGGAGTTTTAGAGTGAGACAGGTGGGATGATGATGGCAGTCGAGGTTAGGTTTAATGAGTTGATGGGATATCTTTGCTACGTGGTTTCTCTTGAGGCGGATAGGTGCGGAGGTTTGAGATGGGGCTGAATCTGGAGATCCGTGCGAGGATTGGCCCGATCGATATGGGCTCCTTTATAGAGTTGAGGCTGCTTCTTTGTGAGAGTGGAAGCGGTTGTGAGCGAGAGACGCGAGAGATGGGTCAAGCGTCTAGAGGAAAGAGAGTTAGTGACGGTCAGGCGGCTCTGGTAAGAGTTTTAGCAGCGCGCGAGCGAGGCCTTGAGATCTTGAGGAGGATCGAGACGGTCGGGTTTGGGACGAGAGGAGATTTATGCAGGTGGCGTGGCGATGGCGAAGGTTTTGGGCGATTCCTCCATTCATGAACCTTTGTGAGAGAGGCACTTTGGAGAGTGTTGGCGATTGACTGGAGCTTGCCTTAAATCTGGCTCCATGGATCATCGATTCGGATTGCCCACTACATTAGGAGCTCCGTCTGCTTTGGTAGTGGCCGGCCGGGAGTAGTACTCTGATCAACAGTAGAGTGGGTGGATCCGGCGTGGATCGATCTGAGGGCGAGTAGAGGCCGAGGTGAGTGAGGATCCTTTAGGCGGATGAGGTGAGGCGATCGACCACGGTCCCCAAGCAGAGTATATGCCATGACGAGGCGGGGAGGCCCAGATTCCCCGATGTAGTAGTGGTATGCTCCTTATTTACGATTTTGAGGCGTTTGCATTGTTGGATCTGGATCCACACATTCTTTATTACCCTCATATGGCATGTAGATTGCATGGGGATCGGGAGATGTTCTTGTATGGGCTAGAGGTGAGTACACGTTAGGTACTACTCTTGCATTGGGAGAGTGTGCGGGGATGCTTGATCCAGATTGATCAGCGATGTTGAGGGCGGAACCTTATAGTGTTGCCTCGAGAGAGATCGATGTGATTACGGGGATGGGTGGTGACGGCCCATAGGGCTATTATGGACTGCTATACCAAGGAGGTTGTTTAGAGTCTCTGGTCGACTGAAGCGATATTTAGAGGAGTTAGTCGGCGATACCGGCCGGATGATCTCTTTCCTTAGTGCCACGAGATTGATGCGGGGAGGTCAGAAGCATATCTCGCTCATGTGGTTGACACGAGTTGAGCGAGGCTTGAGGATATTCCGTGGTTAGGGAATTTCGGATGTGTTTCTGATGAGTTCTGGGTTTTGCCGCCGGATCGGAGGCGAGTTCACTATTGACCTCGTTCAGTCTGCTCCTATATCTATACCTCCATATAGGATGGCTTTGTGGGCGAGGGAGCTTAAAACTCGATTCGAGGAGTTGTTGGAGAAGGGCTTTATCGGACCTAGTGTTTCACCATGGGGAGCTCCAGTTTTGTTTGTGAAGAAAAGGATGGGACTTTGAGGTGTGCATCGATTACGAGCGATTGAATCGAGTGACGATGAAGAATAAGTATCCTTGCCTAGGATCGATGACTTATTTGATCGATTCGCGAGGAGCTCGGTGTTCACTAAGTTGGATCTGAGGTCGGGTACTATCGATTGAAGATTGCGAGGCCGATGTGCTAAGTGTGCCTTGAGGGCGAGTGCGGGCATTTTGAGTTTTAGTGATGCCGTTTGGGTTGACTAATGCCCCGCGACCTTCATGGCCTTGATGAATAAGGTATTTCAGCCTACTGGATCAATTTGTTATTGTGTTTATTGATGACATTTTAGTGTATTCGAGGAGCGACGGGAGCATAGTGAGCATTTGAGGATTGTGTTGCAGACCATGAGGAGAGATAGTTGTATGCCAAATTCGATAAATGTAATTTTGGTGGATCGAGTGATATTTTTGGGCCATATAGTATTGGAGAGGTATTGGTGGATCCGAGTAAGGTGGAGGCGGTCTTTGAAGTGGAAGCTCTAGGAATGTTTGAGAGATTGAGTTTCCTCGGATTGGCGGTTATTACGGAGGTTTGTCGAGGGTTTTCATTGATCTCGCCCCTCGACAAAACTTCGAGGAAGAATGTGCCATTGGATGGGTGAGGAGTGTCGGAAGAGCTTTGAGGAGCTGAAACATCGGTTGACTCTTGCCGGTGTTGACTATTCCATCTGGGATTGGAGGATTTGAGGTATCTGATGATGCATCGCATCGAGGATTGGGGTGTGTTTTGATGCGACGGTAGAGTCATTGCCTATGCCTCGGGACAATTTGAGGTCTCACGAGGTAAACTATCCTGTTCATGATTTGGAGTTAGGCTGCGGTAGTGTTTTCTTTGAAGATTTGGAGGCATTACGTATGGTGAGACTTTCCGGATCTTCACCGACCATAAAGTTTGAAATATTCTTGAGCAGAGAGAGTTGAATTTGAGACGAGAGGAGATGGCTTGAGTTGTTGAAGGACTATGACTGTACTATCGAGTATCACCACAGGAAAGCTAATGTGGTGGCGGATGCTCACGGTAGGAAGTCACATACTAATCTGACTCAGTTAAGACAATGAGGTTGCCTAATTTGATTGATTGAGGGCTTTGAATGTTCAGATGACTCTGGGCGGGATGGAGTCTTATTGGCTACTTTGACACTCGAGACCGATGCTACTAGACAGGATCGGGAGAGTTCGGGACAAGGATCTGTTATGGTGAGGCCGATTGAGAAGGTAAAAGGCGATTGAGTTACGAGTTTGATGTGAGAGATGAGACTTTGTGGTTGAGACGGAGGCTTTGTGTGCTGATGTGGATGACTTGAGGAGAGAGGTATTGGAGGAGGCGATATGGCCACATATGCTATGCATCTGGTACTACCAAGATGTATAACACTCTTAAGCAACATTTACGGTGGCTGGCATGAAAAAGCAAATGGCGAATTTGTATCTAGATGTTTGGCGTGCAAGAAAGTTAAGTGAGCACCGAGCTCGATAGGGAAGCTTCATTCGTTGCCCATTCGGAGTGGAAATGGGAACGAATTACCATGGATTTCATTATGGGTTTGCCTAGGGCCGAGGCGAGATGATGCTATCTGGGTCGTAGTGGATCGATTATTAATCGGCCCATTTCTTGCCGATGAGGAGAACAATACCATGGATCGAGTTGGCCCGAAGTATGTGGCGGAGATAGTGAGGCTGCATGGGGTCCCGATGTCGATAGTGTCGGCGGGGATCCCAGATTTACTTGAGGTTACGGCGAGTTTGCGATGCTGCTATGGGTACTAAGGTGAACTTGATCTGCGTTTCATCCTCGAACGGATGGGCGAGTGAGAGGGCGATTAAGGCTGTTGAGGATATGCTTGGGCTTGTGTGTTGGAGTTCGAGGAGCATGGGATCGATGTTTAGCTCGATTGAGTTTGCATACAACAATCATTATCATAGTAGCATCGGGATGGCACCATATGAGGCCTTGTATGGGCGATCGTGTAGATCACCTTTGTATTGGGATGAAGAGGTGTGAGGATGATTGAGGTCTGGTGATTCAGGATCTTGTAGATAAGGTGAAGCGATCTGAGTCGCATCAAAGCGGCTCGGGATGAGACAAAAGAGCTATGTGGATCGGCATAGGAGGGACATTGAGTACAATGTAGGCGATAGAGTGTTCTTCGGTGTCACCTTGGCGTGGTGTCTTGAGATTTGGGAAAAAGGGTAAGTTAAGCCCTAGGTACATTGGTCCATATGAGATCCTTTGAGAGGATAGGACCTTTGGCCTCTGTGCTAGCTTTACTAAGTGAGATGTCTCGATTGCATGGCGTCTTCCATGTGAGTATGCTCCGTGAATGTCGGTCGATCCGACACATGTGATCTGGCTCGAGAGATTGAGTGTCGAGTAATTTGAGTTATGTAGAGGCCGTCTGATTAGCCGGGACACGGTGAAGCAGTTGAGGAATAAGAGTATTCCATGGTGAAGGTTCTCTGGAGGAACCACTTTCGAGGAGGCTACAGGGAGACCGAGGAGCATATGAGGAGACAGTATCCTCATCTTTTCGATCAACTGTAAGAATTTGGGACGAAATTTTTATTAGGAGGAGAATTGTAACATCCATCTCCATAGAAAAGGTTTATTGGTAATTTGGGACGGGTTAGGAGATTTGAATTTTAACTCGGCATGCACATCCATTATATAGCCTCTATAATCGATGATAGTTTTGCACATGCACACGGTATACATGCATTTGTGACATTTTAAACTTAGGTTTCAAATTGCGATTCTTTGTGAAATTTATGGGATCATTGTATTTGAAAAATTATTTGGAGTCGCCATTAAATGTTTTACATTTTGGGATTTATAGAATTTTTCGGAATTTTCGGGGTTCTTGCGGGACCGGAAAATTCAATGACTGATTGAGTGAGCCTTTTGTCTGAAAAGGGTTGCCTAATGGCATTAGATTATTGGCTAAATGGTGTTAGGAATTTTAGTGCCATGATTAGAGCTTAATTGGAATTAGCACTTAACTAAATAGGATTAGTTGATAAATTGCATTTTTCCATTGAATGCCAAGTGTCCTTCTTGATTTATTGATTTTGTCTTCTTATGATCATCATCTCGACTTCCTCTTTAGCTTTTAAGTAAATGAATATCTTGGAAAGCCTTCTTCTTCATTCATCCGAAGTCATCTTCCTCCTCCTTCGAATTTTTCTTCTACTTATCTGATACAAGACATTTCTCCTTGGTTCCTTGCTTGCTCATCATCACACACAAACCAAGTTGAAGCCTTGAATTGATGAGACTCTTTGTTATGCTTATGAAAACCGTGGGTGAAGTAAGTTAGGAAGTGTGGGAGAGTTGTAAAGTGTTGGAGAATTGAAGAGCTTGAACTTGTTTAAGGTGAGTATTGATGTTTGTTTTTATGCTTTTGGTAGTTAGAAGCATGCATGGAGATCCTTTATACATTTACTTGATCATCATAGTAGAAGGTTTGAATGGGTTTAAATGTATACTTAGTTATGGATGAATGAATGACTATACTTCTTATTGATTTTAGCTTGGTTTTGGATTGAGTTTGTAAGGATAGATGAATGGAAAACTTAGGAAGATCATTTGTGTGGGTGCTGCCAATTTTTGTGTCATTATAGAAGTTTATGTTGTGATGAATTTGTGGTTGAATTAGAGGTAGGAATGGATGCTTAGTGATGTGTTATTGATGTTAGAAGTGATAGGAGTTAGGGTAATGTTGAAATCTGGAAAATTGGTGTTTGACCAGTTGGAATGTTTTGATCATAACTTATTGTGTAGGTGTGCAAATGAGGTGAAGTTTGTGCCCAATTAAACTTTGGGATGTTGGCTTCAATTTAGTGTGAAATAGGTGTTGTTAAATTGTACTGCTAGAAGGGCGAAAATTTGCATGGAAAGTTACTGTTTTATTGCCTGTGAACAGTAACCGCAAGTATGAGTAATGCGTTTTGTTGATTTTATAAATTTATTGGTATGGAACTAGGAAAAGGGTCTTTATGAAAGTTGAGGCATATTGAGTTAGCTTTCCATTGCCACTGATCTTGCTAATTTTCGAGTTGTATATTGGGAGATATGAACTGATTACTATTGATTGGTTTTATGCTTTTGGAGAAACCTAGTGAAAGTGTTGATTTTGTGAGCTTTCTGCTTGGGAGCAATTTTAGCAATTTTGTGGACTGAATTGGTGTGAGATCTTCTGCAAAGTTGTAGAGGAAGACATTATCTTGAAAATGATTTATGGTGTGTAATTTTAGAGGTCAGAGTTGGGAGTTATGATTTTGCAAAACTGATCCTGCATTAGGTTAGGAATTGCTGATCATGGCAGTAACTTGCATGACAGTTTTGAAATGGTTAGAAATTAAATTGGAAATTGAGTTCTTCATGAAAATTGAAGTTCAAGGATTTATCTTTTCAGGGATATAAAGTTCAGATTTTCTGACTTGTGTACAGGGAGTTATGCTTGTTATAAGTTTCCTGCTCAAATTGAATGATTTCAGGGACAGCAACATTGACTGAATTAATTGACTTGTTTAGCAATGGAATTTGATTTTGGGTTGTTCATGAAAGTTGTAGATGACATTGTGAACTTATTGAGCATATTTATGTGGTAATTTTGGCTGAAGAATCAGAGAGTTAAGGAATTTGAAATGTACTGTTCTGTTTTAATGGGATTTGAGTAGGCAGTAGCTTTGAAGGATTTTGACACCATTAAGAGTGAAATTGATTTTATGGTCTTCATGAGAATGGTAGAGCTTTTCATTATCTTTCCAACAAGCTATGGTTTGTATTTTTCCGATTTGTGTGCTAAGAGTTATTGTTGTTGGAAATTTGGATTGGAAATAGGAAAAAAAAAAGGAATGAAGTGAGGTTGAACCTCGCTTTGATCATGAGGCGACTCCCCACGCCTTGGCGAGGAAGATCGGCCCTCTCGCGAGGCGACTCCTCGCCCTCGAGGCGAGGAAGATCGGCCCTCTCGCGGCGACTCCTCGCCCTCATGACGAAGGCGAGTCGGCCTCATGAGGCGACATGTCGCCCCATGCATGCGCTTATATGTATTTATTTTTTTATTTTTTTATTAGTTGGCCCTAATTGTTTCTTTTGTCAATTTCTTTTCCGTCCGACATCCGATTGACCTGATTCTTGAGGCATCGGATTAAGTAGAATATTAATTTCATTTTGTGAGAAATTGGGAATTTTTGACGAGAATTGGCGTGGCCGGTAACGGAGCCTTTAATCACTTTTTTTGTTAATTGGGGACCTATAGAGGTCCGAATTATGCGCCGTCGGCGTAATAGGTTTCTAATTTTTAGGCGGATTTTTTTTATGGGAAAATTTTGGATTAGGTAGGAATGCCATGAGCATGCATTATACGTTTTACTTATTCCATGTGCATTGTTTAGTATTTTATCTATTGATTGGTAATGTTTACTTATTTTAATTGTTATAGAGGCTCGGTTGGAGCGTCATCCCACAGACGTTGCGAGACTTCCGACATTAGCTTCGGAAGTTATTAGGTGAGTAACCTAGATGGTTCCTCGGTTAGTAAGTGTTTATAATTACGCACTTAGAACCACATGGAGAATAATGGTGGGAAAATTGTGTTTGTTTGTGCTGGATTGCGGACGAAGGTCCGATAGATTGGAAAATTTGACATAGAAGTGTCATATGTGATTACTGTACAAGATTTATGTGTACATATTGAATTGGGATCGATATGATGTTGGTGTTGTTTTATTTGGACATATGCGCTTCATGCATAATTGCATGATCGATAATGGCGATTGTGACGGAGCGATAGCGAGAGCTTTAAGCTCAACGTGATTGGGCCTTGAGCCCATAGTGATTCGAGCCTATGGCTCACCGTTTATCATGCCCTTAATGGGACGAGCCAGCGCCATCCACAACAACGTAATAAATTGGAAAAGCGTCTCATACACATTCCATATGCATTTGAATTGATTCTTTGGATTGGTATGACAATTATGTGGTACTACTAAATGTGATTTGGTGAGATAATTGTGCGTAGCTGTGTTATGTATGTGTATATGCATGAATTGGGTGAACCATCGATGATGGTTCCTCACTGAGTTCGCAAACTCACCCAAAATTGCAAATTATTTTTCGGGACCAAGAGAGTAGACTTATAGCTCAGAGGACTTTTCTGCGTGTAGATTGAGTTGGCAAGAGAAGTCATGGCACATGTGTCGGTCGGTGGCACTTTTGAGGATGACCTAGTTAGCCTTTTTGTTTGATTTTCTTTTGGAGTATTGTACAGAACACATCAGTTGTGTAAATTTACTGCTTTGAGGTTATGAAATGAGAATTTATGGTTTCAAAAAAAATTTAGTGGATTTCATATAAATGCTTTATGATTTTGATGCCATGTGGAGTGTTAGTGGTTGTTCGTAGCGCACCCTTATCGTAGGGTATGTGTCGGAATGACCTACGGGCGTCCCGATACATATCCTATGGTATGGGGGTGCTACATCACGTACTTCGGAATATGTTCCAAAGCTTCCACAAAAGACAAGTTGGTTTGCAATTTCTTTAACTTATCCATAAACTTTGCAAATTGTGAATCCAATTGGTTCTTCTACATCGTCTATGGAAATGGAATCTTTGGTGCATATGGAGGGGGAAGAACATAAGGATTTTCCTCTTTCTTCTCTACTGCCTTGTTCTTTTTTTCTTAGTCTTCTCTTTGGTAGGGTTCAACTTTCTTATCGGATGGTTTTTCCAACTCTTTTCCACTCCTAAGTGACATGACTTTCAATTGCTCTCTTAGATTAGGTTTTGTGTTGTTTGAGAGACTCCCCACACTTTATATAGACAACGCATTGGTTAATCAACCCACTTGAACCTCTAGATTGTGCATGAAAGAAGTATATTTCTTTATAATTTGATTGAACTTGGTTTCTATCCTCTTTTAGTTCTCATCTTGGCTCGTGAACTTTGAATTTGGCACAAGCATTAGCTTATCCATCTTTGATTCTAATGATCTAAGCCTATCTTGCCAAGATCTTGGTGGTCCTTAAGCTCTCATTAGATTTCTTACATTGTTAGTCTAAGAAAAATTCAAATGGTTTTTCCACCTAGGATTGTAAATATTGGAATAGGGATTATTACCTTCCCAACCATATTATGAACCCATAAAGTTGAGCTACTCCATGTTGCTATTTTCCATTAGGAAGTAATAATTTGAGACATGACTTTCTTGTTCACATTGCTTGCATTTATGTTGAATTGCCTTGAGTGGGCTAGAAGAAGTGGCTTTCAAGCTGTTAAATTCTTCGACTAAATTTGCTACTTCAGTCTATAATTTTGTCACTGAATCCACATCAAGCACTCATTTTTTATCTCTAAAGGTTGGAAGCTATTGACTCCTCTCCGATGTCTATAGACAACTATTGTTTGGCATCTCCTTCTAATAAATCATTGCTTTAACTATTTTGCTCATCAAAGATCCACTAGTTGTTGCATCTATGGTGCCTCACATGGCTGGATTCACACCATTATAGAACGTTTGTCGAAGGAACTATTTTGGAAAGTTATGATGCAGGCAACTCCTTTGCAACTCTTTAAATCTTTCCATGCTTTATACAATGACTCCCCTTTGCTTTTCTGGAAATTAATGATCTCCTTTATGGGCTTAATGGTCTTTGTTAAGCAGAAGTATTTACCTAAAACGGTTGGCACCAACTACTCCCATATTGTGATGCTCTCTATGTTGAAAGAGTTTAACTATATTTTGGCTCGATCTTATAAGTATAAAAGGAAAGAGCCTCATCTTGGATGCATCTTCTAACAACCTATTATATTAGAATGTGTCAAAAATTTGTAAGAAGTTGGCCAAATGAGCATTAGGATCCTCATTTACTAGTCCATAAAACTAGACATTGGTCCTTTTTCTTTGATCTACTTTGATGTAGTGGTTGCTGCCTCTTTTTGATGTTTTCATATTCTTTTATAGTTTTTGAGGGTTCTAGGGTTGTGTCTAGGGTTTTCCCACTTAATTCAATTATAAAAATAGCCCCGAACTCTTAAAACTTGAAAAAACTTGTGCCTATAAACACCAAGCATGATTGTGCCTAACATGGTTGATTCCTCTTTGTCATGATCATGTATGGTGTCACAATTATGACAGAAAGCCATACAATGTTGCTGGTATTTTCCATGCCATACACAATCGTGGCTTTTTGCATACATCCATAATCTTCTTCATTCATCAATTTCTTGTTTTCATACACTCACAAACACATTAAATACCTCTTGAAACATAAAATTAACCAAATTCATGCTTAAAACCACTCAAACACTTAGAACATGTGCAAAGACTAACAATAACATAGTTATAAGTTATACATATTATAATCATCTAAGAAACACTTAGAAACACTCTCAAACACCAAGAAAAACTAAAAACACACAAAAATGAAACACAAAAATACAAAATCACACAATCATGCAACATGTAATAATGATACAATAACATCAAATCTTATGAAATTAACGTAAATTTAAATATCAATTACTCAAAATGTGCCAACATACTAACTTATTTCTTTCATGTTTAAGGACTTTGATTTGAATATAAATATCAATCAAACTATTAATACCCTATTCATATACCTATGTCACTTGTAAGCATGCATTTATGATTAGTGATCAATAAAAAAGGAAACTATCACTAAATATTATTTTAAAATTCTTACTATTTTTAAAAGATCAGTAGGTTTATTTATTGTAACATCATTTTTAGATTTTATTTAACGATAACCTAGACTTTTGATGCGAAGGAAAGCATCTTGTCATGAATGTCCCTTAGTTACTCAACTAAGTCACGCTTTTTATTTAGCTTAGTTGGAGTGTCATTTTACCCTTTTGACTCGAAGACAAACATTTTGTCTTGAATGCCCCTGATTATTCAACTATATCATAACTCTCAACTGGCTACTAGCTCCATTATTAATCCAATTTTCTTAAAAAGGCTAGAGGAATCGAAATTTTATTTAATACATTTTTCCATTTAATTTCATAGCCTACCTCATTTCTTCTTAGTTAATCACTCTCATGTAAGGGTATTAATAATGCTAACCAATTCAATTGACTATAATTATAAATGCATACGAGCAAAAGTCATAAAATGAAAGAATAGGTGCCATATCCTAATTAACATGAATATTCATCCCAAAGACACTTAAAACTCAAAATTCACAAGCTACTATGCATTTATAATTTAAATGACCATATTCAAAGCTAAACTAATTCCATTCAATTCTTTCCATTGACACATTCACACAAAGAACACATCATGCAACAAAATGGGTATTGAAATACTTCAATATCTTCTTTACGTCATGTCACTATTAAAGTTGGTGGTGCGCAACCTCCTTCATTTGTGCCTCTATGGTGTTCAGGCACTCCACTATGATCTCGTTATTTTATGACACTAAGTTAAAAACTTTCTCCCGTTCTTCCTCTTGGTCCTCCTTAATTTCTTTAATAGATAAGACTCCAGTTTAATATAATGTTGTTCTGAAATTATATCTTGCCTGTCCAGTCCTATATCTCACTTGTGATTTGGAACCAATATCCTAGAGTGTCATCTCATGGGCCTCCAAGATCTCAACTTTCCTTAAATGTATATGGTTAAGAAACTCAGGAAAAACAACAGTCAATCCATCAACAGATAGATCATAATATTGAGCAAGTGTAGTAACAAGAAAACCTATGCCAAGATAGCTATTTTATTATTAAGAGAAGTAACTATTGTTTGAAAAATGTAGAATGAAGTACAAACTCAAACCTTATAATCCGTGCACCAAAGTATGAATAATTCTTTTCCAGAAAACTTGTTCCTTTAAGATTTTGCAAATATAGTGTGACACATAAAATTTATGTAATAAAAAATTTTCTAGTCTAAGAATGACATTATTATACGCATTTCTCACAAAAAATTCATCCAACCTTGTTAATTTCTTCCAATATTACTTAGCATGAAAGTTATCATGTTTTCAATAATTTTGATCTAAAAATCTAACAATTTCTTTAATAATATGGTATCCTAAAATATAAGGGTATCCTTGCAATCAAAATCACAATTATCTAATTTCTATAACTCAACTGTAAAGTAGTGTAAATTTTGAGTTAAATCCTTAGACACATCAAAATCAAAATGAATAAAATTTTCCTAATGAATTCTCACACTCAAAGTCTCAATCTTTTCTTTTATTCCTGGATTTTATAAGATATCAAAATCAAAATATGATGGTGCATTAACAATACTAGAGTGAAGGGTTTGGAATCTTATACTTTCCTCTTCCAAATAGATAAAAAAAAGGTGCTCCAAAATCTACATCACTATCATGTACATCGACCCTCGAAATTTGAACTTTCCTTTTCAACATTGAGTGTTTGGTAACTTTTTTTTATTCTTGGCTCCAAGAATGAGTATATGACCTACAAAATTAACCAAGAAACACAAAAGATAGACAACAACACCAAAAAATGTGAGATAGAAAAGTGTAGAGAAATCTTGTAACACCTACTCAAAAGATGTGATTTTTATGTGAAAATCACTAGATTTGTGTTAAAAAAATGTTTATATAGGTAAAAGATGAAAGAAATGATGAAAAACCAAGTAATAATGAAGAGATATTTGAGCGAAGTGGAGAGCATAGAAGGTGGCTGCAAGGTTTAGAGAGAGAAGCGAGATGTAGAAGAAGAGAAAAGATGCATTTAAGTGGTTATGGTTGGAAAAAAAAGGGGTAAAATAGGGTTTAGAGTGTGTCGAGTTTGAGTGTGTCTTTAACCATTTGGTATGATGGTGCATAGGGCACAATTGTGATAGAATATTGGAAATCTCCACCATGCACAATTGTGTATGATTGTGACATGGTTAGAGATGCCCAACCTTATCCCGTTTTGCTCATTTGTCCTTATGTAACCCCTCGAACTTGTTTCTTAACCTATAACAACTTCAAAATCATGAAAATTAAATATACAAACCATTATAAACACATAAAAATAAAAACCTAAACGTTAAAAGTCAAGAAGAAACCTAATTACCTAAAATCCTTAGTTATGGTCATTAGCTTGATCTTTCATCATTCCATTATTTTTTTAAATGGATTGAAAGGATAGAAATCACTTCCCTTTCTTATGAAAAGACTCCTCCAAGATATGCTTACATCTTTGTCCATTCGCCTTAAAGGTTTCCTTATTTTGATTCTCCAGTTCTAAAGCTCCATGCATAAATAAGTGGGCCACTTTAAAAGGTCCACTTTGTCTTAACTTGAGCTTTCCATGAAACAATTTCAATCTCGAATTATATAGTAAAACTACATCTTCTACCTTGAACTCTTTCTTATTGATATAAGAATCATGCCATTTGTTATCATTTTTCTTATACAACTTGGCCTTCTCAACATGCAATCTAAGCTCGTCCAGTTCATTTAATTGTAGAAGTCTTTTCTCATTCACTTGCTTCCAATCAAAATCTAAGGCTTTTATCACCCAATATGCTCCTTGCTCTAGTTTCATGGGAAAGTGACACGCCTTACCATACAAGTTGAAACGAGGTCATACCATTTGGAGTTTTTAACATGGTTTCATAAGCCCGTAGGGCATCATCCAACTTTAATGCCCAATCCTTCCTTAAACTACTTACCATCTTCTCTAATATTCTTTTAAGCTCACAATTAACGACCTCCATTTATCCAATTATTTGTGGGTGATACAGAGTGGCAATATGATGGTAGACTCCATATCTTCTACAAAAATCATCAAAAGATTTATTGCAAAAATGTGCTCCTCCATTACTAATTATGGCTCGTAGCACTCCAAATCGATTGAATAATCTCTTGATACAACTTTGCAACACTTGTCCATCTTTTTTGGAGTTGCCATTACTTCAGCGCATTGTGAAAGTAGTCCACTTTGACTAAAATATATGTGTTTCTCATAGAGGATGGAAATGGTCCTATGAAATCCAATCCCCACATATCAAGCACTTCCACTTCTAGAATCTTAGACGATGGCATATTATCTCTTTTCAAGATTTTCCCCACTCTTTGGCATCTATCACAATGTGCCACAAAATCTTGAGCATCCTTGAATAAATTCAGCCAATAAAAACCACATTTTAAGACTTGCACCGTCATCTTTTTTCTCCATAATGCCCCACATAAATAGATTCATGACACTGCATCAGTATGTCTATCATTTCTTCCTCCAGAACACACTTCCTTATCAGACCATCAACATATTTCCTATAGAGGATTGGGTCATCCCATAAATAATGGGTAAACTCATTTAAGAATCAATTCCTCTATTGATAAGACAAATCTAAGGGTAAGATATGACCTACAATGTAGTTTGTTATATCAACATAACAAGGTGCCATAAGGCGATTTAGCAATATCAAGATATCATTAGGGAATTGTTCATTTATGTCCTCACTTTGTTACAATTCTCCTCCTTCAAGATGTGATAAGTGGTCAACTACCACATTTTGAATGATATCATTAACCTTTTATAAAAAGAACTAAAATTTCACAAATAAATGACATCCTTAGTTACACACTAAACTAAGTGAAAGACTTACTTATTTAAAGTTTTTATTTCAAATTAAGCATTTGACCTTATAGGGTGTGTATATAAGTTTTTGCATCGATTAACATCTAAATTGGTGTGATGTAAGAAAAATAGAAGAATTATTAACTAGTAGCTAAAAATAATGAAATTAAGAACTATGGTTTATATTATAAACCTTAAAATTATAGCTATACAAAATCTGAAATTTCATCATTCCTAATACATGTTGAATACAATCGAAAATAAAATCTAACTCTACAGACCAAATTTTATAGCAATGGTGAGTAGGGATCAGATCCACAGGGAATGTACGTGTAGCTTTTGAAATGAAAAGAATCAGTGTTTAGGAAATAGGAGGGTTTTGGTTGGAATAGAAAGTAAAATTGAACTAATGAAAGAAATTCAATTTAAATGGTGAGAAAATGATAAATTTGATTAATGAGTTAGAATCCAGTTTTCAGTTCAATCTCAGTTTGTATACAAATAATCATACTTTATTGTTTTGTTGTTTTCACACCTCTATTAAAAACTATTAATCGTAGGTTAATAATAAGCTCTGTTAACCCTAGTTTTTCCTTAGGTATTATTTAATTAAAATAAACTTTTTAACTAAACTTAGCTATCAAGCAACCTAAATAAACTCTCTAGATTTAATAGGAAAGACGCATTACAAACAAGGAAAAACATATTAATCTAGGCAATAACCACAAAATCTCAAGTCATTTAACCTATGTTATGTTATCCCTAATGATTCAACACCATTAGTTTAACATCAATGAATCGAGAACACAACTATTACGTATTGTATTCAAGATTTTGGCAAAAAGATTTATATGAAACAATCCAATGAAAGCATTTAAATCATTCTAACATATATACCCAAATTAATAAGCAAAGAATAACATAAACAATCTCTAAACAGAGAGAGTTAATAATACACAAAGAAGAGATGTTCAAATGTGATCATCAGCTTCGATTTCACCTTTGAATTGGAAGGAAGAAGATTAGCCCTCCATAGATCTCAAAGAAGTGAGTGTTAAAATAAGTATCTTCAGTATTTGATAGCATTAATAACTAACTATTATAGTGTAAATGTATAATCAATTAAGCACACATCAAGTTCCCCCACACTTGTCTTTTGACCATCCTCGGGCAAAACAACAAAATCAAAGTCATAAACAAAAACACTTCCATATTTTCCATATTTCCCAATAATAGATAGTCATAAGAAAAGAGGAATAACTTTCAAAACCATAGCAAGGATTCAAAATTAAATAATAAAAATTTCGTCCCGAAATTTCTTACCTGACTGATCGAACAAGTGAGGATACTGCCTCCTCATGTGCTCCTCAGTCTCCCAAGTCGCCTCCTCAGAAGAGTGGTTCTTCCAAAGGACTTTCACCAATGGAATCACCCTACTCCTCAACTGCTTGACCCGCGATCCAATAATCTGTACCGGCTCCTCCACATAACTCAAATCACTGGCTATCTCAATCTCCTGAGCCGGAATCATATGAGTCGGGTCTGAACGATATCTCCGGAGCATACTCACATTAAAGACGTCGTGCAACTGCGACATCTCACTGGGCAAGGCTAATCTATACGCCAATGGTCCTATCCTCTCGAGGATCTCATAATGACCAATATACCTAGGGCTCAACTTGCCCTTACGGCCAAATCTCAGAACTCCTCTCCATGGAGACACTCGAAGGAACACTCTATCACCCATACTGTACTCCATCTCTCTCCGATGCTGATCCACATAACTCTTCTGTCTATCCTGAGCCGCCTTAATGCGACTCCGAATCAGCTGTACCTTATCCACAGTGTCCTGAATCAGCTCGGGACCCTCTAACATCCTCATACCCTCTTCATCCCAATAGAGAGGCGATCTACACAGCCTCCGATACAACGCCTCATACGGTGCCATCCCAATGTTGCTCTGGTACTGATTATTATAAGCAAACTCCACCAGAGCTAAATACTGATCCCAAGTACCTCTGAACTCCAATACACAGGCTCTTAACATATCCTCAACAGTCTTAATCGTCCTCTCACTCTGCCCATCATGCGAGGATGAAATGATGTCTTTGAAGTTCAACCGAAGTACCCATGGCCATCGCAAACTCCTCCAAAACTTGAAGTAAACACAGGATCCTCATGCAAAATTATAGACACCGGAACCCCATGCAGTCGCACAATCTCTGCCACATACTTCTGGGCCAACTGATCGAGAGTATTGCTCTCCTTCACTGGCAAGAAGTGAGCCAATTTGGTCAACCGGTCCACTATGACCCAAATAGCATCATTCTGCCTCGGCGTCCTAGGCAATCCCATAATGAAATCCATCGTGATTCGCTCCCATTTCTACTCCAGAATGGGCAACGAATGCAACCTCCCTACTGGAGCCTGGTGCTCAGCCTTAACCTGCTGGCACGTTAGACACCGAGAAACAAACTCTGCCACCTGCCTCTTCATGCCTGGCCACCATAAATGCAACTTGAGAGTGTTATACATCTTGGTAGTACCAGGATGTATAGCATAGGAAGCCACATGCGCCTCCTCCAGAATCTCACATCTCAGATCGTCTACATCTAGAACACACAGCCTCTGACCTATCCAAAGAGTCCCATCTCTCAATTCAAAATTCGAATCCTGATCAGATCTCGCTCTATCCATCAGTCTCACCAACACAGGATCCTGGCCCTGAACTCGCCTGATCCTGTCATGCAACATCGGCCTAAGCCTCAAAGTAGCAATCAGAGATCCATCCTGAGCCAAATCCATCTGCACATTCAGAGCTCTCAACTGAATCAAGCTAGGCAATCTCCCAATCTGAATCTGAGCTGCACTGATATGAGATCTCCTACTCAAAGCATCTACCACCTCATTAGCCTTCCCTGGATGATACTCAATAGTGCAGTCATAGTCCTTAAGCAACTCTATCCATCTCCTCTGTCTCAGATTCAGCTCTCTCTGACTCAGCAAATACCTCAAACTCTTATGATCAGTGAAGATCTGGAACATCTCACCATACAAATAATGTCTCCAAATCTTCAGGGCAAAAACCACTGCTGCTAACTCCAAATCATGCACGGGATAATTCACCTCATGAGACCTCAACTGTCTCGAGGCATAAGCTATCACTCTCCCATGCTGCATCAAGACGCACCCTAAACCCTGCTGCGAAGCATCACTAAACACCTCAAAGCCTCCAGCTCCTGATGGCAAAGCTAACATCGGTACCGTAGTCAACCGATGTTTCAGCTCCTCAAAACTCCTCTGACACTCATCAGTCTATCTGAAAGCCACATTCTTCCTCAGAAGTTTTGTCAAAGGGGCTGAGATCACTGAAAACCCCTCGACAAACCTCCGGTAATAACCTGCTAATCCGAGGAAACTCCACACCTCAGACACATTCCTCGGGATCTCCCAACTCCTCACTACCTCAATTTTGTGAGGATCCACCCGGATACCCTCACCAGACACAATATGGCCTAAGAACACCACCTTATCTAGCCAAAATTCACATTTAGTGAATTTGGCATACAACTGCTTGTCCCTCAATAATCTGCAAAACTGTCCTCAGATGCTCCGCATGCTCCTGTCTATCTCTCGAATACACCAAAATATCATCAATAAATACTATCACGAACTGATCCAGGTAGGGCTGAAAGACCTTATTCATCAAGGCCATGAAGACTGTCGGGGCATTAGTCAACCCAAACGGCATCACTAAGAACTCGAAATGCCTATACCTGCTCCTAAAAGCACTCTTAGGCACATCGGCCTATGCTATCCTCAACTAATAATAACCCGATCTCAGATCCAACTTAGTAAATGTAACATCCCGTTACCGATGCGATGAGCATATTGGTACGGGTAGTGTTGTTATTGCATAAATAGTGATCGAGTGTTTTGTGGCCTCTGATTTTAAAGAGATAGATCATTTTGCACATGCATACATAGTGACATGCATTCATGATTGTTCCAGCATTTAAATTGTGATTATGAGTTGAATTGTGAATTTTGAGATAGTTGAGTTAGATTTGATTTAAAGTGAAATTAGGGATAATTTGAGTGGAATAGTTGAGTTAGAGTGAGAATTGAATTTGTGAAATTGGAAATTTAGATTTGAGTTTGGGATCGAGTGTTTTATATTTTTGAGGAATTATGGGAATTTTTCTGAAATTTTTAGAGTTGTGTTCGGACCGGAAAAATGACTTAGAGACTGATGATTGTGATTTCAGTTCCGGAAGTGAGTGGTAAATGGCTTGGAAAATTTAGATTTGTGAGTTTAGGAATTATTGTGATGAGCCATTGAAATTTAGAGACTGAGATTAAATGGATTTGAGGACTTTGATCTATAGGTTTAAATCAACCCCTTATATAAATATCTTATGTTTGAAATTGGAAGACAATCTCTCTTAGGGCTCAAATCTTCTTCCTCTTCTCGTGGGTGTCATTGATCTTCTTCCTTGGAGAGTTTGCTTGCTTCCTTTCCGTTGTGGTTGGAGAGTTGCTAGAAGCTTGGAGTTGTTGATGTCTAGCTTGGAGTTGGAGGTTCATCGTTGGTGTTAGAGCTTGAGAAGTTTTCGGAAGTTTTTAGGGTTTTTGGATTGATCTGCGATTTGGTAAGTTTATTGTGTTTAATGCTGTTATTTATTGTTGTTGCATGCATTTATGGCATTTATGGTGAAGGATTGAGTAGTTAGGGTGTTAAATGCTGAGTTTAAAGAGTATTAATGGCGGAAAAATCGATCGGAGAAGACGCAGTTCGTTCGCACGTCGCGACGTCTGCGACTGGCCTCGCGGCGACGAACCAGTGTGTGTTCGACGTGACGAGCGGGCCGAGTCGTCGCGACGAGCGCGTGGATATTCTTCGCAACGAGCGTGTTTCCACGTCGCGACGAGGGATCCTTAGTCGCGACAAGGGGCAGATTTCTGAAGTGAAATAAGTTGGTTTTTGGGGTGTATCTTATGGTATAGACCTCCATTTGAGGTGATTCCATATTCGTTGTGATCTAGAGAAAGAGGTCTACGATTGAGGTAAAGAATAAGAGTTCGAATTTAAATTAGCGAGTTCTCAATCATAAAAAGAGAGTTGATTATGGTTCCTATAGTGACCTAAGAGTCATGTGTTATCAATTGGAGTTATCATTGGGAACTTAGTGAAGGAAATTGGCTTAGTGAATAGTGAATTTTAGGTTGTGAAGCGAGAGATAGCGAAATGGATTAGAGAGCTGGAAAATCATGATCATGCATCATATAATTTCAAATTAAGACATGTGCATTAGTGAATTCTATTGATTGAGCATCTAGTGATGATAATTCGTTTGAATTGTTATAGAGGCACCGTTGGATCGACAGTCCACGGATATTGCTGGGACTTCCAGGAAGTAGCTCAGAAGTTATAGGTTAGTAACCTAGTTGGTTCCTCGATCTTTGTATTAATATGTGCTGTGAATGTGTGAATTAGTTGCCAACGTGAGTGATATAAATGTGAATCGATTATGCGGATTATGAGTAAGTGTTACGATTGTGACAAGCGAGTGAAGTGATATATATATATATATATATATATATATATATATATATATATATATATATATATATATATATATATATATATATATATATATATATATATATATATATATATATGTGTGTGTGTGTGTGTGTAGTATTTGTGCAAGTGTTAGTGCATACTAGGCATGATTATAAGTGGTAATCGAGCAGTTGTGGTGAAGCATTTAGTGGCGAGCTTTAAGCTCGATTATCGGTGAATGGGCCTAAGGCCAAAAGGGAATAGTGCATACCAGAGGGCTCTCCTATCCCTAATGTGGCGGGCAGCGGTCATACCACGAGGGCTCTCCTACTTGCGAAAATGTGATCATTGTGAAAAGTGCCCGAATCGGGGCAAGTTAGCGCCAGTCCACAACAATGACATAAAATGAGATATTGCATACAGTGTGCATCTGACTGTGTAGTGAAATTGAGAATGCGTGTGATATGTGACAATTGTGAAGTGGCATGTCTGAGCTATGTTATCGTATAAATGTGTAAATTGTGTACAGTGTTCTAAAATGCGTTAAAGTGTACTGTGTGATATATTATGTGTATATGCATGAGTTGGGTGAACCATCGATGATGGTTTCTCATTGAGTTCGCAAACTCACCCAACATTGCAATATATTTTTCAGGACAACGCCAGTAGGATTCTAGCTCCCGTGATAGATTTTCTTGCCGTGTGAGTACGTGATCAAGTGAAGCGATGGCACACAGGTCGGTCAGCTGGGGCGATTTTTGGGATGTTCTTAGTATAGACGTTTGTATCAGTTTCCCTTTTTGGATTATTGTATTTAACCTGTAGGGGACTGATAGACTTGTCTATATTTTGGATTGATGCTATGAAAGGAAAGTTTATTGTGGTTTTAAATTTTAGCGATTTGTTTATGCGGTTTAATTATATTGATGCCATGCGAGTGTTTAGTGCTTGTTTTCGTTAGTAGCACTTCCTTGTTGTGGGATATTCGTCGGAACGACCCACGGGCGTCCCGGTGCGTACCCTACGGTAAGGGGGTGCTACAGTAAATACCTGAGCCCCCTGCAACTGATCAAACAAATCATCGATCCTAGGCAGTGGATACTTGTTCTTGACTGTTACCCGATTCAGCTGCCTATAATTGATGCATAGCCTCAAAGTCCCATCCTTCTTCTTCACAAACAACACCGGAGCTCCCCAAGGCGAAACACTCAGCCTGATAAACCCCTTATTCAGAAGCTCTTGCAACTGAGCCTTAAGCTCCCTCAGTTCCACCGGTGCCATCCTATATGGAGGTATAGATATAGGAGCGGTACCTGAAACGAGGTCAATCAAAAACTCTGTCTCTCGATTCGGCGACAAACCCGGTAACTCATCGGGAAACACATCTAAAAATTCCCTGATCACAGGAATATCCTGCAACCTCTGCTCAACTCTAGAATCCACCACATGAGCCAAATAAGCCTCACAACCTCCCTGCAACAACCTCAGGGCACTCAGAAACGAGATCATCCTGGCTGGCACTGCCTGACTAACACCTCGAAATACAACTCTAGGCTGACCAGGAGATTCTAACACAACCTCCTTGGTATAGCAATCCATAACAGCCCTATGGGCAGTGAGCCAGTCCATCCTCAAAATCAAATCAATCTCTCGCAGAGACAATACTATCAAGTCTGCACTCAGCACTGCTTAATCTATCTGGATCGCGCATCCCTTGCAGACCTCTCCCAAAGCAGTAGTACTACCTAGAGGTGTACTCACCTCTAGCCCATACTGCAACATCTCCCTATCCCCATGCAATCTACATGCCACATGCGGTGCAATAAAAGAATGCGTGGAACCTGGATCTATAAACCTCAAAGCTGGAAATCAAAAGCATACCCGCTACGACATCCGAAGAATCCTGGGCCTCTTGCCTAGTCATGGCGTAGACCCTGGCCTGGGACTGCGGTCGGCTGCCCCGTCCCTCAGTACCCACAAAGGAATCTCCAGCTCTACCTCGGGCTCTACCTCGACCCCTGAATCCAGGTCCACTACCCCGACTCTGCTGCACTGTCGAACTACTACCAGCTCTCCTACTCTCAGCAAACTGAGCTCCCAAAATATCTAGACAGTTCCTGATCTGATGCTCCATAGAGTCAAGACCAAACAAGCTCCTAGTAAATCTCGGCCTCTCCACTATGTCTCCTTTCACAATACTCACACAACAGGAGAATCTGGCCTGAACCTCTACCACTACCACTGCTACTGCCAGTCTGCCCAAATCTTCCTCTCTGAACAAAACCAAACTGTCTAGATTCTCCTAAAAATCTGAACCTGCTCTGGCGCCTGCTAAAGCTCCTACCAGGTGCCTGATCATCACTCGATCTCTTACTCTGGATCCCCGACCGGTCTCGGTCGACTCGCCTCGAAG
Source organism: Erythroxylum novogranatense (assembly GCA_029891385.1). NCBI lineage: Eukaryota > Viridiplantae > Streptophyta > Magnoliopsida > Malpighiales > Erythroxylaceae > Erythroxylum > Erythroxylum novogranatense. The sequence continues at coordinate 30,986,713 of CM057233.1, read as the reverse complement.
CTGCTTTCGGCCCGAATCAGTAGTAGCCCTCAACTCAACAAAAGTACCCATATCAGATCGGGCTAACCTGGTACGAATCTCCAGATTAAGCCCTCCCTCAAATCTCCGGCACCTATCAGCCTCTGTAGCAATCAGAACTGAAGCGTACCCCATCAACTCATTAAACCGAACCTCATACTCGGCCACTGACATTTGGCCCTGTCTCAACTCCAGAAACTCCTGCATCTTCATCTCCAAATAGACCTTGGGCATAAAATTATCCCGAAAGGCTCTCAAGAAATCCTCCCAAGTCAAAATCTGAGGTGCAGCAGATCGCCGGGCGATCTTCCACCACCGATATCTTTGGACCACAAGCAAAGAGACCGCATAATCAAAGCGCTCATCAGAGTCGCTGTCCATCTGATCTAGGACTCTCTCAATCCTCTCCAACCATCTCTCACCTCAGCAAGGTCTGTGCTTTGCCATAAAGTCAACGACTCCACCTTGCAAGAATCGATCATACCTCCTCTCCCGTCTCATGGGGACTCTAGGAGGCTGCTCCTCAAATAGCGGCACTGAGGACTCCCTACTATCTCCGACTGATCCATGGTCAGCTGGTTGATCTACCTGATCACCAAGGACGGATGACCTACAACAAAACCACAATTCCGATCAATTTCTACAAAAATTTAAGCCTAAAATACACTATGCCCAAAAGATTCCAAACCATGCTCTGATGCCACCTAATATAGCGCCCCCTTACCGTAGGTTACACACCGAGATGCCCGTAGGTCGTTCCGATACATAACCCGCGATACGGGTGCACTACGATTCGATCATTTCTATAAACCACATGGCATCAATACAATAAAGCTGTAATATCAAAATCACTAAATTTTAAAACCCAAAAGATACTTCTCATTCCATTTCTTAAACCAAATTTACACAATTCTGTCATGATTTACAGCAGTACAAAATCCGAAAGGAACTAAAATAACTCCTGACTAGGTCATCCCTAAAAGATCCCAGCTGACCGACTTGTGAGCCATACTTCGCTTGCCAGCACTCACACAGTAGGAAAATTCACGCTAATCGGAGCTAGAGTCATTATCTCATCTGAAAAATATATGCAATGTTGGGTGAGTTTGCGAACTCAATGAGTAACCATCATCGATGGTTCACCCAATTCATGCATTACGCAAAATTGCATACAGATCAACACAATAACACGTTCAGAACAGCAATCATAAGTTCACTAAACAATTATCACACATATGCATTTAACCCATTTCAAATTCACAGCACAATCAGATACTTAATGCATGACGTGTTCATTTTATTCCATTGTTGTGACTGGGCATCGGTACTGTCCCATTTTTGGGCACATTAAACAGTAATCACGTTTTAAGGGTAGGAGAGCCCTCTGGGTATGCACTACTGCCCTCGCGCAATAGGGATAGGAGAGCCCTCTGGGTATGCACTATTCCCTTTTCGGGCTTTAGGCTCGTTTTCACAGTGGTTGAGCTTATAGCTCCGATCAGAATTTGCTCCAGTCACAACTGTTAATTACCAATTCCGATCATGCCTAACATGTATTCCCAATTTCACAACAACACATTTCATTCAACAGTATTTGTTGAAGTCAAACAGATGATTCAATTCCCATACACAAACAGTTCATACAAAGCATTTAACAAATCAGAGATTGAGAAACCAACTAGGTTACTCACCTCTAAACTTCCGAGCTACTGCCGGGAAGTCTCTGCTACGTCGGAGGATCGACGCTCCACTTGAGCCTCTATAACAATAAGAATAATCACACATTACTAATTATACAATTTCCAATATTCAGTAATGCACATGCAGCGATTGAATTATGTACTATACATGTTTATGACATTCCCGATCCTAATCCCGAATCTTCTCAATTTGACTCTTTCACTCTAATTCATAACAATTCCTAATACCATAATTCAATTGACTAAATTCCGAACTCTCTAAAGTCCAATTCCAAATCATAGGAATTATCTTTAAAGCGAAATCAAATTCACTATTCAATCACCACCCGATTTCGAGAACTACCGAAATAAATTCCGAATTTCTACTTTTATAAATTCACAATTCTTAGTCTCTATAATCAAGATCGATCCATCTCTAACCAATCCATTAAGAAATAACCTTCAAAATTATCAATTAAAACAAAACAAACCAATTTCGAACAATTGGGGTCCTCATTGCAGTACAAGATGATCGCTCATGGCATGCAGACCACTCTTGCCTGTCGCGGGTGCGCGCGACCTTCTACGCGTGGTGTTTCGTCACTTCCGCCACGACGTGCGCCTTCGCTCGTCGTGGCATGCGACAAAACTCTGCTCACCGCGGCGTGCGAAGGAAATTTGCTCGCCGCGGCGTGTTGATCACACGTCGCGACGTGCAAACCCAGAAACACGCCCCGAAACCCAGAAATTCTCAGATCTTCTGGTTTAAATCCATTCACTTCAATTTAAAACACTCCTAATCAACTTAATACACTACACGCAACTCATTTCTAACCTCAAATCTATCAGATAATCATTATTCATCAAAAACCCAAATCAAAATCAATATATCTTTCAAAACCTATATCATCTGAAACTTATAAATTCTTAAACAATTAATAACTTAATCCAATGATCAAATCAAACAACTTAAAACATAGAGAAGTAAGAACTTACTTGATTTAAGCTTTCAATCCTTCAAAATCACCCAAGATCCTCAAATCCCCAATCTCATACACACCCACGATTTTCACCTCTATCAACACCAAAGTTCAATTTCTCCATTCTCAGGCTTAAGGCAAAGATTGATGATGAAGAATGGGGCAATTTGCAAGAAGAAAATGGAAGGAAAGAACAAAGATGGAGATCCACGATGGAGAAGAGAAGAAAAGCCAAGAGAAATCCAAGTTTTCTTTCAAAAGAGCAAGGGTGTCGTGGAAGCAAATTTGAATGAGGAGGGTTTATAAACCAAAGGTTAAAAGCTAGGGCATGTTTGGCAATCCCATTCGCCACATGCCAAATTCTTAGGGTCTAAAAATCCGATTCTTATTCTAATTTTTCCCAAATTTCGCAATGAATATGAATAATAAATCCTAAAATCATAACTCAATTTATCTCGTGCCAATTGTCGATCAATTTTGGAACTGGAATCTAATTTATCAGTCACTAGGTCATTTTTCCGATCCGGACCCGTAACTCTAAAAATTCCAGAAAAATTCCTATAAATTCTCAAAATTAGGAAATATCTATTCCTATACTCCAATTTCAATTTTCAAACCCCTAAGTTCAATTTCCACTCTAATTCTATGATCAAACCCTAATATGTACAATTTATCACCTAATTTTCCAACTTACACAATTAAATCGGGAAATTGTCATTCATGCATGTACACTCATATACTTGTGGAACAATTAAGCATTTATCAATAAAAATAGAGGCTATAAATGCACATGCAAATCAAATTATAATTGCACCCAGTCTTAATCCATCCGGATTACCAATATGCCCTTCACATTGGTAACGGGATGTTACATTAAATGCCTCTACTTATGATCAATCAACAATCATTTGCTTCAAAAATTGAAAAATCTAGAGTTATACTTTGAAAAAATGTGTTTAAGAACTAGATCTATTAGTACATTCAAATACCATTCGTGATTAGGACATTCCAAGACTTTACATATAATTTCATTTCTCCACCATTAAGATTCAAATGCATAATCATAAATCAAAGGAAATTTTAAAGTTGTAATAAAGGCAAAGGTTAAGGTGAGATGTATTTGGATAGTGTAGTGCAAAAGCTATAAAAGCTAGTGAAGCAAGAAAAACACTTAATGTAACATCAAGTGAAAAAATTAACATTCACTCAAAACTGGTTACCATAAGCTATTATGAATGAAAAAACTATGTTTCATAGCTCATATTCAAGCTCTCACACCATAAACTTCATGAAGCATAAAGAATTAGAAGGAATCACTCACTAAAATTGATAATAAACTACACATTGCAACCATGAGGAGTGACCCTTCAAAACAGCATGTCCCTCATTTGCATTATAATCAAATCACCCATTCCACATAACTTTAGGAGAAAAGACTAATTATGAATAACTTTGCAAAAAAAATGAATTTTCTCTTTGAAAATTTTATTTAAACACAATTTTTTCTTTTTCTTTTGTCTTTTTTTTTCTCTTTTCTTTTCTTTTCATATAAAATTTGAAAGAAGCTACATCAACATTGGAATTCATTAATAATACATAAAATGACATTTTATAAATCATAACCAACCCTTATATATAAACACCCCCGTACTTATACTTTTGTGCATCTACAATCATCAAGGATCAACAAATTCCCTACTAGTTTTAAGGCTTAGGTGGGACATTTAGTTAGGTTTAAGGCATATAATGTGGTTAGCACCAAAAGAAAAGGCAAATAAAGCTCAAAGGGGCTTATTAAAAGGAAAACTTATATCGATAGGTAAGCTATTTGACTAATGTAACTTATAAAATAAAAAATGCCTATATCATTTTCATGTTAACACATATGATAAACATGTGGTCTCAAATAGAAAATCAAAGCAAAGTTAGGATTGACATATCATGACAGTCGCACATAAAGAAAAGGCAATGAGACTGATATGGATGTGTGAGTCTATAGAGGCTTAAAATCTCACTAGCTTGTGTCTACCTACGAGTCATTACTCTTCTAAAGATAATATATATTGACTAATCACAAGAGTGAAAGTACATCAAGTTTCCATGAATTTTTCTAGTTAATTCACTCTCTAATTATGACTATATAGTCCTAAAAGCAATAAAAAAGAGAATATGTTTGTTTGTTAGTTTGATTTTTAAAAACACCTAAGAAAATCACATAAACAACAAACAAGCTTTAAAATGTGTATGAAAACTAACATCCTTACCCTCATACTTAAAACTTACATTGTACCCAATGTAACATCAAATGTAAGAAATGGAGTGGCGTTAAAAAAACAACAAATGCGAGTATGTAAATGAAAAGGAATAAACTTCCCTTAGGTTGCCTCCCAAGCAGTGCCTTTGTTTATGTCATTGGCTTGACTCCATGTTGTCCTCATCAAGTGATGCCATTTTCCTCTTCAAGCATCACCACTTTCGTATTTTCCATTTAGAAGCCTTTATGCTCTCTCATGCCATTAAAATTCCTATGTAATTTTCTATGCTCTCTCATGCCATTAAAATTCCTATTGCATCACCTTACATTGTAGATTTACTAGAATATGACATGTCTTCCCAAACACCAGTCTATATAGAGACATCTTAATTGATGGCTTATAAGTTGTCCTATAAGCCCACAATGCATCTTTTAGCCTCATGCTCCAATCCTTTCTATTAGGCTGAATTGTTTTCTCCAAGATTGACTTAGTTTCTTAATTGGACACCTTAATTTGGCCACTAGTCTGGGGATGGTAGGAGGTGGAAACCTTGTGCATGTTGTGATATTTCTTAAACAACGTTTCCATCACCTTATTGTAAAAATAGGTTCTCCTGTCACTTATGATTGCCTTTGGCATCCCGAACCTAGAAAGGAAGTTAGATTTGAGAAAAACTGTAACAACTTTCGTATCATTAGTTTTGGTGGCTTTAGCTTCCACCTACTTGGAAACATATCAATTGTAAGTAATATATATTTAAATTCAAAAGGTAATTTGTTAGTAACTAAAAAGTTCATAATATTTTCATACCATAAAGGGGTTAAATCGGTAGAAAATAGTTGTTCATTGGAAATGTTTCTCTCAGAGGGATATCATCTTCCTTTCTAATTAAGTGACTGAGGTGATTAGCAACCACGTTTTCTACCCTCTTCTTATCTCTTATCTCTAAGTCAAACTCTTTAAAAAGGAGAATCAATTTAATCAACCTCGACTTTGTTTCTTTCTTCATAAGCAAGTACCTCAAAGTTGCATGATCAGAATAAATAATAACCTTAGGACCTAGAAAATATGGCTGAAATTTCTTTTAACATAAAAACCATAGACAAATTTTCTTTTTCAGTTGTAAAATAATTTAATTGAGCTAAACTTAAATTCTTTGAAGTGTAATAGATGGTATATGAAACTTTGCTCGCTCTCTGTCCTAAAACCGTCCTTATTGCATAGTCACTTACATCACACATGATCTCAAAGGGGAGGCTCCAATTTGGAGGTTGAATCACTGGTGGGGACATTAAAAGCTCCTTAATTTTGTTAAAGGCCTCCTTTCAATTATTGTTTAACTCAAAGGAAACATGTTGTTACAACAACTTGCACAAAGGTGAGGCTATCTTTGAGAAATCCTTGATGAACTTGCAATAAAAACTTGCATGGCCAAGAAAAGAGTGAACTTCTCATACATTTGAGGGGAAAGGAAAGGTAGAAATGAGATCAATTTTAGACTTGTCTACTTCTATATCGCTAGCAGATATAACATGCCCTGAAACTATACCTTAATCTACCATAAAATTATATTTTTTCCCAATTAATTACAAGGTTAGTTTCAATACATCTTTCTAAGATAAGAGCAAGATTTTCTAAGCATTTATCAAAAGAACCATAAGCACTAAAGTTATCCATGAATACCTCTATGATTTTCTCAACATACTCAAAGAAAACACTTACAATACATATTTAGAAGGTGGTGGGTGCATTTCGAATGACATCCTTAAGTAAGAAAATGTACTAAATGGGCATGCAAAGATGGTCTTTTCTTGATTCTCTAGTGCAATTAGGATATGAAAATAACATGAAAAGCCATATAGAAAATAGTAATACTTATATCTGGACAATCTTTTAAAGATTTGATTAATAAAGGGAAGGGGAAAATGGTCTTTTATGAGTTACTGCATTCAATTTTATATAATTGATGCATACTAGCAACCCGACTTGTACGCGAGTATGAACCAACTCACCTTCCTGATTGACCACTACTATGATTCTAGATTTCTATAGAACCACCTAAATCGGACTTACTTAATTACTATTAGAAATTAGGTAAATGACCCCAACATTGAGAAGCTTCAACACTTCCTTCTTCACTACTTCCATCATTGGAGGATTCAACCTTTGTTGAGCTTACTTGATGTACTTGGCATCCTTCTCCAACAAAATGTGATGCATGCATATAGAAGGGCTTATTTCTTGAATATCTGTAATTGTCCATCTAATGGCTTTCTTATGCTCTCTCAACATTCGAACCAATTTTTCTTCTTAATTAGAAGTCAACACTACCGAAATAATGACTGGAAGGGTCTAATTATTTCCTAAATATGCATACTTCAAGTGGGTAGGCAGTGGTTTCAACTCAACATTAGGTACTTGCACATCATAAGGTGACAACCTCTAGTAAGATTCAGGTAACTGTATAGATGCTAGTTCATATGTTGTGGGAGAGGTATCTAATGGTTGTAAGGTAGCTGCCATCTCAATAAGCTCCTTTCCTAGCTTAACATCATTAGTGGATTTTGATTCTCGGTTTTCAATCAAGACTGCTTCTAATTGATCCTTGCAACTTAATTTCTCCTCTATTAGGGGATCAATTACATGAATAGAGAAAATCAAATTATCATTTTGAGGATGTTTTATTACACCAAAAATATTAAAATGAATTATTTACCCATCAAGTTCTATCGTGAGGGTGACCTTATGAACGTCTATCCTAGTTTGGGCCATATTAAGAATCAATCTTCTTAGTAAGATAGGAATTGGATTGTACGAGGCTCATTATTCTTATCAAGTACATACAAATCTATACAAAACACCAACTTATTTACCTACACTAATACATTCTCAACTAGTCCATCAAGGTAAACATTAGTACGGTTAGCTAATAGTATGATAACATTTGTCTCTTTTAAAGGGCCTAAATTTAAGGAAGCATAAATTGAACAAGATATAACATTGATTGATGAAGTGAATCACACGTTAATACAGCACTTAGAAAATGATATTAGAATGCACGAGAAGGGGGGGTTGAATTGTGTATTCCCCTTTTTTATAAATCTTTTGAAAACTATTTGTTAGAAATAAAATTCTTTACGTAATTTTTATAGATTCGATTAATCAAAATTTTCAATACTATATATATAAACTAAGTAATGATAAAATTTGAAACTAAAATAGAGATAGAGAGTAAGAGTGGTAGACACGGAGATTTATCCTGGTTCACCCCAAACCGTGGGCTACGTCCAGTCCTCAGAGTTTCTTCTGAGATTTCACTATCTCTTCAATTGTTACAAGTATTCTTTCCGCGAGCCTCTTCAGGTCTCTACAACCAGTATTCTTTCACACTTAGCCTCTACAGGCTATCTGTACAACTTTTCTTCTCGAAAAAATATTTGAACACTTGTTATAGAAAAATAGCACTCAGCTAAATCACTTTTTCACGTAGTAATTTTTTCTCGCTATTTCGTGTAAGTATCTGTAAGAATGTAACTTTTTGTAACTCTTTGTAACTTTTTTTGTGTGTGTGTCTGTGTCCGACTTCAGTTATTTCAACTTCGTCTGTTTCTGAGTTTGTGTATGTGCGTCTGTGTCCGACTTCAGTTATTTCAACTTCGCCTGCGTCTCGAGTTCGCTGCGTGATAAATCGTGTACAACTTAAATACTTTTTGTTTTCTTTGTATTTGATCTCTTTTGTTATACATCAAAATCATATTTATGTAAAGTTATTTTGACTTAACAATCTCCCCTTTTGAGTATAACAAATTATATACAAGAAAAGAAAACAAAATTCTGAGATGTTGCAAAAGTAAAACAAAACTTATCTTCTTCCTTTCTTCGCTGCGCTCTGTCACACCTTCTTTGTCTGAACATCCTCTCCTCTTCTGTTCATTTTCTTCTTTTTCTGCTCTCCCCCTATTTGTTATAATAAAAAATGATTAACGATGTTGGCTCTTCAGCAGTTCTGCTATCATCTTTTTCAGATCATTCACCGTCTCCTTCATGTCGTTGAGTTCACCACGTAATCTGCTAACTTCATCTGGTGGATCAATCGATGAGGAGGCTTGATCAACATCTGCTGATGGAGGAGTGAAGGGAATTGAAGTAGTGTAAGCATCAGAGGATGGAATGTAGTCTTCATTGATCTCAAAGGTAGGTGGACGAATGAACGTTTTAGCTTCAGGAAGATTTAAGTCAAAAGGAATAGACAGCATCAGCAACTGTCTTCCTTGCAGGGGTGATGCTTGTGATTGAATAGACAGTGTATTAGACAAAGGGCTAATACGTAGAACTGTCTGAACAAGGGACTCAATAAATGTTCCTGTTCTTATTCTTCCCCATCGGGCGGTGTTCCTCGTTATTAGTATAAATTGCATTTCGCTTTATCTCGATTACGTGCGTAGCGCATGCCTCATCAATTCTTCGCGACTTCTTCGCAATTTGATCTGCGGACGATCATCACCGACATCTTCTTCAGAAATAATTTTGACTTCCCTAGTCAAATCTAGTGGATATCTTGGCTGTATATCCGTGCAACCATTATCTCTGTGTTTTCGTGATTGAGAAAATAGTACACGGTTGGCGGACGCGTTTTGAAGGATATGGCATAGTAGCGAAGAAACCTCAAAGTATCGTAGAATATCTTTTCATCTTCTTTGAGTAACTGCCATGTGTTACTATTAATCACCATAGGTTGTACCATAGCCACTATCTTCTTCACTGGTTGAACACCGATTGCAATAGATGTCCTACGTCTGGTAACTACTTCCACCATTTTGATCTTCAACTTCTGTTTCCTCAAAAACTTATGGTAGTTGTATACCATTAGAAACGATTTATCATCATTCGAATATGATACTGTTGTTGCCTCTTGTTGTGCTTCAGTAGGAGTCTCCTGAACCGGGCTTTCCTCTACTGGTTCCTCCTGTTGAGCAATAGGTGTTTCCTGAACCGTGCTTTCCTCCACTGGTTCCTCCTATTGAACAATAGGGGTTTCCTGAACTGTACACTGCTCAGTTTCTGTTTCTTCTTGAACAGCATCAATAGTTTCTTTCTGTTGACTAACTTCCTCAACAGTTGAAATGGTCTTCTTTTGACTAACCTTCTTAGTCTTTGCCTCTGCTTCAGTCAGTCTTACCAATTTCTTTGCTAGAGATTTTCCTCTCTCAGATTTTGATTTTCTCTTCCTCTCAGTCTCTTTGGCTTTTCTGGCTGTATCCTCTTCCAAAATAGAGACTAAGGATCTTGTGGCTCTGGGTGCACAAGATTGAGAGGTTTCTTCTCGACTCTGCTTCTCGCAATCTTTTCTTCTTGTTGCCTCGAGTCCTAATCTTGATGATCTCTTTGCGTTCTTCATAACTTCGCCAAAAGACTTTCTCCTCGTCTTTTGGCGCACTTTGTTCATCCTCTGGATTGGCTTTCTTCGAGGTGAGGACTCACTTTGCTTAATGAGAGGTCTTCCTAACACTCTCCTTAGTTCATTCGCAGCGATCCGGTACTCATCGGAGATTGAGAACTTGAGCGGAGTCTTCTTCAATACATGCTCCCCTCGCCTTGACTTCCTCAAGAATCGGCTTGGTCTTTGTTTACTGTGCTCAGACCCATTCGCCGTATCGTGTGTGCATCGATCTTGCTCTTCACAGGAACAACTCTTTTAAATCCTTGGTGCAGACGAATACCGGATTCCTTAAAAATCCTCGTCAGAAGCATACCATAAGGATAACTAGATGATTCCTTTATCCCCTTAATCATATAATGAAGGATTAAGAAGGGTAAATCTATGGGATTTCGATTCAGTAGGTAGAATAGACATTGTTCATCCAGAGTGGTCACCAAATGTCTTGAACCAACTCTGGGTAGAATGCAATTAAACAAAATTGCGTGAAGCACCCTAGCCTTTGGAATCAAATTGGATGTCTTCCTCTCCCATGGATCATTGGTGCCATATAGTTGCCTTCTGATATCTTCTTCTTTCATACCGACTTGGGACATCCATCCGGCCTTAGTAGACAGTTTCTCACCAACCGATGGACAATCGGTCACCTTCTTTATAAGCTCCTTTGTCACAATAACAGATATGCTATCTACAGAAGATACGATGGTGTTGTCTATTAGACGAGCGTTCTTCCAAAACTCATATACCTCATTCGTGTATACTGGTTCTTGTGTCTGGAAGAAGTTCCTCCAACCAGCTCTTATGATTTATGGTTCTACATCCATGCCGTCTCTTCTTAGTGACTCAAAGTTCACATGTCTTCCATAAATCATAGCTGCTTCCATTGTGTAGAGCAAAAGCGCCTCTTCGGAGAGCTTTTGAGTGAGATGTTTTGAGAGAATTGGTAAAGCGAAATGAACCGTCGGGAGAAGATGAAAAGACCGCAATAATTTCACCTTCACCTACTTGTAGGATTATAGTCCGTGAGTTCTAGAATCATTAAGAACCTCGAGATTATCGATTTTTCCTTCAAAATCTTCCTCAGAGAGAAGTTACCAACAGTAACTCATCGAACTAACGTCGTTAGTTTTGACGTTACTTTAGTCTCGACCGCTCACTTAACATAACCATGTTACGTTTATGTCTTATCTTCGGAACCATTCTTCACTCAAGGGTTTAGTGAAGATATCGCCCATCGAAGCTCTGTTTGATGAATCGTAGAAGCGCCACTTTCCTCTCGAACATAGTCTCTCAGGAAATGATGTCTGACTTCTACATGCTTCACTCTGGAATGATGAATTGGATTCTTTGATAGATTGATTGCACTGGTGTTGTTGCAATAGATTGGAATCTCCTCTTCTTGAACTGAATAGTCTTCGAGTTGATACTTGATCCACAACGTCTGTGAGCAAAGAATCATGGCGGATATATATTCTGCTTGGCGGTTGATAGAGCAATTGAGCTTTGTCTCTTGCATGACCGGAGACTAGATTTCCCAAGAAAGTGACATCCTCCACTTGTGCTTTTCCTTTCGATTCTATCTCCGGCATAGTCCGCATCGCAATATCCGATTAACTCAAATCTTTACCTTTCTCAAACATTAAGCAAAGATCGGTAGTACTTGCGAGATATCTCAAAATTCTTTTAACAAAGAATAAAATGAGACTCTCTAGATCGGCTTGAAATCTTGCACACAAGCATACACCGAACAAAATATCGTGTCTACTTGCATGAAGATACAAGAAAGAACCGATCATCCTCTATATAGGGTTTGATCCACCTTCTTACCAAGTTCATCTTTCAACAAAAGGTTTGAAGGATGCATCGAGTTGCCATAGGCTTCACATTATTCATATCAAATTTATTCAACAACTCTTTCACATACTTTTGTTGATGAATGAAGATCTTCTATTCGGTTTGCTTAACTTGCAACCCAAGAAAGAACTTTAACTCACCCATCATACTCATTTCAAATTCTTTCTTCATTAGACTCTCAAACTTCAAGACAACTCTTTTGAAGTAGCACCAAAATGATATCATCAACGTAGATCCGTACTAAGATAAAATCATTCTCAAAATTCTTCCTAAATAGCGTCTTATCAACTTGACCCTCATCAAACCATTTTCTATTAAAAGGTACTCAGACGATCATACCAAGCTCTAGGAGCTTGCTTCAGGCCGTATAAGGCTTTATGAAGTCTATAGACATAGTATGGGTTTTTAACATCTTCGAAGCCAGGTGGTTGTTTCACATACACCTCTTCATCTATAAATCCATTCAGAAATGCACTCTTCACATCCATCTGAAACAACTTTATATCATGGCAGATCGCATATGCCAACAAAATCCTTATAGCTTCAAGTCTTGCTACTGGAGCATATGTTTCATTGTAGTCTATTCCTTCTTGCTGATTATAGCCTTGTGCTACTAATCTAGCCTTATTTCGACTCACTCTTCCTGATTCGTCTAACTTATTCTTAAAAACCCATCTGGTTCCTATAATAGATTTCTTAGATGGTTTCGGAACTAAGGACCAGACGTTATTCCTAGTAAATTGATTCAGCTCCTCTTGCATGGCTAACACCCAAGCTTCATCTTGACGAGCTTCCTCAACCTTCTTAGGCTGTACTTCAGAGATAAAAGCTACATTAGCTTCTCTTCTGAATCTGGACCTTGTCCTAACTCCTTCTGAGGTCTCTTCGATAATTAACTCTTCTGGATAAGAACTTTTATACTTCCAATTTTGTCTTAGTTCAATAGTTTCCGGAATATCCTCAATTTTGTTCTCATGAGTGTCTGATGAAGGAGTTTCTGTGGTATCATCTAAGTTCTTTGAAGGACCTTCATTCTCCATGTCATCTTCCTTATGGGGTTGAGAACTATCATCAAACTTGACATGGATGGTCTCTTCAACAGTCTTTGAAGTAAGGTTGTAAACTCGAAATGCCTTAGATGATGATGAGTAGCTTAGAAAGATTCCTGGATAGGTCTTCGAATCAAATTTATCCAACAGCTCTTTTGTATTCAAAATGGAACATTTGCACCCGAATGGATGAAAGTAAGATATGCTTGGTCTTCTTCCATTCCATAACTCATAAGGAGTCTTCTTCAACATGGGTCGCAACAGAATTCTATTCTGAATATAGCATGCTGTATTCACAGCTTCTTCCCAGAAATACTTAGGAAGATTCATCTCACATAGCATGGTCCTTGCCATCTCTTGAATCGTCCTATTCTTCCTTTCAACAACTCCATTCTGTTGTGGAGTTCTAGGGGCCGAGAAGTTGTGGGAAATTCCATTCTCCTCACAGAATACTCTAAACTTCTCATTTTCAAACTCTCCACCATGGTCACTCCTGATACTAGCTATGGACATTCCTTTTTCATTCTGTAACTTTCTGGATAAGGTTCTAAAGCACTTAAAAGACTCATCTTTGTATGATAAGAACAATATCCAACAAAATCGAGTAAAGTCATCAACAATAACAAGTCCATATTTCTTTCTGCCAAGACTTATTGTCCTTGTTGGACCAAATAAATCCATATGTAACAATTCTAAAGGTCTATATGAGGTTACAAAACTTTTAGAAGAAAAAGAGGTTTTGACTTGTTTTCCTTTCAAACAATTTTCACAGAAAAATTCTTTGTCAAAACTTATTTTTGGCAAACCTCTTACCAAATCATGTTTTACCAATTTTGAAATATGTTTCAAAGAGACATGACCTAGCTTTTATGCCGATTAGTCTTTCTTCTTCGTAAGATAGAAAACATGAAATATTTTGACTTTGAAAATCTTCTAAATTGATTTTGTAAAGATTGTTTCTTCTCTTGGTAGAGAAAGTATAGACCCATCTTTGTTTCGACTTGCAAAGATTTTGATTGAATGTAACTGTGAAACCGAATCACACAATTGACCGACGCTAATCAAGTTATGCTTGCACCATCAACAAGCAAAGACATTATTTATGCATGCAAAGGAATCTTTACCTATTTTCCAGATTCTAATAATTTTGTCCTGCTGGTTGTCTCCGAAAGTTACCGATCCTCCCTTCTTATACTGAAGGTCTAGGAACACAGACCTTCTTTCCGTCATGTGTCGCGAGCATCCACTGTCTAAATACCAATGGTGCTTGCCGTATCTTCCAAGGAAGGATATCTGCAGGAGAGACTATTTTATTTTTTGGTACCCAAATTTTCTTGGGTCCTTTACGGTTAGTAGTATGCATATGATGTGATCTTTGATGCATATAACTAGGACGTTGATTAAGATGAAATATCCTATAACTTCCTTTTTGAAAGACAGATTTTTTACGAGACTGAGTCTTGTTTCCTATAAACCCTAATCCAGTCTTATCACTCGGATGTCTACATTTTCCAAGCATTTCATTCATTTTCTTTGTACTTTCTGTGAAAGTAGCTAAATCAGCTGATAAATTATTAATCCTTAGTTTAAGTTGATTGATCTCTTCTGATCTGTCTATAAACTTCCTTTTATCTTCTAATTGTTTCTTTAAACAAATATTTTCTCTCTATTACCTCAAGATGTCTAATATTTTCTACATACTTTTCTTTAACAACTTGTCTTTCTTTGAGAATAGCATGAGAATCTTCTAACAATTTTGAGTAGGCATCATGCAAATTATCGTAGTCAGATTTTACCTCCTCATCACTATCTTCCTCGGCCATCAGGCAGATGTTCGCATGTTCTGATGACTCGAACACATGTCGATTCGATGAATCTAGGTCCTCCCAAGTTGCCATCATGCTTTTCTTGCCTTCTCTACTCTTCTTTGGTTTCTTCTTGAGAGTTGGACATTCGGACTTGTAGTGTCCAGGCTGATTGCACTCGTAGCAGATAGTAGAAGACTTCTCTGGTTTAGCTTCATCTTTCCCATTCTTTCGAATGTCCGTTCCTCTCGACTTCTTCTTCCACATCGCCTTATCTTTCCGGAGATGAAAGATAATTCGTCATCTTCATCACTTGACTCGATTCTCGATTGGTGGAGTAGTCATCCTTTGATTCTTCAATTTTCAACGCTTTTGATGACTTCCTCCTTCTCGAGTCTTATGATTCTTCCGTCCGACCTTCATCAGCTATCGACTTGTCCCGCTTGGGCTTGTCTTCGCCGTTGAGTTCAACTTCATGAATCTTCAAAGATCCCAAAGAACTCATCCAAATTTTAACACGCCAAGTCTTTGGCTTCGCACCGCAGAACTTTAGGTCTCCATCTCTTAGGAAGACTTCTTAGAATCTTTCGAACATGATCTTGATTGTTGTACGTCCTTCCAAGAGCTTTCAATCCATTGACAATTGTTTGAAATCTTCCAAACATTTGATCAATAGATTCTTCGTCTTCCATCCTGAAAAGTTCATATTGGTGCACAAGAATACTTATCTTGGATTCTTTAACTTAGCTTGTGCCTTCGTGAGCAATGGACAATGTGTCCCACATCTCTTTTGCAGTGTCGCATCCGTGGACTTTGTCGTACTCGCTCCTGCTTAGGGCACACGTTAAGAAAATTTTCGCCTTTGAATTTAGCTGTATTCTTGCTTTCTGATCAGCCGTCCATCTGTTTCGTAGAATAGAATCGCCTTCTTCATCTACAGGTGTATAGGGTCCGTTCTCTATTACGTCCCAAAGGTCGACATGAGTGGATTCGATGAATAGCCGCATCCTATCTTTCCAATAGTGATGGTCTTCTCCGTTGAATGCTGGAGGTCTAGTGACTGAGGCTCCTTCAGCGATGTATACATGTGATTCCGCCATTATCTTTAATCCACACTTCGCCAAAGTGATTCTTGGATACCTTGCTCTGATACCAATTGAAGTGAATCACACGTTAATATAGCACTTAGAAAACGATATTAGAATGCACGAGAAGGGGGGGTTGAATTGTGTATTCCCCTTTTTATAAATCTTTTGAAAACTATTTGTTAGAAATAAAATTCTTTACAGAATTTTTTATAGATTCTGATTAATCAAAATTTTCAATACTATATATATAAACTAAGTAATGATAAAATTTGAAACTAAAATAGAGATAGAGAGTAAGAGTGGTAGACACGGAGATTTATCCTGGTTCACCCCAAACCGTGGGCTACGTCCAGTCCTCAGAGTTTCTTCTGAGATTTCACTATCTCTTCAATCGTTACAAGTATTTTTTCCGCGAGCCTCTTTAGGTCTCTACAACCAGTATTCTTTCACACTTAGCCTCTGCAGGCTATCTGTACAACTTTTCTTCTTGGAAAAATATTTGAACACTTGTTATAGAAAAATAGCACTCAGCTAAATCACTTTTTCACGTAGTAATTTTTTCTCGCTATTTCGTGTAAGTATCTGTAAGTATGTAACTTTTTGTAACTTTTTGTGTGTGTGTGTCTGTGTCCGACTTCAGTTATTTCAACTTCGTCTGTTTCTGAGTTCGTCTGTGTGCGTCTGTGTCCGACTTCAGTTATTTCAACTTCGCTCGTATGCGAGTTCGCTCAGATGCGCTCATGTACAACTTCGTCTATTTTGTTTTTCTTTGTATTTGATCTCTTTTTGTTATACATCAAAATCATATTTATGTAAAGTTATTTTGACTTAACAATTGAAGCTCCTAAATCTAGCATAGCTCTATTAATCACAGTCTTAACAATTTCATAGGGAATAGTGAACATACTTAGATCCCAACATTTTGGAGGTATTTTCTTCTTGAAGACCAAGAAACATTCTCACCCATCATCACCTTCTTGTCACCTCTCAGCTTTCTTTTATTAGTGCACAATTCCCTAAGGAATTTTGCATACTTGGGTACTTGCTTGATTGCATGTAACAAAGGTATGTTCCTTTCTATCTTTCGAAAAGTTTTTAATATATCTTTATCTTTTTCCTCCTTGTTCGATTTTGCTAATATGCTAGGAAAAGGTAGAGGATTAGTACTAACTATATTAAGGCTTTTGAAGTTTACCTTTGTGCTAGATGAGGGATTTCCTTCATTTCCCAACTCCTTTTGGATCCTTTCTTTACTGGCTATCCTCAGCGGGGTCCACTTAGGAATCTCAAGCTCCTTTCAACTCCTCGAGATTATGGCACTAATGTTCCTCGTGTTTACCTCAGGTTAAGATGGAAACTTTCCTCTACTTAGTGATTCTAGGTGGTTGATAACTACCACCATCTAGCTTTTCCAAGTTCTAGATGCTCAATTTTGTATCTTACTATAATTTTTTTATACCTTACTAAAATTGCAAAGTGTTAATAGCAAGAGACTTAACTAAGTCTTCTAGAGATGTACTTGAATTGGAAAAGGAGACTCATGGACTTGGATGAAATTGCTGTGCTCCTTGTGGCCTATTCGAAAAGTGATTCTGCTGTCTATTTCCTCCGTAATTCAGGTTAGGATGGTCTCTCCAACCTAGGTTATATATTTAGGAATACATGTTATAATGGTTAGGAAAATTTACAGCATTGACGTATTCCATACTTCCCTCTTGTAAAGTTGGGCACCCATCAATAAGATGACCTGTATTTACACGTATTCCGCATGCCTTTACTTGTGTCTATCCAATAGCAATTTGTCTAACAAAAGAAGTTAGCTAATCTAAATGATGTTAAATGGAAGTACTTATCTCTTTCACATGACAAACATCGTTAAAAATGTCAAATTGTTGATTATTAGTGGTCATGCATTCAATTGAAACCTTGGCTTCTATAGGAGTCTTCTTACATAATGCCCCACAGCTTGCTGCATCTACCAAAATCCTTTCCATAGGTAACAATCCTTCATATAAATATTGGATAAGGAGTTGTTCTGATATGTTGTGCTGCATCTTCACATATTTCTTTTCTTATGTTGGCTTTCTTCGATGTTGGAAAATATTTCTCCAAAAATAGCCCCTTCATCTCAATCCACGTGTTTATGCTTCCAACAAACAAATCAAACTGTCAGTACTTTGCTACATCTTTTAATGAGAATAAGAAAGCCTTTAACATTATATGCTCGTCTATCACCCCTAGAGGTACAAACTACATCAAGTTCTTTGAGATGCTTGTGTGCTTCCTTACCTTCAAGTCCATAGAAATTAGGCAAAAGATGAATTAACCCAGATTTAAGTTCAAAAGTAACATGTTAAGCAAAATTAGGAAAAGTAATGAATAATGGTCTTTGGGTCAAGTCTGGTGCAGCCAACTCCATTAATGTTCTTGGATGATCCATTGTCTCTTTAATTTCAAGCTATTGTTATACTTTTGGAGTTGTCCTCGTTTCCTTTTGCAACCTTCGCATTGTCCTTTCGATCTCTGGATCAAATTACAAAGGTTCTCTATGAGGAGATCTTGTTATTAACATACACCAACAATAACAAACATGTAAAAATTAAGAAATAATTGAAAAAATGATTATAACAAATATATACGTATATACAAAACATCAATTGAAATCAAAAGCAAAACTAAAGCACCACTCTACCCAGCAACGACAACAACATTCTTGATGCACATCTAACAAACTGAAAAATAAAACCTAACCATACACACGAAAATTTATAACAGTGGTGAGAAGGAATTGTGTTGGACCCCACACCCCACCCGTAGGTGTTTGGGGGTTATACCCTGGCGTGTGTTTGCGGGTTATACCGCGGCATCCAACCTTAATCAGTATTGTCCTTTTTAGGAATCGAACTCGCGACCCGTCAAGGTTTTGTTGTTTCTAAGAACACGCCTCTTACCATTGAGCCATTCAAATGTTGGACCCCGAACTTTGAGTGGAAATTAGAAATATGAAAATGAAAGTAAATGAGTGATTTTTGTATATAATTTGTGTTAGAGATGATTTTGATATTGGAATATGAATTATGCATGGTTGATGAGTAGAGAAATGTAAGATATTAGGAAAAAAAGCAAGAGAGGAACTTGGTGAATGACATGATACTATTGAATGTAAGAAATCATATGCATTGAGGTTGAGTGTAGAATAAAAATGTGTATACTGATTCAGGGGAAATTCGGGAATAATTAAAATAGAATTGGCCAAAGTTGCCTTCTTCAAAGTTATAGCTTGTTCTTTTATCTTTACAACGATATCAAGTATGCAAGTTTTTGAGACTGGAATTAAGAGTTATGATTGATACAAGTTATGATGTGGCATAGAGTGTATGAACATGATAGCTTTGGTGTATGATGAGAATTTGTGATTTTGATGAATTATTTGAGACAAGATTTGAGAGATTGATGAGATTATTTTGATGTTTGAATTGTTATGAAGTGATTTTGCATGATAAGAAGTGAAATTATGAAGTTTATAAGTGTTATGTTGTTAGGAAGGAGGTAGGAAGCATGAAAGAGGGTTTGGGGGGGTTTTGGGAAGCCCCATGTCCGTTTAACGAACCTTCTCGGGTCAAAAAGGACCCTTTGCATCACCCATGTCTGTTAAACGGACATGGAAGTCCGTTTAACGGACCTTCTTGGGTGAAATGGTGCAGTTTACCCGATGTATGTCAGTTAAACGGACATGCATGTCCGTTTAACGAACATTCTCGAGAAATATGGCGATTTTGACACTGTTAGAGGCCGAATAAGACTTTGTGGTGTTCATGAAAGTTGTAGCTATTGAAGTCTACTTTCAAATGATCTAAGAACAAAATCAATCCAACTTCTATATTGAAAGTTATGGTGGTTGCGCCAAGAGAGGTTCAAATTGATTTAGGGTTTAAGTATGGGTTCTTTTGGGCGTAACTCACTCATCCGACCTCCAATTGAGGTGATTCTTGAAGAACTGAATTCCTAAGACATGTATCCTTCTCTCCATGAAAATTTGTATCAATTGGAGTTGAATTGAAAGAGTTTGATTGAATCTTATGATAATCAAAATGATTTGTTTCATTATGATCTTGCTATTTTCCTTCCTCATCCGACCTTGTCAAATATTTTGCTTATATCTTTTCCGTCCGACATCCGAATGACTTGATTTTCAAAGCTTTGGATTCCTAAGACAATTAATTACATTTTTATGGGAAATTATGAATTTTAGAGGCTTAATTGAGGAAGATTGTTTAAATCAAATTGAGTAGGGAAATTTTCTGAACATAGTTCAGTATTTTGAGAAATTCTCGATCAGTGGTGATCCGATTGAAGTGATTATTAAGGCAAAATAACATTAAGATATGGGGCTACAAATCATAAGAAGAAATTAAATTTCAATTTATCCTTTAAGAATGTCAATTTTTGGAAGGAATTGAATTGCTAGAAAGTGTGTTAGTAGAATGATATGTTCGACATGTTTGGACTATAACTTTTGATGTAGTGCTCTATATTGGATGATTTTTATGGCATTATAAAATTAAGAGAATGAGGAACAATTCTCTAGAAGGACGTTTTGACAAATTCCTTCAAATTGATAGTACGAAACATATCCGAAAGTAAGCATGACTTAAAGTAAAGTTCAGGGGCAGTTTTGGAAGTTAACTTAAGGAGTAAAGTCTATAGGCATATGAGGAGGGAAAAAATGGTCTTTGGCCATTCATTTAATGAGCTAGCACTATAAAAGGGTGGCTGTCTTGTAGGGAAAGAGGAGACCCACGAAATTGAGAGAAGAAAGAACAAAGAGAGAAGAGAGAAAAGAGAGTTGTCATGGAGAAAGAGGGAAAAAGAAGGAGAATGGCTAGGGTTTCGAATTTTGGGGGTTTTATGCAAGGTTTTTCGTTGATTTATGAAGGAAAAGGGTGGAAAATGAAGAAAGCTTCCTTCCAAGCTAAGAGAAAATCGAAAATGGAGAAGAATGAGGTAAGAGTCAATCTTTAATCTTTGATCTTTTAGTGAGTTTTTGGTTTAGTTGGCACAAGATTTGTTTGCGTTTGTGAATTCTAGGTTCAATTTTGAAGAGTTCATGTGTTAATTGGATCAATTTTGGATGTTGATTTAATTAGGGTTTATGGTTTGAATTGGGGCAAATTAAAGAAAGGATTGGAGAAATTGAAGCTCTAATCAAACTCCAAGCATGGATATGAGGTAGATAATGTGTTTATTTTTCAAATTATAAGCTAATTATAAGTGTTGGTTTTATAAGCATATTGTTTTACAAAAGATAGAATCAATTGCTTTTGGAATGATTTATGAATCGTTAAAGCCATTGTTTCCAAATGATTTACAAAAAATTCTACAATTGTTTCGGACAATTTTTCATAAATGACTTGAATTGTTTATTCAATGGATTCTTGAATAAATTGATAAAGTTGAAATACTCATTTGAGTTCATTGTGTTTTATTGATTGATAATTTAATTATGTGAACTAGTGTGACATGATGATTGAATGTTTTGGAATGTTATAAAGTGTGAATTCTTTGTTTGTGAAAAATTGAGAATTGTTAAGTGAATTTTTGTTTGTAAATTGTGTGACTTTAGTTTCGATTATGACATGACATGAAAGATTAAGATTTCAAAATATGCCTTCGGGCAAATCCGAATTTTTCAACCATGAGTATGTGTTATATGGGTTTGGTTAGGTCCCCTAAGAAGAGTCAGTGCACTAGTCTCGTTTTTTAAAGCCTTCTCTCGACTGCCCGCTAGTGGTATTAGAGCTCCGATTTCGGACTCCCTTTATGACTACACTGGACCGCTATGCAGGAACGTATAGTACGTCCTATTCACGACTGCACAGGACCGCTTTGCAGGAATGTGCAGTACGTCCTATTTTTGGACCGACCCAAACCGTTTGATGTGTTATGTGTTTTTACCTTGTTTAAAATGTGGTGCATTTATATGTGATGCATTTCATATTTTTGACTTTCTTCATGAATTGTAAAAAGGTTTGGATTTTCGACAAATGAGAAATTGTGGTTTTCAACTATGATAGTTTTAGAAACTGTTTGTAAATGTTTATAAAAGATTTGAAATTGAGAAGTTTTTGAGCAAAAAACCTTCAATGTTTTCCTACTGTGATAGTTCGATCAACTGAAAGTAAGGTTGAAAATGTTTTGCTTATCATTTGAGTTATAAACATGTTACCCACGAGCTTCCGAGCTCACCCCCCTTTCATCCCCATCTCCAGGTATTCGAGCAGGAGATCGGATGAAAAACGTCAAGACATCAGTTTGATTTGTGCATGTTTTTGTACTTTGTGTATTTTGGTTTATGATTATTGGTAATAGTATATGGCTTGGAATGCCATTAGAGTATTGTAAGCATTTAGTTCATGATGTATTTTGGATTATGATATTGTATAAGAACTTGAGTTATGGAATTGAAAAATGTGTATGGCTATGGATTGTGCAAAATGGTTTTGTATATAAACTGAATTAAGTTATGAATGTGATTTGGATGTATATGGATATGGATGAAGGTACATGATGATAGGATATAAATTGTGATGGTTTACAAGTATGTTCGATTTTTGGGTTTGGATAGATTTGTGAATTATGAAATGATGTATAAAATTGAATATGACTACATATGACTGGGATTGTGTATGAGTTTGGATTCCGAATGTGAGGTCCGAGGAGTTGTGTGTTGATTGAGCTGGTTATAGAAGTAATTTTTTTAAAACCCTTTTCAGGTTTGAGTTTATGAAAATACAGCTGTTATGCTGCCCGATTTTTGTAGGGTAACATATGGATAAGTGTATTAGTGTATAAATTTATGGGTTTATTGGCATGAGTGTGAAATTGCTATGACAAGAAATGAGAAAAGGATAAGAATATGTTTCGTTATTGAGTTATCGCATAATTAAGAAGATCGTGATTAAGGATTGAGATTTGTATGAGGAAAAATTTCCAAAAGTGGAAATTATTTGTTTGATTTTGAATAAGATGGATTAAATGATGAAAGAAATGAATAAAAAAAATTATACCGTTTTCGGATTGGTTAGTCCAAGGTTTTCAACGCGACAATTTTTCTATGTTCATGCTTCGGATGTCGGAATTTGAAACATCAGTTCGAACCCACCGTTTGTATGCTTTGATTTCGAGTTTACTTTCTATTTGCAATTTGAATTCATTTCGATTCTGATTTGGATCCGTTGTGCTTCCCATTTTGTTATTCGATAATGCGATTCGTATTCGCTTCGCTATATGATCTGATTCATCTTTGCGTTTCGCTCTATTTTCCGTCTCTTCTGCTTTCCACTTTCCGGTTGGGATCTGGTCTCGGATTGGGTCCTAACATTTATAGTATCAGAGCAAGAGTGATAGTGTTAAGTTTAAGCAATTGGGTCTCGGATCCAACAAATTGTATCCACAGGGAATGTACGTGTAGCTTTTGTAATGAAAAGAATCAGTGTTTAAGAAATAAAGAGGTTTTGGTTGGAATGAAAAGACAAAATAATGAAAGCAATTTAATTAAAATAGTTATAAAATGATAAAATTGATGACTGAGTTAGAATCCGATTCTCATTTCAATCTCAACCTACATGCAAATAAACATACTTCATTATTTTGTTATTTTCACACCTCTTAGAAACTATTAATCATAGGTTAACAATAAGCTTTATTAACCTTAGTTTTCTCTTAGGTCTCGTTTAATCAAAATAATTTCTTTAGCTAAACTAGCTATTAAAAAACCTAGAATAAGTTGTCTAGATTTAATTGGACAGTCGAGTTATAAACTAAAAAAATAAATTAATATAGGTAACAACCACACAAGCTTAGGTTATTTAACTTAGGTTATGTTATCCTTAATAATTGAACACCATTATTTTACCACAAATGAATCAAGAACACAACTATTACATATTGTATTCAAGATTCTGGTAAAAGGTTTATATAAACACAATCCAATGAAAGCATTCAATTCATTCTTACACAAATACCCAAATCAATAACCAAAGAATGACATAAACAATCTCTAAAGAGAGAGAGTCAACAATACACAATGAAGAGATGCTCAAATGTGATCTTCAACTTTGATTTCAATTTCAAACCAAAAGGAAGAAGACTAGTCCTCCATAGATATCAAAGAAGTGAGTGTTTTCCATCCTTTATTATTCTAAAAATGATTTCGGCCTTCTTTTGCTGCTCACATGTCTATTTATATGAAAAATTAGGTTTATAGGAAGATGCATAGTTGGATGCACGACTGTGTATCTAACCTTACATCACATGAATGCCATTTTTTAATTGATACATAACCATGTAAGTGGATACATGACCGTGTATCTTACAAGTCATGCTGAATGCTTCATTTTCCTGCATTTTCTTGTCCTGTCTTCACTCTAATCCATCTTGTTCTTGTTCCATAAAGAGGATGGCTCAAGAAATGTGTTTTTAACTCATTTTACCTCTTTTGCTTCAAACTTGTACCTAAAACCAATTATGAACCAAAATGAGTATCTTAAGCATTTTATAACATTAATCACTAAGTGTTATAAAGTAAATGTATAATCAATTAAGCATACATTAATTCCTAGCTAAAATTTAAACATGAAACTTGATATTCTAGTAGCCTAATATCAACTATGTTTCCTAATTTTAATTTCAGGTTTTAATATACTAGAACGTAAGATTTTAGTTACTAGAATTGTATGGTGAACACAAAGAATGGAAGGTAGGAGACTAGGAATCACTCTTAGAGTATAGGAATTACTCTTAGAAGAAAGCATCACACCTTTTATTTGAAAGCTCAAGTCCATAGAAAAATTTCTGGCTGCTTATTCTTAATGAAGAGCTACACACACACACACACACACACACACACACACACACACATTTCTTATAGCCCTTATTCTAGTAAGAAAGAGTTCCTAATTTAAATCTTATTATAATAGAAATTATATAAGTCTAATACAACTAGGATAGCAAATCCAAAATGGATTAACATATACTTCTACTTTCAATATCTAATAAAGAATCCTAATACAATCTAAATTTTAGCCTATTTTGGTGTTAACTCAATTCCCAATCCTCATCCCACCAAACTAAAGATTGTGGCTAACTAATCTTTCCTCTTTTAGTTCTTTATAGACTTTAATTTCTTTTACATCAATTCTCGTCAACTTGTGTCTAAAGTCGTCCTTGATGTAGAATGTGATAAATAATGATCTTATAAGTATGGATTCAACTTCTAAAATTTAGATTCTAAAATTCAAGTACTATCAGAAATCAATCTTCCTTTCCACTTGACAAGAAATTGTTGATATCCTCCATCTCTTATGACTACAATTTGTTTATTAAAAACATCCTCTATTTTCTCTTTAGGATGAGGAGTGCCCGAAATTTTTATTGCTACAGGGCATTCCTCATCTTGTCCATGATAACTAGTTAAGTCAGCTATGTTAAAGATAGGACTTATTCTTATGTCACTTGGTAATCCAAGACATAAGCATTAACACTATATTCTTGATGATCTTATAAGGTGTAGGAATCCTATAAATGAAGTTTATTGTATTTCCTTTTTTGAAAACACTCTAGACAAATTATAATCATCACCATATCCCCTTCATTGAATTATGTCAATCGATGATGCTGATCAAGATGTTCTTTGTAAGACAAATTGCTAGTTATTATCTTTCATCATATCTCATAAAAACATTCCTCATATGATGTGAAAAACCTTCAACTTCAATAGTACCTTGTGTTATTTGTGGTAAGGAACCAAATTAATAGGCTACCTTTCTCAAAAGGGCCCTTACCAGTAGGCCTATTTATAGAATTTTTATATGAAAATTTTGCCATAGGAAGAATTAGGTCTTAATTTTTCACATTGTCTTCAACCAAACATCTTAACAAGTCCCCTAAGCTTCTATTCACTATGTCGATTTGTCCATCAGTATGAGGATGGAAAGAAGATGAAAATTAAAGCTTAGTGTTTAACGTTTTCTATTGAGTTCTCCAAAGATAACTCATAAACTTTATGTCATGATCAAAGATGATGGGTAAAGGTAATCCACTGAGACGTGCAACCTCTTTGAAGAAATTTTAGCAATATAGACAACATTATAAATCTTGGAACATGGAATGAAATGACTCATCTTGAAAATATAATCATAACCTCTTATAGTTTTAGGAATTTCCATGATAAAACCCATACTTATGTTGTGCCATAGTTCATGAGGCACGGACAGTGGTGTGTGTATAATATAGAATTTTGTTTCATTCCTTTAGCTAATTAACATGTGTGACATTGTCATATGACCTTAACATCTCCTGCTTTAAAAAAGGCCAATAAAAGCGATCTTCAACCATTGCGATGGTTTTATCTCTTCCAAAGTGTCCTGCTCCTCCTCCTCCATTTAATTCCCAAATCATATACTCCCTTATAGAAGTAATATTAACTAGTAGTTAATAATCAAAATATTAGGAAATATGATTGATAATATGCTGGTGGAATATCAATTTTTAGGTTTGAATTTTGACCGAAAATGCTAAAATTTCAAAATTTGTACAGCTGAAGATATAAGATTTGATTGTTAAAAATTTAAGTTAAAATTTCAGGGTTTTACCATATTGGGGGTGTCAAAAATAGAACCAAAGTCACATCCTATCTTGTTACAACTTATAGAATTACGAATCTGACAGGATAGTCTTAAGGGACAGTTAGTTTATATGGAAAAATAGTAATAAGAATAAGAATGAATATAGTGATAAATGAGAATGGATATAATTATTATAATTATGATGGTTGGTTAAGAGAAATGAATGATTACCATTACTATTACCATTGACAATAGTTAGTTTATTAAAATATTGAGAAATAAAATTTGTTAAATTTTATAAATAAAATTTGTTAAATTTTTATAAATAAAAATTTAATTAATTATATTTAATTGTTAAAAAGAGCAAATATATAATTAATTATATTTTAATTAATTAATTAATTAAATTTCAATTAATTATATTAAAATAATTAGTTAATTATATTTTAACTAATTATAGTGTAATTAACTATATTTTAATTAATTAATAAATTATATATTAATTATATTTAATTTAAAAGAAGAAGTAAGTAACTGTCGTGACAAGAAGTGTCCTGTAACACTTGCCTTTGAGTCAGAATGAAACTCATTCCTCCATGAACTAATCCCTAAAAGTCAGATATGAAAATATTGTTCCGATAATCGTAATATAAAATTAACTGTTATTTATTTCATACCTTCTGGAGCCCATAAACATTATTATCAACGTTAAAAATATTTGAAGAATATTATCCTTGTTTATTTTGTCCGAAAGACGTTGGTAATAAATAAAATACCAATAAATATGTAAGAACTAATAAATGAGGTCGCTCACCGGAGAAATAAAATAAAATAGAGCTTGTTTCTGCGATGTGTTCTCGAAGAAGGTGTTGAAATGGCAACTTTAACCGTTCCTCCAGTTTTGAGCTCCCCAAGAGAGGATGCCATTCAACTTCACAAGGCTTTCAAAGGTACATTCCCCTCTTCTCCCCTCTCTCAGATTCATTCCTTTTCTCTTGCTTTCTGGCTGTTTTGTGGTTTCTGGGTATCTTGAGAGCTTTCATGCCAGATTGATGTCCTGGGAAATTGTTTGAAGTGTACACGTTTGGTTTCCCTATTAGTTGCTGGAATTATTGGCTTGATCGCGGGCTTTAATTATTGGACAATGCCCTTTTTTTCTGGGTTGCGGAGAGATACAGCGAGATATGAGATATGCAGATGGTGATGATGCAAGTCTGAGAGAAATAATTTATCTTTCCTAAGGATTGTTATTAAGTCAGTTTTTCCTCATTTATGGTCATCATTTTAATTTTTGCAACTTACCTATATTTGCGTCTGAATCCAATTGCCCCACCTTAGTCCCTTGTATCAACGACCCACTACTTGTATTAAGAATTGAAAAAGAGGATGATACTTCTTATCTGTAGTCTTGAGTATTGTAGCAGATGGAAAGTAAAGTGCAATACGAACATTATATTGGCTTACAAATCACTTCAGTCATTACTTTTTGATATTCATATAAGAGCTTTACGATGCCTCCCTCTTAGTTTGGTAGATGGCCATTTGATACGAAGTCACTGAGATAACTTTTTGAGTTCTTGGAAATTAGATCTTCTTTTGTTCTTATTTTCTGTTTTTTTTTTTTTGTTTTTTTTTGCATACACAGAACATATACTTCACCTTAGATGTGTCCATACATGTATCAATTGATATGTCTTTGTATGTGCAAGTGCATTGAATAGTGCCTAAATAGTAATGCATTTTAGAAAAAGATTGGCTGATTCTAATAACATAAATGCATGTAAGAAAGTTCATTGCTAATCCAAATCATAAATGTAGGAGTATTTTGGAATATGAACTTTCTGAAATGCTAATTCTGATGTTTTAATTCCTACTTTAGTGTAATTGTAAGATTTAATGTCATTATAATCTCCAGAACAATTTATGTTTGTTTCTTTGTTGAAACATTTCATCTAAGGATATTCACTATACAATTGATTATCTGTTTAAGGCCTGCCTTTTCTGGATAGCTCCACTAGTAGATTTACTTCCCTGTGGGACTTTTAGTTGTTAACGGCGATGGTTGGTCCAAATCCACTGAAGAGTCATGCCATGTGTACGATAGAAGTTTTATAATGCTACAAACTGCTATAACATGGATGATTTTCTTTGTTTTAAAAAGGATTTGGATGTGACACTTCTGCGGTAATCAATATCCTTGCTCATCGAGATGCAACACAACGTCCACTCATCCTAAACGAATATAGAACAATGTATTCTGAGGACCTTTTTAAGCGCTTGTCTTCTGAGCTGAGGGGGAAATTGGAGGTACCAATTTTATGCTCACTGGACTTCTTTTTATCATTTCTAAAACCATGGATTTCTACTATCCAATATTTTAACAAATCCCACAAGAGGAACTATATAGTTTGTTATCATGTGAACAAGTACTTAACATGTTTAAAGTTCTGATAGTGTTATCTGTTTTGTAGACAGCTGTTCTGCTTTGGATGCATGATCCACCTGGACGTGATGCAATAATTATAAGGCAAACTGCCGACACATTAAATCTGGAAGGTGTAACTGAGGTAATTTGCTCTCGCATTCCATCACAAATACAGGTTTTCAAACAACATTATTATGCAAAATTCGGAACCTACCTTGAGCATGATATTGAAGCACGGACCTCTGGAGATCATAAAAGGGTAAGCCCTCTTTCATGTATGGGCATTTTTTCTTAGAAACATGTGGTTCAGAAACTTCATTTATACTTTGGTATTGCCTCCCCTTGATAACATTCTTTGATCTCGTTATTCATCTGCAATATAGAAGTAAAGTGAGATATATTTGTCGACGTACCATTTAGAAACATAAGTTTCAGATGATTCCAGTGCTAAACTACAGAAGTTATGGACACTTGTAGCTCTCTTTTGATTGCAAAAGATTGCATTTATTATCTTTTTTTTTTTTGAGATTTGAAAGAAAATTAATTTAACAGCTTCCCCAAAACGAGTACAAACCTGAATCTGGTAACAAAACAATAGCATTAGTTTGGTAACACCAAACCAAAAGTACAAGTTAAGAATTCCACAAGTGCCTACTAGTAACGCAGAGAAGCTTGCTAGGGATATGCTTTGGAGACTCTAAGCTGGGGAAATCACTGTTGAGATCAAGCTTAAGAAGGATTTAAACTCTCCAGACAAGGACCTGAAGCCTGAGGAGTCTGAGGCACACTCTGCAGAGACTGATGCTTGAACTTCTTAACTTTTAAGGCTATCACTAAACCTTTTGCAATTTTAACCTCCCTTATCCACTTGATTTTGAACCTCTCAATGAATAAACATCCTGTTCTGCATGTTGGAATGTTCCTTTCTCTCCAAATGCCATAGACACAGTAGCCTAAGCATAGTTTAAATATAGTTGTGTCACTGTTTATCTGAAGTTTATCCCAGAGGATCAGCTTATCATTTGGGACAAGCTCTCAGATTGTAATCTGCATCAACTTCGAATCAGATTCCAGATGATGCTCGTATAGCTACATTGAAAGAGGATGTGATCCAAGCTTTCACACATAATTTTGCGGAGCTTGCAATACACATGTTTGACAATTCGTATACATGTTTGATCTTCAAATCCAGCCTAGACATAACATAATGCAGTAAATTGAAGTTTACTGCATGACTATATGTGGCTGTACCTCATGAGCATTTTCTTCTCAAAATTTATATAATAGTCTCTTATAGCTGGATGGATTGTTGCTATTGGCACTTGTGGGGTAAGAATACAACAAATTTTACTTGTCTACTGAGAAGATAGACCAATTCATCCAATACACTTGTTTTTTCAGAAAGTGATAATTTGAATTACTTATTCCTTCATCACTGGTGTATTTATTTGTTTAGTTTCTTTAGGCACTAAAGATATGATACTGAAGTTGTTTATTCATGGAAAATGTTTTATGAAGCTCTTGCTTGCATACCTTAGCACACCTCGTTATGAAGGACCTGAAGTTGATAGAGCATTCGTTGAGAATGATGCCAAGACTTTGTATAAAGCAGGGGAAAAGAGGTTGGGGACTGATGAAAATGCTTTCATTCATATTTTTTGTGAACGAAGTTCTGCGCATTTGGCTGCTGTTAGTTTTGCTTACAATAACTTGTATGGAAATTCACTGAAGAAGGTAAGCATTTCCAAATCCTATTGTTTCGTTTTGTTATAAATGTTTTTACTATGTGAAATCTAATTCAAACAAAAACAGGCAGTAAAAAGAGAAACGTCAGGACATTTTAAACACGGTCTATTGACAATTTTGCAATGCTCAGAAAATCCTGCACGATATTTTGCGAAGGTAAAATTTTTAACCATTCAGCAGAGCTAATAGTTCTTAG
Organism: Erythroxylum novogranatense; assembly: GCA_029891385.1. Lineage (NCBI taxonomy): Eukaryota > Viridiplantae > Streptophyta > Magnoliopsida > Malpighiales > Erythroxylaceae > Erythroxylum > Erythroxylum novogranatense. The sequence continues at coordinate 30,955,556 of CM057233.1, read as the reverse complement.
TGTAATTGGTTTCTCATAAAGAGATACTTTGACGTCACCTCTTGTTTAGAAAGGTCATAATCTTTCAATGACTTACTGGTGGCTATTTGGAGATGGATAATAGTGATTCTTATGACCAATGATCTTAACATATGTTATCGTGTTCTGTGCTTCATTTTTTTAACTGTATCAGTTAAAACTATTCCATGTAGGTTGATAATGAAAAGGGACAAAACATTATGTAGTAAGTTCAACTTAAATTTTGGTACCATTGTCAGGGGATTTTGCAACTTGAGGAATCAAGAATGTTTTCATTTTTCTTTTTTTTACTGTTTGGATGCAACAGAATGAAAATAAAAGTTCGTCTTATTTGGTGTCATCGTTAATAGACTTGATCTTATTTTTAATGTTAAATTATATCGGATGTCCTGAACTATGAGTAACATATCAAATATTTCTCAACTTTCATTTTGTAACATTAGATATCGTGAGTTAAAAATTGTTAATACCTATATATCTCAGATGGTGAGAGAATTTCATTATATTAAGTTGTTATTCTCTAAAAATTCAGTACTTGGAATTTTGACTAGAAAATTTGGACAAGTGTTAATAATAATGTAATGCATCTTTGGTAAAATTTGGAAAATATTTGATTAATATATTATTTTTATAATGTTTTGAATGCTGAAATTTTGAAAATCATAAGAAATGAAAATATAAATGTTGCTAAATTTTATAGGAGCTTTAAAAATTGTTTTGAATATAATGGGAAAATCATTTTGAATACTTTATAAATTTTGATATGTAGTGGTATAAAATGACCCCTGGAGCAGCAGGATTCATACTAGGTACTAGGTGCTGTTGTTGTTTTTTGCCTCTAGTGGTATAAAATGAAAGTTAAGATATATTTAATAAATTGTTAAAAAGTTAGGATAAATAATTTACCCGATTCTTAATAGGTTGATCATATGCTTCTACCATCAGGGTCCACTCAGGTTATACATTTGTGTTTCACTAGTATTGTGCTAGTCGCTTTCCTTTTTTACCTTACGATACGATGCTGCCATCCCAGTACAAGGGGATTGGGGAGTAGAAGTCAAAGATATTATAATCTTTCTTCGTGAATTGCAGGTGTTGCATAAAGCGATGAAAGGTCTGGGGACCAATGACACTGCGCTTGTGAGAGTAATTGTGACAAGGACTGAAATTGATATGCAATACATAAAAGCTGAATACCTGAAGAAGTACAAGAAGACATTGAATGATGCAGTTCACTCGGAGACGTCTGGCCATTACAGGGCATTCCTTTTAGCTCTTCTAGGACCCAACCAATAAGGGAATGTGCACAAGGTGCAGTTTAGATTTGCAACTGGTCCCTTATAATTAGTTGTGAAAACAAGCAGAGACATCATGTTTGTAAGAGAACAGTGTGGGGATTGGCTTAATTGTGTGACTTCTATCAGTCACTGGTGTTGATAATCTGTATGATTGTGCTTTAAGTATGATGTTTTTGTTTATTGATCCTCTTGTATAGAAACCAGTGTGTTGTGTGGTCTTTTTATCAGTCTCATCATCAAGATATTAACAGACTAGGCAACAAAGGTTGTCTCCTTCATCTATCTTTATTCATTCTCTTGCATAGAAGCCACCATGTTGTGTGGTCTTTTTATCAGTCTCATCGTGAATATGTTAACAGGCTAGGCAACGAGGTCGCTTTCATCTATCATTTCATATCTATGATCAAATAATTGGAGCTGTCTCACTAGATTTGGAAAATAGCAATTTTTTGGTACCAGCCAGTGTTGGAAGTTTCATCAAACACCAACTAGTATAATACCTATCAAATACTATGAATTTAAATTTTTCTAAAAATTGAATTGCAAAAGGAAAAAAGAAAAACCCCACCCACCCAAGCAAGCTCCCTCTTACTCTGAAATTCTCAAAAGTCTCTTTCTCTCAACGTTCTCTTTTGTCTCATTGTATTTCCTTTCTGATCTCCCTCATGTCACCATTATCACACCACCATTTATGAATATGGATATTGTTTCGTACCGGTCGAAAAAAGGAACGATATTCTTTCCATCAATACCGATCTCAAATATTGTTCATTACCTGTTTTTTTTGTTTGATATTGGCCAGTACCAACAATACCGATATAAAGAAACTGAGATAGCTACGAGGAAAAGCTCTGTGTATTACGTAATGTGCATCAGATATATATACAGGATTGTTGTAACAAACTCTATGCTAAGTATCTACAAGGATATACATGAATAATAAGTATCAGTGTGGATATACATAAAAGATATGGAGTAACTAATACCTATTAACCGAGACAAACCGCCGGTATCGTGAACTTCAAAAAGATGGAGGATCAATTTGCAAACAGACTAGGCAATGAAGGTTGTCTTTTTCATCTATCTTTATTGATTCTCTTGTATAGAAACCACCATGTTTTGTGGTCTTTTTATCAGTCTCATCTTGAATATGTTAACAAGCTAGGCAACGAAGTTGCTTTCATTTCATATCTATGTTCAGATAATTGGAGCTGTCTCACCTAGATTTGGAAAATAACTATTTTTTCATACAGTAATGCTGATACCAGCTTGGTGCAAAACCAACCTCTTTAGTGTTAGCTTTAGGTACTTGCTAGTGTTGGAAGTTTCATTTGACACCAACTAGTATAATACCTATCAAATATCGGTCGATACTATAAATTTAAAATTTTGTAAAAATTGAATTGCAAAAACAAGCTCCCTCTCATTCTCAAATTCTAAAAAATCTCTCTTTCCTCTCAATGTTTTCCTCTGTCTCACTGTCTTTCCTGTATGATCTCCCTTCGGTCACCATCATCACACCACCACCCATGGATATAGATATTGTTTTGTACTGGCTGGAAAATGGACTGATATTCGTTCCATCGACACCGGCCTCAAATACTGGTCAGTACTCGGTTTTTCATTCGGTAGTGGCCAGTACCAACAATACCAGGACATACCGGGTGATACTGTGAATTTCGAGATTCACGGGAAGTCACCGGAGATGCCTTTGACTCGTGACAAAACCCGAAGACCCGAAGCAAGTGCTTTGGTTTTGTGATTTTTTTTTTCTGATTTCAAAATTTTCATGCTTAATTGCAATTTTTATTATGTTGGATTGGAATTGCTTATTGGATTTGTGAATGTTAGATGATGGATTATGGTATTGGTTGGATGATGGGCCTACGGTGTTGGTTTTATGATGAATGTTTTGGGTATATCTGAATTGGTTGGATATTGGAATTGAATTGTTGTGTTCTGTCATTTGTGATCTGAATATTGGAAATTGTTGTATATCACTAATGGTGATGAATAATGAATGAGTTGTTCTATTTGGTTGTTCATGGTTTGATTGTTCTCTTTGGTTATAAAGAATAAAGATTGGTTGGAAATTGTTGGTTATAAAGAATCAGAAATTTATGGTGTGTTTTTGGACGAATGAAAATTATGAAATGCAAGGCCTGCCTTATTGAATATTGATTCTGAAACTTGGAAAGTTGAAGTTGGATTGGAAACAACTTAAATTTAAAACATACATAAAGCGATAATATTAAAGTTATTAAATTTATAAAATTGTAAAAACTTAAATCATTAATTGATAATTAATGTTGTATGTTGTAAGTTTGTAACTTGCAAGTTGCAAATCAAAATTGTATTTTATTTTTAATATTTGGGTATTGACTTAAGGTAAATAATTAGTTGAGTACAAAATTATACAATTGGAAATTAATAATAATTTGGTTGTAGTTAATGATAGTATTTGCCTATTTGGGTATTAGTTTTGGGTAAATAATTAATTGAGTATAAAATATGTTGAACTTTAACTATTTGGTAATATATATGCAAGGATACTAGGTATCATAAATATATATAATAGATAACGTTTGAAAGCGTTGATGTAATAAATGTATCCGAAAAGAACTTTTTTGTTAAATTATGAATATGTTATAAACTTATAAGTTTCAATCATTTATACTTAGACTTATTAATGTCAATTAAAATTGTAAAAGCAACATATATATTTAAGAATGAAATATAGAATGATGTATATAATATTATGATTTGTTAGAAATGAAAAGAAGATTCAAAGTTTTAAATAAGGAAAAAAGCATTTCCAAAGAATGTTTTGTAATTATTGGAATTGAAAATTGTTGGAAATAGAAATGGAATTATAAATGTTTTGTGATTGTTGGAATCGGAAATTGTTAACAATTGTTGGAAGTAGAAATGGAATTATGAATGTTTTGTGATTGTTGAAATTTGAAATTGTTGGAAATGTAAATGAAATTATGAATGTTTTGTGATTGTTGGAATTAGAAATTATTGGAAATTGTTAGAAATGGAAATAGAATTATCAATTTTTGTAATTGTTGGAATTGAAAATTGTTGGAAATGGAATTATGAATATTTTGTGATTGTTGGAAATATATATTATTGGAAATTGTTGAAAATGAAAATTGTTGATGTATATTTTGTGTTATTATATATGTTGAATATTTTGAATTGTTAGCTTTTACTTATAGTGAATTGTGTTCCATGAAATTGAATTGAGTGTAATGTAATCATATAGAATGAGTTATATTATATAAGATGAATATGTATATTGTATATTGAAATTATGTGTTATTTATTTTTATGTGTACAGATAGATGGAAGAACGTTCAAATACTCCTGATCAACCCACTTCAAGAAGACGCAATGATCTATCTTCGGCTCATGCTGTATTGGTTCCCAGTATGAAGAACCATACTATTTGCTTTTTTTGAAACAAGCATTTGAAAGGTGAAGGAATCACCTGATTAAAAAAGTATTTAGTTGGGGTTAATGGAGATGTGGAACCTGTAAAAAATTAAGTCATGATGTGAAGTGGCAGATGAAAACATTACTTGGTGAATATCAATATGAGAGAGATAAAAGGGAAAGACTGAATTTTGAAATTGGCAGCGGAAGTTCGTTTTCTAGTTTTTGCGGTGATTTTGGAAATGTTGAAGGTAGAAGTGGTAGTGGTAGTGGTATTAGTACTGTTCCATCTCAGGTTGAGGAAGAATTTGATGTGAGGAAGAGAAGAAGGCAGTGACTAGTTTTTTTGCACCACGAACAACTCCTAGAGCCCAACCTTCAATTCGTAGTGTAATGCAATCAAGAGATGCGGCTCACAATGTCGATATGGCAACAGCTAGATGGTGGTATGATATAGATTCATCATTCAATATTTCTCAGTCTTATTATTATCAACCTATAATGGATGTAATAGCCTCTTATGGTCCATGATACAAAGATCCTCGATTGATGACTTAAGAGGTAGACTTTTAAGTTGTGTTGTTTCTAAAATTAGAAATTATTTGGCTGAAAGAAGAGTGAATTATGGTACTTATGGATGTTCAATCATGTGTAATTGTTGGACAAATAGGAGATAAGAGCATACTATAATTTTTTTTGATTTATTCTTCAAATAGTTCTATGTTTTTGAAATCTATTGATGCATCTAGCCTTATTAGAAATACTGAGACTTTGATTGGGATATTTGATGAATTTGTGAATGAAGTAGGGTCGAAAAATATTGTTCAGTTTATTATTGACAATGATTCTGCTTATAAAGCGGTAGAAAAAAGGTTGCAGAATACGTATAATTCATTTTTTTGGACTCCTTGTGTTGCACATTGCATTGTCCTAATGCTAGAGAATATAGGGGATCCTAAGTATTTTTCTGTTATTAATGAGACTATGCATAAAGCTAAAAAGGTGATAAAGTTCATCTATAATCGTGCATGGGTATTGAATTTGATGAGAAAGGAATTTACCAATGATAGAAATTTGTGTCGTCTTGTTATGACAAGATTTGCTGCAAATTTCTTATCACTTCAGTCCTTTGTTTTGATGAAGAAAGAGTTAAGACAAATATTTATAAGTGATAAGTGGATTGCATCTCAGCATGTTAGGTCTACTGCTAGAGTGGAGGTTTGTAATATTATACTGGAAGATAGAGAATTTTAGTCTCAACGTCAATTTGTTATCCAAGTTTGTGAACCTTTAGTGAGGGTGCTTCACTTGACTGATAGTGAAGAAAAGACAATAATGAGTTATATTTTTGACGCCATGGAGAGAGCGACAAAAGCAATCAAGGCCAATATGAAACATAGGCCTTCTTTATACACACTATATCTTTCAATCGTTAATGAGAGAAGTGAAAGACAAGTTTCTTCTCCATTGTTTGTAGCTGGGGCATTTGTGAATCCTTGTGTCTATGTTAGACTGGATCTTATTAAGCAAGCTGAAGTTAATAGATGAATGCTTTTAACTATTACGATAATTATTAGCATTGACGCAATGCAAGATCTTTTAAGCTCATAAATAAAGCTTTATAAGTTGTCTTATGGGGATCTTGGAATGTCAATTACTATTCGACAAAGAGGTAAACTTTCTCTAGGTATTAGTTATTTCCTTTTTCTTATTTGTTGAAAATTAATTATGACTTTATTTTGTTTATAACATTACTTTTGTTATCTTATAACTTACAGTTTCTTGGTGGGATCAATTCGCAAATGGTGTTCCAGAATTGAAAAGGTTTGCAATTCATATTTTAAGTCATTATGTGAGTGTAACCATTTGTGAGCAAAACTGGAGCACATTTGAATTTATCAATTCAAAGAAAAGGAATAGATTGGAGCATAAGAGGTTGAATGACTTGGTTTTTGTTCGTTACAATTTAAAGCTTCGAGAAAGGTATGCTATTTTCATTATTTTTATTATTAATTTCGATATAATTTCTTATAATCTCTAATAATTAAATTTAATTGTTTATTAGGAGTCTTAATAACATGAGGAGTTCAACTGATCCAATTTTCATTGACAATATTGATCTTTTGGCTGATTAGGTTTCTGAAGAGTCAAATTTGGTACATGTGAATGATTTGGAAGATAATCTTAGATAGTAAAGATTTGACATATCATTTAGTGCATTAAATTTGAATGATAATGATGACAAAGCTCTTCTCAATGATAAGGATTTTATACCAAAATAATCATTAGAGTCAGTGCAGTTATAACGAGTATTCTCCCGTTGACGAATGAATTTCGTTCTAAGTTTTTGTTTTTTCACTTCTTTTAATTTTACTTGTATTTCATGTTTATGTCAAATTCTATATATGTAATGTAAACGTAAATGTTTTTGTTTCATATTTAACTTTTACTTGATTGTTTTAGTCATAAACTCTTTTGTAAACTATTTAAGGATATTTATTGTTCTTTTTATTGAATGTTTTGATGTAATTATTATTTATTAAAATAATGAAATTGCATTATTGTAATATTTTAAATACTTTGTTATTTTTAATTTTATATTTGTATGATGATGATTATCTTTTTATATTAATTATGGTTATTATTTATATGTGAAATATTTAAAATTATTGTTATTTCATTTCAGCCAGTGATTATTATTTATTATTATAATTTTGGAAGTAGAGTTGATATAAATAGTAAACTAGTAAAGTATACAATATAGCAGTAAACTATTTTGTAAAATTTAAAAATTTAAGGGACTATTTCATAAAATTTAAAAATTACCCAAAACGGTGCTCAGTACTGACCGATATCTATACAGTATCGTACTAGAATTCAATTTGGTACCAAGTCCGATAAGGTATTTGCAACTTTGCCACCACCAATTAGCTGCTACTCTCTACTGGGCCTGCTGCTCTCCCGATCCCATTGTTTGCACCTACTCTACACCCATCCACCATGTCTCCTCTCTACCGTGCCTCTTCTCACCACTGTGCATGGCACCTGTTGCTCTCCACTTGCCACCATCGTTATTGCTCGCTTGAAGTTGAAACCAAAAAATTGCAAATTTTAGGTCTGGTTTCTTGACCTAACAAAACCTAAAAAAGAAACCTGACCCAACAAAGGTAAATTGTTATTTTTGATTTTTTTGGGTATGTTTTGAAATTTTTTTTGCTCCTAAATTGCATTTGGATTATGTTTGGTTGTGTTGTGCATATGTACTTTGTGAATGGTTTGAAAGTTAGAATTGTTGGAATTGTTTGTGTTAGTTGAGAAATTTGAGTTTGAAAGTTGAAAATATTTATGTAAGTTGGTTAAATTTAAATGTAATTTAGGCATTGTCAATTTATGAAGAAAATAAATCCATTGGAAAATTGGTCAAAGGGGAGAATTTTTTTTTGTTAGACATAAGTTGCCATTTTTTAGTCCTCAATACTCAATTTATTTGTTAAACAAATGGCCAAACTCATTTATGTTACAAAGACAAAATGACTAATTTAAAATTTAAATCATACATAATGAAGCAAAAAATCTTTATTTATTAATTTTAATTCACTTTATGCATGTAATTTTTTTATATTTTCCTCAAACGTATTCAAGTTGATGAATATCAAGTGTTTTAATTATTATGTATGTTGAATATTTAAATTATTTGTTTTGAATTATGGTAAATTGTGTTCGATGAAATTGAATTATGTATGATGTAATCATATAAAATGAATTAAATTATATATGATGTATATGTTTATTGTGTAATTCGTATGTTGAATACTTGAATTGTTAGTTTTAACTTATTGGTGAATTGTGTTGGATGAAATTGAATTATGTATGTCTAATACTTGAATTGTTAGTTTTGATTTATTGGTGAATTCGTTGGATGAAATCAAATTTTGTATAATGTAATCATATATAATGACTTATATAATATAAGATGTATATGTGTATTGTGTAATGTGTTAGTTTGGACTTTTGAGTTAAACAATACATATTTTGTGATAGTGGATGATAATGAAATTACGTTTTTTGTATTTTGATATATGTCTTCATTTATTTTTATAGATAAATGAAAGGAAGTTCAAGTATTTCTGATCATTCAACCGCTTTAGGAAGATACAATAATCCAACTTGGGTTCATGCTATCTTGGTACCTTGTATGAAGAACTATACTATTTGCTTATTTTGTAACAAGAATTTGAAAGATGGAGGAATCTCTAGATTAAATAAGCATTTAGTCGGGGATACAGGAGATGTGGATTCGTGTAAGAAAGTGAGTTATGTTGTGAAGTGACAAATGAAAACTTTGCTTGAAGAGTATCATCACAAGAAAGATAAAAAGGAGAGATTGAATTATGAAATTGGTGGTGGAAGTTCGTTTGTTGGTGTTCGTGATGATAGTAGAAATGTTAAAAGTGGTAGTGTTCCTTTTTAGCAACAAGTGAAATTTGCATATAGACTTAATGTTTGGAAAAGAAGAAGGCAGGTGTCAAATTTTCTTACACCACGAACAAATCCTAGAGCTTAGCCTTCAATTTGTAATGTCATGCAATCAAGAGAAACAACTCATAATGTAAATATGGAAATGGATAGATGGTCGTATGATTAAGGTGTAGGATTCAATGCTTCTCAATCTTATTATTACCAGCCTATGGTGGATGCTATAGCCTTCTACGATCCGAGATATAAAGCTCCTTCTATTGATGACTACAGAGACAAACTTTTAAGTAGCTCAGTTTATAAAATTAAAAGTTATTTGGATGAAAGAAGAATATATTGGGCTATTTATCAATGTTTAATCATGTGTGATAGTTGGACAGGTGGGAGACGTAAGCCTATTATTAATTTTTTGGTTTACTCTGCAAAAGGCTCAATATTTTTGAAGTCTATTGATGCATTTGGCCTTGTTAGGAATACTGATACTTTATTTGAAATATTTGATAAGGCCAGAAAATATTATTCAGTTCATTACTGACAATGATTCCACTTATAAAGCAGCGAGAAGAAGATTATAAATGTTGGGCCTCAATTTTTTTAATTATTTTATTAAGCAAGAATTGATTAAATTTTGTTATCTTGCTAGATAAATTATTTTGTTTAGAGTTTAATTAGCATGTCAATGATTGGAGAATTTATTGCTTAGATTGATGGAATTAGAAGTATTAAATGAAGAAATTAAGATTAAGTTAGAGTATAGTATGGTGTAAGTTAAATTGAAGAAGTAAGAGTGTATAAGGGCAAAATTGGAAGATCACTAAAGGTTATAAGGCTAAGGCATTACATGGAAGGGCATAGTGGACTTTACTCATGCATTAAGGGTATAAAAAGAAGAAGTTGTTGTCTTGTTTTAAATTGAAGAAGAAATCGTGGAAGAGGGGAAGAGAAGAGAAAAGCTAGGGTTTTGGAGATTCTTGAAAAACTTGAAGACTTTGAGGCTAAAACAAGTACGTATAAACACTAACTTTTCTTGAGTGTTGGATGAAGCATAGTTAGTGTTAGTTAGAAGTGAAAACAAGTTGAATATATGTAGGAAGTTGTGGATGAATGGTTTATGTTAATGTTTTATTGTTTGGTTAATAATCAAGAGTAGATTATGAATTGGTTTGTGAATGATTTTGGGTTAGAAATGAAGTAGATAAGATGGTTTAGTGTTAACATGAGTTATATATGAAAGGGGGAAGTGAAAAGATGAAAAAATGTAGAAAAATATGTCTTCGGAGTCGGTTTCTGGACAAGTTCGCCGCGACGAAGTCCATTTTTCCTGCACAGACATGTTTTGGTATTTTAGGCATACCTATTTCTGTAGATGTCCAAATGAGATAAATTTTGATTTGGTGTAAACTAGATACATAGGGATACATACTTTGTGAAGAAATCAAGTCTAAATTCAGTCTCTATGATTGTATAAGTGATCTTTTGACTTGAGGTTATCAAAGTTATCTTGTATGAAGATTGCAATGTTTTAATACTACTTATAATCCATTTAATCATAGATCGTTTTATCGGTAGTCATTGGATATAGCATGAACTATATGAAGATAGTTGAGTGATCAAGATAGGACTCATCACCTTAAAGTAATCATGGAGATTGTTTCGTTGTTCTTGATTACTATTAATTTAAGAAATCCTTGGCCAAGGTGAAATGATATTTTGTAAATAGTTTACAAATGTCATTAATTGAATCAATAGCTAATAGGGGAGAATTAATATGATTAGATTCAAAATAGAGTATACATTAATTTTATGCTCTATGTATAATCGAAACATTGTATGATGAAAGGATTGAATTATATGAAAAAATTATGCACGAAAAGATTAGTCAAAACTACTTTGATATTTCCAAATATTTGGGTAGTCATAATACGTTGTTAGACGTCAATTATGATCTATGATTATAAATTGTTTAATTAGAAAATTAAAGATAAATTAAAAGAAGTTTTAATTTATATAATTTTAATTATTAATTAAAATTAGATTTTATAATCATTGCCAACATATTTGAGAACCTAATGAGTCTCATATATAAAATGGATTGAAGGGGCAAAGTTAAGTTAGTCATGTTGACTTAATTGTAAAGTTTGAAAACTTTATGAATAAATATGAGATATTTAATAAATAAGGATTAATATGAGATATTGAATCTTATATAGGCATAATTGGTATTTAATTAGAGTTATTTGTAATTTTAATTAAAATTTAATTAAAATTAGAATTTAATTTTAATTATATTACTAAAATGTCCAAAGCTTATTATAAATAGGCTTAAGCTCTATAAAGTTAGCACTTCTTGCTTAACCCTCTCTATAAGAGTTACAGAGTTCTCTCAACCTATTATGTAGATATCATTAGAGGCCAGACACTTATTCAACTATGTAGTTGAGACGAATCAGTTTTAGGAACAGTTCAAGGGATACAATAAGATAAAAATAAAGTTTCGAAATAAGGTACGAATTAAATTTTCGCTTTATTACAATTTATATTGATAATATTATAGAATTAAACAGATTTTAATTTTCGATAAATTAAAAGTAAAAAAAAAAATTCGTGATTATTTCGCTGCTATCAGTATCAGATCTCAACCTAGGTTCCCAACATATACATGAGGATTGTTGGTTAACTAGCCATTATTCATAAACTTAACCAGCTAAAGTCTAAATACTAAAGCAATATAATGATTAAAATAAATCAATATGTGAAATAGTTACTTTTTGGCCACGTTTCGCCGAAGTATTTTCTATATTTAATCTTCATTTGGTTTAATGAATTCCTCTAGTTTTTTAAGACCAAGAAGAGTTCCTAAGTTAGATCACATTGTCTTTTAAGACACTTGACCCCTATTCATAAGTAAAGCAACCGAAATCCCTTTCAAATTTAGACAACCTAAGAATACTTTAATTAATTCTACGAACTCTCTTAATAGGTGTTTACTCTAACCTTGGAAGATCTTGTGACTTTCTCTTGATTAGCTTACGCTTAACCTTCTTTATTCATGTTATGACCTAAACATATATTTCATCTCTCAAATCTCGATGCATGAACCAAATATTAAATCTTCCACTTTCGCTCCTTACATTCAATCAATATAAACATATGGATAAATCACAAGGAAAATAGAATTTCATTAGACCAAAGTATAAATAAAATATATCACATCTTAAGTTTATCCTAGTTATGTCCATCCCAAATCAGTTCATAATCAAACAAAGAGTATTAACACACACAAAATTATTGTATTGAATTTTAAATATTAAAAGAATTCTGATTGAAATCTTATCCTTTTTTAATTATTCAAAAGTAATAATAATTATCATTTTAAGTATGTGAATTTGAACCATTTACAATATCCACATTATATTACTAACGAAGTTACCCGCTTAATTAACGACAAGATCGTTCACTTATGCATTGCACCTCCATCTCCCCCTACCATAAAAGTTTGTTCTTCTCTGTTTTCTTATCTCCAAGCCCTACACTAGTGGTGGACTAGAAAGACCTTGTGTTGTAAGACCTTGGCCCTTGCATCTTAAGACTTTTTGGCTTACCGCATCATAATCGTATGTACCTGCTTTAGTAGCTTCTTCCTTCAGAACTCATGAGGTACGCAAAGTCCCACTATAAACTTCCACGAAAGGTGACTTCTTTCATTCGGCGTGTAACCTACGAACCTACCAATCTTATTATATCACAAATACCAACCCTGTACTGCTTCTGCTTCCTCATGTTACTACTTTCCATAATCAGTTCACAAGTAACCCATATTGCGTTCTCATATGGAAGAAGCTTGAAGTCAGAAGCATAAGAGTTAACAAGATTTTAGCATGTTGAGATAAAAATACGCTATGCCTATCATAAGCTTCAAGGGACACTGAACATTAGCTAAATTTAGCATGGGACATCTCCAAGAGTAAAAGTGCAGAACTGAAACTGAGAAAAAGAGAAAGGAAAACTATATACATACAAGTTAGTCCAAATTACGTGGATGTATCAGCAAATTTACTAGCAGCAAATTAGTAACAATTTGTTCTTCGTCCTATATAGATTTTATTTTGCACACCAAGAAGCGTTCAATTCAGAACAAAGTGATACCTAGAGTCCACAAAGCTTTCCACATCCCACAAGAATGAACCAAAAGTCACAGCTTCCAGAACAAGTCTCTTCAAACCACCAAAACTGATCTTGATAAGTTCATCCTTGGAAGAATCAACTGTCCCTTGAGGTGTAATAACAATCTCAGGTCTTCCAAATAAGGCCTCTGTGTGCTTTTCAATTATGCTAATGGCCTCCTTAGATCTGATTGTCGCATATCTTTGAAGTGTCTCCCCATCAAAAGACATCACATAAGTTCTCAACCGAGAGGACTTCATACCATACCCAAATCCCTCTGGACTGATGCCACCAGCAAAGGCTTCAGGATGAGAGGAAACAGATTGAGAGGTATCCTGTCTACCATTAGGATTCAAGTTCTGCTCTACAGATTGTTGAATATCACCAGCCCCACCATCCACAACATTTGGAAGTGTTTTCATTGTCTTCTCAAGCTGAAACCGTTGATCAACTCGCTTCAGGAAGTATCCATACATGACAGAAGCTGCATAGACCTGGCCAACCCTGAGTTTGTTAATTTGTGCCACAGAGGATGTATCTCCCAACCGGTTTCCCAAAATGAGAGCTAGATGATTCTGGATCATCTCATAAGCTTCGGGAGAATGAAGCTTCTCTAGCTTGTCGTCGTGAATTGGCCAGGTGTCCACTCTGTCAGATGGGTCTGTTGTTGCAAGAGCTATAGTGGGTATTAACGACACATTTGCGTCCATGAATTTCTGCACAACCAACGCATACAAGATCTCTTCCAAAGCCTTTCTCCTTTCGTTTGCCCTCACCTCTGCAATTCTCCTAATAATTTTGAAGGACGCATATTATGATAGGATGTGCATTACAAGCATGAGATAAACACTCTAGTCAACCTACAATATCATGGAAACTCACCTATACAAAACAAGATCAGTGCTAGACGCAGATGGCTCCTCATTCTGTTTTTCAGCTTCGCGGTCCGATCGAAGCTGTTCAAGCTGTTGCTCAACAGCTGCAGGCACAAGATGAGGATGACTCGATAAAATTTCGGACAGGAACTGCCCCACTGGAGACTCCAACTGAAGTGGAGCAATTGGAGCGATCGATTCAGAAGAATCTGATGGTGATGATGCTCTCACCACCATGCATCTCCTTCTTCGAGAAGTGACTCCATTACGCGCACTCTTTGAGTATGAAGTCGAAGAACAATGCTGGAAATGAGGGGACACAAAGTCAAGTAAGGAACAAAAATCCAAGCATATGAATCATATCAAATTCAACAAACCGAAACACTAAAGCCTAAATATCTTTGATCTGAATAAGCTTCTTCTTAAATTTTTTCCCCCTCATCGAGTAGAAAGTCTTCATACATCCACGATAAAATCAAACAATAGCAAAGAAACCAACCTTCACTGAATCACAAATTAACAATGAAAGCTCTGAAGCAAGCAAAAGCTAAAACCTCTGAATTCTTACTCGTTCATAAAATCTTAAATCCCAAAGTAAAAGGCATAAAATGAAATTCCCAAATTGATGTACCTTGATAGGGAAATGAGTTGAAGCATGAAAATGAACCGCAGGGAAACAGAATCTGTTAACAAAAGTAGAACTTCCTCTATACATTGGTAACGGCGATCTAAAGGCGGCGCTTGTTGCTTCCATTTGCATCACCCTGCAAAAGGCTCTCCTTCAGCATAGGCTAACCAATAAGGAGAAACAAACAACCGAAAATCCCAGAAAAAGGCCTACCTATCTATCAAAATTGAAACCGAATGAGATTAGATTGGGTAAGGTAAGAACAAAGGGATTAAATGTAGTATTTGAGAGAGAGAGAGAGAGAGAGAGAGAGAGAGGAATGTTAATTCAATCAGTGTATCAGTCTCAGTAATTAATGTGTTTTGAGAAAAAATAAACCGGAGGGAGAAGGATAGAATGGTCCTTCCATAAATGTCTGGGGCTCTGGGCAGTTGGACCCCACTATGCCACGCGTGGAGATTTTTGTGGTGCCTACTGCGCAATTTTGACTGATGGATTATTTTTTGAGACGTTTGTTTGTTTGTTTATTTCACCTGCGGCCACGTATTTCAACGCCAACCATATTTTTTCCCTTACTAAAATATACATTTAAAAACATAAAACATAAGCCAATTAACATGAAAGATAAACATTATGCATAACACATTCAGACTAGCTAACCCTGTCAACTTCCAGAAATAACTACTAGACAGGTAATAAACATGAATTCATCTTACCCAAATAGCTTCTTTTTCATTCATAAGTCTCCAAATCCACTTAGCCATTAGTATATGGTTGTTGTTTCTCAAAGAAACTATCCCTAACCCTCCTTCCTTCTTAAAGAAATAGACTTTTGTCCATTTTAATTCATCACCAAAAGGATTATTCAAAACACTAGTCCAAAGGAATCTTTTAGTAATCCTTTCCAACTCCTTGATTAGTCTTTTAGGAAACATCATATGAGAGCCCTAGTGTGTGTGCATATTTGAAAGAACATTTTTTGTTAGAACAAATGAGAGGTATCTATTTTGTTGGGTTACCACTTTCCTTTTTGTAAGTTCCATTATCCTAAAGCAGTATAAAAACATTGGTTTCCTAGGAATATAAGGCAATTCTTGTACCTACATAATGGAAATTTGTTAAAGCATATATGTTTTATATACTCCAATATTGAGCAACAACTTACTCTTCTCAAGTTAATTCTCAAGCAAGACATATATAGAGAATTGATCATGATTTTCAAAGACTAGGGATTCCTTCCATAAAAAAAAAATAAAAAAGAGATCATCTAAATATTCTAAGAAAATGAGATTCAATTCCTTACATTTATAATGATACCTGAATTCTCCTGAGTTGGAAATGTGCTTCCGAGTCACTCTGATTAGGACTTCTATGGCAATTATGACCAAGTAGGGAGACGGTGGATCTCCCTGCTTGATACCTATAGCTCCCTTCATGATTGTGTAGGTTCTCAGTTTATAAAGGCATAGTAGGAGGTGGTAGAGATAAAAGATCTGATCCAAGAGATAAATAGGTCTAAAAATTGAATGCTTTGAGACAATTTAGGGGGAATTCCCATTCGACGGAATCAAAAGCTTTATAGAGATCAATTTTTATAGAGCAGCTTCTAATGGCAGGATTAGTATATTAATCTTTAAATAAATCCTAATATAGTAATAGTTTGTCCCTCGTTTTCCTACCATCAATGAAAGGTCTAAAAATTGTCAATGATAGGTATGACGATATTTTTTAGCCTTCTCACTAGAATTTTTGCCATTACTATGTAAACCATATTGCAATAAGATATATGTCAAAACTTATGTAGAGATGTAGGGTTATCTTTATTAAGAATCAAACATATGTAGGTTTTGTAGGCGTGTACGAGGGAAACTAAAAGGAAGCAGTAAAATGAACTTAGCCCCAAATATACAAGGTGTTAGTTGCATCTTTCAGCAGTAGAAGAGAAACAGAAGCTGGTGGCAATTCTAGCACACGATTGTCAATAGTCGTAGAACTTCCCCTAAGCTTGGCGAGATGGTCTACAACTGAATTCCCTTCTCAGAGCAAATGGGCCATTTTCACACACCAATCTCTTTGCAACAAAACTTGAATGTCATAGATAATATTGGCATGACAATGTGTCACCCAATTCCTTCCTTCCAATAGTCTTAAAGCTTCCTTAGAATCTGACCAGAGAGCAATTTTCCAAAAGCGATTATCCCAAACTAAAGTCAGTCCTCTTTTGATAGCTAGAAGTTCAGCCTCCATATTTGACCTAAACCTAATTGATTCCAAAAAACCAAGCAACCAAGCTCCTTGCTCATTCTGAAATACACCACCAATACTCGCTGGACCCGGATTGCTAATAGGACTTCCATCAACGTTCAGAGCCACAAAGCCACCATTTGGAGGCGCCCACTTCACCCATTGGATCGTCTCATTAGCAGCATTAGGGTCCAAAGCAAAACAACAAACAAAATCCTGAATAACTTACCAAGTTCATGTTAGTTGAGCATGAAGATCTAAACTTTTACCATCAACAACCTCCTAATTACGTAGCCTCCAAATTGCCCAAAGACATGCTCCAAATTTAATATCTCAGTCACCCGACCCAAGACGCGAGGATTTGGTAAGAAAAGAGTTAAGCCATTCCTGAAAATCAAGAGAAAAGAAGGCTTGAAAGTTACCTGAACCAAACACAACCTCCCAAAGTACTCGAACTTTGGGACAAGACCGCATAACATGTTCCATCGTCTCCGGCTCTTGATGGCAAAGCGGACAATTGCCAATATTTACTAACTTTATCCGGTAACTCAACGATTGAGTATGTAATCTGTTATGCCACAAAAACCACATCACAATCTTAAACTTCTCCGGTCTTCAAATCTTCCAAATCCAACTCCAGTTAATCTCTGATTGTTCAATATTGACTATACTCGATTCTTGAAATAGCCATCGAAAGCCACTTTTTACTGAGTAAGTCCCATTGGCCGCTCCTCCCCATACAACATGATCTGACTTGAACCCCAACTATGGCCTGTAAACTTTGGGTAGAGAATTATGAATTTCATTTGGGACAATAGTCTTGAGCTGATCCAAACACCAATTATCGTGCAAATATAACAAATCGAACACTATGTAGTCCTCATCCTCCTCATGAATCAAACCGACTAACTCTTTCAACCTTAACAAACCCTACCACACATCATGCCAGAAAGAGATTGATGATCCATCACCGATTTGATATCGAAAACCCCATCAAGCTCACCCATCGCGTTGACGATAGCACGCCAAACTGGCGATCCTCCACTGCACTTTTGCAAATTCAATAGATCCTTCCCTCTTAACAAAGATGGGCATTCAACCACTGGAAAACTAGGGGACTTATCGAGGTATTATTATTAAAAGAAAATATAATCTTATTAATTTTTTTCATCTTATGAAGAAGCAAACAAGATGTTTAAGGAGGGTCACTGGCACATTGCACATTCTCCATTATTTCTATAAAAACAGAAAGTTGAAATCAAATTGGAGAATGTTAAAATACATAATTGATATTAGCGTGTCATAATACTACTCAAAATAATTAGACCTATATCTATAATAGTGGAGACTCTAGGTCGATCCCATAGAGAGTGTGTGCAAAGTTATTGAAATAAAATCAATCGGTGTTTAGGTAATGGGGGTATTGTTTGATTTCAAATAAGAAAACAAAATGAAATTAAACTAATGAAAAAAAATTAAAGAAAATATTCAAAAACGATGAAAAGTGATAAATGAGTTAGAGACTCAGTCATCGATTCAATCTCAACCTACACAGAACTAAACATACTTCATTGCGTTGTTATTCTTATACCTCTCCAAGGAACTATTAATCTTAGGTTAACAATAAGCTTTATCAACCTCAATTTTTCGTTATATTGTGTTTTATTAAGAAGCGCTCGTTAATTAAACCTAGTTATCGAACAAGCTCTCTAGATTTATTTCAATAGTTTCCTTATGAGTTAGAAAAATAAATTAATCAAGGTAACAATCACTTAGGCTCAGGTCATTTAACCTAAGTTACGTTATCTCTAATGATTAAAAACCATTAGTTGTCACAAATGAATCAAAAACACAATGATTACATATTGTATGCGATTCTGACAATGGGTTCCTACATAAAAACAATCAAATAGAGCATTCAATCATTTTTAGATAACACCCAAACAATAAATATAGGATAACATAATTAATTACTAAGAGAGAAAGAACAACAAACATAATGAAATAAATGTTTAACCGAGTTCTCTAGCATTGATATCACCTCCGAATCAGCATTGTAAAGCTCAGCCCTCTATGAATCTCCCAAATATGAGATTTATCGCCCCTTTTGCTCAAAAAATGAGAGCTTATACCCTTAAAATTATTCCCCAAAATGAAACATAGCTTATGTTTATAAGGATTGGAATTGTATAGGAGAATGAATGAATTTATTCATGTATCACTTGTCTGTTTATATACACGTACACTTGTATATTTGAATATTCAAAACTAAAGTTATCTAATCCTATGAATGTATATTCGGATAAATGGATAACAATGAATATGTTTAAACTTAAATCTACTTTATCTGATTATCTACAATTGAGTTATGGTCTTGGGTTGTTACAGGAGATGGGCTTGCGAGATATCATTAATATGGCCCCTCAAGCTGGTAGGTGATGACGAATACCTAGCTTGAACTTCTGTCGGATGAAAGGTTGTCGAGAGAGAGGTTTGGTGAGACAGTCGGCCGTTTGATCCGCAACAGAGACATGGGAGACGCAGATGGCACCAGATTGAACCAGATCCCTAATGAAGTGAAAGTCAATTGTGACGTGTTTCATCCGAGAGTGGAAAATTGGATTGGAACTCAATTGGGTGGCATCAATGTTGTCGCAGTAGATCATCGGAGTATGTGACAACCCAATTCAAAGTTCACTAAGAAGGTTGCGTATCCAATTTAATTCAGCAGCTATGTTGGCAACTACTTTGTACTCGGCCTCAGTTGAAGACCTAGCCACCGATCGCTGCTTCTTTAAGCTCCACAACACTGGATTTTGTCCGAGAAAGACAATAAATGTTCCAGTGGAGTGATAGGTATACTTTTCTCCTCCCTAATCAGCATAAGAGAAGGCATGGAGATTCAAGTTGGAGTGTCGAAAAAATTGAATACCTTCATCAATGGTTCCAGCGAGATACCAGAGTAGACGTTTTACAACCAGCCAGTGCTCAGTGGTGGGACAATGATTGAACTGAGACAATTTATTCACAACAAAGGCGATATCCAGTCGTGTGAGTAACAGGTACTGGAGACTTCTGATGATCTTTCTATATTCACCTACATCTGTCAATTTTGTGCCCGAGTGTAGGGTCAAAGTCAGGTGATTCACCATAGGTGTGAGCACAGGTTTTGCGTCATGCATCTTGGTATCATAAAGTAATTCAGTGATATACTTCTTTTGAGAAAGTAAAATGCCTTGATTGTTCCGAATAACCTCAATCCAAGAAAATAGGATAGAGATCCTAAATCCTTAATAGAGAACTTTCGAGCCAATAGACTGACATAATGATTGAGGAGAGTTGCATTGTTACCAGTTATGATAATATCATCTACATATACAATAAGTATAATGATACCTTGTGTTGTGTGATTGAGGAAGAGGGAAGTATCGAAATGCGAATTGGTGAATCCGAACTGAATTAAAAATTGCTTAAGTGCTTGATACCATGCTCTTGGTGCTTGTTTAAGACCACAGATAGCTTTCTTCAATTGAGATACATGATGTGGTTTGTCCGAATCAAGGAAGCCTTTGGGTTGTGCCATGAACACTGATTCTATTAAAGGGCCTTGTAAAAATGCATTATTCACATCTAGTTGGCGTAATTCCCATCCATTTGTGATAGATATGCTGAGAATGTATCTAATAGTAGTTGGTTTCACAACAGGGCTGAATGTTTCAGCATAGTCAATGCCAGGGCACTGATGGAATCCTTTCGCAACTAGGCGGGCTTTGTACTTGTCAATGGACCCATCTGAGAGTGCTTGATTATGAAGATCCATTTGTAACCAACAAGGTTTTGTGAGGCCTCAGGTGGAACCAGCTCCCAGGTACCATTTTTGACTAAGGCATTGAATTCTTCTGAGTAAGCTTTGCGCTAATTACAGTCCCTCAGGGGCAGCTCCAGTCGCGACCATTATTTATTAACCAATTATGGAATTCATTATCACAATTTTAAGGCGTTTCACCTTTTTCTCGGCCCACATTCAGTCATATACATATATATAATGCACATGCTCAATGTATCACAATTCACATTGTCACTAAAACCCATTTATCAAAGTATACACAATATCATACAGTCACAAAATCACATTGCAGTCCAATCCAATTTATCATAATCAAATATATCACATAGAGGTCATTTCATCGCGAATTTAGTTTCCCTACTTACCTTGTCTCCATCTATACATTTTGGCAGAGGCAGTACACTTCGGAGCATTTCATTTATCATTTATCAGATCACATCCCCTTAGAATTAAAACACTAATCTCATAGGATTCTAATAGCCTCGATCTACTCAAATCATTACTCTTTTACTTGGATTTTCGTAATCCCCATTACAAATTTATTTTACTCATCAACACTGTTCCATTGGTATTACCCATACAACAATTGTTATGTTCTCAATCAGTCCGAACTATACGCCAATTTCATGTCCCTAAAACTTCACAATACCAGTTTGACTTAGGTTCCAACAAATAAGTCCGTTGATTATTCACACATGTAATCAACACACACAATCTTTCGGATTTTCTCTAAATTACCAATTTCTTTCTTTGAACTCTTACTATAGATAAAACTTCGATAGATATCACGCCTACCTCTTAATTGACTATACATATCACTTTCCTCAACAAGGGAGTTATTTTCGATTCCTCGATACGGTTTACAATTTCTACATCCTCACTTCGGGTTTTGCCAATCCGATTTGATGCACAAATAATACTTTCTTTTGCCCTTTTGACAGATTTCAACTATTAACACTCAATAATACACTAGATTTGATAACCTTATTGCCCAAATTTTGATCTTCTGCCATTGAATTTTTTTCTGTTCAATCCATTGAATTGCACCATTAACTTAGTTTGAAGAATCAGCCGCTTAATCCTTTTTAAATCATTCAAATATACGAAATAACTCAATCGTTATCGATTTGCATATTCATAGACATCTCCAAACTATTTCTGTACGATTAATGTCTCCAAGCTTTTTAAGCCACACTCAGTATAACAGAATTCAAATCATCAATCATAATATTGCCCATAGAATAATATTTGTCCCAAGGTGCATAAAATAACTTTATAAAATTTTCAATAGATCACATCATAACCTTTATTGGGACACTTCAGTAAATATTGCAAAATTTCCAATTTAAAGTGACACGATCAATACTTGGGATGAACATTTCTCCAAATGTCTCTTTTATGATCATCAACCATACTATTCACACATTTTTCCTCAAACGTTTTTTTTCGAAACTAAAGCCAGAAAATCTTTGACACTTTTTGGACATATCCAACATTCAGTCAGTTCTAAGTAACTCCAATTCCCGAATACAATATTCCTTGTAATTTCACATTTTATCAACACCTCTATCATCATTTAGTCTCCCTATGCCATACTCGTACTAATTCATCCGCTATTCATTCAATCAGATTTAGATTCACTCTTATGAAATTTACATAATAACCAATTTCCTCAACTGTGCCAACTTATCTTATTCACTTTTCAAATGCATTTAATCAATCATCGATGCTCATAGTAAACTTTCCAATTTAAATACAATTGAGACACTTTACTTTTCAGTAGTACACTAAATTCCTTATACCCATAATCAATTCATATATTTCTCTCAATGTCGATTATCTCTAATGAGGAGTAATTTTCTTATAACTTTCTCAGTTTCACCGTAACACACCTTTACCCTAATTTCTCCACATAATCTGATTTATTTCCATCATTACCAACGGGGTTGGCAACACATTCATCATATCAAGTTTTGTACTTTCAGAACACAATTTCACAAAATATACTCGAACAAATACTCTCCTCATATTCGCAATTAATATTTCCTTGATATTCAGAATTTCTTACATAATCGTAATCATCTCATTGACGTAATGTACACTTTTCAAGAATATAATTTATCTCGTATTTCATTTCAAATTTATCTCTTCGACGGTTACTCTCAAATCAATTCATCGATCAACTAAACCTTATCAATCATCACATCTTATCCGCAATATATTCACATCAATTTACCCATAATTAGCTCATACCGCTAAGAACACCTTAATCTCATTTAATTCTCAATAACCTTTCCTTTTGGTACCAGCTCGATCAAGGGACCTTACTATATTCATGTCCCTCTTTTTATTCCCTCAAGCTTATTACCGATGCTAACATTTTTAACTGTCTCACCTCCTTCTCATTTGATCATTACAAGCATTCTCGTGCCTTACTCTAACTCATCTCGAACTTGGGGCTACTGAACTATGATCGAACCTATTTAATAGGCCACCAATTACCTCCTATATCATATTCACGCATACAATTCATCGATGCTTACTCATTTCACCTATGATGGTGATTCCACTATCAAATGTACACTTACAAAGGACAATCTAATCTAAACTCAAAGAACCTTCCCGTTTACACCGTCCTCGCCATGAGGATCATATACAATTTCCATTCATTCACAATTGATCATTATAAGTACTTTCATTTCTTATTCCAATCCATACAAAATTTTAAACAATACGATCATCTCTTAACTCACTAACTGCTTCCCATGACATCTCCACAATTATGAGACAATTAAGCTTAATATTTCCACTTGCCATGGGGCTCTATAATCGGTGTGCATTTACTTAGGCAAATCAATTAAACCCAACACCTTTTCATCTACCAATTTCATTGTCTTACATTTCAATCTTTTCATTATTGCATTATACCCATATATTTCCAGACTCAAATCAATATCACAGATATGAAATCATTCTTGATTTCTCACTAACATAATCGATTCACATTCATAAATCATTATTCATAACTCTTGTCACGATAATCACCTCAATTGTAACTTCTATATCATGAAACACTTTATTTTCATCCACTTTATACACTTGAACTCTTTCCATTTCTACCATATTTCTATTTTCCTCTATCAATGCACAACTATCACTTCATTCCAATCGCTATACCCATATAACTATAATATTGTATCTCACAATAAACCACCGGTACCAAGACACTAATCTTCCTTTTATCACATTCTCACACATTATCATTTTCTTCACTATTTTAACCGCTGAACGACTAAGACACACTCATGCATGTGACTCATATACTAGATCTGGGATCGATTGTCACCGTCTGCCGTGATATGACTTAAATGCATGTACTCGACACATTTTCTCGTAATGCCCATGTAAGATTGTACTGGGGCTCGATACCACAAATGTAACACCCCACTCTCGCTGAATCTCAACTCGATATCGATGGTGATATCCGAGCTCAGGACCATGAGGGTGGTATGCTAGAGCGCACCATGCAGCTTTAAAACTCATTATGACATCTTTTTTTTTGAAAACACTCGAGTCGCGCAAAATCAATAAACAATTGGGGCCCGCGATATGGAAACATTTTAAATCAAACACTATTTCAATAATCAAGTCACAATACAATATTAATCATTGGGGCCTCTAAAATAACAAAGACAATTCATAAATCGAAAGAATCAAATGCGCATATGAGACCGATCCCGACCGAACTCGACTTGTTATTGAATCATACTCCGCTTGTCTAACGGGTACTAGCCAAATCTCGAAAAATAATTGCAATGTTGGGTGAGTTTATGAACTCAAAGAGAAACCATCATCGATGGTTCACTCAAATCATGCATTACGAAATTGCGTGACAACGCGACAAGAATATTCAATTAACATCATTATATAACAGTTTACATGAGTCTATAACAGCCATGATATCATATCCCAATTTATAGTAAATCATGGCATCACGTAATCAGTCAGTGTCATACAACAATCATTCATGTGTATACAATGCATATGTGACTCTTTTCCATTATTCAAGATTGTGCCCAAGTGCTCACCAAGATTCGATGGGGACGCGTCTGTGATTTCTCCACTCGCTCAAGGTCCGGCCAAGATCAAAGGTTCGAGCTCGAGGCTCTTTTCAGTGATAATGGCACTTGGGTCATATTTCCTTTATCTGATCATGCATTTATGCATGCAATGTAGTGTTCAGTAATTCAGTGTATGGCTATAAAAGCCCAGTATTACATTCCTCAGTATCATACAGTAATCCAATCCAATACAGTAGTCCAATCCAATACAGTAGAAACATGCCATTCGATCATGTATAATTCAGTAATCATGCAATTTCACATTGGCAAGTAATTTCACATTGAGCAATTAGATAGTCAGGAATTTGAGAAACCAACTAGGTTACTCACCTGTTACTTCCGAGCTACTGCCTGGAAGTTCCAGCAATGTCTGTGGAATGACGATCCAACGGCACCTCTATAACAGTAAAATACAGTCCCATTACTAGATGCTCAATTAAACAATTCAGTGATGCATACGTCTCTATGAAATTATGTACAATGTATGTTCACGATTTTCCCGGCGCTAAAACCCAATTTTGAACTCTTATGTCCCATTCCAACTCTTTGCTCAATTGATCGACAATAATTGATCAAATCCTAAAATTCAGTTCAATTACCTCAATTCATACTCCCTATATCAATTCCCTATCCATTGGGTCAAAACCTCTGTTGAAAATCCCAATTAAAATTCCAATTGTCTCAATTCAATACTTAGGTCACACTATGAACCATAATTGACCTTATTCTCTATGAATCAATACCATTTAAATAAATTCCAATTCCCATAATTATCCTCAATTGTAGACCTCTTTCTAGTTCATAACGATTCAGAATCACCTCAATCGGAGGTCTATACCTTAAGTTATGCCCAATAAACAAACACTCATTCAATCGAAAGCCCTTCGCGACCATGACTCGTCATGACGATATGCGCCGCTCATAGCAAGCGTAAGCAAGCTTCGCCACAGGGCGTCTCTTCCTTTCCGCTGTCGCGACGTAGCGAAGGCTCATTATGACGTGCATCCAGGCGCCATGGCAAGGCGTCATTGCGCTTCGTCATGTGAGCACTAAATTTTCGCCATGCGGCGAGGCACGCCAGACGTCAGCGACGTACATCGTACCACCTTCTTCTCCGATCGATTTTCCGCCATAAATGCTATTAAAACTCAACATTTAACACCCTAACTACTCAATCTAACCCAATACATGCCATAAATGCTCAAACAACCAATAATAACAACATTAAAGCCATAAAAAACTTACCAATCGAAGATCAAAACCACAAATCACCGTAACCCTAAAACTTTCTCAAATCAACGATTAATCCACTCTCAATCCTTCTCAACCTTCATCAATCACAATAAACCAGTTAGGCTAGCATAAGGAGAAGAAAACCATAAAGAAAGATCAAAGAATCCTCACCAATGAGGAAGGAATCGGAGATCGCCGTAGAGAAGAGAAGGAGAATGAGATAATGCCTTAGGTAAAATTTCCAATTTCTCAAACCTACCTATTTATAGACATAGGTCTCCAAATCAGTCCAAATTTCAGTTGGCTCAACATTTTAATTCCTAACAGTAAATCTCTAATTTTTCCATCGCCATTGGACAATTCTTTCAGTACTATACAGTCAATCGGTCTGTCACTCCAAAATTTTCGGTCCGGGCATTTTCTCCCGAATTTTCCAAAAATTTCCTATAAGCCACTATCAATTATCAATTACACTTAGACTATTCTAAATCAGTCATTCGAACCCACTTACTCCCAATTCTCGATTAATCAATCCTAATCCAGTCAGTTCAGTCAGTTTCCAGTTCGCAATCCAATCAATTCATACTCACAATAAAATGTCAGAAAATCATGAATGCATGTACCTATGAATAAATGCATATGCAAGAAACCTGTTTCTCTATGATCAGAGGCCAGTAACATGTTCAATCGGTAAATGCAATAAAACCTATCAGTCCTTCCCAATTACCAAAATACCCTTGCTAACAGTAACGGGATGTTACACTTAGAGCTTGTGAAATATAGGTTGGTTCAAATTCTAGATTACCTTGTAATTGTGCTGTGAGGCTTAGCTTTTGAATGGGCTTGTGGATATTGTTCTTTCCTCGAGAGATCATGGAATGGCTTGGGATTGATGTAGGGTGGTGCAATTGTGTGGTCTTAGTGTCTTCTCTTAAAGAGGTACTGACAACAGGGAGTGCCATATTCTCAGGTGTAGCACCGAGCAGAAGAGAGGGTTTTGTAGAAGGAGGATGAGATGATGGTGGAAAGGGCAGTGGAGGTGGAAGCCAAGTAGCAGAAGGATCAGTTGAGGGTGGTTCTGGAGACTGTGATAAAGTGGCGAAAGGAAACACCGATTCCACAAATTGGACATGACGAGAGGTGTAAAGATGTGACGTGGTAGGGTCAAGGC
The DNA here is from genome assembly GCA_029891385.1 of Erythroxylum novogranatense. Lineage (NCBI taxonomy): Eukaryota > Viridiplantae > Streptophyta > Magnoliopsida > Malpighiales > Erythroxylaceae > Erythroxylum > Erythroxylum novogranatense. Next base: position 30,928,040 of record CM057233.1, on the reverse strand, counting down.
AATGATAGCCACTCTGAGAAGGTGAGTATCCTACAAACACATAAGGCTTGGATTTTGGTTCTACTTTGTTAGATGTGTAGGGCTTTAACCAAGGATAACATAAGGAGTCAAAAATTCGAAGTTTAGAATAGTTGGGACTTGTGTGAAATAAACAGAAATAAGGAGTGGACATATTTAAAGTGGCAGTAGGCATACGGTTAATTAGGTAAACTGTTGTGAAAAAAGCTTGTGGCCAGTAAGAGGAAGGCATTGAGGCATGACTTAGGAGAGAGAGACCAGCCTCAACAATGTGTAGATGTTTTCGTTTTGCTATGTCATTATGTTCAAGTGTATGAGGTGGAGTGGTTCGGAATGAAATCCCATGCTTGGATAGGAAATCAGAAATAGCAATATACTCTCCCCCATTATCTGTGTATAAGGTCTTAATAGATGTGTCAAAGAACTTTTCAACAATAGCTTTGAACTTGATAAAGACAGCATGCACATCAAATTTACTTTGTAAATGATAGATTCATGTGTATTTAGTGAAATGATAAATGAAAATGACATAATATTTGCAATTTTCGTGAGAGTAGACAAGAGAAGTCCATACATCTGAGAAGATAACATCTAGTGGCTTAGTAGACACAAGAGTGGATTTGGAAAAAGGTAATTTATAACTTTTATTTTTCAAGCATGCATTACAATGAGTATGAGATTGAGTGAGGCGATAGTTGAGATGAGTACTATGCTGATATAAAATGTAATTGACAATCGATTTTGCAGGATGTCCTAGCCTAGAGCGCCAGTCGGGGAGAGTTATAGGAGTGGTGGAGAGGCCAAACTTTGGAGAGGATGTTGCTGGCCATGCATATAGACCATTTTTAGGTGCACCCTTGAGAAATGGTTTCCTTATTGTCAGATCCTTCACAAGAAAAGAGAAAGGTGAGAACTTGACAAAAACATTGTTGGAAACACAGAATTGATAAATTGAAATTAAATTTTGTTTCATTTCAGGTACACATAAAACTCTATCCAGGTTGAATGTTCTGTTAGTTGCATGTATTGTACCACTGCCTTTATGATTGATATGAAGTCCATATCCATCTCCAATTATGATATCTTCAGTTCCTGCATAGGGAGTATGCATGGCAAGATTATGCAAGTCAGTAGTCACATGGTGAGAAGCTCCAGAGTCAAGGATCCACTGATCTTGGTTTGAGGCAGCAACAAAGTTAGCTCGTGGTGAGGTGGATGAAGAATCAACAGAGACAATGCGAAATGAAGAACAACGTTTGACATTATGACCCTGGACTCCAAAAATCTGGCACTTTTCTAGGTATGGCCGTGGTTGATATTGGGAATTAGACGGAGTCCAATTATTGTTGCTAGCATAGGAGCTATGAGGTAGAGACTACATCTGTCCATAGGATTGTCGAAAATTGGCTTGATTATTGTGCTGAAAGTGTTGGTGAGGAGTGTTATGGTACTACTGATGACACCATCTATGCATTTCTTGATTGTGTTGAATGGAAGGATTCTTTTTACCTCCTGACTTGGTTGTGTAGTTTGCTGTTACAGGAAAATGATTTGTTACAGGTGAAGGAAGAGCAGCTTCAACAGTGATGAGTTTCTCATGTAACTCATAAAAAAGAAATAGGTGTATCTCTAACATTGATGGTGCAAATGACTTCACTGTACTCTTCACCTAGTCCTTCAAGAACTTTACCAGTGATGTCTTCAAGGTCCATTGGAGCATTTAGAAAAACAAGTTCATCAGTTTTGGTCTTGATGGCCTGCATATATTCAATGATGGACAGCTGCCCTCTGGTAAGTTTCTTGAGCTGAGTTTTAACTTGTTTTTGTTTACCTCTTGATGCTTGTGCATAGGTCTTGGCTAGAATATCCCAAACCTCTTTCGAGGTGTTTGTAGTGGCGATAAATGGGATGATGGTTGGTCAGAGAGCACCAATGATGGCATTCAGAATCAGTTGGTCTTGGCGGATCCAATGTTGATAATGTGGGTTAGGTATAGGTATGTCATCGGTGGTTATGGTGGTTGGAGGACAGCTCTTGGTGCCATTGATATATCCTTGCAAATCATAGCCTATGAAGAGACCGTTGAATTGCATTCTCCAGGCAAGATAATTAGTGGAAGTGAGTTTCAAAGGAGTTTGAGCAGCTGGATTAATGGTGATAATCTGGTGGGTTTCATCAGAAATAGGGTTGATGATTGTGGCCATTGGGTTGGGATCGAAAAAAGGACGTTAGTCGAAGGCTTTGATATCATATAAGGATTGGAATTATATAGGAGAATGAATGAATTTATTCATGTATCATTTGTATGTTTATATACACGTACACTTGTATATCTGAATATTCAAAACAAAAGTTATCTAATCCTATGAATGTATATTTGGATAAATGGATAACAATGAATATGTTTATGAAGTGAATCACACGTTAATACAATGATTATAATACGATATATGAATACACGAGAAGGGGGGGTTGAATTGTGTATTTCCCTTCTTAAAAAATCTTTCAAAATCGTTTTGCTAAAACAAGTTCTTTTTACTGAAACTTCGGTAAATTCGAATTAATCAAAACTTTGAAAAACTTGTTTCAAAATCTAAGTAAAAACAAAACTTTGAACTTCAAGAGAGATAGAGTAGAGAGAAGTCGACATGGCGATTTTATACTGGTTCACCCCAAACCGTGGGCTACGTCCAGTCCTCAGAAGTCTTTCTGAGATTTCACTATCTCTGCAACGTTTACAAGTATTCTTTCTGAGCCTCTTTAGGTCTCTACACTCAGTTTTCTTTCACTCTTAGCCTCTTCTGGCTATCTGTACTACTTTCTTACAAAAGTGTTTGAACTCTGTTACAGTAATATTAGCTCTCAGCTAATCCGCACAAAAATCTCACAAATAAGCTTTTTCGTTCGCGTATACGTGAATCAACTAACTTTGCAATCTTTGACTTCGACTCATATTTATAGCCTTCGTTTGCAACTGCTTCTTGATTCTTGCATCTTGAATCTTGAAAGAAACGGTTAATCAGTTGAGTTCTGTAACTAACTCGAACTGACTCTTGCGTCTGCTTTTGAATTATGCGTCTTCTTTTCTTATATCTGCGTCTGTGTCTGCTTTTTTATATCTGCGTCTGAGTCTGCTTTTTATATCTGCGTCTGCTTCTGCTTTTCTATTCTTCGTCTACGCTTGCTTTTTTATACTTCGTCTGCGTCTGCTTTCTATACTTCGTCTACGTCTGCTTTTCTATTCTTCGTCTGCGTCTGTTTTTTATTCTTCGTCAAGGCTCGCTTTTTATACTTTGTCTCAAGTCTCGCTTTTCTATACTTAAATCAGACCGCTTTCCTATATCTCGCTTTTATTCTCGTCATCTTTTATTTTCGTTTTGCGTCTGCCTTTTCTTCTTCTTTGTTATTCATCAAAATCAAATATATGTAAAGTCATTTTGACTCAACAATCTCCCCCTTTTTTATGATAACAAATCATATACATAGAAGAAGAAAAAAATACAATATATATAAAAAAACAAAAAAATTATCTTCAAAAACATATCTTCTGACTTCTTCATTCGTCTTCCTCTTCCTCCTTTCTTTTTCTTTGACTCCTTCAATCACACCCTTTGAGATTCTTTGATTGCTGCCTTCCATTCTTTTCTCCCCCTATTTGTTATAATAAAAAATGATCAATGACGATGACTCTGCATCAGTCTTGTCATCATCTCGTTCATTTCATTCATCATCTCCTTTAGCTCTTTGACTTCTCCGCGTAAGTGGCTGATTTCAACTTGGGAGTCAAACGATGAGGAGAGTTGATCATCATCCGTTGAGGGTTCTGTGAATGCAATTGTCGTAGCATATGCGTCTGAGGATGGAATGTAATCTTCTACAATCTCAAAAGTTGGTGGATGAACGGATAGATTAGGCTCTGGAAGATATAAATCATAGAGAGCAGGTAGCATGAGCAACTGTCTTCCTTGCAGGGGTATGGCTTCAGTTGAGATTTAGAACTTGTAGCGGGAGACTTCTTCAGTAACTGCTCCCCCTCAGTTCTAGCTTTCATCGTAGACTCTGCTTCTACTTTTACCACCACCTTCAAGCCTATTCTTCTTATTGTATCTGAGTTAATAGAACTCTTGACAGATACCATCCTTCTGATTCCTCTGTGAAGAAGGACTCCAGATTCCCTAAAAATCCTCGTGAGTAGCATGCCGTAAGGATAACTGTTGGTATCCTTCATCCCCTTAACCTTGTAATGAAAAATTAGAAATGGTAGATCTATGGGATGGGCATTGCTCATCTAGGGTAGTCACTAAATGCCTTGACCCTGCTCTAGGTAAAATGCAATTGAACAGAATCGCATGAAGAACCCTAGCCTTCGGGACTAGACTCGAGGTCTTCCTCTCCTATAGGTCATTAACTCCATATAGCTATTTTCTCACATCTTCTTCCTTCATACTAACCGTTGACATCCATTTGGCTTTGGTTGAGAGGGTTTCTCTAACCGATGAACATTCAGTCACCTTCTCTACTATCTCCTTTGTCACAATAATAGATATCCCATCTACTGTGGAGACAATAGTGTTATCTACTAGTTGCGCATTCTTCCAAAAGTCATATACCTCATCAGTATACACCGGTTCCCGCACCTGGAAAAACTTTCTCCATCCAGCCTCTACAATCTCTGGTTCAACATCCATATCATCTTTCCTCAGAGATTCGAAGTCCACATACCTTCCATAAATCATAGCTGACTCCATTGATTCTGAATAGAAACTGGGTCTGGTAAGCTGTTCTTCAAAGGTAAAGGTGATTGCAAGGGTTTTAGAGAGAGATGAAACGTCTGTGTTTGAGAGTAATCAAAATGATTTTAGTTTCAGACTACTCAAAGGGTCTGATCCGGCGTGTTCTAGAATCGTTGGGATCTTCAAGACTATGAGATTTTCCCTCCACAACTTCCTTGAGAGAGAAGTTACCAGCTGTACACTACTGTTACTGACGTAGTTAACTTTGACGACCTCTTAGCCTGATTGGTCATTTAACATAACCATGTTAAGGTTCCGTCTGATTTCCTTGAACTGTTCTTCACTTAATGGTTTAGTGAAGATATCTGCCCATTGATACTCTGTTTCAACGAACTGTAGTCTTACCACGTTTCTTTGAACGTAGTCTCTCAAGAAATGATGTCTGACTTCGATATGCTTTACTCTCGAATGTTGTATTAGATTCTTTGATAAATTGATGGCACTGGTGTTGTCACAATAGATTGGGATCTCCTCTTCTTGAACTGAATAATCTTCCAGTTGATATTTAATCCATAATGTTTGTGAACAACAGCTTGCGGCAGACATGTACTCGGCTTCGGCAATTAATAGAGCGATTGAGCTTTGTCTCTTGCTTGACCAGGAAACTAAGTTTGAGCCAAGAAAGTGACATCCTCCACTAGTGCTCTTCCTTTCAATTCTATCTTTGGCATAGTCCGCATCTCAATATCCGATTAACCTGAAATCTTTACCTTTCTCAAACATGAAACAAAGATCAGTAGTACCTGCGAGATATCTCAAAATCCTTTTAATAGCAATATAATGAGACTCTCTAGGATCAGCCTGAAACCTTGCACACAAGCATACACTGAACAGAATATCAGGTCTGCTTGCTGTAAGATAAAGCAAAGAACCGATCATCCCTCTATACAGGGTTTGATCCACCTTCTTACCAAGTTCATCTTTCGACAAAAGGTTAGAAGGATGCATCGGAGTCGCCATAAGCTTTACATTATTCATATCAAATTTACACAACAATTCTTTCAGATATTTTTGTAGATGAATAAAGATTTTCTCTTCGGTCTGCTTAACTTGCAACCCAAGAAAGAACTTTAACTCACCCATCATACTCATCTCAAACTCATTTTTCATCAGACTCTCAAAACTCATATACAACTTCTTTGTGGTAGCACCAAATATAATATTATCAACATAAATTTACACTAAAATAAACTCATTTTCATAATTCTTTCTAAAAAGTGTCTTATCAACTTGACCTCTACTAAACCCACTCTCTAAGAGAAAATTACTTAGACGATCATACCAAGCTCTAGGAGCTTGCTTCAGGCCGTATAAAGCTTTATGAAGTCTATAGACATGATCTGGATTCCTAACATCCTCAAAGCCAGGAGGTTGCTTAACATACACCTCTTCGTCTATAAAACCATTCAGGAAAGCACTCTTCACATCCATCTGAAAAAGCTTTATATCATGACAAACAACATATGCCAGCAATATCCTAATAGCTTCAAGTCTTACTACTGGAGCATATGTCTCATTGTAGTCTATTCCTTCTTGTTGGTTATAGCCTTGCGCTACTAATCTAGCTTTATTCCGACTCACTCTACCTGATTCGTCTAACTTATTCTTAAAAACCCATCTGGTTCCTATAATGGATTTCTTCGAAGGTTTTGGAACTAAAGACCAAACTTTATTCCTAGTAAACTGATTCAGCTCCTCTTACATGGCTAAAATCCAAGCTTCATCCTGAAGAGCTTCCTCAATCTTCTTAGGCTCTATTTCAGAGATGAAAGCCACATTAGCTTCTCTTCTGAATCTGGATCTTGTCCTAACTCCTTCTGAGGTCTCCCTGATAATTAGCTCTTCTGGATGAGAACTCCTATATTTCCAATCTCTCTTTAATCCTATAGTTTCTGGAATACCCTCAACCTTATCTACTTGAGTTCCTGATGATGAAGTTTTTGTTGTATCATCTAAGTTCTTTGAGGGACCTTCACTCTCCATGTCATCTTCCTTATGGGGTTGGGAACGATCATCAAACTTGACATGGATGGTTTCCTCAACTATCTTTGAGATAGGGTTATACACCCGAAATGCCTTAGATGATGATGAGTAGCCTAGAAATATTCCTGAATAGGTCTTTGAATCGAACTTATCCAACAATTCCTTTGTATTCAGAATAAAACACTTGCAACCGAATGGATGAAAGTAAGATATGTTCGGTCTCCTTCCATTCCATAACTCATAGGGATTCTTCTTCAACAGTGGTCGCAACAGTATTCTATTTTGAATATAGCACGTCAGATTCACAGCCTTCCGCCTGTAAGTACTTAGGAAGATTCATCTCACACAACATGGTCCTTGCCATCTCTTGAATCGTCCTGCTCTTCCTTTCAACAACTCCATTCTGTTGTGGGGTCCTAGGAGCAGAGAAATTGTGGAAAATTTCATTCTCCTCACAGAATAATCTAAACTTCTCATTCTCAAACTCTCCACCATGATCACTCCTGATACTAGCTATAGATACTCCTTTTTCAATTTGTAACTTCCTCGAAAGGGTCCTAAAATACTTAAAAGATTCATCTTTGTGTGACAAAAACAATATCCAACAAAACCTAGTAAAGTCATCAACAATAACAAGTCCGTATTTCTTTCCGCCAAGACTTATTGTCCCAGTTGGACCTGTTGAGTCAAAATGACTTTACATATATATGATTTTGATGAATAACAAAGAAGAAGTAAAAGCAGACGTAAAATAGAAAACAGACAGACGCAGACGCAGACGCAAAAAGAAAAGCAGACGCATACACAAAATAGACGCAGACGCAGACGCAGAATGAAAAACAGACGCAGAACGAAAAACAGATGCAGACATAGAATAAAATACAGACGCAAAAAAATAGACGCAGACGCAAGAGTCAGTTCGAGTTAGTTACAGAACTCAACTGATTAACCGTTTCTTTCAAGATTCAAGAAACAAGATTCAAAAAGCAAGAATCAAGAAGTAGTTACAGACGAAGGCTATAAATATGAGTCAAAGTCGAAGATTGCAAAGTTAGCTGAAAGTGAGTTGATTTACGTATACGCGATCAAAGAAGCTTGTTTGTGAGATTATTGTGCAAATTAGCTGAGAGCTAGTTTTATCAGAATACGCTTGAAATACTTTTGTAAGAAAGTAGTACAGATAGCCTGCAGAGGTTAAGAGTGAAAGAATATCGAGTGTAGAGACCAAGAGGCTCGGAAAGAATACTTGTAAACGCTTGAAGAGATAGTGAAATCTCGAAAGACTTCGAGGATCGGACGAGCCCACGGTTTGGGGTGAACCAAGATAAAATCGCCGTGTCGACTTCTCTACTCTATATCTCTTTAAGTTCAAAGTTTTGTTATTACTTAGATTTCGAAACAAGTTTTCAAAGTTTTGATTAATTCGAACTTACCGAAGTTTTTGTGAAAAGAACTTGATTTTAACAAAACGGTCTTTGAAAGAGTTTTCAAAAAGGGGAATACACAATTTAACCCCCCCTTCTCGTGTATTTGTTATCGTATTGTAAGCATTGTACTAACGTGTGATTGACTTCAATTGGTATCAGAGCTTGGTATCCAAGAATCACTGTAGCAAAGTGTGGATTAAAGATAATGGCAGAATCACATATATAGGTGCCTCAGTCACTAGACCTCCAGCATTCAACGGAGAAGACTATCATTACTGGAAAGATAGAATGCGGTTGTTCATAGAATCTACTCATGTCGATATTTGGGATGTGATAGAGAATGGACCATATACACCAAGAGATTTAAGATGGAAATCTTATTCCACGGACCAGATGGACGGCTGACCAAAAGGCGAGAATTCAGCTCAACTCTAAAGCGAAGTTTTTCTTGACGTGTGCCCCAAGCAGAGTGAGTATGACGAAGTTCACGGATGCGACATCACAAGGAGATGTGGGACACACTGTCCATCCCTCATGAAGGCACAAACCAAGTCAAAGAATCCAAGATAAGCATTCTTGTGCACAAGTACGCGCTTTTCAAGATGAAGGAAGAAGAATCTATTGATCAAATGTTTGGAAGATTTCAGACAATCGTCAAAGGATTGAAAGCCCTTAGAAGAACGTACAATAACCAGGATCACATAAGAAAGATCTTAAGAAGTCTTCCGAAGAGGTGGAGACCAAAATTTACAGCGGTGCAGGAAGCGAAGGATTTGAGCGTGCTAAAGCTTGACGAGTTGCTTGGATCACTGAAGATTCATGAAGTAGAGCTTGATGCTGAAGACAAGCCCAAACGAGAAAAGTCAATAGCACTGAAGGCCGGACAGAAGAACCACAAGACTCAAAGAAGGAGAAAGTCATCAAAAGCACTAAAAATTGAAGAATCAAAGAATGATGACTCAAGCGAATCAGAACAAGAGTCAAGTGATGAAGATGACGAATTATCGTTCATTTCCCGGAAGATAAGACGGATGTAGAAAAAGAAGTCCAAAGGAAGTCAATTCTTCAAGAAGAATAGCAAAGATGATGGCAAAGCAGAAAAGACATCTATCATATGCTACGAGTGTAATCAACCTGGACATTACAAGTCCGAATGTCCTACTCTAAAGAAGAAACCAAAGAAGAGTAGAGAAGGCAAGAAAAGCATGATGGTGACTTGGGAAGATCTAGATTCATCAGAGTCAGACACAAATTCCGAGTCATCTGAACATGCTAATATCTGCCTAGTAGCCGAAGAAGAAAGTGATGAGGAGGTAACTTCTAAATACGATAACTGCATGAAGCTTATTCAGAACTATTAGAGGATTCTCATGCTATTCTGAAACAGTATAAACTGTTAAAGAAGAAGTATGTAGAAAATATTAAACATACAGAAGAAATAGAGAGAGAAAATATTTGTTTAAAGAAACAACTAGAGGAGAAAAAGAAAGTTGTAGATAAATATGATGAGATAAATCAGTTGAAGCTTAGAATTAAGAGCCTTCCATCTGATTTAGCTACCTTCACTTAGAGTACAAAGAAAATGAATGAGATGTTAGGAAAATGTAGACATCCAAGTGATAAAACCGGATTAGGGTTTACGGGCAATAAGTCTCATTATCATATAAAGCCCCTTTCTCATAATAAAGGGATTTACCAAACATGTTTTCATCAACAACTTAGTAAAAGGCATCAAAGAACTCATTATATGCATATTACTAACCAGAAAGGACCCAAGAAAATATGGGTACCAAAGAGTAAAAAAGTTTCTCCTGCAGATATCCTTCCTTGGAAGATGCGACAAGCACCGTTGGTATTTAGACAGTGGTTGCTCCCGACATATGACGGGAAGAAGGTCTACGTTCCTAGATCTTCAGTATAAGAAGGGAGGATCGGTAACTTTCGGAGACAACCAGCAGGGCAAGATAATTGGAATCGGTAAGATAGGTAAAGATTCCTTTGCATGCATGGATAATGTACTGCTTGTTGATGGTCTGAAGCACAATTTGATTAGTGTAAGTCAATTGTGTGACTCTGGTTTCTTAGTCACGTTCAATCAAAATCTTTATGAAGTCAGAAACAAAGATGGGTCTATATTCTTTTCTGCCAAGAGAAGAAATAATCTTTATAAAATTGATTTAGAAGATTTTCAAAATCAAAATGTTTCATGTTTTCTATCTTCTGAACAAGAAAGACTAATCTGACATAAAAAGCTAGGTCATGTCTCTCTTAAACACATTTCGAAATTGTCAAAATTTGATTCGGTAAGAGGTTTACCAAAAATGAGTTTTGACAAAGAATTTTTCTGTGAAAGTTGTTTGAAAGGAAAACAAGTTAAAACATCATTTTCTTCTAAAAATTTTGTAACATCTTCAAGACCTTTAGAGTTGTTACATATGGATTTATTCGGTCCAATTAGGACAATAAGTCTTGGCGGAAAGAAATATGGACTTGTTATTGTTGATGACTTTACTAGATTTTGCTGGTTATTGTTTTTGTCACACAAAGATGAATCTTTTAAGTGTTTTAGGACCCTTTCCAGAAAGTTACAAATCGAAAAAGGAGTACCTATAGCCAATATCAGGAGTGATCATGGTGGAGAGTTTGAGAATGAGAAGTTTAGATTATTCTGTGAGGAGAATGAAATTTCCCACAATTTCTCTGCTCCTAGGACTCCACAACAGAATGGAGTTGTTGAAAGGAAGAACAGGACGATTCAAGAGATGGCAAGGACTATGCTATGTGAGATGAATCTTCCTAAGTACTTCTGGGCAAAAGCTGTGAATACAGCGTGTTATATTCAGAATAGAATACTGTTGCGACCACTGTTGAAGAAGACTCCCTATGAGTTATGGAATGGAAGGAGACCGAACATATCTTACTTTCATCCATTCGGTTGCAAGTGTTTTATTCTGAATACAAAGGAATTGTTGGATAAGTTCGATTCAAAGACCTATTCAGGAATATTTCTAGGCTACTCATCATCATCTAAGGCATTTCGGGTGTATAACCCTATCTCAAAGATAGTTGAGGAAACCATCCATGTCAAGTTTGATGATCGTTCCCAACCCCATAAGGAAGATGACATGGAGAGTGAAGGTCCCTCAAAGAACTTAGATGATACAACAAAAACTTCATCATCAGGAACTCAAGTAGATAAGGTTGAGGATATTCCAGAAACTATAGGATTAAAGAGAGATTGGAAATATAGGAGTTCTCATCCAGAAGAGCTAATTATCAGGGAGACCTCAGAAGGAGTTAGGACAAGATCTAGATTCAGAAGAGAAGCTAATGTGGCTTTCATCTCTGAAATAGAGCCTAAGAAGATTGAGGAAGCTCTTCAGGATGAAGCTTGGATTTTAGCCATGTAAGAGGAGCTGAATCAGTTTACTAGGAATAAAGTTTGGTCTTTAGTTCCAAAACCTTCGAAGAAATCCATTATAGGAACCAGATGGGTTTTTAAGAATAAGTTAGACGAATCAGGTAGAGTCATTCGTAATAAAGCTAGATTAGTAACACAAGGCTATAATCAGCAAGAAGGAATAGACTACAATGAGACATATGCTCCATTAGTAAGACTTGAAGCTATTAGGATATTGCTAGCATATGCTGTTTGTCATTATATAAAGCTTTTTCAGATGGACGTGAAGAGCGCCTTTTTGAATGGTTTTATAGACGAAGAGGTGTATGTGAAGCAACCTCCTGGCTTTGAGGATGTTAAGAATCCAGAACATGTCTATAGACTTCATAAAGCTGTATACGGCCTGAAGCAAGCTCCTAGTGCTTGGTATGATCGTCTAAGTAATTTTCTCTTGGAGAGTGGGTTTAATAGAGGACAAGTGGATAAGACGCTTTTCAGAAAGAATTATGAGAATGAATTTATCTTAGTGCAAATTTATGTTGATGATATTATATTTGGTGCTACCACAAAGAAGTTGTGTATAAGTTTTGAGAGTCTGATGAAAAATGAATTTTAAATGAGTATGATAGGTGAGTTAAAATTCTTTCTTGGGTTGCAAGTTAAGCAAACCGAAGATAAAATCTTTATCCATCAACAAAAGTATGTGAAAGAACTGCTGTCTAAATTTGATATGAATAAGGTGAAGCCTATGGCGACTCGATGCATCCTTCAACCTTTGTCGAAAGATGAACTTGGTAAGAAGGTGGATCAAACCTCAGATAGAGGGATGATAGCTCTTATCGTATCTTACTGACAAGTAGACCTGATATTCTCGCTCAGTATGCTTGTGTGCAAGGTTTCAGCCAATCCTAGAGAGTCTCATTTTATCATTGTTAAAAGGATTATGAGATATCTCGCAGTACTACCGATCTTTGCTTAATGTTCGAGAAAGGTAAAGATTTCAGGCTAATCGGATATTGCGATGCGGACTATGCCGGAGATAGAATTGAAAGGAAGAGCACTAGTGGAAGATGTCACTTTCTTGGCTCAAACCTAGTTTCCTGGTCAAGCAAGAGACAAAGCTCAATCGCTCTATCAACTGCCGAAGCCGAGTACATGTCTGTCGCAAACTGTTGTTCACAAACATTGTGGATTAAATATCAACTGGAAGATTATTCAGTTCAAGAAGAGGAGATCCCAATCTATTGCGACAACATCAGTGCCATCAATTTATCAAAGAATCCAATACAACATTCGAGAGTAAAGCATATAGAAGTCAGACATCATTTCTTGAGAGACTACGTTCAGAGGAAGGTGGTGACACTACAGTTCGTTGAAACAGAGTATCAATGGGCAGATATCTTCATTAAACCATTAAGTGAAGAACAGTTCAAGGAAATCAGATGGAACCTTAACATGGTTATGTTAAATGACCAGTCAAGCTAAGAGGTCATCAAAGTTAACGGCGTCAGAAATAGTGGTTTACAGCTGATAACTTCTCTCACAAGGAAGTTGTGGAGGGAAAATCTCGCAGTCTTGAGGATCCCAATGATTCTAGAAAACACCGGATAAGACCTCTACGAGTAGTCTGAAACTAAAATCATTACGATTACTCTTAAACACAGACGTTTCATCCCACTAAAAACCTTTGCAATTACCTTTACCTTTGAAGAACAACTTACCAGAGATAGTTTCGATTCAGAATCAATGGAGTCAGCTATGATGTATGGAAGACATGTGGACTTCGAATCTTTAAGGAACGACAATATGGATGTTGAAATAGAAATCGTAGAAGCCGGATGGAGAAAATTCTTTCAGGTACGAGAACCAGTGTATACTGATGAAGTATATGACTTTTGGAAGAATGCGCAACTGGGAGATGAAACTATTGTCTCATTAGTAGATGGAATATCTATTATTGTGACAAAGGAGATAGTGGAGAAGGTGACTAAATGTCCATCGGTTGGAGAAATTCTGTCAACCAAAGCCAGATGGATGTCCCAGGTTAGTATGAAGGAAGAAGATGTGAGAAAACAGCTATATAGAGTGAATGACCCATGGGAGAGGAAGACCTCGAGTCTGGTCCTGAAAGCTAGGGTTCTTCATACAATTCTGTTCAATTGCATTTTACATAGAGCAGGGTCAAGGAATTTAGTGACCACCCTGGATGAGCAATGCTTGTTCTATCTGCTAAATCGTCGTCCCATAGACTTACCATATTTAATTTTTCATTATATGGTTAAGGGAATGAAGGATACCAACAGTTATCCTTACGGCATGTTGCTCACGAGGATTTTTAGGGAATCCGGAGTCCTTCTTCACAGAGGAATCAGAAGGATGGTATCTGTCAAGAGTACTATTAACTCTGATACAGTAAGAAGAATGGGATTAAAGGTGGTGATAAAAGAAGAAGCAGAGTCTACAATGAAAGCTAGAACTGAGGGGGAGCGGTTACTGAAGAAGTCTCCCGCTACAAGTTCTAAATCTCAAGTAAGTATGAGATTGTCGATAGAGGAAAGAAGAAAGCTATCTGGAAGACCTTTGATCAAACAGGCGAGTTCTCAAAGAGAAGTTAGCCTAGTCCGGAGGACAGATGAAGGTGCGCTGAAAAGAACAGGAGGGAGTCTTTTGGGTGAGATTTCTAAAAAGGCAAGGAGATCACCGAGGATTCACACTCTGCGACAACAGGAAGAAAGGAGAACCAGAGAGCAGAGTGAGGCAGAAGTTTCTGGATCTCGCGTACCAAAAACGACAAGATCTCTAGTCTCGACCCTACAAGAAGACTCAGCCAAACAGGCTAAAGAGACTGAGAAGAAGAGGAAGTCGGAGTCTGAGAAGGAGAAATCTCAAGTTCAGAAAACTCTGAGACTGACTGAAGCAAAAGGAAAGACTAAAGTAATAAGTCATAAGAAGAGTGTGTCTACTGCTGAGGAAGTTAGTCAAAAGAAGCATAGCAGAGTTCAGGAAATTCCCATTGTTATCCAACAGGAGGAACCAGCGGAGCTTAGCTTGGTTCAATCTATTCCCCTCACAGATCAACAAGAGGCAACAACAGAATTAAGCTTGGTTCAGGTACCACAGGAGAAATCTGATGAACCTGGTCTGGTCATATACAACTACTCTGAATTTTTGAGAAAACACAAGTTGAAGATTAGAATGGTTGAAGTTGTTACTAAGAGGAGGACTGCAATCGCCATCTGTGATCAACCAAGGAGGAAGGTAATGGCTTTCGTACAACCTATTTTGATAAATAGTGACACATGGCATTTATTGAATGAAGATGAAAAGACTTTCTATGATGTCTTGAGGGATGCTGCTACAAAGCCATACCCTACAAAAATGTCCAACAAACTGTGTACTATTTATCCAATCACAAAGAAGACAGTGATAAAGGTTGTACCGGATATTCAGCCTAGATATCCTTTGGATTTGAATAAGGGGAAGATGAAGCTATATCTTGAAGGAATAAGTGATGATCTGTCCGCAGATCAAATTGAAGAAGAAGTGCGTCGAATTGATGCAGCATGCGCTTCAAAAGAGAATACAGACGGAGTTGGTTGCAGTTTTACGGATAAGAATGAATACTGTCCAGTAGGGGGAAGACTAATTACAGGGACTTGTATTGAATCCCTTGTCCAGACAGTTTTGTGTATTAGGCCTCTATCTGATACACTGTCTATTGAAGCTGAAGTTATACCCCTGCAAGGAAGACAGTTGCTTATGCTACCTGCTCCTTATGACTTAGACCTTCCAGAATCAAATCTATCTGTTCATTCACCCACATTTGCGATTAGAGAAGATTACATTCCATCCTCGGACGCATATGCTACAACAATTGCGTTCACAGAACCCTCAGCAGATAATGATCAATCCTCCTCACCGTTTGACTCCCAAGTTGAAATCAGCCAATTACGCGGAGAAGTCAACGAGATAAAGGAGATGATGAATGAAATGAAGAAAATGATGACAGAACTGATGAAGAGTCATCGTCATTAATCATTTTTTATTATAACAAATAGGGGGAGAAGAGAATGGAAAGCAGCAGAAGAGAATGGAAGAAAGCAAACAAAGAATCTCAAAGGGTGTGACTAAAGGAGTCGAAGAAAATGAAAGGAAGAAGAGGAAGAAGATTTTTGAAGATAAGATTTTTTTTCTTTGCACATTGTATTTTGTTTTCTTTTTATGTATATAATTTGTTATCATAAAAAACGGGAGAGATTGTTGAGTCAAAATGACTTTACATATATATGATTTTGATGAATAACAAAGAGGAAGTAAAAGCAGACGTAAAATAGAAAACAAACAGACTCAGACGCACACGCAAAAAGAAAAGCAAATGCAGACGCAAAAAGAGAAGCAGACGCAGACGCAGACGCAAAAAGAAAAGCAGACGCATACGCAAAATAGACGCAGACGCAGAATGAAAAACAGACGCAGAACGAAAAACAGACGCAGACGCAGAATAAAATACAGACGCAGACGCAAGAGTCAGTTCGAGTTAGTTACATAACTCAACTGATTAACCGTTTCTTTCAAGATTCAAGAAACAAGATTCAAGAAGCAAGAATCAAGAAGCAATTACAGACGGAGGCTATAAATATGAGTTAAAGTCGAAGATTGCAAAGTTAGCTGAAAGTGAGTTGATTTACGTATACGTGATCAAAGAAGCTTGTTTGTGAGATTATTGTGCAAATTAGCTGAGAGCTAGTTTTATTGTAACACAGTTGAAATACTTTTGTAAGAAAGTAGTACAGATAGCCTGCAGAGGCTAAGAGTGAAAGAATACTGAGTGTAGAGACTTGAAGAGGCTCGGAAAGAATACTTGTAAACGTTGAAGAGATAGTGAAATCTCAGAAAGACTTCTGAGGACTGGACGTAGCCCACGGTTTGGGGTGAACCAGTATAAAATCGTTGTGTCGACTTCTCTCTACTCTATATCTCTTTTAAGTTCAAAGTTTTGTTATTACTTAGATTTCGAAACAAGTTTTCAAATTTTTGATTAATTCGAACTTACCGAAGTTTTTGTGAAAAGAACTTGATTTTAACAAAACGGTCTTTGAAAGAGTTTTCAAAAAGGGGAATACACAATTCAACCCCCCTTCTCGTGTATTTGTTATCGTATTGTAAGCATTGTACTAACTTGTGATTGACTTCAGGACCAAATAAATCCATATGTAACAACTCTAAAGGTCTAGAAGATGTTACAAAATTTTTAGAAGAAAACGATATTTTAACTTGTTTCCCTTTCAAACAATTTTCACAGAAAAATTCTTTGTCAAAGCACATTTTTGGTAAACCTCTTACCAAATCATATTTTGCCAACTTTGAAATGTGTTTAAAGGAGACATGACCTAGCTTTTTATGCCAGATTAGTCTTTCTTCTTCAGAAGATAAGAAACATGAAACATTTTGATCTTGAAACTCTTCTAAATCGATTCTATAAAGATTATTTCTTCTCTTGGCAGAAAAGAATATGGACCCATCTTTGTTTTTGACTTCACAAAGATTTTGATTGAAGGTGACTAAGAAACCAGAATCACACAATTGACTAACACTAATCAAATTGTGTTTCAGACCATCAACAAGCAGTACATTATCTATGCATGCAAAGGAATCTTTACCTATTTTACCGATTCCAATTATCTTGCCCTGTTGGTTGTCTTTGAAAGTCACCGATCCTCCTTTTTTATACTGAAGATCTAGGAACATAGATCTTCTTCCCGTCATATGTTGCGAGCAACCACTGTCTAAATACCAACGGTGCTTGTCGCATCTTCCAAGGAAGGATATCTGTAGGAGAAACTATTTTATTTTTTGGTACCCATATTTTCTTGGGTCCTTTCTGGTTAGTAATATACACATTATGAGTCCTTTGATGCCTTTTACTAGATTGTTGATGAATACGTGATTGGTAATACCTTTTATTTTGAGAAAAAGGTTTTCTATCAAAATGAGACTTATTACCCGTAAACCCTAATCCGGTTTTATCACTCGGATATCTACATTTTCCTAGCATCTCATTCATTTTCTTTGTGCTCTCAGTGAAGGTAGCTAAATCAGATGAAAGACTCTTAATTCTAAGCTTCAACTGATTGATCTCATTAAATTTATCTACAACTTTCTTTTTCTCCTCTATTTGTTTCTTTAAGCAAATATTTTCTCTCTCTATTTCTTCTGTATGTTTAAGGTTTTCTACATACTTCTTCTTTAACAGTTTGTACTGTTTCAGAATAGCATGAGAATCCTCTAATAGTTCTGAATAAGCATCATGCAAGTTATCGTATTCATAAGTTACCTCCTCATCACTTTCTTCCTTGGCTACTAGGCAGATATTCGCATGTTCAGATGTCTCGGAACTTGTATCTGATTCTGATGAATCTAGATCTTCCCAAGTTGCCATCATGCCTTTCTTGCCTTCTCTACTCTTCTTTGGTTTCTTCTTTAGAGTAGGACATTCGGACTTGTAATGTCCAAGTTGATTACACTCGTAGCATATGATAGATGTCTTTTCTACTTTACCATCATCTTTGCAATTCTTCTTGAAGAGCTGACTTCCTTTGGATTTCTTCTTCCACATTCGTCTTATCTTCCGGGAAATGAAAGATAATTCGTCGTCTTCATCACTTGACTTTTGTTCTGATTCACTTGAGTCATCATTCTTTGATTCTTCAATCTTTAATACTTTCGATGACTTTCTCCTTCTTTGAGTCTTGTGATTCTACTGTTCGGCCTTCAGTGCTATTGACCTGTCCCATTTGGGCTTGTCTTCAGCATTAAGCTCTACTTCATGAATCTTCAGTGATCCAAGCAGCTCGTCAAGTTTTAGCACGCTCAAATCCTTAGCTTCCTGCACCACCGTAACTTTTGGTCTCCACCTCTTCGGAAGACTTCTTAAGATCTTTCGTACGTGATCTTGATTATTGTACGTTCTTTCAAGGGCTTTCAATCCATTGACAATGGTTTGAAATCTTCCAAACATTTGATCAATATATTATTCTTCTTTCATCTTGAAAAGCTCGTACTGGTGTACAAGAATGCTTATTTTGGATTCTTTGACTTGGTTTGTGCCTTCATGAGCGATGGACAATGTGCCCCACTTCTCCTTCGCAGTGTCGCATCCGTGGACTTTGTCATACTCACTCCTGCTTAGCGCACACGTCAAGAAGAATTTTGTCTTAGAGTTCAGCTGAATTCTCGCCTTTTGGTCAGCCGTCCATCTGGTCCGTAGAATAAGATTTCCATCTTCATCTACTGGTGTATATGGTCCATTCTCTATCACATCCCAAAGGTCGACATGAGTAGATTCTATGAACAGCAGCATTCTATCTTTCCAGTAATGATAATCTTCTCCGTTGAATGCTGGAGGTCTAGTGACTGAGGCACCTTTTGCAATGTATATATGTGATTCTGCCATTATCTTTGATCCACACTTTGCTACAGTGATCCTTGGATACCAGGATCTGATACCAATTAAAGTGAATCACACGTTAATACAATGATTATAATACGATATATGAATACACGAGAAGGGGGGGTTGAATTGTGTATTTCCCTTCTTAAAAAATCTTTCAAAATCATTTTGCTAAAAACAAGTTCTTTTTACTGAAACGTCTATAAATTCGAATTAATCAAAACTTTGAAAAACTTGTTTCGAAATCTAAGTAATAACAAAACTTTGAACTTCAAGAGAGATAGAGTAGAGAGAAGTCGACACGACGATTTTATACTAGTTCACCCCAAACCGTGGGCTACGTCCAGTCCTCAGAAGTCTTTCTGAGATTTCACTATCTCTGCAACGTTTACAAGTATTCTTTTTGAGCCTCTTCAGGTCTCTACACTCAGTATTCTTTTACTCTTAGCCTCTACAGGCTATCTGTACTACTTTCTTACAAAAGTGTTTAAACTCTATTACAGTAATACTAGCTCTCAGCTAATCCGCACAAAAATCTCACAAATAAGCTTTTTCGTTCGCGTATACGTGAATCAACTAACTTTGCAATCTTCGACTTCGACTCCGACTCATATTTATAGCCTTCGTCTGCAACTGCTTCTTGATTCTTGCATCTTGAATCTTGAATCTTGAATCTTGAAAGAAACGGTTAATCAGTTGAGTTCTGTAACTAACTCGAACTGACTCTTGCGTCTATTTTTCTTTCTTCGTCTGCTTTTGAATTCTGCGTCTGCTTTTCTTATATCTGCGTCTGCGTCTACTTTTTATATCTGCGTCACTTTTTGCTTTTCTTATTCTTCGTTCGCTGCGCTTTTTATACTTCGTCTGCTGCGTCTTTTTCTATACTTCGCTCAAGGCTCTACTTTTTTTATTCTTCGTCTGCGTTTGCTTTTTTATTCTTCGTCTGCGTCTGCTTTTTTATACTTCGTCTGTTGCTTTTCTATACTTCGTCTACTTCTGCTTTCCTATATCTGCTTTTTATTCTGCGTCTGTCTTTTATTTTCGTTTTGCATCTATTTTTTCTTCTTCTTTGTTATTCATCAAAATCAAATATATGTAAAGTCATTTTGACTTAACAGTTTAAACTTAAATCTACTCTATCTGATTATCTACAATGTGTTATGGTCTTGGGTTGTTATAGGAGATGGGCTTGCGACATATCCTTAATAATGTTGTCATGCAACATGTCATTTTATATTGGTTCGAGTTAGTTGGCAAAAACTCATAGGTATGAGTGGCTGGCTCACAACCATGAGCTATTATTGCGTGAAAGATAACTCACAACTATAAAAAATGATGCATGACTGTGAAGGATGAATGCCTCGCATGTTCCTCATTTTATGCATTTTCTTATCCTCTCTTGCTCTAATCCTTCTTCTTATTGCTCCATGAAGACAAGTGAGTGTAGGTCTTAAGAAAACAGCTCAAATATTATGCTTTTGACTCACTTTAACTCTTTTGCTTCCGAATTGTAACTAAAACTAAATAAGAACTAAAATGAATGTCTTAAGTATTTCATAATATTAATCACTAAGTGTTTTAGAATAAATGCATAATCAATTAAGTATATATCAATAATATTCCATTTTGGATCAATATTCATAATATACCTTGAGAGTGTTGGATTATTGGCTAGTTTGAGCGAACTCTATATATATAGATGAAAATATAATAAAGACGAAGAGGTTGGGCTTTGTTAAGATATGCGTGAGCATGGATATTATGAATAATTTGCCTAACTTTATTCCTATTATGAAATTGGGCAAAGAAAATAATTTTGTTGAGGACTCTATATTGGAAGCCTTCTCCTATGATTTAAGGTAAAATACGGAAGCCAACAGGAAAAACATTTTAAAAAAAGGAGATTATACTAGACACATATAGCTAGAAAATCAAGGTTTAACTTAAAACTAAAATAGTCCAGCAACAATTAATGTAGGAACTACAAATTTAGATAGCCTCGTCTCCAAATGGAGGAACTGACAGTGTTTTGGAAAAAGGTGAAATGGATGCATGTAAATCTTCTAAGGTCCATATGGATCCTACTTCTAGGGAAGTAGATGGTGAGGAGGAAAATTTCCTGAGCTACCCTTTCCTTCTTCCACTTATGGAAATTTTGCGTTCCCGCACTGTTCTCCTCTCTGTGTCTGTTTCTCTATCTCACCCTCAGTGGCGAAGGTTGTCGCTTCACTAGAAGGCCATTCTAAGGCCTTCCAAACTGGAATGGCCGAGGGTGAACCTACTCCCCTAAACTAAAGTAATGAATACGACAGTAGATGTAGCCTCAATGGATGGCCATACTCTAGCCTTTCAAACAGGAATGGTTGTGGGCAATCCTTCACTCTCAACTGGGGAATTTCAAGCCCTTTCTCGTGAGTCTTTGTCGGATAAACATGGCGACAAGTAGACTGACAAAAAAAATACAGAAGTGACTAGGGGGTTTGCTTCACCTACACCTACTAGTGCGTGGAAGAATATGATACGAACTCAATATCACAAAGGTACTCTCAAACATTATCATCATGTTGATAAAAACAGAGTAATTTTCCCTCTGATTGAACTTCTTCAAGCAGGAGGTAAAGCTTGGTTAGCTGCCTGAGTTTGTTTTCTCCAGTCTAAGACGTTTTCGGTTGTGCTTGCTTGCGCCAGGGCTCGATGGGAAACAAAGGTTTGGTAAAGTTTTTGCTTAGAGAGGATAGGACAATATTACCTAAGTTTTAGGATGAAACTAACCTGTCCGACATAGTTGAATAGGGTCCGTGGTCTATTGGTGAGCAGGCACTTTTGATGCAACCATGGAAACCTGGGATGGAATTAGATTGGGATAATTGATGTATTGCCAAAGTGGATGGACTTTCACAATCTACCAATGGAGTTCTGGACGATACAAGGGCTAGCTCATTAGGCAAACTAGTATGCATGGATTCTCAAACTGCTACTATGCAACGCTTCTGTTATATGAAGATCTATATCGAAATCCAGAAAAATGCTTCGCTTCCAATCATTCTTTTTGTTATGAGACTTGGAGAATCTGGTGAGATCGAACAAGCTGAAATTCAAGTCACATATCCAAAGAAACCAAACTATTCACTTATTAAAAAATGGGTTCCTACTGGTAAACATTGCATTACTGGAAGGCATGATGAACTTCTGTCCTCTGATACATCGAGAACATTCTTTCATAATTCTGATTCAATTGTTTTGTTTGAGCGATCTTTGGTATATGCCTCCAACTTCCATTTTCTAAGAGGGCAACTTCGGTTGACTTTACAGAACCTACAGTCTAGCATACACAATCCTTGGCCAGTAGTCGGTGACCAACTTTTCTCTTAATCCTTCTGAAATTGACGGTGGTAGAAACTTCCATTATAGATTGAAAAATGAATTATCTAGTTTTTGGCTGCATGTGGATTTGGTAGATCTTAGCTGTACTTGTAGACTTTTGACTTGGTTGAACAATCAACAAGGAAGCATGTTAATTCGAAAAAAACTTGACAAAACTCTTGTGAACACCGAATGGTTACAGATATTTCCAAACTCATTTGTCCATTTTGGAGAACCTTTAACATCGAATCACTCTTTTATGCATATACAAAGGATTTCCGACTGTCAACAATTTGGTATTCCCTTCCGATTTTTTAATGCTATGACAACTACGAACAGATTTCTTAAGTTGGTCTGAGCATATTTGACGCAGTCTAAGTAGCGTATAAACGAGCTTCAATCCAGAAACTCAAGAACAGTTGAGAAAACTCTCAAACTAGGGTTTTTTTTTATTAATTCCAAGATAGCAAATAACATCAACGAAAGTTGCTTAAATAGTTCGAAAGAAAATAACTAAAACGTGGATCCACTTAATTATGAGTTTATGAGTCCACTTCTAAATTCAATCTTCAATTCGTTGGTCCACCTCGCTTGGGCTTCTGATTGTCAGCCCAAGTGAGATAGTCTTCTGCGATACGTTCTACGTCAGTCTCCCTTTCTTGAAAAAAACTCGACCTCAAGTTTACAGCATCATCAGGATAAATCACCTCATCAGAAGGGTAGTACATGTGAATGTCCGCTACGTTAAACGTTTTGGAAATGCCCATACTGTCTGGCAGCCCCACCACATAAGCATTGTCATTAATCTTCGTCAGGATCTGGTACGAACCATACTTCCGTGGTTGTAGCTTGCTATAAGTACCAACAGGAAAACGTTCACGACGAAGAAAGACCATTACCTCATCACCCACAGCAAACAACTTCTCCCGGCGATACTGGTCAGCGGCTTGTTTATACTTAGCATTCGACTCCTCAATCTTCTGCTTCACATTAGCATGAACAGCTTGCCAATCGGAAGCCATTTTCTCTGCAGAAGCACTCTTCAAAGCAGCCTTAGGATAACCTGCTAAGTCAAGAACATGATGAGGTACCTTAGTATAAACAATGGAGAACGGTGAACGTCCGGTAGAACGATGGACGACATTGTTGTACGAAAATTCAACACGAGCCAATGCAAAGTCCCACTGCTTGGGACGATCGCCACAAATACTACGGATCAAGTTTTCCAAAGTACGATTCACCACCTCTGTCTGTCCGTCAGTTTACGGATGGGCAGAACTACTAAAATTCAACTGCGAGTCAAACAGCTTCCATAAAGTCCGCCAGAAATGCCCAAGAAACTACTGTCCCGATCAGAAGTGATAGATTTAGGAGTGCCATGGAGACGAACCACTTCTCGAAAGAAAAGGCGGGCAATGTTCGAAGCATCCGCAGTCTTCTTACAAGGAATGAAATGGGCCATTTTTTAGAACCGATCGACCACAACAAAGACAGAATCCCAACCCTGCTGTGTACGAGGCAAACCCAGCACAAAATCCATAGACAGATCCTCCCAAATAGTGTCAGGCACAGGTAACGGCATGTACAAACCAGTATTCTGCGACTGCCCCTTGGAAGACTGGCAGGCAAAACAATGCTTCACAATAGTATCGACATCCTTACGTAACTTCGGTCAAAAAAAACGCTCAGCCACAGCAGTCAAAGTTTTATCACGCCCAAGATGCCCAGCCAAACCACCACTGTGCAAATCACGAATAATTTTCTCCTACACAAATGAACAAGGAACACACAACTGATTGCCCTTGAACAAAAAGCCATCCGTAACATGATAATCCCCTGAGTTCGAGTTTCGAGCACATAGTGCCCAAACATCACGAAAATCATCATCATCAGCCTACAACTCTTTCAGCTCCTCAAAACCCACCAATTCATTTTTCATAACCATGAGCAAATCAGCACAGCGACTCAATGCATCAGCCACCTTATTCTGAACTCCTGACTTATGCCGAAGCTTAAATGGGAATTTCTGTAAAAATTGGGACCACCTGGCATGCATATCACTACTAATCCGCTTCTGACTATTCAAAAACTTCAAAGCTTCATGGTCAGAATACAAAATAAACTCCTTACCGATCAGATAGTGCTCCTAATGCTTCAAAGCACGCACGACAGAATAAAACTCCTTATCATACGTGGACCAAGTATGCCACGAGTCAGTCAACCTACGCTTCTCCTGAGAAAGCACGGCGCCAATGCCAAAACCGCAGGCATCACATTCGATCTCAAATAGCTTGTCGAAATTTGGTAAGGCCAACACCGGAGTAGTACATAACTTCTCCTTCAACTCAGCAAAGCTAGCATCAGCAGCATCAGTCCACTGGAATTGACCTTTCTTCAAACACTCAGTAATAGGCGCTGCAATGGCACTGAAATTTTGAATAAAAAGACGGTAAAAGGTAGCCAGACCATGAAAACTCCAGACCTCACGCACAGTGGATGGCGTAGGCCCCTCTTTGATGGCACGGACCTTCGCCTCGTCCACTTTAATGCCAGCATCACTCACAACAAAGCCCAAGAATAAGAGCTTATCAGTCATGAAAATGCACTTCTTTCTATTCAGGTACAGCTCATTAGCTTGCAAGGCTTCCAAAACCTCACGCATGTGTGGCAAGTGTTCACTTAGAGGCAATCAGATAAGAATATCGTCAAAGTAAACAACGACAAACCTACCAATAAACTTACGCAAAACCTGTGTCATCAAACGCATGAAAGTGCTTGGCGCATTGCTCATCCCGAATGGCATGACAAGCCACTCGTACAAACCATGCTTAGTCTTGAATGTAGTGTTCCACTCATCCCCCTGCGTGATTCGAATCTGGTGAAAGTCATTCTTCAAATCGAATTTGGAAAACACCTTCGCACCTGCCAACTGATCAAGCATATCATCCAGTCGGGGAATGGGAAACTTGTAACCCACAGTGATCCTATTAATAGCTCGGCTGTCAACACACATCCGCCAGCTATCATCTTTCTTCGGAGTCAACAAAGCAGGGACAGCACAAGGACTCATGCTCTCCTGAATCTGACCATTCTCCAGCAACTCATCAACCTTCTGCTTCAGAATATCTGTCTCCTTTGGGCTCATACGATAATGAGGCAGATTGGGTAAGCTCGCACCAGGGATCAAATCAATGTGACGTTGTACATCACGCAAAGGTGGTAAACCAGGTGGCAACTCATCTGGCATTAAGGCACTAAATTCAGCAAGTAGAGGTTTCACAGCCTCCGGAAAATCATCCACAACCTCCCGCTTAGTAGACAACAAGGACTGCTTCACAATCATAGCATGTATCTCTTTAACCTCCTTAGCATCAGAAAGGAAATCCTTCGAATGCTTAGTCACAGCGAATAAAGTTCGTCCCTCCACTTTACAAGCTTTAGGACATTTGGCTTCTTTTCGCGGCAATAGGGTAAATTTCAGCCCATTCTTTTAAACCCGAAAAACATTGTCTCGACCAGCATGCTGTGCATTAACATCATATTGCCAAGGTCGGCCAAGCAAAATGTGACAAGCATCCATATCCACCACATCACAATAAGCTTCATCAGAATAGTTACCAATGGAAAAGGGTACCTTACAGCGTTCGGTGACCTGAATCTTCTCCACCGGCCTGATCCAACCAATAATGTAAGGGCTAGGATGTTTTTCCGCTGGCAGCCCCAACTTCTCAACAGTATCCTTGCCAATTATATTCTCACAGCTACCACCATCGATGATAATGTTATAGCAATTACCTTTAATAGTGCAACGGGTGCGAAATAATTTGTGCCTCTGAGAATCATCAGATTCCTTTTCTGCCAACATCAGCTTGCGCACGACATGAATCCCAACCTCCTCCTCGGACTCATACTCATCGTCATCCCCATCAGGTTCGCATACAATCCCATCATCGTCATTGCGGTCAACAATATTTACTATCCTTCGCCAGGCGCCACTCGACTTGGGCCGCTGGTGATTACACTGTAACACTTAATCGAATCGCCTAGCGTAGGGATTAACAGTTTTCGCTGGCTCTTTACCCTCACGATGTGGAGGTCGAGGTGTGGCCGCTAAGGTCTTCTCAAGAACACTAGTACTTGCACCTTTGTCATCGAAACGACGTCGCTGAAAATCACTCATAGGGGCCCTCTCCCGCAACAATGACTCAGCACGCAAAGCCAAATTCTTAGCTTCAGTCAGAGCACGAATGATATTCACACCAACCTTATCTGCTATAAGGGGCTTCAAACCATCCAAATACCTCGCCACTCGTTGGCCTTCAGACTCACGCAAATTATTGCGTTGGGCTAACCTCATAAATTCAGCAGTGTATTCGTGAACGGACCTGTTTGATTGACGACAACGATTATGCTGTTGGAAAAGGATCTGCACGTAATCAGGAACAAGGAATTCACCCTTCAGCAGCTCCTTCATGTGCTTCCACGTAGCAACCTTCCTCTTCCCTTCACTAAGGCGTCGCTCATTAACCCTCTCCCACCAAGCAGAGGCTCCACTCTTGAACCTACAAGCAACTACCTTCACTTTCCTATCATCTGGGATCCCCTGATATTCGAAGAATCTTTCGACCTCCGCCAACCAATCCAGAAAATCCTCAATAACCATACTGCCATTTAAGTAGGGAATATCTACCTTCATGACGTACTCGTTATGTGTAGCACGACCATCAACACCTTGGTCATGCGACAACCTCTCCCTGATCGAAATCCGAATCGAAATTAGGATTATTGATAGGCCGCTCTTCCGTACGATGCCTACCATCATTCCTATTTTCGGAGTTCGCGAGCAGCAGAGCCATCTGGCCAGAGAGAATCCCGAGCTAATCCTCCAATGATTTCATCCTCTGGTTTAAAGCTCCCATCACACCTCAAATTTCGATCACCGTCAATAGGACCGCCCACCTCGAGCCATCAGGTTCGACCAATCTCTGATACCAACTGACGCAGTCTAAGTAGCGTATAAACGAGCTTCAATCTAGAAACTCAAGAACAGTTGAGAAAACTCTCAAACTAGGGTTTTTTTATTAATTCCAAGATAGAAAATAACATCAACGAAAGTTGCTTAAATAGTTCGAAAGAAAATAACTAAAACGTGGATCCACTTATGAGTTTATGAGTCCACTTCTAAATTCAATCTTCAATTCGTCGGTCCACCTCGCTTGGACTTCTGGCTGTCGGCCCAAGTGAGATAGTCTTCTGCGATACATTCTACGTCAATATTGGTCCACTAAAGTGACTGGCTTCAAATCCTATCAATTTATGCTGAAACTCAAAAAAGTGAAGTATGTTACGAAGCAATTTTATGAACTAGAACTGTTGATCTTCAAAACCTCAAGGAGAAGCTTCAATCTGCCCAGCGTGCTTGCTATGACAATCCATACAATCTTGAATTGAAGTCTGCTGAACTAAAATGTATGCGAGAATATCAGACTTCGTTATCCTTCCATATTTCAGTTTTGAAGCAAAAAGTCAGACTTTATTAGCTAAAAGAAGGTGACTCCAACACTAAATTTTTTCATGCTTCCTTGTTAGCTCGACTTAATGTAAATAAAATTTCAAAGCTTTAAGACCATGCGGGGTGGAAATTTATGGACAAGAGTAACATTATTGTTGGACTCGTTTTCGAAGTCCAACTCTTGCTCTGACACCATAAGTTTTAGAACCCATTTTCGGAGCCCAACTCTGAGGTCACAAAATGTGGGTGGATTACCTGGTAGGGTTTTTTCAATGCAATCTCATTAGCCCTCATCAGTTCATCTTTATTCTCATAACATCCCAAAAGTTTCCTATTTGATCAATAGATATACGTCAATCTATTTATATGTTTATATCCTCAATCATCACCCTAATATATCACTCATTTGTATTTTCTCTACTAAGTACATTTCAAGTTCCCTTCAAGCCTAATTGTATAATAGGAAAACGCCCTCGCAAGAGGGGTGGGGAGCTCACACTAATCAATCAACGGAATTTTAAGTTGACTTCTTTAGCACAATTGTAGCTTCATGTCTCTGTTTTATTTTGAAATAAGAACCACCTCATTCGGAGCTCTATAGATCAAGATATAATTAAAAAGCCAAAGTATGTTCATAACTAATTCATGCTCTTCCAACCAATACCCTTACTTTATTTCCATTAATCTTTCTCAAATCAACACCAAAAACTACCAATTTTTATGGAGAGATAGAGGGATGTGTTATCAATCTATTGCTTTAAAAATCAAGTCATTCAGAGGTCGGATAACAAATTTATAGCCAAAAGAATGGAATATGTTCAAGTTTGGGAAAACCCTCGACACGATCGTGATTTTCAAAAATTTTTGCAGAGTCACGATTGTGACTATTCATTTTTCTTCAACCAGACCTGTTTTGAAAAAAATAGACATAACTTTTAATAGAAACATCGGATTAAGGTCATTCTTAGACCGTTTTAAAGAAGACTTCTAGACCTACAACTTCCATGAAGACTTCAAAGAAAGTTTTTGCCTCTAAAAGGGTCCAAATTTCAATTTAATGTAGTTGTCCCGTATGTACACCCCATACAGTATTACTAAATTATAATGATCATATCTCTCAACTTCAATATCCAAAAATTTCAAACTTTATATCATTTGAAAGCTAGAAAGATAATCTACAACTTCCAAGAACTTTGTCTAATTCAACCTAGATTAATACAGTTTTTTCCCTGAAGTCAGAATACAAAATTTTCCCTTATGAAAGACGTGAAATTTGTTCTAAATTCACTTCCTCTAATGCACCATCATTCATAACAATTCATATTTCATTTACACCAAGGATAAGAGTTCACAAAGCTTTAATGAGCATTTTGAGACATAATACATCATTTTGCAAAATCGCAAAATACAAAAGATACTTGAACGATAATTGTTCAAAATGCGACTACAGCCTTATTTTACATAAATTACTCCAAAACAAAATAAAACATGCAAATTCGAAGTTATGCCTTGACTCTCGGTAACTCGATCTCTTACTCGTTACCTGGAGATGGGAAGGAATAGGGGTGAGCCTAAAATCTTGTAG
This sequence comes from Erythroxylum novogranatense, assembly GCA_029891385.1. NCBI lineage: Eukaryota > Viridiplantae > Streptophyta > Magnoliopsida > Malpighiales > Erythroxylaceae > Erythroxylum > Erythroxylum novogranatense. The sequence continues at coordinate 30,898,509 of CM057233.1, read as the reverse complement.
GTAATAAGTTTATAATGAATAACAAACAAAACCTTGAAATTGTTCATGTGTCATAGAAAATTCTTATTGAATTCATAAAACGTATAGTTCTTAAATTCTCAACCAAATTCACAATAATACAAATCATGTATGATCTTGTCAACATATCATGAGCACATAAACACGTCAAAATTGTTTGGGTAGGTCCATAAATAGAACATACTAACATAATTCCACATAATAGTCTTGTGCAGTCATGAACAGAACATACTATCGCAATCTCACATAATGGTTTTGTATAGTCGTGAACTTAGGGGAGTCCGTGAAGGAGCTCCACGCCACTAGCGGGCAGACGAGAGAAGCCTTTAGTCAAAGTGCACTTGACATACACAATGGACCATCACAAACCCACATAACATATAATTCATGGCATAAACATATTGCCCTAAATGGCACATTTTAGAAACTTATTTTTCATGAGCATGAAATATTTCGAAAACCATTTCCATTTTCATTTCACAATTCATCAACAAAATTCACATACCAAACATATGGAAAATTTCTCAAATCATTCAAAAGCAATAAAATGCAATATTTATGAAGCAATTGAACATATTTTATCCTCTTGATTTAAAAGAAAACTTTAATGGCTCATGAAATTTATTATAAATATGTAACCCACCTTAAATTCCTTTCTTAAAGACTTGCTAAAAAATGCCTCTCCTTTTTGCTCCTCTTGCATCTCTTGATTCCCTTAACATTGACAAAATTTCCAATTCAATAGGAACTCCAATTTGAGGACCCAAAGGAACATATGCATAAAATTGATCCTAAAAAGCTTAAACCCGTATATTTCCTAAGCTTCTTGAACTAAAACCCTTCTAAAAACTCAAAAGATTCATAATGGACTTACCTTGATTCTTCACCAAATAAAGACATATTTGGCTCTAATGGAAGCTCTTATCTTCCTCTTCCTTTTTCTCTTCTTAAACCACCTCAAAATCTCTCTTGAAAGCTAAGAAAAATTGAAACGTAACTCAAACTTCCTTCTTTTCTCTCTTCTCCACGACGCTCTCTTCTTTCTCTCTTCCATTTTCATTCTTCTCCCTCAATTCATATTTTCTCCTTCTCTTAAATGCAAGACCATGTTTTCATCTTCTAATCCTACCCTTAGTGAGTGTTCAATGTCCATTTTACCCTTCCTTATATGCCTTATGATTTTTATCCTTAAGTGAACTACCAAAAATACCCTTATACAATCTTACTACCTTAACACTTTAATTCAATTAACGTATGTCATATAATCTTGCTAATATTAACATAATAATTAACTCCACAAAATAATTCCTTAAAGACCTCATAATTAATTTAAACCATGCTTATTCATCAAGAAAAAAATTCGGGGGCCAATATTTCTCCCATCTTAAAAGAATTTTGTCCTCGAAATGTTTTTGACTGATCAAGAGGCAGGGGTATGTCTCCTCATATTAGCAATAAATTGAGTATGTTATAAAGCAATTTTTAAGAACTAGAACTATTGATCTTCAAAACCTCAAGGAGAAGCTTCAATTTGCCTAGCGTGCTTGCTATGACAATCTATACAATCTTGAATTAAAATCTGCTGAACTAATATGTATGCAAGAATATTAGACTTCATTATCCTTCCATATTTTAGTTTTTAAGCAAAAAACAAGACTTTATTAGCTAAAAGAAGGTGACTCCAATACTAAATTTTTTCATGCTTCCTTGTTAGCTTGACTTAATGTAAATAAAATTTCAAAGTTTCAAGACCATGCAGGGTGGAAATTTATGGATAGGAGTAACATTATGGAGATTTCTATAACCTATTTCACTAAGCTCATCAGAACAGCAGATTCACACTTACCTAGTTTGAATGCTTTTAGGCTATTTGTTGGCAATACAACTCAAAATAATTTCGAGTCCCTTATCTCTCCTTTACTGTCGACAATGTCAAATGAATCCTTTTTAGTTTACACCCCTCAAAGTCTCTTGATCCTGATGGATTCTCTGCCTTTTTCTTTCGTCTACCAAAGGTTCTACAGCTTGTGTTAAGGAGAAGCTTGATAGAGCATGCTCTAATGTCGAGTGGAGCTCTTTGTTTCGGGATGCTATCTGTTTGGTCCTTGTTGCTCCAGTTTCAGATCACTCCCCCTTATTTATTGACACCGTTAGCACAAGTTCGGAAGGGGTTAATTGTCAATTTTGATTTGAAAACTCCTGGCTTTCTGAGTTTGATCTTCGAGAAATGGTTGGTGGGGCTTGGTCTGAAGGGGTTACTTTATCTTTCTACGAGTGCACGTCTTCCGTTGTGGATCACATTCATTTATGGGGTAAACAAAGGAATTGGTTAAAGTGAGCTCAAAAAGAAATAATTAAAAGAAGGTTAGGAGCAGAACAACATAACCTCGACACAACCGAGGTTCGATGTCTGAAAGGCCAATGGAATGCAATCTTAGAGGAGGAGGACGTGAGATTAAAGCAACAAGCTAAAGCGTTTTGGTTTCGAAATGGTGACAAAAACACCAAATATTTCCATAATAGTATCAAAGCTCGCAGGAAGAGGAATCGGATCACCAAACTAACTGATGAAACTGGGGATGTTACAACGGATGAAATTGCTATTTGTGGGTTGATTCGCACTTATTTATCTAATCTTTTTTAGGTCACTGAGTCTTCTAGTGGAGTTGTGATTCGGCTAATTAGATCTTTGGTAGACGAATCGACTAACACTACACTTATTGCTCCAATTTCAGATGAGAAATTTCGCAATGCCCTCTTTCAGATGGACCCAAATAAAATGCCAGGCCTAAATGGCTTGAACCCCTTTCTTCCAAAAATTCTAGAGCACTCTAGGTGGTGACATATGTCAAGCTCATCATGATTGTCTTTAACAAGGTACCCTTCCACCATCTTTGGCTACTACTCTTATTGTCTTAATCCCAAAATGTGATAACCCTCTACATGTTACTGAATTTAGACCAATTGTGTTATGCAATGTGATCTACAAGATATTGTCAAAAGCATTAGCCACTCGATTGAAGCTTATTTTGCCCAAGATTATCTCTTTGAACCAATCTGCTTTTGTTTCTGGAAGACTAATTACGAATAATTTTATTGTGACCTCTGAGACTTTACACGGTTTGAAGCAATAATCAAGGGGCAATTTGGATTCTTGCGCACTAAAGATTGATATAGCCAAAGCCTATGACAGAGTCAACTGGGAATATTTGCTTGCTCTGTTGACAGCTCTGGTTTCTGATGTTTGGGTTCAATGGATGAGACTGTGTATCTCTAACATTAGCTATCTGATTTTAGTTAATGGAACAGAGGTGGGCTCTATTGTCTCGAGTCGAGGGCTACGATAAGAGGATCCTATCTCCTCCTATTTGTTTCTGATTGTAGCAGAGGGACTTTCCCTTCTGCTATAAGATGGTGAAAGGCATAGGGTGATTCATGGTTATCGAGCAAAGTTAGGTTGTCCCAAGATCTCACATCTATTATTTGTCGATGACTCGCTCCTCTTCTTTAATGGCATGGTCTCTGAAGCTACCCACGTTAAGCACATTTTGGGAGTTTATGAAGAAGCTTCTGGTCAGTCCATCAATTATGGTAAGTCTGGCATTCTTTTTAGCCCATGTATTGCCCCAGATGTTAAACAGACCATTTCAGATTTACTAGGAGTGCACTTACCTTTGGGTCAAAGTCATTATTTGGGCTGACCTTCTTTAATTAGACGCAACAAGCGGTAGGTTTTCTCATTTCTTATGGGTAGGATCTAGAAGCGTATCAACAATTAGAACAACCGTTTTCTATCATGGCCGGGTAGGGAGATCTTAATCAAGGCTGTCATCTAGGCTATCTCTACTTATTGCATGAATGTCTTTCTTATCCCTACTGCTGCTTGTTCCGAGCTCCAAGTTTTTATGAATAAATTTTGTTGGAGGGGATGTCGGGAAGGTAGTAGGGTATCAATTGGTTGTCATGGGATTGTATGTGTTGTGAAAAGTCGGTGTGCAGTATGGGTTTTCGAGACCTACAATGTTTTAACATTGCTCTTTTGGGGAAACAAGGGTAGAGACTTATTGTTGACACTAACACTCTTTCGTATCAGGTTCTCAAAGTTAAATATTTCCCTCGGGGGGACTTTTTAACAGCTCAGTTGGGTACCAACTATAGCTTAGTTTGGAAAAGTGTATTGTTTGCTCAAAAAGTGCTGTTAAGGGGGGTATGGTGGAGGGTCAGGGATGACCAATGTATCTTTGTTAATAGGGATCCCTAGATCCCAAAGGCTGGTAGCTTCCATTCAGACGACGGTCCTATAGCCATTCATGATGCTATGAGGGTATGTGACTTATTCATCCACGGGGAGAGACAGTGGGACTCTACAAAGTTGCTGTCATATTTCAGTATTGATGACATGAATGCTATCCAGGGTATCCCCTTGAGCGTTAGCCCCAAACCGGATAAGATCATTTGGACTTGTGACAGAAGAGGGATTTACTCAGTTAAAACTGCTTATTATGAGGCGCTTGCGGATTTGGTAGGCCGTAGCCAATGGTTGCAAGGCATTGTATGGAAGAAAATCTGGTCTCTTGATGTACCTCCAAAAGTACGCGACTTCCTATGGCGGTGTTGTCGTGGCGTGTTACCAACTAAAGATAATTTACAACACCGAGGAGTGGACGCTGACTTGCATTGCTTGTTTTGCCATGAAAATGAATCCATGAAGCATGTATTCCTTGAATGTCCTATGGTTAAGGAGTTATGGAGGTTAGTAGGCTTGGTTCTAACATCCTCTTTGTCATCTTTTAAGGATTTTTTTGTCTACGTCCTTGAGACGGTAGGAAGGGATCGTGCCGTCAGAATCGATATTCAGGCACAGAAGCTATGGTTGGCACGAAATGAAAAACTATGGCATGATAAACGAGTTACGTCACACCATATTCATACCTAAGCTAATTCTTACTATTCGGATTTCAAGGAGCTAATGCCCATCATAACTCCCCTTAATGTTGCTCCCAGTCTACCGTTGTGTTTTCGGATGACAGCAGTAATAACGCCGTCCTCTAGTTGGTTGGCTTTCATTGATGGCTCGATATTTATAGATGCTGGCCTCGTTAGTTTTGGCATTCTATTTGAAGATGGAGAAGGCTCCTTTTCATTGGCACTTTCTGGCTACGAGGAAGGCAATGGAGATCCTGCGATGGCGGAGGCACTTGCTCTTTGGCAGTGCTTGTTATTTGCTCGTGATGGTATGCTACAAGCATATTTAATTTTTACTAATAGTCAACTCCTTATCCATGCTTTAAACTCCAGGTCTTTGAATTTTTCCTATTTTGGTCTTATAATTTCGGATTGTAAGGATATTTTATGCACTAGGGACAATATCTCTGCATCTTGGATTAGGCGTTCGGGGAATAGAGGAGCCCATTTTCTTGCTCGAGCGTTTGCTCTCTGTAGCTACTTTCAAGTATGAGTTGATATACCTGACTATATCTTGGATCATTATTCTTCGAGATAATAGCTATTCTCTCTTTTTTAAAAAAATATTGGTAAAGTTTTAAGATTGGCGGCGTTAAGAGTATCTTGTACTTGATTACTAGCTTAGCTTATGTGTTTTTGGAAGACCAGTTAGAGTGTTGCATGTTTTACTGAATTGTATTTTGATTTCAATAATTTATTTCCTTTTAAATTTTCATAAAAAATCTCCATAAAATATAGTCATCAATTTATTTTATTAATAAAATGTAAAACAAAATGTGAAAATCAGGATTTTAGTTAGTGATAATGGAAAGAAAACTTTATCTTATGATACTAAAATTAAGTTTATAACTATTATAATAAACACTAGAAGACTTGGAATTTTATGTTAACAAATTTTTTATTAAAACCAAGAATTTACTAACTTGATATCATCTTGTAAAATTGTTTCAACGAGATAAGAGTTCAATTTCCTAATAATGATCATACAAAATGTTATTAGTATTTTAAATTAAAAAGTACAAGTGTAAGTCTAGTCATAATATTATAGCTGAAATCAAATCTATTGCCCTATCTATGCATTTCGTTCTATAATCAAAATCGTATTTGTATTAATTACAATTGCTTTAATACTATGCAAGCATAATATCATCTCCAATTTGCTTTCTAAAAGTAAAGTGCTAGTGAGTGTATACATGCTATCCGAGATTGTAAGCATGAGGAGGTTTAAGAAGTTACATCGAAGTGCAATGACATGAAATACATGCAGTTCTCTCTGAATTGATTTGAATAGATTCAAGCTAACTTGCATGGATATTTGAGCAGGAGGCACAACCTGAATCGGACGCTAGTTTTAATGTATAGTTGAGAAGCATGGGAGCAGATGACGGGATGGATAAGTCGTTTAGTATTTGCATGTGCATACGGGATAGAGACAGATGGGGTTGGTGGATTTTGCAAAGCAATTAGGACAATGGACTCTTACTTGTCTGACTAAAACATCCGACACGCCTGCAATAATCTAATTCAACACGCTGTTTCTTCTCCTGCGATGCGAAAATATCCGCGGTTGCAATCGTCTCCGCGGTGGTTCTGAAAAGGACTGGAGCATTGTACAATCTTTTAAAGATGTTTTAGTATATTCGAGTAAGAGTCAAACTGTTCGATTTTGTCAGATTGAAAAATCGATTTACAATTTTTAAAAACTAAGGGCTTTATGTTAATATTATCGGGTTTATTTAATTTTTCAATTCTAGTTTTAAAATGGTCTTATAATTTAGTTGTGACTTTAAATTAGTTGTATCATAAACAACTTCTCTATTATATAAGGGTAAGATTGTGTATTATCAGAATTATTGAAATTTTGCTTTATTATAAAATTTCAGACTAAATGTAATAATGACGATGATAAAATACGTTTAAATAATTGGATAAAATGAAGCTTGAACCTATTTGATGGTCAAGTCCTCAACAAGGTGTAAATTATTACTCCCTCTGATTCATAATAAGTGTCGTTTTAAAAAAATACACGCTTATTAAGAAAGATAATGAAATTATAGATATATCCTTATTAATTATTATGTGAGAGAAATTACATATTAAATTGCCTTGAAATTGTGATCTGTATAATTAAGATGAGAGAAATGAAAAGTTAATTTTAGAAGAAAAATTATAAACATACATACAAAGTCAAGAATGACACTTATTTTAAATAATTAAAATGTATCTATGAATTAAAAGGAGTATAATATATGTATAAAATAATTGCACCGTGAATTTGCCAGTTGCCACGGCAATAGTTAATAAATGTGTTTGACCAAAATAAGCATACATTGCGAAATGGAATTTGACAATTGTTGAATACGTCTACCTGTGACAGCGTCAAAATGCTACTTTTCTTAATTTCACTCCTCAAACTTTTGACGGCGAACGGATTATGAATGGACGCACCGTCAAACACAAACGTTCAACATTCAACGTTCAAAACGATACTCACACGCACATTTGAACGCTTCCCTCTTTTATCTTTTCCTATAAATAAAATACCTTCTGCTCTTTCTTTACCTTCTCTGCTCAGTTCGTTATCTCAAGTACTTCCTTCAATCTTGAACGCGTCCAACGTCAACCTTTTCTTTCTTCTCTATCTCTAGATATAAGTTCATCAGCCCTCCGAGAACAATATTTGTTCTTCGGACAGACATATACATACATATAGAAAATGGTTTTTGGTTGGAGAAAAAAGAGACCAGCTTTTGTGAACAAATCTTGGAAGAAGCAGCAAGGTGGAGAAAATTTCCGGATAGAGGTTATCATCCCCAACCATTTTCTTTGTCCTATATCTCTGACTCTTATGAAAGATCCTGTGACATTATCATCTGGGATTACCTACGATCGAGAGAGTATAGAGACCTGGTTTGAAGCTGGCAACATCACCTGTCCTGTTACTAACCAAGTCTTAAAGAGTTTTGATCAGATTCCAAACCATAGTCTTAGGAAAATGATTCAGGAATGGTGCGTCGAGAATCGCGGCTATGGTGTCGAGAGGATCCCAACACCAAGGGTCCCTGTCTCTCCATATCAGGTCTCCGAGGTTACTCTGAATATTGCTGCTTCAACAAAGAGATTGGATCAATTCGGGTGCCTTGAATTGGTGAGGAGAATCAATGAATGGGGCAGTCAAAGTGAGCGTAATCGTCGCTGCTTGATGGGGAATGGAATGAAGGCTGTATTGGCCGAGGCATTCCATGCATTTTCTGCGGATTCTTTTGAGAGGAACGTCATTTTGTTAGAGGAGATATTATCGGCAATCTCTTGGATGTTTCCTCTTGATACTGAAGCTCAAACCCATTTGGCATCCAAAGTCTCATTAGAGTGTATGGTGTGGTTCTTAAAAGCCAAAGATACTTCAGCCAAGCAAAACTCCATTCTTACGTTGAAAGAGCTTGTTTCTTCGAACCAGCAATATGTGGAATCACTGGCATCAATAAAAGGATTGAGTGAGCTCCTTTTTGAGTTCATTGAGAAGCCAATTTGCACCCCAATCACCAAAGCCTCTCTTTTATTAGTATTCAATCTACTATCGTCTGATTCTTCCGGCGAACTCATCAAACCGAGACTCATCAACTTGGGGCTGTTTCCCTTGCTGCTGAAACTTATTGTGGAGTCGGAAAAGAGCACATGTGAGAGAGCTTTAGGCGTTCTGGATAGACTTTGCGAATGTGAGGAAGGGAGAGAAGAGGCATATAACAATGCTCTAACAATACCAGTTCTTGTGAAGAAGATTTTGCGGGTATCGGGGCTAGCATCAGCGTATTCAGTTTCTGCCATTTGGAAGCTTAGTAAGTTGAGCACCAAACATCAAGAGACGGTTCTGGTTGATATTGTTCAAGTTGGTGCTTTTCAGAAGTTGGTGTTGCTATTGCAACTTGGATGTGGAGATGAGACCAAGGAGAAAGCAACCGAGATTTTGAAACTGATTAATCCTTACAGAGCTGGATTGGAATGCATAGAATCTGTAGATTTCAAGAATCTGAAACGGTCGTTTTGATGTAGATTCGTAGATTTTATCAAAATCTTTCTTTCCTGTGTCATATTTTAATTGATTAGTTGAAACGTTTACATGCTAATCTTAATTAAATCATGTATCAATACTTCCGATTTGTATATACATTACTTAGCTCGAATTTGGGTCAAAAGAAGATCTATTTATGCCGTACAATTTATTTTAGCTAAATTTGTTAGTCCTATAATTTATTTTAGCTCAACTTTAGCAAGGAAAGTTTAGATTTCGGAGTTTGACTGAGATTATGAAAATTGAATGAGTCAAGTCAAATTCTTGAAATTAAGTTACAAAATATTCTACCCAAAAAAAGAAGTCGTCAATTCTTAGCCAATTTGTTTAACAATCTATTATGCATCGTAGGCAGCTGTTCATTGCAATAGAATCGTGAACTCGGTGGTAACAAGCTGCTTTAACAAAGTCTTGAATGATCTCTGCTTTGGTGGACTGTACAAGCGTTGGTATTCTCTTTTTCTTCTTTTATCTTTCAAGTAAAAGAAGTAGCTTACGGCTAAAGAAATCCTGTTGATGCTTTTATATTAATAGAAATTCGCTAAAAGAGACTTTGGTATGGATCTTTCTATCATAGATAGATCATTATGATCGTCTTAGTCTGGATCCTCACCAAGAGGAGAGTCAGGTATAGTCGGTAAAGCCGAATAAGCTTGTGCACTCTTTGGAGTTTTCTACTCCTTGCTTAGTATTCCACTATTACTTTACTGACTATATCTGACCACAAACTAGACAAAGATATCAATCTGGGTATGGGAAATCTACTGCATACGAAATATCTAAATCAATTTTAAAATAAATAATATAATTTTTTGTTAGAAATTAAAAAGAAATTGCCTTATATCAAAAATTATAAATAATATATATATATATATATATATATATATATATATATATATATATATATATATATATATATATATATGAATGATCAGGTTATTGAACCTCTCAAAATTAATTCTTACTCTCTAAATTTTTGTAGTAGTTGTGGAATCGTGTCGAATCTCAAGAGAATTAAAGCTAATTTCTTAATTTCAATTAACAAAAAGTGGAGAATTTGTGATTAATTAACTAATAAACTAATTTTAACAAGGAATCTAATCAAATTAATTGAGTATAAAAGTTAGAAATTCAAAAGTATTTAACTCGATTTAAGGAAAGATCTCATCTAATTATAATATTGATCATTAGTTTAAAAGAATATTTTCACAATTCAAGCATTTAGTTTAAAACATATTACAATAATCATAATAAGTCTCAAAATTTTCTAAATTAATTAATTCAAATCTAGTATTCAAACTAAAACTTACCATCAATTGATGGATATGATAATATTTCATGTCAATTAAATGATAGTAATAAGCTTAGTGAACAATTACGATCATTGAATTCATGAATAGCTATAGAATAATCAACATTAAATTAATTTGTTAGACCAATCAATATTAATTATTCATGAAATATAAGAATATAAAACAATAAACACTTGAATATAAGTTTAGAATAAAATCTCACAAGACTCAAACTAGAGTTTTGAATCCATTTGAATAAGAATATTTGAGTTTAGCTATACATGACTTTTATTCCAACATCAATAATAAGAGAAAGATGAAAGATTGGAAGAAAAATCAAAAGAAATGAAAAGAAGAAGTTGGAGAATTGAAAGAGTGTTTTCCTATTGTTTTTCTACTCAAACCCTAATCTAATCTTTTCTTTTAAAGATCCCCCATTTAAAACAAATCCAAATCCCTACATAATATGGATGGAAAGAAGTTTCCTAATTGATTTCCAACTCTTTATAAATGAATTTTGCATTAGACGTGATCTCACCTTATCTACTGTAGTAATCTATCGATGTTTTTCAAAATTCATGATTTTGATCAATAATGCTCCAATTTGATGCAATATCCACTTTTCATCTCCTAAAATAAAACAAACATTAATTTTCCTATTTAAGCATCAAAGTATATCTAAAACAAAAGAGATAATTTCAATTAATATAATAAAATAATAATTTATCAAATTCTCCCACACCGAACTCATGCTTGTCCTCCAACATATATCAATTCAATATATCAATCATTCTCATAACAACCCTTCATCTTCTTTCAAGTTGTCGAGCAATATTCTAAAAGCTAATACACATTAAAGGTTTAGGATAAAATAACAATTGATAGAATAAGCACTCATAGGACACATTGTTAAAATTAAAACATAGCATCTTATAAATTCCATCAAAATCAAATAAAACAAGACTTAACACCCACTCATGGATTTCACCCTACACACTCAAAGTGTTTAAGGTTCATTAAGCTCTCACATTAAAGCATAGCAAGTTATTTCTATAAGCTTGCTCAAGAATCATATCTCCACCACTTAACAAAAAAGAACTTAATGCATACATGAAAGGGACTTGGTAAGGGATGCAGTGTGACTTAGGTAAGGTATGATAAAAATATATTTTTAGGTTAAATGAATAAAAGGAAATCATTCAAACTTATCTACACAAGTTTCAACTTAAATCAATCTAAAACTCACTTATTCAAATATCATCATTTTCAATTACTTTTCTTTTCCTTTTCTTTTATATTTTTCTATTTTCTTTTAACAAGAAAATCAAAGAGGAGCTTTATTTTTTCCTTTTTTTAATACTTCTCCCCATTTTATAAATATAAAAATAAAAATTTAAACAATGCAACTTGAATCAACTAATTTACTTTTCGTGGAGATAGTCAAAATTATATGCGAATAATCTCGATTCAATTCCTTCAATTTAGAGGCTAAAAAATATTAAGGATATTAACAAAAATACTGTTAAAAGTGGCTTATAATGAAATTATTATGCAATTGATTTACAACCATTTGACAAACTATAGTAGTTAAATTTGAAATGCTATCCTTAACATTCTAGTTACTTACCTCATTCACACATTGTCCCAAAATGTTGATAAGTTTTTGCCATATTTGATATCAATTATCTTATGCTTTAGGTGTTTTATTTTCCAAAGCTCCTCCATTAACTACATCAACCATAATTCGATCTATTGGCAATAGTCCTTTATAAAAGTACTAAATCAAAAGTTGGTTAGGAATTTGATGGTGTGGGCAGTTGGCACATAACTCCTTAAACCTTTCCTAATATTTATACAATGTTTCTTCAGTGAATTATCTTATCCAATATATCTCCTTTCTGATATTAGTTGCTTATGATACAGGAAAGAACTTCTCTAGAAGCAATCTTTTTACCTCATTTCATATTGTCACTAAGCCAGGGGAAGATAATATAAGGAATCTTCTACCTTATCTTTCAATGAGAGTGGAAAGGCTGTAAGATTAGTTTATTCCTCTATCACCCCTTGTGGCTTCATTCCAGAGTAGACAAAGTGAAATTCCTTCAAATGTTTATGTGAATCTTCATCTGCAAGACCAAAAAAAATTGGGAGTAAATGAATCAAACTAGATTTCAATTCAAAATCTACCTCAATATCTAGAAATAGTATGCATAAAGTTTGTTGATTCAAATTTAGTGTCGCTAACTCCCTCAACGTTCTAAAGTTAGGATTTCCCATCTTTTCTTCAAATTCTTAGAAATTAGAGTCTTCTAATTTGACATAGAGGGGCATTTCTCTAAAATTTTTAAGGAAAAAAGGAAGGGGCAATTTTGGAAGTTTACTTAAAGGGTTAAGTTTATAGGCTTAAATGGAGGGGTATATGTGTCATTCCTTAGTCATTTAATGACATGGCAAGATTGTGATCCTTTATAAGGAGAGAATGTACGACACTTAGACAGAAAAACAGCAAGAGAAGAAAAGAAAGAAGAGAAAGAGAGGAGAATGAGAGAAGCTTCGGTGATGGAGAAAAGAGAGAGAAAGCTTAGGGTTTTCGATTTTTGGGAGATTTCAAGGAGATTTTGAGTGGTTTCAAGGGAAAAATGATGGAAGATGATGAAAGTTTCCTTCCAAACCAAGATATATCCGAAAATGGTAAAGGATGAGGTAAGACCCGAAATTTTGATTTGTGAAATTTGAAAGATTTTTGGTTTAGAATAATGGAAAATGATATGGGTTTGTGTATTATGAAGTCAATTTTGGTGATTGCTAAGTGTTATGGGTTTAATTTTGGATGGAAATTAATTAGGGTTTATGCCTAATTTTGTAATTGGGGTTTTTGGAAATTATTGATTTATAATCATGGGAAATATTATGGATTGGTGAAATATGATATCAATTTTGAAGATGTTGTGATTTATGATATTGAATTTGGGTGAATTGGTTTAGGTCAATTTTGGAATTTGGGGATTTTAGAAATTCTTGCTTTAGATAGCTTGGAAAAATGATGAGTATGGGTTTCCTATAGTTAATTTTGAGGATTATGCTAATTATGATGTTAAATTTGGATGATTATGGTTTAGGGAAATTTCAATTGGAAGAAAGAAAGAAGCAAGGGTCAAATTGAAGCATTGGACAAGCTTCAAGCATAGAAATGAGGTGGGTACCTGTTTATAATAGAATTTATAAGCCACTACTGCTTTCTTTAAACAAAGAGATTTTCTGATTTCAATTGCATCATTGTATGAATGATTTGAAAAATCATTATTGATTCAATACATGAACTTTTGATGAATTGCAAAATACATTTGTGTTATGCCTCGAAAATCCCATGGCATTTCGTATATTCGGAAAAGAGCATTCGATAAATTGATTTAAGCATGATTATGTGGTTGTGATTGGGCAAGAGAGAACCTGTTTCGTTAGTCACGTGCACGTCGACATATAGATAGCCTTCTCCCGACTGCCCGCTTGAGGCCACGAGATCCTGAGAAATTGGACTCGTCTTGTTTATTGTAAAACTTCGATTTTCCGTCGTGTTTATGAAACTCTCGAGCCATTATGTGTGCATTTGCATTGTGAAGTGATATAATTGATGCATCCATGTTTTGGAAATTGTGATTTCGACTACTACGAGAAAAGAACTTTTGAAAATATGCTTTATGGGTTTCAAACCAAGTTTCTGCAAGAAAAGAAAAGAAAAGTGTTTTTAAAGGTTTTGTTTATTTATTTGTTATAAAATGTTACTCAAGAGGCTTTTAAGCTAACCCCCCTTTATTCCCATCCACAGGTGATGAGAAGAAGATCGGGTGAAAGAAAATGAGAGAATTCGATTGTATGGGTTCCTATTGAATTATTGTTAAGTTTAGAATGTTGTTGAGAAATTTAGAATCATTGTACTTTGTGTATTTCAGTTTATGATTATTGGTAATGGTGTATGGCTTGGAATACTATTAGTGTATTGCAAATGTTTAGTTCATGATGTATTTGGATTATCCAAATGGAATTGAAAATGTATTGGCTATGGATGGTGCATATTGGTTTTGTATATAAATTGAATTGAGATATGAATGTAATTGGGGTATATATATGAATATGAATGAATGTGTATTGGACCTTGGATAATGTGATTGTATGTGGATGTAATTGGATTGAGGATATTGAAGTCACTTGTAAGAGATGGAATGAAAATGAAAGAAAGAAGGAAAGAAAAAAAATATACACAGATTTGGATTAGTTTAGACCGATAGTCTTAAAGTTTCCAACGCAAACGTTTTCTTCGATATTTGTTCTCGGATGTCAGAAATTGGTTTCATATCTGATTTGATTTCACCTTTTGTTTCATTTCCTTGCTTTGATTCGGTTCATATTGGTTCGTATTCGTATTCATTTTTCGTTTCTCCGGTTGGGATCCGGTTTCCGGATCGGATCCTAACAAGATTTATTTAATTTATTGTTCCATACTATGTCTTGAAAATTGTGTAATGTATCTTATGCTGGTTTAGTTAGAGTCAAGTAGTTGTTGGACTTGGAAGAGGGTAGCAAAGAATCAAAATTTCAAGGCTTCCAACAACCAATGAAACTATTTGCTATCAATGAACCAACTGTGAGGGGAAGATTTTTGTCTATTTGCAGGGATGTCTTTGAACGTACAAGGAGCCTTCTTGGGGATCTAGACATAGGAAATTTCTTTACCTTATCTACAGAGTCTCATGTCATAGTATCTTCAAATCTTTTGTGAACTCTTAATTGGTACTCACAACAAGACTTGGTCCTCTATTTCTCTTTGATCGAATAGGAGTGGATTCATTATTTTATGTTTAGTCTAGATAGATGCCATATTGTGTTATTCAATGCAACCATTTTACTTGGGTTATTAATTGATTACTACTATTGAGTTTCTAATTGGGAACTTTGAGAAGAATAACCATGAACGCTTCGCCAACCTACCATACAAACTTAGATTACTGAGGAACATTCTTGAAGAAAATGTAAAATTTATTTAGTAGTGGTCCTAGTGCTTATAAATACATCAAAGTAATGTTTCATCTTACAAGATAAAAATTAATTATATTTAGATAGATCTTAAAATATAATATTATTTGGTAGGATAGATCGATATTTCCATAAAATAGTAAAAACGTAACTAAAAATATTTTAGAAACGTAGCTAAAAATATTTAGCTACATTTATAAAAAAAAAAGCTAAAAATCTTCAGATACGTTACAGAAAACGTACTAATAGTATTTAGCTATATTATGGAAAATTGAGCTAATAGTATTTAGCTACAAAGGTAAAAAGGTCGCCAAAAATAATTGGCTGCGTTTTATTTTTGTTAGTTGTTGCTTGAAGGTTCAATTTTTAGATACGTTTTGCTAATACTTTAGCTATGAAAATTTTTCATAGCTAATAGTTTATGTCTATAATTTTTGCATACGTTGTTTATAATTTTGACCATACGTTTGGCTTTCCTAGTCTTCACGTTCGTGATAGACGTTGAACATGGACCGAAGGCAACCGACACTCGAGCAAAAGAAGTTGCGTATGCTTACAGGCGTTCGTGGGATCATGTTGAATAATTCAGTATAAAATTAAAAGATACAGGTTGGAGCGTTTACATTCCATTTAACTTCTAGATAGTCAAATATATAATTTGAATGCCGTTTGTGATGCGATTGGTTCATAGGGCTAAGCTCCAATCAATTCAATACCATACACTTTCCTTCTTTATTTTTCTTTCTAAAAGTAACGCTTATTTGTATCTCATTTTCTTTCTCTTAAATTCGTGGATTGAGGTTTAAGTAAATAAATAACAAAGCATGTCTAATGACTTGGTAAGGCATACAAGTAAAATAATCGGACACACGATTTAATGCACAGTCTCCATTCTCACCCCAATATCTTAGGCCAAGCAAAATGTAGTTTCAAGTTGATCATGAATTGTTATCAAAGAGACCAAATTCATTTTCAAAATTAATATTAAATTTTGTTTAAAATCTTATTTTTAATAAATTATTTTTAAATAAAATTAATATTAAATTACTTTAATTTTAAATAAATTTAGAATATTAATTTTCAAATTAATTTAAAATTATTTTCAAAAGGATAAAATTTCATTGATGTGTCTTGTGGAATTTAATTAAATTTAATATAATAACTTAAATTATTATATTAAGTTAATTATCAAATTAATTGGAATCAAGAAAATTTTGAAAGGATTATTTTCATAATTGGATTATGTCAAATATAATTTATGTGATGAGATTATATTATTTATAATAAGACCTAAAATTTTAAATTTTAAATTCTCTAAATTTGAATGTTAAGTAGTCAAACATGATTTTTTTTGTCAAGCCAAACTGGATTGCTCTTTTCCATTATTTATATATAAAACTATAGTTCTATTTTTTGGAAGGCTTGTAGAACAAAGTCAAGATACATTTAAGCTCGAACATGTTTCTATCTTAAATTAATATGTCTTACTTAACTAATTTTATATAATTTGGATGAGCTTAAGGGCATGATTAAGAATAATGAATATGATACGTTTTAAGGAGTTATCCCTAACAGATCAAGAAGTTATATGAGATGTGATTAATAAGTCAATTATCTATCTTATTTAATTTGATTAGTTTGTTGAGCAAATGTAAGGTTAACTAAATTAAATAGGATCATATCTTACTAGAAATTTTGATAATTTATTGAATTAATGGAGATTGTTATTGATTTGTTTAAAATAGTAAAAGTAGCTAAATATTTTTAAAGTCTTTATTTTATTTGGTTTTTGCAGCATAAACTAATCTCTTTTATGTGTTCTTTTTTAGTTATTAAATAAAATGAGAGGCAACTTTTTCTTAATGAGCATCATAAATGCTAGCAAGCTTATTGGACGTAATTTGTAGACTAGTTACTCAATTTGAGAATTATTCTTTATAAAGAAAGGAAGTTGTACGTTCTTGACATTGCAATTCCACCTAAGCTTGATGTTAATGTAACCGATGAGGTTTAGGAGAGATATCAATGTCATATTAATGATAATGAACAAGCCACATGTGTGATATTAGTTAGTATGTCTATTGAGCTTTAGAGATAGCATGAAAGCATGAATAATATTAATATGATTTTGCATCTCATGTAGTTGTTTGGTGTATAATATAGGATAAAAAATGCATGAACTTTTATTGCATTATATTGATGGTTGACTATATTGAAAAATTAAGCTATCATGAATTATCACATGAAC
The DNA here is from genome assembly GCA_029891385.1 of Erythroxylum novogranatense. NCBI lineage: Eukaryota > Viridiplantae > Streptophyta > Magnoliopsida > Malpighiales > Erythroxylaceae > Erythroxylum > Erythroxylum novogranatense. The sequence goes on along the minus strand of CM057233.1, from coordinate 30,880,886 downwards.
TAAAAGGGTGTGACATTATGATATGAAAGAAATATGTATAAATATTCTTTAGTATTTGCTCTATTGCTTTCTAAATTACCTTGGTGTAATTGATTTTATTTCTTATTTTAGGTAATCATGGAATAAGTTTTTTAAGGAATGAAACAACTAATAATGAAGGATATTTCCAAGAAAAATATGAAAGAAACACCAATTTTGGCTAAACATGGTATGATATGTAGCCATATGTCAGTATGTATTCTTCTCAGACCATGTAGAGATGAAGACACAATATGATACATGGGTGAAATAAAGACCATATGGTAAAGATAAATTTTTTGATAAATATATAGTCTAAAACACAGCTATATCTTAGCTTGAGTGCATGTTTTTAAAAAGTTCAAAAATATGCGACCTAGGACACAACCATGTTCAAAACCATATCTATAGTGGAAAGAAATTATAAAAGGTGACATGAATTGGGGTTTTGAAATATTGTTTAATTTTCTTTCATTCTAAATTGTAGTTTTTATTAGTAGCCACATAACCTAGGAGAGCTTAATAAAACATCTAAAGGATATTTTCAATGGAGAGAGATTATAAGTCTTTCTAGAGAAGTGATAACCAACAAAGAATAGATATTTCATCAAAGATACCTCAAAATGTGATTTCATCAAGGGATACCTCAAAATGAGCTTTTTCTACCTTTCACCAATTTTTGTACTTGTAAGAATGATTCATAAATGAATATTTTATATCTAGATAAAATGAAACTCTATATATATTTTGATTTAAATTTTGTAAAGGTTTCTATGTTTAAGATTTATAGAGTTATTTTAATGATAACAATTTGTAAGTGAGAGCTTAATTCTAACATGATTTATATATAGACATAGTTTAAATAATCTAAATATAATTGTCTTTAGTAGATATATTAAGGATAAAGAATTAGAGATAGACTTTTATGATTGTTCCTGTAACGGGGTAGCCTTATATGGAGTTTTAAAGAACTTGTACATTATAAGAAGTTAATCATACGGAGATATTGTTAGGCCCCAAATTTCTATTTATTTTACTAAGCATGAATTCATTAAATTGTAGGGTTTTTCTAGATAAATTATTTGGAGTTTAATTAGCATGTCAATGTTAGGAGGATTTATTGCATAGATTTATGGAATTTAAATGTTAATGTTGTAAGAATGTATCAAGGGCAAAATGGGCAAGTCATTTAAAGTCTAAAAGTTATAAGGCATAATGGAAGGGCATAGTGGTAATTGATCAATCATTTAGGGTATAAGTGAAAGAAGTTGTTGTCTTCCTTTAAATTGAAGAGAGAATCGTCAATCAGGGAGAAGAAAGAAGAAAAAGAAGAGAAAAGCTAGGGTTTTAGGAAATCTTGAAGAATTTGAAGACTTTGAGGCTAAAACAAGTAAGTATAAGCTTTAACCCCTCTTGATTATTGGATGAAGCATAGTTAGGGTTAGTTAGAAGTGAAAACATGGTTGAATGTAGGTAGGAAGTTGTGGATGAATGGTTTATGTTAATGTTTTGTTGTTTGGTTAATGATTAAGAGTAGATTATGAATTGGTTTGTGAATGATTTTAGGTTGAAAATGAAGTAGAAAATATGAGTTAGTGTTAATATGGGTTATATATAAAAGGGGGGAAGTGAAAGATGAAAAATGTAGCAAAAAAGGTCGTCGGAGTGAGTTTTCGCCGCGGTAAACTCTATTTTTCCTACACAAACATGTTTTAGTAAATTGGGCATAACTTTTTTTGTAAATGTCCAAATGAGATGATTTTTTATTTGTGTAAACTAGAGACATAGGGATACAAATTGTGTGAAGGAATCAAGTCTAAATTCAGTCTCTAAGAATCTCAATAATTGGATGGAATTCGAGCATATAATTTTGTTTCATGCATAAGGATAGTCCGAAATTGTTTGGGTAGTAACTTTCTGATTATTGAACCAAATTAAATGAAATTTTGGTTATTGTTTAAGGAAATCAAGTGGGGCAAGTAAGGCAAGAGGAGCAAGAGGAAAGACTCATTTGAGCAAGTAACAAGCAAGGATTTCAAGGTGGGTTATAGTTTTATGATTAAGTAATAGGCCATTAATGTGTTCTTTCAAATGATGGAAATAAACGATTTCAACTACTTCATGAACATGCTTTATAACTCTTTGAATGCTTTGAAAAGTGTTATGTGTTTGGTGTGAGCTCATTGTGCTTATGATTTATGAAAAGAACATGAAAATGATTTTTGAAAAGATATTATGTTTGAAAAATATCAAGTTTGGAAAATTTGCCATTTTGGGTAATAAGTTTACAAGATTATGAAATACTTGTTATGTGGGTTTGGTTTGGTCCATTCTATTGTTAAGTGCACTTTGACTAAAGGCTTCTCCTGCCTGCCTGCTAGTGGCATGGAGCTCCTTTATGGACTCCCTCATGTTTACGACTACACAAAACCACTATGTGAGATTGTGTTAGTTCATTTTGTTCACGACTTCACAAGACCATTATATAGAAATGTGTTAGTTCGTTCTATTTATGGACCTTCCAGACTATTTTGATGTGCTTATGTGCTCATGACATGTTGACAAGATTGATGTATACCTGATTTGCATTATTGAAAATTTGGTTGCGAATTTGATAAATATATGCTTTATGACTCAATGCGAATTTTTGTTACAATGGAAAATAAATTTTCAATGGTTTTTCTTGTTACTGGTTATAAAATTGTTACCCACGAGCTTTAAGTTCACCCCCTCCCATTAACGTCCCATCCTCAGGTGAAGAGCAAGTGATCGAGTAGTTAAACGAATCAAGGCATCACTACAATTAGGCAGATTTTTGGATTTTTAAAGCTAATTTTTGTAATCACAAGGCTTTAGCCGCATTTCCAATTCCGCTAGTTCAAATGTATTTTGTATTTTTGGTTCTCAAACTCAACAGATGTATTCTGGCTTGAAATGCCATTAAAGCTTTATAAAATGTTTGTATTTTTTTATAAATGAAATATATTTGGGATGTCTATGATTTTCTTATTTTCGCAATGTATTTGTTTTAGAAATGAGATTAAGATTTTGAGAACTTGTTTGTGGTTAGGTTCATAACCATTTTGCTTTTAGGTTGAATTGATGAATGTGGTTGAAGGATTTTTAGTTTGCATTTTAGTAAGATGGGTAGTTTGGGTTTGGCTCTACTTCAGGGGTTTTCGCCACGATGAAGCCAAGAGTTCGCTGTGGCATAATTAATCCGAAGCTTTTTATTTTTGGCGGTGTGGTGAGCTTGCCGCGGCGAGACCAGTTGGTCACCGCGGTGAAAATACGATTGCAGGTTCACCGCGGCGAAAGTTAAATTGTTCACTGCGGCGTAAAATTCTCGAGTGGTCTAAGGGATTTTCATTGCAAATGTTCATCGCGGCAAAATAAGCAGTTCGCTACGACGACCCCCGCCTTTGCTTCCGAGGGAATTTTCTTCTAAATTTTTCAACCTCTAAGTCTCCTTCCATATTCAAGCCTCATGATCTCATGTCCGATGTTGGGCTCTGAAAATGGGCAACATGTTGTGGTATCAGAGCGACTAGGTTTAGGTCCAAGTGCAAGATTAGGTTTAGGCATGAAATGGGTAGATTAAGACGTGAAATGAATGTGCATTGTTTTAAATGAACAGCTTGCATTGTTTTAAATTGTTTCACATTATTTGAAATTGTTTTATACGATTTGAACTATTTTATATACTTTGAGAATTATTTTGCATGAACTAAATGTTTGCAATGGTTTTAAATTGAAGGAGTGAAAATGCTGCCTCGAAAGAGAACTCGAGGAGCTATGACTCGATCTGCCTCTCTCCAAGGGAGCACAGATGAATCCTATGTCCCGTAAGATGTGAGGACACATTCTGCTCTAAATTTTGGGACACATAGTATGCAACAGGAAGTGTCTCCACTACCCCCTCAGATGCCTCAAACAAACCCCATGGATCCATGGTTCTTTCAAGCCTTTGCCCAGGCTTTCATTTATGCCATGAGCCAAAGATCACAAGTGCTGGTGCCAACTCCAGTGGATAAGAGTGGGCAGTATGATAAGCTCCACAAGTTTGAGGTTGTAGATTTCAATGGAACGACAAATCCAGAAGAGGCCAAAACTTAGTTGAAGAGGATCGAGAGGGTTCTAATTCAGATAAAGTGCTCGGATGAGAAGAAGTTAGACTATGCAGTTAGCTTGATACAGGGGGACGCACTGCATTGGTGGGAATCAGTGCCTCACAGTCAGGTCATGCCACCGGTATTGATATGGAGAGATTTTGTAGAAGTATTCAGGAAGAAGTACTTATCCAGAGTTTATGTACAAGAGAAGGCCAGGAAATTTCTAAATGTCACACAGAGGGATATGAGTGTGAGTGAGTATGAGCTAAAGTTCACTTAGTTTTCCCAGTATGTGGCCAACATTGTGGTGAATGAGGAGGAGGACAAGTGTCACAAGTTTGAAGGAGGGCTTCATTTGGGGATCAAGGAGAAAGTTTTGATCCACAATTTTTGTGACTACCAGCAGTTGGTAGATGCCACACTCCAAGCTGAGAAACTGGAGAACATCAAGTATGAAGTGAATAAGAAGAGGAAGAGCAGGGAGAAGTCTTCCAAGAAGGGGATGAGTACTCCCATTTCTGAGAGGAGTATGAAAAGCTTCCAAACATATAGTGAGGTGGGGAGTAGTGCTTCTGGTAAGAATAAGCAAGCAAGGGCAGTGTCAGTGCAAGCCTCAACAGCTGGAGGAAATAGCAGGGTGGAGAGGATCAGGTACTCAAACCCTCAAAGTGAACATTGTGGGAAGTTCCATAAGGGAGAGTGTTTCAAGTTACTGGGAGCATGCTGTCGATGTGGAGAGAAGGGACATATGATTAGAGACAGTCTCAAGCCCCAAGGAAAGCAGAAACAGTAGGAACTAGGCTAGTCACTGAAGTAGGCAGCTCTGGAACTACAAAGAAGGCTATTTCTTCAGGAAGGCCAAGCGGTCAGGCACGGGCAAGGGTATTTGCTATGACCAGAGAGGAAGTTGTAGCCGCACCTGAGGTTGTTACGGGTATGGCTCAGTTATTTGATTCAACAGTGTATTTACTAATTGATTCTGGTTCCACACATTCTTTTGTTTCTGCAAGCATGACATTACATGATGTTGATTCGATGCCTTTGGATAACTCTTTGATTGTTACTACTCCTTCAGGGAGGAATGTGATAATCAGTCAAGTATATAAAGGTTGTGAACTCTTCATTGATGGTGTTAGACTGGTAGTGGACCTCCTACATCTAGACCTAAAGGGCTTAGATGTTATACTTGGAATGGATGCCATGGAGAAGTATCAGGCGAAGTTAGATTGTGGCCTTAAGGAAGTGGAATTTGATCTGGGCAACAGAGAGAAGGCAATTTTTAGGGGGGACAGGAGAGTACCATCGCCAAGAATTATTTCGACCTTGTTAGCTGACAGAATGATGGGAAAGGGGTGTGAAGCCTTCTTGGTGCATGTTGTGGGCACTAGTGTGAATGAAGGGAAGTTAGAGGATTTTTTGGTTGTAAGGAAATTTCCTAATGTATTCCCAGAGGACTTACCTGGTTTGCCACCGATGAGGAAAATCGAGTTTATCATTGACTTGATTTTCAGAACCGCACCCATTTCTATACCACCATATAAAATGGTTCCAACTGAGCTGAAGGAGCTTAAGAAACAGTTGGAGGAACTGCTATAGAAGGGGTACATAAGGCTGAGTTCGTCACCATGGGGAGCGTCAGTTTTGTTTATTAAGAAAAAAGATGGAACATGGAGTATGTGTATTGATTACCAAAGACTTAATAGGGTAACTATTAAGAACAAGCACTGCCCTGTATTGACGATCTGTTTGACCAGCTACAGGGAGCAAGGGTTTTTTCTAAGATTGATCTCAGATCAGGATACCATCAGCTCAGAATAAAAGAGGTTGATGTAAGTAAGACAACTTTTAGAACTCGGTATGGGCATTATGTGTTCCTAGTCATGCCATTTGGTTTGACCAATGTTTCAACTGCTTTTATGGATCTTATGAATAGGGTCTTCAAGGAATATCTGGATCAATTTGTCATAGTTCTTATAGATGACATTCTGGTGTATTCCAAGAGTGAAGGGGAACATGAGGAGCATCTCATGATTATGCTGCAGACACTGAGGGAGAAGGAGCTTTATGCTAAGTTCAGCAAGTGTGAGTTTTGGCTTCATGAGATAGTATTCCTTGGACATGTGATTTTGAAAGATGGGGTACATGTGGATCCAAGGAAGATTGAAGTAGTGGTGAATTGGCATGCACCTAAGACAGTGACAGAGGTGAGGAGTTTTCTGGGTCTGACAGGTTATTATAGGAGGTTTGTAGAAGGATTTCCTATGATAGTTACTCCGATGACTAAGTTATTGAGGAAGAATAAAAAATTCGTCTGGAGTAAGGAATGTCATAAAAATTTTGAGGAGCTCAAGCACCAATTAACAAATGCTCCAGTTTTGATTTTGCCTACTGGAGATGAGGGTTATACAGTATACAGTGATGCTTCAAGAAAGGGCTTAGGTTGTGTGTTGATGTAGGGAGATAGGGTGATAGCTTATGCTTCAAGGAAACTAAAGCCTTATGAGTTGAATTATCCGACCCATGATCTGGAATTGGCAGCAGTGATTTTGCCTTAAAGATTTAGAGGCATTATCTATATGGGGTTCAGACGAGGATTTTTACTGAACATAAAAGTCTTAAGTACTTACTGAGTCAAAAAGAGCTGAATTTGAGATAGAGAAGGTGGATTGAGTTGCTTAAAGATTATAATTTGTTGATTGAGTACCATCCAGGCAAGGCAAATGTCATGGTAGATGCCTTGAGTAGGAAATCCTTAATAGCCCATGTTCAAACAGTTTATCTTCCTCTATTGGAAGAGATGGCAAAGCTGAAGATAAGTTTGAAACAAGAGGAACCAGATTGTATCATTGCCAATTTCAGAGTGAGACCGATACCCAGGGAGAAAGTTAAGGAGTTAAAGGCACAAGATACAGAATTAAACAAGCTCTAAGAAGAAATTTAGAGTGGCAAGAAGTTTGAAGTGGTAGTGAGGGATGATGGACTCATGACTATCAGAAATAGGCTTTGTATTCCGAATGTCAAGGAGGTGAAGGATGAGATACTGGATGAGGCACACAATGCACCTTATGCTATGCACCCAGGCAGTACCAAGATGTATCGAGATTTGAGAGAACATTTTTGGTGGAAGGGCATGAAGAGAGATGTAGTAGAGTATGTAAGTAAGTGTTTAATGTGTCAACAAGTCAAGGCTGAACACTAGGCACCTTCTGGCAAGTCAAGGCCATTTTCCATTCCTGAGTGAAAGTGGCAAAGAGTGACTATGGACTTTTTGATGGGTTTGCCTAAGACCAGTAGGAAGCATGATGCCATATGGGTTATTGTTGAATGTTTGACGAAGTCAACTCATTTTCTGGCAATTAAATAGACTGATTCTCTGCGTGTGCTAGCAAGGAAGTATATTGATGAGATAGTAAGATTATATGGGATTTCTGATTCCATAGTTTCTGACAGGGATCCTCGATACACTTAAAGATTATGAGGAAGCTTACAAAAGGCTATGGGAACCAAGTTGAATTTCAGTACGGCTTTCCATCCCCAAACAGATGGTCAATCAGAGAGAACCATTCGGACCCTTAAGGGAATACTCAGGGCATATGTGATGAATTTCAAAGGAGCTTGGGATGAGCATTTGCCATTGGTCGAATTCACTTACAATAATTCGTACCATTCGAGCATTCAGATGGCCCCTTATGAAACACTGTATATCAGAGATGTAGAACTTTGATATGCTGGGATAAGGAAGGAGAAAGGAAACTGATAAGGCTAGAGTTACTCCAGATGACAGTTGACAAGGTCAGTTTGGTTAAACAATGACTTGAGGCAACTCATGATAGAATGAAGAGCTACACTAATGCACACCGAAAGGAAATGGAATATGAAGTTGGTGAGAAAGTCTTCCTTAAGATATCTCCTTGGAAAGGAGTCATAAGGTTTGGGAAGAAAGGCAAGTTGAGCCCAAGATATGTGGGTCCCTATGAAATTTTTGAGAGGATTGCACCGCTAGCTTACAGGTTGGCGTTGCCACCAGAGTTATCGCAGATACATGATGTCTTTCATGTTTCCTTGCTATGGAGGTATAGATCAGATCCTTCTCACATCATTCAGACCATTGAGGTTCAGTTGAGAGATGATTTGAGTTATGAGGAGATTCCAGTGGCGATTTTAGACACCAAGGAGAAGGTTCTCAGGAACAAAACAGTTTAGCTAGTCAAAGTCCTGTGGAGAAATCATTCGGTGGAAGACACCACGTGGAAGCCATTGGAAGCTATAAAAGAGAAGTATCCGCATCTCTTCAATGACTCATCTAAGAATTTCGAGAACGAAATTCTTTTAAGAGGGGGAGAAATGTTAGGCCCCATATTTTTATTTATTTTACTAAGAATGAATTGATCAAATTGTAGGTTTTGCTAGATAAATTATTGGGAGTTTAATTAGCATGTCAATGTTAGGAGGATTTATTGCATGGATTTATGGAATTTAAGTGTTAATGTTGTAAGAATGTATCAAGGGCAAAATGGGCAAGTCACTTAAAGTCTAAAAGTTGTAAGGCATAATGGAAGGGCATAGTGGTAATTGCTCAATCATTTAGGGTATAAGTGAAATAAGTTGTTGTTTTGCTTTATATTGAAGAGAGAATCGTGAGTCAGGGAGAAGAAAGGATAAAAAGAAGAGAAAAGCTAGGGTTTTGGGAAATCTTGAAGAATTTGAAGACTTTGAGGCTAAATCATGTAAGTATAAGCTTTAACCCTTCTTGATTGTTGGATGAAGCATAGTTAGGGTTAGATAGAAGTGAAAACAAGGTTGAATGTGGGTAGGAAGTTGTGGATGAATGGTTTATATTAATGTTTTATTGTTTGGTTAATGATTAAGAGTAGATTATGAATTGGTTTGTGAATGATTTTGGGTTGAAAATGAATTAGAAAATATGGGTTAGTGAAAATATGGGTTATATATAAAAGGGGGAAGTGAAAAGATGAAAAATGTAGCCAAAAAGGTCGTTGGAGTGAGTTTCTGGAAAAGTTCACCGCAACGAACTTCTGACTTTGCCACGACAAACTCCATTTTTCCTACACAGACATGTTTTGGTAAATTGGGCATGAAGTTTTTTTGTAAATGTTCAAATGAGATGATTTTGGATTTGGTGTAAACTAGAGACATAGGGATACAAATTGTGTGAAGGAATCAAGTCTAAATTCAGTCTATAAGATTCTCAATATTTGGATGGAAGTCGAGCATAGAATTTTGTTTCATGCATAAGGATAGTTCGAAATTGTTTAGGTAGTAACTTTCCGATTATTGAACCGAATTGAATGGAATTTTAGTTATAGTTTAAGGAAATCAAGTGGGGCAAGTGAGGCAAGATGAGAAAGATGAAGGACACATTTGAGCAAGTAACAAGCAAGGATTTCAAGGTGGGTTACAATTTTATGATTAAGTAATAGGCCATTAATGTGTTCTTTCAAATGATGGAAATAAACGATTTCAACTACTTCATGAACATGTTTTATAACAATTTGAATGCTTTGAAAAAATTTTATGTGTTTGGTGTGAGCTTATTGTGCTGATGATTTATGACAAGAACATGAAAATGATTTTTGAAAAGATATTATATTTGAAAAATATCAAGTTTAAAAAATTTGCCATTTTGGGAAACAACTTTACAAGATTATGAAATACATGTTATGTGGGTTTGGTTTGGTCCATTCTGTTGTCAAGTGCACTTTAGCTAAAGGCTTTTCCCGCCTGCTCGCTAATGACATGAAGCTCCTTTATAGACTCCCTTATGTTTCGGACTACACAACCAATATGTGGGATTGTGTTAGTTCGTTCTGTTCACGATTTCACAGGACCATTATATGGAAATGTGTTAGTTCGTTCTGTTTATAGACCTTCCAGACCATTTTGATGTGCTTATGTGCTCATGACATGTTGATAAGATTGATGTATACCTGATTTATATTATTGAAAATTTGGTTGCGAATTTGAGAAATATATGCTTTGTGACTCAATGCGAATTTTTGTTACAATGGAAAATAAGTTTTCAATGGTTTTTCTTGTTACTAGTTCTAAAATTATTACCCACGAGCTTTAAGCTCACCCCCTCACATTCCGTCCCATCCTCAGGTGAAGAGCAAGTGATCGAGTAGTTAAGCGTGTCAAGGCATCACTCCAATTGGGCATATTTTTAGATTTTTAAAGCTAATTTTTTGTAATCACAAGGATTTAGCCACATTTCCAGTTCTGCTAGTTCAAATGTATTTTGTATTTTTGGTTCTCGAACACAACTGATGTATTCTGGCTTGAAATGCCATTAAAACTTTGTAAAACGTCTGTCTTTTGTTATAAATGAAATATATTTGGGATGTCTATGATTTTCTTGTTTTTGCAATGTATTTGTTTTAGAAATGAGATTAAGATTTTGAGAACTTGTTTGTGGTTAGGTTCATAACCATTTTGCTTTTGGGTTAAATTGATGAATGTGGTTGAAGTATTTTTAGTTTGCATTTTAGTAAGATGGGTAGTTTGGGTTTGGCTGTACTTCAAGGGTTTTCACCATGGTGAAGCCAAGAGTTCGCCGCGGCGTAATTACCCTGAAGCTTTTTATTTTTAGCGGCATGGTGAGTTCGTCGCGGCGAGACCAAATGGTCGCCACGGAGAAAATATGATTTCAGGTTTGCTGTGACGAAAGTTAAATCATTCACCGCAGCGTAAAATTTCCAAGAGGTCCAGGGGATTTTTTTTACAAATGTTCGCCGCGGCGATGCCCGTCTTTGCTTCCGAGGGAGTTTTGTTTTAAATTTTTGAACCTTTAAGTCTCCCTTCGTGTTCAAGCCTCATGATCCCATGTCCGATGTTGGGCTCCGAAAACAGAGCCCAATAGATATCAATTATTCTATTTGGGAATAGGCGGCTATACATTGAGATGTGACATATCATTACACTAGGAAATATTGATAGTCCAAATGATAGAATTAGTTTAATTGAATAAGCATATAAGATAAAGTTAGGGGAAACTCTAGTTTAGGTATTTCTTGATATTGATATTCTATTTGATTATTGTGCAATATTATTGTGATGAATTAAAGTGGTTTGTATTTAGTTTAGTTTATCATTATAAATTGGTAAGCGTTTAATAAACTATATTTTGAGCCCTCGTTTATTTCATTTTAGTTGTTTATTTCATTTTTTATTTTGGAACTTAATTCATTTCTACTATACTTAATCTCCTTTATGGATTGAGAGGAAAAGAATTTGGGTAGATTAGAGGTAGAAAACTACAAAATTAAAGCTATTTTAGAAAGAAATGCCTACATGAAACATGTATACTACCATATGAGGGACTATGTAAATCCCTATAACTATGTATGATTTAAAAGACATTGTTTTTCCTATGTTGGGATTAGACATGCTTATGTGGTGATGGACACTGCCGTATCTACAGAACATGTAAGTTATTGGAGTCATTTTTTTTGCCCGACTATTAAGTTTTAAAGTGTTATTGGGGGACATAGTTACTGTTGACAGTCGCGTGGGTGACTGTGCCTAGTGCATAAACCCTAATTTTAATGTATAAAAAGGCAATCAAGAAGGGGAAATTAAAGGAGTTCAGTTTTTTTAATATAATTTTGAAACTTACAGTAGTAGAGAAATGAAGATTAACTTAGAGATTCAAATATAGAGAAATTTCCATGAAAATTTTAAAATTTTTAGTGAATTTTATTAAAGAAATGAGATATATAATGAATTCTCTTATTTTAAATTCTTCTTTTGAACCCTTGGATATGTTTTCTATTTTTATGAACTAAATTTCTTTAGTATCTAGGTGGGATGAACCTTGGGAAGGACTTTATGATTTGATTCATATTTAATGCAATTTGATTATTGATTCAATTGTATGTTTCAATTATATATTTCTAGGATATTGATATGTATGAGTGTATTTTATTATGTATTAAACCTTAAGTGTATGATATAGCTGTAGTTAACATTGGCAAGTACGGGTCGATGCCATGAGAATTATAAGTACTAGTAGTGGCCTTTTTTCTATTATCTAACCATTGATTAAGAAGATGTTTTAATTTAAAACTAAAGTAAAATAAAAGTTAACATAATAATGAATTAAGGCAAATTTAACATAAAACTAATCCAATATTAAATAATCGGTACTTAGGTAATGAACCCCCAAAAGATTTGTTAAGTGTTAACCCTTTATCATGCAATTCAGTTGTTGATCATTGGATTATCAAAAATCCTATTTTATGTTAATATCTTTCTAAAGACTATTAACAACTAATGCTAAGTTAATTAACATAAATCTCTTTCTAGTTAAAACTCTTCAGATTGCATTACTTTGATTCATGAATTTCTCTGTTAGGTTTGACCCTAATCTAGGGGATTTATATCAATGTATCTCTAGGATTAAATTCAACTCCTTCCAATTACGGTAGATCTATTCATACAAAAGGATTTCTTAATCTCAATCATATGAATCAAACATTAAACTAATATCCCGGAAATATTAATTCAAGAATATAATCACATAATTGAATCTTAATGAATCAATCAATTGAATTTCATTAAATAGAGAAGTAACTCATAATATCTATCTCAACTTAAGGTTCATCCTATATAGGCACTAATCAAAATTAGTTCCTAAACATAGAGAATGAAATAAACATAAAAATTTCCAAAAAATAATAAAAAAGAAAAAGTCCATATATGTAATACTGGACTCTCTGAGCCCTTTTGTATTGGTTTGTATTTGGAGATACTAATGTATATTGATATATACATGGTTGTATATGAGCTCAAAAATGTATTTGAATCCTTTCGGTATATGTTCCAGTGATATTTAATGTTATATGCCCTTACATGAACTTAGAGTTCATCAGTATGCAAAATATTGGAGATTTATGACATATAAGCTTCTAGGTGTGTAAAACCAAGTTCATTAGATGGAATGGCCATGGTGGTCAACTTAAATGTATTCTAATGCCTTAGAAGTAATTAGACATGATATATAGACTTATTGGACACTTAGAAAGCTTAATTGGAAAAGTTGATATACATAGGGGCTTATTTGCAAATTGTTAAAAGTTAAGGGACTTAAAATGTAATTTTATAAAGTTAAGGGGCTTATTTATAATTTTCAAAAGTTTGGGGACCAAAATAAAAATAAAATTTTTGGACATTTTCAAATTTTTGACTTAATTGCGAATTTAGGAAAAGTTTGGAGGGTATAGTGGTGATTTCACATAAACCAAGGGCAAAAAGGTAATTTCACCATGTCTGGTCAAAGAAGAGTCAATATTCTAAAACCTTCTTCTTTGTATGGCCATGCACCCTACCATTAAAGATTAGAAACAATTTATTTTAATTGAAAGAAAGGAGAAGAGAGGAGGAGAAGAACATCATTCGGCCATCACCAAATTTCTACCACTTTTTTTTTGTTCTCCAATCCAAACCAAAGTGTTATAAGTTAATTTTGGGATCAAGGAACTCAAATATATCATTATATTTGAGAAATTCTCAAAGTATTTTTAAGATATCACCAAAGGAAAGTTTAGGCTTAGGAGTTATAGATCAAGGAACTCATACTGAGAATCGTTAAAGTCAAGGGAGTGTACACCTTCTTTTGAGGTGAGTTGGGGAAACCATAACTCTTAAATGAGATTAGAACATCCCAAGACATGCATGATGATTTTTGTGTGAATTTGGAACCTAGGTAATGCATAATAGAATTGAATCTCAAATAGATGCTAGTATACTTGTGTATTTATCTTTTTAAAAAATTTATTTATTATTTACAATTTGTTGAATTGTTTTGTTGACTTTTAAGTTTTGTTGCTTTTGCAGGCTTTCGGGTTATTTATGACCCAAGGAAATCCATATAAATTGGTTGAAGAAGATCCAATAATTGAGAGAACGATTTTTGAAAATCTTTAAGGGACCTAACTTAGAGTGGCAAAGCTAGATCAATAGATAGGGAACTTGGAACGTTAGATTCAGACCGAAGGATCAAAAATCATAACTGACTAACCAAGGAGAATTTTTTATTATTCTCAATTGAACTTGAATAGAACATAATCTAGTATTGTGAGGCCAACTATTATTGCAAACAAATTTGAGATTAAACTGAGCATTATTTAGTTGGTATAACAGTTTGTACAATTTGATGAGCTGCAGGATATATAGTCAATTTTTTGTAGATTTGAGACATGTTTAAAATTAATGGTTCCACTACCGATTTATCAAGATTGGGATTATTTCCATTCTCATTAAACATAGGGCTAAGTAATGGTTGAACTCTTTTCCTAGGGGATCCATCATTAAGTGTAACTAGATGATAAAGAAATTCCTTTAAAAGTACTTTCCATTAGCTAAAATTGCTAAACTAAGGAATGAGATCTCTTCCTATGCTTAAATTGATTTAGAGGCCCTATATGATATGTGGGAGAGATTTAAGAAGAAGCTAAGGAAATGCCTTTTATATCATAGTTGACCACTATGGCCGCAAATTCAAACTTCTTACAATGGGCTCAATCAAACAACTAGGTAGATGGTTGATGTAACAACTATGGGTACTTTAAACAAAAAGACACCAAAAACATCTCAGGATCTTATTAAGGATATGACAATGAATAACTATTAGTGGCACTTTTCTTGAGCAAAAACTAGCAAGCTAATTAGATTTTATGATGTAGATGGACTTATAACATTGGTAGGCTAGGTTGAAGCTTTAAGAAAAAATATAGATGGATTAAAAATTAATCCAAGTGGAGGAATCAATCGAATTTTTCTTAGGGTAATCAATGATAGTAAAGGAACAACCCTCTACTAAGATTTTAGCAACACCCACCTTAAGAAATGAAGTTAAGTATAACACCTCCTATACGGAATCTACAACCACCCATATACATGGCAACCAAATTCCAGTACAAACAGTCATGACATACATTTCTATTCATTTATAAGGACTTTTATCACATATTTTCCTATTCAATGTTGTACATACAAATATTACAAAAATTTCATATCACTTTTATCTTTTAAGAATATTATTACATCTTTGCATTATACAAAATTTCATATCACTTTTATCATTTGAGAGTAGTATTACATCTTTGCATTTACATGATAATCCAAAAGAAATATTACATATAACTTAAGTTCTTAGTTACAAATTGTTACATCTACAATCATCTTTAACCAAAATGATACAATTTAAAAGTACATTTAATACTAATGGTTGGCCTTAGTCTGTGCAGATGATCCATGTACATCATTCCTATTACTTGGACCTCTACAGATTAACACCCGTTCTAAGCTTGAAACACTTAGTTTAGATAACCACTCAAAGCAGTCATCTGCTAAGCACACACATTCATAACTATCATAAAATGTATAAATAGTGATGCATAATTAATCGAGGTACATAATGCAAATATGTTTCAATTTGTTATCATCAACTGTAAATTCACATTTGTAAGCAAAACATTGATATTCAATGCTCATTAATACAAATTATCAATACAATTGATCATCATTACAAATCATCAATACAATCAATACAAATGCTCATCAATACCAATTATTCATGTTGACATGTTGTATTTATTTTTTATAACTGTTTAATTTACTTTCTGTGTTAGGCATGCACATTCCCATGGGTGTGGATAATGAAAACTGTAGATATCTGAAGGTATCAAATTGTAAAGACACTATAGTCTCGAAATGAAGGCACTATTGGTGTCAAACTGTAGCAGCTACATTGTAATCCTATAGGCATTCCTATCTATCCACCACCAAGAAAATTAAGCATGCATTGTAACATTTTCCTTTAAACATTTCCCAATTTCATAATTCATATATTGACAAATCATAAGATATTCATTTGAAATCGTAAAATCTGAATTTGCAGTCATACATGCAAGTCATAACTTACCACCATTTTAAGTGTATGAAAATTGTTAAGTCAAAATGACTTTACTTAGATATAATTTTGATGTATAACAAAGAGAAAAATAAAAGACGAAGCAATACAGACGAAGCAACGCAGACACTAAGGAAAACAGACAAAGACGCTAAGGAAAACAGACGAAGACTCAAAAGAAGAAAAGCAGACACAGACGCAAAAGAAGAAAAGCAAACGTAGACACAAAAGAGGAAAACAGACGCAGACGTAGA
This sequence comes from Erythroxylum novogranatense, assembly GCA_029891385.1. Classification (NCBI taxonomy): domain Eukaryota; kingdom Viridiplantae; phylum Streptophyta; class Magnoliopsida; order Malpighiales; family Erythroxylaceae; genus Erythroxylum; species Erythroxylum novogranatense. The sequence goes on along the minus strand of CM057233.1, from coordinate 30,864,570 downwards.
CACAAAATAAAAAAAAAGATGAAGACATGAATTAAAAAAAACAGACGCAGAAGAAGAATTGAAAAGCAGACGCAAGAGTCAGTTTGGGTTAGTTACAGAACTCAACTGATTAACCGTTTCTATTAAAGATTCAAGAAACAAGATTCAAGAAGCAAGAATCCAGAAACAATAATCAAGAAGCAGTTGGAGACGAAGGCTATAAATACAAGTCGAAGTCAAAGATTGCAAAGTTAGTTGCTAAGTTGAAAAATTAGCTGAAATACATCTACGCGATCGTAAAAAGCATACTGTGCAAATTAGCTGAGAGCTATTTTTACTATAACAAGTTTCAAACACTTTTCTGTGAGGAAGTAGTACAAATAGCCTGCAGAGGCTAAGTGTCAAAGAATACTGATTGTAGAGACTTGAAGAGGCTCGTAAAGAATACTTGTAAAAGTCGAAGAGATAGTGAAATCTTAGAAAGAACTCTGAGGACTGGACGTAACCCACGGTTTGGGGTGAACCAGGATAAATCGCTGTGTCAACTACTCTTACTCTATCTCTCTTTTAGATTCAAGTTTTATCATTACTTAGTTCATAAACAAAGTTTTCAAATTTTTGATTAATTAGAATCTATCGAAAGTTCGATAAAAGAATTTTATTTCTAACAAAAAATTTTAAAAGAAATTTTCAAAAGGGGAATACACAATTCAACCCCCCCTTCTCGTGCATTCTTATATCGTTTTATAAGGTTTGTATTAACGTGTGATTCACTTCAATTGGTATTAGAGCCTGGTATCCAAGGATCACTATAGCAAAGTGTGGATCAAAGATAATGGCGTAATCACATATATACATTGCGTATGAGCCTCACCACTAGACCTCCAAAGATTCAACGGAGAAGATTATCATTCTGGAAAGATAGGATGCGGCTATTCATAGAATCTACTCATGTCGACCTTTAGGACGTGATAGAGAATGGACCTTATACACCAGTAGATGAAGATGGGAATTCTATTCCACAAATCAGATGGATGGCTGACCAAAAGGCGAGGATACAGCTGAACTCAAAAGCGAAGTTTTTCTTGACCTGTGCCCTAAGCAGGAGCGAGTATGACAAAGTCCACGGATGCGACATCGCGAAGGAGATGTGGGACACATTGTCCATTGCTCACGAAGGCACCAGCCAAGTTAAAGAATCCAAGATAAGCATTCTTGTGCACCAGTAAGAGCTTTTCAGGATGGAAGATGAAGAATCTATTGATCAAATGTTTGGAAGATTTCAAACAATTGTCAATGGATTGAAAGCTCTTGGAATAACGTACAACAATCAAGATCATATTCGAAAGATCTTAAGAAGTCTTCCGAAGAGGTGGAGACCTAAAGTTACTGCGGTGCAGGAAGTCAAAGATTTGAGCATACTAAAGCTTGACGAGTTGCTTGGATCCTTGAAGATTCATAAAGTTGAACTCGATGCTGAAGACAAGCCCAAACGGGACAAGTCGATAGCACTGAAGGCCGGACAAAAGAATCACAAGACTCAAAGAAGGAGGAAGTCATCAAAAGCGTTAAAGATTGAAGAATCAAAGAATGACGACTTCAACCAATCAGAACAAGAGTCAAGTGATGAAGATGACGAATTATCTTTCATCTCTAGAATGATAAGACGTATGTGGAAGAAGAAGTCCAAAGCAAATTAGACTTTCAAGAAGAATGGCAAAGATGAGGCCAAACTAGAGAAGTCATCTGTTATTTGCTACGATTGCAATCAGCCTGGACACTACAAGTCCGAATGTCCTACTCTAAAGAAGAAACGAAAAAAGAGTGGAGAAAGCAAGAAAAGCATGATGGCGACGTGGGAGGACCTAGATTCATCAGAGTCAGATACAGGTTCCGAGTTGTTCGAACATGCAAACATCTGCCTGGTAGCCGAGGAAGAAAGTGATGAGGAGGTACAATTTGATTACGATAACTTGCACGATGCCTACTCAAAATTGTTAGAAGATTCTCATGCTATTCTGAAACAGTACAAACTGTTAAAGAAAAAGTATGTAGAAAATATTAGACATACGGAAGTAATAGAGAGAGAAAATATCTGTATAAAGAAACAATTAGAGGATAAAAAGAAAGTCGTAGACAGATCAGAAGAGATCAATAAGCTGAAACTGAGAATTAAGAATCTGTCAGCTGATTTAGCTACTTTCACCAAGAGCATAAGGAAAATGAATGAGATGCTTGAAAAATGTAGACATCCGAGTGATAAAACCGGATTAGGGTTTACAAACAATATATCTTATCCTCATAAGAACCCTTTCTCACAAAAGAGAAACTATAATAAATCTAGTATTAATCAACGTTCTAGCAATATGCATCAAAGAACTCATTATGTGCATACTACTAACCATAAAGGACCCAAGAAAATATGGGTGCCAAAAAATAAAATAGTTTCTCCTGCATATATCCTTCCTTGGAAGATGCGGCAAGCACCATTGGTATTTAGACAGTGGATGCTCGCGACATATGACGGGAAGAAGGTCTATGTTCCTAGACCTTCAGTATAAGAAGGGACGATCGGTAACTTTCGGAGGCAACCAGCAGGGCAAGATTATTGGAATCGACAAGATAGGTAAAGATTCTTTTGCATGCATAAATAATGTACTGCTTGTTGATGGTCTGAAACATAATTTGATCAGCGTCAGTCAATTGTGTGATTTTAGTTTCACAGTCACATTCAATCAAAATCTTTGTGAAGTCAGAAACAAAGATGGGTCCATACTTTTCTCTGCCAAGAGAAGAAATAATCTTTACAAAATTGATTTCGAAGATTTTCAAAGTCAAAATGTTTCATATTTTTAATCTTCCGAAGAAGAAAGACTAGTTTGGCATAAAAAGCTAGGTCATGTCTCTTTTAAACACATTTCAAAGTTGGCAAAACATAATTTGGTAAGAGGATTACCAAAAATCAGTTTTGACAAAGAGTTTTTCTGTGAAAATTGTTTGAAAGGAAAACAAGTTAAAACTTCATTTTCTTCTAATAATTTTGTAACATCATCTAGATCTTTAGAGTTGTTACATATGGATTTATTTGGTCCAACAAGGACAATAAGTCTTGGTGGAAAGAAATATGGACTTATTATTATTGATGACTTTACTCGATTTTGTTGGATATTGTTTTTATCACACAAAGATAAATCTTTTAAGTGTTTTAGGACCTTATCCAAAAAGTTACAGAATGAAAAAGGAATGTCTATAGCTAGTATCAGGAGTGACCATGGTGGAGAGTTTGAGAATGAGAAGTTTAGATTATTCTGTGAGGAGAATGGAATTTTCCAAAATTTCTCTGCTCCCAGGACTCCACAACAGAATGGAGTTGTTGAAAGGAAGAACATGATGATTCAAGAAATGGCTAGGACTATGCTTTGTGAGATGAATCTTCCTAAGTACTTCAAGGAAGTCGTGAATACAACATGCTATATTCGAATAGAATTCACATGCACCCATGTCAAGAAGACTCCTTATGAGTTATGGAATGGAAGAAGACCAAAAATATCTTACTTTCATCCATTTGGGTGCAAATGCTCTATTCTGAATACAAAGGAGCTGTTGGATAAATTCGATTCAAAGACCTATCCAGGAATCTTCCTAGGCTACTCATCATCGTCTAAGGCATTCCGGGTGTACAACCTTGTTTCAAAGACAGTTGAGGAGACCATCCATGTCAAGTTTGATGATAGTTACCGACCCCATAAGGAAGATGACATTGAGAGTGAAGGTCCTTCAAAGAAACTAAATGACACAACAGAAACTCCAACACCAGGTACTCAAGTAGACAAAGTTGAAGATATTCCAGAAACTATTGGACTGAAAAGAGACTGAAAATATAAAAGTTCTCATCCAGAAGAGTTGATTCTCGGAGAGACCTCAGAAGGAGTTAGGACAAGGTCCAGATTCAGAAGAGAAGCTAATGTGGCTTTTATGTCTGAAATAGAGCCTAAGAAGGTTGAGGAAGCTCTTCGAGATGAAGATTGGGTGTTAGCCATGCAAGAGGAGCTGAATCAATTTACTAGGAATAATGTTTGGTCCTTAGTTCTGAAACCCCCTAAGAAATCCATTATAGGAACCAGATGGGTATTTAAGAATAAGTTAGACGAATCAGGGAGAGTGAGTCAAAATAAGGCTAGATTAGTAGCACAAGGCTATAATCAGCAAGAAGGAATAGACTACAATGAGACATATGCTCTAGTAGCAAGACTTGAAGCCATAAAGATATTGCTGGCATATGCGGTCTGTCATAATATAAAGCTATTTCAGATGGATGTGAAGAGTGCCTTTCTGAATGGTTTTATAGACGAAGAGGTGTATGTTAAGCAACCACCTGGTTTCGAGGATGTTAAGAATCCAGACCATATCTATAGACTTCAAAAAGCCCTATACAGCCTGAAGCAAGCTCCTAAAGCTTGGTACGATCGTCTGAGTACTTTTCTCTTAGAGAATGATTTTAGTAGAGGTCAAGTTGATAAGACGCTTTTTAGGAAGAATTATGAAAATAAATTTATTATAGTACAGATCTATGTTGATGATATTATTTTTGGTGCTACTTCAAAGAAGTTATGCATGAAGTTTGAGAGTCTAATGAAAAATGAGTTTGAAATGAGCATGATGGGTGAGCTGAAGTTCTTTCATGGGTTGCAAGTTAAGCAAACCGAAGAGAAAATCTTTATCCATCAACAAAAATATGTGAAAGAATTGTTGAATAAATTTGATATGCAAAATGTGAAGCCAATGACTACTCCGATGCATCCTTCAAACCTTTTGTTGAAAGATGAAAATGGTAAGAAGGTGGATCAAACCCTGTATAGAGGGATGATCGGTTCTTTACTCTATCTTACAACAAGTAGACTTGATATTTTGTTCAGTGTATGCTTGTGTGCAAGGTTTCAGGCTGATCCTAGAGAGTCTCATTATATTGATGTTAAGAGGATTATGAGATATCTAGCAGGTACTACTGATCTTTGCTTAATGTTTGAGAAAGGTAAAGATTTCAGGTTAATCGGATATTGCGACGTGGACTATGCCGGAGATAGAATCGAAAGGAAGAGCACAAGTGGAGGATGTCACTTTCTTGGTTGAAACTTAGTTTCATGGTCAAGCAAGAGACAAAGCTCAATCGCTCTATCAACTACCGAAGTAGAGTATATGTCTGCCGCAAGCTGTTGTTCACAAACGTTGTGGATCAAATATCAACTTAAAGACTATTCAGTTCAAGAAGAGGAGATTCCAATCTATTGCGAGAACACCAGTGCAATCAATCTGTCAAAGAATCCGATCCAGCATTCGAGAGTGAAACACATCGAAGTTAGACATCACTTCTTAAGAGACTATGTTCGGAGGAAGGTGGTTAAACTAAAGTTCATCGAAACAGAGTATCAGTGGGCAGACATCTTCACTAAACCATTGAGTGAAGAACGGTTCCAGAATATCAGACGCAACCTTAACATGGTAATGTTAAGCGAACAGTCAGGCTAAAGGGACGTCAAAATTAACGGCGTTAGAAACAGTGAGTTACAGCTAGTAACTTCGCTTATAAGGAAGTTTTGGAGGGAAACGTTTCATGATCTTTAGAATCCCGACGATTCTAGGGCACGCTTGATTAGACACTTCAAGTAGCCTGAAGTTGAGATCATTGCAGTTATTCTCATCTATAGACGGTTCATCTTGCTTTCCAAATTCTCTCAATCATCCTACCCTAGAAAAAAGCTTACCAGAGTCAGTTTTCTTTCTAAAACAATGGAGACAGCTATGATATTCGGAAGGCATGTGAATTTCGAGTCACTAAGGAAGGATGGTATAGACGTAGAACCTGAGATTGAAAGAGCTGGTTGGAGGAATTTCTTCCAAGTACGAGAACCAGTGTACACCAATGAGGTATTTGACTTTTGGAAGAATGCTCAACTTGTAGACAACACTATTGTATCCTCAGTAGACGGTATATCTGTTGTCGTGACAAAGGAGCTGATAAGGATGGTGACCGATTTTCCATCGGTTGGTGAGACTCTGTCAACCAAGGCTAAGTGGATGACAATGGTGAATATGAAGGAAGAAGATGTTAGCCAATAGTTGTATGGAGTGAATGACCCTTCGGAGAGGAAGACTTCGAGTCTGGTCCCGAAAGTTAGGGTTCTTCATACGATTTTGTTTAATTGCATCTTACCCAGAGCAGGTTCAAGGCATTTGGTGACCACCCTGGATGAACAATATTTGTTCTACCTGCTGAATCGCAATCCTATTGACTTATCCTTCTTAATCTTCCATTATATGATTAAGGGGATGAAGGATACAAACAGCTATCCTTACGGCATGCTTCTTACAAGGATTTTTAAGGAATCCGGAGTCCTTCTACACAAAGGAAATAGAAGGATTGTACCTGTGAAGAGTACTATTGACTCAATCACTATACGACGAATGGGTTTGAGGATAGTGATTATAGAAGAAGTAGACTCTTCAAGGAGAACTAGAATTGAGGGGGAGCGATTATTGAAGAATTCTCCAACAACAAGTTCTAGATCCCATGGAAGAGTGAGTATGTCAATAGAAGAAAGGAGAAGATTATATGGAAGGCCTCTGATAAAATAGGCATGTCCTAGAGAACAGTATAATCTAGCTCGGAGGACAGACGATGGTGCGTCGAAAACAAAAGGAGAGAATCTTTTGGGTGAAATCACTAAGAAAGTAAGGAGATCACCTAGGATTCGAACTTTAAGGCAACAAGAAGAAAGAAGAACCAGAGAGCAGGAACAAGTAGAAGCCTCTGGATCTAGCACACGAAAGGTGACAAGATCTCTTGTCTCAATTTTGGAGGAAGAATCAGCCAAACAGAGCAAGGAGACTGAGAAGAAGCGAAAATTGGAGTCTGAGATACAGAAGTCTCAAGTTAGGAAAACTTCGAGAATAAAGAATAAAGTAGTTAGTCGAAGGAGGAGTTTGTCTACTCCTGTGGAAGTTAATCAAGAGAAGAATACTCCCATTGTTGAACAACCGGAGGAACCAGTGGAGCCTAGCCTAGCTCAGCCTACTCCTGTCGAAAATCAACAAGAGGTCACAGCAGATTCGAGCTCAGTGTAGGTACCATTGGAGAAATCTGATGAAACTAGTCTGTTCGTTCACAACTATTCCGAATTTTTAAGAAAGGATAAGTTTGAAGTCAGACTGATTGAAGTGGTGACAAGGAGGAGTACTGCAATTGCCATCTGCAGTCAACCAAGAAGGCAAATAAAGGCTATCTTACAACCTATTCTGATAAATAGTGAGACATGACATATATTAAATGAAGACGAAATGAACTTCTATGATACCTTAAGGTATGCTGCTACAAAGCCATACCTTACGAAAATGTCTTCTCGTCCATACACTATTTATCCAGTCACAGAACAGTTGATAATAAAGGTTGTACCAGACATTCAGCCAAGATATCCTTTGGATATGAATAAAGGAAAGAAGAAGCTATATCCAGAAGGAATCAGTGATGATCTGTCCGCAGATCAAATTGAAGAAGAAGTGCGTCGAATTGATGCAGCATGCGCTTCTAAGGAAAATAAAGACGGAGCTAGTTGCAGTTTCACGAATAAGTATGAAGACTATCCAGTAAGGGGAAGATTAATAACATGAACGTTTATTGAATTCCTTGTTCAGACAGTTTTGCGTATTAGACCCTTATCTAATACACTGTCTATTGAAGCTGAAGCTAAACCCCTGCAAGGAAGACAGTTGCTTATGCTACCTGCTCCTTATGACTTGGACATCCCAGAGTCAAATGTATTCATTCATCCACCCACATTTGCGATTCGAGAAGATTACATTCCTTCCTTGGACGCTTATACTACAACAACTGCGTTCACTGCTCCCTTAGCAGATATTGATCAATCCTCCTCACCGTTGGACTCACAAACTGAAATCAGCAAATTACGTGGAGAAGTCAACGAGATAAAGGAGACAATGAATGATTTGAATAAGATGATGACAGAACTATTGAAGAATCGTCGTCATTAATCATTTTTTATTATAACAAATAGGGGGAGAAGAGAATGAGTAGAGGAGAAGAGAATGAGCAGAAGAGAATCTGAAAAGGGTGTGATTGAAGAAGACGAAGAAATGAAAGGAAGAAGAAAAAGAAGATTTATGAAGATAAGTTCTTTCTTATACATTGTATTTTGTTAACTTTTTTGTATATAATTTGTTATCATCAAAAAGGGGGAGATTGTTAAGTCAAAATAACTTTACTTAGATATAATTTTGATGTATAACAAAGAGAAAAATAAAAGAAGAAGCAATACAAACGAAGCAACGCAGACTCTAAGGAAAACAGAAGAAGACGCTAAGGAAAACAAACGAAGACGCAAAAGAAGAAAAATAGATGCAGACGCAAAAGAAGAAAAGTAGACGCAGACGCAAAAGAAGAAAAGCAGACGCAGACAAAAAAGAGGAAAACAGACGTAGACATAGACACAAAATACAAAACAGATGAAAACGTGAATTAAAAAAAATAGACGCAGAAGAAGAATTGAAAAGCAGACGCAAAAGTCAGTTCGGGTTAGTTACAGAACTCAACTGATTAACCGTTTCTTTTAAAGATTCAAGAAGCAAGAATCCAGAAACAAGAATCAAGAAGTAGTTGGAGACATAGGCTATAAATACAAGTCGAAGTCGAAGATTGCAAAGTTAGTTGCTAAGTTGAAAAATTAGCTGAAATACGTCTACGCGATCGTAAAAAGCATACTGTGCAAATTAGCCGAGAGCTATTTTTACTGTAACAAGTTTCAAACACGTTTCTGTGAGGAAGTAGTACAGATAGCCTGCAGAGGCTAAGTGTGAAAGAATACTAATTGTAGAGACCTGAAGAGGCTCGTAAAGAATACTTGTAAAAGTCGAAAAGATAGTGAAATCTCATAAAGAACTCTGAGGACTGGACGTAACCCACGGTTTGGGGTGAACCAGGATAAATCGCTATGTCAACTACTCTTACTCTATCTCTCTTTTAGATTCAAGTTTTACCATTACTTAGTTCGTAAACAAAGTTTTCAAAGTTTTGATTAATTATAATCTATCGAAAGTTCGATAAAAGAATTTTATTTCTAACAAACAATTTTAAAAGAATTTTTCAAAAGGGGAATACACAATTCAACCCCCCTTCTCGTGCATTCTTATATCGTTTTATAAGGTTTGTATTAACATGTGATTCACTTCAATCACGTTCGTATAATGATACTACACATATATAAGCAATATATATGGATATAAATGATCTATATACATATAAATTTCCTTCATCATACATTATGATCAATCTTAAATTTCAATGTTTAATCACCCAATTCACATATGGTGACTCATATTTCATTTATTTATAAGTGTTTTCACATTTTCATGAACATTTGAAAAGGTTCATATATGATTTGATAAAAATAAAAAACGAAAATAAAATCAAAATAGTGCAATTTGCTCCTATAGTGTCCCCTACCTAAAAGTCACACCTCTACTTGTTTCAAAATTTTCACATAGAAAATGTTTAAATTAGGTTTTCAATTCTTCTATAAATTGATTTCCTTATTTCTCTAGTTTTCATAGCATCAAAAACAGGCAATTTAAACTTATAAATAATGAGATATGCACCAAATATCACAAGCTACTCCAAAATAGGGGCAACATTAAGTCACTATTTTCAATCTCAAATTCCCATGTCATTCAGCCATAATTAGGTCAAGGTCTATTCTATATATTTTTAGTGATATGTCTTAAGTTCATCTCCAATTAAAATCAACCAATTTATAGGTCTTTATTCCTAGTTATGGCTAAAGCAATGGATTGGTTTAAACTGACCTAAGATAGGAGTCCATTACACATTACTCTCTTGTCATATTCAACCAATTCCATGCAAAGTAACACCAAAGTAACATAAAGACACCATTCCATCAACCATTATATATCCAGATGAATATTTTTATCCATTCAAACATACACAAATATGAATTAAATTAAGTGTAGTATTAAACCTTGAAATCGACCAACTAACTATTCTAGTACTTTTCCTTCTCTGCTCTTTTAGCTTTGCTTGATTCAATAACTGGAAACACCACAAATACATATCTTAATCTCAATTCTATCCTTATAATTCTAGATCTTTATGAGAAATGTTGGACCCCGATCTTTTAGTGAAATTTAGAAATATTAAATGTATGAAATGAGTATTTTTGTATATGTATTGAGTTATAGATGTTATTGTGCTTAAAGAAAATTGATGAAAAAAATATTGGTTTTGATTATTTTGATATTTGAGTAGATTTGTACGGGTTATGAAAGTTGAAGTGAATGAGTTGATTGAAATGGAAGTTGAAAATCAAGAAATAACGAGTAAAAGTGTGAGAATTTGTTGAATTATGAAAGTTTGACTTTTTGGAGATGAAGAGTTGATTTTTTGGGCTGAAACTTTGTGAATTTTCTGGGATGATTTAGGTAGAATTTGATAAAATAATCTTCATGAAACTTGTAGCTTCTGTTGAGAGCTTTCTACCTCCATAAAGAATGACATTTTTCGATATCGGGATTAAAAGTTATGATCTTTCAAAGTTAAGTTTATTTTGCTTTGTTTTTAAAAATGCTATTAAGTGTAGATTTTTGTGTACTATGTTTTGAGAAAAATTATGGACTGGTATGTTTTGAATTGAGTTAAGTGGTCTACATGAAATTCATAGAAGATTTTTCCTAGCTTTTCAATGATGTATAATATGTTATATTTGGTTGTGGAAATTTGGAAGTTTGGATGTGGTATAGGATGACCAATTATTTGGCAGAAACTTTGACTAAAAATTGACCTATTTAGAGGTTGAAATTGTTTTTAAGTCCTTCATTAAAGTTTTAGAATATGTTTTGATCTTTCCATTGATGTAAAGTATGCAATTTTTGGACGATGGAATGTGTAATTATGATTTTTACAAGTTGTTGTTACTGTTTAGGAAGAGTATTAGTGGACAGAAACTTTGAGTGGCTTTTTGACTCCCTTAAGGGCCAAATTGATTTTTCTATCCTTCATGAATGTTGTAGGTTGCATTTTGATCTTTGCATTGATATAAAATATGACATGTTTGGACCTTGGAGTTGAAAGATAGAAATTTTCAAAGTTGAGTTATTGTTTAGGGAGTCATTAACTGAACAGAAAGTTTGAGTGTGATTTTGACCTCTTTAGAGATGGAATTGATTTTTAAGTTCTGCATGGAAGTTGTAGAGCTTCATTTTAGCTTTCTATTGATACCAAATTTGTCAAATTTAGAGTTCGGGAGCAAGAGTTATGAATTTTGAAAATTTTTGAATATATATATTTATATATATATATATTAGTGGAAACAAAAATTTTGAAATCACATGTGCCCTCGTGAGGGAGAGCGCCCTCGCAGGGCGAGGATTGTGACGCCGTTTTGGATTTTCCTCTATTTGTGTTATTTCCTTCCTAATTCGTCCCCTTTTTAATCTTTTGCTTATATCTTTTCTGTCTGACATCCGATTGAATTAGTTTTTCAAGCATTGGATTTCTGAGACATCCCTCTATCTGTCCATGAAGAATTGTGAATTTTTGAGATTAAATGGAGGATGATTGATTTAATCAAATTGAGTTATCTAATTTTATGAACATGGTTCAGTCTTATGAGAAATTCTTGATCTGTGGAGATCTGATCGAATTGATTCTTGTTGAAAAATGAAACAGAGACATGGGGATACAAGTCATATTAAGGAATTGAATTTCAATTTAGCCCCTAAGACTTTCAATTTCTGAATTGAAGTCGGGTTTAGTGTGCAGTCTTGGATTAGTAAATCTGAAATTATTTTGGCCATAACTTTTGCTCTAGTGATCCAAATGAGATGATTCTTGATTTGGATTAAACTAGAGAAATATATCTACAACTGTTCTGAAGGACTTGAGTTTCAATTTAGTCTTTAAGAATGTCAATTTTTGAATGGAAGTAAAGTGCTGAAAAATGTTTTAGCATAATGATAGTCCGAAATGTTTGGAGTATAACTTTTGAAGTAGTGCACCAAATTAAATCATTTAGTGGCGTTATGAAATTGAGACAATGAGTAACATTTCTCTTGAAGGAAGTTTTAGCAAATTCCTTCAATTTGATGGTTAGAAAAATGTCCTAAAGTAAGCATGAATTAAAATAAATTTTATTGGCAAACTTGAAAGAACACATAAGGTCTTAAGTTTCAAGGCTTATATGGAGGCGCATAAGGGTCTTTTAGCATTCATTAAATGACATGTCATGGTGGCTGTCGTTTTTAAGAAGGAGAAGCACGACACTTAAGAGGAAAAGAACAAAAGAAGAAGAGAAAGAAAGGAGAAGAGAGCTTTCGGATGGGAGAAGAAGAAAGAAGTAGAAGGAATCTAGGTTTCGATTTTTATGGGCTTTCAAGAAGGATTTTCACGTTGATTCAAGAGGAAAAAAGGTGGAGGATGATGAGAGCTCCATGATGAGCCAAAAAAATTCTGAAAATGATGAAGATTAAGGTAAGATTGAGATTTTGATTTGTTAATTTTTGAAAGGTTTTGGTTCATATGGCTTAAGATTGGAATGGGGTTCTGTTTTCTAAGCTCAATTTTGGTGATTGCGTGGTATAAATTATTAAATTTAGGATGGTTATGATTTAGGGATTTTTGTCTTGGATTAGGGAATTGAAGTGAGGCTTTGGAGAAATTGAAGCTTTGGACAAGTTTCAAGCATGGAATTGAGGTGGGTACCATGTTTATATTTTGAATTATAAGTTAATTACGTGTTTTTGAAAAATCAAGAAAGCAAATGCTTCTAAATTATTGTTTTCGAAAAATTGGATAAATTGTTACAATTGTTTCGGATGATTTAATAAAATGATGCAATTGTTGCATGCATTGTGTTTGAATGATTTGATGATATTGCAAAAGATTTGTCATGTGATTTTGATCATCATGTTAATTTTGAAATTGTGGAAATTTGTTTGATAATTGAATGATTGTCATGTGATTTTTGAATGTGTGAAATTGTAAATGTCAATGTGTCTGATATGACATGATATGAAAATTAAGTTTTCGAAACATGCCTTCGGACAATCCGATTTTCAAGTGTGAAATGTGTTATGTGGGTTTAGTTAGGTCCCATAAGTTGAGTCAAATGCACTTATCTTTTTATAGGCTTCGCCCGCCTGCCCGCTAGTGACATTGGAGCTTCGTTACGGATTCCCATAAGTTCACGGCTACACTAGACCGCTATGTGGGAAAGTGTAGTACGCTCTGTTCACGATTGCACAGGACTGCTATGCGAAAATGTGCAGTACGTTTTGCTTTGGACCGATCCAAACAATTTTGATGTGTTTATGTGTCTTTGATTTTGTTTATAATTGTGCTGCATTCATGTTTCAGAATTGTTCATGAAGTTGTGAAAATTTTAAGAATTTTGAGAAATGAGAATTTGAGGTTTTCAAACCGTAAAATTTTGGAAATTGCTTATAAATGATTTGAAAAGTTGAAAAATTGAGAAATAAGCTTTTGATGAATTTTCTACTGTGAAATGTTTATAAATGGAAATCATTTGAAAAATGATTTTTGTTTATTTTCGATTTATAAACATGTTATCCACGAGCTGTAAAGCTCACCCCCCTTTCATCCCCATCTCCAGGTATCGAGCAGGAGATCGGATGAAAGAAGGTCAAGGCATTTGATCGATTTTGCATATCTTGTATTTTGAGTAATTTGGATTTTAGTATTGGTTTGTATATGGCTTGGAATGCCATTAAAGTTTGTAGTACATTTATTTTGGAATGTAAGTGACTTCTGGGCTTGTGTATGGGATTGAGATATAAATTTGCGTATGGTTATGATATATGAATGGGATTGATTGAATTATGGATTTGTATATGGAATAGAATAGTGAATTATGGTTTTGTATATAAATTGTATATTGATAATGTTTTGGATTCCGGACAGGAGGTCCAATGATTTTGATTATTGATTGAGAATTATTGAAGTGTTATAGGTTTAGAAATTTGTTTGTATGTGTTGGGATTTCGGACAGGAGGTCCGATGAATTGTGTTGATTAAGTTGAAATATTGAAGTGCTTACTTATTTTTGGCTTGATTGGGGGTATATAGATATATGAGATTGTTTCAATTGGCAAAGGAAAAAGGAATAATAAGATTTTGGGCAAATTGATGGTTATGATTTGAATATGAAGAGTCAAGTAAATTGAGATTTTGATTGAGGATAAATTTCCAAATGGGAAATTGATTTGCTTTGTATGAGATTGAATAAAGAATGAAAAAAAAAAGAAAAAAATTTATGCTGGTTTCGAATTGGTTTAGTCTAAGGTTTCCAACACGACGTTTTTCTAAAATATTTATTCATAGATGTCGAAGTTAAGTTTTTGTTCCGCTTTTGATTTGTTGCTTTCATTTCCGAGCTATTTGATTCGTATTCGATTTCGCTTTCCGATTTGGTTCCGCTTTTCGATATGCTTTCGTTTTTTATTCCGATTTGTTTTTCTTTCACATTTTTTTTGGCCCACTTTCGGGTTTAGGATCCGAGCCATTTGTTTCGCTTTGTTTTTCGATTCGTGAGTTCGTAGGTTCTTTTGTTTCGTCTTCTTGTTCCGTTTTCTGTTTTTTTTTTGTTGGGGTCCGGTTTCGAAATCGGGTCCCAACATTTATGGTATCAAAGCAAGAAAATGAAGAGCATATATAGGTGTCATGGTTTTGTTAAGCGGTTAGGTTTCGATCCCAACAAGAAAGGCAAGAAAAGTTAAAGATGAAGAGAGAAACTCCTAACTTTTACCTTAATTTCCACCTAGGATTAGCTTGATTCTTTACATGCAAAATGGTGTGATGAAGAAGATGAAATGGAGAGAAAATGAGAAGAGGAAAATTTGGCACTCAAAAAGCTAAATGCACTTCCCTCTCTCCTCTCTTATACGTCCATTTCATGACACATATGTTTCAATCCTATGCGTCACACATGCTTTAATCCTATTGGTAACACATGTTTTAATCCTATTGGTCTATGTGTTGATTTTAGGAAAATTAAACATTTGGCCCTTATTCTTCCTATAATTCCTACTTGGGCATAAAATCTCATCAATTAATTTCATTCTCATCTATATTTTAGGTCTAATTATGTTTGTCTATGCTGAAATGAACAAATTAGTAATCTACCCATGTCTTTTACATTAAGTACCATTATGCCCCTTACTATGCGTATATTCACTTAATTCTTTATGGTCACTTCTTAATACAACGTAGATGTGCTATAATACTTCTTGGGTATATATTGGGGCCTTACACTAAGCTTATATAACTTTATGAATTAATTTATCTAGAATTCAGATACGAGATTTCAAGCTATTGAAACTTCATTGAGAATGCTTGTATCCATAACTTGGAGAACTAGAATGATCAGTTTACAAAGTTAGTCTCTAAAAGACAATAAAGGAGTTTGCCTAGTAGCATTAAGAAAAATTCTAAAGAACATATGATGACATTCACCCTTAAGAGTTGAAAGAAATTAAAAGTTAAGAACAAAACCCGAAGTGAGGAGGAGAATGATAAGATGAGTCATAATAAAGTTAAGGACATAAACCATTATTCAAAAGTCAAGGAAATCTGGCCTACCATCCAATATAATACTAAATTGAAGAAAGATCACATGGATGAGCAGTTTGGTAAATTTCGTAAAATTTTTAAACAACCCCATATTAACTTACCTTTTGTAAAGGCTCTTTTGTAAATAAAAAAGTATGTAAAGTTCTTAAAGGACTTGCTATCTAACAAGATAAATTTGGAGGAGTTAACTATGGTTATGTTAATTGGGAGATGTTTAACTATTCTACAAAACATGTTGCCCAAGAAGCTTAAGGATGTAATCATATTTACTATCCCATATTTAATTCGTAGTTTGTTATGAGAAAAAGCTTTAGCTAATTTAGGTTCTAGTATTAAATTAATGCCTATAAATTATTCAAAAAATTGGGATTAGGAGAACCAATACCCATTGTGATGAGCATTTAGTTAGCAAATAGATTGATTAAGTGTCATAGGGATATTATGAAGGATGTACTTGTTAAATTTTATACATTTATTTTCCCAGTTGATTTTGTGATCTTAGATATGGATGGGGATACAAAAGGTACCTTTTATTCTTAGCTAACCCTTTCTAGTCACTGCTAGAGCTAGAATTGATATTAGTGATAGTAAACTAGTGCTTAGGATTGGAGAAGAAGTTGCCTTCAAAATATCAGATTCCATGAGACGTTCCCTTGAATATGATGAAGCTTTTTATTTTATTTATATAATTGATTTTTCAATTTTTATGTTGTGTAAGGTGTTATTTTTAAAGATCCATTAGAGCTATGTCTCTTTTAAGGTTAAGAGGAAGATGATGAATAAAGAAGGAGTTTAATCTCCTCAAGCCACCTTAATTATGCATGTTATATCTAGTTAAGGACATTAAACAAACACTGCATCGGAGGTTACCTAAGAATTAAAATTTTTTTAAATTTAATTCTACGTTTTGATTTACTTAGATTTTAGTTCTAGGATTTTATTAATGATTTGATTCTTTTATGTTGAATAGATATCAAGATTAGGTTTTTATTTTAGTTTGATGAGCATCCTCAATGATTTTTCCTATTTTATATTTTAATGATGTGTTTTATGCAATTGGCTTCAGGTTAAGCTAAAATTTTAAAGTTTCCAAGAATTTAGAGATGCACATAGTCATTAGATATGCCCATGTAAGCCCATTTGTATTGTTTTATGTTTAAAAAAATGCTCAATGAATTGCACTTGTCACTGTACATGTCCATATCTACTCTTGTGAAAATTTCAACTTTTTTCACACAGGCCCAATGACTTATATGCTTATTGGACATATCTGTGTCACATATAACATGTTATATAGACATGCTTGTGTCCACTTTAACATCCTCCTAGATGTTTAATCAGTCTTGGACACACCCGTGTCTACAAACAATATGCATCTATAATTTTAAAAATTCCTTAGCCACCTTCCTCTCTCACTCACCCCATTCTTCTTCTTCACTTTTCTGTCCCTTATGCAAACTCCTTTGTAACCTAGCTTGGCTGTTTCAATCCATTTGCAACCATCCTTCTTATTTTCATTTCATTTTTGTTAGATTTTATTTAATTTTTGGTGATTTTTATTATTAGGGTTTCAAACTTCTCCTAATAGCTATTATTTCCATTGACCTAAAATTTGAATGATTTTTGAATTAGGATTAGCTAAATTGCAAGCTATTTTAAGTATGTATTGTTCTAGGTGGTTGATAAATGATGCAGTTAGGTGGATAATGAGTCTTTTGGTTTATCATGAGAAAATTGTTAAAATTTTTCTAGAATCGGAACTTGGTTAAGATGAGGGTGATTAATATTGATTTCGCTTGAAAACAAGAAAATTCTAAGTGTGGGGTATTTGATGTTCATGAAATATGAACATATTATCCTTAATATTTTACTAAGTTCTCTATCCAAGTTACTTTTGCTTAATTGATTTTATGTCTTGCTTTAGGTAATTAAATAAGAATCTATTCAAGGATTGGCATATATAGGAATATTTCAAGGTAAAATATGAAGAAAACATTAATTTTTCTTAAAACATTTTGATAGACGACCATATGCCAACCTATGTTCTTCTGAGATAACTTGGAGATGAAGAAATGACCCAATACAATGTTTGAAAGTAAGCTATATGGCAGAGAGAAATTTTGGTAAAAATACTTGAACTTGTCTTAGCTTATGTAGATCTTGAGGAAAAGCTTTAGAATGGTACATGAACTAAGACATATATATGTCTAAACTTGAGTCCTCTAAAATATTAGTAGAAAGATACAAGATTTAGGACAAATTCATGTTATAGACCATTTTTAGGGTATAAAAATAAGAAGAAGAAAAATTAGAAATTAGGATTTTGTAAATTTTTTAACTTTTTCTTTAATTCTAGATTAGTTTCTGGTAGGTTTAGCAGTTGCTTACCCAAGGTGAGCCTAAGAACACATAGGAAGGGTATTTCTAATAGAGAAATATCGAAAGTATTCTTTAAAAAGAGATTACTATTAGAGGATAGAGATTTTCATCATGGGATACATTAGAATGAATGTTTTCCTCCTTTCAACTATTTTTTTTGTATTTTCTACTTTCATATATATATTAGGTTAAACCATGATGGAGTTTTTTTAATTCTTTTGATTTAATTTTCAATAAAGGTTTCTATATTTGAGATTTATATGTTTTATTCTTTATACTGACCATATACAAGGTGGGAAGCTTAGGGAAGCAAATAGGAGGATAAGCCGGAAAGGAAGGGAAGTTAGAGGGAAGGATGGTAGAAGCTAAAGGAAGGTCGGGTTTACCAGAAGGTGTAGTAGCTAGGGTTGGCAACTGGGGAAGAAAGGGGTATCTTTAGTCATCATTGTTTATGATCTAAATATAGAATTATATGAATCTTCTATTTTCAAGTTAATATTTTGTGGGGTTTCAAAAAACTTAGCTCATTATGTATTAAGTTAATTAGATAAAGATATAGGTTAATCTATTTAGCAATAGGTGGCTTTGTATCAATAGGTGGTAGATCTTTACACTAAAAAACTTCTCTATTCTAAACGATATAATAACTTATATAAGATAAATTTAGGTGAAAATCTACTGTAAATATTTCTTAATATTGATAGTATTTTTTATTATTATGCGATGCTCTAATGGTGATCTCAAGTAACGGTATTTAGTTTAGTTTATTATTATAAATCAATTGACCAAACCCATTTTACTATTGATTAGATAAAATAGGATTATAAGATTCTATACAAGTTATTTCGTAGTATGATCAACTTCTATTAACATTTTAATAGTACAGAATGACAGTTACACTTTCCTTAGTAGATTAAAATTTAATCATCACTTAAGCTATTGAATATACTTAAGCCTACATAAGGGTGCCTTAAGAAGGAACCCAATTTTATTCTTGTTGCAAATTGTAGTAGGAGAAAGAGAAAAGGTTCTAGGAAGGAAAAAAAGATATATAAGGTTTATACTAAAGTAACAAAGTCAAATTTTGGTGACATTAAGAAGATTAATGACAATTGATGTGATTTTATTTTTGAGCTAATGTCACTAGAAGAAGAACTAAAAGGTTTATCTTGTTTTCTTGAATGATAAAAAGCTTAAGGAAGCTCCATCTTTAGGTATGTTAATGATTAATATCATTGTTATTTTTTTTCATAATATTTGGTATTAGATATTGGATGTTGTTTCTATGAATTTTAGTGATGAAAAGGTGTTAATAAAGAGTGTTTTATCGAGGAAAGGTGAAGTGGATCTATACATTAGCAATAAAGCAAGTGTTGTTATATTAGTTGTAGAAACTTGAAATTTAGTTTAGGCTTAATCTTATAAAACAATTAGGTAATTTATTGTATTATACTTATTACTAGAAATATTATTTATATTTCTAATCTATATTTAAATGGAATCATCTTTCTTTTGAGAATAAAACTTGTTACTTATAAAGATGATATTTGTTATTGATTTAGATTACTTACAAATAGTTTGTATAAATTAAAATTTTAAAAGGCTAATCATCAAAATAAATAAAAAGAAAAGAAAACTTAAGTAACAAATATAAAGCCTTAGGAGTAAAGGTGTCCTAGAAAGATATATGCAGTCTAGGAAAACAAGGTTGCGGTGGGATTAATATCTATACGAATGTTCAAAAAAGTTATCTTATCCAAAAAAAAAAGGAAAGTACTTAATGATAAAGACCACTTATGGGTTCAATGGGTACGTACTGAACATTTATAAGAGAAAAACTTCTTGGAAGTGTAAAGTAATCCCAATAACTCATGGTCATGGATCAATATACTAAAACAAAGATGTAAAATGGCTTCTGCTTTCAAATGTGTAATTAGGAATGGAAAAAATACTTGGGTTTGGTTAGATAATTAGTGTAATAAGGGACCTCTATACCTATATCCTTATCTATTCCATTTAAAATATATGTTAAAACCAAATGTTAAGGTTAGTGATCCATCATAAGCCAACTATGGAACATCAAACTTAGAAGCTCTTAATGGTTATCTTAAATTATTCTCATTTATAAGCTAAGATCAACCGAGGAAGATAGAGTTTCTTGGATACTTCACTTCTTAGGAAAGTTCACTAACCTATCCATAAGTTAGTTGTTCAACCATTAAGCTCCTGAGGTAAGCTAGTATAGAATCATTTGGTCGCCTAGAAATAATCCCCGCCATACAGTCATAACTTAATTGTCTCTATAGAGTAGATTAATTATAATGGGCAAGGTGAGAAGCTCATCAAACTTAAAACCTGTTTACATATAGTGCTATAATAGCCTTGAGAAAAAGGATCACTTATTTTTCCATTATTTATACACTAGATCACTATAGGAAAAAATTAAATTTTATTATAATATTAGTGTTGTTGGTAATCAATAAGAGGAACTAGTTGATTGGGTAAGCAAAAGCAAGTTGTTAAATGGAAATTTCAAGCTCTTTAAGCTAAGTCTTTACACTAGTTTATATGATAAGTGGAAAAAAAGGAATATAAGAAGATTCATATAGGAAAAAATGAATGAAATCAGCTTTGAGATGAGCACCACGAGCAAGATAGAGGAGTATTTCATGCTTTGTTTAAGGGATGAAGCATTATAAATTGAAGTAGCACTTAGATGGGAAATCGTATAACATATACTTATTAACAACTAAATTATCAATTTTAGGTCTCATATTTTCCTCTATGAGGATGTAATTTCTCTAGCTACTCGTTATACATTTTGGTAAGGCCTATCCTTATTTCTTGGAATATATTATTTCTTCAATTTCAAAAAAAAAACTATAATCACAAAGTTATATAAGGAAGGATGTTTAGATCATTTGATTATAAATCAGATAAAACCTATTAATCTTATTTTTTAGTAAAATAACCACAGCTCAATTTACTGTTAAGTGAGAATATGCCAATGAGTTACTACAATTTATACATTCAGATGTATATGTTCCTTTGACTACTCACATCAAAGGTGAGTGATCTTTTTTCCCCAGATAATCATTCTAGGTATAATTATATATATTGTATAAAAAGAAGTCAAAATCAATTTAAAGTTTCAAAAAAGTGTTAAGGGACTTAGATCTAATAGAGGTGGAGAGTAGTTAGACCATTAATCTTTTAGTTACTTAAAAGATAAAGAGATTCTTGCACAATGGATTCCACAGAGAACTTTTAAATACAATGTAGAGTCTAAAAAGAGGATCCATATTATATTAGATATGGTACATTCTATATTGATCCATTCAAACCTTTTGATGTGAATCAAACATCTATTACTCAAACATAAAATGCTTTTTGAGATCTTTTGAAGGGTATTAGAGGGTTGGTGACATGAAGTAAGCCAAAAAAGGCCAAAAAAGCCCTAAACAACTTGATGGTAGATCTTTGCATAAGAAGCGAGCCTTTGTTTAAGAGTTTGAAGTTAAACTTATAATGATGATCTAATTAAAGGAGTAGATAAAGAATCATGATTAGATAATGTAAACAGTGACAGACTCAAAGGGTAGCTGACACTAATCTTGCACTAATTATTGAAGCAATGAGAAATATAATATAATTAATAGTAAAGTCATACCTATTACCAACCCTAGCCTTTTATATGGTTTTGCAACTTAAAGTTCTAAGAGCAAACCAGTGTTGGGGTTCAACTTGCAATAGACATTAAACTTGCCTTTATTTCACATTTTAGGAGTTTTAAAATAAAAATTAGCAATAGTACTAGCTAAGAAAAGGTTTTACATTTTTAGTGATAATTTCCTTTTAAAACTCTAGTTTTAAAGTTTAGGTATTTATAAGAGTCTTTATTAACTTTGTATTGTAAGATACATTATTATTGATTAATCAAAACCATTTTTCCCAATTTTATTGAGTGTTTTTATTCGATTCTCTAAAACTTTACGATCTTATCTAGATTGTTAATGGAGATCGATCCTAATATCTTATCACTCATAATTCCTTATTTTTCTAGAATGTGGTGATTTACATCTTTCTTATTGTGTTTCTTGTTCGTGATCTTAAATCATCCATATTTGATAGAATGTTCATAGGTACTATTGTATTAATATCTAATCTCATCAGTCATATAGGTGAGGGTTGCATCACCTACCTATTTCTTTTTATGGATATTCCTTTGAAACTTCTATGTATCTTCTAAATAAAGTTCCAGCTAAATCTGTTGACAATACTCCATATGAAATATGGAATGGTAGTAGAATAAAGTTTTCATGCTAAGCTATAATATTTGATAAGCTTTAATCTAAATAAGATAAATGCAAATCAATGGGGTACTTCAAGAGAATATCATTTTACCACATTTTTAGATATCATTTTACCACATTTTTAGATAAATTTATTTATATCTACATTTCTAGAAATAAAATTCATTATAAAAAGACAATGGAGTAAGGAAGAACTTTGAGAAGTTTAGAAACCATAAATTAAACTCCAAATAGAACAAAAACTACAAGTTGATAATATGATATAGAACCAATAGTTCAACATATATATAATCTGCAACACACTTATAAGGTACATTATCACCCAAATAGCTTTGATCTATATGTTGAAAAGGTAAAACCATGTATTGATTATTAAGATGAACCTACTATTTTTAAGAAAGTAATATATGCCATTAATTACTTAAAATGGCATGAAGCTATTGGTTTTGAAATGGTGCATGTACCTAATTAGATTGTACCTATTAAATGTAAATGAGTTTTTAACAAAAAAAAAGATATGGATGGTAATGTGTATATGTATAAAGAAATAGTAGTGCCTAAAGGTTAAAAAATACAAAGACCTGATTTTGATGAAAACTTTTTACCTATAGTAATTTTACATCCATAAGGTTCTTATGGGTTATAACTTTATACCATGATTATGAAAATTAGAAAATGAATATCAAAATAACATCTCTTCATACAAATTTTCCTACCTAAAGGTTTTGAATGCAAAAATTTCCTAATCAGTGTGTAAGTTATAAGTATTATAGAGTTGGAACATTTTTTATAAGATGATCAAAAGTTTTATTTTATAAAAATGTAGATGAACATTATATCTATGAGAAGATTAGTAGGAGTTAATTGGAAATGATATATTGATGCTTTAATCTATAAAGACTTGGTTATCAAAGAACTTCTATAGAAGAAATGGGAGAAGAAACATATATTTTAGGAAATAAGATCTATAAAGATAGATAAAAGGTTACTTGGTTTATCTTATTATGTGTTTATAGAAAATTGCTAAAGATTTTGGCATATAGAATTTTTAAAGCGATGCTTATCCATGTCACATTATATTTCTCTTCCAAAGAATATATGTCTAAAGAAACATAATGAGAGGGATAAATTACAATGTGTTCTATATGCTTAATCTATTAGATTAATCATATGTACAATGCTATATATGAGACCTAATGTTTCTTACTATTTAATCAAATAAGAAAATATTAATTCAACCCTATGATGGTCATCAAAACATTATGAAAAATATTATAAATTACTTAAGAAAAAAAGATGTTTTTTTGGTCCATATAATTGTTGAGCTAAGAGTTCAAGGTTATTCATATGTTATTTTTCAGTTCAATCATGATGACAACATATCATAGTCAAGGTATATCTTCACTCTAAATGGTGGTGCATTAAGTTGGAATAGTTTTAAACAATAAGCCATTGTTAGTTATATTATTGAGGTTTAGTAGATTTTAGTGTATGAGGTGTTAAAGGAAGTTATTTGGTTCAAATAGTTCATTATCAAACTTCTAGTGGTTCCTAGCATTCTTAACTCAATAATACTATGGAAACAATTTTTTGGTTTCATAAGTAAAGGAACCAAAGTATTCTCAACATCCCAAGCATGTAATAAGGAAGTTTCACTTGACTAAGGGGATAGTAGAATGAAAAGACATTACATTAGAAAGAGTGCCCATTGAAGAGAATGCTACATATTCTCTCACGATTCCATTATTTAAAAAATACACATGATTGATATATAGAAGGATATGACACTAAATACATAGGAGATTGGCTATTGTGTAAGTAAGAGATTTTTAGTTTATGTCCATATAGTCAATTAGTTTATTACATTTATGTATGATGTTATTGATTTATAGTATTATAGAGTAAAAAAGATCCCATCTTGCCACTAGGTAGATTCATTAATCTCATCCTAGCTATCACCAACCAACCTTTCTATAATCACTATCCCTCTGGCGTAATGCATTGTATTACTACACAAAATAACTAAACCTACAACTATAGCAGTGGCAAGTCTAGGTTGATCCCACAAAGATTAAATCCAATTAGTTTCCTAAATTATCCGTATAAGTAAAACAAGGGGGTTTGGTTTAATGCGAATTGGAAAAAAAGTAACATTAAATTTAAGAAAGAAACTCAAATTAAACAGTAGCAAAGTGATAACATCAATTTATTGTTTGAAATCCAATTCTTCGGTTTAATCTCAGCCTATGCACAACCTCACATACATCATTACATTATTGTCTTCCCACCTCTCTTTAGATTATTGATCGTGAATTAACAATAAGCTCTGTTAATCCTAGTTTTTCCTTAGGTCGTAGTTAATTAAGAAGGGCTCGTTAATTAACCCTAACTATTCGATAACCTAGAACAAGCTATCTAAGTTTAATCAGAGATAGCAACCTTACGAGTGAGAAAAATAGTCTAATCTAAGTAATAATCACATAAGCTTGGATTATTTAACCTTGGTTACGTTATCCCTAATGATAAAATACCATTGGTTGTTACAAACAAATTCAAACACGACTATTACGTATCATATCCAAATTTCTAGCAATGGGTTCTCATGAAAAACAATCCAATAGAGAATCAAAATCATTTTTACACAATACCTAATCAATAAACACAAGATAACATAAACAATCTGAAAAGAGGGAAAGAAAACGATTCACAAAGATGATATGCCTAAATGTGTTCCTCAGCATCGACTTCACCTTCGAACTAGCGTTAGGAAGGTTAGCCCTCCATCTTCTCCATCAATCTCTAAGAAAGACCTATGAATAGCCTCTGAGATGTCAAAACCTAAGAGAGAACGAAGAAAATCACATATGTTTTTCAACAAGTATGTCCACTGTCACAATTTAATGCTTTTATAGTAAAAAACTAGGTTATAGGAGGATGGGTGGCAAGTTCACAGGTGTAACATGGGTTTCCACACCAGTGAGCATGTTTCATGGGCATGATATGGGTTTTCACCTCCATGACACTAGGCGTGACCCTAGTCTCATGCCCATGACAATGCAGTGTCATGGCTGTGGGAGGTGTCTCATGCCCATGACAAATTGTCATGGCCTTGAAACACCTCCTATAGCCATGACACTGCATCTTTCCATTTCTTTTGGTATTTTCTTACCTTCTCTTCATTCTAACCCTTCTCCTTCTTAGTCCATGAGGCCAACTGAGTGTAAATATCAAGAAAATAGCTCAACAAGTATGCTTTTGGCTCACTTTACCAATTATGCTTCCAAATTGTACTTAAGATCAAATGTGAACTAAAATGAGTGTCTTAAGTATTTGAAACCATTAATCACTAAGTGTTAAGGATTAAATGTATCAACAATTAAGAACATATCACCCTCCTCCCATTCTTATGATTCTTCTCCCCATTTTCTTCTTTTTCTTGAGAAAAATGAAAGAGAATACTACAGAAAGTCATAAATTTCACTTTTAAACACTTTTTAATAGCCACAACCTTACAAAATAAATAATTAGAAGAAGCCAAATTCATAAGCATCTCAAAATACTATAAACCCAAGAACATAAAACAAAGGAAATTAATCTATGCATATAATATCTCATCAACATAAAATATTTAAAAATGATGTTCTTTATAAAAACACACATCCAAAGAAGTCAATATGGATCGAAAAATGATAAAAGTATCAAAGAGAGTAATAAATTGTAGTCTTAATAAGTTTTTTTTAGTTCGAGATAAACAAAGCCGAAGGGAATCGAGTACTATGATAATATATATGCAAGGTAACACCAAAAAAATTGAAATAGAGCTGAAAACGATGAGAGAAAACAATGAAAATAGGAAACCACAAGTAAGTATTAGCAAAAGTCGAAGAGGCTTCAAAAGTTTGATAAAAGAAGAGAAAGAAGTTTGTTTATAATTTATTGTAGATCAATTTACAAAACTGATTGGCTAAATTAATTGTTTTATACATATAAAGATTATTATTTCAAACCAAATTGAAATGCTAGTTAGTTTTGATTTTATCGACTAGTTTTAGTTAGTCTACTTCAATTTTCAAAATAGTACTATTTAGAATAGCTCAATTAATGTCACTTGGATATTGTATGAAATATCTGTACATAATTAAGTAAAAAAATTGACTCATCACATTAAGGTAATTAAGGAGAATATTTACTATTATTGATTAGTAATGATTTAAAATTTTCTATCTAACGTGAATGGAGATTTGAAAAGTTTTTTAAAATGTCAATAATAAATTAATTAATGATTAGCAAAAAAACATAATTGAATTTTAATTGAGTAGAAACTAATCTTATATTCTATTTCCTATTGGAATAATGGATGATAAAATGACTAAATGGTACATTATAATCATGCATGAATAAGTTAAGTCAAACTACTTTAATATTCCTAATATTTAAGTCATGACGTATTGTTAGATTGCAATATTGATTTATGATTATAGATTATTTAACTAAAATTAAATATAAATTAAAAATATTTTAATTTATCTAATTATGATTATAAATTATGAATTATAATTTACAATGATTGTCAATATTTATGAACTTAATGAGTCACATATATAAAGCGCTTAAAGAGGAAACTTTTAATTTAAAATTAGTTGAACATAATTATAATGTTTAAGAAACTTTAAAGATTAAATATGAGATATTTGATTTTATTAAATTAAAATTACATAATTAAAGTTCGACTTTTATTATAAATTAGAGTTTGATTTTATTTAAACTTAGAATAGAATCTTGGTTTTCTCTATAAAAGGAAAAAAACACTAAAGGAATTAATACTCTTATCACTACCATCAAGAAGGTTTGAATTCTTTTCCTTATTTTGTGAATATCATTGAAAATAAATATTTAAACAATTTGTTGTATCATTTATCGATGAAGAAAAGTTTTGTATAAAACCAAGTCAAAATTGTCTTTAATTCTTTTATTTCCTATTTATTTGTTTCAAGTTATGATTCTTCAAAAAGTTATTAAATTTATTTCACTATACTCGTGATTTAATCCCAATCAAATTTCCAACATTAACGCCCTACATAAATCTAAGACCGTAACTATGAAAGGTTGAGTGCTGCAAAAGAAAGAGCCTTTGCCAAATGAGCTTGATTGGTTTTGAATAGGCTCAAAAGAACCTGCCCGGTATCTTCATTTTTTCCTCTAACAAACAAAACAGGTTTAAAAAAGTGGAGTTAATGAATTGATCCATTATTAGAATTGGTGGGACAATCCAAAATTTATTAGTCACGCGTTAATGCATCTAGTTCTTTTCTTAGTCATTAGACATCATTATTGGGACTTGTTATAATATCCTGCTTTGGTTGATAAAGAAGAATGTAATTTCAAAAGATTAACGATTCATGACATAATATAAAGTTGGTCAATCCTTCTCACGTATGCCTTTGGTCTCTCTCCCATATCCATTTTTTTTCAGAGCATATTCTTCCTATTCTTTTCATCAACACAATTATCGTTTACGAAAAGAAAAAAAGAAAAAAAAGATTTCATAGACCAGTTGTTATATAACAACTTATACAGGAGAAAATATTATTCGTGGACACTAATAGAGCTAACACTTCTTGCTTAACCCTTTATGTAAAAGTTACATAATTTTTTCAACATGTTATGTGGATACCATTAGAGGTCGAACATTTGGGTAGTTATAATGGTTGAGATGGATCAATTTTAGAAATAATTCGTACGATACGACAAAAAGCTTCAAAATAAGGTATAAATTAATATTCATGTTTCATTATGACTTACGTATTAATCATTTTATAGAATTAAAGTGAACTTCACTTTTGGGAAATTAAAATTCAATAAGGTTTAGTAAATATTCTGCTACAGTCAGGATCAGATCTCATCCTGATTTCATAGCGGTGATATCAAAGCAAGCTTTAATTCTATGATTTGCTTAAATTATTTTATCGTTATTGATTAATTTTGGAACTAAAATCGCAACTATTACATAATTAAACAATTTGAAAAGTTTGGATTGAATATTCTAAAACCCAACATTTAATTTAGAATTGAATTATCAATATGGATGATGTGAAATTTGTTTTCTACATCATTAAAAGTCAAAAACAATAAAACTCATAAATTTACAAAATCTGCAATCGCTTGATTTAAGAAACCCAATTCAATAAGTTCCCTTTTTTTCTCTGAAAAATTCAATTTGCATCTATTGCCCTTACGTTTGTTCTAGAATACATTCCTTAGTTTTTTTTTGCATTCTAGAAAATGCATTATGTGATTTGTCATTTCTGTATATATGGGTTTTGATTTTGAATAGAGAGTCTGCACTGGTGTTAGATCCTTAAACTTCGGAGCACTTCTTAGCAACCTTCACAATGCACCTTAGGAGGAAGGTTAGCTGGATTACAAGAATGAGGGAGGCATGCGAAAAAACTAAGGGAAACATGGGCAAGTGGGATCAAACTTGCAGCAAATTTTGGTAGAGTCTCAGACCTTATGGAGACCGACTTAACCTAGGCTAAGAACTTGATGGACTAAGGACTTGGCCCATCCTTGGAAGAATGGAGAAAGACTAGCGGAATTGTTGTGGCAAGCATTGGATCAGGTTAGTGTGCTATGTGGGCTTTGGTAAGATCGCAGTGCATCATCAGTGGATAGAGACTGTGAGGAGATCTTGGATGATGTAGCGACAACTAGGATTTAGAGTTGTAGTGCAACTTAACATCTGAGGATAGTAAAGATCTACGATGATAAGGATGCTACTTTCCTATTGGAATGTAAACTCTATCTTTCTATTATCTTGTAGATTCTATCTTATCAGTTAGTGTCCTATTTAGATGGAGGTGTCATCCAATTGGTCCACATGATGTAATTTGATAGGGATGGACATGATCTTAGCATGGTCTTAGGTAATTCATTTTTAATGAGATTTTGAATGTAACTTGGAATCCAAGTTAAAGTGCCTATATATAGCTCATTTGAGCTTTATTCTTCTCATCTATTCAGAGAGAGCATTCCTTGTATTATTTTGAGGGAAAGTATATAAAGGTTGGTTTTACCGTATCTCTCTTATTTCCTTATTGCTTTTATAACATTGCTTCTTCAAGTGTGAGAGGTAAACACTTCGAAGGTCGTTGAAGGCTGAAGTCTTGCTTAAACAAACCTAAGT
This sequence comes from Erythroxylum novogranatense, assembly GCA_029891385.1. Classification (NCBI taxonomy): domain Eukaryota; kingdom Viridiplantae; phylum Streptophyta; class Magnoliopsida; order Malpighiales; family Erythroxylaceae; genus Erythroxylum; species Erythroxylum novogranatense. Next base: position 30,835,043 of record CM057233.1, on the reverse strand, counting down.
GAGATTGCCGTACAAAAGGTGTTGATGATCAACTTCGATGAAAGAGTCCCAATGTGACCTTTGTATCAACTGGTATCAGAGCCAAATTTTAAGATGGCAATAGGCAACTTGATAGAACGAGTGTCTAAAGTGGAGGCACTCATTGGGCCAATTCCTCAAGAGGAGGAAGAGGTCACATCTCACAATACTCGATTCGAGATATTGGAGGAACAAATCCAACAATTGCAACAACAGATGGCGGATGTGTTGAAGGCACAAGAGGAGGCCCAGTTCAAGATCACTGTGCTGAGGCATGCCATTACAATGCTAGATGTCGATCAGGGTGAAAGCTCCACACCACAACTTTTCTTTGTGAAGGTACGTGAACCCAAGATGTTTGAATGCATATGGGATGCTAAAGTGTTGTAGAATTTCTTATGAGATATGGAGCAGTACTTTGTGGCTGCTAGGGTATCCGATATTAAGAAGTTCAATGTGATGGCCATGTACTTAGATGGGGAGGCCAAGTTCAAGTGGAGGATGAAGACCTCTATAGAGATTAGTTCAGGTAGAACTACTGTGGAAATGTGGGTGCAGATGAAGAAGGAGCTTAAGGATAAGTTCCTTCTCATGAATACTTTTTAGCTTGCGAGAGATGCCTTCAAGAAGCTCAAGCAAGATGGATCGGTAAGATGTTAAATCATTATTTCTATAATGGTGGATATTGAGAATATGTTAGATGAGGACAAGCTTTTCAATTTCCTATCCAAGTTACAACTGTGGGCTCAAATGGAGTTATGGAGGCAAAACATGAAGGATATAGTTGGTGCAATCGCGGTCGCAGATGCCTTGGTGAATTTTTGAATAGTGAAAGAATCTAAGGCGAGCTCCTCAACTTCTTCCAAGGGCAAAGGTCATGCCCAATAGGAGAAGACCGAGGGGAAGACTCCAAGAAAGGGGATTTCAAGGGAAAGGGCAAACAAAATGGTGGCTCTAAGAATGGGGAGACGTCCTCAAAGAAGGGAAAGGTTGTTTGTTACTTGTGCAATGGTCCACACTTTTCTAGAGAGTGCCCGAGAAAGGAGAAGTTAAATGCCCTAATTGTCGAAGAAGACTGTGAATCTTTAGAAGATGCAGCATTAAATATGATCGCCTTGCTTAATGCAGTTAGTAGTAAGTTGGTTCCCTATGAGAGACTAATGTACGTGGGTGTATAGGTTAGGGAGAAAGATATGACCGCAATGGTAACTACGGGTGCGACCTACAGTTTCCTAATAGAAAAGATGGTTAAGAAGTTAGGCCTAAAGGTTTCTAAGGCCCCAATGAAGATTAAAACTCCTGCGGGGAAGGCATAAGCAGTTGCAGGAATTGCCTACAACGTTCCAGTCAGCATTAGAAATTGGCATGCCAAGATGAACTTTATTATCATACTATTGAAGGATTTCGAGATGATATTGGGGGCCAATTTTCTCAAAGCAGCAAAGGTGTTGCTGTACCTGAGTTTGGGAGGTATGATGTTAATAAACAATCAAAATTCCTTCTACGTGAATTGTTGTAGGTTTGGTGGTGGAACGACGGATGTTACAACTTCGGTAGGACATGTTTCGTCCATGAGTATAGAGAAAGTGTTGAAGAAAGGCATAGAGACCTATCTCGCTGCCATGTGGGGAATCAGTGAAGACCACGTGGTGGAAGTCCCTGATGCAGTTACAAGTTTGTTGAGGGAGTTTCGGGGGGTGATGCTGAAAGAGTTGCCAAAAGCTCTTCCCCCTCATTGTGAGGTATATCATAGCATCGAGTTTGTTCCTGGAGTGATCCCTCCTGTACGTGCCCTATATAGAATGTCCTTGATTGAATTAGCTGAACTTTAGAAACAACTTGGTGAGTTGTTGGAAACAGGTTTCATCCAACCATCTAAAGCCTCATACGACAACCCAGTATTATTTCAGAAGAAGTGTCGGATATATGTGGACCATTGAGTGTTGAATAAGTTAACGATAAAAAACAAGTATCCGGCATCTTTGGTTCAGGATTTGATGGATAGGTTGTCAAAGGCTGAGGTGTTCACTGAGTTGGATCTTTGGAGTGGGTATTAGTAAGTGTGGATAGTTGAGGGTGATGAGCAAAAGACAACGTGCGTAACTTGGTATGGATCTTACAAATTTTTAGTTATGTCATTTGGATTAACTAACGTCCCTGCTATATTTTGCATCCTTATGAATGATGTGTTGTATAAATTTCTGGATGAGTTTGTTGCAGTCTACTTTGATAGCCTTGTAATGTATAGCACTAACATGGCAGGACATGTGGAACACTTGAGCCGAGTATTCGGAAGAATAAAGCAACACAAGCTCTATATGAAGATGGAGAAGTGTGAGTTTGCCTAGTTGCATATCAGAATCTTGGGTCATATGTTGAGCAAAGGTCAGGACAGGATGGATCCGAGAAAGGTGAAAGCTATAATTAAGTGGCAGACTCCCACGATAGTCGAGAATTGTGGAGTTTTCTTATCCTAGCATGGGTGCCTGCCACTCAACTATCGTTTTCTCGACCTAGAGAACTACTATAGACGGTTTATTGTGAGATACTTTAAGAAAGTGGTGCCATTGACGGACTTGCTGAAGAAGAAGCAAGAGTGGTGTTGGTCGAGTGCATGAGAGGAGGCATTCGAGAAACTTAAAGCTGCTATCTCAGTTGAACTTGTGTTGAAGCTTCCCATGTTTAATCTTCCATTTGAGGTGCATACTGATGCTTTGAACAAAGCCATTGGTAGAGTCCTTGTATGGGATGGTCATCTCGTAGCATTTGAGAGCTGAAAGCTCAATAGTGCGAAGCAACATTACTCAACGCATAAGAAGGAGATGCTTGTGATAGTGCATTGTTTTGAAACATGGCAAGTATATTTGCTAGGAACCAAGTTCATTATCCCAATGGATAATGTTGCTATTCAGGACACAAAAATAGTTATCTACAAAATAAGCCCCGTGACAGGAGTTTCTTATTAAATATGGCTTTGTGTGGGAGTATAAATCAGGGAGGTACAACAACGTGGTAGATGTCTTAAGTAGGAAAGAGGTATTTGCGGCCCTTTATTTGGTCATGAGGGTGGAGTCCAACTTGTTGGGGAAAATTAAGGTCGCGGCTCTATTAGACACTATGTACTGTAATTTGATTTCTTAAGTCAAGGAAGGTGTTGTATGCAGGTTTTGGCTCAACGATGATGGGCTTTTGATGACTAAAAGTAGTCAAGTATATATGCCGAGCTTTGGTGGATTGCGAAAATAGTTATTAAAGGAGACGCATGACTTATAGTGGGCTAGTCACCCAGGAGTCCAACAGATGCTAGCGCTCCTGTTTTGTTCCTACTTTTGGTCGAAGATGGAGAATGATGTGGAATGTTATGTCAAGACGTGCCTTGTTTGTTAATTGGATAAGTCGAAGAGAAAGAAGGAAGTCGGTTTGCTACAGCCCTTAGCCATCCCTAATAGACCGTGGATATAAGTTTTAATGGATTTTATTAGTGGGTTTTCAAAGGTGGACAATATGACATTAATCATGGTGGTGGTTGACAGAATCTCCAAGTATGTGATCTTTGTGTCAACTCTTGTAACTTATCCCTAGGATGTTATGGTCGAGATGTTCTACAAGAATGTGGTCAAGTTTTTCAGAGTTCTAGCTGATATTGTGAGTGATCGAGACGCCAAATTTATATGTTGATTCTGAACGTCCCTTTTTAATATGATAGGTTGCAATTTGAAGTTTTCAACAGCAAATCACCTAAAAACAGATAGCCAAACATAAAGAATCAACGGTTTGTTGGAGGAGTACCTCTGACATTATATAAGTGCAAGTAAATGTAATTGGTTGAGTTTACTTGATATTGCATAATTTTTCTATAATTCACATAGATCTTCGGCTACAAAAAAAAGTCCCTTTGAGATTGTGTCAGGATAACAGCCTCTCACACCACTAGAGATTGTTCAATAAAGGACAGGTGGAAAATGTCCTACGGCACATAAGTTTGCAATGGAGAAGCAAGAATTGTTGGATGAGGCAAGGGACAGTCTTCGAAAAGCTTCTCGACGAATGAAGAAGCAAGCAGATCTTCGGACAAGACTTTAGAATTTGATGTAGGAGATTAAGTGTTTTTGAAACTAACCCCACAGATTTGGAAGAAGATCTCAAGTAAGCAAGTTCATAAGGTTTTGGTGTCGAAGTTTGATGGACCATTTGAAGGGTTACTCAAAGTGGGGAATGTAGCATACAGATTAAAGTTGCCCGAGTAGTTAAAGGTACACCTTAATTTTCATATTACTTTTCTCAATCCTTACTATGAGGATGCATCAGATCTGAATAGGAGTCAAGTGAAGCGAGCTCCACCAGTTGTGAGGAAATAATTTGAGGATCAAGTGAAGAAGATGTGTTGGCCCCATAAATTTTTCTTGAGGATCAAGTATGATTTGAATAAATTATGAGGTCTTTAAAGGATTATTTTGTGGAGTTAATTATTATGTTAATGTTGGTAAGATTTTGTGACATAGATTAATTGAATTGAAGTATTAATGTTATAAGAATGTATGAAGGGCATTGTTGGAAGTTCACTTAAGGGTATAAGTCATAAGGCATTAGGCAAGGGGCAAAATGGACATTGCACACTCATGTAGGGTATTAAGAGAAGAAGAAAATGTGTCTTGCATTAGAGAGAAGAAACAACGTGAGTGGAAGAAAGAAAAGGGAGAAAAGAAGAAGAAAAGAAAGAAAGCTAGGGATTTTGGGATATCTTAAAGATTTTGAAGACATTAAAGCTTCAACAAGTAAGTTATGCTTTAAATTTTATGGGTATGGTTAAATGACACTCAAAGGAAGTCGATAATGTGTGTAGGAAGTTGTTTATGAATGGTATATGAAAATGTTTTAATCTTTGAGGGTCAATGATCAAAGATAGATTATGATGTATTTGTGAATGATTTTGGGTTAAAATGGAGTTGAAAATGAAGTAGAGAAGATGGTTTATTGTTTAGATGGGTTATATGTGAAATGTGGGAAGCAAAAAGTTGGAAAATGTAGCCAAAAATACTCTTGGAGTACGTTTCTGTAAGAGTTTGCCGTGGCCAACCTTTTGGCTCGCTGCGGAGAACTTTTCAGGGTCACCGCGGCGAACTTTCCAGCATAGAACATACTTCAGTATTTTGGGAATAAATTTTTGTGTAGTTATCCAAATCGAGTGATTTTTGATTTGGTGTAAACTAGAGACACATGAATATAAGTTTTATGAAGGAATCAAGTTCCAATTAAGTCTCTAATGATCTCAATTGTTGAAGGAAAGTTGAGTATAGAATGTTGTGTTAGTATTGGAATAAACCAAAAATGATTGGGGCATAACTTTTAGATTACTGAACCAAATTGAATGGTTTTAGAGTCATTAGAAACTTAAGACAATGGGGAACATTGTTCTAGGAGAAAGTATTATCAAATTTCTTCATTTACTTGATCATAAATTGAAATTACTATTGAATGGAATTTTTGGCTATTATTAAAGGAAATTAAGAAAAGCAAGAGGAGCAAAGGGTGAGGCATCTTTGAACAAGTTATAAGCAAGGAAATCAAGGTGGGTTTCATGTTTATAAAAGAGTTAATGAGCCATGACTATGTTTTCAAAAGCAATAGAATCAAATGATTTCATTTTGTTTTATAAATGTTGCATTATTGTTACTTGAATGATTTGAGAAATCTCCATATTTTTGGTATATGAATTTTATGAATGAATTATGAAATGGAAAGGCATTTTAAACATTTCATGCTCATGAAAAACAAGTTTCTAAAAAGTTCCTTTTTGGGCAGGATGTTTTGCAAGTCATGAAATACATGTTATGCGGGTTTGTGGTGGTCCCCTAAGTTAAGTCAAGTGCACTCTGACAAAAGGATTCTCTCACCTGCCCGCTAGTGGCATGGAACTCCTTCATAGATTCTCATAAGTTCAAGGCTATGCAAAATTGTTATGTGAGATTGCGTTAGTACGTTCTGTTCACAGCTACACAAGACTCTTATGGGAAATGTGTAATACGTTCTGTTTTGGATCCACCCAAGCCATTCTGATGTGCTTATGTGCTCATGATATGATTGACAAGATGGATGCATGCATGACTTATACTGTTGTGAATTGTTAGACTAATTGAGAATTTCATGAAATAAGTGTTTTATGATTTTTAAATCCTGTATTACTATGTTTATGAAAGGGTTTAATGAAAATGAGTTTTATAAAAGGGTTTTTGCTTGTTTCTCGATTATAAACTTGTTACCCATGAGCTTCAAGCTCACCCTCCTTTCATCCCCATCTTCAAGTAATGAGCAAGAGGGAATGTGAACAAAAGCATAAAGGCATTTGGCAACTACAAGATAGTTAGTTTTTGTACTAAGTTAGTTTGATTTTTGAGTAGCTTTAGTGGCGTCTCAAACATAAGCATCCATGTGTAATTTGTAATAAGCGAATGATGTCATGTTTATAAGTGATTTAAGCTTTGTAAAACTCCTTCCTTTAAGGTTATTGAATGCGAATTGTTGTTATTTATATAAGAGAGACATGTTACAACAAAGAGATATAGGATTTTTGTGAAGGATGAGAATTAGTTGTAAGAAATGAATTAAATGAATAAAGATTGGAGAGTATGATGAGATAATATTGAATTATTATGAAATGATGATGCATTTAAGGGAGTGATTTTGGGACAATGTTAATTGAAAGAAAGGTTAGGAAAGATGGAATTTTAGGTTAAGGGGTTGGGATTCCAGGGGGTTTCCCCACGACAAAAATAACATTGTAGTTTCGCTGCAGCAAAAGTTAAATTTCTCACTGCGGTGTATTTATCCCAAGAGGTGCGGGAGGGAAAATTTTGGACCTTCGCCGCAGTGAAGTCAAGAGTTCACCGCGGCGAACTTTTCCTGAAATGTTTCCACAGAGGTGCTCGTTCGTTCGCCATGGCGAACTTCTGGACACTGGACCCAATAATTATGGTTTCATGACTTAAGAGTAGGACTCCAAAAACAAGACCCATATGTTATAACATCGAGGCATGAAGATGAATCGGTAATAGTTCAGGTGTTTTTAATTGGAAACAGGTCAAGTCTTGTGATATTCTGCAAGAGTTAGACTTCAGAAACGAGGTCCAACAAGATCCTACTGTTAAGTCAAAGTGACTTTACTTAGATATAATTTTGATGTATAACAAAGAGAAAAATTAAAGAGAAACAAATACAGACAAAGAAATACAGACGAAGAAAGACAGACGCAGACGTACAATAAGACGTAGACACAGACGTGGCAGTTAAAGACAGACACAAAAGTTAAATACAGACGTAGACGCAGAAGTTAAATACAGATGCAGACGCAGAAGTTAAGAACAGACGCAGATGCAGAAGTCAAAGCAGACGCAGACGTAGACGCAGAAGTCAAAGCAGATGCTATTGGGACCCGATCCGGGAACCGGATCCCAACCGGAAAATGGAAACGGAAAAGTGAAACAAAGTGCGGAAAGTCGCGAATTGGAATACGAATAACAAAGCGGAGACAAGCGAAATAGTCAAACTGAAACCAACATCGACATCCGTTTCAAACACGAAACATAGCAAACTAATTGCGTTGGAAACACTAAGACATTCCAAATCTGGTCTAAATTTTTTTTTCATTCTTATTAATCATTGCTTTTCTCTTTAATCAATCTCCTATAACTCAAAACAATACAATTTCCCATTTGTAAATTTAACCATTCCAAACTCACTAAACTTTTTCCGTAAGCTCAATTCACTTTTAATCGTGCAGATCTTAATCCCATCTTAAAACTCTTATTCTTATTATAACTTTGTCATAACCCGATTTTCTAAAAAATCGGGCAGCATAATGGCTGTATTTTGACAGCCCAAAAATTTCTGCAAATCAAAAACACACTTCTATAATCTCAACCAATCATACAGAGTCATCGGACCTCCCGTCTGGCATCCTAACGTCAACAGAACACACATCTACCTAACACTTCAATAATTCTCAATCCAATTCCATCATCATAAATAGCCTTATTTACACATATCTCAAAATCAAAATACCAATTCATAAGTCGATTCAAACCACTCATATTCATATAAACTACCATGATCTACATACATAATCCCATATCCATAATCATACATAAATTCGAATACATCAAGAACTAAATACTTCATACGCATAAATGGCATTTCAAGCCATATACAAATTACAAAAACATATAAATGTCGAACTGACGTCTTGACCACATTCATCCGATCTCCTGCTCGAAACCTGGAGATGGGGATGAAAGGGGGAGTGAGCTTGACAGCTCAATGGGTAACATATTTATTAATGAAACATAAGCAAAAATTGTCTTTTCAAACTTTTCAAACCTTTCCCATTCGGAAATTTTATTCAAAAACTCATTTTCAAACTTTTCAAGACATTCATAAACCTTCATCAACATTTTCTAAGATTATTCTCAACATCTTCATTTATTTCAAAACATTCATAAACAGTTTCCGAAATTTCATGATTGACAAATCACTCTCATTTCTCAAATTCTCAAACTTTTCACAAATCATGCACAATTTTAAATATGAATGCATCACATAAAAGAAGTGTCACGTACATAAACAAAATTAAAAAAATACATATAACATAACAGAATGGTTTGATGTTGGACCCCACACCCTACCCGTAGGTGTTTGCAGGTTATACTGCGGCGTGTGTTTGCGGGTTATACCGCGACATCCAACACAAAACACATAACGCATTAAATGGTTTGAGTAGGTCCTAACATAACGAACTGCACGTTCCGCATAAGCGGTTATATGCGATCGTCAGAAAAGGGAGTCCGAAATTGAGACTCTAAGCCACTTCTTGGGCAAATGGGAGAAGGCTTTTAACACGAGACCAGTGCACTGACTCAACTTGAGGGACCTAACCCAAACCTACATATCACATATCATACATCAAAAATCAAATTGCCGGAAGGCACATTTCAAAAGCTTGATTTTCAAACTTCACATAACTCACATATCACATACATGCATATTACAATTCTCCATATATTTGTCATCGGACAAACAAAATATAATCACAATCCATCACCAGCTCATGACATTCAAAACCTCAATCAATTCACACAATTCACAAAAAAGTATGCCACACCTTTGATACTTTATCAAATCATTAAAACAATTTTAACTCGAAAATCGCATCAAATCTCATAAAATCATTCATAACATTGATTTCACTCATAGTAGCCATTCCTTATAAAATTCAAAACATGATGACTAATAACTTCGTAAAAATCATTGTTCATTCGGAAATCAAGATTTTCAATTAAAAAAAACAATCAAAAATCGCATTGTATTTTACCAATCAATCCTAATATATCGGAAATCATAATTATCAAGCACTTTTATAAACGATATGTTTATCATAATTTCAAACGGTATTTTTATAACACTTTCAAAAGCTTTCGAAAATCATAATTGTCAAACACTTATATACTTAAACCATATTTTCTAAACAATTTCAAAAACATTTTTTTGGGAATCAAAAACTCTCAACATTTCTACACCATTCCAAACGCTTTTTGGAAACCGTTCTTTTCAACATTTAAGTAACCTTTATTTTCAAACAATTTCAAACACAACTTTGTCAAACATTTTTTTTTAAAACAAGTTCGGAAATCGTAAACTTTTCAAACACTTTTATAAACACTATTTTGTAACCAATGCCGAAAGAATTCGGAAATCCTAAGTTGTTCAAACATTTTCTATAGAAGACATTCTAACAATATTTGAAAAGTCCTCTTTTTTTTTTCAAACTTTTCCATAACCAATATTGTAAAAACACTTTCAAACATATTCGGAAACCATAATTTCTTTCAAAAGGAGTAAATTCACACCCAAAGAATTTCTCAATTTTCAAGATTAAAGAATACAACATTTCCTAACTTATCAATCATTCAAGACTTGTACCAATTTTAAACCCATTTGAAAATAAATAAAAGTCGATACTTTCCTTCTTAAATTTTATCAAATCACTTAAAATCAAATAATGCAAAAAAATCGATACATTTTCATTCACTTAACCGAAACACTTTTAGCAATATCTCCAAATTAAACAAAACATTTACTTTAAACAACTTTGTTAATTTAGTTAGATAAGTCAAACCTCAAGTAATAAAATTTCTTAATTAAACTTCCAAACTTAATAAATGCAACAATTTTTCATAATTCGTCAATTCTTTGGAATCATTTATCAAATTATTTTAAAACATCAATTTACAAATCTTTTATCCTCTTCTTACTTTTCCCAGCATAAACAATAATTTTTCAAAACATTTCTCATTCTTGATTTTGATTTTTTAAAACTCCTACAAAACTTATGATTAAAAAATAAATACATTCAAACATAAACAATATTTGCTATTCAATTTCAAAAGCATTCGGAAATCAGAAAATTCGTATTCTAAAAATATAAACTATCCATTTTCAAATATTTCTCTTCTACATTGAACAATCAATTGTTCAATTTCATCAAAATATTCAAAACAATGACTTAAAAAAATCCCTTTCACTTTCTTGAATTCCAAAGAACACACATAAAGTTTATAATTCCAAAAATAAATATGATACCCACCTCATTTTCTTGCTAGAAACTTTTCCAAAGTTTCAATTCCTCCATTACTTCTTTCCTTCATCCAAGCTAAAGGTTCCTAAACCAAAATCACCAATTTCAAAATCACAAAAACATAAGGACTAAAATGAACTATAGAAACCCTATGCTCATCATAATTCCAAACTTTCTAAATCAATACACTTCCAAAATTCCAAAATCCCCAAATTCAAGACAAAAAACCCTAACCCATTCATAACCAAAATTAAATCAATCTAACATGAAATCTCCCAAAATTTATCATGGAATTAACAAACCCATAACATTTTCCATAGATCAAAACCAAGGATTCAAGAACAACTCAAAGATCAAGGTTCATCTCTTACCTTCATCTTCTCAAATTTCGAATTTTCTTGCTCTAAGATGAATCTTCCATCTTCTTCCTTCTTTTCTATCTAGAAATCACGAAAATATCATGGTAGAAACTCAAAACTCCAAGCTTTTTTCTTTCCTCTCTTCCTCCTTCTCATGGCCAAACATATCTTCTCTCTTCTCTTCTCCAAAGTTTCTTCTTCCTTTCTTTTCATTTTTCGTGAATATTCTGCTGTATTAAATGGGTAAAACGACAGCTCCTATGGTGTTTCTGCCATGTCACCTAAAATGGTGCCAAAATGACCAAGTTACCCTCACTTATTTGCCTATTTCCCAAAATTTCCCCTGCAGGAACTTGAAAAACTGACTACTTGCGTTCTGTTTTCAAGCATCTAAACGAAATAATTTGGATAAACTTTCTTCTTGAAAATTGTTCTTCTAGATCATACGAATCCAACGCCACCTACCGCGCTCAATTAGGATCAGAAACGAAGAAGTTATAGCCGAAATACTATCAAACCTGCGAAAAATCCGAGACTAAACATTACGCGAATTTAATTCCAGAAATTAACAATCTTAGAGATGACATTAAATTTCGATCCCTTCACAAGAGTTGTATCCCTATGTCTTAAATTTATTTTCCCTCAAGAATCAACTCAATCAGAGTTGTACAGCTCCCGAAAATCGCAAAATACTGAACCATGTTCAGAAAATTATCCAACTTATAACCTATAACCAAATCTCCTACTTTTGGTTCAATCAATCTCTTTCCATTTAATCTCCTAAAAATCATAATTCTTCAAGAAAATGAAATTAATTGTCTTAGGAATCCAACGCTTCGAGAATCAAATCAATCGGATTTCAGACGAAGGAATTATAAGCAAAAGATTACAAAAGGGATCGGATTAAAAACAAAGTATCGAAACTTCAAAATCGAACTTTTTTAAAATCATATCTCTCGATCCCGAACTCGGAATTTGACAAATTTGGTGTCAATAAAAAGATCAAAGGAAGCTCTACAACTTCCCTGAAGTACTCAACATCAAATTAGGTCTTGAAAGGGGTCAAAACCTCAATCAAAGATTTTGTCCCAAAATAGCTTTTCCTAAACGACTTCCAATTTTTAATTGCTCATAACTCCTAGCCTCGATATCGAAAAATTGAAAACTTTATATCAATGGAAAGATAAAAACATCATCTAAAACTTTCATGAAGACCACTTACTCTAATTCAAACTAAATCCATACGACGAGTGGTCTCGAAGCATAGAACACACAAATCTATACTTAAGAGCATTTTCAAAACAAAGCATATCTTCAGAAATTCATATCTCTTAATCCCGACATCGAAAAATAGCAAACTTTATGTCCACAAAAAGCTCTCGACAGAGGCTACAATTTTCATGTTAATCATTTTCTCGAATTTTGCCTAAATCAAAAAGTCAACTTTTTCCTCAAAAAGTCAAACTTCAGGCGAACTTTGACTGATCATAACTCTCACTCCCGATATCGAAAAATATCAAACTTTATGGCCACAGAAAGCTCTTGACATAATCTACAAGTTTCCAAAAGACAATATTCTCAAATTTTGCCTCAAACAAAAAGTCAACTCTCAAGTCAAACTTTCTAAATTCTTCAAATTTTCACACTTTTTCTTTTTAATTCTTGCTATTTAACTTCATTTCAATCAACTCATCCACTTTCTTCTCATAATTCATATAAGTTCACTCAAATATCAAAGTCCTCACAATTAAACAATTCTTTTCTCATAATTTTTTTTAATTTCATCAAATTTCCTTAAATTCATAATTTTCTCACCAATTTCTTTCTCACTTAAATTCATTTTATTATTTCTAATTGTCATCAAAAGTTCGGGGTCCAACAGATGCAGATGCAGACGCAAAAATACAGATGCAGACACAAAATAAAATAAACGAAGACGCGAAGTAAAAAAAACAGATGCAAGAGTCAGTTCGGGTTAGTTACAGAACTCAACTGATTAACCGTTTCTTTTAAAGATTCAAGAAACAAGATTCAAGAAGCAAGAATCCAGAAACAAGAATCAAGAAGCAATTGGAGACGAAGGCTATAAATACAAGTTGAAGTCGAAGATTGCAAAGTTAGTTGCTAAGTTGAAAAATTAGCAGAAATACATCTACGCGATCTTAAAAAACATTATGTGTAGATTAGCCGAGAGTTATTTTACTGTAACAAGTTTAAAAACACTTTTTTGTAAGGAAGAAGTACAGATAGTCTGCAGAGGCTAAGTGGCAAAGAATAATGATTGTAGAGATCTGGAGAGGCTCGCAAAGAATACTTGTGAAAGTTGAAGAGATAGTGAAATCTCATAAAGAACTCTGAGGACTGGACGTAACCCACGGTTTGGGGTGAACCAGGATAAATCGTTGTGTCAACTACTCTTACTCTATCTCTTTTAGATTCAAGTTTTATCATTACTAAGTTCGAAACAAAGTTTCTTATGAAAGTTTGATTAATTAGAATTTATCGGAAGTTCTGTAAAAGAATTTTATTTCTAACAAACATTTTTGAAAGAATTCATCAAAAAGGGGAATACACAATTCAACCCCCCTTCTCATGCATTCTTATATCGTTTTCTAATCATTGTATTAACGTGTGATTCACTTCACCTACATCATTGAACAATGGGTTAACACAAGAAAAACTGCTGGACCTAGTTCTTAACTTAGTGGAAAGGTAAACCTATCGCAGAAGCTACGTGGGAGAAACATACAACCTTGTGGCAATTCAAAGACCAGGTAAATACCTACCTTCAGACTAATTTGAAAAGAGCATCAAATCCATCTACTAGGGGTGGCTTGTTAGAACCTTAAACTTCGAAGCAGTTATTAGCGACCTTCACGATGTGCCTTAGAAGGATGGTTATTAGGATTACACGCATGAGGGAGGTACGTGAAAACACTAAGGCAAATATGGGCAAGTGGGATCAGACTTGGTGCGAATTTTGGTAGAGTTTCGGACCTTGTGGAGATTGAATCGACCCAAGCTAAGGACTTGATGGAATAAGGACTTGACCCTCGGATGAATAAATCACGACATGAATGAACCACAACTAGTGGACTTGTGGGAAACATTGGATTAAGCCAATGTACTATGTGGGCTTCGGTAAGATCACATTGTATCATCAACGAATAGAGATCGTGGAGAGATCTTGAATGATGTGTGGCGATAACTAGAAATTAGAGTTGTAGTGGAACTTAACATCTGAAGATGGTAGAGATCTTTGAGGATAAGGATGCTAGTTTCCTATTTGAATGTAAATTCTATCTTTCTGCTACCTTGTAGATTTTATCTTATTAGTTACAATCCTATTTTGATGGGAGGTGTCATCCAATTGGTCCACATGATGTAATCTGATAGGGATAGACGTGAACTTAGCACTATCTTACGCAATTTAGTTTTAGTAAGATTCTGAATATAACTTGACATCCAAGTTAGAGTGCCTATATATAGCTTATTCGAGCTTTGCTCTTCTCATTCAGTCAAAGAGAGCATTCCTTGTATTATTTTAATGGAAAGTATATAAAGGTTGGTTTTACCGCATCTCTCTTTTATCCTTATTGCCTCTGTTTTCTTATTACTTTTGTAGCATTTTTTCTTCAAGTGTGCGATGTAAACATTTCAAGGGTCATTAAAAGCTAAAGTCTTGCTTAAGCAGAACTAAGTGAGACTATTGTGCAAAGGGTGTTGACGATCCACTTCGGTGAAAGTTCGATTCGCAAGGTGACTTGTGTATCAACTGGAATGGTTGAGTTTTTGGGTCTTAGTGTGTTGACACTCATTGGAGAAGAAGCATGGCTGGTGGTTTCCACAGTGGTGGACTATAATAGTCATTAGAGACTGGAGACGCTCACTAGTTACTGCGTTTTTACTGACGACTACAACAACAAACTCTAGAACTTGTCCAAATGTGTAGTTATGAGTAAGGAAGCAGGCTATGGTGGCGACAGATTGGTGGCATAAGGCATTGGTGGAGAAGAAGCATGCATTGCAGTGCTAGCGGAAAACAAAATTTTCGAAACCCTAATTGGAATCACAAATGCCCTATATGAAAACTAGACACGCCATAATGCAAGCGTCAGACTAGTCTCATTCCTTTTATTTATAGTTTAATCCTTCTTTTAGTTAAATAGGTTTAATTAAAATAAATTAGGTTTAAATCTCTAACAAATTTGGAAAAGTGTTATCTAATTGTTTGAAAATTATTTTAAAGGTTATTTTTAAGGAGTTGTATTATCAAATTAAAATATTTATTAATTTAGCTCTAAAATTAAAGTAATTATTTTTCTTAATATGATTAAAATTAATAATTATATTGATTCCTAATTAATTTTAGAAAAGTAGTTTTAAAATTAGAGTTAATTTTAGAAAAGTGTTTCTAAAATTAGAGTTAATTAGTTTCAATTAGACTGAAATTAATTAATTAGGCTCTTTAAAATTAAGAAAATTATTTTCTAAAGTAACTAAAAAATATTTCTTAATTAATTTTATTTATATCAATTTGATTAAGATAAATTAAATTTATGACTTTATTTTTCTGAGAATTATTATTCAATTTAATTATAAATTGTTTCTTTATTTACAAATAATAAATTTCTTGATTTTTAGAGAAAAGTTTTTATCCAAAATTTGAAAAGTGTTTTCTTTTATTAATTAAAAAGTGTTTTCGTTAATAGTTTTGAAAATAGATTCCTAATTTATTAAACAAATGTTCCTAATTAATTATGTAATCAATATCTAAATAAATAATGTAAAGGACTTTTAAATTTAATTTAAAAGTTTTTATTTAATTTTAAAATTAGTCTCCTTTTAATATTAGAAAATAATTTTCTAA
Organism: Erythroxylum novogranatense; assembly: GCA_029891385.1. Classification (NCBI taxonomy): domain Eukaryota; kingdom Viridiplantae; phylum Streptophyta; class Magnoliopsida; order Malpighiales; family Erythroxylaceae; genus Erythroxylum; species Erythroxylum novogranatense. The sequence goes on along the minus strand of CM057233.1, from coordinate 30,819,169 downwards.
TTGAGAAAAGAAATTTATAAAGAGATTAGAAATAGTAATTTTAACTAGATTAGCAATAGTTTTCTAATTGGATAAGAATGTGTTACTTATATAATTTTGAAAAGGAGTATTTCTAAATTATAATAAGTAAGAAGAATAATTTATTGAAAATTATCATTTAAATTTTGTTAAGGAATCAAAATAATTAGAAATAGTTTCCAATTGAATTTGAAAATTGTTTTAAAATCAAATTAATATTATGTTTATAATAGGAATTTAATTCATTAAGGAATCGAGAGGTCTATTGTAATTTGATTTTTCCAAAGAGTTGGAAATATTATTTTAGATTATAAAGGTTAATAACTTGAATCAAAGGAAGCTTGATATTTTATGCATATGATTTGATTATGAGTGCATAAGTTGCATACTTTATTTATATGTTTGATATATATATTAGATGCATATCAAATTTCATGTTTTATATGAGTGATATTTTATATGCAATTTTGTGTTTGATGAGACGAATGAAATTAAATCCTTCATGAAAATATTAAGTACACATTAGGAAAGTGATTGTTGCCTTCCATTCTTATAAGAACAAACTAGATTTATTTTTATTGGCAGGCTTAATGAGCAAACTCAAGGTCACTTTAACATTAATATGTTTAGTCTTATAATAAAGGGTTCTACTTAACTAAATTTTAGTGATTTGAATGAGCAAACTCATGATCATGTGAATTTAAAGGTAGGGTTAGGAATAACGTATTAGATATGTTTTAGAAAGATTTTTTACCTAACAGGTCTAAAAATTGTTAAGTCAAAATGACTTTGCTTAGATATAATTTTGATGTGTAACAAAAAGCAAAATAAAAGAAAAACAAAGCAGACGAAGCAAAGCAGACGAAGTAATACAGACGAAGCAATACAGATGCAGACGCACAAGAAGACATAGACGAAGAACACAGAAGAAATAAACATACGCAGACACAAAATAAACACAAACGAAGCAACGCAGACGCAAAAGAGAAATACAGACACAGACGGAGACACAGTATAAAACAGACGAAGACGCAATAATAAAACAGATGAAGACGCGAATAAAAAAGAAAGACGCAGAAGAGGAATTACGAAGCAGACGCAAGAGTCAGTTCGGGTTAGTTATAGAATTCAATTGATTAACCGTTTCTGTTAAAGATTCAAGAAACAAGAATCAAGAAGCAGTTGGAGACGAAGGCTATAAATACAAGTCGAAGTCGAAGATTGCAAAGTTAGAAAAAAAATTAAAACACACGTGAGCTGAACAATTGAAAAATTAGCCGAATTACATCTACGTGATCGTAAAAGCATTCTGTTCAAGTTAGCCGAGAGCTATTCTTACTGTAACAAGTGTTCATACACTTATCTGTGAGAAAGTAGTACAGATAGCCTGCAGAGGCTAAGTGTGAAAGAATACTGGTTGTAGAGACCTGAAGAGGCTCGCAAAGAATACTTGTAAAGTTGAAGAGATAGTGAAAATCTTAGAAAGAATTATGAGGACTGGACGTAGCCCACGGTTTGGGGTGAACCAGGATAAATCGCTGTGTCAACTACTCTTACTTTATCTCTCTTTTAGTTTCAAGTTTTATCATTACTTATTTTGAAACAAAGTTTTAGATTAATTAGAATCTATTGGAAATTATGTAAAAAGAATTTTATTTCTAACAAACAGTTTTGAAAGATTTTTAAATAAGGGGAATACACAATTCAACCCCCCTTCTCTTGCATTCTTATATCGTTTTCTCAGCATTGTATTAATGTGTGATTCACTTCAAAAATCACATGAGATGTGATAAATAAAGTTGTTATCTAATTTAAGTTTAGTTGATTTGTTGAGTAAACTCACGATTAACTATACTTGAATGGGTTCCTATCCTACTAGAAAGATTAGAGTAATCTTTTCGAATAATAGTATGGGCTATTATCTTGAATAAAATAGTGGGACTAACCAAATACAATATAAAATTCATAATCTCATTTGGTAGTGATGACATATAATTAATTACTTCCTTTTCTTATATTTATATTTTGTTCTGAGTGAAAATTACCTTGTTTAGTATAACTGATACTTAGAGTTGGTAAACAAAATTTCTTAGACATAGGATTATGTTTGAGAAGAGTTCTCAATGTTAGAAAAGAAATTTGTATGTCTATTAGGTAATTTTACTATAATCCTTATTAAGGATAAAGTGACAAAGTTTAAGAGATATGTCAAAATCATATAGATGACAAAATGGATTAGGTTGCATGAAGTAAATCTAAAAGGTATAGTACCTTGATAGAATTGTTCCACTTCATTTAGCCTACTAAAAGCATAAACATGGAAATCTATTAAAGGCATTTGTTATAGTATGATAATAGTTATCATAAGAAGAAAATTGATTGCATTTGACTTTTCTTTCCTATACGATATATGATAGAGATCATATGTATTTCTAGTTCATGTTTATGAGTATTTGATATTAAATTTAGATTCAACATTATTGTAATATTCAAAGCATGATAATAAACAAATTGTTAAGTAAAAGTAGTTGATCCAATTTTATACAAATAGTTTGTATATGTTGGAACAAAATAGACTTATGTTTAACATAAGTGGCAAGAAAAAAGATGGATAACTGAGACTATTCTTTTATTCCATGTTGGTTAAATCAACATAAGAAGAATCATAAAGTTACATACAAGAATATGTGTATCCTTTTGATTAAGAATCGGGTAAAACTTATCAAACTCATCAAGTTGAAAAATAACCAAATCAAACTTTGGTGAAAGGATGATGATGATATTCAATTGTTAAATTTATAATTGTGATGTATTAGATGGAATAAAAATTCATAAAAGGATAATAGTTATATTTCATTATATTGCTAATGAGTTTATATGATATAGTCATATGTATTAAATGAAACGTTGATTTAAAATTTTGAAAAGTTCAAATTGTTTAAATCTAAGTAGAAATTAAGCATTGAGAATTTTGAAGCACTTTGATGAGAACGTTGTGGTGAGTTAGTATGGAATGAGATTCTCTAGTGAATTCCTTCACACAAAAATTCCATAAAAAGTATGGATTTATGTAAAGAGGAAAATACTATCTGACTTACCTTCTGTAGTTTTAATTAAATCAATTAGGAAGATTTCATATTAGATATGAAATGATAAGACTTTGAAATAGTTAATGATTCAAGGATGTAATGCTTGGTTGAAGCACACATTATCCATCAAGTTTAGAACTAAATTAGATAACAAAAACTTATAGGATATCCAAAAGGTTGGGTATAATCTGTTGGACCAATGGTGGTTGACAAATTAAATTCCTTTATGTTTTGATAATAATAAAATATATAGAATTAGTTAAGGAATTATTTCAGGTAATTTGGATTCAAATACATCAAGACTACATCAATCTTGAATTGGCAAGACATAAATCAAGGTGAAATCAAGAAGGAAATAATCTTCATCATGTTAGATACATTAATAATAGAAGACTTGATTGGATATAACCGTTGAAGCCAACATAAGTCGACTAGAACATCATAAGTCGACTTATATATCAAGATATGTCAGGTTGAGAACGTCACAAGTCGACTAATAGACTATCAGTCGGTTTATCGAAGGATACAAGTCGACTTACACTGCATAAGTCGACTTATAGAAGAGCGGAGATAAAATTTTACGAAAATTGTTGTTACAAGTCGACTTACACACCACGACAAGTCAACTTATGAGTACAACAAACTGACTCTGACAAAGTCAATCAGTCATAAATGGAAAGGAGAATATTAAGGAACGGTCATATCAACCATGCAACGGCTAGAATGTGTTCAAACATCTATTTTCTTCTATGTATAAGAGTGGATGATCAAGGGAGAAATGTACCGAAGTTCCATAAACGAAAATACTCTTTTATTGCTCCAAAATTGCTCATTATTGCTCTTATCTTGTTACACAATTGTATTGAGCACTTGTTCTCTCATCTATATCTCATTTCTCTTACAATTTGAGTGACTAGTGAAAAGGTCACTTGTGAGGTAGGATTTGTGCCGGAAAACAAATCGGTTGTAAAGGTAGCTTGAGCCGGAAATCAAGTGGTATTGTAAAAAGTTCACACTAAACTACAAAGTGTGCAATAAAGTGGTTTGCAAAATCTTAAGTGGGAGCTTAGGTAGAGGACGTAGTTCTTAGCACCGAACCTCTATAAAAATAGTGTTTGCTCTTCTTCCCTACTCTTTACATTTAAATTTGTTTAAGTTGTTTGTGTGTGAATTAACTTTTGATTTTATTGTAGAATTTTTCAAAGAATTTTAAAGATCTATTCAACCCCCCCTTCTAGATCGCTTACAATTGGTATCAGAGTAGAAGTATCCAGGGATGGCACACAACAATCTAGCGAAAGAAGGTAACACTAATAATCGCCCTCCGTTGTTTAATTGTTGGACCCTGAATTTTTTTTATGATGTCATTAAGTATGAATTGTGTTAATTATGTGATTATGCCTTGGTTTGATGAAATTAGGAGTATTAGTGGATAATCGAGATTTATTTCAGTTTAATGTGGCTTGAAAGTGTAAGAGTGTATGAGGGTATTTTGGGAAGATTGCTTAGGTTGAATTAAGTTAAGGCTTTGAAGGAGGGGTAAAATGGTCTTTACCCATCTCCTTTAGATATAAGTGAAAGAATTAGAAGGAAAAGAAAAGAAAGAAAAAAAAAGAAGAAGAAAAGAGAAGGGAGAAGCTGTAGGTTGAGGAAGAAGAGAAGAGAAATAGGACTTTGAGATTCTTGAGTTTTTCGACAGATTGGAGCTATTTTCAAGTAAGTTTAGCCTCTTGTAATCTTGTTGTAGTGAGATTAAACCTAAAGATAGGTTGAATGTGTGAGAATCGGTGGTTTAGGGTTTTAAGGGAAAAATGGATAGATCTCTTTAGGTTGATGACTTTGTGACTGTTTTTAAGGTTTGAATGAGTTAGAAACGTAGTATGAGACTTGAATCAAGGTTTAGGTGTGTTTCATTTGTGTTTTGGGAAGGATTGAAGTGTGAAAATGCAAGAAAATCGAGTTAGGAGTCGTTCTCCAAGCCCGCACGATGCGACGTGTGTATGAACACGCCGCGACGTGCGAGTTCGTCGCGACGTGTGGGAAGGGCAACGTCGTGACGAGCGTGAGAAGCATGCTGCGACGTGCGAGAGCTTAGTTTCTTGTGGCGCTTTTTTGTGTGCTTCGCCATGGCGAAAAGGGAGTTCGCCATGACGAGCGGGCTTCATCGCTGAGCCCCTGTTTTAGCGAAATGAGGAATTGTAGTATTTTTAGTATATCTTTTGCTACGGATATCCAATTGAGGTGATTTTGGAATCTTTGTGATCTAGAGATAAAGGGCTACAAGTTTTATGAAGAAGTGAAGTTCGGAATTAGCCTCTAAGGGTTCGGGAATTTAGATGGAAGTCGAATGTAGACTTTTAACGCTAGTGCTTTTACTTTTCAAGTTTTTTGAATATTTCTTTTGAATGTTAATTGATTGGGAACTTGGTTTGTTATAGGAAACCAAGACGACCTGATCCAATTGCAAGAGGAAGGACAACAGTGAGTTGGATTCTCGAGCGATTTTAGGTGGGTAATATATTTATGGTTATTGTGTGTATGGGCAATATGTGTCTGCTTGCTTGCATGTGTGTGACACTGTTTGTGTTAAATGATAAGAAATATTGAAAATGCATTGTGAGCAAGATTATGTACTGCCTTGATAGGCACTATGGCATTGTGTAAGAATGAAAAGAACAAAAGGTATGAAAGCTTTGATAAAATGCTTCGAGCATGAATTGAATTGTTATGTGCTTTGTTTGGGTAAGAGAGTAACGGATGGAGTCACGTGCACGTCGACGTAAAGAATTCTCCCGGCTGCCCGCTTGAGGCCACGAGATCCTTGAGAAATCAGACTCAGATAGTTTACGAAATAAACTTCAGTTTATCCGGATCGTTTTACGAAACTCTCGAACTATTTTGTTGTGCATTGTATGATTGAATTGTTAGAAATGATGCATAATAATTGTTATATTGTGAAGGAGGAATTGCATGACATAATCTCTTGATGGTCATATAAATGTGAATCAATTGCTAAGTGTTGACTTGCCATACTTGTACATATATATGCTTGAATGTGTGGCTCGTTGCCAATGACTATAAATGTATATGCCACTGTGTAACATCCCGTCACCGATGGGAAGGTTGTATTGGTAACTTGAGACGGGTTAGGATTTTACCGCATATTATAGACTGAGCATTCATTTGACCTCTGATTTTGGAGGCCATGAGTCAATTGGCACATGCACATATAGGTACATGCATTCATGACTTTTTCTCGGCATTGAATTGTGTTTCTGATGTGAATTGTGAAATTGAGAGATAAGTAGATATGATTTGTGAAATATTGGGAATTTTGGAATAATTGGGTTTGAATAGTTGAATTGGAAATATTTTAGAGTGATTGTTAATTGATAGTGAACCTTAGAATTTTTTTCTGAAAATTTGGGAGAAAAAGTCCGGACCGGAAATCTTCCGAGTGACGGACTGATTGACTAAATAGTGCTAGAATAATTGGTATATGGCAATGGAAATTTAGAATTATGATTTTAGAAATTAATATATCGAGTTATTGAAATTTGGAGACTACTTGGAATGGAAATGATAGTGAATAGAGAAAGAGATTTGAGGAAATCGACAAGAAGCTTAATTGATTTAGCTGAAATGCCTTAAGTCTTATAAATTGGGAGGAAAAGAAATTCGTTTTCTCTCCTAGGGCACGAGCGTTCTTCTTCCTCGAGACTCTCGATTTTTCTTCTGAGATTTTACTTGCTTATTCCTCCTTGTGCAAAGCCTTGCTTGTTGTTTAAGGGAGATGATGTTGTGTGTGATTATGGGAGTTAACGGTGGATGCATGAGGAAAGGGGAAAGAGTTAGAGAAATTTCAGAGATCGGAGGTTTTGAGCTTGAGTTGGTAAGTAATTGGTTATATGTTGTTTATTATGGTGCTTAATGCATTCATGAGGTTAATTGTTAAAGATTAGAGTGTTTGAGTTAAGTTAGGACTGGTTTTAGAGAGAGATTGGGCGAAAAACTGATCGGAGAAGGCGACCTGCGACTCCCACGTCGCGGCGTGCGCGAAGCCTCGCCACGGCGAGCGGGAAGGAAGACGTCGCAGCGAGGTTTAAAAGGTTGGACGCAGCGGCGAGCTCCTCTCGACGTCGCGGCGAGCGCAATTCTTCCACGCCGCGACGAGTCTTCTCCCATGCGTCATGGCGAGCCCCAAGAGAAACGTTCGCTGCGGCGAGCGACATCACACGTCGGTGCGAGCGCCTGCAAGACGCCGCGGCGAACGCTTGAGGTCGCAGCGAGGGATGATTTTCTGATTTGATTTAATTTGGTTTTTGAGGCATAGCTAATGGTGTAGACCTCCAATTGAGGTAATGTTTGACTCGTTACGATCTAGAGAAAGAGGTCTACAATTGATGTGAAGAATGAAAGTTGGAATTTAAATGAGTAGGATCGCAATTAGTGAAAGAAAGTTAAGAATGTGATTGTATTTCAACTTAAGGATTGTTTTTGCTTATTGGGGTATATTTGTGAGGCTTCTAAATGTAAGGAAAGGCTATTGGAATTTAGGATTGAGCAATTGAGTGGAAAGTTAGAAATTGACAAAGAAAGGGAAAATGGGAAATAGTACCGGAAAGTCATGAATAGGCATAGTACATCTTTTATTCGAGGCATATGCATCATCAAATTATTTTGACTGCATTTTGTAATGGAAATTATTTGGTATTATAGAGGCTCGATGGATCGATATTCCACGGGTATTCTTTGAGACTTCGGCGGTAGCTCAAAAGTTCAGGTGAGTAACCTAGTTGGTTCCTCAATCTTTATGTGTTTAATATTCTGCACTGATGCCATGTGGAGATAATGGATGGATATGTGTGTTTGATTTTGATTGATTTCAGACCATGGGTGCCCGAAATATTGGAAATTTGTTATTGAAGTGCTATTGTGTGTAAATGACTGTGAATGCATCAAGGCAATAAATTGTAAATGTATATGATTGAAATACCGGACCGAAGGTCCGAAGGAATAGGAAATGACATTGATTGTAAATGATTGTAAATGACTATAAATGGGACTTGGAACATATGCATTCATGCATAATGGCATGATCAGATAATGGCAATTGTGACCCGAGCAGCCAACGCATTACAGAGCTTTAAGCTCAACGCACAGGGCTTCGTGCCCAACATATTTGAGAGCCACTGGCTCAATGTATCAGGGCATTCAGGCCCAATGTATTCAGAGCCTCAGGCTCAACGCAATGTGCCCGTCCACTGGGGCGATTTGGTATACACGGTCACAACAACGAAATGAAAACGGAAAGTGTCACATGTGCATCATGTTTATATAAATGATTGAATATGAATTGTGTTAAAGGCGACACGCCTTATATTGGTAAAATAGAACGCATGTGGTATTTTTCTGAATGTGCAAAAATGTGATATTCTGTGAACTGTGTGAATATGCATAAATTGAGTGAACCATCGATGATGGTTTCTCATTGAATTCGCAAACTCACCCAACATTGCAAATTATTTTTCAGGAATTGACGAGTACCCCGTTAGACAAACGGGAGTATGGTTACTGCAAAAGAGTCAGAGTTTGAAGTCGGGATCCGTTTCACATCTGCATTAATGTCATTTTGAATTATGCGTAAATTTGAATTTTTGCAAATTCCGCAGATTAGTACTGCTATTGTATTGGGCCTAATTTGGATATGAATAATGTATGTTTAAATTGGTTTATGAATGAAATTGCATTTTGATTTGAAACGATTTCGTATTAAAGCGGGCCCAAATTATTTACTGATATTTGCACACTCAATTGTTTTCAAAAATAAAAATGCATTACCGAGTTTTTGAACTGCATTGACTACTCTAGCATACCACCCTCGTGAGGCACGGGCTCGGATATCACCCACGATATCGGGTTCAGGTCTTGCGGGAGTGGGGTGCTACATTTGTGGTATCAGAGCCCAGAAGTACAATCTTACATGGGCTTTCTGAAAAATGTGTCAAGTTACATGCATCTAAGTCATGTCATGGCAGATAGTGACAACTGATCCCCAGTCTAGTATATGAGTCACATGCATAAGCATGTATCAGTCGTTTAAGCGGTTAGAATAGAAAGGAAAATGATAATGTGTTAGAATGTGATAAATGGAAGTTGTGGATATCGTGAAATAAGAAAAAGTGTATGGTTAGATTTGAAAGATGAAGATTTAGTGTACTGGTATTGGCGGATATATCATGAAATACAATATTAGAGTTATATTGGGTATATCCTTGAATGTGGGATCGATATGGATGTATATAGTTGTGGATCGATAGAGGAAAATGAAAATAGAGATATGATAATTGCAAGATTTCAAGTGTATAAAGTGGATGAAAATAAATTATCCTATGATCTTGAGAAGTTACAATTGGGTTTGATCACCGTGACAAGAGTTACGAGTAATGATATATGCCTTGGAGTCAAAATATGTTAAGTGGAAAATTAAGAATGATTACATATCTATGATATTGATTTGAGTGTGAACGTACATGGGTATGATGGAATAATGACAAGATTGAAATGTAAGACAATGAATATGGTAGATGAAAAGTTGTTAAGGTTCAGTTGATTTGCCTATGTGAATGCACACCTGATTATGGGAGCCCTATGGCAAGTGAAATTATTAAGCTGCAATTGATGAGTTAATGGATAATTGCTAGTCAGAATTCTTATAGTTTAAGATCCTATATGAGTTAGAATAAGAAATGAAAGTGCTCATAGTGATCAACGGGGAATGAATAGAGATTGTATACGATCCTCACGAGCGAGGACGGGTGCAAAAAGGAAAGTTGTTGAGTTCAGATTATATTATCACTGCAAGTGTACATTTGATAGTGGAATCACCATTATAGGTGAAATGATTAAGCATAAGTGAATAATATGCGTGAATATGATATAGGAGGTAATTGGTGGCCTATTAAATAAGTTCCGATCATAGTTCCAATAGCCCCAAGTTCGAGATGAGTTAGAGTAAGGCATGAGAATGTTTGTAACGATCAATTGAGAGAGAAGTGAGACTATTAAAGATGTGAGCATAGGTAATGAACTTGAGGGAATAAAAGAGAGACATGAGCATAACAAAGTTTCCATGATCGAGAACTGGTACCAAAAGGATTAAAGTGTTCTTAGTAGCATAAGCTATTAATGGGTAAATTGATGTGAATACATTTTCAGATAAGATGTGATGATTATAGTGATGTATGCCAAGATATTAGAGTAAATGCAATTGTTTAAGTACCCTACAGAACCTCATTATAAGGAATGTTATGATCTTATAAGGCATGGCATGAAATGCTCTTATTGAGATATTATGCATAGTTGAAATTGATTGTCTCGAAGTATTAAGAATGACTGATATATAGTGATGAAAAATAATTGATTGATAAGGTTTAGTGGATCTGACAATTTGATTTGAGAGTAATCATTGAAGAGATAAATTTACAATGGAGTAAAAGTTAATTTTGGAGTCCTATATCTGTCTCTCGATATGATGTAATGATTTTGATGGTATTTACTTCACTGGATTTTATTGAAAAGGATGTTCTGATTTATATGAATCGAGGCATAATTGATCTTTATGGGATATTATGAGTTATAGCTAAAATTGATTTCCTAAGGCATTGAGGATGACTGACAAGAAATGTGATGACTGTTAATCATTAGAAATTCCATGGGTAATATCGATGAAAGTAGTGAGAAATCTTCTTTCAAAGTAGAGTTTTCTTGAATTGAATTAAGTCGGTCAGATGATTATAATTGAAAAATCTAGCAATGAAAGGAAAAATTGGAGATAAATTTGAAATGAACAAAAAGTCATTATTGGGAGTCCTGATCCTAGCGGAGACTCAAGTGTAAGAGATAAAATCTGCTACTGAGAAAGTATGCATTATGTTAGTTTAAAGAATCTGACTGTGTAATAGGATTATTGAACAGTAAGGAGACATTAGTCATGAATTCGAGGAAAATATTGGTTTCTGAATATTTTGTGTAAACATGTTCATAAAGTGCAAGTGAAATTGTTAAATGTGATATCAACCTAGTTAGTAATGATGGCAATAACTTGAGTTATGTGGAGAAATTAGGGTAAAGGAACATGTGTCAGAATATGTTATGATGAAACTGAGAAAATCATAGGGAAATCATTCCTCATTGGAGATGTTCGATATTTAAAGAGTTATATGAATCAATTATGGGTATAAGGAGTTTATTGTATTACTGAAGAGTAAAGTGTCTCAATTGTATTTAAATTGGAAAGTGACTATGATCATCGATGATCGATTAAACGTATTTGAAAAGTGAAAAAGATAAATTGGCACAGTTGAGGAAATTGGTTATCATGCAAGTTCTATAAGAGTGAATCTTAATCTGATTGAATGAATAGTGGATGAATTAGTATGCGAATATGGTCTATAGGGAGACTTAATGCAGATATAGGTGTTGATAAAATGCAAAATTATAAGGGATATATGTATACGAGATTTGAAGTTAAGTAGAACTAACTGAATGCTGGATGTGTTCAGAAATTATCAAAGATCTTCTGGCTTTAGCTTTGACAAAAGTGTTGAGGAAAGTGATATGAATAGTTCGATTAAGAAATATGTGTAGTACAGACTAAAGAAACCGTTAGAGAAATCACGAGGAACGATCAGAGCCTTATAGTTTAATAAGAGTACATCGAAAGATTATTTGTGTGAATGATTATATGTGTGAATAAACAATGATTTGATCATGGAAGCAAATGTCAAACTAGTATTTTGGGGTTCATAGGGACATGAAATTGATGTAAAGTCCAAATTGATTAAGGTCATAACAAGTGTGTATGGGTGACACCATTTGAACAGTGTATTATATTGATGAGTAAAATGAATTTGTAATGAGGATTAAGAAATCCAAGTAAAAGGGTAATGATTTGAGTGGATCGAGGTTACTAGAATCCTATGAGATTAGTGTCTTAACACTAAAAGAGGCGTAATCAGATAAGCGATAAATGAAATGCTTCGAAGTGTATCGCCTCGGCTAAAATGCATAGATGGAGATAAACGTAAATGGGGAAACTAAATGCGTGATTAGGTGACCTCTATGTGAGTGTAGTGTGACTAGGTTGGTAAGACAGTTTAAAAACCAAAAAGATGATTCGGATTTGTTAAGTGTTACATGGACAGAATTACGAAATATTGTTTTGATTTGATATGTGTTGTTGATACTGAAAGTAAATATTGCGAGTAATCATGAGAAAACGGTAAGGCAATGTAGAGTTTGAGAAAAGCGAGTAGTGCATTGATCGTATTAATTGTAGTTAATTGGTAGAATTGGACAAATAGTGAAATAAGTGGAAATCTGATAGTCAGTGATCGAAACGACTCCCCTGTTTTTTTGGTCAATCGTATATGAAATTTCGAGGATGAAATTTTTATTAGGAGGGGAGAATTGTAACATCCCGTCACCAATGGGAAGGTTATATTGGTAACTTGAGACGGGTTAGGATTTTACCGCATATTATAGACTGAGCATTCATTTGACCTCTGATTTTGGAGGCCATGAGTCAATTGGCACATGCACATATAGGTACATGCATTCATGACTTTTTCCCGGCATTGAATTGTGTTTATGATGTGAATTGTGAAATTGAGAGATAAGTAGATATGATTTGTGAAATATTGGAAATTTTGGAATAATTGGGTTTGAATAGTTGAATTGGAAATATTTTAGAGTGATTGTTAATTGATAGTGAACCTTAGAACTTTTTCTGGAAATTTGGGAGAAAAAGTCCAGACCGGAAATCTTCCGAGTGACGGACTGATTGTAACACCCCACTCTCATAAGACACGTACCCGACATCCATGGTGATATCCGAGTACGTACCCCGCGAGAGTGGCATGTTAAAACGATCATTGAGTCAAAATTTATTACAAAACTTTTGTTTCTTTAAAATAAGGAACATGCAAGCGGAAAATACTAATCAAATTGAGCCCATGTCATTTGAAAACATTTCCATTTCTAAGCTACAATCTTTACAAACATTAGTATTCAACTTTAAAGTTGGGCTCATTTCAGATACAAAACACTTGAAACCATGAAGTCATTTCATTTACCAAATCGTATATATACACTTTGTATAATTCTTACGGAACATAATTCAAAAATAAAAATCAATGAAGACATGTACAGGTGCAAACTGATCCCGACCCCTAGTCCATAGCAGACCTCAGTGGCTATACTCCATTTAGCCTAGCTGAAATAATTCCTCAGAACCTGAAAAGCGACAGTGCAATTTTTGATGAGTTTTGCAACTCAACGAGTGAACCATCATTGATGATTTCACCGGATTACAAACAACATCACATATATCACAGATATTCATTAAGAACATAACTATTTTTCAGACACTTACATAACAAGGCATAACATATGGTCACTCATTACAACTTTGCAAATCATTCAAGAATTTCAATCTTATATGAATGCTACATGCATGAGACTCACATTCGTTCTTATTGTTGTATTTGGTGCCTATCACATACTTATACAAATCTTGGCCCATAGGGCTCGGTCGAAACGAATCACGGAGCATAGCTCTGCGCAAACATATATATCACGAGCAAAGCTCTCGTGGAAGCGTTTCATCTTGGCTACTCAAGTCACAACGCCTTTATCTGAACATGCATTTATGAAATGCATCAAATACTGATTATGCCATATCAGACAATCACATATGATATTCAATCAGAAACTCATGATCATCAGACCTAAGTCTGGCATTCAAATATCAGACAATCACTTATGATGTTCAATCAGAAACTCATAATCATCGGACCTAAGTCCGGCATTCAACTTTCGTTGAGGATTCACATAACATACAGAATTTCATAGCACTCAAAGCCACAATCAAAGCATTTCCAATACATTCCCGAATATAGATCTCCTCGAACAATTTAAAATCCATAATTCATAACAAATCGCAAACAGTTTAATAATGTTGGAAATGTAAACAAATCAAATCATATCAATCCTAGGAAATTATCTCGGTTGACTCACAGTACGCTCCAATAAGCTATTGCCTGGATGGTCCGGCAATGTCCGATTGGCGTCCGATATGCTCCTCTAAAATAGGCAAAACACATTCACAAATATCACACTTTGCACAATTGCACAAATGTTCTTTCATAAAAATATCAATGTATAGGATGTATGCACAATGCATGTTCAATGACAATTCCGGGGTGCAATAATGTGATCTTTATCAAAAATCATTTAGGAATCAAAGCCTTCAATAATACCATGTATTCTTACAATTGAATTGGACCAAACAATGTCAAATAATTTCATAGCTTCATTGACCACTTCAGATTTTTCCTATCGAACATATTCTGGTCAACTTTCCATACCAACTTAGATCAGGTAAATGACCAAATTAGACAAAACTTCCTTCTGTAAAGTTGTTCTCCCATTTCTTAGCTTTCTAAGAACACCAAAATCATTTAATTTGGATCAGTATACCAAGATATATCCTCAAAATATTCCAGACGGTTCATAAGTTCCATCAAAATTTATACCTCAACTTCCAACCAAAATTTGAAAGTCTTAGAGACAGAATTAAAACTCCATTTCTTCATAAAGGTTGTATACCTATGTCTCTAGTTTACATGGAATCAAGAATCACCCAAATTGGATAAGTATAGAGAAAGTTATGGTCAAAATACAAAAGCGTGTTCGAGCAGTCAAAGGATGGGTGCTCGTCGCGACGAGGGGAAAATATGAGGTCGCGACGAACAGCCCAAAAAATCGATTTTCTCGGGATTTTTACAATGTTCTCCGCAACGAGTTCAAGGGGGGAAATCACCTACGCCGCGGTGAGGAAGAAAATGAACGTCGCGGTGAGGAAGAAGATGGACGTCGTGACGAATAAACAAAAACACGTCGCGATGAATAAATAAAAACACGTCGCGACGACTGGTTCTGCAACTCGTCTTCCCCGATTTCTTTTTCCAGATTTTTCACTTCTATACCCAAAATAATCTCTAAAACTTCACTCTAATTAACTCCTAATCCAGTTTGAAATCTTTTCATTAGATCAAACTCAAGATTCACTTAAAACATCAAAATCTGATCCTCTCACATGCAACTTCACTTCTAACAAAATGCATGCACAACTTCGGTATCAATCACCCGAGCATCATCAGACTTATCTCATTCATTTCTATGAACACTCAAATATCCATGCATGTATCGTGGAAACAGACCATAGTCACCGAATCGCATGAAAACAACACTTACTTGGTTCACGATTCCAAAGAATATGAGCAACTCGTAGACAACCACCGAGAGCAACTCCATGATCAGTGATGAACAAAACCAAGTAGAACATGCATGCTGCCGATGAACAAAGTTCAGTAACTCGTCCTAAGATATTTTCATTGTAACCTTAAAATATGTGGGTTCTTTGCATCATATACACGTGTCTCCCATCAATTGCCGCTATTATATATTGCCACGTGACACACATATACATATACTATAGGTACACATGTCCCACATAATTTTATCCACTTGTCACTCTATAATTAGCCCGAAAATCAAGATTTTTGACAAAATTCACTAAAAATTCCAAAATATCCTAAATAATACCAGAATTGCCAAATCACAACTTAATCATATTTAACAACTCAATTGTACCCGGAAATGTCAAAGAATGCATGTAGAATAATATGAATGTGCAAAAATGTGCATGTCAACATTAGCATAAACATGAATCGCACTTTCTAATTTCTCAATAATTCTCGTAATTCACAATTATATCCCTCATATGGGTAACGGGATGTTACAACTCTCCCCTCCTAACAAAAAATTTCGTACTCGAAATTCTTACCTGATTAATCAAACAGGTAGGGGTAAGTGTTTTCATCATACGCTCTACCTTTTCCCTTTTTTTGGTACTATCACTCGAATAATTTCTTTTACTTGACTAGCCAATGGAATCAATCGATTTTCCCGTTATTTATTCAGATATCACGCAATCTTGTTTGTCTCCTCAATATATTTCAGATCATTCAAAATTTTCACTTCTAGTTCCACATTACATCTGGATCAGATCATATCATGATTTCTTATCATAATAACATATCATCCTTAATGCATATAGAACCTCTTTGTTGGTGTTACAAACTTATGTTAATAGTCCTTTTCTTACAAAATTTTCATATGGACAATTTTATGTCGAGCTTAACTCACCCTTTTCCTAACTTAAGTATACCTTGGCAAGGTGATACTAACAATTCATCTCTTGCTTGATATTTCATATCTCTTTTGTGTTAAAACACTTAACTCATGTGTCTAGCTCACTTTATTCCAATCTTTGGCGTTGATCCACCTAATTCATTCGTCTTTCTTGAGTCACTTAATTCCAATACACATCAATTTCACTTATCATAAACGTCTCCTATCACTTCTGGCCTTAAACTATTTTTAGGTCTTATTCACCCAAATATAAAGGTGGTCGACTAATTCTGTCATGTAACCTCTTATATGAGCTTCAAATGATATCACTGTGATATTGATTGTTGTGCTCATGTCAATTAAAACTAGGCATTGACCTTATGTTTCTATGAACTCCAAAATATAAAACTTAAACGTATCTCCAACAGTTAAGATTGTTGGCAACAATTTCCTGTGATCACTTGTTTTTACATCGATAGCCATCGACATTATTTCATCTTATACCTACCAGGATGTATAGCATAGGCTGTTATTTATGCTATTTCTGACAATCTTTTACTCAATCATCTTTATTGTGCACACAAACTTCATATTACAATCACATGGTACTCTTTCCCTGTTCAACTCAAAATTCATATTCATTATCGACTTCCAATTTCCTCAATAAAATTCATAATTTCTTAATTCTCAAGTTGGGCTTTGCTTATCTGCTCATGCAAAACTGATTTTACATTCGTTTGCTAATAGTACTTTGATTTGCCCACAAGGCAACTCAATATTCTATACTCTTCATTGCACTAGATTTAGTAACCACAATATCTAAATTTTTACTTTTCCTTTATTGAATTTTATGGTCAAGCAAAAAATATGTACACTAGTTTTACCAAATTAGTATTCATTTGAATACCCATAGTCCTTCAATACTTCTATCTATTATCGCAGTCTCGCACAAAAATTATTTCAAACTCAATAAGTACCTCAAACTTTATTTATCTGAATAAAAAAAAATCCAAAATGTTTCACTATACATATAGTGTCTCCAAGCTTAAAAAGCAGTGGCTATTTCAACAAATTTCAAATCATGTGTCAAACATTCAACTTATGAGAATTTAATTGCCTCTATGCATACAAGATCAGTTTGGTATGTTACAACAAGTGCATCTTAATTTCTGATGTGAAACATCATTGAATACTACATAATCTCCAATTTGATACTATTTGTTGTGATCGAGTGCCTTTCAAATACCGATACATGAACTGGCCATTAGGCTCGGCCGAAACAGAATCACGAGACAAAGCTCTCGTGCGAGAATTCGAGCTTAAAGCTCTTTTAGACTGGCTACTCTGATCACAACATCTTTATCAGAACATGCATTATATAATATGTATCAAATAACAAAATATGTTATGCATAGCTTTCTCTTTAATGCACAAACAGAATTTCATATACATTCAAAACCACAGATTTTCTTAAGTAGGCACAATATTCCTTTCAACTCTTCAAATACATTCAAAAACATCATCTATAATCACAGCGACTAACTGATCCAAACAAAATTGGATCACTTTATTCTTCAATACTATGACACTTTCAGGGGTGAAGTTAACTCTAACAAATATTGCCAAAACTCTATGTACCCATCATTAGTTCTCATAATTCCTTACGCACTTAATTCCCCAATGACGTACAATTATCTCATATTTTGTTAATTTCTTAATTGACTTATTTTCTCGAATGATCCTTCCATTCCTACTATTTCCTCTGATTTCACATTGACATAATGTTGAACCATTCTTACTAGTTTCTCCTCTTGTTTCAATACACTCACAAATTTAACTTCTTGTATTGGCAACATACTCATCAAATCAATTTGTATTCCTAGAGCATATTTTCATATAACGTAATGTGGGCCTAAGTTCTCCTCATATTAGCAATAGCGCCACCTCAAATTTCAGAATCTAATCTCATAGTTGGATACTTTGCCTTAAACAAAATACATGCACTCTCTCTGTAGCATATTTTACATCTTATGCTTAAGTCTTCATTAGGAATAGGGCTCCCATATTCTTCTATTAATTTATTCCATTTTCATTCATTCTTAAAAGCAAACCATTAGGTCAACTTAACTATATTCGGTGAACTTCTTCTGGCAAAGAAGATTTCTTACTATGATCAACTATATTGTTCATCTAATCCTTATCAATCAACTATTCCCATCATTGCTTATCAAACATTCTTAGTACCCCAAAAGGTCATTTCAACTATTCATAAACATCACATCTCATCTAGAGATGTATTTAAAACAATTCACTAATTAACAACTTATGCTCAGAATATCTTAATCTCATTTGATTTAGGAAAACACTTATCTCTTCTCTTCTTTTTTTTTCACCTAACCTCGATCGTGGGAACTATGCCACAATCTTGCCCTTCTTCTTTTCCTCGATTTCATCACACACAATATCATCTTTAACACTCTCAATCTATCCCCGATCAATAACCATAAGCACTTTCATTCATTACTCTAATTCATCATAGACGTTAAATTATGGGAACTATGACTAAATATTTATTCATATCCCATAGATTGCTTCTTATATCCTCTCCACACATATAATTCTTATGTGCTCGATTCTCACACTTGTCATAGTAATCCCATTCTTAATATGTGCTCACAAAATAACAATTTAACCAAACCATGACAACTTTTACAATTCTCACTATTTGTATCTCATCATCCAATTACCACTATATCGTCATACATACGTATTTTCACCATCAATTTAGACTTATCGATACATAATCATCCTAAAATTCTGATCACAATTCCACCAACATATTCTTATAGTGAAACATAACTCATATCACATTTATTTGACAATCATTTCAAGTCCAACTTTGACCTCTCAAAGTCATAGAAAATTTTTACTTCTTTCAACTTGGCTTGTACACTTTAAATCTCGTCATTCATCCTTATATCATTACTTTCCTTAATCAATTCAAGACAATGTATTCACTTTTATAACACATTCAGGAATATTTGCCCACAGTACAATCTCGATATCGTATGCCGTCATACATCCACCAATACAAATATATTACATCATTATTCTTCATATCCAACCATATACTATTTTCCCTTTCTAAATATCCACAAACTTTCATTTTCTCATAGTTAGACCGATCATCATTCTTCCAACTAATTCCATCAATTCAAACACTTAACAAATACTCATGTATGTGACTCATATAAATGCAACTTACACCAGGGATCAGTTTCTACTGCCTGCTATGACATGATTGAAATGCACGTAACTTAACACATATGTCAGAAACTGCCCACGTAAGATACTAAATCTGGGCTTTGATACCAAAATGTAACACCCCACTCTCACAAGACACGTACCCGACATCCATGGTGATATCCGAAATACGTATTCTCGAGGGTGGCATGTTAAAACGATCATTCAGTCAAAATTTATTACAAAACTTTTGTTTCTTTAAAATAAGGAACATGCAAGTGGAAAATACTAATCAAATTGGGCCCATGTCATTTGAAAACATTTCCATTTCTAAGCTACAATCTTTACAAACATTAGTATTCAACTTTAAAGTTGGGCCCATTTCAGATACAAAACACTTGAAACCATGAAGTCATTTCATTTACCAAATCGTATATATACACTTTGTACAATTCTTACAGAACATAATTCAAAAATAAAAATCAATGAAGACATGTGAAGGTGC
Organism: Erythroxylum novogranatense; assembly: GCA_029891385.1. NCBI lineage: Eukaryota > Viridiplantae > Streptophyta > Magnoliopsida > Malpighiales > Erythroxylaceae > Erythroxylum > Erythroxylum novogranatense. The sequence goes on along the minus strand of CM057233.1, from coordinate 30,799,057 downwards.
AAACTGATCCCGACCCCTAGTCCATAACAAACCTCAGTGGCTATACTCTATTTAGCATAGCTGAAATAATTCCTCAGAACCTGAAAAGCCACATTGCGATTTTTTATGAGTTTTGCAACTCAACGAGTGAACCATCATTGATGATTTCACCGGATTACAAACAACATCACATATATCACAAATATTCATTAAGAACATAACTATTTTTCAGACACTCACACAACAAGGCATAACATATGGTCACTCATTACAACTTTGCAAATCATTCAAGAATTTCAATCTTATATGAATGCTACATGCATGAGACTCACATTCGTTCTTATTGTTGTGACTGAGTGCCTATCACATACTTATACAAATATTGGCCCGTAGGGATCAGTCAGAAAAGAATCACGGAGCATAGCTCTACGCGCAAACACATATATCACAGAGCAAAGCTCTACGTGGAAGCGCTTCATACTGGCTACTCAAGTCACAACGCCTTTATCTGAACATGCATTTATGAAATGCATCAAATACTGATTATGCCATATCAGACAATCACATACGATATTCAATCAGAAACTCATGATCATCGGACCTAAGTTCGGCATTCAAATATCAGACAATCACTTATGATGTTCAATCAGAAACTCATAATCATTGGACCTAAGTCCGGCATTCAACTTTCGTTGAGGATTCACATAACATATAGAATTTAATAGCACTCAAAGCCACAATCAAAGCATTTCCAATACATTCCCGAATATAGATCTCCTCGAACAATTTAAAATCCATAATTCATAACAAATCGCAAACAGTTTAATAATGTTGGAAATGTAAACAAATCAAATCAGATCAATCCTAGGAAATCATCTCGATTGACTCACAGTACGCTCCAATAAGCTATTGCCTGGATGGTCCGGCAATATTCGATTGGCATCCGATATGCTCCTCTAAAATAGGCAAAACACATTCACAAATATCACACTTTGCACAATTGCACAAATGTTCTTTCATAAAAATATCAATGTATAGGATGTATGCACAATGCATGTTCAATGACTATTCCGGGGTGCAATAATGTGATCTTTATCAAAAATCATTTAGGAATCAAAGCCCTCAATAATACCATGTATTCTTACAATTGAATTGGACCAAACAATGTCAAATAATTTCATAGCTTCATTGACCACTTCAGATTTTTCCTATAGAACATATTCGGGTCAACTTTCCATACTACATTAGATCAGGTAAATGACCAAATTAGACAAAACGTCCTTCTGTAAAGTTTTTCTCCCATTTCTTAGCTTTCTAAGGACACAAAAATCATTTAATTTAGATCAGTATACCAAGAGATATCCTCAAAATATTCCAGACGGTTCATAAGTTCCAGCAAAATTTATACCTCAACTTCCAACCAAAATTTGATACTCTTATAGACAGAATTAAAACTCCATTTCTTATACACGTTGTAGCCCTATGTCTCTACTTTACATGGAATCAAGAATCACCCAAATTGGATCATTATAGAGAAAGTTATGGTCAAAATACGAAAGCGTATTCGAGCAGTCAAAGGATGGGTGCTCGTCGCGACGAGGGGAAAATATGAGGTCGCGACGAACAGCCCAAAAAATCGATTTTCTCGGGATTTTTACAACGTTCGCCGCTACGAGTTTAAGGGGGGAAATCACCTACGTCGCGGCGAGGAAGAAAATGAACGTCGTGGCAAGGAAGAAGATGGACATCGCGACGAATAAACAAAAACACGTCGCAACGAATAAATAAAAACACGTCGCGACGTCTGGTTCTGCAACTCGTCTTCCCCGATTCTTTTTCCAGATTTTTCACTTCTATACCCAAAATAATCTCTAAAACTTCACTCTAATTAACTCCTAATCCAGTTCGAAATCTTTACATAAGATCAAACTCAAGATTCACTTAAAACATCAAAATCTGATCCTCACATATGCAACTTCACTTCTAACAAAATGCATGCACAAATTCGGTATCAATCACCCGAGCATCATCAGACTGATCTCATTCATTTCTATGAACACTCAAATATCCATGCATGTATCGTGGGAAACAGACCATAGTCACTGAATCGCATGAAAAACAACACTTACTTGGTTCAGCTCCGATTCCAGCAATATGAGCAACTCGTAGACAACCACCGAGAGCAACTCCATGATCGATGATGAACAAAACCAAGTAGAACATGCATGCTTTCGATGAACAAAGTTCAGTAACTCGTCCTAAGATATTTTCATTGCAACCTTAAAATACGTGGGTTCTTTGCATCATATACACGTGTCTCCCATCAATTGCCGCTATTATATTTTGCCACGTGACACACATATACATATACTATAGGTACACATGTCCCACATAATTTTATCCACTTGTCACTCTATAATTAGCCCGAAAATCAAGATTTTTCACAAAATTCACTAATAATTCCAAAATATCCTAAATAATACCAAAATTGCCAAATCACAACTTAATCATATTTAACAACTCAATTGTACCCAGAAATGTCAAAGAATGCATGTACAATTATATGAATGTGCAAAAATGTGCATGTCAACATTAGCATAAACATGAATCGCAATTTCTAATTTCTCAATAATTATCGTAATTCACAATTAATCTCAAAAACTTCACTCTAATTAACTCCTAATCCAGTTCGAAATATTTACATAAGATCAAACTCAAGATTCACTTAAAACATCAAAATCTGATCCTCACACATGCAACTTCACTTCTAACAAAATGCATGCACAACTTCGGTATCAATCACCCGAGCATCATCAGACTTATCTCATTCATTTCTATGAACACTCAAATATCCATGCATGTATCGTGGGAAACAGACCATAGTCACTGAATCGCATAAAAACAACACTTACTTGGTTCAGCTCCGATTCCAGCAATATAAGCAACTCGTAGACAACCACCGAGAGCAACTCCATGATCGGTGATGAACAAAACCAAGTAGAACATGCATGCTTCCGATGAATAAATTTCAGTAACTCGTCCTAAGATATTTTCATTGCAACCTTAAAATACGTGGGTTCTTTGCATCATATACACGTGTCTCCCATCAATTGCCGCTATTATATATTGCCACGTGACACACATATACATATACTATAGGTACACATGTCCCACATAATTTTATCTACTTGTCACTCTATAATTAGCCCGAAAATCAAGATTTTTCACAAAATTCACTAAAAATTCTAAAATATCCTAAATAATACCAAAATTTCCAAATCACAACTTAATCATATTTAACTACTCAATTGTACCCGGAAATGTCAAATAATGCATGTACAATTATATGAATGTGCAAAAATGTGCATGTCAACATTAGCATAAACATGAATCGCACTTTCTAATTTCTTAATAATTCTCGTAATTCACAATTATATCCCTCACATGGGTAACGGGATGTTACACTGATTGACTAAATAGTGCTAGAATAATTGGTATATGGCAATGGAAATTTAGAATTATGATTTTAGAAATTAATATGTCGAGCTATTGAAATTTGGAGACTACTTGGAATGGAAATGATAGTGAATAGAGAAAGAGATTTGAGGAAATCGACAAGAAGCTTAATTGATTTACCTGAAATGCCTTAAGTCTTATAAATTGGGAGGAAAAGAAATTCGTTTTCTCTCCTAGGGCACGAGTGTTCTTCTTCCTTTGAGACTCTCGATTTTTCTTCTGAGATTTTACTTGCTTATTCCTCCTTGTGCAAAGCCTTGCTTGTTGTTTAAGGGAGATGATGTTGTGTGTGATTATGGGAGTTAACCGTGGATGCATGAGGAAAGGGGAAAGAGTTAGAGAAATTTCAGAGATCGGAGGTTTTGAGCTTGAGTTGGTAAGTAATTGGTTATATGTTGTTTATTATGGTTCTTAATGCATTCATGAGGTTAATTGTTAAAGATTAGAGTGTTTGAGTTAAGTTAGGACTGGTTTTAGAGAGAGATTGGGCGAAAATTTGATCGGAGAAGGCGACCTGCGACTCGCACGTCACGGCGTGCGCGAAGCCTCGCCGCAGCGAATTAACATTTAATTCGTCACGGCGAGCGGGAAGGAAGACGTCGTGGCGAGCTTTAAAAGGTTGGACGCCGCGGCGAGCTCCTCTCGACGTCGCAGCGAGCGCAAGTCTTCCACACCGCGACGAGTCTTTTCCCATGCATCGTGGCGAGCCCCAAGAGAAACGTTCGCCGCAGCGAGTGACATCACACGTCGCGACGAGCGCCTGCAAGACGCCGCGGTGAACGGCTTGAGGTCGCAGCGAGGGATGATTTTCTGATTTGATTTAATTTGGTTTTTGAGACATAGCTAATGGTGTAGACCTCCAATTGAGGTAATGTTTGACTCGTTACGATCTAGAGAAAGATGTCTACAATTGATGTGAAGAATGAAAGTTGGAATTTAAATAAGTAGGATTGCAATTAGTGAAAGAAAGTTAAGAATGTGATTGTATTTCAACTTAAGGATTGTTTTTGCTTATTGGGGTATATTTGTGAGGCTTCTAAATGTAAGGAAAGGATATTGGAATTTAGGATTGAGCAATTGAGTGGAAAGTTAGAAATTGACAAAAGAAAGGGGAAAATGGGAAATAGTACCGAGAAAGTCATGAATAGGCATAGTACATCTTTTATTCGAGGCATGTGCATCATCAAATTATTTTGACTGTGCATTTTGTAATGGAAATTATTTGACTGTTATAGAGGCTCCGATGGATCGATATTCCACGGGTATTGCTGAGACTTCCAGGCAGGTAGCTCGGAAGTTCAGGTGAGTAACCTAGTTGGTTCCTCAATCTTTATGTGTTTAATATTCTGCACTGATGCCATGTGGAGATAATGGATGGATATGTGTGTTTGATTTTGATTGATTTCGGACCATGGGTGTCCGAAATATTAAAAATTTGTTATTGAAATGCTATTGTGTGTAAATGACTATGAATGCATCAATGCAATAAATTGTAAATGTATATGATTGAAATACCGGACCGAAGGTCCGTAGGAATAGGAAATGACATTGATTGTAAATGACTATAAATGGGACTTGGAACATATGCATTCATGCATAATGGCATGATCAGATAATGGCAGTTGTGACCGTTGCAGCCAATGCATTACAGAGCTTTAAGCTCAACGCACAGGGCTTCGTGCCCAACGTATTTGAGATCCACTGGCTCAATGTATAAGGGCATTCAGGCCCAATGTATTCAGAGCCTCAGGCTCAACGCAATGTGCCCGCAACTCGACAGCCAAAGCATACGATCCAACAACGAAATGAAAACGGAAAGTGTCACATTTGCATCATGTTTATGTAAATGATTGAATATGAATTGTGTTAAAGGCGACACACCTTATATTGGTAAAATAGAACGCATGTGGTATTTTTCTGAATGTCCAAAAATGTGATATTCTGTGAACTGTGTGAATATGCATGAATTGAGTGAACCATCGATGATGGTTTCTCATTGAGTTCGCAAACTCACCCAACATTGCAAATTATTTTTCAGGAATTGACGAGTACCCCGTTAGACAAACGGGAGTATGGTTACTGTAAAAGAGTCCGAGTTTGAAGTCGGGATCCGTTTCACATCTGCATTAATGTCATTTTGAATTATGCGTAAATTTGAATTTTCGCAAATTCTGCAGATTAGTACTGCTATTGTATTGGGCCTAATTTGGATATGAATAATGTATGTATAAATTGGTTTATGACTGAAATTGCATTTTGATTGGAAACGATTTCGTATTAAAGCGGGCCCAAATTATTTACTGATATTTGCACACTCAATTGTTTTCAAAAATAAAAATGCATTATCGAGTTTTTAAACTGCATTGACTACTCTAGCATACCACCCTCGTGAGGCACGGGCTCGGATATCACCCACGATATCGGGTTCGGGTCTTGCGAGAGTGAGGTGCTACACACTGAGCTTCGCAGCTCACCCCATTATCTTCCCCCTCCTCAGGTGCAGAACGAGACGATCGTTGATCTTGCAAGGCATCGGAAACTCCAAGATAGTTAGGAGCTTTGTATTAAGTGAGTACTTAGTTGGCCCTCCGAGCATATCATCATGGAGCATATTAATGTATTTTGGATTTAAACTTTATTTTTTATTATGCTGTTTTGAGAATACTTGTATAAATTCCTTTGGGTTGTTATGGCATGAAGCCCCTTGGTTTATGGGGTGTTTACTTCATAGATGGAATGCATGTGTAGAATATGTGTATGCATGTTGTGTGAATCAAATTATACATGGATGTTGGGATCGGGTCTGATATGTTTGGGCGCCCGTCACTGGCGGAACCCGAGGGGTCGCCTCAAGAATGGGGATCCAGGACCCGGGCCCAACATTAATGGTTCTAGCTATTTTTCTTGGAAAAATCCTATGAAGTATCATATTATAAGAGAGGGAGTAGAATATTGGAAGATCATCATCTTCGGTCCACAAGCACCGTTGAAAGAAAATGGTGAGTTAAAAACGAAGCTGGAATACGACGACAATGATTGGAAGCAAGCCTACATCAATGCAAAAGCTATAAAACTGATATATTGCGCTCTCACGGTTGAGGAAAGAAATCGAATAAACTCCTGTACTAGCGCTAAAGAAATGTGGGAAAGACTTCGCATCACTCATGAAGGAACTAATCAATTTCGGGAAACAAAGATCAACATGCTACTCCATGACTATGAAATGTTTGTCATGAAGGAAGGTGAGTCTATTTCCACTATGCTTGATCGTTTTGCAGAAATCATAAATGGATTAGGCAACCTTGGAAAGCATATGACGGATAGCGAGAAGGTGAAGAAGATTCTTCGCTCATTACCGAAAGAATGGGACTCACAAGTCACTGCTATAATGGAGTCCAAGGATCTCAATCATTTGGAATTCAACGCCTTGGTGGGATCACTCATCAACTATAAGATCATTCTCAAATCAAGAGGAGGTAGAGGCAAGTCACAAAAGTCAATTGCTTTAAAAGCTAATGCTTCTTCTCTTGATGAAAGTGATGAAGAAATAGATGAAGAAGAGGAAGACGAAGAAATAGCAATGTATGCCAAAAATTTGAGAAAATTCAAAGGACTACTCAAAAATAGGAGGAAAGAATTAAATGGTGGTAGAAATGGAGAAAGAAAGAAGTTTGTCATGGAAAGAAGATCAAAGGGGTATGATGAAAAGAAGAGCAATGAAGAATGCTGGAAATTTGGAAAAAGGGGACATCATGCTAGAGAATGCAAAAGCTCATCTTCCACTTCAAATTTCCAGAAAGTGACAAATATGACAAAGGGAAAAAGAAAGCTAGCCTAGTAACCACTTGAAGTGATGATGAGGAAGCATACCAAAGTAATGATGAAAACAACTTGGCGCTTATGGCAAATAGCTCATTAAGTGATGATGAAAATGAGGTAACTTTCATTGACCAAGATCTTAGAGATTCCTTTAATGCTTTACAAACTGATTTTGAAGAAGTTATTGAGATCAACAAAAAATTGAGAAAGAAAATAAGGGAGTTAGTTGCTGAAAATAGCGTTTTACATGAGACTATTGATGATTTAGATTGTTCTAAGGAAGATCATTCTGCATGCCTTTTTGAAAAGGAAAATCTTATTTGTGAGCTGGATAGACTTAGAAAGGAATTTTCTTATGTGGTTGGAAAATTTGCTAATGGAAACGAAAAGTTTGAAAACTTATTATCATTGAAAAAATATTAAATTTCTAAACATGGATTAGGATATGATCCGTTTAATAGAGATTGTTCCTTGATTTTAAATTCACTAAGGATGGAAAAGTTGCTCAATGTGCTAGATGCTTGAAAGATGGTCATATGGAACTTGTTTGCAAAAGTGTTAGGAGATGTGTTAAAGTTAAGAAAATATGGGTGTTAAAAGGAACAACACCTCCTAATGTGGTTTATATGGCTAACCAAAATGGACCCAAAATGACTTGGGTATCTATAAGAAGAAAGGATGCTTCCATTGTAGGTACAAGCAAGGGATGAAAAACCATCAAGCACTTGGCACATTGATAGTGGATGTTCAAGGCACATGAGTGGAGACAAGAACCTATTTACGGAAATTAAACCAAAGAATCAAGGTTATGTCACTTTTAGAGACAACAACAAAGGTAAAGTCATTGGTATTGGTAAAGTGGGTAAGGAACCTTTGCCTATCATTGCCAATGTTTTGCTTGTTGATGAGTTGAAACATAACTTGTTAAGTGTTTCTCAACTATGTGATATGAATTTTAATGTAGTTTTTGAATCATCACATTGCATGGTTAAGAAGGATGGTCATGTTGCTTTCATTGGTTTGAGACATGGAAATACATACATTGTTGATTTACATGATGATAGTTCTTTCAATGAAAAATGTTTGGTGACATTAGAAGAAAATGCATTTTTATGGCATAGAAAATTAGAACATGCTCCTTTGCCTTTAATTTCTAAGCTTTCAAAAAATGACATTGTGATAGGTTTGCCTAAGATAAAATTTGTTAAAGATCACTTGTGTGAATCTTGTTTAAAAGGCAAACATGTTAGAGAATCTTTCAAACCAAAGAAAGAAATTTGCACATCTAGAATTCGTGAACTTGTTCATATGGATTTGATTGGACCATCCAAACATGCTAGTCTTAGTGGTAAATTGTATGTCCTTGTTATTGTGGATGATTTTTCTACATTTACTTGGGTGAGATTTCTTGCAAATAAAAGTGATGCTTTTAACGAATTTACTAAGTGGTGTATGTTGGTTCAAAATGAGAAGAATTTGACAATTGTTGCTATTAGAACCGATCATGGAGGTAAATTTGCGTGTGAACCATTTGAAAGTCTTTGCGACAAATATGGAATGGAGCACAATTTCTCAACACCAAGAACACCACAACAAAATAGTGTAGTAGAAAGGAAGATTCGCTCTCTTGAAAAAATGAGTAGAACTATGTTAAATGAGTACGATCTTCCTAAATCATTTTGGGCGGAAGCAATCAATATCGCGTGCCATGTCATCAATAGGGTGCATTTACAAAGAAACAAAAATAAGACACCATACGAGCTTTGGAAAGGTAAGAAACCCAATATTTCTTATTTTCATCCTTTTGGTTGTAAAGTTTTTATTCATAATAATGGAAAGAACAATTTAGGAAAAATTTGATTCAAAATCTGATGTTGGTGTGTTTATTGGTTATTCTCAAACTAGTAATGGTTTTAGAGTTTATAATAATAGGACTAAGTGTGTTGAAGAAAGTATTCATGTTAAATTCGATAATATGATTTCACCCCCGAGAAAGGTTTGTTTTGATGATGATGTAAGAAATTCTGGAAATAGAGTTGAAGAAATTGAATCCAAGATTGAGGAATTGAAGTTAGATGAAGAAAATCTTGTACCCAATATTAAACCATGGGCAAAAGCAAAGAACCATCCTATGGAGCAAGTAATTGGTGATTTGAATGATGGTCTAAGAACCAGGAGAAATGTCTATGAGAATAAGAGCAATTTAGCCTTCATCTCATTAGTAGAACCCAAGAATATAAAAGAAGCTCTTGAAGATGAAAATTGGCTACTAGCTATGCAAGAAGAGCTTAATCAATTCAAGAGGAATAATATATGGGATTTGGTAGCTCCGGCAAAGGACAAGACTATTATTAGAGTCAAGTGGGTAAATCAGATAAAATATGATGAGAATGGTGAAGTGATTAAAAATAAATCAAGGTTAGTAGCTCAAGGATTTTATCAAGAAGAAGGAGTTGATTATAATGAGACATATGCTCTTGTAGCTCGATTGGAAGCAATTCGACTGTTATGTGCTTTTTCGTCACATAAAAGAATCAAATTAAATCAAATGGACGTAAAGAGTACATTTCTCAATAGATATATTCAAGAGGAAGTTTATGTCAAACAACCAGCGGGATTCGAAGATCATGAACATCCGGATTATGTCTACAAACTCAAACAGGCACTCTATGGGTTAAAGCAAGCACCTAGAGCCTGGTATGAAAGGTTAAGTACTTTTCTAACTCAACATGGATATGTTCGTGGTATGATTGATAATACTTTGTTCATTAAACATGTTGATCAAGATATGTTTATTTGTTAAATATATGTTGATGATATTGTGTTTGGTGCCACTAATGAATTTTTGTGTAAAGAATTTAGTGTTTTAATCCAAAGTGAATTTGAAATGAGCATGATGGGAGAACTCAAGTTCTTTCTTGGATTGCAAATCAAGCAACACAAAAATGGCATCTTCATTCACCAATCAAAGTATACCAAGGAGCTTCTAAAGAAGTTCAAAATGGAAGGATGCAAAGTGGCAGCAACACTAATGGCAACAAATGTGATCTTAGAGAAATATGAACCTGAAGAAGATGTTGATCAAAAGATTTATAGAGGTATGATCGGCTCTCTCTTATATTTAACTGCTTCTAGACCTGATATTATGTTTGCCACGTGTCTTTGTGCTAGATTTCAATCTTGTCCTAAAATTTCTCATTTGAGTGCTTGCAAAAGAATTTTTAGATATTTAAGTAGAACTATTAATCATGGTTTATGGTATCCCAGTTGTGAATCATTTGACTTATATGCTTTTAGTGATGCTGATCATGGTGGTTGTAGGATCGATAGAAAAAGCACTAGTGGCTTGTTTCATTTCTTAGGATCATCTTTGATATCCTGGGCTAGTAAAAAGCAAGTTAGTGTAGCCATTTCTACTGCTGAATCTGAATATGCAGCACCTGGGAGTGCATGTGCCCAAGTTCTTTGGATTAAACATCAATTGCTTGACTATGGTATAGTGGTTAAAAATATTCCTATTTATTGTGAGTGCAATTTGTTTGAGTAAAAATCTAATTCTGCATAGTAGAACAAAGCATATAGAAATTAGACATCATTTCATCCGTGATCATTGTTTAAAAGGCAACATTTGCTTGAAGCATGTATCATTTAGTGACCAATTAGCTGATATTTTTACTAAACCTCTTAAGGAAGATGTGTTTGTGAATATTAAATTGAAACTAGGCATGTGTGATTTAAATTCCTTTGGTTGAATTTGTTTTTGGATACATTCATTAATATATCAAATGGTCAAAATATGAGGCAAATGTGCAATTACATCTGAAGATTCCATCACTAGGATTTACACTTGGGATAAAATGTGACTGATTTAGAGTTTTGACACATTCTAGTCAACTAATTGGTGTCTAAGTCGACTAATTGGTCACAAGTCGACTTGTGTGGGATTGTTATGTTTTGTAATGACTTTGCATTTATTTGTGTTTGCTGTTTTGTTTGTTTATGAGCTGCCATTGCGACTATTTTTCATATTGGTTTTTGATTATGACAAAAAGTGGGAGTAACATTAGAAATTGATAATTGGTATCCTTTAGTCACAGTCATTTGATTGAGGGGGGTGTATTTGATTTGAGATTATCTTGATTTCAACTTCTGTTTATCCAATTAATCCTTACAAGGTTATTAAATTCATTGGTTTATTTATTAAGGGGGAGACAAACTAACCATTGAGACAAGGGATTAAAAACCTTGATCAAGTTTCTTGTTTTCAATTTCTTTTCAATTTTTAAATATTTTGTCATTATCAAAAAGGAGGAGATTGTTGGACCAATGGTGGTTGACAAATTAAATTCCTTTATGTTTTGATAATAATAAAATATATAGAATTAGTTAAGGAATTATTTCAGGTAATTTGGATTCAAATACACCAAGACTACATCAATCTTGAATTGGCAAGACATAAATCAAGGTGAAATCAAGAAGGAAATAATCTTCATCATGTTAGAGACATTAATAATAGAAGATTTGATTGGACATAACTGTTGAAGCCAACATAAGTCGACTAGTACATCATAAGTTGACTTATATATCAAGATCTGTTAGGTTGAGAACGTCACAAGTTGACTAATAGACTATAAGTCGACTTATCGAAGGATACAAGTCAACTTACACTGCATAAGTCGACTTATAGAAGAGCGGAGATAAAATTTTACGAAAATTGTTGTTACAAGTCGACTTACACACCATGACAAGTCGACTTATGAGTACAACAAACTGACTCTGACGAAGTCAATCAGTGGCAAATGGAAAGGAGAATATTAAGGAACGGTCATATCAATCATGCAACGGTTAGAATGTGTTCAAACGTCTATTTTTTTCTATGTATAAGAGTGGATGATCAAGGGAGAAATGCACCAAAGTTCCATAAGCAAAAATACTCTTTTATTGCTCCAAAATTGCTCATTATTGCTCTTATCTTGTTACACAATTGTATTGAGCACTTGTTCTCTCATCTATATCTCATTTCTCTTACAATTTGAGTGACTAGTGAAAAGGTCACTTGTGAGGTAGGATTTGTGCCGGAAAACAAATCGGTTGTAAAGGTAGCTTGAGCCGGAAATCAAGTGGTATTGTAAAAAGTTCACACTAAACTACAAAGTGTGCAATAAAGTGGTTTGCAAAATCCTAAGTAGGAGCTTAGGTAGAGGACGTAGGTCTTAGCACCGAACCTCTATAAAAACAGTGTTTGATCTTCTTCCCTACTCTTTACATTTAAATTTGTTTAAGTTGTTTGTGTGTGAATTAACTTCTGATTTTATTGTAGAATTTTAAAGATCTATTCAACCCCCCCCCCCTTCTAGATCTCTTACATAATCTTACAGACTTTTTAAACAAAATGTTAGTTTCAATATATACTTATGGGATAATGGCTCTTAAGATAATTAATGGGAGTAAGAAAAAATTTCAAATCTTATGATAGTACATCCATTTGGAACTAATGTCTTTTTTGACACAGTTGATGTACTGTTGAAAGGCTATGAGACATTAAAAGATTCATTTTCATTATGAATTGAAATAGTTTGTTTTGAAAATGATTTATCATGTATATAAGAAGCTTAGTAGGAGTATAGTTGTCCTCTTTAGTGAGAGTATGTAGAGACATATTTATCATAGAGAACAATGATTGTAATTTTCAATTATTGAAGATATAATTTTCCAAGAACAACTCTTATTAGATATGAAAAGGTAATCACTTAAATTTAGGAATTAGATCTATAGAGATAGATTGGAACTTGTTTACCTATTCTAACTCCAAGTACATAGATAATGTACTAAATGATTTTAGTATTTGAGATATTTGATGCTTGCGAAGTATTTAAGATATCCATTATTCTATGTATGAGTTGAAATTTGAATTCAAGGTGATAAGAATGTTACTTTAGAAGTAAATCCTAATTAAGGTCTATTTTAATTAGGACAATATCAATTCAAGATTTGAAAGGTTCCAATGTAGCAATGGTTGCTAATAGCCATAATGCATTTTTCATTTAGTCTAAATGATTAATTAGATCATTAAGTTCTTTAGTGAACTTGTTATAGTTCTTTACATTATTTAAGACAGTGATGTATTGTAAAACATTAGAGCCATTGGGCATGTCAAAGGAGTTAAGGTCTCATCAAAGATTCAAGGATGTATATAGAAAAATTTTCTTAAATTTAAGCAAGTGCTCACTATAGAGAATCTTGTAGAATTTTCTCATTAAGACAATATCCCAGAAGAAGTATAATCTTCATGTAGTGATATGGTTTGAGATACTTAAACAATTAGCTTAGTGTAAGTGGGAGATTGTTAGTTTTTGCCCTACAGTAAATTAATTAGTTATAGTTTAGCGACAAAATAATTTGAAGGAATTCTTTATCTTATACATGTTTAAATGTGTATGATAAAGCCCATAGGATAATTATACATTGCAAATAAAATTATAATAAGAATATAATTATAAGATTCATATTGAATTTATGTATTATACCTAAATTGTTGCTAGTCTTTATTCTATTAAAATTGGACATTAATATAATGCAAAAAGACTATCACATATTATGTTTTTCCTTATGAAGGAAGTAGTTGATCTCATAAACTAAATATAGAGATAATCAAACAAAAGTGTAGGTGCTTGTTAGAGAATACATTCACTAAACAGACTCGATATGAGAAATCCATTTACTTGTATGTTTATAGAAATTCTTACTATGATGATTTTATAAGTGATCCCTTTACTTAAAGTCTCCAAAGTTATCTTGTATAGCAATTCTTATATTTTGATACTACTTATGACTTATTTAATCAGGGTTAATTCAGTTAGTAGTCACTAAATGTAACATAAATTATATGGAGGTATTTATGTGATCAAGATAGGATTTATCACTTTAAATTAATTAGGGAGAATGTTCCATTGTTCTCAATTAGTATTGATTTAGGAAATCCTTCGCCAATGTAGAATGACATTTTGTAAATAGTTTACAAATTTTGTTAATTGAATTAATAGCTAACGGCAAAGAAATAATAAGATTAGACTCAAAAGAGTAGACCTTAATTCAATACTCTGTTTAATCAGAACCTTATATGATGAAAGGATTGAATTATACAGAAAAATCATGCACAAAAAGTTAGTCAAAACCACTTTGACATTCCTAAATATTTGGCTGGTCAAGATGGATTGCTAGTCACCAATCTTAAATTATGATTATAAACTATTTAATTGGAGAATTAAAGATAAATTAAAAAGAGTTTTAGTTCATCTAATTCTAATTATGAAATATAATTATAATTTATAATCATTACCAATATATTTGAGAACCTAATGGGAGAATACGTTGAAGAGAGCAAAGATATTTTAATCAAGTTAGACTTGATTGTAAAGTTTAAGAAAATTTATGATTAAATATGAGATATTTAATAAATAAAGATCACTTTGAGATATTGCATCTTAATCAAGAATAATTAGCATTAAATTAGAATTATTTTAATTCTAAATAAAGTTTAATAAAAATTAGAATTAAATTTGAATTAAATTACAAAAATGTCCAAAACCTATTTTAAATAGGTTTAAGCTCTAATGAAGTTAACACTTCTTGCTTAATCCTCTCTTTAAGAGTTACAAAGTTCTATCAACTTGGTCTATGGATACCATTAGAGGTCAAACATTTGTGCAACTATGGTAGTTGAGATAGATTAATTTTCAAAATGGTTCGTGGGATACAACAAGAAAAGGATCAAACTTCAGAATAAGTACGAATTAAGATTCATGCTTTATTATGATTTATGTGTTAATCATTGTATAGAAAAAAAATGATCTTGATTTTTGAGAGATCAAATTATGAAAAAGTTTTGTAATTATTATGTTGTGGTTGGGATCAGATCTGATATGGATTTCGCAAAAATATCCATTAACAAAGTTTACAATTTGGTTTCTAAATCCTATTAAGGAGTTAATGAAATGTGGAACTTTTTTAAGGTTCATACAACTTCCAAGACACCTGCAAAAGAAAATGAAAATTTGACTGCTAATTCTAAACATAACCAAACATTGCATATAAATAAAGTGATGAAACTTATTGAAGATAATAAATATCGAATAGGAACGAAAGGCTATCTCACCCTAAAGAAGCAAATCAATAACACAAATCAAAGAGAACATTAAGCATTAACAATACCTTATTTGAATAGAAGTAAAACATCTTGAATTACATTAGTATCTAAATGACTACGATCATATTATAGAGTCAAGTTCCTTTTATCTTTTGTATATTATTAGTTTATGTCGTATAGTCAATTAGTTGGTTATAGCTTAGTGAAATAATTATCTAAAAGCATTTTTATCTTATACATATTTAGATGTATGTGATAAAGTATATGAGATAAACATATATTGCAAATAAAATTATGATGAGGTCATTATTATGAGATTTATATTGCATTTATGTGTTGTCCCTAAGTAGTTCCTTGTCATTATTTTATTAAGACTAGACATTAAGAGAGCATGAAAAGATTAATATATGTTATGTTTTTTAATGAAGGAAGTAGTAAATCTCATAAAATAATGAGATACTTAAATAAATGTGTAGGGCTTATTAGAAACAAGTTCATCGAAATTAACCTCATATGAGAATTTCATTTGGAACATTAATTTTAAGTCTATGGAAATTCTCATTATGATGATTATATAAGTGATCATTTGATTTGAGATCTCCAAAGTTGTTTCACATAGGAAATATTATATTTTGATGCTATTTATGACATATTCTAATCAAGGGTAGCTCAATCAGTAATATTTGGATATATCACAAATTGTATGGAGTTAGTTGAGTTATCATTATAAAATTCATCACCCTAAAGTGATTAGTGTCAATTTATATTATTCTTGATTAATATGGATTCGAGCCATCCCTAGCGCAAGTGGAATGAAACTTTGTAAATTAGTTTACAAATTTCATTAATATAACTAATTACTAAAGGTGGAGAACTAATATGATTGGACTCAAATAGAATACACATTAATTCTATGCTCTATATCTAATTAGAATATTGTATGATGAAACGATTGAATTATACGAAAAATCATGCACAGACAAGTTAGTCAAAACTACTTTGATATTCTTAAATATTTATGTGATTATGATGCATTGCTAGAAGTCAATATTGATCTAAGGATATAAAATATTTAATTAGGTAAATAAAGATAAATTAAAAGATTCTAATTTATAAAATCATAAATATCATTTAGGGTTATAATTTATATTCATTGCTAACATATTTGGCAACTGAATGAGTCATACACAAAAACATGTTAAAGAGGAAAAGGTATTTTAGTAAAATTGGACTTGATTGTAAAGTTTGAGAAACTTTATGATTAAATATAAGACATTTAACAAATATGGATTGATATGAGATATTAGATCTTATTTAGGCCAATTGTTATTTAATTAGAATTAAATGTAACTATAATTAAAATTTTAATTAAAATTAAAATTATGTTTCAATTAAATTAGTAAAATTTCCAAAATAAGCACTTTTTACTGAACCCTCTCTACATTAGTTTTAGAGTTTTCCCAACTTGTTATATAGATATCGTTAGAGGTCAAATACTTATTCAGCTATGGTGGTTAAGATGAGTCAATTTTAAAAATATTTTGAAAGAAGTGATAAGAAAATAATTACAATTCACATTAACGTAAAAATTACAATTCATACTTTATTAAGATCTTATGCTTGCTACTAAAGTAAACAATGGTTCATGATAGTGATGCTCTCCTGTAGAGTTGGTGAGGACATTTCTTATATCCCAAAAATGTTTTCATTTGCTAATGGAGAAACCTTTCTTTTTCTCTAAAATTTGAGAATAAGAATATATGCCTAATCTAAGAAAATTCCTAGGTCTAAGTGATTAAATGTCATTTATTGAGGTAAAAGCCTTAATGTTGATTCTCCATCTTACATGTTGAGCATATATTTCTACTGGAAGATGATTGTCACCTTATGTTTTGAGGGACCTAAAGGAATATATACCTATAGCATACTCAAACATTCGACAAAAAGAAGCTACATCGAATGCTCCTCATTCCATCACAACTATTAGACCCCTACTCAACGTCCTTCGTATATCATTTGTCTTTTATTTACCTTTCTCCTTTTTAATTTGGATTTAGATTATAAAAAATTTTCCATATCAAACAAAAGATGGAGTAATAGAAAATAATAATTCCCATATTAAATATATGCATATGTGTCATTTTCAGTTATATGGTGGTATTTAATTTTTCTACTTTAACAAGATTTATCAAGACTGATTCTAAAAAATAATGGCTTAGAGTGACGTGGATGAAGCACTAAGGTTAATGCAAATGTCAAACTTCTCTTTATATTTCGATGAATGTTAAAATTTTGATCTACATATTATTTCTCATATCTATTTAATCCTACAGGATCAAGCTACAAGGCAACTCCATGGATCTAAGATATGCTCATGCACTAAACTAGATTTTTAGAATGGAAAAACAAATTTTGAAATTGGATTAGGTATTGCTTTTTTAATTTATGAGTGTTGTGTGATTGATTCTTATGTTTTATAGGAGTATAATGAAGCCCAGTTGAAAGAATTCTTAGAAGAGTACACATCCTTGAATATATGGCAGATACATCCTCAAATCTTTGATATTCGATTTATTGATGCATGATATTATATTGTTTATTTTGTTAACGTAAATTACTATACAAAGTTAAATGCTTTAGTGATCGTGTAGATTTCAGACATTTTAATTTTAGTGTCAACACAATTGTATTAAATCTTAACACACCCATGTAATTTATTGTCTTGTTTTTATTTTAACACAACCCAGCTAAACATATGAGATACATACCCATGTAAAAAACCTACACACCTATGCCATAATTTGTTCAACACAAGGCAACTATACTACCGTGCTATCACCTGTATTAAGGAAAATCCTCCTTAAATCACAACCTATCACCCAGAACCCCCTATCATATGGCCTAAAACTATACCTTGATCCACCATAAAATGAAATTTTTCCTAGTCCAACACAAGTTTAGCTTCTATACATTGTTCCAAGATAATGGTAAGATTCTTAAGACATTCATCAAAAAAAGATCCATACACACTAAAATAATCCATGAATTCCTTAATAATCTTCTCAAAATATTTGAAAAAATGCTTACCATACATCTTTGGAATGTGGCGGGTGTGTTACATCATCCAAATGGAATCCTACGATAAGTAAACATACCGAATGGGCATGTAAATATAGTCTTCTCCTAATCTTTTGGTACGATCACGATATGAAGATAACCTAAAAAGCCATCTAAAAAATAATAATAGTCATAACCAACCAATCTCTCAAGCATATAATCAATAAAAGGAAGGGGAAAGTGGTCTTTACGAGTAGCAGAATTTAACTTTCTCTAATCAATACATACTCGCCACCAGGTTTGCACTCAATGGTATTAAGTCAAGAAGACTTCACTACTATTAATTTTGATGACAATCAAATAATAATAATCTTAGAAATGTATGAACTGTTTTAATGAGTTTGTTAAGTGTGCAGTTAAATGGACGTAACACTTAGGAAACATAAGACGAAGTTCAACTTAAGACGAAGTTGGAGCATAAGACGAAGTTGAAGCATAAGATGAAGTTGAAGCGTAAGACAAAAGTCGAAGCATAAGACAAAGTTGAAGCGTAAGACGAAGTCGAAGCATAAGACGAAGCGCAGCAACATAAGATGGAGTGTAATATAAGACGAAGTCACAACATAAGATGAAGCGCAACATGAGATGAAATGCAACATGAGATAAAACGCAACATAAGACGAAGCGGACTAACTGAAGAAATATAGTAACAGAAGAAAAATTATTCCAAACGATACAAAAGCAAGATGTGCTAGAACGACAGTCAGTTAATTAGTTTGAGTTAGTTACAGGACTCAACTAATAACTATTTATAGAAGATTCAAGAAGCAGTTATCAAGAAGACGGTTGGAGACTTAGGGTATAAACATTAGTTCGAGTTGAAAACTACTGATACACACATACGAATACATATAAAGAAACTGATAGAGATTTATTCATGAAAATTTTGATATTAGCAAAAATTTTGTATTCAGAGGGCAAAAGAAGTGAGCAAACACATCTGTAATGTGAAAGCTCAAAATAATTTTTTTAGAGAGAAGGGAAGGCTAGAGCCTGGAAAGGCTAACATAACTGATAAAGAATACTTGTATGAGAGACCTGAAGAGGCTCTACGTGTGAAAGAATATTTGTAAAGTTGAAAAATTATAGTGAAATATCATAAATACTCTAGGGACTAGATGTAGCCCAAGGTTTGGGGTAAATTATTATAAAATCGCAGCGACTATTCTCTAACCCTTATCTTTTAATTTTTTGTGTTAAATAAGTAGATAATATTACTTGCGAATGCATTGCCTATCAACTTTAGCAAAGTGTTTTTTGTAATCATTTGAATTTTTTTAAAGAGATTCAAGAAATCTCAAAAGATTAATATCCTCGAAAAGAATACTCAATTCAACTCCCCTTATTATGTAGTTTACATATTATATTGTATTTCTATATTAACAATAGATTTACTTCAAGTAGGAGCCAATTAACTTCCTTCGTTTATCAAAACGGTGATTCAAGATTTTTTTGGAACCACCTAGTCAATATGTAACCACTTACTATTAGATATTAGGTAGATCACACCAGCATTGAGAAGCTTCAACACCTCCTTCTTCACAACTTCCATCATTGGAGGATTTAGCCTACACTAAACTTGCCTTGTTGATTTTGCATCCTCCTTCAACAAAATAAGGTGCATGCATATAGAAGGGCTTATCCCATAGATATCTGCAAAAGTCCACCCGATAGTCTTCTTATTCTCTCTCAACATTTGAACAAGCCTCTCCTATTAATTTGAAATCAACTCTGTTGAAATGATAATTGGGAGAGTCTGCTTGTCTCCAAAATAGGCATACTTCAGATGTGCAGGGAGTGGCTTCAAATCCAATTATGGTGCCTACACATCAGAAGGTAACAATTTCTAGTGAGCTTCAGGTAGTTATATAGAAGCCAAATCATATATTTTTGGAGAGCTTTCTAATGAGTCCAAGGTGACTGTCATTTCTATAAGCTCTTCTCCCATCTCAACATCAGTGTTGGCTTCTACTTCCATATTCTCAGTCAGTGTTGGCTTCTACTTCCATATCCTCAGTTAAAATCATTTCCAAAAGATCCCTACAGCTTAATTTAAACATTTCTTACACCAAAAGATCATTTCCTGAACCAAAGGATTAATCACATCAACAAAAAAAATACTATGATCATCAGGAGGATGCTTTACGGAATCAAAAATATTGAAATGAATCACTTCCACATCAAATCCCATTATGAGGGTGCCCTTACAAACATCTATCTTAATTTGAGCTGTATTAAGAAATGGTCTCCCCAATAAAATAGGTATCATATTATATGAGGTGTCATCATTCATATCTACAGCATAGAAATCTGCAAGAAACACTAACTTATTCACTTGCACCAATACATCCTCAACCACACCATCAGGATAAGCATTAGTTCAGTCAACTAGTTGTATCATTACATTCACTTCTTTCAATAGACCCAAATTCAAAGAAACATAAATCGAATGAGGCATCATATTAATAGAAGCACCCAAATCCAACATAGATCTATTAATCACAATATTACCAATTTTGAAAGGAATGGTAAACATACCTAGATCCTAGCATTTTGGAAGCATCTTCTTTCTGAATACTATCGAAACATTCTCACCCATCATCACTTTCTCATCACCCCTCAGTTCCTCTTATGTGTACACAATTCTTTGAAGAATTTGGTGTACCTTGGTACTTGCTTAATTGCCTCGAGCAAAGGCCTATTGACTTCCACCTTCCAAAAAGTCTCCAATATCTCTTTTCCCTTCAACTCCTTTTTTGGTCTTTGTCAATCTGCTAAAAAAAGGTGGAGGGTTATTTTTAATAATATTGAGACTTTTGAAATTTACCTTCGTACTTGAATACGTATTTTATTCCTTTCCCAATTCCTTCTTTATCTCTTCCTCAGTAGCAATCCTTCATTGGGTCCTCTTGGGACCCTCAATCTCCTTTCTGCTCCTCATATAACACTAACATTCTTCTGGATTACCTTATGTTGGGATGGCAATTTTCCTCCACTTTGCGATTCTAAGAAATTAAGCCTCATTGCCATCTAGACAATTTGGTATTCCAAATCTTGTGTGCTTACTTTTGATTCCTGATGGATTTGTTGAACACTTTGATTAAGCTGCAATATACTTTGTTAAAGCCACTGCATATCTTGCCGAAACTAAAGCTTTTTAGTAGTAGAAACCTTAATAAATTCATCTAGAGCATTACCTAAACTGGAAGAATGGGCTCCTTGTGCCCTTGATTAAAATTGTTGTGTTCTTTGTGATCAATTTTGGAAGTAATTTTGCTTTCAATTCCCTCCATAATCCAAGTTAGGGTGATCCCTCTAACCTAGGTTATACGTCTGTAAGTACGGGTTGTATTGGTTTGGGAAGTTCGCTCCTACTTCATTCACGTACTCAATACTTCCCTCTTACAACATTGCGCACTCATCAGTTGCATGGCTTTTGTTTGAACATATCCTGCACACTTTCACTTATGCTTTTTCAACTGCAATCTGTCTCATAAAAGATGTTAGTTCATCTAAATGAAGTTCAATTGATGAAGTGCTTACCTCATTTACTTAATGAACATCATTATGGGTGTCGAATTATTGGGTGTTAGTAGCCATCCACTCTCAAGTAAAATCTTAGCTTCAATGGGCGTCTTCTCGTAAAATGCCCTACTATTCTCCACATTAACCAAACTCCTCTCCATCGATAGTAATCCTTCATAAAAATATTGGATGAGATCAGGTTTGTTATGGTGTGGACAACTGGCACATAACTTCTTAAACTACTCTTAGTACTCGTAAAAATACTCCCCATTATATTGATTGATGCCACATATCTCCTTCTTAATACTTGTTGTCTTTGAGGCCAAAAAATATTTTACTAAGAATGGTCTCTTCATCTCTAACCAAGTATTTATGCTCCCTATTAGTAAATCAAACAACCAATCTTTTGCTGCATCTTTAAGTGAGAACGTGAAGGTCCTTAACATGATCTGATCATCCATCATCCCGGGAGACTTTATGCTTAAACAAACCACATCGAGCTCCTTGAGATGCTTATGCGCATCCTCACCTGTAAGACCATAAAATTTGGGTAATAAATGAATTAATCCAAAATTTAACTCAAAGGTAACATGTTCAACAAAATTAGGAAATGTAATGCATAGGGGGTCTTTGGGTTAAGCCTGAGGCAGCCAATTCCCTTAACATTCTCAGATTTGCCATAGTTTCTTCAAATTCAAGTTCTGGGTCTACTACTGAAGATGTTCTTGCTTCTCTTCTTAACCTCTGTAGTGTTCTCTCAATCTTCGGATCAAGTTGCTCAATTTCTCTTCGAGGAGATCTAGTCACCAGCATACACCAACATTCACAAACTTTTAAAAGTTAACAAATAATCAAAAAAACAAATTTAAACAAATATATTCACAAAACACTGACAAAAATAAAATAAAAAAATTAAACCACCACACTCCCTAATAAAGAAGCCAAAATTTGATAGAGCATGTCCAGTGCACTGCAAAATTTACCTAATTCTACACACTAAATTTTGTAGTTATGGTGAGTCAGGATCAAATCTATAAGGAATGTTCAATTAATTTTCATAACGAAATTAATTGTTGCAGGGAAAATATAAAAGAGGGAGTTTTGAATTTTTGGCAATTTAAAAAATAAAATAAAAGTAACTATCAAAAATAAATTAAAACAAGTGATCGAAAATGATTAAACTGTCGAATATACGTAAAGTCCTATTCTAGGTTCAATCTTGGCCTAAACACGATCAAGCACATTTCATCATCCTAACGTCTTTACAACTCTCTTCAAACTATCGATCTGAGACTAATAGAATGCTATACTAATCCTGGGTTTCCCTTAGGTTTTGTTTAATCAATATACGATCATTAATTAAACCTAACTATCGAATAACCTAGAATAAGATCCTTATATTTAATTTGGCAATCGCATTATGATGCAGAAAATGATCAATATAAGCAATAACCTCACACATTCGGGTTATTTAATCTAAATTATGTTGTTCCTAATAATATGGGATCATTAGATGCTACTCACAAATATAAAAAGTAACGATTATGGATTACATTCAATGTTTTAGCAATAGGTTCGAAATAGAACAATCAAAATAACGCATTAAGATCATTCATCCCAAAACCTGATCAAACCAAAACCAAAAACATAACAATCTAAAAAGAAATTACAACATTGAAAAGATAAAATAGCTTAACGGTGACTTGATGTCGACATCCTCTTTGAACTGGCATCAAGAAGCTAGTCTTCCATCTCCATTTTTATGCTCCAAACATCAATCATCTTCTCCATAGCTGCTTTGGTGGTGAAAAAATGAAGAAAGAACTACAACACCTCCTCCTCTATTCTCTGCTCTACTCTCTCTTTTTCTTTAGTTTTTGGTCCACCTTACTGTTCACTCCTATTACTATACATTTCAATCTTTAAAAGCCCCGTATAATGTCTGCATTGGCGTGAAATGTTTTTGTTAACACAAATGTTGTTTGTGGGTTGTTTGCGTTTCTGCAAATGTTCACGCATATCCTTCCTTGCTTCTATTTGCTATGTTGTTTTAACATGTGTGTGTGCATCTGCTGCAACATTTCCTTCATATTGTTCTGTCATTTTTTCTTCTATTCCAGTTGCCTTTTATCTTCATTTAATTCCCATAAAACACATTCCATAGAGCTGTCAATTTCCATATAGCTTCATCATCTTGATTTTCTTGTCTTTACTTGCTCCAATATTTATCATTTTTGGTCCATGGAGACAAGCGAATATGGAAATGGAAAAGATGGTTTCAATGAACATGCTTTTGGGTCACTTTATCTCCTTTACTTCTGAAATGTACCTAAAATAAAATATAAGCTAAAGTGAGTATCTAAGCCATTACTCATTCAGTGTAGTACATCAAATGAATAAACATTAAGCTAATTGTGGTGTGTACCTATACACCCCAATTAGGGTTGAAAGAATAACAAAAGTGTCATTTCTTAGAAGAATTGGATGAGGGGCTTTATCAAATTCTCTCTAATAAGAAACTAATTCTATGAAGAGACTTTAATGGACATATAAGGATGACATAATATAGATATTAATATTCCCATAGGGGTTGTGGGTATGGAAAAAGGAATGATAGTGGTATAGCTTTATTGGATTGTTTTTGTAGAATTTGATTTAGAGATATCTAACTAATTCTTAAAAAAAAAAAAAGAGGAGCACCTGGTAACTTTTAGTAGTGGAACTGCAAGGAATCAAATCGACTACTTCCTTGTGAGGCAAAGTGATACCGTCGAATCAAATGCTACAAAAACGGTAGATAGATATGGTTATATAAAAAATGAGGTTAATTATAAAAGTGACTATTTGAATTCTAAGTGACATAGTATGCAGCACAACTGTGATATAGATTATAGTCGCTTTATGTTTTCACATAATCTAGAATATGGGCTTGCCTAAACTATAGAGTATCATGAAAAAAGTTTCTAAAAACACGATCATAGATATGAGCTTGTTCTTAGGTCATGAATCCTACTATCTTCAATTTTCAAAAGTACGAATAGAGGTATAGGCATATCTAAGGTCATGGATCCTACTTTCTTTAGAAAAATATAGCTAGTGGCATAATGATATTCCTAAGCCATGGATTCTATTCTCTTTAACGTCCAAATATATTGTTAAAGTCATGGGTGCTTCCTTAAACTGTAGATTCTATTATTTTTAGCTTGTTAAATACATAATCTAGTACATTTGCATGTCCTAAGTCGTGAATCTTCCTAAAAAGCCTTATAAGCATATGATAGGGGACATAAGAGCATGTCTTAGGTTGCGTTCAGTAATATAATTTAACATATACTTGATTTTTAAGCTTTTCCTTAACCTATTTCTTTGTCATTCATCTATAATATTCTTTGAAGTTCCTTCTTAAACTCATATGTGCCTTTTTGTATTCTTAACTACAAAAAGATAAAACAAAATGCACACAATACAAATACAAAAGAAAACTAAAGCAAATATAGCCTTACTCATAAATCTAAACTAAATAAATTCTAATTAAATACTAAATAATTATCTATATTAAAAAAGTATCTAAATTTGTAGTTGGATTGACACCTAACAAGTGTTTTTTATGAGTACTTTCACAAACTCCTTCCTTAAACTTGATTAATTATTGAAGCAGTGTGGTTGTTCCCTTCTTTTTTAACTTAAAAAGAAGCATGCAAAGGGCCATCATCTCTCACTTATACCTTCTTCTTAACTCTTTCCTTCATCTTCACTATTCTTATCCCTTCAACTTATATGTTGATTATTTCATGCAAAATATTTGAACAATTAGTTTTTTTTAAATCCATAACAGGCATAAGTGACATCTCATCTTTTAAGAACAAAAGTTTGTTGGACCAATGGTGGTTGACAAATTAAATCCCACTTATGTTTTGATAATAATAAAATGTATAGAATTGGTTAAGAAATTATTTCAGGTGTTGTGGATTGAAATAAACCAAGATAGTTTATAAATCATGGTGAAATCAATAAGGAAATAATCTTCAAACATGCTGGAGACATTAAACACAAAGATTATGGGAAGATTTGATGCAATATATCCGTTGGAGTCAGCAACAAGTCGATCAGTATATCATAAGTTGATTAAGAAATTAAGAATTATCAAATGGGGGTTGAAACAAGTTGACTACAAATCAATTGAATAGGAGTACTAGTCGACTATCATGTCACTAGTCGACTTATCGAGGAGCAAAATTAAAGCCTGCAGTGAAATATGTTAACACTAGTCGACTATAACAGCTCGAGTAGTCGACTATCAAATAGAGTTGAACAAGATTTATCCGAATCATTCACAAATGGAACGGAGGAATTAAAGCAACGTCTATAAGAAATCATGGAACGGCTAGAAAGGTTTACCAACGTCTATATTCTTCTTTAAACTCAGTATAAAGAGTGGATGATCAAGGGATAAATTTGATGGAAGTGCAATAAGTCAAAGGATTCCACTATTGTTCCAAATTTGTTCCTTATTGCTCTTAGCTTGTTTCAAATTTTTATTGAGCATTGTTCTTACAT
Organism: Erythroxylum novogranatense; assembly: GCA_029891385.1. Lineage (NCBI taxonomy): Eukaryota > Viridiplantae > Streptophyta > Magnoliopsida > Malpighiales > Erythroxylaceae > Erythroxylum > Erythroxylum novogranatense. Next base: position 30,772,398 of record CM057233.1, on the reverse strand, counting down.
CTTTATCTCATTTCTCTTGTGAGTTGAGAGATTAGTTAAAAGTCACTTGTGAGGTAGGATTTCTTCCAGAAAACAAATCGATTATAAAGGTAGCTTGAATCAGAAATCAAGTGGTGTTGTAAGAGTTCACACTAAACTAAAAAGTTTGTAGTAAAGTGGTTTGTCAAATCCTAAGTGGGAGCTTAGATAGAGGATGTAGGTCTTAGCACCGAACCTCTATAAAAACAGTGTTTGCTCTTCTTCCCTACTCTTTCCATTTAAATTTATTTAAATTGTTTTTGTGTGAATTAACTTCTAATTTTATTGTAGAATTTTACGAAAAACTTTAAAGATCTATTCAACCCCCTTCTAGATATTTTACAATTGGTATCAGAGTAGAAGTATCCAGGGATGGCACACAACAATCTAGCGGAAGAAGGTAACACTAATAATCGCCCTCCTTTGTTTAATGGTTCTAACTACTCTTCTTGGAAAAATCCTATGAAGTATCATATTATAAGCGAGGGAGTAAAGTATTGAAAGATCATCATCTTCAGTCCACAAGCACCTTTGAAAGAAAATGGTGAGTTAAAAATGGAGCTGGAGTATGACGACAATGATTGGAAGCAAGCATACATAAACGCAAAAGCTATGAAATTGATATATTGTGCTCTCATGATTGAGGAAAGAAATCGAGTGAATTCATGTACGAGTGCTAAAGAAATGTGGGAAAGACTTCGTATCACTCATGAAGGAACCAACCAAGTTTGGGAGACAAAGATCAACATGCTTCTCTATGACTATGAAATGTTTGTCATGAAGGAAGGTGAGTCTATTTCCACTATGCTTGATCGTTTTGCAGAAATCATAAATAGATTAGGAAACCTCGGAAAGCATATGACGAACAGCAAAAAGGTAAAGAAGATTCTTCGCTCACTACCGAAAGAATAGGACTCTCAAGTCACCGCTATTATAGAGTCTAAGGATCTCAATCATTTGGAATTCAATGCCTTGGTGGGATCTCTCATTAACTATGAGATCATTCTCAAATCAAGAGGAGGAAGAGGTAAGTTACAAAAGTCAATTGCTTTAAAAGCTAATAGTTCTTCTCTTGATGAAAGTGACGAAGAAATAGATGAAGAAGAAGAAGAAGAAGAAATAGCAATGTATGCCAGAAATTTGAGAAAGTTCAAAGGACTACTCAAAAATAGGAGGAAAGAATTAAGTGGTGGAAGAAATGGAGAAAGAAAGAAGTACACAATGGAAAGAAGATTTAAGGGCTATGAAGAAAAGAAGAGCAATGAAGAATGTTGGAAATGTGAAAATAAAGGACATCATGCTAGAGAATGCAAAAGCTCATCTTCCACTTCAAATTTCCAAAAAAATGACAAGTATGACAAAGGGAAAAAGAAAGCTAGCCTAGTAGCCACTTGGAGTGATGATGAAGAAGCATACCTAAGTAATGATGAAAACAACTTAGCGCTTATGGCAAATAGCTCCTCAACAAGTGATGAAGAAGATGAGGTAACCTTTTTTGATCAAGATCTTAGAGATTCTTTTAACGCTTACAAATCGATTTTGAAGAAGCTATTGAGATCAATAAGAAATTGAGAAAGAAAATAAGAGAGTTAGTCGCTGAAAATAGTGCTTTACATAAAACTATTGATGATTTAGATTGTCCTAAGGAAGATCATTCTGCATGCCTTGCTGAAAAAGAAAATCTTCCTTGTGAGCTTCATAGACTTAGAAAGGAGTTTTCTTATGTGGTTGGAAAATTTACTAATGGAAATGAGAAGTTTGAAAAGATTTTGTCTTTACAACGATATTCTATTTCTAAACATGGTTTAGGATATGATCCTTTTGATAGAGATAGTTCTTTAATTTCCAAATTTACTAAGGAAGGAAAAGTTGCAAAATGTGGAAAATGCTTGAAAGATGGTCATATAGAAATTGCTTGTAAGAGTATTAAGAGAAGTGTTAATGTTAAGAAATTTTGGGTATTAAAAGGTACAACACCACCTAATGCGGTTTATATGACTAACCAAAAAGGACCCAAAATGGCTTGGGTACCTATAAGAAGAAAGAATGTTGATGTTGCAGGTACAAGCAAGGAATGAAAATTCATCGAGCACATGATACATTGATAGTGGATGTTCAAGGCATATGAGCGAAGATAAGAGCTTATTTGCAGAAATTAGACCAAAGAACCAAGGATATGTCACATTTGGAGACAAAAACAAAGTTAAAGTCATTGGTATTGGTAAAGTGGGTAAGGAACCTTTGCCTACCATTGACAATGTCTTGCTTGTTGATGGCTTGAAACATAATTTGCTAAGTGTTTCTCAATTATGTGATATGAATTTTAATGTGACATTTGAATCATCTCATTGCATGGTTAAGAAAGATAAAAATGTTGCATTCATTGGTTTGAGACATGGTAATAATTATATTGTTAATTTACATGATGATAGCTCTTTCAATGAAAAGTGTTTAGTAACATTAGAAGAAAATGCATATTTATGACATAGAAAATTAAGACATGCTCCATTGCCCTTAATTTCTAAACTTTCTAAAAATGATATTGTGAGGGGCTTGCCCAAAATAAAATTTGTTAAAGATCATTTGTGTGAATCTTGTTTGAAGGGTAAACATGTTAGAGAATCATTCAAACCAAAGAAAGAAATTTGTACATCTAGAATTCTAGAACTTGTTCATATGGATTTAATTGGTCCATCTAGGCATGCTAGTCTAAGTGGTAAATTGTATGCACTTGTCATTGTGGATGATTTTTCTAGATTTACTTGGGTGAGATTTCTTGCTAATAAAAGTGATGCATTTAATGAATTTACCAAGTGGTGTAGGTTGGTACAAAATGAAAAAGATTTGACTATTGTCATAATAAGAACAGACCATGGATGAGAATTTGAGTGTGAACCATTTGAAAGGCTTTGCGACAAATATGGAATGGAACACAATTTCTCAACACTAAGAACACCACAACAAACGGTGTAGTAGAAAGAAAAAATCGCTCACTTGAAGAAATGAGTCGAACAATGTTGAATGAGTACAATCTTCCTAAATCCTTTTGGGCAGAAGCAATTAATACCGTATGCTACGTCATCAATATTTCGTATTTTCATCCTTTCGGTTGCAAGGTTTTTATCCATAATAATGGGAATAACAATTTAGGAAAATTTGATTCAAAATCTGATGTTGGTGTGTTTATTGGTTATTCTCTAACTAGTAAGGCATTTAGGGTCTATAATAATAGGACTAAGTGTGTTGAAGAAAGTATTCATATTCGATGATATGATTTCACCCCCGAGAAAGGTTTGTTTTGATGATGATGTAGAAAATTCAGGAAATGGAGTTGAAGAAGTTGAATCCGAGATTGAGGAATTAAAGTTAAATGAGGAAGATCATGTACCAAGCACCAAAACTTGGGCAAAAGCAAAGAATCATCCTATGGAACAAGTAATTGGCAGCTTGGATGATGGTTTAAGAACTAGAAGGAATGTTTATGAACACATGAGCAATTCAACCTTCATCTCATTAGTGGAACCCAAGAATATAAAAGAGGCTCTTGAAGATGAAAATTGGCTATTAGCTATGCAAGAAGAGCTAAATCAATTCAAGAGGAATAATGTATGGGATTTCGTAGCTCCACCAAAGGACAAAACTATTATTAGAGTAAAATGGGTAAATAGGATAAAATATGATGAGAATGGTGAAGCAATCAAGAATAAATCATGGTTAGTAGCTCAAGGATTTTATCAAGAAGAAGGCCTTGATTATAATGAGACATATGCTCCTGTGGCTAGATTGGAGGCAATCAGACTATTATGTGCTTTTGCATTGCATAAGAGGATCAAATTAAATCAAATGGATGCCAAAAGTGCGTTTCTAAATGGCTACATCCAAGAGGAAGTCTATGTCAAACAACCACCGGGTTTTGAAGATCATGAACATCCGGATTACGTCTACAAACTCAAGAAGGCACTCTATGGGTTAAAACAAACACCTAGAGCATGGTATGAAAGGTTAAGTACTTTTCTAACTCAACATGGGTACATTCGTGGTAAGATTGATAATACCTTGTTTATTAAACATGTTAATCAGGATATGCTAATTTGTCAAATATATGTTGATGATATTGTGTTTGGAGCTACTAATGAATCTTTGTGTAAAGAATTCAGTGATTTAATGTAAATTGAATTTGAAATGAGCATGATGGGAGAACTCAAGTTCTTTCTTGGGTTGCAAATCAAGCAACACAAAGATGGCATCTTCATTCACCAATCAAAATATACCAGGGAGCTTCTAAAGAAGTTCAAAATGGAAGGATGCAAAGTAGCAGTAACACCTATGGCAACAAATGTGGTCTTGGAAAAATATGAACATGAAGAAGATGTTGATCAAAAGATTTATAGAGGTATGATCGGCTCTCTCTTATATTTAACTGCTTTTAGACCTGCTATTATGTTTGCTACATGTCTTTGTGCTAGATTTCAATCTTGTCCTAAAATTTCTCATTTGAGTTCTTGCAAAAGAAGTTTTAGACATCTAAGTAGAACTATTAATCATGGTTTATGGTATCCCAGTTGTGAATCATTTGACTTGTATGCTTATAGTGATGCTAATCATGGTGGCTGTAGGGTAGATAGAAAAAGCACTAGTGGCTTATTTCACTTCTTAGGATCATCTTTGATCTCTTAGGCGAGTAAAAAGCAAGTTAGTGTAGCTATTTCTACTGCTGAATCTGAATATGTAGCAGTTGGAAGTGCATGTGCTCAAGTTCTTTGGATTAAACATCAATTGCTTGATTATGGTATTGTGGTTAAAAATATTCCTATTTATTGTGATAATACCAGGGCAATTTGTTTGAGTAAAAATCCAATTCTGCATAGTAGAACAAAGCATATAGAAATTAGACATCACTTTATACGTGATCATTGCTTGAAAGGTGACATTTGTTTTAAACATGTTTCCTCTAGTGACCAATTAGCTAATATATATATACTAAACCCCTTAAGGAAGATATGTTTGTGAACATCAAATTGAAACTTGGTATTTGTGATTTAAACTCTTGGTTGATTTTAATTTGTTGCACACATTAGTACATTGAAATGGTCAAAACATGAGGCAAATGTGCAATTCCATCTAAAGAATACATCATCATGTTCTACACTTAGGCTAAAGTATGATTGATTTGGAGTTTTGCAACATTTCAGTCGACTATTTGGAGTCTAAGTGTACTGAGGTAGAGGATTTATTCAAGTTAGTCGACTAACAGTATACGACTAGTCGACTAATACACCTATCTTTTCAAAACCAGTCGACTAACTCAACACGACCAGTCGACTAGTTTTCCCTCTGATAACCCCTACTTATCCTTTTAATTTTATTAGTCGACTACTTTCATTCCAGTCGACTATAAGACTTCTGGAACCCCTTTAAAAACCTCATTTTTCCAAAATCTCCGAAATAGCTCTTGTTTTCCTCTTCTCAAAATCTTCACTCATAGTCGACTACTCTCCCCTAATTTTCTAAAATCCACCATACCCACTGTCAATCGATTCTCCCAAACACCAAACCCATTAATTAAGTCTTCAAATCCTTCTCCTTCTCTTAAAAACCTCCTTTCGACTCTCATAAACCCTAACACTCGAAATTTTCTTCTCTCTTCCTTCAATCTATCAATCTCTCTCAATGGCTCCAAGGAAATCTATTGGAAAAGGGAAGAAGACAACCCCTCCTCCACAAGGTCCAAGAATACATGGGTCTTCTTCAAGAGGTGGTGGTGATCGAGAAAATGAGGAAGTTGAAGCAAGGTTTATCTCCCATGAAGCTCAAAACCTTTATTACACGGTGCTGAAAACAGAGGTACTAATATCATCTATGCTATTTGATTGGGTTGAGTTAGAGCATAGTGAATACAAGGATTTATTTTCTGAAATCACAAGTTATGTTCTGCGTTATTTCTTGGGGTATAGTGATAACATTTATGAGGACATGGTGAGAGAATTTATACAAATTTTGTGATAATTCAGAGTGATGTGGATAGTGGTACACACTTGAAATCTACTATTCAATGCAAAAAAATGTTTATTTGTGAAGATTATTTGGCAAGAGGGTTTCAATTGCCTATTGGTGGAGTTAGGCCTAGTGCTTCCTTGTTAGATTTAGATATTTTAAGACATGAAAATGGTGACACAGATGAAGAGGATGAAGAAAATTTTGGTTACACTGAAGCTAAAGGTGATGATTTACTTGCTCGATTATGTTCCGACCATTCGCCACCTTATGAGGCAATGGACTTGCCCTTAAACTATAGACTACTGCACTATGCTATAAATTGTGTGGTGTATCCAAAGAAGGCGAGCAATAATCATATAACATCTTTGGACAAGGAGATTTTGTGGCACTTGGAAGAAGGGAGAAAATTCAATTTTCCAAGGTTGATCATACAAATGATGTGGAAAAAGGCAAATTTACTAAGGGGTGAGCTGAAAGGAAAAACGGACAAACATAAAGATATGCCATATGGAGCCATGATAACTCAAATGGCCACATTGCAAAAATGCAACTTGAACGCCTATGACCACTCTATCCTCAGAGTTAGAGATTTACTCCCTATAATCTCCGAAGTATCAAATTAGTCAGAACTATTGAAAGAGGTTGCGTTTACTCCTATCATGTAGAGAAGCTAGGATTGACCTTGGAGGGTGAACAAGCACTTAGGAGGCAACGTTCTAAGAGGGTAGGTGATCGCCCTAGTAGCTCCCGACCTAGCAGTGTGCGAAGGGGTGAAGCATCTCAAGATGACCTTTAGGAGATTCGAGACCAACTGGAAGAACTGAATGATCGTACTGATGATCAACAGGCTATGCTTATGCATTTGGAGAAGAGTGTCAATGAGCAGAGGAGTATGCTTACTCGCCTGGAGAAAAGCATCAAGAAAATCTTTGATAAATTGAGCTGTAGACATGATGATTCTTTGTCATGATGTGTTCTGCATTTTCACCTAGACCGACAACTTTTATTATGCTCTTACTAGTGTGTGAAGTTGTTATCTATTTGTCTTTGAGTACTGCTTGAGACTTTTTGGTGTTTAATGGCTTGTTTCTATGTTCATGTGATTGCGATAATTTCTCATCTTTATATTTGTGTTTGTCTTTGTGTTTTTTTTTTATATTAGTTGTTTTGATTATGACAAAAAGGGGGAGTAAAATTGGAAATTGGATATTCTTTTACTTGATTAAGGCGGAGTTATATTGTTAAAATGTCCTTGATTTGAGACTATCTTGATTTCAACTTACATTTAAAATTTTGATTTGACAAGGCTATTAAACTCAATATTTTATATGATTGAGGGGGAGACTTCTAACTAAAAAGACAAGGTTTAAAAACCTTGATCAATGTTTCCTTGTTTTCATTTCTTAAACAATTTCTAAGTATTTTTATAAATTAAATCCAACTTATATTTTGATAATAATAAAATGTATAGAATTGGTTAAGAAATTATTTCAGGTGTTGTGGATTGAAATAAACCAAGATAGTTTATAAATCATGGTGAAATCAATAAGGCAATAATCTTCAAACATGCTAGAGACATTAAACATGAAGATTATGGGAATATTTGATGCAATATATCCGTTGGAGTCAACAACAAGTCGACCAGTATATCATAAGTCGACTAAGAAATTAAGGATCATCAGATGGGGGTTGAAACAAGTCGACTAATGTTAAACAAGTTGACTACAAATCAATTGAATAGGAGTACTAGTCGACTATCATGTCACTAGTCGACTTATCGAGGAGCAAAATTAAAGCCTGCAGTGAAATATATTAACACTAGTCGACTATAACAGCTCGACTAGTCAACTATAATAGCTCGACTAGTCGACTGTCAGATAGAACTGAACAAGATTTATCCGAATCATTCACAAATGGAAAAGAGGAATTAAAGCAACGTCCATAAGAAATCATGCAACGACTAGAAAGGTTTACCAACATCTATATTCTTCTTTAAACTCAGTATAAAGAGTGGATGATCAAGGGATAAATTTGACAGAAGTACAATAAGCCAAAGGATTCCACTATTGTTCCAAATTTGCTCCTTATTGCTCTTAGCTTGTTTCAAATTTGTATTGAGCATTGCTCTTACATCTTTATCTCATTTCTCTTGTGAGTTAAGTGATTAGTGAAAACTCACTTGTAAGGTAAGATTTGTGTCAGAAAACAAATCGATTGTAAAGGTAGCTTGAGCCAGAAATCAAGTGGTGTTGTAAGAGTTCACACTAAACTAAAAAATGTGTAGTAAAGTGGTTTTCCAAATCCTAAGTGGGAGCTTAGGTAGAGGATGTAGATCTTAGCACCAAACCTCTATAAAAACAGTATTTGCTCATCTTCCCAACTCTTTACATTTAAATTTATTTAAATTGTTTTTGTGTGAATTAACTTCTGATTTTATTATAGAATTTTACGAAAAACTTTAAAGATCTATTCAACACCCCTTCTAGATCGTTTACAAAGTTAAGAACATAAACCTATGACTAAGACTAGGAAGTGTCTATATAGAATTCCTGTTCCTCATTAATATCTAAAATATGAAAATATGTTGAGAATAAGAACTTAACAATTTTTACCATTACATTCTCCTTGACACCTATAGGACTTTTTATTGAAATGTTAGAAATACAATGATATGTGCTTAATTGATTAAGCATTTATTTCATAACATTTAGTGATTAATGCTATGAAATGTTTAAGAAACTCATTTTGGTTCATATTTGGTTTTAACTACAATTTGGAAGTGTAAAAGATAAAGTGAATTTAAAGCACATTCTTTGAGCCATCATGTTGATGTTCAAACTCAATTTTCTTTGTGAAATAAGGAGATGAATTAAGGTGAGGATTGGACAAGAAATTGTATGAATAACATTAATTCAACAAGATCTAGAAGATACATAGTCGTGTATCTACTTACATAGTCATGTAAATTAAGGATTTGGGCATATTCTTTATCATACATTATTGGATACACGATCGTATATCAAATTGTGTATCTCCTCAAAACCTTAATTTTTAATTTAATATGACATTTAAGTGGATGAGGAGATATGAATCATTTTGGGGAAAAAATACAGGGCAGAACACATATATTTTGGAGACCATTGATGGCTAAGCTTCCCCAACCCGCTTCGGAGGTGAAATCGACACTGAAGAACATATTTGGGCATATCTAAATTGTGTTTCTTGTTCTTTCTCTCTCTAAGGATTGTTTAGGTTATCCTTTGCTTAATTGATTTGCGTATTTATATATGGATGATCATTATTCTTGTTATCATTAGATTGTTTGTATATGAAACAATTACTAGAATCTTAAATACAATACGTAATAATTGTGTTTGGATTTATTTGTAGCAACTAACAACATTGAATCATTAAGGATAACGTAACATAGGTTAAATGACTTGAGCTTGTGCAGTTGTTGCCTATATTGGTTTGTTTTCCATATTTGTAATGTGACTGTCCAATTAAATCTAAAGAGCTTGTTCTAGGTTGTCTGATAGCTAGGTTTAATTAAAGAACTTATTTTTAATTAAATACGACTTAAGGGAAAATCAGGATTAATCGAGCTTGTTGTTGATCTACGACTAATAGTTTTTAAGAGAGGTATAAGAACAACAAAATAATGAAATATGTTTATTCATCTGTAGGTCAAGATTGAACTGAAGACTGGATCCCTAATGCATTCATCACTTTTATCACCTTTTGATTTTTTCTTTAATTTGCTTTCATTAGTTTAATTTCACTTTATTTTCTTATTTGAAATAAAACTAAACCCCCTTGTAACTTAAACTCCAATTTTTTCCATTTCAAAAGCTTTACACGCACTCTTTACGAGATCAACCTAAACTTATCACTAGCTATAGTTTTAAGTTTAGTTAGTTTATATAGTGTGACGACATGCTACCAATTTTGGCGTTGTTGCCAAGGAGTGTGCTGCTTTAGTTTTGTTTTTAGTTTTAATTGGTTTTTTATACATATTTGTTTATAATTATTTTTTAATTATTTATTGATTTTTTTAACTTTTTGTTTAGTGTTTATATGTAAAAGGACACATGAAAGGGAGTATGTCACTGCTGGATATTATCAATGCTCTTGGTGAAATTTTTTTTTCAATAACCTATATTCCCAATCCTATAACCTAGGTTGGAGTGATCAATCAAACTTAGGTTATGGAGGGGATAGCCAATAAGACTACTTCTTAGATAAGGTGCAGGATGCAAAACAATTCCTACATAAATCAGAAGCCTCTGATTTCAACTTAGATACATCTATGCAAGATTTAGATATGTCCCTTCCTATTAATACTCTATAATTTTTTTAAGATACAACGTCTAGAATACAAAACTTGGTAAGCTAGATAGGCTAGTTGATAGTAGTTATCAACCACCTAGAATCACAAAGCAGAGAAATGCAACCATCTCAACTGAGATGAATCTAAGGAAAGTTAATTTAGTAACCTTAAGAAGTGGAGAGGAGCTTGAGAATCTTGAGAAGAATTCTCAAATGATTGCTAGTGTAGAAGAAGCAGAGAAGGAGCTTGAAGGAGACAAGGATATATCATTTAGCTCGATGGTGAGTATTGAGTGCATAATTGTTGTTAAGATTAACCCTTCACCTTTACCTAACAGATTGTAGAAATTAAACGCAGAGGAAAAGGGTAAAGAGATGTTGGAGAATTTTCAAGAATGCAGGGACTCAATAGAGATTAACAGTATTAGGATAGGGAAGATACTGAATATGAATGATCATCAACTTAAGTCCTATCCTGAAGAACCTCAAGTGGAGAAAGTGTAAGTTGTGATATCTGAAGATCAAAACTTTGTCACGTGATGAGGTAAACAAGGAGTCGAGCCAACAATAATAAACAAAGGTGCTTCTTGGGGGGAAACCCAAGGAAAGTTTATTTCTTTTCCTTTATATCTTTGTATTTATTGGGATATGTGTATGTGTTTTTAAGTTTTTTTGTTAAGTTTTCAAATAAAAAAGAGAAAGAATCAATACAAACAAAAAAACATGTTCTCTTTTTATATTGCTTTTAGGACAATATAGTTATAATTAGAGAATGAATTAATTAGAAAAATTCATGGCAACTTGAGTATGTACATCCTGACTTTACTTTGATTTTCTATTTGAGACCATATTTTATCACATGCATTAACATGGAAATGATATAGGCATTTTTTGTTTATACAAGTTATATTAGTCAAATAGCCTACCTATTGATATGATTTTTCCCTTTATTAAGCCCCCTTGAGCTTTATTTGCCTTTTCTTTTTTTGTTAACCACATTACATGCTTTTAACCTAACTAAATATCATACCTAATCCTTAAAGCTAGTGGAGCATTTATTGATTATTGATGATTGTGGATGCACAAGAGTATAAGTATGGAGGTGTGCATATACATGGGTTAGTTATAATTATCAGAATGCCATTTCAAGCCTTATTAATGAATTCCAATATTAATGTAGCTTCTTTCAAATCTTTTTCAAAAAATAAGGAAAAAGAAAGAAAAAAGAGAAAGAGAAACTAAAAAGAGAACAAGAAAAGAAAAAGAAAAAAGTGTTTAAATAAAAGTTTCAAGGAGGAAATAAATTGTCTTTGCAAAATTATTCATGATTTGTTTTTCCTCCAAAAGTTGTCGGAATATGTAATTTGAGTTTGAAAGATATGAGGTAGATGTTGTTTTGAAGGATCCTACTTATGGTTATAACGTATTGTTTATCATCAATTATTGTTTGTGATTTATGCTTTATGTGATTTATGGTGTGAGAGCTTGAATTTGAGCTGTGAAACATATTTTTGACATTCATCATAGAAAATAATACCTAGTTTTGAGTGAATGATAATTTTTGTGCTTGATGTTAAATTGAGTATTTTTCTTACTTCACTAGCTTTGACAATTTTTGCAATACACTATATAAATACATCTCACCTTAACCTTTACCCCTATTAGAACCTTAAAAATTCTTATTGATTCATGATTATGCAGGTGAATCATACTGATGGAGAAATTAAATGTTATGCAAAGTTGTGGAATGTCATAATCATGAATGGTGTATGAGTGTACCTATAGATCTATCTTATTTAAACACATGTTGTCTAAGTGAACCACTAGATTACTCAATTTCTAAAGGTGATGATTATTGATTAATCATGAGTAGAGGAATTTGATGTTGAGTTCTTTCCATGGTTTTGAAAGTTATTCATCTTTTCTTATGATTATCTATTCTTAGGAAATACAAAAAATGAGTGAAAGTGTTTAGTTTGTGACTTTGATTTTATTGTTTTACTCGAGGATCTTCAAAAGCTAAGCGTGGGAGAACTTGACATGTGCTTAATTGATTCTACATTTATTTCATAACACTTAGTGATTAATGTTACGAAATGTTTAAGAAACTCATTTTGCTTAATATTTGGTTTTAGGTATAATTTAGAAACATAAGAGCTAAAGTGATGGACTCCAAACTTTCCATGGAAGTTAAAACTATTAAATGAGAAATTATTGGAGATTAGTAAATATTAGAGATTAAATGAGTAACTGTTGCGAGGTTTAAAACAAGCTTGGGAAGAAGAGAAGAAATATTGGTATCCTAGGTCTAGAGTGCAATGGTTAGAGGCTGGGGATAAGAATACCAAATTCTTTCATCAATCTACTTTGCAAAGGAGAAGGGGGAATAGAGTTCTTCAAATTAAAGGCAGAGATGGGCAATGGCTGGAGGAGGAATCAGGAGTGATTGATAAATTTAGAGAGTTTTATACTCATCTGTTTACCAGTGAGGGATGTTGTCCCTAGAATTGTTATAGACACGATGAATGAGACTTTGAGTGCTGAAGTTACTGACGAGGAAATAATGGCAGCTGTGTTCAAACTTGGTGCCATGAAAGCTCCAGGACCTGATGGATATAATAGGTTGTTTTATCAGAAATTTTGGGGTATTGTAAAGAATGCTATAGTTGCTGGTGTTAAGAGTTTCTTTCATACGGGTTATATGTTGTCTGAATTGAATAAAACTTGTGTGATCTTGGTGCCTAAAGTAAAGAGTCCAGAAGAGGTATCACAATTTCGACCTATTAGCTGTTGTAACTTCAGCTATAAGATAATTTCTAAGGTTTTAACTGAGAGATTGTGGGCTTATATGGGTGAACTTATTACTTGCAACCAGAGTGGCTTTGTTGAGGGCAGGCAGATACATGATAATATCCTGGTAGCAAGTGAAGTGTTCCACAATTTGAAGATTAGGAAAGGGCAGCGATGTGGTTTGGCTTTAAAACTTGATATGGCTAAAGCATATGATCGGGTGGAGTGGAGGTTTCTGCAACAAGTTGTGGAGAAAAAGGCCTTCAATGTTACTTGGATAAGGTGGATAATGGAGTGCATTTCCTCTGTTACTTATGTCCTTACTGTCAATGGTAAGAAATCAGGGCTTATTATACCATTTAGAGGGCTTAGGCAAGGGGATCCTTTATCTCCTTATCTGTTTTTATTTGTTGTAGATGTTTTGTCTTGAATGGTCAATCATGTCATTGAGTCAAAATAGTTAGAGGGTCTTCAGTTAGTGGGAGATTGCCCAGTCCTGTCTCGTTTACTTTTTGCTGATGATGCCTTATTCTTCTTGCCTGTTGATGCTGCTAATGCTTCTCTTATGCTTGATATTCTTGATAAGTATTGTAAAGCTTCAGGACTAATGGTGAACTTGTCCAAGTCCAGCATTATTTTCAGTTTTAATACTCCTACTGACAAGTGGACTGGATTGAAGCTCCTGCTTGGAATTCCTGAAGCTACCAATCCTGGGACTTATCTGGGCCTACCTACATTTTGGGGAAAGACTAAGAGAAGAGCTGTGGAATACATCAAAGACAGAGTTATCAAGAAGATTAATGGATGGAAGACAAAGTATCTCAGTCAGGGAGGAAGAGAGGTACTTATAAAAGCTGTTGCTTGTGGTATGCCCATTTATCTTATGCTGTGTATAAAATTTCCTAAAATAACATGTGAAGCCATTAATGCTGTGTTAGTTGATTTCTGGTGGGGGAAGAAGGACACTGAACATCGAATTCATTGGGCTAGTTGGATTAAAATGTCAGTAAGTAAGAGTGCTGAAGGCATGGGATTTAAGGACATGAACCTTTTGAATATTGCTTTGCTTGCACGGCAGTGTTGGAGACTTCTTACAAATCCAAATGCTTTGTGGGCAAGGGTGTTGAAAGGATTGTATTTTCCTAAAAATTCTTGTCTGCAGGCTAAGAAAGGTGCACGGGCTTCTTGGATTTGGTCTAATATGTTGGAAGGGAGGGATTTTTTAAAACAACATCTTCAGTGGCAGGTTGTGGATGGCCGACTCATTAATATTTGGGATGCACCATGGGTTCAAGGCTAGGTGATGACCAAACCGGAGGGACTTCCTACTAATGCACCTACGAAAGTGGAGGAATTGATAGATGTTCATGCTGAACAGTGGAAGCTGGAGGCTGTAAGTGATTTTCTGTCTAGAGATCAGCAGTGCATGATTAAAGACATTCCTTTGTGTGCGAAAACCTCTTCGGATAGATACATTCAGAGAGTTGCTGAGAATGGTATCTATGCAGTTCGTCAAGGTTATCATATTCTGAAACAAAATGCTCTCCTGATGGATACTAGGAAAGTTGAAAGCTCTCATAAGGTGGATCAACAACTTTGGAAATGGCTTTGGAAACTTACACTTCCACCCAAAGTCTAGGTATTTCTCTGGAAATCCCTACACAATTTACTACCTAGTAAATCTAATTTGGTTAAAAGAAGAGTTAAAACTGAAGAGCTGTGTCCTATATGTTTTGATGAAACTGAGACTCTTGAGCATATCTTGTTCTTATGTCCATGGACAAAATGTGTATGGTTTGGTAGTGCTTTGGGTTTACAGATAACAAGGGATGGTTTGTCCACTTTAGATGCATGGTTAATGGATATAAGTGAGGTTTTAAAAAAATCTGATACTGGTAATGATGCTTTGGTTTATATAGCTGTTTTGTTGTGGAACATTTGGAAGAAAAGTTGTAAAGCATGATAGGCCAGATCCTATTAGATGCCTTATCAAAAGTGCTGCTATGTTGACTGAATGTATCAATAGAAAACAACATATTGGTATAATTCGGGGGCCTACATTGCGGAATAAATGGAGCACACCTACTGATGGTTTTTTGAAAATGAATTGTGATGGAGCTTATAAGCATGGGAATGTAGGTTTTGCAGCTATTATCCGAAACTCTGATGGCATTATTATTGATGGTATTGTTAAAGAATGTAAAGCAGGTTAGCACTTGAGGTTGAAACTAGAGCTGTGTGTGAAGGGGTGAGGTTGTTGGAACAGAAAAATTACCATAATGTACAGATTGAAATGGATTCACAGATTGTTTACAATGAAATTCTAAAGAATAAAGGACAAGGAAAGTGGAGAATTTTTCCATACATTTCAGATATATTGTACAGAATACATCATTTACAGGGTATTGATTTTGTCCTCATAAATCGTGGAGCAAATAGGGCTGCTGATTGGTTAACAAAGCAAGTCAGCAAGAAGATGAGCTTGGGTAATTGGATTTTAATGCCTCCATCTTCTTTGGTTGGTATATTGAGTCGTGATGGTTTACCAGCTCCTCCATAGTTGTGTTGGCCATTTGTGATGAAAGAATATGCCAGAGATACTGCCTAGATTAGTTCTCAAGTGTGTATTGCTTCTGATTGTTTTTGGATGTTTTGTATACATTTGTTGATGTTGTTGTCTTTTATTAATAAATTTCTTTCTATTGGCCAAAAAAATCATGAGTAAATAAATTCTTGAATTATAAATCAAGTAGAAAAGATAGTTTAGGTACAAGATGGGTTATATGTGAAATGTTGGAAGTTAAAAGCTGAGAAATATAGTTAAAACATGTTCACTGAGTATGCTGCGATATTTTAGTCATAACTTTTTCTCTAGTTATCCAAATAAGATGATTCTTAATTTGAATTAAACTAGAGAGATATGGATATATTTTTCATGAAGAATCAAATTCAAATTCTATCTTTAAGACTCTCAAAATATGACAGGAATTTGAAAAATTGCGTATACTTCTGTGAAAGTTTTCCATGATGAACTTGTGAGATTTGGTTAGGATTCTTCTCGAGAAAAGTTCACCATGGTCAACTCTTGACTTCGTCATGGTGAACTTGTGAAATTTTTGCAACAATTCCTCTCAATAGTAATTCATCGTGGCCAACCTTTGGCTTCGCCATGGCGAACTTGCTTATACCTTAAACATGCTTCGATATTTTGACAATATCTTATTCTGTAGTTATCTAAGTGAAATGATTTTTTATTTGGAGTAAACTAGAGACATAGGGATACAAATTGGATGGTGAAATTGAGTTTTAATTCATTCTCTATGAATTTCAATTTTTGGATGGAAATTGAGCACAGAATACTATTTCAGCATAAGAACAGTCCAAAAATTATTAGGATATAACTTTCATATTTCTGAACCAAATTGAATGATTTTAGTGTTATTAGAAAATTAAGACAATGGGGAACATTTTTCTAGAAGGAAGTGTCATCAAATTCCTTCAATTACCTTATCAAAATGATCATGGAAAATTGACCTGAAGGTTTGGATTTTTGGAAGGATTTAGTTAAGGAGTTAGAAGTATAAGATATTAGTTTTAATAGACATAAGGGGTAAAATGAGAAGGACAAGGTAAAGGAAAGGTAAAATGGGAAAATACCAAATAAATGGTCTTAAAGAAAAAAAGAAAAAAGAGAAGTCATGGGAAAAAAAACCTGGAGGGTAGAAAAGAGGAGAGAAGAGTGCGTGGAGTGTTGGAGTAGAAGGAAAGAAGAAGAAAAAGAGGAAGAATCAAATTGTAAAGGTAAGTATCATCTTCCTTCTTGCTTAGTATAAAAACAAAAAGGTATTTGAGAGAGAAATGAGCTTGTGTAGGAAGAAAGAAGAGAAACCTTAGATGGCGGTTATGGGTTCCTAAACTAGGTTTTGGTTTTCCTAACCAAGATAGCCTATGGGTAGGTTAAGCCTAAGCCCAACTTACCATTTATTTCATTTTTGTGATTTTTTAAGCTTTATGAATTTCTATGGAAATATTGTGTTGAATTAGAACTTGGTTGTTTAAAGGAAACCAAGGAAAGCCAATCTAAGAGCAAGAGGAAAGACAACCTTGAGTTGGATTTTGCAAACGATATAGGTGGGTGATGTATGTATAGTTACTTGTGTAATGGGCAAATTCTTGCCTATGTGTGTATGTGTGAACTTTATGAATTAAACTATTGTGAATGTTTGAAAATGTATGATGAATTATGACTATCTTATACCTTGAAAAGGGTTAAAACGTTTTGAATTAAATAAAAAGATGAAAAAACATGAAAGCATGAGCATATGATGAAATAAATTAAGCATGAATATATGCTTTTGTATGGACAAAAGAGGAACCATTTCTTTCTTCACATGCACGTAGACAAATGCCTTCTCCCAGCTAACCGCTTGTGACTTATGAGCTCTAAAAAATGGATTCATTTTATTCATGGTATAAACTTCAGTTTCGCCATTTCGTTCCTTGGAACCCTTGAACCATTTGATTGTGCATTACACTGGATTTTTTTAGCGGGATGAACAATTGTGTGTTAGATATGGATGGTTGAATATTCATGAATTGACTTGTGATGATAATTGCTTAAATACGAATTTGTGAGTTTGAATTGTGGATGATTGAGTTTCTAGATATAATGAGATGTAGATATATATTGATATACATATATACATACGCCTAAATTACCGATGGTTATAAATATATTAGCCACTATGCTTTGTAGGTCAACCCATATTTTTCCTTTTTCAGGTGGAAAATGAGAAGGTTAGTGATCCTTGTAAGGCAATTGGACAAACTTCGAGATAGCTGCATTTAGTAATGAAGTTAGTTCCATTTTTGGGTAGCTTTAGTAGCATATCGAATAGGAGCATCCATATATATTTTGTATTTAGTTAATGATGTAATGTTGACATGTAAATAAAATTTTTCAAACTCTTTTGCTTTAGCAATGCAATGAAGAATTGAAGAAGTTTCTTTTGTGTATGTTTATGTTTATCTTCTTAGTTGAGATTGGGAATTGTTATTATTAATGGAATAGGATGTTATGTTGAAAGAATTGTATAAATGTATGTATCCTTGTATTGTTTAATGTTGGTCGTCTGGGTTTTGCTCGAAGGCTTCGCCGCGGCGAGGCTCAGAGTACGCAACAACAACCCTTTCCCGAAGGATTTCTGTGCTAAAGTTGGTTACTTCGTTGCGGTGAAGCAGGACTTTCTCCTCGTATTTGTTTTGAAGGGTGTGTGCATTAGATTATGAAACATCGTCATGGCGAAGCAAAGACTTTCACCGCGGCAAACTACACGAGAGGAGACTTCGCAGCAGCAAAGCCAAACTATCACCGTGGTGAACCCACCAACGCGGATGCTGAAATTTCTTACTAGTTGAGTGGTCTCAATGTCTCTCATATGATCTCGCAAGACCCAGACGCCAACATAAAATGAGTTAAAAGCATATTCTTTGAGTCATCCTCTTGATGTTCAAACTCAGTTATCTTTGAGGAATAAGAAGGAGATGGATTAGGGTGAGGATTGGATAAGAAATTGTAACAAGAGCATCAATTCAACATGATCTGGGAGAAACAAAATTGTGTATTTACTTACACCGTTGCGTAAATTCACGATTTAGGTACATTTTTTACATACACAATTAGATATACAAATAGGCCTAAACTTATCACTAGCTATAGTTTTAAGTTTCGTTTTTTTTGTAGTGTTACGATGCGTTACTAGACACATCACTTTCTAGTTGTTCTAGTTCACCTAATTCTAATATTTTTAGTATAACATAAGACATTATATTAATATTTTCTCCTAAATATGTTAATTTCTTATTAATATAAATATCACTAACTATGCATGAAATGTTAAAAATCTCTAAGTGGCTCATCTTTAGTAGTATGATATCTTAGAGAATTTTTTGGTGATTTTATTAAATTTTATCTCAACAATTTCCTTTTTAGGGTCCTTGTTATCCTGATATTCTTCATACTCCTCTTAGGCATTAGCCTCATTCTTCTTGTTTTCTTTTCTCTTTTCTTCCTTTTTAGTGTTGGTCAACTCCTCACCCTTTAGAGTAACCTCCTACATATGCTCCCTAGGGTTGGGGATTGTGTCATTAGGCAAAGTATCTTATGGTCTCTCTATGATCACATCAGTTAGTTGACCTTTATAAAGTTTGAAATTTCTTATTAAAGTTTTATGATTCTAGAATCAATAAGCAGTTGGTTCATTATATGTTCTAGACTCTACTACTTTGTTTTCTGTATAGGCTATTGAAAAATTGACAAGGGCTATCTTGGAACTTATTGATTGCTCCAAAGGAATTCAGATAATTTTCTACCATGAATTACAAATATTATATTAGGGGTTATTTTTGTATAAGATTTAAATAAAATTACTTTCCCTTACTGATTCCATTATTTGGGTTCTCATTTGGGCACTCAATTCTTAATATCCTTTCCTTATATTAACATATCATAAATTAAGTTATTCTTGATGGAAAGCTTACTTTGTCTAATTTTGTTTTAATCATCTTTATCTAAGTTGTCAGTTTAATCATATTGCCTATATTATAGATCCTAGCATATTTGTTTATTCTGACCGCTCCTAATGTCAATGGTAGTTATTCATAGTCATCTCTTCTATTAACTCTAGAGCTCCTTTAAAGTCTTATTGTTCAACATTTCACCTATTACAAAACATGTCATCTATCTAATAGATTTCTCCAGAACATTGTAAAATGTCTAAACTTGTATGCATATTGGGAGGTCATACTACAGATGCTTCCATAGTAGATCCTTATATTTCTATCATGTTCATATAAGTTACCATTGTCAAAATATTGTAAAGAAGAGACATTATTCATTTTTTTGGTTTCTTAGATGGTTTAAATTATATGGAATGGAAGTTCTTCAAAAGACTCTCTCAAATGTTAATTTATCCAATTGATAATGCTTTAAACTATTGTTTAGCTCCATCCATTAATGTGAATCGAAATAACCTTAACCTAATGTTGTCTTCGGTCACCCTGTTGATCCTAAATATGTCATCTATGTTGTGACCCGATCCAAAAATTGGACCTCAACCGGAAAACAAAACGGAAAACAATAGCGAAAGCGAAACTAAGCAACAGAGACGCGATCAAACGCGTGCAGAAACAACCAAACGAAAGAATCGAATCCGGAAAACATAAGGCAAAAAACCAAGTAGCGGAACGAATCGCACAACGAAAACAAACGGATCTCAAAACAAACTGAACCAATTTCCGACATCCGAGAACTCAAACTCTAAATGAAAACAACAGGGTGGCGTTGCAGACCTTAGACTAAAACAAATCCGAATTTCGGTATAATTTTTTTTTTCAATCTTTCTTTTTCATTTCTTTCATCTTTAATCAACCTTATACAATCAAAACAGAATAATTCATCCTCGTGCAAATCTCAAATCATCATCTTATACAAACATACACATCACAAAATTTTATCCATATACCAAAATTCTTATCTCATTTATAACAAAACCTATTCTACTTCTTACTTTGCCATAACCCGATTTTATCAAAAATCGGCAGCATAACGGCTGTATTTTGTACAGCCCAAAAATCTGCAAAAGAAATTATACACTTCTATAATTTCCAAACACAACTCAGAATCATCGGACCTCCCGTCTGGAATCCAAAACACCAGCAGAACACACATCTATACCTAACACTTCCATAATTCTCAATCTAATTCATAAATCAATCCGAACACAATCCAATCATAAGTATATACTTTTACTATTCATAAACAAATCCATTCATATTCACCTCAATACAAAATACAACTCCATAATTGACTTACATATTTCAATTTCATGATCATACACAAACTCAAATCCATTCTCAATTTCAGCATTTGTTTACAATCCGAAAAGAATACACTAACATCAAACTTTACACATAAATACAAAACATGTACAAATCGAACTGAAGTCGTGATCGTCTTCCATCCGATCTCCTGCTCGAAAACTTGGAGATGGGGATGAAAGGGGGGTGAGCTTTCGCTCCGTGGATAACATATTATACTAAAAAATAAGCAAAAATCATTTTGTTAAAATGTTTAGCATTTATAAACATTTCTCAGTAGCAAGAATTTCAAAACTTAGTTCTTAGGCCTTTCAATTTATTCAAAACATTCTTAATCAATTTCCAAAGTTCTCACGATTTCAAAACTCATTTCTCAAAATCTCACAATTGTTCTTCCAAATTATGCACAATTTCGAAAACATGAATGCATCGCAAACATAAACAAAACAAAACACATAACACATCAAATGGTTTGGGTCGGTCCTAACAGAACGTCTCGCACATCCTCGCATAGCGGTTCAGGGTAAATGTGAACGGAGGGGAGTCCGAAATCGAAACTCCTAAGCCACTTGCGGACAGCCGGGAGAAGGCTATCAGAAGGAGACAGTGCACTAACTCTTACGGAGAGGACCTAACCAAACCCACATAATTTACATATTCATACTAAACAAAAATCAGATTGCCCGAAGGCACATTTCGAAATTTCAATTTTTTATGTTGTCCTACAAGACACATTCACATTCACAAAGTCATCACATCGAAGCAATTCATATAACATAGCACCAATTTTAGCATTCATCAGATGGTCAGACAACTTGACATTTCCAAAAAAATGCACATAATTTCACATAGAACTTCTCACATAGCAAATTCGCAAATTATTTTATAATGCTCGCACAATTAGAACACTGATTGAAACCTTCAAACATAATTCAACAATTATTTCAATATTATCAAAACGTTCAAAATCAATGAATGTACAATGAAGAACTTTTATTTAAATCATCCTAACTATTTTCATAATTTATCAAATTTGTCGACAATAATGAATTTAACAATTTAAGCGATTTCTTAAATCACTATAACATAAATGAATTTCAGAATCTTTCTTAATTTCTCAATTTATTTTAAAACTCGTAACATTTTCCAAAACATTCGAAAACAATAAAATTCAATACTCTCAAAATTTTCAATCAATTTCTCAAATCATTTGAAGACAAGAAATTGAACCTTTGTATCGCTTCTTCGTAATCTCGAAATTTCCTTAATTTATCAAACATTCACAACTTCATGACAATTCTTAAAAACATTCAAATCAAGTATTGCATTTTCAACCATTTACATAATCACTACTTTATAACTAATTCAAAATAGTCAAAATCATAACCTTTCTTTATAACCCTCCCAAAAATATTCAGAAATCAGATTTGTTTTTCAAACATTTGCCTAAACGATATTTTTATACAATTTCTAAAACATTTGAAAATCATCATTTTTCAAATACTTTTATAAACACTATTTTATAACCAATTCCGAAAGTATTCAGAAATCCCAAATTTTTTAAACCTTTTCATAAACCCCCCTTTTTTTGTACTTCCAAAAGTATTTGGAAATCCCAATTTTTCAAACCTTTACATAAACGATATTTTATAAACACTTTCAAAAATATTCGAAAATTCTAATTTTTCAAACCTTTTCGTAACCAACATTTGAAATCATTTACAACACAAAGAATTACTCTACAAAGAATGCAAGTCTTTTTAGAAGTAATCCATTTATCAAAACAATCAAAACATGTAATTTAACAATTACTTCATTTTTATCAAAACATTCAAAAATCAAGGAAGATAATCACTTGAATCATTTTGTTTACATTGTCCGAAACAAAACAATTGCTGTAAATAATTCAAACATACTGGATAATAATTCCTTAAATAAATTTTTGAAATTCTTTTTTTCTTGATTTTCAAAACATAATTTCCTTCAAATTTCAAAGATCATAAAATAACACTTTCTTAAGTAAACTTTCAAATCAATAAATATAACACTGCTTCATAATTTATCAATTCTTTCATAATTAAAAAATTTCAAAATTTTATCAATTTTATCAAATTATCCTAAACGATTTTAATAATTTATGTAATCATTTCTAAAACATCAAATAACACATATTGTATCATCTTCTTGATTTTTCAAACATAGACAATAATTTTTTCAAAACATTTTCCATTCTTGATTTCTCAAAAATTCATACAAAACTTATAATTCAAAGTATAAATACATTACCCACCTCGAAACGATGCTAAAAGCTTATCCGACTCGTAAATTTGCCCAAAGCTTCTTCCTTTCTCCCGACTTAAAATTACCTATACCAAATCACCCAAATTCAATATCATAACATAATTCTCAAAATTAACTTAGGAATTCACCAATTTATCATATTTCCACATTATCTAACTCAACAATTTCCAAAAACCCCAATTCCCAAAATTTGGGCATAAACCCTAGTTCACCTTAATTCAAAATTAATCATCAATCATAGCAAAATCACTAAAATCAACCTTAGAATCTCAAATCCGTAACCTTTCCAAGCCAAAGTAATCAATATCTCACTACAAAATTCAAAATCAAACAAACCTCTCTCTTACCTTCTCTCTCTTCATTTTCGACATCTTCAAGGTCCAAAGGAAGCTTTCACTTTCTTCTCTCCATTTCTCTTGAAGCAAGATCGAAAACCCCTAAGAAATACACAAAAATCGAACCTTGCTTCCTCCTCCTTCTTCTTCTTCTTCTCACGACTTCTCCTTCTTCTCTCCCTCTCTAACGTTTTCTTATTCTTTTTGTTTCTTATTTTTGAAACTTCTGGTAGAATACACGACAGCCACCTCCCTCCATGTCATGTCATTTAAAAATGAGAGCCAATTGACTATTTTGCCCCTCCATCTTAAGTGATGTACCATATTTGCCCCTGAAACCAGCCATTTTGCTTCCTGAATTTGGGCAGCTAAACGACATAATTTGACAAAACTTTCTTCTTGAAAAATTTTCCTCTGTCATCTTTAAAATGACACTAAGAACACTCAATTTGGATCAGAATTGAGGAAGTTATGGCCAAAATACTCGTTCAGCTTTTGTTAATTCGAGACTGAAATCAACACCAACTTTGATCCTGAAATTGACACTCGTAAGAACTAAATTGAACTTCGTTCCCTTCACATGATTTGTAGCCCCATGTCTTAATTTTATTTTTCCTTAAGAATAAACTCAATCGGAGCTCCACAGCTCCCGAATTTCTCAAAATACTGAACCATGTTCAGAAAATTTATCTAACTCATAACCTTTAACCAATCCTCTCACTTAGGTTCAATCAATCTCTTTCCATTTAATCTCCTAAAAATCATAAGTCCACAAGAAAATGTATCTAAATATCTTAGGAATCTAACTCTTAAAAAATCGAATGAATCGGATGTCGGAAGAAGGAATTATAAGCAAAAGATTGAAAAAGGGTCGGATCAAAAGCAAAAGAACATAATTTCAATTTTATTGATAAAACCGATTTTTTCAAAAATCATAACTCTTGATTCCAAACTCTGCATTTTACAAATTTAGTGTCGATGGAAAGATAAAAGGAAGCTCTACAACTTCCATGAAGAACTCAAAAATCAGTTCCATCTCTAAAGGGGTCAAAAACCCAATCAAAGTTACTGCCCTAATCAGCTTTTCCTAAACAACTTCCAAATTTCAGTCGATCATAACTCCTAACTCCGATATCGAAAAATTGTAAACTTTATGGTGTTAGAAAGATTGAAAGACAATCTACAACTTTCATTAAGGCCATTTACTCCAATTCAGCTTAAATCCTCACGACGAGTGGCCTCGAAGCATAGAACACACAAATATATACTTAATAGCATTTTCAAAAACAAAGCAAAAGAACCTTATCTTCGGAAAATCATATCTTCCACTCCCGATATTGAAAAATTGCATGCTTTATGGCGACAGAAAGCTTTTAACAGACACTACAAGTTTCATGGAGATTATTTTCTCAAATTATGCCAAAATCAAAAAGTCAACTTTTAACCCCAACAAGTCAAACTTTTCTTAATTCTTCAAATTTTTACACTTTTCTCTTTATTTCTCAATTTTCAACTTCCATTTCAAACCAACTCATTTCTTAAACTTTCATAAATCATACAAATCGACTCAAATATTGAAGTCATCAAAACTAAACAATTCTTTTCTCATAAATTTTTCTTAAATTCATCAAAAAAATTTAAATTCATAAATTTTCTCACCAATTTCTTTCTCATTTAAATTCATTTTAATATTTCTAATTTTTACCAAAAGTTCGGGGTCCAACATTTCTCCCCCTCTTAAAAGAATTTCGTCCTCGAAATTCACACTTAAGAACATAATATTTCTTATCTAATCATACAATCACTTTTCTCAATCAATTTAAGATATCATCAATTTGTCGGATCGAATCATAATTAATCACTTTTCTTATCTGATTTCCTTCTCATACATATTTCTCAATCTCTTCACAATTTCTCAATTCTTATATCAAATACTCCATCTAAAATCATATCAAACTCACTATTTCTACAACTCAATATTCCTTAACGTTTTTTTTTTACATTTTACGCAAGTCAATGGCCCACTTCTTAATGACTCTTAATATGGACCAAATCATCATTTAAAATCAACCGTTTGAACTCCAACACATATATCGTTATCACCAATTTCATCTTTCAAGCATTCCTCATTTCATCTCACAAATGTATATTCAAACATCAAGTTATCTCATCTTTCAAAATTTGCATCTCTCAAAAGCATAATCAAATCAATTTATCCTTATTCATCAAGAATTTCTAAGCTCATTTTCATTATCACATTCCTAAACTCAATCATAATTCTTATCACTTACATCAAATAATCACTTAGCACATTCTCACAAATTCAACTTCATCCTATCAAACTCTTATCAATTACTCATGCAAATCATTCATACACATACGCCCAAGTAAGATCCTATTACTGGGCGCTGATACCATAACTGTTATGACCCGATCCGAAAACCGAACCACAACCGGAAAACAAAATGGAAAACAATAGCGAAATCGAAACTAAGCGACGGAGACGCGATCAAACGCGTGCGGAAACAACCAAACGAAAGAATCGAATCCGGAAAACATAAGGCGAAAAACCAAGTAGCGGAACGAATCGCACAGCGAAAACAAACGGATCTCAAAACGAACTGAACCAATTTCTGAAATCCGAGAACTCAAACTCTAAACGAAAACAACAGGGTGGCGTTGCAGAACTTAGACTAAAACAAATCCGAATTCCGGTATTTTTTTTTTTCAATCTTTCTTTTTCATTTCTTTCATCTTTAATCAACCTTATACAATCAAAACAGAATAATTCATCCTCGTGCAAATCTCAAATCATCATCTTATACAAACATACACATCACAAAATTTTATCCATATACCAAAATTCTTATCTCATTTATAACAAAACCTATTCTACTTCTTACTTTGCCATAACCCGATTTTATCAAAATCGGCAAAGATAACTACTGTATTTTATACACCCAAAATCTGAAAAGAAATTATACACTTCTATAATTTCCAAACACAACTCGAATCATCGGACCTCCGTCCTAATCCAAAACACCAAAGAACACACATCTATACCTAACACTTCCATAATTCTCAATCTAATTCATAAATCAATCCAACACAATCCAATCATAAGTATATACTTTTACTATTCATAAACAAATCCATTCATATTCACCTCAATACAAAATACAACTCCATAATTGACTTACATATTTCAATTTCATGATCATACACAAACTCAAATCCATTCTCAATTTCAGCATTTGTTTACAATCTGAAAAGAATACACTAACATCAAACTTTACACATAAATACAAAACATGTACAAATCGAACTGAAGTCGTGATCGTCTTCCTTCCGATCTCCTGCTCGAAAACTTGGAGATGGGGATGAAAGGGGGGGTGAGCTTTCGCTCCGTGGATAACATATTATACTCGAAAATAAGCAAAAATCATTTTGTTAAAATGTTTATCATTTATAAACATTTCTCAGTAACAAGAATTTCAAAACTTAGTTTTTAGGCCTTTCAATTTATTCAAAACATTCTTAATCAATTTCCAAAGTTCTCACGATTTCAAAACTCATTTCTCAAAATCTCACAATTGTTCTTCCAAATTATGCACAATTTCGAAAACATGAATGCATCGCAAACATAAACAAAACAAAACACATAATACATCAAATAGTTTGGGTCGGTCCTAACCGAACGTACTGCACATCCCCGCATAGCGGTTCTCTGCAGCCGTGAACGGAGGGGAGTCCGAAATCGAAACTCCTAAGCCCTTGCGGGCAGCCGGGAGAAGGCTATCAAAGGGAGACAGTGCACTGACTCTTACGGAGAGGACCTAACCAAACTCACATAATTTACATATTCATACTAAACAAAAATCAGATTGCCCGAAGGCACATTTCGAAATTTCAATCTTTTTTATGTTGTCTTACAAGACACATTCACATTCACAAAGTCATCACATCGAAGCAATTCATATAACATAGCACCAATTTTAGCATTCATCTGATGGTTAGACAACTTGACATTTTCCAAAAAAATGCACATAATTTCACATAGAACTTCTCAGATAGCAAATTCGCAAATTATTTTATAATGCTCACACAATTAGAACACTGATTGAAACCTTCAAACATAATTCAACAATTATTTCAATATTATCAAAACGTTCAAAATCAATGAATGTACAATGAAGAACATTTTATTTAAATCATCTGGAACTATTTTCATAATTTATGAAATTTTTCGACAATAACAAATTTAACAATTTAAGCGATTTCTTAAATCATTATAACATAAATGAATTTCAGAATCTTTCTTAATTTCTCAATTTATTTTAAAACTCGTAACATTTTCCAAAACATTCGAAAACAATAAAATTCAATACTCTCAAAAATTTCAATCAATTTCACAAATCATTTGAAGACAAGAAATTGAACCTTCACTAAAATTGAAGACCCACATAGTACATTCACTAAAATTGAAATTTGAAAAGGGTTGCAAAAATTGAAGACCCACATAGTACATTCACTAAAATTGGTCCTAGAGTACCTAAACCCATGCTTTTCCTGAGCTTTATGAACCAAATCCCTTCCAAAAATCCAAGACATGATAAATGTTCTTACCTTAAATCTTTACCAAATGAATAGATGTTTGGTTCAAAAGAAAGCTCTTATCTTCCTCTACCTTTTTTCCTTCTTGCACAACCTCAAAATCTCTCTAAAAGGCTTAGAAAAGATGAAACCCTAGCTCAACTCTCTTCTTTCCTCTCAACCACCGAAATCTCTCTTTTCTCTCTCTTTAATCACGTTTTTGGCTTCTTCCATCTCAAGCCCACCATTTTATACTCTTAATAATTGCACAGTGTCTATTTTGCCCTTCATTTAAAAGCCTTATGGTTTATAAACTTATGAGACTTGCCAAATTGCCCTTACACACTCTTACTACTTTAATACTTCAATTCTGTTTACCAATGTCATATTATCTTACCCACATTAGCAAGCTCATTAATTCCAACATATACTAATCTAGTGACACCCCAAAATTAATTTAAAAATGCTTATATAAAAAATTCAGGGGCCAACATCTTGGCAGGATTACTACGAGACATTATTATTGTTGTTATCTTTCATTCAAACAAATCTAATTTGTTTTTAATGATTCAAGTTTAATTTCAATTTCAAAATCACGATCAATAACAATCATATTTTGATTTATTAAAGCCAAGACCACTTAAATTATATAAAATGATTAACATATAAGTTATAATAAGGCATGAATCTTAATTCATACATTATTCTAAATCTTGATCATTTTTCTTGTTATTTCCCTTGAACCATTTATGAAAATTAGTTTATCCCAACCATTGTAACCACACAAGTATCTAATCTCTAATGGTATGCACAAAACAAGTTGAGACAACTTTGCAACTATTGCAGAGAGAATTAAATAAGGAGTGTTAGCTCCCTTAGAGTTTAAGCCTATTTATAATAAGTTTTGGACATTTTAGTAATTTAATTGAAAATAAATTTTGATCAATTAAACTTTAATTAGAATTACAATTAACTTTAATTAAATATTAATTATGCAAAAATAAGATCTATTTTCTCATATCTAATTATAAAGTTTTCAAACTTTATAATCAAGTCCAACTTGATTAAAATATCTTTTATCTCCTTAACTCGCTTTTATATCTATTAGGTTCTTAAATATATTAACAATGGATATAAATTATAACCCTAAATCATATTTAAGACTAAATACATTTAAATCCTTTAATTTATCTTTAATTCTCTAAACAATATATATAACCATAGACCAAGATTAGTGTCTAGTAACAAATCATGATCACCTAAATATTTAAGAATGTCCAAATGGTTTTGCCTAACCTTTCTACGCATGATTTTTTGTATAATTTAATCCTTTCATCGCATAATATTTTGATTAGGCATAGAATATGAAATTAATATCCCTTATATTTAAGTCCAATTATGTTAGTTCTCTTCTATTAGTAGCTGATTCAATTAATGATATTTTTAAGTAATTTTACAAAGTGTCATTTCACTTTGGCCAAAGATTTTCTAAATTAACTCTAATCGAGAACAATGAATATTCTCTTTAATTACTTTAAGGTGATGAATCTTATATTAATTACTCAACTATTTCTATATATTTCATACTATATCCAATTAATACTGACTAAGCTACCATTGATTAGAATATGTCATATTTAGTATCAAAATATAGCAGTTCCTATACGAAATAACTTTGGAGATCTCAAGTTAAAGGATCATATATACAATCATCACAAGTACCCACACAATTTTCGATTAGAAATTTATGAGATTCTATATACTTTAGTCTATGAGATCGTTTACTTTTTCATAAAGAAGAAACATAACTTGTTACTAGAGTGGTATCCTTTAAGTTTCATAACATTCCTGTTATGACAACACGCTTATGTCGTCACTTGAAATTTGTACATTTAGAATATACTAGCTAAAAGGATTTCTTCATTCTCAAATAAATTTAGTTGCATCACCTTTGCTGTTGGACCCCGAATCTTTCTGTAATCTAGAACTATTAAACGAGGAACTTTTGGCAATTAGCTATGTGTAAATAAGAGGAGAATTTATGAGATTGAAAGGAAATGTAAAGAGAATTGATTTAAATCAAAGTGAATTGGAAAATTTTCTGAACATGGTTCAGTATTTTGAGAAATTCTTGACCTGTTGAGATCCAATTGAATTGATTCTTAAGGAAAAACAAAATAGAGACATAGGGTTACAATTTGTCTGAAGGAACTGAATTTTAATTTAGCTTCTAAGATTGTCAATTTTCGGAAGGAAATGAAGTGCTGGAAAATGTGTTAGCAAAATGACAGTCCAAGATGTTTGGACCATAACGCTTGTGGTAGTGCTCCAAATTAAATAATTTTGGTGTCATTAGAAATATACGACATTAAGGAGCATTTCTCTAGAAGAAAGGTTTAGCAAATTCCCTCAATTTGATGGTGAGAAAATGTCCTAAAGTAAGTATGTTTTGAAATAAAATTTCAGGGGCAGTTTTGGAAAGTCACTTAAGATGTAAAGTTTAAGCTTATAAGGAGGGGGCATTTTAGTCATTTTGCACTCATTAAATGAAGAAGAGAAGGGGTTGTCGTTCAAGAAGGAGAAAGCATGAAAATAAGAAGCAAAATGAAGAGAGAAAAGAGGGAAAGAAGGAAAGAAGAGGAGAGAAGACGACGGTGAGAGGGAAGAGAAGAAGATTTTCATGGAAAGCTAGGGATTTTCGTGGAAAAGAACAAGAAATCAAGGGTTTCAAGGTTAGTTTTTCATCTTCCCATCTTTTTTTTTGAAGAAATAGGTTGTAGTTTTGTAATGGAGAAAACCCTAGAGAGAGAAAGTGGTTGGAGGAAGAAGAAGATGATGAAAGCCATGGGGCTTTTGGGTTTTTAAGCTAGGTTTGGAGTTTTATAACCTAGATTGATTATAGAGGGTTAGATTAGAACTTGGTTAGGGTTTATGGTGATTATGGAAAATTGGGGATTTTCCAAATAAATTGAAATTCATGGAATTGTGTTGTTGTGTTTAGGAAATCAAGAGTCTATTCAAAGGCAAGAGGAAGGAGCCCATTGAAATTGGATTTCCAAGTGTATAAGGTGGGTAAATTATTTATAATTGTTGTGTGAGATGAGCAAAATGCATGATGTGTGGATTATGTGCTAAATAACTTGTATGAATTGTTGATATTTCATTATGATATACACCTTTATGTTAAAACAATTGAATTGTGTTTATGACATGTTAGGCATTGATAATTGCTTGACATTTTGAGATGATTGTTATGCCATTGAATTGAACCATGGCATTTTGAACATGAATGATTGATTTGAGCATGATAATGCTATGCCTTGTATTATGGCATTTTGATTAATGAAAAGAAGAAAGATCATGAAAATATGAAAATGTGATTATGTGCCTTGTTTGTAACATCACGTCACTGATGGGATGGGTATAGTGGTAATTTGGTATAGGTTAGGTTCATGCATTCGTTTTTTAGCATGTTCGCGCATTATTTAGCCTCTATATATATATATTGATAATTGGAAATTGTTGCACTAGCATATGCAGATACATACATGTATGACATATTCCCGGTATAATTATGTAAATTAGAAATTCTGTGATTTTCGTGTAGATTGTGTTGAATGTGAATTGGAGTGAAAAATGAGATTTAGGGGTTTGAAATATGGAATTGAAGTGTATGATCGTGTGTTATATATTTTTTAGGGTTTTGATGAATTTTTCTGGGATTTTTGGAGTAATGGGTCCGGACCGAAAAAATGACTAAATGGTATATTAATTAGATTTCTGGTTTCGAAATTGACTGGCCAATGGCACTGGAAAATTAGAGTCATGATTTTAGGATTTATTTCTTAGAGCCATTGGAAATTTGGGAGAATTTAGCATAAGAAATTGGATTTAGGCTTTTCGGACTGGTCTTGTGGCAAGAGTTTTGCCAAACAAGCCTTAAGCTTGTTAAAGGTTTGATTTAAACCCTTGATCCTTGGTTTTGCCTTCCATGAAAGTTGTTCCCTCCTTGAAAGAACATTTGCTTATCTTCTTCTCTTCTTCTTCTTCGTGGATCTCCTCCTTGCTCACTTTCCTTCATTTTCTTCTTGCTTAATTGCTTTCTTTTTCACCTATAAACTATCCTTGAGCTTTGTGATGGAGAAGATAATGATTGGTGTGGGTTTAGGTGACGACCGTGGGTGTGTTTGAGTTAGTAGGGTTGGAGATTTTTTTTGAAGAATTTCAAAGTTAAATCAAGTAAGTTCTTACTCTTTTTGTTTTGGATAGTTTAATTTGTGGATTAATTGGAATATATTGATGATTGATTAGAGTATTTGATGAATGGGAAATGTATAGGTTTCGGATGATATGAGTTGATGATTTTATCTTGTTTTGTTTTGGTAATTGAGGGATAATGGTAATTTGATGGAATTGAGTTTAGGGATTAGTTTTTTTGAGTGTATTAAGTTGTTTTGGGAGTGTTTGAAGGAGAATAGTTGGATTAAAATTTGACAAAAGAAGGAAATCTGGGTTTCGGGCGTGTTTCTGGGGTTGCACGCCGCGGCGAGCAATTTTCCTTTAGCACGCCGCGACGAGCGAAGACTCACGCCAAGGTAAAGCGCCAATATAAACGCCATGATGTATGCGAGGATCTCGCCATGAATGAAAGCAACCTCAAGTCATGACGAGAACGCCATTTCTCTGATAGTGAATTACAAGTTTTGGGGTTTTAGCCCTAATGAATTGGTTCTTGATTTATTGCAATTTAGAGACTAAGAACTGCAAATTTATAGGAATGGAAGTTCTGAATTAATTTCGAAAGTTCTCGATTTTGGATGGAAATTGAATGGAGAATAGTGAATATGATTTCGATATGAAGATAATTCTCATATATTGGAATGTAACTTGTGGAGTTCTAAATTACATTAAATGAGTTATGGAGTCTATGAATTTCGATCTTTTAGAGAAAAAGAGTTGAGATGGAAAGATTTGGAGACGGTACCGGAATTGTCATAAACATGTATAGTGCGCATTTTAATCACTGCAAGTGCATTATTGACTATTGTGATTGTGCAATTGGTAATGTTTATGTATTATGATTGTTTTAGAGGCACAATTGGAGTGTCGATCCACCGACGTGGCTAAGACTTCCCGGCTTTAACTTGAAAGTTTAGAGGTGAGTAACCTAGTTGGTTCCTCAATCTTTGTGTGTTTAAAATTATGTGCTTATGTCATGTGGAGATAATGGAGGGTTTATGTGTTTGATTTTGACTGATTTCGGACCATAGGTGTCCGAAATATCGGGAACTTGATATCGAAGTGTCAATTGTGTGTGAATTGTAATTACTTGGTTTTAATGCGATTTGAGACATATGGCATTATGTTGTGACACAACTATTGTAAATTGAGACATATGCATTCATGCATAAAGGCATGTTCAGATAATGACAGTTCTGACAGGAGCAGCCACCGTATTTTAGAGCTTAAAGCTTAACGCAATAGGGCCTCGAGCCCAACGTATTTCAGAGCCACAGGCTCACCGTATCAGGGCTTCAAGCCCACCGTAAATTCAGGGCCACAGACTCACCGTTAATGAGCCCATTTTTAGGACAGATCAAGCGCACGATCACAACACCGTAATAAAAGGGGGAGTGTCACATGTGCATTGCATATACAAATAATTAGATATGGACTGTGTGAAAGGCGAAACGCCTTCTATTTGTGAAATGATAATGCATGTGATATTTCCGAATGTGTTACTATGTGATATTCTATGAATTGGTTGTATATGCATGAGCTGAGTGAACCACCGATGATGGTTTCTCGCTGAGTTCGTAAACTCACCCAACATTGCAAATATTTTTCAGGACAGAGATAGTAGGCTCCTAGCTCCAGAGGGTGAGACTTTTCCTGCCTTGTGGTTTGAGTTGGCAAGAGAAGTATGGCACAAAAGTGGGTCAGTTGGGACTTTTGGAGATGACCTAGTGAGGAGTTTGTTTTAGTTTCTTTTGAGTATTGTACAGTCAATGAGCAATGACAAAATTGTGTATTTATGGTTTTAATGGAATGAAATGGAAAAGTATTTTGATTTCTAATATTAGTGATTGTTATATTTATATTGATGCCATGTGGATTGTAGTAGGGTTTGCTCGTAGTGCACCCTTATCATAGGTTATGTGTCGGAACGACCTACGGGCATCCTGGTGTGTACCCTACGGTAAGGGTGCACTACACTTGGTGGTATCAGAGCATGATTTGGCATCTGTTGGGACTAGTCAGATATTTAGGCTTGAATTATGTTGAGAAATGCAGAAATTGATTGGATTTATTGTGTTGTTCTAGGTCATCCGTCCTTGGTGATCAGATTGATCAACCAGCTGACCACGGATCAGTCGGAGCTTGTAGGGAGTCATCAGTGCCTCGGTTTGAGGAGCGACCTCCTAGAGTTCCCGCGAGGCGGGAGAGGAGGTATGATAGACTACGCAAGCAGGGAACTGTAGACTTTTATGGCAGCACAGACCCTGCTGAGGCTGAGGGATGGCTGGAGAGGACTAAGAGAGTCTTCGGCCAGATGGATTGTGATGAAGAGGAGAGGTTTGATTATGTAGTATCTCTCCTACAAGGCCCAGCGTACCAGTGGTGGAAGACTGTCCCAGGAAGCAATACCAGGCCTTGCCTATTGTCATGGGAGGATTTTCTGAGGGCATTTAGAGACAATTATATGCCCAAGGTTTATTTGGAGATGAAGATGCAGGAGTTTCTAGAGTTGAGGCAGGGTAGGATGACAGTGGCAGAGTATGAGGTTAAGTTCAACGAGCTCATGGGGTATGCTAATGTTCTGATTTCTACTGAGGCTGATAGGTGTCGGAGATTTGAGGGAGGGCTCAATCTGGAGATCCATACAAGGTTGGCCCGATCTGATATGGGCACCTTTATTGATTTGAGAGTCTACTGATCTGGGTTAAGCGACTCTTTAGCAGAGTCGATGAGACCGTCAGGGTCCAGGGTAAGAGATTGAGTAATGCCTGGAAGCTCTGGTAGAAGTTTCAACAGGCGCTAGAGCAGGACCTTCAGGTCATCAGGAGGATCCCGACAGTCTGGATCTGGTCAGAGAGGGAAGTTTGTTCAGAATGGTATTGGCAGTGGCAGAGGTTCAGGGCAGATTCCTCCAGTTTGTGAGTTTTGCGAGAAGAGACACAGTGGGGAGTGTTGGCGGATGACTGGAGCCTGCCTTGCATATGGCTCCATGGATCATCAGATCAAGGATTGCCCTGTTACTGTGGGAGCTCAGGCTTCTATGAGTGGGAGATCTGGTAGCAATTCGACGGTGCAGTAGAGTCGCAGTGGTGGACCTGGACTGAGGGGCCGAGGTAGAGCCCGAGGTAGAGCTGGAGATTCCTTTGTGGAGACTGAGGGACGAGGCAGTCGACCGCAGTCCCAGGCCAAGGTCTATACCATGACTAGGCAAGAGGCCCAGGATTCTCCGGATGTAGTTGCAGGTGTGCTTCTAATCTCTGATATTGAGGCTTTTGCATTGATAGATTCAGGTTCCACGCATTCTTTCATTGCACCGTATTTGACATGTAGATTGCATGGGATAGGGAGATGTTACAGTATGGGCTAGAGGTGAGTACACCTCTAGGTAGTAATACTGCTTTGGGTGAGGTCTGCAAGGGGTGTTCGATCCAGATTGATCTTGCAGCGTTGAGTGCAAACCTGATAGTATTGCCTTTGAGAGAAATTGATTTGATTCTGGGGATGGACTGGCTTACTGCCCATAGGGCTATCATGGACTGCTATACCAAGGATTTTGTCTTAGAGTCTCCTGGTCAGCCTAGAGCAGTGTTCAAAGGAGTTAGTCAGGCAGTGCTAGCTAGGATGATTTCGTTTATGAGTGCTTTGAGGTTGATGCAGGGAGGTTGTGAGGCCTATCTAGCCCATGTTGTTGATACTATAGTTGAGCTGAGGTTGCAGGACATTCCCGTGATCAGGTAATTTTCAGACGTGTTTCCTGAGGAGTTACCAGGTTTACCGCCAGATCGGGAAATAGAGTTCACCATTGACCTCGTTCCAGGTACTGCTCCTATATCTATACCTCCATATAGGATGGCACCTGTGGAACTGAGAGAGCTAAAGGCTTAGCTTCATGAGTTGTTAGAGAAAGGATTTATTAGGCCCAGTGTTTCGCCATGGGGAGCTCCAGTTTTGTTTGTGAAGAAGAAGGATGGGACTCTGAGACTGTGCATCGATTATAGGCAGCTGAATCGGTTGACAGTGAAGAATAAGTACCCACTGCCTAAGATCAATGATTTGTTTGATCAGTTGCAGGGAGCTCAGGTGTTCACTAAGTTGGATCTGAGATCCGGATATTACCAGTTGAAGATAGCAGAGGCTGATGTGCCTAAGAGTGCTTTTAGGAGCAGGTATGGGCATTTTGAGTTCCTAGTGATGTCATTCGGGTTGACTAACGCCTCGACAGCTTTCATGGCTTTGATGAATAAGGTTTTTCAGCCCTACCTTGATCAGTTCATTATTGTGCTTATTGATGATATTTTGGTGTATTCGAGGAATAGACAGGAGCATGCGGAGTATCTGAGGATTGTTTTGCAACCTATGAGAGATAAGCAATTGTTTGCCAAATTTAGTAAGTGTGAATTTTGGATGGATGAGGTAGTGTTTCTGAGTCATATAGTGACTGGTGATGGTATTCAGGTTCATCCTCACAAGGTTGAGGCAGTGATGAAGTGGGAAGCTCCAAGAAATGTGTCAGAGATGCGGAGTTTCCTAGGATTAGCTGGTTATTACCAGAGGTTTGTCGAGGGGTTCTCATTGATCTCAGCCCCTCTGAAAAAACTTCTGAGGAAGAATATGGCTTTCAGATGGACTGAGGAGTGTCAAAAGAGTTTTGAGGAGCTGAAACATCGGTTGACTACTGCACCGGTGTTAGCTTTACCGTCAGGGACCGGAGGTTATGAAGTTTTTAGTGATGCTTCGCAGTAGGGTTTGGGGTGTGTTCTGATGCAGCGCAGTAGAGTGATTGCTTATGCCTCGAGACAGTTGAGGTTCATGAGGTAAACTATCATGTGCATGATTTGGAGTTAGCTACAGTTGTTTTTGCCCTGAAAATCTAGAGGCACTACTTGTATGGTGAGACGTTCCAGATTTTCACTGATCATAAGAGTTTGAGGTATTTATTGAGTCAGAGGGAGTTGAATTTGAGACAGAGGAGATGGATTGAACTGCTTAAGGACTATGATTGTACGATTGAGTACGACCCTGGGAAGGCCAATGTGGTGGCAGATGCATTAAGCAGGAGATCTCATATCAGTGTAGCTCAGATTCAGGTATTGATATTTCCTTATTTGATTCAGTTGAGAGCTTTGAATGTACAGTTGAATCTGGAGCGTGATGGAGTGTTGTTGGACACTTTGAGGCTTAGGCCAATGTTACATGACAGGATCAGACTAGTTCAGGACAAGGATCTTGCTATGGTGAGACTAATTGAGAGAGTGTAATCTGACTCGAGTTCTGAGTTTGAGTTGAGAGAGGGGAAATTATGGTTGGGACAGAGACTTTGTGTTCTGGATGTGGATGATTTGAGGTGTGAGATTTTAGAGGAGGCGCATTTGGCCGCCTATGCTATGCATCCTGGTACTACCAAGATGTATAACACCCTTAAGCAACATTTCCGGTGGCTTGGCATGAAGAAGCAAGTGGCAAAGTATGTTTCTAGATGTTTGACGTGCCAGCAGGTTAAGGCTGAGCATCAGGCTCCAGTGGGGAAGCTTCATTCGTTGCCTATTCCGGAGTAGAAATGGGAACGAATCACTATGGATTTTATTATGGGGTTGCCTAGGACGCCGAGGCAGCATGATGCGATCTGGGTCATAGTAGACCGGTTAACTAAATCGGCCCATTTCTTGCCAGTGAGGGAGAATAATACTCTTGATTAGTTGGCCCAAAAGTATGTGACTGAGATAGCGAGACTACATGGAGTCCCAGTGTCTATAGTCTCAGACAGGGATCCCAGATTTACTTCGAGGTTCTGGAAGAGTTTGCAGTTTGCAGTCTGCTATGGGTACCAGATTGAATTTCAGTATAGCTTTTCATCCTCAGACAGATGGGCAGAGTGAGAGGACGATTAAGACTATTGAGGATATGCTACGGGCTTATGTATTGTAGTTCCGAGGAGTATGGGATCAGTTTTTTAGCTTTGATTGAGTTTGCTTATAATAATCAGTACCAGAGTAGCATTGGGATAGCACCCTATGAGGCTTTGTATGGGAGGCATTGTAGATCGCCTCTTTATTGGGATGAAGAGGGTATGAGGATGCTTGAGGGTCCCGAGCTGATTCAGGATACAGTGGATAAGGTAAAATTGATTCGGAGTCGCATTAAGGCAGCTCAGGATAGACAGAAGAGCCATGTGGATCAGCATCGGAGAGAGATGGAGTATGATGTGGGAGACAGAGTTTTCCTCAAAGTGTCTCTGTGGAGAGGAGTGTTGAGATTTGTTAAGAAGAGCAAGTTGAGCCCTCGGTACATTGGTCCTTACGAGATCCTTGAGAGGATAGGACCTTTGGCTTACAAGTTGGCTTTACCGAGTGAGATGTCTCAGTTGCATGATGTCTTCCATGTGAGTATGCTCAGGAGATATCGATTAGACCCGACCCATGTGATACCGGCTCAGGAGGTGGAGGTGGCTAGTAATTTGAGTTATGTCAAGGAGCCAATTCATATTGTGGGGTCTCGGGTTAAGCAGTTGAGGAATAGGGTTATTCCATTGGTGAAGGTCCTTTGGAGAAACCACTCAACTGAGGAAGCGACTTGGGAGACTGAGGAGCACATAAGGAGGCAGTACCCTCATCTGTTCGATCAGATAAGTAAGAAATTTTGGGGATGAAATTTTTGTTAGGAGGGGAGAATTGTAACATCCCGTCACCGATGGGATGGGTATAGTGGTAATTTGGTATGGGTTAGGTTCATGCATTCATTTTTCAGCATGTTCGCGCATTATTTAGCCTCTATATATTTTTTTGATAATTGGAAATTGTTGCACTAGCATATGCAGGTACATGCATGTATGACATATTCCCGGTATAATTGTGTAAATTGGAAATTCTGTGATTTTCGTGTTGATTGTGTTGATTGTGAATTGGAGTGAAAAATGAGATTTAGGGGATTGAAATATGGAATCGAAGTGTATGATCATGTGTTTTAAAATTTTGAGGATTTTTAGGAATTTTTCTGGGATTTTTGGAGTAATGGGTCCGGACCGAAAAAATGACTAAATGGCAGATTAATTGGATTTCTGGCTTCGAAATTAACTGGCCAATGGCACTGGAAAATTAGAGTCATGATTTTAGGATTTATTTCTTAGAGCCATTGGAAATTTGGAAGAATTTAGCATAAGAAATTGGATATAGGCTTTTCGGACTGGTCTTGTGGCAAGAGTTTTGCCAAACAAGCCTTAAGCTTGTTAAAGGTTTGATTTAAACCCTTGATCCCTGATGGAGAAGATAATGATTGGTGTGGGTTTAGGTGACGACCGTGGGTGTGTTTGAGTTAGTAGGGTTGGAGATTTTTTTTGAAAAAATTCAAGGTTAAATTAAGTAAATTCTTACTCTTTTTGCTTTGGATAGTTTAATTTGTGGATTAATTGGAATATATTGATGATTGATTAGAGTATTTGATGAATGGGAAATGTATAGGTTTCGGATGATATGAGTTGATGATTTTATCTTGTTTTGTTTTGGTAATTGAGGGATAATGGTTATTTGATGGAATTGAGTTTAGGGATTAGTTGTTTTGAGTGTATTAAGTTATTTTGGGAGTGTTTGAAGGAGAATAGTTAGATTAAAATTTGACAGAAGGAGGAAATCTGGGTTTCGGGCGTGTTTCTGGGGTTGCACGCCGCGTCGTGCTCATCGCACGCCGCGACGAGCAATTTTCCTTTCGCAAGCCTCGACGAGCGAAAACTCACGCCATGGGCGAAGTTAAGCGGGCATGCCATGATCTTGGGCCAACAAGATACGCATATGGCGTATCGAGGATCTCGCCGCTGCGAGCAACCTTACACTGCGGCGAGGACGCCATTTCTCCGAAAGTGAATTACAAGTTTTGGGGTTTTAGCCCTAATGAATTGGTTCTTGATTTATTGCAATTTAGAGACTAAGAACTACAAATTTATAGGAATGGAAGTTCTGAATTAATTTCGAAAGTTCTCGATTTTGGATGGAAATTGAATAGTGAATAGTGAATATGATTTCGATATGAAGATAATTCTCATATATTGGAATGTAACTTGTGGAGTTCTAAATTACATTAAATGGGTTATGGAGTCTATGAATTTCGATCTTTTAGAGAAAAAGAGTTGAGATGGAAAGATTTGGGGATGGTACCGGAATTGTCAAAAATATGTATAGTACGCATTTTAATCGCTGCAAGTGCATTATTGACTATTGTGATTGTGCAATTGGTAATGTTTGTGTATTCTGATTGTTTTAGAGGCACAATTGGAGCGTCGATCCACCGACGTGGCTGAGACTTCTCGGCTTTAGCTTGGAAGTTTAGAGGTGAGTAACCTAGTTGGTTCCTCAATCTTTCTGAGTTTAAAATTATGTGCTTATGTCATGTGGAGATAATGGAGGGTTTATGTGTTTGATTTTGACTGATTTCGGACCATAGGTGTCTGAAATATCGGGAACTTGATATCGAAGTGCCAATTGTGTGTGAATTGTAATTACTTGGTTTTAATGCGATTTGGGACATATGGCATTATGTTGTGACACAACTATTATAAATTGAGACATATGCATTCATGCATAAAGGCATGTTCAGATAATGACAGTTCTGACCGGAGCAGCCACCGTATTTCAGAGCTTAAAGCTCAACACAACAGGGCCTCGAGCCCAACGTAATTCAGAGCCACAGGCTCACCGTATCAGGGCTTCAAGCCCACCGTAAATTCAGGGCCACAGACTCACCGTTAATGAGCCCATTTTTGGGACAGATCAGGCGCACGGTCACAACACCGTAATAAAATGGGGAGTGTCACATGTGCATTGCATATACAAATAATTAGATATGGACTGTGTGAAAGGCAAAACGCCTTATATTTGTGAAATGATATTGCATGTGATATTTTCGAATGTGTTACTATGTGATATTCTGTGAATTGGTTGTATATACATGAGTTGAGTGAACCACCGATGATGGTTTCTCGCTGAGTTCGCAAACTCACCCAACATTGCAAATATTTTTCAAGACAGAGATAGTAGGCTCCTAGCTCCAGAGGGTGAGACTTTTCCTGCCTTGTGGTTTGAGTTGGCAAGAGAAGTATGGCACAAGGGTGGGTCAGCTGGGACTTTTGGAGATGACCTAGTGAGGAGTTTGTTTTAGTTTCTTTTGAGTATTGTACAGTCAGTGAGCAATGATAGAATTGTGTATTTATGGTTTTAATCTAATGAAATGAAAAAGTATTTTGATTTCTAAGATTAGTGATTGTTATATTTATATTGATGCCATGTGGATTGTAGTAGGGTTTGCTCGTAGTACACCCTTATCATAGGTTATATGTCGGAACGACCTACGGGTGTCCCG
The DNA here is from genome assembly GCA_029891385.1 of Erythroxylum novogranatense. NCBI lineage: Eukaryota > Viridiplantae > Streptophyta > Magnoliopsida > Malpighiales > Erythroxylaceae > Erythroxylum > Erythroxylum novogranatense. The sequence continues at coordinate 30,730,573 of CM057233.1, read as the reverse complement.
GTGTGTACCTTACGGTAAGGGGGCGCTACATTGTTTGGGTGAGAGAGGAACCGTTTCGTAGTCACGTCGACGTTGACATAATGCCTTCTCCCAGCAGCCCGCTTGTGGCCCACGAGTTCCGAAAATGGACTCGTTTTCTTCACGATGCAAACTTCGGTTTCATCATTTTGTTCACGGAACCCTCGAGCCAATTGATTGTGCATTGCATATGATATGATTAAGCTATTCTTTGAATTGAATTTCATCCATTATGTGATCATGTTATGAATTGTGAAGTGCGAATGAAATTGTCAATGTTGAACCTTCATTGTGAATGCTTCTATGACTATATGTGTATGATTGTGTGGCTCAACATCAATGGCTATAAATATTTTAGCCACTGAGCTGTGAAGTTCAACCCAATATTTTTCCTACTCCTCAGGTGCAGGCCAAGAAGATCAGTGAATCCTTGCAAGACATTGGGACAAAGAGATAGTTAGCTTTTGTACTAAGCAACACTATGTATAGCTTATTTAGAATACCAACCATTGAGCATCCTTCTGTATTGGATTTAAGTTATGATGTGCATATTGATATGTAAATGAAGTGGTACAATTGTCTACTTTGTTTAATTATGAGAATGTAAAATTGAGGATTTCCTTTTGTATATGATTTGTCTTCTTCTTAGTTGAGCATCAATTGCATTTTTATGTACTTGGAGTAAAGCTATGAATGAAAGCTTTGTATGAGCTTCATTTTGTCTTGGAAATGAAAATGAGAACTTGAAAAGTTCCCTCTGTATTATTATTGATTTTCAAATTTGAATGTGTTGGATGGGTATAGTCTAATTGTTGAGATTGCCAATTGTTGCTTGTGTTAGGATAGCATGTTGGAGTTGGAAAGCTTGTGTGTGATGAATTTGGATTTTGAAGTTGATAGTTATGAACATTTGCAAGGGATGATGTTGTATGGGAAGTATGAACTTGAGGGCTTTGGTTAATGATGAAAATTTGGGTGTTATATGAGTTATTTGAGTTGAGATTTGGGAGTTTGTTGCATTTAGATTGGTATTTGTTTGGTTATGAAGTTGTGTTACACTTGAAGAGTTGAATTTGGGGACTTTGTGAATGTATAGGGTGCTAAGATGGAAGTTGGAAGCATTGGAGAGGCTTTGGAAGGAGTTTGGACCCGTTTGCCCAGTGTATGTCGGTTAAACGGACATGGATGTCCGTTTAACGGACCTTCTCGGGTAAAAATGGGGTGTTTGGCCAGTCTATATCCGTTAAACGGACATGCATATCCGTTTAAAGGACATTCTCGGGGCAGATGCGGTAATTTGCGAGTTTTACCAGTTTAGAGGCCGAATCTCGCTTCAAGGTCTCTAATATGAGTTGTATATATCGAAGTCTTCTTTCCAATGGTCTAAAAACGAAAGCAATTGGACATTTGTATAAAACGTTATGGCATTCGCGCCAAGAGAGGTACAAATCGATTTAGGGTTTAAACATGGTTTATTCCTTTAGGCATAACTCCAACATCCGACCTCCGATTGAGTTGATTCTTGGACCAATAGATTCCTAAGATATGTACCTTTCTCTCAATAAAAATCTGTATCATTTGGAATTGATTTGAGAGAGTTTGCATTAAAGTAAGTAAGAGGTCGGTTAGGAGAGCATGTTTGGGGTATGATCCCTTTTAGGCTTTCTAAGTATATCTTGAGTTGTATAACTCCGTTTGAGGTGATTCTTGCTCCCAATTAAACAAGAGACTTAGATCTAGGATTTATATGAAGAAGTCAAGTCGAAATTTCGATTTGAAGGTTTCCAACTTCTGTTCGCAAACAGGAGAATTGAGTTCAAGCATAGTGACTGTTTGTACGAGCACACCGTTGAGCAGATTGTGAGCAAATTTTTGGGATGTTATATAAAAAAAGAGATAGTAATGACTATGAATTGATAATGTCCAATAAGGGTTCAATGAAAGAACCTTTTCGAGGTAATATCCATGCTCAAGGTTTCATGTTTTCGCAAGAGGGTTGGGTTCCGGGATCGGGAGCCAACAGTTGTGGTATCAGAGCACCGGAATTGAGATCTTACATGGGCGCATATGTATAAGTTTCAGGCAAGAGAGATTGTTAAGGGTTTAAGCTGATAGAAGTAGTAGGAAGAGGAATGAGTTGTTAGAAAATAAGAACTTAAGGAAAGTTTGTTGAAACGTACTTGAATTGATGATGACAATGAGGGTTAATTGGAGTAACCTTATAGGGTGCCTAGTGTACGTCTTATGATATGATATTTGGAGCGATTGTTAGGCTTCGAAAATGGGGCCTAACATCCTGTCGTATCGAAGCTTAGGCTTTAAAGGGTCCTAAGATTAGAATAGGTTGTGCTATGCATTAGTGTGTTATGTGATAAATTGTTTGCATTGTGAATTGATTGATTTCATTAAGTGACATGCATGTCATGCATACATATAGAAAATAAAAATGTTAGTGTTTGCTGTTGGGACCCGATCCGGAGACCAGATCCCAACCGGAAAACGAAAAGTGAAGGAAATGAAAGCGAATGGAAACGGAAATTTTGCATCGAAATTTCGAATCGAAAATCGAAGCATTCGATAACGCGAAACGAAAAACAATGCAGAATCGAATCACAAAATACGGAAACAGAATAAAGTGAAAGCGGAAGCAAATCGAATACTTGAAACGGAAAGGTATCGAATCAAACAAATCAAATATACAAAAGCAGAACAAAAACTTAACAAAGCGGATCCGACATCCGAGAACAAAGAACAGAGAAACACAATTGCGTTGGAAACCTAAAACTAATCCAATACGAAAAACCGGTATTTTTTTTTCTTTTTCTTATATTCACCTTTATTCGAACTAAAGCAAATCAAATACAATGAATTCCCACTTTTGGAAATTCATTCTCATGCAAATCTCAATACTTGAATCATATTCTTATATATCCATACAAATCTTAAATTATATTTTTATCCCAAATTTTATCGAAAATTCGGCAGCATAACGGCTGCATTTGTCCTAACCCAAAACCTGCAAATGGTAAAATACACTTCTAAATTTTCCAAACAAAACCCAGAATCATTGGACTCTCCCGTCCGGAATCCAAACACCAGCAAACGCAAACCTATACCTAACACTTCCATAATTCTCAATCAACCAATACAAACAATTTCATTATCCATATCTCAAATCTAATCCAATCATAGACCAATCGAAGTCATATACAAACTTATATCTCACATTCAATACATAAACCATAAATCACTTACATTCCGAAGTAGATACACTATCAAACTTGAATGGCATTCAAAGCCATTTACAAACCATTTCTAAAAATCCAAACTACACAATTTACATAATAAGCAAAAACGAACAGTTGGCCTGACTTTCTTTCATCCAATCTCCTGCTTGAAACCTGGAGATGGAGATGAAAGGGGGGTGAGCTACACAGCTTGTGGATAACATATTTATAAATTGAACAATAAGCAGAAAAACTCATTTTCAAGAAGTTTGTCATTTTTAAACCTTTCCCGGTAAAAACCTTTCAAAGCTTATCTTTCAAATCTTTCACTTTTCAAACCATTCATAAAACATTTCCAAAATCTTACATTTGCAAATCTTATCTTCTCATTCCTCAAAATTCTCAATTCTTTCTTATTTCAAGATCAAATTTAAAAACATGAATGCATCACACTTAGAAACAAAACAAAAGCACATAACACATCAAATGGTCTGGTTCGGTCCAAAACAGAATGTACTGCACATTCCCGCATAGCAATCCTGTGCAGCCGTGAACAGAACGTACTACACTTTCCCGCATAATAGTCCAGTGTAGCCGTGAAGGGAGTCGGAAATCGGAGCTCCATGCTACTAGCGGGCAACTGGGAGAAGGCTATAAAATTAGACAAGTGCGCACTCGTCCCACAGATGGGACCTGACCAAACCCACATAACACATAATTGAAAACGAAATTTCAGATTGCCCGAAGGCACGTTTCAAAATCTTGATTTTCACAATCTTCATATCATAACATCAAATTGTGTCAAAAAGCTTGACACATGCACATTCCACATATTCACATCAATTTATATAACAATCATATTCAATTAATCAATTAATCACATATAAATCAAATGCATAAAAATGAATGCAATTATTTCTTTCAAACATAAATCAACATATACAAATGCATAAAGCAGCATTGTTCACATTTTTCGAAAATGCGAAAACATAATTTTCATAAATCTTGTATTCTAAAATTTTCAATAATTTCCACAAATCATTTACAAACATTTTAGCGTAAACCTTTGAACAATTTTTTTTCAAATTCTTTGAAAACATAATTTTAGAAATATTTTTCCTTTCTTGATTTTTCAAATTCACATAATTTACTCATAATTCAAAATATAAATACATTACCCACCTCGAATTGATGCTAGAAACTTGTCCCTTGCTTCAATGTGACCATTTCCTCTTTCCTTCTTCCAATTAAATTTTCCCTAAACCAATATCATTAAAATTCAACCTCATAAATAACATAATTCTTAAAATTGATGTCATAATTCATCAATTAATACTAATTCCAAGATATTTAAACCACCAATTTCTAAAATCCCCAAATTCCAAATTTAACCTAAACCGATTCACTCAAATTCAATATCATATTTAACTTAATTTCTCAAATTGAGCTTAGAAAACATTAATTCCTCACATATTCAAACTATCTAAATCTCTAATTTTCAAAAACCCAAATTTCCAAAATTGGCCTAAACCAATTTACACAAATTTAATATCATAAATCACAATTTCTTCAAAATTGATATCATATTTCACAAACCCATACTATTATCTATGATTCTACACCAATAATTCACAAAATCCCCAAAATCACAAATTTGACATAATCCTTAACTCACATAAATCCAAAATTAAATCCAATTAATCATGACATCTTCAAAATTGAGCTCATAATCTATGAACCCATATCATTCTCCATATCTCTAACCTAAATTTTCATCAAAAACACAAAGTTGAAAATTTTCTCTTACCTCTTTTCTTCTCCAAATTTGAATTTTCATGGCTTGAAAGGAAGCTCTCTTCATTTTCCACCTTTCTTTCTCTTGAATCAACATAAAAATCCTTCTTGAAATCCCAAAATTTTCGAAATCTCCAAGCTTTTTCTTCTTATTTCTTCTCCACGGCAATACTCTTTCATTTTCTCTCTTATTTCTTCTTCTTTCCTCTAAAAATCGTGTTCTTCCTTCCCTAAACGACATCCTTTTACTTTATATAATGCCATGTCATTTAAATGATGACTAAAAAGACCAAATTACCCTTGAACTTTACTTTAAGTCATGTTTACTTTCGGATATGATTCGCACTACCAATTTGAAGTAATTTGCCAAAACTTCCTTCTAGAAAAATGTTCTTCTATTTCTTAATTTCATAATGCCACAAAAATCATCTAATTCGGAGCACTACATCAAAAGTTATGCTCAAAACATTTCAGATATGTTCATGTTCTAACACATTTTCCAGCACGTTATTTCCATTCAGAAATTGACATTCTTAATCACAAAATTGAAACTCGATATCTTCATAACAATTGTAGCATTATTTCTCTAGTTTAATGCAAAACAAGAATCACCTCATTTCGATTACCAGATCAAAAGTTATACCCAAAATACTTTCAGATGTTCTTAATCCAAAACTGCACACTAATCCGAACTTCCATTCATAAATTGAAAGTCTCTGGGGCAAAATTGAAATTTACTTTCTTCATATGACTTGTAGCCCCATGTCTTAATTTTATTTTGCCTCAAGAATCACTTCAATCGGATCTCCACAGATCCCGAATTTTGCAAAATACTGAACCATGTTCGGAAAATTTCCCAACTCACTTTGATTAATTTAATCAACCTCAATTTAATCTCAAAAATTCACAAATGCGATTAATTTAATCAACCTCAATTCCCAGAGGGCTCTCCTACTCCTAAAACGCGATTACTGTTTAATGTGCCCGAAAATGGGACAGTACTGACGCCCAGTCACAACACTGAAATAAAATGGGAAACGTCATGCATTAAGTATCTGATTGTGCTGTGAATTTGGAAATGGGTTAAATGCGTATGTGTGATAACTGTTTAGTGGAGTTTTTGATTGCTGTTCTGAATGTGCTAATATGTGATATTCTGTGAATTGTGTGAATATGCATGAGTTGAGTGAACTATCGATGATGGTTTCTCACGGAGTTTGCAAACTCACCTAACATTGCAAATATTTTCAGGACTTGATGAGTACCACGTTAGAGAAACGGGAGTATGATTACTACAAGCAAGTCAGAGTTCGAGGTCGGGATCAGTTCACGTCTGCATTTATATCATTCTGTTATTGTGTAAATTGTATTTCTACAATTTCTGCATAATAGTACTGCTACTGCAGAGGGCCCCAATTGATAAATGTTGTTATTGTACTGTAAATTTCTGAAAGTGTTCAGGATTAGCATTGAGCCCATTTCGGCTATACATTTTTGTGAACGAATTGGTTTAAATACTGTTGAGTGTCTGTTTTGATTGAAATCGTGTTATGATAGAAAATGTTTTCTTATTTAGCGGGCCCAAACTGTTTACTGATTTCCGCGCATGTAATTGTTTTCAAAAAAATAAAAATAAAAATAAAAATGTCTTACTGAGTTTTAAACGGTTTTTGACTGCTCTAGCATACCACCCTCGTGAGGCACGGGCTCGGATATCACCATTGATATTGGGTTCGGGTCTTGCGGGAGTGGGATGCTACATTTGTGGTATCAGAGCCAATAAGTACAATCTTACATGGACGTTCTGAAATATGGGTCGAGTTACATGCATTTAAGTCATGTCACGACAGACAGTGATAACTGATCCCCAGTCTAGCATATGAGTCACCTACATGAGCCTGTATCAATGATTTAGGTGGTTAGAAATAGTGAGGAAAATGATGATATGTTGGAAAGTGATAAATGGAAGTTGTGGATATCAGGAATTAAGAAAAAGTGTATGATTCGATTTGACAAATAGAGATTAAGTGTATTGTTATTGGTGGATATATATTATGAAATGTAACATCAGAGTTATATTGGAGTATATCCTTGATCGTGGGATAGGTATGAATATATATATATACTTGTGGATCGATATACGAAAATAGCGAGGTGTTAGAAATGGCAAGATTGAAAGTGTATAAGAAAAGTGGATGAAATTAAAAATGTTATATGATTTAGAGAGGCTATAATTGGGTTTGCTTTATGTGACGAGAGTTATGAATAAGAGTTTATGACTTAGAGTCAGAATATGTTAGTGGGGAAGCGAGAATGATTGTACATCTATGATATTGGTTTGAGTGTGAAAACACATGGGTTTGACAAAATAGTGAAAAGATTGAAATGTTAGACAATGATAAGGGTAGATGAAAAAGTTATCTAGGTTTAATTGATTTGCCTATGTGAACGCACATCTGATAATAGGAGCCCCATAATAAGAGAAAATATTATTTGTCTCATATGTGTGGTGACGATATCGGAAGTCATTTGTGAGTTGGTGAATAATTGCTAGTCATCGTTCTTATAGTTTGAAGTTCAATTTGAGTTAGAATAAGAAATGAAAGTGCTTATAGTGATCAATTGGGAATGAATGGAAATTGTTATATGTTAAGGACTTGATCATGGCATTATCCTTACAAGCGAGGACAGGTGAAAAAGGGCATAGAGTTGTCCTACATCTGTCTCTCGATAGGATGAAATGATTTTGGTAGTATATACTTCGCTGAATTTTATTAAAAAGGATGTCCTGATTATATGAATAGTGGCATAATTGATCTTCATGGGATATTATGGGTTATAGCTAAAATTGATTTCCGAAGGCATTGTGATTGGCTGACGAGAAATGAGACGACTGTTGATGATTAGGAATTCCAAGAGCAGTATTGATGAAAGTATTGAGAAATCTTCTTTCAAAGAAGAGTTTCTTAGAATTGAATTAAATCGATCAGATGATTACAATTGAAAATTTTGAGCAATGAAAGGACAAATTGGAAGTAAATCCGAAATGAACGAAAAGTCCTTATTGGGAGTCCTAATCCTAGTGGAGACTCGAGTGTAAAAGACAGAATATGTTACTGAGTAGGTATGTATTATGTCAATGTAAGGAATCCGATCCGATTATGTAATAGGATTATTGAACAGTAAAGAGACATTAGTCATGGTTATTAGGAGAATATCGGTTCGCAAATATTTGTCTAAAAATGTTCGGAAAGTACAAGTGGATTTGATGAATGTGTTAGCAACCCAAATTTGTAATTATGGCAATAAATTGAAGTATGTGGAGAAGCTAGTGCAAAGGAATATGTGTCAGAGTATGTTTTTATGAATTTGGGAAAGTATAAGAAAATTGTTCCTTATTAGAGGATTTCAATTTTTCAAAGAGTTAGGAAAGTCAATCAAGGGTATAAGGAATTTTATTGTGCTACCAAAGAGTAAAGTGTTTCAATTGTATGTAGATTGGAAAGTGACTGTGATCATTAATGATACATCAAACGCATTTGGAGAGTGAAGAGGAATAGTTAGCATAGTTGAGGAAATTTTATATCAAGCAAATTTCATAAAAGTGAACCTTAGTTTGACCAAATAAATTGTGGAAGAATTAGTATTCGAACATGGCATTGGGAGACTTAATGACGATAGAGGTAATGATAAAATGTGAAATTTGTAAGGAACATATGTATATGGGATTTGGAGCTATTTAGAACTAGCTGTATGCTGGATACGTCCAGAAGTTGTTAAAGGTTTTCTAGTCTTAGCTAATTGACAGAATTGATTGAGGAAGAACGTGTGAATTATATGACTGATGATGGTAAAAAGAGACATTTGAGATATGTATAATTCGAGTTTGATGGTAGTACATTAAACTGGAGATTTTGCAATATTTAACGAAATGTCCCAGTAAAGGTTATTATGCGATCTATTGAAATAATGTAAGGAGGTTTGATGTGCATAAGGATAAGTACAACCTCATAGACTGCATAGTGATTGACGACTTGAAACTTGTTGTACTGAGTATTGCTTTGAAAGTTTGGAGATTTTATTCGTATAGAAATAATTTTTGAATATGTCTATGAATATGCAAATCGATAGTGATTGAGTTATTTCGGGAATTTGAAAGAATTGAAAAGGATTAAGTGATTGAGTGTTTTAAAATTAGGTTAGTGATGCAATTAAAGGGATTGAACAGAAAAGTCAATGACAAAATGATCACAATTTGGGCGATAAGGGTATTAAACCTAGTGTAATTCTGAGTGCAAAGTGTCAAGTTAGCAAAGGGGAAAAAAGAAAGTATTATTAACTATTGGAATTCCAAATCAGATGTGTATAAAAAGGATTAGCAAAACCCGAATTGAGGACTCAGAATTTGCGAACCTTATGGAGGAATTTATAATGAATCCAGCTTTTAAGATAACGAGATTCATGATTGGATTAAGAAGTATGTGTAATATCCGCCAAAGGAACTGTTAGAGAAAACTCAAGGAACAATCGAAGTTTTATGTTCTGGTAAAAAAAATTCATTGAAAGAGTAATAGAAGGTTTAGAATGTGAAATTGAATGATTATATGTGCGAATAACCAACAGAGACGAATGTAAAACTGATATTTTGGGGATCTCATTGGGTCATGAAATTGAAGTATAGTCCAGCTGGATTGTGGGTATATCAATTGTTTTATGGGTGATACTATTCAATAGTCAAAGGCCATGATTGATTGAAATGATGCTGATAAATGAAATGAATCTGTAATAGGGGTTAAATGATCCTAGTAAATGACAATGAGTCAAGTTGATCATTATCGAGGTTATTAGAATCTTATGAAATTGGTTTTTTAACTCTAAAGGGAGGTAATCTAATAGGTGATAAATGAAATGCTTCGAAGTGTATCGCCTCGGCCAAGATACACTTGATGGAGATGAAGGTGTAATTAAGGGAAATTAAATTTTTTTTAAATGACCTCTATGTGATTGGGGTGTGATTAGATTGATAAGTCAGTCTAAAACCTAAAAGATGTTTCAGATTCGCAAAGTGTTACTTGGACAGGATTAGGAAGTATTGTGATGATTTGATATATGTGTTATTGATACCGAAAGTGAAGAATTGCGAGTAATCATGAGGACATAGTTATGACAGTGTAAAATTTGAAAAAGATTAAAAAAAAAAGAGTGATCGATTGTACTGATTACAGTGATTTGGCAAAATTTGGTCATGTAGTGCAATAAGTGTGAAACAGTATGTAAGCGATCGAAACAATTCCCCCTGCCTTTCTGACTAATCATATATGAAATTTTGAGGACGAAATTTTTGTTAGGAGGGGAGAATTGTAACATCCCGTCCCCGATGGGAAGGGTAAATTGGTCAATTGGGACAGGCTAGTATTTTGCATTGCATATTTTAAATTGAACATTTATTTTTAACCTCTAATTTTAGAGGAATGAGTCAATTGGCACATGCACATGTAGGTACATGTATTCATGATATTTTCCCCGGCAATTATTTGTAATTAGGATGGGATTGGTGAAATTGATATGATTTATGATTTATTGGGAATTATGGTACATTTGGGTCTGAAAAGTTGAATTGGAAATGTTTTAGAGTGACTGTCAAGTGATAATGACCCTTAGGAATTTTTCTGGAAATTCGGGAGAAAAAGTCCGGACCGAAAAATCCTCCGAGTGACGGACCGATCGATTTTATAGAACTGAAATGACTGTCTAATGGCTAGGGAAATTTTGCTATATGATGTGAGAAATTAATCTGACGAGTCATTGAAATTTGGAGATGAATTGGACTAGAAATGAAATTGAAAAGAGAAAGAGATTTAAATGTACTATGAGGAAATTGGCATGTGGCAAGGTTTTAGGGTTGAAGGCTTTTAGAGTATAAATACCCTAAGTTTTCGAAATCCCCTCATATTTTGACGGAAAACTTGTTCTTCACTTAGGGCATGATTTTTCTCCCCTTTGATCGATCCTCCTTCTTCCTCTTGGCGATCTTCGATCTTTGCCTCTCCTCTTGCTTGCTTCTTCTTCTTGTTTAAGGTCCAACGAAAAATCATGAGAAGATGGAGCTTTATATAGTTTTGGGAGTGAGAACCGTATGTGTTGAAGAATTGGAGATTTTCGGGTGTTGAAGAGAAAAGCTTGATTTTGGTAAGTAAATGGTTTAATGTTATTTATTTGTTAGCTTAACGCATGCATGGGGTTTATTGTGAAAGGTTGGGGTAGTTATGGGTGAGCTGTAACTGGTTTTAGAGAGAGAAATGAAAAGGAGAATCGGAGAAGACGACCGCACGTCGAGACGAATAATAATTTAGACATTGCGACGAGCGGGAATTTTGTACGTCGCTACGAGGGAACGTCGCGACGAAGGAATTTCTGCACGTTGCGAAGAGCATGGGTTGACGTCTCGACGAGCGGACGTCGCGACAAGCGATTAGACGCCGCGGCGAGGACCAGTTTTCTGAATTGAATTAGTTTAGTTTATGGGTCATAAATAACGGTGTAGACCTCCAATTGAGGTGATTCTTAATTCGTTATGATCTAGAAAGAGAGGTCTACAATTGAGGTAAAGAAAGAAAATTTGAAATCAAATGAATAAGATTTTAAATATAGAAAGAATGTTGAATATGGTTTCCTATTACAACCCAAGGGTTGTTTCATGATATTTAGGGTTTAATTATGAGATTCTGAATTTAAGGAAATGCTAATGAGAGTTTTGAAAACTGAGCTTAATGGATGAATTTTGATCTAGAAAATAGTGACACCAGTTTTGAGGTTTTCTTGAGAATAGCCAAATGAGTATGACTTGGTGGATTGACTGAAAGTTAGAATTGTCAACTGAAAGTGGAAATTGGGGAAGAGTGCCGGGAAGGTCATGAATAGATATTGTACATCTTTTATTTCAGACATGTGCATCATTGAATCTTTCTGATCATGCAATTAGTAATAAATGATTATTTGATTGTTTTAGAGGCACCGCTGGATCGACATTCTGCAGATATTGTTGTGACTTCCAGGCAGTAGCTCGGAAGTGCAAGTGAGTAACCTAGTTGGTTCCTCAATTTCTGATTTGTTAAATGCTCTGTGTAAACTGTTTGTGAATATGAATTGTATGATCACTGGTAACTGTGAATTGGTGTGCAGACTTGTGAATGATCTGTTTGACTTCGAAAAATACTGTTGAGTGAAATGTGCTATTAGGCTATTGTGAACGCATACTAGGCATGTTTGGAATTTGGAAATTAACAACAGTGATCGAGCAATTCTCGATCGAGCTATAAGCTCAACCACTGTGAAAAGGGGCCTAAGGCCGAAAGGAAATAGTGCATACCCAGAGGGCTCTCCTATCCCTAAAATGCGATTACTGTTTAATGTGCCCAAAAATGGGACAGTATTGACGCCCAGTCACAACACTGAAATAAAATGGGAAACGTCATGCATTAAGTATCTGATTGTGCTGTGAATTTGGAAATGGGTTAAATGCGTATGTGTGATAACTGTTTAGTGGAGTTTCTGATTGCTGTTCTGAATGTGCTAATATGTGATATTCTGTGAATTGTGTGAATATGCATGAGTTGAGTGAACCATCGATGATGGTTTCTAACGGAGTTCGCAAACTCACCCAACATTGCAAATATTTTCAGGACTTGATGAGTACCACGTTAGAGAAACAGGAGTATGATTACTACAAGCAAGTCAGAGTTCGAGGTCGGGATCAGTTCATGTCTGCATTTATATCATTCTGTTATTGTGTAAATTGTATTTCTGCAATTTCTGCAGAATAGTACTGCTACTGCAGAGGGCCCCAATTGATAAATGTTGTTATTGTACTGTAAATTTCTGAAAGTGTTCAGGATTAGCATTGAGCCCATTTCGGCTATACATCTTTGTGAACGAATTGGTTTAAATACTGTTAAGTGTCTGTTTTGATTGAAATCGTGTTATGATAGAAAATGTTTTCTTATTTAGCGGGCCCAAACTGTTTACTGATTTCCGCGCATGTAATTGTTTTCAAAAAAATAAAAATAAAAATAAAAATGTCTTACTGAGTTTTAAACGGTTTTTGACTGCTCTAACATACCACCCTCGTGAGGCACGGGATCGGATATCACCATCGATATTGGGTTCGGGTCTTGCGGGAGTGGGATGCTACATTTGTGGTATCAGAGCCAAGAAATACAATCTTACATGGACGTTCTGAAATATGGGTCGAGTTACATGCATTTAAGTCATGTCACGACGATAAAGATAATCGATCCCCGCCTAGCATATGAGTCACCTACATGAGCCTGTATCAATGATTTAGGTGGTTAGAAATAGTGAGGAAAATGATGATATGTTGGAAAGTGATAAATGGAAGTTGTGGATATCAGGAATCAAAGTACTAATTGCTATGGAATTGAAGATCAGTTTCGCATGAAAGGATTAATCAAGCCCAAATTGAGGATTTAGAAATTAAGAATCTTATTAAGTAATTGGAAATGGATTTGGATTCTGAGTTCGAATTGAAAAATGATGCTTTCTAATCGAAATGAAAGGTATGTACATCGATAAAGATGATTGAACAAGAAAATTTCAAGAGAAAGCACAAATGATTACACTTATAAGTTGTAAATAGTCTTGACTGTTGTAGAGATTATCGCAGTGATGTCATTAGAATATTGCATGGCGCATTATAGGACAAAATCACCTCTTTAATTGAAAGAATAGCGTCAAAATCGTTTGGAGATGTTAATGATAAGTAAAACTGACAGTGTTGAGAATCAACTGACTCAAAAAAAAGACGAATGAATTAGAAGGGTTAAAACCAAAGGCATGGAATACAGAGAAATAGACATAAGAATTAAGTGTACGGACACTATAGAGATGTTAACTTGGAACTAAAGGATGACATGTTTCTGAGAGTAACATGTTCTCAAGGTGTGCTCAGATGGTGTGCAAATGTCGCAGATTAATGATGTGTTATATGAGAGTATGCTAAGAAATATAGATATGATTCGATATTGGTGTTATCGATACAAGAAGTGGAAAAAAATGTGAATAATTTGAAGTATATTCAGGAATTAGTTAAGAAAGTGAATGAAGAAATAGGTGACTGAAAGACCAAGAGAGTCTATTGACTATGGTCATTTGGAAGAAACTATTCGCGTGAATCAGTTATTTGTTTGATCACTTAGGTAAGAATTTCGGGGACGAAATTCTTTTAAGAGAGGGAGAACTGTTGGACCCCGAATATTTCTATAAGCTAGCACTATTAAACGAGGAACTTTTGGCAATTAGCTATGTGTAAATAAGAGGAGAATTTATGAGATTGAAAGCAAATGTAAAGAGAATTGATTTAAATCAAAGTGAGTTGGAAAATTTTCTGAACATCGTTCAGTATTTTGAGAAATTCTTGATATGTGGAGATCCGATTGAATTGATTCTTGAGGAAAAATAAAATAGAGACATAGGGTTACAATTTTTCTGAAGGAACTGAATTTTAATTTATCCTCTAAGATTGTCAATTTTCGGATCGAAATGAAGTGCTGGAAAATGTGTTAGCAAAATGACAGTCCGAGATGTTTGGACCATAACGCTTGTGGTAGTGCTCCAAATTAAATGATTTTGGTGTCATTAGAAAGATAAGGCATTAAGGAACATTTCTCTAGAAGAAAGTTTTAGCAAATTATCTCAATTTGATGGTGAGAAAATGTCCTAAAGTAAGTATGTTTTGAAATAAAATTTCAGGGGCAATTTTGGAAAGTTACTTAAGATGTTAAATTTAAGCTTATAAGGAGGGGGCATATTAGTCATTTTGCACTCATTAAATGAAGAAGAGAAGGGGGTTGTCGTTAATGAATGAAAAAGCACGAAAATAAGAAGCAAAATGAAGAGAGAAAAGAGGGAAAGAAGGAAAGAAGAGGAGAGAAGTCGACGGTGAGAGGGAAGAGAAGAAGATTTTGGTGGAAAGCTAGGGATTTTCGTGGAAAAGAACAAGAAATCAAGGATTTCAAGGTTAGTTTTTCATCTTCCCATCTTGTTTATTGAAGAAATAAGTTGTAGTTTTGTAATGGAGAAAACCCTAGAGAGAGAAAGTGGTTGGAGGAAGAAGAAGATGATGAAAGCCATAGGGCTTTTGGTTTTCTAAGCTAGGTTTGGAGTTTTCTAACCTAGATTGATTATGGATGGGTTAGATTAGAACTTGGTTAGGGTTTATGGTGATTATGGAAAATTGGGGATTTTCCAAATAAATTGAAGTTCATGGAATTGTGTTGTTGTGTTTAGGAAATCAAGAGTCTATTCAAGGGCAAGGGGAAGGAGCCCATTGAAATTGGATTTCCAAGTGTATAAGGTGGGTAAATTATTTATAGTTGTTGTGTGAGATGAACAAAATGCATGATGTGTGGATTATGTGCTAAATGACTTGTATGAATTGTTGATATTTCATTATGATATACACCTTTATGATAAAATGATTGAATTGTGTTTATGACATGTTATGCATTGATAATTGCTTGACATTTTGAGATGATTGTTATGCCATTGAATTGAACCATGGAATTTTGAACATGAATGATTGATTTGAGCATGATAATGTTATGCGTTGTATTATGGCATTTTGATTAATGAAAAGAAGAAAGATCATGAAAATATGAAAATGTGATTATGTGCCTTGTTTGGACGAGAGAGGAACCGTTTCGTAGTCACGTCGACGTTGACATAATGCCTTCTCCCTGCAGCCCGCCAGGGCCCATTTAGATCCAAAATGGACTCGCTTCGCTCACGATGCAAACTTCATCGCTTTGTTCACTGAACCCTCGAGCCAATTGATTGTGCATTGCATATGATATGTTTAAGCTATGTTTTGAATTGAATTTCATCCATTATGTGATCATGTTATGAATTGTGAAGTGCGAATGAAATTGTCAATGTTGAGCCTTCATTGTGAATGCTTCTATGCCTATATGTGTATGATTGTGTGGCTCAATGCCAATGGCTATAAATATTTTAGCCACTGAGCTATGAAGCTCAACTCAATATTTTCCCACTCCTCAGGTGCAAGCCAAGAAGATCAGTGAATCCTTGCAAGACATTGGGACAAAAAGATAGTTAGCTTTTGTACTAAGCAACACTATATATATGTTGGACCCCAATTTTTGAGTGAAAATAAGAAATATTCAAAAGTGGATGAGTTATTTGAAATTAAGTTGAAAATCAAGAAATAAAGAGAGAAAGTGTGAAAAAAAATGAAAAAATATGAAAAGTTTGACTTTTTGGCCTTTGAGAGTTGACTTTTGCCCAGTATTATGATCATACTTGGGCGTTTGTGTCTAGCTGATGTGTATAAGAAGAATGTTCAAGCATAAGATTGAATTTGGGAAATTGTGATAAAGATAAAGTGTATACTAAAGTGATTGATCGATGAAGATGATAAGAATGTTAAGTGATTTTAGGAAATTGTGCATGAAATTGAGATTTGAAGTTCATGAGGAATTAGGATGTTTTGATTTTGTATTCATTTGTTAGTGAAAAATGAGCATGGAGATGGATTTTTATGAAGTATGTGACGACCTCATTAAGTGATTGATGAGGGTTAAGAACTTTGATGAATTTTAGGTTTGTGATTATCAAATCGTGATTAAAATTTCATGATGAATCTTGATGACTTGCTTTTGGATATTTATGTGAGATGAAATGAGGAATGTTTGAGAGATGAGATAAAGGATAAAAATATATGTGAAAGATCAATAGGTTGGTTTTGGATGATTATTGGCCCATATTAGGTTCCTTAAGAAATAGACCATCGACTTGTGTCCATATATGAAAAAATAATGAGTTATAGACATACGAGGCTTTAAGATGATATGGGTGATATGAGAAACAAGAAGTGAAATGTTGTGAAGAGATATGATAAGGAACGTAGATAAGAAAAGTGATTTGGTTATGATTTCTGGAAAGGAATTAGTAAGAAAGTGCTTGAGTTACTTGGAGTTTAATCAAGTATGAATTTCGATGACGAAATTCTTTTAAGAGGGGGAGAAATGTTGGACCCCGATTTTTGAGTGAAAATAAGAAATATTCAAAAGTGGATGAGTTATTTGAAATTAAGTTGAAAATCAAGAAATAAAGAGAGAAAGTGTGAAAAAAAATGAAAAAATATGAAAAGTTTGACTTTTTGGCCTTTGAGAGTTGACTTTTGATTTAGTCAAAATTTGAGAAAATGCTCTACATGAAACTTGTAGTTTATGTCAAGAGCTTTCTGTAGCCATAAAGTTTGATATTTTTCGATAGCGAAAGTGAGAGTTATGATCAGTCAAAGTTCGATTGGAGTTTGACTTTTTGAAGAAAAAGTTGACTTTTTGATTTAGGCAAAATTCGAGAAAATGATCAACATGAAAATTGTAGCCTCTATCGAGAGCTTTTTGTGGACATAAAGTTTGCTATTTTTTTATTTCGGGATTGAGAGATATGAATTTCTGAAGATATGCTTTGTTTTGAAAATGTTATTAAGTATAGATTTGTGTGTTCTATGCTTCGAGGTCACTCATCGTATGGATTTAGTCTGCATTGGAGTACGTAGTCTTCATGAAAGTTTTAGATGATGTTTTTATCTTTCCATTGATATAAAGTTTGCAATTTTTCGATATCGGGGCTAGGAGTTATGAGCGATTAAAAAAATTGGAAGTCGTTTAGGAAAAGCTGTTTTGGACAAAATCTTTGATTGAGTTTTTGACCTCTTTTGAGACCCAATTTGATTTTGAGTACTTCAGGGAAGTTGTAGAGCTTCCTTTGATCTTTTTATTGACACCAAATTTTTCAAATTCCGAGTTCGGGATCGAGAGATATGATTTTGGAAAAGTTCGGTTTTGAAGTTTCGATACTTTGTTTTGAATCCAATCCCTTTTGTAATCTTTTGCTTATAATTCCTTCGTCCGACATCCGATTAACTCGATTCTCAAAGCGTTGGATTCCTAGGACGATTAATTTCATTTTCTTGAAGAATTATGATTTTTAGGAGATTAAATGGAAAGAGATTGATTAAACCTAAGTGAGAGATTTGGTTATAGGTTATAAGTTGGATAATTTTCTGAACATGGTTCGGTATTTTACGAAATTCGGGAGTTGTACAACTCCGATTGAGTTGATTCTTGAGGCCAAATAAATTTAAGATATGGGGCTACAAATCATGTGAAGGGATCGAAATTTAAGTTCATCCCTAAGATTGTTAATTTCTGGACTGAAGTTATGTTAATGTTCAGTCTCGGATTTTGTGAAGGTCCGATAGTATTTTGGCTATAACTTCTTTGTTTCTGATCCAAATTGAGCGCGGTCGGTGGCGTTGGATTCATATGATCTAGAGGAACAATTTTTAAGTAAAAATTTTGTCCAAATTATTTCGTTTAGATGCTTGAAAACAGGACGCAAGTAGTCAGTTTTTCAAGTTCCTGCAGGGGCAATTTTTGAAATAGGCAAATAAGTGAGGGGCAACTTGGTCATTTGTGCCCCATTTTAATGACATGGCATTATGAAGCTTGGTATCTGTAGTTTTAGACAGCAGAAGCACGAAAATGAGTAGCCAAGAAAGAAGAAGAGAAAATAAGAAGAAAGAGAAGAGAAGAAGTTTTCGTATGGAGAAAAAAAGAAAGAGAAAGTAAGATTTCGAATTTTTTAGGTCTTTGAGCTTGAGTTTTGCTTGGTTTCAAGGTGAAGACATGGAAGAAGAAGGAAGCTTGCCTTGGAGCTTGATAAATACGAAAATGGAGGAGAAAAAGGTAAGAGAGAGAAAGCTTTAGTTTTTGAGTTTTTGATTTGTTTGATGGTTGATTAAGCTTGGAATGGTTATGGATTTAGTTTATCTATGATTATTTGAAGAGATTAGACTATGATTATGTTTAATTTTGGATTAATTGAAAATTGGAGTTTATGTCAAATTTAAAAATTGGGGGTTTTTGAAATTGATGATTTAGATAGCTTGGATTAGTGATGAATTTGAGTTATCCTAAGTCAATTTTGATGTTTATGCTTTAGGTGAAGTTTAATTTGAAAATTTTCAAATTGGGGGTTTAGGCCAATTTTGAAAATTGGGGATTTTCAAAATTGGAGATTTAAATAGCTTGAATATGTGAGGAATTGATGTTTTCTAAACTCAATTTGAGAAATTAAGTTAATTATGATAATGAATTTGATTGAATTGGCTTAGGTTCAATTTGGAATTTTGGGGATTTTGGGATTTTTAGAAATTGTTGGATTAAGATGGCTTGAAATATGATGAGTTTGTGAGTTATGAAATCAATTTTGAAGAAATTGTATTTTATGGTATTGAATTTGGATAAATTGGTTTAGGCCAACTTGGTGAATTGGGGTTTTGTAAATTGGTGAGTTACATAGCTTGGAATTATGGTAAATTGGTGAATTCCTAAGTTAATTTTGAAGATTTTGTTATTTATGATGTGAATTTGGATGATTATGGTTTAGGTTTTGTTAAATTGGAAGAGAGAGAGAAGCAAATGTCAAAGTGAAGCATTGGACAAGATGCTTGCAAGGAAATAAGGTGGGTATCATATTTATTTTCGAAATTATGAGCTTTGTAAGTGTTCTTGAAAAAAATTCCGAAAGTGAAAGTGTTTGAAAATGTGTTGATTGGGATATGTATTAGAAGTGTAGTTTTTTTTCCTTGCAGAAATTTTTGGGCTGTCTAAATACAGTCGTTATGCTGCCCGATTTTCGATAAAATCGATTATTACTAAAAAGTCTAAAAGAATTAGAATAGTGTTTTACTCAAAATGGAATTTTTGAGTTGTTGCATGATTAAGAAGAATTAAGTGAGTTGAGATTTGTAAAGTGGGAATTGTTGGTATTTGATTTGCATGAGAATGAATATGATAGTTATATATATATATATATATATATATATATATATTTATTTATTTATTTATTTATTTATTTATACCGGATTTGGATAGTCTAGGTTTACAACGCGAGTAAGTTTCCCTTGCTTTGTTCAAGGATGTCGGCATTTGATTCAGTTCAATTATTGCGTTCGCTTGTATGTTTCGATTAATTAAATTCGGCTCCATTCCCTTTAATTTCGAGGTGAGTTCGCTTTGTTTTTGATTTATGTTTCCGCTTTCGATCAATTTGCTTCCGATGTGTAATTTGAATCGTATTCCGATTTGATTCTGCTTTATGTTCCTTTTATTCGCTTCAATTCGCTGGCGATTCCGTTTTTGTTTTGCATTTCGCTTTGTTATCCGTTTCCTTCGCCTTTCATTTTTCGGTTAGGATCCGGTGTTCCGGATCGGGTTCCAACAATATAGCTTATTTAGAATACCAACCATTGAGCATCCTTCTGTATTGGATTTAAGTTATGATGTGTATATTGATATGTAAATGAAGTGGTACAATTGTCTACTTTGTTTAATTATGAGAATGTAAATTTGAGGATTTCCTTTTGTATATGATTTGTCTTCTTGTTAGTTGAGCATCAATTGCATTTTTATACTTGGAGTAAAGCCATGAATGAAAGCTTTGTATGAGCTTCAATTTGTCTTGGAAATGAAAATGAGAACTTGAAAAGTTCCCTTTGTATTATTGTTGATTTTAAAATTTGAATGTGTTGGATGCGTATAGTCTAATTGTTGAGATTGCCAATTGTTGCTTGTGTTAGGATAGCATGTTGGAGTTGGAAAGCTTGTGTGAGATGAATTTGGATTTTGAATTTGAGAGTTATGAACACTTGCAAGGGATGATGTTGTATAGGAAGTATGAACTTGAGGGCTTTGGTGAATGATGAAAATTTGGGTGTTATATGAGTTATTTGAGTTGAGATTTGGGAGTTTGTTGCATTTAGATTGGTATTTGTTTGGTTATGAAGTTGTGTTACACTTGAAGAGTTGAATTTGGGGACTTTGTGAATGTATAGGGTGCTAAGATGGAAGTTGGAAGCATTGAAGAGGCTTTGGAAGGAGTTTGGACCCCTTTGCCTAGTGTATGTCCGTTAAAGTAAGTAAGAGGTCGGTTAGGAGAGCATGTTTGGGGTATAATCCCTTTTAGGCTTTTTAAGTATATCTTGAGTTGTATAACTCCATTTGAGGTGATTCTTACTCCCAACTAAACAAGAGACTTAGAGCTAGGATTTATATGAAGAAGTCAAGTTGAAATTTAGATTTGAAGGTTTCCAACTTCTGTTCGCAAACAGGAGAATTGAGTTCAAGCATAGTGACTGTTTGTACGAGCACACCGTTGAGCAGATTGTGAGCAAATTTTTGGGATGTTATAAAAAAAAGAGATAGTAATGACTATGAATTGATAATGTCCAATAAGGGTTCAATTAAAGAACCTTTTCGAGGTAATATCCATGCTCAAGGTTTCATGTTTTCGCAAGAGGGTTGGGTTCCGGAATCGGGAGCCAACAGTTGTGGTATCAGAGCGCCGGAATTGAGATCTTACATGGGCGCATATATATAAGTTTCACGCAAGAGAGATTGTTAAGAGTTTAAGATGATAGAAGTAGTAGGAAGAGGAATGAGTTGTTAGAAAATAAGAACTTAAGGAAAGTTTGTTGAAACGTACTTGAATTGATGATGACAATGAGGGTTAATTGAAGTAACCTTATAGGGTGCCTAGTGTACGTCTTATGATATGATATTTGGAACGATTGTTGGGCTTCGGAAATGGGGCCTAACATCCTGTCGTATCGAAGCTTAGGCTTTAAAGGGTCCTAAGCTTAGAATAGGTTATGCTATGCATTAGTGTGTTAAGTGATAAATTGTTTGCATTGTGAATTGATTGATTTCATTAAGTGACATGCACTTCATGCATACATGTAGAAAATAAAAATGTTAGTGTTTGCATTAAAAGAGTAAAATGTTGCCTCGTAAAAGAATACGAGGAGTTTTGCAAAGATCTGCCGCACCTAATTTTTCACCCTTAGAGAAGGATTCTGATGAGTATAGAATCCTAGTAATTGCAATCGCATGATTCATATGTATGCACTTTTGTTAAGTGTTTGGACTATTAGAAATAGAAACAATGAGAAGAATGGTATTTTGTCAGAGTGTAAGGCAAGGAATGTTGTGGTTATTTAGAAATAAGAAAATTTTCGTGTTTCGATATATTAGACATAAATTTCGTAATTGTCGATATGTCATTGAATTTGATAACGGAATTTTGTTGTGAATTGTATTTGAATTGATGTATTTATACTTGAATTGATATGGATGTGAGAATATTTGCATGAATTGACTGAATGGGAAATAGAGACAAAGGTAGAAATGACAAGATTTATGGTATACAAACAAAGTGGAATTGACAAGTTGAACTCGGAATTTATGATCTGGAATAAGATCGTGCTAGTAAATT
The DNA here is from genome assembly GCA_029891385.1 of Erythroxylum novogranatense. Lineage (NCBI taxonomy): Eukaryota > Viridiplantae > Streptophyta > Magnoliopsida > Malpighiales > Erythroxylaceae > Erythroxylum > Erythroxylum novogranatense. The sequence continues at coordinate 30,708,152 of CM057233.1, read as the reverse complement.
GAGATAAGAGGGCTATGTGTTTATAATTCTAAATTGATTAAGAATGTACGTATGGGAAAAGAAAAAAAAGAAACAATTGCGAGTAGTATATGTTGAAATCCTCGAGGCTAAGTTGACCGGTCATTATGAGTACATATCCGATAATGTGGTTACATTGGTGAATAATCTGATTTAGTACATATGAGATTTATAGTTGGATATGGTATATGAGGTAATTTGTGATCCCTATAGCTAAAATTATGAGATGAATCAGAGTACTGAGATAGAAGTATGGTATAGGTGATTATGTTGAAAAGGTAACTGCGATGGTGCAGAAATTTTGAATCGTAGTATAAGATTCTGAGGTTGTTCGGAATTTATTATGATTGATGTATCAGTAGCATAAGATATAAATTGGTGACATGCCAAAATACAAGAGTAAACGAATATGCCTCTTATTTCATTGAGTATTATTCTAAGGGATGTTTTGATCATGTAAAGTGTGACAAAGATTGAAATTATTAAAATATCAAGAGCAGTTGAAATCGATTGTATTGAGATGTTAAGAATGACTGAAATAGCATTGATGATGATAGCAGTTGATCCATGAATAGTATTGATGACAGTAGTAAGAAATCATCTTTTGAAAAAGAATTTCATTGAGTTAAGTTGAACATATTAGAATTAAGAATGATCAACGAAAGAGCAAAACAAAAAAGAATATGAAATGAACCAAAAGTAAATATTGGAGTCATATCCCTAGTGGAGACTCAAGCATAAGAGATAGAGTATGCACAGGAAATATGAATTAGACTTTGATGAGTGTATTAGTACCAATGCAGGAAGTTACTTTTGCAAATAAGTTGAAATACATGGAGAAATTAGTATGATTGAGCAGATAGTAGAATAAATCAATGCGAAATTAAAGAAAATTTAATGAATTGAGAAAATCATTAGAGGAAGGTAAGTCCGTTGGAAGATTGAAAACGATGTGAGGAAATATTACCTCATTGAGGAATTTGCTATTTTAAGGAACTAGGAGAACTAATCATGGGCCTATGGAGCTTTGGAAATATTTATTCGAGTTAACAAATGCCTCGAAAGTACTATAGTATTGAGGATTAGAGCGATCCAAGCACAATTTGATGATGTATTAAATGTACTCGAAAAGTTGAGAAAAATAGTTTGAATATTTGAGGAAAAACATGTAAATCATATGAGCAATAAAGTAAAGAGAATTCTGAGGAATTATAACACTGATATTGATTTTTTTAAAACCAGATTTGGCGACTTCATAGTATACAATGATGTTTTATAAGAGATTAGGATAAAATCCAATGCAACATGATAAAGTAATTTCGTATGCATGGAGACAATTAAACCACATGAGATGATTGATTGATGTATGAATTGGAACTTGCTACAATGGTGATCATTTTGAAAGTTTGGAGACAGTATAAGTACAGAAATATAAGGAAATATACAGACCATCTAATTTGAGGAAATTATTGAGTTGAGAGAATGGAATACGAGACTGAGACAACAGATAAAGTTCTTTGAAGGATGATGATAGATAATGAAAGTAAAGAGAAAGTTCGAAGGATTATAGAAAATCCCAATAGCAGTGAAACATGAATTCAGGTATTGAGGTTATTAAAACTAGTGTAATAAAAGTGTAGAATGTGCAGTTAAATCTTGAGGCAAATCAAAGTACTAATTGCTATGGAATTGAAGATCAGTTTCGCATGAAAGGATTAATAAAGCCCAAATTGAGGATTTAGAAATTAAGAATCTTATTAAGTAATTGGAAATGGATTTGGATTCCGAGTTCAAATTGGAAAATGATGCTTTGTAATCGAAATGAAAGGTATGTATAACGATAAAGATGATTCAGCAAGAAAATTTCAAGAGAAAGCACAAATGATTACACTTATAAGTTGTAAATAGTCTTGACTGTTGTAGAGATTATCGCAGTGATGTCATTAGAATATTAGATGGAGCATTATACAATAAAATCACCACTGTAATTGAAAGAATAGGGTCAAAATTGATTGGAGATGTTAATGATAAGAAAAACTGACGGTATTGAGAATCAAGTGACTAAAAAAAAAAGACGAATGAATTAGAAGGGTTAAAACCAAAGGCATGGAATACAGAGAAATAGACATAAGAATTAAGTGTACGGACACTATAGAGATGTGAACTTCGAACCAAAGGATGACATGTTTCTGAGAGTGACATGTTCTCAAAGTGTGCTCAGATGGTGTGCAAATGTCACAGATTAATGATGTGTTATATGAGAGTATGCTAAGAAATATAGATATGATTCGATATTGGTGTTATCGATGCAAGAATTGGAAAAAAATGTGAATAATTTGAAGTATATTCAGGAACTAGTTAAGAAAGTGAATGAAGAAATAGGTGACTAAAAGACCAAGAGAGTCTATTGACTATGGTCATTTGGAAGAAACTATTCGCGTGAATCAATTATTTGTTTGATCACTTAGGTAAGAATTTCGGGGATGAAATTCTTTTAAGAGAGGGAGAACTATTGGACCCCGAATCTTTCTGTAAGCTAGGAATATTAAACGAGGAACTTTTGGCAATTAGCTATGTGTAAATAATAGGAGAATTTATGAGATTGAAAGGAAATGTAAAGAGAATTGATTTAAATCAAAGTGAGTTGGAAAATTTTCTGAACATAGTTCAAGATTTCGAGAAATTTGATCATTGAATACCTCACCGTAGTAGGGTACACATCGAAAACCCAAGGTAGTCTACACGTATCCCACGATAAAGGTGCACTACCAAAACATTTTCCCAATAATATCCACATGGCATCGCAATAATTAAAACCATAATATCGTAAATCAAGAACTTTTAAAATCCAAAATAATCTTATCATAGCAGCAATTTCAATACAATCATCCAAAAGCGTAATAGACAAGTTTATCACCCCTAAACAAAACCAAAAGGAACCGATATAAGCATCTATCCTAAGTCATCCTCAAAATCCAACCCACCGACCGAATTGCAGCTATCGCTTCTCTGCCAAAGACGCCGCATGGTAGGAAAATACTATCTCCTGAGCTAGGGTCTACTCTATCATCCCGAAAATAGGTTGCAATTTTGGGTGAGTTTGCGAACTCAAGAGAAACCATCATCGATGGTTCACTCAAATCATGCATTACGCAAATTGCGTATAACACGGCACAAGAATATTCAATTAGCAGATTATATAACAATTTACGTAGTTTATAACGATTATAAAGATCGTCGGTGACAATATTACAAGAGCATAGAAATGCTTTACAAGATCACATCACAATTTACAAGAAAATCATGGCATCACACAGCTCAAGAATCATCACACAATTTGGCAATTCAATCACCATGTATATAATGCATATGAGACTCTTTCCGCTTATTCAAGATTGCCCAAGTGCTCGCTTAGTGTTCATGGAGGACGCGCTGTGATTTCTCCCCTCGAGGCCCGGTTAGTTAAAGGTTCGAGCTCAAGGCTCTGCTCAAAGGATAATAGCAACTGGGTCACATTCCATTATCGATCATGCATTTTGCATGCGATGCGTTGTTCAAGAATTCAAGATTCAAGATTCACCGATGGCTATAAAAGCCCAAGATTGTATTTCTCAAGAATATACAAGAATTCAGTCCAATCTGAGAATCCAATCCAAAGATGCGAGAAAGTGATCATGCAATTTCACGATCTAATACAAGAGAGGCATACCATCCAATCATGTATATTTCAAGAATCATACAGCCACATTTGGCAAGTAATTCACGCTGAGCATTTAAATAATCAGAATTTGAGAAACCAACTAGGTTACTCACCAGAACTTCCGAAGCTCTTGCTCGAAGTTCCAAAGAATGTCTGTGGAATGACGATCCAACGCGCCTCTATAACAATAAAATACGGTCCCATTACTAGATGCTTAATTAAATAGTTCAGTAATGCATATGTCTCAGTGAAATTATGTACAACGCATGTTCACGATTTTCCCGGCGATAGAACCCAATTTTGAACTCTTATGTCCCATTCTAACTCTTCGCTCAATTGATAGACAATAATGGATCCAATCCTAAAATTCAGTTCAATTTCCTCAATTCATATTTCCTAAAGCAATTTCCTATCCATTGGGTCAAAACCTCTATTGAGAATCCCAATTAAAACTCCAATTGTCTCAATTCAATATTTAGGTCACACTATGAATCATAATCGACTTTATTCTCTATAAATCAATGTCACTTAAATCAATTCTAATTCCTATAATTATCCTCAATTGTAGACCTCTTTCCCAAGTCCAGAATGGGAATCACCTCAATCGGAGGTCTACACCATGAATTATGCCCAATAATTTGAAATTAATTCAATGGAAGTCCCCTTCGCCATGACCAAGAGGCCCTCGCCACGGCGTGAATGGTCCGCCACCACGCGCAAACAATCCAATTGGAGCGCCATGAGGCGAAGAAGACTCGTCAAGTCAATTAAATGACGCCGCCATGACGTCAATTAAATGACGCCGCCATGACGTCCTCTTCTCCATCGCCGCGAAATCAATTAAAATTGTCATGGCGAGGCTCATAGCAAGTCATGCGCGTCGATTTAATCCTTCACCTTCTCCGATCGTTTTGAGCTATTTCTCTCTCTATAAAACCACCATTAACTCTCCCAACTACTCAATAAACCATAATAAATGCCATAAATGCAATAAAAAAACCATCAATAACAACATTAAAACCATTAAACTTACCAATCAAGCTCCAATCCACATATCTCTCAAAAAATACCGTAAACCCTAAAATCTTTCAAAATCAACGATGATCCACTCTATAGCTTCTCAATCCTTCATCAATCACAATAAACAAGTTAGCCTTACACAATGAGGAGAAAACCACAAGGAAAATCAAGGATCTCACCGTTGGGAGAAATCAAGATCACCGTAGAGGGGAAGAAGAAGAAACGAAATGCCTTAGACCAATTTTCCCCAATTTCTTTCAAACCTATCTATTTATAGACATAGGTCTCCAAATCAGTCCAAATTTCAGTCTCTAAATTTCAATAGCTCAATATTTTAATTTCCTAACAGTATAACCCTAATATTTCCCTTGCCATTGGACCATTCTTTCAGTACTATACAGTCAATCAGTCTATCACTCTAAAATTTCTGGTCCGAGCACTTTCTCCCGAATATCCCGAAAATTTCCTATAAATCACTATCAATTACCATTCACTCTTAGGCTATTCTAAATCAGTCATTCGAGTCCATTTACTCCTAATTTCTCAATCAATTACAATCCAGTCAGTTCACAATCCAATCAATTTATACTCACAATTAAATGCTGGAAAATCATGAATGCATGTACCTATGAATAAATGCATATGCAAGAAACCGGTTCCTCTATAATTAGAGGCCAGTAACATGTTCAATCAGTGAATGCAATGAAACCTATCAGTCTATCCCAGAATTACCAAAATACCCTTGCTATCAGTAACGGGATGTTACAATTCACCCCTCCTAATAAAAATTTTGTCCTCGAAATTTAATACCTGTCCGATCGAATAGATGAGGATACTGACTCCTCATATGCTCCTCAGTCTCCCATGTAGCTTCCTCAGAAGAGTGGTTTTTTCAAAGGACTTTCACCAATGGAATCACCCTGTTCCTCAGCTGCTTGACCCGTGATCCTATAATCCGCACTGGCCCTCAACATAGGTCAAATCATCGCTACCTCAATCTCCTGAACCTAATCACATCGTCGAGTCGAACAGTGCATCGTCGGAGCATACTAACATGAAATACATCATGCATCCGGGACATCAGAAGCCAACGGTCCTATCCTCTCAAGGATCTCATACGGACCGATATACCGAGGGCTCAACTTGCCTTACGGTCAAATCTCAAGATCCTTTCCAAGGAGACACTCGGAGAAACACTCATCACCTACACTATATTCCATCTCTCGTCGATCTTTGATCCACATAGCTCTTACATGCATCCGAGCCGCCTTGATGCGACTCCGATCAACTGCATACCTTATCTCATCGTGTCTGAATCGCCGGGACCCTCTATCGATCTCATACCCTCTTCATCCCAATACAAGGGCGATCGACACGGCCTCCCATACAAGGCCTCATACGGTGCCATCCCAATACTACTCGACATCGTTATTATATGCAAACTCAATCGATGCTAAATCATCGATCCCATGGTCCTCTGAACTCCAATACACATGCCCAAGCATGTCCTCAACATCCTTAATCATCCTCTCACTCATCCCATCCGTCGAGGATGAAATGCGATCTTGAAGTTCAACCTCGCACCCATAGCATCAGTAGGCTCTTCCGAACCTCGAGGTGAACTGGATCCTATGCGAGACTATCGACAAAGGAACCCCATGCAACCGTACAATCTACGCCACATACTTACAGGGCCAACCGATCGAGAGTATTGCTCTCCTCATCGGCAAGAAGTGAGCCGACGGTCAATCGGTCCACTATGACCAGATAGCATCATCTTGCCTCGGTGTCCTAGGCAACCCCGTCACAAAATCTATGGTAATTCGCCCCATTTCCACTCCGGGATGGGCAACGAATGCAACTTTCCCATCGGAGCTCGATGCTCGCTTAACTCGCGACAAATCGGACACACGAAACATACATCGCCACTTGCCTCTTCATACCAGCCACCGAAATCTTGTCTCGTAGTACGATACATCTTGGTCGTACCAGGATGCATAGCATAGGCAGCTACATATGCCTCCTCTAGAATCTCTCGTCTCAAATCATCTATATCAGGCACACACAGTCTCTGTCCCATCCATAACGTCCCATCTCTCAACTCAAACTCCGAATCAGTACCGGCCTGGACTCTCTCAATCAGTCTCACTAACACTGGGTCTTGATCTTGAGCTCTCCGGATCCTGTCATGCAACATCGGCCTCAGCCTCAGAGTAGCAAGCAGAGTTCCATCCTGATTCAAATCCATCTGTACATTAAGAGCTCTTAACTGAATCAGACCAGGTAACCTCGAAACCTGAACCTGAGCTGCATTGCCATGCGATCTCCTACTCAGTGCATCGGCCACCACATTGGCCTTCCCTGGATGATACTCAATCGTGCAGTCATAGTCCTTTAGTAACTCTATCCATCTCCTCTGTCTCAGATTGAGCTCTCTCTGACTCAACAGATACCTCAAACTCTTATGATCGGTGAAGATCTGGAACGTCTCCCCATACAGATAATGTCTCCAGATCTTCAGAGCAAAAACCACTGCGGCTAACTCTAAGTCATGCACTAGATAATTCACCTCGTGAGACCTCAACTGTCTCGAGGCATACGTTATAACTCTCCCATGCTGCATCAATACACATCCCAGTCCCTGATGCGAGGCATCACTGAAAACCACAAAGCCTCCAGTACCAGAAGGCATGCTCAACACCGGTGCAATAGTCAACCGATGTTTCAGCTCCTCAAAGCTCTTCTGGCACTCCTCAGACCATCTAAACGGTACATTCTTTCTCAATAGCTTCGTCAAAGGGGCGGAGATCAACAAAAACTCCTCGACGAACCTCCGGTAATATCCGGCCAATCCTAGGAAACTCCGCAACTCTGGCACACTCCTCGGAATCTCCCAACTCATAACTGCCTCTATCTTGTGAGGATCCACCTGGATACCCTCACCGGACACTACGTGCCCTAGAAATACAATCTCATCTAGCCAAAATTCACAATTAGTGAATTTAGCGAACAAATTGCCTCTCTCATAACTCAGTAGAACAATCCTCGTGTTCTCGGGTTCTCGCCTACTCCTCGAATAAATCAGTATATCATCAATAAATACTATCACGAAACGGTCCAAGTAGGGCTGAAAAACTCTGTTCATCAAAGCCATGAAGGCTGTCGGGGCATTAGTCAACCCAAACGGCATCACTAGGAACTCGAAATGCCCGTACCTGCTCCTAAAGGCACTCTTAGGCACATCGGCCTCTGCAATCCTCAATTGGTAATAGCCTAATCTCAGATCCAATTTAGTGAACACCTGAGCTCCCTGCAACTGATCAAATAGATCGTCAATCCTAGGCAGTGGATACTTATTCTTTCTTCATACCCGATTCAACCGCCTATAATCGATACACGCCTCGATGTCCCGTCCTTCTTCTTCACAAACAAGATCGAGCTCCCATGGCGAAACACTCGGTCTAATAAACCCTTATCCAAGAGTTCTGCAATCGAGCCTTAAGCTCTCTCGCCCACGGTGCCATCCTATACGGAGGAATCGATATAGGGGTTGTACCGGGAATAAGATCAATCTCAAACTCGGTCTCCCGCTCTGGCGGCAATCCCGGTAACTCCTCGGGAAACACATCTGGAAATTTCCTAACTACGGGAACATCCTGCAATCTCATCTCTACTCTGGAATCTACTACGTGAGCCAGATAGGCCTCACAACCTCCCTGCATCAATCTCAAGGCACTCAAGAAGGATATCATCCTCGCTGGCACTGCCTGACTAACTCCTCGGAACACAGCTCTGGGCTAACCAGGAGATTCCAATACAACCTCCTTGGTATAACAGTCCATGATAGCCCTATGAGCAGTCAACCAATCCATCCCCAATATCACGTCAATCTCCCTCAGAGCCAAAACGATCGATCGGCACTCAAACCGCCGATCGATCCGAACTGACATCCCATATGCACCTCTCCCAATACAACAGATTACTTAGAGGTGTACTCACCTCTAACCCATACTGTAACCTCTGCCTATCCCCATGCAGTCTACATGCTAAATGTGGTGCAATGAAAGAATGAGTGGATCCAGGATCCAACAATGCATATGCTTCAAGACCAGAAATAAGAAGCATACCCGCAACAACATCCGGGAAATCCTGGGCCTCCTGCCGAGTCATGGCATAGACCCTACTCATGATCGCTGCATGCTTTCGGTCCCTCGACCTCACTGCGGACCCCTCTGCTTGACCTCAGCCTCGGCCTCTCCATCCGGATCCACCTCCACTACTGCCGCACCGTGGTATTGTTTGATCTTCCAGTCATAGTAGACTGGGCTCCCAAAGTCTCTGAGCGGTTCCTCACTAGGTGGTCCATCGAACCACACCTCAGCGAGCTCAGATAGCCATCGACACTCTCCACGGTGTCTCTTGCCACAATGCTCACATAAAGGAGCATATCGCTCAAACTCGCACCGCCGCCACCACTAACAATGCATGACGAATCGCCCCTCTGCCATAACCAATGGTCTAACCCCTCTCGCAAATCTGAAGGGCCTACTCGCCGCTTGCTATACCTCTGCTAAGACCGCCTCGTCATCATCGATCTCTTAATCCCGGTCCCCGACCGATCTCGATCAACAAGACGTCTCTCAAGAATGCTTTATCCTCATCTTTGACCCTCACTCAATAAAATTACCCATATCGATCTAGCCAATAGGTACGGATCTCCAGATTGAGTCCGCCCTCAACGCCGACACTTGTCGACCTCGAAGCCACCAATGAAGAAGCATATACCACTAACTCGTTGAATCAAGACCTCATAGTCGGCCACGGTCAATCGCCTCTGCCTCACTCTAAGAACTCCTGCAACTTCATCTCTAGATAAATCTTGGGCATGAAATTGTCCTTGAACGCCCTCAGAAAATCATCCCATGTCAGTGTGCAGGGCCTGGTGGTATTGCCGGGCCTCCACCACCGATATGCGGGACCTCAGAGCGAGAGAAACCGCATAGTCAAAACGCTCATCCGGGTCGTAGTCCATCTGATCGAGGACTCTCTCAGTCCTCTCTAGCCATCCCTCAGCCTCCGCAGGGTCGGTGCTACCATAGAAGTCAACCGCCCCCTGCTTACGCAGTTGATCATATCTCCGTTCCCGTCTCACAGGAACTTGAGGAGGCAACTCCTGTGAACGAGGTGCAGGAGACTCCCTACTAGCTCCTACCGATTCTAGGTCAGCTGGTAACTCAACTCGATCTCCAAGGACGGATGACCTAAAACAGACAAGAATTTTCGATCAGTTCCACTATTCTTGCAGTGATTCCAGCTTAATTTCACTAATCCCAAAAGATGTCAAACCATGCTCTGATACCACTTAATGTAACGCCCCCTCACCGTAGGGTACACATCGGAAAACCCGAAGGTAGCTCCGACACGTATCCCACGATAAAGGTGCACTACCAGAACATTTTCTCAATAATATCCACATGGCATCGCAATAATTAAAACCATAATATCAGAAATCAGTAACTTTTAAAAATCCAAAATAATCTTATCATAGCAGTAATTTCAATACAGTCATCCAAAAGCATAATAGACAAGTTTATCAGTCCCCTAAACAAAACCAAAAGGGAACTGATATAAGCATCTATCCTAAGTCATCCTCAAAATCCAACCCAGCTAACCGACCTGTGTGCCATCGCTTCTCTTGCCAGCAAACTCGCACGGCAGGAAAAGACTATCTCCGGAGCTAGGGGTCTACTCTATCAGTCCTGAAAAATAGGTTGCAATTTTGGGTGAGTTTGCGAACTCAGTGAGAAACCATCATCGATGGTTCACTCAAATCATGCATTACGCAAATTGCATACAACAAGGCATAATAATATTCAATTAACAGTATTATATAACAATTTACGAGTTTATAACGATTATACGATGTCGGTGACAATATTACGATAGCATAGAATGCTTTACGATATCACATCACAATTTACATAAATCATGGCATCACACGCTTCAAGAATCATCACACAATTTGGCAATTCAATCACCATGTATATAATGCATATGAGACTCTTTCCGCTTATTCAAGATTGTGCCCAAGTGCTCGATCGAGGTTCGATGGAGGACGCGCCAGGATTTCTCCCTCGGGCTCGAGGCCCGATCAAGATAAATGTTCGAGCTCGAGGCTCTGTTCGATGATAATAGCAACTTGGGTCACATTCCATTATCGATCATGCATTTATGCATGCAAAGGCGATGTTCAAGAATTCAAGATTCATGATTCATGTATGGCTATAAAAGCCCATTATTGTATTTCTCAAGAATATAAAGTAATTCACCCAATCAATAATCCAATCCAAAGATGCAGAGAAAGTGATCATGCAATTTCACGATCTAATACAAGAGAGGCATACCATCCAATCATGTATATTTCAAGAATCATACGGTTTAACATTTGGCAAGTAATTCACGTTGAGCATTTAAACACTCAAGAATTTGAGAAACCAACTAGGTTACTCACCAGAACTTCCGAAGCTCTTGCTCGAAGTTCCAGCAATGTCCGTGGAATGACGATCCAACGACGCCTCTATAACAGTAAAATACAGTCCCATTACTAGATGCTTAATTAAATAGTTCAGTAATGCATATGTCTCAGTGAAATTATGTACAATGCATGTTCACGATTTTCCCGGCGCTAGAACCCAATTTTGAACTCTTATGTCCCATTCTAACTCTTCGCTCAATTGATAGACAATAATGGATCCAATCCTAAAATTCAGTTCAATTTCTTCAATTCATATTTCATAAAGCAATTTCCTATCCATTGGGTCAAAACCTCTATTGAGAATTCCAATTAAAACTCCAATTGTCTCAATTCAATTTTTAGGTCACACTATGAACCATAATCGACTTTATTCTCTATAAATCAATGTCACTTAAATCAATTCTAATTCCTATAATTATCCTCAATTGTAGACCTCTTTCCCTAGTCCGTAACGAATCTAGAATCACCTCAATCGGAGGTCTACACCATGAATTATGCCCAATAATTTGAAATTAATTCAATGGAATAGTCCCTTCGCCACGCCAAGAGTTCTCGCCACGGCGTGAAATGGTCCGCCATGGCGTAACAATCCAATTCGGAGCGCCGCCAGGCGAAGAAGACTCACACGGGCGTCAATTAAATGACGCCGCCGCGACGTCCTCTTCTCCTCGCCATGGTGAGGCTCACAAGACAAGTCGCGATGATTTAATCCTTCGTCTTCTCCGATCGTTTTCAGCTATTTCTCTCTCTATAAAACCACCATTAACTCTCCCAACTACTCAATAAACCATAATAAATGCCATAAATGCCATAAATGCCATAAAAAAAACCATCAATAACAACATTAAAATCATTAAACTTACCAATCAAGCTCCAATCCACATATCTCTCAAAAAATACCGTAAACCCTAAAATCTTTCAAAATCAACGATGATCCACTCTATAGCTTCTCAATCCTTCATCAATCACAATAAACAAGTTAGCCTTACACAATGATGAGAAAACCACAAGGAAAAATCGAAGGATCTCACCGTTGGGAGAAATCGAAGATCACCGTAGAGGGGAAGAAGAAGAAACGAAATGCCTTAGACCAATTTTCCCCAATTTCTTTCAAACCTATCTATTTATAGACATAGGTCTCCAAATCAGTCCAAATTTCAGTCTCTAAATTTCAATAGCTCAACATTTTAATTTCCTAACAGTATAACCCTAATATTTCCCTTGCCATTGGACCATTCTTTCAGTACTATACAGTCAATCAGTCTGTCACTCCAAAATTTCCGGTCCAAGCACTTTCTCCCGAATATCCCAAAAAATTCCTATAAATCACTATCAATTACCAGTCACTCTTAGGCTATTCTAAATCAGTCATTCGAGTCCATTTACTCCTAATTTCTCAATCAATTACAATCCAAATACCCAAATACCACAATCCAATCAATTTATACTCACAATTAAATGCCGAAAAATCATGAATGCATGTACCTATGAATAAATGCATATGCAAGAAACCAGTTCCTATATAATTAGAGGCCAGTAACATGTTCAATCAGTGAATGCAATGAAACCTATCAGTCTAACCCAGAATTACCAAAATACCCTTGCTATCAGTAACGGGATGTTACATCTGTGGAGATCCGATTGAATTGATTATTAAGGAAAAATAAAATAGAGAAATAGGGTTACAATTTGTCTGAAGGAACTGAATTTTAATTTAGCCTCTAAGATTGTCAATTTTCGGATGGAAATGAAGTGCTGGAAAATATGTTATCAAAATGACAGTCCAAGATGTTTGGACCATAACGCTTATGGTAGTGCTCCAAATTAAATGATTTTGGTGTCATTAGAAAGATAAGACATTAAGGAGCATTTCTCTAGAAGAAAGTTTTAGCAAATTCTCTCAATTTGATGGTGAGAAAATGTCCTAACGTAAGTATGTTTTGAAATAAAATTTCAGGGGCAGTTTTGGAAAGTCACTTCAGATGTTAAGTTTAAGCTTATAAAGAGGGGGCATTTTAGTCATTTTGCACTCAATAAATGAAGAAGAGAAGGGTTTGTCGTTCATGAAGGAGAAAGCACGAAAATAAGAAGCAAAATGAAGAGAGAAAAGAGGGAAAGAAGGAAAGAAGAGGAGAGAAGCCGACGGTGAGAGGGAAGAGAAGAAGATTTTGGTGGAAAGCTAGGGATTTTCGTGGAAAAGAACAAGAAATCAAGGATTTCAAGGTTAGTTTTTCATCTTCCCATCTTGTTTATTGAAAAAATAGGTTGTAGTTTTGTAATGGAGAAAACCCTAGAGAGAGAAAGTGGTTGGAGGAAGAAGAAGATGATGAAAGTCATAGGGCTTTTGGGTTTCTAAGCTAGGTTTGGAGTTTTCTAACCTTGATTGATTATGGATGGGTTATATTAGAACTTGGTTAGGGTTTATGGTGATTATGGAAAATTGGAGATTTTCCAAATAAATTGAAGTTCATGGAATTGTGTTATTGTGTTTAGGAAATCAAGAGTCTATTCAAGGGCAAGAGGAAGGAGCCCATTGAAATTGGACTTCCAAGTGTATAAGGTGGGTAAATTATTTATAGTTGTTGTGTGAGATGAACAAAACGCATGATGTGTGGATTATGTGCTAAATGACTTGTATAAATTGTTGATATTTCATTATGATATACACCTTTATGATAAAACGATTGAATTGTGTTTATGACATGTTAGGCATTGATAATTGCTTGACATTTTGAGATGATTGTTATGCCAATGAATTGAACCATGGCATTTTGAACATGAATGATTGATTTGAGCATGATAATGTTATGCCTTGTATTATGGCATTTTGATTAATGAAAAGAAGAAAGATCGTGAAAATATGAAAATGTGATTATGTGCCTTGTTTGGGCGAGAGAGGAACCGTTTCGTAGTCACGTCGACGTTGACATAATGCCTTCTCCCGGCAACCCGCTTGTGACCCACGAGATCTGAAAATGAACTCGTTTCGTTCACGATGAAAACTTCGTCGTTTTGTTCACGGAACCCTCGAGCCAATTGATTGTGCATTGCATATGATATGTTTAAGCTATGCTTTGAATTGAATTTCATCCATTATGCGATCATGTTATGAATTGTGAAGTGCGAATGAAATTGTCAATATTGAACCTTCATTGTGAATGCTTCTATGCCTATATGTGTATGATTGTGTGGCTCAACGCCAATGACTATAAATATTTTAGCCACTGAGCTGTGAAGCTCAACCCAATGTTTTTCCCACTCCTCAGGTGCAGGCCAAGAAGATTAGTTAATCCTTGCAAGACATTGGGACAAAGAGATAGTTAGCTTTTGTACTAAGCAACACTATGTATAGCTTATTTAGAATACCAACCATTGAGCATCCTTCTATATTGGATTTAAGTTATGATGTGTATATTGATATGTAAATGAAGTGGTACAATTTTCTACTTTGTTTAATTATGAGAATGTAAATTTGAGGATTTCCTTTTGTATATGATTTGTCTTCTTGTTAGTTGAGCATCAATTGCATTTTTATACTTGGAGTAAAGCCATGAATGAAAGCTTTGTATGAGCTTCATTTTGTCTTGGAAATGAAAATGAGAACTTGAAAAGTTCCCTTTGTATTATTATTGATTTTCAAATTTGAATGTGTTGGATGTGTATAGTCTAATTGTTGAGATTGTCAATTGTTGCTTGTGTTAGGATAGCATGTTGGAGTTGGAAAGCTTGTGTGTGATGAATTTGGATTTTGAAGTTGAGAGTTATGAACATTTGCAAGGGATGATATTGTATGGGAAGTATGAACTTGAGGGCTTTGGTGAATGATGAAAATTTGGGTGTTATATGAGTTATTTGAGTTGAGATTTGGGAGTTTGTTGCATTTAGATTGGTATTTGTTTGGTTATGAAGTTGTGTTACACTTGAAGAGTTGAATTTGGGGACTTTGTGAATGTATAGGGTGCTAAGATGGAAGTTGGAAGCATTGAAAAGGCTTTGGAAGGAGTTTGGACCCCTTTGCCCAATGTATGTCCATTAAACGAACATGGATGTCCATTTAACAGACCTTCTCGGGTAAAAATGGGGTGTTTGGCCAGTTTATGTCCGTTAAACGGACATGCATGTCCTTTTAACGGACATTCTCGGGTCAGCTGCAGTAATTTGCGAGTTTGACCAATTTAGAGACCAAATCTCGCTTCGAGGTCTCTAATATGAGTTGTAGATCTTGATGTCTTTTTTCCAATGGTCTAAAAACGAAAGCAATTGGACATTTGTATGAAAAGTTATGGCATTCCCGCCAAGAGAGGTACAAATCGATTTAGGGTTTAAACATGGTTTATTCCTTTGGGCATAACTCCCTCATCCGACCTCCGATTGAGTTGATTCTTGAACCAATAGATTTCTAAGATATGTACCTTTCTCTCCATAAAAATCTGTATCATTTGGAATTGATTTCAGAGAGTTTACATTAAAGTAAGTAAGAGGTCGGTTAGGAGAGCATGTTTGGGGTATGATCCCTTTTATGCTTTTTAAGTATATCTTGAGTTGTATAACTGTTGGATCCCGTTTTCGAAATCCAACTCGAACCAAAACCATAACACTTACAAACCTGCTTTGATACCGCATATGCTGGGCCCCATCTTCGAAACCCAATTTCAAAACAAAATATCATCATGCTGAAGCGTGGCTCCTTGGAATCTTTTCTTGCTCTGCTACCATCATGGTGAGCCCCGATCACGGAGTCTGACCATTGAACCATGAAACGTGGCATAATCCAAAGAAAAACATGAAACTTAATATCTCATACAATTCCTAGGTTCCTTTTTCCATAACACATCTCATTTCTGTAAATATATAAAACAACAATTCCCAATCACAAAATTCATATCCAATCCATAACTTGCTCGAGTATACCAAATATCCACTCAACCTGATCTATACTCAATGTATGAACATCAAAAGAATAGAATCTTACAAGCTTTAATGGCATTCCATCCTGCCATACAATATCAGTATCGAATTCCGAATATACAAAATATACAGATCCCAAAATTTCTTGACACAATCTAACTAAAAAATAATACAATATGCACATACAGCAAAAACCTTCACTTCCCTTCACCCGATCTTCTCATCACCTGTGAAAGGGAATGAAGGGGGATGAGCTTATAGCTCGTGGGTAACAGGTTTATAACGAAGCATAAGCAAAACCGTTGAAAAGTTCATTTGTTATACAAAAGTCATAATAAGTTCATAAAACGCTTTACTCCCAAATTCTCAGTCAAATCCGAAATTTTGAGTTCAAACTCGTAGTTGAAAAGTGTCATTACCTTCTCAAAACTCATAGTGAAAAATGTTATCACATCAACACGACATGTTCATTCAATCATCAGTACAAAATGCTCAATTTATGCACATACTTGACAATTCATAGATGCAATGCACAAACAAACGGCTCGAGAGTTCCGTGGAACGATCCGGATAAATCGAAGTTTATACCGTAAACTATCCGAGTCCGATTTCTCAGGATCTCGTGGCCTCAAGCGGGCAGCCGGGAGAAGGCTATACGTCGACGTGCACGTAACTAATGAAACGTTCCTCTCTCGCCCAAACAGAAGCACATAATCATTTGTTTCATGCTCAAATCATTTTATCAATTCTTTTTGTGCTCTTTTCTTTCTTTTTCGAAGATATACAAAATGCCATAAATTTTCCAAGGCATGACATAAAATGTTCAATGCATTCTCATCTTATTTTGAAATTCATCAAAAAAGTTCATATGCTGAAACATGTAGCAATTTTTGCAAATCATTCAATAGAAACATAACGATATTTATGAAACAATTGAAATCATTCTTGATTTGGGAGAAAACTTTAGTGGCTCATTACTAAATTATAAACATGAAACCCACTTGAATTCCTTGGTTGGATAAATGTTCAAAAGATGCCTCTTGTTGGAACCCGATCCGGGAACCGGATCCCAACCGGAAACGGAGCACAGAAAACGGAATTCGGAATCGAAAAGCGAGAAATCGCTAATCGAAAACAAATCGCATCATCGGAGCGAAACGAATACTCCGAAAATTGTGCATCGGAAATACGAATAATAAAGCGGAGAAACTCGAAAGGCAAAATTTCTGAATCGAATGCGAATCGAAATAATCAAACTGAAACACACACCGACATCCGTTTCAAACATGAAGCATAGAAAACTCATCGCGTTGGAAACCTTACGACATTTCCAATCCGGTATAATTTTTTTTTCTTTTTCTTTTTCTTTTTCTCTTTAATCAATCTCATTCAAATCATAACCATTCCATACAATTCCCTTTTTGGAAACTCATCCTCACCAATTTCAATTCACTTAATTCATCTTAATCATTTCTTATACAATCATATAAATCCTCAAACTCATTTCTTTAGACCCATATTATCAAATTTTACCAAATTTCGGCGATAACTACTGTATTTTGACAGCCCAAAATTTAAAAACCAAAGAAACGCACTTCTAATACATAATCCAATAACACAAGGCAACATCGGACCTCCCGTCCAAGCATCCAAATACCAAAGAGAAACACAATCTTAGTTCTAAACACTTCATCATTCCAATCCATAATACATCTCAACTCAAATATTCACAATTCAATTACAAGCCATTCATATACATTCCAATTGCCATTTATATCCATCTCAATTCAAATTTACATACAAAATCTATTCCACAATCATACATAACTCATAATCGAAATACATCATAAATTTACATGATGACTTTTCAAGCCATAAACAAAAGCAATACAAAACTATCGGGTTGACATCATACTCGTCTTCCATCCGATCTCCCGTGTGAAAACACGGAGATGGGGATGAAAGGAAGTGAGCTCGAGCTCGTGGATAATACATTTATAAACCGAACAATAAGCGGAAAAATCTTTTATTTTCAAACTTTTCAAACATTTCCCATTTAAGAATTTCTCCAAAACTCATTTTCAAACTTTTCAATTTCATCAACACTTTCTAAGATTTTTCTCAAAATTTTCATTTGTTTCAAAACATTTATATCCAGCCAGAATTTCATGCTTGAAAATTTTACTTTCTCGCTTCTCAAAATCTCAAACCTTTTTCAAAACATGCATGTCTTAAACATGAATGCATCACATCATAGTGTATCACATCATAATCAAATTAAAACACATAACACATCGAATTGGTTTGGTTCGGTCCAAAATAGACGTCGCACATTCCCATATATAATGCTCATGCGGCAGTGAATGAGGGGAGTCCGAGATCGAACTCCTATGCCTATTGCAGCAAAATGCGAAGGCTTAAACAGTAGAGACAATGACTCACAAAAGGACTGACCAAACCCACTTAACACATAACGCAAACTAATTGATTGCTCAAGGCACTTTTCAAAATCTTGATTTTGTACCTTTTCAACTCATAACATCAAATTGTGTCATAGATGACACAAGCATATATCCACATAATTGCACATAATCAATCTAATGCAATTCGCGTAAATCACATATCAATATATGCACTAATTCTTTAAATCATTCAAATCATAAATCACATAATTTGAAAACCATGAAATTCATAAGTCTTGTATTTTCTAAAACTCATTTTACTCCTTTGAAATCATAATTTCAAACATTTACATCCTTTTCAAACATTTTATCAATAATAATTTATCAAAATCAAATTTTGCTTTCTTTAATTTTCAAAATTTCACATTTAGCTTATAATTCAATAAATAAATATACTACCCACCTCATATTCATGCTAAGATCTTGTCCAATGCTTGATTTGACCTTTTCTCCTTTCTTCCTTCCAATTGAAAATTTCCTAAATCAATTTCATCAAAATTTAATCTCATAAATAACTTAATCCTTCAATTTGATGCATAAGTCATCAATTCTTACTAATTCCAAGATAGTTACATCACTAATTCCAAAACCCCAAATTATAAATTGAACCTAAATCAATCCAATCAAATTCAATATCATAATTAACTTAATTTCTCAAATTGAACTTAGGAAATATCAATTCCTCTCATATTCAAGTTATTTCAATCTCCAATTTTGAAAATCCCAATTTTCAAAATTGGCCTAAACCAATTACACAAATTCAATACCATAAATCACAATTTCTTCAAAATTGATTCCATATTTCATCAATTCATGCTATTATTGATGATTCTACACCATTAATTCACAAAATCTCCAAATTTCTAATTTGGCCTAAACCTCAATTTATAATTTTCAAATTAAACTTCACCTAAAGCATAAACATCAAAATTAACTTAAGAAATCTCAAATTCATCACTAATTCAAGCAATCTAAAGCAACAATTTCAAAAACCCCCAAATTTCACTATTCATCATCTTCTTCATTAAGCTTTCTCTCTCTAGAATCTTTCATAACCAAAATTAAACATAACCATAGTCTAATCTCTTCAAATAATCATAGATAAACTAAATCCATAACTATTCCAAGCTTAATCAACCATCAAACAAATCAAAAACTCAAAAACTCAAGCTTTCTCTCTCTTACCTTCTCTCTCTAATTTCGGATTTCACCATGTTGCAAGCTTCCATGATCTTCTTCCTCCTCTTTGCTCTTGGAAACCACGAAAATCTCTAAGAAAACCCATAAAATCCCCTTCCTTTCTTCTTCTTCTCTCCATTGCCGTAAGTCTCTTCTTCTTTCCCCTCTCTTCTTCTTTTCTTCCTTCTTCCCTTATTATTTCTAGAACTATCGTGAATTCAGATGCTTAATACGACAGATAAAAGTGATTTTTGCCATGTCACTTAAAATGGGGCACAAATGACCCTTATGCCCTCACTTGTTTACTTATTTCCAAAATTGCCCCTGCAGGAATTTGAAAAACTGATACATTGCGACCTGATTTCGAGCAACTAAACAAAATAATTTGGACAAACTTTCTTCTTGAAAATTGTTCCTCTAGATCATACGAATCCAACGCCACTGATCGCGCTCAATTCCGATCACTACATCAAAAGTTATGCGTAAAACAGTTCGGGTATATCCATATTCTAACACATTTTCCATGTACGATTATTTCCATCCAGAAATTCACATTCTTAATCCCAGAATTGAAACTCGATGTCTTCATAACAATTGTAGCCTTATGTCTGTAGTTTAATTCAAAATAAGAATCGTCTCATTTAGATTCCCAGATCAAAAGTTATGCTCAAAATACTCTCAGTTGTTCCTAATCCAAAAATTACACCCTAATCCGAACTTCCATTCATAATTCGAAGGTCTTAGGGGCAAAATTGACATTTCATTTCTTCATATGATTTGTAGCCCCTTGTCTTATCTTTATTTCTCCTCAAGAATCACTTCAATCGGATCTCTATAGATCCCGAATTTCACAAAATATTGAACTATGTTTGAAAAATTTCCCGACTCACTTTGATTAAATTCATCTCCATTAATTTAATCTCAAAAATTCACAAATTTCCCATGAGAATGTAAGGAATTGTTTTACGAATCCAACGCCGCAAGAATCAACTCAATCGGATGTCGGACGAAAAAGATATGAGCAAAATAGTGAACAAAGGTCGAATCGGAGGAGGAAGCAAGAACACTAAAGGAGCAAAACGGCGTCAGATAGGCGAGGTCACCACGGTGACGCGTCGCCCTGGTGACGCGAGCCAACGCCATCGCCCTGGTGACGTCGTCGCCTGGTGACGCGAACGAAACACTCACCGTCACCCTGGTGACGCGTCGCCCTAGCAACAGGGGTGATACATTTTTCTTATTTTTTTTCACATAAAATTTCCAAAATTCATAACTCTTAATCCCGAACTCCAATTTTGACAAACTTAGTCTCTATAGAAAGCTTGAAGGAAGCTCTACATCTTCCAAGAAGGACATAAAAATCAATTTGACTCCTACGGGAGTCCATTTTTCGGTCAAAGATACTATCCTCTAATAATCATGCTAAAACCACAATATAAACTTGTAAAAATCATAACTTATTATTCCGAGATCGAAAAATTGCATACTTTATATCGAAATAAAGATCAAAACAAACCCTTCAATTTTAATGAAGAACATCAAAGCTCAATTAACCTCTAATTAGGTTAATTTCTCAGTCAAAATTTCAATCATAATTAAAGTCAAAAGTCAACCCTATCACACATAAACTTTGACTGATCATAACTTTCACTCCCGATATCGAAAAATTACAAACTTTATGGCTACAAAAAGCTCTTAACATAACCTACAAGTTTCCAGAAGACCATTTTATCAAATTTTGCCTAAATCAAAAGTCAACTTTCAAAGGCCAAAAGTCAACTATTTCACAATTTTTCTTATTTTCACTCTTTCTCTTTTTAATCATGATTTTCAACTTAATTTCAATCAACTCATCTACTTAATTTCATAAACCATACCAATCCACTCAAAACCCCAAAGATATCAAAATCGATCATTTCTTTTCTTCTCAATATTCTTTAAATTTTAAGTCATCTCTTATACAAGACGTCACACAAAGTACCTTAAATTTTATTTTCATAATTCAAATTTTCACTCAAAGATCGGGTCCAACATTTCTCTCCTCTTAAAAGAATTTCGTCCTCGAAATTCATATATTAGACTCCAATTAACTCATTCTTACATAAATTGCTTTCTAAACAAAAATCATCAAGCACTTTCTTACTAATTTCTTTCCAGAAATCATAATCAAATCACTTTTCTTATCTACGTTCCTCATCATATCTCTTCACAACATTTCACTTTTTGTATCTCATAACACCCATATCATCTCAAAGCACTATATCTATAACTTATTATTTCTTCATATATGGACACAAGTCAATGGTCCATTTCTTAAGGAACCCTAATATGGTTCACTCGTCATTTAATCTTTACCATCACGTCATCTTTCTAAAAGTCATACTCTCATCTCACAGAAATACAAGCTATATCAATTTCTCCCAATTCATTTTGTAATTCACATCTTAGGTTCCACAAACACATGTTTCCAATCAATCATATTTTTAACACCCAAAACAAACAATCACTTTAATTCTTCAAATAAGTCATGACAAGTCATGCACATCAATTTCAAATTCCTAAAGACAATCATATTTCTTTCATCAAAATCAAATGATCACTTAGCACATTCTCATAAATTCACTCTTATCATTACAAACTCTTCTCAAATTCTTACTCATACTTTATATCGAAATAAAGATCAAAACAAACCCTTCAATTTTAATGAAGAACATCAAAGCTCAATTAACCTTTAATTAGGTTAATTTCTCAGTCAAAATTTTAATCATAATTAAAGTCAAAAGTCAACCCTATCACACATAAACTTTGACTGATCATAACTTTCACTCCCGATATCGAAAAATTACAAACTTTATGGCTACAAAGAGCTCTTAACATAACCTACAAGTTTCCAGAAGACCATTTTATCAAATTTTGCCTAAATCAAAAGTCAACTTTTAAAGGCCAAAAGTCAACTATTTCACAATTTTTCATATTTTCACTCTTTCTCTTTTTAGTCATGATTTTTAACTTAATTTCAATCAACTCATCTACTTAATTTCATAAACCATACCAATCCACTCAAAACCCCAAAGATATCAAAATCAGATCATTTCTTTTCTTCTCAATATTCTTTAAATTTTAAGTCATCTCTTATACAAGACGTACACAAAGCACTCCTTAAATTTCATTTTCATAATTCAAATTTTCACTCAAAGATCAGGGTCCAACACCTCTCCTCTTAATCCTCTTGCCTTCCTTGATTTCCTTTATCATTACAAAATTCCTATTCAGTAGGAATACAAATTAAGGATCCAAATATTGCATATTCACTAAGATAAATTCTAAAAACTCAAACTCTTCCAAAAGTCTAAACATTCGGGTCGATTTTCCATGATCACCATGATAAAGTAAATGACAACATTTGGTAATATTCTCTTTTAGAAAAAGTCCCCCATTGTCTTAAGTTTCTAAGGACTCCAAAATCATTCAATTTGTTTCAGAAATCTGGAAGTTATACTCCAAACATAATGGGACTATCCTTATGTTGAGACTAAAATCTATACTCAACTTCCATCCAAAAATTGAGATCTTTAACGGCTGAATTAAAACTTCTTTTCTTCATAAAACTTGTAGGCCTTTGTCTCTAGTTTACAACGAATCAAAAATCACTTCATTTGGACATCTACATCAAAATTTATGTCCAAAATACCAAAATATGTCTGTCAAGAAAACAGGAGCTTGCCGCGGCAGAAGGGAGCTCGCCGCAGCGTACAAAGCTGGAGCTCACCGCAGCGAAACCCGGAAGCTCACCGCGGCGAGGGCATTTGCTCACGCCATGGCGTCTACGCATCTTGTGCCAGCGTCGTGGGTGCCTCACAAGACCCATGAACTTCATGGAACCGAAAACTTCCGAACCCTAAATTTTTTGACATTTTTCATCTTCAAACTTTCCATCTTTCACAAATAACTCATCTTAACTCTAAATCATCATTCCTACTTCATTCTAAACTCATTTCAACACAAAATCCATTCACAAGCACGACAAAATTATTAAACCTAGACCACCGATCAACCAAAACTCATTTCATACATTCAACCTCATTTTTCTCTTCTAACGATTACTAAACATGATTCATTTATCAAATCAAAGAGGTTAATGCTCATACTTACTTGGTTTGGCATCAAAATCGTCAAACTCTTCAAACCCTAGCTTTCTCCTCTTCTCTTCCTCTTCCACGTCACTCTCCTTCTTTTTCCTTCTCATTATCTATTTTCCTTCTTTTAATTCATTCTCTTAACTTAATGGGTGGGCAATGTCCATTTTGCCCCCTAAGATAAGCCTTCTAACTCTTAGACTTAAGTAATCTTCCAAAAATGCCCCTCATGCATTCTTAGAATATTAACACTTAAATTCCATCAATCCATGCAATAAAATCCTTTGACATAATAATTAACTCCAAGGCTAAATCCATCAACACCTCATAATTTATTTAAATCATGCTTACTTCAATACGAAAAATTCGGGGGCCAACAATAACTCCGTTTGAGGTGATTCTTGCTCCCAATTAAACAAGAGACTTAGAGCTAGGATTTATATGAAAAAGTCAAGTTGAAATTTCGATTTGAAGGTTTCCAACTTCTGTTCGCAAACAGGAGAATTGAGTTCAAGCATAGTGACTGTTTGTACGAGCACAACGTTGAGTAGATTGTGAGCAAATTTTTGGGATGCTATAAAAAAGAGAGAGATAGTAATGACTATGAATTGATAATGTCCAATAAGGGTTCAATAAAAGAATCTTTTCGAGGTAATATCCACGCTCAAAGTTTCATGTTTTTGCAAGAGGGTTGGGTTCCGAAATCGGGAGTCAACATTTGCATACTGAATATTCTTGTTAAGTACCTTTACAATGTAGTATCTTTTACTCTTATTAGTAATTAAGGTAATGTTGAAAGTTTCTTAAACTACAATAGGGATATGTTGTGATCAACTAATTTTTTATATATAGACGTAAGGGCATTAACTTCTAAAGATTATTTATGCTTATGCAGATCTTCAGACTTCTGAACGTACGGGGATGGTTTATTGAAAATTAATCTAAAACATGGAGAGACAACAGCTGTTGATTGTGGTGTACACTTCTGATGGTTTCGTTTTGAATACGCTTAGCCTAAGTGTTTTACTTACATCGACAAGAAAATATAATATCTGAAGATGCCATATGTATAGAAGCACAATTATGGGGCTCATCACAGCGCATTCCACGTATATGTTCCCTCTATAACTATATCCGCGTTACAGGACAAAATCTCCACTCTTGTAAACAGAAACAAATGCTAGACAACGCGAAAGATTCCCTTGGAATCACGATTTTTGTTGCCTAACTCATATTCATTCTTTCTCAAACATTATAACTATCCATCGGAATCTCACAATTCAGAAGAAATAGTTTTGACTGTTAAGAGCACTCACCGATCATGGCTTCGTTTACTACCACTCAGATTTCAGGTTCGAACTCGGTGGCTGCGTTTGGTTTGAGGAATCGGACCTGTCTGAGAACTCGCGTCTGCAGAAACGGTGTTGGCTTCAGGAGGGTCGTGGCTGCGGTGGAGACAGGCGGAGAGCCTGATTTGAGTGTCACCGTTAATGGGTTGCATATGCCTAATCCATTCGTGATCGGGTCGGGTCCACCGGGCACCAACTATACAGTTATGAAGCGAGCTTTCGATGAGGGTTGGGGTGGTGTCATTGCCAAAACGGTGAGTCATGCCAAAATCTTTTTGCTTTTTGTCATCGTGAGCCTATTAAACGCATTACTTTCTCTGTTGTGATTGTTTTGTGTCTAAGAAAGTTTATGTTTTTATTTAAATTTACCATGTTAGGTGTCACTAGATGCGGCGAAAGTTGTTAACGTGACCCCAAGATATGCTAAGCTACGAGCAGGTGAGAATGGATCGGCAAAAGGGCAGATTATTGGGTGGGAGAATATTGAACTCATAAGTGATCGTCCTCTTGAAACAATGTTAAAAGAGTTTAAAAGATTGAAAGAAGAATACCCTGATAGAATTCTTATTGCCTCCATCATGGAGGAGTATGACAAGGCTGCTTGGGAGGAGCTTATCGATCGAGTTGAGCAAACTGGAATTGTGAGCTTGAGCTAATCCCGGACTCTCAACTTTTATTGTTTGTTTTCATTGATTAGAGTTTCTGAAACATTGCCTCACAGGATGCAATTGAAGTCAATTTCTCATGTCCTCACGGAATGCCTGAACGTAAAATGGGTGCTGCTGTTGGACAAGATTGCGGATTGTTGGAAGAGGTCTGTGGCTGGATAAATGCAAAGGCTACTGTCCCTGTTTGGGCTAAAATGACTCCTAACATCACAGACATCACGCAGGTCAGTTTCCTTTTATATCTTAAGGTATAAAAAGGTACAGCACGTATGTTGATATGGATAAAACCAAATATTCAGAGAGAATAGTGAAAGAATTAAATGCTCCCAAAGAATAATAACAATGGAAATGCTTTATGTTTTAGGCATGTCGGATTAAGTAAAGTAAAATATGATGAACTTAGTTTATCTGTACGTGACTAAAGATGATGGGTATTTCTTAGTGATGTAGAACTGGATATCATTTCTTATAACATACTTGGCTGTTTAGAGAAAATGATCAGATTAGTGTCTGTTGGTGACTCATTCTTAAATCTATTTGGTCGTTTCAGTTTATAATTTACTATTTTCAATGTCAAAATGGAATGATGTTATTTCTGTTACCTTTTTTTCTAATCAATTTCCAAATAGAAATGAAGTTCCAACCACCCTTCACTTATGTTTTCTTAGAGAAGACTTCAACTTACAAAGAATCTCGACAAGCATAAGGCTAGTTACACTATTTTTGTCTTAAACCATATGCACTTGTAGACTAGGATTCTGGTTCAACTGATGAGTAATTTCAGAGTCCTTTGCTGTATAGCCAGCTAGGGTGGCACTAAAATCTGGATGTGAAGGGGTATCTGCTATCAACACCATCATGAGTGTTATGGGAATCAATCTGAAAACCTTACGGCCAGAGCCTTGTGTTGAAGGGTTCGTACTTGTATACTAAGAAATCACAGAATACCACTAAATATTCCATTCTTGCATGAAGTTTATGAGTTTTAAGTTTTTATTGTTAGATACTCAACTCCTGGAGGCTATTCGTCCAAAGCAGTACATCCTATTGCACTTGGAAAGGTAATGAGTATTGCCAAAATGATGAAGTTGGAGTTTAATGATCAGTACTCTCTCTCTGGTATTGGAGGGGTGGAGACTGGTGCCGATGCTGCTGAATTCATTCTTCTAGGAGCAAGCACAGTTCAGGTATCTATCAACAGTTTTCTATTGTATGTTTTAGATATACCGTTTGAAGAAGTAAATGCATAAATTGCGAGGGAATATTGTTCTGAAATCAACCAATGCAGGGAATCTTATCGCTTTTGTTTTGCCTCAAGCTTGTTTCTGTACATCTTTGAAATTTGACTTGTCATGAAAAGCCCAATCAAAGACTGAAATGGGTGTACATATGTACCAATGAATTTGAGTACTAGCTTGAACCTTTTCTTGGTTATGCAATACACAAGCTATTTCAATTTGCTTTCATTAGAAAAATGAGTTTCTGACGTCATAACTCAATGTGATCTGTCTGCATCTTTTTTTCATTGTTAGTGGAGGAAAAAGGAAAGATATTAGATGTCTCATTTCTGAACTCATGGAAAACATTCTTCCCTTACAACTTGATGCCTATTGTGTGTTTCTGACAGTCACAGAAGTTTTCCTGGATACTTGTTGTAGTTTGGAAATTTGGAACTTCTGCTTCTGTAGCCTTTTTGATATCTGAAATTGCTCTATAGACTAATGCAGTTATGTAATTTTCAAGAATCTCATTTTGCTCTTACTTTATCATGGGCAGAAATTTGATCAACTGTTTATCGTAGGTATGCACAGGGGTTATGATGCATGGGTATGGCCTGGTGAAGAAACTCTGCTCTGAACTGAAGGATTTCATGAAAATGCACAACTTTTCATCAATAAAGGATTTCAGAGGGTATGCATTATTTTGGAAAGACGTAAACGTCACCAACTAGATAGGCTTACAGATTTCTGTGATTTTTTGCATCTCAAATTTCTTTGATTGGTCTACCAGGGTGTCATTGGAATATTTTACAACCCATATGGATCTGGTACGACGCCAGCAAGAAGCGATTAAAGTAAGGAAAGCTGTTAAAAAAGGTTTGCAATCTGACAAAGATTGGACAGGTGATGGTTTCGTGCAGGAAACTGAAAGCATGGTGTCTAACTAATGACAAACTATGCCAATCCCTTTCTCTTGTATGATTTACATAAATGGAATTTTATACCCGAGTTATGTCAATATTCAGCTTCTTCCACTTTCCTTTGAATTCAGAACGTTGCAAATATATGACTGAATTTCATGTAATAAGTTTGCTTCCTGTTGCTAATAGAAGTACACATGTAGGTACTTTCGAACCTTAGGTCTCTGTTTTTCAGGGGAATTTGATACTCTGATTTTCTTGATTTTTGCTTGTTAATATCATGCATTTCTTTTTGAAAGGAGTATCATCGAAATGACAATTTCTTAATGATGAAAGCAAATTTCAGTCCATCCAGACAAGATAGCAATGGTTAGCTCTAAATAAGGCCACGGCATAATGTCCTCATCAACGGTTGCATCACCATCAAAATAGGATAATCAATCACATTTTCTGAATTATGAAGGAGTTCATTATTTCGATGGTTGATTCTTATGGGAAATGAATTATTGGTTTTTCTTTAAGGATACAAAGAATCTTTTTGACATACATTTTCGACTTAATAAAGGGTTTAAAGAAAAGTTGACGAGTCTTTTATATAGATTTTCTTCCTTTTTTAATGACAATTTATGTATATATATGTTACCAAATAACGATGTATCAAGAAGAGTAAGCTATATATATATGTTACCAAATAACGACGTATCGAGAAGAGTCAGCTACATCTTTTTGATAGTTGGGGCTAGATTTATTTAAAAAAAAACGAGCATCACAGAAAGAAAAGGCTAATGAAACCCCAATGGGCTTAACAAAAAGGGAAAATCATATCAATATGTAAGTTATTTAGTTAATGTAACTTACAAAACAAAGAATGCTTACGACATTTTCATGTTAATGTATGTGATAAAAATGTAGCCTCAAATAGAAAATTAAAGAAAAGTCAGAATGTACATGTCATAAAGGTCATATATGATCAAAATATAATAAGACTGAAATGAATGTGTTAGTATGAAAGGCTGAAAATTTCACTGTCTTATGTCTACCTACTAGTCACTACTCTTATAAAGATAACATACTTTAATCAATCACAAGAGTAAAAGTATATACTTAAGTTTTCATGAATTCTTCTAGTTAATTCTACTCTTTAATTATGACTATATAGTCTTAGAAGCAATAGAAAAAGAGAAAACATTTGTCGTTTGATTTAATTCTTCATAAACAACTTAAACACTCGTGATAAACAAACTCAAAACACACATGATAACTAAGAGCCCCACCTTCACACTTAAAACATACGTTGTCCCTAATGTAACGTTAAATGTAAGAAATGGAGTATTCATTAAAAATAATAAAATGGGTTGCCTCCCAAGTAGTACCTTTATTTATTATAGTTGGCTTGACTCTATGTTTCCCTCTTCAAGTGATGCAATTTACGTCTTTAAGCATTACCGCTTCCACATTTTCTGTTTGGAAGCCTTTATAGCACGGTTTTAAAAGGTAACCATTCACTTTAATTTTTTTTTGGTTTTTAAACTTCATATCTTAACTATACCAAATGGAAAGACATAATAAACTACAAAAAGGTCTAACCCAACGAGAACACAGCTGACCTGGGAACCATTTGAGTTTGGAATGATAAAAAAAGCACTTTCTGACCCATAAAAAAGCTTTTCCTTGAGATTATCTTGTCATAGAAAGCTCTACTCTTTTCCTTATATATCATTGCATTCTAATAAGAGTCATTCCTCATCTTCTCTAGCTCTTACAATTGCAACTTTCTATGCACTCCCACATCATCAAAATTCATATTGCATTGTTTTATTGCCCAATACGCTTTATGTTGTAGCTTTATTGGAATATAACATAGCTTCCCAAGCAATAATCTATATGGGGACATAATGATTAGAGTCTTATAAGTCGTCTTATGGGCCCACAATGCATCTTCTAGCCTCAAGCTCCAATCCTTTTTATTATGCTAAACTGTTTTCTCCATAATTAACTTGATTTCTCTATTTTATACCTCAACTTGGCCACTAATCTAAAGATGGTAGGAGATGGAAACTTTGTGCAAGATGTGATACTTTTTTAAACAATGTTTCCATTACCCTAACTTATGATGGCCTTTGGCATCCCCAACCTAGAAACGATATTAGACTGGACAAAAACTACTATAACGTTAGCTTCATTAATTATGATGGCTTTAGCTTCCACCCACTTGAAGACATAATCAACATCAAGTAAAAAAAATAATGAAATCCAAAATACAGAAGAAACGGTCCCATAAAATCAATACCTTAAATGTAAAAAAATTCACAGAAAAGAATGGGAGTTTGTGGTATTTGATTTTTATGGAACAAGTTACCTAACTGTTGGCACCTATTTTATTACTTGCAAGAGATATATGCATCCCTCAATAGTGAAGGCTAGTAAAAACCACCCTTTAAAACTTTATAGGCAATCTTTTTCCCCCAAAGTGTCCTCCATAAATGTACGAATGGCAAAAGGTTAACATTGAAGATGTCTCGCTTTTAGGAACACGCCTTCTTATGACTTGATCTACACATTTCCTCTATAGATATAGATTACCCTAAATATAGTACTTGGCTTTTCTCTTTACTTTATCCCTTTGAGCCTTTAAAAAACCAACAAGTGACTTATTAGTAACTAAAAAAATTCACAATTTTAGCATGCCATGGAGGCGTCAAATTGGTGGAAAATAGTTGTTCATCTGGAGAAGTTTCTCTTATAGGGATTTCATCTTCCTCTCTGATTAAGCAGTTGAGGTGATCAATAACCACATTTTTTCCCTCTTATCTCTTTTTTCCAAATCAAAATCCTAAAGGAGAAGAATCTATCTAATTAACCTCAACTTTGCTTCTTTCTTAATGATGAGGTACTTTAAAGCTTTATAATTAGAGTAAATAATAACATTAGCACCTAACAAATATGATTAAAAAATTTCCAAAACAAAGACAAAAAAAATAAAAGTTAAATTTTAGTTGTAGAATAATTTAATTAGAATGGACTCAAAGTTTTCAAAGCATAGTAGATGGCATGTGCAGTTTTGCCAACTTTTTGTCCTAAAACCTCTCTATTGTGTAATCACTAGCATCATTGTAACATCTGCTTTCCATATTAAGAGTTAGAACCCTAGATTTATGTAACTGAGAAATAGTAATGAGAGATTAGAAAAAATGTATTTCATGCCCATGCATAATATAGCATACACATACACACACATGAATATTGATTTTGCACATCAAAATGATTGTACATACATTCATTGACATTTTTTAGGTATAATTGATCTATAAATGTAATTATATTTGGAATTGTGAATTGTATGTGTTAAGAATTGATTTGGAGAGTTATTGACTGTAGAATTTTTAATGAAATTTAAGAAAATTATGAAATTTTTGGTAGTTTTGGACTAGAAAAATGCCAAGTGGCAAGACAACTGATAAATGGTAGTAGAATTAACTGTAAATGGCAATGAAAATTTTGATAAATGACTTTGGGATTTAATAACAAGTGTCATTGAAAATTAGGAGAAAATTGGATTGAAAATTAAAGACAAATGGATTAGTAGATTAAAAGACCAAAAGAGGACCCTAAAAGAGTGACATGTAGCAAGTGCCACTTGTTTAAATCATGATTTTATTAAGTGAAAGACCAAAATGCTAATTACGATACATGCTTCTCTCATCTCCATCTTCTTCATTTTCTTCATCTTCCTCTCCTTCTCACAAAACTCTCTCCTTTAAGAATCAAAGTTGAACCTTTCCTTCACTAGGTTCTTGCTATCTTTTCTTCTTGATAAAAGACCCACCTATTCTACTTTGGCAAGATGATGATCGTGTATGTTACAGAAGCTAGGATTAAGTGTGATTTGAAGACATTGAAGCTAAACAAGTAAGTATAAGCATTACTCTTCTTGATTTGTTGAAATGAAACATGTTTTGATGATAGTAAGTGTTAAATGATCATAAAATAAGGATGGGTACATGCTAAAACATGAATGAGAAATGTAGGTAGATTCATGTCTTACTTTTGTATATATGATGATTAATGATCTATAAATTATTATAGAGATATTTTTGAGGTAGAATGATCATTATAATGGTGCTTGGATGAGTGCAGTAAATTGATGAACGAATGGGCATGGTTGATGTCCTGTTTTGTGGTTATGATTAATACTCTTTTATGATTGTTTGTGAAAGTTTTGAGTTGTAAATTGATGTGAGAATGAAAAGGAAATGAAGTAGAAAAGATAATCTATGTATAAAATGTGTTAGATGTAAAATGTAGGAAATTATAAAAATCTAAAAAATTGGAAGAGAGTGGCTGGAATATGTCAGTTGTAATAATTCCACTGGATATGCTTATGTAATTTAGCCATAACTTGACATGTATATATCCAAATGGAATGATTTTCAATTTGGATTAAATTAGAGACATATGGATACATTGTTTATGAAGACATAGAATCAAATTCTATCTTTAAGAGTGTCAAATTTTGACTTGAAGTTGTGTATTGGGTGCAGTAAATTGATGGATGAATACATGTATTGTGTTCTGTTTTGAGAGTATGAAATCCATAAGTGATGAGTTGTTATGTAGATGTTATAAGTCGTGAATTAAGGGTATAATGAAAGTGAAAGTTATGTTAACCAAAAGGATGAGTTATGCTCTTGAAATGAGATAAATTAAGGTGATAGTTAGAAGTGAAATACAAGTGGAAATGACGATGAATATGTGCAGAAAGTTGATGATAAACGTATATATGTGTGTATTTTGTTATTTGTGCTCATGATCAATCGTGGACTTTATTTTTTTTTTGGATGATATTGAGTTGAAATGGAGTTAGAATGTTGGGGAAATGATGAGAAAATTAAACTAGAAATGATAGACCATGCATAAGGTAGTGAATGTAGTAAGTAAAGAATTTGAAATATGGAAAATAAGGATGCAATTCGATATATGTTGGGGAAATTCGCATAATTTTTTTTGTAGAACTCGGATTGAGGTCATTTAAGTATGCTTTAAAATAGGAATTCGATTTCTACAACTTCAATGAAGACTCGAGAAGATATTTTTCTGTTTAGAGGGTCAAATTTTAACATTTCTATAAGAGTCGTAAAGGTCTGTTCAGCAGACATGGATGTCTGCCTAATGGACATTCACTGGCCATTTGGTCTTAACTAAGGCTTAAATAAAGCTTGAATTGAACCTAGAATGATGCTTTGATTAATTGATTAAATGTGTGATATGTTCGAAGTGATAATTAGGGTTGTAACTTTATGAATGAATGGATGATATCAAACTACCAAAGGCATGAGGATAATGGGAATGAAGATGTTCATATGATTATAATTATGGTTCGAAGGAGTTGAGTAATATGTATGAAGTGCTTAAATGTGAATGAGAATTGGATATTGTGAGAGCATATAATATTAGAAAAGGAATTATGAGAAATTGAGTTATGATATAAGAATAACTTAGACACATACAAAGGAGAAGGATTGAATGGTGAACTTAGAATGATCATATGCAAATGAAGTGTAAACCTAAGCTCAATTGGACATATATGAATTATGAAATGAGAATGAGCGTAAGTTGTGAATTTAGATAATATAACTGGGATTGTCATTGAACATACATTATACATAACACATATACATATGTATGTGATTAAATATTCATAAGATTGTGCAATTATTAATGTGTATGCAATGTGTGTATTACATAATGCTGATGTGCAGAATAAACATCCGCATCCAAACATTTCCATATCATGAAAGCTAATGCTAATCTAGAGCGTATTATGAGTTGACCTAAATGGTCTTACTTTAATGATTGTTCTATTTAAATTCTATATTTAATGATTATGTGAATGCTATTGTACTGGTTCCACAGAGAGAGTGTGTAATGTTTATGAAATGAAATTAACAGGTATTTAGGTTTAACCGGGGGTTTTGAATTTTTGAAAGAAGAAAATAAAATGAAACTAACTAATAAAAACAAAGTAAAGAAAACATGCAAAAAATATGATAAATGTGGAGAATTCGGTAGGGACCCAACTCTTTGGTTCAATCTCGGCCTACACCTAAATTAAGCATATTTCATCTATTTGTTGTTCTCAAACCTTTCCTAGCAACTATTAATCGTGAGTTAATAATTAACCTGAGTTTTTTTCTTAGGTTTGTTTAATCAAGATATGATCGTTAATTAAACCTAACCACTGAATAACTTAAGATACGATCTTTAGATTTAATTAGGCAGTAGCATTACGAATTAGAAAAACTAATTAATCAAAGTAGCAACCACATACGATGCATCATTTAACCTAGGTCATGTTATCCCTAATGATTACGAATCATTATCTCTACACATTAATTTCAATACAACAATTACAGATTATATTGAAATTCTAGCAATGAGTTTGCAATTAACGATTCAATGAATGCATTAAAATCATCATATCACAATACCCAATGGGTTCACACACAAATAACTGAACAATAACAAAATTTTGATTATCCATACACAATACCCAAATCAATTAACATAGGATAACACAATCAATTTCTAATGAGAGAAAAAAAACAACAAATAAAAAAAAATACTTAACTCGAGTCATTGACATCAATGTTGCCTCCGAATTAATGTTAGGATATCTAGCCCTTCATGGTCTCTTCCTAGAAAATGCTTTAGCCCCATTTTACTAACCCTACCGAAGCTCCCTATGTCTCTCCTTCGTTGTCCAAGCTTCTTATTGTTGTTGTCCACTATGCGCTCATCTCGCAAGCCTCACCTGTAGCTTCTCCACTGTTCTGCCTTCCTTTCCTCTACTGTAGTAGATGGGACAATTTTATGTCCCATCAACTGGTGCGTAAACCCTCCCTTCACGCCTCGTATTCTCCTCTGTTTGTGCTGAAACGCAGACTTATATGCGTTCAACACAAAACGCATGCACTGCGTTTCTTAAAAATGCTCAACACGTTGCGTTTACGCAGCGACTGTTTGCGTTACACAGACAACGTTTCTTGTTGTTTTACTCTATTGGCATGTCGTTTTATGCATTATCTGTTGCCATTTTGTGCTATTGGCTTCCAAGGTTGGCCACTTTTTTTGTCTTTTCCTTCTTTTTTTCTCTTCCTCCATAAAGACAAGTAAAAATAAATCTTCAAAAAATGACCCAAATGTAATGCTTCCTACTCACTTTAATTTCTTTGCTCCTAAATTGTACCTAAAATTATATATGAATTAAAGTGAGTATCTTAAGCATTTTCATGTTAATAATCGCTAAGTGTAAATGATTAAATATGTTAACAATTAAACACATATCAATAGCAGACCTTTGTGCATATTTCAAGAGGCTTGAGAAAGATGATTTTATAATCTTATTGTTGTATGTAGACAACATGTTGGTAGTAGGTTCCAATAATGATCGTATCAAAGAATTGAAGACACAGTTGGCTAGAAAATTTGAAATGAAGGACTTAGGACTAGCAAGCAAGATTCTAGGGATGCAAAT
Organism: Erythroxylum novogranatense; assembly: GCA_029891385.1. Taxonomy (NCBI): domain Eukaryota; kingdom Viridiplantae; phylum Streptophyta; class Magnoliopsida; order Malpighiales; family Erythroxylaceae; genus Erythroxylum; species Erythroxylum novogranatense. The sequence goes on along the minus strand of CM057233.1, from coordinate 30,672,503 downwards.
TCTCCGAGACAAATAATAAGAAAATTTGGCTTTCTCAGAAGAATTGTTTGAAAAAGATCTTGTGGCGATTCAACATGCAAGATTGTAATTCAATTTATACCTCTCTTCCTGTTAATTTCAAGTTATCCTCAAGTATGAATCTTAGCAATGAAGAAGAGAGGATGGAGATGTCTCGAGTATTGTATGCATCAGTAGTGGGGAGCATAATATTTGCTAAGATTTATACAATGCCGAACATTGCACATGCAGTGGGAGTACTTAGTAAATACATGACGAATCCTAGTCGAGAACATTGGAATACTATTAAGAGGATTCTTAGATATATCAAAGGGACCTCAGATGTTGCATTATGTTATGAAGGATCAGATTTTACGGTCAAACGATATGTTGATGCTGATTATGCAGGTGATCCTGATAAAAGTAAATCCACGATAGGATATGTGTTTACACTAGCTAAAGGAGCTGTGAGTTAGGTTTCAAAACTGTAGTCAGTTGTGGCTACGTCAACAATAGAAGCAGAATATGTAGTAGTTACACAAGCTAGTAAATAAACAGTGTGCTTGAAGATGTTGTTAGAAGAACTTGGGAATTAAAAAAGAATATTATTTTATATTGTGACAGTCAGAGTGCTTTGCATCTTGCAAAGAATCCATTATTTCATTCAAAGACAAAATATATCCGAGTTCAGTATCACTTTGTTAGTGAGAAAGTGGAAGAAAGAACGGTAGATATGTAGAAAATTCATACAATGGACAACCAGGTAATTTTTATGACAAAAGCAATAAATAGTGACAAGTTTATATGGTTTCGATCCTCATATGGCCTAACAAAGATGTAAGCAACATGAAGCGGTAAGGTAGAAAGAATAGTGTGAAGATCTAATTGACTCTTAATCAAACCTTTAAGTTGGAGAATTGTCAAAAATGAACAGAGCCTACCAAAGTTTAAATAAGTAAAAGGATAACTGGCCAAATAGTAACCATCCCATATATCTCCTGCTTGAAGAGAGCAAAGAAGAGCAAAAAAAAAAAAATCAGAGAGATGTGAGGTGAGAGATAAAAAGAAAGAGGAAGAGAGACAAAAATATTGTGTATTTTTGTGGGTCTAATTTTTCCTTGTAATTCTTCAATTTTTTCAATAGTAAAATTCTTCTATCATCGCCCATAATTTTTACCTTAATTTGGGTATTTTTCACTTAAAATTTGTGTTCATTATTATTCTTTCAGTCTTATTTAACTACGAACCTACTCTAATCTGATCAATTTTTACAACGATAATTACAGGCGTGGCAATTCTAGGGAGATTACTTCTTCTTCCAGCCAACAAGTTAACCTAGAAACTGGACTGGAGCCACAAAAGGAGTATCCTGGGAATAATGTCACTGCGGCGATTAGCTATACATAGGTACCAAAATGTAAAGGACAACTTAGTTCACCAGATGTGTTGCATTAGTTTCATGTCATAATTGCTAGTGCTCTATGATATTCCAATTGTTCATACAGATTATACCTCTTTGTAACTCCTTTTGGAGACCTCTTATTAGTAATATTCTTTCAATTTTCAAACAAAAAAAATTATCAACCATTGCATCTTTTTCCCCGTCCCAAACACTGTATAAGGAAGTCAGAGTTTGACTTAAGTTTTTAAAATTTTTAAGCATGAAGGACTTAGATGGGTAATGCTCTGGTTTCGAAAAGAGCAACTTAAATGATGTGCCTGTGACTCTAGCATTAGCTTGCTTATCAATCCAAATTATTAAGAATAAAAACTTTAAACAAATTTTACCGTCACATATTTTGATTTAACTCAATTCAGTGGCATAAAATCCTCTGTTCCTATTACTCCGTTTCAATACGACGTCGTTTTATACACCTTTAAAAATAGAACGGCATTATATTAAGGCAAAAGTAGGGTTAAATAGACTAATAAGAACATAAGATCTGAATCCCAATTCAATATAGTTTTAAGTTGAAGCCAATTTCTCTTTAGTTAAACCAAAGTGTCATATTTCAAAAATTCATGATTGTTCAAAGTTAGCCTATATTATTAATGAATACACTGTAAAGTTCACTATATAAGAATGGAAATCCTTTGGGATAACATACATTGTAAAAAGAGATACTATTTTTCTTGTTTCCTAAAAGAGAACTCGACCAATTATTTTAGTCCAATTTCCACTTCATCAATTTAGGATTCCAATTATCACATAGCCAATCTATCTACCTTCCATTTTTCACTCAAATCTATATTCTATAACACACCGTTGGCGAGTCATAAACAATTGTCGACAAGATGCCTTCAACTGTATCATAATGAAATCAACACTACAATTTGCTATGCTTCTAATTTAAAAATGGCAAATCTTGTTTGTTCGAAATATGTTAAGGATTAACAGATGATGTTAATTCCAAATAAAACGACAGGGACAGAAAGAAAAGCAACGACCAGAGTGGGAGAGTTAGAGTCGAAAAGAGGATTCCTCACTTCTTTCCCATTTGTTAGAACAACTTCCGTTGAGTCTCTGGCCCAATCCTTTCCAATAAAAATTGTTTTTTCTTACATATTCCTACTGGTTTTCTAAATTAATCCTGCCGAATAGGTCAACCTTTCAAATTGCTACTGAATTCATGGGCCGGCAAGGATTTTTTTGTATAGAAAAACAAAAGAACAAGTCAATCTTCATAAATTTCTGTCAAAATATTGGATCTTTTGAAACAAAATATTGGCCGACTGCCAAGTTCACAGTTTCAGGTCGAAGTGAGGAACCATGGCAAATATGTTTGGAAGGACATGATTTCACTACTAAACCAAATACAGATGAGATATTCTATGTCAGGAACCCAGTTCTTACCTGTACTAGAGGATCTCATCCACCGACTGCTGTGGGACAAAGAAATTGGTGGATGAAATCCTCTGATTGAGTCATATAAAATGGCGTCTTTAATTTCTTCTAGCAAAGGTGTTCAAATTTATTTTGGAAACAATATGGCGGTTTTAACATGAACATTCTCCAAAGTGTGATCTTTTGTAACTTATTAACTTTGTTTATAATATATTTACAAGATTTTACTTTATCCACACACAAAAAAACAAAGGGTTCTGCAGCCTACATCAAGTTCGCTTTTCCAGGAGATATTATACATTACTACCGGTGAGTCTGAAGATTGAAGGTAGGTCATGTGTTTTAGCTCAAATTGTATAATAGTAATTGAGCAGTGCTTATTGAAGCAATATAAATAACAGGTGATTTCCTACTCCAAGCTGCAGCTGATAGCTGTAATTTTTTTACATGTATGTATTGCTATAATATATGCAGTTTATATAGTATAAACTGTACCAACCTCCAAAAGTGCGGCATGGGGGATGTTAAGTGCCACAGGAGGTTCCCTGCAATTTCTATCAAGGAAGACATAAATCAAAATCAGGAACTTCTTGAAAATGTTTCTGCTACCACGAACTGCTAAATGGGATTGGCCCAAAAAATATGCTGTACCACTCTCCCTGGCATCGACCAGTTCTTGCAGCTCCTCCCTAACAAGTGCAGGCATTTGACGGCTAATTTCAGGTAGCATAAACCTTACCTTTTTACTCCTGACTTGTACAGTTCTTTCAACCAAATCAGAACCTGAGGCGACCTCAATTTCGTTGTTATTCACTGTTGGAACCGATAACGTGGACCGTGAATCATGTAAAGGAATTAAAGCCTTTCCCTTGAGCGATGATTTTGGAATAAACATCATTCTGCCTTCAGGGGAAATCTGGGACTCTCTGTCATTCTCTTCCAACGTAATGAATTCTCCAATCGAGTGGATGATCTGCTCCTCAAAGTCATCTGTATCCCTAACTTGGTCGCAAAAACCATATCTCACAATGCATCTGTAAATCTTGTCCTCTCTGGCACCCACCCTGCCGACAAGATACCGCTCACTTGAGGGCACATGAGGCACTGATAAGGACTTAAATGACACAAAAATTAGCACTTGATGAAATGCAGGAAGGTTTGTTATAAAATGTGAGAAAAACGCTGGGATTCCTGTTGCTACATCCGTATAGATGAAGCCAATTCCAGGTACTCTAGAAACTCCGAGGCCCATTCTGAGACCTGTAAGCCATGCTGCAGGCACCTTGTTTTGCAAATCAAACTCATATTTCTTCCTGGTTCCGTAATTCCAAGCAAGCATGATAGTCAGTAACAATGCTAGCAGGAGAACTAGATACCAAGCCCCTTTATGAAAACTCAGCATACATGCTGATAGATACATCCCCTCAATAAAACCAAAGAACAATAAGAAACATCCAGCTGAAAATAAACTCTTCTTCCAGAAGAAAACAATTACAAGTGACATCAGGCACGTTGTCACTAACATACCAGAAACAATTGCCAAACCTGTATAAGATGTAAGCAGAATAAGTTAGATGAATGAGAGAATATACTCAAAAGTATGAGAAAAGTTCCTTTGCTTCTATCCCATCATTAGGATCAGTGTGGGAAACCAAATGAATTATTTGAATTTCACCATGGGCCACATGGCCCAATGAATCCCCGTTGCCTACAGACTACTAACTACCATCATATTATCACACGTTCAACATCTGTTTGGTTGCTTATTTTGAGTTTTCAGGTTCTTATAGACCACAATTGCCTTGTTACTTCAAAGATGGAGAAGCTAAGGAATATCTAGAAATAGAAAGGAAAGAACAAGATGTTGATTAAATGTCATACCTGCTGCCTTTGCAATTCTCTGTGTGTCATGAAAACCAATAGTTACAGTTAGGCTAAGCAGCATTAGTAACCAGTTGACATCTGGAATATAAACCTGTCCCTGTCGCTTATCCGATGTATGTATAACTTTGACTCTAGGAAAACAGCCAAGTGCAAGGCACTGGTTTATTATGGAGAAGCTAGCTGTTATTGTTGCTTGGCTTCCTACTGCTGAAGCGAGCAGAGATAGGACCACGAATATATGTCGAACATGTTCTGGATATATCATGCTTCCCCAATTAGAAGTTTGTTTTCAAGTTGGCCAAGCCAAAAAGGGAAAGAAATATACAACTTACTTGGTACAGATGTGCTGAGGTGATTAAAATCTTCTGCATTTAAATTTTTGGAGATAAATGCTGCTTGACCAGCATAGCATAAAACTAGAACAGGGTATATCAAGCAAACAAATGAAAACTGCACAGTAACACCATAGACAGAATGATTTTACTTCTTCCAATATAGCTTGTAACGCAACAACAGAAGTATCTGGTTCAATACCTTGATTGACTTCTTTGAGAAATGACCTAGATCAGCAAACATTGCCTCTGATCCTGTAGGAGGGAAAATGAGTGAAGTACTGGCTAAAAATATTAACAACTACATAAACTGGACGTTTCAGGATCATTAACATACAGAACCAACATATTCAGAGGTTGAGGTAAAAGCACCAAGGTCCATGATGACTTACCTGCCACACAGAGGAGAATGCTACCTAATGATCTAAAGCTCTTATAATCAAAAATTTTAATGAATCTAAACATGTGCACTGGGGAGATAGCTGACAGGATTTCAGGATTCCAATGGAATACATTATATAGACCCACTCCGCCAACAACTATAAGCCATGTAATGACAACTGGAGCCAATGCAAATCCAATGTTATGGGTTCCATAGTGCTGCAGCATGAAGATGCAGACTAATATAACACAAGCAAAGGGGACTGGAACATCTGGAAAAAAGTAAACATGTTACATTGTAAGTAATCACTACTTTGTAGCATGCTATCCCTAATATTTAATTAAGATGATGGAAATAAAGGGAAAAAGAAGCTAAACAAATGATGGCAATAGAGGGAAAAACAAGCTAAACAAACTATAAGGTAAGATATTTCCACTGAAATTGATTTAGAATCCACGTGAGTCTATGTTCACCTCCAAAGAAAAACATTGCCTCATATCAACAGGTAGCATTAATTTTTACAACATGATAGAGACTTTAACTACGAAGCTAGCAACTTTCCTCTAAATATCAAGTGTTTACGAAAGAAACAAACGTGGCTGTGGCTTTTCACACAGTGAAAATTAAGGTGCCGTTTCCCGTTTGCTATCTAGTTCAAAGGCGCATGTCACTATCTGGAAGCCATATTGTGGTACTTAAAGGTGCAATTTTTATCATCGTCAGCTATCAGATGCACAAGAAACTTACATGCATACACTTGGGAGGTACAGGATAGGGTTATTTGGAAATGCCACCAAGAAAAAAAAAGATTAACAATTATACTTTCCATGACTTTTAAGGTGGGAAAAGAGCATCATGTTTAGAAGAACAATCAAATTAAAAAATTTAAAAGAATAATCACAAAAATTAGATCCAAATGAGTTCAATTAAATAAATTTTGTGTCAACCCACAAAGATATATACTAGAATGCAAGCTATCATTTCAATCATTTTGTCCTACCAAAGAGAAATAAAAACAATATTCTGCCAGTAGAACACTCCCAAGCTCCAATGTGATGTTTGATGAGGAAAAACAGTAGCAGAGCTAGAATTAAAGGTTACATTCACAATGGAAAGAAATAAGGTTAACGTGACACTATCCTCATAGCCAAGGATATTCATTATCTCCAACACAATTTTAGGTAGAGATTGTAAATGCTTACAAGATTTACATAGAACAGAGAAGAGTAGTTAGCCAACAACATGCATGTTTTATAGAAGAAGTCTGAACTAATAAATCCAATAGCAAAAAAACACAATCCCACTTCCAACCTATGCCATAGCTAAGAAGAGACAGGAAAATTGATAATCTGTTGAGGATGTCTTTGTGGGAAAAGTTTACTCGCAGCATAAAAAAGGGAGCCAACAGGACAATCATTAGCAAGTTTGTTTTTATTTTGTTTTGCTTTATTTTCTTTCGTATTTTAAGGGCTTTTATAGATTACTTTTCCTATTTTTGATGGGATTCTATTTTCAGACTTTATAACTAATTTGGAGCCCAAATTAGGGTTGTCAATTTATCTCTTAAACCTATTTAAAGGCTATGATGGTTAATAAAAAGGCAAGCAGACTTTTGTCAAAACAGATAGTCGCTACATGAGAAAAACAGTAGTGGTACAAGATCCTGTCAAGGATAGATCTCTTCCTTGTGTTGGCATAGGTTCTTAAGAGAAAGGAAAGAACATAACCAAGGAAAAGGGGTGGAATTCCCGTTTCTCAACCTGTGACTAGATCTTATGCTAAGGTATATAACAACTTGGTATCAAAGCCAACTATCATGGGTGACTCGAAAAGCCTAGTTAGCAAGTTGGAGGCTTTATGCAAACCATAGTCATGAGGCAGCAGGCACTGGAGAAGCAAATGGAGGAGCTCACACAGCATGTTCGTAAATCGGGGAAGGATTCAGGAAGGGACAATGTTGGTGGTTCTAGCAGCGGTAACTAAGGGAGCCAAAATTATATAGAAGAGAGAACAAACAGGCAGATCAAGGCTCTCAATTTTTCACATTGTCTCTAACCAAACACCTTAACAAGTCTCCCAAAATTCTATTCACCACCTTTGTATGTCAATCGGTTTAGGGTTGGAAAGAACTTGAAAATTGAAGCTTAGTGTTCAATGTTTTCCACAGAGTTACTCTAAAAATAACACAAACTTTACGTCACGATCAGAGTGAGGGTTAAAGGTAATTCATAGAGACGTAAAACTTCTTTGAAGAATAGCATTGTGGTCAACATCATAAGTCGACCAATATATTTGCAAATGATTTCATAACTAAACCACATGGCTTCTCTACAATTTAAGCATCAAGAATATACCTATTGCTGCTTGATGTAGTCAGATGCACAAATTTGCCATCATTGTTGAATTTTGACTTTCTAAGTACACTTATAGCTTCTCCTTTATTCCTATGATGTACTAATTGTGTATCTTCATTCAAGTCTACTTCTTCTCATCAGCTACTACAACACAATCTTCATCAACAACACCAAGGACATCATCAAGTTTTTAATTAGCAAGCTTTGAAACTCTAAGTAGTTCTTGGTAATCTTTTCAGCCCCCTTTTATATTATATTAGCCTGTTGTTCGATTCTTTCAGCCTACCGCCTTGTTGTTTCTGCCTGTTGTCCTTATATTTTGATTTGTTGTTCACGGGTTTCAACCTATTGTTCAAGTGTTTCAACCTCTAGTTTAGGTGTTTCAGCTTGCTCTTCAAGTGTTTCGCTCTTAAAGCCAAGTAATATGCATCTTTAAGGTTATAAATCCTTTGCATTATCAGCCCTTAAGACATTTTTGTAGTGAGATATAAGTTATCATTCTGACTCTATTCTTTTACATCGAATAGAAAGTTTATCAAATATTTCTGTGTATTCAGTTACAGACATAATCCCTTGTCTGAGGGTTGTGAGTTGATCTTGGAGCTCTTCTTGATAATGAAATGGTAAGTATTTTTCTGATAACTTCATCTTCATCTCTTCCCAATCAACAATTAGTGGCTGGCCTATTTTTCAAAGTCTATCCTCTATCGATCTCCACCAGATTTTAGCATGTCCAACTAGCTTCATCTTTGTGAATCAAAGTTTTTAATCTTCTGACTTATGGTACAGTCAAAGAAATCTTCCATTGCTACTGTCCAGTCTAAGAATAGGTGTGGATCTATCTTTCAGGCAAAATCAGGTGCTTCAACACAAACTTTCTTAGTAATGTCATCGAGTTCATTGTGTGTTTCAACTTTATCGTGGTCTCTAAAGGCTTGCATGCGCTCTCCATGTGTTGTTGGTTGATTTCTTTGTCTTAGATCTCTCGGTAGGCATTGATTTCCTAACCCCATTTGGTGTTGATTAGTGTCAATCTCTTCTTCTTGGATTTTTCTACCCTCACCATCAAATGTAGTTTGTTGTCTGATATGATTTTTTGGACTAGTTCATGGAGCACCTTGCAATCGAGGGTCAGTAAGGTCCAATCTTTCTATAGCTTTTAGAAGTATCTCATCCCACTCCTGGTCGTTGAATATTCCTCTATATGCCCTTCTGCTACGCGTCGCCACTGTGAACCAAAGCTATAATACCAAATTGATGTAGGAAAAACAGAAGAATTATTAACTAGTAACTAAAACTCACAAATTTAGGAATATGGTTGATATTAGGCTGCTGGAATATCAGGTTTCAAGGTTGTATTTAGGCTAAGAATGTAGAATTTTCAAAGCTTTTATGGCTGGAATTTTAAGGCTTGAACGCTGGAAATTTAGGTTTAGGATTTCAGGATTAATATGGCTGAAGTATAGGTTTGAGATGGCTAGAATGCAGATTTAAGAGGGCTGGAATTTAGGTTAGGGTTGCTGGAATTTCGTGAAGAACACAAGGAACAGATAGTAGGAAATTAGGAATCACTCCTAGGGATCATGCTAGGGTCTAAGAATCACTCTTAGGATAAAGCATCACACCTTCTAGTTGAAAAATGAAAGTTGTAGAAAAATTCCAAATTGCTTCCTATTAATGAAAGGCTAAGTACATACATAGAGAATTCTTAGAATCCTTATTCTAGTAGGAAAAGGATTTCTAATTTAAATCTATTATAATGGAAATAGTATAAATCCTATACAACTAGGATAACATATCTAAATAAGAATAATATAATATTGTTACTTCCTATCTAAAATTTTTGTTGGAACATGTTATAGATTACATCCTTAATTATAGGGATTAAGATTCTATTGCATGATTCTAGGAATAATCCTAATTATGTATAGCTTGATTATAGGGATTGTATTCTATATTAGACTAACAACTTTTGGTACATAAAGCACTACTCTATACATGCTCAACATATAATAGAATTACTTCTTTCAGGTTTACATGGTATCAGAGCCTCAGGTCTCTTTCAGGTTTTTTTTTTTCATATGCCAGTGTGCAAATTCACTGTCCAATAGACACTTTTCTTGGGTCACCCATTTTTTAGTGGACAACTTCCCTCACCACCAGCACCATTAGAACTGCCTGCTGACCGACCTTCACTCATCGTCTGCCCACCAGAAGACCTGTGTGTGTCTCACATGTGCCGTCAGCAATCTCAGCATCTCTCTCACGCGCCAGCTCATGATAGCACATGCCACAGCATGGCGACCTCTGATCACCCTCACTGGCCATGACATGGCACCCCCGACTCTAACACACCACGCACGTGCCCAGACACACTCCCTTGTACTATCCAGACGCTGCCTTGACTTCTGTGTGGAGATGTTGATTTTGGTTCAACCTATTTTGGACTTTTGTGTGCAGCAGGTTCCTTTGTTCTTGTGTGTGTTATTCATACCTTTCCAATTCTCTTTTCTCATATTTTCAGCTCCAGTATCTAGTGTATATTCACTATCCGTTTCATTATGACTAATGATAAGAGTTTAGTTGTAGCAAACGTCATTCTTGTGTTGTTTAAATTATAGAACATAAATTAACAAGGCACAATTATTTTGAGTGGTGCAAAACAATTCGGATTTACCTACAGAGTATCTCGAAGGATAATCATCTCACCGATGATCCCCCATTGGACCATAATCGTCGGGAATGGCTACATGATGATGCTCGTTTATTCTTACAGATTCGAAATTCTATTGATATTGAAGTCATTTGTCTCATCAATCACTGTGAGTATGTCAAGGAATTAATGGATTATTTGGAATTCTTATACTCTGGCAAAGGAAACATATCTACAATTTATGAAGTATGCAAAGGTTTTTATACAGTTGAGCAACGTGATCAATCTCTTCAGTCATATTTTATGAATTTTAAAATGATTTACGAGGAATTAAATGGTCTACTCCCATTTAGTCCTGATATCAAGGTCCAACAAGTTCAACGGGAACAGATGGCTGTTATGAGTTTTTTGGCTGGTTTAAATTCTCAGTTTGATGTTGCCAAATCTCAGATTCTGTCAAGTACAGAACTTTCCTCCCTACACGAGGTATTTACTTAGATACTTCACACAGACATTAATTAATAAGCTCCTCCTAATACTCAGAATTCTAGTGCTCTTGTGAGTCAAACTCATGAATTCGACTCTGAAAATCATCCCATAAACATCACAATCTAAGGAGTGGAAATTGGAGCAATAAGAATCAAGATGCAAGAAGAATCGTCTGTCGATATTGTCATGAGCCCAGTCACACTAAATACACCTATTGGAAGCTACAGAATAAATCTCAGAGTTCACATTCCGCCCACATTGCAACTACCGATGCACCTAGCTTATCTACTGAGAAGACTATTACTGTATCTGCTGAGGAATTTTCCAAATTTGCTAAGCACTATCGTCAATAAAAGTGCTAGTTCCCCATTTGAATTAGTACACTCTGCATCTGGAATTATTCTTCTTGTTGTCTATGTGGATGATATTGTTATTACTGGAAGTGATCATATGGGCATCTCATCTTTAAAGTCTTTTCTTCACAGCCAGATTCAAACCAAGGACTTAGGGCTCTTGAAATATTTTCTGGGAGTAGAGGTGATGAGAAGCTAGAAAGGTAGTGTTCTGTCACAAAGAAAGTACGTTCTAGATTTACTAAGACTAGAAAATTGGGAGTTAAGCCATGCAATACTCCAATGACTCCGAATCTATAGCTCTCTAAAGAAGGAGACTTGTTTGAAGATCCCAAGAAATACAGAAGATTAGTTGGAAAACTAAATTATTTAACAGTGACTCGTCTTGATATTGCATATCTAGTTAGCATTGTAAATCAATTTATATCGTCTCCAACTATTCATCGCTAGGCTATCCTAGAGTAGATCCTATGTTACCTAAAGGGAGCTCCTGGTCTAGAGATACTATACAACAATCATGGGCACACTTGTATCGAATGTTTTTCAGATGTTGATTGGGTCAGTTCCAAAGTTGATAGAAAGTCCACAACTGGATATTGTGTGTTTGTTGGAGGGAATTTAGACTCATGGAAAAGCAATAAGCAAAATGTTGTGTTCAGATCAAGTGCAGAATCTGAATATCAAGCAATGGCATAAGCCACGAGCGAGATCATATGGCTATACCAACTTCTTTCTGAAATTGGCCTTAAAGTCTCAAAACTAGTCACACTTGATCTTTTTTAAGGAAAAGGTCTATTTACTGCCCACTTCTCCCACAATGCAAACTATCCTCTCAGGCATCCATAATATGACCCATCAAGGGGTCCAAAAGACCCTGAAGAGGGTGCACAAAGATTTCTTTTGGGAATGAATGAAATCAGCAGTGATTGAATTTGTACAAAGTTGTCTAGTGTGTCAATGCAATAAGTGGGACAACTTACATCTTGTGTTGCATAGGTTCTTCAAAGAAAAGGAGAAAATGGCCAAGGCAACAGGGGTGGCTTTACTTGTGTCTCAACCTATGACTAGATCCTATACTAAGGTACATAACATAATCATAAAGAGTTAGTAACTTCCCAATAGTTCAATGCTAATGTTTGAAAATTTGAGAAGAAAACTTAAGCTTCTACATGTTCCAAAATACCAAATAAGCCCCCATTTAGAGATCTATATGTTCCTCATTCATTTCAAGGTAAACTTGTTTTTATTAGAAAGTTACATGCCAAATTTGGTGAATTATTCTTAGTTAACCCACTTGACGGAAAGCAGGGAGAGAAAGATAGGGAAGCCACACTTTTCCCTTTATTATCCAATATGAATAAATCTTGGAATTTTTGGTGTCAAATTGAGAAATTCCAATGAATCCACATGCCAACCTCCAAAAAAGAATTAGCTTAGCAGTTCACTGTAGAGAAAACTAACAGTCATACAAGTACACTATGCATAAAGACATCTTAGATTTGTTGTTCTTTACATCTGCAGCAGAGCACATTGATCAGTCAAGGATGATATTTATAAAGATAAAGTCGGCAATTTATAGAAACAAACGAAAGGAAAGAAGGTTCAGCTACGTCTGGACTTGTTACTTACATGTTTTTAGAGCATGTGATATGGACTTCTGTGTCTTTGGCGAAGATGAATCTGAAGGGAACAACACAATTTCATCAAGTGATGTTGCTAACAAAGGAGTTAAGTGATTATACGGAAAAAGAATTTATCTTCTAGCAATCGTCAGTCAATCTTAAAGCTATTTCTTACATTTTATTTCTGCAAGTGATCTATGAAGACTTGATGATGCTGACAACACTGGTATGGGTATAGGTGTTAGCAACTAAGCAAACCGTAAAAGGAAGAAACAGACTATGTCTTAAGAAATGAACAAGTATACAAACCAGAAATTGATGGAGTAAGGACCGCATCTCCAATAATCATGCAAGCACCAAGTAATGCTGATAAGAGCAGAAACTTTTTGAAAGTTTCGTGGTTTTCAATGGCCCTTTTGGCCCTTGATCTAATCTTGCTCCTGGAAGAACTATTTTCCTCATGATTCATAACTTCATTAGCATTTCCATCCCTCGGAAGAAGACCAAATTTAGCACATCTACACAATATTGAGTACAAAGCAAAAGGACCACCTGGAAGGAGTAGAATGTTAAAATAATGCTAAACACTGCATTTGTCAAAATTAATCTTTTAGCAGGTATTAAGGCAATTACCCTCTCCATCTTCGTCAGTGCTTAGCACTAAAAATGCATACTTTAGTAAAGAAATGGTGGTCAGAGTCCAGAAGATGAAGGAGAGGTATCCATATACAGTCTCTTTCGAGTTGAATTCCTTTAATTCAATTGTGCTAAAAACATAAAGGGGAGCTGTACTCAGTCGACCATAAACTACACCCAGACTTTGGAATGAAAGAAGAAGTATGTGCCTCCATGTCTCCCTCTGTGCATTATCGAATAAAAAGACTGAATGATCAAAAACAAAAAGAGAATTTAACTGCACAGTTCAGCAGCCCATCTCACCATTATATAGTAATAATTATTGAAAAGTGTAAACTACATTCGATATGCAACTCAAATCCAATCACTAATGCTAAAATTTTTAGGTCCTAAGGAAATAAAACATTCACCTTTCCACATGAATATCATCTTCAAAGCCCTAACTTACACTGTCCCAAAAACTGAAGCAATCACTTTAGAAGGAATGGACATATCTGCACTGCAAACACTCCCTCACAGGTCTCATTGCTCATGGCATATAATGCTTGCATAGGTATCAATTGCAACAATCTCGTATTCTCTCAAAAAGAAAAGAAAAAGGAAAAAGTTTCCTTCAGGCTTATCCTCATAAGGAAGCCATAATAATGCAGCACACTACTTCAGATATTATTCCCACTTATACCACAAAGTAAACTTTTATTCTTCAAATTTCATCCAATTAATGCTTTTTGCATGATTGAGATTCTTCTGCAAATAGGAAAGGAGGTACTGTGATTGTACAAGAACCATAATTTTTCAAGTGAAAAACCAATTCAATCTTCAGAGGTTCTGCCATCTTTACTACAGTCCCTCCAGCTCGCCCTCACCTTCCCTTAATTTTCTCTAAACCCTCTCCCCCATAATTTTCCTTTCCCTCACTAGTTCCTCAATTTCCTTATACCTGTTAAACTAAAGTCACTGAAACAGGAAGTCATAGCACATGCTGTGGTTTAATAGTACAACAACACAACACCATGAGATAGCATTTAAACAAAAGAAGCAATTGGAAACACACACAGAGAAGCCAAGAAAGGAAGAGAGAACTCACCTTAAAACGACCGGGCACAGCATCTGGGGTCTGTTCAAGATTCATAATACTGTTGTTTTCTTTTTTTTATCAGAAGAAAAGGAAATGGGTATAGAGTTGCAATGGTTTAAACAACCAGAAAGAAGGCTAGGAAGAAGTAGAAGGACGATGGTTGCAATGCAGAAGATATAAACTTAAAAGGTAAGACATGGGAGGCGATACAAACTGAGTGACATATTTGAACTAGGAATTGCTCTGTTTGCTGTCATTTGTTTAAAATGAGGAGAAGCTAACGTTCACGTTGTTATGCTGCTTTTTGTTAACATTTACATCGACACTCTTGTCTTGTCTTGACTTTGATGTCCATTGTGGACAAAATCGAATTACACTTGGGATGGGGACTGCCGATTTCAATAAGCAACACTGCTTCTGCGCAACAACGAGGACGATGAGGTCCCTTTTTTTTTTCATTCTTTTTATTTTAACGTGAATCTCCACTAGAGAAGACATTAAAATAGGATAAAACCAATCTTACAGGATCTTTTTGGGTAACGAAAATCCATTTAAATGTAAGTTAGATATTAAACTAATAAAAGTCCAAACTTCTAAAACAATTAAATGGTATAGAAACAGTAATGTTGATTAATATTATTTGTATAATATACTCAACTAATTTAAATAAATTCATACCTAATATAGAAAATGATGTATTTAATTTAGTGAAATCCCAAATCAGAAATAATGATTTTAATAGTTAGTTGTAAATAGGTACGGATCCAGAAATTTTTTTGAGTGAAGACAAAATTTTAATAGGAGCAAAAATTTTTCATTGGATCAAATTTTAAAATAATATTTTTTATATGAAAATTTTTTAATTTTTTATATGAAATATTTTGAAGGTAGTGGGAGTAGTGCTGGCCCTAGGCAAGGGCCAGCAGGGCACCTGCCCAAGGCCCATGATGAGGAGGGGCCCCTAATCTCATGGTAAATTTTTTTTAAAGATATAAATAAAAAATATTAATCAGCTATAAAATTAAGCTCCAAAAGAATTGCCCGCAAGATAACAGCACAAACCCAATAATTGAGTAATATGCAGGCCCATTAATGATGCATTTATTATGTCATTCCTTTCGGAGTTATTAACACATTCAGTATTGGAAAGGGACCCATTCTCATCCCTTTTTCATGATGAGAGACTCATTCAATAATATATTGGTCAATCAAGTCGCAGTATATGCTAGCTCATTTCTTATCAATTGCATAGATTTTGTAAAGATGCCACGTTCCTAGAAGAAAATTAAATATTATGATCATTTAATATTTGGTTCAGTATGTATATTTATAAATTGAGTCATTTATGTTTCATATAAACATGTAAACTTAAGCATACTGCAGATTTATTAGGGCCTTTCTTTTATTTCGTTCAATTTATTAAGGTCATTTTTTTTATTTTACCCCGAGCTTATAAAACGATAGAAACGACCCTGAGTGGGACCAAGTGCCTCCACTTGTCTCCAATGTGGATTCGTCCCTTGTTGTAAATTTTATATAATACATTGAATTTTCATTCATTAAACATGGGATGTAATATCACTCCATGCAAAGTTGAAAAACAAAGTAGGCAGAATCAAATGGGTTGAGGTATATCAACCGAAGTAGCATGGTGGCTTAGGCATCTTAACAACTGCTCACAGAAAGGCATGGAGAGACAAACAATCACTATGGTCAGGTACATTACAGGAAAAGGAGCTTTAAGCAAGAAACAAGAACATAATTATAAGTACTTTTTTAATTAAGGCAAGACTGCTCTTACCAATAAATAAAGTGGTATTATTATAGGTGTAAGGCAACAAAAGTTTTTAATAATGCAATGAAATAAATAATGTTAGCTTAAAATTTTGACTAGCAATAATATTAAATGAATATAACAACAGTTTAAATAATGTAACTTAAAGTTTTGACTAAGGCAATAAAATAGTTTCAAACTATAGCAATAATATTGAATAGATATTGCAACAATTTAAGCTTTACAATACAATAAAGTGATTTTTTGAACAATTTGTAATAACAAAAGTAATAATTTATTCTTTCATTACTAATAATATGTTAATATAAAAGTAAACTCTCGTCATTAAGTAGGCAACATTTACATATACATTAAAAGCAATATACGTACATTCTTTTTGGTTTTATATAGTTCATAAAGATTTATAAAATTCAACCTTTAACATATTTAAAATATAAAAGCAAAATTCACTAGCTAAAATATTTGCCTATGTTATCTTCCTCTATTTCATATGAAATATAAGTAAATTAATCTATATACTAAATAAAACAATATATATATGCACTCCAAAATCTTGCACCAAGTACCTCCTTATCTACTCATAATCATCACCTTCCTATTAAAAAAAAAAAAAGAAATAAGACGTAGATTAGAATTGTCAAACAACTAAATGTTCCCACCTTTTCATATACTATTTTCACAAGAACAGGTAGAACCCTCTCTCAATCACCAGTTGACGAACATGTTCACCAATATTGTTTATCAACATATCCAATAACTGTAGTCAAAAAAGCAAGTTAAAACTTAACAACAAGACATGTATAATGCAGAGATGATTCAAGGAAGATATGAGAGAAGGATGATCACTTTAAATTCATGTTTGATGGGAAATAAACTCATCATTATGACAATTAAATTTATCACATAAAACATAGCAAACAACTCACCATCACGACATATAGTTGAGTATTAGAATTCTTACTCTTTAGACATTGGTTCTGCCAGATTCGGCGGATTTTAACGTTCAGATTGTGCTCCATATGATTGATATCTTCATGGTGAATTGATTGTGAAAATACCTACAAAACAAGGAAGGCTTAACGGGGGTTGTGTCCCGATTAGCCCCTCCGATGCTTAAGTCAGTTTTCTGGTGAGGGTCAGGTTGATAAACGCAGAGAAAGCTAGGTTTATGATTGTGCGTACCTCTGTTATGAGAATAATACCTTTTATATGGTTTTTCAGCTAGGTTTAGGTCTTTACGTATCTGCATGGGAGATGTTCTTCTACTGTTGGGCCATGGATGTGTGGGTCAGGCCGGAATTAATTGATGGATGTGAGACCGACCGATCGACCTGTATGATTGGGCTCGGGTCCAATATAGCCGATCCAACCATAAGCCCCCCTATTCCTCGAGTCTGAGCGAAGAGCAGGGTCGAAGGAGTGTGTTGGACGTTGTTGTTCGTCGGTTACCTCATAGCTCGTAAGCAAGACGGCTCGTAAGGTGGTCGATCGGTCAGGTATTGGCCTTGTAGCTCGGTCATGGGATAGCTCGGGCGGTTTAAATCGGTCGGTGTCGACTAGTCGTACTGATCGTCAGATTGGGGTTGGTTGGTGAGGGCCCCGATCGATCGATCTCGGCACTTCTCGCGTGATGACTTGCGCTATAGTAGGTCGGATAGCCATCATTGGCAGACGCTTGGACTTGCTTGAAACATTTATTATTTGACGACGTGTGCTCTCTGACAACTGTTCAGAATCTGAAACGTATCGTCCTTGTAACCGTTGCGCAGTTGTCCCGTACGTCCTTTCAACTACCGCTCCTTTCCGAATTTCGAACAACCCTAATTCCCATGGCTTAGATTGTGTCGCGTGTCTGAGCATAGCTCGGATTTTCTCCACTTATCGTAATCTGATAGGGTCACTTTCGAGTGTTCCTTTTGCTGACCCTCTATAAATACTTATAGTCGATGAGTTGTGGCGGTTTTCACCTTTTGCTTTCGTTCTCCCGCTTACACTTTGCCTTCGCTTGTTCTTTATCGTTCGCGGTTCCCAGAAATTTCCTTTCACTTCGCCGTTCGATTTCCCTGTTTCGAACCTCTGATTAGGTACGTCCTTTTTCTTCATTCCCTCTTCTTTTCTAAAAATCTTTTTCTTGGTGAATATGTCGACAGGTAGTTCTGGGAGCATGGTCGGAGGTACGGAGGAGATGTCGATGAGAGAGAGAAAAGAAGGTTTAGTTGTGGAGTTGCCGCCAAAGACTGCATCGTTGATGACCGTGGAGGAATTGAACAAATTATCTCTTAGGTATAATATCCCTTCGTCTTGGGGGCCCCGACTGGCGTTTAGGCATGAGCGGATCCATAGCAACTTCAGTGGATACTTCGTCGTCTCCGGTAGCTTTTTCTCAGTAGGCGGCATGAGGCTTCCGTACGCCCCTATTGTTGACGAGGTATGCGCCATGTTTGGGTTATTGCCGAGCCAAATTCTTCCGAATAGTTGGAGGTTTATAAACGGGTTGGCATTGTTGTGCCATCAGTTCGGCCATCCGCCTACCGTCGGCATTCTGCGCCACTTCC
Organism: Erythroxylum novogranatense; assembly: GCA_029891385.1. Lineage (NCBI taxonomy): Eukaryota > Viridiplantae > Streptophyta > Magnoliopsida > Malpighiales > Erythroxylaceae > Erythroxylum > Erythroxylum novogranatense. Next base: position 30,653,528 of record CM057233.1, on the reverse strand, counting down.
TGAGAATGAGCCATAGTTCGAACTCTGGGGCTGGAATCCCCTTTCTGCAATATAGAGATGCTCGGTATCGCCCGGCCAGGACACCCTTGAAAATTTCTTCCTGGCGAACCAAGTATTTCTTTGTAAGCCCCTGTGATCTTCCTCGAGTGCCGACCATGGAGGTATCCTCCGGCCGAGCAATGGAATGATTCGTCGACCTTGTCCCTTAGCAGGGAGGAGTGGGAGGTGGTCCGTCGTATCAAGGAGCTTGGCAGATACGACTTTGCTCGGCTCATTCAGGGATACCCCAGGGGGGCCTCGGCCGATTCTTTCCTCGTCGATCCCCCACTACGAATTAGCAGGCTAAAGGAGAAAACCGCCCCGTCCGGTTGACTCCTCGTGATTGTACTAATTGTTGAACTTTTGTGCATTAGTTTTGTTCTCTAACTCAATTTATCATCGTGCAACCATGGTGAGGATGGGAGCTCGAGCTTCTACGTCAAGGAAGCAGGCCTCTCAGAAGAAGGGGAGTGAAGCGGAGACCAGTGAGGGCGCCGCTTTGTCTGCGGGGTTGGTTTCCTCGATAGTGTCGGCGGGTGTTCCCCCTGCCGAGGACCTTCCTATTGCGTCGGAGCCATTGCCGATTGTGCCAGTCACCGTGGTACGGGCTGCTCCGGTAGAGGAGGAGGAGGAGGAGGACGCGGGTCCTCTTCTTAAGAGGAAGAGGTTGGTTCGGCTGGGTGACCTTCCATCCCGCCCGGCAAGTCCAGCCGGAGCAGGAAAGCAGAAAAAAGGCAAGGAGAAGGCGCGAGCCGTGAGCCTTGGGTAGTGGGAGCCTGCCATCAAGTTGGGTAAGGACGTCTCGATCGGGGACCTCAAGGTGTCCCGCTACCTTGCCGAGAGGGTTACTCCCCCTGTGGACGAGCGGGTGATGGAGAAGAAAGGTAACACAGAGTTGGGTTCTCACTGTTCGTCTCGGTATCTTGGGCTGCTGACGACGTCCTTGCCGTCTTTGCGGCGCTTGGAGACTCTAGACTAGGAAGTCCAGGATCTCCATGAGCAGATGAAGGGTTTGAAGGGCGAGCTGTCAGAGGTGAAGGAGGGGAGAGACCTCCTCCAGGCTAAAAACGCGTCCCTTGAAGAGGAGAAGAAGGCCCAGGAGGGGGAGATGGGAGCTTTGATGGCTCGACTGGCCAAAGTAGAGGAGGAGAAGGAAAAGGAGAGAGAGAGGAGGGAGAAGGAGAGTGAGGAGTGGAGGAAGACTGTGAGGGCGGAGCGGGAGCTCAACAAGAAGTACTGCCAAGACTGCCATTCCGCCGTGGTGGATAGAGATAGAGCCGAGAAAACCTTGCGGGAGGTGCAGCGCTCTGTGCGGGAGCAGCGGGTTAAAGCGATCAAGCGATGGAAGAGGCGGTTCTTGTACGAGGAGAGTTTGGAGCTCGCCTGTGAGGTAACCCTCTCGGTTCTGAAGAGGGGCTACGAGCTCTATGCTCCTGAGGGGGTGGTATGCCCTTCATTCGAAGATTATGCCGAGTCGCTTATTCCCGCAGCTTTTGGGCTTTCTTTGGAGGAGATCACGAAGAAAGTCAAGGGAGAACCGGGCGACGTTCCGGATGAAAAGCTAGATCTCAGCTCCGAAGAGGAAGAGCTCCCGTATGAAGATGTTCCTTCGGTTGCTCCCCCAGGTCCTGCTCCTGTTCCCATTGTGTCGCTCTCCGAAGAGGAAGAGCTTCCTAGTGAAGATATTCCTCCGGTTGCTCCCCCGGGTTCCGCCTCCTCGTCTTTTCTCGCCCGCCCGAGGCTTCCCTGGTATTCTCCTTCTCCTTGGTGTTTGTAGCTCCCTTCTCCCAAATTGTAGAGCTCACTGATCGCCTTGGGCGGGATCAATTTGCAATAATAGAATTCTTTTTTGAAGTTATTTTTTGTGTTTTCGCTCTGTTTTCGATCATAGTGTAGTTTGTGTAGGAAAATCTCGGGGTAGGCATCACATGCCCACAAGGTAAATTTAAATTTTGAGTCCCGGACATTCCCAAAGCCAGATCCATGTGTAAGTACAAACAATCAAACCATAACGACCAAAGGAGACCGTCTCTAACGGTATCCACGCAGAGGTCGGAAAACCTAACCGGGACAAACTCTTTTGACCCGAGAATAGCTAGACTAAAGAGAAGAGTGCTAGCTCTTACCTTAGCCTTGGATAGCAAGTGAAATGATCTTGGTGGAGCCTTGGAGAGTAGAAGCAACTTGAATGGAAGAGATGAAGAAGATGAAAAACAAATTTTTCAAAGCTTAACTATTAAGCTCTTCGGTTCTTCCTTCTTCCATAACCGTGCAAGCCTCCTTCATATCCTTCTAATATGTTTATTTAACCATTTAAAAGACATATGAAGGCTTGGTGGATGCTCATCCACGTAGGTAGGCATAAAATGCCTTAAAATGCTAAATCATCATTAAGTTTGACTTTTCAAACTTAACTAATCCTCTCCATTTTAGGTTCCACCGAAATTCAACATATATATATAATTAATTAATTAATTATTTACTTAATTAATTAATATATATAATTGCTAAAGTGGTCCACTCAAACTGGGGTCGGTCCTACCACCTGCTAAGACCCGCCGTGAAAAATCACCGAAGCGGTTTTCAAGAATGTCGATGTCGCGATCTCATCGGACATATCCCAATCTCATCGGGATCAATTTAATCCTATTGCTCTCCAGATATCGGATCTCGTCCAAACTATTTTACTGATTCTCAGTCACTCTTATGCTGTGACCCATTAGGTTCCGGTTATGTTGGCCACTTAGATTAACACTTAATCTGAGCAAGTCATGAGCGGTATCTAGCAACACATCATGACCCCCAATCGACCGGAAAGTAATTGGTTTGACTAATGAAACCATATCACGAACCCTTCCATAGACAATTACTGGTGCAATTCGTCCTTTCACCATGTTATACCCCACTTGGTTTGAGTATGGGCAATGTGTCAACTCTTACTAGACCGATCGATCAAATCTAGTCCAAGTGTAATCGCTCGTCCTAGGACTCATTACTTTATATGTCCATGAAGACCATCTTCATGACATATGTATGCTCCGCCGCCGAGACTTCAAAGTAATGATCCCGATAAGAGGCCATGGGTATCTCTTCCGCTATAATGTAAGTGGTGAATCCTCTATTGGCTACTCAATTACCTTCAATACCTCAAGTCGCACCCAATCACCACCCTATGAGCGACCTCACGAAGGCAACAAGGAATGGAGTCAAAGTACGAATCAAGACTCAAGATATCCTCGAGTACCTCAAGTCTAAGGATACTTGCACCATTGCTATGATGAGATTATCATGACATTTATATAGGACATCCATGTGATGATCTCATAGCAGTCATCCAATGTACTTACTACCACTAGTAAGCATCCACATGTCAAATCTAAATATCTCAATATTTACAATTTTCGAGATCCACCGCTGATCCAATCAAGGAGTTTGACATGTCTAGTCTATCCGGATTAACGATGTCCAGCTCATTAATCCTATGACTAGGATAATTTAGATATCGACATAATTGCACATGATAGGAATCTCAATAGTATGATCACATCATAATTTCCTTCATGCTATGTCATGTATCGTGGACTTCATTAATTTGATTAAAGATCATTATCAATTCATAATAAAATGAATATCAAATAAATGAAATATGCCTTGCTTTATTTATTCATAAAGTCCGCATACATGACTATGAACAAAATGCGCTAAAGGGATTGCCTTTAGGCACTACTCTAACAATCTCCCACTTGACCTAAAGCCAATCGCCTTGGTATCTAATACCATAGCGAGTACATGAGAATCAAAATTCTTCCGTGGCAATGGCTTTGTCAACGGATCAAGAATGTTGTGCTCGTGGAATTCTCTCTATCGTGACATCACCCGCGCAATGATCTCCTGAATCAAATGGTATCGGCGGAGTACGCTTTTGGATCGCTGATGAGACCTTGGCTCCTTTACTGCTTAATAGCCCCAAAGTTGTCACAATACAATCAGATGGGTCCATCACGGTAGGAACCACACCAAGTTCGAAATGAACTTCGATCCAAACCGCTTCCTTTGTTGCGTCGATGCGGCAATGTACTCGCCTTGTCGTTGAATCGCCATCCGCCTCTGCTTGGAACTCTTCCAACCGATCGCCCGCCATTTAGTATGAAAACATAACCTGATTGGGACTGAGTCGCCCTTATCAGATTGAAAATCGCATCTGATGCTCGCCACTGAGATTTCCATCTCCATATATCAAGAAAACATCCTTAGTTCTTCGCAAGTACTTTAGGATATTCTTGATAGCCACCCATGACCTTCACCAGATCCGATTGGTATCCGCCAGTAACACTTAGAGCATATGATACATCGGGTCTCGTATATAACATTGCGTATATAATAGATCTTACTGCAGACGATACGGGATCATATTTATACGCATCCTCTCATCCTGTCTTAGGACACATGGACTTCGAGTGTTATCCCATGAGTAATGGGAAGAAACCCTCTCTTGGATTGCTCCATGCTAAACCTCTTTAGCACCTTGTCTATGTACGCTGATCGTGAAAGATCAAGCAACCTCTTCGATCTATCTCTATAAATCTTTATCCCAAGGATATAAGTTGCTTCTCAAGGTCTTTCATGGCAAATTGTTTGGACAACCAAATTTTCTTGATTGCGGATTGAGACATCGCTTCCTAGCAACAATATGTCATCTACATATAACACAAGGAATACGATCGCGGCTTCCATTAACTTTCTTGTACACACGTGTTCATCCGGATTTTGTGAGAAACCAAACTCTTCGATTGTCTCATCAAAACGGATATTCCAACTCTGGATGCTTGCTTCAATCCATAAATGGATTTACAAGCTTGCATACCTTTTCGCCATCTACTAAATGAAGCCCTCAGGTTGTGTCATGTACATCCTCAACCGATTTCCATTCAGAAACCCGTCTTCACATCCATTTGCCATATCTCATAATCATAATGAGTGGTAATGGCTAGAGTATCCTAATGGATTTAAGCATTGCTATCGGATCAAGGTCTCGCCATAGTCAACTCCTTGTCTTTGACGAAAGCCTTTAGCCACAAGCCTCGCTTATAGGTAATCACATTACCATCCATGCCGCTTTTCTTCTTGAAAACCCATTTGCACCCTATAGGTTTTATCCTTCGTGCATCAACCAAAGTCCATACTTGGTTTTCATACATGGAATCCATTTGATTTCATGGCACGAAGCCATTTTTCGACTCAACACTTCGTAACCTCTTCATAGGTGGTAGGCTCATCATCCTCATGAGCAATCGTCATTCTGCTCACTTACGAAATCCATATCTCTCAGAATGGCGTATCCTACTTGACCTCACGAATTTCGTGTGAAGTAGAAGGTTGAACTGTTACCTCATCCGTATGAGTTACAGCTTCGAGTTCAGCGATTGATCCGCGTCGTCCGAAAGCATCTTGAACTTCTTCAAGTTCAACTTTGCTCCCACCGTCCTCTTTAAAAGAAACTCTTTCTAAAAAGATTTGCATGCATCGAAACAAACACCTTTTGTTCCTCAAGAAAGTAGAATTGATATCCTCTTGTTTCCTTAGGATATCCTACGAACAAACACTTGTCAGATTTTGCTCCAAGCTTATCTGACTGTGTCCGCTTCACATAAGCAGGACAACCCCATACTTTCAAATAAGAAAGATAAGGTTTCTTGTTAGTCCACATCTCATATGGAGTAACATCAACTGTCTTTGATAGAACTCGCTTAACAAGTAAACAAATGTCTCAAGTGCATATCCCCAAAAGGATTTTGGTAATCGTAAAGCCCATCATAGATCGTACCACGTCCAACAAGGTTCGATTTCTCCTTTCTGCCACACCATTATGCCGTGGTGTGTAAGGAGGGGTCCACTGAGATAATATCCCATTATCTCTGAGATAATCCAAAAACTCTTGGTCTAAGTATTCACCACCACGATCGGATCGTAATGTTTTGATACTTTTACCAAGTTGTTTTTCTACTTCATTTCAATTGTTTGAAATTTTCAAACGCTTGATTTGTATCTCATCGAATCTGTACCCATATCGAGAATAATCATCGATAAAGGTAATGAAGTAACGGCAACCACTTCGGCATGGATGGACATCGGACCACATACATCCGAATGTATTAGGTCTAATAATCCAAATCGCTTCGTTCACCCTTTCCTTAAAGGTAACTTAGTCATCTTGCCTAATAAACAAGATTCACATGTGTCATATGATTCATAATCGAATGACCCTAAACTTCCACTCTTGTGGAGCTTAGAGATCGTCTCTCATTTATATGGCCAAGGCGACAATGCCATAAGTAAGTTGATTTTAAATTATCTCTTTTATGTCTTTTAGCGTCATTGACATTCATAACCGGATGTGACATATCTAATATGTAAATTCCATTGCATAATGTACCAGACCATAAAGCATTCCATTTGAACTAATAGAACAACCATTGTTACCAAAAGACAAATGGAAACCAAATTTATTTAAACAAGAAAGAGCAGTATGTTCTTTGTTAACACGGTACAAAATAACAATCATTCAAGTTAAGTACAAGCCCACCGGGAGTGTCAAAACATAAGTCCCTACGGCTAATGCAAAGAACTCTTGCTCCATTGCCAACACGCAGTCCATTTCTCCCTTTATGAGTCGCCATCGTCCCCGAGGCCCCGTGATATCATTGCATGTGTGAGCCACAACCGTATCTAATACCCATATGTTATGATCGAAGCAATATTAACCTCAATGACAAACATACACGAAGAAGTCGAGGCATCCGATGCCTTCTTCGCTTCAGCTTCTTCAGATAGCTTTTGCGATTCGCCTCAATGATCGATCTTACCGCAATGAAAGCGGTACCTTTTGGTGCGATCTCTTTGGTCTTCTTCTTGCCTTTCGCACACTTCCTTTCGCTTCGAGCCTTTTTCTTCTTCTTTCTTCTTCTTGGAAGCGAGAGGAAGAAGAATCCACCAATAACAACGCTTTGCTATCTTGCTTGACATTTCATTGCCTTGAGCAGATTGATCACTCGAATTGTGGTGGATATTTGGTTCATTCGATAGTTCAACACAAACCGTGAATAACTATCGACAAACCAACAAGAATTAAGTCTATACTTAACTCGTAATCCATCACAAAACCTAAGACGGCCAACCTCTCAATATAGCCATTCATCTTCATGCATATTGCAATCGCAGATGAACCAGGAGTCATCTTCGTTGTAAAGAGCAACCTTGAGGTCTCGAACCGTTCGGACCGTGCTTGCTCATCAAAGAACTCTCTAAGATGAAACACTATCGTGTGAGCATCCATAGACTCGTGCTGCTTTTGCAGCTCAGGTGACATCGATGCAAGCATAATGCAGGTAGCTATGTCACTGTCTTTTAGATGCTTACGATATGCCTTCTGATCATCATCAAAAGCTCCTTCAGGAAGTGGATCCGGAAGCGGAAAATCAAGGATATATCCTAGATCCTCAGATCTGAGAACAATTCTCAGATTCCGCAGCCAATCAAGAAAATTCGGTCCAGTTAATTTGTTTGCATCCATTAGTGAGCGAAGATTCACACTAGTCGACATCTTCAATCAACCTAAACATAGAGAGAGAAATAAAGTTAGAATAGGATTAAATGTATGCTCATAAGGACTTAAATGACATACATATGGCTCCCACTAGTTTCAACAGAATCCATAACCCTCATCATGAATCCATGAAACAAAATGGCACATTGACCTAGTGGGTGGATATCCGACATTACTAAGAATGACCTTGAGGTTAGCTCAACAAGTCACCTTAGGTCAATCGGTAGGTATCGGTCATACCAATTGCATCATCGATGACCGACATTAAGAATGACCTCGAGGTTAGCTCAACAAGCCATCTTATGTCTCGGAGGTATCGGACATACCAATTACATCTTAGACACAACTATCGATCGCTATCAACAAATGATGTATGCACATACATTGGGTTATCAACACTTGATGCGCTGCACATCCGATGTACACTACCCAATTTCGCCTCTGTCCACGCCGACCTTGAGGTTAGCTCAACAAATCAACGCTTATAGGAAAACCGACCCATTAATCCGAAAATCATATTTTCATGGTTTGAACATATTCGTATAGAGTGAGCTTGAGGTTAGCTCAACAACCCAACCCTATAAGAACTCTGGTTCTTACCATATTAATGGAAGACGTTAGTTTTCATATTTTAAATTGAGGGATTTTAGGTCTCATCTAATTAATCTCATCCAAGGATCATAGTCACCATGACTATATGGTCTGATTTAGGGCATTGCATCAATCACATTGAATTTATACCAAAATCACCCATCATCCCACTAAGGCATGATATAAGTCACTTGTATATGTATAAGTCGACTTATGGCTCTGCACAAGTCGACTTATGCATGTGTAAGTCGACTTGTAGTAATCTGCATGAACAAGTTGACTTGTACCATTGTGCAAGTCGACTTATTAGTCTGATAAGCACCAAACAAGTCGATTTATGAACATATAAGTCGACTTGTTCATTTGTGCATTTGGAATTGCTATTTAATCGGCTAATTCTCAATCTAGTCATCTCCAATTCACACCACCAATATAACAAGTATATAAACCTTTATATTAATGTGCTAATGAAACATTTTCATCAACTCATGCATGCCATATAGTCTAACTATATATGAAAACCTTGAAACCGATTAATCCACCATTAATCACTAGATTTCCACATAATTCAAGGACACCAAATTATCATGCTAAGTATCTCTAGGTAGGCTACACGTTATCAAGATTACTCCGCACTTGTCACAAAAATTGCGACGGCCAAAATAACCAAGATAACTTAATAAGCTAACGAGACGCTAAAGTGACCTATTCGATATCCAAAATTATTGGAAACCTAAATTCAAGAATCTCAACTTGGCATGCATACCACATCAATATAACACATTTTTAATCACTATAAAAATGAATCAAGGCATTGGAACAGAAAATAACACAATCAATCATTCCAAACAAAACAGCCCCAGCAAGTTTCTCAAAACTGCTAAGCTCAACATTTTGCTCAAAATGACCATTGAAACACTTTCAATAAATACTGAGAAAATTACAGAGGTTAAAAAATGTTCCCAACATGCTCCATGAATTTTTCCAGGATTTATTTCCCACAAAAACTCATTGAACCTCAGCAATCTAGCCGAACCAGAATCTGTGTTTTTCAACACAAACATTCCCAACAGCATACAAGAAATTCGGAAATAAATAGTAAATCACCTTGAAAACATTTTTCCATCCACAGAGACATTCAAAAACATCTTAGGAACATGTCGGCGAAAACCAATCCGAAAAACAATTTTTCGAGAATTTATTCTCGAATTTACAAGCATACCTGTTTCAGAAACGTTCAACAAGACAGCATCCGAAACTTGAGGGAATTAAATAGCAAAACCATATCAAATCAAATTGATAAATTCTCATCCTTCACAAACATATTCTATAACATGTTATAAACAAGTCTGAGCAAGAAATTTCGAAAACATGCATCTCTATACTGATTCGAAATTCACACAAATAACATGCATCAGCAGCTCAATTCACTAAGGAACTCCGACCTAGTTATCATTTCGACTGTTTATACAACACAAGTGGCTCTGATACCACTGTAGGAAAATCCCGGTAGGAATCACATGCCCACAGTGCGAATTTAAATTTTGAGTCCCGGACATTCCCAAAGCCAGGATCCATGTGTAAGTACAAACAATCAAACCATAACGACCAAAGGAGACCGTCTCTAATCAGATCCACGCAGAGGTCGGAAAACCTAACCGGGACAAACTCTTTTGACCCGGGAATAGCTAGACTAAAGAGAAGAGTGCTAGCTCTTACCTTAGCCTTGGAGAGCAAGTGAAATGATCTTGGTGGAGCCTTGGAGAGTAGAAGCAACTTGAATGGAAGAGATGAAGAAGATGAAAAACAAAATTTTCAAAGCTTAACTATTAAGCTCTTCGGTTCTTCCTTCTTCCATAACCGTGCAAGCCTCCTTCATATCCTTCTAATATGTTTATTTAACCATTTAAAAGACATATGAAGGCTTGGTGGATGCTCATCCACGTAGGTAGGCATAAAATGCCTTAAAATGCTAAATCATCATTAAGTTTGACTTTTCAAACTTAACTAATCCTCTCCATTTTAGGTTCCACCGAAATTCAACACATATATATATATAATTAATTAATTATTTACTTAATTAATTAATATATATAATTGCTGAAGTGGTCCAGTCAAACTGGGGTCGGTCCTACCGCTCTGCCGGGCCCCGCCGGCGAAAAATTACCGAAAACGGTTTTCAGCAATGTCGATGTCGCGATCTCATCGGGACATATCCCAATCTCATCGGGATCAATTTAATCCTATTGCTCTCCAGATATCGGATCTCTGTCCGAAACTATTTTACAGATTCTCCGAGTCACTCTTATGCGTGTGACCCATTAGGTTCCCGGTTATGTTGGCCACTTAGATTAACACTTAATCTGAGCAAGTCATGAGCGGTATCTAGCAACACATCATGACCCCCAATTGACCGGAAAGTAATTGGTTTGACTAATGAAACCATATCACGAACCCTTCCATAGACAATTACCGTGCAATTCGTCCTTTCACCATGCTATACCCCACTTGGTTTGATTATGGGCAATGTGTCAACTCTTACTAGACCGATCGATCAAATCTAGTCCAAGTGTAATCAGTTCTAGCCCTAGGACTCATTACTTTATATGTCCATGAAGACCATCTTCATGACATATGTATGTCTCCGCCAAAGACTTCAAAGTAATGATCCCGATAAGAGGCCATGGGTATCTCTTCTGCTATAATGTAAGTGGTGAATCCTCTATTGGCTACTCAATTACCTTCAATACCTCAAGTTGTACCCAATCACCACCCTATGAGCGACCTCGAAAGGCAACAAGGAATGGAGTCAAAGTACGTAATCAAGACTAAGATATCCTCGAGTACCTCAAGTCTAAGGATACTTGCACCATTGCTATGATGAGATTATCACCGACATTTATATAGACATCCATGTGATGATCTCATAGCAGGTCATCCAATGTACTTACTACCACTAGTAAGCATCCACATGTCAAATCTAAATATCTCAATATTTACGCTTTTACGAGATCCACCGCTTGATCCAATCAAGGAGTTTGACATGTTAGTCTATCCGGATTAACGATGTCCAGCCTCATTAATCCTATGACTAGGGATAATTTAGATATTGACATAATTAGCATGATAGGAATCTCAATAGTATGATCACATCATAATTTCCTTCATGCTATGTCATGTATCAAAGACTTCATTAATTTGATTAAAGATCATTATCAATTCATAATAAAATGAATATCAAATAAATGAAATATGCCTTGCTTTATTTATTCATAAAGTGCATACATGACTATGAACAAAATGCGCTAAAGGGATTGCCTTTAGGCACTACTCTAACAGATTTGGTAAAATGCTCATGGCCGAATCGGCCGAGGTCGACCTATAATTGAGACCGAGCTACGGTCCCGACGATTCTGCCTTGGTGACCGATCGACCTTAGTCGATCCGTGTCGAAGGCGAGCGAAGGGTTCCAAGGATCTCGTCTTGGCGACCCGACTGACCGTAGTGGATCTATGGGAGTACCGAGCAATGGCGATGGCGAGGGTCCCAAGGATCTTGTCTTGGCAACCCGACCGACCGTGGTCGATCTATGGAGGTACCGAGTAATGGCGATGGCGAGGGTCCCAAGGATCTTGTCTTGGCGACCTGACCGACCGTGGTCGATCTATGGAGGTACCGAGCAATGGCGATGGCGAGGGTCCCAAGGATCTTGTCTTGGCGACCCTACCGACCGTGGTCGATCTATGGAGAATGCCGAACAATGGCGATGGCGAGGGTCCCAAGGATCTTGTCTTGACGACTCGACCGACCGTTGTCGATCTATGGAGAATGCCGAACAATGGCGATGGCGAGGGTCCCAAGGATCTTGTCTTGGCGACCCGACCGACCGTGGTCGATCTATGGAGAATGCCGAACAATGGCGATGGCGAGGGTCCCAAGGATCTTGTCTTAGCGACCCGACCGACCGTGGTCGATCTATGGAGAATGTCGAACAATGGGTACCTGGATTTTCTATTCTTTGCCATACATGATTGAATTCTTTATTTCCAAGAAATCTGAAAACCCCTTTATTGATGATAATGAGGCGTGGTAGTTAAAAACCCGTCTGGCGGGACGAAAAAGATACCCATATGTGTACAAAAATGATAATAAAGAAAGATTAACTAAAATAAAACTTATCTATTGGTAGAACGCCTTCAAGTTCTGTGAGTTCCAAGGCCTTGGTAGAAACTTTCCTTTCTCATTGCTGAGGATGTAAGAACCATGCCCGACTTGCTTAATCACCGACAGGTCCTTCCCACGCCCGTCCGAGCTTTCCGGGATGCTTTCTAGCCGCCTCGGCTTTTCAGTAAGCACGTAACCACCTACCTTTGCATCGCTTCGGCTTGACCCTTCATTCAGAGAACTTGGTCACCTTTTGCTCGATGGCTTCGAGCGAGCGCCTTGCCCTTTCTATCCTCGCTAAGGAGAACGAGCTCGCTCATGCGGGCTTCATCATTCCGCTCTTCTTCATAGCCCGACACCCTTTGATTGTGCAATGCCGCTCATCGAACTAGGGCTTCTACCGAAGGTCATCCTAAACGGTGTTTCCGTGGCTCTGCTCGGTGTGGTTCTATATGCCCACAAGATTGCCTACTTCTTCCACCTGTGTCTTTCTACTGTCCAGCGCTTCGAGGGCGGTCATTATCTTTTATTGGTATTTTTTGAGACCGTTACTTTGGAGATGGCTACCAAGTCAACCGTAGCTTGATCTTTAGTCGGTCGCAGAAATCTCTAAACTTGTCGTTGTCAAATTGCCGACCATTATCTGTAACCAACACCATAGGCATCCCGAAGCGGCATAGTATATTCTTCTTTATGAAACTTTCCACCTTCCCCTCGGTGATTGTAGCGACAGACTCCGCTTCTACCCACTTAGTGAAATATTCCACTGCCACTATCAGGAATTTTTTTTGTCCGGGACCGAGAGGGAAAGGCCCCAGTATATCCATTCCCTATTGAGCGAAAGGGATAGGATGGCTCACGATTTGCATCCGCTCGGTCGGCTGGTGAGACAGGCTGCTGTTTCTCTGGCAGGCCTCACATCGGTCGACCTTTTCCTGACAGTCTCTTCTCATTGTCGGCCAGTAGTACCCCTGTCTGATCAATCGGTGAGCCAAAATTCTGCCCCCTATGTGATTTCCGCACATCCCTTCATGGACTTCGGCCATTGCCTCCTCGGCTTCTTCTTCATTCAAGCATCGAAGCAGCGGCCAGTCGTAAGACCGCTTATATAAAGTACCGTTGACGATCGTGTATTCAGCTGCCCTTATCCTTAACTTCTTGGCCTCTGACGCGTCTTTCGGTTGCTTTCCTTCTAAAAGGTACTGCGCGATCGGTTCTGTCCAACTCGACCGACCGATACTCACGTTGAGAACTTCCTCGGCTTTCTGAATGCTAGGCCGATCAAGTCGTTTGACTAGAACATTGTTTATGAAGCCATTTTCGAGAGCGCATCCGCTTTAGCATTTTGAGCTCGTTCTATTCTACTGATTGAGTACTGTTCGAAATTGCTCAATTCCTGCTTTACTAGCTCCAGATACTTGATCATGTTGTTCCCCTTGGCCTCATACTGCTCGGTGACTTGGCCGACCACCACTTAGTCGTCATTGATATCTTGGTGCTTCACCTCCATCTCCCTGGCTGCTGGAGGCCGGTTATCAGAGCCTCATATTCTGCCTCGTTATTGGAGGCCTTGAATTCTAGCTGAAGGGCGTATTTTACATTTTCTTCCATTTGCGGGCTGACCAGCACTACTCCCGCTCCGCATCCCTCGGCATTGGATGACCCATCGACAAATAAGCTCCAGGCGGGGAACTGCTCGTCCTTCGAGCTCGATTGGCTCATCTCGCAATGAAGTCTCGCCAACACCGCGCTTTAATGGTCGTAAGGGGCTTGTATTGTATGTCGAACTCTCCCGCTTCTACCGCCACTTTATCACCAATTCAAGTTTCGGCTTTTGAAAACACCGCCGAGGGTTGATCACCCATACCTCAATGGTATGACTTGGAAGTAAGGCCTCGGCTTCGGGCCGCCATTATCAAAAGAGGGCTAGCTTCTATGGGCTTATATTGCTTTTACGGCCGGTCCAACACTTTGTCGACATAGTAGATGAGATGTCATTCCTTCCGATCGGATAAGTACCACGCTGATTGACCCCTCCGTAATCGCCAAGTATAAAATCAGGTTCTCCCCCTCTACCGGGCTTTGCAGAATAGGCGGGCTAGACAAATATTGTTTTAAGTGTTGGAAAGTTTTCTCGCACTCATCCGACCATTGAAACTGGGTCACGTTCGCTTTCCTCAGGACTTTGAAAATGGGAGGCACTTGTCTCCTAGTTCGAAATGAACACGTCAATGAAACTATCTGACCGGTCAATATCTGAACATCTTTCAAGCATTGCGGCGAAGGCATCTGTATGATGGCCTCAATCTTCTCTGGATTAGCTTCGATTTCCCGCTGAGTGATCATAAACCTCAAAAATTTTCCGGATGCCACCCCAAACACGCATTTTTCTGGGTTTAGCTTCATCTGAAATTTATTCAGGGTCTGGAAGACTTCCTTGAGATCTTGTATATGCTCCGCGGACGTCTTACTTTTGACCACCATATCATCCACATAAGCTTCCACCGTCCGACCAATCTGTTTTTTAAAGACTTCTGTGACGAGTCGTTGATAGGTCACCCCGGTATTTTTCAGGCCGAAAGGCATTACTTGGTAACAATATGTGCCTTGGTCGGTTATGAATGCGATCTTTTCTTCGTCTTCCAGGCTCATTTGGATCTGATGATAGCCCGAGAAAGCATCCGTGAAGTCGAAAGTACCATGCCCCGAGGTGGAGTCTACTAATTGGTCGATCTTAGGCAATGGGAAGTCATCCTTTGACACGCTTTGTTCAGTCGGTGAAATCTATGCACATTCTCCACTTCCGTTCTTCTTTTTACTAAAATGACATTGGCGAGCCATTCAGATATTTGACCTCTCGGATGAACCCGCCTCCAAGAACTTCGCTACTTCCTTCTCGATCACCCCGTCAGCTCCTTAACTTGTGCCATTGCTTCTTTTGTGCGATCACTTATAGTCATGCCGAATACCGAGGGAGTGAGATGCGATTGATCGACAAATTCGGGCATGTCGCTCGGTACCCAAAATCGACCTATTTTCCACCAAACAATCTATGATTTCTTTAATCAGTCCTCTGCAACTTCGAAACCTAGGTTTGTGAACTTAGAAGGTGTCCGTCGATCAAAGACCCTCTGCGCTTTCTTCCACCGGGTTCATCCCGTCCGCCTCTTCGTCGGTTCTCACATCAAGAGAGCTCGTCAAGACTACCGCCCCATCTAATGTTTTAGTCTCTGCTAAGTAACATTCCCTGGCGATTCTCTACTAACCTCTGACAATACCGACTCCGTGGGGTGTCGGGAACTTCATAACTTGGTAGTAGGTGGAGACGACTGACCTGAGGGCATTTTGAGTTGCCCGCCCGATTATTGCATTGTACGCCCCTTGAAACTTTACGACCAGGAACTCAACGTCCCTTTCTATCTAACACGGTTTCTGCCCGAACTTCACTTTCAAGTTCACCCGGGCGAACGGGTAGGCCGACGCCCCGGTTATCCCTTTGATGGGGCTGTCTGTGGATAGTAGTCGATCTTCGGGTATCTTCATCTGTTTGAAGGCCTCATAATACAACAAGTCGACTGAGCTGCCTGTGTCAATCATCACTCGTTTCACCTCGTATCCATCCATGTTCAGGTTTACCATGAGGGCGTCGTCATGAGGGCAACTTACTCCATTGAGATCGGACTCGTCAAATGATATCATCCCGTCGCTCTCCCTCGGCTTTTTGATGTATGAGTCTTTGTCGACCTGTTTGGCATATCTTTTTCTCCCTTTGTTGGTGGATCCCCCGGCTGCATTTCTACCGAATATCACATTAATGACCCCAGTCGGTCGGTCGTCTTGTTGCACGGCATTTCCGTCATTTCTTTCCCTCGACCGCCCTCTCTCTTCTTGTCGATTATCTGAATTCGCATTCTGCCTCCCTTCGTCATTTCTGTCATTTCGCTCCGTATGCGCCGCCTATTGTCTCGCCGACTGTCCTGCGCCGATTATCCCGATCGGCGTCTCGCCTGTGCTTCACAAATCGCCTAACCTTCCCCTTTGTATGAGGAATTCGATTTCTTTTTTCAACTGCCAGCAATCTTTCGTGTCATGACCGACCTCTTTGTGGAAACGGCAATACAAATTAGGGTTCCTGTCCTTGTAGGGGGTCTTCATTTTTTTGGGTTCTCGGACAGTTTTCCCATCTGCTCTCATTGCTGCCAACACCTCTTCATATCGCCTGTTTAGTGGGGTGAACTCCTGTCGATATCCTTGTCGGTCAGTCGGTCTTCTCCAATTCGACCGCCTTTTGCCGCTTTTGGCGAATTGCTCGCATCGCTATTCATGGCGAGCGATCATCCGCTCGACGCCTCGTATTTTCAGCACTTCTTCGTTGAATATACCTATCCGCCTGCTTCTTATTTCTGAACGGATCGGGCTGGTCGAGGGCTAGTGACTTCTTAAACTCCTCGCCTCTCAGATTGATCATGAGCGCCAAGATGGACGAGCGGTGAGGTCGGGCACTCGACCGCTTCGTTATTGAACCGAGTGATGAACTCCCGCAAACTCGTTTCTTCCTTGGGTAAGTTGCATCACCTCCAAAGTTGTCTTTTCATGCCGCTTACTAGTAGCGAATGGTTCAGAATAATAACTCAAATCTTGAAGCATGTGATACTGTTTCGGGGCAAGTTTGTTGAACCATCGCCGAGCTCCCTCTTGGAAGGCCGTGCAGAAAGCCTTACATTGGATAGCATCCGGAACACAATGTAGATTCATCATGGACTGAAAGTGCTGCAGATAATTCGAAGGGCTGGTCTTCCAAAGTATTTCTGGGGTTGGTATTTTTGTTCGGTGCCGGAGGTCTGTCCAAGATTTCAGGTGAAGGAGAGTCAGATTTGCGCCATTGGGCGATCCGGATGAAAGCTCATAGTCGCGTTAATCCGATCATCCACGATTTTTTCTAGGGCTTCAGATGGGCAATGATCAGTTGTTAAGCTAATTTGTCGGGCGGCTGGCCGCGCAGACGGAGGTTGTTGTGCCGGTTGAGACTGCAGGATCTGGCGAATCACCAGTTCAGCTGCCTCCTCTATCTGTTTCCGGGTCAGGGTGGTGTGCATGGACGGAGGAGGATCTGCACCTAACCGTCTTTGGAGATTCGGCGCTGCATGGAGTGCAACGTTATCCTCTAAGGCCACGCTCTGTTCTTCTTGTTCTAAGGTTTGAGGCTGCAGTTGATCGTTAGGATTAGAGGATTCTGTGCGGGAGACATGTGGTGCAGGCGGCAGAGTCGCAGGAAGCTGTGAGCTTATACGTTGCATCACCAGAGCCGCGACAACAGCTATATCAGGATTCATCGCCGCCGCCTGGCTGATTTGTGTGTTTCTGGACGTGGTGCCCGGAAGTCGGGCCCCACGGTGGGCGCCATTTGGTTCTGCCAGATTCTGGCAGGACGGAACGTTACCGTTGTGCTCCATATGATTGACTGTCTTATGTGGTGAATTCGATGTGAAAATACCTGCAAAACAAGGAAGGCTTAAAGGGTTTGTGTCCCGATTAGCCCCTCCGATGCTTAAGTCAGTTTTCTGGTGAGGGTCAGGTTGATAAACACAGAGAAAGCTAGGTTTATGATTGTGCGTACCTCTGTTATGAGAATAATACCTTTTATATGGTTTTTCAGCTAAGTTTAGGTCTTTACGTATCTGCATGGGAGATGTTCTTCTACTGTTGGGCCATGGATGTGTGGGTCAGGCCGGAATTAATTAATGGATGTGAGACCAACCGATCGGCCTGTATGATTGGGCTCGGGTCCAATATAGCCGACCCAACCAGACACTTTTTAATAGCTTTTACCACCTCTTTAGCTTGCTTACACATTAGAGAAATAAAGCATTATAGTAAAAGGCATCATGTTTGATTTGATGGGAAACGAAAAAACAAAGCATTATCAGAAGGCACAGTGTTTTTAAACATGCATTCTATACTTGTGTGAAAACAATTAAAATATAAGAATTAGTTGAAATACACATAACAATAGCATGTCATCAATCCTATTCTTGTTACATGGATGGGAAACATTTACTTGACATCTTGTCGAACTGATTCACAAATGCCAATATTCTTTGTCCAATCTACTTCATTAAGTTTCATACTAATTACAAAATATAACTAATTAGTCAACAAGCTACTTGTAGTATGGATCTTGGTTCATCCCAATGCGTAAAATAAAGAAAGAAAAAGAACAATTAACAATAAGAATGAAGGAAAACAAACTGACATTAATGAAATGAAACAGGGTGGAATCAGAGAAATGAAGAAAAAAGTATTAAAGTACGCAAGGAAAATTAGGAAACCAATAGGGATCAACTCACAACTAATTTAGCAAATTGTATGGACTTTTGAGGATGAGAAGTGGAAGAAAGGAGGAAAATTAAGGAATCATTAAACTACAAATAAACCACATATTGCAATATAATTAGTGGTTTGTTCCTTTATCTTTCTTAGACTCATCAAGTGCAGTCTGAAATAAAATTTCTCATCAAGATTCACAAAGAAGTACTTAACTCATTCTATCAGAGAGATTACTTTCATAGCACTTAACATAAGTACATCTATAACAATTTTTACCTGAGAAAGATGAATAATATAATCTTCATCAAGTTTCACCTTAAGAGGCTACCTTATCTTAACTTTAACACTTTGCAAAAAGAATTGCATTAAATTACAATTCACAAAAAATCCATAGATAAAACACAATGGATGTGGAGATTTGACTTTTGAAATCAGAGAGTAGAAAATAAAAAAAGTGGAAGAATATGCATCATCTAAAGGACTAGCTTGATTCCCTAAAGTAGGGTCTTATTGGAAAATTACGGATTTCCTTTCCTTATGAGGAGATGACATAAATTAAAGAATTAGCATCTACCAAACAACCTAACACTATGGAGTTTCATTAACAAAAGGACCATCAAGAGCAATGGTGTTAAACTGAAACAGGGAATATCACTTGTTAGCAAATTCTTAGCCTAAAATTGTATTATTTAGATTAATAAGATAGAGATAAGATGTTGTTTATGTCTTCAAAACAACTTTAAAATGTAAAGATATGGACCATATAAAATTTGAAAATCATGAGCCCTAAAGTCTATTTAAGTGCAGTTCAATAAAACAAAATTAAACTGTCAAATTTTAGATGCATTACACAACCGAAAATTTATTCTACAAATTAATCGTAATGTTACGATATGGATGAAAAGCTAATCACTCTAGGAAAAAACCCAAAAAGAGTTATAGAAGATGATGAATAATGGCAATATAAATGTCGACTTGAATGATCATAAGTTATAAACCATGTAAATGTGTTGTAAAAGGCGCAATCCTTTATAATAAAGTCTAACAAGATAATAAACCTAAAAACCTCTTATAAATGACATCTATTAAGAAACCAAAGTTCAATCATGACACCCAAGTAGCATATTATGGATTGTAGGGCACTAGAAAAATCCAAGTAGTAAAAGTGGAAATTGAAGGTAATTAGAATCACTAGAAAAGTTGCTCAAAGATAATAACAAAAAAATGGCCAAGACCTATCACTAAATACCCCCTTCAATATATCCATAAAGTTAAGTACCTCATAGGAATATAAAATGATCATAAATGAAATGTTATGTTTGAAAAATATCAAAAGTCAAATCACAACACGAAGATTTTAATAACAATATAACCCAACAATTTAGTTACCCCTAAATCAATGGAAGAATTTGACAAGAAATGAGCAGCTAAAAAGACCCAAATTATAAAAAATGGTATATAAGGTTGAACACAAGCTATGAACAAAAGATTTAAAAAAAGGACATGCTGAAAGATAAGACAAGAAAAAAGAATAAATTAACAGGACAAGAGAGGATTTGAATCAATATAAAAAGTTCTAATAAGATGTAGAAGCTCACCCAAAGTTTACCAATCAAACGTCCACGTGTTCGTGTGTTTTTTGGTGTGTGTGTTTTCTAACAATCTTGGAATGGTTAACTAAATGTAATCCAAATTATTATATATAAAAAAATTAATTTATAACTCTTGTAAGAGAATTGCATCTAAAAGAACGAAAGAAAAGAAGATATCAAAACCTAGCATTACCTCTCGTGATTACTGCTTAACTTAGATATTTATTTGGTGTTGTAAAATTAAACCTAGTTAAGATAATGAAGACATCTAGGGGATGGACTCTAGATAATAATGAAGTAATAGAGAGAAGGTGTGATGGTTTCCTATAGTTCATGATTTTGTTAGAGGAAGTACAACGATTATTGTTGGGACCCGATCCGGAAACCGGATCCCAATCGAAAAATAGAAAACGAATACGAAACACGAAGTGCGGAAGTAAAGCGAAATCGACTACGAATACGAACCAATATGAATCGAATCAAAGCAAAGAATCGAAACATAAAGCGAAATCGAATCGGATGCGAATCGAATCACAAATCGGAAGCGAATGCAAAAAGAAAAACGATCGAATCCATCGAACTGAAATAAATTTCGACATCCGTTGAAAACACAAAGCATAGGAAACTTATCGTGTTGGAAACCTTAAGACAATTCTCAAAACCCGTATAAATCTTTTTTTTTCTTTCTTTCGTTCTTATCTTATCTTATTCATTCCTTTCATCATTCCCATACAAAGCACTTCAATTCCTCATTTAGACAAATCCATCCTCAACCAATATCTCAATCTATTTGATCCTATTTAAATCATGACTGTCAATTACACAAAATCTTACTAATCCTTTCTTTTGTCAATAGACACTTAATACACATATCTATACATCCGAAATTCATACACCATAAACGCTTTAATAATTCTCAATCCAATCATTCATGAATTACACAGTTACCAAAATCACATACACCATACCCAATTTCATACAAAAATACATTTATCCAAATTTATCTAAAGCCATATACATATCAACACTAAAATCCAAATTACTCAAAATCTAACTTATACAAATTACGAAAACATGCAAGAAGTCGATCTGACATCTTGATCGTCTTTCATCCGATCTCCTGCTCAAATACCTGGAGATGGGGATGAAAGGGGGGTGAGCACAAAGCTCGTGGATAATATGTTTATAAAACGAATAGATAAGCAAAACCCTTGAAATCTTTTTCCTTCTCTCGTCTTAGAAAACATTTCTTTGAAATCCGTAAAACACGCTTTTAAAAGTTCTTTTCTTCAGAGTCAAACTCGCAGCTTGTAAACGATGATTCTTAGGCTTTCACCATAAATCCATAGATTACAAAACATGAATGCATCAACTTGACAATTTATAGATGCAATGTCATATCACATATGCAATGCACGCAAATGGCTCGAGAGTTCCGTAAACACGACGGATAAACCGAAGTTTATACCGTAAACACAACGAGTCCGATTTCAGATCTCGTATGCCCACAAGCAGGCAGCCGGGATAAGGCTAGATGTCGACGTGCACGTGACTAACACAACGTTCCTCTCTTGCCTACACAAAAGCACATATCATGCTCAAAATCATTTATCACATGATCTTTTCCGAATATACGGAATGCCATGTAATCTTTCGAGGCATAACACAATGTATGTTGCAATTCATCCAAAGTTCATGTATTGAATCAAAAATGATTTTTCAAATCATTCATACAATGATGTTTATGATGCAATTGAAATCAGAAAATCTCTTTATTTAAAGAAAGTAGTAGTGGCTTATAAGTTCAAATTATAAACACATTACCCACCTCGAATCGATGTTGAAAACTTGTTCCTCGCTTCAATTTGTCCATTGATTCCTTCTTTCTTCCAATTTAACTTTACCTAAAGCAATTCCACCCAAATTCAATATCATAATTAACTTAATCCTCAAATTGAACTTAGAAACACTAATCCCTCAAATATTCAAGCTTTCTAAATCACAAATTTTCAAAATCCTGAAATTCCAAATTTGGGCATAAACCCTAATTAATTTCCATCCAAAATTAAACCCATAATACTTAGCAATCAACAAAATTAACTTCATACTCCACAAACCCATTCTATTTTCCATGATTCTAAACCAAAACTTCAAGAGAAACTCAAATCTTAAAAATTGCTCTTACCTCATTTCTCCTCCATTTTCGGATTTTCTTGGTTCAAGAAGAAGCTCTCTTCATCCTCCACCTTTTTCTCTCTTGGAATGACATTGAAATCTCTCTTCAAGTGGTAGAAAAATCGAGCCCTAACTCTCTTTCTTTTCTTTCTCCTTCACTCATTCGAAAGCTTGCTCTCCCTTCTCTCTTCTTTCTTTTTCTCTTATTCTTTCTTTCCTTCTTTTCTCTTAAGTGTCGTGGGTTGTCTCTTAAAATGACAGCCCACTTGCTTTTATAGTGCCATGTCATTAAATGACTTAAAATTGACCCATTTGCCCTTACTCATAAGCCTAAAACTTAACTCTTTAAGTAAACTTCCAAAATTGCCCTTCCTTTTGCCTTAAAACTTTAGAGAAATGTCCTCTATGTCTTACTTAATCCATTGCTTCAAGAATCAGATCGCTTGGAGCTCTATAACTTAAGATATCTCCAAAATATCAAGTTTGTTCTTCGCACAGAGGTCAACACTACACCTAACTTCCGACCTGAATTTGAAAGTCTTAGCGGCTAAATTATAGCTCGGCTCCTTCATAACATTTGTAGCCCATGTCTCTATTTTAATTAGCAACAAGAATCAAGTCAATCCGAGCTCTAGTGATCGAGATATATCCAAAATACTGAACACTATTCAGCCACTACAACACTGGGACTGAACACTACACTGAACTTCCGACCTTCATTTGGAAGTCTTAGAGGCTAAATTATAGCTCGGCTCCTTCATAACATTTGTATCCCAATCTCTCTAGTTTAATTATCAATATGAATCAACTCAATCTGAGCTCTAGAGATCGAGATATATCCAAAATACTGAACACTGTTCAGTCACTACAACACTTGGACTGAACACTACACTGAAAGTCCGACCTGCATTTGGAAGTCTAAGAGGCTAAATTATAGCTTGACTCCTTCATAACATTTGTAGTCCCATCTCTCTAGTTTAATTAGCAACAAAAATCAACTCAATCCGAGCTCTAGAGACCTAGATATATTCAAAATACTGAACACTATTCAACCATTACAACACTTAGACTGAACACTATACTGAACTTACGACCTAATATTGGAAGTCTTAGAGGCTACATTATAGCTCGTCTCCTTCATAACATTTGTATACCCATCTCTCTAGTTTAATTTGCAACAAGAATCAACCCAATCCGAGCTCTAGCGACCAAGATATCTTCAAAATACTAAACACTGTTCAGCCATTACAACACTTAGACTGAACACTATACTGAACTTCCGACCTAAAATTGGAAGTCTTAGAGGCTACATTATAGCTCGGCTCCTTCATAACATTTGTAGCCCCATCTCTCTAGTTTAATTTGAAAAAAGAATCACATCGATTGAAGCTCTACCGATCGAGATATCTCCAAAATACTGAATACTGTTAGGAAATTTTCCACAGGTCAGCTCACTTAGATCATGTTGATCTTTTTTCCATTTAATGCTAAAACCAATAAATCTAGTATGGAAAGATAGAAAAATATTTTAGGAATCCAACGCTTCGAAAATCGGATCAATCGGATGTTGGACAAAGAAGTTATGACCAAAACAAGGAAGAGAAGTCGGTCGGCCGTTAGTCGATCCCAAAGATCGCGCGGCAGATGCAAAAGCCCGTCCGCGCGGGTTGCTCGCGGAAGCTCGTCCGCGCGGGCTGGCGAGCGGGCGAGCGATCGCCTATGCGATCCGACCTCTAAACTTCAAACCTTCATATCTTTTGACTCCGAGCTCCAAATTAGATGCGGTTTGTTTCTTTAGAAAGCTAAAAGAGAGATCTACCATTTTTAAGAAGGACTCAAAGGTAAGCTCGGTCACTAAAGGGGTCAAAAGTTTGCTACAATGTGACCGATTGATAAACTCCTCAACAGTACCAACACTTGTAAACATCATAACTTTTGATCCAGAACTCCAAATTTGACAAACTCGGTGTCTATAGAAAGGTAAAAGAACCCTCTACAACTTTCATTAAGGCCTTAAACATCAGATCGACCTCTAAATGGGTCAAAAACTCCACATAAAGTGACTGGTTGATCAGCTTCACACTAAACAGCATCAAAACTTCTAACAATCATAACTTTCTACTCCCTTGTCCAATATTTTCGTGCTTTATATAAATGGAAAGATAAAAACAAGCTCTACAATGTTCATGAAGAACTCCAAAACAAATTCAACATCTATCTAAGTCAATGTTCCAATCAAAGTTTCTGCCCTAATAGCAATCACCTAAGTAATATCCAAATTTCACATTATCATATCTTTCAACCTCCACAACCAAGAATCGCATATTATACATCATTTTAAAGCTATTCAAATTCTCTATAACTTTCATGTAGACCATTTACTCCAATTCAAACCACATCAGTACGGAAATCGCCACAACATATACAATCCTACACTTAGAGCATTTTCCAAAACCAAAGCAAAATACACTTAACTTTCAAAGATCACAACTTTCAATCCCGATATCGAAAAATAGCATACTTTATGGCTACGAAAAGCTCTCAACATAAGCTACAATTTCATGAAGATCATTTCCTCAAATTCTACCTAAATCAAAAAGTCAACTTTCAAATCAAACTTTCTATTTTCTTCAAAATATAACACTTTCACTAATTATTTCTTGCTTTTCAACTTCCATTTCAATCAACTAGTTCATTTTGACTTTCATAACTCATACAACTCTACTCAAATTTTAAAGTCATCAAAATCAATCACTTCATTTCTCATCAATCTCCTTTAAGCACAATAACATCTATAACACAATTCATATCCGAAAACACTCATTGAATTCATTTTAATATTCCTAATTTCCACCGAAAGTTCGGGGTCCAACAATTGTGGTCATAGATTTTGGTCAGCAAGCTTTAATGCAATATCATAGTGAATGAAGGAATTCGATGAACAAAACTGATATCTCTGCACAAGAACCCTAAATCCCACTTCAAATTTACTTCACCAAATTGGAATGAGCTTGAAGAGATGGTCTTAGCTTGGATTTAAAGTATGAGGTGAATCACACGTTAATACATCACTTAAAAAACACAATAGAATGCACGAGAAGGGGGGTTGAATTGTGTATTCCCCTTTTTGAATATCTTTTAGAATTACTTGTTAGAATTAAGATTCTTTACAGAATTCTTATTAATCCTGATTGATCAAACTTTTCAATGCTAAGTATATGAATAGTAAATAAAGATCAACTTTGAAACTAAAAGTGAGATAGAGAGTGAGAGTAGTAGACACGCAGATTTATCCCGGTTCACCCCAAACCGTGGGCTACGCCCGATCCTCGAGTTTCTTCCGAGATTTCACTATCTCTTCAAACGTTACAAGATTCTTTCACGAGCCTCTTCGTGTCTCTACAACCAAGATTCTTTCACACTTAGCCTCTGCAGTTATCTGCATAACTTTTCTTTTCGTAAAATATTTGAACACTCATTCTAAAGATAGCGTTCACTAATTCGCACTTAATCGCTTTTCGCTTTGTGTAATTTTTCTCAAAAACAAGAAGCACTTCAGTTTTCGACTTCGACTTGTATTTATAGCCTTCGCCTCTAATCGCTTCGATTCTTGAATCTTGAATCTTTAAAGAAACAGTTAATCGGTTGAGCTCAGAATCAACTCGAATCGACTCTTGCGTCTTTTTTTTTTCTCGCGTCTGCGGCTCTTTTGTTTCGTGATCAGATCTACATTTGCGCTGCGTCTTTTATTGTCTTGTGTCATCTGCGCTTATGTTGACTTTTACTACTTGACAAACTTCGCTCGTGTTTTGATTTGTCTGCGTGCATCTCAGATCGACTTTTTCAACTTAGTCTCGTCAACTTCGCCTCAGATATGTCATCTTCGCTCTGCTCCGAATTCGCTCAGATACGCTCTGGATCGTTTTGTTTTCTTGTATTTGATCTCACTATGTTTGTTATACATCAAAATCATTTTTGACGAATGAATGTTGCGCCTTCATTAATCTCAAAAGTCGGTGGACGAATGAATGTCAGCGACTTCAGAAGATTTAGATCAAAAGGAACTGGCAAAGATCAACAACCGCCTTCCTTGCGAGGATAGGCATGTTCTTCGATAGATGCAGTGTATTAGACAAAGGGCTAATACGAAGAACTGCTCGAACAAGGAACTCAAGAATGTTCTGCTTTTATACTTCCCCATCGGACAGCCTTCCGCACGATTTGTATGGTCGCAGCTCGCTTGATCTGGGTCTTGTGCGAGAATGCATGCTTCATCAATTTTCCGCACTTCTTCGCAATCTGATCATGCGGACGATCATCATCAACATTATCTTCGTGAAATAATTTTGACTTTCCTTTGTAAAATCTTTTGGACACCTTGTTGAATATCTGGAACAACCTTTATCTCTGTGTTCTCGTGATTGGGAACATAGTACACGGTGCAAGGTGGACGACTTGAGGGATATGACAAATGATCAAGAAGCCTCAAGGTATCGTAAAAGACTTCTCTTTTCATTTAGTAACGCCACGTGATACCATTAATCAACATAGGTTGCACCGTAGCTACTATTTTCTTCACCGGTTCAAACCGATTATAATAGCATTGCTCGATTGGTAATAACTTCTACCAATTTGATTTCCAGCCTATATTTCCTCAAGAACTTCGTAGTTATATACCTTGACTTGGTTCATCATCACCAAATCTGCATCGCAGCTTGCTTCGTCAGGTTCCTTAGAAGTCTCCCCGAACCGCCATTCTTCTCGCTAGTTCCTCCTTTATAATGCCAGTGTCTCATGAACTGTGCTTTCATCCATCGGTTCTTCTTGTTGTGCACTAGGAATTTCTTGAACTGCATAATGCTCTGGCTTCGCTTCAACTTGAACAAGATGTTAGCCTCTTTTGTAGACTAACGCCCTCGGCGAGCTGAGATGCTCTTCTTTTGACTAACCTTCTTAGTCTTTTCTCCGCTTCATTAGTTTTGCTGATTTCTTCACAGAGATTTTCCTTTAACAAATGTTGCTTTTCTCTTCCTCTCGCCTCTTTAGATCTTCCGCCGTATCCTCTTCCGTATTAGAGACTAAGGATCTTGTGGCTTTGGTTGCACAAGATTTAGAAGTTTCTTCTCGCCTTTGTTCTCTGGCAATCTTCTCTTCCTGCCTCCTCGAGTCCCGATTCTTGGAGATCTCTTGGCTTTCTTCACACTTCGCCAAGAGACTTTCTCCTTGTCTCTTTGGCGACTTTGC
The DNA here is from genome assembly GCA_029891385.1 of Erythroxylum novogranatense. Taxonomy (NCBI): domain Eukaryota; kingdom Viridiplantae; phylum Streptophyta; class Magnoliopsida; order Malpighiales; family Erythroxylaceae; genus Erythroxylum; species Erythroxylum novogranatense. The sequence goes on along the minus strand of CM057233.1, from coordinate 30,625,793 downwards.
TTTGCCCTCCGAGATTGACTTTCGTGACAAGAGGACTCGCCATTTTCATGAGAGGTCTCCCTAGCACTCTCCTTAATTCGGCAGTAGGCGATTTGATACTTACAGGCAATTGAGAACTTGAGACAGGAGTCTTCTTCAATATACGCCCCCTCGCTTCTTGGTTTCTTTGAAGAACCGCGTGATCTTTGTCTCATCGTATTCGCACCCATTCGCCGAATAGTATGAGCATCAATCTTGCTCACATCGAAGCAGTTAAATCTTATACCTTGTGTGCATTTAATCTTTGGATTCCATAAAGATCCTCGTCAAAATCATACCATAAGGATAACTGAAGTTTCCTTTAACCCTTAACCATATAGTGAAAGATTAAGAAGGGTAGATCTATAGGATTTGATTGAGAAGAAAGAATGTACATTGTTCGCCTAAAGTAGTCACCAAATGCCTTGAACCAACTCTAGGAAGAATGCAATTGAACAGATTGCATGCAGTAACCCTAGCCTTTGGAATCATATTTGACGCCTTCCTTTCTCTTGAATCATTTGTGCCATAGAGCGCCTCTTGAAATCTTCTTCTTTCATTCCAACGAGGACATCCATCCGCCTTGGTAGACAGTTTTTCACCAACGGATGGGCAATCGCCATTTTCCTTATCAAATCCTTTGGACAATAACTCGATATTCTATCCACGAGAGGATACAATAATGTCTTCTATCGATTTAGCATTCTTCCGTAACTCATATATCTCATTTATATAGACAGGTTCTTGTATCTCGAAAGAAGTTCTTCCACCAGCTCTTATAATCTCGTGTTCTACATCCATGCCGTCACCCTTAGTGATTCAAAGTTCACAAGTCTTCCATAAATCATTGCCGCTTCCATTGTATAGAGCGAAAGATTATCTTCTCGAAAGCTTTTGAGTGAGAAGATTTTGAGAGAATTGGTAAAGTAGAAATGAACCGTCGGAGATGATGAAAAGATCGCTATAATATCATCTTCACCTACTTATAGGTTATGGACTGATGGGTTCTCGAATCATTAAGAACCTCGAGTATATCGATATTTTCCTCCAAAATCTTCCTCAGTGAGAAAAGTTACCAGTGTAACTCACCGTATAACGCCGTTAGTTTCTCACATTATTTTAGCCTAATTGCTCATTTAGCATCACCATATTGAGATTGCGTCTTATCTTCTCAAAACGCTTCTTCACTCAAGGGTTTAGTGAAGATGTCCGCCTATCAAGCTCTGTTTCAACGAACTTTAGAAGCACCACCTTTCTCTCGAATGTAGTCTCTCAGAAATGATGTCCACTTCTATATGCTTTACTCGAATGATGAATTGATTCTTTGATTTATTACCTTTGGTGTTGTCGCAATAAATTGGAATCTCCTCCTCCTTAATCGAATAGTCTTCAAACCGATATTTGATCCACAAATATTCGTGAATAAAGAATCATGCGGCGGATATGTATTCGCTTCAATCGGTTGATAGAGCAATTGAGCTTTGTCTCTTGCTTGACCAGAGACTAGATTTCCCAAGAAAGTGACATCCTCCACTTGTGCTCTTTCTTTCGATTCTATCTCCCAGATAGGCCTCATCACAAGATCCGATTAACTTGAAATCTTTACCTTTCTCAAACATTAAGCAAAGATCAAGAGTACTGCGAGATATCTCAAAATTCTTTTAACAAAGAAGAAATGAGACTCTCTAGATCGCTTGAAATCTTGCACACAAGCATACACCGAATGTAATATCGTGTCTACTTGTCAGAAGATACAATAAAGAACTGATCATCCTCCATATAGGGTTTGATCCACCTTCTTACCAAGTTCGCTTTCGACAAAAGGTTTAAAGGATGCATCTGAGTTGCCATTGGCTTCACATTATTCATGTCAAACTTATTCAAAGAACTCTTTCACATACTTCATTGATGAATGAAGATCTTCTCTTTAGTCCGCTTAACTTGCAACCCAAGAAAGAACTTTAATTCACCCATCATACTCATTTCAAATTCTCTTTCATTAGTCTCTCAAAATTTAAACACAACTCTTTTGTAGTAGCACCAAAGATAATATCATCAACGAGATCCGTCTAAGATAAAATCATTCAAAACTCTTTCTAAAGAGCGTCTTATCAACTTGACCTCTCTCAAACCATTTTCTATTAAGAAGGTACTCGACGATCATACTAAGCTCTAGGGCTTGCTTTAGGCCGTATAAGGCTTTGTGAAGTCTATAGACATAATCTGGATTTTAACATCTTCAAAGCCGTGAGGTTGTTTCACATAGACTTCTTCGCCTATAAAGCCATTCGAAATGCACTCTTAATATCCATCCAAACAACTTTATATCGTAATGATTGCATATGCCAACAAAATCCTTATAGCTTCAAGTCTCGCCTTTGGAGCATATGTTTCGTTGTAGTTTATTCCTTCTTGCGATTGTAACCTTGTGCTACTAATCGGCCTTATTACGACTCACTCTTCCCGATTCGCCTAACTTATTCTTGAAAACCCATCTTGTTCCTATAATGGATTTCTTAGGAGGTTTTGGAACCAAGGACGCATAATATTCCTTGTGAATTGGTTCACTCTTCTTGCATGGCTAACACCCAAGCTTCGTCTTGAAGAGCTTCCTCAACCTTCTTAGGTTCTACTTCGAGATAAAACTACATTAGCTTCTCGTCTCAATCGGACCTTGTCCTAACTCCTTCCGAGGTCTCACCGATAATTAACTCTTCGGATGAGAACTTTTATACTTCCAATCTCGCCTTAGTTCTATAGTTTATGGAATATCTTCAATCTTATTCTCATGAGTGTCCGACGAGGAGTTTCGAGGCATCATCTAGGTTCTTTGAAGGACCTTCAATCTCCATGTCATCTTCCTTATGGGTTTGAGAACTATCATCAAATTTGACATGGATCGCTCTTCAACAGTCTTTGAAGTCGTTGTAAACTCGAAATGCCTTAGACGATAATGAGTAACCTAGAAATATTCCCGGATAGGTCTTTGAATCGAATTTATCCAACAGCTCTCTCGTATTCAGAATGGAACATTTGCACCCGAATGGATGAAAGTAGGATATGCTTGGTCTTCTTCCATTCCATAACTCGTAAGGAGTTTTCTTCAACATAGGTCGCAACAAGATCCTATTCTGAATATAGCATGCTGTATTCACAGCTTCTGCCTAGAAATACTTAGGAGGATTCGTCTCACATAGCATAGTCCTTGCCATCTCTTGAATCGTCCTATTCTTTGTCTCAACAACTCCATTCTGTTGTGGAGTTCTAGGGGCCGAGAAGTTGTGGGAAATTCCATTCTCCTCACAGAAAACTCTAAACTTCTCATTCTCAAATTCTCCGCCATGATCACTCCTGATACTAGCTATAGACATTCCTTTTTCATTCTGTAACTTTTTGGATAGAGTTCTAAAGCACTTAAAAGACTCATCTTTGTGTGATAAAAACAATATCCAACAAAATCGAGTAAAATCATCAACAATGACAAGTCCATATTTCTTTCTGCCAAGACTTAATGTCCTTGGAGGACCAAACAAATCCATATGTAATAGTTCTAAAGGTCTTGAAGAAGTTACAAAATTTTTAGAAGAGAAAGAGGTTTTAACCTGTTTTCCTTTCAAACAATTTTCACAGGAAAAATTCTTTGTCAAAACTTATTTTTGGTAAACCTCTTACCAAATCATGTTTTACCAATTTTTATGTTTCAAAGAGACATGACCTAGCTTTTTATGCCATATTAGTCTTTCTTCTTCAGAAGATATAAAACATGAGATATTTTGACTTTGAAAATCTTCTAAGTTGATTTTGTAAAGGTTGTTTCTTCTCTTGGTAGAGAAAAGTATAGACCCATCTTTGTTTCTGACTTCACAAAGATTTTGATTGAATGTAACTATAAAACCGTAATCACACAACCGACTCACACTAATCAAGTTATGCTTTAGACCATTAACAAGCGAGACATTATTTATGCATGCAAAGGAATCTTTACCTATTTTCCGATTCCAATGATTTTGCCTCATTTGGTTGTCTCCAAAGTTATTGATCCTCCTTTCTTATATCAAGGTCTAGGAACATAGACCTTCTTCCCACATGTGTCGCGAGCATCCACCGCCTAAATACTAATGGTGCTTGCCGTATCTTCCAAGGAAGGATATCTGCAGGAGAAACTATTTTATTTCTTGGTACCCAAATTTTCTTGGGTCCTTTATGGTTAGTAGTATGCACATGATATGATCTTTGATGCATATTACTGGACGTTGATTAAAATATGTTATCCTATTTCTTCCTTTTGAGAGACAAATTTATTACGAGACCGAGTATTGTTTCCAAAGAAACCCTAATCCAAATCTTATCACTAGGATGTCTACATTTTCCTAGCATATCATTCATTTTCTTTGTACTCTGTGAAGGTAACTAGATCACCGATAGATTCTTGATCCTCGCTTGAGTTGATTAATCTCATCCGATCCGCTCACAAGTTTCCTTTAACTTCTAACCCTTTTTAAGCAAATATTTTGTCTCTATTTTCTCAAGATTTCTAATATTCTCTCAGATACTTTTCTTCAACACTTGTCTTGCTTCGAATAGCATGAGAATCTTCTAACAGTTCTGAATATGCATTATGCAAATTTTCGTAGTCGGATTTTACCTCCTCATCACTATCTTCCTCGGCCATTAGGCAAATGTTTGCATGTTCTGATGACTCGGAGCTCAGATCTCGATTCAGATGAATCTAGGTCCTCCCATGTTGCCATCATGCTTTTCTTGCCTTCTCTACTCTTCTTGGTTTTTTCTTGAGAGTAGGGCATTCGGACTTGTAGTGTCCAGCTGATTGCACTCGTAATAAATGATAGAAGACTTTTACGCTTAGCTTCATCTTTTCCATTCTTTACGAATGTCCGGTTACTTCGGGCTTCTTCTTCCACATCGTCTTATCTTTCTCGAAATGAAAGATAATTCGTCATCTTCATCACTCGATTCTCAATCGATTGGCTAGAGTTGTCATCCCTTGATTCTTCAATTTTCAATGCTTTTGATGACTTCCTCCTTCTACGAGTCTTATGATTCTTTTGTCCGACCTTCATCTATTGACTTCTCTCGCTTGGGCTTATCTTCACATTGAGTTCAACTTCATGAATCTTTAAGGATCCCAAGAACTCATCTAGCTTTAATATGCTCAAGTCTTTGGCTTCTTGACCGCCAGAACTTTTGGTCTCCATCTCTTAGAAGACTTCTTAGAATCTTGCTAACGTGATCTTGATTATTGTATGTCCTTCCAAGAGCTTTCAATCCATTGATAATTGTTTGAAATCTTCCAAACATTTGATCAATAGATTCTTCATCTTCCATCCTAAAAGTTCATATTGATGTACAAGAATACTTATCTTGGATTCCTTAACTTGACTTGTGCCTTCATGAGCAATGGACAATGTGTCCCACATTTCTTTTCATTGTGTCGCAACCATGCTCTTTGTCGCACTCGCTTCTACTTAGGGCACACGTTAAGAAAAATTTAGCCTTTGAATTCAGCTTGTATTCTTGCTTTCCGATCACCGTCCATCCGCTTCGTGGAATAGAACTACCTTCGTCATCTCTACGGTATATAGGTCCGTTCTCTATTACGTCCCAAAGGTCTACATGTGTAGATTCGATGAATAACCGCATCCTATCTTTCCAAAGAATGATAGTCTTCTCCATTGAATGTTGGAGGTCTAGTGATCGAGGCTCCTTCAAATGATGTATACATGTGACTCGCCATTATCTTTAATCCACACTTCGCCAAAGTGATTCTTGGATACCGTGCTCGATACCAATCAAGTGAATCACACGTTAATACAAAGACTTAAAAACACAATAGAATGCACGAGAAGGGGTTGAATTGTGTATTCCCTTTTGAATATCTTTTAGAATTACTTGTTAGAATTAAGATTCTTTACGTAATTCTTATTAATCTGATTGATCAAACTTTTCAATGCTAAGTATATGAATAGTAAATAAAGATCAACTTTGAAACTAAAAGTGAGATAGAGAGAGAGTAGTAGACACGCAGATTTATCCCGGTTCACCCCAAACCGTGGGCTACGCCCAGTCCTCGAGTTTCTTCGAAAATATTTGAACACTCATTACGTAAAGATAGCGTTCACTAATTCGCAGTTAATCGCTTTGTGTAATTTTTCTCAAAAACAGCAAACACTTCAGTTTTCGACTTCGACTTGTATTTATAGCCTTCGTCTCTAACTACTTCTTGATTCTTGAATCTTGAATCTTTAAAGAAACGGTTAATAAGTTGAGTTACAGAATTCAACTCAAACCGACTCTTCGCTCTGTTTCTTTTCTGCGTCTGCGTCTCAAGTCTGCGTCTGCGTCTCGGCTCACGCTTTTGTTTCAAGGCTCAGATATCTACATTTCGTCTCATGACTTTTATTGTCTTGTGTCATCTGCGCCTATGTTGACTTTTTACTTTGACAAAATTAAATACGTGTTTTGATTTGTCGTAATGCGTCAGATTCCGACTTTTTCAACTTAGTCTCGTGTCAACTTCGCCTTTATACGCCATCTTCGCTCTGCATCTCTAAATTAAATACAGATATCGCCTCAGGATCGTTTTGTTTTTCTTGTATTTGATCTCACTATGTTTGTTATACATCAAAATCATTTTTATGTAAAGTCATTTTGACTTAACAAAGTAGAGAACAAAATGTGGTAATAGATCAATCTTATTATCCCAACAAATCAAGCTAGAAACATACACTACCTAATAAAGTAAGTACTAACTAGTGGATGATATTAATGCTAGCTAAAGTGAAGTAATAAAAACAATAAATAAAAGAAATTTAGCTTGCATAAACCATACTTGTAACATTGCCAAAACAAGGTCCTAAGCTAAAACCCTAAACTAGAAATATCAAGAATCGAAGAAGAAAATGTATAACAAAGTGAGAGAGATTAACAATACTCCAAACCATCCCAAGAGAGTAACTGAAGATAGAGAGAACGAGGAGCAAAGCAAAGAACAATAAGAGTATGTAGGTTGTCCAAACACTTGGGCAAATGAACCATTCAGTGTTTCGATTCAGATTCATCAATGGCACCACCTTAACGTAAAAATTTTCCATGACCTAAAATTCAAATTAAAAGAAAAGAAGAAGAAAAAAGATAATGTATACATAAGGTTCTCATTGTAGATGGATGGAAACTGTTGCAAAATGTTGCCTTTAAATTATTTGGTTATAGTGGGGAGAGCATATGACATTCATAATATTTGTTTTTGTGTCTAAAATATTATAAAGGATAAACATTATTTCTAATATTAATATTTGTTTAAAGATTACAAAAGTATTATAGTTCAGACTGATTTAGCCTAGCTGACCTGTTGTGACTCGAATTAACCAAAATTTAGGTCGAGTTTAGACTTTTAAACAAAAATTATTCAAACTTCAAGTCACACTTGGGCTTAAGTTACTTGAACCAAAACCCAATTTTTTATGCAAAATAATTTCATTTTAAATAAAATAACATTGTTTAAGCAATAAATAAATGCAGAGATTCAGGGTGGGCAGTTTGGTATATAAGGGCCTTGAGCTCAGGCTATGTTTGGTTGGACGTAAGGTTTTTTAATGGAATGTAATGAAATGAAAATCAAATGAAATAGTTTATAATGGAATGAAATGTAAATGAATGTAATATTAGAAAATTATTATTTCGAAGGGATGTAAAAGTTTATAATGTAATATAGTGAAATATTGTTTGAAAGATGGATGGAATAGAATGTATGTATAATAATAATGAGTGACTATTCTATCCTTGATAGAACAAAACATTGTCTTGCTACTTGTTATTAGGGTTGAGGGTATAATTGGTATTATAAAAAATTATTGAGGTTATATTAGGTAGTACATATTTATCATTTTATATTCCATCATAAGCCTCCCAAGGCAGAGATAACTCATTTTTACTGTTTAGGATGGAATAGGATGTAATGTGAAACTCTTCCTTCCATCTTATTCTATTATATTCCATTATAAACCTTCCTCCTAAACAATACTAACCACCCTATCAAACATAGGCTTATGGTTGCGAGAGTTAGTAATTTGCATAACACAATACCAAATGAATCCAGTAACCACATCACACACAGTAGCGAAGGCAAAAAAGAAGGATTTGGAGTCTCTAGTCTTCCTCACTATCCACCTCCATGTCTTTCTCTTCTCTAACAATATCGACTCATATGTTTTAATTTTACTAAATAAAAATTTGTACGTAATTTCATTTTGCTATACATATTTTAAAAACTAGTTAGTAAATAGAAAATTTTATATTTTAAATATACATTAGTAAATAGTATATAAATAAATATGTAATAGCAATAAATACCCTTTAGTAAATAAGTGACTAAAACTATAGCAATAATTCTAGATATTGTATATATAGGACCTTATTATAACCTTTTTTTTTAATTTTGTTGCCTTTTCTTATTTGCAGCAATAAATTATTATCAAATTAGTGAACTTGATCCTCTGAAAACTACAATCAATCAGGATGAAAATGTGGCTTATAGCTTGTCAACCTTAAGACAAAGCTTAATTCATGCCTCACCATCAAGTGTACTCAATTACCTAACTAATAACAAATTGAATGTAAACATGGATGGAGTGATATGGAAGTTAAAAACATCTAGTCACTACTTTAATAACTCCATTAGAGTGTTAAACTACTAATAACATCCCCGAGTAATCTAGCACAAAGAAGTATGATGTAAAAGTTATAGCCCCAGAGCTACACATACACATGCATCGTTTAAAATTATACCTAATCTTAACACATCTAATACCACACTTATATTAAAAAATACTACCACCCATTAAAAATAAGTCACACATCCACTTTAAAGTAAGAATATTATCACTAAGTATAAAGAATACTATATCTCGCTTAAAACTATACCTGCACTTTTATATATACAATACCATGCTTATGTTTAAAAATATCATCGTTTATAATAGATAAGTGATATATTCACCTTAAATGGGAATTATCATCACCAATATAAAGATTACCATGCATCGCTTAAAGTTATACTTGATCTTCATAAATCCAATAGTACACTTATATACAAAAAACGTCGCTACTTATAATAGATAAGTGATACGCTCAACAATATGGAGATTTTAATTTTCCATTTAAACAAATTAATTTTCTATTTAAACAAATTAAATATATAAAAATAAAAAACAATGCACATATAATTTATAGCCATTGAAATTATCCAAATCAAATTTAATATCGAGATTTTAAAAAATAAAATACTTACGGTAGGAATTAAGGAATGATGCATTTTTTAGTTACCGATGGTTTTTGTTAAAACCGTCAGTACATGAATAGATATTTACCGACGGTTTCTGCTAAACCATAGGTAAATATTGAGGGATTTTATGGATGGAAGCTTGCTTTTTGTCTATATTTTGACCTATATTACCGACGGTTATTGACAAACTGTCGGCATATGCTAACATTTTTTATTAACATTCACTAACGGTTTATGATTTTCTGTCAGTATCGTCGGTATAGATACCAACAGAATCAATTTTTTCCATGGGTAAAGTCTCAGACAGAAAGGAAATTCCGTCAGTAAATTCTCGTACGGAACGGAAATTCCTTCGATGAAGTTACTGGCCAAGCATTTAGCAACGAAATTTGCCAGCTGTGAAAATCATCAGAAAATCAAGTTATCAATGAAAAGTTAACGTGTTCCATTGGTAATTACTGTCGGTAATCACACTTTTTCCTGTAGTGGGTTTTAAAGAACTTGGAAAGCTTAACTCTTCATGAAAATGGAGTTTCAAAATTAGCTTACTTACCCTTTGGTTGACCACCAGATTCTAGGCTTTTCCGCTGATAGCATATCGAACAACAAACTTGAGAAGATCAAGTAACAAGTAAGTCACTATGTTAATTAAACACCCAAATAACACATGTCCACCTCCATCTAATGCTTCTGATCCCAGCAAATTCCTAGTTTGCGAGTGCTGTTATGGTAGAAGCAATATGCTTATACGAAACCATTCAAAGTAACAGATATGAAGAAGTTTTCACGGACTGAAACTAGCTACAAAATGTAAAATAGGGTATCAAAGTTTTTGTAGAATTGTGTACCAATTGTGCAATAATGAAGGCGAAAAGAAGCAAAAAGACTAGGACGCTTGTTAGCTTCTGGATTGAGTCACAAAGATCAATGCCTGGCTAATGGTGCTAACTTGAAGGAAAACAACATAAGCTAACTGTTATGTCAATTGAGTGATATCTCCTTAAAAATGGCGCTTGTGGAAGCCACTCACATGGAATTGTTTCTACAAACAGAGAAAAGGCTAAGTTGCTAACTAAAAAATCACTTCTAATAAGGCACATAAAATCGAGAAGGAAGTTTTACAAGGAAGAAATCAATCTCGTAAGCATCCCAGAAGAACATGACAGTCATTAATGCCATGTAACTGTCAAGGACAACACCAGTTACGAAAATCTCACCAAGCTTCCAACCGTTAGGGAGTGGAGATGGTTTGACTTTGTCTTTGGATATGGTCATTATAGTACCTGTTACAAAGGTCACCTTGGAGACTCAAACTTTCACCCGAAGTTGCTCGCTCACACTCTTTGTACGACAGTCTCACTTAGATCCATTAAAGTAAGACTCAACCTTTCCCCACCCTTGAAGTGTTTACCTCGTATACACTCAAAGAAACAACGCGGAAGTAATAAAGAATATAAGCAACAAGAAAACACACAGAGATACGGTCAAAAGACCAACTTTATATTACTTTCCCTCAAAAGAATACAAAGAATGCTCTCTTTGATTTCTCACCCTCTAAGAATGACAGAATGAATGAATTCAGAAGAACAAAGCTCGAATGAGCTATATATAGGCATCCCAACCTGGAGTCACAGATTCTTACTAAATCTAAACTACCTAAGATCATGTCTATCCCTATCAGATAAGATTACATGAACCAATTGGATAACACCCCCATCCAAATAGGACTCTCTCTGATAAGATAAGATCTAACAAGATAACATAAGATAGAGTTTACATTTATCTAGAACATTATCTAGAATACTAACATCCTTATCCACGAAGATCTCCACTATCTTCAAATACTGAGTTTCACTGCAACTCTAACTCACCTTCATCGTCACATCATCTAAGATCTCCCTGCGATCTCTATCCGCTGATGATGCAATGTGATCTCACCGAAGCCCACTAGCACACTAGTCTGATCCAATTCTCCCACAACAAGTCCGTTAGTCATGATCCATCCATCCGAGCATAGTCAAGTCCTTAGTCCGTCAAGTCTTAGCCTGGGTCAAATCAATCTCCACAAGGTCCGATACTCTACCAAAATTTGCACCAAGTCCAATCCCACTCGCCTACATTTGCCTTAGTGTTTTCAACACAGCCTATCCGCACATAGGTCCATCAATGCACATCTATGAACAAGTTCATCTTCCATGTCAGGCTCACTCATGGTGCAGTCTCATTATTCCATGACTAAGTTACAAGTCACAATCTGAGTTAGTATAAAAACCTCGCCCATTTACATACCTTCGACCTGCCTCGCCGAAGTTAGGTGTTTAGGCTCCTCATCAAGCTCGCATGCTGATTGGACCAAATTTATACTATAAATTAGGCCCGTTTTCTCTAGTAATTATGCATCTGTTGACTCCTGATCTATGATTTTTATGCTTATTTTGGTCCCGCACATTGAGTTTTGATAAATTGTACATTGTCGATTTTGTTGTCATTTGTCATTAATTTCGCATAATTTTATCGGGACAATTGATACTGCAAATGGGTTGTATTTTGTAGGACCAAAGGAGTCAACATTCAAGAAGTCAACATGTCATGAGATTCGCCGGGCGAACCTAAACCTCCATTCGCCATGGCGAATAAATTAAATGTAATTACTTGACTGCGACGAGTGACCATCCGGACTTCGCCAAGAAGAATTACACCATTCGCCGCAATAATGTCGGGTAACTCGCCTATATTTGGCAAAGTATCCATTTATTCGACCCGCCCGCACGTATCCCTATAAAAACTTGCCATTTAGGGCAAAAAGGACTACCGCATGAGTTTTTCTTTTCCTCCCTTTTCTTCGCTCTTCTCCAGCTTTTTCATTCTTTTACATTTTAAACTTCTAATAGGTTTTCATTCGTATTACAGTTCAGCCACGCATAACGCTTTTGTCTTCATCTTCAACGAGCTCATCGTCGATCATGAGTATCGGTGATTCTCCAAAGCGGTGATGGAGTTGGCCGAGTCATGAGCGGCTAAATCAAGATTCTCCGAAAATGTAGCGAAGGTCGAATTCCATGAGCTTCAAGGGTAATCAACCATAGTTTTAGATTTTTGTCATGTTTTGTAAAACCTCCGAGTTGGAGATTGCGATATATGATGGATTGAATCCGCTATAGTTTAATCGGATGTAAAACTTTGATTTATGGTGTGGATTAGTTTGTGTTGGATATTGTTCTGAAATACATGAAGTTTCATGTATGTTAAACAATTTGCATGAGTTAATTTAATCTACCTAGTTGTGTTTGATTAAATTGATTGTGTTTTATCCGTTAACTTATTGCATAAATCATTTCATGCCATACACTAGGGTTTTAACAAGCTTTAATTTATCGAGTTGATCAATTAAATCTTGGACTTAACGAGTTATTAAGGTTGTGTTTTCAAACTTAGTGGATTTTAAACCTCGATATTTATTTTGAGTGATGATGACCGAGCCGCATTTTCGTGAGAGTTTTAATTAATTGTTTTCAGTCTCATTTAATTTAAATTGCCTTATCTTTTCAAAATCCCAAAAATATTTACCTTTGCTTTAGTTTAGTTTAATTTTAGATTAATCAATCAAAACCCCTTTTATTGCTTTCATTGCATGCATAATTCAAACATTAGGCTAGTCTAGATCAATTGGTGCATTGGTTCCTTGAGAGTCGACCGAGGTTGCATCCTGTATTGCAATCCTTGGTATAAATTTTATTTGACCGGTTTCAAGGATCAATTTTAAATTGAACGATAAGTCACGATCAAATTAAGCGCCGTTCTTGGGAATCAAATTAATTGGTTCTCTAGGTTAGCCGTTGTTTGTTTTGATTTTAATTTTGTTGTTTACATTTTGTTTGTATTGCATAATTTTATTTAATTTCTTTTACGCTAAGTGTTTTTAGTGTTAATCCTGTTTGTGATTTCATTACGCTTTGTTTTAAGTGTTTATTCGATTCGTTTGCATTGTTTGTTCAGGCTTCTTGGTCGTGATTTAGTTCATCATTCGTCACAAATGAGTTCATCATTCGCCGCAATGAAGTTCATATATTCGCCGCAATAAAGTTACATTTATTCGATTCATTGCAATTATTACTACACGCCGCAATAACTCGAGTGAATTGAAGCCTTGCTATCCGCCGTCGCTTTAGTGAGCTATCTTAGGTGAACTTCTCTGTGCATGCCCTGTAGACTTAGGCTAGTTCATTTTCAACCTGAAATTGAGTGACACCTTAGACAACTTAGGAAAAACAAGAGAGAGCAAGAAAGACTTAGCACACTAGATCGACTAGAATCGAGATGGTGAACACCAAGAATATCCCATCAACCACCCCAAATGGAGATCACGGTCTTAACGGTGACCAGAACGCAGCGTAGATGACAACAATGCGAACATCGACGAGAACCATCCGAGAAGCTACAACCTCGGGCGTAAACTACGATCCTTTCATCGCTTTCTGCCCTAACTTCGACGTAAATTTCGGGTTAAAGGTTTATTGATTAACTCCTACCCAAATTTCACGGTTTGGCGGAGAGGACCCTACATGCATCTTCAGCCCTCACAATGATCTCACAAAGTATGAAGCCCGTAGGAGCACATCTGGACCAGTCTTGTGGAAGGTATTCCACTTGTCGTTAGAAGGAAAGGCCCGGAGTGGTACATGAGCCTCCCAAGGCATGTCGCTAATGCCTATCATAGTTGGGCCAACTTGAAAGCTTTCTGGAAAAATATTTTCCAAATCGAGGACTTCGTCGATGCGAAAAGAGATTTATTCCGCCAAGGTGATTGCGGCGAATCCTTATATGACTTTTGGAACAGATTCCAAGATCTCGTTATCTCGGTGCCCCATCATCGATCCCCGATGAACAATTGGTTCAATATTTTTACGATGGGGTGAAAATCGTGAAAAGGGAATGTTGGATGTCGCGTCGGAGGTTCGCTGATTGACCTCACCGCACCAAGCATGAGCCTTGATCAAGAGGATGGCCCTAAATCATCAAAGAATATAGTGTCGAGATTCCGTGAATGTGAATGAAGTAGAGCCATGACGGCTCAAACTAAGAGTATGGAAAGCCCGAATCAAGGTGGATTCCTCGAGCATAGGATAACTTCACGCTTATCCTCGATCACTACCGAGCTTAAGAATCGAATGTGCATCGCCCATCGCCTTCCATCGAATCGGTCGCACCTAGTTGCGAATCTTGTGGATCGATGATGCACATTTCAAATGTTCATCCCGGAAGGTATGAAGAAGTGTCCGCTTGCTTACCCGGACGCACAAAATTCTAAGTGGGACCGTACTCCAACACATATAACGAAGGATGGAGATCTCATCCTAACTTCGCTTGGAGGAATAATGAAGGAAGATCACCCAACCGCTTTCAACAAGGGAGTGGAGCCGACCATCTACAAACCAGCTTCCCGATCAAGAAGCGTTGACGGTGCAACCACGACCACCAAAAGAGGACACTAATCACCGCATGGTATGATGACGTTGATGAAAGAGAAACGAACTTCCACAAAGAAATCAATTCAACGTCATCGCTAACCTCATCCAACAGACTCGCTAAGAATGCTGCCCGCTTTAGTGCCTTGAGAAACGCATGGAGCAATGGGAGACCAAGGTCGAGAACATGAACGCCTATGTCACCCAATTGTCTAATAATTTGAGTGACAACCAAGCTCGAACAAGGATCCATTCCTCCAACACGGTAATAAACCCAAGAGTTTAAATGCAATTGAGTTGAGGAGTGGAAAGAAAGTGCATTTCACATTCCCAAGAAGAAGAATGCACCGAGGAAATTGAGGTCAAGAAGCGCCTCAAGTGAGAGAGAAGCAAGTTGTGCGATCAGAGAGTGATCGCGAAGAAGAATTGTTGAGGAACAAGAAGCAATCAACAATTGAGGATAAAGAGCAATCATCGAGCATTTCAGAAGAAGAGCGATAAGGATAAATCGGCGAAATGAACCAGCCCGATGGAAGTCAACTTAAAGGACCTCCTTTTCCGAACTCGTATCTGATGAGCAAGAGAGTCAATGAGCTCAAACACGAAAAATAAATCATTGACCTGTTTGGGAAGGTTGAAGTCAACGTGCCCCTGCTGCATTTGATTAAGAAAGTGTCGGCTTACGCCAAGTACCTGAAGGATTTGTGCACAAACAAGCGAAAATTTAGGCCTAATGAACGTGTCCAGGTGAGTTCAAATGTGTCGGCTTTATTTAAGCCCCAAATCCCAATAAAGTGCCAAGATCCAGGCTCATTTACCATTCCTTGTGTTATAGGAAAGGTAACAATTGGGAGAGCATTAGTGGATTTGGGAGCGGCGATTAACGTAATGCCGAAATCTGTCTATGAAGCCCTGGGCGTTAAGAGCATAAAGCCTATTTCGGTAGTCTTACGGTTATCGATAGATCATTCCACATCCAATGGGAATCATCGAGACATCTTGGTCCAAGTGAAAAGTTTAGTGTTTCTGCCGATTTTACGTGTTGGACATGACCTCGAAGTTGTGCAGACACTTCTTTGATTCTTGACCGACCCTTCCTTCTGGACGGCCGGTACAAATATCAATATGACGGAAGGAAGATTACCATGGAGGTAGGTGATCGATCAATAAGCTTCAAAGATGCGAAGCCATGAAACACCCACACGAGGATTACTCACCTTGAGTCAACATGCTTAGCGTTCTTTCTACTCATTCGGACTCGATGAGGATCTCGCACGATAAGTCGCCTAATCTTGAATTGTGTTCGCTCGGCATCCAAGAGAATTCTTCGATTGATTCTTTCAATTGTCCGTAAAATGCGAAACCTTTTCTCCTCGAGCTTCCTAAGTTGGTCCTTCCATTTTACAACCCCAGAGTTAGAACTAAAGCCCTTACCTCACTCATTGAAATACGCTTTTACGAGCCCAATAATAAATTACCACCATAATTGCAAATTCATTATCCGAGCTTGAAGAAAAGCAACTTTGAAAGTGTTGATGAGCATAAGCGCGCAATAGGGTGGTCATTAGCAGACATACCTGGGATTAGCCCGGCCTTTTGCACTCATAGGATATTGTTGAATGAGGGTTCCAAGACGGTAAGGCAACCCCAACGAAGATTGAACCCGCTAATCCTGGATGTAGTGAAAAAGGAAATCACAAAGCTGTTAAGTGCTGGGATTATTTATCCCATCTCTGACAGTGAATGGGTCAGCCCCATTCATGTGGTTCCCAAAAGAGCGGATCACTTGTGGTGAAAAATGAGAGGGATGAACTCATCCCTACTAGAGTGCAAAATTCGTGGCGAGTTTGTATTGACTATCGCAAATTAAACGACGCCACTCGAAAGGACCATTTTCCCTTGCCATTCATCGATCAGATGCTAGAAAGGCTAGCCGGGAAATCGCGTTACTGTTTCTTAGATGGTTTCTCGGGGTACTTCTAGGTACCCATTGCACCTGAGGACCAAGATAAGACCACATTTACTTGTCCCTTCGGCACCTTTGCGTATCGCAGGATGCCTTTTGGTTTATGTAATGCCCCTGCATCTTCCAAATTGTGTGATGGCTGTCTTCTGCGATTTTTTGGAAGAAAGTATGGAAGTCTTCATGGATGACTTCACAGTTCACGGCAATTCATTCGATTCCTGTCTCTTTAACCTGACTAAAGTTCTTAAGAGATGCATCGAGAAGAACTTGATCCTTAACTTCGAAAAATGCCATTTTATGGTAAATGAGGGTATTGTGCTTGGACATTTGATTTCAAAGAAAGGAATTGAAGTCGACAAAGCTAAAATCGAAGTCATATCTTCCCGCTTTATCCTACTGCGTCCGTGATATCGTGTCATTCCTAGGTCATCAGATTTTACAGCGATTTATTAAGGATTTTAGCAAAATCGCCTTCCTCTTTCAAAACTCTTGCAAAAGGATGAGAAATTTGAGTTTGATGCTTCATGCCAAAAGGCTTTTGATACACTTAAAGCCAAACTCATTTCCCTCCTATTCAGTTGCCCTGCTTGGCATTTGCCTTTTGAACTTTCGTGTGATGCTTCCAATTATCTTTGTGGGAGCCATGTTAGACAACATGAAGAGAAGTTAGCTCGAGTTATTGCATACGCGTCGTAACTTTAGATCCAAATTTCTCAAGCCAACTACACCACAACTGAGAAAGAGCTCTTTGCAATAATCTTCGCATTAGAAAAATTTCGGCAATATTTGCTCAATTCCCATGTCATCATTTTCACCGATCACGCAGCTGTTAAATACCTCTTGACGAAGCCTGAATCGAAACCAGTTGATCCGTTGGACTTTGCTCCTTCAAGAGTTTGATATTGAGATTAAAGATCGAGCCGGTGCAGCAAACCAAGTAGCTGACCATCTGAGCAGACTACCACAAGATACTAAAGGAGTGGACTCTTCCGATCTGACTTGTGATTCTTTTCCGGATTCTGTCCTGTGTGCCGCAGTTCTCAAGGAGCCTTGGTATGCGCATATTGTCAATTACTTAATGACAAATTTAACCCCGCTCAGTATGACTCGGGCAGCTCGAAATCAAGAGTGAAGCTCGGCATTACATTTGGGACGAGCCTTACCTTTGGAAGATATGCAGTGACCAAGTGATTCGTCGATGTGTCACTGATGAGGAATTCAATGACATACTATCGGCTTGCCACTCCATGGTCTGTGGGGGACATTTTAGTGCTAGAAGAACAGCTAGAAAAGTTTTAGATTGAGATTCTTCCGCCTACAATTTTTCGGGACTCTTTCCATTTTGCCAAGCGTCGACAAGTGTCAACGTTTGGAGGGTTAGGGAAGCGCCATGAGATGCCGAACAACCAATGATGTTCTGCGAAATCTTTGATGTTTGGGGTATCGACTTCATGGGACCGCTTCCCCATCGCTCGGGTTCGTATATTCTCTTAAGAGTGGACTATGTTTGAAATGGATCGAGGTCTGTACCCACTAGACAAGATGACGCTTGTGCACGATCACTAAATTCCTCAAATCCAATATCTTACGTCGATTTGGAATTCCCAAGCGAAGGTGAGTGATCGTGGGACCCATTTTGCAACCGGATTATTACTAACTTGCTTTCCAAATTTGGAGTTACCCATAAGGTCTCTACCGCCTACCACCCACAAACCAATGGTCAAGGTAAGTTTCAAACAGAGAGGTTAAGCACATTTTGGAAAGGATAGTCAAGCCCTCTAAAAGGATTGAGTCTGCGTTTAGAGGAAGCACTGTGGGCGATCAAGATCGCTTATAAATCCCGATAGGAATGTCCCCATACCGTTGATTTATGGAAAGGCACATCATTTACCTGTGGAGCTAGAGCATAAGGCCTATTGGGTAATAAAACAATGCAACATGGATTTTGACCTATCGGAATGGAAAGGAAACTCCAAATGCAAGAATTAGAGGAGCGACTTGAAGCATATGAGCACT
This sequence comes from Erythroxylum novogranatense, assembly GCA_029891385.1. Lineage (NCBI taxonomy): Eukaryota > Viridiplantae > Streptophyta > Magnoliopsida > Malpighiales > Erythroxylaceae > Erythroxylum > Erythroxylum novogranatense. Next base: position 30,607,027 of record CM057233.1, on the reverse strand, counting down.
CTCGGCTCTACAAGGAAAAGGCCAAACTGATACATGACAAGATTCTTCTCCAAAGACTTTTAAGGAAGGCGACAAAGTGCTCTTGATAAAGCCCGCTTCACATTCAATCTCGCAAATTCAATCATCGTTGGGAAGGGCCTTATGTGGTAGTTAAAGTACATAATTTTGGTATGATAGAACTTTTGTAGGAACAAATGGCGCATGACGATTTCGTGTCAATGGACATCCGCTCAAGCTCTATCATGGGACTCCTCAACCGCCGTAATTATCAAAGTTACTTCTTTCCTCACTTGTTTATCTCGTTATATGTCTCGCTTTTGTTGCAAATTTTTATCGTTGGATTCATTGTTTAAGTGTGGGGAAAGACCCAATCAATAGGCTTAAATGTAGTTAGGTAGGATTTTCTGCTCGCTGCAAATAATTTGATTTCCTTTGTTAGCTCTATGATCTTTCTAGTTTACTAAAGCATGATTAGATTGAAGTGAATGGTTGATACGTGAGATGTTTTGGGATTCGCCGCAGTGAACTTTCTTTGTTCGCGCGGCTAATGTAAGGTTTTATGCTTTATTCGCCGTGGCTAGCGATCGCCTCGTCATGCGAACCCTCTGAACCGTTGGACATCTCTTTTGTCCAAGGACCCTTTCCGCTCTTTTTCCTTTCGCGCCTTTTGTTTGCCTCTCACCCTATTTATTCTCCTTCTTCCTCTTTCTTTTCTCCCTCATTCTCTCGTTTCTTCACCACCTTTGTTCTCATTCCTCCGTAGTCGCCTCCTTCAAAGTCTCCTCCACTATCGACTCTCGTAGTTTCTTTTCTTTGTTCGCTTTCATTTTCGTTGTTTAATGTTTTGTTAGGGTACCAGCGCGTTGTTAAGCCGATGTGGTTACAGATCGCCGTTCGCCATGATTTAACTTCATAATTCGTCGCGACTAACAAAGAAGCCCATTCGTCGCAGTGAACACCCCCTTTCGTCATGACGAATGGATGCGCACCTCGATTAGTGGTGACTTCCGGCGTGAGTCGCGACGAGGAGGGTGATTCTGATGATTTTGCGGTTAAGTTTTGTTTCTATTACTTGTAATTGCAGGAATCATGTCTCAAACTCACAATGCTAGCGATGGCGAGAAACCTCCTCCTTTTGCTCCCTCCATGTTCCGCCTCGTGAGTCTCCTCCACTGCAGCTTGCCTCGGCTTCTCCCGAGGTGACCATGCTTGACGGACATCCGTCGCCTTGAGACTCAAATGGAGGCCGACAATGAGACCTTCCGCTCCATAATGAACATGATTACCACTTGTCTTGATCACCTGTTCTACCTCCGGTCACGGCTGCTCCTAACTCTTTTACTATAGTTCCCTCACCTTCTTTTTCGTGCTCCTCGTCTTGCTGCCCTCCCGAACCGCCTGCTGAGGATGATCCTCCTGTTTAGTTTAGCATGTTCTTTCTGCCTTCTCGGTTATTTTTGTTTTGCTGTATTTTCTTTTATTCGATATCTTTTGTTCTAGGCTAGCTCTTTGAATCCTTCATGTTGCGAACTTGTCGCTTTGAGCTTCATGCTATATCCACATTTCGCTTTGTCTATTTTGTTTCGCTTCCTCCGTGCCTCGCTACTTTTGTCATTGTGGACAATGCCATGTTTAAGTGTGGGGAGCCGCCCTTTATATTTTGCATTGTACACCTATTAAAACTTGTGCATAATTTTGTGGGCCGTTGCTTTTCTCGATAAATTTGGACTCAATCAAACATTTTCTGACTTCGTTCTTTTGTGCCCTCGCATGCAAAGCCCTTATAAGTTTCAAACTGATACTTGAGTTTTTGTGAAAATGCTCTCCATTCTTCGAACGATAATTGGTTTTGGCAAAAATTTTAACTTTTGAAGTTTTCAAAACAAAGTAAATGGGAGCATGCTAACAAGGTAGCATTTAAGTTTTAAGTTTTGAGATTGATCATTGAGACAAAACCTTGTTGGAAGGATATTCGAGCCAAAGATTTTTCTTCTATATTTTTGTGTGTGCATCTGCTTAGTTCATGCTTCTCTAGAATTTGTGTCAGTTTTTACTCAAAGCTTGATGGACTAGATTTTTGTGGATATGATAGAGGCGTTCTTTCTTTCAGCCCTTTCCCCAAACACCAACCCCTAAACACTGCTCCTTGCTAGCCCTTTCGAGCCTTCTTCATGAGCATTTGCATGCATTATTTTCAGATGACGTCAATAGTCAGTTTGTTCTATTTTTAGTGAAAAAAAAAATAGTCTTGTTTATTCCAAAAAAGGGATAATAATGTGTATTGAATCCCAAAATGGGATTAGTATCTCAAAATGAGATAAAAAAAATAAAAAAAATAAAAAAAAATCAATCAAAATTTAGTTTAGTAGAGGTCTAGTTTCAGTATAGATTATCGACATCGATCCCTCATTTTATGTCATGCTCATATTTTTCTTTTTCTCACATCATCCATTCATTTAGCCTTCCGCTCATTACAACCCTTAAAGACCTCTTGTTCTTCAAATTGATAGTCCTTGTAGTGGAGAAATAAAATTGATACAAGCCTATGGTAGGAGATGTATTAAGTAGATTAAGAGAAAAATATCCCTACTATACAAGTGAGTTGAGCGTAAACACCATATCCCGAGTGATTCTCCGTTGTTCAATCTCTTGTGCTTAAATTCTTTCAATGTTTGTTTTATTAGCACTCTTTCAATTTCTTTGCGTTAGAATTACGATAAAGTGGATTGAGTCAATTTTGGTTGTTGTTTGAGCATGGGGCAGAATTTTCTTTTACTCTTGTACCTTTTGACTCTTATAAGCTTTGTTCAGAGTACAAAGGTTTAAGTGTGGGAAAATTTGATTGACCAAATTTATACTATAAATTAGGCCCGCTTTCTAGTAATTATGCATCTGTTGACTCGATCTATGATTTTTATACTTATTTTGGTCCCGCACATTGAGTTTTGATAAATTGCACATTGTCGAGATTTTGTTGTCATTTGTCATTAATTACGCATAATTTTATCGGGACAATTGATACTGCAAATGGGTTGTATTTTGTAGGACCAAAGGAGTCAACATTCAAGAAGTTAACATGTCATGAGATTCATTGGGCTTAACCTAAACCTCCATTCGCCATGCGAATAAATTAATGAATTACTTCACTGCGACGAGTGACCATCCGGACTTCACGGCGAACTCTGACTCCATTCGCCAGAACGAATGTCGGGTAACCCGATTATATTTGGCAAAGTATCCATCGTTCCGACCCGCCCGACGTATCCCTATAAAACTTGCCATTTAGGGCAAAAGGGACGATCGCATGAGTTTTTCTTTCCTCCCTTTTCTTCGCTCTTCTCCGCTTTTTTCATTCTTTTACATTTTCGCTTCTAATAGGTTTTCATTCTGTATTCAGAGTTCACCCACGCATAACGTTCATTGCCTTCATCTTCAACAATTGTCGTACGATCATGAGTATCGGTGATTCTCCAAGATGATGGAGTTGGCGGAGTCATGAGCGGCTAAATCGAGATTCTCCGAAAATGTAGCGAAGGTCGAATTCCATGAGCTTCAAGGGTAATCAACCATAGTTTTAGATTTTTGTCATGTTTTGTAAAACCTCCGAGTTGGAGATTGCAATATATGATGGATTGAATCCGGCTATAGTTTAATCGGATGTAAAACTTTGATTTATGGTGTGGATTAGTTTGTGTTGATATTGTTCTGAAATACATGAAGTTTCATGTATGTTAAACAGATTTGCATGAGTTAATTTAATCTACCTAGTTGTGTTTGATTAAATTGATTGTGTTTTATCTGGTTAACTTATTGCATAAATCATTTCATGCCATACACTAAGGGTTTTAACAAGCTTTAATTTATCGAGTTGATCAATTAAATCTTGGACTTAACGAGTTGTTAAGGTTGTGTTTTCGAAACTTAGTGGATTTTAAACCCCGATATTTATTTTGAGTGATGATGACCGAGCGCATTTTCGGAGAGTTTTAATTAATTGTTTTCAGTCTCATTTAATTTAAATTGCCTTATCTTTTCAAAATCCCAAAAATATTTACCTTTGCTTTAGTTTAGTTTAATTTTAGATTAATCAATCAAAACCCCCTTTTATTGCTTTCATTGCATGCATAATTCAAACATTAGGCTAGTCTAGGATCAATTGGTGCATTGGTTCCTTGAGAGTCGACCCGAGGTTGCATCCTGTATTGCAATCCTTGGTATAAATTTTATTTGACCGGTTTCCAAGGATCAATTCTTAAATTGAACGATAAGCCGCCGATCACATGCCTTCGCGCATCCTCGTGGGTCTCATACACCTTTGCGCCTTCTTATTCGCCCTCAGGTCTCGCATGACTTAGCTTTCCAATTCCGTGCAACCTCGCATCCAAATCTCACGTCTCATCGAAGATTTCCACCAATGCACACCTATGCGTGCCCGCGCGTATTGAATCTCACCTATTTTCAAAATCTTCGTCGATACTTCTCGCATCCCTCGCCTACTTTGCAAGTTCCTTGGGTTTTGCTCACTAACTTGCAAGACTTTGCCTTGTTCCTCGTTAACATGCCTTCCTTGTGCCAACTTACGTTCCAAGCATTGGCTAAGGCTCGCCAACACTCGCACAATCCCGCAGTCTGAACTTAGGGGTCTAACAGTACCTATAAAGATCCCAAATGGTTAGCTATCAACAGCCTTTGCCAGTTATATATGCTTTTAAGTTTATGGTAATAACGTCATATGTTCATAAATCATTGGGCTGCTTTGGAATTATCGTGTAATTTTTCATCCTCTGGAAGATTGCTTAGCTTGTTAAGATGACACTGATGATTATGCTCAGCCTAGGTTCTTGTTGGAAGCTTGATGAGCTCCAAATAAATTCTACAAGATTTTTCTTTCTTGCAAGAGCTACGGTTCTTTTTCTTCTCACGTTTCTCTCACTTGTAATATACTGCTACACTCTCTTTTTATTCACCTTAGGAACTCTTAAAGTACAAAAGTTCACTAGCCTTTATATAAAGGCATGCATAAACCGACATTAGGGGGAGCATTAAATGAAGGAACATGTATCTTAAACTCAAAGGTTGACAAATCAAACTTTACTACTCCTACAACTCTTACCTATTAAGCAACTACAATTCTTAGCTAATAAGGAATTATTTGGAGCCATGCATTTGGAGCTACACATGTAAAAGAGAAGGAGAGTTTGATTTCTAACACTCCCCCTCAAACTCGACTTTGCATACTAAGTTTTTCCTGTAATCTACAAAACACTTCATTATTTAGTGGTTTTATAAAAATATCTGCTGACTAGCCCACTGCATACATTATATCTGGTCTTGTGTAGGTCAGATACCTCAATCTTTCAACCAAACTCTTGAATAATGTAGGATCTATAGTTTTTCTATCTGAATCTCTTCTTAACTTTATACTTGCTTCGATAAGTGTGACTGTTGGATTGCAATCTTTCATTTTGAACTTCTTTAAGACTTCATCTGCATACTTCACTTGAGAAATGAAAATTCCTTCTCCTATTTGTTTCACTTCGACTCCAAGGAAGTAGGACATTTCACTTATATCAGTCATCTCAAAGTCTTTGGTCATGGCTTTCTTGAAGTCATCACACATTATTTCCTGTAAAAATAATGCCATCCACATATAAGAACACGATCATGATATCTCCTTGTTTGTAGACTTTGTCTTCCTGACCTTTTTTGACATATCCATGTTTGATATAAACTTCTTCTTCTAAGTAGACATTTAGAAAAGCTGAATTCACATCCATCTGGTAGATCTTCCATTTGTTTTGGGCTGCAAGTGCTATAAGAAGTCTAATTGTATAAATTCTTGCAACTGGAGCAAATGCTTCTTCATAATCAATTCCATATTTCTGTTTATAACCCTTCGCGACTAACCTTGCCTTATATCTTTGTACCTTTCCTTCTTGATTGGTTTTTGTCTTATATACCAACTTGAATCTAATTGGTTTATGTCTTTTTGGAAGACTAGTCAATTCCCATGTGTCATTTCTTTCGATGGCACCAATTTCTTCATTCATTGCTTTTTTTCCACTTTTTGTTTCCAGTGGCTTTTTCGTATGTCACCGGATCACATGCAGCTATTAGACAAAACAATGAATATTCAAATGATTCTATTCGTTCAGTAGTATCATAGAGATCACTAAGATTTCTTGTTTTAATCAGTGCTCCCCTTGAATTGTTGCTGTTGCTACTACTTGACGTTTACGATGTCGATGCTGGTATTATTGGTGGACTTAGTGAAGGAGAATGATTATCTTGCTGTTCTTATAAATCTAGGTCATCGTCATTTTTATCATAAAAAAACATTCCTTAAATGTTCTTTTCTTCTTTGCTCCATCTCTAGTAGTCTGCTTCATTGAACTCAACATCTTTTGAGATGATCACCTTCTTAGTTAAGGGGTTATACAATTTATATACTCCTATTGTCATAGCCAATGAAAATGCATTTCTCCCCTTTGTCATCTAACTTCTTTTTTTTTTGGTCAGGAATATGGGCATATGCAATGCACCTAAAAATCCTGAGATATCCAACACTTGGTTTGCTTCCACTCCATGCTTCATTTGATGTCATAAATTTGATGCTTTTTGTTGGACACCAATTCAGCAAATAGATTGCACATACAACAACTTCAACCTATAAATTCTTAGGTAGGTGCTTTTCTTTCAACATGCTCCTCGCAATATTAAGAATTGTGCGATTCTTCATTTCTGCCACACTATTTTGTTGTGGTGTGTATCTTGCTGTCATTTGATGAATGACTCCACGCTTCTTACAATAATTCTCAAACAATTTTGAGGTGTACTCGCCTCTTCTATCAGATCTGAGTATCTTTAGATACTGTCCACTTTGGTTTTTGACCATCGCTTTGAACTCTTTGAACTTATCAAGAGCCTCTGTTTTTATTTTCAAAATATACACCCAACATTTTCTACTAAAATCATCAATAAAAGTTAAAAGTACCTATTTCCTCCAGTTGATGGCACGTCAAATGGACCAACAATATCTGTGTGGACAATCTCTAATGGCATTCTAGCTCTCCATATTTTTCCAGTTTTAAACTATTGTCTATGTTGCTTTCCTTTAATTCAGGCTTCACACAACTGATTTGGTTGATCAACTTCTAGTAATCCGTTCACCATCTTAGACTTTGATAATAATTTTAGTCTGGTAAAATTGAGATGATTGAATCTCAAATGCCACAGCCAGGATTTATCTTCGATGACTAACTTCATGTAATTTATCAGCTCATTTTGTACGTCAAATATGAAAAGATGATTCTTCGTCATCTTTATTCTTACTATCAATTCTCCCTTATGATTCCAAATGGTGTGTTAGAACCCGATCCCGAGACCGGGTCCCAACTTCAACTATTTATACCTTAATATTAACGCTCATGCTCTTGCTTACATTCCACACCTATTGGACCCGTTTCCAGAGCCCAAAATTTCAGAGCCCTAAAGCTTGCGCTCCCTACTTTGCAGTTTGATTGATGTCAGGTTCCATAAGGGTGATGAGCGACACTACCTAATCACCAAAATCACATTTAGACTTATTCATATCAATGTAGCTTAAGGCCTCACGTTCACACAGAGGCAAGAATCACCTTAATCGGAGTCATATAACTCAAGATACACTCCAAAAATCTAAGAGAGTTCATACCCGAAACATGCCCTCTTAACTGACCTTTCACTTGTTTTAGGACAAACTTTCTCAATTTAACTCCAATTGATACCAAATTTTATGGAGTGAAAGATACGTGTATTATAAATCCAATGGTTCAAGCCTCACCTCATTTTGAGGTCGTATGAGAGAATTATGCCCGAAACATTGGACCATGCTCACTTCTGAAATCGGATTGAAACTCTTTTGGCGCGATTTGCTATAACTTTTAATCTATAGCTCTAAATGCTTTCGTTCTTTCACCATACAAAAGTAGACATCTAGATCTACAACTCTCATGAAGACTACAAAGGCTGATTCTATCACCTACATTCTGCAGCGTCCTATTTTTCCCATCATCTGATTTCTATCATCTGGTTTTCTATCGTCTGATTTCTATCTTCTGCTTCTCTATCTTCTGCTTTTCTATCTTCTGTTTTCTATCTTCTGCTTTCTATCTTCTGATTTCTATCTTCTGCTTTCCTTCCTTCTGATTTCTATCTTCTGATTTCCTTCCTTCTGCTTTTCTATCTTCTGATTTCTATCTTCTGCTTTCCTTCCTTCTGATTTCTATCTTCTGATTTCCTTCCTTCTTTTCTATCTTCCTCGATTTCTATCTTACGCTTTTCCATCTTCTCGATTTCTATCTTACGCTTTTCTACCTTCGCTTTCTATCTTCGCTTTTCTATCTTCTCGCTTTTCTATCTTCTGATTTCTATCTTCTGATTTCCTTCCTACCTTTTCTATCTTCTCGATTTCTATCTTCCGCTTCCTTCCTTCCTTTTCTATCTTCCGATTTCTATCTTCGCTTTCCTTCCTTCGCTTTTCTATCTTGATTTCTTTCCTTCGCTTTTCTTCCTTCTGCTTTTCTATCTTCTGATTTCTATCTTCTGCTTTCCTTCCTTCTGCTTTTCTATCTTCTGCTTTTCTACCTTCTGATTTCTATCTTCTGCTTTTCTATCTTCTGATTTCTATCTTTTGCTTTCCTTCCTTCTGTTTTTCTATCTTCTGATTTCCTTCCTTCTGATTTCTATCTTCTGATTTCCTTGTAAGGCTCATATCTTTTAACTCCGAACTCCAAATTTAGCAAATGATATACCCTTGGAAAGCTCTAACCTTCTACTACAATATTCATGAAGGCTCGTTTATCTAATTCAAGTCCTACGAAGGTCAAAATCTGAGGCGAAGTTCTGTCAAATTTTTGGGAAAATTTGACAGCTCTTCCCTTGAAAGTACATCTATCCAATTTTTCAATCCTAATACTTCCACCTGCGTAAGACTCATCATACAACCTCATATAACATGATTAAACCCTAAGGTATCTTCAAACACCATTCGAAGCAGCAGCCACACTCTTAATCATCTATCATATCCAAACTATAATAATGATGCAATTGGCTTAGATATGCATGGATTTCTCAAAATACATTTGAACTTAGCATTCTTGCATTTCATTTACGCTCAAAGTGAGTAGCTTATAATGCTTTAGTGGGCATTTCAAGCCCTTTTACAACATAGTTCAAATACACTTCCAAAATACTACACTTTTCTTAAAATGCATCTAAAGCATTGTTTACAACAATTTGCTTGAAATACATCAAAACATAATTCTTGAGTATGCCTTGAGCTCATTCTTCATGATCCCGATCTTTACCGGAGATGGGACGGAAGGTGGGGTGAGCATCTCGTGGGTGACACATTTATATTTAGGCTAATAAGCTACATTGCTTCATTAATCATACTTTTAGCAACTTGCATAGAAATCATGCAATCATGCAATTCATGAAATTTATCAATCTCAAAACATAATGTTCATGCTTCATATCATTCTCATTCTTGCAAAATATACGCTAACATGTAAACACATAGCTGATGGTTCAAAAGTCCACGGTTATTGATGAGTTACACAAGTGTAGTCATATGTCGAGGAGTCCTAAAGGAACATCCTATGCCACAATCAGGCAAATGGCGAAGGCTATATCGGTCGACGTGCACGTGACTCTCTGGTGGACTTAACTAACCCACATAACACTTAATTTCATGCATAAAAGCTGGACTTGTCTTGTCCACGACTAATTTTCTGAAAATGGATATTCAAGCATCCATAAAGTCGATCATGCTTAAAGCACATTTCATGCTTAGCTCACATTTCATGATCTCATTCATGCTCATCCAATTTATGGCAATTTCAAGCAATGTCATGCACTAATCAATTTCTCACCTAATGGCAATTATCCATCAATTTATACACAATCAAAAGTCAATCAATGCTCATTCTAAATTAGTTGGAAAACATTAATTTTCCTTAGTTAAGATAATATTTAAGCATTACTAACATAAAGATAAAAGTGAAACCCACCTTATATCCTTGCTTAAGCTTGCCTAAGGAAGTTCCTCTTCTTGTTCTCCTCTTCTTTCTTGTCCTCCTTCATTCATGGCAAGGAAAGAACCTCACATCATTTAGGGTTTCTAAAATTGAAAACCTAATGAACCTTAATCATGAAATCAACCCTAGAATCACTAAACCCATCTTCTTTCTAAGCTTTCTAAACCATAAAATCAAGCCAAACTCAAACTACATTTCATAACTTACCTTGAATCTTTACTCAACCCAAGGGTTTCAGATCAAAATAAAGCTTAGACTCTCCTCTTCACTTTTCTTCTTGCTCTTTCTTCAAAACTCACTCACTTTCATGGAAATGCCAAAACCCTAGCAAGCTCCTTTCTTCTTCTCCTTTCTTTCCTCTTCTACGTAAACTTCTCCCTCTTCTCCTTTAAATTTTTTAAATCTCACTTCTTCCTACACTAACTCACTTAAACTCCTCCTTTTATACTTCTTCTCTAATCCACTTAAGCCCAAAAGGCCCAAGCCTTCATTTAATTCCTTCTTCTTTCATTTCTCCTACATCCTCCTTACTTCCTTTTTATCCTACAACTTACTTAGGCCCAATTATCTTTAAGCCCATTTTATCTTTCTTTTCTTTCCTACCTCATTAAAACCCAACTAATTCATTTAATTCCATTAACTCATTACCTAACATCTTTAATGCCAACTCATATTACTCAATGTCAAGTTAATTAATGTTAACATAATTTACTTAATTACTCTAATCATGCTTAATTACATAAAATTTTGGGGCTAACATTTCTCCCCTTAAGAAATTTCGCCTCGAAATTCTTACCGACTCATCAAGAGGTGTGGATACTTTTCCTTCATTGCATCCAAGGTTCCCATGTCGCTTCTTCAACTGCATGATTTCTCCAAAGGACTTTAACTAGTGAATCGCCTTGTTTCGAGAACTTTCTCCTTGCTATCTAGAATCGCCATCGAATCTCCTCATAGCTCGATCATCACTCAATTTGAACCTCTCGAGGTCTCAATTATGTGAGAAGGATCCGATCTGCACTTTCTCAACATAGAAACATGAAAACATCGTGGATCCGAGACAACTCGAGGCAATGCTAATCAGTAAGCTAACAGCCCAATCCTTTCTAGAATTTCATACGACCCGCATATCGAGGACTTAACTTCCTTTCGTCAATCTCATAACTCCTTCCATGGAGACGTCTTGAGGAACACCTTGTCACCCATCGATAATCCATTTCTTTTACATTAGCATCGGCATAGCTTTTCATTCTGCCCCGGCGGCCTTAAGTCGCTGCTTGATTACCTCCACTTTCTCAATCGCCATCCGACCAACTCGTCCCACTAGCTTCCTCTCACCTTCCTCATCCCAAAGATATCGAGTCCTGCATCTTCGCCATAAAGGGCTTCATAAGGAGCCATCTCAGATGCTCGAATGGTACAATTGTTGTAAGCAAATTCGACCAACGGCAAATGATCATCCCATGCTCCTCTCAAGTCCATGACACATGCTCTAAGCATCCCTCTAGAGTCTGATTGTCCCTCGATCGACCATCCGTCTCGAGGATGAAATGTCAGGTTGAAATTCAATTTAGTTCCTAATGCTTCCTGCAGACTTCCCAAAATCTCAAGGTGAATCGAGGATCCCCGTGGGATACTATAGAATTGAACTCCATGCAACCTTACCACTTCATCAATGTATTTCTTCGCTAAGACTTGCAAGGAATCTGTTTGCCTAATTGCGGAAAATGGGCTGACTTGGTCAACCGATCAACAATAACCCAAATGGCATCATGCTTCTTTGGGTCCCGGCAAACTCATCGAAAATCCATCAGGATCCTTTGCCACTTCCATTCAGAATGGACAATGGCTGCAACATGCTCGAAGGTGCCTAGTGTTCACCTTGACTTGTCGACACACTAGACATCCGCTCACATACCCCGCTACATCCTCTTCATGCCTTTCCACCGTAAATGTTCCTTCAAATCTGTACATTCGGTGCTGCTCTGGTGCATGGAATAAAGCGATTGTGTGCCTCATCCATGATCTCATCCTTAACTAATTTATCATTCGGATACATAACCTGCTTCCGACTACCATTAGCCCGTCATCTCTCACTACCACTTCGCATCGCTTACCATTCTATATTTCCTCACGGCTTACTCGCTCGCATCCCGCCTCAGAACTCCTTAACTTTCTCTAAGTATCGGCCTCACCTCAATTGAGCAAGAATACAACTGACCGATCCTGCTTTTAGACTTATCTTAAGCTTGGCCACTTGCTCTAATAGAGGCAAGTAAACCGTCGAACATAAGCTATCGATGACTTCCTACTCAATGCATCCGCCACTACATTAGCCTTGCTCGGATGATACTCTATCATCGTGTCATAGTCCTCGAGAAACTCTAACCATCTTCTCTCGCCTCGATCCAGCTTCTTTCGGCTCATGATGTACTTAAGACTTTTGTGATCCGTAAAACCCTTGTCTCGAACCCCATACATAGTGTTCCATATCTTTAAGGCAAAATCATCACTGCTAATTCCAAATCATGAGTCGGATAATTCAACTCATATGGTTTCAATCGCCGAAGCATAGGCTATCACTTTGTCATTTTGCATTAACACACAACCTAAGCCTCTTCTCAAGCATCATCAGATATCAGATACCCTCGATCTCCATCAGGTGATTAAATGGGAGCACTAGTCAACCGCCGCTTAAGGTCCTCAAACTCACTGGCAATCCTCATTCCAGATAAATCACGATTCTTCCTTAATGCCTTAGTCATAAGGGCGCTTATTATCGAGAATCCTTCCACAAACCTTCAGAATATCCTCGCCAGCCCGTAAAACTCCGTACCTCTTTACCGCCTTAAGCTCTTGCCAATTCACTCATCGCTTCCACTTTTCTCGATCAACATGAATTCCTTTGCTGAAAATCACACGTCCAAGGAAAACTACTTCACGCAGCCAAAATTCACACTTCTAAATTTGCATACAGACTCTGCTCTCTCAATCTCTCGCAATACTATCCCGAGATGTCGTTTCATGCTCTCCTTCATCCTTAGAATAGACCGTAATGTCATCAATGAACACTATGACAAACCGATCTAAGAACTCCTGAAAACCCTATTCATAAGGTCCATGAATGCAATGGAGCATTGGTCATCCGAATGGCATGACCACGAACTCAGTAGTGTCTGTGGCGGGTCCCGAAGTCGCTTGTTAACATCGACTCCACGATTCGGAGTTGATGATAACCTCGATCTTAAGTCAATCTTCAAAAGACCCTTGCCCTCAGAATGATCAAATAAATCATCTATCCGTGGCAACGAATACTTGTTCAATCGCCATCTTGTTAAGCCTTCTATAGTCTATGCACATCCTCCACGCTCCATCCTTCTTCTTAACAAACAGACCGAGCTCCCAAGGTGAAGAACTCGGCCGATGAACTGCTTCTCCAATAAATCCTGCAATTGCTCCTCGAGTTCTCTCAATTCAACCGGAGCCATTCTATAAGGTGGTATGGAGATTGGCGCGGTTCCGGAATCAAGTCAATTTCAACTCAATTTCCCTCACCGCGGCAACCCCGTAATTCTTCCGGGAATACATCAGAAACTCCTCACAACTCGATAATCTTCTAATCTGCTCACATTCACTTCGAATCCACTACATGCGCCAAAAAGGCCTCACACCTCGCTCATCATATTGTCACCAACATAGCCAAATGATCCTCGACATTGGCGCTTCCTCGTCCCCTTGAAAACCACTTTTCGATCATTGCCCGATCAAACTCTACTTCTTTCAAACTACAATCTAGCTTCGCTTTATACTTCCATGACATCCATCCCCAAATGACATCCAACCTCAAGGTCTAGAGGTAGTAGATCTACGACCGCCTAGCAAGACCGCCGACATCGAGCTCACAATTTTATAGATCATACTAATCACCACCTTACCCCTAAAGGAGTACTAACAACCAAAAATTGTCCATAACCTCGGACACACAACATGCATATTCATACTTGCAGATACAAATGAATGTGTGGAGCCAGATCAATTAACACATAAACAGGAGAGTCAAATAATCGAGCCATACCAGCCACAACTTCAGAGCACTGCAACTTCCTCTCTGGTCATGGCAAATACTCTAGTCGGCGCTGACCTCGTGCTCCTGGTCTCTCCTGCAGGATTAGCCCTCTTGACCGCTTCCAGAATCGCTTACTTCAGAATCGACCTAGTTCCCACTGCCTGCTGCGCCTCGAGCTGAGCTTGGGAACCTCCTGTCTCACCTCTGGGACAATCTCTCATCATATGCCCTTCTCTCCACACCGAAACAACCACCAAAGCCCTTGAGACACCTCCTGTGATGAAACTTCCCGCATTGATCACACCGAGGATACTTGCCCTTCCATGACTTCCCCGAGCCTCCCACACTAGAGACCTGCTCGAAATTGCCTCGATCACGACTCTTGGCAGACCACTACCGCCCATACCACTGAGTATGATGGGTCCCGTGCTCCTCCAGTGCCGAGCACTCACCCCTTCTTGGAAGATTGCTCTCTTCTTCCTTTTCCTACTCACTTCACCTTTTAATATTCTCCAAATTGCCACTTGGAGCGCCAGATCTACCAACCACCGATAGTCATGAAAATTATGGATCAAGACCTTCTCCCTAATCCCTAGGTGCAATCCGCTCTCAAACTTCATGCACTTATCCTCTTCTCGTCGCCACAATATTTGTCAGATATCGAGACAGTTGAGTGAACTTCAGCTCATATTCACTCACGCTCTGCTCCCTCTGTGTGAGGCTCAGAAACTCCCTGGCCTTCTCTTGGATGTAAACCCTCGAGAAGTACTTCCTCCCGAAACCTCTAGAAACTCCTTCCATGTCACTCTGAGGTACTACTCGATCATGGGCACCGCCTCCCACCAAGGCAACAGATCCCCTGCAATAAACTAGTCAGATACTCTACCCTCTCCCCATCTGAGCACTTCATCTGACTCAGGACCCTCTCGGTCCTCTTCAACCATGCTTCTGCCTCCTCGGGATTAGTAGTCCCGCTGAAATCGACAGCCCCATACTTCCGGAGCTTGTCATACTGCCCACTCCGATCTGCTGAACTGCATCTGAGCCAGGGTCCTCGCCCATGGCATGGATGAAAGCTCGAAGGCCTGAAAGAGTGGGATCTACTTGAGGCATAGGAGGGGCTGGAGAAGCACTTCATGCTGCACACTCGGTGCCTCTGAATCTGAAACAGGATGGTCCTGATCCTGGGAATGTGGGATTCATCCGCACTCCCTCCGAGAGCCTCGATCGAGCTTGAGCTCCTCGAGTTCTTCTTCGAGGCAGCATATTACTCCTTTTAGTGAAAACATTTCAAATATTTAGCTCATGTTTGTAAGACAAGTTCAAATCATGTAAAACAATTCAAAATCAATGATTCATGTATTGTATTTAAAACAAGTTTAAAGCTCATGTAACATGATGTATGCTGACTCTACTCTTGAGGCTACCCACTAGGGTTCCTAGGAAATCATAAACCTAGAGCTGCTCTGATACCACAGATGTTAGAACCCGATCCCGAGACCGGATCCCAACTCCAACTATTTATACCTCAACATTAACGCTCATGCTCTTGCTTACATTCCACACCTATTGGACCCGCTTCAGAGCCCAAAATTTCAAGCCCTAAAGCTTGCGCTCCCTACTTTGCAGCTGCTTGATGTCAGGGTTCCATAAGGGTGATGAGCGTACACTACCTAATCACCAAAATCACATTTAGACTTATTCATATCAATGTAGCTTAAGGCCTCACGTTCACACAGAGGCAAGAATCACCTTAATCGGAGTCATATAACTCAAGATACACTCAAAAAATCTAAGAGAGTTCATACCCGAAACATGCCCTCTTAACTGACCTTTCACTTGTTTTAGGACAAACTTTCTCAATTTAACTCCAATTGATACCAAATTTTATGGAGTGAAAGATATGTGTATTATAAATCCAATGGTTCAAGCCTCACCTCATTTGGAGGTCGTATGAGAGAATTATGCCCGAAACATTGGACCATGCTCACTTCTGAAATCAGATTGAAACTCTTTTGGCACGATTTGCTATAACTTTTAATCTATAGCTCCAAATGCTTTCGTTCTTTCACCATACGAAAGTAGACATCTAGATCTACAACTCTCATGCCTTCTGATTTCTATCTTCTGATTTCCTTCCTTCTGCTTTTCTATCTTCTGATTTCTATCTTCTGCTTTCCTTCCTTCTGATATCTATCTTCTGATTTCCTTCCTTCTGCTTTTCTATCTTCTGATTTCTATCTTCTGCTTTTCCATCTTCTGATTTCTATCTTCTGCTTTTCTACCTTCTGCTTTCTATCTTCTGCTTTTCTATCTTCTACTTTTCTATCTTCTGATTTCCTTCCTTCTGATTTCTATCTTCTGATTTCCTTCCTTCTGCTTTTCTATCTTCTGATTTCTATCTTCTGCTTTCCTTCCTTCTGCTTTTCTATCTTCTGATTTCTATCTTCTGCTTTCCTTCCTTCTGCTTTTCTATCTTCTGATTTCCTTCCTTCTGATTTCTATCTTCTGATTTCCTTGTAAGGCTCATATCTTTTAACTCCGAACTCCAAATTTAGCAAACGATATACCCTTGGAAAGCTCTAACCTTCTACTACAATATTCATGAAGGCTCATTTATCTAATTCAAGTCCTACGAAGGTCAAAATCTGAGGCGAAGTTCTGTCAAATTTTGGGAAAATTTGACAGCTCTTCCCTTGAAAGTACATCTATCCAATTTTTCAATCCTAATACTTCCACCTGCGTAAGACTCATCATACAACCTCATATAACATGATTAAACCCTAAGGTATCTTCAAACACCATTCAAGCAAAGAGCCACACTCTTAATCATCTACCATATCCAAACTATAATAATGATGCAATTGGCTTAGACATGCATGGATTTCTCAAAATACATTTGAACTTAGCATTCTTGCATTTCATTTACGCTCAAAGTGAGTAGCTTATAATGCTTTAGTGGGCATTTCAAGCCCTTTTACAACATAGTTCAAATACACTTCCAAAATACTACACTTTTCTTAAATGCATCTAAAGCATTGTTTACAACAATTTGCTTGAAATACATCAAAACATAATTCTTGGAGTATGCCTTGAGCTCATTCTTCATGATCCCGATCTTTACCTCGAGATGGGACGGAAGGTGGGGTGAGCTTTAAATCTGTGGGTGACACATTTATATTTAGGCTAATAAGCTACATTGCTTCATTAATCATACTTTTAGCAACTTGCATAGAAATCATGCAATCATGCAATTCATGAAATTTATCAATCTCAAAACATAATGTTCATGCTTCATATCATTCTCATTCTTGCAAAATATACGCTAACATGTAAACACATACCGATGGTTCAAAAGTCCACGGTTATCATGAGTTACACAAGTGTAGTCATATGCCGAGGAGTCCTAAAAGGAACATCCTATGCCACAATCAAGCAGCCATGTAAGGCTATATCTGGTCGACGTGCACGTGACTCTCGCTGGTGGACTTAACTAACCCACATAACACTTAATTTCATGCATAAAAGCTGGACTTGTCTTGTCCGTGACTAATTTTCTGAAAATGGATATTCAAGCATCCATAAAGTCGATCATGCTTAAAGCACATTTCATGCTTAGCTCACATTTCATGATCTCATTCATGCTCATCCAATTTATGGCAATTTCAAGCAATGTCATGCACTAATCAATTTCTCACCTAATGGCAATTATCCATCAATTTATACACAATCAAAAGTCAATCAATGCTCATTCTAAATTAGTTGGAAAACATTAATTTTCCTTAGTTAAGATAATATTTAAGCATTACTAACATAAAGATAAAAGTGAAACCCACCTTATATCCTTGCTTAAGCTTGCCTAAGGAAGTTCCTCTTCTTGTTCTCCTCTTCTTTCTTGTCCTCCTTCATTCATGGCAAGGAAAGAACCTCACATCATTTAGGGTTTCTAAAATTGAAAACCTAATGAACCTTAATCATGAAATCAACCCTAGAATCACTAAACCCATCTTCTTTCTAAGCTTTCTAAACCATAAAATCAAGCCAAACTCAAACTACATTTCATAACTTACCTTGAATCTTTACTCAACCCAAGGGTTTCTTGTATCAAAATAAAGCTTAGACTCTCCTCTTCACTTTTTCTTCTTGCTTTTCTTCAAAAACTCACTCACTTTCATGGAAATGCCAAAACCTAGCAAGCTCCTTTCTTCTTCTCCTTTCTTTCCTCTTCTACGTAAACTTCTCCCTCTTCTCCTTTAAATTTCAGAATCTCACTTCTTCCTACACTAACTCACTTAAACTCCTCCTTTTATACTTCTTCTCTAATCCACTTAAGCCCAAAAGGCCCAAGCCTTCATTTAATTCCTTCTTCTTTCATTTTTCCTACATCCTCCTTATTTCCTCTTTATCCTACAACTTACTTAGGCCCAATTATCTTTAAGCCCATTTTATCTTTCTTTTCTTTCCTACCTCATTAAAACCCAACTAATTCATTTAATTCCATTAACTCATTACCTAACATCTTTAATGCCAACTTATATTACTCAATGTCAAGTTAATTAATGTTAACATAATTTACTTAATTACTCTAATCATGCTTAATTACATAAAAATTTTGGGGCTAACATGGTGAGATATCCATTTTTCAATAATATGGTGTATTTCTTTTCTAAAAGTTGGCTGAGGCTGATGATGTTACTTTTCAAAGTAGGCACATAATAGATATTAGTAATATATGTCTTTTCTCCATTTTTCAAGGTAATTGAAATTTTACCTTTGCTTCTGATTGGAATCTTTGTTGAATTACCGAATGTAACTTCACCAGGAACTGTCTCATCCATGTTTGTGAACAGCTCTTTCTAACCACACATATGGTTGTTGACACCAGTGTCCAGATACCAAACATTATTATTGCTTTGCTCATTGACTGGTAAAGAGAGACGCATAACATCATTATCTTTCTTGTCTTCTACTACTGTAAAATGACTCCTTTCTTGTACCTCAGGATTTGATCTGCATTCGTAACTCAAATAACTATATTTATTGCAATTATAACACTGTACTTAAGAATTATCTCTTCTTTTTTCAAATTTGCCTCGTCTTCTATCTTTATAACCTCTTCCACGACCATATATCAGATTTCCTTCATTTGTATTTTCTCTTTCAAAAAATCCTCTGCCACGTCCACGTCTGCCTCGATTGCTCCATCGACCACGTCCCATTTGGTAGCCACCTTTGTAGCCACCTTGACTTCCTTTGTCCTATCTTTAGCTACTGCTTGCTTGAATTTCACCGACTGATAATTTGCTTTGCAAGACTTTCTCTAAGTCGCCAGTATTATCATTCTGGTTCATTCCTCATGTGCTTAGAGAGAACCAACGAGTTCATCAATCGAAAGTTTTGAAAAATCTTTCGATTCTTCAATTACGACGACAACGTAATCAAATTTACATGTAAGTGAACATAAAAGCTTTTCCATTATACGAACATTGTCTAGAGCGTTACCGTTTCTTTTCATTTCATTAGCCATCGTTTTCAAACGAGTGACATAATCACCAATATTTTTTTAGCTTTGCATTTTTAGCATCTCGAACTCAACTTTGAGTGATTGAAGATGCACCTTTTTAGCTTTTTTGACTCCTTGGAAAGATTTCTGCAGAGTTTCCCATACTTGATTTGAAGTCTTTGCATCTGAAATTTTCTCAAACATGGGTTCATCAACACCTTGAAAAATAAAGAACAACGCCTTCTTATCTTTCTTTCGATTTTCTTTCAACGTCTTTTTCTCAGCATCTGATAAGACTACTTTGGTAGTTGCATCTACGAGCTCAGTATACCCATCATCAATAATATCCTATAAATCATGAGAATCAAGCATCACTCTCATCTGGATGCTCCAATTCCCATAATTTTTCTTTGTTAATTTTGGAACTTGAGGCTAGATCAAGTTGCCCATTGCTTCACTAATTCACGAACAAACGAACCCTATCTTTGATACCACTTGTTGGAAGCTTGATGAGCTCCAAATAAATTCTACAAGATTTTTCTTTCTTGCAAGAGCTACGACTCTTTTTCTTCTCACATTTCTCTCACTTGTAATATAATGCTACACTCTCTTTTTATTCACCTTAGGAACTCTTAAAGTACAAAAGTGCAATAGCCTTTATATGAAGGCATGCATAAACCGACATTAGGGGGAAGCATTAAATGAAGGAATATGTGTCTTAAACTCAAAGGTTGACAAATCAAACTTTACTACTCGTACAAATCTTACCTATTATGCAACTAAAATTCTTAGCTAATAAGGAATTATTTGGAGCCATACATTTGGAGCTACACATGTAAAAAAGAAGGAGAATTTGATTTCTAACAGTTCTGTGAGGACTATATTAGAAACACTACAAGCAGCATCTGTAGAATCTGTTATAGCAGTTCCTATGTCCGCTTTCTTTAAGTCGGGAGCATCGTTCACTCCATCACCAATCATTCCACATATGTGCTTTTTACCTTGTAGTCGGTTGACAATCTCGTACTTATGCTCTGCATATTAAAAAATGCCGAAGAATCAGGCTAGAAATTGTTGATCCTAACAGAGTTTTTCACAACAGATGATAGGTTTTTACCGGGGAAGACACCGACAATAAGAAGATAATAATCTTTTCAAAAAAAGAAATCATTGATCCCACTGCAACAATCACTGCATTTTTTTATTACATTAGGTATCCCAGCTTAGCCGACCTAATCCTAAGCCCCTAAGACCCCATCTCAAGAGTCCTAGAGGATGTAAACCTGGAAATCCAAGATCTCTCAGGTTCTCACGTAGCCTGTACACTTTTGTGCACAAGAAGTCTTCACATATTTGATTGTTCAGCTGATGATTGATCATTGACCTCTCCCTGCTCAGCATCAGGTTCCCATTAGCCCCTAGGTTTCCTAGTAGCTCCAACTCCCACACTGTAGCTGGAAGCGAGGCATCCGTAATTGGTCCGATCAAGAAGCTTTGCCCAGGGGGCTTGAGGATCATCAACAGAAATATTTCTTATTTCTCCTCCTTTGAATTGACTCGAACTTAAGACCTCCTAAAAAGGAGAGCCTTAAGTGAGGAGCTAAAACAATTTAGGCCACTTCTACTTGTCAACAATCACTACGTTAAAAACTGGATTGGGACTCAAATCTATTTAAACATATAGTGGTCCCACGTCAAAAAAAAAATACGTTACATAAATTTTGCTGCAGATCAGCAAATAACTAACCGTACATTAGTAATTAGAGTTTAATCTAAAAGTTTTCAAAATGTTAGAGTTAATTTTAAATGTTTTGAAAATGTTAGAGATAATGTTAAATATCCTAAAACCTTAGGTCTATTTTTATATATCAATATAATATAAATAGTAGGTTCATTTAGTCCTTTTAGCCTCGCATACTTATAGCAGATAATTTAGTCATTTCATTATCTAATGTTCTAATTAGATATAGAATATGAATTAATAACAATTTTTAAAATTTAACCATGTTCGCTTTTAATAATTAATAGTTAATTTATAATTGATAGATAAAATATCTTTTCAAATCTCAATTCACTCGACTAGATTTTTCTTAAGTCACTACTAATTAAATACATTGGAACATTTTCCTAATTACTTTAGAATAATGAATCTTCTTTTGACTTGCCTACTATCTCTATATGATTCAATTCATATCTAAGTACTATCGAATCGAGTTATCCTAAATAGAATAGGTCATAAGTAGTATCGAAAATAATAATTTCAAAGGAAATATTTGAATAGTCTCAAGTCTAAGAATTAATTATACAACTATTATAATAAGAAAATCTACAAATGCATAAATAATATTTCATTTTATTGCTTATTTCCTAATAAGAACTCACACGCTTATTTAAGTATCTTTATACTTAATTTATGAGATTAATTACTTTCCTTTTAAGAAACAAACATAACTTGTGATAAATTTATCTTTCTCTTAATATCATATCTTGATAAAACTAAAACTAAGAATAATTTAATAAATAAACACAAATTGAATATCATGCCAAATGATCTAAGCACAATTTTAATTATACAATAATTATTCTAAAGATATCAAATATAATAAACAAAAAATATAAATAAAGAATGTCTTCGTTGACATGCATAAAATTGCAATGAATCGATTGACTGTAAGCAAATAATCTAACAAGTCCTTATTGCACAAATAGTTTTCCCTTTCCCTTTCTCCCTTTTGTTTTACTAAACCAGTTAAATAAGGCCAATCTATTTATGGTTGAAAATATGAATATAATATATAAATTTATAAATTCCCCCTATCAAAACTTTCATATCAAAACTTTATTCATTAGATGACTGAAAGTTTTAAAATGTAATACTGTGATTTTCTCATCTTCCCAAAGGTCATCACAAAGCAAGCACTTGGGATTGCAAAACGGTCGAATTAATAAGCAAGACATGTAGAAGATAACAAAGTTGCTGAGCGAATTGACCAATGAACTCACTAAAGGTACAAACGCATCGTTGGTTATTGCTTACATCAATTAAGGGTTGTATCAAATACGAATTTGTCTGTGTGTATACAATGTCACCTATGGATACAAATAGAAGGCCCGTTTTATGTTTGTTTGTATTTTCAAGATGATAAGACTATAGAACAACATATGCAAGAAAGAAAAAGGAACTATTGAGCGACATTGTGAAGGAAAGTTTAGTTTGCTTCCCCACTTAAAAGTTCATAAGGTTCATCGATGTCCGCTTTGGTTATGCAGAAACCCTCACCCAAGGGCATACAAATCAAAGACCATCAGGTTAAAATTATGCCTAGAGATGTGGCTGAGCTCCAAGGTTCTAATCACATTGATTTCTTAAAAAGGAGAAGAGAACATGACAAAACTATTTTGGTCTCTACTTCTGGATTGAAGCGGCAAATTGATTATGTTGGCAGTTAAATATGAAAAGACACCATGACTAAACAACCACATAACATAACCAATAGCTCCATGACGTGCTTTAACATTCATGGGTCCGCAAATATCAAAGTGAATAACGTGCAAGCACGTCATCGTTATGAAGCGCTTGATGTGTTTAAACGTTTTGTAACTGAAGTTGAGACACAATTGGAAAGAAGAGTTAAAACTCTTCGAACTAATCGTGGTCGAGAATATCTATCTGACATGTTCAAAGAATTTTGTGAGAAAAAGGGTATAATAAGACAACTAACGATTCCTCGAACTCCACAACAAAACAGTGTTGCAGAGCGTAGGAATCGAACATTGCTTGACATGGTCAGGTCAATAATGGCACACGCTCGTCTTCTAATTAGTTTTTGGGGAGATGTGTTGCTCACGAAAACTTATATTCTTAATCGTGTGCCAAGTAAAAGTGTACCCGCCACTCCATATGAGTTATGGAATGGAAGAAAGCCCTTTTTAGATCATTTGCGCCCATGGGGTTCGACTGGTTTTGTACACAACCCAACTCATAAACATGGGAAACTTGGTCCAAAAGCCACTAAAATGGTGTTTATAAGATACCCCGAACATTCTAAAGGGCATGTTATGTATGGTGAGCACCCGAATGGTGGCATGACGGAAGTTGCTTCCCGCAATGTAGAGTTTCTTGAGGATGAGTTCCCAAGCATAGGTGAAATAAAAAAAGGACCTAGATTTGTATGAGTTACAACCGGATACTCTCGGTGAGGGGGAGAATTTAGTTACTCGCCAAGTCACCGAGATTTTTTTGCCCCAGAGAACCAATTTGAGAATGAGGTCCGTCTTCCATCTCTAAACCACGAACCTGTAGATAGTCTACATGTTCCAAATCTCACATCTCAAGGGGATAGTGGGAGTGGTTCTCATCATGATCCAGACCCCACATCTCCAAGAGATAGGGGGAGAGATCCTGAATCGTAAGGCACTAATGTTGGTCCTCGACCAAGAAGTGAGCGTGGAAGAATTCCTCGACGCTATTTTCAAATCGAAGAGGAAATCTTCCTTTGTACTCCTTTGAAAATCGACAAACCAACCTCTTTTCAAGAGGCTATTGATTCACCTAACCACGCAGAGTGGATGGATTCCATGAGGGATGAAATGGGCTCAATGACACGAAATCAGGTTTGGGAACTAGTTGATCTTCCGCTCCGACGAAAGTCAATTGGAAACAAATGGGTTTTCAAGATAAAACGTAAAGCGGATGGAATGATCGACAAGTTCAAGGCTCGTTTGGTAGCGAAAGGCTATACCCAAATAGAGGGTATAGACTATGAAGAAACATTTTCTCCTATGGTGAGATTTGCCTCTATTCGCTTACTTCTGGCTCTGGTTGCCCATTTGGACTTGGAATTGTTTCAAATGGATGTAAAGACTGCTTTCCTCAATGGTAACCTTGAGGAAGAGATTTATATGAATCAACCTATTAGTTTTGTATCAAAAGGTCAAGAAGACAAAGTGTGTCGTCTTAAAAGATCTATATATGGTCTCAAACAGTCTTCCAAATCGTGGTATTTTAGATTCCATGAAGCCATTACTTCTTTTGGCTTAGTCATGTTTCAGAAGACCATTGTGTGTATGTCAAGAGAACAACAAGTGGAATTTTATTTCTCACTTTGTATGTTGATGACATATTACTAGCCGGAAATAATATGGAGATGCTCAAGACCACTAAAGAGTGGTTGTCATCTGTCTTTGATATGAAGGACATGGATGAAGCTAGGTATGTCCTAGGTGTGGAAATAATAAGAAATCGTTCCAAGAAGCTTCTTGGTTTAAGTCAATAAGCATATATTAATAAAATCTTGGAACGTTTTCGAATGCATTATTCCAAACCCGTTGACACTCCCGTTGAAAAGGGTCTTACCTTGAGTCTTGATCAATGCCCTAAAACAGATAAGGAAAAGGAAAAAATGAGTAATGTTCCCTATGCTAGTGCCGTAGGAAGCTTAATGTATGCTATGTTATGTACACGGCCTGACATTTGCTTTGCGGTTAGTTTGGTAAGTCGTTACCAAAGTAACCCAGGACCTGCTCATTGGCAAGCAGTCAAAAGAATTTTTCGTTACCTTCGTGGTACTTCAAACCTGGTCCTTTGCTATCACGGCGGGGATTTAAGGTTAAGGGGATATTCGGATGCCGATTGGGGTGGTGACCTGGATGAGTCTAGGTCAACCTCAGGATATGTTTTCACCTTGGGAGGAGGAGCCATATCTTGGTACAGCAAGAAGCAAGACTGTATATCATTATCAACAATGGAAGCAGAATACGTTGCTTGTTGTCTTGCCGCTCAGGAGGCAATATGGTTGAGAAGTTTTCTCCAGGATCTTAATCTTACTCCTAAAGTTAATGATCATATTGAAATGTTATGCGACAACACTGCAGCCATACAGTTTGCTAAAGATCCGAAGTTTCATAGAAAATCTAAGCATATCAAAAGGCGTTATCATTTTGTAAGAGACGCCATAAAAAATGAAGAGGTTGCTATAAAGTATATATCTACTAACAAGATGGTAGTTGATCCCTTAACGAAAACTATTCCTCGAGATTCGTTTAAGGCTCATGTGATGAGTTTAGGTTTACGTAGGGTTTAGTTTTTCCATTGGGTTATATTTTGTTGTATAATGGACATGTTTTCAATTGTAACGTTTTTGTTAATAAAATTTTATTTTTCAAATGTCCATTGGTACATAAATTACATGATAAGGCACATTGTAATGTCACCACATATTAGGCTTCTGATTGACCTTATCATACAGGCAATCGCCCTAACGCTTGAGTAGCGAATAGGATGAGACTTCACAATACTAATATTGAGTGTATGTACTATTGTATTATCTTCATACTTGTGTAGTATGTATGATAAGTTTTATATTTGAATAGTCATCTTAGTAAGTCTAGGATGAGACTCTGATGAGTCGGATGTGAAAGATTAAGATTTCACATTGAAGCCTTAAAGCCAAATCTTGAGTGTCAAGATTAGCATTAGGTATGTTAATCTAGTGGCTCGGATTAGTTTTTAAGTAAAGCTAGATTCGTGATTTGCATAGCATAAAAGAGTGACATGCCCAACTTAGTGGAGTTATGTTTGAACACACATTTCATATTGTGTGTGCTATATAATCTACCTCTTGTGGAATGACAGCTTAAATCCTTTCTCTCATCATTGTATGATCCCATAGACTTCAATGTCTAATCGAATGAAACCCTTCGACTTAGAACTATGATATGAAGTCAAGGCTTAATGTTGCTACTTTAATGTGTTTTACCAAGGGCTAAGTTGTATACAGTCCAACGGAGCACATTAGGAAAGCAGTTAAGCTAAGATGGATTATTATAAGTGTCTAAGGAAGAATTTTTCCTTCATCGCTATATCAGCCCGGGCAATTATACTTGGTGTATGATCACATGATATATCTATGAGCATAAAGGGACAGTGTATGCGTCAGTGATGTTTTGGATGATTTGGGGTATCATAAATATGTGAAAGTGTTATGTTAGTTAGATGGTGACTCAATATAACACTACTGGTTCTTTAATGGTCGCACGTCCCATTCTCAGTATGACACGTGAAATTTAGAGAGAGGATGTAACTCATGGCTTATGTGGCCGAGTGGGAGTTGTTGGCAGTTAAATATGAAAAGACACCATGACTAAACAGCCACATAACATAACCGATGGAGGTTATGTTTATTCTCATATAAAAGGAGAATGCAATGAGTAAAAGAGATGTGTTCTTTATAATAAACAGAAAATCTCTCTCTTCCTTCCTTACGGAAAAACTAACCATTAAAGGTTTAGAGTTTGGGACGTGGATTAATCGGTGACTCTAGTAGCCAACCGTAAAACGAAGCAAATCGATCCGATACTTCCGCATTAAGGTAAGTCCTTTAATATAAATCTACAGATTAGATTTAACATCCCTGCTACTTGTTATGTAAAGAACACGGAAGTGGAAGAAGTCTTCCATTTGGCGACCATTTCGTCTATATATTAAAAATATAATAACAAGTAATTAAGATGACAACAAACCATTTACTTTACTATGAAGAAAGTGATAAAGCCTTTAGTCGTTATACACAAAATTATTAATTAATTTTAGATTAAATAAATTTATCAAAAAATAAATTAATAACTTGGTTAAGCCAATCGAGTCATCAAATTTAATTTCAATTTTTAGTCATTTTTTAGAAGATAAACTAACATGAAATTAAATATTTTATACGTCATTATAAAACAATGAAATTTTATTATATGTATCTCCAATTTAACATTACTTATGCTATTTTTATTTAAGCAGAAGAAAAGTTCGAACACTTCACAACTCTCAAAATATTTAACTTACGCTCTTGTCAAAATATTATGAAAACAATAAGTATTCAAAAGCAAGAAAGTAACAAACAAGAGATACGACAAAAGCAAGCCTTTATTACTTCCCCTAAAGTTTACAAAGAAATATTCTCTCTTAATGTATTCTCCCCACAGGTGTTCAGGAGCAAAGCTCAAATAATCTATTTATAGACACCTCTAACTTTACAATTTAGAGTCCTCATTGAACTAAATTAACTAATACGTCTTATCCTTATCAAATTACATCACACTACCTAATATGATAACACTTGGACTCTATTTCATAAGATTTCGATACATCCCAACTAACAAGATAAGAAATTAAGATACATCCATACCCATGCATATCTCCATTATCTTTAGAATATCCTCCTGTTTTTATATTTTAGAGCTGATGCATATTCTCTATGATATTATCTGTCACATTATCCAAGATCTCTCTATGATCTCTATCTATTAATGATGAGTTATTCAAGTTCAAAGGCTTTCTTAACATAGTGATTTGGTCTAACACTTATCTATGTCAAGTCCATTAGTTATAGTTTGTCTATTTGAGCATACATTAAGCCCTTATAACTCTCACATTTCTTATCTTTTAATTTCACATCTAAATCTTACATTTCATTGAACATTTCCATCAATGTGCACAAATGCATGCCAACGCTCATCTACTCTCGAGCTTCCATTGATAATGCTCATTTTCTTTGTCTACTGGCAATTTTTTACCTTCTTTTGTCAATTCAAGTGTTAAACATTGGCCAAGATTCACTAACAATAACACATTTATGCAATTTAGACCTAGAGGGCTAATAAATCACCCCCATTAAAAGAACTCGACATCCTCATCAAAATAATTTCTAGGCACTCATCTGAATATGGTTTCTTTGAATACTCCTTAGTTATTGACACATCTCTAATGTATCATTTTTCCCCTTCTGTCAAGTTTGTCTTTATTTTTGTTTGGACGTAGGCCCATTATGCCTAATATAGCATAATTATTGAGGTAGACTTCTTTACAACCATGAAATTCATTTTCTTCTCACCTACCTTCTATTTTAGGCATTCACGAGCAAATGTAGCCTCCTGCATCATCATCAAAACAAACCTTCCTCGGGGGTGAAATCATATCATCGAATTTAACATAAATATTTTCTTCAACACTCCTAGTTGTATTATTATAGAATCTAAATGCCTTACTAGTTAGTAAATAACCAAGAAACATACTGATGTGAGCAGGAGTAAGGATCTTCAGAAGATGGCGAACTCCGAGCCTATTGGAGGAGAGTTTAATGGAATTGAGCCCAAACTAATCCACTTAACTCAAATCCTTGGACCGGATACACTTGAAGCTTGAAAACACGAAGACTTGGGCTATTTAATGCTTCATCACTTAAGCCCAAAAAGATATCAAATCTATTTATTTAATTTTTGGACTTCGTTTTATTTTGGGCTTCTATGTATTTTAGCCCAAACTTTTTAATATTTGACCTAAGTATAAATACTTATGTTTTAGGGTTTTACAATTTGTTTTAGATCAGATTGTTTGACTACCGTCGGCTTTAGAGAGAACATTATTCTCTTGTTCTTGTTACTTTTCGAACCATCTTTCACTTATCAATTGTTTTCTCAATTGTGGCGTGTTGATTGTTCGTTTCTTGGTTTTATTTTGATCATCAGGATTGCTCGGAACAAGTTTCCGAGAGGTGTCGTAGAAATCAAACCTTGCGTATCCTTTATTTTCTTGTTTCCTGAATTCCAAATATCTATCTTTTTTTATTTCCTTTTGGTCAAAACCCTATAAGACAAAATACCCATTGAAATCATCATCCTATCGACGTCAATCTTTCCGCGGTGTCCGTCATTTGGTATTAGAGCTTTGGTTTGGAGGAGGATTCTTATTCAACTCCATCAAATTTCAAGAAACCGCCGCCCATTTCCATCCAATTGTCATCAGATCATCAGTTCAGGTGTGAATTCACTTTTGGCCTAGGATTTCAATTTTCTTCTTACTGTCGTTTTAGTTAGGGTTTTCAATTATTTGTTGAAAACTTCAGCTTATATCCAAAAAAAAGTTTGGAAAAAAGGAGTTTGAAAAAAAAAAGGAGAAGAGAGTCGGAAGGAAAAAAAAAGAGGAAAAAAAAGTTAGAAAAAAAAGTTAGAAAAAAAAGATTTTGGAAAAAAAGGAGAACAGAGTCGGGAAAAAAAAGAGAGGAAAAATTAAAAAAAATTTGAAAAAAAATTTTGAAAAAAAAAAATTTTTCCTAGAAAAAAAAATTCTGAAAAAAAATCTGGTTGTTACTTGAACGGGTTTTTGTTGTTCTTGTTATTGGAGCTACATTGGGAGCATTGATTTGTTGAAACTGTTGTTCTGATTGTAACTTGGATTTCAGAGAACTTTAAGTGGTAAAAGGCAAGAGTGTGTGAGTTTATTAGAGGGAGTCATTGCCGTGACTTAAACACGAGGGGAGTGACAAATTCCTGAGTGAAACACGTGAGGGAGTGTGTGAGGTTGTTTATCGCTAACTTTGTTTTGTAGGTATATTATTTTATTTACAATGTCACAGGAAGGTAATAATGATGACAATCAAGAGGGAGATACAAACATCGCTTTCACTTTGAGAGCCATGCAGCAACGGTTTGAGAGGTTCAATCTAGCCTTAAATGAGGTTAGGGGACAAATGGAAGAACGCAGACAAGGGAGGCGCGAGGAACCTCAAGGCAGGCGTGCAAATATACGTCAACGACAACCACCACCTCATCGACAACCACCACGGTATGAGCCTGAGGAGGAGAAATTTGATGAGGAGGAGAAAGAGGACTTTGAACAGCGCATGCCTAGGAGAGCTCAGAGAAGAGAACCCCTCGACAGACGGGATGGAGATCTCAAATCCATCAAGATGCAGATTCCAGCATTCAAGGGAAGGAATGATGCTGAGGCGTATTTGGAGTGGGAAAGGAAGGTTGATATGATCTTCGAGTGTCATAATTTCTCGGAGGAGAAAAAGGTAAAACTTGTTGCTGTTGAATTTACAGATTATGCACTAATATGGTGGGATCAACTTGTAACCTCTAGGAGGAGAAATGGAGAAAGACCTATCACTACTTGGGCAGCGATGAAGGCATGAATGAGGAAGAGATTTGTGCCATCTTACCATTATAGGGAGATGCATCAAAAGCTCCAAAGACTCACCCAAGGGTCTAAGTCAGTAGAGGACTACCACAAGGAGATGGAGATTGCTATGATCCGTGGATTGAATAAGGAGATAGCAAATGTGGTGGAGTTACAGCATTATTTGGAGATTGAGGACATGGTGAACATGGCTATGAAGGTGGAGAGACAGCTTAAGGCTAGAGTGGCCGCAAGGAGTGGAGCAAGTTCTAGTTATTCATGGAACTCGCAATGGCCCCAGAAGGAGGAGAAGTCCAAGGATAAAGGGGTGGATTTCAAGGAAGCACCTAAGCAATCAATCGGGGGATCTGAACAAAAAGGTACTTCTAGTAAACATTCATCTATAAAATGTTTTAAATGTTTGGGTACTGGCCATATTGCTTCTCAATGCCCTAATAGAAAAGTGATGTATATGAAGGATAATGGGGTTATTTGTAGCATTCCACCTCCGTAAGACCCGAACCCGACATCGATGGTGATATCCAAGTCCGTGCCCGTGAAGGTAGCATGCTAAACCAGTCAATCGCTCACATATCGGTATAACTTTTTTTTCTTTGAAACACTGACATAGACATAAGTCCAATTTTAGTTTGGCCTAAAAAAAAAAGTTCAAAGTCGATAGCACATTGTTTTCAATGCAATACAATCAAAAAAGTTTCACTGATCAATTAGGGCCCAATTTCAGTAATAACCCTTTTTCAATTACAAACAAATCGCTTTGGGCCATTGGGGCCCATTTTAATACACATAACATTTCTTAACATTCCCACTTGGTATCATTTGATATGTATAGCAATATTTGCATTTAAGCAATCCCATTAAAAAAATTCCCATACATCATCACAGACCGAAAAAAAATACAAATACATATTGCACAGAAATTGCAGAAAACACTCTATACAAAAGCCTAATGCCGACACGAACTGATCCCAACCTCTAACGGTCCTTTATGAGCAGTAAGTCTACTCCCGTTGCATAACGGGGTATTCTTCTGAATCCTGAAAAATAGATGCAAATTTTGGGTGAGTTTTGCGAACTCAGTGAGTGACCATCATCGATGGTTCACCCAATCACATAACATATAGCACATACTTTCATTTCCATTAAGTCACATTTCATATTCCCTATCACACTTCACATTCACATACAGCTTCATATTTTCATCAGTCGATACAATGTCATATTCAATATAATCAAATCGATCATTCAATCAAATTAATCATTCCCATTCAACACAATGTCACATTCCCATTCAATACAATGTTGCAGTCCCATTCAATACAATTAATTCGACCATTCTCATTCCATACAATCAAATCAATCATGTTATGCATATGTGCATGAGACCCACTTTCCATTTAATTACTCTGTTGTGACCGAGTGTCTAAACTGTCCCGTACCCATTGGATATCGAGCTCATTGAAATTGTCTCATATAGGGCTCATTGTAAACTGTCCCATAAAGGGCTCATTGTAAACTGTCCCATTACGAGCCTGAGGCTTTGAATCAGTATCTGAGCAGGAAGCTCTTTTCACTCGTTGAGCTTTAAGCTCTAATCATTGACTACTTTGGTCACAACTCCCATTATCTTTCATGTATTCATGCAATGAAATGCCTTATGCATATTTGCATGCGCTCATTGAATCATAATTACTATCATCGGACCGTAGTCCGGCATTCGACATCTAATTAAGAAGTCACATTTCATTTATATGCAATTATGCATGCAAGACATTTTAACAATCTCAATATATACACTTAGGTCATCCCATTCACATTCAAGGAGCAGTTCAATAACGCAATCCCCAGTACACAATCAATCACCGGACCTCCTGCCCAGAACCCATATTCAAACACAATCAATAAAATCAATCAATACTCATTCAACATATAACAAAAGCAAATAACCAATAAATAAGACCATCTAGGTTCACTCACAAGACGCCTAGATTTGCATTGGTTTCAGCTTTACGGAACGCTGAAAAGGGCATTTATCCTGCACTGCTAATTTATGCCATATGCACATTACACACATATTAATCACCTTTCATAAGAATTCCCATTTATGCACAAGTATAGAATAAGTACAATGCATGTTCATGAATTCTCGGCCCTTATTTCCTTCTCTTTTTTCCTTTTTCCTGTCTGACATTCTAACTAGCATATTTCTTTACACACAATTTAGAAAATTACAAACCATACCTCGTTGGAAAGATCATGAAACCCTCTACAAGTTTCATGAAGACCATAAAAATCAAATTTACCCCTAAGAGTGTCAAAAATTCAATTGACACTTCTGCCCATTCAAAACCTATCAAAACAGAACAGTACTTGGTAAATTCAGTAACTTCCATCCTCTTCAGTCAAAAATTACACAATAAATATGGTCAGAAAGATCACAATGTGATATACCACTTTCATGAACAATCTAATTTCAAATTCAATGGCTAACTAGGTCAAACAATTCAGTGAATGCTAATGCCTCTGAAAGTACTCAAACTGAATAAAGGATTTTTCAAACAATATAACTCCTTGTACAAATGTCACAAAATTGCATACTTTATACCCATGAAAAAATAAAACACAGTACTACACTTCTAATGAAGGGCTCAGAATCAAATTGCATCATTAACCAATTTAAAACAGTCTTGCAAGTTATCGCCTGATCAAGAGCCCATGACCTAACTTCAGTCCAATCTTTGAAAAATTATAAGTCCCAATTCTGTTATCCAAAAATAGCATGCTATATACCATTTTCAAGATAATTGTTTCCTCTACAACGCTTCAGAAGATCACTCAAGCCAATTCAATTCAAAGAAATTGCTAAAATTGCTTCTAATCAGAATGGTCACAATACCTATACTGATGGCTAGGTTTCACCAATTGCTCAAAAACAGTCAATATTTCACAATGCATATCTCCCAATATACAGATAGAAAATTTGCAAAATCAGTGGGAATGGAAAGATGACTTAATAGGCTTCCACTTTCATTTAGACTATTTTCCCTAATCCCTTCTCAATTAATTTAGAAAAATCAGCAAAGCTAGTAGATCATTGGTTCAATTACTGTTCATAGTAACCTTAACAGTAACTTTCTATGCTAACATTCACCCTCTTAAGGCTAAAATTGGACAACACCTATTTCACACAAAAATGTAGCCAACAACCCAAAGTTTAATTGGGCACAAACCTCGACTAATTTTCATAATCACACAATGAGTTATGCTCAAAACAGTACAGTAGGTCACAATCCATTTTCTTGCTTTCATCTTCTACTTATACTTCTTATCATGCCAATTCAAATTCTACTACCATAAGCATCTCAATTAGACACAAAATCAGTCCCTATATCATGCCTACATTCACTAGGAATAACCAACATAATTTTGCAACACTTACCTCTTACATTTCATGCAAGAATAAACATCAATATTCAACCCAAAACAAGCTAAAACACATTTCAATCATACTACTTTCAAGTCATACTTCACCATAGTCTTATACTCACCAATTCAATCAATAATTATCATCAAATTAATGCATCAATAAGCATAATAATTACACCAAAATTCCTATTGAATGCCTCAAGCAACCATGATTCATGAAATACATAATGAAAGCTTAACATAAACCTTACCTAAATAAGCCTTTCCAACCTCAATCCAAACTTCTCCAATTACTTTACTTTCTCTCCTTTCTCCTCTTCATATACGGTTATCCCATGGTAAGGAGGTAGAAGGTTTAAGCTAAGAAGTATGCAAGGAAGGACAAAGAAAGTGGCAACTAAATGAAACAAGTGAAGAAAATTCGATGGAAAAGAGAAACTAAAAGTAGGTTCTCGGATGATACAAAACCAATAAATCAATAACACAACTTTCACTCTTCACCCATGGAAGAGTCGAGAATGCAGCCACCTAATATAAGCATTAATTGTTTTGACACTTTGTCACTTAAGAAAAAGACAAAATAATTGAATAACCTTTGATAAAATAATCCAAATAAAATTAGATCTTCAATCCATTTCAAGGGTCTCGATTATAATGCCAAAATAATGTATCCAATAATACAGTACCATTTGACGAAATTTTCGGTATTAAAACCGATCGGTTCGCCACTTGGTGATTTTTTCGGTCCGGGAAATTTCTCCGGAAAATTCCAGAAAAATTCTTGAAAATTCCTTAAAATATAAAACACTCAATGGCGCACTCAGAATAATTTTTCAAATCCAATAACCACGTTAATCACAATAAAATTATATTAGGCACGAAAATCGGAAATGTCATGTATGCATGTACAGTTATTTCATGTGCACATATTTCACTGTTCACTAGTACCAGTATGCATGAACAATACTAATAAATCTCTATCAATCTCATCCTATGACAAATTTACTATTTAACCCTTCCTGTCGGGGGTGGGATGTTACAATTCTCCCTTCCTTATAAAAAATTTTGTCCTCGAAATTCTCAGTCAACAGTTCACTATGACAGTCTCAAATGTCCCTACATGTTCCATACACTTTTTCACTCAATGATTCATTTTCTGAAAGGTCACAGTAACCACATTCAGTCAGTTGTTCCGTCACTTATTTGGCCAACTCGTTATCACTCATCACAGTAGACGGACTCAACAATGCTGTCAGTTGGCGATTTCACTATCTTAACTATCTCACTTGCCATTTTCAGAATAGCCACTACCTTATGTTCTGATGCTATGAATCAGTTCATTTTTTTCCGAACCTGTTCACTTATCATATTTTCTCAATCCAATACCTTTTTTGCCAGTAACATACAGACTAATCCTGGTCCTTTGATACTCTCTTTGCCACTTCTATTCTGAATACACCTTTTTAAGGTGATACGTACAATACAATAATTTCATTATAACCAGTGGTATCCACCTGATGCATTTATCCTTCATATTTCATTGACTCTTAATCCAGATTCAGTTTTCTTTTGACACTTCATTGTTCTATAAGCATTTCATTCTATTTCATTTGTCCAATCCTGATCCACTTCAGCTAACCCATGCAGTTTTCCTAAGTCACTTTCTTTTGTTTCACTCATCACAAGTATCTCGACTCAATTTTGGTCTTTGACTCTTGTTAGGCACTTTTCTGTGTAATATAAGCGTGTACAATTCCTTTTTATGATCACCAATAGCCCTAAAGTTATTCAGTCAAAACTATATAACAAGGTCATAATCCTATGAAGTCCAAAACACTTAAGCACTTTTTCTGTGGAACATTCAACCTATAATCACTTGAACTTATAATCACTTCATTCAATACCCATAGTTATTCAATTTCACCTTTCGCATCTACTTAATAGAATGTCTAGCTTCGACCGTACACTTTCTTGTTCTATCACTTTTTGTCGGTACACATACTTCTTCTTCAATCATTCAATATTGTTTTTCCGATTTCACTCGCATATTCGGACTCCTATAGGACTCACCACTTTAACTCCTACACTCTTAACCTTTCTTACCTTTATCCAAGATCTCAATTTTCCTGAAACACTTCACAATTACCCATAATCTACTTGACATTCTTTGAAATCCCAATATCTCAAATTGGTGCTGCTCATTTCGTAATTGTCGCATAATAGTCATTATGCTCGTCTTTTCTTCGAATTAACCCAATGTATCCTTATAGGAATCTAAGGTCTCCAAGGCTTTAAACAATTTCGATCATAGCACCAATACCATTTATCAAAGTCAATTCAATTTATCTTATTCCGTTTTAACATATTGTCCCATTTCATCACACACCGCCCACTCTCCAAGGATATGCTTATCATCGTGATCAACTTTCTCAATTATTCAAATAGTTCTTTTACTTTTCACTGCTCAACACTTTCTCATCACCAACCAGCTTCCTAATTGCTTTTCAATCATCCGTGGTATCTCAAAAGCTCAATTTCAACTATACGCACAATCTCGATCGTAACAATTTTATGCCATAATTTGAAAGATCAAAACATTCCTTGCACTAAATACACTTTCTTTAACCCTTATACTTTACTATACACATTACCCGAAATCATTTCATCTTATCCAGAAGCCAATTATTAACCTATACGATTCAGAATTCCACAAACTCATTTCCGTTTATGCCAATCCTCAAATAGAGGACTTATGCTATAATCATTTTTCATTTCCTCCCATACGGGCATGGGCATGCCCAGTCCTCTTATGTCTGGCTTTCACCCATTATGAACTTTACACTTATAGAAACTAAGTCATCTACCATTTCCTCTATTCTTTCCATGTATATGTCACATCAATTTCATGCATCATGATCACCTCACTATCCAGTATATACTCCCAACGGTAAATCAACGTAAATACGACAACTCTCTTTATATATCACTATCCTTGTTTCATTAGCATTTTCGTTGTTTCACTATCTTTATCCTTGTTTTCTTTCCCACACGTCATTGTACTTCTTTTTACATAGTTTTCTTCTTATATCATGAATGTGTCAGCTTGACCTTTTACGGTCATATCCACTTGGCTTATATACTGTCATCGTATGATTGCTACGTATCTTTGTATTTTCTGAAACAATCCACGATAGGGTATTCACATTACTAGTACATTCGGGCATGTGTCCCCAAACACGACAACATTATAGATACTCATACACTGTCTCTCTCTCTATTTACCCATTTCTATGTCCATATTCAGACATTTAACCAATTCAGAATTTTCCAATACACTATCAGGAAAAATTGTCGGTCTGTCTTTTTCCCTTACAATCTTCTGATACTAGTTTTCAAACTCTTAGCACATTATTCGCATAACCATTTCAGTCTCAAGCTTATGCGCTCAGGATCATAATCGTTTCACGAGTTCTTTTCAGTTTATCTGTACACTTTTGTCTCACCATTTCTACTTTTTCTTACCCTACTAGGCACTTTGCTCTTTCAGTTCTTTGTAGACCATTACAATACAATATCGATCTTAGTACAATCTCGCTATCATCATCTATGATATCCACTAACACAAATGTAGTGAATCCATATCTGCCTAATCGAACCATATACTCTTTGCTCATTTCCAGTTCCCATTTCGTCGAAGATACAAGTCAGAACTCTAATTACCTCATCATGTAATTGCACATAGGCCTACTATAACCAGTATGTTTCTCATATCTCCAATGGACCTCTCCAAGTTCTAGACATATTCGTTTATTGTCGCCGTAATATTGTCACATTAATCAGGGAACTCAGTTTGAGATCAATTCTTTCCTTAATCAGTCTAGGCTAACATAGTCATTCTAACCACAAGACACTATAATTCTCATTATCGATGTTTCCTCTTTCCCATTCCTCATTGCCCATACACATTCATGGGCTCACATTCCCATATCTTCTCACTATTCTCACACTTCATCATTTAACATATGTTTACATGTAGGATTTATCCTCGTGCAACTCAGACTGGGGATCAGTTACTACGGTCTACAACGACACGACTCAAATGCATGCAACTTAACCTATGTTTCAGACTGTGCCCAGATACATTCGTATTGCTGGGCTCTGATACCACATATGTAGCATCCCAACTCCACAAGACCCGAACCCGACATCGATGGTGATATCCAAGTCCGTGCCCGCGAAGGTAGCATGCCAAACCAGTCAATCGCTCACATATCGGTATAACTTTTTTTTCTTTGAAACACTAACATAGACATAAGTCCAATTTCATTTTAAGCCAAAAAAAAAGTTCAAAGTCGATAGCACATTGTTTTCAATGCAGTACAATCAAAACAGTTTCACTAATCAATTAGGGCCCAATTTCAGTAATAACCCTTTTTCAATTACAAACAAATCGCTTTGGGCCATTGGGGCCCATTTCAATACACATAACATTTCTTAACATTCCCACTTGGTATCATTTGATATGTATAGCAATATTTGCATTTAAGCAATCCCATTACAAAAATTCCCATACATCATCACAGACCGAAAAAGAATACAAATACATATTGCATGTAAATTGTAGAAAACACTCTATACAAAAGCCTAATGCGCATACCTAATCCATCCCAACCTCTAACGGTCCTTTATGAGCAGTAAGTCTACTCTCGTTGCATAACGGGTATTCTTCGAATCCTGAAAAATAGATGCAAATTTTGGGTGAGTTTTATGAACTCAAAGGAGTGACCATCATCGATGGTTCACCCAATCATATAACATATAGCACATACTTTCATTTCCATTAAGTCACATTTCATATTCCCTATCACACTTCACATTCACATACAGTTTCATATTTTCATTGTGTCGATACAATGTCATATTCAATATAATCAAATCGATCATTCAATCAAATTAATCATTCCCATTCAACACAATGTCACATTCCCATTCAATACAATGTTGCAGTCCCATTCAATACAATTAATTCGACCATTCTCATTCCATACAATCAAATCAATCATGTTATGCATATGTGCATGAGACCCACTTTCCATTTAATTACTCTTTTGTGACCGAGTGTCTAAACTGTCCCGTACCCATTGGATATCGAGCTCATTGAAACTGTCTCATATAGGGCTCATTGTAAACTGTCCCATAAAGGGCTCATTGTAAACTGTCCCATTACGAGCCTGAGGCTCTGAATTAGTATCTGAGCACGAAGCTCTTTTCACTCGTTGAGCTTTAAGCTCTAATCATTGACTACTCTGGTCACAACTCCCATTATCTTTCATGTATTCATGCAATGAAATGCCTTATGCATATTTGCATGCGCTCATTGAATCATAATTACTATCATCGGACCGTAGTCCGGCATTCGACATCTAATTAAGAAGTCACATTTCATTTATATGCAATTATGCATGCAAGACATTTTAACAATCTCAATATATACACTTAGGTCATCCCATTCACATTCAAGGAACACTTCAATAACGCAATCCCCAGTACACAATCAATCACCGGACCTCCTGCCCGGAACCCATATTCAAACACAATCAATAAAATCAATCAATACTCATTCAATATATAACAAAAGCAAATAACCAATAAATAAGACCATCTAGGTCTACTCACAGTACGCTCCAGATTTGCATTGGTTTCCAGTTTTTGGGAACGCTTTGAAAGTGGCATTTATCCCAAGATCGCTAATTTATGCCATATGCACATTACACACACATTAATCACTTTACATAAGAATTCCCATTTATGCACAAGTATAGAATAAGTACAATGCATGTTTATGAATTCTCGGCCCTTATTTCCTTCTCTTTTTCCCTTTTTCCTGTCTGACATTCTAACTAGCATATTTCTTTACACACAATTTAGAAAATTACAAACCATACCTCGTTGGAAAGATCATGAAACCCTCTACAATTTTCATGAAGACCATAAAAATCAAATTTACCCCTAAGAGTGTCAAAAATTCAATTGACACTTCTGCCCATTCAAAACCTATCAAAAGCAGTAATAAGATTGGTAAATTCAGTAACTTCCATCCTCTTCAGTCAAAAATTACACAATAAATATGCTCAGAAAGATCACAATGTGATCTACCACTTTTATGGACAATCTAATTTCAAATTCAATGGCTAACTAGGTCTAACAATTCAGTGAATGCTAATGCCTCTGAAAGTACTCAAACTGAACAGTGATTTTTCAAACAATATAAATCCTTGTACAAATATCACAAAATTGCATACTTTATACCCATGAAAAGATAAAACACAGTATTACACTTCTAATGAAGGGCTCAGAATCAAATTCCATCATTAACCAATTTAAAACAGTCTTGCAAGTTACTACCCTGATCAGCCGCCCATGACCTAACTTCAGTCCAATCTTTGAAAAATTATAAGTCCCAATTATGTTATCCAAAAATAGCATGCTATATATCATTTTCAATATAATTGTTTCCTCTACAATGCTTCAGAAGATCACTCAAGCCAATTCAATTCACAGAAATTGTTAAAATTGCTTCTAATCAGAATGGTCACAATAACTATACTGATGGCTAGGTTTCACCAATTGCTCAAAAATAGTCAATATTTCACAATGCATATCTCCCAATATACAGATCGAAAAATTGCAAAATCAGTGGGAATGGAAAGATGACTTAATAGTCTTCCACGTTCATTTTGACCATTTT
This sequence comes from Erythroxylum novogranatense, assembly GCA_029891385.1. Lineage (NCBI taxonomy): Eukaryota > Viridiplantae > Streptophyta > Magnoliopsida > Malpighiales > Erythroxylaceae > Erythroxylum > Erythroxylum novogranatense. The sequence continues at coordinate 30,566,236 of CM057233.1, read as the reverse complement.
CCCTAATTCCTTCTCAATTAATTTAGAAAAATCAGCAAAGCTAGTAGATCATTGGTTCGGTTACTGTTCACAGTAACCTTAACAGTAACTTTCCATGCTAACATTCACCCTCTTAAGGCTAAAATTGGACAACACCTATTTCACACAAAAATTTAGCCAACAACCCAAAGTTTAATTGGGCACAAACCTCTACTCATTTGCATAATCACACAATGAGTTATGCTCAAAACAGTACAGTAGGTCAAAATCCATTTTCCTGCTTTCATCTTCTACTTATAATTCCTATCATGCCAATTCAAATTCTACTACCATAAGCATCTCAATTAGACACAAAATCAGTCCCTATATCATGCCTACATTCACTAGGAATAACCACCATAATTTTGCAACACTTTCCTCTTACATTTCATGCAAGAATAAACATCAATATTCAATCCAAAACAAGCTAAAACACATTTCAATCATACTACTTTCATGTCATACTTCACCATAGTCTTATACTCACCAATTCAATCAATAATTATCATCAAATTAATGCATCAATAAGCATAATAATTACACCAAAATTCCCATTGAATGCCTCAAGCAACCATGATTCATGAAATACATAATGAAAGCTTAACATAAACCTTACCTAAATAAGCCTTTCCAACCTCAATCCTAACTTCTCCAATTACTTTACTTTCTCTCCTTTCTCCTCTTCATATACGGTTATCCCATGGTAAGGAGGGAGAAGGTTTAAGCTAAGAAGTATGCAAGGAAGGACAAAGAAAGTGGCAACTAAATGAAACAAGTGAAGAAAATTCGATGGAAAAGAGAAACTAAAAGTAGGTTCTCGGATGATACAAAACCAATAAATCAATAACACAACTTTCACTCTTCACCCATGGAAGAGTCGAGAATGCAGCCACCTAATATAAGCATTAATTGTTTTGACACTTTGTCACTTAAGAAAAAGACAAAATAATTGAATAACCTTTGATAAAATAATCCAAATAAAATTAGATCTTCAATCCATTTCCAAGGGTCTCAGATACAATGTCAAAATAATGTATCCAATAATACAGTACCATTTGACAGAAATTTTCGGTACCAAAAACCAGTCGGTTCGCCACTTGGTGATTTTTCTGGTTCGGGAAATTTCTCCGGAAAATTCCAGAAAAATTCCTGAAAATCCCTTAAAATATAAAACACTCAATGGCGCACTCAGAACAATTTTTCAAACCCAATAACCACGTTAATCACAATAAAATTATATTAGGCACGAAAACCGGGAATGTCATGTATGCATGTACAGTTATTTCATATGCACAGATTTCACTGTTCACTAGTACCAGTATGCATGAACAATACTAATAAATCCCTATCAATCCCATCCTATGAAAAATTTACTATTTAACCCTTCCTGTCGGGGGTGGGATGTTACAATATTGATTTTGAGGATAGTGATATTGATGATTTGCCATGTGATAGTATTTGTGATAATGAAGTTGAATATGAGGAAAGAGCTGTCACAGGAGAAGCGCTTATAGTTAGGAGAGTGTTAAGTGCTAAAGTTAGAGATGAGATTTTGGATCAGAGAGAGAACCTATTCCATTCAAGGTGTTTGGTGGGTGGAAAGGTGTGTAACTTGATCATAGATGGAGGTAGTTGTACTAATGGGGCTAGTCAAACTATGGTTGATAAATTGGGCTTGATATGTAGGAAACATCCAGAGCCATATAATTTACAGTGGTTTAATGATAGTGGGAATGTGAAGGTGACTAGACAGGTACTGGTGCCATTTTCTGTAGGGAGATATGAGGATGAGGTGTTGTGTGATGTGATACCCATGGAGACAGGACATTTGCTACTGGGAAGGGCTTGGCAGTTTGACAAGAGGGTAGCACATGATGGGTATACCAATAGATAATCCTTCAAGTTTAAGGGTAGGAACTTCATTATACTAGCTTTAACACCTAGTGTGTAACATCCCGTCACCGATGAGAAGGTTATATTAGTAAATTGAGACGGGTTAGGATTTTTTACCGCATATTATTGACTGAGCATCCATTTGGCCTCTAATTTTAGAGGAATGAGTCTTTTGCACATGCACATATAGATACATGCATTCATGACATTTTCCCGGCATTTGATTGTGAATATGATATGAATTGTGAAATTGTGAGATAATTAGATTTGATTATGATTTATTGGGAATCTTGGAAGAATTGGGTTTGAAAATGTGAATAGGAAATATTTTAGAGTAATTGCCAGTCGAAAGTGACTCTTCGAAAATTTTCTGGAAAATTCGAGAGAAAAAGTCTGAACCGGAAATTTTCCGAGTGATGGACTGATTGATTTCATAGTGCTAGAATAACTGTCCAATGGCCATGGAAAAATTTAGAGATATGATTTTAGAGATTAATATGTCGAGCCATTGAATTTTTGGAGACAAATTGGACTGGAAATGAAATTGAAAAGAGAAAGAGATGTAAATGTTTTGGGAGGAAAAAGACAAGAGGCTTAATTGTTATGCGTATAAATGCCTTGAGTTTTGAGTTTTGAAGGAAAAGAAATCCTTCTCTCCCAGGGTGATTGCTTCTTCTTCCTTAGGTGATCTTCGATCCTTGCCCTTCTACTTGCTTGCTTTTCCTTCCTTGTGTAAAGCCAAGCCTAAATCCTAAGGGAAGACGATGATTGTGAGAGTTTGAAAGGTTAATCGTTGGTGTTAAGGTTTGGAAAGATTTCGGAAGTTAAAGAGGGGAAGCTTGATTTGGTAAGAAAATTGGTTTATTGTTGTTTATTTATTAGTTAAATGCATACATGAGTGTATTTGAGGAAGATTGGGGTAGTTATGGGTGAGTTATGACTGGTTTTAGAGAGAGAAAGTAAAAAGGGAATCGAAGAAGTTGAACCAGGGCCCGCACGTCGCGATGAGAAAATGATTAGACGTAGCGATGAGAAAAGGGTTAGACGTCGCGACGAGAAAAGGAGTATACGCCGCGACGAGCGTATGCCGCGACGTGCATAGGCACCGCGACGAGCGCACGTCGCGACGAGCGGTAAATTGCACGTCGCGAAGAGCGGTAAATTGAGACGTCGCAACAAGCAAGTTTGTACGTCGTGCCGAGATACTGTATAGACGCCACGGCGAGCGTCCATACGTCGCGGCGAGGACCGGATTTCTGAACTGATTTAAATTGGTTATTGAGGCATAGCTAATGGTGCAGACCTCCAATTGAGGTGATGTTTGATTCGTTATGATCTAGAGAAAGAAGTCTACAATTGAGGAAAAGGATGAGAGTTTGAATTCAGGTTTTTGAGATCTTAATTATAGAAAGAAAGTTAAAAATGTGATTGTATTTCAACCTAAGGATTGTTCTTGGTAATTGGGATATAATTATGAGGTCCCTAAATGTAAAGAAAGGCTATTGGAATTTAGAACTGAGCATAAAGAAAGTGAAAAATGGGAAATAACACCGGGAAAGTCATGAGTAGGCATCGTACATCTTTTATTTACGGCATGTGCATCATCAAATTGTTTTGACTGTGCATTTAGTAATGGAAATTATTTGACTGTTATAGAGGCTCCGATGGACCGATATTCTACAGATATTGCTGGGACTTCCAGGCTGTAGCTCGGAAGTACAGGTGAGTAACCTAGTTGGTTCGTCAATTTCTGATTTGTTAAATGCTCTGTGTGAACTATCTGTGAGTATGAATTGTATGATCACTGGTAACTGTGAATTGGTGTGCAGACTTGTGAATGATCTGTCTGACTTCGATAAATACTATTCAGTGAAATGTGTTATTGTGCAAATGTGAACACATGCTAGCCATGATCGGAAATTGTAATTAACAGTTGTGATTGGAGCAATTACTGATCGGAGCTATGAGCTCAACTACTGTGAAAAGAGACCTAAGGCCCGAAAGGGAATAGTGCATACCCAAAGGGCTCTCCTATCCCTAATGCGCATGGACAGTAGTGTATACCCTGAGGGCTCTCCTACCCCTAAAACGCGATTACTGTTTGATGTGCCCGAAATGGGACTATACTGACGCCTAGTCACAACACTAAAATAAAATAAAAAAAACGTCATGCATTAAGCATTTGATTGTGTTGTAATTCTTGAAATGGGTTAAAACTTTATGTGTGTTAATTGCTTAGTGAAATTTCTGATTTCTGTTCTGAATATGTTATTGTGTTGATCTGTACGCAATTTGCGTAATGCATGAATTGGGTGAACCATCGATGATGGTTTCTCATTGAGTTCGCAAACTCATCCAACATTGCATTTATTTTTCAGGAATTGCCGAGTACCCTGTTAGACAAACAGGAGTATGATTACCGCAAAAGAGTCAGAGTTTGAAGTCGGGATCAGTTTCATATCTGCATTAGAGTCATTCGATATTATTGTACCGTTATTGTAAATTTGTAATTCTGCAAATCCCGCAGATTAGTACCATTATTGTATTGGACCCAATTTTGGCTATGGATAATGTGTGTATGAATTGATTTATGACTGGATCTATTTTATGATTTCGTATTAAATCGGGCTCAAATTATTTACTGATATCTGCGCACTCGATTGGTTTTCAAAAAGAAATGTATTACCGAGTTTTTAAACTGTTTTGACTGCTCTAGCATACCACCCTCGTGAGGCACGTGCTCAGATATCACCCTCGATATCAGATTTAGGTCTTGCGGGAGTGGGATGCTACATTTGTGGTATCAGAGCCCAGAAGTACAATCTTACATGGGCATTTTGAAAAAAAAAAGAAAAAAATGTGTGTCAAGTCACATGCATTTAAATCATGTCACGACAGATAGTGACAACTGATCCCTAGTCTAGTATATGAGTCACATGCATGAGTATGTCTCAGTCGTTTAAACGGTTAGAATAGAAAGGAAAATGATAATGTGTTAGAATGTGATAAAAAGGAAGTTGTGGATGTCGTGAAATAAGAAAAAGGTGTATAGTTCGATTGGACAAAAGAACATTAAGTGTATTGGTATTAGTGGATAAAAGTGTTACATTGAGGTATATGCTTAAATGTGGGATAGAAATGAAGTTATAGTTGTGGATTGATAGAGGAAAATAGAGATATGATAATGGAAAGATTTCAAGTGTATAAAGTGGATGAAAATAAAATATCCTATGATCTTGAGAAGTTACAATTGGGTTTGATTACTGTGACGAGAGTTATGAATAATGATATATGAATTTGAGTCAAATTATGTTAGTGGGGAAAATTCAGAATGATTGTCTATCTATGATATTAATTTAAGTGTGAAAAATACATGGGTATAATGCAATAATGAAAAGATTGAAACGTAAGAGAATGAAAATGATAGATGAAAAAGTTATCAAGGTTTAGTTGATTTGCTTGTGTAAATACACATCTGATTATGGGAGCCCATGACAAGTGAAAAGAGTAAGCTTAATTGTTCCATATATGTGGTGACCGCATGGGAAGCAATTGATGAGTTAGTGGATAATTGCCAGTCATAATTCTTATAGTTTGAAATTCTATAAGAGTTAGAATAAGAAGTGAAAATGTTTATAGTGATCACTTGGGAATAATTGAAATTGTTATATGTTAAGGACATGATCATGGCATAATCCTCACAAGCGAGGACAAGGACAAAAAGAGAGATTGTTGTCACAAATCAAAAGAGATTAAGGTATCCTTATCGTAAATGACTGATTGGTCCTATCTCTTGATAGATGAAATGATCTTGATGTTATGTACTTCACTGAATAAAAGGATGTCCTAATTATGTGAATTGTGGCACAAATGATCTTTATGGGATATAATGAGTTATAGCTAGAAACTGATTTTTTCTAAGGCATTGAGTTTGGCTGACAAGAAATGTGACGATTGTTGATGATTAAGAATTTCATGAGCGTTATTGATGAAAGTAGTAAGAAATCTTCTTTCAAAGAAGAGTTCCCTGAATTGGGTTAAGTCGATTAGACGACTCAATTTAAACATGATAAATGAAAGGATAAATTGGAGATAAATCTCAAATGAACTAAAAGTCATTCTGGGAGTCCTAATCTTAGTGGAGACTCAAGTGTAAGAGATAGAATATGCTACTGAAAAAGTGTACATTATGTTGGTGAAATGACTCTGATTATGTAAGAGAATTACTGAATATCAAGGAAATATTAATTGCGAATATGAGGAGAATATAGGTTCGTGTATATTTTGTGTAATTATGTTCTGAAAGTATGAGATTAATATAATGAATGTTTATTTAGCCCAGGGAGTGATCTATCGCAAATAAATTTGGTTATGTGGAGAAATTAGGGTAAAGGAACATGTGTCAGAATATGTTATGATGAAACAGAGAAAATTATAAGAAAATTGTTCCTCATTGGAGACATCTGATATTTAAAGAGTTATATGAAGCAATTAGGGGTATAAGGAGTTTATTGTATTACTGAAGAGTAAAGTGTCTCAATTGTATTTAAATCGGAAAGTGACTATAATCATCAATGATCGATCAAACGTATTTAAAAAGTGAAGAAGATAAATTGATACCGTTGAGGAATTTTATATCATGCAAGTTTCATAAGAGTGAATCTTAACATGATCAAATGAATAGTGGATGAATTAGTATACGAACATGGTATATTGGGAGACTTAATGAAGATATAGGTGTTAATAAAGTGCGAAATTACAAGGGATATATGTATACGGGATTTGGAGTTAATTAGAACTAACTGAATGCTGGATACGTCCAAAAATTATTAAACATTTTCTGGTTTAGCTTTGATAATAATGTTTGAGGAAAATCGTGTGAATGGTATGATTGATGATTGTAAAAGAGGCATTTGGAGAAATGTTCAGCTTAAGTATTGATCGTATCGCTTTAAATTGGAGATTTCGCAATATATACTGAAGTGTCCCAGTAAAGGTTATGATGTAATCTATTGAAATGGTGTAAAGTAATTTTATGTACCTAGGGACAAATATAACTTCATGGGCTGTATTATGATTGATGATTTGAAATTTGTTGTATTGAGTGTTACTTTAAAAGCTTGGAGACATTAATTGTACAGAAACATTTGGAAGATGTTCATGGATACGCAAATCGATAATGGTCAAGAGATTTCGAGAATTTGAATGATTTGAAAAGGATTAAGCGATTGATTATTTCAAACTAAGCTAGTGATGCAATTCAATGGATTGAACAGAAAAATTCAATGGCAGAAGATCACAATGCAGGCGATAAGCTTGTATTACTGAGTGCAAACTATCGATCTATCAAAGGGGCAAAAAGAGTGTATTATTAGTTATTGGAATTTCCAAATCAGTTGTGTATATAAAGGATTGGCAAAGAACAAATTAAGGTGTTTGAAATTTGCGAACCTTATCGAGGAATTGAAAATAACTTTAATTATTGAGGAAAGTGATATGTATAATTCAATTAAGAAATATGTGTAGTACAGACTAAAGAAACCGTTAGAGAAATTGCGAGGAACGATCAGAGCCTTATGGTTTAGTAAGAGTACATCGAGAGAGTAATTGATGGTTTAGAGGGTAAAATCGAATGATTATATGTGTGAATAACCAACAGACTTGACTCTTGGGAATAAATGTCAAACTAGTATTTTGGAATTCATTGGGATATGAAATTGACGCTTAGTTCAGATTGATTGTGAGCATATTAATTGTCAGATGGGTGACACCATTTGAATAAAGGTATTATGTTGATGAGTAAAATGAATTTGTAATGGGATTGAGAAATCCAAGTAAAAGGGTAATGAATTGAGTGGATCGAGGTTATTAGAATCTTATGAGATTAGTGTTTTAGCACAAAAGAGACGTAATCTAATAAGTGAGAAATGAAATGCTTCAAAGTGTATCGCCTCGGCCAAGATACACTTAGATGAGATAAAGGTGTAATTAGGGGAAACTAAATTCGTTATAAAGTGGCCTCTATGTGACTGTAATGTGAATGGAACTAGGAATTGGTAAGTCAGTCTAAACCTAAAAGATGATCCGGATCCAAAGTGTTACATAGATAGGATTCGGAAATATTGTTAGGTTCCGATATATGTGTTATTGATATTGAAAGTGGCGACTTGAGATTAATCATGAGAAAACAGTAAAGCAATGTAGAGTTTGAGAAAGATGAGTGGTTCATCGATGGTTTTGATTTCAGTTAAGTGGTAGAAATTATTCGTGTAGCGAAATAAGTGGAAATCAGAGAGTCATTGATTGAAAAGACTCCCCCGCCTTCCTGATCAATCGTGTATGAAATTTCGAGGACGAAATTTTTGTTAGGAGGGGAGAATTGTAACATCCCATCACCGATGGGAAGGTTATATTGGTAAATTGAGACGGGTTAGGATTTTTTACCGCATATTATTGACTGAGCATCCAATTGGCCTCTAATTTTAGAGGAATGAGTCTTTTGTACATGCACATATAGATACATGCATTCATGACATTTTCCCAGCATTTGATTGTGAATATGATATGAATTGTGAAATTGTGATATAATTAGATTTGATCATGATTTATTGGGAATCTTGGAAGAATTGGGTTTGAAAATATGAATAGGAAATATTTTAGAGTAATTGCCAGTCGAAAGTGACTCTTCGAAAATTTTCTGGAAAATTCGGGAGAAAAAGTCCGAACCGGAAATTTTTCAAGTTATGGATTGATTGATTGCATAGTGCTAGAATAACTGTCCAATGGCCATTGAAAAATTTAGAGATTAATATGTCGAGCCATTGAATTTTTGGAGACAAATTGGACAAGAAATGAAATTGAAAAGAGAAAGAGATGTAAATGTTTTGGGAGGAAAAAGACAAGAGGCTTAATTGTTCTGCGTATAAATGCCTTGAGTTTTGAGTTTTGAAGGAAAAGAAATCCTTCTCTCCCAGGGTGATTGCTACTTCTTCCTTGGGTGATCTTCGATCCTTGCCCTTCTATTTACTTGCTTTTCCTTCCTTGTGTAAAGCCAAGCCTAAACCCTAAGGGAAGATGATGATTGTGAGAGTTTGAAAGGTTAATCGTTGGTGTTAGGGTTTGGAAAGATTTTGGCAGTTAAAGAGGGGAAGCTTGATTTGGTAAGTAAATTGGTTTAATGTTGTTTATTTATTAGTTAAATGCATACATGAGTGTATTTGAGGAAGATTGGGGTAGTTATGGGTGAGTTATGACTGGTTTTAGAGAGAGAAAGTAAAAAGGGAATCAGAGAAGTCGAACCAGGGCCCACACGTCACGACGAGAAAATGATTAGACATCGTGACGAGAAAAGGGTTAGACATCGCGACGAGAAAAGGAATATACGCCGCGACGCACGTATGCCGCGACGTGCATAGGCACCGTGACGAGCACACGTCGCGACGAGCGATAAATTGCACGTCGCGACGAGTGATAGATTGGGACGTCGCAACAAGCAAGTTTGTACGTCGTGCCGAGACACTGTATAGACGTCGCAGCGAGCGTCCATACGTCGCAGCGAGGACCGGATTTCTGAACTGATTTAAATTGGTTTTTGAGGCATAGCTAATGGTGCAGATCTCCAATTGAGATGATGTTTGATTCGTTACGATCTAGAGAAAGAGGTCTACAATTGAGGAAAAGGATGAGAGTTTGAATTCAGGTTTTTGAGATCTCAATTATAGAAAGAAAGTTAAAAATGTGATTGTATTTCAACCTAAGGATTGTTCTTGGTAATTGGGATATAATTATGAGGTCCCTAAATGTAAAGAAAGGCTATTGGAATTTAGAACTGAGCATAAAGAAAGTAAAAAATGGGAAATAACACCGGGAAAGTCATGAGTAGGCATTGTACATCTTTTATTTACGGCATGTGCATCATCAAATTGTTTTGACTGTGCAGTTAGTAATGGAAATTATTTGACTGTTATAGAGGCTCCGATGGACCGATATTCCACGGATATTGCTGGGACTTCCAGGCTGTAGCTCGGAAGTACAGGTGAGTAACCTAGTTGGTTCGTCAATTTCTGATTTGTTAAATGCTCTGTGTGAACTATCTGTGAGTATGAATTGTATGATCACTGGTAACTGTGAATTGGTATGCAGACTTGTGAATGATCTGTCTGACTTCGATAAATACTATTGATTGAAATGTGTTATTGTGCAATTGTGAACACATGCTAGCCATGATCGAAAATTGTAATTAACATTTGTGACTGAAGCAATTACTGATCGGAGCTATGAGCTTAACTACTGTGAAAAGGGGCCTAAGGTCCGAAAGAGAATAGTGCATACCCAGAGGGCTCTCCTATCCCTAATGCGCGTGGGTAGTAGTGTATACCCTGAGGGCTCTCCTATTCCTAAAACGTAATTACTGTTTAATGTGCCCGAAATGGGACTATACTGACGCCCAGTCACAACACTAAAATAAAATAGAAAACGTCATGCATTAAGCATCTGATTGTGCTGTAATTCTTGAAATGGGTTAAAACTGCATGTGTGTTAATTGCTTAGTGAAATTTCTGATTTCTGTTCTGAATATGTTATTGTGTTGATCTGTACGCAATTTGCGTAATGCATGAATTGGGTGAACCATCGATGATAGTTTCTCATTGAGTTCGCAAACTCATTCAACATTGCAATTATTTTTTAGGAATTGCCGAGTATCCCGTTAGACAAACGGGAGTATGATTACCGCAAAAGAGTCAGAGTTTGAAGTCGAGATCAGTTTCATATCTGCATTAGAGTCATTCGATATTATTGTAAATTTGTAATTCTGCAAATCCCGCAAATTAGTACCGTTATTGTATTGGACCCAATTTTGGCTATGGATAATGTATGTATGAATTGATTTATGACTGGAATTGTTTTATGATTGAAAATGATTTCGTATTAAATCGGGCTCAAATTATTTACTGATATCTGCGAACTCGATTGGTTTTCAAAAAGAAATGTATTACCGAGTTTTTAAACTGTTTTGACTACTTTAGCATACCACTCTCGTGAGGCACGGGCTCGGATATCACCCTCGATATCAGGTTTGGGTCTTGCGGGAGTGGGATGCTACATAGTGAATTGTACCTGGACCAGATCAAATCAAGCAAAAGTGAGGAGGGTTCGGGTAGTAAGAATAAAAAAAAGTGAAGAGAGAAAAGAGGCCCAAAAGAAAAATAAGATTGGCCCAATGGGGAGTGACTGCACAGGTGAGGAAAAGACAGTGGGATGTGTAGGAGAGAAAAGTTCAGGGAGAGAAAAAAAGAGTGAAAAGAAAGAGAAGAGCACCAGTAGTGGTGAGATACAGAGAGTGTTTAGTTTCTGTCACTAACCCTCTTGATGGGCCTAGTGTTTTTAGTTTGGATTCTAGGGGCGATGGTTCGTTCCAGATATTCAAGAAGATGAATGACACCACCAACAAAAATGACATGCCAGATTCGAGGACGAATCTTCTTGAGGAGGGAGGGACTGATGTGAGCAGGAATAAGGATCTTGAGAAGATGGCGAACTCCGAGCCTATAGAGTTTAATGGAATTGAGCCTAAACTAATCCACTTAACTCAAATCCTTGGACCGGATACACTTGGAGCTTGAAAACAAAAAGACTTGGGCTATTTAATGCTTCATCACTTAAACCCAAGAAGATATCAAACCTATTTATTTAATTTTTGGACTTCATTTTATTTTGGGCTTCTATGTATTTTAGCCCAACCTTTTTAATATTTGACCTAAGTATAAATACTTATGTTTTAGGGTTTTACAATTTTTTTTAGATCAGATTGTTTAACTGCCGTCGGCTTTAGAGAGAACATTATTCTCTTGTTTTTGTTACTTTTCAAACCATCTTTCACTTATCAATTGTTTTCTCAATTGTGGCGTATTGATTGTTCATTTCTTGGTTTTATTTTGATCATCGTGATTGCTCGGAACAAGTTTCCGATAGGTGTCGTAGAAATCAAACCTTGCGTATCCTTTATTTTCTTGTTTGCTGAATTCCAAATATCTATCCTTTTTTATTTCCTTTAGGTCAAAACCCCATAAGACAAAATACCCATTGAAATCATCATCCTATCGACGTCAATCTTTCCGCGGTGTGCGTCACATACCTACATCAGATTTTGAATTAAATTTTCCTAAGTTATTCTTTCCATTATTATGAATAAAAACTTTGCAATCAAAAGGATGAAAATATGATATGTTGGGTTTCTTACCTTTCTATAACTCGTATAGTGTCTTGTTTTTGTCTCGTCTAAGATGCACTCTATTGATGACATAGCACGCGGTATTGATTGCCTCCGCCCAAAAGGATTTAGGAAGATTGTATTCATTCAACATTGTTCTACTTATTTCTTCAACTGAGCGATTCTTCCTTTCTACTACATCGTTTTGTTGTGGTGTTCTTGGTGTTGAAAAATTGTGCTCCATTCTATATTTTTCACAAAGCCTTTCGAATGGTTCACAATCAAACTCACCTCCATGATCGGTTCTAATTGCAACAATTGTCAAATTATTTTCATTTTGAACTAACCTACACCACTTAGTAAACTCGTTAAAAGCATCACTTTTATTTGCAAAAAATCTCACCCAAGTAAATCTTGAAAAATCATCAACAATAACAAGAACATATAATTTACCACTTAGACTAGCATGCCTAGATGGTCCAATTAAATCTATATGAACAAGTTCAAGAATTCTAGATGTACAAATTTCTTTCTTTAGTTTGAAATATTCTCTAACATGTTTTCCTTTCAAGCAAGATTCACACAAGTGGTCTTTAACAAATTTTATCTTAGGTAAACCTCTCATAATATCATTTTTAGAAATTTTAGAAATTAAAGGCAATGGTGCATGCCTTAACTTTCTATGCCATAAAAATGCATTTTCTTCTAATGTCACCAAACACTTTTCATTAAAAGAACTATCATCATGTAAATCAACAATATATGTATTTACATGTCTCAAACCAATGAAAGCAACATTTTTATCTTTCTTAACCATACAATGATATGATTCAGATGTCACATTAAAGTTCATATCACACAATTGAGAGACACTTAGCAAATTATGTTGCAAGCCATCAACAAGTAAAACATTGTCAATAGTAGGCAAAGGTTCCTTACCCACTTTACCAAAACCAATGACTTTATCTTTGTTGTTGTCTCCAAATGTGACAAATCCTTGATTCCTTGGTTGGATTTCTGCAAATAAGCTCTTGTCTCCACTCATATGCCTTGAACATCCACTATTAATGTACCATATGCTTGATGGATTTTCATTTCTTGCTTGTATCTCATCTTCATCATCACTTATTAAGGAGCTATTTGCCATAAGAGCTAAGTTGTTTCATCATTGCTTTGGTATGCTTCCTCATCATCACTCCAAATGGCTACAAGACTAGCTTTCTTCTTTCCTTTGTCATATTTGTCATTTTTCTAGAGAAAGGAAGAGCTTTTGCACTCTTTAGCATGATGTCCTCTTTTTCCACATTTCCAACACTCTTCATTGCTTTTCTTTTCTTCATAACTTTTGGTCTTTCTTTCCATGGTGTACTTCTTTCTTTCTTCATTTCTTCCACCACGTAATTCTCTCTTCCTATTCTTGAGTAGTCCTTTGAACTTTCTCAAGTTTATGGCATACATTGCTAGTTCTTCATCTTCTTCCTCCTCATCTAACTCTTCATCACTTTAATCAAGAGAAGAAACATTAGCTTTTAAAGCAATTGAATTTTGTGACTTACCTCTTCCTCCTCTTGATTTGAGAATGATCTCATAGTTAATAAGTGATCCCACCAAGGAATTGAATTCCAATCGATTGAGATCTTTAGACTCCATAATGGCTGTGACTTGTGAGTCTCATTCTTTCGGCAATGAACGTAGAATCTTTTTCACCTTCTCGCTATCCGTCATGTGCTTTCCTAGATTGCCTAAACCATGATAATTTCTACAAAACGATCAAGCATAGTGGAAATAGAATCACCTTCCTTCATGACAAACATTTCATAGTCATGGAGAAGCATGTTGATCTTTGTTTCTCGAACTTGGTTGGTTCCTTCGTGAGTGATGCGAAGTCTCTCCCACATTTCTTGAGCGCTAGTGCATGAGTTCACTCGATTTCTTTCCTCAATAGTGAGAGCGCAATATATCAACTTCATAGCTTTTGCATTGATGTAAGCTTGCTTCCAATCATTGTCGTCATATTCCAGCTCCGTCTTTATCTCACCATTTTCATTCAATGAAACATGTGGACCAAAAATGATGAATAGATCTTTTAAACTTTAAACTTTTTCGCAAAGTGCTAAAAAAATAGAGAATTCGAACACACAAAATAAACAATCAAAATTAAAATGTAAAAGAGTAGGAGAGAAGGGAAGAGAGGCAAACACAATTTTTATAGAGGTTTGGTGCTAAGACCTACGTCATCTACCTAAGTTCCCACTTAGGATTTTGACAAAACATTTTACTATACACTTTTTAGTTCAATGTGAACTTTTCTACACCACTTGAATTTGCTCAAGCTACACCTCACAATCGATCTGTCTTCCGGCACAAATCCCACAAGTGATTCTCCTCTAATCACTCAACTCACAATAATCACAATGATAGAAAATTGAAATGATGATGCTCAGTATAGCTGAATAGAATTAAGAACAATATAAGAGCAAAATTAAGAGCAAATATGGAACTATGTGACTTTTCTTCACTTTGGACTTGTGTATGCGATCATTTGATGTTCCAATATTTATTTGCAAGCTTCCAGATGCTTTCTAGATGTTGTGGAATTCTTCTATCCGTTGTAGGTTGCTCATAGCCGTTGTAGTATGATTTTCCTCCCGTTTATAAACAATTGACTCGGTCAAATTTTGTTCAGCTGCACCTGATAGTCGACTAGTCGAGGTGTAATAGTCGACTAGTACCTTATAGTTAACTTGTCTCCAAAGCATCAATCGACTAACAATAACGTTTTTCTGAAAACTTTTTGCTCCGCTCTTCGAATAGTCGACTAGTGTGATGATAGTCGTCTAGTCCATTTATCCAACTTACAGGTCTGTTATTTTTAGTCGACTTGCAACATGTTGGTCGACTTGTCTTAGCACGAACTAATAGATCTGATATTATTAGTCGACTTGTGACATGCTAGTCGACTAGTGCTGGATCTCATGACAGATTTTGTATGATCTTCAATATTTATTTGTTGGGATACGAATTTGAAATCTTCATCCATGATCTGATCTTACACGTTTAAGATATGGCAATCTTTATTTGTATTAATCCTTTATTTAAACTTCAATACCTAAAATTATTTCTTAACCAATTCTATAAATTTTATTATTATCAAAACATAGAAGGATTTAATTTGTCAACCACCATTGGTCCAACAGAAAAGTTTGAGCACTTCACGACTTTCGAAATGTTTAACTTATGCTCTTGTCAAAATACTATGAAAACAATAAGTATTCAAAAGTAAGAAAAAACCACACAAGAGATATGGCAAAAGCTAGCCTTTATTACTTCCCCTAAAGTTTACAAAGAAATTTTTTTTCTTAATGTGTTCTCCCCACATATGTGTTCAGGAGCAAAACTCAAATAATCAATTTATAGGCACCTCTGACTTTATAATTTAGAATCCTAATTGAATTGTATTAACTAATACATCTTATCCTTATCAGATTACATCACACTAACTAATATGATAACACCCGGACTCTATTTAATAGGATTTCGATACATACCAACTAACAAGATAAGAAATTCAGATACATCCATATCCATGCATATCTCCATTATCTTCAGAATATCCTCCTGTTTTTATCTTTTAGAGTTGATGCATATTTTCTATGATATTATTTGTCACATTATCCAAGATCTCTCTATGATCTCTATCTATTAATGATGAGTTGTTCAAGCTCAAAGCCTTTCTTAACATAGTGATTTGGTCTAACACGTATCTATGTTAAGTCCATTAGTTATAATTTGTCTATCTGAGCATACATTAAGCCCTTATAACTCTCACATTTCTTATCTTTTAGTTTCACATATGAATCTTACATTTCGTCGAAGATTTCCATCAATGTGCACAAATGCATGCCAACGATCATGTACGCTCGAGCTTCCATTGACAATACTCATTTTCTTTGTCCACTGGCAATTCTTTACCTTCTTTTGTCAATTCAAGTGTCAAGCATTGGCCAAAACTCACTAACACTCACACAATTCCGCAATTTAGACCTAGAAGGCTAATAAATCACCCCCATTAAAAGAACTCGACATCCTCATTGAAATAATATGTATGCACTCATCTGAATATGGTTCCTTTGAATACTCAGTTATTGACACATCTCTAATGTACCATTTTTCCCCCTCTGTCAAGTTTGTCTTTATTTTTGTTTGGACGTAGACCCATTATGCCTAATATAGCATAATTATTGAGGTAGATTTCTTTTATCGAGTCTTTACCTCCTTCCCTTTAATTTTTCACAACCATGAAATTCATTTGCTTCTCACCTACCTTCCATTTTGGGTATTCACGACCAAAATGTAGCCTTATAAATGAAACAAGCAATATCCCATTTTATTAGTTTCTTTGACTTGCATTGAGAAGATTCGCATACCTTTTCTTTTCCTTTCTCTAAGCCATCATGTATTCCATCATTCTTCTTGTCCTTATTGCTGATTCAAATTGGTGGTGATTTGAAAGTACACCAAGGCACCGATAGCCACTATCGCTCTTGAGAGGTCTTTTACATTCTATCTCTAATGTTTTATTTGTACTTAACCTTGCAAACTGCTTATAAATTTAAACAACTTGTTTTCTTTATACATGTTCTATACATCTAGCATCAAATATGTGAATTTCTTCACATACTCTCGCATCGAGATGTCTTGCTTCAACCACTTCAAAGTTTCCCTCTTTAGCCATGAAGTATTGTTAAGGAGGAATTGATTCGTTAGCTCCTTCTTCACCTTCTCACAAGTATCAATAAGAGGTCTACCCGTAGTGATATCGTTTGGAAGTTTTCGTTTTCCACTACAACTTTGCATCATCTACTAAATACATTGTTGCAATTGACACATTTTTTGTATCAAAAGCCTTTGTCATTGCAAAGTATTCTTTCATGTCCCATAAGAAATTCTTCATCTCTTTGACACTCCACTTGCCATGAAAAACTTCTGGTTCACTTACATAAATCATTATTTTCCAACATCTCAGATAGCAACCATGTGCTTGAGGACTATAATCTCAAAATTAGCTTCCTCTCATACCTTCATCAAGTCGGTAACTTGATCTTACAATGCTTGGATCTTCCTCTCCAAGAGCTTAAAACAAGATAGGTATGTAGGGACTTCTTCACCCATAGGTTAAAGACTGATGAACCCTTCCACCTTTGAAACATGTTTAGTTAAATTGTTGCCTCCTATCATATTTGGCTTTAATACCAGTTGTTATAAAGGTTTTCCTAGATACTGAACTTACATCACTTACACCCTTGTACGACAATCTTGTTTAAGTCTACTTAAGCAAGACTCAATTGTTCCCACATAATCATCCATTAACAAAACTTGTTCTCAAATACCTCATGATTTTCATAGTGTTTAACTCTCATACTCTTATAAGGGTGCCACCAAAATAATAAGTATTCAATGGCAATGATAAAAGCATACAAAAGATATGAAAAAAATCAACCTATATTACTTCCCCTAAAATATATAAAAGATTGTTATCTTTCAATGTTTATGCCCACACATGTGTTCAGGAGTAAGGCTCAAATAAGATATTTATAGACACTTCTCTCTCTACAATTTAGAATCCTAATTGAATTAAACTAATAGTATGACATCTTATCATTATCAAATTGCATCACATAAACTAATAAAATGACATTCTCATCCAAATAGGACTCTATATAATAGGATTATATTACATCCCAACTATTAACATAAGAGATTACATTTATTTGAGAAAGATGGATTCGTCAAAATCTCCACTATCTTCATATTATCTTTCACATAGTCTTTATCTTTTAGAGCCAATTTTAATCCTCCATGATTTTATCTGCAACATTATCTTGATGATGAGTCATCTAAACCTAAAGATTTTTATAACACATTAGTCTGGTCTAATGCTTACCTAGGTCAACTCCATTACTCATAGTCTATCTATTATCTATTTGAGAACACATTAAGTCCTTAGAGTTGTCACTTGTCTCTTTCATGCATGCGATATTGTTAACCGTAACTAAGATCAATCTTAAGTTATCTTTTACTCTTAGATTTGAGTTTTGTATTTTGTCGAAGACTTTTGCCAATATACATCAATGCATACCAACACTCATGGGCAGATCCACAAAAAATTTTATATAAAGAATTATTATTTTAAGTTTTGAGCTCATAAAAAATAAAATTTTACTTTCAATAAAAATTTGCTCCATTAAAAATAAAATTTTACCTTCATTAAAATTTTGCCTCCACTCAAAAAAATTTTATAGATCCGTCGCTACCAATACTCGCCTACTCTTAAGCTTCTGTTGACAATGTTCATTTTTCTTGCCTGGTCACAAGTTTTTACCTTATTTCGTCAATTCAAGTGTAATCAATGATCATCAACACTCGAATAATTTCCCAATCTGTACCAATTGTATACTACTTAGCGGATGCATTTCTAAGTCAACAACTGTTATCATAATAGTCCCATTAGCATATTGCAAAGAAACATGAGCAGCATCAGTTCTCACATTTACTAGTCCTATCCAACTAGTTCGCCTTAACGTCCTTTGCAAATCGGTACTTTATCCTGTACGATATATAATTTTTAACTCAACAATTACGTTAATCCCGACAATTTTTTATTTATATAATCGAGGCAACATAAATAATTGGTGATCAGAACTTTTGCCTATAAAAGTATCCATCTTACTCATTCTTCCACCTTCATGTTTACCTTAACAAGCCTACCTTGTCTCTTCCTACTTCCTATACTATAAAAGGTCAGTTGCTGGGTGAGATACAAGTTTCCACGTTAGGATATCCAACCAAAGCACTCAAAGTTCGTTGTTTGGAGCTCTTCCACAGTCTGTTGCATTCCGGTTTCTTGTTTGTGGATATGTCTATTCTCTCAGATCTTGTCAACTTGAACCTCTCTGATGCATCTGAGAAGATCATTGCAGAGTACATATGGTCAGTTAATTTCTCTTTTTCTTTGTTTTCGTCTGCTTCCACTGTTCTGTGAAGTGTTGGTTCTGCGTTTTACTTTTCTTACTTCTGCGTTTTCTCATTCCTGTCAAAAGCTCAAGGGACCATCTTCGGTTTACGTTTTAATGGATATTAACATGTTGCTTGATGGGTATTGACATATTTTGATTGCTAGTTTAAAGTTCAGATTTTTTTTATGAGTTAAAACTGTGGTGCAGGATCGGTGGATCTGGTATGGACCTTCGTAGCAAAGCCAGGGTACTCTTTTTGTCACTTTTCTTCTTACAATTGTCTTCGTCTTCCTTTTATATCGTTGTTCCTTCTTCATGAACTTATTCGTAACCTATGATCTTAACTTGAGTGTTTGTCTTGATTTTACACGGCATAGACTCTAAACGGTCCAGTGAGCGATCCCAGTACGCTTCCTAAGTGGAACTATGACGGTTCAAGCACTGGTCAAGCTCCTGGAGAAGATCGTGAAGTCATTTTATAATATAGTCTCCCTCTCTCCGTCTGATTGTGCGTTATAGCTGTATTCTCTTTATCACCTGTTTTCTAAGTGAATCTGCCTTTTATTTGGTTTGTAAAATAGTCCGCAAGCGATATTCAAAGACCCATTTAGGAGAGGTAACAACATCTTGGTAGGTTCCTTTTTCCCTGTTAAATAATAATCTTGTTTGTTTGGTTATTCCTCAGCCACTTGGTCAACTCTTTCTCTGTCAGTAGACCTAATAATCTTCGATTTACAGGTAATGTGTGATGCCTACACTCCAGATGGACAACCAATTCCAACTAATAAAAGACATAACGCTGCAAAGATTTTCAGCCATCCAGATGTTGTTGCTGAAGAGCCTTGGTATCCGTCATTTATACCTTATTCCACTGATTTGGCATTTCCTGTTTTCTTTTTTACTTGTTCTTCTTTTGCTTTCTCGTACATGTGTTGTTAATTTGTCCTGTACTATGCCTACAGGTATGGGATAGAGCAGGAGTATACCTTGTTACAGAGAGATGTCCACTGGCCTATTGGCTGGCCTCTTGGTGTTTATCCAGGACCTCAGGTATTGGCGGCCTTTCCCCATCACAGCTAGAAGTAGTATTGACCAATGAGTTGTGTTTTATTTTCTGGATGTGTTGTTTTAGAGTGGTTTCAGAGCGTTCTACTTAAACGAGAAGATCAAACTACTGCCCCTGATTCTGTTAATTTCTACCAGTAATTTTATCTTTTCCAGCTTTTAGGTATTAAGGCACTTGGCAGTTTGTTTTATTCCATGACATGTGATGCTTACGAATTGGAAACAGGGGCCTTACTACTGCGGTGTTGGAGCTGATAAAGCCTTTGGACGCGACATTGTTAATTCTCATTATAAAGTATGCCTTCATGCTGGGATTAATATTTCTGGCATCAATGGAGAAGTGATGCCTGGTCAGGTACATATTGGATTCTGTATCTTTTCATTAAAAGTAGTTGTAGTCCCTTCCGTTCATGCCTGATCAGGTACATATTGTTGCAAGTTTTTTTTTTGACCAAATCCAACCACCATGAATTTGTCTGCACAATGAAGCAAGTCTTTTTGACCAAATCCACCCATCATGTATTTGTCTGCATAATGAAATGTACTCGTTTCCTTTGAATTTTCAGGGCGACTGGAATGGCGCTGGTGCTCACACTAACTAGAGGTTACCGGGTTTTACATTTGCAACCAGTCAATGACTGAAACTTGCTTCTGATATTGATTTCCACCAGTATTTATATTGAAAACTTGGCGTACTGCACTTTCAGCACAAAATCTATGAGGAATGATGGAGGTTATGAGGTGATCAAGAAGGCTATTGAAAACCTTAAACTGAGGCACAAGGAACATATTGCGGCTTATGGGAAAGGCAAGGAACGCAGATTGACTGGACACCATGAAACAGCTGACATCAACACCTTTTCATGGGTAAGAACACACACACACACCTGAATTAAACATATGAAGATTAGATGATCATTTTATCTTTACTAAGAACTTATCAATCATGCTATTGAATCCTGATAGGGTGTAGCAAACGGTGGAGCATCAGTGAGAGTAGGGAGGGAGACAGAGAGGGAAGGCAAAGGCTATTTTGAGGACAGAAGGCCAGCGTCCAACCATTATTCCTAATTTTGGAATGTAGCTCCTGGCATAGTTCAAGATACCTAACCACGATCTTAACCCCTTTTTTTCTTTCAACTTTTCTTCAGAAAATTCAGATAATTTCTGAATTATATGCGGTTGCAGCTTGAACACTACAAATTTGAATGTCCTACTCTCAAGAAGAAATCAAAGAAGAGTAGAGAAGGAAAGAAAAGCATGATGGCAACTTGGGAGGACCTAGATTCATCCGAATCCGATACAGGTTTCGAGTTATCAGAACATGCGAACATCTGCCTGATGGCCGAGGAAGATAGTGATGAAGAGGTAAAATCTGACTACGATAATTTGCATGATGCATACTCAGAACTGTTAGAAGATTCTCATGCTATTCTACGAAGCAAGATGTTGTTAAAAAAA
Source organism: Erythroxylum novogranatense (assembly GCA_029891385.1). Classification (NCBI taxonomy): domain Eukaryota; kingdom Viridiplantae; phylum Streptophyta; class Magnoliopsida; order Malpighiales; family Erythroxylaceae; genus Erythroxylum; species Erythroxylum novogranatense. The sequence continues at coordinate 30,544,573 of CM057233.1, read as the reverse complement.
AGTATGTAGAAAATATTAGACATCTTGAGTTAATAGAGAGAAAATATTTGTTTAAAGAAACAATTAGAAGATAAAGGAAGTTTGTAGAGCGGATCGTAAGAGATCAATCAACTTAAAATAAGGATTAAGAATTTATCACCGATTTAGCTACTTTCACGAAAGTACAAAGAAAAATAATGAAATGCTTGAAAAATGTAGACATCCGAGTGATAAGACCGACTAGGGTTACTGAAACATGACTCGGTCTCGTAAAAATCATCTTTCAAAAGGAAGTTATAGGATAATTCATTTTAATCAACGTCCTAGTTATATGCATGAAAGATCACATCATATGCATACTACTAACCGTAAAGGATCCAAAAAATTTGGGTACCAAAAATAAAATAGTTTCTCCCGCAGATATCCTTCCTTGGAAGATACAAAGAAGACCATTGGTATTTAGGCGGTGGATGCTCGCGACACGTGACGGGAAGAAAGTCTATGTTCCTAGACCTTCAAGATAAGAAGGAGGATCGATAACTTCGGAGACAACCAAAGAGGCAAAATTATTGGAATCGGAAAAATAGGTAAAGATTCCTTTGCATGCATAAATAATGTCTTGCTTGTTGATGGTGCAAGCATAACTTAATTAGCGTCGATCAATTGTGTGATTACGGTTTCACAGCTTACATTCAATCAAAATCTTTGCGAAGTCGAAACAAAGATGGGTCTATACTTTTCTCTGCCAAGAGAAGAAACAATCTTTACAAAATCAATTGAGAAGATTTTCAAAGTCAAAATATTTCATATTTTCTATCTTCTGGAGAAGAAAGACTAATCTGGCATAAAAAGCTAGGTCATGTCTTTTTGAAACATATTTCAAAATTAGTAAAACATGATTTGGTAAGAGGTTTGCCAAAGATAAGTTTTGACAAAGAATTTTTCTGTGAAAATTGTTTGAAAGGAAAACAAGTTAAAACTTCTTTTTCTTCTAAAAGTTTTGTAACCTCATCGAGACCTTTAGAATTGTTACATATGGATTTATTTGGTCCAACAAGGACAATAAGTCTTGGTAGAAAGAAATATGGATTTGTTATTGTTGATGACTTTACTCGATTTTGTTGGATATTATTCTTATCACACAAAGATGAGTCTTTTAAGTGCTTTAGAACCTTATCCAGAAAGTTACAGAATGAAAAAGGAATGTCCATAGCCAGTATCAAGAGTTACCATGGTGGAGAGTTTGAAAATGAGAAATTTAGAGTATTCTGTGAGGAGAATGGAATTTCCCACAACTTCTCGGCCCCTAGAACTTCACAACAGAATAGAGTTGTTGAAAGGAAGAATAGGACGATTCAAGAGATGGCAAGGACCATGCTATGTGAGATGAATCTTCCTAAGTATTTACAAGGAAAGGCGTGAATCTGACATGCTATATTCGAATAGAATTACATTGCGACCCATGTTGAAGAAGACTCCTTATGAGTTATGGAATGGAAGAAGACCAAGCGTATCTTACTTTCATCCATTCGGTGCAAATGTTCCATTCGAATCTGAAAGAGTCATTGGATAAATTCGATTCGAAGACCTATCTAGGAATCTTTCTAGGCTACTCATCATCGTCTAAGGCATTTCGAGTTTACAATCTTACTTCAAAAACTGTTGAAGAGACCATCCATGTCAAGTTTGATGATAGCTCTCAACCTCATAAGGAAGATGACATAGAGAATGAAGGTCCTTCAAAGAACTTAGATGATACCACAGAAACTCCTTCATCAGACACTCATGAGAACAAAATTGAGGATATTCTAGAATCTATTAAACTAAGACGAAATTGGAAGTATAAAAATTCTCATCCAGAAGAGTTAATTATCGGTGAGACCTCAGAAGGAGTTAGGACAAGGTCCAGATTCAGAAGAGAAGCTAATGTAGCTTTATCTACGAAGTAGAGCCTAAGAAGGTTGAGGAAGCTCTTGAGGCGAAGCTTGGACGTTAGCCATGCAAGAGGAGCTGAATCAATTTACTAGGAATAACGTCTGGTCCTTAGTTCCTAAACCACCTAAGAAATCTATTATAGAAACCAGATGGGTTTTTAAGAATAAGTTAGATGAATCGGAAAGAGTGAGTCGAAATAAGGCTAGATTAGTAGCCAAGGCTATAATCGTGAAGGAATAGACTACTGATAAAACATATGCTCCAAGTAGCAGACTTGAAGCTATAAGGATTTTGTTGACATATACGATCCGTCATGATATAAAGTTGTTTCATATGGATGTGAAGAGTGCATTTACGAATGGCTTTATAGATGAAGAGGTGTATGTCAAACAACCACACCGCTTCAAGATGTTAAAACCGGACTATGTCTATAGACTTCACAAAGCCTTATACGGCCCAAGCAAACTCCTGAGCTTGGTATGATCGTCTGAGTACCTTTTAATAGAGAATGGTTTGATGAGGTCAAGTTGATAAGGCGCTCTTTAGGAAGAATTTTCGAATGATTTTATCTTAAGATGCGGATCTACGTTGATGATATCATTTTGGTACTACTTGAAAAGAGTTATGCTTGAAGTTTGAAAGTCTAATGAAGAAAGAATTTGAAATGAGTATGATGGGTGAGTTAAAGTTCTCTCTTGGGTTGCAAGTTAAGCAAACCAAGAGAAGATCTTCATTCATCAACAAAAGTATGTGAAAGAGTTGTTGAATAAATTTGATTTGAATAATGTGAAGCCTATGGCAACTCCGATGCATCCTTCAAACCTTTTGTCGAAAGACGAATTTGGTAAGAAAGTGGATCAAACCCTATATAGAGGGATGATCGGTTCCTTCTTGTATCTTCTGACAAGTAGACACGATATTTTGTTCGGTGTATGCTTGTGTGCAAGATTTCAAGCCGATCTTAGAGAGTCTCATTTTATTCTTTGTTAAAAGAATTTTGAGATATCTCGCAGTACTATCGATCTTTGCTTAATGTTTGAGAAAGGTAAAGATTTCAGGTTAATTGGATATTGCGATGCGGACTATGCCGAGATAGAATCGAAAGGAAGAGCACAAGTGGAGGATATCACTTTCTTGGAGGAAATCTAGTCTCTGGTCAAGCAAGAGACAAAGCTCAATTGCTTTCTATCAACCGTGAAGCGAATATATATACATCGCAAGTTCTTTGCTCACGAGCCGCCGTGGATCAATGTCGACTTGAAGACTATTCGATTCGAGGAGGAGATTCCAATCTATTGCGACAACACCAAAGGCAATCAATCTATCAAAGAATCCAATTCACATTCGAGTGAAGCATATAGAAGTCGGACATCACTTCGAGAGATTATGTTCGAGGAAAGTGGTGCTTCTACGATTCGTTGAAACGAAACTTGGTGGCGGATATCTTCACTAAACCACCGAGTGAAGAACGGTTCCAAAAGATAAGACGCAATCTTAACATGGTTATGTTAAGTGAGCAGTCGAGACTAAAGTAACGTCAAATCTAACGGCGTTAGTTACTGATGAGTTCTGTTGGTAACTTCTCTCACAAGGAAGATTTTTTGAGGGAAAAATCTGATTATATCGAGGCTCTTAATGATTCTAGAACTCACCGGACTATAATCCTACAAGTAGACTGAAGGTGAAATTATAGCAGTCTTTTCATCATCTCCTAACAGTTCATTTCTGCTTTACCAATTCTCTCAAAACATCTCACTCAAAAAGTTCTCCAGAAGACAGTTTTTGCTCTACACAATGGAAGCAGCTATGATTTATGGAAGACATGTGAACTTTGAGTCACTAAGAAGAGACGGAATGGATGTAGAGCCAGAAATCATAAGAGCTGATTGGAGGAACGTCTTCCAGACGCAAGAACCTGTATACACCAATGAGGTATATGAGTTTTGGAAGAACGCTCAACTAATAAACAACACCATCGTATCTTCTGTAGATAGAATATCTGTTGTTGTGACAAAGGAGCTTATAAAGAAGGTGATCGATTATCCATCGGTTGGTGAGAAACTGTCTACCAAGGCCGGATGGATGTCACAAGTCGCTATGAAGGAAGAAGATATCAGGAGGCAACTATATGGTACAAATGATTCAAGGGAGAGGAAGACATCCAATTTGATTCCAAAGACTAGGGTGCTTCATGCAATTTTGTTTAATTGCATTCTACCCAGAGTTGGTTCAAGACATTTGGTGACCACTCTGGATGAACAATGTCTGTTCTACCTAATGAATCGAAATCCCATAAATTTACCCTTCTTGATCCTTCATTATATGATTAAGGGGATAAAGGATTCAACTAGTTATCCTTATGGTATGCTTCGACGAGGATTTTAAGGAATCGGTATTAAATGCGCACTAAGGAAATAGAAGAATTGTTCTGTGAAGAGCAAGATCGATGCACACACAATACGGCGAATGGGTCCGAGCACGATGAACAAAGACCAAGCCGACTCTTGGAAGTCAAGAACCGAGGGGAGCGCATTGAAGAAGACTCCGCCCAAGTTCTCAATCTCCGATGAGTACTAGATCGCTGCGGATGAACTAAGGAGAGTGTTAGGAAGACCTCTCATAAACAAAGTAGTCCTCATCTCAAAGAAAGCCAATCCCAGAGGATGAACAAAGTGCGCCAAAAAGATGAGGAGAAAGTCTTTTGAGCGAAGTTGTGAAGAAAGCAAAAAGATCTCCGAGGATTAGGACTCTGAGGCAACAAGAAGAAAAGATTGCGGAAGAACAGGACTCGAGAAGAAACCTCTAAATCTTGTACACCCAGAGCCACAAGATCCTTAGTCTCTATACGGAAGATGATACGGCGGAAAATCCAAAGAGACCGAGAGGAAGAGAAAATCAAAATCAGAGAGGAAAATCTCCAAAGAAAGAAATCGGTAAGACCGATCAAGGAAGCAAAGACTAAGAAGGTTAGTCGAAGAAGAACATTTCAATCGCGAGGAAGTTAGTCAACGAAAGAAACTATTGATGCTTGTTCGAGAAGAAATGAAACCGAAAGCGATATCTGATTCAGAAACCCTATTGTTCAACAGAGGAACCAGTGGAGGAAAGCACGGTTCAGAAACACCTATTGCTCAACAGAGGAGCCAGAGAGAAAGCCGGATCGGTGACTCCTCTCAAGCACATCAATAGCAACAACGATGTCGATTCGGATGATGATAAACCGTGTCTGATGGTATACAACTACCATAAGTTTTTTAGAAAACAGAAGTTGAAGATCAAAATGGTGGAAGTAGTTACCAGACAAAGGACTGCTATTGCAATCGGTGTTCAACCAGTGAAGAAGATAGTAGCTGTGGTATAACCTATGGTGATTAATCATAACACATGGGAATTACTCAAAGAAGATGAAAAGATCTTCTATGATACCTTGGGATTTTTTGCTACAATGCCATATCCTTCAAAACGTCCTTGCCAACCATCTACTATTTTCCCAATCACAAAGAACACAGAGATAATGGTTGCACCAGATATACAACCAAGATATCCACTAGATTTTACTAGGGGGAAGTCAAAATTATTTCCTGAAGATGATGCTAGTAATGATCTGTCCGCAGATCAGATTGCAGAAGAAGTGCGAAGAATTGACGAGGCATGCACTCCTGCGTAATCCGGATAAAGCGGCGGCCTATACTAATAAGGAGGAAGACTGCTCATGGGGAAGAATAAGAACAGAACATTTATTGAGTTCCTTATTCGATAGCTTCTACGATTAGCCCTTTGTCTAATACACCGCCTATACAAACACAAGCAATACCCTACGAGGAAGGCGATTCTTGATCTTTGCTGTTCCTTTTGACTTAAAATCTTCCCGGTCAAACGCTCATTCGTCCACCCATCTTTGAGATCAATGAAGACTACATTCCATCCTATGATGCTTACACTACTTGATTCCCTTCACTCCTCCATCGCCAGATATCGATCAAACCTCCTCATCGGTTGATCCACCGATGAAGTTAGCGATTACGTGGTGAACTCAACGACATGAAGGAGACGGTGAATGATCCAAAAGATGATAGCGAGCTGTTGAAGAGTCGAATCATTAATCATTTTTATTATAACAAATAGGGGAGAGCAGGAAAAGAAGAAAATGAATGTAAGAGGAGAGGATGTTCGACAAAGAAGGTGTGACCACAAAGAGATGAAGAAAGGAAGAAGATAAGTTTTGTTTTACTTTTGCAACATCTCAGAAATTTTGTTTTCTTTTCTTGTATATAATTTGTTATACTCAAAAGGGGAGATTGTTAAGTCAAAATGACTTTACATAAATATGATTTTGATGTATAACAAAAGAGATCAAATACAAAGAAAACAAAATGCAGGCGAAGTCGGACACGATTTAACTCGAACATACGCAGTTGAAATAACCAAGTCGGACACGAGGCGAACTCGAATACGCATTTAAGTTGAAATAATCAAGTCGGATACGCATTTAATTAAGTCAACACCTGAGCGAAGTTGAAACAGTTAAAGTCAACACAGACGAAGACGACATAGACAATGAAAGACGCAGACGCAAATGCAAAGCAGACGCAGACGCAGACGCAGACGCAGACGCAAATGCAAAGCAGACGCAGACGCAAATGCAAAGCAGATCCAGACGCAAATGCAAGGCAGACGCAGACGCAGACACAAATGCAAATGCAAAGCAGACGCAGACGCAGACGCAGACACAAATGCAAATGCAAAGCAGACGCAGACGCAGACGCAGACGCAAATGCAAAGTAGACGCAGACGCAGACGCAAATACAAAAGCAGACGCAGACGCAGTCGCAAATACAAAAGCAGACGCAGACGTAGAAAAGAAGAAGACGCAAGAGTCAGTTCGAGTTAGTTACAGAACTCAACCGATTAACTGCTTCTTTAAAGATTCAAGATTCAAGATTCAAGAATCAAGCGGTTGAAGACGAAGGCTATAAATACAAGTCAAGTCGAAGATTGCAAAGTTACTGAAAGTTACACAAAACAGTTACTTACGTCATGATACTTACACAAAATAGCGAGAAAATTACTACGTGAAAAGTGATTTAGTGAGTGCTATTTTTACGTAACAAAGTGTTCAAATATTTTCCGAGAAGAAAAGTTGCATGAGATAACTGCAGAGGCTAAGTGTGAAAGAATCTTGGTTATAGAGACCTAAAGAGGCTCGTGAAAGAATACTTGTAACGATTGAAAAGATAGTGAAATCTCAGAAGAAACTCTGAGGACTGGACGTAGCCCACGGTTTGGGGTGAACCAGGATAAATCTTCGTGTCTACCACTCTTACTCTCTATCTCCATTTTAGTTTCAAATTTTATCATTACTTACCTTTTATATACACAGTATTGAAAAGTTTGATTAATCAGAATCTATAAAAAATTCTGTAAAGAATTTTATTTCTAACAAATAGTTATGAAAAGAGTTATAAAAAGGAGAATACACAATTCAACCCCCCCTTCTCGTGCATTCTAATATCGTTTTCTAAGTGCTGTATTAACGTGTGATTCACTTCAAATAATACATATTAAATTTTGTTTATGTTTTTATTTAAATAATGAAAATATTTCTTAATGATATTTGATTAAATTTAACCACAAATTTATATATAATGAATGAGATGTGCTCTAACACTAATTTTGGTCCCCAAATAACAGACAAAAGAGGGGATTGGTGAGTTATGTATGTATACTTTTTTACATATTTTATCACTAATGAATAAATTTCTTAAGTATATAAATAAGTTATTGTACTATGCATACAATTTAATTCAAGCAACCATAAACATATATAATTTTAATGACATGCAAATAATAATAAAAAGAGTAGGAAAAGAGATACAAAATCAATTTATGGTGGTTTAGTTAAACATGTATGCTTTGGCCCAAACATTCGGATCAAAATTTAACTTAGATCCTAACATTTGACAATGTTAAAAGATGACCCTAATATTTGGCAAATTATGCCATTTTGAACCTTAGACTATTAGAATCCCAAACTCTCATCAGGGTTCCATCAAGGGATGCTGATATGGATTTTTTTAAAGTTAAGGGAGCCACCAACGCAATTTTGGTATCCTATGTAGCACTTCACCAAAATATTAACTTTTACTTTGGGATTTAAGGTTTCAAAACCCTAATTTAAACTTTAAATTTTTAAATAACTTTTTTGCTTCCCATATCTATTACAATATTTTAGTAAAAAGTTATGTTGATTCTTTGGTTGTAGTATGCTACTGGGGTATGCAATAAATGTCTTTTCCTCTTTAACTATACTGAAAATTTCAGTGTATACTTCTTTTATAATTAGGGTTCATTTCATCCCAAAATCCGTATTTAGGAATACATGTATACCCACATTAAGCTTATGAGAAGTTAGATTGCATCCTTATAAACTACTCACACTTAGTTTATAAATTTTGTTCTCGTTTAATTAAACCTAAGCTTAAAATTAAAGTTTCATTAAATTATCTTTTCTTTAATTTCCAGAAGGGGTAAAATCTAAACGAACGACCAAATGTTTGAACATTCCAAACTAGAAGTCATAGGTTTCTACTTCTAAGTTGTCCCCTGGACGATGACTAAAAATTGAGCAAACTTGTGAATGGTTGAGATGGTCAGTCCTCTATGAGTTTAAGAAAAACGAAGGAATAGCTACGCAGCCTCTCGACTAAGTAGAGACAAATTTGACTCGTGCATGGATGGAAATAGTTTTACTTTGTTCAAATAAAGCTATTAGAGTCTACCTAAGCTCGATCTAGTAATTATATAATCACCAAGATGGTTTGAAGAAAATGTGGACAAACTGATTCGACCACTCCTAATTTTCCAACTGTTTTTGATCATGGGTGGTATGTTAGGTACCAGAGTAGTCTGTATTCAGCTGAACAACTTCGAGTCAATCGAAACTCAATATCAGCAAAAGAGAATATGACAGCGGGGTCGAACCATCCTTATATATGTAGTTGTTTAAAATTTAGAGTCAAAATTTTGCTTCTCACAAGAGATCTATTAAACTCGAACGGAGATTAGTTTGAGAGTGGATAGCTTAACAGTCCCTTCTTACAATTGAGACCATCCTAGAGAGTAACAAAAAAAAAAAAAAAGAGAACATGACACATCTTCAACAAAGAGGAAATTTTTGCAAGCAGAGTGGTATTCAGATACCCCTCTTCCAGACAGAACAGAACTGAGAAATCTAAGACATCACAACCTCTTGCCTTCAATAAAATTGGAGGGTGTTTTTTAGTATAACTCTTTTAACATGTTTATCTTATCATTTCTTCACTAAAATTTCCAGAAGTGGTAAAAGTCGGCTAAGACCTAACTGTATAAACTCTCAAAAACAGAGAAACGAGTGAATACATATCTACACACGACTCGGACAAAAGCAGAATACAAGAAGAACAGATGTTAGGGAAGATTCGCCAAATCGTAAAACTTTATATACCATAAACACCCCAAAAGGCTACGACATACAGTTATCAAGTCTATGATAACTGTAACCGTATCAAAGACAACACCTACATCTATGAACCTTACACAAGAGGTTCCAATTTTTATCTACGAGTCGTGAAACGAGATGGGTCTTCCAGTTAATCCAAGAGGAGAGCGAGAGAGCTGCGGGCGGGTGATCTCCCTGAGGACATATCTGACCTCAGGTTGTCTCGGTGACCGATCCACGATCTTGAAGTTTGATTCTTGCTTGATCCTCGTTAGTTGACTATGCGCTGGATGATTGCCGTTGTTGTTGTTGCTATTGCTTTTACTCTGCTCCATCCTGGATGACTGAACAAGAAGATGACTCAACCCTGAGGAAAAAATATCCAATGTCTCTACGTGCTTTCTTGTTTCTGAAGAGAAGCCAGTTACATATATATATATATATATATATATATAGAAAAGAGAGAGATAAGTGTAGGAAAACAGAGAGAATATCAAACTTGAAACGTAACGGTGCAGTGATGGTAGTTAAAGAGAGAGTTCGGTAAGAAAGATCTTAATGCCGTGGACCAAGTTTTGGAACTTTGAACAATTGACAAAATCTAATATGCTCCGTAACCACCCTTTTGGATGGTATGTTCCCAACGCTCTCCCTCTCTGTCTATATCTATATATATATAAATGGCTTCTTGTCCAAATGAAACTAGTCAATAGATTCGTACTCAATTGCCTAAATAAGTGAGAACGTTGATCGGAGTGACTTTGGCTAAGAAATTGGTAATGCTCAAGGTTTACCAAAGACCAAGTCCATGAATATTTCAGATATTAACACATGTCCTTCAAGGGAGGAGTTGAGAAAAGTTGGGATGAAGGGACAAAAAGGCAGTCAAAGGTGATTGTGTGGAAGTTCAAAGGCTGCACCCCGTCGAAATACAAATAATTGAGAAAAATATAGGAAATCAAATCAAAGAAGGAAGCTTCAGCCTTCAGCTGGGTAGTTCCGTTAATTTCTGAGAGTTGCAAGGGCGTTTCAATTTTGGCCAGTGTGAAACCAGTTTTGTAACGGTGGAGGCGGTTAAGTTTGTTAAAAGGTGGGCGAACGGCTGTGACGAGTTTTGTAACCATGGAGGCGGTTAAGTTTGTTAAAAGGTGGGCAAACGACAGTTGTTAGCGTGTTGTTGATATTTAATGCTATTTACGACATGACATCCATTCTTGCTCATCCACCCATCTCCAAATAACCCAAACTAACACATAAGTATAATTAAACAAAATTGCATTTCCGTGACCGTGTTTTCTCGAAGTCAACTTTACTCCAGCGTCTTGGACTAGGCACCTTGAGATGGATAAATTCTACTTGCACACATTTATGTCAAGTCCACTAAATGGACCGTATTTGTTGCAAATTGGGAGTATGAGTAATAATTGTTAGATATTTTCTTATGTGGTGTACAACAATTAATTACATTTTAACGGTTTTAGTAAATTATCGGTTAAGCTAATCGAGTTTGACCCAAATAAAGATAATAAAGTAGCCTAATAAAAGATCTGAATTAGTTAGCTAAAGTCCAGTAAGATAAATAGACCACAGTTAGTATAGATCGAATCCATATTGAGCCTGTGATAGGGAGATATGATATGAATATTTATATATAAAAGGTTAAGATCTCATTTAACTGCTTAAGCAAATCGTGAACATACGAATACTCTGACCCGTTCAGAGATTCACATGTTAAAGAAGCTACAGAAAGGCCTTCACGACCTCTTGAGGATTGACTCTCGTTAAAGCTTCGGCAGATTTGCGCCTGTTTTGGCTTCAAAAAGTTCGTTTGAAGTCATCAAACTGAAATAAGGTATTTTTCCACATTTCTTCATTTTTTTTCCCTTTCATGTTCGATGCGGAATACGTAACTAAGGCTCGTGTTATATACTATACGCAGTATCAGAGCAGTTATGTGATCGGGTGGATATAAACGAAGGTTTTTTGATTTGTTTCTTCATAAAGGTTTCGAAGAATAACAATTTGTTTTTCAATTTTTTTTCTTCCATATGGATGCTTGAATATGTGCTACATGTGGTCCAAATTGAAAAATGGGTTGAAAACAAGCTTCAGAGCCCAAAAAACGACCCAAAACTTGCAAAAAATGGTCTTTTTCGATCAGTGTTAGGAGAACCACATGTGCCTAACTTGTGCACAATACATGCATGAAGGCGGTGCATCTGGCATGTGCATGGTAGATAAAGGACGCATGGTAATGCGGGATAAATAACACGTGTGGCACATGTGATACACACACCAACTCTTGAGCAATAACCACTTAAAGGTGGTGGGATAAGGTAGGAATGGCAATGGGGCGGGTTTGGGGAGGATTATGCGATCCCCGCCTCCATCCCCATTTATAATTTTGTTCCCCATCCCCGCTCCATCTCCATCGGGTTTTTTTTTTCAACCTTCATCCCCATCCCCATACCCGACCCATTTCCCTGTTGGGGATGTTATTAGCTTAAAAAATATTATTTTATATATAACATATTTATATTGCTATGCTTCAAACGAAGAAAGAACTGCAATTTTTAAAAAATATTATAATGTATAACACAAACATAAAATAGAAATAAATTGTTAACCATTGTAGAAAAAATAGCATTGTCTAATGCAAATAAAAAAACAAAAAGTCTTCAAAGCTATCCATAAAACTATTGATCTTATGAACAAAAATTTATTTAAGCACCTCCACATAAAAAAATAAAAAATAATCATTTGATTTTTTAGATAAAACACATCAAATTAAAATTTTAATATAAAGTAAAATAAGAAAGTGTCCATAGAAAAATTACCTCATTCAGTATCTTCATCATACTCAATCTTTGTGGAATTTTAGATCTATATCTTCCTAACAAGTTTCTAATAAAATAAAATAAAACATATAAAATTTAGTACTTAAGCTATAAATAAAAATTGATTTCATAATTTTAATAAATAAGAAATATTACCTGTAATCTCATTCCATAGCCAACTTTGAGCACACATTAAAGCCTCCAAAGTTTTTTGATGAAGTCTACTACGATGCAGGGTAACCAATCTTCCACTGGTACTAAAAGCAGATTCTGAAGCAACGGTAGAAATTGGAATCGCTAAGATATCTCTCGCTATTAACATTAAAGTTGGATACTTCAATCCATTAGCCTTCCACCAACTTAATATATCAAAATCATTGATTCTCGACAACACTTTCTGTTGGGCCCGGGCCCCGTATGCCCAAATCCCCGAGGGCGGCCCCTCGGGTCGCGCCCGCGTCGAGCGCCCCAAACCGCGGACCCGATCCCAACATTTCGGCACAATCGATCAATTAATACATACATACATATATTACCAGAACATACACAACCATACATTAAAGACCCTATAACCATAGGGATTTCATACTATTGCAAATTAAGAAAAGTCAACAAGTATCCCCAATTATAACAAAATACAAAATGAAATCTAAATCCAAAAATACATGAGTATGCTCAATGTTAACATGCTCGGAGGGCCAACAAAATACTAACTTAATACAAAGCTCCTAATTTGTCTGAAGTTTCCGATGCCACATGAAAGTCAACGATCGTCCCGATGCGCACTTGAGGAGGGAAAGTAATGGGTTGAGCTACACACTCGATGGCTAATATAGTTATAGCCATCGACAATTAGCACAAATCCCAAAGATATGAATGTATATATATTATATCTATATACACATCGTATCCACACGCCAATCACTAATGTACGATTCATCAAAATTAATGCAAGTCATAAATATGTCACAAAGCCTCCACAATGAACAATTCACATATGCAATGCGCATCACAATGGCTCGAGGGTTCCATGGAAACAAAAGGAGAAACCGTTTAACCACGAACGAAATGAGTCCATTCGAGCTCATATGCCACAAGCGGCAGCCGGAGAAGGCTCTTGTCTACGTGCGTGTGATTTAATGAAATGGTTCCACTCTCGCCAAACAAAAGCACATAATCATGCTCATAATCATTTCATCATATGATATTCTTTCATATCTTGCATTTAGTCAAAATACCATGACTGAAGTCTAGGCATAACATGCTCAAAATCTATGTAATGCTATCAATTTTCATGCTTCTTTCCAAATATGTGATAATCAAAGTCATTCAATTCATCACATTTAATCATGCATAACATATAACATATATTCATACATAGGCAAGAAATTGCCTAATCACACAATAACTATAAATATATTACCCACCTCTAATCGCTCGAGAATCCAATTCACGGATGTCCTTCTTCTTGCGATAAAATCGGGTCAGCTTGGTTTCCTAAATCAACCAAGTTGTCATTCAATTAATATCCATAGCAATATCCAAAGATTAGAAAGCCGAAATAAAACATTAAAATCCATAATCGATCTTCTCCTGAAATTTCAAACCCTTCAAGGCTAATTCTGAACTTCCCTTGTCATACTTCTTATAGTCTTTATTCTCTAGATCACAACGACTCCAAAATCACCTCAATCAGACATCTATGCCAAAAGATATCCTTAAAAATGAACAATTCTCATTTTCGGAAAAAGGGGCTCGCCGCGACGAAGAGACGCTCGTCGTGACGAACGATCCTACTCGCCACGGTGAACAACTATCACACGTCGCGACGACTCCTGCGCTCTACACGTCACGACGAATAATCATTAAATTATTTACACGTCGCGACGTGGCTCCCTTCCACACACGCCGCGGCGCTATTCATACGCACGTCGCAACGTGCGGGTCTGGAGCTCGACTCCGAAACCCAGATTTCTGCATAACCCAAGTTCGATTCTGTCCCAAACTCAAATGCAACATATGTAAGGCATAGATCAAGCTCTCTACCACAATTCTAACCCATTCTAAGCTTCCAATCCATCCTAAAATCATTAACCCAACGATTTTCCCAAATTTTCCCACTCAAAACCCTAAACCGTCGATTCTACTTAATCCACACGATCCTAAGGTTTAATCCAACCATAAATAAGATAGAAAGGACTTAAACTTACCGATTGAAGCTTTAAAATCGTAGAAACCACTGAAATCGCAAACTCTTTCTTCTTCTCTTCTTCCTCCTCTCAACGGCGCTTCCTCCTTCTTTTCCTCTTCTTTCCTTTCTATTTTCCTTTCTCTTTCTATTCTTTTCTTATTCTCTTCTTAAACCCTAAGGGCTTGAGCCCTTCCTAATAAGCCAAGGTCCAACACAATTTAGTCAATTTCTCAAGAACCCTTACACACTTTAAATCCTCTAACCCTCATTTAAACCACAATTAACCTATACTTATCCATAATATTCCCAAATAACTCTAATTAAAGCAAAACCACCTAATTATCACAATTTCTCAATTCAATCAAACTAAGGCAAAATCACAATTATCACAATTCATACTGAATAATATCATAAAAAAAAATTCGGGGTCTAACATTTCTCCCCCTCTTAAAAGAAATTTCGTCCTCGAAATTTACCTGAATTATCGAAGATATGCGGATACTTCTCCCGCATAGCCTCCAATGGCTCCCAAGTAGCTTCCTCTACTGAATGATTCCTCCATAGGACCTTGACCAACTGAACCGTCTTGTTCATGAGGACTTTGTCCTTGGTATCCAAAATCTGTACTGGAAGCTCCTCATAACTCAAATCATCTCGCAACTGAACCTCACCAGCCTGAATAACATGCGATGGATCCGATCTATATCTTCTCAACATGGACACATGGAAAACATCGTGAATCTGCGATAACTCCGAAGGTAATGCCAATCTGTAGGCGAGTGGTCTAATCCTCTCAAGGATCTCATAAGGACCCACATACCTCGGACTCAACTTACCTTTCTTGCTGAATCTCAATACTCCCTTCCAAGGAGATGTCTTAAGAAACACTTTCTCACCGACCTCATACTCCATCTCCTTTCGGTGAGCATCAACATAACTCTTCATCCTATCTGTCTTTGCCTTAAGCCTCCGCTAACTAAATTGACTTTATCGACCGTCGTGCGAATCAATTCGGTCCTTCCAATTATCTCTCCTTCTTCATCCCAACAAATCGGAGTCCTACACCTCCGCCCATACAATGCCTCATACGGAGCCATCTGAATGCTCGAATGGTACGAATTGTTATAAGCAAATTCGACCAATGGCAAATGCTCATCTCATGCTCCTCGAAAATCTATCACACAAGCTCGAAGCATCCCCTCAAGAGTCCGAATGGTCCTCTCAGATTGACCATCCGTCTGAGGGTGAAACGCTGTACTAAAATGCAATTTGGTACCCAAAGCATCCTGCAAACTGCCCCAAAATCTCGAAGTAAACTGAGGATCCCTATCAGACACGATCAAATCCGGAATCCCATGTAGTCTCACTATCTCATCAATATACTTCTTTGCTAACACATGCAAAGAATCAGTCTGTCGAATCGCCAAAAAGTGGGTTGACTTGGTCAACCTATCCACAATCACCCAAATGGCATCATGCCTCCTGCTGGTCCTGGGCAAACCCATCAAAAAGTCCATCGTCACTCGCTGCCACTTCCACTTCAGAATAGGCAACGGTCTCAATTTGCCCGAAGGTGCCTGGTGTTCAGCCTTGACTTGCTGACACACTAGACACTTACTGACGAACTCTGCTATATCCCTCTTCATACCTTTCCACCAAAAGTGCTCTCTCAAATCCTGATACATCCTGGTGCTACTGGATGCATGGCATAAGCGCGTTATGTGCCTCATCCATAATCTCATCCTTGATCTCCCGCACATCCGAATACACAACCTACTCCCAACTGTCATCACCCATCGTCCTCACCTCTATATCGAAATCTTACTATTCTCAATCTCATTCAAGCTTGCTCAAGTCCGCATCCCGAGCACTCGCAAATCCCTAACCTTTCCTTGACAGATCGGTCTAATTCAAAATTAGCGTAAGACAATCCGGCTCTTCCTGCGTCAAGTTTATCCTAAGCTTATCCATCTCTTCCAATAAAGGAAGATAAACCGAACGAACATGAGCAATCGACGACTTCCTGCTCAAGGCATCCGCCACAACATTGGCCTTGCCTGGATGATACTCAATCAGCAAATCATAATCCTTTAGTAGCTCCAACCATCTCCGTTGCCTCAAATTCAATTCCTTCTGACTCAACAAATACTTCAAACTCTTATGATCAGTAAAGATCCGAGTCTGAACTCCATACAAATAATGCCTCCAAATCTTCAAGGCAAATATCACCGCTGCTAACTCCAAATCGTGCGTCGGATAATTCAGCTCATAAGGCTTCAACTGCCTCGAAGCATATGCAATTACCCGATCTCCCTGCATCAAAACACATCCGAGACCCTTCCTCGAAGCATCACTGTACACCGAATAGCCCTCATCTCCAGATAAAACCAGAATCGGAGCACTCGTCAATCTGCGCTTAAGCTCCTCAAGCTCTATGACACTCCACCTCAGACAAACTTCGATTCTTTCTCAACAACTTCACATCGGAGCGGATATCATCGAAAATCCCTCCACAAACCGTCTGTAGTAGCCTGCCAAACCCAGAAAACTCCTCACCTCTGCTACATTCTTCGGCGCCTCCCAATTCACTACAGCCTCTATCTTTTTCGGATCCACATGCACTCCACGCTCAAATCACATGCCCAAGAAAGGAACTTCTCTCACCAAAATTCGCATTTCTGAATTTGGCATACAACTCATTACTCTTCAAAGTCTCCAAAGAAATCCTCAAATGCTCCTCATGCTCCCGATCACTCTTGGAATACACCAAAATATCATCAATAAAGACAATGATAAATTGGTCCAAGAATGGCTTGAACACCCGATTCATCAAATCCATAAAGTCACGAGCATTCGTCAATCCGAAAGGCATCACCAAAAACTCAAAGTGCCCATACCGAGTCCTGAAAGCAGACTTCGGCACATCCGACTCCTTAATCCTCAACTGATGATAACCCGATCTTAAATCAATCTTAGAGAAGACTCTCGCTCCTTGCAATTGATCAAACAAGTCATCAATGCGAGGAAGCGGATACCGATTTTTCACCGTAATCTGATTCAACTTCCTGCAGTCCACACACATCCTCAAAGATCCATCCTTCTTCTTCACAAAAAGAACCGGAGCTCCCCAAGGCGAGGAACTCGGTCGAATATACCCCTTCTCCAATAACTCCTCTAATCGCTCCTTGACACTTTCAATTCACGAGCCATCCTATAAGGCGGAATCGAAATCGAGCTAAACGACAAAATCTCGATCGAAACTTCGATCTCCGAGTCAAGTAGTCCGAGCAATTCCTCGGGAAAGACATCCGAGAAATCACGACTCATCAAATATCCTCTAACTTCCCTCTGTCTGCTCTGGAATCCATCACATAAGCCAAAAACGCCTCACATCCTGACCTCAACATCTTCTCTGCAGTCAAAGCCGAAACAAATCTGAGCGGACTTGCCTTTCTACCCCCAAAAAACATTACTCTGCTGCCATCATCTAATTTAAACTCTACTGTCTTCTGCCTACAATCTAATCAGGCATTGTACCTTTCCAAGGTATCCATACCCAAAATCACATCCAAGCCTCCCATCTTCAGTGGCATCAAATCTACCACTAGAAGTGCTCCACCAATACTAAGCTCACAATCTTTGAACACCTGACTAACCACAATATACTGACCGATCGGAGTACTCACCAACAACGGAGTATCCAACGGATTCACAGTCCTATCACACATAGGTCTACTCGCTGAAACAAACGAGTGAGTAGACCCTGGGTCAATCAACACAAGCACATCATCAGAAAACAATCGAGCCATACCAAGAACAACATCGCGCGGCCTCTGCATCCTCCGCGTCATAAGAAACACCACGGCCGTGCTCGCCTCTCGCCTTCCCTTAAGACTCACCTCTCTGGCAAGATCGTAATCGCCCACCTCTGTCAAGTCCTCGACCCACGTCTCTGTCCTCCTAGGAGCTCAGATCTCGAGATCCCTCTCTCTGAGGCAGTGAGGACACTCTCTAACCTCAGTCCTTTCTCTCCCACAAATAAGCATGCACCCGTCAATCGGTAACACTCTCCACCATGAAATCACGACCACGTGCTCACACTTAGAACCGATGACCTGTCCCCATCTCCCCTCCTACTGCCGCCCACCGTAGAAGCTTGATGAGAAATAGTAGAAGTCCTCATCGGCCTCGACCGACCGGGCACCATCTGCTCCCTCCTCGGTCGAAGGGAAGCTCCTAGCACTCTGTCGGCATAGGAGTACTAGTGCTACCTCCTCTCCTAATCCCTCTCTTCCCTTCCTCTTCTTATTCACAACACTCTTGATATTCTCTATGTTCTCCACCAAGAGCCTCGACTAACTAATCGCTGAAAATCATCAAATTTCGCACAATCACCTTCTCTCTCGATGGCCAAATGTAGTCCCGACTCAAATCGACGACATCTGGCAGCCTCGCTCAACATCAAATCTGAAGCATACCGTGACAACTGCGTGAACCGGAGCTCATACTTAGCAACCGTCATATCCCTCTGAGTGAGACTCAAAACTCCTCTCGCTTCACTGGACATAAACCTCGATAGATATTTCTTCTTGAACGCAGCCATAAAATCCTGCCATGTCAACCCTACTGGCCTCATCTGACTGCCCGGCACGGTCTCCTACCAGTGCAGAGCATCTCCATGCAACAAGCTGGCAGCATATACAACTCTCTCGTCCTCCTCACAATCCATCTGATCCATCACCCGTTCTGTCCTCCGCAACTATGTCTCAGCTTCCTCAGGATCTACTGTCCCAAAGAAGTCCACTGCTCCATACTTTCTCAGCTTGTCGAATTGTTTTCCCCTCTTAACTGGGGCTGGAGCAGAAGGCTGTGGCATCTGGCCCATAGCCTGAACAAACGCCTGAGTGAAGGCCTGAAACATCTTCGGATCAAACTGGGGCACTTGCCCTGGCGAAATCGGCGATTCCTAAGACTGCGACATCATAGGCTCACTGCCTAACCCTACAGAAGCCTCAACATGCATTGGGGCTACAGACTCATCTGTCCTCTCCTCCCTAGTAGGAGAGTCAGGTGCAACGGATCCTTGCATAGCTCCTCGTGTCCTTCTACAAGGTGGCATCGTACTCCTTCAAATGGAAACACTAAGAATTAGCTATATGACAATCTACATGTATGCATGATATGCATGTCACGTAACAATACAACAAGTAATCATATATCACACAATCCTATTATGCATTCTAAGCCAAGGACACCTAAACCTAGGCGCTCTGATACCAAACATGTTGGGCCCGGGCCCCCTATGCCTAAATCCCCGAGGGTGGCCCCTCGGGTCGCGCCCGCGTCGAGCGCCCCAAACCGCGGACCAGATCCCAACATTTCGGCACAATCGATCAATTAATACATACATACATATATTACCAGAACATACACAACCATACATTAAAGACCCTATAACCATAGGGATTTCATACTATTGCAAATTAAGAAAAGTCAACAAGTATCCCCAATTATAACAAAATACAAAATGAAATCTAAATCCAAAAATACATGAGTATGCTCAATGTTAACATGCTCGGAGGGCCAACAAAATACTAACTTAATACAAAGCTCCTAATTTATGCGAAGTTTCGATGTCACAAAAGTCAACGATCGTCTGATGCACTTTTGAGGAGGGAAAGTAATGGGTTGAGCTACACATTTCGATGGCTAATATAGTTATAGCCATCGGCAATTAGCACAAATCCCAGCATATGAATGTATATATATTATATCTATATACACACATCAGGTATCCACACGCCAATCACTAATGTACGCATTCATCAAAATTAATGTAAGTCATAAATATGTCACAAAGCCTCCACAATGAACAATTCACATATGCAATGCGCATCACAATGGCTCGAGGGTTCCATGGAAACAAAAGGGAGAAACCGAAGTTTAACCCTGAACGAAATGAGTCCATTCAGAGCTCATATGCCACAAGCGGGCAGCCGGGAGAAGGCTCTTGTCTACGTGCACGTGACGAATGAAATGGTTCCACTCTCGCCCGAACAAAAGCACATAATCATGCTCATAATCATTTCATCATATGATATTCTTTCATATCTTGCATTTACTCAAAATACCATGACCGAAGTCTAGGCATAACATGCTCAAAATCTATGTAATGCTATCAATTTTCATACTTCTTTCCAAATATGTGATAATCAAAGTCATTTAATTCATCACATTTAATCATGCATAACATATAACATATATTCATACATAGGCAAGAAATTACCTAATCACACAATAACTATAAATATATTACCCACCTCTAATCGCTCGAGAATCCAATTCACGGATGTCCTTCTTCTTGCGATAAAATCGGGTCAGCTTGGTTTCCTAAATTAACCAAGTTGCCATTCAATTAATATCCATAGCAATATCCAAAGATTAGAAAGCGAAATAAAACATTAAAATCCATAATCGATCTTCTCCGAAATTTGAACCCTTGAGGCTAATTCAACTTCCTTGTCATACTTCTTATAGTCTTTATTCTCTATATCACAACGACTCCAAAATCACCTCAATCGACATCTATGCCAAAGATATCCTCAAAATGAATAATTCTCATTTTAGGAAAAAGGGCTCGCCATGACGAAGAGGCGCTTCGTCATGACGAATCTAACCCTACTACATGCATGCGAACAACTATCTGCGTCATGACGACTCTCACACTCTACACGTCGCGACGAATAATTGTTAAATTATTTACACGCCATGACGTGGCTCCCTTCCACACACGCCATGCGTATATTCATCGCGCGTCGCGACGTGCGGGTCTGGAGCTCGACTCCGAAACCCAGATTTCTGCATAACCCAAGTTTGATTCTGTCCCAAACTTAAATGCAACATATGTAAGGCATAGATCAAGCTCTCTACCACAGTTCTAACCCATTCTAAGCTTCCAATCCATCCTAAAATCATTAACCCAACGATTTTCCCAAATTTTCCCACTCAAAACCCTAAACCGTCGATTCTACTTAATCCACACGATCCTAAGGTTTAATCCAACCATAAATAAGATAGAAAGGACTTAAACTTACCGATTGAAGCTTTAAAATCGTCAAAACCACTGAAATCGCAAACTCTTTCTTCTTCTCTTCTTCCTCCTCTCGACGGCGCTTCCTCCTTCTTTTCCTCTTCTTTCCTTTCTATTTTCCTTTCTCTTTCTATTCTTTTCTTATTCTCTTCTTAAACCCTAAGGGCTTGGGCCCTTCCTAATAAGACAAGGCCCAACACAATTTAGTCAATTTCTCAAGAACCCTTACACACTTTAAATCCTCTAACCCTCATTTAAACCACAATTAACCTATACTTATCCATAATATTCCCAAATAACTCTAATTAAAGCAAAACCACCTAATTATCACAATTTCTCAATTCAATCAAACTAAGGCAAAATCACAATTATCACAATTCATACTGAATAATATCATAAAAAAAAATTTCGGGGTCTAACACTTTCTCCTCCAAATATTGGTCCAATTCAGATTTTGCAAGTAATGAGCTACTCTCACTCTCAAGTGCCATTTCTTCATCAAAATTACCTAAAAAATCTCTATTGCCAATATCAATGCTTGAAGAAGTTTGAACACTAGTAGCATCATCACCTTGACCAATTCTTGCTTTATACTCTTCAAGCAAGTCATAACAATAACCTTGAACTTTTCTAACTTCATCAGCATACCCATACTCTCCATAGATTCTCTTAAAACAATAGGTCAACAACTTAGTTTTGTATCTTGGATCTAAAATTATTGCCACCCCATGATACCATGAATGTTTGACCAATACTTATTATATTTTCTAACATGTTCTCACCATTTTCTTAATCACCTCATTAGGTGATCCAAGCCAATTACTCAATGCATATCGATCTCACATATTTTGGAAAATAAACATTAGATGTTGGATATCTCGTACTGAGAACATTTCGGTGGCGAATAAAAAGTTCTAGTTTCTCACACACTTCTTGTGTCAACTTCCATTCCTCTTGGTTGGTAAATTATCGAACAATGCCTCACGTTGTTCCGACGATAGAACACATCCTTGTATATTAGAGCAATAGCAAGCATCATATATGTAGAATTCCATCGATTCTTACAATCTAGTACTAATTTCTTAGTATTTGAAATACCCAATTGACGACGAGCTTCCTCAAATTTTGTACTCTTTTAGGAGATGGGTCAAAATACAACACAATCACGAACTCTTACTATAGATTTTCCAATGACATCCATACCAAATTGAACAATTAAATTTAGTATATGAGCACAACAACGCATACGAAATAATAATCCTTTCAACATAAGTGGTTTCTAGGAATCTTATCCAATACCCAACTAATAACCCCATCATTGGTAGAGCAATTATCAAGCTGTTAGAGTTGAAAGTTTCCTATCAATATTCCAATCAATATACACTCCAATAATGCATCGCAAAGTGCTTTTGATGTGTGTGGACATGGAACATAGATAAACCTAAAACAAATGAATAAAAAGCATCATCATATATGTTCAATTAATGTATACATAATCTAATGGTAATGATACTTTAATAAGAACTTGATAAGAGTTATACCTCATAATTCAACTTTGCAAAGTCCAATTCTCATCAATAAAGTGAGTCATAACACCATGAACCCTTTTGATTGATTGCTGGAAGTCCACATATCCGTTGTTAAAGCAATCCTACTGCGATTTGCCTCCAATAGTGTAGAACCCCACTCCCGGGAGACCCGAACCCGACATTGACGGTGATATCCGAGCTCGTGCCTCACGAGGGTGGTATCTTAGAAACAATCGATGCGATTCGAAAAGCTCAGTAATACATTTTTTGAAAACCAATTTAGTGCATAAATATTAGTAAATAATTTGGGCCCATTCTAATACGAAATCATTTTCAAACATAGTACAATTTCTCTCATAAAGGACACTCCACAGCATTTAACTATTACAAGTACGAGAAATCAAAATCAAATTGGGCCCAATGCTGTTCCTGAACACTTTCAGTAATCACATTAAAATACAACATTTATCAATTTGGGGACCCTCGAAAATAACAATATCATTTTGCGGAAAATACAAATTTTCACGAGAAGCAGAATGACACTAATGCACGTGAACCGATCCCGACCTCGAACCTTGACTTAAGTGCGATGGGCATACTCCCGTGAGTCTAACGGGGTACTCTTCAATTCCTGAAAAATAATTGCAATGTTGGGTGAGTTTGCGAACTCAGTGAGAAACCATCATCGATGGTTCACTCAATTCATGCATATACACACAATTTACCAACTATCACAAATGATCACAATTCATAAATGCAAGGCATATCGCCTTTCATACAATCCACATTTAATCATACCATATATGCAATGCACAAGAGACCCTTTCCATTTTCATTACGTTGTTGTGACCATGCGCCTGAGCTCATTAACGGTGAGCTAGTGGCTCTGAAAACATTGGGCTTGCAGCCCTGATACATTGAGCCTGAGGCTCTGAATACGTTGGACCTGAGGTCCTGTGCGTTAAGCTGAAAACTCTCATATACGTTGGGCGTGATATGCCCTGATACGGTGGCTGCTCCAGTCATAACTGCCTTTATCTGATCATACCATTATGCATGGATGCATATGCTCCAATTCCCATTTACAGTCAGTTATAGTTCAGTGACCAATTTCCATTTATATGTCAATGCTATTTGCCATTTCTTCGGACTTTCGGTCCGGTAGTTTAATCATATACATTTTCAATTTATTGCATCATACTATATCACATGTATCGAAACAAATAATTAATACTTCAATATCAATTTCTCATTCCCTCGGACCTTTGGTCCGAGATCCCCTATTCACAAACAGTTACACACAAGTAGCACTTCGTTATCTCATTCCAAATATTTCAGACACCTATGGTCCGAAATCAATCAAAATTAAACACACATAAACCTTCCATTATCTCCACATGGCATAATTGCAAAATCTTAAACACATAAAGGTTGAGGAACCAACTAGGTTACTCACCTGTACTTTCGAGCAAATATCTAGAAGTCTCAGTAACGTCGAGAGATCGACGCTCCAAGAGTGCCTCTATAATAATCAGAAAATAAACCGATCACTAACTATTCAATCCGAACTAGTAATAATGCACATGTGAGTGAAAAATGCATGTTCATGAGATTCCCGACCCTAATCCAATAATTGCCATCAGAAAAATCCGTTTAAAAATTAGAAACCTAATGGCGCTGACGGCGCTCAATTTGGACCTTTATAGGTCCCCAATTAAATAAAAAAGTGAGTAAAGGCTCCGTTACCCGGGCTCACGTCAATTTCCCATCCAAAAATTCTCAATTCCTCAAAAAATGAAATTAAATTTTCACTGAATCCGATGCCTCAAGAATTGGGTCAATCGGACGTCGGACGGAAAATATATGAGCGAAAGAAGTTCAAATCAATAAAAAAATATAAAAATAAACATAAAATAGGTTAAACCCTCCCTTTTGTTCCATTTTCTGTCCGAATTTCAATAAATCATAACTTATTCTACACAATTTAGAAAAATACAAACCATACCTTGTTGTAAAGTTAATGAAACCCTCTACAAGTTTCCTTTAGATCAGAAAAATCAATTTCACCCCTAAGGGTGTCAAAATCCCAGTACCAGCTACTCTACTGCCTACACAATCACTTCCAAAAACAGAACAATCATTGGAAATTCGCTAACTTTCATTCTAGGCAGTCAAAAATTAGACAAAAAATATGCTCATCAAGATCCCAATGTTATCTACAACTTTAACCCAAATTTCAATTCCCATGCTAACTAGGTCAATTAATTCACTCAATGTTGCTGTCCCTGAAATCATACAATTTGAGCAGTAAACTTGTAACAAGCATAACTCCCTGTACACAAGTCAGAAAACTCAGAACTTTATATCCCTGAAAAGATAAATCCTCAAACTTCAATTCTTCCTGAAATAACCAAACTCCAATTCAGCCTCTAACAGTTTCAAATATGTTATGCAAGTTTCTGACCTAATCAGCACTTAACATCACAATGTAGGTTCAGAATTTGAAATTCCATATCTCCCACATCTGAGTTCCAAAAATTATAAGCCATATATCATTTTCAAGATCAATGTGTCATCTAGAACTCTTCAGTACAATTCAAACTCCAATTCAATTCACAAAAATTACTAAAATTGCTTCCAATATGAAAGCTCACAAAATCGACAATTAGGCTAGGTTTCTCCAAAAAGCATAAAACCAGTCAATAGTAATCAATTCATATCTCCCAATATACATGTCAAAAAAATGCAAGATCAGTGGCAATGGAAAGCTAACTCAAAATTCTTCAACTTTCATGAAGACCATTTTTCCCTAATTCCATATCAATTAATTTAGAAAAATCAGCAAAACTCATTGGTCATACTTGCGGGTACTGTTCATAGACAACAAAACAGAAACTTTCCATGCAAAAATTCGACCCTCTAGGATTACAATTTAACAACACCCATTTCACACAAATTTGAAGCCAACATCCCAAAGTTTCAGTGGGCACAAACCTTGCCTCATTTGGATAACCACACAATGAGTTATGCTCAAATCAGTACAGTGGGTCAAAAATCCATTTTCCAGCTTTACTTGTCCAATACACTTCCTATCATGCCTATTCCAATTCTACTACCATAAGCATCTCAAATGGACACAAAATCAGTCCCTATATCATGTCTACATTCACTAGGCATACCTACCAAAAATTGGCAGCACTTACCTCATCAATATTATGCAAGAATTAAGCCACAACACTTCACTTATACTACTTCATCCAACCATACTCAAACCTCACCTTATACCACCAATTCCACCTATACTTTTCATCAAATTAAGGCATCAATAAGCATAATAAATGTTCCATAATTCTCATTGCATGCATATAATAACCATGATTCATTAACTACATAATTAAAGCATAACTAAGGCTTAACAATAGAACTTACCTAATAAGCTTCCAATCTTCAATTCTTAACTTCACCAATAACTTTATTTCCTCTCCTTTCTACTCTTCAAGTACGGTTATCCCATGGTAAGGAGGGAAAAGGTTAAAGCTTAGAGCAAAGAAGGACAAAGAAAGTAGCAATGAAATGAAAACAAATGAAAAAAATCGATAAGAAGGAAAGGAGAAGGAGTTATACGGATGAAACAAAGCCAAAAGAGCAACCATCCAATTTTTCACTCTTCCCACAATAGAAGAGTCGAGAATCAGCCACCTAAGATAAGCCTTAAATGCTTAGGTCATAAAGTCAAATATGGAAAAGTCAAAGGGCCAATCACAATTTTTGAAAATAATAAAACAAATACCAAGCAATTTCAATCCAAATTTCGGTTCCCACTTGTTTTAAAGGCCCACTTATGGGTCCCACTAAGATATTTAATAGCTTAGTACCAAAATAACAGTAGAAAATCAACCGGTTTGCCATTTGGCGATTATTTTTCCGGTCCAGGACTTTTCCCCGAATTATTTTTTTGAAAATTACCGAAATTGCCCAAAATTGTAAAACACATAACAGTTCACTCCAAATAATTTTTCAAACACGAAAATCACGTTTTTCATAACAAAAACACCTTTAGGCCATAGATCGGCGATTTTGCCAATTCAGGAATTTTCTCCGGAAAATTCCTGAAAATCCTATAAAATATAAAACAATTTTTGGGGCACTCAAAATAATTTTTCAAACCCACTAACCACGTTAATCCCAATAAAAATATATTCGACACGAAAACCGGGAATGTCATGTATGCATGTACAATCATTTCATGTGCACAATTGCTACTGTGTAGCAATCCTATTATGCATAAGCAGTCCTATGCAATCCCAATCTATCCCATCCTATGCCAATTTTACCATTTTACCCTTCCAGTAGGGGGTGGGATGTTACAATTACCCCCTCCTTATAAAAAATTTCGTCCTCGAAATTCTCAATCAATGGTTCAGTATGACAGTAATCATATGTTTCTACATGTCCCATACACTTTTACATTCCATAATTCATTTTCCGAAAGGTCACAGTAACCATATTCAGTCAGTTGTTCCGTCACTTATTTGGCTAATTCATTATCACTCGTCACGATAAACAGACTCCACAAGACTGTCAGTTGGCGATCTCACTCTCTTAACTATCTCACTTACCATTTTCAGAGTAGCTATTACCTTTTATTCCGCTGCTATGATTCATTTCCTTATTTCCGAACCTGTTCACTTATCACGTGTTATCCATCCAGTCTAGATTACTAATTTTACCTTATTCTCACTACCATCCAATACCTTTTTCTCTAGTAACATACAGACTAATTCATATTCCATTGAGTACATCTGTTCAAGGTGATACTTACAATAACATCATTTATCTTGTCCTTGTCACTTCACTTTCCTTTTTATACTAATACAATGACACTTAGCTCCATTTCGCTAAAACCAATGATAATTTACCTACTGCAGTCATTCTTTATAATCCATTGACTTTCTGTTCAACTTCAATTCTCTTTAGACAATTTACTATTCTATAGTATTCACACACTCTATTTGGATATGTACTTTACGCTAATTCATTTGTCCGATCCGGTTTTACCTCCAATAACCCATTCAGTTTTCCTAAGTCGCTTTCCTTTGTCTCACTCATCACAGTCTCAAATCCATTATGGTCTTTGACTCCCGTTAGGTATTGTGCAGTGTAGCAGTATATCCCTACAGTAAATCAGAACTCGATAACACGATCATAATCAAACATTTTTCCTGTTGAACATTTACACCTATAAGCACTTGAATCAATAATCACTTCATTCTATACCCACATTTATTCAATTTCACCTTTTGCATATGATTACGAGAATGTTTAGCTTCGACTATTCACTTTCTTGTTCTAGCACTTTTTATCGGGTACCCATACCTCTTCTTTAAATCATTCGATATTGTATTTTCGATTTGACTCGCATATTCAGACTCATCATAAGACTCACCACTTAAACTCCTGCACTCTTAACCATTCTTACCCTTATCCAGTATTTCCATTTTCCAGAAACACTGCACACTTACCCATAATCTACTTGATATTCATTGGAAATCCCAATATCTGGAATCTGTTCATTGCAATTGTTCACTATTTGAATTTAGTCGGCAGAATTTTCTGTTTATTTCAACATTGCCAGTATAGTAGTCATTTATGCCCATCTTTTTCCTCGAATTAACAATGTATCCTTATAGGAATCTAAAGTCTCCAATACCATTTATCAACGTCAGTTCGATTTATCTTATACCATTAACATATTGTCTCAGTTCATCACACACTGCCCACTCTCCAATGGTATGCTTATCCTCAGTATCAAATTCTTCACTTATTCATATAGTTCTTTTTACTTTTCACTGTTCAACACTTTCCAACACATTCCGTTTATAAGCATAGTCACCACATTTGCTTACTTCGCAAAATTTCCCATTAGGGTTTTATTAATTTTACCATACATCATTCAACTTTTTTGTTGAGTCCACAAATAGTGTATTTGCGATCCCTTTATGAAGGTAACACTACACCACGTCATTGTCAGTCTTCCTTTCGGTTTCTTGTCGTTAACCATTTCTCTTTTCAATTGTTTTTCGTCATTCACATTGATATATGCCAATACCTAATCATCCGTACTTGGACTTCCATAAATTCCACTTCATTTGAGTATTTTATATATCAAGATTTCCCAACAGCTTTTGCATCACATATGGTTTCACATTGCAATAGGATCACCTCTAATCAACATTCCATTTCGTCATTGGATACTTTACATTCCGTACACACAAAATGCATAAAACCTCAAGAGTATGCCTAAGTCTCCTCTTGAGACATGACTCAATTCACATTTTGATTTAATACATACATACTCGCTTTTATTCTAGTCATTCACATAAGTCTTGCTACCGTCATATCTCATTTCATTTAAATCTCATCAGCCAATTAGTGTCCCTAATTGCTTTTCAATCATTCTTAACTATACGCACTAGCTCAATCAGAACAATTTGATGCCATAAATTAAAGATCAGAACATTCCTTGCACTAGGGTCCCATGCGATAGTCACCTAAACACTTCTTCAACACTTATTCAGTAATCTACACATCACTAGAACATATTTCATCTTATCCGGAGACCAATTAGTAACCTATACCATTTAGACTTTCACCATACTCCTCCCTGTTTATATTGATCCTCAAATAGAGGACTGATTCCATAATCATTCTTTATTTCTTCTCATATCTTTCACATACGTTTCATTAATCACGATCAACTTTACTATCCAATAAATACTCCCAACGGTAAATGCGACAACTCTTTTCATGTATCACTATCATTGTTTCATTTTCCACATATCATTGAACTATATGTCTCATCATTTTATTTTCATATCCGTCACATGCAGGCTTGACCTTGTAAGGTCATAACAGCTTGATTTATACACTATCATCTCCTTATTACCACGTATCTCTTTATTTTCCCCAGTATTCACAATCCCCAATACCCGACAAATCCGTTGATACAACTCCACTTTATCTCCATCCATTTATCTACTTTACCCATCCATTTATCATTTCTGTGTCCAAATCCACATATTCAACCAATCCAAAATTTCCCGATATACAATCAGTAAAAATTGTCAGTCTGTCTTTTTCCCTTACGATTTTATTATACTGATTTCCAAACCCTTATCACAATATTCGCATAACCATTTCAGTCTCACGCTTATCGCTCAAGATCCTTCCTGCTTCACGAGTTCATTTCAGCTTTATCTGCACACTTTTATCTCACCATGTCTACTTTTTCTTACCCTACTAGGTACTCTTTCAGTTCTAGGTAGACCATTACGGTACAATATTGCTCTTATTACAATCTCACTATCATCATCTCTCTATGATATCTACTGATGTCTAACACCAATAGGTGTAATACAGTGAATCAATATTTGCCTAATCAAACCATCTACGTTTTACTCAGTTTCAATATTTCCCATTTCATCGCATCTACAGTCAGAGCTCTCACTCCCGAACTTTAACTTTTATTACGGCCTATGACCAATATACTTCTCATATTTCCAGTGGACCTCTCCCAGTTCTAGACATATTCGTTCTCTATCGCCGTAATCTTTCCTTAATCAATCATACAAACCACAATACATTATAATTCTCATTATTTATGTTTCCTTTTTCCCATTCCTCAATGCCCAAACACATTCATGGGCTCACAGTCTAATACGGTCTCATTTTTCTCTTACTTAGTCACTTAACACGTATGCACACGTAGGATTTATCCTCGTGCGTCTCATACTAGGGATCAGTTACCACGGTCTGCAACGACACGACTCAAATGCATGCAACTTGACCTATGTTTCAGACTGTGCCCAGATACATTACGTACTACTGTGCTCTGATACCACAAATGTAGCACCCCACTCCCGGGAGACCCAAACCCGACATCGACGGTGATATCCGAGCTCGTGCCTCACGAGGGTGGTATGTTAGAGCAATCGATGCAGTTCAAAAGTCGGTAATACATTTTTTTTAAAAAACCAATTTAGTGCGCAAATATTAGTAAATAATTTGGGCCCGTTCTAATACGAAATCATTTTCAAACATAATACAATTTCTCTCATAAAGGACACTCCACAGCATTTAACTATTACAAGTACGAGAAATCAAAATCAAATTGGTCCCAATGTTGTTCCTGAACACTTTCAGTAATCACATTAAAATACAACATTTATCAATTTGGGGACCCTCAGAAATAACAGTATCATTTTGCGAAAAAATACAAATTTTCACAGGAACATAATGACACTAATGCAGACGTGAACTGATCCCGACCTCGAACCTTGACTTAAGTGCAGTAGGCATACTCCCGTGAGTCTAACGGGGTACTCTTCAATTCCTGAAAAATAATTGCAATATTGGGCGAGTTTGCGAACTCAGTGAGAAACCATCATCGATGGTTCACTCAATTCATGCATATACACATAATTTACCAACTATCACAAATGATCACAATTCATAAATGCAAGGCGTATCGCCTTTCATACAATCCACATTTAATCATACCATATATGCAATGCACATGAGACCCTTTCCATTTTCATTACGTTGTTGTGACCATGCGCCTGAGCTCATTAACGGTGAGCCAGTGGCTCTGAAAACATTGGGCTTGCAGTCCTGATACATTGAGCCTGAGGCTCTGAATACGTTGGACCTGAGGTCCTGTGCGTTGAGCTGAAAAACTCTCATATACGTTGGGCGTGATATGCCCTGATACGGTGGCTGCTCCGGTCACAACTGCCTTTATCTGATCATACCATTATACATGGATGCATATGCTCCAATTCCCATTTACAGTCAGTTATAGTTCAGTGACCAATTTCCATTTATATGTCAATGCTATTTGCCATTTCTTTGGACTTTCGGTCCGGTAGTTTAATCATATACATTTTCAATTTATTGCATCATACCATATCACATGTATCGAAACAGACAATTAACACTTCAATATCAATTTCTCATTCCCTCGGACCTTTGGTCCGAGATCCCCATTCACAAACAAATACACAAGTAGCACCGTTATCTCATTCCAAATATTTGACACCTATGGTCCAAATCAATCAAAATTAAACACACATAAACCTTCCATTATCTCCACATGGCATAATTGCAAAATCTTAAACACATAAAGGTTGAGGAACCAACTAGGTTACTCACCTGTACTTTCGAGCGAATATCTGGAAGTCTCAGTAACGTCGATAAATCGACGCTCCAAGAGTGCCTCTATAATAATCAGAAAAGAAACCGATCACTAACTATTCAATCTGAACTAGTAATAATGCACATGTGAGTGAAAAATGCATGTTCATGAGATTCCCGGCCCTAATCCAATAATTGCCATCAGAAAAATCCATTTAAAAATTAGAAACCCAATGGCGCTGATGGCGCTCAATTTGGACCTTTATAGGTCCCCAATTAAATAAAAAAATGAGTAAAGGCTCCGTTACCCGGGCCCACGTCAATTTCCCATCCAAAAATTCTCAATTCCTCATAAAATGAAATTAAATATTCACTGAATCCGATGCCTCAAGAATTGGGTCAATCGGACGTCGGACGGAAAAGATATGAGCGAAAGAAGCTCAAATCAATAAAAAATATATAAATAAACATAAAATAGGTTAAACCCTCCCTTTTGTTCCATTTTCTGTCCGAATTTCAATAAATCATAACTTATTCTACACAATTCAGAAAAATACAACCCATACTTTGTTGGAAAGATAATGAAACCCTCTACAAGTTTCCTTTAGATCAGAAAAATCAATTTCACCCCTAAGGGTGTCAAAATCCCAGTACCAGCTACTGCCTACACAATCACTTCCCTAAACAGAACAGTCATTGGAAATTCGCTAACTTTCATTCTAGGCAGTCAAAAATTAGACAAAAAATATGCTCATCAAGCTCCCAATGTTATATACAACTTTCATGAAACAACCCAAATTTCAATTCCCATGCTAACTAGGTCAATTAATTCACTCAATGTTGCTGTCCCTGAAATCATACATTTTGAGCAGTAAACTTATAACAAGCATAACTCCCTGTACACAAGTCAGAAAACTCAGAACTTTATATCCCTGAAAAGATAAATCCTCAAAATTCAATTCTTCCTGAAATAACCAAACTCCAATTCAGCCTCTAACAGTTTCAAATCTGTTATGGAAGTTTCTAACCTAATCAGCACTTAACATCACAATGTAGGTTCAGAATTTGAAATTCCATATCTCCCACATCTGAGTTCCAAAAATTATAAGCCATATATCATTTTCAAGATCAATGTGTCATCTAGAACTCTTCAGTACAATTCAAACTCCAATTCAATTCATAAAAATTACTAAAATTGCTTCCAATATGAAAGCTCACAAAATCGACAATTAGGCTAGGTTTCTCCAAAAAGCATAAAACCAGTCAATAGTAATCAGTTCATATCTCCCAATATACATGTCAAAAAAATGCAAGATCGGTGGCAATGGAAAGCTAACTCAAAATGCTTCAACTTTCATGAAGACCATTTTTTACCTAATTCCATATCAATTGATTTAGAAAAATCAGCAAAACTCATTGGTCATACTTGCGGGTACTGTTTACAGACAACAAAACAGAAACTTTCCATGCAAAAATTCGACCCTCTAGGATTACAATTTAACAAAACCCATTCAAATTGAAGCCAACATCCCAAAGTTTCAGTGGGCACAAACCTTGCCTCATTTGGATAACCACACAATGAGTTATGCTCAAATCAAGACAAAGGGTCAAAATCCATTTTCCAGCTTTACTTCTCCAATACACTTCCTATCATGCCTATTCCAATTCTACTACCATAAGCATCTCAAATGGACACAAAATCAGTCCCTATATCATGTCTACATTCACTAGGCATACCTACCAAAAATTGGCAGCACTTACCTCATCAATATTATGCAAGAATTAAGCCACAACACTTCACTTATACTACTTCATCCAACCATACTCAAACCTCACCTTATACCACCAATTCCACCTATACTTTTCATCAAATTAAGGCATCAATAAGCATAATAAATGCTCCATAATTCCCATTGCATGCATATAATAACCATGATTCATTAACTACATAATTAAAGCATAACTAAGGCTTAACAATAGAACTTACCTAATAAGCTTCCAATCTTCAATTCTTAACTTCACCAATAACTTTATTTCCTCTCCTTTCTACTCTTCAAGTACGGTTATCCCATGGTAAGGAGGGAAAAGGTTAAAGCTTAGAGCAAAGAAGGACAAAGAAAGTAGCAATGAAATGAAAACAAATGAAGAAAATCGATGAGAAGGAAAGGAGAAGGAGTTATACGGATGAAACAAAGCCAAAAGAGCAACCATCCAATTTTTCACTCTTCCCACAATAGAACAGTCGAGAATCAGCCACCTAAGATAAGCCTTAAATGCTTAGGTCATAAAGTCAAATATGGAAAAGTCAAAGGGCCAATCACAATTTTTGAAAATAATAAAACAAATACCAAGCAATTTCAATCCAAATTTCGGTTCCCACTTGTTTTAAAGGCCCACTTATGGGTCCCACTAAGATATTTAATAGCTTAGTACCAAAATAACAGTAGAAAATCAACCGGTTTGCCATTTGGCGATTATTTTTCCGGTTCAGGACTTTTCCCCGAATTATTTTTTTGAAAATTACCGAAATTGCCCAAAATTGTAAAACACATAACAGTTCACTCCAAATAATTTTTCAAACACGAAAACCACGTTTTCCATAACAAAAACACCTTTAGGCCATAGACCGGCGATTTTGCCAGTTCGGGAATTTTCTCCGGAAAATTCCAGAAAAATTTCTGAAAATCCTATAAAATATAAAACAAATTTTAGGGCACTCAGAATAATTTTTCAAACCCACTAATCACGTTAATCTCAATAAAAATATATTCGACACGAAAACCGAGAATGTCATGGATGCATGTACAGTCATTTCATGTGTACAATTGCTACTGTGTAGCAATCCTATTATGCATAAGCAGTCCTATGCAATCCCAATCTATCCCATCCTATGCCAATTTTACCATTTTACCCTTCCAGTAGGGGGTGGGATGTTACAAATAGACTTAAAGTCTTTGCCCTCTCGATATCGTAAATCCTTAAAATGTCACTTTTGATTGTATTTCTACTAGGAATCTTGAATAAAGGCTGTAAACTAGCAGAATAATAACGAAATCCATGATGTTCCACCATGTTTAAAGGATATTCATGCAAAATGATCATTTTAGCAAGATACTCTCTTGATCAAATGAGAACTTTTTTATATTCACCGCTTCTTTGTTTCCTCTTCTTGTTTCTTCGGTTATGATTACTTGTTGTCCTATATCTCTGACACTTCTTCGTGGACATATCTTAAAATAATAATGCAAGTGCCTTGTGCCATCAGTGCTCTTTCCTGTTAATTTTTTATTGCAATAGTTACACACAGCCTTCTCCAATCCATTAATTTTTTGTTTCTTAAAGTGCTGCCAAACTACCAATGTCAATCTCCTTTTATGATCTGCAGTAACGTTTGAACTCGATTCAACATTGCCATGAATGTTTGTTGGTATGGCTTCTTGAAATGTTGAAGATGTGTTATTAGCTACAAGTTCTTGAGTAGCATTCGAATCAGCTGCACTTTGATTTTGTTGAGATTCCATCTGTTTTTAAAAAAAGAAGGGAAGATCACGTTAATAAAATCCCCAATTTCGGTTCAATTCATTTTCATAACTCACAGTTTACTTCGATTCAATTCAATTTCATAACTCACAATTCACAAATGACAAAACACAATCAAAATCAACATCCAAATTTTCACTTCAAGTTCCAACCGAAATCAACATCCATGAACCATGAACCAACCGAAACCCACTTCCAATTTTTTCCCCAAATCTTCAACAATTTTACCAATTTTTTACCACAAATCCAACAACCAACACACTAACAGAAGAAATCATTTTCAATATGTATGAAAAATGGAACAAAAATTCAAAACATACACCCCAAATATAATCGGGTTTTCGGTGCCAATCTGGGTCGACGTCGGGTCGTGCGGTGCCGGCATCCTGCGGTGGTGACGAGCGACGACGTGGTCCTGCGGTGGTCCTACAGGACGGAGACGGACGCAAGGCAGAGAGAAGAGAGAAGAGAGAAGAGAGAGGCGACGGAGACGGAGACGGACGGACGTGTGGTCCTGCGGTAGACGGAGACGGAGATGGAGACGGACGCGAGGCAGAGCCGCAGAGAGAAGAGAGAGGCGATGACAGACGCGAGGCAGAGAGAAGAGAGAGGCGATGACACGTGGTCCTGCGGTAGACGCGTGGTCCTACGGTGGTCCTGCGGTAGACGGAGACGGACGCGAGGCAGAGCCACAGAGAGAAGAGAGAGGCGATGACGGACGCGAGGCAGAGAGAAGAGAGAGGCGATATAAGGGGGGTAAATTTTTAGGGTTAACACTTAACATTATACAGGTTGTCTTCATTGGGTCGGGTCGGGTCTCCATTGGATCGGGTCGGGTTCTCATTGGGTCAGGGTGGGTCCCCATTGGGGATGGAGACTATAATCTCCATCCCCACCCCGAATATAAATGGGGAAAAATCCCCATCCCCTACCCCGTTTATTCGGGTTAAAATGTACCCCATACCCCTGGTGCTCGGGTCGGGAATATCGGATCCCCATCGGGGCGGGGCTTTTTGTCATCCCTAGGATAAGGTGTGAGACGTATGTGCCAACCATTTGTCCTGAGACATGGCACGCGAGGGTGAGTACGCATGTTTGGGCCATGTGGGATGCATGTGCCAACCACTTGTCCTGAGACGTGGCGTATGCGGGTGAGTATGCATGTTTGGGGCCTCTAAGACTGGTCAGGCATGTAGGGAGCATGTGCCACATGCGCTATTAGGGCTCCTGGCACGTCAGTGCACATATGGCGTTGACAACATATGCACCTGATGCAACTAGAGGCACATAAGGTGTAGCGTGTGCGTTGTACGAGCCATCCAGCGTCACATGCACTATGACATCATTTTGACGTCAGCATTGCAGTGCTGTTGATGTCAGCCAAAAAACTCAAAAAAATTCATAATTCTAGTAATGGTGCCCCATATCATTTTGAGTCATTTTTCAAGTCCAATCAATTCATAAAGTGAGTTTTTTTTTAATTTTCTATATTTATTACATTAGTAATAAATAAAGTTTAAGCCCATAAAAAGGAAATAAATCATTCTAAAGTCATTTTTGAGTGAATGTAGTCACCACAATGACCTTTGAGTTAGTATTTAAATTGTTCTACTTGCATGTTGGGGGTTGTCTCTGGTCTTGTGATTGGTTATTCGACCCATAAGTGTTGGCCTTACATGAAATTTTGAGATGTGCATAAAAACATTAGATGGAGGAAAGTCATTGATTGAGTGTCTATTCACCCACAGGTGTAAGTGTCGTAAGAGTTAATGTCTGTAGTCTAATAGCTTTAATATGGAGGTCTTATTTGCATGTGTTATGTATTCATCCTGTAGGTATTTCATGACATGTGTGATGAGATTCTAGTGGCTTTGAGTATCTCTGTATCCTACATTTGAGCTGATCTTTACATTGTCAAATTTGTAGTCTCCTTTTCTATCAACAATAACAATTTCAACATTGAAACCCTGCCTAGTTTCAATTTTAAAAAGTAGTATATGCAGCATAAGATTGATCAATCAAACTGTGTTACCTGACCATTAAGAGATCCATTTCGTACCATCCCCTCAGTGGACTTTCAAACACGAACATAACAAAAGAATTTTTGGATAATGTTTCCCAAAGGTACAGGATCTCGTCTCATGCAGAGATAAGTACCTTGATCAAGGAATTGCTCTCTATGACGAACACAAGAGAAGGGAGAGTATGGGAATACATAATCAGGATGGTCCACCTCTGGAGCAAGTTGAAGCCGCTGAATATTCTGCTACCTGATGCCTTGGTAGTGCAC
The DNA here is from genome assembly GCA_029891385.1 of Erythroxylum novogranatense. NCBI lineage: Eukaryota > Viridiplantae > Streptophyta > Magnoliopsida > Malpighiales > Erythroxylaceae > Erythroxylum > Erythroxylum novogranatense. Next base: position 30,506,513 of record CM057233.1, on the reverse strand, counting down.
CAAGCTTTAAACACACTCCCTTTAGAGTTTGGTATTTTGTTCACTGCATATAATTTGCAAGATGAGGCTTAGGAAATCAATGCTTTGATTACCTATTATGTTTCAAAAGAGAAAAAGCTAAAAAAATTTCCTCATATAGCCTTATTTGCAATAACCAAAGGAAAGAGAAAGGTCAAGGCTGAAAGATTTAAAGGTAAGAAATCCAAATTCTCTCCACTTGTGCATACTGGTCAGTCTAGTATCGTTAAAGGGCTACAAGATGTGAAGAATATGAGGTGCTTCTTCTATAAAAAGAAGAGACCAAAAAGTTATGTTGCTAGAAATATAAAGCCTAGAAGGAAAAAAATATTGTCAAGTAACTCCTTGGTTTTTATGATTCAAGAATATAATCTTGCTATAGCCACATCCAATTTTAGGTGGCTATGTTGGACCCCGCTTATTTTCGGAATCCAACTCTTGCGAAATCATGAAACTCGAGCTTGCTCTCATATCACAACTATTAACCCCGTTTCCGAAGCCCAACATTCGGAGTCTTAAACCTTGTGCTTAAAACCCTGTAGGTCATTTGCTGTAATTCCACAATAGTGGTAAGCGCATACTAATCAAATATCAAAATCACATCTTGTCTTCTTCATAGAAATTGAAGCTCTAAGCCTATAGTTTGCTTTGAAGCAAAACTCATCTCAATTGGAGCTCTAAAGCTCATGATATGCTTAAAAAGCTAAAGCATGCACATACTCCAATTATGATCTCATAACCGACCCCTCACTTACTTTAATGTAAACTTCCTCAAAATTAATCCAAAAGATACCCTTTTTTATGGAGAGATAGCCAAAGATATTAGAAATCTATTGCTTCAAGAATCACTTCACTTGAAGGTAGGATGAGGGAGTTATTCCCAAAAGAATATAACATATTTATGCCCTCAATCAATTGGTACCTATCTTGGCGAGATCGCCATAACTTTCAATGTAGATGTCTAAATGAGTTTTTTTTGGACCATTTGAAAGAATACTTCTAGATCTACAAATTTTATGAAGACCACAAAATCATGTTCGACCTCTAGAAGTGTCAAAAATCTCCATTTCCTTAAGCTGACCCGTGAATGTCCGTTAAACGGACATCCATGTCCGTTTAACAGACATGTATCGGGTTTGGGAGCTCATTTGGCTGAGAAAGTCCGTTAAACGGACATCCATGTCTGTTAACGGACATAGACTAGCCAAGGGGTGTTTTTACACCCGAGAATATCTGTTTAACGGATCTTATGTCCGTTAAACGGACATTGGGGTTCCCCAAGGTCCCCCAATGCCTCTCTAGTGCTTCCAACTTCCACCCTAACACCATATACACTTATAATCTTCATAAATTCACTTATTCAAATGCCTAAACACTTCATAACAATCCAAACAACAAATTCATTTCACAAACTTCTTAAATCCCAACTCATTTGGTTCATCAAAGCCCCAATTTCCCATCAATCACCTTAGTTGTCACAACCACAAATCATAAGCAACATCCTAACTTGTAACACTCATCTCTCTCCATTCTGACATCCAAAAATCACAAACTTTATATCGTTGGAAAGATTAAAAGATTTTATACAACTTCCAAGAAGACAAATTTTATCAATTCTACCTAAATAATTCCATAATTTCACTTGAATCCAGAACACAATCCTACCCTTATGAAAGGTTGAAAATAGCAATGAAAACTTGAAAAGCCATAAACAACCATATTGCATTTGTATTTCATGTGCATCAAAATAAGAGTTATACAATGCTTTAGTGGACATTTTAAGCCACTTACAACATAGTACAAAAATACAAACTTTACAAAATCAATAATTTCTCAAAATGCAACTAAAGCGTTGTTTTACAAATTCTAACTTCAAAAGATCAAAAGAACAAAAGTGCAAATTGAAGTGATGCCTTGGGGCTCATCTCGATCACTCGCTAACTTGCTCATCACCTGTGGGTGGGAAGATGAGGGGGTGAGCTTAACGCTCGTGGGGTAACAGCTTTATAATCGGAAATAAGCAAAATCAATTGAAAACCTTCTTGATTATAGCAATTTCTCACAAAAGTCCATAAAACATATATTTCTCAACTTTGTCAAAACACGTTCACAATTCACATAAGTTAAGCATTCTTCAAACTTGTCAACAGATGTAGACACACAAAGCATTCTTCAAACTTGTCAACACATGTAGACACACAAACACATCACAAATGGCTTGGCAAGTCCATAAACATGACGAACTACACAATTCCATATAATGGTCTTGTGAAGTCGTAAACTTGAAGGAGTCCTTAAAGGAGCTCCGTGCCACTAGCGGACAGGCGGGAGAAGCCTTGACTTGGTCAACGTGCACGTGACAATTCTTGGATGGACTAAACCAAACCCACATAACATGTAATTCATGAACTGAAAATATTATACCCAAATGGCACATTCTTGAAAACTTGTTTTTCATGCACATGACATGTTTCACAATTCAACAACCAAAATCCCATACCAATCATAAAATCCATTTTTCAACTCAATCAAAAGCAACAAACACAATAATTGTAAAGCAATTACAATTCATTTCCATAATTCACACACAACCACATATGGTAAATTCTCAATCATTTAAAGAACAATAAATGCTCATTTAAGAGGTAGTTGGAAAAATCATTAATTACATTTATTGAAGAACATTTAATAGCTTATTAACATAATTATAAAGATGTCACCCACCTGATTTTCCTTGCTTGAAGCTTGTTCAAGGATGTGTCTCCTCTTCTAGCTCCTCTTGCCTCCCTTCACAAAAACAAAATTCCCCAAATCAAAAGGAATCCAAATTGGAAAACCTAAAGAACCCAATACATGAAATTGATCCTAGAATAACTAAACCCAACCATTTCCTAAGCTCTTTGAATCACAAACACTCCAAAAATCCAAAACCTTAAAAATCACTTACCTTGAATCTTCACCCAACAAAGGATTTTCTTGGCTTTAATAGAAGCTTAAACCTTCCTCTTTCTTTTTCCTTCTTGAATTAACCCCAAAACCCTCTTGAACACCAAGAAAATGGAATCCCTAACTTTTTCTTGTTTATCTCCTTTCCTCTCTCTACCTACGACTCTCTGTTGGGCCCCAAATTTTCTTTTATTGATGTTATTAAGTATGAATTATGTTGATTGTATAATTTGTTGCATATTTTGATGGAATTGGAAGTATTAGGTGGAAAATTAAAATTAAATTGAGATTAGTGTGGTATAAGTGGTAATGAAAGAATAAAAGTGTATATGAGGGCATTATAGGAAGTTCACTTAAGTTGGGAAGATTAAGACTTAACATGGAGGGACATTTTGGTCCATGTACTGCCATTTTAGACTTAAGGAAAAGAGTTAGAAACAAAGAAAGGGAAAAGAAAGAAAAGGAGAAGAGGGAGTCGTGGGAAGAGAGGAAGAAGAAGAGAAATAGGGTTTTGCATTCCTAGAGGATTTCTAAAGGATTGAAGCAATCTCTGGAAATCAAGTGAGGAAAGAGGAGCAAGAGGTTCAAGAGGAAACTCATTCCTAGGCAAGAACAAACAAGGAATTCAAGGTGGGTACATGTTTATAATAGAGTAAATAAGTCACTCATTGTTTTGTTCAAATCAAGAAAGAGTTAATGATTTAAATTGCATCATCAATGTTGCCTTATTTGCTATTGTGAAATGATTATACGTTCTATATGATTTGCATTCATGATTGATGAAAAAGGCTTCAAAAAGGGTTTCTATTTTCAAAGAATACATGCACATGAAATCATGTTCTTCGAAACGATTTATACAAGGATATCAAGTTCATGAAAAGCAAGTTTACAAGCAAGTGCCAATTTGGCAACAAGTTTACAAGACTTTGAATCATGCATGTTATGTGGGTTTGTGGTAGTCCCAAGAACCGTCACGTGCATGTTGACCATGAAAAGGCTTCTCCCGCCTGCCCGCTAGTGGCACGGAGCTCCACACAAGGACTCCAACTACGACTACACATGACCATTTCGATGGAAATGTGTAGTACATCATGAACCCGGGCTAACCCAGACCACTATGCTATGCTTATGTGCTTATGATTTGTTATCATGTTTCATGCATACATGTTTTGAATTCTACCCACGAATTGTTTAAAGAACAAGCAATAATGACTTTCGCATGCTCAATTGCTATGATTTCAAAGAGTACCACGACAATGAGTTACTTTTGAATAATTTTGCTTATTTTTGTATTATAAATGTGTTCCCACGAGCTTTATAGCTCACCCCCCCTTTACTCTCCCCATTCAGGTGACGAGCAAGAGACTGAGTAAGTCAAGGGTTATGGCATCACTCCAATTTATTATGTTTCTTGCATTTTCAAGTCGTACTTTTGGAAGATAAGGCTTTAGATTCATTTCAAGTTTTATTGGTTCAAGGGTGTTTTGTATTTTTGACTCTTGAACTCAAAAGTTGTAATTTGGTTTGAAATGTTATTAAAGCTTTGTAAAACTTATCTTTTGGATATTAATGAATTATGGATGTGTTTGTTTCAAATAAATGAAAGCAAGTTCTAAGTTTGTTCACTGTGGGCCGCTTGAGCTTCCGAGGGTTTTTTTCTTCTCCGTTTAATGAATAAGTTTCGCCTCATGGATCAAGTACCGCACTTTCATGCCCGATGTCCAACATGTTGTGGTATCAGAGCGACTAGGTTTAGGTCCAGGATTGCATTACATTGTTTTCAATGAATGACTTGCATTGTTTTACATGATTTGAGCTATTTTTACATATTTTGAAAATTGTCTTACTTGAACTAAAGGTTTTCAATGGTTTTGTAATGAAGGAGTGAAAATGTCGCCTCGAAAGAGAACTCGAGGAGCTATGACTCGATCTCATTCTCGTCAAGGGAGTACGGATGAATCACATGTTCCACAGGATGCTGGGACACATTCTGCTCCGATTTCAGAGGCACCTAGCTTGCAACAAGAAGTGCCTCCACCGACTCCTCCTATGCCTCAGGCAAATCCCATGGATCCAAATTTCTTTCAAGCTTTTGCTCAGGCGTTCACGTATGCAATGGGTCAAAGATCTCAGGTTCCGATGCAAGCTCCAGTAGATAGGAGTGGGCAGTATGACAAGCTCCGTAAGTATGGAGCTGTGGATTTCAATGGGACGACGAATCCAGAAGAAGCTGAAGCTTGGTTGAAGAGGACCGAGAGGGTTCTAGTTCAGATGAGATGCACAGATGAGGAGAAGTTAGATTATGCAGTCAGTTTGTTACAGGGAGACGCACTGCATTGATGGGAATCAGTCCCTCACAGTCAGGTTGTTCCTTCAGTGCTGACATGGAGAGACTTTGGGGAAGTGTTCAGGAAGAAGTATCTCTCCAGAGTTTATGTGCAAGAGAAGGCCAGGGAGTTTCTTAACCTTACTCAGAGGGACAAGAGTGTGAACGAGTTTGAGCTGAAGTTCACACAGCTTTCTCGTTATGCAACCAACATTGTGGCGACAGAGGAAGATAAATGTCGTAAGTTTGAAGGAGGTCTTCATTTGGGGATCAGGGAGAAAGTCTTGATCCATAATTTCTGCGACTACCAACAATTGGTGGATGCGGCACTCCAGGCTGAGAAGCTGGAGAAGATCAAGTAGGAGGTGAGCAAGAAGAGAAAGAGCAAGGAGCAGTTTTCTAAGAAGGGAATGGGTGCTCCAATGCCTGAGAGGAGCACAAGGAGTTTTCACACCCAGAGTGAAGTGGGTAGCAGTGGCTCTACCAGGAACAAGCAGATAAAGGCAGTGTCAGGGCAAGCCTCTAATGTGAGAGGTACTGGAAGAGCAGGAAGAAGCTGGTTCACCAACCCTCTATGTGACCATTGTGGGAGACATCATCAGGGAGAGTGCCTCAAGTTACTTGGAGTCTGTTTTAGATGTGGAGAGAAGGGGCATATGGTCAAGGATTGTCCACAGAGACCGAGACAGGAGGGGTCGCAGTTTCAAGCCCCAAGGCGTGCAGAAACAGTGGGAACCAGGCCAGTTACCGAGGTAGGCAGCTCTGGGACGGCAAGGAAGGCTATTCCTCCAGGAAGGCTAAGGGGTCAGGCACCGGCAAGGGTGTTTGCCATGACTAGAGAGGAAGCTGCAACTGCACCAGAGGTTGTCACGGGTATGGCATAGTTACTTGATTCGGCAGTATTTGTTTTAATTGATTCTAGTTCCACGCATTCTTTTGTTTCTACAAGTATAGCATTGTATGGTGTGAATTCTGTGCCTTTGGATAAGCCTTTGCTTGTTAGTATTCCTCTAGGGAGGAATGTGGTGATTAGTCAAGTATATGAGCATTGTGAGCTTTTCATTGATGGTGCTAGATTGGTAGTGGACTTACTACCTCTAGACCTAAAGGGGTTAGATGTTATTCTGGGGATGGATACTATGGAGAAATACCTGGCAAAGCTGGATTGTGGTCGGAAAGAGGTGGAATTTGATCTGGGCAATGGTGAGAAGGTGATTTTCAGGGGGGACAGGAAAACATCATCGCCAAGACTGATTTCGGCTATATTAGCTGAAAGAATGATGTGCTAGGGGTGTGAAGCCTTCTTGGCACATGTTGTGGATGTCGAAGTGAATGAAAGGAAGCTAGAGGATTTTCTGATTGTGAGGGAGTTTCCAGATGTGTTTCCAGATGAATTACTAGGTTTGCCGCCGGTGAGAGAAATCGAGTTTGCCATTGACTTGATTCCCGGAACCGTGCCTATTTCAATACCGCCTTACAGGATGACTCCAATTGAGTTGAGGGAGCTTAAGGAACAGTTGGAGGAACTGTTAGAAAAGGGGTATGTTAGATCGAGTTCATCACCTTGGGGAGCACCGGTTCTGTTTGTCAAGAAGAAAGATGGATCATGGCGGATGTGTATTGACTATCGGAGACTCAACAAGGTGACAATTAAGAATAAGTACCCTTTGCCACAGATAGATGATCTGTTTGATCAGTTGCAGGGAGCAAGGGTCTTCTCCAAGATTGATCTCAGGTCAGGCTATCATCAGCTCAAAATCAAGGAGTCTGATGTAAGCAAGACAACATTCAGGACTCGATATGGGCATTATGAGTTTTTGGTTATGCCATTTGGTTTTATGAATCTTATGAATAGGGTCTTCAAGGAGTATCTGGATCAGTTTGTCATAGTGTTTATAGATGACATTCTGGTATATTCTAAGAGTGAAGAAGAACATGAGGAGCATCTCAGGATTGTATTGCAGACTTTGAGAGAGGAAGAGCTTTATGCTAAGTTCAGCAAGTGTGAGTTCTGGCTTCATAAGGTGACATTCCTTGGCCATATGATTTCGCAGGATGGTGTACATGTTGATCCGAGGAAAGTTGAAGCAGTAGTGAATTGGCATGCACCCAAGACAGTGACAGAGGTGAGGAGTTTTCTGGGTTTGGCAGGTTATTACAGGAGGTTTGTGGAAGGATTCTCCATGATAGCTGCTCCGATGACTAAGCTATTGAGGAAGAATCAGAAGTTTATCTGGACTGATGAATGCCAGAAGAGCTTTGAGGAGCTCAATCACATATTAACAAGTGCTCTAGTTTTGATTCTGCCTTTTGGAGATCAGGGCTATACGGTGTATAGTGATGCTTCGAGGAAGGGTCTCGGCTATGTATTGATGCAGGGAGACAGGGTGATAGCATATGCTTCAAGGCAACTACAGCCATATGAGTTGAATTATCCGACTCATGATTTGGAGCTGGCAGCAGTGATCTTTGCCTTGAAAATTTGGAGGCATTATCTATATGGGGTTCAAACGAGGATCTTTACGGATCACAAGAGTCTCAAGTACTTACTGAGCTAGAAGGAACTGAATTTGAGACAAAGAAGGTGGATTGAGTTACTCAAGGATTATGATTTGTTGATTGAGTACCATCCAGGCAAAGCGAATGTAGTAGCGGATGCTTTGAGTAGGAAGTCTTCTATTGCCCATGTTCAGACAGTTTATCTTCCTTTATTGGAAGAGATGGCCAAGCTTAAGATAAGCTTGAAGCAGGAGGAACCAAATTGCCTCCTAGCTAACTTCCGAGTGAGGCCAATACTCAGGGAGAAGGTTAGGGAGTTGCAGGCACAAGATGTAGATTTGAGCGAGCTTCAAGAGGAAATTCATAATGGTAAGAATTTTAAAGTAGTAGTGAGGGATGATGGACTTATGACAGTAGGAAGCAGACTTTGTATTCCAGACAGTAAGGAAGTGAAGGATGAGATTTTGGATGAGGCACATAATGCGCCTTATGCCATGCACCCCGGTAGCACCAGGATGTACAGGGATTTGATAGAGCATTTCTGGTGGAAGGGCATGAAGAGGGATGTAGCAGAGTATGTCAGTAAGTGTCTCGTGTGTTTGCAAGTCAAAGATGAATACCAGGCACCTTCAGGCAAGTTAAGGCCATTGTCCATTCCTGAGTGGAAGTGGCAAAGAGTAACCATGGATTTTCTGATGGGTTTGCCCAAGACTAGTAGGAAGCATGATGCCATATGGGTTATTGTGGATAGGTTGACAAAGTCAGCTCATTTTCTGGCAATCAAGCAGACTGATTCGTTGCATGTGCTAGCAAAGAAGTACATCGATGAGATAGTGAGATTGCATAGGATTCCAGATTCCACAGTTTCTGACAGGGATCCTCGGTTTACTTCGAGATTCTAGGGAAGCTTGCAGGAAGCTTTAGGTACTAAGCTAAATTTTAGCACGACTTTTCACCCTCAGACGGACGATCAATCTGAGAGGACCATTCAGACACTTGAGGGAATACTCCGGGCATGTGTGATGGATTTCAAAGGATCTTGGGATGAGCATTTGCCATTGGTCGAATTTTCTTATAATAATTTGTACCATTCGAGCATTCAGATGGCTCCATATGAGGCTTTGTATGGAAAGAGGTGTAGAACTCCGATATGTTGGGATGAAAAAGGAGAGAGGAAACTGGTAGGACCAGAATTGATTTAGATGACAGTGGATAAAGTCAATCTGGTTAAGCAGTGGCTTAAGGAAGCTCAGGATAGGATGAAGAGTTATATTGATGCTCATCGGAAGGAGATGAAGTATGAAGTCGGTGAGAAAGTGTTCCTTAAGACGTCTTCTTGGAAAGGAGTAATGAGGTTTGGCAAGAAGGGCAAGTTGAGTCCCAGGTATGTAGGTCCCTATGAAATTCTTTAGAGGATTGGACTACTAGCCTACAGGTTGGCGTTGCCTCTGGAATTGTCTCAGATTCATGATGTCTTCCATGTTTCCATGCTGAGGAGGTATAGATTGGATCCTTCTCATATCATTCAGGCCACGGAGGTTCAGTTGAGAAATGATTTGAGTTATGAGGAGACTCCAGTAGAGATTTTGGACAGCAAGGAAAAGGTCCTCAGGAACAAGACAATTCAGCTAATCAAAGTTCTGTGGAGGAACCATTCGGTGGAAGAGGCCACGTGGGAGCCATTGGACGCCATGAAGGAGAAGTACCCGCGTCTCTTCAATGATTCAGGTAAATTTCGAGGACGGAATTTCTTTTAAGAGGGGGAGAAATATTAGGCCCCAAATTTTCTTTTATTGATGTTATTAAGTATGAATTATGTTGATTGTATAATTTGTTGCATATTTTGATGGAATTGGAAGTATTAGGTGGAAAATTAAGATTAAATTGAGATTAGTGTGGTATAAGTGGTAATGAAAGAATAAAAGTGTATATGAGGGCATTATAGGAAGTTCACTTAAGTTGGGAAGATTAAGACTTAACATGGAGGGACATTTTGGTCCATGTACTCCCATTTTAGACTTAAGGAAAAGAGTTAGAAACAAAGAAAGGGAAGAGAAAGAAAAGGAGAAGAGGGAGTCGTGGGAAGAGAGGAAGAAGAAGAGAAATAGGGTTTTGCATTCCTAGAGGATTTCGAAAGGATTGAAGCAATTTCTGGAAATCAAGTGAGGCAAGAGGTTCAAGAGGAAACTCATTCCTAGGCAAGAACAAACAAGGAATTCAAGATGGGTACATGTTTATAATAGATTAAATAAGTCACTCATTGTTTTGTTCAAATCAAGAAAGAGTTAATGATTTAAATTGCATCATCAATGTTGCCTTATTTGCTATTGTGAAATGATTATATATTTTCTATATGATTTGCATTCATGATTGATGAAAAAAGGCTTCAAAAAGGGTTTCTCTTTTCAAAGAATACATGCACATGAAATCATGTTCTTCAAAACGATTTATACAAGGATATCAAGTTCATGAAAAGCAAGTTTACAAGCAAGTGCCAGTTTGGCAACAAGTTTACAAGACTTTGAATCATGCATGTTATGTGGGTTTGTGGTAGTCCCAAGAACCGTCACGTGCACGTTGACCATGAAAAGGCTTCTCCCGCCTGCCCGCTAGTGGCACGGAGCTCTCCACAAGGACTCCAACTACGACTACACAAGACCATTTCGATAGAAATGTGTAATACGTCATGAACCCGGGCTAACCCAGACCATTATGTTATGCTTATGTGCTTATGATTTGTTATCATGTTTCATGCATACATGTTTGAATTCTACCCATGAATTGTTTAAAGAACAAGCAATAATGACTTTCGCATGCTCAATTGCTATGATTTCAAAGAGTACTACGGCAATGAGTTACTTTTGAATAATTTTGCTTATTTCTGTATTATAAATGTGTTTCCACGAGCTTTATAGCTCACCCCCCTTTACTCTCCCCATTCAGGTGACGAGTAAGAGACTGACTAAGTCAAGGGTTATGGCATCACTCCAATTTATTATGTTTCTTGCATTTTCAAGTCGTACTTTTGGAAGACAAGGCTTTAGATTCATTTCAAGTTTTATTGGTTCAAGGGTATTTTGTATTTTTGACTCTTGAACTCAAAAGTTGTAATTTGGTTTGAAATGTTATTAAAGCTTTGTAAAACTTATCTTTTGGATATTAATGAATTATGGATGTGTTTGTTTCAAATAAATGAAAGCAAGTTCCAAGTTTGTTCACTGTGGGTCGCTTGAGCTTCCGAGGGTTTTTTTCTTCTCCGTTTAATGAATAAGTTTCGCCTCACGCATCAAGTACCGCGCTTTCATGCCCGATGTTGGGCTCTGGCAACGGGGTCCAACACTCTCTCCCTCTTCTCTCCTTTCAATTTTCGTTTTTGCTTCTTTAAAATGAAAGACAACTCATTTATCTTGCCTTTTATACCACTAATGCTTGCACAAAGTCTATTTTTCCCTTACTCAAAAGCTTATGTTCTTTCCTCCTTAAGTGACATGCCTAAAATGTCCTTAATGCAACTTACCACTTCTAACACTTCAATTTATTCTCTTATGTCACACAACCTCATTAACATTAACATGTTAATTAATTTCCAACACACATAAGTCTATCAAGACCTCAAAAATTAATGTAATCATGCTTAATCAAATAAAAAAAATTCAGGGGCCAACAGGCTAGATAGTGGAGCATCTAATCATGTTGCCTCCACAATGCAGGAGTTCCTATTTAGGAGAAAATCAAATAAAAGGGAGAAGAAATTAATGGTTGGAAACAATGAAGAACTTAGCGTAATGTATGTAGGGGATGTATGTTTAAACCTCGATACAGGGTTTGTGCTTATATTATAGGACACATTTTATATAACATCTTTTTGTCAGAATCTGATCTCTGTATCAGTGTTAGACAAAGAAAGTTATCATTTTGTCATTGATACTTCTGTTGCACGATTATATTTTAATGCAAAACATACTGGTACGACATTCTTATCATATGGATTACCCCTCATGAAATGTATGCTTCTTCATATATTGCTGAATAGGTTACTCGAAAGAGACTTTTGATTAAAGAAAAGTCTTACATGTTGTGGTATAAAAGATTACCCTACATTTTCAAAGAGAGAGTTGAAAGATTGATAAAGGAGAACATTCTCCCAACTTTAGATTTTGAGGGTTTAGAAATATATGTTGATTGTTGCAGAGGTAAGTTGACCAAAATAAAGAAAAAAAGGTCAACTTGAGCATCTGGCTTATTAGATCTCATACATATGGATATTAGTGGACCTTATACAGCTACTTTGTCTCATTCTAGATATTTTCTAATGTTTATTAATGATTATTCCCATTATGGTTATGTGTTCTTACTTAAAGAAAAGTTTGAAGTTCTTGAAAAATTCAAGATCATTACGACTAAAGTGGAGAAACAATTGGGGAAATCTATCAAGATTGTCAGATCTAACCATAGAGGAGAGTATTATGGAAAACATGGGGTTTTAGGATAAGAAAAGGGTCCATTTGCAAGACATATGGAATCATGTGGAATAATGACCTAGTTTACTATGCCAGGTAGTCCTGAGAAAAATGATGTGACTGAAATGTGTAACTGCACCCTAAAGGATATGATGAGGTCAATGTAGAGCAGGACTACCCTTCTTGATTTTCTTTAGGTTAAAGCCATCAAGACGACATTGTATATACTTAACAGAGTCTTGAGTAAGTGACTGCCGAAGATGCCTTTTGAGATTTGGAAATGGTGGAAGCCAAGCCTTGTACACATTCGTGTATAGGATTGCCCTGTTGAGAACGCTTGTATAATCCTTATAAAAGTAAATTGCATGCTCGTTCTATTCGTTGCTATTTAGTTAGATACCCTAACTACTCTACAGTTTAAATATTCTACTATAAATAAGTAGAGTTTAGAATTATGAAATCACAAATAGCTAAGTTTTTTAAATATGATGTCTTTAATGAGGGTGACCCTTCGCACTTTTCAAATGATAGCAGCATGGATACTACAGTTATTTCGTATCCACCAATCATACAATTAGATCTAGTGGATCAAGGTCTTAGTACCATGCCCATATAGGAATAGGAATTCATACCTATATAAACAGAGGTTCCTAAGGTACAAGAATCAATGCAGTTATGGAGATCCACTAGAGTGAGACGGCCTGTTATTCCATTTGATTATATAGTCTATTTGGGTGAATAGGACTATGATATTGTATATGTTACAGATCTAGTTACTTTTTCATAAGCTGTTTTTTAGAACCCATGCAGATTTGTAATGGGAAGCAATGAATGGCAAGATGCAATCCATGAAGCATAGCAAGGTATGGGAGCTAATTGATTTGCCTTGACATTGCAAACCCATCAGTTGTAAATGAATGTTCAAGACCAAGAAGGACGCTCAGGGTAAAGTTGAGCAATTTAAGGCTCAGTTGGTTACCCTAGGGTTCATTAAGAGAGAAGGGCTACCTTTAATGTTACCTTCTCTCCCATATCCTTTAAGGTTGCATTCAGAGTAATCTGGCAATAGTAGCTTATTATGATATGTAGTTATATCAGATGGATGTTAAAACCAGTTTCCTAAATTGTGACCTTTATGAGGAGGTTTATATGGATTAACCTAAAGGATTTCAGGATAAAAAAAAGTCTTTAAAGGTTTGCTAATTGAGAAATTTGATATATTGTTTGAAACAGACTTCTAAATAATGGTACCTTAAGTTTGATAAGGTTGTGACCTCTTTTGACTTTGTGGAAAATAAAGTTGAAAGATGTTTGTACTACTGTAGCGCCCCCTCACCGTAGGGTACACATCGGGACGCCCGAAGGTCGCTCCGACACGTATCCCACGATAAAGGTGCACTACCAGAAAATTTCGCTAAAAGTCCACATGGCATCGCAATAATTAAAACCATAATATATCAAAAATCAGTAAATTTTAATATCCAAAATAATCTTAATACAGTCATCCAATATCATAATAGACAAGTCTATCACCCCCTAAACAAAACCAAAAGGCAACGATATGCGCCTATCCTAAGTCATCTGCAAAGTCCAACCCAACCGACAGACACATGTGCCGCCGCTTCTCTTGCCAAAGACGCAAGACGGCAGAAAAGACTATCTCCGAGCTAGGAGTCTACTCTATCGATCCTGAAAAATATATTGCAATTTTGGGTGAGTTTGCGAACTCAGTGAGAAACCATCATCGATGGTTCACTCAAATCATGCATTACGCAGATTATGCTGACCGCAAGACAAGATAGATACAATATATATATACAATTTGCGATAGCCTATAACGGTTTGCAGATCATATCACAATTTACGATATTATACAGCAGTTTGATGAGCATGTAACAATTTGCAATCTCTCATATCATCACATAATTCAAGAAGTGTCGCAATTCAAGGTCATGTGTACAATGCATATGAGACTCTTTTCCGCTTATTCAAGATTGTGCCCAAGTGCTCACCAAGATTCGATGGGGACACGCTGAGATTTCTCCCCTCGGGCTCGAGGTCGGTCGATCAAATGTTCGAGCTCGAGGCTCTTTTCAGTGATAATAGCAACTTGGATCACATGCCCATTATCTGATCATGCATTTATGCATGTAATGCAGTATTCAGTAATTCAGTGTATGGCTATAAAAGCCCAGTATTGTATTTCTCAGTGTCATGCAGTAATCTAATCCAATACAGTAAAAGCATGCCATTCGATCATGTATATTTCAGTAATCATTCAATTTCACATTGGCAAGTAAATCACATTGAGCATTTAGACAATCAGGAATTTGAGAAACCAACTAGGTTACTCACCTGTAACTTCCGAGATACTGCCTGGAAGTTCCAGCAATGTCCGTGGAATGACGATCCAACGGCGCCTCTATAGCAATAAAATACAGTCCCATTACTAGATGCTCAATTAAACAATTCAGTGATGCATATGTCTCGATGAAATTATGTACAATGCATGTTCACGATTTCCGGTGCTAAAACCCAATTTTGAACTCTTATGCCCCATTCTAACACTTTGCTCAATTGATCGACAATAATTGATCCAATCCTGAAATTCAGTTCAATTTCCTCAATTCAAACTCCCTATAACAATTCCCTATTCATTGGGTCAAAACCTCCATTGAAAACCTCAATTAAAACTCCAATTGTCTCAATTTAAAACTTAGGTCACACTATGAACCATAATTGACCTTATTCTCGATGAATCAATACCATTTAAATTAAATTCTAACTTCCATAATTATCCTCAATTGAAGACCTCTTTCCCTAGTTCGTAACGAATCAGGAATCACCTCAATCGGAGGTCTATACCATCAATTAAGCCCAATCAACTAAAATCAATCCAATCAGAATTTCTATCCCTCGTCGCGACCTACGTCCCTTCGCCGCGACGTGGGAAGCTCGTTCGTCGCAAAGTGAAGACCGCTCGTCGCGACGAATAAATCCACGCTCGTCGCGAAGTCCAACCGAGCTCGTTGCGACGAATAAATCATTATTCGTCGCGACGAAGCCCTCACGCCTCTGCACACTCGTCGCAACGTGCGAAGGCCCGATCGTCTTCTCCGATCGATTTCCGCCATTAATGCTCTTTAAGCTCAACATTTAATACCCTAACTACTCAATCAACCATGATAAATGCCATAAATGCATGGAACAACCATTAATAACAACATTAAAGCCATAAATACTTACCAATCACAGCCTCAAACCACAAATCCCTCAAATCACCGTAAACCCTAAAATCTTTCAAACTCAACGATAAACCACTCTCAAACCTTCTCAACCTTCATCAATCACAGTAAACAAGTTAGCTTAGCACAATGAGAAGGAAACCATAAGAAGAGATCGAAGAATCCTCACCTATGGAAGAAATCGAAGAACACCGTGGGAGGAGGAAGAGAAGAAACGCTTAAGCCTTAGGGTAAAATCTCCAATGTTTCAAACCTAACTATTTATAAACATAGGTCTCCAAATCAGTTCAATTTTCAATCTCTAAATTTCAATGACTCAACATTTTCATTTCCTAACAGTATAACTCTAAATTTTTCCATCGCCGTTGGACAATTCTTTCAATACTATACAGTCAATCGGTCTGTCACTCCAAAATTTCCGGTCCGGGCATTTTCTCCCGAAAATCTCGAAAATTTCCTATAAGCCACTATCAATTATCAATTACACTCAAACTATTCTAAATCAGTCATTCAAGCCCACTTACTCCTAATTTCTCAATCAATCATAATCCAGTCAGTTCAGTCAGTCCACAATCCAATCAATTCGTACTCACAATTAAAATGCCGGAAAATCATGAATGCATGTACCTATGAACAAATGCATATGCAATAAACCTGTTCCTCTATGAATAGAGGCCAGTAACATGTTCAATCAGTGAATGCAATGAAACCTATCAGTCTTACCCAATATTACCATAATGTCCTTGCTGACAGTAACAGGATGTTACAATTCACCCCTCCTAATAAAAAATTTCGTCCTCGAAATTTAATACCTGTCCGATCGAATAAATGAGTCTGACTCCTCATATGCTCCTCAGTCTCCCATGTAGCTTCCTCAAAAGAGTGGTTCTTCCAAAGGACTTTCACCAATAGAATCACCATGTTCCTCAGCTGCTTGTCCCGAGATCCTATAATCTGTACCGGCTCCTCGACATAGCTCAAATCACTGGCTATCTCAATCTCCTGAGCCAGAATCACATGCGTCAGGTCTGAACGGTACCGTCGGAGCATACTAACATGAAATGCGTCATACATCTGGGACATCTCACTCGGTAATGCCAATCTGTAAGCCAACGGTCCTATCCTCTCAAGGATCTCATATGGACCAATATACCGAGGGCTCAACTTGCCCTTACGGCCAAACCTCAGTACTCCTTTCTAAGGAGACACTCAGAGAAACACTCTGTCTCCTACACTGTACTCCATCTCTCACCGATGCTGATCCACATAGCTCTTCTGTCTTTCCTGAGCCGCCTTGATGCGACTCGATCAATCTACCTTATCCATCAGATCCTGAATCACTCGGACCCTCAATCGATCTCATACCCTCTTGATCCCAATACAGTGGCGATCGACACGGCCTCCCATACAAGGCCTCGTACGGTGCCATCCCAATACTACTCTGATACTGGTTATTATATGCGAACTCAATCAGTGCCAAATACTGATCCCATGATCCTCTAAACTCCAATACACAAGCTCGAAGCATATCCTCAATAGTCTTAATCGTCCTCTCACTCTGCCCATCTGTCTGAGGATGAAACGCTATACTGAAGTTCAATCGAATACCCATAGCAGTCTGTAGGCTCTTCCAGAACCTCGAAGTGAACCTGGGATCCCTGTCCGAGACTATCGACAACGGAACCCCATGCAACCGTACAATCTCTGCTACATACTTCTGGGCCAACTGATCGAGAGTATTGCTCTCCCTCACTGGCAAGAAGTGAGCTGATTTAGTCAATCGGTCCACTATGACCCAGATAGCATCATGCTGCCTCGGTGTCCTAGGCAACCCCATCACAAAATCCATGGTAATTCGCTCCCATTTCCACTCCGAAATGGGCAACGAATGCAACTTCCCCACTGGAGCTTGATGCTCTGTCTTAACCTGCTGACATATCAGACACCTGGAAACATACTCTGCCACTTGCCTCTTCATACCAGGCCACCAGAAATGCTGTCTCAGTGAATTATACATCTTGGTCGTACCAAGATGCATAGCATAGGCAGCTACATGTGCCTCCTCTAGGATCTCCCGTCTCAAATCATCAACATCTAGCACACACAGTCTCTGTCCCATCCATAAAGTCCCATCTCTCAACTCAAACTCAATCGGTCGCCGGCCGACTCTCTCAATCGCCTCACTAACACCGGATCTTGATCCTAACTCTCCGGATCCTATCATGCAACATCGGCCTCAAATCGGAGTAGCAATCGAGTTCCATCCTCGACCCAAATCTATCAGACATTAAGAGCTCTCAATCGAATCGCACCAGTAACCTCGAAACTCGAACTCGAAGCCGCACTACCATACGATCTCCTACTCAGCATCGCCACCACATTGGCCTTCCTCGATGATACTCAATCGTGCGCCATAGTCCTTCAAGAGTTCTATCCATCTCCTCTGCTCGATTGAGCTCTCTAGCTCAACAGATACCTCAAACTTTATGATCGGAAGATCCGAACGTCTCCCCATACGATAATGTCTCCGGATCTTGAAAGGCAAATACAATCTGCGACCAACTCTAAGTCATGCCTCGGATAATTCACCTCGTGAAACCTCAATCGCCTCGACGACACGCTTATAACTCTCCCATGCCGCATCAATACACATCCCAATCCTCGATGCGAGGCATCATCAGACACTACAAAGCCTCCAGATGTAAGGAATGCCTAACACCGGTGCGATCGTCAATCGATGTTTCAGCCTCAAAGCTCTTCCGCACTCCTCAGACCATCTGAACGGCACATTCTTCCTCAACAGTTTCGTCAAAGGGACAGAGATCAACGAAAACCCCTCGACGAACCTCCGATAATATCTGGCCAATCCTAGGAAACTCCGTAACTTTGGCACACTCCTCAGAATCTCCCAACTCATAACTGCCTCTATCTTGTGAGGATCCACCTGGATACCCTCACCAGACACCACGTGCCCTAGAAATACAATCTCATCAAGCCAGAATTTACACTTAGTGAATTTGGCGAACAGCTGCCTCTCTCTCATGATCTGAAGGACAATCCTCAGATGCTCAGCGTGCTCCTGTCTACTCCTTGAATAAACCAGTATATCATCAATAAATACAATCACAAACCGATCCAGTTAGGGCTGAAAAACTCTATTCATCAAAGCCATGAAGGCTGCCGGGGCATTAGTCAACCCAAACGGCATCACTAGGAACTCAAAATGCCCTTACTTGCTCCTGAAAGCACTCTTAGAAACATCGGCCTCTGCAATCCTCAACTGGTAATAACCTGATCTTAGATCCAATTTGGTGAACACTTGAGCTCCCTGCAACTGATCAAATAAATCGTCAATCCTAGGCAGTGGATACTTATTCTTCAATGTCACCCGATTCAATTGCCTATAATCAATACACAGTCTCAGCGTCCCGTCCTTCTTCTTCACAAACAGTACCGGAGCTCCCCATGGCGAAATACTCGGTCTAATGAACCCCTTATCCAGTAGCTCCTGCAACTGAGCCTTAAGCTTTCTCAGTTCCACCGGTGCCATCCTATACGGAGGTATCGATATAGGGGCGGTACCGGGAATGAGATCAATCTCAAACTCTGTCTCCCACTCTGGCGGCAATCCCGGTAACTCCTCGGGAAACACATCTGGAAATTCCTTGACTACGGAAACATCCTGCAATCTCTGCTCGACTCTGGAATCCATTACGTGAGCCAGATAGGCCTCATAACCTCCCTACATCAATCTCAGGGCACTCAAAAAGGAAATCATCCTCGCTGGCACTGCCTGACTAACTCCTCGAAACACAGATCTGGGCTGACTAGGAGACTCCAATACAACCTCCTTGGTATAACAGTCCATAATAGCCCTATGTGCAGTCAACCAATCCATCCCCAATATCATGTCAATCTCCCTCAGAGGCAAAATGATCAGATCAACACTCAGAACTGCTCAGTCGATCTGAACCGGAAACCCTATACAGACCTCTCCCAATACAGTCGTACTACCTAGAGGTGTACTCACCTCTAACCCATATGTAACCTCTCGCCATCCCATGCGATCTACATGCTAAATGCGGTGCAATGAAAGAATGAGTGGATCCAGGATCCAACAATGCATATGCTTCAAAACTAGAAATCAGAAGCATACCCGCAACAACATCCGGGGAATCCTGGACCTCCTGCCGAGTCATGACATAGACCTAGCTCAGGATCGTTGTTCATCGCTCGGTCCCTCGACCACCGCAGACTCTCTGCCGCCGAGGCCACCTCCACGGCTCACAGACTGTGGTATTGTCGCCGATCTTCCACCATAGTAGGTCGGGCTCCCAAAGTCTCTGGGCGCCCTTACCAGTGGTCCATCGAGCCACACCTCAAACAGCTCCAGATAGCCATCAACACTCTCCATCGTGTCTCTTGTCACAATGCTCATAACTGGAACAGATCGTCTCAAACCACGCACCGCCGCCACCACTACCACCAGCATAAATCGCCTTCGCCCATGACCAATCTGTCTAGTCCCTCCTACGGATCTGAAGGGCCTACTCTGACGCTTGATGTACCCTCTGCCAAGACCGCCTCAGCTATCACTAGATCTTTAATCTGGTCCCCCGACCGGTCTCGATCATATCGTTGTCTCAAGAATGCCTATCCTCACAGCAGAAGCCCTCAGCTCAATGAAATTACCCATGTCAGACCTGGCCAATAGGGCACGGATCTCCAGATTGAGTCCGCCCTCAAAACACCGACACCTGTCAGCGTCAGTAGCAACCAATATAGAAGCATAAACCATCAGCTCGTTGAATCGCACCTCATAGTCGGCCACGGTCATATGTCTCTGTCTCAGCTCTAAGAACTCCTGCAACTTCATTTCCAGATAGACCTTGGGCATGTAATTGTCCTTGAAAGCCCTCAGAAAATCATCCCATGTCAGTGTACAGGGCCTGGTGGTACTGCCCGGGACAGTCTTCCACCACTGATATGCAGGATCCTATAGCAAAGAGACGGCATAATCAAACCTCTCCTCAGGGTCACAATCCATCTGATCGAGGACTCTCTTAGTCCTCTCTAGCCATCCCTCAGCCTCCGCAGGGTCGGTGCTGCCATAGAAGTCAACCGCCTCGCCACTCGATCGATCATATCTCCGTTCCCGTCTCACAGGAACTCGAGGAGGCAACTCCTCTGAATGAGGCACGGGAGACTCCCTACTAGCTCCTACCGATTCCAGGTCAGCTGGTAACTCAACTCGATCTCCAAGGACGGATGACCTAAAATGCATAAGAAATTTCGATCGCTTCGCTATTCTTACAAAGATTCCACCTAAAATACACTATGCCCAAAAGATGTCAAACCATGCTCGATACCATTTAATGTGGCGCCTCACCGTAGGGTACACATCGGGACGCCCGAAGGTCGCTCCGACACGTATCCCACGATAAAGGTGCACTACCAGAAAATTCAGCTAAAAGTCCACATGGCATCGCAATAATTAAAACCATAATATATCGTAAATCAAGAATTTTCATATCCAAAATAATCTTGATATGATGATCGTAATAGACAAGTCTATCACCCCTAAACAAAACCAAAAGGAAACCGATACAAGTGTTCATCCTAAGTCATCTGCAAAAGTCCAACCCAAATGACCACACATGTGCTATCGCTTCTCTTGCCAAAGACGCCGCACGGCAGAAAAGACTATCTCCTGAGCTAGAGTCTACTCTATCGATCCTGAAAAATATATTGCAATTTTGGGTGAGTTTACAAACTCAGTGAGAAACCATCATCGATGGTTCACTTAAATCATGCATTACGCAGATTACGTGACAAGACGCAAGACAAGAAGATACAATATATATATACAATTTGCGAGCTTATAACAGTTTTCAAGATCATATCACAATTTACATGATATGCAACAGCTTTACATAGTATGTAACAATTTGCAATCTCTCATATCATCACATAATTCAAGAAGTGTCGCAATTCAAGCGCATATGTGTACAATGCATATGAGACTCTTTTCGCTTATTCAAGATTGTGCCCAAGTGCTCACCAAGATTCGATGGGAACGCGCGTGATTTCTCCCTCGGGCTCGAGGCCCGGTTAGTACAGTGTTCGAGCTCGAGGCTCTTTTCAGTGATAATAGCAACTTGGGTCACATGTCCATTATCTGATCATGCATTTATGCATGTAATGCAGTGTTCAGTAATTCAGTGTGTGGCTATAAAAGCCCAGTATTGCATTTCTCAGTGTCATGCAGTAGTCCAATCCAATACCGTAAAAGCATGCCATTCGATCATGTACATTTCAGTAATCATGCAATTTCACATTGGCAAGTAAATCACATTGAGCATTTAGACAATCAGGAATTTGAGAAACCAACTAGGTTACTCACCAGAACTTCCGAAACTCTTGCTCGAAGTTCCAAAGAATGTCCGTGGAATGACGATCCAACGGCGCCTCTATAGCAATAAAATACAGTCCCATTACTAGATGCTCAATTAAACAATTCAGTGATGCATATGTCTCGATGAAATTATGTACAATGCATGTTCACGATTTCCGGTGCTAAAACCCAATTTTGAACTCTTATGCCCCATTCTAACACTTTGCTCAATTGATCGACAATAATTGATCCAATCCTGAAATTCAGTTCAATTTCTTCAATTCAAACTCCCTATAATAATTCCCTATTCATTGGGTCAAAACCTCCATTGAAAACCTCAATTAAAACTCCAATTGTCTCAATTTAAAACTTAGGTCACACTATGAACCATAATTGACCTTATTCTCGATGAATCAATACCATTTAAATTAAATTCTGACTTCCATAATTATCCTCAATTGAAGACCTCTTTCCCTAGTTCGTAACGAATCAGGAATCACCTCAATCGGAGGTCTATACCATCAATTAAGCCCAATCAACTAAATCAATCCAATCAGAATTTCTATCCCTCGTCGCGACCTACGTCCCTTTGCCGCGACGTGGGAAGCTCGTTCGTCGCAAAGTGAAGACCGCTCATCGCGACGAATAAATCCACGCTCGTCACGACGTCCAACCGAGCTCGTTGCGACGAATAAATCATTATTCGTCGCGACGAAGCCCTCACGCCTCTACTGGCTGCTCGTCGCGACGTCTGGCCCGATCGTCTTCTCCGATCGATTTCCGCCATTAATGCTCTTTAAGCTCAACATTTAATACCCTAACTACTCAATCAACCATGATAAATGCCATAAATGCATGGAACAACCATTAATAACAACATTAAAGCCATAAATACTTACCAATCACAGCCTCAAACCACAAATCCCTCAAATCACCGTAAACCCTAAAATCTTTCAAACTCAACGATAAACCACTCTCAAACCTTCTCAACCTTCATCAATCACAGTAAACAAGTTAGCTTAGCACAATGAGAAGGAAACCATAAGAAGAGATCGAAGAATCCTCACCTATGGAAGAAATCGAAGAACACCGTGGGAGGAGGAAGAGAAGAAACGCTTAAGCCTTAGGGTAAAATCTCCAATGTTTCAAACCTAACTATTTATAAACATAGGTCTCCAAATCAGTTCAAATTTCAGTCTCTAAATTTCAATGGCTCAACATTTTCATTTCCTAACAGTATAACTCTAAATTTTTCTATCGCCATTGGACAATTCTTTCAGTACTATACAGTCAATCGGTCTGTCACTCCAAAATTTCCGGTTCGGGCATTTTCTCCCGAATATCCCAAAAATTTCCTATAAGCCACTATCAATTATCAATTACACTCAAACTATTCTAAATCAGTCATTCAAGCCCACTTACTCCTAATTTCTCAATCAATCATAATCCGATCGATTCGATTAGGTCCTGATCCACTCAATTCGTACTCACAATTAAAATGCCAGAAAATCATGAATGCATGTACCTATGAACAAATGCATATGCAATAAACCTGTTTCTCTATGAATAGAGGCCAGTAACATGTTCAATCAGTGAATGCAATGAAACATATCAGTCTGACCCAATATTACCATAATGGCCTTGCTGACAGTAACGGGATGTTACAACTACAAGGTCAGGGGGAGCAAAGTTATCTTCCTATTGTTATCTATGGATGATATCTTACTTGCATTAAATGACTTGACCATGTTGCATGACGTGAAACAACTTTTAGCCAAGCATTTTGATATGAAAGACCTTAGTGAAAAATTTTTTGTCTTAGGTACTCAGATTCATTGGGTTAAATCTCAACACTTCTTAAGCCTTTTACAGACTGCATACACTAAGCAAGTACTACAAAGGCTTAATATGGGATATTGTAAACCTGTTATAGCACCTATCTCCCATAGTGAGAGATTATCTTTGGCATAATGTCCAAAGAATGAGGTAGAGAGAGAGGCTCTGAAGAATGTGCCTTATTTTAGTGCAATTGGTAACCTGATGTATGCTTAGGTGTGCACTAGACTGGACATTGCATTTACTGTTAGACTATTGGGTAGATTCTGACTAACCCAAGAATATACCACTAGAATGTAG
This sequence comes from Erythroxylum novogranatense, assembly GCA_029891385.1. Taxonomy (NCBI): domain Eukaryota; kingdom Viridiplantae; phylum Streptophyta; class Magnoliopsida; order Malpighiales; family Erythroxylaceae; genus Erythroxylum; species Erythroxylum novogranatense. The sequence continues at coordinate 30,482,489 of CM057233.1, read as the reverse complement.
TTAAACGAGTGCTTAGATATTTAAAGGGAAATAAGGATTATATATTGACATTTAAAGGGCTCAACCATCTAAACGTCATAGGGTATATATATTTGGATTTTCCTATATGTCTGGATTATAGAAAACCCATTTTAGGTTACATCTTCATGTTAGCAGATTGTGTATTATCGTGGAAGAGTATCAAGCAGACACTAGTGACTTCCTCGACTATGCACCTAGAGTTTGTTGCATGTTATGGGGATGCTACATAGACAGTTTGGCTTAGAAATTTGATTTTTTAAGTTGTCTGTATTTGGCTCAGTGGCTAAACCCATTTGGTGTTATTGTGATAATCTATTTGTTGTGTTATTCAGTAAAAGTAATAAGAACATCGTAAGTTCTAAGCATTTGGAGGTTAAGTATTTGAACATCAAAGAGTTGATACAAAAAAGTGACATTGAGGTGGAGCTTTGGGGACTAAGGAGATGCTTGGTGATCATTTATCTAAAGGACTTTTCCCACTTATTTTTTAGAGACATGTATACAGTAGGAGTGTACTGAAGTCCGTAGACAATATTAGCTAGGGATCATTGTGTTTGCTCCTTATATGTTTATATGTTTTCATGTATTATGAAAGTATGGTTGTTTAAGAATAAAGATTAGTTGTATGTGTTATTATATATTGCATAATATAGGTAAAATTCTTAAGGTCTATGTGAATCTTAAGTATTTTAAAGGTCATTGGGCTTATATACAAATTGACCTTGAGCCTACATCATCAGGACATATATAGATGTATATGTATATCAATGGATTTTGACATGACATAGGGGGATATAAGTGTTTAATCCCATAAAGGTTTATTCATTACATATAAGTGTTTATTCATTCATGTTTCCTCATTTTAATGCTTAATAAAAATCTATAACTTGGAAACTAGTGAGATGATCTGATCTGCAATCTCAGAAGTGTATGCAATAAACACATTTCAAACTGTAGTTTTGTGGGGCCAAAGAAAAACAGTAATTATATGTCTGATAAGAGAACAAGACATGCTCAACTAGCAAGATGAGACACAGGTAAGCAATGAAATTAAAAAGAAAAGGCAAGAATTTAATTTTTTTAGTACACTAATTAGTGCAATATGTGCCTTGATCGGTTATGAAGGCGGTCTTTTCTTCGTCTTCCAGACTCATTTGAATCTTGTGATAGCCCGAGAAAGCGTCCAGGAAGCTGAGAAGTTCATGCCCTGAGGTAGAGTCTACCAGCTGGTCGATCTTGGGCAATGGGAAACTGTCCTTTGGACATGCTTTGTTCAAATCAGTGAAATCTATACACATTCTCCACTTCCCGTTCTTCTTTTTCACTAGAACCACATTGGCGAGCCACTCAGGGTACTTGACTTCTCGGATGAACCCGACCTCGAGTAACTTCTCTACTTCTTTCTCGATCACCTCCTGTCGCTCCTTACTGTACCATCACTTCTTCTGTCTAATCAGCTTGTAGTCGTGCCGAATTCCGAGGGAGTGCGACGTAACTGATCGAGAAATTTCAGGCATGTCGCTCGGCACCCAAGCGAAGACCGATCTATTTTTCACCGCGATCCAGATTTCTTTAACTAGGTCGTCTTTGCATTTCGAGCCTAGGTTTGTGTATTTAGAAGGGTCGGCCGTCCGATTCGACCATTGTGTTTCTTCCACTGGGTTCATCCTATCCATGTCCTCGTCGGCTCTCACATCAAGGGAGCTCGTCAGGACCACCGCCCCGTCTAATGTCTTCGTTTCTGCTAAATAACATTCCCTGGCAATTCTCTGTTGGCCCCTGACAACACCGACTCCGTGGGGTGTCGGGAACTTCATAACTTGGTAGTAGGTGGAGACGACCGATCTGAGGGCATTTTGAGTAGCCCGCCCAATTATTGCATTGTACGCCCCTTGAAACTTTACGACCAAGAACTCGACGTCCCTTTCTATTTGACACGGCTTTTGTCTGAACTTCACTTTCAAGTGCGCCCGGGCGGACGGATAGGCTGAGGCCCCGGTTACGCCTTTGATGGGACCGTCTGTAGGTAGTAGTCGGTCTTCGGGTACCTTCATCTGCTTGAAGGCCTCATAGTACAACAAGTCGACCGAGCTGCCCGTATCAATCATCACCCGCTTCACCTCGTAACCGTCCATGTTCAAATTTACCACGAGTGCATCATCATGAGGGCAACTTACTCCATCGAGGTCGGACTCATCGAATGATATCGTCCCGTCGTTCTCCCTCGGCTTTTTGGTGGATGAGTCCCTACCGACCTGTTTGACGTATCTTTTTCTCCCTTTAGTGGTGGATCCTCCTGCTGCATTTCCACCGAACATCATGTTAATGACCTCAGTCGGTCGGTCGTCTTGTTGCCCAGTGTTTCGGTCGTTTCTTTCCCTCGATCGCCCTCTCTCTTCTCTTCGATTATCTGTGGTCACATTCTGGCTCCCCCCATCATTCCTGTCATTTCGCCTCGAGGGCGGTCGCCTATTGTCTTGCCGACCTGGCCTGCGCTGATTATCCCGATTGGCATTTTGTTCGTGCCTCACGAATCGGCCTAACCTTCCCCTTTGTATGAGGAATTCGATTTCTCTTTTCAACTGCCAGCAATCTTCCGTATCATGGCCGACCTCTTTGTGGAAACGGCAATATAAATTGGGGTTCCTATCCTTGTAGGGGGTTTTCATTTTATTGGGTTCTCGGATAGTTTCCCCATTGTAAACGATCTAGAAGGGGGGGTGAATAGATCTTTCAATCTTTTCGTTGAAACTCTACAATAAAATCAGAAGTCAATTCACACAAAAACCAATTTAATCAAAAGTAAATGCAAAGAGTAGAGAAGAAGGGCAAACACTGTTTTTATAGAGGTTCGGTGCTAAGACCTACGTCATCTACCTAAGCTCCCACTTAGGATTTGGCAAACCACTATATTTGACACTTTTTAGTGCAGTGCGAACTTTTACAATCCCGCTTGATTTCCGGCTCAAGCAACCTTACAAATGATTTATTTTCTGACACAAATCCTACCTCACAAGTGACTAAACCCTAATCACTCAGAATCACAACACAATTGTATAATAAAAGTGTATGAACAATGCTCTAATAACAGATTGAGAATCAATGAGAGCAGTAGAGAGCTAATCTGAAAGAAGTATATTGCTTTTCACTTAGTGGAATGCTATCTTCTTGTTCCTTGATCGTCCTCTATATATTTGTAGCACCTTTTTGATGATTCTAGGAGATTGGGATAAGCACTAGCCGTTGTAGAGGATATTATAGTCGTTGCTTGATTATTGCTTTCCATGTGTGGCTAATTTCCTTTGACAGATTTAAAGTTCTTCACTCATAAGTCGACTTGTCGTAGTCATACCTCGAGTTGTCACTCTTCATAAGTCGAGTTGTTCATGTTACCTCGACTTGTGACAGCTTTTTCGGAAACTTCTCCGCTCTGAGATAACTTGAGTTGAGTAATATACCTCGACTTGTATTCATGATACCTCGACTTGTATGACTCTATTATGATAACTCAACTTGTATCTTTGTGTACCTCGAGTTGTGTCAACATATTTTATCTTAAGCCCCTTGACACCTCGACTTGTGTAATGAGTAACTCGACTTGTGCATCCAACGGTCATATTCTAACAAATCTCTCATGATCTTCAATTTTAATGCCTTAGTAATGTTGGATAATGTTTCCTTTTTTATTCCTCAGTAATTTATAAGTCTTCCAATCGAAGAACTCCTGCAATAAATTTCTCAACCAATTCTTATATATTTTATTATTATCAAAACATAAGTAGGATTATTTTTGTCAACCACCATTGGTCCAACACCCATCCGCTTTCATGGTCGCCAGAACTTCTACATATCGCCTGTTGAGCGGGGTGAACTCTTGTTGATTTCCCTGTCGATCGGTCGGCCTTCTTCAGCTCGAATGGCCTTTTTGCCGCTTGTGCGAATTGCTCGCCCTATAGTTTGGCGAGCGATCATCTGTCCGACGCCTCGTATTTTTCAGCACTTCTTCAAGCTGAATATATCTATCCACCCTATTTCTTATTTCCTGAACGGATCGGGGTTGATCGAGGGCTAACGACTTCTTGAACTCCTCATCCCTCGTATTATTCATAAGTGCGGCCAACATGGACGAGCAAGTAAGGTCGGGGACCTCGACCGCTTCGTTATTGAATCGAGTGATGAATTCCCGCAAGCTTTCATTCCTTCCTTGGGTAAGTTGCATCACCTCCAAAGCTGTCTTCTGCGGCCGCTTACTAGTGGCGAATTGGTTCAGGAATAACAACCTGAAATCTTCGAAGCATGTGATACAGCCTGGGGGTAAGCTGTTGAACCATCGCCTAGCTCCCTCTTGGAAGGCCGTGCAGAAAGCCTTACATTGGATAGCGTCCGGAACACAATGTAGATTCATCATGGACTGGAAATGCTGCAGGTAATCCAGGGGGTCGGTCTTCCCAGTGTATTTCTCGGGGGTCGGTATTTTTGTGCCGGGTGCCGGGAGGCTATCCAAGATTTCCGGAGTGAAGGGAGAGCTGTACTGCGACGTCAGGCGATCTGGACGGAAACTCATAGCTACGTTAATCCGATCGTCCACGATTTTTTTTAGGGCTTCGGTTGGGCGATGATCGGTCGTCATGCTGGTTTGTCGGGCGGCTTGCATCAGATGATCTTTATTCTTATTGGTTGAGGCGCAAATTTGACGGATCAATGGATCAAGACTTCCTCGATCTGCTTTGAATCGAGGGTAGTGTGTACAGTCGGAAGAGGATCTGCACCCGGTCGGAGTTGGATATTCGGGTGCGTATTGAGCGCAGCGTTATCCTCCAAAGCTACGCTCTGTTCTTCTTATTCCAAGGCTTGAGGCTGTGGTTGATCGTTAGAATCTGAGGATTCCGTGCGTGAAACATGTGGTACAGGCGGTAGAGTTGTAGGTAGCTAAAAACCTATGCGTTGCATCGCCAGAGCCGCGACAGCGGCTATATCAGGGTTCGTCGCCGCCGCCTGACTTATCTGTGTGTTTCTGAACGTGGTACCTGGAAGTCGGGCCCCACGGTGGGCGTCAATTGGTTTTGCCAGATTTTGGCTGAACTGTACGTTGCCGTTTGGATCCATGAGCTGGTTGCTTTTTGTGATTAATCCGACGTAAAGATACCTGCAAAATAAAGAAGGCACGTCGGGGGTTGTGTCCCGATTAGCCCCTCCAACGCTCAAGTCAATATTTTTGTGAAGGTGAGGTTGATCAATGCAGAGAAAAGCTAGGTTTTGATTGCGTACCTCTGTTATGGGAGAATTATACCTTATATAAGGGATGGACGCTAGGGTTAACCTTTACGTGTTTGCATGGGAGTCTCTTACATGCGGATGGGCTGAGAAGAGCATGGATCGGGCTTGGGTCTGTCGTAGCCGTTGGATTCGAGACTTGTTCTATGAAGAATGGACCGATCGGCCCAATGGTTGTCTTGACTGGGTCCGGGCCCAGCATCGCCGACCCGACCATATATGATTAAGAGTATTATCAAAAATGAAAAATAAAAGTATAGAAGATAGATAATCAATCCTGCAGAGGAGGTTAAGATTTCCGTGGTAGCATATATATAGGGAATTAACATCCGGTGGTCCTATAGGTCATCAAATTAAAGAAATCATCTATAGGTCGTCATCTCTACAAAATCGAGAAAAGTAGGCTCTTCCTCTAGTGGTGCAATAATCTCCTCTGACTTTTTATAGTCCGCATACTTGGTTACAACTAGTTTGTCAAGCTCTCAGCCAGGGGCGAAGCCAGAAATTTTGCTCAGGGGGGGCAAATATAAATGTATTCATAAATATAAAATACATATTTCATTAAACATCTAATCATACAATACAAAGACAAATAATTCAATTAAATACTCGATACTTGTTCTCTACGAGTTTTCATATTCTGAAAATGTTGTATGACTTTCTCATTATCTATACTATTAAATACATCTTTTTCAATAAATGCAACTAAACAATCATTTAACAAATCATCTCCCATACGATTCCAAAACGACTCTTTATGATGTTCATTGCGGAGAAGCTTCTTTCCATTTATTGCGATGAATGACGGTAAGATCAATGCCAACTTCAAAAGTAAATACACTAAAGGGTAAACAATATGTTTTCTCGTTTCAACTAACTTCTTAGAAAGTTCACCCATTCCTTTTAATTCGAAAATCTAATATCCGAAAGACATCAACAATATAATTTTCAAGTTGATTATCAAGTATTATAAGCTCAATTGAAGAAAAATCGGAAGGATAAAATTGAGCTAAACTGATAAGTTTCTGCTTATCAAAAGCAGAAAATAAATCACTTGGATTTAGGCATGCCACATAAAGTAGTAACTTAGTGTTTACCTCTGTAAATCGATTGTTGAGCTCTTGAAGTTGCCTATCGATCACTTGATAGAACAATTCAACTTGAAAATGATGTAAATTTGAAATTGGGAAAGCTTTCCTCCTTGATCTTCCTTGAGCAACAAATATGTCATTCATATCTGGAACAATAATGTTTTGCTTACCACAAAATAAAGAAACTTCATTGAGCAATAAATCCCAACCATCTTCTCTCATTGATTGTAGCCTCTGCTTTGATACTTGAACTAAAGCCATGACATTTACAATGTCTTGATCTTTTCTTTGTAGTGCTTGACAAAATTCATTAGTGATACCCAGGATATTCTTCATCAAGTGTAGAGTAAATACAAACTGAAATGATTGTGTAGAATTTAACAAAGAACAAGCTTGACTCTTTGCTCGAGTTTGCACCATCTTCCTCTATGATTTCAAGCACATCAATAACCGAAGAAAACATAGCAATTAAGTTAGCTAATGTACCATAATGCGAACCCCATCGAGTGTCTCCTGCTCTTCTCAGAGTAGTTTCTTGATTCAAACCACGGCCACTTGATATTTCACCATTATGTAATTCTTCAACCACTTTATAAAGTTGTTTTTCATGTAGAATGTCTCGACGTTTACATGAAGCTCCTACTACATTTGACAAACTAGCAATCAAATTAAAAAGTGATGCTATCTCGATTTGATTTTTGCAAGCGCAACAAGTGCCAATTGAAGTGATGTGCAAAACAATGAACATAGAAAGCACATGGATTCTCATTCAAGATTAAACTTTTCAAGCCATTGCACTCCCCTTGCATATTACTAGCGCCATCGTAACCTTGCCCTCGTATCTTAGACAAACTAAGCCCATGTTTTGCAAATAATGATTCCAAAGCTCTTTTAAGGGACAATGCACTAGTGTCAGAAACATGAACAAGACCAAGAATACGCTCCATAACTTGCCCTTTCTTATCCACATAACGTAAAGCAACAGCCATTTGCTCTTTCACAGATATATCACGAGATTCATCAATTAAAATGGCAAAAAAATCATCTTCAAGATCAGAGACAATCACTTTAGTTATCTCACTAGCAACAGCACAAATAATGTCCTTTTGGATATCCGAACTAGTTAGCTTAAGATTTCCACGAGCTTTTGTTATAATTTGACCAATTGTCTCATTATGATTACCAAGAAACTCCAAGAGTTCAAGAAAATTACCTCGATTGCTTGAGTTCTTAGACTCATCATGACCACGAAAGCTCAATCCTTGATGCAAAAGAAATCGAATACAATCAATAACAGCAGTTAAATGAATCCGATATTCTTTCTTTGCTTGTTCAGATTGCTTGATGATAGCTGCATCAATATGTTGTTGTTGATTCATTAGAGCTTGACATTTCCGATAAGCTGTATTGTGAATGCTATTAACTTCTCCAACATGAGTATACAATCGACTTTTATCTTTCCAGTTAGAATATCCAGTAGAAACAAATACACCACGGACTCAGTAAACTGGTCCTTCATCTCCTCACATGCAACTAACTCCTCGAGTTGCAGTAGTGGAGGTATAATCTCCATTACTAAAGTGTTGTGTGATCGTCACCATGGTATTTCCCAGCCAACGTACGTAATGCTCTATATAAGTCAACATGGCTGACTAGGCTACTGGCGTAAATCTTGGTGATGGTGGTGGTGGAGAGGGGGTCGGTGCTCACTCCAGACTCGGAGTCAGGGCCTCTTAGGTTAGTGCATCCTTTACAGCTCGTAGTGGTCAACCAACGTACAAGCACGAACGCTGTCTCTGTTGTTTGTTCTATGCTCTACCATTTGCATCTCATCGTAATAGGCGTGGCAATAGTTGCCATTTTCAGGTCCATATCATCCACTAATAGTCCCAACCGTCGGATCAGTCTTATGATGACTAAGTCTTCACTGATGGTCCCAAAATTGGCCTAACTAAGGTGTCTGCGTACCAACTAAATCAAAAAGATATCGAAGTTTGTCCTCTTCTTCTAGAACATGCAATATGTTAGGAAGGGGTCCTCTTGCTTACCACTTTGGTGCTCTCCCTCCGTGAATCTGTATCTGATGAACGTTCCTAATATAAGGAGACCCCACTAAATGTTAAAGTCTCTGCACGATCCTTTGTGTAAAATCAAGTTGAGGTTATAGTCCATGCCTCTCAATTTGAACTTAAGGATAGATGTACCCTTTTATGACATTTTTGTGTCGTTTACCTCTAATTTATACATGAATAGATTAGATCAAGAATTTCAAACACATCAAACAATATGATTCCACGTACGCCATTAACAAGACCCACCTTCCTCAGCATGTCCCTCTATTAATCAGGGCGCCTCAAGTTCCCGCATCTAGAGTCTAGTATCTCTTTCACTCTAGCTTTGTGTTGGAATACAACAACGGGTAATTCGATTGCTCTCATAGCTTTCTGGACTTTTTGTGGCTCTATTGGAGGTGTTGACACTGATATTAGTGTTGAAAGTCAACTGTGATCGAATCACAAACAGTGAAAAACAAAAATTTTACAGATTTTAAGCAGATCCTGATAATTGAATAAACTTGAATAAAACATAAAATGATTTAAAAATAATACCTTGTTCTCTTTTTTGTTGAAAAATCTTTGCAATTTTTTTGATTGATCAATCACGAGTTATTCAAGTGTCCAGTCTCTGATAATATCCACAGCGCAATTCTTGAACTGATTTGAGAGGAAGAAGATAAAATTGCTAGCTTTTAAAAAGTTCTTCTCTTTTCAATAGAAAAAATCGTAAGAGTCTTTTATTAAAATTACATCTCTTTAATTATAATTAAAATCAAATTCTAATTCTAATTAATTTGATTTTAATAAAATCAAATATCTTATATTTGATTCCCAAAGTTTCACAACCTTTATGATTAAGTCCAACTTAATTAAATTGATTTTCTTTCACAAATTACTCTTTGATGTGTGATCCTTTAGGTTCCTAATAAATTGGCAATGATTATAAATTCTAATTCTAATTCACAATTAGTTAGAATTGGATAAATTAAAACTTTTAATTTATCTTTAATTCTTCAATTAAATAATTCATAATCATAAATCATAATTTACGTCTAACAAAGATGTCATGATTACCCAAATATCGTGAATGTCAAAGTAATTGACTTAACATGTCCATGCATAGCTATAATGTATAATTTAATCATTTCATCATTCAACATTCTAATTGGACAGAGCATGGATATAGTGGCTACTCTTATCATCCAATCATGTTCGTTCTTGTTAATTAGTAATTGATTTACAATTAAAATTTGAAAATTCCTTTTCAAATATCAATTCACTCTAGCTAGATAATTCCATAAATCATTACTAATCAAAAATAGTATAATATTTTCTCTAATTACTTTACAGTGCAAATCATATATTGACTTACTCAACTATTTACATATAGTTCATACTATATCCAATTAATAGTGACTGAATTATCCCAGGATGATTCGTAAGTAGTATCAAAATACAGTAATTCTCACACTAGATGCCTTGGCAATCTCAAGTCTAAAGATCAATTATACAACTATCATTATGAGATAATCGATAGATACATAATTAATATTCCATTCGAAATTTTCATAATCGAGTCAGTTCAGTGATTTATTCTCTAATAATCACCCACACATTAGTTTAAGTATCTCTATACTTTAATTTATGAGATAAATTACAAAGAAGCATAATGTTTGCTAATTTTACTGTTTTAACAGTATCCAGTCTTGATGAAATTACAACTAAGAACATTTAGGAATAACACATAAGTGTAAATTGAATCTCATAATTATGATCACATCATAATTTTAGTTACACAGTAATCATTCCAAGGATTTTATCTTTAGTATTAAAACATAAATTTTAATTAAATTAATTCTTTTAAAAAATAAAGCCTTTTTCATTAATTCAAAATAATGTCATACATTGTCTACAAGGACATAAACTAACAATTGTTGCCTATGCTAGCCTCTGTTGCCTTCGTGGAGCATGTGTCCTCAAAGAGGTAGAATGTCATGTCACTACAATAGAAGGGGTTTTTGGCGACGAACATTTTTGTCGATGAAAGCCAAAAATTTGTTGATAAAAAGTTTTAACGACAAAAAAATTGTTGCATAAATCGTTGCAAAATTCTAGTAGCAAAATATCATTTGTGACGTTTTCACGAAATCGTTGCAAATTACATTTTGCTATGATGAAAGTACATTGCCAAAAGTGAAAGGAGAGGATACAGAATATCGTTGCCAATAATGTTTTAATACGTTTTATTTTCGAGGCTAATAATGTTTCACAAAGAATAGTGAAACGTCGCTGATAATGATGGACGTCGATTATGTTTTCATAGCAAGAACTTTTTAACTACATTTTCTAGGACATAGCTAAAATTTATTTGCGACATTTTTATGAACGTAGATAAAAAGTTTTAGTGACGAATTTAGAAACGTTGTGAAATCTTTTTGGCTACATCTTTTTAGTAAACATTACTATTAAAAGTTTTAGCATGTTTAATCCATCTTATTGTTTGTAATATTTAGATTTTTATTTATAATTAATTAAGCAAAAAATATAATTAAAAATTAGAAGCATTTTATATACAAAATCAAACGTCATTAAATGTTAATTACCAATTTTAACAAAATAGTTATGTATAAACTAAGACTAGTTTTCATCGTCACTAGAATTTACATAATTTGAGTCCAGTATTTGTTTGACCATCTTTTAAAGCCTGACTAATTTTCATTCATTATGGTCTAACTTTTGTTCATTACATTTTAATTTAGTTTTAGCGACTGGTTCTCCTCTTGAAGATGAGTAATATATGGTGGTTTTGAAGAGGATGAACTAATTAGCTTAGGGCCAAACATAAGACCTTTAATATAGCCGGATCTTATACCAAACACATTGCGGCAAGTGTCATCTACATTTGGCTCATTTTTGTCAAACAATGAGGCTTGCAATAACTCCCGCATCTTATTCTAAAATTTTGAAAAATCAATATTTAATTAAAATATTATTATTTAGCACTACATAAATATATAAACTTAAAAATTAAATAAATTTTCATACTTACATAATTGTTCTAAGCTTCTTCAGATGTCCAGCCTTCACCGTCCTTGTAATATGTCAGTTTGTAGAGTATGATCCTATCACACTCTTATCTATATGGTTCGTTCTGACTCTGTTGTAATAAAAAATAATTAAAAACACAACAAATAATATTTTATTTATTGATATATTTATAACTTCTAAACAAAAAATTTACAAATTCATTACCTATGATAACAAGTGATTTGGAGCTAGTGTTGTGAGAAGTTTTTATTTTTTTTCCTCCGTTAACCCTGGCTTTCTCACACTTTTCCTAAATAAAGAAAATAAATAGTCATTAAATTGTATAATAAAATTAATGGAAGCAAGTGTAAAGTAAAAGAAGACAAACTTTAATGTTGGCGGAGGCCCAATAATCACACATTTGGCTCTAATTTTTTGGTGTCATCCGTTCAGGAACCTGTCTCCATGTCTCCTCATCTGAAGGAAAAATTTATAGTATTTATGTAGTCGATAATGATGATCATTGGATTTTTGTTTTAACAGTGAAGTCACATAGCTTGAAATTTCAGGATTCTTGATATCGATATTCAGCTTCATAAAACAATAAATAAAAGTTAAATTAATCTTTAACTAAGAAAAACAAAATTGCATATAACTAAATAAACTGAAAAATAACAGAAACTTTATCCAAAGCATTTTGTAACAAGTTGTCTTCCTTCAATTGTTTGACATGCTAAAGGCAAGGCAATTCAGTCCTGACAATGACCCCTACCTCAGTAGATAATTTTGTCTATTGAATCTTGTCAACAGGATGACTTTGCGAGGTTATCAATATGCATAGACAACTTGTTGTTTATTATAACAGTCATGCGTTGCAAATCAAAACCTTTAGTGATAACTCTACCTCTTTTTTTAATACTGGTATTAAAACCTAACATAAAAAAGAATAATGATAAGAAAAATCACAAAAAACATGTAAATATATATTTGAGCATTAGTCTAATCATAGGTTATAAATATTAACAGAAATGAAGATCCTTCAGCAATAGTTGAGGTAAATGTGGTTATTATGGGGGAGGAACAATTTCAATAGTTCTCACATTCTTTCCCTTGTTTTTACCAGGTGTCATTATATTGAATATCTATAACTTAAATATCAACATTATGCATAAACATAAGTCAAACATGAACATTCCGCATTAATATAATTTAAACATGAACATTTCACAATAATATAAGTTAAACGTGAACATTCTACAAAAAACATAATTCAAACATGAACATTTTGTATAAACATAACTAAAACAACAACATTCCACATAACATAAGTCAAACACCAACATTCCTCATAACATAAGTAAAACACTAACATTCTACGTAAAAATAACTCAAACACCAACATTTCGCATAACATAAGTCAAACACTAACATTCCATATAAACATAACTCAAACAAAAACATTTCGCATAACATAAATTAGACACCAACATTCCGCATAAACATAACTTTAATAACAACATTCCTCATAATCTAAGTCAAACAACAACATTCCTATAAACATAAATCAAACACCAATATTCTACATAAACATAAGTAAAACATCGACAATGCACATTAAAATAAATGAAATATTGACAATAGGGATTAGGATAACTCAAACATCAACAACAGATTAAAAAAATAAAAACAATTTATTTGCCTTCAATCATCATGATCAAGGTCTTGAAAATCATCATCATTAATTACATTATGATTGGACTCTTCATCACTCATATATTCAGCCAAAGTATCATTATTGTCATATAATTCATCCCTAATATAGTCTTTGTCTCTTTTTCCGATAAGATTGGCTTTTACTTCATCCACTTGTACTATATTGGGATCAGCATCTCTCCAATGGAATGATGATATATCTACATCTTTTATTCGAATAGATTCATTATTCAATTCTGATTCAATCTCTTGATATACTTCAACAACGATTCAATCTCTTGGTAATGCATCATTGAACAAGTCAATTAACATGTCAAAAGACTTGTTACTCCATTTATTATAGACCTTAAAATGCAATAACTTGACAGCAAAAGATCGTTGTCAGAAATGTGAGCACCCTGGATATAATTCTTCCTGAGCAACTTTCAGTAACTTCCCAAAATTATCTTCTTTAATACTATATGTTATGTTAGGCAAACCAGTTTCATTCATAGTCTCCATATAACTCTCACAATCCTCTAACATCTCGTCAATCATATCATCACCATTATCATTAATATCACACTCTTCTACATCATTATTGTTACTATCATCATAACTTATACCAACACTTCTACTACAAATTGATTCCTTACATTTACCATGATAAAGCCATTGAAAGTTGACATGTAATTAATCGATGAATAGACAAAAAATACAAAATTCATCACTCATTTGATCTTTTACAAATTGCGTGAAACTCTTAACTCCTTTTACGTATTCAATAGACCGTTTCCAATGAGACATTCAACTTTTATCCATCTAGCTATACAATTAAAAGTAAATAACTGAATTATTAAATGCAATTCTCATTCTATACATCATAATGATAAATCAATTCAAACAAACACTAAAGTACATGACATTGTTTACAACTGTGAATCGAGAAAGAGACTTCTCGCTATGAATCCTAGGCTTGTGGAATATTTCACCAATAAGCCTCATGGGAGCTACATCACAGGTTTCCAGCCTATATACCATCCTACAAGTTTATTATGCCTTAAATCATTGTGAATTTTATGTGAGTTTACAAGTTATTACTTCTCGATTAATCAATACAAGTTCTAAAAATATTGCAAACAACAACACAAAACCAACACCTCCTTTGCATTCACAGAAAACCCAAACACAAATACTCGTACTATTAAACACAAAAAGATGGTAGACATTAATTAGTTGGATGACTTACCTAAATGGAGGCAACTGCAGACTATAAAGAAGTAGGAAGAGGTTGGATGATTATTGACGCTCTTCAACACAAAACATAGCCTGTGAAAAAGACAATTTAGTTTATCATGTTGGTTAAACCTAGTTTGATAGTGATACTATTGTGATTTATCCTTAGTATTACATGTCAATTTATCATGAACTTACTTTAAGCATAACATATAAAATCTAAATAACTAAATCGGTGAAGTCTTTTACATCATACAATCAATTTATTAACTTCATTCTTATGATGGGATGATGACCAATCTAGGAACATGTGGAGGGATAGTATTTTCCTTAGATTGATCTTCAATAGCACCCTATTTTCCATTTAGAGATAAGAGGAACAATAAAATCTTCAAAGGAATTTTAATAGATATGTATGCCTTAGCTCATAGAATTATATGTTGGATTAGAGAAATTCTAATTGCTCACAATTCAAATGAAGAAATTAGCTCATTAATGAAATAAAGATGAAATCTTTAAAGGGATATTACTAGAGGATGCCTTGGCTCTCATCCAAAACTCGGGCACCATGAATGGTGGTGGCACCTAGACACGGTTAAAAGTTCCATATCCTAAGCATTTCGATAGGGTAAGATATGCTCTAATTCTGGAAATTTTCAGTTGGGATATACAACAATATTTTGAAGCAACAAAGGTACCAGAATGTGACAAAAATCGTTTGGCCAACATGTATTTGGCTAGAGATGCAAAATTATGGTGGCGTGGGAGACTTGACGGTAATTTAAATGTTGGATGTCCTAGAATAGATACGTGCGAGACATTTGTTCAGGAGTTGAAGGAGCAATTTCTACCTTGCAACACTTCGTGGGTGGCACGAGAGAATTTGTGAATGTTGAAATAAGATGGTTCAATTTGAAATTATGTCAAAGATTTTGGTCCGTTGATGCTGGACATTAAGAACATGGCAGAAGAAGATAAGCTCTTCAGCTTTCTGTAGGGACTTCAAACTTGGGCACAAATTGAACTACGGAGGCAAGGAGTTCAAGACCTCCCAAGTACCATTTTAGCAGTTGATCATTTGGAGGATATATGACCGAATAAAGACAAGGAAAAAGTTTCCAATGGATTAGGGAATGGTAAAGTTGGTGGAGAAAAATTCTTGGGGCAAAATGAGAAAGGTAAAAGCGTGCAAACTACTCAAAATTCTACTCAACGAATTGTTACTTGTTTTATTTGTAGTGGACCACATTATGCAAGGGAGTGTGCGAAGAAAACTAAGTTGAATGCATTGATGGCCAAGGAGGAGGACAGCGGTGAAGTAGCATTACTTTCATTTTTACTTCAAAGTGAGATTTTGGCTTGATCAATTAGGTAGGATTGATCATCATTGCAGGGATTTAACTAAGACTTGGAGAGCCTCAAAATTAACCCTATAACAGATACCAGCTATGACTCTTAGTCAAGAAGGGGAAAGATGTATTCATAGTTGAGATATGTTCTCTTAATGACTAATTTCTCTATGTTTAATATTGTACTCACTGGTCTAAACAAAGATTTTTTGTAACGATGCTTATAGTTTAAGCCTGTTAATGATATTTCCTCCTTAATTAAAAGTAATTTCGAAGACATGAAGAAAGTATAAAAAAGAAAAGAATATGTTATTTCATCATGAATCACTAACATTCCAATTATATATCTTTCCTGTAAGGTTACTGATTGCAGAAACTGAACAACAAACTTTGGCCTGTTATTGAACTGGACTATGGGATAACGTAGACAAAGCAATAATGACTGTTAGATTTATTAATGTAATGGAAGCTTACCATTACAGATAAAGAAATAACTAAAGGTGACCGATCAATCAATTTGAAAAATTAAACTTTAACACTTTTAAAAGTTCCCCGTATATGATAAATAAATATTCAAGAAAAAAAACCTTAATAACTTTTTAATTTTGAAATTTGAAAAGATGTAAATATGAAATGTTATGAAAATAAGCCTCGTGCATTGACTTAACAAGGAAAATGTTACATGGAAAAATTATATTTCTCTTTACATGGTTTATTCTTGATCTTTTAATTCATGTTTAATATTATAGTCTCGACTTGTTCTTCATAAAATTTTACTTTAATAATCAATTACTTGATCATTAATGTTAAAATTATTCAATTAATTCTTCATATTACTTTATCTTAACATTTTAATTATTTTCAGATATTAATTGTTTCTTTAAAAATTGAATTACAATCATAAAATAATTAATAATAATTGATTTTATTATCATCAATATTATAAATGAAATCTTCCTTAATGCAGCATTCTCTTCATTTTTGTAATGGTAAAATACTTAATGATATTAAAAGCAATAAGAAAATTATGCCTATTTTAAAAGAATGTGAAATGTATTGCTTTCCCTTGCATCACTTAAATTTCTCATAGAAAATGACTGTCGCCAATAAACAAATAACATCAACTCTACCAATTTCTTACACGTTATTCTAAAATAAAAACAGATGAAAATGAATCATGTAGCTATGGATTGTCTAATCCAATCCTCTAAAGCCACAGAACTACTCAGTTGTTGAATGCTATTCCTTTCTCGTCAAAAAACATTACCTTAAAACAGCCTAGAAATTGTATCCTTCTTTTCCACCAAGTTTGGAGAGATGGCTGTGATTTACAACTCGTTTCCTTCTTTTAATCACTTGGTATTCTATGGTGTTTAGCCTACATATAAGGTTGCTCCACAGGCTTAAAATTATAGGCACAAAGAGTTGTCTTGTATATATAAATATACATATTGTGATATTCTAAATATATAAAGTCTATCTTTTGCTCAATATTTTTTCTTTTTGAAAATAAAACTTTTTCTATTGTTCTTGCTTATTTCAATAAAGGAAGAGCTCGCTAAATTCTAAAGAGCTACTTTAATATATACTTGTAAAGCAAAATAAACTCTTAATAATAGCATTTTCTTTAGGCCTCATGTTACTAATTTTCCTATGGTTGGACAATAATTAATTACAATTTTATGATTTTAATAAACTTTTAATTAAGTGAATTAAATTTGATCCGGTTTCAGATAATAAAGGAGCTCCATAAAGATTTGATTTAATGGGATGAAGTCTAATAAAGCAAATGGACCATAATCAGTGTAGCAAACATGCATTAGGCCTATTATGGGGAGGCATATTATTATATATATATATATATGCTAAGGTATCTTGTTTTTGCTTAAATAAGTCATGAACATTAGGGTTTTCTGATCTGTTAAGAGTTTTACACGTTAAGTTCGTAAAGGTTGTCAAAAAATTCAGAAGTTTCGACATAAAAAAAGCTCATTTAAATCATCTTGTCACACAAAACTCTCGATGCACTTCTCCATTTAAGTCATCTTGATCTAATACAATGGACTATATCTTTATTGATCTCTTCATTGCTTTGAATAATATACCCTAGATACTTAAAACTTTCTTTCTGTGATATAACTTTTGAAATAATCTTTACCTCCATATCAAGATCCATCTTATGGCCTAACAAGATACACTCTAAGTACTCAATCTTAGTTCTGCTCAATTTAAAATCCCTCGACTCTAACGTATCCCTATGACATTTTAGCTTGATATTGACACCCTCTTTTGCCTCATCAACTAAGACAATATCGTCAGCAATCAACATATACTAAGGCACATCTCTTTAGATATTCTTAGTGAGTTCATCCATCACTATTACAAATAAAAAAAGAACTCAATAAAGAGCCTTAGTGTAGCCCAATATCTATAGAAAAAAATTTTATCTCCTCCTATCATCCTTACTCTAGTCTCTAGTCCTAAAGACTCATTTAGTAATTTTCCTAAGGTTAGATAACAATTATTTACAATTTTACAATTTTAATAAATTTACAATTAACATAATTGAATATGATCTAGTTAAAGATAATAAATTGACCTCATAAAGGATTTGGTTTAAAGTCCCACTAAGAAAATGGACCCTAATCAGTGTGAGCAGACATGCATTGGGCCTATGATGGGGAGGTTCAATATGGTTAATATATATAAGCTAAAGTCTCCTACTTCTGTTTAAGTACGTCATGAACATTCAAATTCTCTGACCCATTAAAAGGATCACGCGTTAAAAAAAATCATAGAAAGACATTAATGACATCCAATTGATCAACTTTTGTAAAGGTCGACGAGAAAGTTCGAAAGTTTTGGTGTTGAAAAGCTCATTTGAAGTTATGGAAAACAAAACAAGTATTTTTGCAATTTCTTCATTTATTCACTCTCACATTTGATCCTGGGTGCGTAACTAAGGCTCGTGTTATGCATTACACGTGGTATCAGAGCAGTTATGTAATTGTGTGAATAAAAATGGAGATTTTTGAATTTTTCCATTAAGACCTCGAAGAAACCAATATGTATTTACATTTTTTATTGCATATGGTTCCTTGAATTCATATTGAATGGGTATAACGATAAAAAATTGGTTGAAAATAAGCTTTGAAAGGTAAAAAATCACCTAAAAGTCGTCGAATATCATCATTTTCTAGTGACTACTGAGAAAGGAGAGAAAATCGTCAGGCACATATGGCACAAACACACCTAATGGTTCTAGTTGTCCAAAGGAAGTTTACATCACTAGCCAAGTAGATGGTGCACGTAGGTAAGGTCGAGTGTAACACATGCACCATAAACGGTGCATGCATCTGGCATTAGATCGTTTGTGTCACTAAGCCTGTACTTATTCTGTGCCACAACAAAAACGTTGATGTTTTTGTTTAAAGCAACGTTTTGTCTTCGTTTCACACACACCTAAGCCGAGCCAATATCCCCTCCTTTTGTTTTTGCTTCCCACTTTACGTCTTCGATCTTGCGCTCAACTATTATGTGCCCCTATCTGTATCTTCTTTACTTCATAGGTGATCTAATGCCTAAGGTTGAAGGAGAAAACTTATATACCCCTATCTGCGTCTATCACTCTCTCCCATCATTTGAGTCTATCTTCTCCTCAATCTCAATCTTGCTTTGCAGGTGCTAGTTTCTTCCTTGTTTCTCTTTGTGTTAGACCCTGATTTTTTTTTTATGATCTTATTCAGTATGAATTGTGATTTTTGCCTTAGTTTGATTAAATTGAGAGAATTATGGATAATTAAGGTCTAAATATGGTTTAAATGAGCATTTGAGGATTTAAATTGTGTAAAGGCTTTTTGAGAGGTTAACTTAAGTTGTTTTGGGCTTGGGCTTATTAGGGAGGGTCCATTCCCTTAGGGTTTAAAGAAGAGAATGAGAATAGAAAAGAGAAGAAAGGAAAAGAGAAAGGAAAATAGAAGAAGAAGAGGAGAAGCACGCCAGCGGGGAGAGGAAGAGAGGAAGAAGAGAGGATTTTGATTTCTGAGGTTTTCCGACGATTCGAAGCATTTTCCGGTAAGTTTAGTGCCTTCCTAACTTGGTTTGATTAGATTTAAACTTAAGGAATGTTGAATCCGTGAGAATCGAAGGTTTTTGGGTTTTTGGGTGAAAATGTAGAGATTTCCCTATGTTGATGTGTTTGTGTTAGATTTGAAGCTTAGAATGGGTTAGAAATGTTGTAGAGGACTGGATCTATAGTTTGGTTGTGTTGCATTCGAGTTTAGAAGAGGATTTAAGATGAGATATGCAGAAATTGGAGTTCAGGGGTCGGTTCTTCGACGCAGACGTCGCGACGTGCGTATGAACACGCCGCGACATGCGAGGAAGGGAAGCTACGTCGCGACGAGTAAAATGTTTATTCGCCACGACGAGAGAATCGGCCTTCGTCGCGATGTGCGAACCTGTGTTCGCCACAACGTGCGAGTAGGGTGCACGCCGCGGCGTACACTTGTGGTCGCCGCGACGAGCGGGCCGTTCGGCTCGGCGAAGCCGCGGCGAGCCCCCTGTTTTTTGAAAATGAGATTTTTGGTATTTTGGGCATATCTTTTGGTGTAGATGTCCAATTGAGGTGATTTTTGAACCGTTGTGAACTAGAGATCGGGGCTACAAGTTATGCGAAGAAGGAACTTCAGAAATTGTTTGAAGGGTTCGAATTTTAGGAGGAGGTTGAATGGAGATTTTAATGCTTTATTTTGACTCTTCAAGCTTTGATTATTTTATGTGGATATTGATTGGATGGAAACTTGGTTGTTTTAGGAAACCAAGGTGACCCGATTTCATCGCAAGAGGAAGGACATTAAGTGAATTGGATTCTCAGCGATCTTAGGTGGGTAATATATTTATAGTTATTGTGTGATTAGGCAATTTCTTGCTATGTATGAATATATGTTATATGTTATGCATGATTAAATGTGATGAATTGAATGACTTTGATTATCACATATTTGGAAAGAAGCATGAAAATTGATAGCATTACATAGATTTTGAGCATGTTATGCCTAGACTTGATCATGGCATTTTGACTAAATGCAAGATATGAAAGAATATCATATGATGAAATGATTATGAGCATGATTATGTGCTTTTGTTTGGGCGAGAGTGGAACCATTTCGTTAAATCACGTGCACGTGAGACAAGAGCCTTCTCCGGCTGCCCGCTTGTGGCATATGAGCTCGAATGGACTCATTTCGTTCGAGGTTAAACTTGGTTTCTCCTTTTGTTTCCATGGAACCCTCGAGCCATTGTGATGTACATTGCATATGTGAATTGATCATTGTGAAGCATACTTTGTGACATAATTATGGATTGAATTAATTATATTGATTGCATAAACTGTTTGAGTAGTATATGAATATTTGAATTAAAGTATGTATATATATAATATATATACATTCATATGCTGGGATTTGTGCTAGTTGCCAATGGCTATAATTATATTAGTCACTGAGTTGTGTAGCTCAACCCATTATCTTTCCCTCCTCAGGTGCAGATCAGGACGATCGTTGACTTTGCGCGGCATCGGAAACTTCAGACAAATTAGGAGCTTTATATTAAGTTAGTATTTTGTTGGCCCTCCGAGCATGTTAACATTGAGCATACTCATGTATTTTTGGATTTAGATTTCATTTTGTATTTTGTTATAATTGAGGATACTTGTTGACTTTTCTTAATTTGCAATAGTATGAAATCCCTATGGTTATAGGGTCTTTAATGTATGGTTGTGTATGTTCTGGCAATGTATGTATGTATTAATTGATCGATTGTGCCGAAATATTAGGATCGGGTCCGCGGTTTGGGACGCTCGACGCTGGCGCGACCCGAGAGGCCGCCTCGGGATTCGGATGTATCGGGATCCGGGCCCAACATGTTTAGTATCAGAGCGCCTAGGTTTAGGTGTCCTTGGCTTAGAATGCATAATAGGATTGTGTGATATATGATTACTTGTTGCATTGTTACGTGACATGCATATCATGCATACATGTAGATTGTCATATAGCTCATTCTTAGTATTTCCATTTGAAGGAGTACGATGCCACCTCGTAGAAGGACACGAGGAGCTATACGAGGGACTGCTGCACCTGACACTCCGACTAGGGAGGAGAGGACCGATGAGTCTGTAGCTCCAATGCATGTTGAGGCTTCTGTGGGGCTAGAGAGTGAGCCCATGCGTTCGCCGACTCAGAATCGCCGATTCCGTCGAGGCAAATGCCCCGCTTGATCCGAGGATGTTTGGTCTTTACTCAGCGTTTGTTCAGCTATGGGCGGATGCCACAGACCTTCCGCTCGGCCCGCTTAAGAGGGAAAACAATTCGACAAGTCGAGAAAGTATGGAGCGATGGACTTCTTTGGGACGGTGATCCCGAGGAAGCCGAGACATGGTTGCAGAGGATGAACGGGTGATGGATCGATGGATTGTGAGGAGGACGAGAGAGTTGTATATCTTTGCCGCCACATTGCGGGGAGATGCTCTGCTG
This sequence comes from Erythroxylum novogranatense, assembly GCA_029891385.1. NCBI lineage: Eukaryota > Viridiplantae > Streptophyta > Magnoliopsida > Malpighiales > Erythroxylaceae > Erythroxylum > Erythroxylum novogranatense. The sequence continues at coordinate 30,460,209 of CM057233.1, read as the reverse complement.
GTGGGAGACCGTCTTGAAGGCGATCGATGAGGCCGATGGGGTTGGCATGGCGGGATTTTGTGGTCTGCGTTCAAGAAGAAATATCTGTCGAGGTTGATGTCCAGCAGAAGCGAGAGGGAGTTTTGAGTCTCACTCGAGAGGATATGACGATTCTTGAGTCGAGCGTCGGTTCACGCAATGTCCCCAGATGCTTCAGATTTGATGTTGAGCGAGGTCGCTAGATGTCGTCGATTTGAGTCGGGACTACATTTGGCCATCGAGAGAAGGTGATTGTGCGAATTTGATGACTTTCAGCAGTTAGTTGAGGCAGCTCTTCGGGTGGAGAACATAGAGAATATCAAGAGTGCTGTGAATAAGAAGAGGAAGGGCAGAGAGCAGTTACGGAGAGGAGGTAACACTAGTACTCCTATGCCAGACAGGAGTGCTAGGAGCTTCCCACTTCGATCGAGGAGAGGAGCAAGAGTGCCCGATCGGTAGGGCCGATGAGGACTTCTACTGTTTCTCACCAAGCTTCTACGGTGGGCGGCAGTAGGAGGGGAGATGGGGACAGGTCATCAGTTCCTAAGTGTGAGCACTGTGGTCAGTTTCATGGTGGAGAGTGTTACCGATTGACGGGTGCATGCTTAACCGTGGGATGAAAAGGACACAGGGCTAGAGAGTGTCCTCAGCCGTCCAGGAGAGAGGGATCTCAGATGCAGGCTCCTAGGAGGACAGAGACTGTGGGTCAGAGGACTTCGACAGAGGTGGGCAGTTCTGATGCTGCCAAGAGGGTGAGTCTTCCGGGAAGACCGAGAGGGCAGGCACCAGCCAGGGTGTTTGCTATGACGCGGGAGGATGCAGAGGCCGCGCCAGATGTTGTTACTGGTATGGCTCGATTGTTTTCTGATGATGTGCTTGTGTTGATTGACCCAGGGTCTACTCACTCGTTTGTTTCAGCAAGTAGACCTATGTGTGATAGGACTGTGAGTCCGTTGGATACTCATTGTTGGTGAGTACTCGATCGGTCGAGATATTATAGTTAGTCAGGTGTTCAGAGATTGTGAGATTTGTATTGGTGGAGCACTTCTAGTGGTAGATTTGATGCCACTGAAGATGGGAGGCTTGGATGTGATTGTGGGTATGGATACCTTGGAAAGGTACAATGCCCGATTGGATTAGAGGCGTAAGACGGTAGAGTTTGAATTAGATGATGGCAGCGAGTAATGTTTTACGGGGATAGAAAGGCAAGTCCGCTCAGATTTGTTTCGGCTTTGACCGCAGAGAGATGTTGAGGTCGGGATGAGGCGTTTTGGCTTATGTGATGGATTCCAGAGCGAGCGGAGGGAAGTTAGAGGATATTCCAAAGAGTCGAGATTTCTGGATGTCTTTCTGAGGAATTGCTCGACTACCGCCACTCGGAGATCGAGTTTCGATCGAGCTTTTGTCGAGTTCAAATTTCCGATTTCGATTACGCCTTATAGGATGGCTCCATGAATTGAAAGTGTTGAAGGAGCGAGCTAGAGGAGTTGTTAGAGAAGGGATATATTCGCCCGAGTTCCTCGCCTTGGGGAGCTCCGGTTCTTTTTGTGAAGAAGAAGGATGGATCTTTGAGGATGTGTGTGGACTATAGGAAGTTGAATCAGATTACGATGAAAAATCGGTATCCGCTTCCTCGCATTGATGACTTGTTTGATCAATTGCAAGGAGCGAGAGTCTTCTCTAAGATAGACTTGAGATCGGGTTATCATCAGTTGAGGATTAAGGAGTCGGATGTGCCGAAGTCTGCTTTCAGGACTCGTTATGGGCACTTTGAGTTTTTGGTGATGCCTTTCGGATTGACAAATGCTCCGGCAGCTTTTATGGATTTGATGAATCGGGTGTTCAAGCCATTCTTGGACCAATTTATCATTGTCTTCATTGATGATATATTGGTGTATTCCAAGAGTGATCGGGAGCATGAGGAGCATTTGAGGATTTCTTTGGAGACTTTGAGGAGTAATGAGTTGTATGTCAAATTAGAAATGCTAATTTTGGTGAGAAGTTTCCTTTCTTGGGCATGTGATCTCCGAGAAGGGAGTGCATGTGGATTCGAAGAAGATAGAGGCTATAGTGAATTGGGAGGTGCCGAAGAATGTAGCAGAGGTGAGGAGTTTTCTGGGTTTGGCGATTTACTACTGACGGTTTGTGGAGAGATTTTCGATGATATCCGCTCCGATGACGGTTGTTGAAAAGAATCGAAGTTTGTGCAGGTGAGGAGTGTCATAGGAGCTTCGAGGAGCTTAAGCGCAGATTGACGAGTGCTCCGATTCTGGTTTTGCCTTCTGGAGATGAGGGCTATTCGGTGTACAGTGATGTTTCGAGAAAGGGTCTTGGGTGTGTTTTGATGCAGGGAGATCGAGTAATTGCATATGCTTCGAGGCAGTTGAAGCCTTATGAGCTGAATTATCCGACGCACGATTTGGAGTTAGCAGCGGTGATATTTGCCTTGAAGATTTGGAGGCATTATTTGTATGGAGTTCAGACTCGGATCTTTACTGATCATAAGAGTCTGAAGTATTTGTTGAGTCAGAAGGAATTGAATTTGAGGCAGCGGAGGTGGTTGGAGCTACTAAAGGATTATGATTTGCTGATTGAGTATCATCCGGGCAAGGCCAATGTTGTGGCGGATGCCTTGAGCAGGAAGTCGTCGATTGCTCATGTTCGATCGGTTTATCTTCCTTTATTGGAAGAGATGGCTAAGCTTAGGATAAGCTTGACGCAGGAAGAGCCGGATTGTCTTCTGGCTAATTTTCGAGTTAGACCGATGCTGAAGGAAAAGGTTAGGGATTTGCAGGCTCAGGATGCGGACTTGAGCAAGCTTCGGGATGAGATTCAGAATGGTAAGATTTCTGATATAGAGGTGAGGGACGATGGACTGATGACAGTTGGGAGTAGGTTGTGTATTCCGGATGTGCGGGAGATCAAGGATGAGATTATGGATGAGGCACACAATGCGCCTTATGTCATGCATCCAGGTAGCACCAGGATGTATCGGGATTTGAGAGAGCACTTTTGGTGGAAAGGTATGAAGAGGATATAGCATAGTTAGCGATGAAGTGTCTAGTGTGTCAGCAAGTCAAGGCTGAACACCAGGCACCTTCGGCCAAATTGAGACCGTTGCCTATTCCGGAGTGGAAGTGGCAGCGAGTGACGATGGACTTTTTGATGGGTTTGCCGGGACCGCAGAAGAGGCATGATGCCATTTGGGTGATTGTGGATAGGTTGACCAAGTCAGCCCACTTTTTGGCGATTCGACAGACTGATTCTTTGCATGTGTTAGCAAAGAAGTATATTGATGAGATAGTGAGACTGCATGGGATTCCGGATTCGATCGTGTCTGACAGGGATCCTCGGTTTACTTCGAGATTTTGGGGCAGCTTGCAGGATGCTTTGGGTACCAAATTGCATTTTAGTACAGCGTTTCACCCTCAGACGGATGGTCAATTTGAGAGGACCATTCGGACTCTTGAGGGGATGCTTCGAGCTTGTATGATGGATTTTCGAGGAGCATGGGATGAGCATTTGCCGTTGGTCAAATTTGCTTATAACAATTCGTACCATTCGAGCATTCAGATGGCTCCGTATGAGGCATTGTATGGGCGGAGGTGTAGGACTCCGATTTGTTGGGATGAAGAAGGAGAGAGACAATTGGAAGGACCAGAATTGATTCAGACGACGGTCGATAAAGTCAATTTAGTTAAGCAGAGGCTTAAGGCAGCACAGGATTGGACCACTCGCCTACAGATTGGCATTACCTCCGGAGTTATCGCAGATTCACGATGTTTTCCATGTGTCTATGTTAAGAAGATATAGATCGGATCCATCGCATGTTATTCAGACTAGTGAGGTTCATTGAGGATGATTTGAGCTATGAGGAGCTTCCAAAGGCAAATCTTAGATACTAAGGACAAGGTCCTCGAGAACAAGACAGTTCGGTTGGTCAAGGTCTATGGAGGAATCATTCGAGAGAGGAAGCTACTTGGGAGCCATTGGAGGCTATCTTGGAGAAGTATCCGATCTCTTCGATAATTCAGTAAATTTCGAGGACGAAATTTCTTTTAAGAGGGGAGAAATGTTAGACCCGAATTTTTTTATGATCTTATTCAAGATGAATTGTGATTTTTGCCTTAGTTTGATTAAATTGAGAGAATTATGGATAATTAAGGTCTAAATATGGTTTAAATGAGCATTTGAGGATTTAAATTGTGTAAAGGCTTTTTGAGAGGTTAACTTAAGTTGTTTTGGGCTTGGGCTTATTAGGGAGGGTCCATTCCCTTAGGGTTTAAAGAAGAGAATGAGAATAGAAAAGAGAAGAAAGGAAAAGAGAAAGGAAAATAGAAGAAGAAGAGGAGAAGCACGCCGGCGGGGAGAGGAAGAGAGGAAGAAGAGAGGATTTTGATTTCTGAGGTTTTCCGACAATTCGAAGCATTTTCCGGTAAGTTTAGTGCCTTCCTAACTTGGTTTGATTAGATTTAAACTTAAGGAATGTTGAATCCGTGAGAATCGAAGGTTTTTGGGTTTTTGGGTGAAAATGTAGAGATTTCCTTATGTTGATGTGTTTGTGTTAGATTTGAAGCTTAGAATGGGTTAGAAATGTTGTAGAGGACTGGATCTATAGTTTGGTTGTGTTGCATTTGAGTTTAGAAGAGGATTTAAGATGAGATATGCGAAATTGGAGTTCGTGGGTTGGTTCTTGACGCAGACGTCGCGACGTCGCGTATGAACACGCCGCGACACGCGAGGAAGGAAGCTACGTCGCGACGAGTAAAATATTTATTCGTCGCGACGAGAGAATCGGCCTTCGTCGCGACGTGCGAACCTATGTTCGCCACGACGTGCGAGTAGGGTGCACGCCGCGGCGTACACTTGTGGTCGCCGCGACGAAGCCGCGGCTAGCCCCCTGTTTTTCGAAAATGAGATTTTGGTATTTTGAGCATATCTTTTGGTGTAGATGTCCAATTGAGGTGATTTTTGAGCCGTTGTGAACTAAAGATCAGGGGCTACAAGTTGTACGAAGAAGGGAACTTCAGAAATTGTTTCGAAGGGTTCAGAATTTTAGGAGGAGGTCGAATGGAGATTTTTAATGCTTTATTTTGACTCTTCAAGCTTTGATTATTTTATGTGGATATTGATTGGATGGAAACTTGGTTGTTTTAGGAAACCAAGGTGACCCGATTTCATCGCAAGAGGAAGGACATTCGTGAATTGGATTCTCAAGCGATCTTAGGTGGGTAATATATTTATAGTTATTGTGTGATTAGGCAATTTCTTACCTATGTATGAATATATGTTATATGTTATGCATGATTAAATGTGATGAATTGAATGACTTTGATTATCACATATTTGGAAAGAAGCATGAAAATTGATAGCATTACATAGATTTTGAGCATGTTATGCCTAGACTTGATCATGGTATTTTGACTAAATGCAAGATATGAAAGAATATCATATGATAAAATGATTATGAGCATGATTATGTGCTTTTGTTTGGGCGAGAGTGGAACCATTTCGTTCATCACGTGCGTGAGACAAGAGCCTTCTCCCGCTGCCGCTTGTGGCATATGAGCTCGAATGGACTCATTTCGCTCGAGGTTAAACTTGGTTTCTTCCTTTTGTTTCCATGGAACCCTCGAGCCATTGTGATGTACATTGCATATGTGAATTGATCATTGTGAAGCATACTTTGTGACATAATTATGGATTGAATTAATTGTATTGATTGCATAAACTGCTTTGAGTAGTATATGAATATTTGAATTAAAGTATGTATATATATAATATATATACATTCATATCTTGGGATTTGTGCTAGTTGACAATGGCTATAATTATATTAGTCATCGAATTTGTGTAGCTCAACCCATTATCTTTCCTCCTCAAAGCGGATCGGGACGATCGTTGACTTTGCGCACATCGAAACTTCGCATAAATTAGGAGCTTTGTATTAAGTTAGTATTTTGTTGGCCCTCCGAGCATGTTAACATTGAGCATACTCATGTATTTTTGGATTTAGATTTCATTTTGTATTTTGTTATAATTGAGGATACTTGTTGACTTTTCTTAATTTGCAATAGTATGAAATCCCTATGGTTATAGGGTCTTTAATGTATGGTTGTGTATGTTCTGGCAATGTATGTATGTATTAATTGATCGATTGTGCCGAAATGTTGGGATCGGATTCGCGGTTTGGGGCGCTCGACGCGGGCGCGACCCGAGGGGCCGCCTCGGGATTCGGATGTATCGGGATCCGGGCCCAACACTTTGCTTTTTCCCCCCTTCCATTTTGGGTCTTGGATATGATGACACTCATTCTCGAAGTGGGCTCCAATTGGGGGGCACTGTTTTGCGTGTTGTGCCTCATCAGCCTCATAATTCTTGTTGACGCGTCGTACGATGATGACACTCCTAAGTTACCTAGCTGCGATCACGAGTACAACTTGGTAATCATTTTGTTTTTTACCTTTTTTCGTTCTTGGAATTGCATTTCTTTTTGTTGGGTGATTGGAAATTTGTGATTTTTGGGTGCAATTTGATATGGGTTGCTGTCAAGTGGTTGACTTTATATGTGTTTAAAAAAATGGGTTGTGTTATAGATGATGGATTTATGATTTTTCCTCTTATTTTGTTTGTTGCTTAATGAATTTTTGAGGTTAAGGTTCATACATAAGTTAATGGCGTTGAAGGCGACACTATCACCAGTGTAACCGCAAGATTCGGGGCTCTTTTACCCACTGTGGCTTTTATATCTTTTTCTAATAAATATCAACTTTTGCTAACTAGCTCCGTTCTTCGTCTTCTTCTTATGGCCTCTTAGACCGTTTATCTACTTCTTCTATCAAAAACTGCAAGCCTAGTACTTTGAATTTTTGTGTTTAATTGGTTATTATCCCCCTCTAAACTTGTTCACAAATGGGTTAAGTAATTTAAGTAATGATTATTTACTTGATGAATATCGACGTGCTTAAGTATCTTTTTTCACTTGAAAATAGTGTAATGAACTATGGGGGATTTTGTTTTGCTCTTGATGTTTTAGATGCCCCGAAATCAACAAAGTACATGGTGTTGTTCGATAGCATAATACATCGTGTGAGGTTTTTTAAGTTTTTGGTGACTGTGGCAGGACAACTACATACACATGGAGGTAAGAATTTCCATTTATAATTGCTCTTACTAGGGACTAAATTGTTGTGGAGAAGAAATTTTTGTGTATTGGATTTCATTTCAGTATTATACATAAACCAAATTTACGCTTATGCATAAGTAGTTACAAAGACTTCATGATATGTGTGCTATTGGTGTCGATAAGTTTTCTTGGTTGGGATGATCTTTGAATTTTAATCTATGGTCACTTATTATGAACTCAATTTTTCTTGAATTGTATTTTTTGGGGGTTTGTATTATGTTAAAATCCTAAGGATTGTTGGAATTGGGAAATTATCCATTTTATATTGCGGCATTATAATCTAAGCTATTATTTAATCTCTCATGCAGAAAATATTTGTAGGAACAACAGTATTCTTGTTGTGGAAAATAAACGAAGAAACTCTTTGAAAAACTGTATTGGATGAGATTTTCCATCCTACCTTAAATTTGAGTATTCGGATGGCTTATGAGCTTGAACAACAGCAGGAGGTATGGATAACTAGATGATTATGCTTCTCTGTTCCTTTGCAACACATGTCAATGCCTCGACTCTTCTTCTTCATCACCAACAATTTTGATTTGTGACAATTTGTTTCAGGTGTTAAATATACCACGTGAGGGACCCATGAAAGTCAAATTTGAAAAACTTAAAAAAGTGAGAATGCTGCTGGAATCATCTCAGATGAAGCTTGACGATGCTATTATGCTTTTCCCTAAGAAGTACATTTATAAACAAACTATTCTTAATTCTGTTGCATTTTCAATTTGTTCTATTTTTTCTACCTTCCATACCTTTCCCACTCCTTTCCTTAATTTATTAGTATAGAATATATGTAAATAACAATTTACCAAGTTTCTGCAATTTTAAAGTGTAAGAAATATCAAATGAGAAGTTTATCTTAACTTCCTCTTGTGTTTTTATTTTCTTGCATATTTATTGTCCCCTTAATTTCTTGATTCTTATAGTGAAAGGAAATTGCTTGTGCCAATTTTCTGATCACTTCATCTGTTTCTTTATATCTCTCGTCTACGGATTATCCATTGACATATTTATAAAGCCTAGTATCAGTTTGTTTGCTCTGAGATATACAAATAGAAATACAACTTTGATTAAATAGAATGGTCTCTTACTCTTCTTATTAATTGGCAATTTCTTTAGATATGTACAAAAAAACCATTAGCTTCACTATTTTTGTAAGATTAGATGCTACCAGTATCCTAAACAAGAAGTTTGACAAAGTAAACTAGAGTCATGTCTGGATAGAAAAGCCTGAAATTCTGTTCAACTCCAGCAGGCTTATGGTTTTCATTGAAAATGCTATATATGCTAGCTTCTAAGGGAATTCCTAGTTTCTTGGGCGTACCTGACTATGAATTAACTCTAACTATTACATTGTTCACATAAGCTTGAGCAATAGGAATGGTCGTTTTGTCTCCATTTCCAGCACTTGGCCATCTAGTTTCTGCAACAACAATTCGAAGAGCTTCTCCTGCAACAACTTAAAGATTCACAAAATGTTAATTCTACAAATAACCCATGAAAGAACATTATGGTAACAAAAGAATTATACATAACAAAAATTCAGAGAAGATAAAGAAATTGAATGCAAATAAGTTGATTCAATATAAGCAAACAAAAACACATCCATGAGAATTTTTTGTAGTTCTGCACAGAAATGATGAACAGTTCCCCAATTCCTGAATCATATTCGAATAGAAAAGATTCTTTATTTAAACATACTCATGACTCACTTTACGCAGTATATCAAGAGGCAAAAATTGTACAATGTTGATACTTACTCAAGTGTTAAACCTCCAAAAATAAAGAACTAAAATGTGTAACACTTTACAGACCAAATGCATAACACTTTGATAAAATTACAGTCAATAGACGCATGATCATGTTTTGGTTATGAACAATTGCACCTAAAACCTTTAATGCCACTGGGGGAAGTATATTAAAAAAAAATTATGTAATTTTTTTGGCAATTAAATTATTAAATTATATTTGTATTTGCTATAACAGACCTGGCATATATCTTTTAAACATGTCATGTTAATCCAATGTATCATGATTTTAGAATCCATAGAAAAATAAAAGATGACAAAAAGTTCAAAAACAAAAATATAAGTTTGTAATTTTCCATAACATATGAATTCACACAGAAGACACACTTACGGAAAGCGCCACCATGGACAAAAGTTTGCCAGCACCCATTCTGCCCATCTCAAAGAGAAACACTGCTGCTAGAACTTTACTAACTTCAAACCTCCTTCTTTTTAGTTGCATTATTAATTTTATTATCCTCCACAACCAGTCTGTCCAATTCCTCATCATCTCTAAGCCCATTGTAAAGACAAATCGAACCCAATCTCTTTTTGCTATATCAAGATTAGACATAAGCAACAGTCCCACTTGCAGCAAAGAGTAAAGATTTTCTGTTTAAATAGAAAAGGTACAATCAGTTATCAAGTTTTAACTTTGGATATTTTGTTTTTATAAACAATGCAGAGCTTATCAGAGTTTATTGGCAGCTCGATGCACTTTAAATCAATGAAAAGAAGTTTATTCATAAATTATTTCACCACAATTATTCAAAATTACTAATTAACTTATAATATCATTTACACATTATAGCTAGCAACAAATGCATCTTCAAAAATTCTCTAGAATTGAAATTTATTGCCACTGAATCTCCTATACTAATCTAAATGCTATGAAAACACAGATGATGATAAGTGTATTAATAACGAAGGATCCAACCTTTGAATCCCTTATATTTGAATACCTAAGTAAATATAGTCAAGAAACTTGTTGACAATTGATCACTCAAATTGACCAAGACAATAATCTATCCAAAACAGAATCTCTTAACAAGTTTTAAATTGAAATGGAATTAAGCACGACATGAATGCAAGTAACAATTTCATAGTAGAAAATAATTAAATGAAGAGAATGGATAAAGATAACTACATTCCATAAATATAACAATCACCGATGGCAAAAATAAAATGTATCAAAAAAGTTGAACCTTTTTGAAGCCAAGGTGCTTCGCCCATGTCGGTAAATTGCAACAGTTGAAAAGGAAAAAATGAATGATCTCCAAAAGAAGTTTACAGTTAAATTGTCATTCAACTCATAGCAGACATAAAGACACTCTACTTCTAACCTTCTTCTTCATTTATCACTAAAAGTGTTGATGCACTTCCAGACTATGCTGCTTCCGCCTTTTCGGTGAAAGAACAATCACCACGTGCAGACATGGCCATAGAACTAGATATCTAGATAATAGAACAAAGACCAGACATTCCAATTTTGTGGTTCAGATCACATTGTAAGGCATTTCCTAAATGTAGTTAAATTTATAAAAAGATGATAGATATACTTCTAATCATATCTGCTTTGTAATCTCCACGGTTCTAGGCTCATGATAGATTACTTTACATATTCCCAACGTGCTTAACAGAGTTTCAAAGGCAAGTATTCCAGTTAGGAAATTTAAAATTTTAGAATAACAAAGTGCCCTAAACAGAGTAATATTTAGAGGAAAAATCATAAATCCATCATCTATAACATAACCTATCGAATAAACACGTATAAAATCAATCACTTGACAGCAATCTATTTCAAATTGCACCCAAAAACCACAAATTACCAATCACTCAACAAAAAGGAGTGCAATTCCAAGAACGACAAAAGGGTCAAAAATAAAAAGATTACCAAGTTGTACCCATGATCGCAACCAGGTAACTTAGGAGTATCGTCATCGTACAATGCGTCGACAGTAATTGCAAAACCGATGAGGAACAACACGCAAAACAATGCCCCTAATTGGAGCCTACTCTGAAAATGAGGTATCATAGCCAAGACTCAAAATGGAAGGGGGGAAAAGCAAAGAGAAATAAGGAAGAAGGTAGCACCTACAACGCAAGATTGAGATTGAGGAGAAGATAAACTCAAATGATGGGAGAGAGTGATAGATACAGATAGGGGCACATAAGCTTTCTCCTTCAATCTTTAGCACCAGATCACCTGTGAAGTAAAGCAGATACAAATAGGGGCACAGAATAGTTGAGAGCAAGATCAAAGATGTAAAGCGGGAAGTAAAAATAAAAGAAAGAGAGGACATTGACTCAGCTTAGGTGAGCGTGAAGCTGAGATGAAACATTGGTTTAAACAAAAAAGTCGATGTTTTTGTTATGGCACAGAATAGGTACAAGCTTAGTGACATAGACGATCTGATGCCTATGCATCTATGCATAAGGAGTTGTGCACCACACACACCAAGAAGGTGGTGGAAGCATCGGTGCGCATTTGGCACATGCAGAACACGTGCCTAATGCATTGAGTGGGGTGTCAATTGCACACACCTTATTGAATCATCTTTTTTCATAATGTGAAATTTGTTTCATCCGTTTTGAGACTGCTTTTAGAATTGTTCTAACATTCCCACTTTGTCCAACTTGTTCACTGAAATGTTTGTGGATGAATTCCTGGAGGTCCTTCTGAACTTAGACTTGTTCACCATTTTCATTCAATAGCACTTTAATGTTGTTTGTAGTTGTTCTTGTTTTTATTGAATTTATATAGTATTTGGAGCATCACTCGCCACTCTCAACCACATCATCTTTGACTTTTATCTCATCAACCCCTTATAGTTTTCTAATGCATCATTACATTTTCTAATCAATTCAGCCTCTTCCTATATTAATCTCTGATCTTTTGGTTTTTTCATCATTCTCTTCTAACATTCCTGAAGCATCTCAAAGGCATCTTGCTTCTTCTTTTAATCTATTATTGGATTCTATTTACTAAGGATTTTTAGGCTTTCTTTAACTTCCTTTATATTCACTACTAACTAGTATGCTTTTATTCCATTCACCCTTATCTTCAACTTCTCCCTCACTATTATTCTAAAATCTAGATGCCTTATTTGGTGGTTAAAGACCTTAAAATGGCTCTTCGTAATTACTTCCTGAGTTGTTATCTGGATTAGTATAAGTTTGTGATCTGACACTGTTGGGTCTTCATAACTTACCAAACTCAGTGGGTAGTTACACAACCACTTATCATTCACCAAACAACGATCAAGTTTTCTCATGAGAGACCACTCCCTGGACTGTTTATTGTTCCAAATGTACAAGTTCCCTATTCCCTTCTGTTGGGCGTTGTTTCCGGAACCCAACTCTTGCCTTGAAACCATATAACGTGAACGTACTCCAATGAAGTCTCCTTAACCATCATCGATTTTTCCCCCTTTCTCTGATACCACACATGTTGGATCCGTTTTCGGAACCCATCATCCAGAAACCATTCATAAAACGTGAGCATAATAACCTGTAGGGTTATTTTATGGAATCTTTTTAGCCATTATCGGTTCGTCATCATTCTCATAATATCTCAAGCCACAAGGGCGAGCCCACACAAAGAAATGACAATAACCACAATTTATTTTCTTCAAAACAATTGTAGCTCTATGTCTCTAGTTCATTTTGAAGAAAGAACCAACTTAATCGGAGTTCTATAGAGGAAGATATGCTTAAAAATCCAATGTGTGTTCATACCTCAATCATGGTCTTCCAACCGGACCCTCAATTTCTTTCCTCCAAACTTTTTCAAATCAACTCCAAAAGATCTAAATTTTTATGGATAGATAGATACATGTCTTAAGAATCAATCGCCTTAAGAATCACCTCATTCAGAGGTTGGACGAAGGAGTTATGGCCAAACAAATCTGATATGTTCATATCCTGATTCCTACTGAACATACTTTGGCGCAAATGCCATAACTCTCACTATAGGTATTGAATTTACTTCGTTCTTGACCATTAGAAAGTAGACATCTAGGTATACAACTTTTATGAAGACCAAAATTTGAAATTCGGTCTTTATGAGGGTAAAAATACACGGACTGTGTAAAATAACACGGTCAGACCGTGTAACCTTCGGGTGAAATAGCATCCATACGCCCAAAAAAAACACGGCCCGTGTAAATTCACACGAGCAGGCAGTGTAACCTTCAGTTGAAACAAATTTTCACCCTCCTAGACCCCTCTAAAGGGTCCTAAATCCATCCTAACTTCTTCTATACTCATAAACTTGCCAAAATTCACTTTTTCGAGTCTGAGATTCACTTCATATACGCTAATGGTTCGGGAATTTCGTCCACTACAACATCCTAACTTGGAATGATTATAACTTACAACTCAGATATCGAAAAATTGCATACTTTATAGCGTTGGAAAGCTATAAAGACGAACTACAACTTCTATGAAGACAAATTGGTCCAATTCAATCTAAATCAATATAGTTTTTCCTTGGAAGGCAGCATATACATATGTTATCCTCATAAAAAACTTACAATTTTTGCCTTATACAAACTTGGATTTTTATGAACATAACCATTCAACTACCAATTGGAATTCTTCAACTCTCAACCTTAATCCATACGACCCTTCCTATTCAACAACATCTCGTGCTTCATGACATTCCTATCTTTCCTTTCCATATTATCTCACACATATATATAACAAAAGCTCATATTCAATGTTTGTCAACTCATCATCCATACACAATTTCACATTTCAAAATCTATACACAAATCCATATTTCATTTGCCTCATAAATTAAGAGTTTACCCACTTCAATAGCAACTCGTGCCACAATACATTGTCAATGTCAAAATCCAGTATACAAAACATGCAAAGCCCAAAATTTCTCAAAATCCACTTGAAGCCTTGTTTTACATCAATAATTCCAAAACACAACAAAACATGCATATTCGGAATTATGCCTTGATTCACTTTCACTGGATCCCTTATTCTTCACCTGAAGATGGGGAAAAAGAGAGGGTGAGCTCGAAAGCTCGTGGGTAACAGCTTATAACGGAAAAATAAGCAAAACCATTCAAAAGATTAGTGTCATAGAAAATCCTTGTTAAAAATCCATAAAACGTTCGTTTCTCAAATTTTCATCATGTATTCAAATTCATAAGTCACAAAACATGAATACATCAACTTGTCCACAAATCATGAACACATAAGCACAGAAATGGTTTAGGTAGATCCATATTCATGACGAACTACACATTCTCATATACTGATCCTGTGTAGTCGTAAGCTTGAGGGAGTCCTTGAAAGAGCTCCGTGCCACTAGCGGGCAGGTGGGAGAAGCCTATTCTTGGGTCAACGTGCACGTGACGATTCTTGGATGGACTACCAAACCCACATAACATGTAATTTATGAACTTGAAAACGAATTGCCCAAATGGCACATTTTGAAAACTTGTCTTCCATGAGCATGAAACATTCCATATGCAATTTCGTCATCATTTCTCAATCCATCATCAAAATTCATATCTCAAGCATAAACCATCAACATTTCACAATTCACCAACAACAACATATGACATATTCTCAAGCATTTAGAGAAACAATAAATACACATTTATAGGGTAGTTGGAAAACCATTTAATTCCATTTATTTGAAAAACATTTAAAGCTCATTAACTCACTTATAAAAGTGAAACCCACATAACACATGTTTCATGAACTTGCAAACTTTTTGCCCAAAATGGCACATTTTCTTGGAAACTTCCTTTTCATATAAAAATCATTCTTGAAAATATGATTGTATAAAAGTGCGTTCTTTTCAAACGAAAAGTACTTTCATAAAACATCACACAATTAACATATCAACATGTAGCAATTTCTCAATTCATTCAAGGCACAATTTATGCAACAATTGTGATACAATTTAAATCATTAAATTTCCTCGACTTCTAGAAAACATAAGTGGCTTATTTACTATATTATAAACATGTACCCACCTTAATTCCTTGCTTGAAAATTGACTCAAATTGCCTCCCCTTGATCTTGATTCCTCTTGCCTCTCTTAATCTCCTTTAACACAAACCATAATTCCCAAATCAATAGGCATTCCAATTGACAAACCCATAAAATATATTCACTAAAATTGATCTTATAAAACTTAAACTTATACCATTCTTAAGCCATAAGAACCAAAATCTCTCTAAAAATCTAACAAATCAAAATCCATTCTTACCTTGAATCTTCTCCAAATGAAGAGTTTGATGGCTTGAATGAGAGCTCTCTTCCTCTTCTTCCTTTTTCCTCTATGAACAACTTGAAAACCACTCTTAAAGGCTTAGAAAAGTAGAACCCTAGCTTGCTCTTCTTTTTCTCCTTCTTTCCCCCTTTCTACGACTCTCTTTCCCTCTTCTCTCTAAATTTTCGTTTCCCTCTCTTCAAATGAGAAGACCACTCCTTTCTCTTGCCTTTTATACCACCAATGATGCTAAAAAGTCCATATTGCCCTGACTTAAAAGCCTAGGAACTTAAATGCTTAAGTGGTCTTCCAATTTTGCCCTCATGCATAAGTTACCACCTTAATTCAATTTAAATCCATGTTATAAGGTCTTACTCACATTAACATGCTAATAAACTCCCATTAACATGTTAATTAATTCCACAAAATACTCTATTATGACCTCAAAATTCATATAAATCATGGTTAACTCCTTCTTAAAATCAACACCTTTCTAATCATGCAATTGAAGGAATTTGCTTGTACTTCCTTCTAAAGAAATGTTCATAGTTGTCTTAATTTTCTAATGACATGAAAATCATTCAATTCAGTTCAGTACTCTAAAAGTTATACCCAAACATTTTCAAATTGTTCTTATGCTGAAACAATATGTTATGCTCAAATTCCACCCAAAAATTGACTTTCTTAGAGACGAAATTAGAACTCAATTTCATCAGACAATTTGTATCCTTATCTCTCTAGTTTAATCCAAATTAAGAATCATCTGATTCGGATAACTAGAGAAAAAGTTATGGCTAAAATACCGAAGCATACTCAATGATCATGTTTCAACTTATAACTTCCAATATTACATATATAACCCATCTTGCACATAAATAGCTTTTTTACTTCATTTCAAATTCAAGAATTCTTCTATTCTTTACACATGAATAATCGCCAAAATTTCTCATTTCATATTTCTAAATTCCAAGAAAAGTTCGGGCTCCAACACCTTCAGATCTATCAAACCAATTTCAATAATCAGTTTCTACAATTTTGTTCCTTTCTGTTGAGTCCATTTCTTTCCACCCCAAACTTCTTTTATGTATAAAGTTCAATTGAAATCTCCTACCACAGCCTAAGGTACCTTTATATTCTACTAGTTCTGATGATCTCCTCCAATAGGGGTATTCTTTAGAAACCAAAGTTAGTATCGTAAACTACTGAAATAGGTATTATCATTCTTTATACCAATCACACCATGTAACACCTGATCAGTGTAGCTCTAGGTAGTCACTTCAATCTTTGAAGAATTGTAGCAAAATACCACTCTCCTATTCGAATGCCTAGAATGATTTGTTACCATTTTCCATTCCTTGCCAAGGAACCACATACACTTTCCCAGATTCTCTTCCTTTATTTTGGTCTCCAACAGACCAACAAAATCTACTTGTTATTCTTTATAAATTCCTTTATAACAAGTTCCTTATTTATAATGTTTAATCCCATAATATTCCATATGATTCCTTTTATCATTTCTTCTTGTTCCCTGATCTTCTCCTCTTAGACTTTTTACCATTCCTAGGAGGGGTTTTAGCTATGTTTGATTTAACTCCTAAATTTTCCCCTCTCTCCCACATTGGTGTTTTGGTTCCTTGCTCTTGCTCCTAATCTGTACCTTCCCCATTCTTTTGTTTTTTTAATAAGCCTCCCTTTCAATTAGTTGTTTTTCTTTACTTATTTGATCTATTTCATTTTGTTGCCTTGTGAGCTCCCTATTTCGTTTTTTTCCATTATCAAATTTATTTCTCCTTCTTCTCCCTCATCTTGCTCCTAATCTGCCAACTACCCTTCCTATTTTATTTCATTCAAGTCTTCCTTTGCATTTGGTTGCTTCTTATTACACACTTAATCTATTTCAATCTATTGCTTTAAGGATTCCCTGTTTTTTGTTTATTCCAACATCTTATATGTTACTTCCTTTATTCCCTTTTGTCCATTCTATTTTCCCCTTTTTTTTTCTCCACTTCTTTTTCTCCTCATTCCTTCTCAGTTTACACATGGAAGAAATTTTCAAAATGCCTTCAATTAATTTCCCATCTTCCACTAGCTTCATTATCTTAAGATTTTCTGGCATTAGTTGAGTGATATCCACATCTATGCATATCCTTACAAATCCTACTCATCTCATTAAACTCGTATTCCCATTTATCCCTAAAGGCTTGTCTAACTTGCTCGCTATATAACTTAATCCATCTATTGTCCAGTACTCCAAGGAAACCTTATGAAAATTCACCCAAAGTGGGACTATATTCAACTTTATTCTATCCAAATTCACGCCAAGTTGCCACCTTTTCAATATAATTGGATGTCCCCAGATGTGCCAGTGAATAACTTCAACTATTTTTTCAGCATTCTACTCGAATTTAAACTTGAAAGTGAACAATTCATTCTTATTGACCATCACATTCATCAATCCCATGTTTCTCTATGTCACATTCGCACATCTATTCACTACAAGATAGGCTAATATTTTTCTAGGAAAAAAACCCACAAATAAAGACTTCCATTTCAATGTACCCTTTTCGAGTACCTTCAATGGAGCACAAATAGGTTCTGCAAAGTTGGTTTCAATGTACCTGAGTTTTACCAGATTGTCAGAATCCCAAACCACTGATGACCAAGTTGTTTTGGTATTTCTCTGTTCTTGTGCTTTGGTCTCAATTGTTCCATTCAATGGTAAGAAATCTATCGAATCCAGTGTTGTTATAGTTGAGTTTGTTTTAGAAGGGTACAGTGATGCTAAATGGATCTCTAATTCATATGAGATCAAATTTACTATTGTATATATATTTACTTTTAGTAGAGGTGCAATTACTTGGAAGTCAGTAAAACAGACTATTACTGTTAAATCAATAATGGAATTAAATTATGTGGCCTTAGAGTTGGCTGAAAATGAGGTTGAATGTTTAGGAAACTTCTTAACAAGTATTCCTTTAGGAATAAAACCAACACTTCTCATGTCTATGCATTATAATTACAAGACTACAATAGTTATTGCGAAAAATAAAACTTTTAACAGAAAAAACAGATACAATCGTTTGAGATATGAAGTGTTAAAGCAATTGCTTAAAGATGGAATTATATCCATTACTTATACAAAGTCATAAATGAATTTGGTCTATCCTCTGAATAAACCATTAGGAAAGAAACAAATATTTGAAATATTACGGGGAATGTGACTAAAGCCAATACAATATATCAACAATGATGGTAACCCAACCTATGTGATTGACAATCCTCTGAATTAGGTAAATATGGGAAAAACAAAGTCACTGATTGATTTTGAAAGGCATCATCAAATATTTATATCCCTCCTATGATGTGTGATTAGTGCTAAATTGTAACTTAAAGTGAGGATGAGCTAAGCTCATAGTGAATTCCATATTCGTTATAGGTGGTATATTTAACTGCAGTATACACTTGATGGAACCACCTATATGAGTGTGGAATGGGGACATTTGTATGAGAATTTGGCTAATCTCTGAAGCACTTACAAATAATCAATCATGCATATGGCCTATTAGTGCAATCACATCATGAACAGTAGATATGGTGGGGGTATAAAATGACTAATAAGAACTATAATTTACAAAATAGAATGTTTTTTCATATCAACTTGAAGTTTCACTAATAATTTTTTGAGTTGTAGGTTATTGAGTCTAATCTCTAGTTTATAGTCCATAGGATACACGATTCAGATTGTGACACTCTAATTTTTAATCTAGCAATACTTAATAATTCTTTTTAAATATTCTTTTACAATAAGTGGGGATTGTTGTGAAATTGGTTGTTATTTCAAAATTATATCTCATTAGATAAAGCACATTTTACAATTCTTGTTGTTTGTACTTTATATTTATCTAGAAACATGTGTTTAATGTTAACTCAAATTCTATCTTAACGTTATAAATTTATAGTTTATCTTTTTTAAAGTTCATGTATGGATTTAGTGAAATCGTTGATAACTTATATTTATTTTCATGTTGTTGTCTTGTGTATATAAATATACATAATGTGTTATTTTGAACATATAAAATCTATCTTCTGCTGGATAATTCTTCTCTTTGAAAACAAAACTCTTTCTACTGTTTTTGCTTCCTTCAATAGGAGAAGAGCTTGTTGAATTCGGGAGAGTCACCATCAATATATACTTGTGAGGCATAATAAGCTCTTAAGGACATTATTTTCTTTAGGCCTCAAGCTAAGTTGTTGTTTTAATTTTCCTATATTATTTCATTCTTCAAAGATTTGATATGCGTTCTAATTAAGGTGGAGCAGATCTCGAATTATTTGATGAAAATTGGACACTTGTTCATGTGGGTCTATGAATTCTTATCAATATGAAGTTTTTGATCTTGAGATTGATTTTATCAAGCTTAGAAAATTAATATTAGAACTCTTTGCATAAATTTGTAATATGGATAAAGTAATTTGGACTTCTAAATCTGTCTTAGATAAATTGCTTTTCCATTATTTGTTGAATTTACTTTTAAGATGATTGAAATTTTGCTTATCATCATATAAATATGGAGTATTTCGTTAATGTATATTTGTTAAAAATAAAGAATAAAAAGAACAACCAATTCACAAAAATAATCAGAAAATTTTTGGATTGAAGTCGTTAGAATCATACTCTTAAAGGTTAAAAGAAAAAAAAATCAATATACAGACAGGATTCATAGTTACATATGTACCATTATCATTTTCCAGATGAACAGAAAGTAGCAGTCTGATGAACCAAGTTACGTGTTATTTAATCGGGGGAGTCATGCTTCTTCCCTGATCACTATTTTCTATTCTCCATGAATCATTCTCTTCATATCACTGTTGCGGATGCTAACAATCTCTTCCTTGTTTTCCAAGTATAACCCACGATTGGAATGGAGGAGTCGATGGGGACTTTAGAGGTACTCTCTCAACCAGGTGAGTAAGATGCACAGTATGTCCTATGTAAGGCTTAGGAAAACATGAATGTACGTCGGATCCTTTGACTCCATTGGCTATGTGAACTTGCAGAAACTGGAACTTGTGATTTTCGTGTTGCTTCCCTTTATAATGCTTTAGGGACTGCATCTCCTTAACCACTGTGTAATCTTCCAACTAGGAAAATATTCTCTTGTGCCCTCTTTGAATTATGGTCCTTACGTACTGAGCCATTAGCCTATATCTTCCATATTCCTTAAGTTCCCGTTCAACTTATGTTGGGACAATTCTCTTGTCTGCCTGTATATAGAAGTTATGTAAATACGTAGCATATATTCAACTCAAAGATGTTCCAAAATGTTTTACGAATTCTCGTTAAAGATGAAGTTTTGGATATGAATGGTTCTCTCTCTGTCCTCCTTCCTATGTAGTGGGCTTTCTCCTGCATTTTCTTCAGCTTCTCAAGTAGTGAGCTTCCTTCTTCTTCATATGTTTGTTTTGGTTCTCTCTCTTTGCTTTGCTTTCCTTCTACCGTGCCTCTCTTGCTACCTTGTCTACCCTGCTGTCATGCAGTCTGTACCATATGGTGAACTCCCCCATTGTCCCCTTCCTAAACCGCTATGCTCACTCAGCTGCTCACCGCCAAACATCTTACCCTCCTCCTCATCCCAAGGTGATCCAAAGGCTATTGCTTTTACCAAAAACACTCCAGGCTAGCTTAGGAGTGCTAGGAATCTGATCTTACACTCCAATTCTATCCCCCTAAGGAACAAGAGGGGAGAGCTATTGTAACACTAGATGTTGAGATCCTTAAGGCAGGAGTGCGTAGCTGGGAATCCAATTTGGTTGGTTACTTTATGGACCATAGGTCAGTTTTTCCTATTGTCCAAAGAGGGTGCAAAATCAGTGGAAAATTATGGGACTTGTTGAAGTGCTCCTTTTTTTAGGACATCCTCGTTCTCTTCTCCTTTTCTTCACAAACAAAGGCACTTTTGTCATCATCCTTTGTTTCTTTAGTCCTGGCAGCTTAGAATTAACCTGTATAATGTTAAGATTCAAAGCATTCCTCTATGGATCAATTTTCATAATGTCCCTCTATTCAACTACTCAGGGACTAAGCTCATTGGCAAGCTTATCAAAAAGGCCCTATATATGGACGAAAATAATGCAAAAAAAAAAAAAGAATTGGCTATGCTCGTATTTGTATGAATGTTGATCTCTCAAAGGATTTGTTGAATGTGATATCGACAATGAGGCTGGTAACAAAAAACAATCTCTTTGAAGTCAGTGTCAGGATTTCCTACCATTGAAAGCCCCCTCTCAAAGCTCTGAGGAGATTTGGAGCTACAAGTAGGAAGTTTACTAAGGGAGATTACAATGAGCATATGGGATTGGAAGGATTTGAGGATGATGTTCCTAACTCTTAAAAGTTTTGTGAAGATACAAATGTAGATCCTACCTCTTCTATTCTAGTGGAAGGTGCTCCTAAACATCTTACTGATGAGAATGTTATTCCTTCAAAAAGCAATGTGGAGGAAGTTCCTGTAAGTAATGGTGTAACTCTAAAAGGAAGTTTGAAGCAAAATGTGAAGAGCATCGAAATCACTGCTATAGCTTACATTCAAGTCACCATTCCTTAGGGTGATATAAGCAATGATGATCTATTTCGAAGTTCTACGAGGAGAAAAACTCATAGGAGTAGTAGAAATAAAGGCATCAAAGGTAAACTCAAATAGTATGAGTAATGTAGGAGTCCTAAATTGTCCAAACAAGCTTAGTGCTTTGTAGGATTTTATCATAAATGAAAAGCCTTTGGTCTTAGGTTTGTTAGAATCAAAGACAAAGCTAGAAAAATTAAATAAGTTGGAAAGAATGGGGCCTCATTGGAAATTTCACTTAAATCACTCTTTTTATACCTATGAAAGAATCGTTATTTGCTGTAATACTGATTTTGTTAAGTTGAGGAATTGGGATCCAATGAACATGTTATTTTGAGATTTTTTTTCCCTAAGAAATGTCACAATCTTTCTTCTTTTATGTATGGTTGCAATCTTGCTTTTCAAAGAAATAATTTATGGAGCTGCTTAAAAGGTATGTGCGGAAGAAGTAATGGTATGTGGGGACTTTAACTATATCTTATTCAGATCAGAAGTTGAGGGCAATTGCAATCTAAAGAATTATTCTAAAGATGTTAAACACTGTGTAGATCACTGGGAACTACTGATTTGAGGTATGAATGCTACACTTTGACATTGAGCAACAAAGTGCTTAATTGGTTCATCAAGAAAAAGCTGGATATGGCTTTGGTTAACCTTGATTCGCTAACTCGATTCCCTAAAAGCAACCAACTTTATGAACCTCTTACTTTCAAATCATGCACCAATTAAGATTGGAGATTTGTTCCAAAAGTTTGACACTTTCCCTATAGTTTTTCCCACCTCTGGTACAAAGCAATATATTTGTGTTCAAAAGTTAAAGGCCATGAAAAGAGAACTTAAGAACTTAAATCATAAAGGGGTTCCAATAACAATGAAGTTATTGTAAGAGCTAGGAAAAGTTAGTTACCACTCAGTCTCTTCTTATTGGAAATCTTGTGGACTCTTCACTACTAAATAAAGAAAATCAGTTGAAATCTTGTGGACTCTTCCCTGAACATGCTCTAATTTGTTTTTTAACATTCGACAAAACTTGAAGGTACTTTCCAAATGAGACAAGGCATTTAGTTCTTGTTTATGCCCCTAAATCTTCTTTAAAAGATTGTTTCCTTTGGTATGATAAACCTGTTAATCAGATTTCTAATAAGGTCTGTAAAGATATGCTTAAAGAAAAGGGACCTATGGTAAGTTGCTATAATGCCTAAAATAACTATCGTCTTATGGCTAGCTATTAAAAACTGATTAACTACCGTAGGCTTGCTGTATATGGAAGTATATGAGACCAAGGATCACTTGCTTTTTGACTACACCTATTCTTCTGCTATATAGAATGTAGTCAAACACGATTATCACTGGAATTTCTTTGGAAAAACATTGTTAGATGCTATTTAATGGCTTACAGATCATCCGAATCTGCCAAAATCTACTTAGTAGTAGACACAGTAGCTATGGGAATATGTGTGCAGGAGAACCCTTTCTTCTATTTCAAACCAGAAAAGTTGGAAACAAGTGGTTGGTGGGCATCCCAAGCTTACCTTGAATTATTGTCCTCCTAAGAAACTGGAAGGAAGGCTTGTGGTAGTGCCAGAAATTGATATTTTAAAGGAAGGAGCTGGTAGGTGGGAAGCCACTCTAATAGGTTTCTTTATTGATTGTAGGCCAGCTTTCCCCTTGATCCAGGGATGGGTGCATAATCAATAGAAGGGTAGAAGACTCATTTAAGTTCTTCTATCAGAGGATATTCTTCTTTTATTGTCCTCCTCCTCGAAATCTGCTACTCTTAAGATAGTTGAGTAAGGGCCCTGTTATGTTTCTCAGCTAACTTTGTTTCCCCATGTATGGCAACCTGGTTTTAGATTGGAAAATATAAAATTTAGTAGCATCCCATTATGGATAAACATATAGTATAATATAACATTGGAGTATTAGACAACAAAAGGTTTGAGATCGTTGGCAAGTTGCCTATGAAAACCTATATATATTGATGAGAACATAACTAAGAGCAGAAGAATAGGTTCAAATTCCCGTAAATGCAGTTTATGCACAATCTCCTAGTCTATTTGACGTATGGAAGGAGGGGGAGCACTAGAGTTGTGACTAAGAGGGATCTATTCCTATTATATTGCATACATCAGAGGTAGAGTACACACTTGAACGTCATTTTTAGAAAATTAGTTCGATGGTGTTTAACAAATACAAATCTGAGATCGTTGGTCAAGGTTTAGTAATTACGTGACTAGCGCATAGGCTCAGAATTCCTATTGATGATACAGACCGTACAGTTGCAGCCACTCCTATGCTTATATGTTGAACTAAATTGTCTTGTGCAACCTGAACTGTTAAGGATAGTAGAAGAGTTGGCCATGTTGGTGAAAATCAAGAAGAAGAAGAAGCTGAGAGGGAAGCAGAAGGAATTCAGATGCAAATGGAAGCTAAAAATGATGATGCTTGACATAATTCAAAAGTGCATAAATCAGAAAAATGAAGATCAAACTCAGATGAAGGGAATTCAATGCATGAAGGAAGATAATGAGAAGAAAGAAACAGCCTTGATGAATTCGGATTATGCATAATGAAGAAGAGAAAGACAGAAAGTGCAGAAGGTAGAAGGACATAGAGAAGAAGAAATGCAGAACAAGGAAGTGGAGAGTTGGAAATGAAACAAAAAGTTCAAAAAGATTAATCAGCAAATCAAGCTTAGTTAAAGTTAATTAAGAAGAATGAAGTTGGAGCATTTTGAACCTACTGCTGACTTACGGATTTGGAGTATCATTTCTGGTCCTTGAAGAATCAAGCAACAACAGAAAAGTGATCAAACTCCACATCAGAAGACAAGTGTTACTTTGTGTCTTGCCAAAAGAAGAAGTTTCATCTAAGCTTTTGTTTATTCCTAGTTTTTCTCAAAGAAGTATTGAGTGTTAGTCTTTGTCAGTTTTAGTTATGAAAAGAACAAAAGAAATTTTCAGAAAGTTGCTTTTATGTTTGTGCTAAATCAGGAAAGATTGTACTAACCTAGTCTTTACTCATTAGACAATGGTTTTGTTTGCTAGTTCTTAGTTTCTACAGCAAGTGGGAGAGCTAATATAAAGCTCATCCTTCTCATTTTCGATTGTAAGAGTGGGAAGAGAAAAAAAAACCTATCAATACAAAGTTTCAAACATTTTCCAGACTTCTGTTTTTTAGTTTTCATCAAAGAGTAGTAGTAGTGTTAGTTTCGTTCTTCTATCTCACACATACACAGCATACATACACAAACCAAAACACTTACAAAACCAGAACATACAAAACCAGAGAGAGGATTTTTCGAATCCAAAACCAACATATCATTTCCATACATAAACCCTAACCATTCATACACTGTTTTTGTGAGAGTGATACAAATTGTTTACACCATGCTCAGTAGCTCACAAAGACAAGAAGAGAAGAGGAATAGAAGAAATCAGTGGCAGTGAAGTTACCTTAGAGCTCGAATCGGCTGAACAAAGGAGGTTCCCATCTTCGAATCTTCAAGGGAGCAGCTTTCCCAGCCAACAGAGAGGAGTAAGGAAGAAACTGAGTTAGCAAAGAAGAGAAAGAAAGAAACTTAGCCAGCAGAGAGGAGAAAGAAAGAATCTTACCTCAGATCTCCTTCCATCGTGTCT
Source organism: Erythroxylum novogranatense (assembly GCA_029891385.1). Classification (NCBI taxonomy): domain Eukaryota; kingdom Viridiplantae; phylum Streptophyta; class Magnoliopsida; order Malpighiales; family Erythroxylaceae; genus Erythroxylum; species Erythroxylum novogranatense. The sequence continues at coordinate 30,434,716 of CM057233.1, read as the reverse complement.
CAAACTCACTATCAGTTTCCAGCTTTGAACACCAGCCGTCCGACTCATAGAGGTGAGGAGTAGATTAAGGGTTTAATTGTTGTTTAGTTTAAGTTGAACCGGACCGGGTTTTTCAATCCAAAGCCCACAGCCCACAGTGGTATCAGAGCATCCTTGGTTCACCTAGCCTGGACCAAAGCAAAATGGCAGGTATGAATCCTACATTAATGAATTTACAGAATGTTCAAGCAACAATACCAGTGTTAGTAGGAGAAAACTATAAAGCATGGGCTCTTAGAGTGGAGGATTTTCTTAGAATCAGTTATTGTTGGAATGTGGTGATTGATGGAGTAGCAGAAGATATAGGAGCTGCAACACAAGTTGATAGAGAAAGAGACTTTAGAGCACTTGTGTTTTTTAGGTCAGTAGTTAGTGAAACCATTTTGCTGAGGCATGCTAGTTGTAGAAGTGCTAAGGAGTTGTGGGATACACTTAAAATGGAGCATGTAGGTTCAGCTCAAACATTGAGACTGAGGAAGCAAGCTATTGTGAGGAGCTTTGAAAACTTTGCAATGAAGGATGAGGAGAGTGTGTCTACAGACTAAGGTTAGATTCTTGAGTCTAGTCAGCAAATTGAAAGAATTTGGTGAGAATACCGATCTGAAAAGACTGGTGGACAAATTTCTGAGTAGACTACCATTGAGGTTTGAGGCAAGCATTGCCCCTGTGGAATGGCAGTACACAAATGACCCAGGTTCGGTTACATTGGAACAGGTTTTTAATGTTTTGGAGTTACATGAGGAGAGACATGGGAATAGAAGAGAAGGGGAGGAGTTTGCATTAAAAGCTGAGAGATTCAAGAAACCAGAAAACCCTCCTAGCTATAACCGAAACCAAGATTCAGCTGAAACAAAACCTACACAAGTCCAAACCCACCAAAACTCACCTAATCTGATCCATAACAGTTCGGTCCCTCACCAAATCAATGCCTACACTCAACAACAGCCATATCTAAACCACTTGTATCCTCAAACACTAAACCCTTCTCAAATGCCTTACCCAAATCACCAAAATCCTAACCAATGTCCTGCTGGAAATAATGATATCCGAATGCAAAGTGGAGCAAGAATGAATAGATGGGGAATGTTTGCTAATTGCAAATACTGTGGAAGAAACAATCATTCAGCTGAGGAATGCTATCGGAATGCAAATATAGAGTGCAATTTCAGAGGAAAAGAGGACACTCAAGGAGGGTATGCTATGAAAGATGGGTGAAAGAGCAAAAAATCCACAAAGTAGTATCTTTGGGAAGCCACCTCCAATCCATCCACTACACGGATCAAATACCTCACCCAATATCTTGTCTACTCATTTACAACCGTACCAGCCCACTCCTAACCCACAAATGCATCAAGTACACTCCATTGGAAAACCGAAACCTTTCAAACACCACAAGTCCAATCCTATACAAAGAATGTACCAATACCTCAACAACAACTTTTCCAAATCACTTGACTCAACATACCTTGATCCCTCAACCTTATGCTTACCACCCTCAAATGACCCAACCTAATCAATCTCAATCAAGCCTAATGTATCCGAATCCTCAAACAATCCAACAAACCTTACCTAGCCAATCAAACCAACACCTACAAGCTACAAACCCAATGGTGAATCGGTGACATTTTCCCAAACCCAAACACACTTAAATTCCCAACCCAATACATCAACCATGACAAGCACCCAACTGGACCCTCACAAACCAAAAACCAAACCAAGAAAACCATACCCAAGAGAGTGTATTTGTGGCGAAATCGCCAAAACTTGGAAGAAAAGGCTTGTGATAATGAAATGATAATTGAGAAAAGAAGTGAATGGTTGATAGATAGTGGTCGCTCAATCATATGACAAAGAAGAAAGATGCATTTGTAGAAAGAAATAAGGGAGTTAGTCTTGTTGTTAAGATTGGAAATGGGGAGATTTTGCCTATAACCCGAAAGGGATAGTGAATTTGGAAACAAAGGTGGAAGTACTACACTTGAAGAGGTATATTACATACCGAACTAGATCGAGAATCTTATTAGTGTTGGACGACTTGTGAGAAGAATTATAAAGTCCATTTTAAAGAAGAAATGTGCAAGATTTTCAATGCTGAAGGAGAGTTGATTCATACGATTCCTATGGTGAATAGAGTATTCAAGCTAAAGATGGCAGAATTTGAAGGTGCATTTGCTGCAACATTAATGGCTGAACTTACACAACTATGGCACAAGAGGTATGGGCATGCTAGTCTTGATTACATACTTGAAATGCAAAAAAAGGAGTTGGTTTTGGGTTTACCTCAATTGAGCTCTAAGCTGAAAGGTGTATGTGAACCTTGTGCCAAAGGGAAGAGTCACCTCTTACCCTTCCCATCAAGTGATTGGAGAGCAACAGAAAAACTCCAGCTTGTGCACACTGATGTTTGTGGACCAATGAGAACACAATCAGCTGGAGGAAGTAAGTATTATGTAGAGTTTATAGATGATGCTTCAAGGTACTCTTGGATTTACTTCATGAAAAATAAAGACCAAGTGTTTGGCATGTTTAAACTATGGAGGCGGTTTGAAGTCAAAGTGGGAATAAAGTAAGATGCTTGAGGAGTGATAGAGGGGAGAGTATACTTGGTGAGATGAAGAATTACTTTGAGAAAGAAGGATCTTTCATCAATTTTCTGTTGCTTATTCACCTCAAAAAATGGGGTTTCGGAAAGGAAGAATAGGAGTATAATGGAGATGGCAAGATCAATGATGTGTGGGATGGAAGTACCTAGAAAATTCGGATCAAGCATGCTACACAAAGAATATACTTGAAACAGTTGAAAACTAGAGCATTGGATGGGAAGACTCCATTTGAGGCTTGGTTTGAGTTAAACCAAAAGTGCAACACTTGAAAGTTTTCGGTTGCATAGCCTATGTACACATTCCAGAAGTTAAAAGAACTAAATTGGATGAAAAGGCACTTAAAGGGGTCATGATGGGATATAGTAGAGACTCAAAAGGATACAGAATTTTTAATCCAAGAACAGGGAACGTACTGATTTCAAGAGATGTGAAGTTTGATGAGTATGAAGGATGGAAATGGGCAGAACAGGTTGGCATGGATTCTGGAAGAGTGAAGCTTAAATTTCCATTGAATGCAGTTGATCATGAAGAAACAGCAGCAGAGGATGATGATAGAAACAACAATTCAGATGATGATGGATCTCAGGAGGAGTTACCACCCACGGATTCACCAAATCCAGAAGTTTATGAGAGTGATGGAGGTCAGGAGGAGCACTTGTTAACTCCGAAATTGGAAGGATGAGTTCGATTCATATGAGGGATCATCAAGCTCAAGCAAAGCTCACAAAAGAAGGGACTTGGCATCTATTTATAGAAACACTAACCCTATTTTTGATTTCAGTGCAGGGAAGTCAAGATGAAGAACATGATGCAAAGATTAACAATAATTGAATCACCTTGAATGTTAGTTCGAACCGAAAACATACAAGCAAGCAATCAAGCATAAAGTATGGAGGAGAGCAATGGATGAAGAAATCAAAGCAATTGAAGACAATGAAACATGGATATTGATGGATCTACCTTCAAATGAAACAAAAGTAGTTGATTCAAAGTGGATTTTCAAGGAGAAGCTCAATCCGGATGGCTCAATCAACAAGTACAAGGCCGACTAGTTGTGAGAGGATATAAGCAAGAATATGGGGTAGATTACACTGAAACTTATGCTCCAGTTGCAAGATTGGACACGGTGAGGATGCTTTTGGCATTGGCTGCAAGCAAAGGGTGGAGAGTTCATCAAATGGATGTTAAGAGTGCATTCTTGAATGGGATGCTGAATGAGGATGTGTACTTGAAGCAACCAGAAGGTTATGAGAAGAAAGGGGAAGAGCAGAAGGTGTACAAGCTTGTAAAAGCTTTATATGGGCTGAAACAAGCTCCAAGAGCTTGGTACTCAAGAATCAACACTTACTTGGTGAAAAATGGCTTTGAGAGGAGCAAAAGTGAAGCAACTTTATATGTCAAGACTAAGGTTGAAGGTAAATTGATTTGTTCATTGTATGTTGATGATTTGATGATTGTAGGGACTAATGACAAGTTTGTGAGTGATTTCAAAGACTCCATGAAATCAGAATTTCAGATGACTGATTTGGGAGAGATGAGGTACTTCTTAGGTTTGGAAATTCAGCAAAGGGATGAAGGCATCTTCATTCATCAGAAGAAGTATGCCGAGGAGTTGCTTGATAAGTTTGGAATGAAGGAAAGTAGTGGAATCAGCACACCAATGGAGCATCAATTGAAGCTAGAGGCAACTAAACCAGGTGAAAACTTTGATGAAACCTACTATAGAAGCATAATAGGTTCATTAATGTACTTAAGTGCCTCTAGACCCGATATTGCATGTGCTGTAAATATGTTAGCTGCCTATAATCACAATCCATCAAGGTATCATGCTTTGTATGCTAGAAGAGTACTGAGGTATGTTAAGTATTCGATTGATCATGGCATATGGTATGGAAGGAACGAAAATGTGGAATTGTATGTCTTTAGTGATGCAAGCTATGCTGGAAATGATGATTGCAAGAGTAGGAGTGGATATTGTTGTAGCTTGGGAACTGGAGTGTTTGCATGGAGCTCAAGGAAGCAGAAAATAGTTGCTCGATCCATCGCCGAAATTTGAGTATGTGGTCATAACATGGCAGCCAAGCAAACTCAGTGGATGAAGAAGATTTTGATAGATGTTGGTGAACTGGAAGACAAATGTGTGACTATATATTGTGATTTGAGTTCAGCCATAGCCATGGCTGAAAACCCTTCGGATCACATGAGAACTAAACATATGAGAGTTAAGTACCACTATGTTAGAGAGCGATTGAAGAGAAGGAAATTAAACTAGCATTCATCGATCTAACTTCCAACTTGTCGATGTTTTCACTAAGGCATTACCAAGATGGAAGTTTGAATCATTTAAGAAGATGATTGGTGTACAGGCTCCACAAGACAAAGGAGGAGCTGTTGAACTAAATTGTCTTGTGCAACCTGAACTGTTAAGGATGGTAGAAGAGTTGGCCATGTTGGTGAAAATCAAGAAGAAGAAGAAGTTGAGAGGAAGCGAAGGAATTCAGATGCAAATGGAAGCTAAAATGATGATGCTTGACATAATTCAAAAGTGCATAAATCAGAAAATGAAGATCAAACTCGATGAAGGGAATTCAATGCATGAAGGAAGATAATGAGAAGAAAGAAACAGCCTTGATGAATTCGGATTATGCATAATGAAGAAGAGAAAGACGAAAGTGCGAAGGTAGAAGGACATAGAGAAGAAGAAATGCGTAACAAGGAAGTGGAGAGTTGGAAATAAAACAAAAGTTCAAAAGATTAATCAAGAAATCAAGCTTAGTTAAAGTTAATTAAGAAGAATGAAGTTGGAGCATTTTGAACCTCATCACGACTTACTGATTTGGAGTATCATTTACGGTCCTTGAAGAATCAAACAACAACGTAAAAGTGATCAAACTCCACATCGAAGACAAGTGTTACTTTTGTGTCTTGCCAAAAGAAGAAGTTTCATCTAAGCTTTTGTTTATTCCTAGTTTTTCTACAAGAAGTATTGAGTGTTAGTCTTTGTCGGTTTTAGTTATGAAAAGAACAAAAGAAATTTTCGAAAGTTGCTTTTATGTTTGTGCTAAATCAGAAAGATTGTACTAACCTAGTCTTTACTCATTAGACAATGGTTTTGTTTGCTAGTTCTTAGTTTCTACAAAGAAGTGGGAGAGCTAATATAAAGCTCATCCTTCTCATTTTCGATTGTAAGAGTGGGAAGAGAAAAAAAAAACCTATCAATACAAAGTTTCAAACATTTTCCAGACTTCTGTTTTTTAGTTTTCATCAAAGAGTAGTAGTAGTGTTAGTTTCGTTCTTCTATCTCACACATATACAGCATACATACACAAACCAAAACACTTACAAAACCAGAACATACAAAACCAGAGAGAGGATTTTTCGAATCCAAAACCAACATATCATTTCCATACATAAACCCTAACCATTCATACACTGTTTTTGTAAGAGTGATACAAATTGTTTACACCATGCTCAGTAGCTCACAAAGACAAGAAGAGAAGAGGAATAGAAGAAATCAGTGGCAGTGAAGTTACCTTAGAGCTCGAATCGGCTGAACAAAGGAGGTTCCCATCTTCGAATCTTCAAGGGAGCAGCTTTCCCAACCAGCAGAGAGGAGTAAGGAAGAAACTGAGTTAGCAAAGAAGAGAAAGAAAGAAACTTAGCCAGCAGAGAGGAGAAAGAAAGAAGCTTACCTCAGATCTCCTTCCATCGTGTCTCAAACTCACCATCAGTTTCCAGCTTTGAACACCAGCCGTCCGACTCATAGAGGTGAGGAGTAGATTAAGGGTTTAATTGCTGTTTAGTTTAAGTTGAACCGGACCGGGTTTTTCAATCCAAAGCCCACAGCCCACATTATAACCATAGAGATCCTTAAAATAATACAAATGATCAAGTTGAGTACAAATAGTTAAGGTTAATCTTCATGATAGTAAATGCATCGTTTCAAGTAGATGAGGAAGTGTCAACTCAAGAGGATCAAATTGTAGGACCCGGTCGAGCTCTTACTCCACCACCACCATCTCCATCACCATCCACACCAACAACTCATCTAGTTAATCTAACTTACATTAGGCATAAATGCATTGGCTGGATGACATTATAGTGCAGATCATATAGCATTTAAGAGTGGAGATCTGACCTATACTAGTACGTCCAGGGGAGAAAGTTTCAGGGCAAGAGATGGAGCATAAGCCAAGGACAAAAAATGAAGAGTGAGAGGAGTCCAATAAGCTTAAGGCACTAAGTAGAGAAGAAGATTTCAAGGATATTAATCTTAAAAAGTCGGAGGAGACTGTCTCCCCAACTAAAAAGGAGATCGTTTCCTGAGGAAAGCACGAGGTTGCTAGTGACAAAGTCCTCCGTAAGGAGCCTCATGGAGATGATATTATTTAAAGATCTAGAGGAGAAACAGGCCATAATGCTATATATGCCACCCCAGATGCCTCCACCTCCTGAGTCCAGATTTCCTGTCTAATATTATGGTGTCTTATTGTGTCCAATGAATCTCAGTCATTTATTTATGCGGGTTCCATGTAGATCCCGTGTGGGTCCCGCAAAATAAATGGCTGAGATTTCATGAGACAGAATAAGATAAGGTAATATTGGACAGAAGATCTTGTCCCCCACCTCCTTAGGACCCTTGACTTGCCTTTTGCATTTTATTTTTTCTTTGTTTATGTGAATGTTCTTAATCATGTGTATACATTTTAATATTATCACTTCATTTTTACTTATCTTTTTGTCAAAACTCTTTTTTATTCCATTTGGCGCTTTGATAACACATCTATGGAATGGAATCACGCCTTGACGTGACACATATGACTTGAGGATCTAGAAAGTTCTTATCTCTTTCCCGTTTTTATTTTTTTTATTATCTTGCATATTTGGAATTAAGGATAATGTTTATTTTAAGTGTGAGGGAGGGATTTATTAGATTAAACTCAAGCTTATCAATTTTTTCATGACTTTCTCAATTGGAGATAATTCTTAGCAATATGTTTTTCATTGAAAGGATGCTATTAAAGATAATTCATTATGAATTTAATTGTTTTGTTTAATTGGATTGCCTATGTAACTAGTTATTAGTGCTGATGAACAAGTGAGTTTGATCTGTGTTATGAATTTGGAGAATGAATGATGATCATTATGATATTCTTTCTATAAGGTACATATGCATAAGTAATTGTAACTTCTTTTCAACATCTTTATTATCCAAAAGAATGAAAATGTGAATAAATAATTATAATAAATTCAATACAGTGGCTTTGTATTAATAAAAAGGTCAAAGTTAAAGAGTAGTGTTAGTATCCATTTAAGATAGTGACCTAGTTGAGTAACCAGAGGTATTCATGACAAAGTGTTTACTATGGTGAAACTATGTTCAACATTACACTGAAGTCTCCACTAGGAAAGTCAAAATATATTACTACTGCCAATACACAAAAGTTAGGATAGTGGAAAAGCTAGAGTAGTGAGTTATAAGTCCTGGTTTAATTTCATTCTATTAGACAAGCTATGGATTTCATCCTTTGCTATGACAAGTGCTTAGATCTCATTGATGATGTGCGCAACTAGTAAATATTTACTTATGTGCTCCTTTTGGTATAAGCTTCTATCCCTCTCCCTCCATATATTGTAAATTATGAGTGTAAAAGTTGTTTTCAATAGGATGCCATCCTTCTTCCTTTCCTTGGAAACACTAATGAGCCAACTGAGCATAGTAGACTAGTCGTAGGAACTGCAGAAAACATCCATTTTGTAGAGTAGTTGGCTCCATGCAGATTTGGAGTAAATGCAGCTGAAGAACAGGTGATGCCTATCTTCAGCTACCAGTTTGTAAAGGTCACGTATTGGATCATAACTTCCATACCATATGTGCTTAATGCTTAAGCGATTTTTGATTTCTAGCCATGTGATCAAAGAGGTTCTAAGGGTGAGGCTTTTCTTCTAAAAAAAGCTTGAACCAAGGGACTAATTAGTTTTCAGTTTGAAGAGTGCTATAACAAGATTGATTCGTAAAGAGACCTTTAGGATGAGGTTTCCATACTATGGTATTTGCATAACTACTGTTAGTGATGTTTGGGAAATATTGACATAGAAGGTTGAAACCTCAGAAAGAACTAGACCATTGCCCTTCTACAATGAATGATGAAGCTCTGACATTAAGGGGAACTCAGCCCTTGAGATGTGTTAACTCATCTCTATTAAATAGTGGACTGAACTTAGTCCAATTGTCAAACCATAGTGAAATATTGTGACCATTCCCAACTTTTGAAAGAGGAAAGTGTAAATAAGCATTTAATGTTCTTATTTAAATTAATATCTTAGCTATAAAAAAAGGTGAAAGTGTTTGAAAGTTGTGAGCAAATATATTTTGTATGTTTATTTTACACATAGAATTAACTTTTATGACTTAAGTTAAAGTTTAAAAAGTCATAAAGTGATATGAATTATTTATTGATGCAAGTAGTTGGTTACATAGCATTTTTATGATCCTTTATAATTAAATGAGTAATGAAGAATTTTCATTAGTATGTTTAATTGGTTTATCATTTTTCATAATTTTTTTCTATTTGAGATTGAACGATTGATCAATTTGCTTGATGACGAGCAAGTGCTTAAGTGTGGGAGAGATCGATTTATATTAGACATATATTATTTCTAGTACTATTTTCATGTTATATTGCTTGTATTTTAGATTGTTTTGAAGGAATTGATCCTTAATTTGAGAATTTTATCATTTTCGGTCTAATTTCTACCTATACAAGGAGAAGAAACAAAATTGGAAGAATTATATTGAAATGGAGCGATTTTAAAAGATTTAGAGAAGTACTATAGAACACGACACTCCATACAAAATGAGTAATGAAGAATTTTCATTAGTATGTTTGATTGGTTTATCATTTTTCATATTTTTTTTCTATTTGAGATTGAACGATTGATCAATTTGCTTGATAACAAGCAAGTGCTTAAGTGTGGGAGAGATTGATTTATATTAGACATATATTATTTCTAGTACTATTTTCATGTTATATTGCTTGTATTTTAGATTATTTTGAAGGAATTGATCCTTAATTTGAGAATTTTGTTATTTTTGGTCTAATTTCTACCTATACAAGGAGAAGAAACAAAATTGGAAGAATTATATTGAAATGGAGCAATTTTAAAAGATTTAGAGAAGCACTATAGAACACGACACTCCATACAAAATGAGTAATGAAGAATTTTCATTAGTATGTTTGATTGGTTTATCATTTTTCATAATTTTTTCTATTTGAGATTGAACGATGGATCAATTTGCTCAATGACAAGCAAGTGCTTAAGTGTGGGAGAGATTGATTTATATTAGACATATATTATTTCTAGTACTATTTTCATGTTATATTGCTTATATTTTAGATTATTTTGAAGGAATTGATCCTTAATTTGATAATTTTGTTATTTTTGGTCTAATTTCTACCTATACAAGGAGAAGAAACAAAATTGGAAGAATTATATTGAAATGGAACAATTTTAAAAGATTTAGAGAAGCACTATAGAACACAACACTCCATACAAAATGAGTAATGAAGAATTTTCATTAGTATGTTTGATTGGTTTATCATTTTTCATAATTTTTTTCTATTTGAGATTGAACGATGGATCAATTTGCTTGATGACAAGCAAGTGCTTAAGTGTGGGAGAGATTGATTTATATTAGACATATATTATTTCTAGTACTATTTTCATGTTATATTGCTTGTATTTTAGATTATTTTGAAGGAATTGATACTTAATTTGAGAATTTTGTCATTTTTGGTCTAATTTCTACCTATACAAGGAGAAGAAACAAAATTGGAAGAATTATATTGAAATGGAAAAATTTTAAAAGATTTAGAGAAGCACTATAGAACACGACACTCCATACAAAATGAGTAATGAAGAATTTTCATTAGTATGTTTGATTGGTTTATCGTTTTTCATAATTATTTTCTATTTGAGATTGAACGATGGATCAATTTGCTTGATGACAAGCAAGTGCTTAAGTGTGGGAGAGATTGATTTATATTAGACATATATTATTTCTAGTACTATTTTCATGTTATATTGCTTGTATTTTATATTATTCTAAAGGAAATGATACTTAATTTGAGAATTTTGTCATTTGTGGTCTAATTTCTACCTATACAAGGAGAAGAAACAAAATTTGAAGAATTACATTAAAATGGAGCAATTTTAAAAGATTTAGAGGAGCATTATAGAACATGACACTCCATACAAAACTGTGTTGAGGGTTGTATTAAAATATGGTTGCTTTTGTTTCTCTAGTGCACCCTACTGTTGGGTTTTGATTATGCATCACATATCAGAAAATATGTAGTGGAAAATAAAATGAAACCCAGAAAATATAGAATTAAACGTGTTCCATTAGATGTAGTAGAAAAACATGAACTTAAGATGTGTACATTACAGACTCCTTCGTTCTTTGTTGTTTTCACCTCTTCGAGTTGTTATAAACCAAAACGATCAAAGAAGGATTTGTTTAGTGATATCCACATGAAGAGCAAAGCCTGAAACCTCTTAGGAAGAATAGTTAGAACACACATAAAGTGTTAGCTTTTATGTATGTTATTGAGAGAATAGTTTAGAGGATAAGTGTGTGTGATATAAACTCTCACATCACTAGTTTTCTTACAATACTTTGCACAAAAATGAGTGAGTTTCTGCCAACTTTTGGCCTCCTCTAACCCCCATCATGAATGCAGGAATAATGGGAATTAAGTAGTCATGAATGCCACTTAGTTTGGCTTAAAACGTTTGCTAGAAATCTAGAAATTTTCCAGGCTAGCAGCCATGCACCACTTGCTTTCTTTCATTCCTTTACAACGTTTCTTATCACGATCATATCCTGATACAATCCCAAAACATTCTCTCATATCTTGGATCACTATCTAAACCCACTTTACTCGTTGTTCGTAACTCTAATGCGAGTGACCTATTAGGTTCTCAGTTATATTGGTCACTTGAATTAACACTTAATTCAAGCAAGTCATGAGCAATATCTAGCAACACATCATAACCCTCAATTGACTAAAAATTCAATGGTTTGACTACAAACCCTTCTATAGATAATGTTCCTGTGTAATTAGTCATTTCACCATCTATAACCCACTTGATTCAGAGTATGGTTAAAATATCAACTCTCACTAGACTGACTACGTCACACCTAGCCTAAGTGATGTTACTTCTTGTCCCCAGGGCCTAAGTAATTTTATTTATTAATAAAATTAATTAACAATTATTTATAAAATATGTATTATAAATCAAACATGAGTAATTTATCACCTTATATATTAGTATTATTATGAAATAAATAAAACTGAATAAAATTTTATTTTATTATCATATTGATTATTAATTATTAATAAAATTTCAATATATTTTATTTTATTATCATATTAATTATTAATAAAATAAAAAATATTTATTAATTAATAAAATTAATTATCTTTACATATTTAAAATTATTATACTTATGTTAAAATAATTATATGTAAATTAAAACATCAATTAATAATCTTTATTTTGATGCATTCAAATTTCATATATATGCACCTTGGACATGATTGAACATACTTAGACTAATAGGAAGGGTTAAAAATCAAATTTGGAGGGACAAGGTAAATTAGTTTTCCTTATTTTTTTAAAGTCATGTCCTTAGAAGTCATTTTACACATAAATGGCTAATACTAAACAACTAATTTTACCAAACATTTCTAACAAACAGCTAATACAATACGCTGATCAAATCAGCTGATAGAATCAGCTAACAGCTAATGCCATCAACCGATTGCCAAACAGGATTATTATATAGAGGTGGAAGAAAAAACTAGTTTCGCATAATTTATGTGTTTGCCCTTAACAATTAGAATATTCTTTATTATATTTTTATCATAAATATATTATAGTATAGTGACTTAACATTTTTATTTAAATATTTAGAAGTTACATATTTAGTAATGACTATTATCTTCTTATTTAAAGGTCTCTTTATAAATAGGTTTATTGTTAATGAACTTTAAAAGGTAGCAGGGCCAAAATAATATGACAGAAGTAGCTTAGTAGAACTAATCACAGTTATAGGATCCTAACAAATCGATGCTTGATATCTTGATTAAGAAATAGAAAAGGACCAAAATATGACTGAAGTTGGTTGGGTCGGTCGTGCTAGGTCCAAACCCACTAAAAACGACTCATGGGCCCATTGGTCTACCCTGCAAGGATTGACCTAATTCCTGTCAACTATGCTGGGCCCATGCTTTCGTCCACACATCCACGGCCCACTCACAAGTGGGAGTCTCCTATGCATACGTAAAGACTTAAACCTAGCAACCATCCCATATATAAGGTACAACTTTGCCATGATACGATACGTGATCATAACCCTAGTTCTCTCTGCTCATAGCGATCCTACCCTCACAAAAAGACTAACTTGAGTGTCGGAGGGGCTTATCGAAAAACAACCCTCGACGTGCCTTCTTTATTTTGCAGGAACCTTCAAACTGGAGCTCTCGTGATAAGCAGCCAACTCTATGGATCCAAATGGCAACGTTCAGTCTCGCCAGAACCAGGCTGAACCAATTGGCGCCCACCGTGGAGCCCAACATCAGGGCATCACGTCCAGAAATATGCAGATCAGCCAGGTGGTAGCAACTAACCCTGATATAGCCGCTGTCGCGGGGCTGGCATTACAACGGATGGGTTTGCAGTTACTTGTCACCCTGCCGCCGATACACCATGCTTCCCGCACGCAGTCTTCGGACCCGAATGGTCAACCGCAACCTCAAAACCTAGAATAAGAAGAACAGAGTGTAGCCTTGGAAGATAACGCTAAAACCAACATGCGCCCGAATCTCCAACACCTCTCAGATGCAGATCCTCCTGCGCCCGTGGATACCTCCCTCACCCGAAAACAGATCGAGGAAGCGGTTGATCTGTTGATTCGCCATATTTTACAGTCTCAGTCGGCACAACAACAGCCGTTCTCACGGCAGACTAGTATGACGACCGATCGCCACCCTGCTGAAGCCCTAGAAAAAATCGTGGACGATCGGATCAATGCAGTCATGAGCTTCCACCCGGATCGTCCAACAGCTCAATATAGCTCTCCCTTTACTCTAGCAATCTTGGATAGCCTCCGGCGGTCGGCACCAAAATACCGACGCCTGAAAAGTACACTGGAAAGACCGATCCCCTAGACTATTTGCAGCACTTCTAGTCGATGATGAACTTACACTGCGTCCCCGACGCCATTCAATGTAAGGCATTTTGCACTGTCTTTCAAGAAAGAGCCCGACGATTGTTCAATAGTTTACCCCCGTGTTGCATTACTTGCTTTGAGGATTTCAGGCTGCTTTTCCTCAATCAATTCGCCACAAGTAAGCGACCACAGAAAATCGCACTAGAAGTGATGCAATTGACCCAAGGAAGGAACGAAAGTTTGCGGGAGTTCATCACTCGGTTCAATAATGAAGCGATCGAGGTCCCCGACCTCACTTACTTGTCCATATTGGCAGCACTTATGAGCAACACGAGGGATGAGGAGTTCAAAAAGTCATTGGCCCTCGATCAGCCCCGATCCATCCAGGAAATAAGAAACAGGGCGGATAAGTACATTCAGCTTGAAGAAGTGCTGAAAAATACGAAGCGTAGGACGGATGATCGTTCGCCAAATGACAGAGCGGATGGTTCACACAAGCGGCAGAAGGGCCAGTCGAGCTGGAGAAAACCAACCGATCGACAGGGACATCGACGGGAGTTCACCCCGCTCAACAGACGATATGAGGAAGTACTGGCGACCATGAGAGCGAATGGGGAACCCCTCTGAGAACCAAACAAGTTGAAGAGTCCCTACAAAAGTAGAACCCCTCCGAGAACCAAACAAGTTGAAAAGTCCCTACAAAAGTAGGGACCCAGATTTATACTATCGCTTCCACAAAGACATCGTTCATGACACAGAAGATTACTGGCATTTGAAAAGAGAAATCGAATTCCTTATCCAAAAGGGAAGGCTGGGTTGATTTATGAAGCACGAATAAAATGCCGATCGAGATAACGAGCATAAGACCGGTCGGCCCGACAACAGGCCACAGTCTTGGAGACGAAATGATAGGAATGATGGAGGGAGGCAGAATGCGAATACTAACGATCGACGCGAAGTGAGGGGACGATCCAGGGCAAGAGGCGACAGGAATGCTGGACAACAAGATGACCGACCGGTTAAGGTCATCAACATGATTTTTGGTAGAAATGCAGCAGGAGGATCCACTGCTAAAGGAAGAAAGAGGTATGCCAGGCAGGTCGGCGAAGACTTGTCGGCCAAAAGAAAGAGGCAGAATGATGGGATGATATCGTTCAACGAGTCTGACCTTGACGGTGTTAGTTGTCCCCATGATGACGCGCTCGTAGTAAATCTAAGCATGGACGGCAACGAGGTGAAGTGGGTAATGATTGATACGGGTAACTCGATCGACCTGTTGTATTATGATGCCTTCAAGCAGATGAAGGTACCAGAGGATCGACTACTGCCTATAGAAGGACCTATCAAAGGGGTAACTGGAGCATCAGCCTACCCGTTTGCCCGGGTCTATTTGAAAGTGAAGTTCGAACAAAAGCTATGTCAAATAGAGAAGGACGTTGAGTTCCTGGTTGTAAAGTTCCAAGGGCCATACAATGCGATAATTGGACGAGCCACTCAAAATGCCCTTAGAGCGGTCATCTCCACCTACTACCAAGCAATGAAGTTCCCAACGTCCCACGGAATTGGTATTGTTAGGGGTCAACAGAGAATCGCTAGGAAATGTTACTTAGCGGAAACAAAAACACTAGACGGGGCGGTAGTCCTGACGAGCTCTCTTGACGTGAGAGCCGATGAGAAGACGGAGAGGATGAACCCCGTGGAAGAAACGTAACGGGTCATACTAGATGAAGTCGACCGCTCCAAGTTCACAAATCTAGGTTCCGAGCTTCAGAAAGGCATAGTTAAAGAAATCACGAACTGTTTGGTAGAAAATAGATCGGTCTTCGCCTGGGTACCGAGCGACATGCCTGAAATTTTTCGATCAATGATCGTATTCCCCAGATTCGACGGTGATTACAAGCCGCTTAGATGAAGAAGCGGTGGCAAAGCAGAGAGCGCCAGGAGGTGATTGGGAAGGAAATAGAAAAGCTACTCAGTGTCGGGTTCATTCAGGAAGTCAAATACCCAGAATGGTTGGCCAACGTCGTACACGTAAAGAAGAAAAACGAAAAGTGGAGAATGTGTATTGACTTCACTGATTTAAACAAAGCGTGCCCAAAAGACAGTTTTCCTCTGCTCAAAATCTATCAGCTGGTAGACTCCACGTCAGGGCATGAACTCCTCAGCTTTTTGGATGCCTTCTCGGGCTACCATCAGATTCAAATGAGTCTCGAAGACGAAGAGAAAATCGCTTTTATAACTGACCAGGGCACGTATTGCTACCAAGTAATGCCTTTCGGCTTGAAGAATGCAGGGGCTCGTCATGGAAGTTTTTAAGAAACAGATCGGTCGATCAGTTGAGGCCTATGTGGATGATATAGTGGTCAAAAGTAAGACGACCGCGGAGCATGTGAAAGATCTCAAAGAAGTCTTCCACACCCTTAACAAATTTCAGATGAAGTTGAACCCAGAAAAATATGTCTTTGGTGTGGCATTCGAAAAATTTCTGGGGTTTATGATTACTCAGCGGGGGATAGAAGCTAATCAAGAGAAAATCGAAGCCATCGTCCAAATGCCTTCGCCGCGATGCTTGAAAGATGTGCAGATATTGACCGATCGGATAGTCTCTCTGAGCAGATTCGTTTCCAGGATGGGGGACAAGTGCCTCCCGTTTTTCAAAATTTTAAGGAAAGCGGATGTGACCCGCCCAAAGAGCGGATGAATGCGAAAGAGCATTTCAACATGTAACATCCGCTATCATAACAAGGGTATTTTGGTAAATTGGGACGATCGATAGGTTTCATTGCATTCATCGACCGAGCATGTTCTCGGGCCTCTAAATTAAAGAGGAACAGTTTATTGCATATGTATTTATTCATAGGTACATGCATTCATGATTTTCCAAAGAGAGAATTGTGAATTGGAATTTATCGAATCGATCGCATTGATCGGATTGTGACCGATTGAAAAATTAGAGTTATTGGGTCCAATTGACCGATTAAAAATAGTTTAAGTGTAATTGGAAAGTAATAATGGCTTATAGGAAATTTTCGGGAATTCGGAGAAAATGCCCTTGATCAAAATATTTGAGAGATGATCGATCGATCAGATGGTACTTGAAAGAATTATCCAAGGGCAATGGAAAATTAGAGTGATACCGATAGGAAATAAACATGTTGAGCTATTGAGATTTTGAGACTGAAAATTGGACTGAATCGGAGACCCTTGTCTATAAATAGCTAAGTTTGGAATGTGGGAATTACCTAAGGCATTTCTTCTTCTCTCCCACGGTGATCTTGCGATTCCTCCCAACGGTGAGAGATCCTTCGATTTCTTCTTATGGTTTCTTCCTTATGGTTAGTCTAACATGTAGCACCCCCTTACCATAGGATATGTATCGGGACGCCCGTAGGTCATTCCGATACACACCCGACGATAAGGGTGCGCTATGAAACAAACTAAACACTCCACATGACATCCAAGTATCATAAAGCATTTATATGAAATTCACTAATTTTTTTGGAACCATAAAATTCTCATTTCATAACCTCAATGCAGTAAATTTACACAACTGGTATGTTCTGTACATTCTTCCAAAAGTAAATCAAACAAAAAGTTAGCTAGGTCATCCCTCAAAAAGTGTCAGCTGACCGACCTGTATGCCATGACTTCTCTTGCCAACTCAATCTACACGGCAGGAAAAGTGTTGGACCCCGAACCTTGAGTGACAATTTGACTATGATCAAGTGGATGAGTTGATTGAAATTAAGTTGAAGATCATGAAATAAAGAGAGAAAGTATGAAAATATGAAAAAATTGTGTAATAGTTGACTTTCTGGCCTTTGAGGGTTGACTTTTGTTTGAGGCAAAATTTGATAAAATGATCTACATGAAACTTGTAGATTATGTTGAGAGATTTTTGTGGACATAAAGTTTGTAATTTTTCGATATCGGAGTGAAAGTTATGATCACCAAAGTTTATGTTTGATCGGGTTTGACTTTTATATTGGTTGGAACTTTGACTGAGAAATTAACCTAGTTAGAGGTTATTTGAGCTTTGATGTTCTTCATGAAAATTGAAGGATTTGTTTTTATCTTTATTTCGATATAAAGTATGCAATTTTTCGATCTCGGAAAATTGAGTTATGATTTTTACAAGTTTGTATAGAGGATAGTATCTTTGACCAGAAAATGGACTCCCGTAGGAGTTGAATTGAGTTTTATGTTCTTCTCGGGAGATTTAGAGCTTCTCTCAAGCTTTCTATAGAGACTAAGTTTGTCAAAATCGGAGTTCGGGATTAAAAGTTATGAATTTTGGGAGTTTAGTGAAAAAAAAAAAAAAAAAAAGGAAAAGGTTTAGCGCCTCGCTAGGCGACGGCGCCTCGCCTAGCGAGGCGGGCGCCATCTGACGCCTCGCTAGGCGACACCTCGCCTCGACGAGGCGGGCGTTGCCTCTCGCCTCATGAGGGCAAGGCTCGCCTCATGAGTGTGTCGCCTCGCTAGGCGACGCCTCCTAGCTAGCGGGCGTCTCGCCCTCATGACGGCGCCTCGCCCTCATGAGTTGGGGCGTCCGTCTGACACGACGCCGCTTTGTTTCAAAATTTTTGATTTCTTTGTTTTAATCCGACCTTTGCTCACTATTTTGCCTATATCTTTCCGTCCGACATCCGATTGAGTTGATTCTTTTATGTTGGATTCCTAAGACATTGAATTTCATTTTATAAGAAATTTGTGAACTTTTGAGGTTAAATTAATGGTGATTAATTTAATCAAAGTGAGTCGGGAAATTTTCCGAGCATGATTCAGTGTTTTAGAAATTCGGGATCTGTAGAGATCCGATTGAAGCGATTCTTGAGGGGAAATAAAGATAAGACAAGGGGCTACAAATCATATGAAGACATGAAATGTCAATTTTGCCCTTAGGACTTTTAATTTTTGAATTTAAGTTCGGATTAGGGTGAAATTTTTGGATTGGGAACACCTGAGAGTAATTTGAGTATAACTTTTGATCTGGGAATCGAAATGAGACGATTCTTGTTTTGAATTAAACTAGAGACATAAGGCTACAATTGTTATGAAGACATCGAGTCTCAATTCGGAGATTAAGAAAGTGAATTTTTGGACGGAAATAATCGTACATAAGAAATGTGTTAGAATATGGATTTTTCCGCACTGTTTCGCACGTAACTTTTGATGTAGTGCTCGGAATTGAGCGCGGTCAGTGGCGTTGGATTCGTATGAGTGAGAGGAACATTTATCGAGAAGGAAGTTTGGACAAATTCCTTCAATTTAATAGTCGAATTAAACCGCAAGTAAGCGTAACTTTAAGTTTTAAATGAAGGACAATTTGGTCATTTGACCTTCAATTAATGAAACTCATGGAGAGATGTCGTTTTTGGCTATTAAAAGCCACGAAAGTGGCTGGAAATTTCCAGAGAAAAGAAGAAGAAATAAGAAGAAGAAAGAAGAGTGGAGTTTCGGGTGATGGAGGAAAAGATGAGAGAGAAAGAGATTTTTGATTTTTTCTACTTGTTTCTTAAGGATTTTGGGATGGTTCCAAGAGAGAAAAAGGTAGAGGAGCATAAGAGCTTCCTAAGGAACCAAAAAAAATTCGAATTTGGAGGAGAAAAGAGGTAAGAGAAATTGTTCTACTTTAAGATTTTGATTAATTTTCGGTTTAGAATTATGACATATGAGATGGGTTTATGGATTGTGGAATTAATTTTGATATATATGCTTTAGGTTGGGTTTAATTTTGGATGAAAAATTGATTAAGGTTTAGGCTTAATTTTATGATTGAGAATTTTGAGATATTTTGGTGTAGAATTATAGGAAATATGATGAATTGATGATATATGAAATCAATTTTGAAGAATTGGTATTTTATGGTATTGAATTTGGATAAATTGGTTTAGGCCAATTTTGAAAATTTGGGGATTTTTGAAATTGAGGATTTGAATAGTTTGGAATTAATGTGAATTGATGAATTGTGAGATTAATTTTGAAGAAATTATGTTTTATGAGATTGAATTTGGGTGTATTGGTTTAGGCCAATTTTGAAAATTAGGGATTTTCAAAATTGGAGATTGAAATAGCTTGAATGTAAATGGAATTGGTGAATTCCTAAGTTGATTGTGAAAATTAAGTATTTTCTGATGTGAAAATTGGATGATTATGGTTTAGGTTTTGGTATTTTGGAAGAGAGAGAAAAGCAAGGATCAATTGGAGCTTGAAATCAAGTTTTCGGCAATAATTCGAGGTGGGTAGCATATTTATATTTTGATTTATAAGTTAAATATTACTTTTCGAAAATTTGAGAAAATGAAAGAAAAGATTTTCGTACTTTGTTTATTTCTGAATGATTTTTGGAAAATTATTACAAGCGTAAATTCATTTTGTTAAATGATTTGATAGAAATTTCTGAAAATGCATTTGTTGTGTATGCATTATTCAATTGTTGAAATTATTGTTTGATTGAATGTTTTGATTGTTGAATTTAGTGAATGATAGATCAATAAATTGAGTGGTATGCATTTTGGGAAAATTTAGAAGAAAAGTACGAATTGCAAGGTGCCTTCAGCAATCCGACTTTTCGCTTTCGATTATGTGTTATGTGGGTTTGGTAGGTCCTTGGTGAGTCATATTTGTCTCTATGTGTATAGCCTTCTCCAGTCGCCCGCTAGTGCACGGAGTCTCGATTTCGACTCCTTCACGGCTAATCGACCGCAATGCGAAAGTGTAGACGTTCGCTCACGATCGCATACATGATCGCTGTGCTGAATGTGCAAGACGCTCTGCTTGGACCGAACTGACCATTCGATGTGTTATATGTTTTGATTTGTTTATGTGTTCGCATTCATATTTATGAAAAATTCAAGAAGTTTTGAAAATGAGAAAAAATGAGATTATTATGAAAAGTTTGAAAATATGAAAAAATGGGTTTGAGGAAATTGTTTGAAAACTATAAAGTTTGAAAAAAAATTCGCCCTTTTTGGCAAAAAGAGTATTAAAAATGATTTCGGCTTATGTATCAGTTTATAAATGTGTTATCCACGAGCTTCCGAATCCCCTTTCATCCCCATCTCCGTGTTTGACGGAGATCGGATGAAAGAATGTGAAGACGTCAGTTTCGACTTTTGAACACGTTAGCTTTTGAGTAATGTGGATCTTGAGTATGAGTATGTTTATGACTTTAGAAAAGTTTGGAAAAATGTATTTGTGTATAAAGTTGAAATTTGTGAATGATTGTGAAATTGTATATGAAATTATGAATAATTTGGGAATATATATGTATGAATTTGGAAATGAGTTGAATTATGAGTTTGGTATTTATTGATTTGAGAATTATGGAAGTATTAGTTTTAGGTTTGTGTTTCTGCTGGTGTTGGGATTCCGGACGGGAGTGTCCGATGATTCTGAGGTCTGTTGAGATTATAGAAGTGTATTACGCTTTGCGTGAATTTTGGTTAGGATAAAGGCGGTAGATATCTTGCTAATTTTCGATAAGATTTGGGATAAAAGTGTAATTTTGGAAATTGGATGCATGGTTATGTTTTAAATGTGTTTGAGTAAGAGAAGAAATGAATAAGGAATGAGATTAAGAAAAGAAAAAAAAATCATAATGGATTTTGGAACGTCTTAGAATTCCCAACGCGATTCGGTTTCCTGTTCTTTGCTTAGTCACGGATGTCGGAAAGTGTTTCAGTTTAAATTGATTTGTTTAGGCTTACTTTGTTTTCTATCCGAATTCGATTTGCATTCGATTTGATCCCGCTTTCGCTTATTCGTTCCGCTTTGTGATTCGTATTCGATTATTTCGCTTCGCTAGATTCGGTTGAATCTGTTCGTTTGATTCTAGTAGCATTTGCTTCCGCTTGCCTTTGCTTCCGCTTCGCTACTTTCGGATTTGTTCGCTTCCGCATTTCGCAATTTCGATCCGAAATTTCTGGCTCCTTTCGCTTCCGTTTCCATTGATTCTGTCATTCGTTCTTTTTGTTAAGTTTTTTCGGTTGGGATCCGGTTCCCGGATCGGGTCCCAACATTTATGGTATCAGAGCATAGAGTGAGAGTGTTAAGTTTATTCGGTTGGGATCCGGTTCCCGGATCGGGTCCCAACATTTATGGTATCAGAGCCCAGTAATATGATCTTACTTGGGCGTATGAGTATGAATAAGGAATTGATACGAGTTTGGAAAGATAAGAGTGAATTTGTGAGAATGTGCTAAGTGATCATTTGATTTTGATGAAAGAAGTATGATTGCCTTTAGGAATTTGAAAATTGATATGTATGACTATTTGACGAATTCATGTAATTGGTTTGATTTGAGTGCTCAGAATATGTTTGATTTTTCGAAGTGTGTTGAGGAAATTAAGATTAGAACTTCTTGAGAAATTGTGATGAATTGATATAGATGAAAGAATGATGACATAATGATGATTGAACCATATTAGGGTTCCTTAAGAAATGGACCATTAATTTGTGCCCATATATGAAGAAATAATGAGTTATAGATATAGTGTTTTGATATGATATGAGTGATATATGATTTAAGGAAGTGAAAATTTGAAGAAATTGAGAATATGTATGAAGTGTAAATGTGATGAAAAAGAAATTGATTATGAGTTTTGGAAAGAAATTAGTAAGAAATTGCTTGATGATCATTGTTTAGAAAGAAATTTATGCAAGAATGAGTTACTTGGAGTTTAAGTAAGAGTGAATTTCGAGGACGAAATTCTTTTAAGAGGGGGAGAAATGTTGGACCCCGAACCTTGAGTGACAATTTGACTATGATCAAGTGGATGAGTTGATTGAAATTAAGTTGAAGATCATGAAATAAAGAGAGAAAGTATGAAAATATGAAAAAATTGTGTAATAGTTGACTTTCTGGCCTTTGAGGGTTGACTTTTGTTTGAGGCAAAATTTGATAAAATGATCTACATGAAACTTGTAGATTATGTTGAGAGATTTTGTGGACATAAAGTTTGTAATTTTTCGATATCGGAGTGAAAGTTATGATCACCAAAGTTTATGTTTGATCGGGTTTGACTTTTATATTGGTTGGAACTTTGACTGAGAAATTAACCTAGTTAGAGGTTATTTGAGCTTTGATGTTCTTCATGAAAATTAAAGGATTTGTTTTGATCTTTATTTCGATATAAAGTATGCAATTTTTCGATCTCGGAAAATTGAGTTATGATTTTACAAGTTTGTATAGAGGATAGTATCTTTGACCAGAAAATGGACTCCGTAGGAGTTGAATTGAGTTTTATGTTCTTCTCGGAGATTTAGAGCTTCTCTCAAGCTTTCTATAGAGACTAAGTTTGTCAAAATCGGAGTTCGGATTAAAATTATGAATTTTGGGAGTTTAGTGAAAAAAAAAAAAAAAGGAAAAGGTTTAGCGCCTCGCTAGAGCGGCTCATCTCCTAGCGAGACGGGCGCCAGACTGGCGCCTCGCTAGGCGACGCCTCGCCTCGCGAGGCGGGCGTTGCACTCGCCTCGCGAGGCAAGGCTCGCCCTCGAGCTGTGGCGCCTCGCTAGGGCGACGCCTCGCCTAGCGAGCGGCGTCTCGCCTCATGACGCCGCCTCTCATGAGTTAGGCGTCCGTCTGCATCTGACGCCGTTTGTTTCAAAATTTTTGATTTCTTTGTTTTAATCCGACCTTTGCTCACTATTTTGCCTATATCTTTCCGTCCGACATCCGATTGAGTTGATTCTTTTGCGTTGGATTCCTAAGACATTGAATTTCATTTTATAAGAAATTTGTGAACTTTTGAGGTTAAATTAATGGTGATTAATTTAATCAAAGTGAGTCGGAAATTTTCCAGCATGATTCAGTGTTTTAGAAATTCGGGATCTGTAGAGATCCGATTGAAGCGATTCTTGAGGGGAAATAAAGATAAGACAAGGGCTACAAATCATATGAATACATGAAATGTCAATTTTGCCCTTAGGACTTTTAATTTTTGAATTTAAGTTCGGATTAGGGTGAAATTTTTGGATTGGGAACACCTGAGAGTAATTTGAGTATAACTTTTGATCTGGGAATCGAAATGAGACGATTCTTGTTTTGAATTAAACTAGAGACATAAGGCTACAATTGTTATGAAGACATCGAGTCTCAATTCGGAGATTAAGAAAGTGAATTTTTGGACGGAAATAATCGTACATAAGAAATGTGTTAGAATATGGATTTTTCCGCACTGTTTCGCACGTAACTTTTGATGTAGTGCTCGGAATTGAGCGCGGTCAGTGGCGTTGGATTCGTATGAGTGAGAGGAACATTTATCGAGAAGGAAGTTTGGACAAATTCCTTCAATTTAATAGTGCGAATTAAACCGCAAGTAAGCGTAACTTTAAGTTTTAAATGAAGGACAATTTGGTCATTTGACCTTCAATTAATGAAACTCATGGAGAGATGTCGTTTTTGGCTATTAAAAGCCACGAAAGTGGCTGGAAATTTCCAGAGAAAAGAAGAAGAAATAAGAAGAAGAAAGAAGAGTGGAGTTTCGGGTGATGGAGGAAAAGATGAGAGAGAAAGAGATTTTTGATTTTTTCTACTTGTTTCTTAAGGATTTTGGGATGGTTCCAAGAGAGAAAAAGGTAGAGGAGCATAAGAGCTTCCTAAGGAACCAAAAAAAATTCGAATTTGGAGGAGAAAAGAGGTAAGAGAAATTGTTCTACTTTGAGATTTTGATTAATTTTCGGTTTAGAATTATGACATATGAGATGGGTTTATGGATTGTGGAATTAATTTTGATATATATGCTTTAGGTTGGGTTTAATTTTGGATGAAAAATTGATTAAGGTTTAGGCTTAATTTTATGATTGAGAATTTTGAGATATGAAATCAATTTTGAAGAATTGGTATTTTATGGTATTGAATTTGGATAAATTGGTTTAGGCCAATTTTGAAAATTTGGGGATTTTTGAAATTGAGGATTTGAATAGTTTGGAATTAATGTGAATTGATGAATTGTGAGATTAATTTTGAAGAAATTATGTTTTATGAGATTGAATTTGGGTGTATTGGTTTAGGCCAATTTTGAAAATTAGGGATTTTCAAATTTGGAGATTGAAATAGCTTGAATGTAAATGGAATTGGTGAATTCCTAAGTTGATTGTGAAAATTAAGTATTTTCTGATGTGAAAATTGGATGATTATGGTTTAGGTTTTGGTATTTTGGAAGAGAGAGAAAAGCAAGGATCAATTGAAGCTTGAAATCAAGTTTTCGGCAATAATTCGAGGTGGGTAGCATATTTATATTTTGATTTATAAGTTAAATATTACTTTTCGAAAATTTGAGAAAATGAAAGAAAAGATTTTCGTACTTTGTTTATTTCTCGAATGATTTTGGAAAATTATTACAAGCGTAAATTCATTTCGTTAAATGATTTGATAGAAATTTACGAAAATGCATTTGTTGTGTATGCATTATTCAATTGTTGAAATTATTGTTTGATTGAATGTTTTGATTGTTGAATTTAGTGAATGATAGATGAATAAATTGAGTGGTATGCATTGGGGAAAATTTAGAAGAAAAGTACGAAATTGCAAGGTGCCTTGAACAATCCGACTTTTCGCTTTCGATTATGTGTTATGTGGGTTTGGTAGGTCCCTTGGTGAGTCGTATTGCCTCTATGTGTATAGCCTTCTCGGTCTGCCCGCTAGTGGCACGGAGTCTCGATTTCGGACTCCTTCACGGCTAATCGGACCGCAATGCGAAAGTGTAGTACGTTTCGCTCACGATCGCATATGATCGCCACGCTGAATGTGCAAGACGCTCTATTTGGACCGAACCGCACCATTCGATGTGTTATATGTTTTGATTTGTTTATGTGTTCTGCATTCATATTTATGAAAAATTCAAGAAGTTTTGAAAATGAGAAAAATGAGATTATTATGAAAAGTTTGAAAATATGAAAAAATGGGTTTGAGGAAATTGTTTGAAAACTATAAAGTTTGAAAAAATTAGCCCTTTTGGCAAAAGAGTATTAAAATGATTTCGCTTATGTATCGCTTTATAAATGTGTTATCCACGAGCTTCGAAGCTCACTTCTTTCATCCCCATCTCCGTGTTTCGAGCAGAGATCGGATGAAAGAATGTGAAGACGCCGGTTTGACTTTTGAACACGTTAGCTTTTGAGTAATGTGGATCTTGAGTATGAGTATGTTTATGACTTTAGAAAAGTTTGGAAAATGTATTTGTGTATAAAGTTGAAATTTGTGAATGATTGTGAAATTGTATATGAAATTATGAATAATTTGGGAATATATATGTATGAATTTGGAAATGAGTTGAATTATGAGTTTGGTATTTATTGATTTGAGAATTATGGAAGTATTAGTTTTAGGTTTGTGTTTCTGCTTGGTGTTGGGATTCCTGACGGAGTGTCCGATGATTACGAGGTCTGCTGAGATTATAGAAGTGTATTCGCGCTTTGCGTGAATTTTTGGGTTAGGATAAAGGCAGCCGATATGCTGCCGAATTTTCGATAAGATTTGGGATAAAAGTGTAATTTTGGAAATTGGATGCATGGTTATGTTTTAAATGTGTTTGAGTAAGAGAAGAAATGAATAAGGAATGAGATTAAGAAAAGAAAAAAAAAATCATAACGGATTTTGGAATTGGTTTGTGATTCGTATTCGATTATTTCGCTTCGCTAGATTCGGTTGAATCTGTTCGTTTGATTCTAGTAGCATTTGCTTCCGCTTGCCTTTGCTTCCGCTTCGCTACTTTCGGATTTGTTCGCTTCCGCATTTCGCAATTTCGATCCGAAATTTCTGGCTCCTTTCGCTTCCGTTTCCATTGATTCTGTCATTCGTTCTTTTTGTTAAGTTTTTTCGGTTGGGATCCGGTTCCCGGATCGGGTCCCAACATTTATGGTATCAGAGCATAGAGTGAGAGTGTTAAGTTTATTCGGTTGGGATCCGGTTCCCGGATCGGGTCCCAACATAAAGTCTCTCTGGAGCTATGAGTCTACTCTCTCGGTCCTGAAAAATAATTTGCAATTTTGGGTGAGTTTGCGAACTCAGTGAGGAACCATCATCGATGGTTCACCCAATTCATGCATATACACAGTATAACACAGATTCACATAGTTATATCATTAAAATACATTCAGAAGTACCACATGATTATCACGATATCAGTCAAAAGAAACCAATTCAAATGCACATGAAATACGTATGTGACGCTTTTCCAATTTATTACATTGTTGTGACTGAGCGCCTAAAACTGTCCCTTAAAGGGCGCATTAATCGGTGAGTCATAAGCTCTAAATCACTGTGGACTCAAGGCCCAATCACGTTGAGCTTAAAGCTCTCGTTGGTCGCTCGTCACAATCACAATTCTCGATCATGCAATTATGTATGCGAATGCAAATGTCCAAATAGCCAAATCTCCCATTTAACATATTCACATATGTCAATCCCAAGTAATCACATGAAAATCAATTATAGCACTTCGATATTTCATTCCAAATATTTCGCATAACCCATGGTCCAAATCAATCAAAATCAAATGTACATATTCTCATCCATTATCTCCACAGTTGTATAAGTGCGAAATATAACCAAATAATAATTGAGGAACCATCTAGGTTACTCACCTAATAACTTCCGAGCTAATGCTGGGAAGTCTCTGCCACGTCCGTGGATCTACGGTCCAACTGAGCCTCTATAGCAGTTAAAATAGGTAAACATTACTAACTGTATAGTTAGAATGACCAAATAATGCACATGGAATAATTAAAACGTGTATAATGCATGTTCATAGCATTCCCGACCCTAATCTAAAATTTTTCCATCATAAAAATTCCATCTACAAATTAGAAAGCTATAGCCACTGACGGCACCCAATTTGGACCTCAATCGGCCTAAAAATAACTAAAACAGTGATCACCGGACAATTACCCTGAACCACGTTAATTTCCCGTCTAAAATTCCCAATTTCTCACAAAATGAAATTAAATATTCTATGAAGCCAATGCCTCAAGAATCAGGTCAATCGGACGTCGGACGGAAAAGAAATTAATAAAAGAAACCAAAACTCAACAATTAATATCTAAATATATATATAACCCTTATTTCCCCCTTTATTTTCTAATTTCCAACCAAACTTCCAACACCCATAACTCTTTCTACACATTTATGAAAAATGCAAACTATACCTTGTTGGAAAGATAATGAAACCCTTTACAAGTTTCATGAAGACCATAAAAATTAATTCCAACCCTAAGGGTGTCAAAAATACCATCAAAACCACTGCCTACTCAAAACCCATCAACACTGGACAGTACCTTGCAAATTCAACAACTCACTGATTATTCAGCCAAAAATTCCCATATAAATATGCCCAATCAGTTCACAATGTCCTCTACAACTTTCATGGACAACCCAAAATCAAATTCCATTGCTAAACAAGTCAATTAATTCAGTCAATGTTTCTGTTCCTGAAATCATTCAATTTAAGCAGTACACTTATAACAAGCATAACTCCCTATACACAAGTCAGAAAAATCATAACTTTTTATACCTGAAAAGATAAAACCTCAAACTTCAATTCTTCCTGAAATAACCAAACTCCAATTCAGCCTCTAACAATTTCAAATGTGTTATGCAAGTTACTGACCTAATCAACACTTAACATCACAATGTAAGTTCAGCTTTTGAAATTCCATATCTCCCACATATGATTTCCAAAAATTACATTCCATACACCAATTTCAAGATAAATGTGTCATATAAAACTCTTTAGTAGACCCCTAAAACCAGTTCAGTTCACAAAAATTACTAAAATTACTCCAAAACAGAATGTACACCAAATTTGCTAATCCAGCTAGGTTTCACTCAATACATAACAACAGTCAATAGTTATCAGGCCATAAATCCTAATATACAACTCGAAAAATAGCAAGATCAGTGGAAATGGAAAGCTAACTCAATATTCTACAACTTTCATGAAGACTCTTTTCCCAAATTCCATATCAATTAATTCAGAAAAATCACCAAACTAATTAGGTCATAAATACGGGTACTGTTCACAGACCCCAAAACAGAAATTTTCCATGCAAAATTTCGACCCTCTAAC
The DNA here is from genome assembly GCA_029891385.1 of Erythroxylum novogranatense. Taxonomy (NCBI): domain Eukaryota; kingdom Viridiplantae; phylum Streptophyta; class Magnoliopsida; order Malpighiales; family Erythroxylaceae; genus Erythroxylum; species Erythroxylum novogranatense. The sequence goes on along the minus strand of CM057233.1, from coordinate 30,405,766 downwards.
ATTACAATTCAACAACACCTATTTCACACTAAATTGAAGCCAACATCCCAAAGTTTCATTGGGAACAAACCTTACCTCATTTGCACACCTACACAATTAGTTATGATCAAAACATTCCAATAGGTCAAAGATTCATTTTCCAGCTTTCCACACTAACCTAACTCCTAACACTTCTAACATCAATAACACATCACTAAGCATCAAATTACACCTCTAATTCAGTCACAAAATCATCACAACAATTACTTGTATAATAGAGCATAATTGGCAATAACCACATACACAACTTCCTTACATCATTAAAATTTATCTAACATCACAAACATCATTTACAACATTCAATTCACAATCTTTAACTACCATATCAATTTCTCTCACACATCCATACACTTATACCCAAACAATCATACCATTATATTTATGAAATTAATGTTTAATTAATCCCCATGCATGCTTCTAACTACTAATAAAAAAATAAACAACTTCATCCTTACCTAAACAAACTTCAACTCTTCAATCTTCCAACTCTCACTCAATGGCTTCAACCTCACTACACACCTACGGTTACCACTCTTTTAAGGCAAGGATTTTGAGTTTTGTGCATAAAAGGGAAGAGAGCACATAGGGTATGAAGATCTAAATAAGTGGAGAAGAGAAGTAACAAGAAGAAGAAGAAAAACAAGCAAAGGAATGAGGAGGAAGGAGGCTACGGTGGAGAGAAGATGGAAGAAGCAACAAATGCATTTTTTTTTCCAACTTAAAAAGAGAGTGTCGTGGAAGCTTAGCTCATTAGGTCATTAAACAAATCCTTAATAATAAAACTAAGTAGGCAAGTGACATGTGTCACTTGCCACTTGTCCTTTTTTTTTTTCCGGTTCTAAATGCTACTCCAATTTCTCGTCAAACTCCAATGGCTTAATGTAATAAATCCTAAACTCATATGTCTAATAGTCCAGTGCCATTGGACAATCCTTTCCAGCACTAAAAGTCTCATCACGCTGACGATTTTTCCAGTCCGGACATTTTCTCCGAAAAATTCCTGAAAAATTCCTATAAATCCCTAAAAATGTAAAACACTCAATGGCGCACTCCAAATAATTTTTCAAACACAATTACCCCATAAATTACACAAAGAATCTCAATTTGAAACCTAAGCCGGAAAATGTCATGAATGCATGTATACTATGTGCATGTGCAACCAATCGTTAATCATGGAGGCTATATGCTGTATGTTCATACCGAGATTCAATTCAATACGTCTAACCCATCCCAAATTACCAAAATACCCTTCCTATTGGAGATGGGATGTTACATAACATGTTTATAGTGATTGGTGAAGGTTAGAGGTTCTGAGGTTGGTGGATCGTTGATTTGGAGGATTTAGGGTTACGATGGAATCGTGAATTTGAGCTTGATTGGTAAGTTTTAATGTCATTAATGTTGTTATTAATGGTTAGTTGTCACATTTATGACATTTATTGTATTTGAATGGGTAGTGGGGAGTGTTTAATACTGGTTTTAGAGAGAGAGAGGTCGGAAATCAATCGGAGAAGACGATCGGGCCTTCGCACGTCGCGACGAGCGCAGAGGCGTGTGGGCTTCGTCGTGACGAGTAATTAAATTTATTCGTCGCAACGAGCTAGGGTAGATGTCGCGACGAGCGCGGTTTGGTACGTCTCGACGAGTGGTTTCCCACGTCGCGACGAATGAGCGTTTCACGTCGCGGCGAAGGGAACTGTTTCATTTGTTTAATTATGGCTTATTGGGCTTAATTCATGGTATAGACCTCCGATTGAGGTGATTCCAGATTCATTGTGAACTAGAGAAAGAGGTCTACAATTGAGAATAATTAGGAAAATTGGAATGTAATTATGATGGTACTGATTCATAGAGACTAAGGTCAATTAAGGTTCATATGTGACCTAAGTACTGAATTGAGACAACTGGAGTTATAATTGGGATTTTCAATGGATGATTTGACCGATTAATAGGAAATTGCTATAGGGACATTGCATTGAGGAAATTGACCGAATTTTAGGACTGGATCAATTATTGTCGATCAACTGAGCGAAGAGTTAGAATTGGGCCTAAGTGTAACATCTTGTTACTGTCATTAAGGGTATTATGGTAATATTGGGACAGACTGATAGGATTTCACTGCATGCATTGACTGAGCATGTTACTGGCCTCTAATCATAGAGGAACTGGTTTACTGCATATGCATATATTCATTGGTACATGCATTCATGATTTTCCTATTTAATTGTGAATTGGAACCGATCAATTGACGGTTTGTTAACCGATCAATTGTGGACCGATCGGACCGATCAATCGTGATTAAATGAGGAATTAGGAGTTAATGTGTTCAAGTGACTGATTTAGAATAGTTTACGAGTGATTGGTAATTTATAGTAGCTTATAGGAGATTTTCGAAATTCGGAGAAAATACCCTTAATCGGAAATATTTGGGTGATCAATCGATTGACCGTATATTATCGAGAGAATTGTCCAATGGTAATGGAAAAAATCAGAATTTTACCGATAGGAAATTATGATGTTGAGCCGCTGAAATTTAGAGACCAAAATCGGATGATATGGAGACTTAAGGCTATAAATAGCTAGGGTTGAGAAATCGGGGAAAATTGTCTAAGGCTTTATCGCTTCCCCTTTCTTCTCCTTCGACGGTCGTGCAATTCCTCCATTGGTGAGGATTCTTTGGTTTTCCTTATGGTTTTCCTCCTATTGTGCTTAGCTAACGTGTTTATTGTGATTGATGAAGGATCGAGAAGGATTTGGAGTGGATTATCGCGATTTGAGAAAGTTAGGGTTACGGTGATTTTGAGATTTGGGATTGATCGTCGATTGGTAAGTGTTTTTGTGTTTAATGTTGTTTTTAATGGTTTCTATAGCATTTATGGCCTTTTATTATAGTTGATTTGAGTAGTTGAGAGTGTTTGATGGGGTTTAGAGTGAGAAAATGGACGGAAAACGATCGGAGAAGACGATCGGATCGTCGCACGTCGCGACGAGCGCAGAAGCACCGAGGGCTTCGTCGCGACAAATAATTGAATGTAATTATTTTTATTAGTCGCGACGAGCTCGAATCGACGACGACGACGGCGTGGATTGCGCGTCACGACGAATGGGTTTCACGTCGCGATTTAACGTGGCTTTATTAACGCGACGAAGGCGGTCCCTACGTCGCGACGAGTGAGCTTTTCACGTCACGCGACGAAAGGGCGAGGTCGCCACGTATGGGCGATTTTCGATTGAATGTATATTCGCTTATGGGACATAACTTATGGTGTAGACCTCCGATTAAGGTGATTCTCGATTCACTTGTGAACTAGGAAAGAGGTCTACTATTGAGAAAAATATTGAGAGTTGGAATTTAATTTAATTGATACTGATTCTTGAGATTTAAGGTTAATTATGGTTTATAGTGTGATCTAAGTACTGAATTGAGACAATTGGTGTTTTAATTGAGATTTTCACTGGATGATTTGACCGATGGATATGAAATTGTTATAGGAATATGAATTAAGAAAATTGAATCAATTGAGGATTGAACCAAAGCGGTGTTGATCCAATTGAGTGAAGAGTTGAAATTGAGCATAGGATATCAAATTTGGGTATTAGCACCTAAATCGTGAACATGCATGGTACATAATTCGTAGAGACATATGCATTATTGTCTTTGCTTAATTAGGCAATTAGTAATGGGTTGTACTTTCATCGTTATAGTGGCGCTGTTGGATCATCGCTCCACGGACATTCTTTGGGACTTCCAGCAATAGCTTGAAGTTACAAAGAGTAACCTAGTTGGTTTCTCAAATTCTTGATTGTCTAAATGCTCACCGTATGAATTCTTCGAAATGAATGTGATTGAATTGTATGTTTTTACTTTCGAATCTGCATCGCTACATGACACCGGAAATTGCATGATTATTGAAATATACATGATCGAATCTGTATGTTCTCACCGATTGAATCGACTACTTGTATGACCAATTGAAATGTATGAGTGAACTCAATTATATATGACCGATTCGCATGAGATTATCAGATTGGATTGAATTATTGAGTGACACCGAGAATCGTCTATCGGGCTTTCATAGCCGTATAATCGAAATCATCAACACTAAATTATTGAACATTGAATTATCGAAGATCGCATATCATGCATAAATGCATGATCGATAATGGAATGTGTCCCAAGTTGCTAATATCATCGAAAAGAGCTTCGAGCTCAATATCAGTCTTCGACGGCCTAGCCCGAGGAGAAATCTCGACGCCCCCTCATCGATCATCGATCGAGCGCTGGGCACAACACTGAATAACTGGAAAAGAGTCTCATATGCATTGCATACTGTATTGAATGTCTGAAATGACTGCATGATTACTGTGAATGACTGTGACTGTCTACTGCAAATTATTGTGAATGAATGACTGATTGCGTGTTGACATGATTTATCAGAAATCGCATATAATATGACAACCGTGATGTGACACTGTAAATTGCTATGTATGATTACCATAGACTGTTAATAGACTACTGTGAACTGTGAGGCCATACTGTAATCTACGGTATGGTACTGTAATTGGTTATCACTGTGAATTATATATAATATCAGAATCGCTTATCATCAGAAATCGTTATATCGTCTTTGTATAATATTATACGATCTCGTTAATCGACTACTATCAGATTGTGCTATACGCGATATGCGTAATGCATGATTTGAGTGAACCATCGACGATGGTTTCTCATTGAGTTCGCAAACTCACCCAACATTGCAATTATTTTTCAGGGATCGAAGAGTACCCGCCGATTTAACGGAGTATGTCTCACGCATTGAGTCGGAGACTAGGGTCGGATCGGCCAAGCGTCTGCATAAGTGTCTTTCCGAGTTTTGTGTGTAAATAAATAATTCGCGCTTCTACTAAATTGAATCATATTATATAGGGCCCCAGTGATAATTGTATAAGCGATATGTAATTATCAAATTGTGTTTTGAGTGAATGTATTCGTTTTAAAGGGGACCCAACTGTTTATTGAATTGTGCATTTCTTATTGATTCTAAAGTGTTTTATAAAATGTGTATTGAGTTATGTACTGCAGTTGACTGCTGTAGCCTACCATTCTTGTGTGGCGTGGACTCGGATATCACCCACGATATCGAGTTCGGGTCCTGCGGGGTTGGGACGCTACACTAAGAGTCCAAAATTGGGTTTTAGCACCGGAAATCGTGAACATGCATTGTACATCATTTTACTGAGACATATGCATTACTGAGCTGGTTAATTGAGCATCTAGTGATGGAACTGTATTTTATCATAGAGGCGCCGTTGGATCGCTATTCCACGGACAAGGCTTTGAAACTTCCAGCGATGAGCTTCGGAAGTTACTGGTGAGTAACCTAGTTGGTTTCTCAAATTTCGATCGCTTAAATGCTCAACGTGAATTACGTGCTAAATGTGAAATCAGATGATTTCAAATATACATGATCGGATGGTATGCCTCATCAGATTAGAATGTGAAATTGTATGATTACTTGAAATGTACGAAATGTACATGATCGAATGACATGTTTCTCTTGATCGGAATGAACTATTGTATTGGATCGATTATCAGATGACATTGAAAAATGCAATATCGGGCTTTTATAGCCATACACCGCATTCTTGAATCTTGAATTCTCGAACATCGCATTGCATGCATAAATGCATGATCGATAATGGAATGTGACCCAAGTTGCTATTATCACCGAAAAGAGCCTCGAGCTCGAATATCGCATCGACCGCCTAACCCGGGGGAGAAATCCTCGACGTCCCCCACCGATCACCGATCGAGCGCTTGGGCACAACATCAATAAGCAAAAAGAGTCTCATATGCATTGCACACACATGAATGATGAGTTGTGACAATGATCGATTACGTGATGACATGATCTACGGTGAATCGCAATATGATATGCAATTGTTTCGTATTATCGTAAATCGCCGATAATATGCGAATCGTGATATGACATCAGAAAATCGTTATGTATGATTACTTGATCGTTATAAACTATCAGAACGGTGATGCAATATCAGAACTCTCAGATAGCACCGTAATTAGTGTACGATATCGTTAATTGACTAGTCTCAGATTGTCTCAGACGCCATGTGCGTAATGCATGATTTGAGTGAACCATCGATGATGGTTTCTCACCGAAGTTCGCAAACTCACCCAACATTGCAACTATTTTTAGGGATTGAAGAGTACCCCATTAGACTTAACGGAGTATGTCTATCGCATTGAGTCGGAGACTTGGGTCTGGATCGGTTCGCGGCCTGCATTAATGTCTTTCTAAGTCGTGTGTAAATTTGTATTTCGCGATTTCTACCGAGTTGAATCATTATTGCATAGACCCCAAATTGATAAATGTATAGTTGAAATGTGATCACTGAAATTGTGTTTTGATCGAGTGCACTCTTTTTAAAGTGGGCCCAGTATGATTATTGAAATAGTGTTTTGATTGAAACAAGAGGTAGTGTATAAGAGTTATGACTTGAGTCAGATTATGTTAGTAAGGAATCCAGAATGATTGTACGTCTATGACATTGAATTGAGAGTGAAAAATTCATGGGTATGGTGCATTAATGAAAGGACTGAAATATAAGATACTGATAATGATAGATGACAGAGTGGTCAAGGTTTAGCTGAATTGCCTAAGTAAACGCACACCTGATTATGGGAGCCCTGTGGCGAGTGAAAATTTTAAGCTCAATTGTTTCATATGTGTAGAGATTATGAGAAGAGATTGATGAGTTAGTAGCTAAGTGCTAGTTGTAGTCCTTATCGTTTAAAGTTCAATATGAGTTAGAATAAGAGACGAAAGTGATTATAGTAATCAGAATGAATGGAGAGTGGTTATGACCCTCACGATTGGGAACGATTGTAAAAAGAGAAAGCGTCATCAAAATTTAATGAAAATAAAGTATCCTTAGTGTGAGTGACAAATTGGTATTTTGACGCAATGATTTTTTTTTTTGACGGTATGTACTGTAATGAACAATATTAAAAAGGGATGTTCTTGGTATGTGGATTATGGCATAGATTGATCTACAGGGGATATTGAGTATAACTGGAATTGATTTCCTATGGTATTAAAAATGATTGACAAGAAATAATGACGATAGTTGATAAGATGACTCTGATTATATAAGAGAATTACTGAACATAAAGGAAATGGTAATTGCGATTATGAGAAGAGTATAGGTTTGTGTATATTTTGTGTAATCGTGTTCTGAAAGTACAAAAGTGATATGATGAATGTGTTATCAACCCAATTTGTAATGATGGCAATAAACTGGATTATGTGGAGAAATTAGGGTAAAGGAATACGTGTTAATGTGTTATGATGAAACCGAGAAAGTTATAAGAAAATTGTTCCTCCTTAGAGACAATCGATATTTAGAGAATGATACTGGATTGATTATGGGTATAAGGAATTTATTGTATCCTTTGAAGAGTAAAGTGTCTCAATTGTACCTAAACTAGAAAGTGACTATGAGCATCGATGATCGATTCAATGCATTTAAAAGTGAAGAAGATAAATTGGGAATTCATAGGGACGTAAATTGACGATAGTCCAATTGATTGCAGCCATATTAGTTGTTGCATTGGTGACACCACTTGAGCAGTGTATATGTTAAGAGTAAATGAATCTGTAATGGGGATTTAGAACGTAAATTGTATGGCAATGTGTCGAGTTGATTGTTATCGAGGTGATGAGAATCTTATGAGATTAGTGTTTTAACACTAAAGAGATGTAATTGGATAAGCAATAAATGAAATATTTCAAAGTGTATCGCCTCAGCCAAAATGCATAAATAGAGATAATCTGTTAATCGATAAATGAAATGTTTCCAAGTGTATCACTACGGTATAGATGCACTTAGATAAGGATAAGAGCGTAAAAGGGAGAAACTGAATTTGTTATAAGTAACCTCTATGTGATTGTGATGTGAATTAAGCTATGGATTGGTAATTCAGTAAAAGAGGTTTCGGATCCAAATTGTTACATAGACAGGATTAGGAAATATTGTTGGGATCCGATATATGTGTTATTGATATTGAAAGTGACGAATTATGAGTAATTTTAATGAAATAGTGAGACAGTGTTGAGTACGGAAAAAGTGAATGGTTATTGATCGCATTGATTTCAGTTCATTGGCAGAAATTACTCGAGTAGCGATTTAAACGGGGAAACTAAATTCGTTATTAAATGGCCTCTATGCGACTGTGGTATGAATAGATTGGTAAAGTGGTTTATAACCAAAAAGATGATTCTGATTCATAAAGTGTTTTATGGACTGGAATAAGAAACATTGTTAAGATCGATAAATGTGTTAATGGTACCGAACGTGAAGATTTGCGGTAATTATGAGGAAGCAGCTTAAGCGGTGTAAGCGAGAAAGAAAAAGAGTAATGGCGATTGTATTGATTTAGTAAATTGATGAAACTCGTCATATAAGGAAAAGAGTGTGAATCATAATGGAAAGGGACGGATCAATTCTCCTGTCCTACTGATCAACTGTATGTGAAATTTTGAGGACGAAATTTTTATTAGGAGGGGTGAATTGTAACATCTCGTTACTGTTAACAAGGGTATTTTAGTAAATTGGGACAGACTGATAGGTTTCATTGCATTCACTGACTGAGCATGTTACTGGCCTCTAAATTAAAGAGGAACAGGTTTATTGCATATGTATTTATTCATAGGTACATGCATTCATGATTTTCCATTAGAGAATTGTGAATTGGAATTTCTTGAATCGATCGCACCAATCGGATTGTGACTGATTGAGAAATTAGGAGTTATTGGGTCCAATTGACTGATTGAAAATAGTTTAAGTGTAATTGGAAAGTAATAATGGCTTATAGGATATTTTAGGGAATTAGGGAGGAAATGCCCTTGATGAAAATATTTGAGAGACCCAATCGATTATTCAGATGGTACTTGAAAGAATTATCCAAGGGCAATGGAAAATTAGAGTGATCTTGATAGGAAATAAACATGTTGAGCTATTGAGATTTGAGACCGAAAATTGGATGAATCGGAGACCGCTTGTCATAAATAGCTAAGTTTGGAATGTGGGAATTACCTAAGGCATTTCTTCTTCTCTCCACGGTGATCTTGCGATTCCTCCCAACGGTGAGAGATCCTTGATTTCTTCTTATGGTTTCTTCCTTATGGTTAGTCTAACATGTTTATAGTGATTGGTGAAGGTTAGAGGTTACGAGGTTGGTGGATCGTTGATTTGGAGGATTTAGGTTACGGTGGAATCGTGGATTTGAGCTTGATTGGTAAGTTTTAATGTCATTAATGTTGTTATTAATGGTTAGTTGTCACATTTATGGCATTTATTGTATTTGAATGGGTAGTGGGGAGTGTTTAATCTTGGTTTTAGAGAGAGAGGGTCGAAATCAATCGGAGAAGACGATCGGACTTCGCGCGTCGCGACGAGCGTAGAAGCGTGTGGGCTTCGTCGCGACGAGTAATTAAATTTATTCGTCAATAACGAGCTCGGTAGACGCCGCGACGAAGCGCGGTTTGATGCGTCATGACGAGTGGTTTCCACGTCATGACGAATAATGAGCGTTCACGTCATGCGAAGAAGCGCAGGATCGCGTCGAAGGAACTGTTTCATTGGTTTAATTATGGCTTATCGGGCTTAATTCATGGTATAGACCTCCGATTGAGGTGATTCCGATTCATTGTGAACTAGAGAAGAGGTCTACATTGAGAATAATTAGGAGAATTGGAATGTAATTATGATGATGCTGATTCATAGAGACTAAGGTCAATTAAGGTTCGTATGTGACCTAAGTAATGAATTGAGACAAGCTGGAGTTATAATTGGGATTTTCAATGGATGATTTGACCGATTAATAGGAAATTGCTATAGGGACATTGCATTGAGGAAATTGACTGAATTTTAGGATGGATCAATTATTGTCGATCAATGAGCGAAGAGTTAGAATTGGGCCTAAGAGTCCAAAATTGGGTTTTAACCTAAATCGTGAACATGCATTGTACATCATTTCTTGAGACATATACATTCTTGAATGGTTAATTGAGCATCTAGTGATGGGCGTATTTTATTTGTTATAGAGCGCCATTGGATCGTCATTCCACAGACGATCTTTGAAACTTCGAGCGATGCTTCGGAAGTTACGGTGAGTAACCTAGTTGGTTTCTCAAATTCTCGATTTGTTTAAATGCTCAGCGTGAATTACTTGCCAAATGTGGGCTATATGATTTCTTAAATATACATGATCGGATGGTATGCCTCTCTTGTATTAGAATGTGAAATTGCATGAATACTTGAAATGTAAAATGTACATGATCGAATGACATGTTTCTCTTGTTTCGAATGAACTATTGTATTGGATTTGGATTCTTGTATGACATTGGGAAATGCAATCTTGGGGCTTTTATAGCCATACACTGAATCACCAATCTTGAATTCTTGAACATCGCATTGCATGCATAAATGCATGATCAGATAATGGAATGTGACCCAAGTTGCTATTATCACTTAAAAGAGCCTCGAGCTTAAATCTCAGTCTTGTGGGGCCTAGCCCGAGGGAGAAATCACAGCGACGTCCCCCATCCTTGATGGCGACTTGGGCACACACAACATGAATAACCGGAAAAGAGTCTCATATGCATTGCACACATGAATGACCGAGTTGTGACAATGGTGATTACGTGATGATATGATCTACGGTGAATCGCAATATGATACTGCAATTGTTTCGTGTTACTGTAAACTGCCGCATAATATTGCGAATCGTGATATGACATCAGAATCGTTATGTATGATTACTGTAGACTGTTATAAACTACTGTAAATGGTGATGTAATACTGTAAACTCTTGATATAGACCGTAATTAGTGTACGATCATCGTTAATTGACTAGTATCAGATTGTCAGACGCCACGTATGTAATGTCATGATTTGAGTGAACCATCGATGATGGTTTTCACCGAGTTCGCAAACTCACCCAACATTGCAACTATTTTTCAGGGATTGAAGAGTACCCCATTAGACGAACGGGAGTATGTCTACTGCATTGGAGTCGGAGACTTGAGTCGGGATCAGTTCGCGTCTGCATTAATGTCTTTCTAAGTCGTGTGTAAATTTGTATTTCATGATTTCTCTTGAGTTGAATCATATGTGCATAGGACCCCAATTGATAAATGTATAATTGAAATGTGATCACCGAAATTGTGTTTTGATCGAGTGCACTCTTTTAAAGTGGGCCCGATGATTATTGAAATAGTGTTTTGATTGAAAATGTTTTGCATCATGGGCCCAAATGGTTTATTGATTTCTGCGCTTCAAATGTTTTCAAAAGAAAATGTTTTATTGGATAATTGATCGCTTTGATCGCTTTCTAGCATACCACCTCATGGTCACGGGCTCGGATATCCTTTGTAGATGTCGGGTTCGGTCCGGCGAGTGGGGTCTTCTGTGACATTTAAAGCAATATCTCGTCAGCCCACCCATCCCGCAAAGCCCAGTTGAGAGGAGAATCGATTCTATACTTAGCGATCACGGAGGGTCAATCAGCGAAGTCTTTGTTCGATCGGAGGGAAATGAGCAACGCCCGATCTACTACGTCAGCAAGGTGTTGATCGGACCAGAAACGTGATATGCGCCCATAGAAAAGCTGGCCCTCTCCTTGATAACGGCAGCACGGAAGCTAAGGTCTTACTTCCAGAGTCATACCATCGAGGTATGGACCGACCAACCCTCGGCGGTGCCAAAAGCTCGAAACTTGGTGTCGACTAATAAAATGGGCGAGAAATGGGGAGTTCGATATACAATATAAGCCACGGACGACGATTAAGGCACAGGTGTTGGCAGACTTCATTGCAGAAATGAGTCAACCTAACTCGCAGGGTGAGCAACGCCCTGCCTGGAGCTTATTTGTTGACGGGTCGTCCATCGCCGAGGGATGCGTAGTGGGAGTGGTATTAATCAGCCCGCACAAAGAAGAAAAGGTGGAATATGCTCTTCGGCTAGAATTCAAGGCCTTCAATAACGAAGCAGAATACGAGGCTCTGATAGCCAGCCTCCAATTGGCCAAGAAAATGGAAGTAAAACATTTAAAGGTATACAGCGATAGCCAAGTAGTGGTCGGTCAAGTCATTAGGCAGTATGAAGTCAAGGGGAGCACCATGATCAAGTACCTAGAGCTGGTAAAGTAGGAGTTAAGTAATTTCGAGCAATACTTGATCAGTAGGATAGAACGAGCTCAAAATGCTAAGGTAGATGCGCTTTCCAAAATGGCTTCCGATCGAGACGCCAAAAACAACGTTTTGGTCGAGCAACTAGACCGGCCTAGCATCCAGAAAGCCAAAGAAGTTCTTGACGTAAATACCGGTCGATCGAGTTGGATGAAACCGATCAAATGGTACCTCCTAGAGGGAACACAACCGGAAGAAACGTTGGAGGCAAAGAAACTGAGAATAAAGGCGGCCAAATATGCGGTCATTAATGGAACCTTATACAAGCGATCTTATGACTGACCACTGCTACGATGCTTGAGCGAAGAAAAGGCAGAGCAAGCAATGGCCGAAGTCCACGAAGGAATGTGTGGAAACCACGTAGGAGGTAGAATGTTAGCTCATAGACTGATTAGACAAGGGTATTACTGACCGACAATGAGAAAAGACTGCCAGGAAAAAGTTGACCGGTGTGAGGCTTGCTAGAAAAACGATAGCCTGTCTCATCAACCGACCGAGAGGATGAAAATCGTGAGCCACCCTATCCCTTTTGTTCAATGGGGAATGGATATACTGGGACCTTTCCTCGGTCCTGAACAGAAGAAGTTCGTGGTAGTGGCAGTGGAATATTTCACCAAATGGGTAGAAGCGGAAGCGGTCGCTACAATTACCCAGCAAAAGGTGGAGAATTTCGTAAGGAAAAATATACTAAGCCGCTTCGGGATGCCTATGGTGTTGGTTACAGACAATGGTCGGCAGTTCGATAATGATAAGTTTAGAGATTTCTGCGACCGACTAAAGATAAGGCTACAGTTAACTTCAGTAGCTCACCCCCAAAGCAACGGTCTCGCGGAGAACACTAACAAAAAGATAATGAGTGCTCTCGAAAGCGCTGAGACGGACGAAAGACTTGGGTAGAAGAACTAGACAAGTATTGTGGGCGTGTAACCACAATCAATGGAGCCACAATGGAAACGCCGTTCAGGATGACTTTCGGGGCAGAAGCCCTAGTTCCAGTAGAAGTGGTGTTGCACAATCAAAGAGTGTCGAGCTATGAAGAAGAGCGGAATAATAAAGTCTGCCGAGCAGAACTCGTGCTTCTCGGTGGAAGACGAGGATAGAGCGGTAGCTTCGTTCGGAAGCCATCAGGCAAAAAGCAACAAAGTTCTACAACAGAAGGGTAAAGCCGAGCGACGTAAAGATCGGCGGATACGTCCTGCGAAAGGCCGAGGCAGCTGGGAAATATCCTGGAAAGCTCGGACAGGCGTGGGAAGGACCCTATCAAGTGGTAAAGCAAGCCAGGCATGGCTCTTACATCCTTGTAACATCCCGTTACCGATGGGATGTGTACAGTTCATTGCATTCGTATTTGGCATTTGCATGCATTATAGAGTTTGTGTAAAATTGGCATTTGTACGTACATACATGTATGACATATTTCCGACTTAATTTGGACAATTTGAATTTGGAGATGATTAGGTCATGTGTGGAAATTAGGTCATATTAGACTTGGAAATTAAATTTGAATGGGAAATGAAAGTTAAGAAATTGAATTATAAAATTGGAGTATATGATAATGAGTTTTCTATTTTGAGGATTTATAGAATTTTTCTCGAATTTTTGGAGAAATAGGCTCGGAATTTAAAAATTGATCGAGGACTGATTAATTGGATTTTTGGTTCCGAAATTGATTATCCAATGGCACGGATAAGTGAGAAATTTAAATTGAGGAATTAGGGTTTAGCCATTGGAATTCGGAAGAAATTAGAATTAGAGATTGACTTGAGGTGGTTCGGATCCTGGGTGGCATTTAAATTGGCCAAACAAGCCCTTGTTTCTTTTTATATATATATAGCCCTAACCTTTGAAACCTTTCTCCTACGATGCTTTCTTCTCCTTTCTTCTTCATGGATTTCTTCTTGGAGATTTGAAGTTATTAATCAGGTGAGTTACTTCTAACTTGTCTTGTATAGTTTGATTGGTTAATTTATAAAGTTATTTGAATGATTTAGTTGGTATATTAAAGGATTTGTGAGTTAGGTTTCCGATAGGAGTTCTCGATGAATTTAGGGTTAAATTTTAGGGAATTTAATTGTTTGATGAAATAGAAGCTAAAGATTAGTTGTATGATAGGTATGGAATTATTTAGAAGTGATTTGTGACAAGAAAAACAGGATTTGAAGAAGATTTCAGTCGAGAATCTTAGAATTTCGGGTTTTCCTGGCGTGTCGGTTGTTACGCCTGTGATGATGAACACGCCATGAAAGCAGAATTTGTACGCCATGACGTCTTGTGAAGCGCGAAAGCGGCCAGGCGTAGGAAGATTAACGCAGCCGCCATGCAGGCGTAAAGAATGGAGTCGCCATGCATGAGGAGGCCAAATTCAAAGTTGAATTTTGAGGTTTTAATTGGGAGATTTAGAAATTTGGGATTTAGGAAATTGATGATTCAATTAGTTATGGATTAAATTCAATTTGGAGATTATGAATTTGGGAATTAGAAATTGAGATCGGAAAATTCGGATTTGTGTCGGAATTGTCATAACACGTATAGTACGTACATTATTCGATTCTTATGCATCATTGGACATTAGAATTGGTGCATTTTATAATGTTATTTATATTTTGATTGTTATAGCGGCTCAAGTGGATCGCCGATCATCAGACGTAGGCGAGACTTCCCGGCAGTAGCTCGGAAGTTCAGAGGTGAGTAACCTAGTTAGTTTCTCAACCTTTATGTGTTTAACTTTATGCAAATATGCCATGTGGAGTTAAGGATGGACTATATGTGTTTGATTTGATTGATTCCGGACCACGGGTGTTCGGGATAGTTGTACTGTGATATAGAAGTGTTGGTTGTGCATAAATTGTTCCTAATTGATTTCAAATGGTGAGAATTAGGTATATGGAATTCTAATATGATGCATGTATTGTAAAGTGGACATGTGCATACATGCATAACAGTATGATCAGATAAAAAGGCAGTTGTGACCGGTGTAGCCACTGTATATGAGAGCTTTAAGCTCAACGCACAGGGCTTCGTGCCCAACGATTGTCAGAGTTATATGCTCAACGACAGGCTTTTGAGCCCAATGTTTCAGAGCCAATGGCTCAACGTATATGAGCTCAAAGCACGGTCACAACAACGAAAGAAAATGAAAGAGTCACATGCACATCAGATATATGAATGTTTACATGCGATTGTGTGAAAGGCATACCGCCTTATAAATGTGAAATTGACTGCATGTGATTTCTTGAATGTGATATTATACGATATTATGTGATTGTTTGGCTATGCATGAGTTGAGTGAACCATCGATGATGGTTACTCATTGAGTTTCGCAAACTCACCCAAATTGCGACTATTTTTTAGGACAGTGATAGTTTGACTTCTAGTTTCGATCAGTGAGACTTATCCTGCTGTGTGTGCCGGCGAGAGGAGCATGGCCCACAGGTCTGTCAGCTGGGGATCTTTTGGGGGTATTTTGTGAATGACTTATGTAGGAGCTATGTTAGTCCTTTTTGGGTCGTACAGATGTATATTTGACTGATGATGTATTGACGGTTTCATGAATGAATGGAAATGAATATTTTGGTTTTAAATTCTAGCGAATTTGATATTACTGCCTTCTTTGTATTGATGCCATGAGGTTATAGAAATGATAGTTTGGTAGTGCACCCTCGTCGTAGGTTGTGCATCTAAGATGCGACCTACTGGCGACCTTGTATACTCTACTACGGTGGGCGCCACATTAGGTGGTATCAGAGCATGGTTTGGCATCTTTTGGGCATAGTATATTTTAGGCTTGAATTTCATAAGGAAAGCAAGAAATTGATCAGAATTGTGATTTTATTGTAGGTCGTCCATTTTTGGTGATCAAGTTGATCAACCAGCTGACCAAGGATCAGTCGGAGCGAGTAGGGAGTCTTCTGTGCCGATGTTTGAGGAGCAGCCTCCGGTAGTTCCCATGAGACGGGAACGGAGGTATGATCGCCTGCGTAAGGAAATTTGTCGATTTCTGGCAAAGAGACTCTCCGAGGTGAGGTTGGTTGGAGAGGACCGAGCGGGTCCTAGATCAGATGGATTGCGACCAGGAGGCGTTCGATTATCTTGCTTCTTTGCTCCTGTGGTCTAGCTTATCGCTGGTGGAAGACCGTCCCCGTAGTTCCACCGTGCCTTGTGTGTTGACTTGGGCTGATTTTCCGAGGGCTTTCCGAGATAATTTCATGCCCAAGGTATTTGATATGAAGATGCAGGACTTCTTAGAGTCGAGACAGGATCGATGACGATGGCGATTATGAGGTCGATTTAATGAGCATTAGCGTGTCGTCTGCTCGATTGCCTCCGAGGCCGATAGGTGCCGGAGATTTGAGGAGGGGTCAATCTGGATATTCGCACTAGGTTAGCCCGACCGATATGGGTACCTTTGGGAGATGAGATCATTCTTTGTCAGATTGAGCAGACTCTTGAGACAGAGCCGTGAGATCGGTCGGATCCGAGGTAAGAGATCCATGACAGATCGTGGTAGCTCCTGTAGAGCACGAGCGACGCTTGAGCGGTTTAGATCACTTTGGGGATTGAATACGTCGGGTTCGGTTCAGAGAGGGAGATTTGGGCAGGCTGGGAGTGGCAGTAGTGGTGGCAGAGGGGCAGGTCAAGCTTTACCAGTCTGTATATATTGTGATAAGAGGCACAGTGGAGAGTGCTGGCGAGTGACAGGAGCTTGTTTAGCTTGTGGTTCGATGGACCACATGATTCGGAGTTGTCCTCTGACTTTGGGAGTCCAGTCAGCTGCTAGTGGGAGAGCTGGTAGTAGCTCGATGGTGCAACAGAGCCATGGCGGTGGACCTGGATTTAGGGGCCGAGGCAGAGCCCGGGGTAGAGGCGGAGATTCTTTTGTGGGGACCGAGGGACGAGGCAGCAAGCCGCAGTTCCAAGCTAGGGTCTACGCCATGACCAGACAGGAGGCCCAGGATTCTCCCGAGGTGGTTGCAGGTTTGCTTCTACTCTCAGATATAGAGGTGTATGCATTGATAGATCCAGAGTCCACGCATTCATTTATTGCACCGCATGTGGCATTTAGATTGCATGTGGATAGGGAGATGCTACAGTATAGGTTGCAGGTGAGTACACCTTTGGGTAGTACTACTGCTTTAGGAGAGATCTGCAGGGATGCCCAATTCGGTGGATTCAATGTATTGAGTCTGATTTGATTGTGCTACCCTTCAGAGATTGATTTGATTTTGGGGATAGATCGCTCACGCCCATAGGGCTATTTTGGATTGTTATACCAAGGAGGTAGTATTGAGTCTCTGGTCACCGAAATTTGATTGAGGTGTTAGTCGGCAATGCTAGCCAGGATGATTTCGTTTGTGAGTGCTTTGAGGTTGATGAGAGGTGGGCGTGAGGCTTATTTGGCGCACGTGGTGGACTCTAGAGTGCAATGTAGGTTGCAGGATGTCCTGTGATCGGGGAGTTCCTAGATGTGTTTCCGAGGAGTTACCGGTTTGGCCGGATCGGAGATGTAATTCGAGATAGACCTCTTTCGTGTACCGCTCTATATCGATACCTCAGTATAGGATGGCACCGGTGGAACCGAGAGAACTTAAGGCTCGACCTTCAGGAGTTATTGGATAAGGGGTTCATCAGTAGAGTGTTTCAGTGGGGAGCTCCGTATTGTTTGAAGAAGAAGGACGGGACTACGAGGCTTTGCATCGATTACAGCAGCTCAATCGGAGTTCTCATTAAGAATAAGTACCCACCTAGGATCGATGACTTATTTGATCGATTGCAGGAGCCTGTGTGTTCACCAAGTTGGATTTGAGATCCGGATACTATCAGTTGAGGATCGCAGAGGCCGATGTGCCTAAGAGCGCTTTTAGAAGCAAGTATGGGCATTACGAGTTCTTAGTGATGCCGTTCGGGTTGACTAATGCCCCGGCAGCCTTCATGGCCTTGATGAATAGGGTTTTTCAGCCATACCTGGATCAGTTTGTGGCCGTATTCATTGATGATATTCGTATATTCGAGGTCTAGACAGAGCATGCGAGCATCGAGGATAATCTTGCAGATCATGAGGATGACAGCTTATATGCCAAATTCACTAAGTGTAAATTTTGGCTCGATGAGGTGGTGTTCCTAGGCCACATAGTATCTGGTGAGGGTATCCGGGTGGATCCTCACAAGATTGAGGCAGTGAGGAGTTGGGAGATTCCGAGGAACGTGTCAGAGTTGAGGAGTTTCCTCGGTTGGCGTGATATTACGAGAGGTTTGTCGAGGGTTCTCGGTGATCTCCGCCTCGACAAGACTTCCGAGGAAGGGAGTAGCCTTGATTGGACGGATGAGTGTCGAGAGAGTTTCGATGAGTTGATACATCGATTGACGACGGCGCCGGTGTTAGCCCTACCATCTGGAGCAGGAGGATTCGAGGTGTTCAGTGATGCTTCGCAGAGGTTTAGGTTATGTCTTGATGCGCATGGGAGAGTCATAGCTTATGCATCGAGACAGTTGAGAGCCCATGAGGTAATTATCCCGCATGACCCAGTTAGCGGCGGTTGTATTTTCTCCAAGATCTGAGACATTATCTGTATGGGAGACCTTCCAGATCTTCACCGATCATAAGAGTTTGAGACTTGTTGAGTCGGTGAGAAGCGACTCGAAGCGTGAGGAGGTGGTTAGAGCCTTAAGGATTACGACCGCCTATCGAGTACCACCTGTGGAAGGCCAATGTGGTGGCCGATGCATCGAGTAGGAGATCGCATGGTAGTCGGCTTTCGATTCGAGTTTCGAGGTTGCTGTGCTTAGTTCAGTTGAGAGCTCTCAATGTGCAGATGGATTTGAGTCAGGAGGGAGCTCTGATAGCGACTTTGAGGCTGAGGCCAGTGTTGCATGATCGGATTAGGAGAGTGCAGGATCGGGATCCAGCATTGGTGAGACTGATGGATAGAGTCAGATCAGTATGGCTTTCTGAGTTTGAGCTGAGAGATGGTACTTTGTGGATGGGCCAGAGGTTGTGTGTTCCGAATGTGGAGGATCTGAGACGAGAGATTCTGGAGGAGGCTCATTTGGCTGCTTATGCCATGCATCCTGGTGTCACCAAGATGTATCGCACTCTTAAGTTGCATTTTTGGTGGCCAGGTATGAAGAGGCATGTGGCGGAGTTTGTTTCTCGGTGTTTGACGTGCGGCGAGTTAAGGCCGAGCACCGTGCCCCGCCGGGAGATTGCATTCGTTGCCCATTCCGGAGTGGAAATGGGAGCGTATTACGATGGATTTTATTATGGGGTTGCCCAGGACGCCGAGGCAGAGTGATGCTATCTGGATCATAGTGGACCGATTGACTAAATCGGCTCACTTTTTGACAGTGAGGGAGAGTAATACCCTCGATCAGTTGACCCAGAAATATGTAGCAGAGATAGTACGACTGCATGGGGTCCCAGTTTCGATAGTGTCAGATAGGGATCCCAGATTTACTTCGAGGTTCTGAAAGAGCCTGCAGTCAGCTATGGGGACCAGATTGAACTTCAGCACAGCGTTTCATCCTCAGACAGATGGGCAGAGTGAGAGAACTATTCAGACTGTTGAGGATATGTTGAGAGCCTGTGTGTTGGAGTTCCGAGGTGCATGGGATCAGTATTTGCCTCTGGTAGAGTTTGCTTATAATAATCAGTACCAGAGCAGCATTGGCATGGCACCGTATGAGGCGCTTTATGGACGACCGTGTAGATCCCCTCTTTACTAGGATGAAGAGGGTATGAGGATGTTAGAGGGTCCCGAGCTGATCCAGGACACGGTAGATAAGGTACAGTTGATTCGGAGTCGCATTAAGGCGGCTCAGGACAGGCAGAAGAGCTATGTGGATCAGCACCGGAGAGAGATGGAGTATGCTGTAGGAGATAGAGTGTTCCTCAGAGTGTCTCCGTGGAGAGGAGTTCTGAGATTTAGCCGTAAGGACAAGTTGAGTCCTCGGTATATTGGTTCGTATGAGATTACCGAGAGGATTGGACCGTTAGCGTATAGATTGGCGTTGCCGAGTGAGATGTCTCAATTGCATGACGTCTTTCATGTGAGCATGCTTCGGAGATATCGATCTGACCCGACTCATGTGATTCCGGCTCAGGAGGTAGAGATAGCCAGCGATTTGAGTTATGTTGAGGAGCCGGTGCGGATTATTGGATCGCGGGTCATGCAGTTGAGGTCCAGGGTGATTCCATTGGTGAAAGTCCTTTGGAAGAACCATTCGACCGAGGAGGCAACTTGGGAGACCGAGGAGCACATGAGGAGGCGACCTCATCTATTTGATCGGTCGGTAAGAAAATTTCGGGACGAAATTTTTATTAGAAGGAGAATTGTAACATCCTGCTACCGATGGGATAATGTACAGCCTCATTGCATTCAGATTTGGCATGTGCATGCATTATAGAGTTTGTGTAAAATTGACATTTATGCGTACATACATGTATGACATATTTACGACTTAATTTGGACAATTTGAATTTGGAGATGATTAGGTCATGTGTGGAAATTAGGTCATATTAGACTTGGAAATTGAATTTGAATGGGAAATGAAAGTTAAGAAATTGAATTATGAAATTGGAGTATATGATAATGAGTTTTCTATTTTTGAGGATTTATAGGAATTTTCTGGAATTTTCTTGAGAAATAGGCTCTTGACCAAAAATTGATCGAGGACTGATTAATTGGATTTTCGGTTCCGAAATTGATTATCCAATGGCACGAATAGGTGAGAAATTTAAATTGAGGAATTAGGGTTTAGCCATTGGAATTCGGGAGAAATTAGAATTAGAGATTGACTTGAGGTGGTTCGGATCCCGGGTGGCATTTAAATTGGCCAAACAAGCCCTTGTTTCTTTTTATATATATATAGCCCTAACCTTTGAAACCTTTCTCCCACGATGCTTTCTTCTCCTTTCTTCTTCATGGATTTCTTCTTGGAGATTTGAAGTTATTAATCAGGTGAGTTACTTCTGACTTGTCTTGTATAGTTTGATTGGTTACTTTATAAAGTTATTTGAATGATTTAGTTGGTATATTAAAGGATTTGTGAGTTAGGTTTCCGATAGGAGTTCTCGATGAATTTAGGGTTGAATTTTAGGGAATTTAATTGTTTGATGAAATAGAAGCTAAAGATTAGTTGTATGATAGGTATGGAATTATTTAGAAGTGATTTGTGAGGAGAAAAACTGGATTTGAAGAAGATTTCAGTCGAGAATCTTAGAATTTCGGGTTTTCCGGCGTGTCCAGGGTTGACGCCGCGTATATGATGAACACGCCATGAGCAAGAATTTAGCTGCAAGACGCCGTCTTGCTGAAAGCCTTGTGGCGAGGAAGATAGGCGTCGTCAGCAGACGCTGTGTGTACGCCGCAACGAAGTATGATTCATGCATGTAGGCGAGTTCTTGTGGCGAGCGTAAAGGAATGGGAGTTCATGGCGAGGATCCGACGTCATGACGAGGAGGCTGAAATTCCGAAAGTTGAATTTTGGAGGTTTTAATTGGGAGATTTAGAAATTTGGGATTTAGGAAATTGATGATTCAATTAGTTATGGATTAAATTCAATTTGAGATTATGAATTTGGGAATTAGAAATTGAGATCGGAAAATTCGGTTTGTGTCTTAATTGTCATAACACGATATAACGTACATTATTGATTCTTATGCATCATTGGACATTAGAATTGGTGCATTTTATAATGTTATTTATATTTTGATTGTTATAGCGGTTCAGTGAATCGCGATCATCGACGTAAGGCGAGACTTCCTACGTGAGTTCTAAGTTCGAGAGGTGAGTAACCTAGTTGGTTTCTCAACCTTTATGTGTTTAACTTTATGCAAATATGCCATGTGGAGTTAAGGATGGACTATATGTGTTTGATTTGATTGATTCCTACCACGGTGTTCGGGATAGTCAGATCGGATATAGAAGTGTTGGTTGTGCATAAATTGTTCCTAATTGATTTCAAATGGTGAGAATTAGGTATATGGAATTCTAATATGATGCATGTATTGTAAAGTGGACATGTGCATACATGCATAATAAGATGATCAGATAAAAGCGCTTATGACCGTGCAACTATCAGATATGAGAGCTTTAAGCTCAACGCATGTGAGCTTCGCTCTAACGATTGTCGAGCTATATGCTCAACGACAGGCTTTTGAGCCCAATGTTTCCAGAGCCATGGCTCAACGATATGAGCTCGAAGCACGGTCACAACAACGAAAGAAAATGAAAGAGTCACATGCACATTGCATATATGAATGTTTACATGCGAATTGTGTGAAAGGCATACCGCCTTATAAATGTGAAATTGACTGCATGTGATTTCTTGAATACGATATTATGTGATTGTTTGGCTATGCATGAGTTGAGTGAACCATCGATGATGGTTACTCATTGAGTTTCGCAAACTCACCCAAATTGCGACTATTTTTCAGGACAGTGATAGTTTGACTTCTAGCTCCGATCAGTGAGACTTATCCTGCTGTGTGTGCCGGCGAGAGGAGCATGGCCCACAGGTCTGTCAGCTGGGGATCTTTTGGGGGTATTTTGTGAATGACTTATGTAGGAGCTATGTTAGTCCTTTTTGGGTCGTACAGATGTATATTTGACTGATGATGTATTGACGGTTTCATGAATGAATGGAAATGAATCTTTTGGTTTTAAATTATAGCGAATTTGATATTACTGCCTTCTTTGTATTGATGTCATGAGGTTATAGAAATGATAGTTTGGTAGTGCACCCTCGTCGTAGGTTGTGCATCGGTACGACCTACGGGCGACCCGGTGTATACTCTACGGTGAGGGGGCGCTACAATCCTACACGATGCGAACGGGAAGATTCTATCGAGACCTTGAAACTCTTGAAACTTGAAGGCGTTCTACCAGTAGATAAGTTTTATCTTTGTTAATCTTTGTTTATTCTTTGTTTTTGTACACAACTTTGTGGTACCTTTTTCTGACCCTACCAAATTAGGTTTTTAACTACCACGCTCACTATCATCAATAAAGGAGTTTTCAGATTTCTCGACAAGAAGGAATTTCATTAAATTTGGCAAAGAGTAGAAAATCCCATCGACTATCGCTCGGCCGGGTCGCCAAGACAAGATCCTTGGAACCATCGATCGACCTCGACTATCGCTCGGTCGGGTCGTCAAGACAAGATCCTTGGAACCATAGCTCGGCCTCAACCATAGATCGACTAGGTTGTCAAGACAAGATCCTTGGAACCATCGATCGACCTCAACTATCGCTCGGCCGGGTCGCCAAGACAAGATCCTTGGGACCATAGCTCGGCCTCGACCATAGATCGACTAGGTTGCCAAGACAAGATCCTTGGAACCATCGATCGATCTCGATTATCGCTCGGTCGGGTTGCCAAGACAAGATCCTTGGGACCATAGCTCGGCCTCGACCATAGATTGACTAAGTTGCCAAGACAAGATCCTTGGAACCATCGATCGACCTCGACTATCTCTCGGCCGGGTCGCCAAGACAAGATCCTTGAAACTATCGATCGACCTCTAATATAGCTCGGCCAGGATCCTAAGACCAAATCTCGAAATGTTCGGCCTCATTATCGCTCGGCCTAATTCATCCGATCAGCGCACATCGAGTGCGCTTGTTCGCGACCTGCTATTCGAAGAGATAGTCTAATCTTTAACACAAAAGAGAGGAAGCGTCAGCAGCAGGATCGGCCGGAGGAGAGGAAGGGCCAGCAACAGGAGCAGCCGGGTCGGCAGAAGAAGGACTAACAGCCAAATAGGGAGGAGAAGGAAGCGGAAATACATCCTCTTCCTCATCCGAAACAAAAGTCCGCTCTCCCTCGGCCCTCTCCCTCATTTCCTCCAAGGAAAGGTCGAGAGCGGCTGGAAGCAGCGGCTCGGCATAATCCTCAAACGAGGGACACTCCGACCTGTCAGGAACGTGAACCTCATGGCACCTCTTTAGGACAGAAAGGGTTAAGTCGCAAGCGAACTCTAAGCACTCCCCATGAAGGAACCGCTTTTTCCACCGCTTGATTGCCTCAACCCTCTGCTCTTTGATGGAGCACCGCAACTCTCTCAACGTGTCCTCAGTCATGTGTTTGCCCTCCACCGCTGCATGACAATCCTGGAGGAATTTCTTACTACGCTCCTGCACCGTCATCATCTCCTTCCTCAAGCCCTCACCCTCCTCAGCCAGCCGATCCTTCTTTGCAACCAACCGACGCCTCTCTTCCTCCCCAGTGGCAAGTTGAGCTTGTAGAATGCTCATCGCCTCCTCCCAAGATTTCTTCTCCTCCTCCAAGAAAGAAAGTTGAGCCTGGAAGACGTCTCTCTCTTCCTTAGTCTCCGAAAGCTCGCCACTCAAAGTTTTCACCTGCTCGAGGAGATCATGGACTTCCCGATCTTGCGATTTATTGATCCTGTCGAGCTGTTCAATACGTTGGTGCATCGCGAAAGACATCACCAGACTTCTTACACAGCTACGGATGAGACGGGGCTGACTCAGATTGCTCAGCGAGTCAGGCTCCTCGTCTGAGGGAGTGACCTCTCAAGAATGTGAAGGGACACATCGAGGTCCCCGATCGATGCAGTTTTGGCCAAGCTGATCGCGGACTCCCACTTGTCGGTGCTCTTTGCCGCTCCTTTCCCCTTGCTTTCTCTCTCCTTCTCTTTCCTACCTTGACCCGACGGGCTGGACGGTAGGTCAGCAAGCCGAGTAATCCTCTTCCTCTTAAGAGGTAGCTCCACCTCCTCTTCCTCCTCTTCCAAACTCACTCGGCCCACACTCGCTGGCACGATCGGCAAGGACGCCAACACGATAGGACGGTCTTCAGCGGGCGGAGGGGGCCTGGCTCCACTAGCGGAGCGGCGCCTTCACCGGTCTCTGCCTCCTTCCTCTTTTTCTTCCCCTTGGCCTGCTTTTTGGATTTAGGGGGAGGGGATGACCCGACAAAATCTTCTACCGCCATGGCCGCCTGCAACAATAAAACAGTCGAAAGCAAAACCAATACTTAAAATACAACAAATAATTCAACCTGAGGGGTTGACCAGACGGGACGGTTTCCTCTCCTAGCCCGCTAATTTGTGGCGGGGGTCGAGTAGAAAGGAATCGACCGAGGCCCCTCCACGATACCCTAGAATGAGCCGAGCGAAGTCGTATTGGTCGAGCCCCTTTATGCGACCGACCACCTCTCATTCCTCTCTCTAAGAAATATGCTCGACGTGTCGCTTCCAGCATTCGGCTAAAGGATACCTCCAAATTGGGACTCGAAGGAGGATCTGGGGCTTCAAAAAAAGTACTTCGTCAGTCAAGTAATTTTGGAGGCCGTTCTGGCTGGGCAGTATCGGGCATCCTATCTTTAGTGAGGATCCGGCCCCAGAGCTCGAACTCTGATTCATCCTTAAAAAATGACGAAGGATCACAATCGAAGGCAAATGGCCAAATTGATGGCACAGCAAGGCCAGGTCGTTAATGAACCTCCAGCCATTCGGAGGAATCTGGCTCGGTATCGATTGGAAATCGACGCACACCTCATGAATAATCGGGACATATGGGAGCCTCACGTCACCAATCGAAAAGAAACTATCCGAAACAGCAATATACCCACTCAAATTGTTGTGGATTCGTTCATTCCCCAAGGCCAGCCTAGGCCCCCAGGACATAGGAATATTATTCCTGATGATCGACCATTTCAGCTCCGCCACGGTCATCGTCGATATATCTCTCGGTGGCTCCTCCACGACCATCTCATCCTTACGTTCTCTCGTGAAACTTCTTGATACCTCTTACCACACTTACAGAACTAGCCAGGCGACATGCTTACTAAAAGGAGAGAAAACTTTAGAGGAGGAGACGAGGGAAAAGAACGTACCTATTCGGTGATTTGAGATTGGAAAATTGGGCGGCGGTTGAAAAAAGCTCAAAGGCTGTTGGCGAAAATACAAGCGAAAGTAGGATGAAAAGGAGAACAAAACAAGCGTAAAGAAAATCTACGATCTATCGACCACGAGTACTTATAGAAGATCGGTCGAATGGGCGCCCCAATCAAAGCTCGACGCATGGAAAAATCGAACCAAGCTCGAGACACGTGGCGTAATCTGGTGATTTGAGTAAATTAGGTTATTCAAATCCGGGCTACGCAATGCAGTTGAAAGGGCGTCGTGAACTGCGCATAAACTGCTCTGAAGCGATTCGTTTGAATCACGAAAATCATCGAGAGACGCGCGTTAGTAATTATTAAATAAAGTACCTTCACGCGCTCGGTGTAGATGTTAGCCTCAACTCTCTTGATGCTGGTCGTCGCATGATAAGTGTTGATCTTAACCGATCGAAACACTCAGCCGTCGATCCTAGTCTGACAGATCCGCATTATGCATTGATGTCAAATCGATCGGACTACTACTGGTATCCCAGGCGAACTACAATGTTGATATCAAGCCGATCGGACTATCCCGAGTCATCCCACGACAATGACAAGATCCTTGTATATCTCCTTGACCCTTCTCCTCGCTTCGGACTCGAGGGTAGGGGGCTTATATTGGAGTCGATGCGTGTTGAGCCCAAACCCACAAAAACTACTCACGAGCCCATTGGTTCACCCTGAGGATTGACTGGTCGCATTAACTATCTTTGGGCATGCTTTCGTCCCACATCTGGCTACTTTCGTAAGTGGGAGTCTCCTATGCATCGTAAAAACTTAAACTTAGCAATAATCCCATATATAAGTGCGAACTTTGTCATGATACGGTATGTGATCATAACTTCTGATTCTCTCTCCACAAACGATCCCACCTCATAAAAAGACTAACTTGGCGTCGGAGAACTTTATCGGAAACAATCTCGAAACTTGCATGCTTTATTTCTGAGGAGCGAACCTGGCCAAAATTAAGTAAAAGAACCAACTCTATAAATCCGAATGATAACGTGCGATCTCCATAATCGAAATGAGCAGGAAGAAACACGACTTAATCAAAAGCCCTTTCAGACCTGGGATTGAAAGTTCGAAACTCGTGGCATGAGCCTCCACCACACATTTCGTGAATATCCTCACCAAACTGAAGTTCTACTTATCCTCTCATTTCGTGATTTTTCCAGAGTATTTTCCTAAACAGTTTCCATTAAAACACCAAGGACGGCCCAATAAGCATAATACATGTAAGCTGGCAATATGAACACTTCAAAGAGTTCACTCCTTGGGATGGTCAATGCTATAGTTGATCCATATCATTAGGCACATCGTGGCAGACAAATAGGTTTACATAATTATAAGAAAAGGTCGTGTGATAAGGACTACCATAGAAAAAGTAAAGGAACGTAACTTCCAAAAGCAAGAAGAAAAGAAGTGAGGGCCACAAGTACTTATTGATTGTTACGTAAAGATCAGAACCATATGCAAATGTCGCCCTTCCTTGCACCTATCATAATTTAACTCCCAACTTTACTATTTAGCTCAATCTTTTTGTTTTTTTTTGGTTTGGAAGAATAAATCATTGGCGATTGAAAGGGACATCTAATCTTTTTTAAAAGTAAAACAATTATTTAAAAAAATGGTTAAGTAACTTTTTAATGGTAAAACCGTAAAAGACGAGTTTCTACTTTCTTTCTAACTGCATGTTTGTTTGAACTTTTGAAAAGTTGGTAAGTTTTTTTTACCACAAAATAATTTTAATAAAATAAATATTTAACTGTAAAATTTTAAA
This sequence comes from Erythroxylum novogranatense, assembly GCA_029891385.1. Lineage (NCBI taxonomy): Eukaryota > Viridiplantae > Streptophyta > Magnoliopsida > Malpighiales > Erythroxylaceae > Erythroxylum > Erythroxylum novogranatense. Next base: position 30,377,776 of record CM057233.1, on the reverse strand, counting down.
GTATTTTTTATTAAAATGATTTCTTTGAAAACTAAAATACAGCTTTGTAAGAAGTTCAAATTTTAAGTTTTCAAAAAGTACTTTTAGATAGATTTTTAAACCAATTAATGGCTATTTTTTTGTCTCCTTTATTTCTATGTTTTACATAATTCTTATAATATTTACAAACACTTTTTCACGTTTAATTTGAGATTTATATAATATTATTTGACTTTTTATATATTTTAATATTTATTTTTATTAATTTTACTTATATTATAATCCATATAAGCGATAATCAAACAGTTAATGACTTCTTAAAAAACTCTTCTTAGAAAAATTTCTTGACAAAACTCTACTAATATAAATCCATCTAAATAGGCAATAAGTATTCTACCTAAAGATCTTCACTTTCGCACTTACATTATACTATGTGTATATATATATATATATAACATTTTACGGAATGTATTTCGAAATTACTTTAACTATTACACATTATATTTTAACAATATAAAAAAGGAAGGACCTTATTTAAGATAAATTAGAAGATAAAATATTAAATAATAATTTCTGAAATTTGAGTCATCATTGACAAATCACGTAAATCGGAAGTTGTTGATGATCTCCTTTAAGCACGGCCTAGTAAATTAATAACTTGCACACAGCTCTCAACTGCTACAGTATCTAACTCGGCGATCTCTACTGCTACAGTTTTTTCCGTTCTTTCTGCATGCTACCTTTTTTCCTCATACATCCTTCTGGATATTGCATGAGGTCCCAACAATTTCACCCCGGCTCTCGGCACCTCCTTATAGACCAGAGGCCTTCATCGTTTCCCCCATGGACCTCCCTGCCCAAGAGGGGCACTTAGCGAAGAGGGGACGTACTTGGAAGCGCGAAGAGGAGGCTCCCACTCTCCCACCGCTATCTTACAATGTTGCGTGGCAAGGTGCACCCATATCTGCTCAGTCTCCAGGCGATGGTGAATGGATTGACGATGATGACATCGAAATTGAAAAGGGCGATGTCCACGTGTCCGAGGAGGAAGGTGGAGGCATCACCCTTTCTCAACGACTCCGGAATAAACTGGATGACTAGTGGGCAAAGGCAGTCGTGGTTAAACTGCTCGGACGTCGTATAGGGTATCGTATACTCTGTTCTCGACTCCAGAGCCTTGTGGCTTCCAAAGGGCCAAATGAAGGTTGTCGACATGGATAACGATTATTTCCTCATTAAATTCAAGGAAGACGATGACTACTTCAAGGCTCTGACCCAAGGCCCGTGGGTGATATTCGGCCAGGTCTTCTCGGTACAACCCTGGGAGATGACTTTCAGGCCATCCCAAGGGCAGGTACCTCGCGTCGTGGTCTGGGTACGCATCCCTGATTTATCTAATTGCCAGATACCACCTGGCGATCTTAACAACATTAGGCAACTTGGTTGGTAAGACTGTCAGAATCGATGAAGCTACGTCCCAAGCGAACCGGGGGAAGTTCGCCCTTATAGCCGTCGACGTGGACCTGACCTCTCCTCTCCGCCACAGCATCGAGCTCGATGGGGAGACCCTCCGGCTAGCGTATGAAGGTTTACCCCAGCTCTGTTTTGAGTGTGGGATGATCTCGCATGATACTGCCTCATGCCCACAACGACAGCCTCCCTCGCAGGCTCCCGTCCATCCTCCAGTCCCTCCAATTGAGCGGTGACGACGGTTTCCTCGGTTTCGACTAGTCGGCGGCGGTGCCACACCTCAAGTGCGGTCCACGGACCCGAGTGCGAGCGTGCCTGCCATCATCTCAACGCTCTACGCCAGCCAACTCGCGGTCTTCCTCCCAACAGTCGACTGTAGCCAGACGTGACAAAGGGACACTGCAGATTATGGGGACTAGTTTCTCCCTGCTCGCGAATCACGGTGATGGGACGATGGAGGTGGCGGGCATCGAGCCGCCCCTGCGTCCAAGATGCACTCATTGGTGCTGCGCACTATTTTTCGTCGCGAGGCGGCGGAAAGCCACAGGCGAGCCTGACCATTGGGGCCTCTCTTCAAGCCAGAGGCCCCAGGCGTGAAAAAGAAAGGCCAAGCAATAGGCCCAGCTCCAGTTCTCTCTCCAACTAGAGGCTCTTCCCAGGTCCAATTTAGAGCCAAGGCCCAATCTACCACAGTTGAACAGGTACCTGCTAGGCCTCAACATCTTATTCAACCCACCCCCCTTGAGCAGCATATCGCCCTTGACCTCCCCTCCTATAAGGCAATGGTCTGTAAGCCTCAATTTTTCCCGGCTAGTTCTTCAGAAGGGATTGCCAGTCTACCACGTATGGACGACCTCGAGGTACCGCTGACGTGTGGGGAAGCCCCTCCGGATCCCACCCCTAATCCCCTAAACCCTCCCGATCCCGGCACTGATATGGTTGCTACAGAGGATTTGCCTCACTAGCCCTCGGAAGTCACCGAGCAGGCCTCGGCCGACTCGAGCGTCGTTCTTGACCCACCGTGGTGGCGATTCACATTAATGCTGGCAAACCGTAAGTCCATTTCTATTTTTTTTAATGTCTATTATCATCTGGAATTGTCAAGGAGCAGGTGGTTCCCGCTTCTTAACCATATTGCGTAATTATTTGCGTTAGTATACACCAGGTATTTTAGTCTTACTAGAACCTCGTATTAGAGGCGCACGGGCTCATGCGGTAGTAAAGAATTTAGGTTTCGATTTTTCTTTTTGCGTCGAAGCTACCGAGTTCTCGGGAGGGATCTGGCTCCTATGGAAGGCCGAGTTTGATTTAACTATTGTCGTCGCGCATCGGCAATTTGTGCATACCTATATTAAGCATGATTCTAACGCTTTCGAATTTACGACTATCTATGTTAGCCCGCAATGGGCCACTCAACAACTTCTTTAGCCCACCCTTCACTGACTCGGTCAGTCTATCCGTTGCCCTTGGCTCATCGGTGATGACTTTAATGCCAAGTTGGCCCAAACGGATAAACGTGGTGGGGCCTTCTCTTCCCGAACAGTTAACAAGTATTTTTTTAGACTGGGTGCACAGCTGTGGCCTGATTGATCTAGGTTTTGTAGGCCCCAAGTTTACGTGGAGGCGGGGCGTCTTCCAAGCTCGGCTAGATCCCGTCTTTGGCTGTGTTACTTGGCTTCAGGAGTATCCCCAAACGGTGAATCACCATTTACCCTTCATGGGCTCGGACCATCGACCCCTCCTAGTCCAGTTTACCAGGCATTCTCCTTGGAGACCGGGGATTCCGAAGTTTCGGATCCAAAATATGTGGCTTACTCACCCTGGCTTCCAAGATGCGGTTTCCAAGTACTGGCTACCATTGGCAGATTCGTTGAGTGAGTTCCTCCGTACCTTCTCCCAACACATTTCGAGATGGAATCGCGAGGACTTCGATAATCTGTTCCACAGGAAAAAAAGACTTAACGCTCGACTGGAGGGGATTCAGAGGGCCATGACGGCTCACCCAATGGATGAGTTATTATCTTTGGAGGACAAATTGTGTGAGGACCTGTCTCAAGTTCTTTGTGCGGAGGAAATTTTTTGGTACCAGCGAGCCCGGTGTGATTGGATTTCTAAAGGTGACCGGAATGCGAAATACTATCATACTATTACCCATACAAAGCGGAAGCAAAGGATAGTTGAGTGGCTCTTTGACTCGTCAGGCACGCCGATCCCGGACCTTCTATGTTTGCTTTATACTGAGACTATTGGCCCTATGCCGCAATTTTCAATCTCCGGTGCGTTCCCGAAACTTACCGCAACTGGACTCTGTGCCCTTTCCGAACCGATCCATGCCCTGGAAGTCAAATAGGCAATTTTTGATATGAATCCTCATAAAGCTCTTGGGGTCGATGACTTTAATGCGTTTTTTTTCAAAAACAGTGGCATCATGTTGGGCCTAGTATAGTGGAGTTCATGAAGGTCATCTTTAGCGAGGGCCGGTGGGACGAGGCCTTAAACCAAACTATCCTCGTCCTCATCCCCAAAATTCCTTCCCCTACAGCCATGTCTCACTTCCGTCCGATCAGTCTTTGTACGGTGCTCTATAAAGTGATCTCCAAAATCCTCGTTAACCGACTAAAAAACCAGATAGCCCATCTAGTCAGTGAGACCCAATGCAGCTTTATTCCAGGCCGTCACATCACGGACAATGTTATTATCTCCCAGGAAGTTATCCACTCGATGCGCAAGAAAAAAGATGGCACCGGTTTCCTGGCGATCAAAGTCGACCTAGAAAAAGCTTACGATCATCTGCGGTGGGATTTTTTCCTTACCACCTTGACAGACATTGGTCTCCCCAAGAGCATTATCTCTATTATGTAGAAAAATTTCAGTGTGAGCATCACATGCCCACGGTGCGGAAAACAAAAATTTTTATTCCGGGACCTTCCCGAAAGCCAGGATCCATGTGTCTATACAACAAACTCAAACCATAACGGCCAAAGGAGACCGTCTCTAACGGTATCCACGCAGAGATCGGAGAACCTAACCGGGACAAACCCTTTGACCCGGTAATAGCTAGAACAAATTAAAGAGTGCTAGCTCTTACCTTTGTCCTTGGAGAGCTTGAAACAACGATGATGGAGGAAGTGAAGCCTTGGAGAAGAGCTTGAAAGATGATGAAGCTTGAGAGAGAAACTCTTTCTCTTCAAATCCTTAGGTTTTCTCTAAAACCCACCATGATCATCCATCAAAAAGAAAGAAACTCTTCTTTTCCTTCTTAAATCCCAAAGCCAACGATCATCACACTTCATCTTTCAATTTTTTGTCTTTTAGTCATTTAATGAATTGATGACTAAGCATGAAATGGAAGCTTCTTCCATCATCAACGTGTACACACACACACACACACACACTGTAACATCCCGTTACCGATGTGAGGGCATATCGGTAATTTGGATGGACTGAGCAGTGAGTGCATTCATAATTGAATTGCACGCATAGTGACTCTGTATCAGTGACATGAGTTAATTGCACATGCATACATAGTGACATGCATTCATGATTATCCAACATTTAATTGTGTTTATGAGTAATTGTGAAATTTGAGATTAAGTGTGAAATATCATTTTAGAGTTTGGAAAATTAGAGCTGAGTGAAATTGATTTATTGAGGATCGAGAAATAAATTGAATTGAGTGGTTGAATTAGTTGAACTGTGATTGGATTAAGAATTTAAAGAGTATTGAGTCGTATAGTTGATTTAGAGTGAGAATCGAATTTGTGGAATTGGAAATTGAGATTTGAGTACAGAATCTAGTGTTTTATATTTTTGAGGAATTTTGAGAAATTTTTCTGAAATTTTTAGAGATATGAGTTCGGACCGGAAAAATTAATCTAGAGACTGATAATTGTGAATTCGGTTCCGAAAATGAGTGATAAATGGTTTGAAAAATTTGATTTGTGAGTTTGAGAATTTTTGTGATGAGTCAATGAAATTAGAGATTGAAATTAAGTGATTTGAGGACTGATAGATTTTGAATCTCAGTTGAAATCAACCCTGAGTGTGTATATATGAGATTTGGGAGTTAGGGCTTAGACATTTTTCACCGTCTTTCTCTCTTCTCTTCTGCGATGTCTTCGTTTTCTTCCCTTGGTAAGGATCTTTCAATCTTTTCTCATGGATTTCTTTCCATTATTCTTAGCTAATTGATCTATTATGATTGATGAAGGATTGAGAGATTAGAGAGTGTGAATCGTGGGTTGCAGAGGATTTTAGGGTTTTGGTAAAATCGGTGGAAAAATCGTCGATTGGTAAGTGTTAATGTGTTTAATGCTGTGTTTATGGTAATTAATGGTTATGTATGGCATTTATGTGTTGATTTGGTAGTTGAGAGAGTTAATGTTGAGGTTTAAGAGTATTAATGGCGGAAAATGAGAATCGGAGAAGACGATCCAGTCGCACGTCGCGACGTAGGAATTAAATATTTAATAATGCGTCGCGACGAGCGTGAAAACTGGTACGTCGCGACGAGCTTCATGATGCGTCGCGACGAGCGTGAAAACTGGTACGTCGCGAAGAAGAGACATGCGTCGCAACGAGGGAGTGAAATGCTGAAGTGGATTAGTTGAGTCTTTTGAGCATAACCTTTAGTGTAGACCTCCAATTGAGATGAACTTTGATTCGTTGTGAACTAGAGAGAGAGGTCTACAAGTGTGGTATAATTTGAGAGTTGAATTATATCTAGAGGGATCGTGAATTATCGAAGTGTGAATCAATTCTAGTATCAAATGTGACCTAAGTGTTATAATGTGACAATTAGAGTTCAAAGTGAGGACTTCATGATTGAGATAGGCCTAGTGAATAGTGAATTGCGGTTGTGAAGTGAGAGATAGCGGGATTGGATTAGAGAGCTGGAAATCATGAACATGCATCATATCATTACGAATTAAGACATGTGCATCAGTGATTTTGATTTATTGGGCACCTAGTGATGAGAATTTATCTGAATTGTTATAGAGGCGCCGTTGGATCGACAATCCATCGATATTCTTTGGGACTTCGAGCGAGAGCTCGGAAGTTACAGTGAGTAACCTAGTTGGTTCCTCAGCTTTTATGTGATTAAATGTGCTGTGAATGTGTATGAATTAAGTGTAAAGTGAGTGATATAAATGTAAAGTGATTGAGCTGAATGCGATAGATGATAGTGATTGTGTAAATGTGAATAACTATTCTGAGTATGTTAAGTGTAGTGGAATGAGAAACATGTGAAATGTGTTATAAATGTGAATACTTGTGATAAGTGAATGAAGTGACATATTGATAGAAATGTGAGTATTAGTGAATGTGAGATCAGTGTAAAGAGTATGGGTAAGTGTTCTGATTGAGATAGTGAGTGCATGCCTAGCATGATAACAAGCAGTAAATTTAACAGTTGTGACTAGAGCATAGGGATTCAGAGCTTTGAGCTCGATTATCAGTGAGAGGGCCTAGGGCCAAAACGGCAGTAGTGCATACCCTGAGGGCTCTCCTACTTGCCTAAATTGCGATCATTGCAAAAAGGAAATAGTGCATACCCAGATGGCTCTCCTATTCCTAAAGTGAGGGGGCAGTAGTGCATACCCTGAGGGCTCTCCTACTTGCCAAAAATGTGAATATTAACGCTCAGTCACAACAACGTCATAAAAAAGAGAATTTGCATACATATGCATTTGATTGTGCAGTGTAATTGAGAATGTGAGTGATATGTGATAATGTGATTTGTGCACTAACATGCTTGAGTAGTGACATAGTGTTAACGTGCAAATTGTGTAAAATGTTAATAGTGTTATAAATTGTGTTAAAATATATCTATGAGATATATTATGTGTATATGCATGAGTTGGGTGAACCATCGATGATGGTTTCTCATTGAGTTCGCAAACTCACCCAACATTGCAATATATTTTTCAGGACAGCGTCAGTAGGATTCTAGCTCCCGTGATAGCTTTTCTGCAGTGAGAGTTCGTGATCAAGTGCAGCGATGGATCACAGGTCGGTCGGCTGGAGCGATATCTATATTTTTGGGATGACCTAGTATAGACGTTTTTATCAGTTTCCCTTTTTGGATGATTGTATTGTAACTGTAGGGGACTGATAGGCTTGTCTATATTTTGGATTGATGGCACATAATGAAAAGTTATTATTGTGATTTTAAATTTTAGTGAATTGCATGATGCGGTTTTATTTTATTGATGCCATGCGAGTGTTTAGTGATCGTTCGCGATCGTAGCACTTCCTTAGCGTGGGATATATGTCGGAACAACCCACGGGCGTCCCGATGTGTACCCCACGGTGAGGGGGCGCTACACACACACACACACACACACACACATATATATATTAATTCTTTAATTAATTAATCATATATATATATATGTATATAATCTTTGAAGTGGTCCATCCACATCAAGGTTCGGTCTACTGGGTCCCAGATGGGAAAAACCTCCAAAAATCTTTTTCAGCAATATCGATGTCGCGATCTCATCGGGACATATCTCGATCTCATCGGGATCCATTTAATCCTTTTGCTCTCCATATATTGAAACTCTGTCCAAAACTATTTTACGAATTCTCCGAGACACTCTTATGCGTGTGACCCATTAGGTTCCCGGTTATATTGGCCACTTAGATTAACACTTAATCTGAGCAAGTCATGAGCGGTATCTAGCAATACATCATGACCCCCAATTGACCGGAAAGTAATTGGTTTGACGAATGAACATGTATTCATCATGAACCATATCACAAACCTTTCCATAGACAATTACCGTGCAATTCGTCCTTTCACCATACTATACCCCACTTGGTTATGAGTATGGGTAATGTGTCAACTCTTTACTAGACTGATTATGTCAAATCTAGTCCAAGTGATTTCAGTTCTTGTCCTGAGACTCATTACTTTATATGTCAATGAAGACATTCTTCATGACATATATGCTCCGGCCAGAGACTTCCAAGTAATGACCCTGACAAGAGGCCATGGGTATCATCTTCTGCTATCACAGAAGTAGTGAATCCTCTATTGGCTACTCAATTACCTTCAAATACCTCAAGCTGTACCCAATCACCACCCTATGAGCGACCTCTGTAAGGCAACAAGGAATGGAGTCAAAGCACGTAATCGAGATCCAAGATATCCTTGAGCACCTCAAGTATAAGGATACTTGCACCATTGCTATGATGAGATTATCACTGACATTAGAATAGAACATCCATGTGATGATCTCATAGAAGGTCATTCAATGTACTTACTACCTCTAGTAAACATCCACATCTCAACCCTAAATATCTCATATTTACAGTTTCTGAGATCGACTGCTTGATCAAATCAAGGAGCTTGAGATGTGCTAGTCTTTCCGGATTCTGATGTCCAGTCTCGGAATCCTATGACTAGGATAATTTAGATCTTGACATAATTGCACATGATAGGAATCTCAGTAGTATGATCACATCATAATTTCCTTGATGCTATGTCATATATCATGGACTTCATTAATTTGCTTATTGATCAATATCAGTTCATAAATAATGAACAGCAACGTAATGAAATATGTCTTTCTTTATTTATTCATAAAGTATGTACACAACTTTGTACAAAATGCACTAAAGGCGATTGCCTTCAGGGCACTACTCTAACATATTATTATGAAATGTGTTTCTACGGTTTCTATACAGGTTGCTTGGCAGGGTCAGCACATTAGCTCCTTTAAACCCTCTCGGGGTTTGCGTCAAAGGGACCCCCTGTCGCTGTACCTGTTTGTGCTTTGCATGGAACACCTCGGCCACTTGATCTCCCATGAAGTGGCCTAAGGGCGTTGGAAGCCGATTAAGTTGGGCGCTACGGGCCCGCCCATCTCGCATCTTTTTTTTGCAGATGATCTGGTTTTGTTTGCTGAAGCCACGGAGGCCCAAACGCAAATCATCACTCATACCCTAGAGGTGTTATGCCAAGCTTCTGGTCAAACTGTCAACTTCACGAAGACTTGTGTTCACTTCTCCAAGAACGTAACCCCCAGTCAGGCGCACCACCTTAGCCTCCTGCTTAATGTCCCTCGCATCGATAATCTGGGTAAGTATTTAGGGGTCCTGCTGATACTAGAGCAATCTACGCGACGTACTTTCCATTATATTTTGGACACAACTTAGACACGTCTATCCGGTTGGAAGGAGAAATCCCTGTCTCTAGCGAGAAGGGTTACTTTGACGCAGTCGGTCCTTTCAGCCCTTCCTCTGTACGCGATGCAAACCATTCTTCTCCCTCGGCTCCTTTGTGACGATTTGGAGCGCATCATGCGCAATTTTATTTAGGGCTCTACGGGAGGGTGTCGGAAACTGCCTCTTGTTAAATGGGATATAGTGTGTAAACCTAAATCCGAGGGGGGGCTTGGGCTCAAACGTCTTCGTTCTACTAACGATGCATTGTTGTCCAAATTGGGCTGGGAGCTAATTACCAACCCCTCGGCTCTTTGGGTACACATTCTCCGGGTTAAGTACAAGGTGGATTCCCCCTATCTCCCTCTCGCTCTTGATAAAAAGGGGAGTTCTGGGGTCTGGAGAGGTATATCTGACACCTGGCAAGTTATTTATCAAGGTGCCCAGTGGCAGTTGAGTAACGACCGTGAGGTTTTATTTTGGTTGGATTATTGGGTCCAAGATTGGGGGCCGCTTTACTCAGTGCGATATCCCCCCTTCCTGACAGTGCCCTCATGGCCTCAGTAGCGGATTACACGTCCCCTGATGGTACCTGGCAGTGGCATCAATTTCAACATTACCTTCCGACTACTGTTTGTCTAGCTATCTCCGGCATTCGCCTGCCTCAAGCCTCCAATGTGGATGATTCTCTTATTTGGGCTCCAACCTCTAATGGGCGCTTCTCCACTACTTTTGCGTACGAGCTTATTGACGGCCCCTCCACTATCGAGGCTCGCACCCATTGGGACCTTATCTGGAAATGGTCGGGCCCTCAACGTACTCAGGCTTTTCTCTGGCTTATGGTGAATCAAAAGCTTCTGACTAACCATCAACGGTTGGTCCGTCATCTCACATTGGACAATGTCATTTTTGTGGGTTGGAAGAGACCACCATGCACACTCTTCGAGACTGTTAGAAAGTACAGCTCTTTTGGCGCAGATTTCCCAGTACAATTATTGACACGACGTTTTTTTTACAATATATGGAAACTTGGGTGCATAATAACCTTACTCATATAGATCAAGTGAGGCACCTCCAATGGAACATCCTCTTCGGTGTTGCTTGCTGTTTCTTATGGCGTTGGTGTAACTAAAGCATTTTTTAAACCGACTTTGAGTGGCCAGTGGATGGGACACGAAAGGTTTTGGATTATGCCAAGTGGATTGTCAAGGCCCGCCTCGTAGAGAGTTGTGTAGTTAGTGACCAGGGACTTCTAATAGGTACTGGGACGGGATGGATCCAACCAATCAAGGGGTGGGTCAAATTGAATACGGACAGGACGGTTCATCCTACGACCAGTATCGTTGCTGCAGGCAGCCTTATTAGGGACTGTCATGAGAATTGGTGCGGGGGTTTCCTCCATAAACTTGGCCGAGCCTCCCCGCTCGAAGCTGAACTCTGGGTCATCCACTCAGGTCTCCAGTTGGGCTGGGCGCAGGGTTATCGATGAGTGATTGTCGAAGTTGATTCATTAGAGGTGATCAATATCCTCTCCTCTTCATTTATTCCTCGGACTGAATATGCTTTTTTGGTGACAGGTATTCATCATTATCTGCACCGCGCGTTGAAGATACAGATCTAACACGTATATCGAGAAAGAAATCAGTGTGTTGATAGTCTGACTTTCTTAACAACTCTCTCCCCAACAGGCCTTCGGACTCTTCAAGAGCCCCTGACTCTTATCCAGATTCCTCTGTCTTAAGACCAGTAAGAATTTTTATATCACCGATGTCTGCGTCAATTGGGTTAGATTTCGTATTTTTTTCTCTTGTAAAAAACAAAAAATTAAGCACGGCCTTCGAATATAAGGAAGAGCCGAATTCACATTGGTTTGTTGGTTGCTGTCATGTCACCGACATCATTGTCAGTTAGTTTTTGCTTTTATGAATCGCCGCTCTCGCATTCCGCGCCACTAATCCTCAAGCGGACGTCCCAAGAACACGCCAATGGATTTCGAAAGACGAGTTGATGGGTCGAGGTTGCTATCGTTTCAGCCTAGATCAACTTGGTCGTTGGATTAACCGGCAACATTTTAAGATTAGTTCTCTTGTATTAAAAATCCCATCTACTACCTTATAAATGGGTAGTATTAGTTGTGATCGATCATACACGTATTTAATTGAAATTTAATGATGACCGTACAAAAATGATAAAACGTCAGACAAGGTTGAATTTTTTATGATCAAATGTGGAAATTTGAAAGCACAGCTTTAGGTTCATATAGAGAATTTAATACTATAAACTACTAGAGGTTGATTTGACGGCAAAAATAAATAAGATTAGATATGCCATTGCTGAGTAGCCATCTAGTCACCGATGAAGATATCGACCATACGTACATACATCTCTCTACTCGAGGGACCTGTTCTATCGAATCTTTGCTTTTACAAATACGGAGATCCGCATCTTTTGGACAGATCTTTCATCTGTACTCAAAAGTCTATGATTCGAGCTTTCATCAAACTTGGTATAAAGTAGTAAGCTTTTGTATTTCACTAATCGAACAGACGAACACCAAAATAATCTTAGTTCATTCGCTGTTCATAGTATAACTCTTTGTATTTTTTTAGAAAAAAAAAAAAACTCTTTGTATTAAATGTTCCATAAAAGTAACGTACACATACACATCCATTAATAAGTTACTACGGTGGTGTAACTCTAAACTGTAATTTGACAAGCTTTTACTTGGTACGGTGAAAGTGAAAATTCATACGCTTTCGTCTAATATCATGAATATCGGATTGAATTTGATACTGAATTGAATTACTTGTACTAATATTAATTTTATCGGATATTATTTTAGGTAATTTTTAAATTTATAAAATAGCTTATTAGTATATTATGCAGTTGATTGTATATTTTACTAGTTTATTGTTTATATCAATCATATTTTAAAAATCATTATAATAAATTATAATGATAATTAATATGAAATAAAATAATCTTTAAATATTTCACATATAAATAATAATCACAATTAATATAAACAAAGACAATCATCATCATATAAATAAAAATAAAAATAATATAAAGTAATTAAAATATTATAATAATACAATTTCAACATTTTAATAAATAATATTATACCAAAAGATTCAAAAATTCAATAAAAATAACAATAAATATTCTTAAACAATTTATAAAAAGAGTTAATGACAAATAAACAATCAAGTAGAAGTTAAATATGAAACAAAAACATCACGTTTGCATTACATGTATAGAATTTAACATAAACATCAAACACAAGTAAAATTAAAAGAAGAGGAAAAACAAAAACTTAGAATTTAATCGTTAATGGAAGACTGCTAGAACTGAAAATTAAAAGAAGGGGAAAAACAAAAACTTAGAATTCAATCGTTAATGGAAGATACCTGCTAGAACTGCACTAACCCTAGTGATTATTTGATACAAAATCCTCATCATTAAGAGGAGTTTCATCATCATTATCATTCAAATTTAATCCATCAAATAACATGTCAATGTTTTCCCATTTAAGATTATCTTCCAAATCTAAATCATTCATATCAACCAAATTGAGTTCTTCAGAAACTCAATCCGTCAAAAGATCAATATTATCAATGACAATTGGATCAGTTGAACTATTTGTGCTATTAAGACTCATAGTAAATAATTAAATTTAATTATTAAAAAATTATAAGAAATTATATCGAAATTAATAATGATAATAACATACATTTTTGACGCTTTAAATTGTAACGAGCATAAATCAAGTCATTCAAACTCTTATGTTCCAATCTAATCCTTTTCTTTGAGTGGATAAATTCAAATGTGCTCCAGATTCGTTCATAGCATGTTGCACTCACACGTTGATTTAAAATTCGAATCGCAAACCTTTTCAATTCTGGAACACCATTTTCGAATTGATCCCATTAAGAAACTATAAGTTGTAAGATAACAAAAGTAGTGTTATAAATAAAATAAAGTAATAATTAATTTTCAACAGATAAGAAAAAGGAAATAATTAATACTTGAAGAAAGTTTTCCTCTTTGTCGAATAGCAATCAGCATTCCAAAATCCCGGTAAGACAACTTGTAAAGCTCCATTTGTGAGCTTAAAAGATCTTGCATCCCGTCAAGTCTAACAATTGTTGTAATTGTTAAAATCATTCATCTATTAACTTTAGTTTGCTTTGTAAGATCTAGTCTAAAATACACATTAAGATTAAAAATTACCCCAACTGCAAACAATAGAGAAGAAAGTTGTCTTTCCTTTCTCTCATTAATGGTTGAAAGATATGGTGTGTGTGTGTGTATAAAGAAAGCCTATTTTTCAAATTGACCTTAATTGCTTCCATTACTCTCTGCATAACATCAAAAGCAGCAAAAATATAACTCATTGTTGACTTTTCTTCACTATCAGCCAAGCGAGACACCCTCACCAAAGACTCACAAACTCGAATAACAAATTGACATTGAGACCAAAATTCTCTATCTTGCAGTATAATATTACAAACCTCCACTCCAGTATTAGACCTAGATTTCACAATCATAGAGCCACTCTAATATTACAAACCTCCACTGTCAGATGCATCAATAGATTTCAAAAATATAGAGATATTTGAAGAATAAATAAAAAAATTTATAATAGGCTCTTGTCTCATATTTGTCCAATCATCACACATAATTGGACATCCATAAGTACCCAATTTCACTCTTCTTTCAGCTAAATAATTTCTAATTTAAAAAATAATAAAACTCAAAAGTTTGCCTCTTAAGTCATCAATCGAAGGACCTTTGTATCCTGGACCATAAGAGGCTATTGCATCCATCATAGGTTGATAATAATAAGACTGAGAAGCATTAAATGATGAATCTGAATCATACCACTATCTAGCTACTGTCATATTGATATTGTTGGATCCCGTTTCTGAAACCCAACTACATAAACTTAACACTCGTAACCCCACTGCTTAAACTGAACATGTTTTCCTGAGATTTACTTTCATCCGAAAATTAATATTCTTAAAGACTAAATTGGAATTCGAATCCTTCATAACATTTGTAGCCCTATCACTCTAGTTTAATACAAATCAATAATCACCTCATTTTGATAACTATAGCAAAAGTTATGGCCAAAATACTTTTATAAGCTCCTAATCCAAGACTAAACACTAGTCCAAACTTCAATTCACAAATTGAAAGTCTTAGGAGCTAAATTGAAATTTCATTTCTTCATATCACTTGTAGCCCCATGTCTTAATTTTATTTTGCCTCAAGTATCACTTCAATCGGATCTCCACAAATCCCGAATTTCGCAAAGTACTGAACCATGTTCAGAAAATTTCTCAACTCACTTTGATTCAAACAATCTTCCTCAATTAAGTCTCTAAAATTCATAATATTCACATAAAATGAAATTAATTGACTTAGAAATCCAACACTTTGAGAATCAAGTCAATCGGATGTCGGACGAAAAAGATATAAGCAAAAGATCTGACAAGGTCGGATGAGGAAGGAAAAATAGCAAGATCAGAATGAAACAAATCGTTCCGATTATCATAAGATTCAATCAAATTCTTTCAATTCAACTCCAATTGATACAAATTTTCATAGAGAGAAATATACATGTCTTAGTAATTCAGTGCTTTAAGAATCACTTCAATCCGAGGTCGGATGAGTGAGTTATGCTCAAAAGAGTAAACCATGCTTAAACCCGAAATCGATTTGATCCTCTCTTGGCGCGATCGCCATAACTTTCAATCTAGAAATCTGATTGATTTCGTTCTTAGACCATTAGAAATTAGACTTATAGAGCTACAACTCTTATGAAGACCACAAAATCAGATTCGACCTCTAACAATGTCAAAATCGCCATCTTTCCCAAGAATGTCCGTTAAACGGACATGCAAATCAGATTCGGCCTCTAACAATGTCAAAATCGTCATCTTTCCGAGAATGTTCGTTAAACGGACTTCCATGTCCGTTTAGGCGATGCAAAGGGTCCTTTTTGACCCGAGAAGGTCTGTTAAACGGACATGGGGCTTCCCAAAACCCCTCCAAACCCTCTTTCATGCTTCCTACCTCCTTCCTAACAACATAAACACTTATAAACTTCATAATTTCACTTCTTATCATGCAAAATCACTTCATAACAATTCAAACATCAAACTAATCTCATCAATCTCTCAAATCTTGTCTCAAATAATTCATCAAAACTACAAATTCTCATCATACGTCAAAGCTATCACAAACACACATCCTAACTTGTATAGATCATAACTCTTAACTCCAATCTCGAAAACTAGCATACTTGATATCGTTGTAAAGATAAAAGAACAAGCTACAACTCCAAAAAAGGCAACTTTGGCTAATTCTATTTCAATTATTTCAGAACTTTCCCCCGAATCATCATATACATTTTTATTCTACACTTAACCTCATTGCACATGATTTCTTACATTCAATAGTATCATGTCATTCACCAAGTTCCTCTCTTGATTTTGCATAATATCTCATATATATCACCATAGTTCATGCTTGGGGTTTCTCAACTCACCATCCATACATGATTCACATTCTAATATCATAATCATCTATAACACAAATCACATACAAAACACTCATTTGATTTCATTTATTATTTCTAAATTTTCACTCAAAGATCGGGGTCCAATAGATATTGAGAGTCGTATCTCTTGATTGCATTGCACTACGAATTGAGGGTTAGGCTTCAAGGGTTGTTCGTGGTACAAAGAAACTAGTCACATGCCTTCTTCTCTTCCTCACATTAGAATCTTTATGACTCTGACATGGAACCATTACCACTACCACTACTACCACTACCACTTCCACCTTCAACATTTCCATAATCACCACGAAAACTAGAAAACGAACTTCCACTACCAATTTCAAAATTAAATCTTTCCCTTTTATCTCTCTCAAATTGATGTTCATCAAGCAATATTTTCTTCTGCCACTTTATATTATGACTTACTTTTTTACACACTTCCACATCTCCTATAACCCTAACTAAATACTTTTTCAATCGGGTGATTCCTTCATCTTTCAAATGTTTGTTACAAAACAAGCAAATGGAATGGTTCTTCATACCGCGACCCATACCAGCATAAACCCAAGCTGGATCACTGTATCTTCCTAAAGTGGGTTGATTGGAAATATTTGAACTTTCTTTCATTTATCTGTACGCATAAAAATAAATAACACATAATTTCAATACACAATATGCAATATAACTCATTCTGTATGATTACATTACTTATAATTCAATTTCATGGAACACAATTCACTATAAGTCAAAAGCTAACAATTCAAAACTTTCAACATATATAATAACACAAAACATACTCCAACAATTTCCAATTCTAACAATCACAAAACATTCATAATTCAATTTTCATTCCTAACAATTTTCAATTCCAATAATCATAAAACATTCGTAATTCCAATTTCATTCCTAACAATTTCCAATTCCAACATTCACAAAACATTCATAATTCAATTTTCATTCATAACAATTTTTAACAATTTCCAATTCTAACAATCACAAAGCATTCATAATTTGATTTCCATTCCTAACAATTTTCAACAATTTTCAATTCTAACAATCACAAAACATTCATAATTCGATTTCCATTCCTAACAATTTTCAACAATTTCCAATTTTAACAATCACAAAACATTCATAATTCGATTTCCATTCCTACCAATTTCCAACAATTTCCAATTCCAACAATCACAAAACATTCATAATTTCATTTCTATTCCTAGCAATTTTCAACAATTTTCAGTTCCAAAAATCACAAAACATTCATAATTATATTTCCATTCCAAGCAATTTCAACAATTTCCAATTCCAACAATCAAAAAACATTTATAATTTCATTTCTATTCCTAGCAAATTTCAATTCTAATTACCACAAAACATTCATAATTATATTTCCATTCCTAACAATTTCCAACAACTTTCAATTCCAATAATCACAAAACAATCATAATTCCATTTCTATTTCCTTCCATTTACATCAATTTCCAATTCCAATAATGACAAAACATTCATAATTCCATTTCCATTCCTAATAGTTTCCAACAATATCTAATTCCAACAATTACAAAACATTCATAATTCTATTTTCATTATCAAAAATTTGCAATTTCAATAATTACAAAACAATCATAATTTCATCTCCATTTCCATTTCCTTCCATTTACAACAATTGCTAGTCTAACAATCACAAAACGATCACAACTCTATTTCCAACAATAACCAACAATTTCTAATCCCAACATTCACAAAACAATCATAATTCTATTTCCATGTCCTTCCATTTATAACAATAATCACAAGTTCAAGGATATAACTTCTTTGGAAATGTTTTTTTTTCTTATTTAAAGCTTTGAATCTTCTTTTCATTTCTAACAAATCATAATATTATATACACAATTTTATATTTTGTTCTTAAATATATATGTTGCTTTTACAATTCTTAATTGACATTAATAATTGTAAGTATAAATAATTGGAATCTACAACTCTACAACATATTCACAATTTGACAACAAAAGTTTTTTCAGATACATTTATTACATCGCTACTTTGTACTTTCACACATTACCAATTATAAATATTTATGATACCTACACATATATATTACCAAATAATTAAAGTTCAACATCTTTCATACTCAATTAATTATTTACTCAAAACTAATACCTAAATAGGCAAATATTATCATTAACTACAATCAAATTATTATTAATTTCTAATCGCATAATTTTATACTCAACTAATTATTTACCTATTTCAATACCCAAATATTAAAAATAAATTACCATTTCACAAATATTAAGAATGTGCCAATTAATGATTTAGGCTTTTACAATTTTACCAATTTTGATTATCAATTTTACAATTTCACATTTGATTATCAATTTTACATTTAGGTTTAAATGTTGATTATCAACTTTCAATTTTAATAATCAGGTAATCAACATTGTTAAAGCCTCATCACCACCTTATTTTACAATTAGAACAACCAAACACAGTTAAATAAAATACATCAACAACTCATTCATCAATATCATCGTGAGTTAAATAAAATACATCAACAACTCATTCATCAATATCATCGTGACTGTTCAGATCACAAACACTATAGACTATACATTCCATTTCCAATTTCAGTTCCAAATTTCATAAATGACAAAACCCACCGTATTCAACTTCAACAATTCAATTCCATTCCCAAAATCCAACATTTCCAATTCCAATTCAGATCCATGCAAGATGCAACTGTGAACATTCAACAATTCAAATCCCAAATCCCAAATCCAACATCCATCATACACAAATCCATCATTCAACACAATAAAAAATGCAATGAAGTAAGAAAAATCGAAAACAGATAAACATACACCCAAAAACAATCAGGTCTTTGGGTTACTGAGAGGTTGGTGCGCCTGAGTTGTACCGGGCGGTGACGTCTTCGGGTGTGGAGGAAGTTTGAACTGTTGAAGACGAAGATGGTGGTGTCTTCAACCAACATCAAGGGAGGAGCCGAGGTTTAAGGAGGATGAGGAAAGGAGGAGACGGCGACGGTGAGAGTGAGAAGTTAAGGAGATGGTGAAAGTGAGTGAGAGTCGAGAGAGATAGGTAGAGTCGGGGGTTGTAGTTTTAGGGTTAAAATTTTCAAATTTGCAATTGAGTCCTCCAACTTTTCGAAACTCACAGTATCAACTGGTACCGAATGGTAAACACCTGTATCGACAGATATTTACGGTCAGTATCGACGTTAAGAGCACCATTCTGTTTTTCGATTGGTACACCTAGTACAGAACGGTACTCATAACCATGCTTTCGTCCCCTAACGTCTGTTGAAACTGGAATGAGATAAGGGTATATTATAACATGTTTTCTAGATATTTAAGTGTTTTCTTAGATGATAATTATATGTTTATAACTTAAAATTATATTCTTGACAATATTTGTGCATTTTATTTGTTTGATTGTGTATGGTCGAAGATTTGATCTTAATATTATATTTCAAGCGTTGTTTGACGTATTTGTTAGCAAGTAAAAACAGAAAAAAAGAGGAAAATACGAAGAAGGAGAAGAATCTAGGTAGTTAAAATTGAGGCATAAAATGAAATAATTGAATCAACTTTGGAGATGCACGGGATTATGTAAAACGTGTGAAACTTTAAAGATGTTTATGTCTGTGTAAAGATATATACCCGTATATGTTGATATACTCACTCGTATAAGTGTTTATGTAAGCTTCTGCAACCATGTGAATGTATGATTTGGAGGAGATTTTTTAGATACATTTTCACATATAAGTGAGCTATATATTTCAAAAAACCTAGGTTTTGCTATAAAAGAATATTACGAAGGTTACACAAAAGAAGGGAATATTTTACTGTTGATATGGACACCAAAGAAAGGAAAAAAGGAAGCTGCATAAAAGTGAAAATATCAATATCAACTCCAACTTTTAATATTCTTCAAATTGACTCCAACTTTTAATATTCTTCAAATTGATTTTATTCCCTTCTCTTTTTTTATTTCATTTCCTTGTATGCCAAATATAAATAATTGTGATTTGAATTTGATTATCTGTGTTAGGGTTTTACTCTTAAATTGTTTTGTATAACTTTTATTTTGTTAAATTCAATATATTACTGCTTTGTGACACTAATGTGCTCATACTTGATTTAAATCATAGATTGAATTAAGATATCTAGGTTAAGTTGAGCAACAAGAGTTGATATCTTAATATACTTACAAATATTAAGTTAATAAATAATTAAAGAGAGATCTTAATTGTGAGTTAATTTTCTTTATGATTACTTCAAATCCAATTGAGTAACTAGAAGTAGTTTTGAAAAATCAAGATATTGCAACTCAATTATTATCTATTTCAATTGTGATGAATTAGTTAGATCTTGATAGAGAGTAATCAACACCTTTAGATATTTAGGATCTAACATAGTTCAATTTACAAGGTGAAAGGAAGACAAAACAAGGATAGCATAATCCAAGTTTATATCATTGAATAACTTCAATTTCATTGTTATCTTTTAATTGTTCAATCTAGTTAATTCAATCTTTTGTTATCTGTGACAAAGTGTAATTCAAATTATTAGATGACTTACATTCAATCTTTGTGAGATCGATATCAGTTCTACTGCAATGTACAACTTGTATACACGTTATTAAGGGGGTGCTTGTTTGGTGGGTATGAAAAAAGAGAACGGGTATGGAATGAAAGATTAAGTTTGGTAAGGGGGTATCATTATAGAGTTATTATTTTCATTACCCATTTTTGGGTAATACCCCATTCCCCTCCTAATGTAGATGAATGGGTATCATTGTCATATAAGGGTATAGTTGTTATAATTAATTAAAGCATAACTAATTAAAATATAATTAATAATTAATTAAAATATTGTAATTGATTTAACTACAATATAATTAATTAAAATGTAATTCATTCATTAATGAAAATATTATAATTATTTAATTACAATATAATAAATTTAATTATTATTATTATTATTTATTAAAATATAATTAATTAATTAATTAAAATATTGTAATTAATTTAACTACAATATAATTAATTAAAATATAATTCATTCATTAATTAAAATATTGTAATTAATTAATTAAAATATAATTAATTAGTTACAATATAAGTAATTAAAATATAATTATTCATTAATTAAAATATTGTAATTAAAATATTATTAATTAGTTACAATATAATTAATTAAAATATAATTTATTTATTTATTTATTACTTAATTAATTAATTATAATATAATATAATATAATTAATTAATTATAATAAAATTTTATTTCTTAGTATTTTTACAAACCAACTACTATCAATGGTAATGGTAATCATTCATTCCTCTTAACCAACCATCATAATTATAACGATAATATTCATTCTCATTTTTACTATATTTATTTTATTATTATTATTATTTTTATGTATGCACCTTAAGTATAAAACAGACAAACAGAATGCTAATGAAAACTTTATTTTCTAAAAGAGATTACATAAAAAATAAAACTATTAGAGAAATGAATTGCGTCCGTTTTAACCTTTATTATCTTGTCATTGTCAAAATTTGTCATAATTGATTGGAAACCGAGTAGTGAAGGGGCCACTGGCAGACGCGTTGAAGGCACGCTCGATGGTTTCAACATGGCTGACCCAAACACGCGCCTTTCCTTGCGAACTTAGCTGACTAAATCAAACTACTGCATTTTAACGCGCCAACATCGAAGTCCCTCGTCCGAATCTATTTCCCCGCCATCTTGTCGCGCGTGGTCGTTCTTTCAATCATTCAGCCTTTATTTGTGAGAACTTGGTAGTTATCACCACGTAACATGCGCGTCGGTTTAATTTCTCTCTCCTCCGTCTCCTGAAAGTCTCTTTGTGGTATTGTGGTCCATTCCCTGTTTTAATGTAACAAAGTTGGAGGTTTCTTCGATGCTGCTCACCACTATTCTTTTGCGGATATATATGAACATATGCTTATGCTCTTCTTCCCCATAGCCAGAATCTTATCTCTATAGTCCTTTAAATCCTGATAGACAGAAGCTCGAATATATGCCGATTCTGTCGCTTACAGGCGTTTCGCAAACTCATTACCATCTGAGAAACTCTGTGTCTTCTGGTTGTATTCGTTTTTGCGGAGACATGAGAGAGTTTACTTTCATTATTGCAATCTTAAGGCCTGTGCTTCATGTTCTTTCAACTTTCTTCGTACTCTCACCAAAAAAGTTGCTATCTTTACGGCTTGAATCCTTTAGTTCTCGCACTGGCAGGGACTTGCAGCGCTATGACAGAGGCTACCGCCAAGTTGTTGGGTGAGTTAATGTTTTATCTTCCCTGAAAGTAAACTTCTTTTCCGTGTTTGGTTCAAGAAAGCTCGGAAGTGTATCCAATCAGGGTTGTCTTTTAATTGGATCTCGCAAAGGGTTTTCATTATAGTGAAAATTTCTATGGGTTTTCGTTGTGCAGATGCATTCCGTACAGATACAGGAAAACCAACGAACAAAATGATGGGGCTTGCATTCAAGAATTGGAAGTTCTTGTAATCAGTCCACAGAAGGGTCCAGGAATGCTATTTCCTAAGGTACTAAAAACTCTATGCCATCTTGCATCTCATAATTATATATTGTTACAAAAATTTTCTTTATCTTCTCCTTAATTAAAGTTGGTTCTTGCTACTTTTCACTTTCAGGGAGGTTGGGAAGAAGACGAGTCCATGGAAGATGCTGCTTTAAGAGAGACAAGAGAGGAAGCAGGAGTAGTAGGCATTGTTGAAGTGAGTATTTGCAGAACTTACATTATTCACTTCATAGACTTCAACAACTTCAGTTCTAAACGTAATTTATTCAAACTGAACTTTCAGAATAAATTGGGGAAATGGTCTTATCCGAGCAAAAGGGATGGCAAAATGCACGATGGCCACATGTTTCCTTTGTTAGTTGAAGAACAATTGGATGAATGGCCTGAGAAAAATTTCAGGAAGCGACAGTGGGTAAGTGGATTTGCCACTGCTGATCTCTGATCCATGATCTTTCTGTTGGCATTGTTGTCTAATTTGAAAGTGCTCGTGCAGGTCAATGTTAATGAAGCCAGAGAAGTATGTCAACAGCAGTGGATGAGAAAGGCTTTAGAGGAATTAATTAACCGAAAATTGCCTCAGCAACAGCAAAAATTGCTCTAACAGAAACGAATAAACCAACAATTTGTATATAAGAACAGTGATAATTGTAACCGTGCCATCTGTTTTCGAACTGAAGATTCGGGTTACCGAGAGATCAGTTTGTTGGACAACAAATGCTCTTTTTCTTCTTATCCTTTTCTTGCATGTGAAAATTCGATTGTTTCATTTTTTCAACTTGAAAAACATCAGGTTCTTGCCTCATAATTCTGTTGTGTTTTGATGGTAAGTATCAGTTTAGGAAGCAGACTGACTGAACAGCTTGAAGCCATATGTAGTTGATCTAAGTTTAACGCCAAATCGGAGTCGAGAACATAAAACTGGGTTTGTCTGTAGTTCTCAGATACAACAAGAAAGCTCTTTGCCCTGCTAGTTAAAGGAAATAAATGTTCCATTTCAATTACTTCAGGTGTCATCAGAGGCATGAATTCCTCTTTTACGAGCTTGACATTGTATTAGCATGTCAGTCAACATCCCCGGTGCGTTAGGAAGCCGATATCAGGCAAGGTTGTAGGTGCTTAAAGGCACTGTCTTTGCAATTATTAGACGATGGTAACAAAGTCACCATCAGCTTTTGCATCAACAAATTCCAGCCACATTCCCCTCTCTATGTATAAGCACGTAATTATTGTTGTGTAGAAATGTTTAAATAAATCGCACAGGATACACAATAGCTTGCAAACTATGTGCTTCAGGTAGGCCAAAGCCTTATAAAAGTCCACCGATACAAGAGTCCAACTCCATAAGTAAGCTAAGATACAGTAGTTAATAAGAGACTCAAGACTCTAATCATTATCTTGAACTAAGTATTTCCGTTAAATTTTTTAAATGAAAGTCTGCACCCTTGAAAAGTATGAGAAGAGTTGATTTTTTTAAGGATAATATAAGTCACATATATGCTTGTTATAATGCAATTCACATTAAACTAAAATCTTACAACTCTTTGCTCTGTTCTAAGAATAGTTAGATCAACGTTTAAATTTGATGCACTACTCTTGGTCTTATTTTTCTTTTTTGTAGGTTCTGAAAAAGAATTCCTAACTTTATAACTCTTAACTTAATTGAATTTTGCAATATGCTAGGTTGGCCTTTTTCTCTCTCTAAAATATACCATACCAATGGAGGTAAAAACTTAATCAACTTGTAACTTATAATTACAAAAGAAAGTCAAAGAAAAGTCCACTTACCTTTATAGAAGTTGGATTCCTTAAAGGTTGATCCAACTTTTTGCATCCTTTTTTTTGTGACAAGTTTTTTAATAATGTTAGAATCTCATTGCAATTCCTTATCTTAATTTGTGAAGATTCTTCAACCATTCATCCTTATTCCTTATTCTTTTACTCTCTAGAATGCCTAACATTTCTTTACAATTAGAGGGAGGATAAGTTGAGGGTTTTGAACTTTGGGCCATCTCATTGGCTTCATTGACTACTAATAACTTCTTAAGTAGCAATCTTTCTTATAGAAGTGACTCACATAATCATCAACATTCTTCTTTTAAAGTTAACATATGCAATTGAATGCTTGCAAAGACTTCCTATTAGTGACCAAAATTAAAAAATAAAAATAAAAATAAAAATAAAAATATACAGATTACAAAGCATTGAACTCCTAAGTGATTGCTTTTTTAATATGACCATTATTTCTTGGAATTTTATTTAGGAAAAATGGGACATTCCTTACATTTTAATAAGTTGTTATTATTTATAATGACAACAACATTGACCAGCAAGAAAAAGAAGCAAGTTTGACAAGCTTTAAGTTTTAATCAGTAGTTTGAATTAGATCTCAATTTTATGTTTGATGAGATGTTTGATATATTTATGAGTGTATGGAAATAGGAAATTGAAGAAAGGAGAAGAATTTAGATAAAAACGCGACACAAAACAAAGCACAAAAGAGATGCACGGATGTGCATCATCCCGTGCACGTCTCTTAGGCTGTGCAAATTTGCAATTTTCAGTAGTTTTGGAAATACACGGTTTGATGTACGACGGTGAGTCAGACCATGCATTTCCCAAACAACAATTCCAGTGAATTTAAGCTTTTTAAAAAATTTTGTTTGGTATTTTGATTTTTGGGGTTATTTTTTAAACCAAATTAAGAGGGGAAATCCTAGAAACAACCCTAGGACTCGAAACTACTATTTAAGAACGTGAAAGACACAAAAAATGAAGCCACCATCTTATGAAGTGGACAAACAAGGAAGATCGAGAATAAAGTCTAGATTTCTAGTTTTCCAGATCAAGCTTCGAATAGAGTTTTTCTTTCTTTCTCCTTTGATATTTTCATCATACTTGATGTGTAAACTGAATTTTCAGATGTTTATTACATTCAAGATGTTATAATTTCCATATTAGGGTTTATTCCTTAGTTATTTTCTGACTTTGATTTTTATGGATTCAATACAAAATTCTGGTGTTGTGTTAATTGTACATGTTCATACTTTGACAATAAATCGAGAGAGTGTCAAAAGTAATCTGGTTAAATTGCTCAATAAGAGTTAGTAGTTTAACAAGTCACGCAATTATCAAAAAAACAATCATACGAAGGGAGAACTTGATTATCTAATAGATAACGTCAAATTAAGTTGAAAAAGTTAGGAAAGTTTTGTGAATCGAGAGTTGCAAAATTTGGACTTTTCAGAGTTAGTTAGGATTAATCAATTAGGGTTAATTGGCCAGATCTTAAAAGAGAGTAATCAATCCTATAAGAAATCTAGGATTAACACATAATTTGATCAATTAAAGTTGAGGGAACAAAATATGAAAGAATAAATCCTAAGCATTATCCTTGATTAACCCTATATTGAATTGACAGCTCACTTATTATTTGTTATTTGCTTGATTTTATTTAATTGCTTTAATTTTTGTTATTATTTTCACTCATATCATATTTTATTACCTGAAACAAAGCTAAGTTGAATTTGTTTTAGCTAATTTCTTGTAGGATTGATACCTTTTGATACTACAAGTTACGATCCATATACTTGTAGGTATTGGAAGTTTTATTAGATATTAAACTTGCTCAAGAGAGGCAACCCTTTTTTTTTTTTTTTTGTTGAGTAGTTTGTAGAATTTTCATTAGCAGTTTAGTTATTTTTATAATTTTAGTTTGATGGTCCTAATTTTATACTTAAGATTAAGGCAACATCACTCATTGCTTTAGAGTGGAAAATATTTCATCAGCATTTAATGGAAGTTAACAATATTGGATAAGGTCGAAAATCTTTTACCATCAGGGAAGTATCACTTATCCTCACCCTTACTATTATTTGTCTTATTTTTCGTTGTTCTCACATGTTTTGCATATTAAGGATAGTGTATAACTTAAATGTAGGGAATGGACTTAATAATCAAGCTTGTCAATTTTGTTATAATTAACTTAACAGTGAATAATTTGAGAAATTTTTTAAAAGATGATGTTGATTAAGATGATTAATTATGAGTTTGATTGTAATTTTGATTTAATTTATTGAGTCAAATAGTTATAAATTTTGATGATTGAATTGATTTTAGTTTGGTTCATTAATTTTGAGAATAGATAGTAGATTTACGTTATGATACTTTATAGACATATAGATATATTAAGTTAAATGTTAATCCTTTTGAGGACTTTCAGCATCCCACATAAAAAGAGTAGTAGTATATAAATAAATGAGCAAAAAATTTCACTCCACTAGCTTTATATCAATAAAAAGGTCAAAGTTAAAGAGTTATGTTAGTAGTCATTTGAGATAGTGAACTTGTTATTCGGTATTTACTTTCACGTCAAAAGGCTAAGTGACTTTTCAAAAAAACTCCTAAATGTTCATGAAATGTTTAAATTTAGTGTTTTATTTTTAACAAGGGGTATGAAAGTGATTAAAGGTTTTAATTTTTGTGTATTTTCATTTTATGCATTAAGTGGAATGGAGTGAATTGAGTTAAGATTTAAAGAATTGTGGAGTAAATTGGAATAATTTATAATTTGATGCAAGTAACTAACTATTTAACAATTTAATTAACTTTGTAATTGAATGAATAATGGAGAGTCTTGATGAATATCTTTGATTTGTTTAATGCTTTCCTAAAGTTGTTTTTATTAAGTTGAGCGTAATGATTTATTTTCAAAATTAAAATTAAAATTATATTGCCTTAACAAATGCTATTAAATAACTCCTTACAAATAATCATACTAGTGAGACCAAAACTAGGAACCTATTACACCATGTAACTTCAATTGAATTACATCGTAGAACATTATAGAACACTAAAATGACTATTACCATTTGACTTCATAAGTAACTAATCCTTGTTTGTAATTAGCAATAATGGCCACTCGTATCTAATTCACAATTTGTTCTGCAAGTTGTTGGTGAAGCACCCAACGACGGAGCTATATGGCCAGTGATGCACTAGGTCTTCCAAGGGTTTTTTTAATTATATATATATATATATATATATATATATATATATATATATATATAAACGGAGTTATTTAAAGGTTAGTGGTGCATTGGGCTCTTCAAATTTTAAAAAAATTAATATTCAGGTTCTCTTATATTAAATTTCTGGCTCCGTCACTGGATGCACTTCCACACTTTTACAAATTATTCGATTCCATTCTCTCCATATAGAATAAATAAAAATATGAAATGTGGTCTGTATAATCACACCATTATGCTGCCCATATTCCATACACCTTATGATTAAATTCAAGTTTTCCGGCCACTTGAAAGTGTACCGATGTAGTTGCAACATCACCTTCAACTTGCTCCATATTGCTTTGCTATATAGACATTCAAAGAAATGGTGGTTTATGCTCTCATTCATCTTTTTACAAGGGACGTAGATGGGTTCAAACTCTCCAAACCATCGATTTTTTGTTCTTACCCGATTTTTAATCACCAATCAAGTAAAAAACGTAGCTTTGGGGACTATTATTGATTTCCATGTGACGTCAAACTAGGGTACTACCTCCGTCGTTTGAACCGTTAACTTGTGACAAGATCAATTGTTAAACACTCCAGTACTGGAATGGGGCAGCCATACGATGTTATCTTTCCTCTGTCCTGCAGAAACCTTAGGTAAATATGCTGCCAGTAAATGGAAACCTCTGAATTATCCATACCAATCACCATTATGTATAAATGCATGCCGACACTCTAGCACCAGAAGGAATGCAATTTTAGATACTAGACAGCTCACTTACTTGGTCTACTTATCTTCCACAGCCATATGTCCTCTCCATCACTCAGCTTATGCTTAATATGTGGATATATAATGTCTCGCAAGCTAAGCAGAAGAATGAATATCCATGAGAATTCTTTGGACTGTTGTCATTGCCAAAAATTCTGTTCAGGAAGATGATATTGATTAATCCATTTGATCCACAATGCGGTTTTATCTGTAAATAAACGCCAGACCCTTTTGAATAGCAAGACTTTCTGCATTTGGGCAATAGGAATAATTCCAAGACGCCCTAGCTGTTTTGGTATCGTCATATCAGTCCATTTCACCTTAGATTATTTTCCATTCTTAACTTTACCAGACCATAAAAATGCTTTCAAGATACGATCCAACTCCTTGATGACTCTCTTAGGTAAAACTAGGTATGCCGATCGACCAATGTATATGCATGATATTTAACACTGAGCTGATTCACGTCAACCGAGCAGCTGCGGATAGAAACTTGTGTTGCCATGCCATGATTATGATTTTGAGCTTTTCTATCAAGGGCATAAAATCCGAGAACTGAGGCTTCCGAGAAGTTATTTGTAACTCTTAAATAGGTAAATGGTAGAGTGCAAAGTAAAACCAACCTGACGACTAATCTGCTCAGGATCATGGACATCCGATGACATATATACCCCACTCTTCCGAGTGTGTATTTCCAAACTAGACCACTGGGAAAAAAATCTGCATCTTGTGCATCATCATTCTAATTGAACGTGGTTCAGCCTTACAAAGCAGTATTAAATCATCAGCATATAATAAATGAGATAGCTTGATTTCGAGGCATTTATAGTGATACCGAAACAAACCATTGCAATCCACCAGCTTTGATACAAGTCTAGAAAATCCTTCCATAGCTAAGGAAAATAGGTAAGGGGAAAGGGGATCCCCTTGCCTAATCCCTCTAGCATTTTTAAACGGTAACGAAGATATCCCATTCACCAAAATACTGATAGATGTCGATTGTATACATTGGATAATCTAGCTCCTGAACTCAGTAGGCAATCCTATTGCTTCCAAGCATGCACTTAGATAGGACCAACTGATGGTTTCATATGCTTTAAACAAATCAATCTTCAACACAGAACTCTTAATATGTTTACCGGACTAATATTCACCTAGGAGCTCTTGGAGAATGAGGATGTTATCCCCGATATTCCTCTCAGGTAAGAAGGCTCCTAAAGCCACACTAATTATCTCTGCCAATACCACCTTCAGTCTTGATGCAAGAAGCTTGGCTATCGTCTTAGCCATTGTAGTACAACAACATATAGGCCTAAAATCTGAGATAGAAGAAGGATGCCTCTTCTTCGGGATGAGGCATATTTAAGAATGACTGAGCTCCCGCAACATCTTACTTGAAGAAAAGAATTCTAATATTGCATCCGTGAATAAGGAAATGTCCCAAATCTTTTGAAAAAAACCAGCAGTAAATCCTTCCAGCCCAGGAGATTTTGAAGCCATGAGACCAAAGAGCATATCCTAACATCTTATGGCGTGAATGGAGCTAAAAGCATATCCTGTTGCGTGCGATTGAGATTAACTACCAAAACATCTTTCCCATATAACCCTTTGGTTGAGTTTCATGACTACCCATTAGTTGTTGAAAATAGCCTCTAATATACCAAGTCATCTCCTGTTGTTCTGAATACACAGTCCTATCAGTGTCTCTCAGTTCAGAAAAGGTATTAACGTTTCATAGATGCATGGAAAAACTTAGAATTGGAGTCCCCGTGTTTGAGCCATGTCTGTCTAGCCTTTTGTTTGGAATTATGAAGATTAAGACCCTCCTGATAATCCTTCAACCTCTCCAGCTCCATGTGTCTTAATGTTGAGTTGTGTGGATCCTGATAACAAGCCTCCTATGCCTCATCTAGTTTTTGTTTTAAACATGAATGTCGATTATGTTAGAAATCAAACTCTATTTCTCTTTTACATGTGTAGCTCCAAATATACGGCTCCAAATAATTCCTTATTAGCTAAGAATTGTAGTTGCTAAATAGGTAAGATTTGTAGGAGTAGTAAAGTTTGATTTATCAACCTTTGAGTTTAAGACACATGTTCCTTCATTTAATGCTTCCCCCCTTAATGTCGGTTTATGTATGCCTTTATATAAAGGCTAGTGCACTTTTGTATTTTAAGAGTTCAAAAGGTGAATAAAAGAAAGTGTAGCATTATATTACATTCAAAGTGAGAGACAAGTGAGAAGAAAAAAAAGAGTCGTAGCTCTTGCAAGAAAAAATCTTGTAGAACTTATTTGGAGCTCATCAAGCTTCCAACAAGTGGTATCAGAGCCAAGGTTCGTTTGTTCGTGAATTGGTGAAGCAATGGCCAACTGGATCCAACTTCAAGTTCGGAAATTAACAAAGACAAATTATGGGAATTGGAGCATCCAGATGAGAGTGATGCTTGGTTTTCATGATTTATGGGATATTGTTGATGATGGATATACTGAGTCCGTAGATGTAGCTGCCGAAGTAGTCTTATCAGATGCTGAGAAAAAGACGTTGAAAGAAAATCGAAAGAAATATAAGAAGGCGTTGTTCTTTATTTTTCAAGGTGTTGATGAACCCACATTCGAGAAAATTTCAGACGCAAAGACTTCAAAAGAAGCATGGGAGATTCTGTAGAAATCTTTCCAAGCAGTCGAAAAAGCTAAAAAGGTGCGTCTTCAATTACTCAGAGCTGAGTTCGAGATGCTAAAAATACAAAGCTCAGAAAATATTGGTGATTATGTCACTCGTTTGAAAACGATGGCTAATGAAATGAAAAGAAACGGTGAAGTTGTAGACGATGTTCGTGTAATGGAAAGCTTTTGCGTTCTCTTACACTTAAATTTGATTACGTTTTCGTCGCAATTGAAGAATCGAAAGATTTATCAGAACTTTCGATTGATGATCTCGTTGGTTCTCTTCAAGAACATGAGCAAAGAATAAACCAGAATGATAATACTGGCGACTTGGAGAAAGTCTTGCAAAGTAAATTATCAGTCGGTGAAAGTCAAGCAAGCAGTAGCCAAAGACAGGACAAAGGAAGTCAAGGTGGCTACCAAATGGGACGTGGTCGATGGAGCAATCGAGGCGGACGTGGACGTGGCAGACGATTTTTTGAAAGAGAAAATACAAATGAAGGAAATCTGATATATGGTCACAGAAGAGGTTATAGAGACAGAGAACGAGGCAAATTTCAACAAAGAAGAGATAAATCTCAAGTACAGTGTTATAATTGCAAGAAATATGGTCATTTGAGTTACGAATGCAGATCAAATCTTGAGGTACAAGAAATGAGTCATTTTGCAGCAGTAGAAGACAAGAAAGATAATGATATTATGCTTCTCTCTTTACTAGTCAATGAGCAAAGCAATAATAATGTTTAGTATCTGGACACTGGTGCCAACAACCATATGTGTGGTCAGAAAGAGCTGTTTACAAACATGAATGAGACAGTTCGTGGTGAAATTACATTCGGTAATTCAATAAAGATTCCGATCAGAGGCAAAGGTAAAATTTCAATTACCTTAAAAAATAGAGAAAAGACATATATTACTGATATCTATTATGTGCCTACTTTGAAAAGTAACATCATCAGCCTTGATCAACTTTTAGAAAAGAAATACGTTATATTATTGAAAAATGGATATCTCACCATCTGGAATTAGAAGGGAGAATTGATAGTAAGAATAAAGATGACGAAGAATCGTCTTTTCACACTTGATGTACAAAATGAGTTGATAAATTGCACGAAGTCAGTCATTGAAGATGAATCCTAGCTGTGGCATTTGAGGTTCGATCATCTCAATTTTACCGGACTAAAATTATTATCAAAGTCTAAGGTGGTGAACGGATTACCAGAAGTTGATCAACCAAATCAGTTATGTGAAGCCTGCATCAAAGGAAAGCAACACAGACAATAATTTAAAACTGGAAAATCATGGAGAGCCAGAAGGCCACTAGAGATTGTCCACACAGATATAGCTGGTCCATTTGACGTGTCATCAGCTGGAGGAAATATGTACTTTTTAACTTTTATTGATGATTTTAGTAGAAAATGTTGAGTGTATATTTTGAAAGAAAAATCAGAGGCTCTTGATAAGTTCAAAGAGTTTAAAGCGATGGTCGAAAAACAAAGTGGACAGTATTTGAAGATACTCAGATCCGATAGAGGAGGTGAGTACACCTCAAAATTGTTCGAGAATTATTGTAAGAAGCATGGAGTCATTCATCAACTGACAGCAAGATACACACCACAACAAAATAGTGTGGCAGAAAGGAAGAATCGCACAATTCTTGATATGGCGAGGAGCATGTTGAAAGAAAAGCACCAACCCAAGAATTTATGGGTTGAAGCTATTATATGTGTAGTCTATTTGCTGAATCGGTTTCCAACAAAAAGCGTCAAATTTATGACACCAAATGAAACATAGAGTGGAAGCAAACTAGGTGTTGGACAACTCAGGATTTTTGGGTGCGTTGCATATGCCCATATTCCTGACCAAAAAAGAAAGAAGTTGGATGACAAAGGGGAGAAATGCATTTTCATTGGCTACGACAACATGAGTAAAGCATATAAATTGTGCAACCCCTTAACCAAGAAGGTCATCATCTCAAGAGATGTTGAGTTCGATGAAGCAAACTACTTGAGATGGAGCAAAGAAGAAAAGAACATGCAAGGAATGTTTTTTGATGATAAAGATGACGATGACCTAGATTTACAAGAACAGCAAGATAATCATTCTCCTTCACTAAGTCCACCAACAACACCAACATCGACATCGTCAACGCTAAGTAGTAGCAGCAGCAACAATTCAGGGGGAGCACCAATTAAAACAAGAAATCTTAGTGATCTCTATGATACTACTAAACGAATAGAATCATTTGACTATTTGTTGTTTTGTCTAATGGCTGCATGTGATCCGGTGACATACGAAGAAGCCGCTGGAGACAAAAGTGGGAAAAAGCAATGAATGAAGAAATTGGTGCCATCCAAAGAAATGATATGTGAGAATTGACTAGTCTTCCAAAAGGACATAAACCAATTGGAGTCAAGTGGGTATATAAGACAAAAAACAATCAAGAAGGAAAGGTGGAAAGATATGAGGCAAGGTTAGTCGCGAAAGGTTATAAACAGAAATATGGAATTGATTATGAAGAAGTATTTGCTCCAGTTGCAAGAATTGATACAATCAGACTTCTCATAGCACTTGCAGCGCAAAATAAATGGAAGATCTACTAGATGGATATGAAGTCAGCTTTTCTGAATGGCTACTTAGAAGAAGAAGTTTATATTGAACAACTACCTGGATATATCAAAAAAGGTTAGGAAGACAAAGTCTACAAACTAAAGAAAGTTCTTTACGAATTGAAGCAAGCTCCAAGGGCTTGGAATACAAAAATAGATGAGTACTTTCAAAAAACTAGATTTGTGAAAAGCCCTTATGAGCATGCGTTGTACACGAAGAAAAGCAAACAAGGAGATATCATGATCGTGTGCTTATATGTGGACGACATTATTTTTACAGGAAATAATCCAGGTATATTTGATGATTTCAAGAAAGCTATGACCAAAATCTTTGAGATGACTGATATAGGTGAAATGTCCTACTTCCTTGGAGTCGAAGTAAAAGAAACAGGAGAAGAAATTTTCATTTCTTAAGTGAAGTATGCAGATGAAATCCTAAAGAAGTTCAAAATAAAAGATTGCAATCCAACAGCTACACCTGTCGAAGCAAGTATAAAGTTAAGAAGAGATTCAGACAAAAAAACTATAGATCCAACATTATTCAAGAGTTTGGTTGGACGTTTGAGGTATCTGACCTACACAAGACTAGATATTATATATGCAGTTGGGCTAGTTAGCAGGTATATGGAGAAGCCCAAACAAGATCACTTTGATGCAACAAAAAGAATTTTGAGATATATTAAAGGTACAATTGACCAAGGATTATTCTATACACATTCTCAAAATTCAAAATTATTGGTTATTCAGATCGTGATTTTGGTGGAGATGTGGATCATAGAAAAAGTACTTCTGGTTATGCCTTTCATATTGGGTCAGCAGTAATTTCATGGTCATTAAAGAAGCAACAAACAGTTGCTCTTTCAACATGTGAGGCTGGGTATTTAGCTGCAATAACAAGTTTATGTCAAGCAATGTGGTTGAGATATATTTTAAGTGAGTTAGATCATGCGCAAGAAGGCCCGACAAGAATATATGTTGACAACAAATCTACCATATCACTTGGAAAAATCTAGTAGCACACAATCGAAGCAAACACATAAAATGTCATTTTATTTGAGAACAGGTGAAAAACAAAATTGTGGAATTGGTGTTCTGCATAACAGAAGATTAACTGGCAGATATTTTTACAAAACCACTAAATAATGAAGTGTTTCGTAGATTACGGGAAAAGCTTGGTATGCGAGGTTGAGTTTGAGAGGGAGTGTTAGAAATCAAACTCTACTTCTCTTTTACATGTGTAGCTCCAAATGTATGACTCCAAATAATTCCTTATTAGCTAAGAATTGTAGTTGCTTAAAAGGTAAGAGTTGTAGGAGTAGTAAAGTTTGATTTGTCAACCTTTGAGTTTAAGACACATGTTCCTTCATTTAATGCTCCCCCTAATGTCGGTTTATGTATGCCTTTATATAAAGGCTAGTGCACTTTTGTATTTTAAGAGTTCAAAAGGTGAATAAAAGAGAGTGTAGCATTATATTACATTCAAAGTGAGAGAAACGTGAGAAGAAGAAAAAAGAGCTGTAGCTCTTGCAAGAAAAAATCTTGTAGAACTTATTTGAAGCTCATCAAGCTTCCAATAGATTCTGCATTTTGAGAAACATTTTAATTGTTGTCTTCACAGTACGAAGTTTTTGCGTGAGCTGAAACATTTTATACCCCTGCACCTTATGTCGCCAGCAACTTCTAATGACCTCTATAAATCCCTCTTGCTATGAACGACCGTTAAAAAATCTGAAAGGTGTCCCAATTCTAGCCATTCCATGCATATGTTGAATAAGCATACATGAGTGATCTGACATCCATTCTCACCAAAATGAACATTTGCTTGTGGAAAATGACTAAGTCAAAATAGGTTCACCAAGGCTCCATATAATTTTTTTGCGTATCAACATGGTTCCTTGTTGGTTGTTTGTCCAGTGAATAATCGACCAATGCCCCTCAAATCTAGCAGATTGGTCTTGTATAAAAAGTGAGTAACCTCTCTGCCAGTCCCTGTTGTGAATCCAGCTCCCCCTTCATCCATTCAAAGAGCAATTAAAGTCCCTAATTACTAACCACAGATTCTGCATACCATATTGTATAGCTTGAAGATCCTTCCATAACTCCTTTTGCTGAAAAACAAAATTGGATGCACACATAAGGGAAACTTTAAAAAGATCGACTGTCCCTTCAGTTGACAGTAAAGATGCATTTATTGATCGCTACTGCTTTTGTGCTTAACTTCGAAGAAATTCGTATTAAAACAAAGAATGCAACCATTGTAGTAGTGGGGATTAATGACTTATTATACACCCATGAGGGGTTTTTAAGTCATTATTATTCACATAATCACCAAAGAGAGTTATGGTTTTGTTTAACTGTAAAAGAATCGAAGAATGAAACATATAAGAAAGAGTAGCGTGTGTTTCTTCAAAAAAATGTGATGGTCTTTTACACAAAGAACAACAAAAGGAAGAAAAACTTCTCTGCAGTAAAAAGTTTAAGCAAAGTTCTTTAATTGGTGGAATTACAACAAAAATTTAAATATCTAATTTTTGTTTTATATGCATATGAAACGATCCTATGTTTAACATGATCTCACTATGTTTTATCATGTTTATTTTTGTCTAACATTGGTAGCAGAGCCATAGTTGTATTTGTGTTTATATGCATGCTAACAAATCTGTGTTAAACTTTGGCTATTGATCGAATATCTATGAATAATTATATGAGTCAGTCATCACGTTTTCGTCTGTTATATTGAACTTGTCTTTTATATCTCTGTGAATATTTGTTATATTCCATGAAAGCATGACTTATGAGTGTTTTTCAAAGGGCCAACGTCATTGTTAGAGAATGCATGAAAAATGAAAATGCTTATACTACGTTGGTAATATTTCATTCATCTGGAGTTTGCAAAGTGTGGTTGTTGGATTTTCTGGATTCAAATTTGTAGTTGTTATAGTTTTTTTCTTACACCACCCCCTAGACAAGAATCCAAAGAGAATAGTAACGAGAAGAAAGAAAAGAAGAACAAAAGAAAAAGTAACGAAGAAACAAATGCAGAAAAAAACGCAGATAAACGTAGCTGAGAAGAAGAAGAGAATTATGGTTATTCAATAATACGTGTGCACAGTAAAGGCATGTGCTTCCTCTTGCATATAAAATACGTGTGCTATTACCATTGATGGCTATAATAAGACAAAACTACTTATCAAATGGTTTTGTCTATTTCGTATATATATATATATATATATATATATATATATATATATATATATATATATATATTATATACATTTGTGGCATGACCACTTATGGCTATAAAGAATTATAAATATAATATAAAGAATTAAAATTAGTTTTTCTAATTTACACTGACTAATTAAGTTAGTTAAATCAGTTTCTAATTAATATAAAATGTTAAAATTAGAAAGTTTTTTACAAAAAACTAATTTGTTTAGTTAAAATTAAAAAATATTTCTTTAGAAATTAGTTTCTAATTAAACCAAGATAAATTGATTAGTTCATATGACTTATTATACACCCATGAGGGATTTTTAAGTCATTATTATTCATATAACTACCAAAGGGAGTTATGGTTTTGTTTAACTGTAAAAGAATCGAAGAATGAAACATGTAAGAAAGAGCAGCGTGTGTTTCTTCAAAAAAATGTGATAGTCTTTTACACAAAGAACAACAAAAAGAAGAAAAAATTCTCTGCAGTAAAAAGTTTAAGCAAAGTTCTTTAATCGGTGGAATTACAACAAAAATTCAAGTATGTAATTTTTGTTTTATATGCATATGAAACAATCCTGTGCTTAACATGATCTCATTATGTTTTATCGTGTTTATTTTTTTTCTAACAGGGCATCATTTGTGATAGTTTTCCATTGAGTACCTTAAAATGTCAATCCTGCTTGAACAAACTTTACCTTTATTTAATCTCTAGTAAACAAAAAAAAAGGCTCTCTTAGCAGCTACTAAATCCTTCACCATTAAATGTTTAAAAGGGTCATTGAGTCCTCTTGTATTCCACACAAGTATAGTCATCTAAGGGAAAAGTCCTTTAGATTTATCTTTACGTCCAGGTGATCGCCCCCTAGATTTAGTTAGATAATCGTGAGAGGTTCCACTTTAGTCTCCTGTCTAGATTGATCATTTTGCTGTTGTTCCCTAATGTCATGTGACTCTGCAATCGATTCATTATGCTCCAAACTATCTATAGATTGATCTTAGCCACTGTATCCTGATGACCCACTACCAACATTGGATCACTGCTAGGTAATCCCTCTTGATTGTTATTTATAGTATTACTATTCTCTCTTGTTCATTAAATTCAACCTCCCCCACATTGACATTTAAAGACTTTAACTCCTATACCCCAATGTCCTAAGAATCATTATCGATATTATGATGCACATTGGCATCATCAACATTATCAACATAGCAGTTAAGGTCCCTTCTTCACCAGCTTCAATATTATCCATTGAATTATTCTGTTGTTCAAAATGTAGCCATGTATTTACTTGCATTTCATCCTCTAGACTCTCAAGCACTTTTTATTTAGATTCCAACCCCAGTAGTTCCTCTTGTCCCCTTGTTTGAAATGTACGTACTGAAGGGATCCACTTCTTTAAAGTACTATGTGGTTTTCGAGGATAAGAAAACTTAACCTTAGAAGAAGTCACCTCCCCATCAACATCCAATCTCTGAATAGAAAAAGTTGTTGGAGAATGATTCAAAGTTAAAAATGTAGTCTTTATTTAAAGATAAAATTTAAGAGTACTAAGATAGAGTAGTAAAGATAAGATCTATTATTTATTAGAAGATAAAATTTTATCTGTTAAGATAAAGTTGTTATCTATTAGGATTTAAACTTTTAAATTTTTGATCGTTTGGTTAATCTTTACCTTTCATTGCCTATATATTAACTTTAATGTAAAATATATCTCAGCAATAAATTGCATCTTGCATTATCTCTTTTCTATTCTACTTTATGTTTGTTAGTTTCTGATTCTCAAATCCAACAAAAGTCTCAGGCAAATTGGCATTTCTATTGACTTCCACGTATATCTTGGCATACCTAAGTCTAGCCTTACTAGAGGTTTGAGCATCCATGTCGAGAGGTTTTCCAAGAGAACTTGTGTCAAAGCTTAACCGTTCAACCGTCCAAAACTCCAAAGGAAAATTATGGAATTGAATCCAAATGGAAAAAAACTTCCACACATTCACTTCTGAACTCAACCTCAGGTTTCCATTTCTGCATAAACATTGGTTGGCCTCCAATATGCCATGACCCTAGTTCTAAAATTTCATCCAAGTTATTGTGAACTGCAAACTTAAAGACAATCGCTCCATCCTCCATTAGTAGTGTTTTTTCTAATCCTTTCTTACCCTACCTTGCATTAGCCCATGCGTTAATTATGAGAAAAGTCAGCTGTTTACTCCAGAATGAGCCAACCATGTTTGACAACTGTGCCCTCTCTCCCGCTTTTAATAACTCGATGGGTGGACAGATGATCCCATCTTTCATGACCTTCGTGTGGTGTTTCATTTAAATCCTAGGCTGATTAAAAAAAGTTCACTTCTGCCATGCATTTGTAAGCAGTGTGGGGGAGATCTGGTTGTTGGAGTTATTGGAATTAGTAATCCCACCGTGCTTCGCATCACTTTCTGGTCATTCCTTTTAATTTACCGTATAGGATAATGTAGGGAAATCTTCTGGGGATATTCGAGCAAATTCACTATCCTCCGAACAAACCATAGCTGCCTTGAAAAGACCATTCATGGATGAAGAAAACTTCAACCAGACAACTCACCGTTAGTAGCAACCAAAAATGGCAGGAATGAAAATTAAAAAAAAAGATAGGTTGCAAGGGTAAAGCAGTCAAATTTGAAGAGAGAAGAAGGAGAAAAAATTAGAGAGAAGGATAATTATAAATTCCTTATTCTTTCTCTTTCCCTTTGATTTGTTTGATATTAATGAAGTTGATTTTCTTGAGGATAAGAAAATGATTAAATGTGGGCGAGTTTAATAAATGTTAAGAATTCCATATTTAGTGCATTTTGTTTGTTTATTTGAGAGTCTTTTTTTGTACTTAATTAGTCCTATTATATTTTTAGGTCCTAATTGCCTTCATGAGTTAAAATGAGCAAAAATTGAATGAAAATGAAGCAGAAAAATGAAAGATTAAAATTGTCTTTGAGGGAAAAGATCATAAGGAAGTGGACATGATCATTTCCATAATTTTGTAACCTTGTAGATTATGACCTTGTTTGGTTGATGACTGATCAGCTAATTTTTAGCTTATTGACCAATACCAAATGATTGACTTCATCAAAAAACTATTTATCTTGTTTGGTTGTTGGCTGGTTGGGTTGGCTGATTCAACCCCACCAGCTGATTTTGAATAAGCTCCTCCTAGGAGCGTTTCACGTAATCAGCAGAAAATTTGTTTGTTTAATGTCGATGTTGCCCTCTTCGTTACAGTCTCATTTCTCTCGTTTTCTCGAGACTCTTCTTCCCTCTTTCCTTGCATCTCTCACATCTACCGGATCACCGCGATGTCCCCCTGAACTCAATTTCAACTCATTCTACCAAGTCCAACTACAAACTCCTAAAGCGTCCAGGTTTTTTCTCTTTTCACCTTGAGTTTTCTTGGAGGCCATGAGTAGAATATTAAAGCGCCGAGCAAGAACAAAAAAAGGTTCCATTTGTTACGGCTTTTTCGACAGCACAGAGATTCAGCGCCTACGCGTTTAGTGGTGGAGATGGAAGCATCCAAATTCCAAAACCCCCCGGGCCCCAGCCTTCCCATGAGCTGTATCTCGCTCATTAGATTCTTCTTTTAACGGTCCTAAATTGCTCGCTCATTCATCCTCTTCATCTGTCTCTAAATCTCTATCTCAGGTTAGATTGCGACTTATCAAAACAATTGAAGGATCAAACATTTCAGTAGAGTTATTCCTATCAGTTCCTTATAACTTGGTATTGTGTGCAGTTCATGTTTGTAATGCATTCATCTTTATCAAATTTGTAGGGGAAATGGAAAATTAATGATTTTGCTCATCTGGGTCTTCCCTGAATTCCCCACTCTTCACTCGTCACTTCACCCCTTATCAAGTAACTCAATAGCTTCACTTAGATGTTGTTGTTTTTCTTCCTTTGCTGTTCTTTACGAAGTTATATTTTCAAGTGATTAATCCGTGGATTTACTTCTATTTTATTGCTTTCGGTTTACTTATTCTTCTTGTTATTTGCTTAGATGGGTATTGTTTTTCTATTGAATTTTTCTCTACTTAACCTCCTTTCTTTATGTATGCTTATGGGCATGTCATATTGTTCCATTCTACATCTTTTTTCAGCCAATAGTCGCAGCAGTAGAAGCAGGAAAAGACATGGCCTTGGCAAATAAAGAGAAATTAATAGCTGGAGGTCCTTTTGTCCTTCCTCTTGTTTATAAGCTATGAGAAATGCAAGCATTATGGGTTACTTCAATTTGGCACAAGCTACTGCAGATTATGCAGAAATTCTTCATCACATAAAGGAGATCCAAGCTAAAAGTTCACTTGTGATAATCCATAGGAGGGTCGTATGGTGGAGCACCTGTGATAGTCCCTTAGAGGGTTGTATGATTTGATTCATCTTGTATCATAGTTAATATTAATGTTCAATCTCTAATTTATAGCTACAAAATATTTATATTTTAATCTTTAATTTAATGTAGTATTTGGTTTTAATTGATCATGCTTCAAAGTTGATTATTTAAAATTTACAAATTTATTTTATCTTTTAAATATTATTTAATTATTTAATAGCTCTTTGTCACCAAAAGAAGTATAATTATCTTAAATTATTATATATAAACAAATAATAATTTAATAAAATGTTTTTATAATATAATATTATATATATATATATATTACAATTTTATATAATTTTTAATAATATTCACAAGTTAATTATATTACTCATTTTAAATTAAAATATCAAATAATTTTAAATTAAGTAATAAATATCAATATTACGATGATAAAATAGTATTTATATATTTATTTTGTTGAAATAGTCTAATTCAAATTAGTAAAACTAATTAAATAATAAATATCAA
Organism: Erythroxylum novogranatense; assembly: GCA_029891385.1. NCBI lineage: Eukaryota > Viridiplantae > Streptophyta > Magnoliopsida > Malpighiales > Erythroxylaceae > Erythroxylum > Erythroxylum novogranatense. The sequence goes on along the minus strand of CM057233.1, from coordinate 30,335,847 downwards.
TATTACTCATTATCATCATTATTATTATTATTAAATGTTCTACATTTTTATTAAAGTTAATTTTATTATTATTTTATAAACTTAATTTTGTAGAATTAAATATCTAAAATTTAAATTCTTATAAGAATATTCAACGAAATACTAAGATATATAATATTCATACATTTTTTTTAAGTTGTGTCCTTATAAGTCATTTTACACATAAACAACTAATACTAAACATCTAATTTTACCAAACATCTCTAACAAACAATTAATCTAATTTCTTTGGTCAAATCATTATCATTATCACCGATAGAATCAATAACACTAATACAATCAGCTATTTGCCAAACAGGGCTTATGTTTCTGTATGATTTTGAAGAATTGAAGTAAGATTGAGGGACATGGTCATATATCCACTCTAGGAACCCTAATTATTTCAAGCTATAAAAGGGCAAAACGAAGACAAGTTGAAGGGGGAATTCGTAAGAGGTTTGGAAGAGGCTCAAGGGAGGCATAGGAAATATGAAATGACATCCTAGAATGATAAAGAGAATAAAGAACAAGTAAGGAAATACTTTAAGCGGATTTTCATCAATTTAAAGTGGATTTAATGAAGATTAAAAGAGATATCATCACGATTTTTTTAGTTTTTTATTTTTCCTTTAGTCTTGATGATATGATTATGAATTAAACTTTTGTTAGTACTTGGATTAGATGAAACCTGGAATAAACCTTATAGTGAACTTATTTTAACTTAATTCATTCTTTAGGTTCATTAAGATTCAACTATGTATTCTTAATTATTCTTGAATTAATATTGTTAGTTTATTATTTCATATATGATTTTAAACAATTGAGATGGAAAATTCCTTTTATATGAATAGCTCTACTATAATTGAAAGGAGTTATATGCGGACCTAGGTCAACATAAATCTTCTAGATTATGGTCAAAACTAATAATGAAATTCACGAATCGATTAATTTATTCTTAGGCATTTTAATTAGAAAGAGATTTCAGTTAATTAACCAAGGATTAGGCGTTAGTAATCTTGAGAAACGTATTAGCATAATTGAGGAATTTTCACAATCCAGTGAACTATAAATTAAATTGATAAGTGAAATTATGATTACATGAGAAGTCTTACGAGGATTTGAAGTCCTGATTCCAATTTTTTTAAAAAAAATTATAGGTTTATTAGTTAGTCAGTTGTGTTGGTTTATTTTAGTTTATTGTTTTAATTTTGAATTTCATTAATCATCACCAACATAATTTGTTACCCTAGATAATAGAAAGACAATAAGTACTAATAATTCTAATCCTTGTGAGATTGACCCATATTCGCTAGTGCTAGCTATAGCTGTGTTGTACGCTTACGATTAAAAATATAACATAATAATTTTCAAGTTTTTGGCAATATTGTTAGGGATTAGCATGTTAGAAAACCTTATTTTATTAATCTAGTCTTTTTTCTTTTAGGTAGTTTTATTTCTTTATTTTTAGTTTTTTTTAATCCTTATATCTCTCTTTTTGATATAGTATTTTAGGATAATTTTAGGATTTTGATAGTTATTTGTTGAATAATAAAATTTATATCAAGTATATCATCTTACTAAGAAATAAGAATAGAGTCTTCAAACTATTATAGTTGATCGAGTATCAACAAGTAGTTATATAAACCTAAAAATGGGGGTATAGTTAATATAATAGTTACTGGTTAGAAAGATAATTGAGGAGTGCTATCAATGTCATCTTCAAGTAGGATGATGAAATATGGAAAAGAGAGATCCACAAGAACCACAAAATAGTAAGGAATCAGATGATAAATAAACCTGAAGGTCTCTATGTTAGATGTGATTAAAAATTTCGACTAGACCATAAATGCAAGAGGAAGCAAGTTTATATGCACGTAGCAGATGAAAATCAAGAAAGAGAAGAGGAGGAAGAACCAAAAAAGTGTTAGAAATAAGGCATTATTTTGCTTTACGCAATATTAGGAGTGACTTAACTGGAATATCATCAGTTAAGGGTAATTAGGAATCAGAATAGAATGTCATTACATGTATTAATAGATTGAGGCAACACGTACAACTTTATAAACGATAAAGCTATGCTAAAATGGCCAATGAGGCAGAGGAAATTGAACCAATGTTGATAGCCATTGGAGGTGGATTAAAGAAGAAATGTTAGAAGGTTTGCAAGAACTTTTATTGTTCTATAAGGGGGCATATTTCACAATTGATGCATTAGTTACTGACATTGGTAGAGTGGGCATGGTCTTTGAAGTGCAATAGCTATTAAGTCATTAAAAATTATAAAAATCAAATCATGAGATTAAAATGGCAAGGTAAATGGTAGGAATTATGTAGTGGTTTAAAAAGGGTTGTCACAATGATACAAAAAGAAAAAAATGAAGGTATTAAAAAAAGCAAAGTCTAATTATCAGTTGTTTTTATGCAAAACGATGCATTAATGGATTGAGGATGTTCTTCTAAATGTTAACAATATTTAGACGAATCGCTTATAGATAAAGAAGGATTAAGAAGATCGAGATTAGAGGGCTTAACAATTAATCAAGGATTTTGAGAATGTCTATGTTAAACGTAAGGGATTGCCTCTCAAAAGATTGCATGATTGCATGATTATATGATTATCTTGAAGGATGGATTTATTGCTATTAATATGAGACCTTACAGGTATTCAAGGTTACAATAATGCAACAAATATTGATACAAGGAATCATACAGCATAATATGAGTCCATTTTCATCTTTAGTGATGTTGGTGAGGAAAAAAGACAACATTTGTAGGTTTTGTATGGATTATAAAGCATCAAATCATGGTGAAAGATGAATTTCTTATACCATTGATTAAGGAGTTGTTGGATGAATTAGGTAGATTGAGGTGGTACTTTGAATTGGATTTACTAGCTGGTTATCATCATATTAGAAAGAATGAGGATGAAATTCATAAAACAAAATTTATAACTTGTGCTATGCCTTATAGCCTAACAAATGTACTATTTGGGAGTTTAGTGGCTTCCATATTTCATGCTTATCTAAGGAAACCATTGTTGATATTTTTCAATGATACTCTGGTGTGTAACTACTCTTGAAGCATGTAAAGGAAGTGTTGCAAGTGTTAAGGTATCATTCTTTATATGCCAAAATTAGGAGTGTGTCTTTACAAGAAGTAGGATAGAGTATTTGGGTAAAGCAATTTATATTCATGGAGTTTCTACTGATTCTGAAATAGTGGAAGCTTTCATCAAACTGATAAGTTTCTACAAACTTGAAACTATTGAAAGAGTTTGGGGGATTAGATGGTATTATGAGAGGTTCATCAAAAGTTTTGGTTCTATAAACAAGTTGAGGGGGCTTTTGTTGAATTGAAAGAAGCTTCAACTCATCTATTGGCTCTCCCTTATTTTCCAAAAGAATTTATAATTGATACATGAAAGTGAAGATGGGTTGTTCAGTTTGATAAATATTCAGGCCTGGAATTATTTCACATTTCGATAGCAGCTCTATAAGAGGCTGCTGTGGACATAAGGAAACCTATAAAAAGAACAAAAACCTACTTCATATCCAAAAGAATGCAAGGGAACTTAGTAGAGACTGCAATTACTCCATGAAGCAATCGCCTCTTCAGGGTTATAGCAGAAAATATCATCTTATTTCTCCAAAAAACTAAAGGATTACATTTAAGGGGGGGCTCAATTTGCTACGTACAACAAGAACCCTATAAAGAATACTATTTAGTGTGGAAGATTCTGTCCCAATACTACTCCAGAGAATATTGTGACCTACATCTAAATGCAAAGCTTATTCCTCGTCCAACCCAAGTCCAATCCGTTGTTTCCTTCTATCGAAAACGGCTTTAAAAGACTCACGCTCTGCACGCAATTGCTCCTGGAAAATGCTCTGCATGCTTGACTTGCCTACGCTTTGGGCCAACTGTTTGCTCTCTTCTTCTAGTAAAGGGTTGGACTTCTGCCATGTAGCAACCATGCTTAATACATAAAAAATTTCAGGTAGAGATGTTCACATTGCTTATATTATGTTTGTGTGCTTTATGTGTGTGCATGAATATGAACATCTGTTGTGCACCATGAAAACTCGTCAACCTGCTTTTTGTAATTAAAAATTTGATAAGTAAAAGGAAGCAAGATCCCGTCAGAAAATAGCATGCCTAGTAGAAAAAGTGATTTCTGCTGCAGGTAAAAATACTGCAACGTTATGATGGACTGCAGTTCAACACAAACCGCCCAGAAAGATCCAAATAATTAAACCAAAATGTTCATAGGATAGTTGCATAATTTACCAAGTTGTATCCAGCTCCTGGTCCAATGACCAAAGAGAGCACATTTGTCTTCTTTACTGCACCTATAGAGAATCCAGTATCTCCAACCTTCAAGTTACATTCCGATATCGTTAAACAGGAAGCAATAAGCTGGTAAAAGATAAAGATAACTCCTTAACATTACAAAACAAGAGCACCGCAGTAACAGTTACCTGGTCACTCCAACGAACTGATTTTCCCTGCTTCCTATTTACTTGAAACAACCCAGAAAGAGCATTTGAACCATGTGTCAGAGTTCTGGACCTTTTAATGTCATCTTCATCTACATCATCTGACCATTTACTTTTACCCAAGTCCTTCACTTGATCTCTATGTTGCTCAGCTTCTGTGCCCCATATTTTCTCACCTTCTGAAGCAACTAAAATAAACTAAATATGAGGATCTGAATATATTGGACTGCAGTTACATATTCTCAGGAGAATTTTAAAAAACATAACCAGTAGGCCATAAGAATTAAGTTGATGGTTCAAGTACAGACTGGAAACCAGAAATATGATTTTCCTCACTACAGCAGTTACTGACTAAATCTTGTTCACTTTTTCATCTGTTATACATCCTCATACACAAGGAAATAAAAATGTTCCTAAAAGGAGTTCATGAGGTCATTTAGAGCAGAAAATAAGTTACTTCCCCTCCACCAAAGAGTCAGGAAAGTAAGAAGATGTTGGAGAAGTAGAAGAAAATTAAGCATATTCCTGAGATCCTAAATACATTAGTTGAGAAGTTCATGGACAAGGCCACCATAAAACACATTGTAGGCCACGACATGATTGGGAAAAAGCTAAGTGCACAAGACAGATATTAAAAGCGTATATGGAACAAATTCCAGAGACAATATCTCTAATGATTCATCATAGCAGTGTTTGAAAACAAGCAACAATATATTTGAGTTGCAACAACTCTGGTTAGAACTTCCTTAAGTTCATTCCTGGTGAATCATCAAATATATTGTGAAGGCACCTTTCCTCCTAGGGACTGGGCTAAAATTTATAATCTTCCAATAAATGATCACCGATACAATTACATCACAATCTTTTGCTGACATTAACATAATCTTTTTTCAATTTGATCATGCATGCAAAAAATGACCATTGATGTTCATACATGCAAGGAAACAAAATTAACTTAACAACAGTTCATTTTAATTACCGCATGGAAGCAGGGAAATGCAGATATTTAATACATACCATAATTTGCTTCATCTTTTTCAGGTGAAACTATGACCTTCTCAGGCTTTATTTCCTGCAAACTAGAGACATTGTTGTCTGAGATTCCATCTTCGGTGTCCATATCAACCTGCCATTTTGACAAGAGAAACGAAGTGAAATCAACTGAGAAAAACAACTACAAGATTTTCCAAGTAATTAATGGACAGGATTAACCAAATTAGAGTAAGTAATTGACGGAAATGATTACAATTTGATGAATCCCATTTTGATATAAATCAGAAGTTATAGAAGTTTCTAAGCACCAATCATTCCTAGGCAAGAGGTAGCAACAAATGAAATGTTAATCACCAACAAGAAAAAAGTAGAAACTCATAATGCTCAAGCTGGCTTCAGAAGTGTTGTAATTTCAAGTACTTGCAAAACCTCTCATAGAAAAGGAAAATAGAGAGAAAAGATGTAGCAAATATTTCTAATAGGTTCTTTCTTATGGGGCTTTTGATCTTCAAGTTTTTCTGCAACTATCACTACAAAGAGAATAGCTTACAACATTGATCCCCAAAGCATCATGTTACTGACCTTAGAAATGATCATCATGAGGTGGTACCCAAACAAAATGAATGAAGATAGCTAATACAGTGCATAAATATCCAAAAGTGACTGAAAGTGAAGTCAATTTCAATAAAAGGATTTCCGTGCAAGAATTAATTTATTACCTCCTGAATGCCACTTTCCTTCAGGTCATCACCATTGAATAATGACTGTCAAGTCAGTACAGAATCAGGCCATGCATGAAAAGAGCAAATTAGTAAGTAGAATCCCTGAGTTTCTTGAATTTCAAAACACTAAAGAACTAAGGTGACTAAGGTTTAAGCTCGATGAGGTTTAAACATTTTACTTCTTTCTTGGCCTAACATTGCTCCTTTTAACCCAAAGTTAAAAATGAGAATTCAGGACAAACCCTGACATCAAGCTGCAAGTATAATGATGGAGCTTCTTCCCACTGGTCAGCCATCTTTTGTATTTCGTCCAGGGTAAAACCATGTACATTTCTAGCTGCACAGCCCTGAAAATTCAGAGGGTAATCGCCATTTTTTAGACTAGTTAATGTGAGAATTATATCCTTATTTATACAAAATGCAAGTTAATTTTCCACGAGGACTACTATTCGATATCAAAGAGTATCAAATGCATAGTTCTGTCCACGTAGCATGTTGCCGAAAGAAATTCAAGTTAGTGGTGATATCAGCACCATCTGTTGATATTGGGGATGAGATTTCTCACCGTTGTTATTTTTGTTTCTAGAATTGCTATGCCATCAAGTTATTCATTTCCTTATCAAAAGGAATGTAACAAAACATAATAAGACCACATCTAAGATTATGGTCTGAAGCTTTTTGGTAATGCATGCTCAACACAAGGCAAATAGGTGTTACTATTTTTCTTTACTATTGTCTCTTCCTCAAGTTTGTTTAATTATCAAGAGGACGCCTAACAAAAAAGACAAACCAATCTGAACTTATGGTATGTGGACTCTGAATCATGCATACTCACCGCAGGGTCCTTGTATGAAGCTTCAGAGATGTAAACTTCATAGCCTGATCTCTGAAAACGAAAATAAGGATCAATTAGAAAGCAATTTAAGTGTATTTAACAGGGTGTAACAAAATCATTAGTAAATCCTCAGGGAGTAACTAAAATATTCATAAATCTTCATCATCATTACCAACAGAAAAAGGTGACATCCCAAAAAAAAAAAAGAATATTGTTTCTAGATGGAGACAATAAGCTGATATTTCTAGGATATCGATTATTATCCAAAACCAAAAGATCCTTGCATTTTCAGTACCTGAACCTAGTGAATATAAAGCAACTCTGCTTCACTAAGAAATTCAGAACACGGGACAAAACTAAGCATGCCACAAAAAGAGCTCGCTTATGGACACAATCTAAAGATGAGTGAAATCACATTATTTTCCAGGCTCAACAAAATAGCAGCACAAAGGCATGCCATGCAAAATCAAATTTGGACATATTATTCACAAAGGAACAACCAACCATAAGCTTTAGGATAACAACTGTTATTGAATATCACTTGACTGATTAATGGTAGTACAATCTCTTAAAGATTAATTTACATCATCTGAACATGCCATGGATAGTTTCTTAGAATGTGATTTCTAGTGGGTGTTGTTGTTGTTTTTTGAATATGCCATGGATAGTTTCTTAGAAGACTTGAAACCACCGACATGGTAGATTAAATAAATAGTTCATCACATCTTATGAAAAAAACTGGTTATAAACAAAATTGTGAAACAGCCCAGAGGTCCAGAAGAAACAAACTCAAGTGCAAGAGACAACAATCAAATGGATCCTCTTTTACCATCTAGGAACATATTATATTAGTAAGCAAATTTTCATAGTCTGGAAAAAAAAGAGGTAAAACACATGCATAACAAAATCAGATATCATAAGGACATGAGACACCATATCAACAACAATTTAAATAACAAAATGACCCCACTGTAATTTTACAGCTCATCGAAAAGCACAAAATCTAGTAATCATATCATTCCACCACCAGACAACAGTCCTAGAATGTTTAACAATTATTGAAAAATTAAGTACCAACAGTAATTATCAACATTATCTATTTCATTGCAAGGCATTTGACGACAACAATATTAATCAATGTCCCCTATTACATATCTAGCAAAGATGGTTTGACAACAAAACCACAAGAAGTAAGGACTTAAAAGCAGACATAAAGATATAACTACAGCCTACAAGGAAAAAAGCACTACAAATGGCATCATTTAAGGGGAAGAGAGACAGAGAGATGAAGCTGCATGATGTTCCATCTGAAAGCTTAATTTAATCACATCAGCAAAGTTCAAATTCCGAAGAACTGAATAAAAGAGAGAAAAAGAAAAGATCCTATAACACAATAATTAGCAAAAAAAGAAGTTTTGAATGATACGTTAAAAGGTATTGACAAATACCAAGATGATAAACCGTAATGCCCCTAGCCTTAACTTCACAACCCAGCCCAACAAAAATGAAAAAGAAAGAGATAAGAACAAAAAGGCCGCATCATATTGTTTACACAACTGAGAGAACTACGTGGTGGACAGAAGGACTCGCAGAGACCAGCATATTCCTAGGAAAATGAAAAATGAGAACACATACTCACACATGTTCTTAGAGAAAGATGTGAGGGTATACCTTTCCAATAGCCCAAAACTGAGCAAAATCAGCTACCCGCAGATTGCGGTCATCCACTAAGACGAGGCAACATACCAGCACAAAAGGGTCAATTGTCGAACATAACTGCATCTGTTGTTAGTGAAAATGAAAGCAGTGCAGAAGCACTGCATCACCACTAAATCTATCATTAGACGACACCAACTAGGTGAATGGGTGAATGGGTGAATGGCTTAACACGAGACTACACCTAGAACCTTTGACCGCTTTTTAAATCTATGAAGGGAAATCTTCTTGATAAGAATAAAAGAATCCTGGCAAAGTTTAATGGAGATATTTCATATTTTTCAGTTGAATTGATGCAAGCCCACAGTTTAAGGAAGTGGTACTTGACTTCACAGTACAACTAGCATCATCAAGAATCTAGCTCAACAGAGTTGAGTACCACCCCAAATCAAAAGAAGCATGTCACAAGGCAGATTCAAAACCATAAGCGTAAATGCAAGTCTTACTTCAGGTCAAAGCAACTTATCATGTCAAGGGCTCCCAATATCCTAGAGGTGACTAATATAATGAAACAACTAAACTTATATCAAACGGATCAAGTACGAGAAAGTTATTATGTGACACAGTCATTCCAAATAAAAACTTCCATACCAATCACAAGTGTAAAGGCTCCCTCCTCAAGGGTCTTCTTGAAAGCTTTCAACATGCTATCCCGATAAGCCTGTTGCATAGGTGCAACAAATTCAATGTTTGGGGAATGCTATACAAAGAAATCATGTTTTGATGCTCCGAGGTGTTTACATAATGTAGAAATTGGTATTCATATCTAGCTGGATTCAGTCAAGTGTCTGTGTTTATAATTTCTTGAGGGTAGTAAACCTAGTTATAGGCTTTACCTCCTCCATTTCAGGCTCATAACAATACTCCATGACTGTCTTCTTTGTTGGTTTCTTGCCTCTGATTGAGCCTGATGACTTTGAAGCATCACTTTCCTCAACCTTTTTATGTACACTTGTCAGCCCAGGCAATAAAAAGTAAATACAATGAACCGTATCACAACTTACAAACCTTTTCAACTTCAGTCATGAAATAATCATCCATAGAATGAATTCGAGGGGCGCTGCCACCATTTTCAATTTCAAGATCACGCATCATTTTTGCTAAGTAGCTCTTACCACTACCTGAAAGAATGACAAATGATGTGTGATTACAACAAGGCAAATATCAACCACATTACCATCTTTGCACCATATCAGCTTCTTACATGATTACTTCTCTTGAACCAGTTTTCAGCTACCTAAGAACTTGTAAGCTTCTAGAGGCAAAATGAATATTGTAAACTAATTCAAATATAAAAATAACGGAAATGGCTTTCCATAACAACCTAACTTAAAATCTTAAACTCTTGAATAATTAATCTCATGATTCCTTAACTTCAAATTAAGAAGAAATTCCGACACATCTCCAGAATAATTTTGCAGTCCATACCTCAAACAAATAAAGGTGTAAGGCACATTACCTGGCAGACCCCGGAGGATGATCACCATGTGATCAGGACGTGTGGCCCGATGAGGCAACTTAAAGAGGCGGAAAGCAGTAACAATATCATGCTTATCCGGCGAAAATTGCTTTGACAAATTAGTTTGGCCCTCCCCAAGATACTGCATTGAGGGGATCTGCCATTCCTTCAAAATTTCAGGTGAAGAATGTATAACGAACCCATAGACATTAATATATTCCAATTAATCACATCACAAAGCATTACCCCAGATAAGGAATCCTGAAGTGGGTTACTATGCAAATAAGGATTGCTTGCTGTTGAGCTGATTCGAACAGGAAACAAAGAAAACGATGGTTTTGGCGGCGAAGAGTAGCCCTTGAACTCCGACTGAGGCTGCACCGAGGGTTCTATTGGAGGTGGAGGAGGTGGCGGCAGTGGAGGCGGCGAAACAGGAATAGGAGGAGCAGGAGCAGGTGGCTGTCTCGCATCCAAAAACCGGCCAGGGGATTCAAATTGAGATCTTGGAAATTGGTTAACTGCATATGATTGCGAATGTTGATGATTTCGCCCCTGAAACGGCTCGTTCAGCTGGTTCCCGTAACATATGCTCTGCGATTCGCCTGCAACGTCCGGTTGAAATGGACTGTACATATCGCCATTTATCCTAGTACCAACATCACGACCACTTTGTGATGCGCCATGATCGCGAATCAGCTTCAATCTACGCTCATCATCGGATGAAACCATGGATTGATGCGGAATCTCGTCAATCCTAGGCCTCTTGTAGCTCCGATAACGTTCAACTTCCCCAACATAACCGTTATGACTCGAATTATCGCCGTTATTGTTATAACCGTACATTGACTGCCCAAATCCTCCAGTATAACCAAAATTAGGGGTTTCCGGAAACGGGCTGGAGAAACAAGGGTGGGGTCTGGGGTGTTCCAACGGTGTATTGAAACTATGGTCGTGGTTGTACGGAGGATACAGGTAGGGAGGTGGGCAGAAGGGGAAGTGCGCAATAGAGCAAACAGAGCAAACGTTGGCTTGGGGGGGCGGCGCGTGAGTGGGAAGTGGCCACCATTGTTGGTGGTGATGGCGGTCCATTGGTCGACGAAGGGGATCAAGACTTGTAATTGGGTTTTCCAAGTTTTTCTATCTTTTCCTACAAAATAAAATCATAATAGATGCTCTAGGCTCTAGCGCCGTGCGCTCCGAGTCAGGTGCAAGTGGTGTCCTCTATGATCCAAACTCCTCTCTGCAAGTATAAATATACAGGTACACATTAGAGGTAAGTTCACGTCGTCGTCGTTGTCGCCGCCCAAAATCTCACAGTAAAGCAGAATTTGGGAGAGGTGATATTATGCAACCTTATCTCTGTATTAACCAAGGAAGTGAAAACCGGATCGGACCGATCGGTCCAACCAAAAATTATCTGAACCGAATATGTGTCTGGTTCGATTTTATTTAATAACCCTTGAATATAAAATCTGGTCGGTTTATCAAAAAATCGTCCGGTTTATCCGAGAACCGGTTATTTGATAACTGGATGAAAACCTAAACATTACATCGTCTTCTCTCTTCTCAGAATGTCTCTATCGCACCTTTCTCTCTTCTCTCTTCTCAGATGTCTCTATCGCACCAAAATCAGCTCTCTTTTTTCCATCTTCTCCAGATCTGGCCGTCATCTTTCTGTTAGCTCAAGTTTTGGAGATGAATATGAGAAGAAGAAGAAGACGAAGAAAAATGACAGGTTTGAGGAAAAGGGGTTTTCATAGCTTTGGCCATCTCAAATTCTTTCACCAACTGATGTGGTATGCTCTTAACTTGTTTTTCCTCTAGATTGCCTCCTGTGTAAGACCCTCTGACAACCATCGAGTGTCGAGGGTTTATTATGCAACATTATAGCTACTGTGTTGGGCAATTTCGAATATTAGAGCCATTGCCTTCTAAGAAGAAATTAATGTGGAGAAGAGAAACAGATTGCCTTCTTTGAGTCGCTGATCAGATTGTGGAATTAATGCCCTCTTGGAGTTTAGGCCAAGAGCGGACTTTTCGTCAACCTCCCAACTCTAAGGAAACTAGACAACATGCTTATTGTAAGATTTATGTTGCTTACTTGCTTGTTGTAGTTTAAGATTATGGTCCCTCCTTGCAGGAAGTACTAGACAGTTTCACAAATACAGAGTTTTGGTATGTAGATCAAGGGATTGTAGCCCCAGAAGTAGACGGTTCAGCTTCTTTTTGTGAAACAATTACACGACAAGACGAAAAGTGGTGGTTGCCAGTTCCACGTGTTCCGGGCTGCCACCGGACTAACTGACAATTCCAGGAAGCAGTTGAATCACACACGGGAATGCACTAATCAAATACTAAAACCAACTTAGACATCAGCAGAACTTGTATAGAGAATTATTGCTAGGCCAGAGCTCCAATTTGTATAGAGTTCGTTTTATTTAAGTTTCTGTTATGAGATAAGGATAAGAATAAAGTAGTGATAGTTTTATACTTTTATTCAAGTTTCATTGTTATGTGATATTGTTTCAATATGTTAACAGATAAGGAGATAAGGATCACTAGTATTGATTAGTTAGTTTTCTGAAATAGGTAGAACTCCATTTCACTTCAATCTCTGATTTCGATAGTTTGGTTATATATACTCTATTTGGCATTGTATTATACTTCTGTAGCCTTCATCTCCATTAATTCAAAGACACCTTATTGTTGGCTTCTGTGATCTTTTTTGTTGACTCAAGGTGGCTGAGAGCTTTTCTTAAGTGAGAGGCTGAGAGCTTTTCGTAAGTGAATATCATTCTGTTGTATTTTTACTTTCTACTCTTGGTTTGTTTCTGTTATGGTATTTGTTTCTGTTATGAATTATGATATTTGTTTCTGGTATGGATTTGTCTTTTGGGGGTGAGTTATTTTGTTTAGCATTCAGCTTTTAATTTGTTTCTTTGATTCAATTCTTTCGGGTGTGGTGGCAGTGAAAGGATAGGGATTGTATTTCGGGTGTGGTATCTGGATCATCTGAGTAACTCTTGTAAGCATCATCTTGTTATTTATGCATACTTAAGTTTTCCAATATATGTGTTGCTGGATCTTGAAATGTTATTAGCACTCAACATCCATTGAGATTATGTACTCTGTGCAAGTAGTACGCCGGTTCCTTTTTGCAAAAAGGAGAAATTTACCATTTTCAACAAGTAAAACTGCAACATGGAAGAATAGAACAAGAAACTGTATCAGAAGGATTGCAACAAGAATAACTGTTTGGAGTTGTCAACCAACATTGATAATCAATAAATAAACTTCAAGCCTGCCATAAATAGGAATCAAAGTTATACTTCATAAATTATACAAAGACCTCAAAGTACCAATGATCCAGATTAGGAATCTCATTATGAACCAGAAAAACTTGGCCAATCCACTCAAAAACAATATGTTCAAGAATGATATGCGCATAGTTGGCAATTATCTGCGATATTAAAATTGTCAAGCAAACTGTTTTTCCAGCTTAATTATTAGTTGCTTTGCTATTGTACTTTTTGTTTCTGTATTTGGAAGACTTTCATGCAAAAAGCTACAATAATTCATCTACGTATAAGAACACAATCAACTTCATATATTTGTCTTCTTTATTACAATTGATAAATGAGAATTATTTAGGTTGTATACCTTTGCCCTGACAATAGTATACCCAATTTTTTTTTTTTTTTAGGTTAAATCATAATGGAAAATATGGAATAATCCTCTACTCGTGGTAAGTCCGATCTAGCATGGAATTATTTTTCTTCCTCTCAAGCATCTGATGGGGATGTCTAATATGACTGTATGTTTTGCGGTAGAATATTTAAAGGGGGAGGAATTTTTAGAATGAAAGAACATATTGCTGGTGTTAAGGGTAATATTGCTCCTTGCAAAAAAGTGTCACTTGATGTGCGTGATATGATTGAAAAATATTTGTAACAACAAGTAAAAAAGAAAAAGGAAAATAAAGAGGCTCATGATATATCTTTTGGAGATGATGAAACACCACAAGCATTAGATAAAGGAAAAAGAAAAGCTACTATTGACATAGATTCATATTTTTCTCCAAGAACTACTCCGGTTCTCAACTTAGTCTAAAAGTTTGATGGTTGATAAGGATGTTGTTTTGAGATGTAAAAAGCACGGCTAGATGGTTCTATCTGTAACATCCCACCCCTCCCTGGAAGGGTAAAATAGTAAAATTGGTATAGGATGAGACTAATAGGAATATTTAGTACTCGTTCATGCATAATAGGATTGATACACATATCAATTGTGTACATGGAATTACAAATAAATGCATTCATGACATTCCGTAATTGGGCCTAAAGTAATTTTATTGGAATTAATGGGAAAATTGAGTTTGAAAAATTGATTGGACTGCACCATAAATGGTTTTACATTTTAAGGATTTTAGAATTTTTCTGAAATTTTCGGAGAAAGTTCCTGACCGCAAAATCGCAGACACGCCTAAACATGTTTTCTTGTGAAAAGGTAATTGTTGTGATTGAAAAATTATTTGGAGTGCATCATACTGTTTTATAATTTTATGGAATTTTTAATTCTCGAAAAATAATTCGAAAAATTCTCGATCGGATAAATCGCCAATTAATAACCCATTGATTCTCGATAGTAAAATCGCTACCCACCGATCTTCGTATCATTGGGTATTCTATTTTGGGATGAAAGTAGGGCCATTGGAGTAAAATGGAGTAAAAGTTTGACCGGATTAAATAAGTAATAATTTGACTTTTCTTTATAATAAACCAATGAGATTTTGCCAAGAAAAGAGTAGCATTAAATGCTTCTCTTCATTGTTTCGGATGAGTGTAAAGGAAAGAAGGGATGAAATTGTTTAAGGCTTTATTAAGCCATCCGAAACACAAACAACACCAATTCTTCTTTAAACCATCGGATTTTGCTCTCCTTTTCTCTTTTCTACATAGCTTCATACTACCATCAAAGCTAGAAGATGAGTTTGGTACATGCTTGGGAAGGGAAGAAGGTTAGTACTTTGGTGTAAAAGTTAGAAAGTGATTGTTGAAGGTTTGAAGGAGGTTTTGATTTGGTAAGTTTTCATTAAGTTTTGATCTTTAAATGGTGTATTTACATGGAATTAAATGTCATGATAGTATGGGGTAGTTAATAAAAGGATTTAAAGCATGTATTAGGTTCATGTAGACATTAAAGTGATGATTATTGTGATTTGAAGAAAGGGGTATGAGGCTAGGTGAAGATGCAGTAAAATTTATGATATGGTTTGATTTTGAATTGAATGGGGATAATTATTTGAGTCTTTGAATTGAGGAATTTAAGGCTTCCAATTTTTCAGTATTAACTCTAGTATATGTATGACTGGAGTGATATTTAATTTGTATTTATTTTGATGTCTAGTGATGTGAAAAAGGAATTAGAAGTGGGTGAACTAAGGTTAACCTTAAATCTGGAAAGTTGGAATTTTAATTGATGTTACTGTTTTATTCATAACTTATTGTGTAGAAATGCAAATGAGGTAAGGTCAGTGGCCACTGAAACTTTGGACTGTTGGCTCCAATTTAGTGTGAAATAGGTGTTGTTGAATTTCAATGATAGAAGGGTGAATTTTTGAATGGGAAAGTTCCTGTTCCATTGCCTATGAACAGTAACCGCAACCATGATATTTGAGTTTTGTTGATTTTTATGAATTAATTGAAATGGAATTAGGGAGAATGGTCTTCATGGAAGTTGTAGCATATTTGATTATCTTTCCATTGCTACTGATCTTGCTATTTTTTAGAATTGTGTATTGGGAGATATGAATTGATTACTAATGACTGGTTTTGAGCAGTTTGGATGAAACCTAGCTTAAGTGTGATTTTGTGAGTTTACTGATTAGAGGCAATTTTAACATTTTAAGTGGACTGAACTGGTGTGAGTGAGCTTCTGAAAAGTTGTAGAGGAAAAGATTACCTTGAAAATGACATATGGTTTGTAATTTTTAGAAGTCAGAATTGGGAGTTATGATTTTTCAAAAACTGACCCTACATTAGGTTATGAGTGGCTGATCATAACAGAAACTTCCATAACAGTTTTGAAATTGTTAGAGATCGAATTGGATGTTGAGTGCTTCATGAAAATTGAAGTTTGAGATGTTATCTTTTCAGGGATATAAAGTTCTGAATTTACTGACTTGTATATAGGGAGTTATGCTTGTTGTAATGTTACTGCCCATATTGAAGGATTTCAGGGACAGTGACATTGAATGAATTAATTGACTGGTTTAGAAATAGAATTTGATTTTGGGTTGTTCATGAAAGTTGTAGAGGACATTGTGAACTTATTGACCATATTTTTGTGGTGATTTATTACTGAAGAATCAGTGAGTTATGAAATTGAAATTGTACTGCCCTGTGTTGATGAAAATTGAGTAGGCAGAAGGTTTGATGGGTTATTTGACACGCTTAGGGTTGGAATTGATTTTTATGGTCTTCTTGAGAATTGTAGAGCTTTTCATAAGCTTTCCAATGAGGTATAGTGGGTATTTTTCTGATTTGTGTGTTAAAAGTTAGCATAATTGGAAATTGGGATTTAAATCTGGAAAGAAAGGGAAAGGCAGAGGCGAGACAAACTCGTCGTCTCACGAGGGCGAGATTAAGGGGCTGGTCGCGAGGCGACGCCGCCCTCGCGATTGACAGCGAGTGTATCCGCCTCGGAGCGCGGCGTCTCGCCTGCATGAGGCAGGCGATGAGTTTTCTTTTTATTTATTTTGAATTTTATTTGGTATTAAATTGATCCGATTGTTCTGTTGTCAATTTCTTTCCCGTCCGACGTCCGATTGACCTGATTCCAGAGGCATCGGATTCGTTGAATATTTAATTTCATATTATGAGAAAACGGGAATTTTTAGACGGGAATTTGACGTAGCCCCTATTGACGGAACATGTAAACACTGTTTTATTTAATTGAGGACCTATTGAGGTCCGAATTGCGCACCGTCAGCGCCTATGGATTTCTAATTTTTGATAGAATTTTATTATGGGAAAATATTGAATTAGGATCGGGAATTCATGAACATGCATAGCTCATCAACATGAGCACAAATTTCATATTTAGTGACTCGTACTTTTTCTGATTCATATTAAGGTCCAATTGGAGCGTCGATTGACCGACGTCACAGAGGCTTTCCGGCATTAGCTCGGAAGTAATAGGTGAGTAACCTAGTTGGTTCCTCAACCTTTATGTGTTTAAGATTTTGCTATTATGCCATGTGGAGATAATGGAGGGTTATTTTTTATTTAACTTTGATTGATTCGGACCATAGGTGTCTCAAATATGGGAATGAGATAACGAAGTGCTATTTGTGTGTAATCGTTTGTGAATGGGAGATCTCGGACCAAAGGTTCGAGGGAATGGGGAAATTGATACTGAAGTGTTACTTATCCGTTTTGATACATTGGATGTGACTTTTAAATGCGATATGGTATGATGCAATAAATTGGAAAAATATATGATTGAAATACCGGATCAAGGTCCGAAGAAATAGAAAATGGCATTGAATGTAAGTGATAGCAATAACTGTAAATGGAAATTGGAACATATGCATTCATACATAAGGACATGATCAGATAAAGGCAGTTGTGACCGGAGCAACCACGGATCGGGGCATATCACGCCTAACGATATGAGAGCTTTATTTCAACGCACAGACCTCGTGTCCAACGTATTCGAGCCTCGGCTCAATGTATTAGGCTTCAAGCCCAATGTTCGAGCCATTGGCTCAACGCAATGTGCCCGCATCGGGGACAGCCAGAGCATCAGTCAACAACGTAATGAAAATGGAAAGGGTCTCATGTGCATTGCATATATGGTATGATTGAATTTGGATTGTATGAAAGCGTCACGCCTTACATTTGTGAAATGTAATGGTATGTACTATTTGAGATTACATTTGTGAACTGTGTTCGATGTGATATTTGGCAAGTGATTGAACATGCATGAATTGAGTGAACCATCGATGATGGTTTCTCACCGAGTTCGCAAAACTCACCCAAAATTTGCATCTATTTTCAGTCTGAAGAATACCCGGTTGACACGGAGTATGTCTCATCGTAGACGAGTAAAGGTTAGAGGTCGGGATCGGTTAGGTTCGCATTAGTGTCTTAGTAAATCAGATTCCGCAATCATCGTATAACAAGGCATTGTATTTTTACCGAGCCTTGTGGTATTAATGTTTTATGCATTGATGATTGTAATTATGATGGATGACCGTAATAATCTGAAACGGGATTTTATTGAATACGGATTTTAATTACTTATTGTGTTTGCCGTGTGAACGTGGAGTTAATGGTCGCAAAAGAAAAAAATGTATATTGAATTTTAAATCGATGATGTAGTACGCCACTCTCGTGGGACACGGACTCGGATATCACCAACGATATCGGGTTCGGGTCTTACGGTGTGGGTGTTACATTTAGGTGGTATCGAGCCCGAGAGTACGTAATGTATCTGGCACGATTTGGAACATAGGTTACATGCATTTCGATCGCGTCGTTGCGCATCGTGGTAATCGATCCTAGTCGAGTCGCACGAGGATAAAGCCTAAGGTGCATAAGTGTCAGTGATTAAGTGAGAGAAGAGTGAGATGGATTAGAGTGAAAATCCTAAAGGGATAATCAATTAGGAAAGGATAAAGGAAAAATGGATAAGAAGATTGAAATTGTCTTGGGTTAGAAACCCTTATAAGTGATAATAGAATAGTGTGTTGGCTAGATCGATTAAGAATTTCCGAATTAAATTGACAATATTATGGTGACGAAAAACGCAAATGTTGAGAACTTGAGAGGACCATTAGAGATATGGGAAGCTTATTGGTTATAGTAGCTCTAAGCGAAATTAAAAGCCCGGATAGTTAGGTAATTACGATTACGATTGTATATGTCATGAATGGGGAAATATTGGAATTGAGTAAAATGTAGATGATCTAATCGGGCATATTTTGATTCACTGTATTCGAGTTAAAGATCAGTAGATATTATAAGCAGAAGATAATAGCGAAATGGAAAGAAGCTCGATAGAGTCTTTATGGTTTCGAGAACCGAAAGAACCGAAAAGTAAGATGCCCAAAGGCCTATTAGAGTGAGATAAAAGTGTATGAGATAAATCAAGAATTTGTGAAATGGTTATGATCTGAACCGCATAAGCTTGAGATTGAAATGGTTATGTGATTATTGTGTTACGAGTTTGGAAATTCGTATGATAAAATCATAAAGGAAAAAGACAGACAGATGATTTCTACTGATGGTGTATCGAGAAATACTGAATTAGGTGTATATGGACACAAAAATGGTAAATGGATAGGTATATAGATAGAGATAAAATGGAGTGGTATCAACGATTTTATCGGGTATTGGGGACTGTGAACACCCGATCATAGACTGTTTGAGGGAAATAGAAGATAAGTAGCAGAAAACGGAATGAAAAATAGGAATAATGATCATAAGCTGATAAGCCAAATTGATATGACCTTATAAGGCCAAGTTGCACGTAATGGATAGGGGAATGAGACATACAGTTTAATGATATGGTGAGAATAAAATAAAGATCTTGAAATGAATGAAACCACAATAGTGGTGTATGGAAAGAGTTATTGTATTTAAGTCAATTTACTGTTAGGGATATCTATTGGACGGTAATGTTGATTGTGACTAATGAAATGGATGTGACACATATATGGAAATCATAGAGGAAATGAGCGGTAAATGTTTAGAGTGATTATAAGTGTGAAGTTCTTAAGAGGTTAAAGTAAGACAAAGGTGGACTGAGTGTACCTGTATGAGAGGAACTGAAAAGTGATTCTGGTATAGATTACTGAATAAGTGGTAAAGGAAGTGTTTAAGTGACTGTCACAAGGAACCTTCGCGAAAGGAATGTTCTGATATGTTAAATGATGACATAAAAGTGTCTTGATTGAGATTGTACGTATAGTGAAGAAGGATTGAAACACAATTAGGAATAATCATTGGTTGATGAGACTTTTGTGGACAAAATTAAAAGTGAAATTGGGTCATTGCTCCTACTGCTGAGATTATCTGCATTGTATGTACAGAAATGTAAAGTATCCACATAAGTGAAATTCTAATTGGAGGTAATCTAATTGCAATGTAAAGTGAATCAATCTCCAGTTATGATGTAAAACTGTTGAGGAATCTAGATTTTAAACGAAGAATAAAAGAGTCCCGAACTGAGAAGAGAGATACTAAAATAAAATGGAAAATTTTGGAGGTTTAAATATAGATGACAAGGTATTAACATATGTTGATAGGAATGATATGAAAACAAATGAGAAGAGAAATGGAAAAGAGTAATGGCGAATGGAGACAAGAGGGTCAAAAGGAAATCGACAATGAGGTGATGTAGTGACACCTCCATAAAGAAATTGTAGATACACTCATTGTAGACTTAATGAAAAGGGTAAAAGATGTACCAGTAAAGTCAATAAGACCTAGTAGGGATTTATGCGAGGTAAACAATGGTAATGGCGATCACGAGAGATGAATGTGTTTAGAAGTGTTGAGCAGTGAAAAGTGAAAAGAACGATGGGACTAATTGAGGAATCGACATCGATGATATTCATACATCGGAAAAGTGGGCGTGAGTATTGAATCTGCGACAATATGTTGAACAGTATGAAATAAATTGAATATTTGTGATAAATGGTACTGGTGTCATGCTCGCGATTGAAAGCCTTGAGACCTGAGATTCCTATAAGGATACATCGGGTTAATTTGAGGAAAGAGACCGTGTAAATACGATAATGCTTCAATGAACGGATCAATTACAGATATTGGGGTTTTCAATCAATGTCAAGCAGATATTGGGTAATAGTGAAGTGTTTTTGGAAAATTGAAGTTGTAAAAAAAAATAGTGATAAGAAAGGTTAAGAGTGCAGAAAGAAAAAGGGGAAAATCTTATGATGAGTTTGAATATACCAATGGAATTGGAAAACTATAGTGAACAAAAGTTGAAGAAGAAGTAAGTGTACCCGATAAAAAGGTATTAGAACAAGAAAGTGAACTGTCAAAGTTAGACATTCTAGTAAGCATATTTGAAAAGTGAAATTGAGAAATTGTAGTTATAGAATGAAGTGATTCTTGGCTCAAGTGTTTATAGGTTGAATGTCCAATAGGAAAAAGGTTTGATTATGTTCTTGTTATAGAGTTCTGATTCACTGAAGAATATATACTGTTACACTGCATAGTGCCTACTGAGAGTTAAAGACCCTAATGGATTTGAGACTAAAATGTGTGAGAAAAAGGAAAGTGATTTAGGAAAACTGTATGGTTAGCTAAAGTGGAATCGGATCGGACAAATGAGACAGAGTAAACTGTATATCCGGATAAAGTGTGTGAACATTCTAGAATAGTGAATTGTCTTACGAGAATCGATTTTAAATATAAAGTGAATGGCATATAATAAATGACTGCATTAGGTACATTGTTACTGATGATAGTAAAGTGGAATTAAATGTTACTGTATTGGTACCAAGGGAATGTAAATCGTCCCTGACGTGATTAAGGGAGGTACCAAAGACATGGAGATGTCCTCAATGGAATACGAATTGGACTATATGGCACTGTGGGAAAAAGGTATTAGAAGGATAAAATGTGATCAGCGAATAGAGTTGAAAATACTGAACTGAGTAATATATCGGAACCAAAGGTAGTGACTATTCTAGAAATGGTAAGTGAGATAGCTAAGAAAATGAGATCGTCAACTGATAGTTTTATCAAATCCGTTTACTGTACTAAGTGATAACGAGTTAGCCAAATTAGTAACTGAGTTACGGACTGAGAGTGATTACTGCGATCACTCCAAAAGTGAATCATTAAGTGGAAAAGTATATGGGATATGAAGAATCATATGATTACTGTCATAGGGAATCGTTGACTGAGAATTTCGAGGACGAAATTCTTATAAGGAGGGGAGAATTGTAACATCCCACCCCCTCCTGGAAGGGTAAAATAGTAAAATTGGTATAGGATGAGACTAATAGAGAATATTTAGTACTGTTCATGCATAATAGGATTGATACACAGTATCAATTGTGTACATGGAATTACAGTAAATGCATTCATGACATTCCCGGTAATTGGGCCTAAAGTAATTTTATTGGAATTAATGGGAAAATTGAGTTTGAAAAATTGATTGGACTGCACCATAAATGGTTTTACATTTTAAGGGATTTTTAGGAATTTTTCTGGAATTTTCCGGAGAAAGTTCCTGACCGCAAAATCGCGGTACACGCCTAAACATGTTTTTCGGTAGAAAAGGTAATTGTTGTGATTGAAAAATTATTTGGAGTGCACTGTTACCTGTTTTATAATTTTAGGGAATTTCTTTAATTCTCAGAAAAATAATTCGGAAAATTCTGACGGATAAATCGCCAATTAGGCGAACCGGTTAGATTCTCAGAAGTAAAATCGCTACCCACGATCTTCGTATCATTGGGTATTCTATTTTGGGACTGAAAGTAGGGCCATTGGAGTAAAATGGAGTAAAAGTTTGGACTGGATTAAATAAGTAATAATTTGACTTTTCTTTATAATAAACCAATGAGATTTTGCCAAGAAAAGAGTAGCATTAAATGCTTCTCTTCATTGTTTCCGGATGAGTGTAAAGGAAAGAAGGGATGAAATTGTTTAAGGCTTTATTAAGCCATCCGAAACACAAACAACACCAATTCTTCTTTTAAACCATCGGATTTTTGCTCTCCTTTTCTCTTTTTCTACATAGCTTCATACTACCATCAAAGCTAGAAGATGAGTTTGGTACATGCTTGGGAAGGGAAGAAGGTTAGTACTTTGGTGTAAAAGTTAGAAAGTGATTGTTGAAGGTTTGAAGGAGGTTTTGATTTGGTAAGTTTTCATTAAGTTTTGATCTTTAAATGGTGTATTTACATGGAATTAAATGTCATGATAGTATGGGGTAGTTAATAAAAGGATTTAAAGCATGTATTAGGTTCATGTAGACATTAAAGTGATGATTATTGTGATTTGAAGAAAGGGGTATGAGGCTAGGTGAAGATGCAGTAAAATTTATGATATGGTTTGATTTTGAATTGAATGGGGATAATTATTTGAGTCTTTGAATTGAGGAATTTAAGGCTTCCAATTTTTCAGTATTAACTCTAGTATATGTATGACTGGAGTGATATTTAATTTGTATTTATTTTGATGTCTAGTGATGTGAAAAAGGAATTAGAAGTGGGTGAACTAAGGTTAACCTTAAATCTGGAAAGTTGGAATTTTAATTGATGTTACTGTTTTATTCATAACTTATTGTGTAGAAATGCAAATGAGGTAAGGTCAGTGGCCACTGAAACTTTGGACTGTTGGCTCCAATTTAGTGTGAAATAGGTGTTGTTGAATTTCAATGATAGAAGGGTGAATTTTTGAATGGGAAAGTTCCTGTTCCATTGCCTATGAACAGTAACCGCAACCATGATATTTGAGTTTTGTTGATTTTATGAATTAATTGAAATGGAATTAGGAGAATGGTCTTCATGGAAGTTGTAGCATATTTGATTATCTTTCCATTGCTACTGATCTTGCTATTTTTAGAATTGTGTATTGGGAGATATGAATTGATTACTAATGACTGGTTTTGAGCAGTTTGGATGAAACCTAGCTTAAGTGTGATTTTGTGAGTTTACTGATTAGAGGCAATTTTAACATTTTAAGTGGACTGAACTGGTGTGAGTGAGCTTCTGAAAAGTTGTAGAGGAAAAGATTACCTTGAAAATGACATATGGTTTGTAATTTTTAGAAGTCAGAATTGGGAGTTATGATTTTCAAAACTGACCCTACATTAGGTTATGAGTGGCTGATCATAACAGAAACTTCCATAACAGTTTTGAAATTGTTAGAGATCGAATTGGATGTTGAGTGCTTCATGAAAATTGAAGTTTGAGATGTTATCTTTTCAGGGATATAAAGTTCTGAATTTACTGACTTGTATATAGGGAGTTATGCTTGTTGTAATGTTACTGCCCATATTGAAGGATTTCAGGGACAGTGACATTGAATGAATTAATTGACTGGTTTAGAAATAGAATTTGATTTTGGGTTGTTCATGAAAGTTGTAGAGGACATTGTGAACTTATTGACCATATTTTTGTGGTGATTTATTACTGAAGAATCAGTGAGTTATGAAATTGAAATTGTACTGCCCTGTGTTGATGAAAATTGAGTAGGCAGAAGGTTTGATGGGTTATTTGACACGCTTAGGGTTGGAATTGATTTTTATGGTCTTCTTGAGAATTGTAGAGCTTTTCATAAGATTTCCAATGAGGTATAGTGGGTATTTTTCTGATTTGTGTGTTAAAAGTTAGCATAATTGGAAATTGGGATTTAAATCTGGAAAGAAAGGGAAAGGCGAGGCGAGACAAACTCGCCGCCTCGCGAGGCGAGATTAAGGGGCTGGTCGCGAGGGCGACGCGCCTCGCTGACGAAGCGAGTGTATCCGCCTCGAGGGCGGCGTCTCGCCCATGAGGCAGGCGATGGGTTTTCTTTTTATTTATTTTGAATTTTATTTGGTATTAAATTGATCCGATTGTTACATTGTCAATTTCTTTCCGTCCGACGTCCGATTGACTGATTCCAGAGGCATCGGATTCGTTGAATATTTAATTTCATATTATGAGAAAACGGGAATTTGACGTAGCCCCTATTGACGAAACATGTAAACACTGTTTTATTTAATTGAGGACCTATTGAGGTCCGAATTATACTGACCGCCGTCGCCATGGATTTCTAATTTTGATAGAATTTTATTATGGGAAAATATTGAATTAGGACTGGAATTCATGAACATGCATAGCTCATCAACATGAGCACAAATTTCATATTTAGTGACTCGTACTTTTCGATTCATATAGAGGTCCAATTGGGCGTCGATTGACCGACGTCCACGAGAGGCTTTCCCATTAGCTCAAAAGTAATAGGTGAGTAACCTAGTTGGTTCCTCAACCTTTATGTGTTTAAGATTTTGCTATTATGCCATGTGGAGATAATGGAGGGTTTATGTGTATTTGACTTTGATTGATTTCGGACCATAGGTGTCTGAAATATGGGGAATGAGATAACGAAGTGCTATTTGTGTAATCGTTTGTGAATGGGAGATCTCGGACCAAAGGTTCGAGGAATGGGGAAATTGATACTGAAGTGTTACTTATCCGTTTGATACATTGGATGTGACTTTTAAATGCGATATGGTATGATGCAATAAATTGGAAAAATATATGATTGAAATACTGGATGAAGGTCCTAAGAAATAGGAAATGGCATTGAATGTAAGTGATAGCAATAATCGTAAATGGAAATTGGAACATATGCATTCATACATAAGGACATGATCGATAAAGGCGGTTGTGACCGGAGCGACCACCGGATCGGGGCATATCACGCCTAACGATATGAGAGCTTTTTCACCAACGCACAGACCTCGTGTCCAACGTATTGAGCCTCGGGCTCGATGTATTAGGCTTCAAGCCCAATGTTCAGAGCCATTGGCTCAACGCAATATGTGTCCGGGGACGTTTGAGCCAGCGCAGTCCACAACAACGTAATGAAAATGGAAAGGGTCTCATGTGCATTGCATATATGGTATGATTGAATTTGGATTGTATGAAAGGCGTCGCCTTACATTTGTGAAATGTAATGGTATGTACTATTTGAGATTACATTTGTGAACCGTGTTCGTATGTGATATTTGGCAAGTGATTGAACATGCATGAATTGAGTGAACCATCGATGATGGTTTCTCACTGAGTTCGCAAAACTCACCCAAAATTTGCATCTATTTTTCAGGTCCTGAAGAATACCCCGGTTGACACGGGAGTATGTCTCTGTAGGCAGTAAAGGTTAGAGGTCGGGATCGGTTAGGTTGCATTAGTGTCTTAGTAAACTGTATTCCGCAATCACTGTATAACAAGGCATTGTATTTTTACTGAGCCCTTGTGGTATTAATGTTTTACTGCATTGACTGATTGTAATTATGACTGGATGACTGTAATAACTGAAACGGGATTTTATTGAATACGGATTTTAATTACTTACATGTTTGCCGTGTGAACGTGGAGTTAATGGCTGCAAAAGAAAAAAATGTATCTTGAATTTTAAATCGACTGATGTAGTACGCCACTCTCGTGGGACACGGACTCGGATATCACCAACGATATCGGGTTCGGGTCTTACGAGTGTGGGGTGTTACACTATCATTCATGTATTCCTTTAAATGCTTTAAATTCACCATATTTTCAAGAAGCAATTGATGTTACAACAGCAATAGGACCAGGATTTAAGGTACCATCTTATTATGAGTTGCGTGTGTCTTTGCTTCAAGATTTAAAAAAGGAATGTCGGTTAATTGTGGATACATATAAATCTAGTTGGGAATCAATGAGATGCACTATTATGGCAGATGGGTGGACTGATCAAAGACAAAGAACCTTGATTAATTTCTTGGTTTATTGTAATATGGGAACAACTTTTATCAAGTCTGTTGATGCTTCTGACATGGTAAAAAGTGGTAATGCTTTATCTGAATTATTCTCTGAAATTGTCAAGTGGGTTAGACCAAAGAATGTTGTGCATTTTGTAACAGATAATGCAGCTAATTATGTATCAGCTGGGCACTTATTACAATCAAAGTATGGGCATATTTATTGGTCTCCATGTGCTGCTAATTGTATAAATCTTATTTTAAAAGATATTGGTGGTATGAATCATATTTCTAGTCTTGCTTCACGCGCATCTAAGATCACAATTTTTATGTATAATCATGTCACATTTTTGTCTTGGTTAAGAAAGCAAGAAGATTAGGTTGAGATCGTGCGTCCCGCTGCTACCAAGTTTGCAACTACATTTATTACTTTGAAAAATATTTATCAACATAAACACCAACTTCAAAATTTGGTGACAAGTAAACACTTTTCAAGTCATAAATTATCAAAGAGTGAAAAAGGAAAAGAAGTTTGTGCTATTATTTTAGATAATAAATTTTGGGATGCTTGCTTGATCATTGTGAAGATTGTGGCTCGGCTTATAAGGCTGTTGAGGATTGTTGACTCAGATGAGAAGCCATCTTTGGGGTATATATATGATGGTATGTATAGAGCTCGCAAAACAATTACAGATCTTTTTAAAGGAAAGGAGAGATTATACAAGCCTTATATAGATATTATCGATCGACGATGGGATAAGCATCTTACTCAAAGGATCCACTTAGTAGCTTATTTTCTCAATCCTTATTGCTTTTATAGTGGAGAAGTACGTACAAGTAATATTATGGGAGGTTTGTTTGATGTGATTGAATGCAAAGGTATTTTTTCTAGTGAAGAGCAATCACAAGCGATAAATGAAATTAAATTGTATCGTAAAGGTTTAGAGAGTTTTGGTAGATCATCAGCAAAGAGAGAATTGACGATGAAAAAAATGCAGCCAGGTAAGTTTTATACTTTTAAATTTTAATTCATTAATATATATTTTTATCATAACTATTAATTTAAAATGCAGATGAGTGGTGAAGATTATTCGGTGACAGTGCTCCAACATTGAGAAAACTCATTATTAGGTTACTCAGTCAAACAACTTCTGCATCAGGTTGTGAACGTAATTGGAGTGTTTTTGAACGTATTCATACAAAGAAACGAAATCGTTTGTAACATCAAAGACTTAATAACCTTGTTTACGTTACTTATAATCTGCGAATGAAGAACAGGTATTTTATATTTTTGTTTTTATTTCAATA
Organism: Erythroxylum novogranatense; assembly: GCA_029891385.1. Lineage (NCBI taxonomy): Eukaryota > Viridiplantae > Streptophyta > Magnoliopsida > Malpighiales > Erythroxylaceae > Erythroxylum > Erythroxylum novogranatense. Next base: position 30,307,809 of record CM057233.1, on the reverse strand, counting down.
ATTTTATTTTTGTTATTGACTTTATAATTGCTCTATTATGTGTTCAGAGCACTTAATAAGAAGAGAACATATGATACAATTGATATTGATTGTATTGAACATACTAATTTTTGGATCGAAGAAGAAGAACCATCGCCTGATCTTGATTATAATGAACTTGAAAGGACCATTTATGAAGAAATGCATTCGTCACAACAAATGAATTAAGAACCTCAACTGATGGTCAGTTCATATCTTATTTTGATTATATTTAAGTTAAAATTATACTGTATTACAAGTTTATAATTGAGAATAATTTCATACGTTACTAATTTGTAATTTATTTTAATGCAGTAGAAGAAGTGGATGCAAATACATTGGATGAAGGCGTAGTTTACAAATCTTTAAATAGCGTTGAAGAATTTGGAGCTTTTGACGATGATGAGACGCAACCTCCTTCAGAAATACAATTTTGATTTTTATTGTTATTTTAAGTTTTATATTGAGCTCATATTTATTTATTTTTAGTTCATTATATAATAATAAACATTGGTGTATTTTTCGTTTCAATTGAATATTTTATTTTTATTTATTCTTATAAAATTTTCATCTTATTTATTATATTCCGGTTTGATAGCGGTTCACTACCGGTTGAACCTCTAAACTTTAAACCTTTCCTTCGATCGGTTCAATGTCCGGTCCGGTTTTTAAAACATTGGTATTAACCAGAGATCGTTTCTAATAGACCCACGTTTAAATATGACAGAAGAATAATGATGTAGGTGAAAAAATAAAAACGTAAAAACTGAAAGCGTATATATATTTATATATATATACACTTAATGATGATCATAATATGCTATTACAAAGGCCATAAGTTCACTTCGAATTACAAAATTTGATGTCTTCATTAGAATTTTAGAACATTGTTTAATTATCTAGGAAAAGGGCACAATAAAGTATTGGACAACAAAATAAATAAATTGTTTGCACAGTATATACACAATACTCTTTCTGTCGGTTTAGTTAGCGTCTTCAACATACAGAAACGGGATGAGACGGAACAGAACAAGGTAGAGCAGAACAAGAATTGGAGACAGTGAGATGTTTGGTTGCGGTGGACAAAACAGATAAAATTGTCTTCATCTTGAGGACAGAAATATGTTTGGTTGTAGAGGACATAACAAAAAACAGTGTTAATGACAGAAATGCCCCTGCAGTATAATATATTTGGAAGATGTAATTCATTGATTATTTTATAATTGTATCAATATTTATTTTACAATATTTAATTATGTTATTATTAACTTGTAACTCTAATAAAATTTCAGTTGTGTGATTATTATTGTTGTTATTGTTGTTGTTGTTGTTGTTGTTGTTGTTGTTGTTGTTGTTGTTGTTGTTGTTGTTATTATTATTATTATTATTATTATTATTATTATTATTATTATTATAAATTTTGCACCTATTATGATTAGTATTTGTTATTGCTATTATTTTATTATGAAATATATTAGAAAAAATTAATTATATTATTATAATTAATATTATTACTATTATTATTAATTATTGTAGTAATTATTGGTAATTATTGTTATATTCATTAATTAATATTAATATTAATATTAATTAATAATATTAATTAATAATATTATTAATTAATATTAATTAATAATATTAATTAATATTAATTATTAATATTATAATATTAATTATTATTAATTAATAATATCATTATTAATTAATATTATTAATTAATATTAATTACTATTATTAATTAATATTAATAATATTGTATTAATTAATTAATTAATAATAAGTGTTAGGTTTAGAAAGATGAGAGGCTATTTTTGACATCTCCAATTCTTGTCCATAGAATAAGAATTTCTGTACCTCAGTTTTGGACGAAACAAAAATTTCTGTCTTTGTCCTCTGAGGACGGAACAAAAATGGCTGAAGACGGCAAGCAAACAGGACGGATGACAGAACTTTTGCGTCCTCGTCATCCATCCTCACCCCTGAGGGCGCTAACCAAACGCAGGGTTTGACTTATACTTACTTGCTAGTTTTTTATTAATTAGAGGTAAAATTATGTATTATTAGACCTCCCCATATTTCACATTTTCAAGTCTTTGTTGAAGCTTGCAAGTGAGGAGTGTTAACATTAAATTGGGGGAGTATATGATGTAGGTGAAAATGATGTCCGCTTATAGTATACTAAGTTAAAGTCATTGAATCAAACGAGGTTTTAATCAATATTTTGATAATAATAAAACATAAATCATATTAATGAGTTAGTTATCTTGATGAGAAGCTTTATAAAAATAAGATAATATCATGCACGACTAAAGAAGATACTTTGTGAAGATGATAAAAAAGAAGAAGATGATAGTGATGAAGTTTGCAACTTACAAAATGAAGATCAAGTAAAAACAAAAGAATATTGAGACATATCAAAGTCATTCTATATTTTGTAATATTAATTATAATCTCACTTTATTAGTTTGGTCATCTTGAAGGCTTAACATACATAAACATTTCATATCACTTCATTACCTAGTTTTTCTATTTATTAAGAGGTATTAAAGCCTTTGTTTTAATAGAAAATCCTCTTTATCTTTCAAACATTTTTGGAAAATATTTTGAATTTTATTTTAATTATAATTGCATTAAAAAAATTTAAGCTTGACTATTTGAAATTGTAAAAATCATGCTTTTGAGAAGATTGGTCAACTAATATAAGCTAGTGGTCGACTAATATAAGTTGAAAGTGTAACAAGTGAGTTTGCTAATACATTAGTCAACCAATATAATGGTGTGGTTGATCAATGTCCCTCTAAAAGACAATAATTGACCAATTTGAACAATGCTATGCCATTTGGCACTATAATAGCTAGTTTTTGACTTTAACAATTAGTAAGGGTCCAAAATTTTATATATAAAAAAAAACATTTTTTTATTAGTTCTTGCATCAAGAAGCATTTGAGCATTTTAAAACATATTTTTAAGTATTTTTCAATTATTTGAGCATTTGTTGTATCAGTTTGAGTGAGCTGATCCTTTCTGATATTAAAAATGATAAAATGGTTATTGTATCTGTAACATCCCATCCCTGATGGGAAAGGTAGAATAGTAATTTGAAAAGGGCTAAGAGTGTTTAGATTGTTGTGACATATCCATGCATATTCTTACATGTGAATCGTGAAATGTGCACATGAAAATGACTGTACATGCATTCATGACATTTCCCGGTATATGTGCCTAAATGGGATTTTATTTTGGCAAATGTGGTTTATGGGCTTGAAAATTTAATCGGAGTGGATCATTATGTGTTTTATATTTTAGTGGAATTTTAGGAAAAAAAATTCTGGAATTTTTTTCGGGAAAAAATTTTCAAACCGGAAAAAAAAAATCGCCACGCGGTGGACCGATTGGTTTCCGGTACCAAAATTTTTTGTCTAATGGCACTGAAAATTGAGGTAAATGATTTTGGGATTATAATTGGAGCCATTTGGAATTGAATGGGTTAAAGATTTCATTTATTAGGGTTTCTTTCATTAAATAATATTAAATGAGTTTTTGTCTTTTTCTTCTTTAAATGACAAGTGTCTTGATGACTCATCTTTAACTCATTTAATGCTTGTTTTGTCCTACACTTCTTACACATTCAAGACACTTCTAAAGCCTCTTCTCCTTCACTCATTTGAAACCTCCTTCTCCTTTTTTCTTCATTGGTTTTCCTTACTTCCTCTAGCTAAATTGTTATTCTCCTCCTATCTTAAGTGCTTTCTCACACTCAAGCTTTCTACCTCCTTTACATGATGATGATGTGTATGTTGTTGAGAGGAAGATGATGTCTTGCATGAGGAGGAGAAAGTAGGAAGTTGTAATTGGTTGAAAGATTGGAAGAATTAAAGATTTAAAGCTTATTTATGTGAGAATTAAATTGCATGTCCTTTACTTAGTTGTCAGATGCATTAATTGGGAGTTATTGTGTATGAATTATGACTTATTGTGTAATAATTTTATAAAGCTTATGGTTTGCTTGTTTGGGTACAAATTCATGTTTGTGTGAGGATAAGTGAATGAACATGGTTTACATTGATTTTGGCTTGGTTTTGGATTGATATTTTGGAAGGCTAGATGAATGGAAAATTAAGGAAAGTCAAGTATGTGTTTGCTGCCAATTTTGTGACTGTGTATGGAGGTGAAGGTTTGGATGAAATTGTGGCTAATTTCTTGGCTAAATTGCATGCCAGTTGGAATAGAGTTGGAATTGGAATGATAGAAGTGGGTTCAGTATCAAAGCTGAAAAATTAACTTTGTACATGTTTCAATGTTTTTGCCATAACTAGCTGTGTGGTTAAGCAATTGAGACGATGTTTGTCTTAAATTAAAATTGAGACATTTGGCTACATTTCTTGTGAAGGAAGTACTGCCCAATTTTGATTAGAAGAGTGTTGAATCTTGCTTTGAAAATGAAGTATAGGTACAGTATGAACAATAATTCGAGCTTGATGACCTGAACTTTTGATGATTTTTTCTAGATTGATTGAGGTTGTATTTGTGAAATTGGTCTAAATAAAAGTTGAAGCTTTCCTTGTTATCTTTCTGTCGCCACTAAGTATGCAATTTTTCGATATGTATGTTGAGAGTTATGACCTATTGACTTTTGGATGTTAATAGGTTGGTGCTGGAAATTGTTCTAAGTATAGGTTTTGTAGTTATTGGATATTGAAGCTAAATTCTGGATTTTTGTGATTTTAATTAGCACAAGTGGCCTTATGGAAAGTTGTAGAGGGATCAACTAGCTTTAAAATGAGGTATAATATGTGAATTTTGGATGTCAGAATCGTGAGATATGAATTTTCAAAGGTGGGATCTGATTTAGGTATTCTACTAGTTATCGGGCAGTCATATTTATGTACAAAATTGACCTAATTAGAATTGGAATTGGCTTCTAAGCCCTTCATGAAAATTTTAGTATGTAATCTGATCTTTTTATGGATATAAAGTATGCATTTTTGGGACATTTGGGTAAGGAGTTATGGTTTTTAGAAAATTGGAGTACTGTTCAGGTGTAATGTATGGGCAGAACATTTAATTGAATTTTTGACCCATTGAGCAATTGAATTTAGTTCCATGTTGTTCATGAAAGTTGTAGAATAGGTTTTGAGCTTTTTTTTTTGGCAAAAAGCTTGCAATTTTTGGCAAAAGGAATGGAAAGTTATGGTTTTTGCAAAAAGGTATATTGTTTTGGGAAATATTGTGAAAGCAGTAACTTTGAGTGTATTTTTGACATCCTTAGGGGTGAAATTGGTTTTTGTGTCCTTCATGAAACTTGTAGAGCTCTCTTTTCTATTTAAATTGATATCAAACTTTGTTCAATTTGGAGTTCTGAGTAAGAAATTATGAGTTATGAAAATTAGAATGTCGGAAAAAGAAAGACTAGAGTGTTCCAGTTGACACTGTAGTCGACCTAGTCGACTACAATCATGTCCTAGTCGACTAGGATATGTATTTTTCCTGAACTGACCCCTCTTCACTCTTTTGCTTCTAACTTTTCCGTCCGACCTCCGATTGACTTGATTTTTGAGGCGTCGGAGTCGTAAGACATTTGGCTACCCCTCCATGTGAATTTGTGGATTTTTGAGATTTAATTAAAATTGATGGATGGAATCAAGGTGAGGGGATTGATTAAAAGACTATGACTTAGTCATTTTCTGCACATACTTCATTGTTTTAGCAATATTTGGACCTATAGAGACCCGAATTGAATAATTTTGGTGTCAATGAATTTCTGAAATTTAGGGGAACATTTTGTGATGAGATTTATGGAATGATACCGGGAATGTCACGAACATGCATTGTACACATTTTTAACATCTCCATGTGCATTATTAAATATGGCTGATTGTACAATTGGTAATGGTTATATACTTTGACTGTTATAGAGACGTTTTTGGAATGTCACCCCACCGACGTTGCCGGGACTTCCAGGCATTCGCTCGGAAGCTATTGGTGAGTGACCTAGATGGCTCTCTCTATCCATTACTATATGTTCACTGTGGAGAAAATGGTGGGTTAGTGATTGTGTTCTGATTATGGGTTCCGGACAGAAGGTGTCCGATGTATTAGGGAGCTATGACATAGAAGTGTTATCTGGTTGTGAATCTGTGAATTGGATGAATTATGTGTACATATGTGACTGTTAAATGTGTATTTGGACATGAATGAAATTGTGAAATGCTCCGCTTCTGTGTACATCTGTGACTGATAAATGTGTATTTGGACATGAATGAAATTGTGAATTGCTCCGCTTCTATGTACATCTGTGACTGTTAAATATGTATTTGGACATGAATGAAATTGTGAAATGCTCCGCTTCTGTGTACATCTGTGACTGATAAATGTGTATTTGGACATGAATGAAATTATGAAATGCTCCGCTTCTGTGTACATCTGTGACTGTTAAATGTGTATTTGGACATGAATGAAATTGTGTAAAGCTTCGCTTCAATGTGGGATGTCGGACTAAGTTCCGATGACATGCGAAAGTAATTGAATGGGAATGGGGAATTTAGAATGATGCACTCTATTGCACAAATGCATGAAACATAATGGCAGTTGTGACCGGAGTAGCCACCGATCAGAGTTTTAAGCTCAACGAGTGAAAAAGAGCCTTGAGCTCGAAGGGAAGTAGTGCATACCCAGAGGGCTCTCCTACTCCTAAGACGCGTTTAACTCTTAATGAGCCCTATATGGGACAGTTCAGGCACTCGGTTACAACAACGTAACAATTGGGAAAGTGAATCTCATGAACATCACATATGCATAATATGAATAATTGAGTGTGTTGAACGTGAAATCATATGAATGATTCAGTGTACTGAATGTGACTTATGTGGTACTTTTGAATGTACTATTGTGTAATAATCTGTGAGATTGCTCGAGTACGATCATGTAGTACTTTTGAATATGAAACTGTGGAATACTTGTAATATACGTGATTGTTGCACAGATTGAGTGGACCATCGATGATGGTTCCTCACTGAGTTCGCAAAACTCACCCAAAATTTGCAATTATTTTTCAGGCTTTGAAGGGTACCTCGTTAGACAAACGGGAGTATGCCTACTGCATGCAAGTCAAGGATAGAGGTCGGGATCAGTCCACGTCTGCATTAGCACCATCTTTTTTTATACAATTATGTATTCCACAATTTCTGGAAAACTAATGTTTTGTAGTTATAATGGGCCCCAAATGGGCTATTGAAATTCTACCGATTGTAATGTGTTTACTGAATTGTTTATGCATAAAACTGGACCCAATATGACTATGATTTGTGTACATTACATGGTTATTCTAAATACTGTTGAGTGTATTGTTATGATAAAGCGAGCCCAATCTGCCCACTGATTTTCGCATAGAGTGTGTTTGTGTGTCAAAAAAAATTTATATTGAGGTTTTGACTGAGTGATGTAGCATGCCACCCTCGCGAGACATGTACTCGGATATTACCATCGATGTCGAGTTCGGGTCACGCGAAAGTGGGGTGTTACAGTATCGGTTTGAGTGAGTTGATCCTTTCTGATATTAAAAATGATAAAATGGTTATTTTAAGTTGCAAGCTTCCATTAGGGTTTATATTTATTATATTTGGGAGGTGCTCTAATTGACATTGAGATTCCTCTTCACCTTGAAAAAATCTTCAATCAATCATCATCAATACCCAGTTGCAGTCTTACAGAGGTGTGAGATCTGGAGAGGTCCGATTGTATGCAACCTTACTCTTACTTACTAAAGAGGTTGTTTCCTATTGTAAAAAGTGTTCTTTACTAAGTAAAGCTTATATAAAGGTTATTCTTGACTTTGGAAGAAGAATTATAGTAGAAATCTGTAAACGATCTAGAAGGGGGGGTTGAATAGATCTTTAATCTTTTTCGTAAAGCTCTACAATAAAATCAGAAGTTAATTCACACATGATTTGGGTGGGCCCGCACCATTGGATTTTGTCCCGTTTGGTCACACCCACATCCCGTAGGGGACGCTGCGCATCCCGTGGGGGTAGCAGGAGTCGAACCTGTGACCTCAGGATTTTGTTGGGTGCAAGACCCACGGCTCAACTCCCGCTGCCCTCACGGGATGCGCAGCGCCCCCTACGGGATGTGGGTGTGACCAAACGGGACAAAACCCAATGGTGCGGGCCCACCCAAACCAACACAAAAACAATTTAAACAAATTTAAATGTAAAGAGTAGGGAAGAAGAGCAAACACTGTTTTTATAGAGGTTCGGTGCTAAGACCTACGTCCTCTACCTAAGCTCCCACTTAGGATTTGGCAAACTACTTTACTACACACTTTTTAGTTTAGTGTGAACTCTTACAACACCACTTGATTTCCGGCTCAAGCTACCTTTACAACCGATTTGTTTTCCGGCACAAATCCTAACTTTACAAGTGACTTTTCACTAATCACTCAACTAGCAAGAGAAATGAGATAAAGATGAAAGAACAATGCTCAATACAAATTTGAAACAAGCTAAGAGCAATAAGGAGCAAATTTGGATCAATAGTGGAATACTTTGGCTTATTGGACTTCAATAATCTTTATTCCTTAATCATCCACTCTTTATATTGTGTTTAGAGAGGAAAATAGACGTTGGTAAACCTTCCTAGCCGTTGCATAATTTCATATAGTCGTTCTTTAACTTTCTCCTTTCCTTTTTATGAATGATTCGGATAAATCTTGTTCAGCTCTATGTGCTAGTCGACTAGTCGAGCTGTTATAGTCGACTAGTGTTAACATATTTCACTACAGGCTTTAACTTCGCTCCTCGCTAAGTCGACTAGTGACATGATAGTCGACTAGTACTCCTATTCAGTTGATTTGTAGTCGACTTGTTCAACATTAGTCGACTTGTTTCAACCCCCATCTGATGATCCTTGATTTCTTAGTCGACTTATGATATACTGGTCGACTTTTTTTTTATTCCAACGGATATATTTCATCAAATCTTCCCATAATCTCATGTTTAATGTCTCTAGCATGTTTGAGGATTATTGCCTTATTGATTTCACCATGATTTATAACTTGTCTTGATTTATTTCAATCCACAACACCTGAAATAATTTATTAACCAATTCTATATATTTTATTATTATCAAAACATAAGTGGGATTTAATTTGTCAACCAACCATTGGTCCAACAAAATCCAACTTTAAGACATAGGCAATGGTTGTTTTCCAAACCATTATAAGTCAATTTGCATCTCTCTTTTGTTACTCTTTTAACTTTATTGTTTAAATGCATTATTCAAATTCATTATCTTATTTCATATTTTTATCTTTTATAAACTATGATCATTAAAATTTTAAGTTAGTAACTTTTAGTTTAAAATTTATAGACACCCAATTCATCCCCCTAGTAGGTACTATCAAAGACTAAAAATGGTGTCATAATGGATCTATTAGGCTAGCTTTTTTAGCAAAATTATATTGAAAAGATCATAATGACATATTTAGGAGCATATTATCATCATTCAACCAAGAGGGACAAAATATTAGTAGATTCACCTTCTTTGATAAAAATGACTATATTTATTGGAAAACATGAATAAATTTTTCTTAAAGTCCAAAATATTGATTTGGGGGAAATAATCTTAAATGATTTGTTCATTCCTACTAAATTTATAAATGATAGAAATGTTTCCCATTCTAAAAAAGGAACGAGATCCTTAAAATAAGAGATTAACCTAGGATAGCAAGGTCTTTTTTACATTTGGTTTTATACATTAGGAAAGAAATGAATTCAATAAGGCCTTTATATATGAAATGACCCATAAAATTCAACATATTATAAAATTTATGCATAAAGCAATAAATCAATAAAAGGAGAGTAAAGTTAGCGTGCTAACACATCAATATGAATTGCTTCAAATGAAGTATGATGAAAGCATATCTAGCATGTAAATTAGATTTATTGATATTATTAATGCTTTCAAGCGACCGGAAAGATTTACTCTAACATTAAAATAGTAAGAAAGTTGCTTAAGTTACTTTAAAAAATGTGGGAAGCTTTACTTTAAAAAATGTGGGAAGCTAAAGTGATGGTCATAGAAGAAGTCATAGATCTAGCAGTACTACCATTGAAGGAGCTTATTTGATCTCTTATGTACGAAATGAGGTTCCAAGAGATGTAAAAAGAAATGATGCTTTTAAAAGAATTTGGCATTCAAATTCTAAAAAGAAGAATCAAATAAAGAGGAAGAGACATCAACTAGTAAAAGGAATAAAAGGAAACATTGTTAAAAATTTTTGATGAAGAAGAACTCTTAAGAAAGAAAGGACTTTAAAGGTGGTAAGATAGATTGAAAAAGCAAATCACATTATATTATTTACTTTAAATGTAAGAAACCTAAACATATGAAATCTCAATGCCCTCTCTTAAAAAAAGAACAAATATAAGAGAAATGATAAGAAGAAGAAGAGGAATAAAAGTAAAGCAAAGGCATTTAAAGCCTACACTTTGGATGACATAAGTGATTCTGAAAGTGAGCATTCGGAAGGAAGTGTAGCTCATATTTGCTTTATGACTAAAGATTGATAAAGTGCTCTCCAACTCCAAATTTTGTGATAGTGATAATGATAGAGATGCATGTATAAGTGAGAATGAAAAAATAAAGAGTGAATTATCTAGTATCAAAGCATTTAAGACTGTGGCCATCATTAATAATCATAAATTAGATGCATTAAAGCATGAGAATGAAACATTGAAAGAGGATGTTGATACCTTAAGGACTCATTATCTAAGTTTACAAAGGGAATTGAGAAACTTAAAAACATGATAGGAGTTTAAAAGAGTTCAAATAATAAGCATAGAATTGGATGTAGCTATGGAGATGCTTCCAACACTAAAATTACTTTTATCAAAGGAAAGCATTTGCACAATGAAAAATCATTGCTTAGAATGATAAATAAGCATGTGGCATTCACATATAAGCATATACATGTATATGTCACATATAACAGGACTCATTTTAAGACCATGCATCATGCTTTCATATATGGTTCACAATCTATGCCCATAACTCAACACTTCAAAGGAAATAATAGACACAACTTCCTTACAAAAACACATGATAGCATGAATACTCACTCATACTTCATTAGGCCTTATACTAAGCATAATGTCATGACATGTGTTTACACTCCTTATAGTCATTAATACAAATAAAGAAACTTGCTTTATATATACAATTATACTAGTTCTCTTCATTACCAAAAAAGAGCATTTAATTCATTTATCTAAATGAGAAATCCCCATCACTTGTAATCATATAGAAGAACAAGGAATGCATTTATACACCAAAATCATAAGGTTTATCAGCATACCACCAACCTATATTACTCATATAACATAATGTCTTAATTTTATAGCAAATATGGGCGCATTGAAAATTTTTTTCTTATAAAGCAAAGGTTAATAAGTAAATCTTAAAGGCAGTAGGTTAAAAAGAAGGAGAATAATAATCAAGGACCCAAGCTCATTTAGGTACTTAAAACAAATTAATTAGGCTCTTTGCTATTCTCTAAGAAAAGGAGAAACAAATCGTACATAGATAGGAAAAGCTTAAGGTATATGACTATAATGCATCTTAATTTTTAACTCTTAAATGTAAAGATGGAGGATTTGTTAGATTTGGAGACAATGCTAAGGGTAGGATAATTGGCATTGCAAATTTGGTAAGGAATAACACATTATTATTAATAATGTGCTTTTTGTTAAGGCTACAAAGGTTTTTTTTAAAGGAAGATCATACATTGTATTCAGAATAGTTGACAATAGTATTACATTTTCTAGGGTGTATATATATATAGATCTTATAGTAAGAGTAGTAGTTATGAACCCTATAGACGATTCCCATGGGGGTGGTGAAAGGAGAGCCCCAATTGGTAGAAAACAAACCCGTAACCTCTAAAGGCTATAGCTCAGTTAGGTAAAGCACCTCGTTTACTATATATATATAGTCTATTAGTGAAGATAAATGGTAAATTCTATATTTTTCCTAGTTTTTAATGTTAAATGATCTACTTAAATCTTATTCTTAGCTAATAAAGATGAATGTTTTGGGGTATTTTCCAAATTTGTAAAGAGGGGGAAAATGGAAGGGATCTCTCTATTACATTTATTAGGAGTGACCAAGGTAGGACATTGAGAATGAAAAGTTTGAAGTCTTTTATGAATACAAGGTCATCTTCAACTTTTATACTCCAAGAACTGCTCAACTAAATGGAATTGTTGAGAGAAAAAATAAGATATTGTAAGAAATGACTATGATTATGATAAATAGTACGATCTCCTTAAGTATTCTTTTATGGAGGTTATGGCTATTGCATATCACATTTCAAATAGAGTCTACATAAGACTAGCTTTACGTATAACTCCTTATTAGCTTTAGTATGTGAAGAAGTTAAAAAGTAGTTACTTTAAAGCTTTACGGTGTAAGTGCTACTTAAATACTAAGGTAAATTAGGGAAGTTTGATTCCAAAGTAGATGAAGGAAATTTTTTGGTTATTTCTTAACTAGCAAAATTTTATAAAGTATTTAATAGGAAGAGCCTTATATTCAAGAGTATATGCATGTTATCTTTGATTAATCTAATCCTCTTATATCCAAGAAAGATATTAAAAATGATAATGTAGGTATACCAAAGGAATTATAAAAATCAATCGTTAAAGAAAATAAAAGTGATCACCATCATACCTCACACAAACACTTTGTTTAACCAAGTGACAGGGACAAGAAGGATGGGAAGCTTCTAAGATATTGGAAATTTAAGACGAATCATCCTTTATATCAAATTATAGGTAATGTTAAACAAAGGTTAACCTTTATATCTCATCTTAGAAACTTATCTAATCTTGCTTTCATTTCTCAAATTGAACCTTAGTGTATAGAAGAAGCTCTGAGAGATGAAAGTTTAATTCTTACTATAAATGAGGAATTGAACCAATTTGAGAGAAGTAAGGTGTGGATTTTAGTACCTCAACCTAAATATCACCAAATCATAGGTACCAAGGGTATCTCTAAAAATATATTAGATAAATCAAGTATTATTGTAAGAAATATTTAAGGGGAAATGGAAGTTAAATTAATAACCTCCTAGTTTATGGCTCAATTACTAAAAATGAGGGACTTTTTATTCTCAAACATACAATATAAGATAGGGAATCGGAAGCTTGCTTCATTATGGTTTAATAACTAGGGTATAAATGATTCATTGACAAACTCCTTTCTAATGCAATCTTCATCCATCAATTTTCTCAAATTTTCAAAGTTAGGTCTATTATTCATAACAACAAATAGTGGGAAGAGTTCATTGATATGTTCAAGAACATAGTGTATAATTACCAAGCTAATAATGAAATGGAAGATTCCTACCAATGGTTAAGATATCATCTAAGGAACTTTAGCCTTAAAATCATGCAAGAATTTTCTGAGAACATGATAACACAAGCATCTATAGATAGAGATCATTTGGGGGGAAAAGAATGCTTCCTAAAGTATTATCTTTACTATGGATTATTTCTAATACGAAGCTTCCAACTAACTTCCTCAATAGTCTTAATATGTGCACATTATGAACTAATGCTTTTCTTATCAATTCTCCAAGGACATTTGGAACACTATCTAAACAAAATGCCTTTAAAGTGCCAGTAGCTTAAAATATCAGGAAGTTCTTGATAGACTTGCTTTATATAGACCCACTAACCATCTTAGGAATAAAACTTACAAAATAATCATATTAGGATTCATAATTTATGTCATCTAGAATGAAAAGAACATAAGAATATTGTAAGGAATTGAGAGAATAGTGAACAAGCGAAGATAAACCTAACTTCATGGATATTGGAGCAATTTATTGTGCATGAAGTTGGTGATAGTTGTTGCCCCTCCCTAATACATTAATAGAATCGGTACTTCAAATTGGGTGTGATACAAAGTCTTATTTGACATTAATTTTAGAAAATGTAATTAGCAAATACAATCAAATTTTGTACGAAAAGTGCATACAAATTCATTCATCTCGTAAAATTCTACTGCCTTTTACTTTTAGAGTCAAAATTTTCTATCCAAAATTACTCTGTTCTATCTTATTTATTAAATTTTAGCTATTTATTTATATAAATTTCGTATTTATTTATGTAGATCCTATATAGATCTTACATAAATAAATGATTAAGATTCTATTAGATCTCAGATAAATTAATGGTTAAGATTTAAGTAAATAGAACATGACATAATAATCTTGTACAGAACATACGGACTTCTACCGTCACTACACCGATGCCCCACTTTAAACCCTTCACTACACCGTCATCAACTCCAACCACTGTAATAAAGCCCTACACTGTCTCCCGCTCTCGCCCGACAAATGCCAATTATCAGTCTAACCCCAACAGTCTGTTTCCTTCCAATCCTAGACTCCGCTAAAGAACGCCGAATTCATGGTGCTATAAGCTCCTCGGATTTTGGCTCTACAAGTTCCAATTTTCTAGCAACAAGTGGTGGGTTTCTGAGCATTAACGGCATTTCCAACAATGGGAAACGAAAACGTCATTTGGACGGTGCTATCAAAGCTGCTGCATCTGCAAATGATTACTATTCTACTCTAAATGTTAGCAGGAACGCCACTTTGCACGAAATCAAATCATCCTACAGAAAGCTCGCTCGTAAGGTTCGTTAGTTTTCGTCTTTTGGGTATTATTGAGAATACATTTGGAATGTGATTGATTCTTGATATCTTATATCCTGTGTCAACAGTACCATCCTGACCTTAACAAGGGCCCTGGCGCAGAAGACAAGTTTAAAGAAATAAGTGCAGCATATGAGGTAAAAAACAGAAAATAGAAACAAAAAACGGTAGATCATCTGGGATTTCCCTGCCCCATATTTGTAGGAGCGAAGAAGAGACAATAGACAGAATTGTTTTTAACTTGGATAATGACCGTAATATATACTCTCATTCTCACTGATATTCTGAAATAAGATTGTTACCTAAATTATTCCAATATAGGAACAGACACTCCTGAATAATAATATCAAACCTCCGTTTAACAAATAAGAAATTAGGCGGGAAGTATTTATTGGCAACTCATTTAAGCGTGTTTCTTTACACAATCACTAGCTCTTTGTTTCTGTTACTTCCATATGTTGATCAAGTTTTAGTGTAGGTGCTATCAGATGACGAGAAGAGATCTTTATATGATCGCTTTGGTGAGGGGGGCCTGCAGGCAGAGTATGATCAGTCCAGTAGTGGACCACTGGGTGTAAGATCTTACATCAACTTTATGCTTGCAACTATGTGCTTGTGTAGAAATTTCCTATTTACCATACTAATACTCTCATTAATATAAAGTTAATTGGCTCAAATGGTCATTAAGTGAGGGTTCTCTTTTTTTTTTTTGAAATATATGGGCCTAGAGGATCAAGTTTCAATTCATTGTCAACAAACATCAGTGATTCTCTGTTCTCAATTCCTAATTCCCAATTTTAATGTTAACATTTCAGGTGGATCCTTTTGAAATATATAATGCTTTTTTTGGCGGTACTGATGGATTCTTTGGAGGAAGAAATGAAGAAGGCAATATTAATTTCAACTTGAGAAATATGAGAAATCATGATCTTGATATTCGGTAACAATCAGGAGCTTGCTTTCAACATCTATTTTAACTTATCTAAACTGTTTGTATTTCTTTGATTAGTTTGGATGAACTTGGGTAAAGAAAAGCATGTCAATATACTATATTTTTGATATATCCACTATAGTTTAGAGTTAACCCTCTCCTAAGTTGAGATACTTGTTTAGCTTCATCCCTAGATGCATGAAATATTGTGCTTTTATACATCCATACATATATATATTAGTTGTATTTGAAACACAGTTATTTGTATCCTTAAAACATCTGACAAAAATTCTTTCATGATGCTTTTGCTCCCCCATGTAATGATGTGACATGAGACATCATATAAATACACACACACACACACACACTGTTACTTGTATCATAAACACAATTTTGTGTATCCTTAAAATTCTGACAAAAATTCTTTCATGATGCATTTGCACTTTCATGCAATGATGTAACATGAGACATGAAAGGGTGATTGGAAAACTTGAAGTTCTAATAGAAATTTGTACACCTGGACTTGAGTTTTTGGCATACCTATGCCAAGTCTGGAACTTGCCATTGTATTAGAGTTTCTATTAGATGAATTTGATAGATAGACTACTTATTATGATTTTTGAAATAGCACCTCACTCAAATGACATGAACTCTTCCATTATTCCTTTAAATAATAGAGGTACACACTATAATGTCATGCACTTTATCAGTTTGATGTAGCATATCATTACATTTTTCTCCCTTGTCATGTGTCTTGCAATTATGTAGTTTGCTAATTGGAAAATTAGAATTTTTGGTTTCTCAATGACTCAGGCATGAACTATATTTGAGCTTTGAAGAATCAGTTTTTGGAGCAAAGAGAGAAATTGAATTTTCCTCTTTCGAGACGTGTGATAACTGCAGTGGATCTGGTGCAAAATCTAGTCATTGCATAAAATTATGTGCTGATTGTGGAGGTAAAGGAGGGGTAATGAGAACTCAAAAAACACCATTTGGAATGATATCGCAGGTAAGTTGACATGCTTGATGGATTTACTTTCATTCTGAATCCTTTTATCCTTTTTTTGTTGATCGTTTGAGGATGTGAAGGGGATATATTTTAGTCTATTATGCATGTATCATTTATCTGGATGGATGCTATTTGGGTTTCTTGAATGTTATGTTTTCTTCTTTATTTATTTGCATAATGTGGACTTCACAGAGAGGTTTAAGCAAGAAAGAAACTCAAATAATTATTTTTTCTTCAGCTGATTCTGAAATATAATTTGAATGATGAACATAACACCCTGCCCCCCTAAACCAAATTTATTCTTCTGTACACAATGTTCTTTCTTTCTTTTTGTTGTGCATGTACAAGACTTCAGGAAAAAAAAAAAAGCAGCACATGAGAGCAATAAATGAATTTGGAGCTAAAGAAGCAAATCTAAAACTTCAACAACAAAGTTGGCCTGATGAGTAATTAAAGAAGACTAAAGAAAAGAATTGAGGATATCTTCTAAAAGTCGAAAGCCAATAATTTAAATAACAACTACCTAGTGGCAAGCACTATCAGTTCCAAAATTCCCGTGTCTAGCTATCTGACCAATGATTCAACCAAGTTGCTATAGTCAACAAGTTTTGAGGGAAGAGCTAAAAGCATAAATCAGTTATTAGGAAGGCTTGGTAGAGAACGATCATCACAGCACCAAAGACTATAAACAGCGGTCTATAGCTAATTTCCAAAGCAACAACTTAAGCAAATATACTGAGACATTAACATTTAGAAATAGGAAAATACATGGATTGAAACCTTCATACAAGATGCTAAGACGGGATGGAAATGGTTGTCTTGGAGACTAATCCAGCATGAGATCTAACTTTGGCTGGATCCAACTGTTTTTCCAGTTTGTACTATCCTCCCAAAATATCAGATTCTTGAGTGGGTTTCATAAAAATGAATGGGCAGGTAATATTCTTCTAGTCCACCTCTTACATAAAACTTTATCAGAAAAAAGTCTTTAGATTGAGTGTATTGACATCTTATAGGAAAAGGCAAGTGCTTATGGATATTCAACTTCTACAAGAGCTGAACCCCAAATCTGAAAACAGAGTGCCACTTCTAGGCACAATGCATGTTTTGGCATTTAGGCATTCAGCAGGAAATTTAAACTGCTTGAGTAGCTCTGCACTGGGTAAGGACAAAGAGTTGATCATAGACTTGTATCGTGTATCCTCTAACTTCTTCATTTTCCTTATCTAGTGGAAAGTGGGAAATTGATGATAAAGATCTAAGAGCAAGAAAACTGAAAGAAATTACCGCAGAAAGGTTCACAAATTATCTACATAAGGAAGTCGGAATCTTTTGTTTTGGACTCCATGGATGTTATCTGAAGCCATAAGCTAGACACAGTTTGACTTCGTTAAATGCTTTCCCCTTAAACTTCTTCCTGCTGTATGTATTTTGGTATTTCCTTCCATTCATGACAATTCTCTATGTATGCTGTGTATTACTTGGTCTATCAACACTATATTGAAACTTCAAGATATTTTATAGATGATACTGTGGATTATATAGGTGTCTACATGCTTAAAATGTAATGGAGTTGGCAAGATAATCACTGATCACTGTCGAAGTTGTGGAGGCAATGGCAAAGTAAGGTCCAAAAGAAGTATGAAAGTGGTCATCCCTGCTGGCGTGGATAATGGAGCAACTATGCAAATTCAAGGGGAGGGTAATTTTGACAAGAAAAGGTGGGAATGATTAACATTTTTGCATTTGAATATACCGTACAGATAGATTTTTCCCATTTATCTTTGAAATGGTGGTGTTTTTTATTATCTTCTGTGACTTAAACAGCACTTTTAATTGAGAGAATATGAAGCCTATGAAGCGTAGATAAATTGTTTGCCGTTGTATATTTCAATTGTAATTGCCTTTATATTCTTTGCTTAGACAACAGCCTTGTTTGAAAGGTTGAATATCTTTCCCATTTTTATTAACGCTAAATGCTTTCTAGCACATTGTATCCTAGTTTATGTGGCTCTTGTGTTTGCAGGTTAAAATATCTGTGCAATAAAATCCTAAGGTTTTATCTCTAGAAAGAGAAAGTTTGGTTTTGATTATACTGTATCATTGCTCTATTTTCCTACTGCTTTCTTTGGAATCTGTGTGGTTTATCCAACTTTTTTTTATAATTCCAGTGCTGCTGGTATATCCTATCTATCCATCCATAATTTGATAGGATTTGTTTTTATTGGAGGCAGTTAAAAAAGAAATAAATAAAGCTTTTTATCACCAGTGTTGGTTGCTCTCAGAAATCTCTTTCGCATGTGGTTAGTTCTTTGAAGTTTTTGTTTGATTCATGATTATGCTATTTGAAGTATAATTGATGTGGGTCCCAATGGTGTGCTCCCCATATGGGTTTTCTTTCACTTTAACTACCTATGATGAAATAAAATGGAGGTTATTGTCAGCTGTGCATGTTTGAAATATGTACTTGCATTCCACAAATTGTTTACGTTTACTATGATTTGATTGCTGGAATGCAAGGGAAGCCCATATGCTAGCAGAAAAGGTCACAAATTTCTTTCTTGTATTCATTTATCTGACAGAGGGGTTGCTGGTGATCTGTTTATCATCCTCCGTATAAATGAAAAGCATGGAATCTGGAGAGATGGACTCAATCTTTATTCAAAGGTCAATATTGATTATACTCACGCAATACTGGGTGCTGTATTAAAGGTAATTTTAATCTGTAATATTGTGACGAAAAAGACAAACTCTTCAATTTGTTTTCAACTTTTCCAGAGACTTCTTTTTTGAGTGGATCAATTGAAGTTGTTTTCCCAAAACAAGGTGATGTAGGACAAATAGTAGAATTATTAACTAGTAGCTGAAAGCACAAAATTGAGAAATATGACTGATATTACGCTGCTGGAATATCAAGCTTCAAGGCCGAATTTTTACTAGGAATGCTGAAATTTCAGATTTTGTATAGCTGAAATTTTGAAATTTTAAGGTTTGATTGTTGAAAATTTAGGGTTATGATTTTATGGTTTAACATGGCTAGAATATAGGTTTGAGATGGCTAGAATGTAGGTTAGGTTTGCTAAATTTAGTAAGGAGCACAAAGAATGGAAAGTAGGAAACTACGAATCACTCCTAGGGTCTAAGCATCACTCTTAGAAGAAAGCATCACACCTTCTAGTAAAAAACTCAAGTTTGTAGAAGAATTCCAGATTGTTTATTATTGATGAAGAGTTGAATACACACATATATATAGAGAGAGTCTTAAAACCCTATTTTAGTAGGAAAGAATTTCTAACAAATTTAAATCCTATTCTAATGAAAATTCTATAAGTCCTAAACAACTAGGATAACATATGTAAAATAGAATATCATATTTAACTTACTACTGCTTCCTATCAAATAACTGACATTCTCTTCTAATGAAAATTTATAAGTCCTAAACAACTAGGATAACATATGTAAAATAGAATATCATATTTAACTTACTACTGCTTCCTATCTAATAACTGACATTCTCTTCCTTCTTTGCGTTCTGGAGATTTTTCGATTTTTTTTTTCTGTTTTGGTATGATGATACCACTCACTGGACCTCCATTATCGTGTTCTTTTGGATAATTCTAGCTACAATTTGTTTTTATTGTTATTACAGTTGCTCTTGTAAAGCTTTTAGGACCTGGACTCTAGTCTTCTTGTTAATTGAAATATATGCGTCAACATTGATCTGACGAAAAGGAGAAGAATTGTGATGGTAAGAAGGTGGTGAAAATGTGTTGAGGCCTACCAAGTAAATAGAGGAATAAAGGGGCCTTTCAGTTTAGTCTTTATGAGAACCATAAACACTCGTATTCCTGTGAATTGAAAATGCATATAAATGGGTTGTCAATCTACAGAGTTTTAACCCTATCATTTAGCAACAGCCACTACGTTATCTAAAGAGACTGTTTTCATCTAGGTCCTTTATATTTATGAAACAAATTTACAAAGATCTTCCTTTCTGGGATCAGAAATGCCAGTCTTGGAGGAACTTATTTATTTTGGTGTTAAAATGGGTTGCAGTTATTCCCATCACTTGCATAAAATTATCAGTTAACTGTATATGCTACTTGAGGGAAAGTAGATCATTATAATTGTATTTAAACTCTGGTAACTTCTGAAAACTAAACTCTCTTTGCTGCATTTTCGTATTCTTTTTCTGTGTGTATTTGCTCCATATTTCAATTGTTGATGTTGCATATTTGGCTTAACATGGTTAAGCATTATCTTTTGTCTTCTGTACCGTTTACACATTTTGCTGTGATATTGATTTGATGCACAGTTTCCTTTGAAGTTTCCAGTGAATTACAGCCCATGGGCCTTTTAGGGCTTTTAGTAAGGCATTTTAATTGTATTTGAACAATATCAGGTAGAAACTGTAGAGGGTTTGAAAGATCTTCAAATTCCTTCTGGAACTCAGCCTGGAGACACAGTAACATTGTCAAAGATGGGGGTCCCAGATGTTAATAAACCTAATATTCGTGGTGACCATCACTTCACTGTAAACGTCGTGATCCCAAAAGTAATCAGGTCTGAGGATAACTTCCTTCACAAAAGAATACTTTTCTGTTGGGCTTATGATAATTCATATCTTTTTACGCGTCTATATATGTGTATGCTTATGCCCATATGTCAACACATTAGAGTTAGTAATCAGATCCTGTCTCTCATCTCATTATAGTCAGCTTCTGTGCATTGCATATGAAAGGCATTTCAATAATCTCCATTTGCTTAA
The DNA here is from genome assembly GCA_029891385.1 of Erythroxylum novogranatense. Lineage (NCBI taxonomy): Eukaryota > Viridiplantae > Streptophyta > Magnoliopsida > Malpighiales > Erythroxylaceae > Erythroxylum > Erythroxylum novogranatense. Next base: position 30,286,364 of record CM057233.1, on the reverse strand, counting down.
ATTAATGCATGTCCCCCATTTGCTTTGATGATTTAGTCTTTGCTGATGAGTTAAGGACATGGACTCCTGAATCCAAACTGTTCACTGTGGTTTTTGTTTCTACAGCTGCAGATATAAATTGACTTATATTGATATTATCGTGAAACTATATTTTGCTAAAATGAGCAGTTTAGTGGATTGAATGTTCCTTCCAATTAAGGGACTAGTATATACAAGCAAAGGGCAATGTCCATGTATTGTAGACATACTTTATGTAATTGAGATACAAGTCATCTTTAGCATTGAATAAATCTGATGTTCAAATTGCTTGGCTGAATATTTTTCACATGGTGAATGTAGGAAATTTTGAGTAGGTCTAATCAGTTCTTTCAAGTTTAAATCATTTGGTTATGCTGTTTGCAGTTGTCAATATTTGGATGAAGGTCAGTTTTGGACTCTTGGTCTCCTTGGCATATAATGGTTGTCTGGGCATAAACTTTGACAGTCATATTGTGGTCTTCTGTTTTGAATATCTGACGTTATATTGTTGATTAGGGACAAAATTAATTCGTAGCATACTTTGGTTAGTTTTTCACTTGCATGATGATGAAAAGTTTAAAATTTTGATACTTATGGGAAGTGAATGCCACTGCTGTTTAAAATTGGACATGCATGTCTGGTGGGAAGGTGCTGCTTGCTTAGGTTCTTTTCTCATTATTTTTGCTGATATGTTTATGAGCTTACTCTGGGCATATGACAGTGATGAGGAACGCTCTCTTGTAAAGGAGTTGGCTTCACTTAGCTCCTGCAGAAAAGAACATGCGGTTGCTTCCAGCAACTATGGTATTGTCCATTTTTCTCTTCTTTGAGTCTCCATGAAACTATATCTATAGATGATGCAGCATATAGCATATACAGTCCTTTTGTTAATGTATCATATTTGTGCATATGTGGGTGTGTCAGCGATGGAATTGTCTGCATACAAGAAGTTGGGTGCATAAAGGAAATTAACGATAACTGATTTGGATTTTGAATTATCTTATGATGAATGCCTGAAGGTTTGAGGGATCTAAATAGGGTGATTTTTACTTTTGGGGCTCAAACCATAACAGTAAATACTTGATCTTCTTTTTTATACTCTTCCCTGTAGTCCTAAATTCCATCTCGCTGTCAAGGATGTGATAGTTCCCATAATAAGTGTTTTTTTTTTTCATGATGATGCTTGTTAGGATCCCCAAATATTATTGTAAGTTGATCCACGCACTTGTGCATGCATGATATGTTTATGACTAACTTCTTGACTGGATGTGTCTTGTATGTTTTTGTAATCATTTCCATACATGGTGGTTACTATGGGTTTGAAGTTATCATTTTATAACTGCACATTTTCAGGGATATCTGATCCTAACGCTGACGGAGCAAGGAAAGAGCCCGACCCAGGACATGGAGTCAGTCGTGTTGCATCTCTGTGGAAGTCAATTAAAAACTTGTTGGGGTATATAACTCCTTCATCATGTTTTGAGAACTTCACTAGAAGAAAATGAATGAATGAGAACATAAAGGAGTTGCCTGTGATCTTAAGTGTTCTTTATGATTATCTTTTAAACTTTAAACAGGAACAAGATTGTGTTAAACGAATGATCAAAGAACTGATACAGGACATGTTGGAGACTATTGAATTACGTTATAATTGCATGGTGTGTGTCACCCTGTCCTTGTACATCTTTAATTGTTAGTGAATTTGCAGGCGAAGGCAATCGCAGGAAAGGTTTGCATCAGTTACTGTCAATACATCGGTTCTGTTGCGGCAGTCTAGCAAACATGATTCCTCGCTTATGTTCTCAGCTATGGCAGTTTGCATTTTAACTTGTATCATGTGTTTCAAGCTCGGGATTGATAAACATGCATTATCTCAGAGAAGAAATTGTTGCCCTCATTCCAAGAAAACATGAAAGAAAAGCCTTGAAAGTTGTTTTTCAGCCAAGATTATGATGAGGCAAACTGCTGAAGGTATAAATTTTGTCACTTTGAAGCCGTGATGTTGGGTGTGTACAGGTTTTGTAGAACCGGTCTAAATTGAAGAATATGAGGGAGTAAGATACATTGATTTAGTTGACATGAAGCGGAGATTCCCTTACTCCATGTAAGTTGGCATCCTTTTACTAGGAGAGAAAATAATCAGTACGTGATGATAATTGGCTAATTGATGCTTGAAGGAGTATTGCCATAAGCAAGCCAATGAAATCAAGACATTATCTCTTTGTAAAGAAATGGTAAACTGATCAAATTATAATTCTTTTCATTTGTTACATTTAATAGAGCACAACTGTGTAACTTAGCTTCAAGTTGTGCCCTATCCCAGGGTCACTATGTTACATATGATAGAGCACAACTGTGTAACTTTTCTCCATATGTTGATATATATATATATATATATATATATATGTATGTAGATGGCATCTACTCTGTCCATGATGTTCAATGACTTTCACATGTTACATAACAATTTGGTGTAACTCAATGCCAATATATTTCTTAGAAGTTTCTCTCTAGAAGTACAACCACTTCTTCAAAATTAACAATTAGTCTGCTGCATATCATCAACTCTGTTGATTCAATTTGATTTTTCTTGCTGTTGCCAGTCGTATGTTAGGTGATTATGTTATTCCCAAGTGAAAGTAGTCATTGCAAGTTAACAAATACAGCTCGAGTCCTTCTACCATCACTCAATTGCAGCTGTTTAAGTCGATTAACTAATAACGTGTTGTCCTTGTCACGCTGCACAGGAGAAAGATGAACATGTTAGTATACAACAACACTGCGAAATATGATGCTTCGAACTCGAAATTTGGATTAATTGTAGATATTGCACTGATTCTATGTACTATGAGTACAGCAGTTAGGTTATTGTCTCACCAAATAGCTGATAACTACGCAAACTTGCTTGAAAAGCAAATGAACAGCTAAAATCTTTCGTTATTCAGTCTGGTGCATGCAGTTGGCTTTCATGTCTTGCAAGTCACAAGTATTTCAGTTACGTTTTTGTTGCAGTCTCATCTAACCTTTGCTTCTCATTCTACAGTCTTACTTCAATCAAGACTGCACTCATAATTGGCCACCTATATTGGATACTTCACTGGTAGCTTGCATCTGTGTAGAATTCATCATAAACAAGCAAAAACATGTTGGATTCCACTCTTTAGTATTTAATGTACTAAATCAGCAGCCACCTTCTGATTTGATGTGATACAGATTAGTTGGAACATAAGAGGGATTCGTGTGAGAATGGTTGAGCGTATATGCAGTCTCTAACACAAAGAAGTTTACTTACCAAACAATAAAACAGGATCAGCATATCAAATCAAATTTGCATGCCAAATCCCATCTTTATAATTTTAATAGATACACAGTTGACTGTATTGATTCTATCCTTAATCGCTGGATTGCATGACAGAGTCTGGCCTTATCAATTGACTTGTTGGAAGCACACAATCATACGACATAACACGCTGGACATGTGAAACAGTTCATTATTGTTTATTTATTGGTAGAGTAATCATTATGTTTAACGACAGTAGATAACTGAGATGGTATAAAAGATAGATGGGAAATTACAATCAGGCAGCTGTGCCAGCTTATAGCTTGTAGAACTAACAGCCACTTACGGTTTCTGAAATGTTATGACAAAAGAAAACAAAACATAAAAGCAGCACTACAGGAGAATGAGTGAGGATGTGTAACATGCCACAGATATGGCTCCTAACCCTCACGTTTAGTCGGTGGGTGAGAGCTGCCATGGTTGCTTGTTAGCAACACCAAGCCAATCATGCTTCCTTTCTCCCTTGTTGTTCTATCTCTTTCTATTAATGTATAATGTAGTTTATTATATAACATTCAGATAGGTGGGACAGTGTTGCATATGGCCAAATGTTTCAAGTTAGAAAGAGAGGTATGATTATACGTAATGAGCTTTGTTGGCATGCTTTTACAATGAAACACAAATAGTTCTATGATAAGTGTCCCCTTCACGGGTGTGCATTTTCTTTTGCTAGGATGGGATAATGTAACATATACTATCAGACCTCTGCAGACTCTATTTTACTGCAGAACTTCAGACTGGGTGTGATGATGATGATGATATAAAATTAACGCAATTTGTCAAGACTACTATAATCTTGTTCTTAGTGTTACGACAGATTGAAATTCAGCACATCAAATGATAGATAAAAGCATGTTCCTGTAAGGCAGTGCATTCAGAGACACGATCCAATTGTATGCCGCTTGCTCTTGAGTATAGTGGCTGCATAGTTATAATCTCTTATTCCACCATGTCTTCTTCTATCTTCGGTAACCTTATAGCTTTTCCTCTATTACTATCCGCCTTATCCCTCTTTCCCAATTTCTTCTCCTTTTTCACTCCCCTGACCCTCATCCTTACCATCTTTTCTGAATTTTCTCTATATATTATGACATATTTAGTAAAATATTTTAAAAAATGTAATTCATATATATCTTGTAAAATTGTTTTAATTTTATATTAATAGAATATAAAATATTTAATAACCTTTTACTTAATAATGTTTATTAGCAAAGAGGAGTTGTTACTTTAGGATATTATGATTTTGTTATTACAATTTTTATTATAGAGTAATAATGTCTAATTATTATTTTCAATATAATTTTGCTAATTAATTTTAAAATAATTTTATTGTTTAAATATATAAAATTATATAACATTTTATTATTAAAATGAATTCAATATTAAATAAATTTTATTTTTAAAATATTTTTATTTTAAATTATTTTAAAATAAAATAAAATGTTCCATATCAAATAATTAATTATATTCATTAAATTAATAATGAAATTATGTTATGATGAAAATGAATAGAAATGAATAATTTTATGATTTTCATAAATGATTAAAACTAGAAGAAATAAAAATTGAAAACAAAAATTAGCTCTCTTTTCCACCTTTCCTTTGTGTGTGCATGGCTTGTATGCCTTCAGATTAAGGATTCTTAGACTGCTTTTGCTTTCTAAACTTCTGCCTTCTATGTCATTCTGCCTCATTCTTTTCTTTGTTTTCTTGCCCCTCCTACCTTGCTCTTGTTGCTTGAGACTATTCCTTTCCATTTGTAGAAATGCAAAAGATACTCATCATTTCTTACCTCTAATTGTTCACTCTCCTGCTCACACATCCTTTCCCAACCTCACTAACCCTCTCCTTCTCTCAGTCCTATCAACATCCCAAAAGTCCTTACTAATGCAAACATTCTAATGACCACTATGAGGACCTAGACTCAAATAGTTGGTGACTCCAATGTTGACTCTAAGCTTACTTATTAACTACTAGACAGAACAAGTGAACACCCAATTATTTCTCCCCTTATCAACACCTTAAAGATTGTAATAGACATGTGAAACTCCGCACTTATAGGCTGCTTCATGGATAAGAGAGTAGCATTTTCAGTTATAAAGAATTGGTCAATTATAAAGAATTGGGTGAACATATATTAGAAGTAGCTTGGCTTAAAGGATATTATGGTGAGCAATAAAGACGTCTTCTTTTTTAGGTTTTTGTGTGGTAGCTTAGCTAAAAAAATTCTTAGAATCAGGGCCCTAGTATGCACAAAGTAGCCAATCTTCTTACACAAATGGAGATCTGGAAATAGGAATGAAGACATTAGGCAATCCAATATTCCTATATGGATGTGCATCTGTGAGATCTCGATGGAATATTAGACTACATCAAGGTTGAGCCATATTACCATCTATGTATGGAGGCCTCTATGTTTAGATAAAGTAATAGCAGAAACCAACATGATCAATTATATAAGAGTTTATGTAATTGGAAGCCATGTAAGATCTACTTGAAGAATTACCCATCCTGAGGCTGAATGACAACATGGAGATGGTTGAGGATTTGGTAAAGATCACATATGCCTAGAAACCACCCACTAAGACACTAAAAAGGAAAACTCTTCAAATCATGATTCTCATAAGAACTACTTGATGGGGGAAAAGAACAACTATCAAATGCCTATAAACAATAACTACTATACTGCTACAATTAAACAAACTTCAACTCCTATATAAGTCACTAGTCCTCTAGAAAACAATAGAAAGTTAACTAGAGTAGATAATGAACTAAGGAATGCCATAGAAGAAATCATAAATCCTGAGACAAATAGTCCAAATAAGGTGATTGAAGTCAAATCTCTTGATCTCACCAATGTCATTATAAATAGTGATATAGAATGCCTTATCAAATAGATTGATTATATTGGTACACTTAAAAGATTGGAAAATAGGAATGATTTCAAAATAATTAGCAACGGAAATTCCAAAAGGAAGAAGAAAGCTTCTTCTAGTGGCCTGAAATAATGACAATAACATCATATAATATTAGGAGAATGAATTCCCTAGCCAAAAACTTTTTGATTAAAGCTTTCATTTTGGACAATAAAGCTTCAATGCAAGGCATTCTAGAATCTGAAATCAAACAAGACTAATGTAACATAATTAGGTGTTTTTTTTTACCCAAATCATAGAAGTTAGTGAACAACTACATTACTTATCCTAGTATTATTCAATGAAGATGAAGTTGAGATTTTGAGCACCATAGAAATGGATTAGATGATACACTTTTAAGTGAAACTCACAGACGTGACTCTAGTGGTTCGTTTGTCTTTCATTTATGCATTAAATTATTAAAGTGAATCACACGTTAGTATAGACTTAATATTCAATATACAAAATGCAAAAGAAGGGGGTTGAATTGTGTAACCTTTTTGAATACAATCCCCTTTTATACAAACTTCTTTTTAAAAAAACTTGCTTTCTCAAACGATTGAAAAATAGTATTATGAAGTATTGCAATTTGCTTCTAAGTATTTGTATCAACAAAAGAAATTAAAAGTTGAGAGTTGAGAGTAAGAATCGACACAACAGTCTTATACTGGTTCACCTCAAACCGTGGGCTACGTCTAGTCCTCAGAATTCTTTCTGATATTTCACTATAATTCTTAAAGATACAAGTATTCTTTTCACCGAGCCTCTTCAGGTCTCTTACAATAAGTATTCTTTTCTGACTTAGCCTCTTCAGGCTATCAGCTTTTCTTCCTTCTACTGAAAGATGTTTCGAGCTTTGTTACAGACAATAATAGCTTTAAGTTTAGTACAATGAATAAAATTTCTAGCTTTTGAATCTCTAGCCTTTCTTAAAAATTACTAACTTTTTCAGTCTTCAACTCCAACTTATATTTATAGTCTTCGTCTTCAACTGCTTCTTGATAACTGCTTCTTTCTTCTTGTTTCTTGATCTTTGAAGAAACGATTATTCAGTTGAGTTTTGTAACTTACTCAAACTGATTGATCATCTGGCATGGTATCGGGTCTTCGTCTTCGATTCTTTCGTTTCATTTTCTTTCGTCTCAAATCTATCGTCTCATTTTCAGCTTTGCTTCGTCTCATTTCTATCGTCTCATTTTTAGCTTCGCTTTGTTTCATTTCTATCGTCTCATTTTGCTTTCTGTCTCATTTTGTTTTCTGCTTCAATCTCATTTATATCGTCTTATATTCTTCCGTCTTATTTTCGACTTTCGCTTCCGTCTCATTTTGTATCTGCATTATTATTTGGTCTTCATCAAAATTATTAATCGTAAAGTCATTTTGACTTAACAACCTCCTCCTTTTTTATGATAACAAATAATAATAAAAATTGTACCTAAAATCTTCTTCTTCTGTTCTTTTCTTCTCTTTCTGTTCTCCCTCTGTCTTTATCATTTCTTTCTCCTTTTTTCTTTTCTCCCCTTATTTGTTATTGATAAAAAAGATTATGACCGCAGATGCTTTATAACTTTAGAAAACATTTCTCTCATTTCAGTGTAGAGTGACTTGATATCTTGTCGAATATACTCTGCTTCTTTATGCAAGCCACCCACAGAAGCACACAGATTATCAACTTTATCTTCAATGTCTTCATCATGCTTTTGTTTTACTACTTCAAGACCAACGGTCGTAGTAAATGCATCTGAAGATATGACACCTGGTTCAGTTATTGTAAATGTAGGAGGTTTGACAGATAAGTTCGATTCCGGGAGATCAAGATCATCAGGACTGGTTAGTCGTGGAACTTGTCTTCCAAAAAGGTGTAGAACATCTTTAATTGAAGACACAGTTGTCAAGGGTCTGATGTGCATAATGAGATGCACAAGTGACTTTATTGAGTAGCTTAGGTCTCTAATCCAAATGGATCTGTACTACCCTTCTGTAAGTCTTCCAACTACCTGATAAGAGTCTTCAGTGGTTCGCTGACCACAATTGCTTCCTGATGCTTTCGAAATGTAGTGGGAAATATAGGTTCCTCTCTGCTGGATTGCATAGCATGCTTCATCAATGTTTCTCACTTCAGCTTCGATCTGTTCCTCTGTCAGATCACTTGTTATCCCTTCAGGATACAGTTTCTTCTTCCCTTTTTCCTCATTACGAACAATGTACGGTCTTGGTTGAATGTCAGGAAAAATGTAGCACCCCCTTATCGTAGAGTATCCACCGGAACACCTGTAGGTCATCTCGGTACATATCCTACGATAAGAGAGAACTACCGACAAACAACTCTAAACTCCACATGGCATCACAATAATAAAACATTAAGAAGAAATTGGAAACTTTTTAAAAACCAAACTGTGCTCCATTTCATTTCACCAAACTCATTCATTCTCTTACCATAAGTTTCATCAGTCTATACAATCTTCCAACACTTTACACAAAGTATTATACAATAAAACAAAAGAAACATTCTAACTAGAAGTCTCCAAAAGAAATGCCAAGCTGACCGACCTCTGAGCCATAGTCTCTCTCGCCAATCCAATGTACACGGCTCAATAGTCTCTCAGGAGCTATCAGTCTAATCTCGATCCTGAAAAATAGATTGCAATTTTGGATGAGTTTGCGAACTCAATGAGAAACCATCATCGATGGTTCTCCCAATTCATGCATCACACAAACCATTTACAGTAATATTACAGTCACAGTGAATCAACGATATCATATCAGTATAAACAGCAAAAAGACATATCAGGTGTTCAGATATTCAATCCAGTATATATGCAATGCACATATGACACTGTCCCATTTTATTTCAGTGTTGTGACCGAGCGCTTATACAGTGAACAGTAAGCAATAGACGCGTCTAGGGAGGATTATCTCCCTTCGAGCTCTGGGCTAGTTTTCAGTATCAGTGGCGACTCGGTTCACGATTATTCTTATCCGTTTATGCATCTATGTATGAAATGCATATGCTCAATTTCACAGTCCATAATGCACAATTCACAGTCCATTAGTCACAATTAACAGTCGATAAATTACAATTAATCACAGTAATCCCAGTAAGGACAAACAAGTCACATAAGTTTCACATTCCTGATCCCGCCATTATCCCCATATTAGACAAATAATAATTGAGAAACCCATATAGGTTACTCACCTATTACTTCCGAGCTATTGTCGGGAAGTCTCTGCAACGTCGGTAGGTCGACGCTCCAACTGTACCTCTATAACAAGCAGAGAAGAAACCGATCACTAATTATTCAATCCGAACTAGTAATAATGCACATGTAAGTGTATAATGCATGTTAATGAGATTCCCGGCCCTAAATCCAAATTTTCAACACCAATAACTCATTGCACACAATTCAGAAAAAATACAAACTATATCACATTGGAAAGATCATGAAACCCTCTACAAGTTTCATGAAAACCCCAACAAGCAATTTTACCCATAAGGGTGTCAAAAATTCAGTCAAAGCCACTGCCTACTCAAAACCTATCAAAACAGTGCAGTACATTGCAAATTCATTAACTTTCTAATTCTTCAGTCAACAATTACACAATAAATAAGGCAGTAAGATCACAATATTATCTACAACTTTCATGAACAACCCAAAATCAGATTCACTTGCTAACTATGTCAAATAATTCACCCAAGCATCAGCCCTCAGAATTTTCCCAATCTGAATAGCACATTTCACAACAGTATATCTCTTAGCACAAGTGTCACCAAATTCACTACCTTATATCCATGAAAAGATAAGATCTCAAACTTCAATTTTCATGAAGAACTCAAAATCCAATTCGATCTCTAACAATTTCAAAAGTGTTATGCAAGTTTCTTCCATGATCAGCAATTCACAACCTAATGCAGGTTCAGTTTTTGCAAATTCGTTTCTCTCAAATCTGACAACCAAAAATTACATGTCATATATCATTCTCCAGATAATTTCTTCCTCTACAACTTTGTAGAAGATCACTCACACCAATTCAGTTCACATAAATTGCTAAAATTGCTCCAAATCATAATGTGCACCCAATTTGACATTCCAGCTAGGTTTCATTCAATGCATGAAAACAGTCAATAGTCATCAGTCCATGACTCCTACTATACATATCAAAAAATTGAAAAATCAGTGGCATTGGAAAGATAACTTAATAGGCTTCAACTTTCATTTAGTCCATTTGTTCTAATTCCTTCTCAATTATTTTAGAAAAATTAGCAAAACTCTAGGTTATGGTTTCGGGTACTATTCATTCCAGTCAATAGCAGTAACTTTCCAAGCCAAATTGCAACCTCTTAAAGCTAAAATTGGACAACACCTATTTCACACAAAAATGTAGCCAACAAACCAAAGTTTCAGTGGGCACAAACCTTGCCTCAATTTCATAACCACACAATGAGTTATGCTCAAATCAGTGTAATAGGTCAAAGTAAATTTTCCAGCACTTATGTCTAAACCATATTCTATGGTTTCTATACCATTTCCACCCCATTTCTAAACCATCAAACATCCTAAGTAATTAAGAATTCAACCAATACCTCTTCAATACCTTCACCTAAGCATTTTAACTAAAATTGGCAGCACCTTTCCTTAATAAATTCCTACTTATCCAACATCATAAAGGTAATCAAATACATTCTCATCACACTAATCCATCTATGACCACTCTTACATTAATCAAAACCTTAACCTTATACCCACTAATTCAAGCCATACTTGTAATCAATTTAAGGCCTCAATAATCATAATAAACACACCATAACTCCCATTAAATGCATCAACAACCATGATTCATTCAATGCACAATTCAAAGCATAATTAAAGCTTAATTGAAAATTTAACTTAAACCTTACCTACTTAAGCTTTTCTCCCTTCAATGCTTTAATCCTACACCAATTTCTCACTTTCTCTACTTTCTTCTAACATCAAACATGTATCTCCTCATCATAGCAAGAACATAACTTAGTTGGAAGTAGAAGAACTCTTGACTTTTTGTTTTTGGAGGAAGGTTAAGAAAGAAGCAAAATCGATGATGATGGAGAAACTTGAAGAGAGGATTCGGTTAAATGAGAAAACAAGCAATACAAGGTGATTTATTTAGGTCTTTCACTAGGTAAACCGAGAGAGATGGATAAGGGAGCATTTAAGGAAGGTGTAGGTGACATTGTAGGATTTGTTAAAACAAAGTTGAAAAGTCAAATAATCATACTTTAATCCTGATAAAAAATTTAACCCAATCGACTCCAATGACCTTAATTTCAATCCCAAAATAATATACCCAATAATTCGGTACCAATGGGTAGCAATTTTCGCTACTGAAAATCGACCGGTTCGCCAATTGACGATTTTTTTGGTCCGAGAATTTTCTCCGAAAAATTTCAGAAAAATTCCTAAAAATCCTTTAAAATAGAAAACGCTCAATGGCGCACTCAGAATAATTTTTCAAACCCATTAACCTCGTTAATCACAATGGAATTGTATTAGGCACGAAAATTGGGAAGGTCATGTATGCGTGTACAGTAATTGCATGTGCACACATATTCCTGTGTAGCAAGCCTATTATGCATGAACAGTCCTATGCACTCCTAATCTATCCCATCCTATGCCAATTTACTATTCTACCCTTCCTATTGAGAGTGGGATGTTACACAAAACCTTGATCACAGTTCTCTTTGTGATTGGTAAAATAGTGTACTTCTACCTTGTCATCTGTGTGGGGTATGATTTGGTTCCTTCATCCCTAAAAAAAATATACATACTTTTCTCGTCATCACTCAACAGATGCATTTTACTACTATTTACCAAGTTTGGTTGTAATTGTGCCTTGACTGACCTTTTTAGGGTTTCTCGGATGATTATAGAGTTGCTACTCCTGACAAGTTGGCTTTCTTCAATAATATTGACTCTCAAGTCCTCTTTTCGTAACGGTTGAGAGGTATTGACCTGTGCTGGACTGCGTTCAACTAGCTTCTTCTTCTTCTGAACAGTAGTAGGAGTGCTCTTTTTCATACTGATTTTTTGTTTTTTATTTTCTTTAATCAGTCTAGAAGTCTGCTGAGATTGAGGTTTCTCATTTTCAAACTCCAATTTTCTCTTAATCTCAGTCTCTTTAGCCAATTTTGTTAGATCTTTTTTCAAAATTGCAACTAGAGACCTGGTTGCCTGAGATGTTTTCTTCTTAGAGTCTCCATCATGAATCAACTCTTTTGGATGGAAACTCTTATATTTCCAATCTCTTTTCAAATCAAGAGTCTTAGGAATATCTTCAACTTTGTCTAAGGGAGTATCTGATGGTAATACTTCTCCACTATCAACCAAAGGTACTGATAGGGTTTCATCATCAGTATCATCTCTCTTACTTGGTTGAGAACTATCATCAAACTTGACATGAAAAGTTTCCTCAACAGTCTTAGAGGTAAGATTGTAAACTCTATAAGCTTTCGATGATAGAGAATAGCCTAGAAAATTTTTAGGATAAATCTTAAAATCGAATTTATCCAAACTTTCTTTTGTATTCAATATAGAGCACTTGCAACCAAATGGATGGAAGTAGGATATATTAGGTTTTCTTCCATTCCATAACTCATATGGAGTTTTCTTCAACAGAGGTCGCAAAAGTATTCTATTCTGAATATAACAAGCTGTATTCACAGCTTCTACCTAGAAGTACTTAGGAAGATCCATCTCACATAGCATAATCCTTGCCATTTTCTGAATCGTCCCGTTCTTCCTTTCAACAACTCCATTTTGTTGTGGGGTTCTAGGAGTAGAGAAATTTTGAAAATTTTCATTCTCTTCATAAAACATTCTAAACTTCTCATTTTCAAATTCACCACAATGATCACTTCTAATACTAGTTATAGACATTCCTTTTTCATTATGTAACTTTTTGGACAATACTTTAAAACAATTAAAAGACTCATCTTTATATGATAAAAACAATATCCAACAAAATCTAGTGAAATCATCAACAATAACAAGACCATACTTCTTTCCGCCAAGACTCAATTTCCTAGTTGGACCAAATAAATCCATATGTAACAACTCTAGAAGTCTAGAAGAAGTTACAACATTTTTAGAAGAAAACGTCGTTTTAACCTGCTTTCCTTTTTAATAACTTTTACAAAAGAAATCCTTGTTAAAATTTATTTTTAGTAAACCTCTTACGAAATCATGTTTAATCAACTTGGAAATATGTTTAAAACTAATATGACCTAGCTTTTTATGCCAAATCAGTTTTTTTTGATCAGTTGATATAAAACAAGAAATATTTTGATTTTGAAAATCTTCTAAATTGATTTTGTAAAGATTGTTTTGTCTTTTGGCAGAAAAAATATGGACTCATCCTTATTTTTGACTTCACAAGAATTTTGATTGAAAGACACTTTAAAACCAGAATCACATAATTGATTGACACTAATCAAATTGTGTTTTAAACCATCAACTAGCAACATATTATCAATGCATGCAAAGGAATCTTTACCGATTCTAATTATCTTGCCCTACTGGTTGTCTCCAAAAGTTACTGATCCTTCCTTCTTATACTGAAGGTCTAGGAACATAGACCTTCTTCCCGTCATATGTCACAAGCATCCACTGTCCAAGCACCAATGGTGCTGGCTGCTTCTTCCAAGGAAGGATATCTGCAGGTGATATTATTTGTCTCTTAGGTACCCAGATTTTCTTGGGTCATTTAGGGTTAGTTCTAACATAATTCATAGTATGATGATGATGCAACCGATGACATTTCTGATGATGATGAGGCTGATGAAATTTCTTCCTAAAGGGAGCAGAATTCTTTTTATGCTGAGTATAGTTTTTAGCAAACCCTAATCCAGTTTTATCATTAGGGTGTCTGTATTTCCCTAGCATACCATTTATTTTTCTAGTACTCTCCATAAATGTTGATAGATTAGTTGAAAGACTGTTTATTCTTTGTTTCAACTGATTGATCTCTTCATATCTATCTATAACTACCTTTTTCTTCATCTCATCTACTTGTTTCTTTAAGCAGACATTCTCCTTTTCCAACACTTGCGTGTTTTTAAAGTTTTCTACGTACTTTTTCTTAAGAAATTTATACTGCTTTAGAATTGTAGGAGAATCTTTTAATAATTCTGAGTATGCATTTTGTAATTCATTAAGTTTTGAGGTTACCTCCTCATCACTTTCTCCTTCAGCTACCAGGCAAATATTTGTTTGCATCGATGCCTCTGAGTCAATATCTGATTCAAACGAATCTAGATCTTCCCAAGTTGCCATCATGCTTTTTTTGCCTTCTCTACTCTTCTTGGGCTTTCTTTTTAACAATGGGCTTTCTTTTTAACAATGGGCATTCGGACTTGTAATGTCCCGGTTTATTGCATTCATAGCATACAATGGATTTTTTCTCATTCTTCCCTTCATCTTTGCTATTCTTCTTGAGGTAGGACTCTTTGTTTCCTTTATCCTTTTTCTTCCACATGCGTCTGATCTTCCTCGAGATAAAGGATAGTTCATCATCTTCTTCGCTTGAAACATGATCTTATTCACTGGAATCGTCATCCTTGACTTCCTCAATCTTCAACGCTTTCGACTATAAGCTCCTTTTTCCTTTGATTCTTGTGATTCTTCTGTCCGACCTTCAGTGCTATAGATTTGTCCTATCTGGGTTTATCTTTTGCATCGAATTCAACTTCATGTATCTTCAGAGATCCAAGCAATTCATCAAGCTTCAATACGCTCAAATCCTTGGCTTCTTATACAGCTGTGACTTTTGATCTCCATCTCTTCGGTAAACTTCTGAGGATCTTTGTAACTTGATCTTGATTGTCGTAAGTTCTACCGAGAGCTTTAAGTCCATTGATGATAGTTTGAAATCTTCCAAACATATGATCGATAGACTCTTTGTCCTTCATCTTGAACAGCTCATATTGGTGTACAAGAATGCTTATCTTGGATTCCTTTACTTGATTTATGCCTTCGTGTGCTTAGGGCATAGATAGCGTATCCCATATCTCCTTCACAGTGTCGCATCCGTGAATTTTATCGTACTCACTTCTGCTTAGGGCATAGCTTAAAAATAACTTAGCCTTCGAATTTAGCTGGAATCTTGCTTTTTGTTCTGCAGACCATCTGATTCGTAGAACAACATTTCCACCTTCATTTACTGGTATATATGATCCATTTTCTATTATCTCCCAAAGTTTAATATGAGTAGATTCAATGAAGAGTCGCATCCTATCTTTCCAGTAATGGTAGTCTTCTCCATTGAACGCAGGAGGTCTAGTGACGGAGGCACCTTCAGCTATATATATGTGTGACTCTGCCATGGATCTTTATCCACACTTTGTTACGGTGGTTCTTGGACACCGAGCTCTGATACTAATTGAAGTGAATCACATGTTAGTATAAACTTAATATTCAATATACAAAATGCACAAGAAGGGGGGTTGAATTGTGTAACCGTTTTTGAATACAATCTCCTTTTATACAAACTTCTTTTTTAAAAAAAAACTTGCTTTCTCAAACGATTGAAAAACAGTCTTATGAAGTATTGCAATCTACTTCTAAGTATTTGTATCAACAAAAGAAATTAAAAGTTGAGAGTTGAGAGTAAGAATCGACATAGCAGTTTTATATTGGTTCACCCCAAACCGTGAGCTACGTCTAGTCCTCAGAATTCTTTCTGAGATTTTACTATACTTCTCAAAGATACAAGTATTCTTTTCACCGAGCCTCTTCAGGTCTCTTACAACAAGTATTCTTTTCTGACTTAGCCTCTTCAGGCTATCAGCTTTTCTTCCTTCTACTGAAAGATGTTTCGAGCTTTGTTACAGACAATAGTAGCTCTAAGTTTAGTACAATGAATAAAATTTCTAGCTTTCGAATCTCTAGCCTTTCTTGAAAATCACTAAATTTTTCAGTCTTCGACTCCGACTTGTATTTATAATCTTTGTCTTCAACTGCTTATTTCTTCTTGTTTCTTGATCTTTGAAGAAACGGTTATTCAGTTGAGTTCTGTAACTTACTCAAACTGATTGATCATCTGACGTGGTATCAGATCTTCGTCTTCAATTCTTTCGTCTCATTTTCAGATTCACTTCGTCTCATTTCTATCTTCTCATTTTACTTTCCGCTTCCGTCTCATTTCTATCGTCTCATATTTTTCTGTCTTATTTTCGGCTTTTGCTTCCATCTCATTTTGTATCTGCATTATTATTTGGTCTTCATCAAAATTATTAATCGTAAAGTCATTTTGACTTAATATTTATTGCTATCAAAGATCTCCTTTATGCTAACAAATAAAGGAATTATCACCAAGATCAAGATACCTTGGTTATTACCGAGGGACTTTAGTGCAACAATTCTTCTTAATAAATCAAAAGGATGCATATCATCTAGAGTATTCTATGAGGAGCCAAAAGATTGAATGAATAACATTCAAGTAATTGATCTGCCTTTTGGAGGAGATTTTTTCACATGGAGTTACAAATATAAAGATCATACATTTATAAGGAAGAAACTTGATAGAAGCCTCATCAACCTAGAGTGGTTCCAAGCCTTACCTCACACTAAAGTAAATTATCCAAACACCTCTCTATTTGATCATGCTCCTATCATTATACAATATTATAGTCCCAAAGGTAAATCACCTTTTAGATTTAATAACTTTTTAATTGATCTTTTAGGTTTTGAAGAATGTATTCAAAGAGGCCTAAGCTTCAATACTCTAGGCACTAAGCAATTCATCTTCACCAGGAAAATGTCCAAAGTCAGGGAAGAGCTCAAAGCCTTGTATAATTTTAATAAAGTCATCTCCTTTACTCAGCTAAGAAGCTTTAAAGAAAGTATAGTCTGCTTTATATTCATTCCTTACATCTCATTCCTATAAGATAAAGAAAAGTAAGCCATACTTTGTTATACTCGAGCCATTAATGTGGATTACTCTTTAATAAGGCAAAGTTATAGAGTTAACTGGATGAAGGAAGGAGAAAAGAACTCAGCTTTTTTCGTAGAGTTGTAGTTGATAGAGATTCTACAATAAGATCATACCTCTAACTTCCAATGGTTCCTCTATCTTCAATTAGTCTCAGTTCTTGGAAGAAGCAAAAGATTATTTCACTGATAACCTAGGAACCCCCTAATTAGCTTATTCCTCTGTTAGAATAATCAAAGAAACACTCTAAGACCGAATATTTATGCAAGAAACTCAATTACACTCAAGCCAAGTCACTAATCAAGAAGTCTTTAGTACCTTGAAATCACTACATCCATTTAAAGCTCCTGGACCTGATGGTATAAATGTCAATTTTTTTCTTCAAAACCTAGTCAATAACTAGTTATTTCATGAAAGATGCAATAATGGATCTCTTTGAAAAAGGCATGATGCTAAGAGAAATCAATCACATCTTTATATGCCTCATTCCAAAAGGAATAGAACACACAACCATGAGAGATTATCTCCCAATTCCTTGTTGTAATATCATGTACAAAGTCATCTTTAAAGTTTTAGCTAGAAGACTCAAATTAGTACTTCAAAATCATATAGAAGACACTTAAGGAGCATACATACCCAGAAAGAGAATTAGAGACTATATATTTCAAGTTCAGGATTTTTTTAAGCATTACACAAGGAAGGGATCCTATAAAAATTGTGATATAAAAGTTGACTTTTAAAAAACGTATGACATAATGGATTGGTTATTTGTCAACAACATAATGCAAGCTCTTAAATTCCCTAATGTTTTAATTGAGTGGATTATGTAGTGATCAATTGCATCTTTTAACATTTTAATTAATAGATAACCTTCAAAGCTTATAAAAGGACTTAACGGAATTAGGTAAGGGGATATTAGTTATGGAGGTGCTTAACAAACTACTTGAAAGAGTGGTGGAAATAAATGTAGTGATTGACTTATTATATGCTTATAAGAATTTATCAATTTTATACATCAAGTGCATGATATAGCTATAGCTAGCATAGACAAGAACAAGTTAATCTCATGAGGATTATAAGTACTAATATTTACCCTTTTCCTATTATCTAACAATCGAATCAAATTGTGGATTTAATTAAATTAAACTAAGATTGAAACTTAACAAATTCAGATAGAGGAAAATAATATGAAAAGTAGATATCAAACAAATAATATCTAGGTGATGAATCCCTCTAAGAATTCTTAAATATTAACCCTTTATCATGCAATTGAATTACTGATTATTGGACTGTGAAAATTCCTATTTATGTTAATATCTTTCTCAAGATTATTAAAAATTAATCGCTCAATTGATTAACAAAAATCTCTTTCTAGTTAAAACTCCTAAGATTGCATTATTGATTTATTTTGAATTTCATTATTAGGTTTTACCCTAATCTAGAGGATTTATTTCGATCTATCTCTAGGTTTCAATGCAACCCCTTCCAATTATGGTAAATCTATTCACAAAAAAGATTTCTTAATCTTAATCATATGAAATCAAATCATGAACTAATATTCATGTCATATTAAAACAAGAATATAGCGCATAATTGAATCTCAATAAACCAATCAATAAAACTACATTAAATAAAAGATCAAATCATATTGTTATCTTAACTTATTGTTCATCACACCTAGGCACTAAAGAAATTTAGTTCCAACTCATAGAAAATGAAATAAATAACAAATATTCAGAAGGACAAATAGAAAAAAAGAAATCATATTCTAAATCTCCCTTTTGTCTCTAATGAATCTTCTTACAATTTGAATTGAATGAAGCTCTCTATCAAATCTTGTGATGTATTCTTCATGTTTCCCTTGTCCTCTATTAAAAAATGTACTCAAAATGTGCTAAAACTTGCCTCCTCCTACTTTGCCTCTGATTTCGTCCTTTTATAGTAAAAACTAGGCTTTTTAGGATATACACAGTTGTGTAGTGACTGTGTATCTCCAAGCATACCTAAATTTATGATTTCACATGGGCATAGAAACTTACATGGGCAACAAACTTGACCATGTATATTAACATAAACGAGCATGTAGCTTCATACCACTAGAAACAATATTCTTCAAATCTCCACACATTTATAGAGAGTTACACAGTCATTGTACATGGTCTTGTAGGTCATAATTGCTTCATATCTTCATTTCATGCCTCGATTTCATCTGAATTCCTCTCCTTTTGATCCAAGAAGGTACTTTCACCTACAAATACACTTGACGCGAACTAAGTACCAAAAATACTATAAAACTATTAAATAACAAATAAAACATATTAAATATAAGTATATAAATATAGTCAAATAATCATTTATCAAACATCTCAACACTTAAGCTTTTGCTTATCCTCAAGAAATCATAATTTAAATTATCAATATTACAATATCCATCCCTTATTAACCTAACTTGTCCACCCACACTCTAAATCATCATATCATATTTATCAACTTACCATATGATTATAATCAAGTTATCTTAGAACTGACCTTTGCAAGTCAATAACAGTAATAATTCCACCAATAGCCTTTTTGAAATCAAAAGCACACATCTTTACATGCTCACCAAGATTTCAGTTAATGCACTCAAGTGTTTAGGGTAAAAAATATAAGCACTCTCAAATCAATGCACAATAGAATTCTTAACCATAAGCTTTCAAGATTATCATGTCTCCACCACTTATAAGTAAACTATAAACAAAAATAAAAGGTTTTAACTAGGATTAGGTAAGGTATAATTGAAATAATAAAAAGTGTAATAAAATTGAAGGGAAGTTATAAAAACAAGATTTCAAGAAACTTAGTTCTTCACAATATAGGTCCCTCACATTTTAAATCCATTAGTATCAGAACTTTAATATTTTTTAATCATGCTTGCAACATATAATAATAATAATAATAATAATAATAATAATAATAATAATAATAATAATAATAATAATAATAATAATAATAATAATAATAATAATAATAATAATAATAATAATAAAGAACAACAACAACAACAACAACAACAACAACAATAATAATAATTATAATTATAATAAGCATTCATCATGTACCAACAATTAAAGAAATATTAGACCTTTTAAATTTTACATTTCAAACAATCAAGTAATGTAAATAGATTTTAGGGTTTTAAATTAATAAAAAGGCTTCAAGAAAGATAGGTAAAGGATAGTATTATAAATTGTAGTTAATAAGAAACAATTAAAGATTATAAATATGAGCAAATCACAAAAGTATTTGTATAATTTTAGTGATTTATTAATAAGAAACAAATAACGAAGAAGTTAATAATTTATTAATAATTCAAAAGTAAGTATTTAATGTGAATTTAAGAAAACATGAAATTATGAAACTAAACTTAAAATCTTAATAGGATAGATAAGTGTATTTGGGAAAGATTAGAAATGAAATTGTTCATATTATAAAAATCTCTAAAAGTAATAGTTTAGAATTTAGGAATAATTGATTTAAATGTTTTAATCTGTTAAGATTATATGAAAATGAAGTTGATAAATACTCTTCAAAAGGAATAAAAAGGCTAAAATTCAATTTCATGCATAATTAGGAGGAAGAAGATACTAACAAGTCACTTTAGGCTAATTGAGGACTAAACCATGGGGAAATGGGAAACTATTTATAGACCATTAACTTCCCTGAAGATAGCACTAGGTACAATAGAGTTGATTAACAATACAGGAAATTAAGATTCATTTTATAATATTCAGATTTATAGCAAGGCTAATGCTAATTCCTGTTATCATTCCATTAGTCATGATTACTTCCCTTATCCATATAATTACATTATGACTAAGTGTTCTTTTTTTTCTTAAGTACTTTTAAAAATTATGTAGTTTTTTTTCTTTTCAAACAACATATATCATATGACTAAATGTTAGTAGGTAAATGTTTGAATCCTTCTTTTTAATTCTTTAAAGTTTATTGGCCCATTCCACTATGCTATACCATCGAGTTTTGCCACAATTCAAGTTACTTAGATTAAATATATTATTAAGAAATTATAGTGAGATCTGATCCTGTGTTTAGTAGAATAAATTCAAAAGTTTTGTTATTTATTTCCCAAAAGGCAAGACCACATTAAAATCTATAACATGATTAATGCACAAAATATAATAAAGCATGAATCGTATTATGAAGCTCAATTCTTTTTTTTGTCATTTCCCACAAACCATTTTTAAAACTATTTCATCATGACTGTCCAAATATTTAGGAATATCAAAGTGGTTTTAATTAAGCATTTTTGTATGATTTTTTGCATATAATTCAATCGTTTCATCATATAATGTATTTATTAGACATAAAACATGAAATTAATGTCGACTCTATTTGAGTTTAATCGTATTATTGCTCTACTATTAGTAGTTGACTATATTAATGAAATTGAAAACTATTTTCAAAGTGTCATTTTACCTTAACCAAAGATTTACGGAATCAATACTAATCGAGAATAATGGAACATTCTCCCTAATCACTTTAGGGTGATGAATCCTATATTGATCACTTAATTATTTTCATATAATTCATACTATATCTAATGACTAATGGCTAACTTACCTTTAACTAGAATAAGTCATAAGTAGTATCAAAACATAGTAATCCCTATATAAGATACATTGGAGAGCTCAAGTTAAAGGATCACTTATACAATCATCATAATACGAATATTTATAGACATACAAGTAATACTCCAAATGAATTTCTCATATGGGGTCAGTTCAGTGAATTTGTTCTCTAACAAGGACCCATATGATTGTTTAAGTATCTTCATATTTTAGTCTATGAGATTGATTAGTTTCTTCATAAGGAAGAAACATAATAGGTGGTAGTCTTTTATTGTTTATTAATTTCCAATCTCAATAGAAAATGACTAGGAACAATTTAAGGATAATATATAATTATGATCTCATCATAATTTTATTTATAATGTATATTTATCACATAAACTTTATCATATATATATGAATATGTATAAGATAAAGAATGCCTATAAGTATATGTCACTAAACTATAGCCAATAATTAATTGTGAGCCATAAATTAACAATCTTCTCCTTGTATTAATCAAATAATTTAAGTATCTTATACCATATCTCTATATGACAATTATGCTACTGCTAGGACGGTAGTTTAGTGAGAGAATTGTACAAGATTATTTATAGTGGGTACTTGTTTAAATCTCATAACTTTCATCCTTGTTATCATTATAATTAAGAGAAATTGATTAAATACATCCGTGGATCTTTAACAATACCTTGACTCCTTTTGCATGCCCAATAGCATTAAAGTTCTACAGTACATTACTACCTGAATAATGCAAGAAACTATACCAAGTTTATTAAAGAATTTATTGATCCGATTAACCATTTTCACTAAAAAAATGTATTATGGCCTAATTTGTAATTAATGCTATATTAGAATCTTTTCAATCTCAAAATAATATTGTTTTAAATAAAATAGATCATAACTTCGGATTTACTTCTAAAATTAATATTCTTATAACCTTAAACTCAAATATCAACTCACATGTTGAATGATAGATATCTTTAAGACTTCACAAGTATCAAATATCTCATATACTAAACACCTACCTTTAGTACATTATCTATGTATTTAGACTAGAATATGTAAACAACTTTTGTTTCTATGTAAACAACTTTTGTATCTATCTCTATAAATCTAATTCTCATCATTAAGTTGTCACCTTTTTATATCCAATAGGAGTTGTTCTTGAACTATTGTATATTCAACAACTGAAGTTATAAATTTTATTCTTTATAAGTAGTAAGCCTCTACACACCCCTACTGAAGAGTACAAGTACAACTATATTTCTACTAGCCTTCTTACAGACATGATAAATCCACAATTATATCTAAAATAAACTCTTTTAATTTACCATGAAAGTGAATTTTTCATCATCTTACAACCTTTCAACTATACATCAAATTTATCAATAAAGGCACAATTTCTAATTAGATGTATTTTCGTAAGATTTCAACTTTTCAAATTTCATCTTACTCTCACTACTCATCTTGAGAACCATTCCCTTATAAGTGTATGTTGAAACAAAACAACAATCTCTAGTAGAAATTTCACTGAGATGTAGGGTCTGATGTATATGTTGAAACAAACATTTGGTTTAATAAGGTCTATATCTTATAATCGTCTATCATCTGATTTAGTTCTTAAATTATTAGATAATACATGCTTTAACAAAACATCACATCTAAAACTCATTAACTTTGTCTCTATCAAATTTATAGCATTCCATATCTAATGTCAAATCTCGATAATTAATGTCATTGGAACTATCGAAGGTAAGTTATTGTACTAGGCATAACTATAAAAGAAACAAATATTACATCATACAATATCCATGTTGCAATTTTCTCCTTACATAAATTCATACTCTTTTGAAATTTAGTTATGCAGATATTTGAGGTATTCATTAGAGAATCTCATTTCTTATAAATAACTAAAAATTTAAATCTTACCACATTGATCTCATTGATGTGCTTTGACATTCTTAATGCTTAGTTTCTACTTATATTTACACAATTTAAACTTTTCAAAATTTTAAATCAATATTTAATTTGATATATATGACAATATGACTTAAATTAGTTAGTAGTCTAATGAAATACAAGTATCATCTTTTATGAATTGTTATTACACCTAACATATCACATATAAAAGATTTAATAATTTAATACCATCATCATCCTTTTACCAAAGGTTCATTTGGTTATTCTTCAACTGAGTAAGTTTCACAATTTATATACAATTCATAATCAAAAGGATGCATATAATTTTATATGTAACATTATGATTATTATTACATTGATTTAATCCGATATGGTATAAAAGGATAGCCTTAATTACCTAATTATGTATTCTTGTCACTTATACTAATCATAAGTTTGTATAAAAATAAATGAATATAAATTCCATTTTGAAGCATTAATTTTATGTGATTTATTAATAAGAAACAAATAGTTGATAATTTATAAAAAAATCAAAAGTAAGTAATTAATGTAAATTTGAGAAAAATATGAAGAATTTTTCTTAAATCTCCGGTATGAAGACTTTGTTTGAGTTGGTGACAAACGAACCAAACAAAAGGAGCGAGAACTGAGAATCCACAAGAGACGGAAAACTTATAGCATCCGAAGCAAACAAAAAAGTCAAAACTGCGGCCGCATTTCCCTAAACAAAAACGAAAAGCCAAAAATAAAAAGGTCAGTCTGAGTAAATATTAATAACATCAGCCTCTCCCTCCTCTCAAGACAAATAACAAATAATGTAAAAGAAAGCAATAAAGAAACGTAGTTGACCACCACCACCACCGCCAGCACACCACACCACACTGCACCTGCAGCTTTGCTGTTCTTATTCCTTTTCCTTCTTTCAATAATATCACTCTTTACTTGTTTTCTTTTTAATTAAAAATTTAAGTATAATTAAACAAAGTTAAAATCTTCCGTCTGATATTTTAGAATTTTATATAAATTTTATACAAATAAATACAAATTTTGTATAAATAAATAACTGAAATTTATGAAATAAAATAAAATATATTAAAATTTGAGAGAGAATCTGGGTTAATTCAACGCTGCTGGCACTGCTCTTAACTCTTAACCCCCACACTTCTCCTCCTCTCTCATCTTTACTTTTTCTGTCTCTTTCCAACTCCTTTTTAACACTGCACTTATGTCTCTCTGTCATTCAGTGTGAGAGACAGACTTCTTCCTTCATTCAGACGGCGATGCCGATGCCTCTTCCTTAACCCCCAGCGACCTTATCATCTTCTATCTTTCACTACCTAGAAGGATAGAACAAGCTAAGCAGCCATGCACAACTTCATCTTTTTCTGTTTTGTCTTAGTTCTTTGTGTTCCGCATTCTTTGTCAGATCTTGCCGCCGACCGCCAAGCTCTCCTTTCTCTCAGGTCTGCCCTCGGTGGCCGGACTTTTCGCTGGAATGTCACTCAGTCCACTCCTTGCTCTTGGGCAGGTGTACGTTGTGAACAGAACCGTGTTGCCGTGCTCCGTCTTCCCGGAGTATCTCTCACTGGTCAGCTTCCGACTGGAGTGTTCTCTAACCTCACCAAGCTCAGAACCTTGAGCCTTAGACTGAATGCTCTTACGGGTCAGCTACCTTCAGATCTCGCTGCCTGCACTAGCCTCCGCAACCTCTACTTGCAGGGAAATATTCTGTCGGGTGAGATCCCGGATTTTTTGTTCAGTATTCAGAGTCTTGTGCGGCTTAATCTTGGTGAAAACAACTTCACAGGTGGCATCTCTGAGAGTTTTAATAATTTCACGAGGTTAAGGACTTTGTTTCTTGAGAACAATCAGTTATCTGGCTCTGTTCCGGATTTGAAGTTGGAAAAGCTGGAGCAATTTAATGTGTCTAATAATTTGCTGAATGGCTCTATACCTGAGAGATTGCAGAGCTTTGAATCTACTTCTTTTCTGGGTAATTCTCTATGTGGGCAACCTTTGGATGCATGTGCTGGTTCTAGTGGCAGTGGGGCTGTGGTGGTGCCTAGTACACCAAGGATTGTGAACCAAGGAAAGAAAAAGAAGTTGTCTGGTGGGGCTATAGCAGGAATAGTAATTGGATCTGTACTGGGCTTCTTCTTGATTGTTTTGGTGTTGATGTTCTTGTGCAGAAAGAAGAGTAGCCAAAAGTCAAGATCGATGGACATAGCATCTATTAAGCAACATGAACTGGAGATTCCAGGAGAGAAGACAATGGCAGATGTAGGTAATGGTCTTGGGACTGGCAATGGCTTCTCAGTCGCTGCTGCGGCTGCCGCCGCAATGGTTGGTAATGGTAAAGGAGGTGAGTTGAACGGTGCTGGGGCCAAAAAGCTTGTCTTTTTTGGCAAAGCTTCGAAGGTTTTTGACTTGGAGGACTTGTTGAGGGCCTCTGCAGAGGTTTTGGGGAAAGGAACATTTGGAACCGCGTATAAAGCAGTATTGGAGATTGGAACTGTGGTGGCTGTGAAAAGGTTGAGGGATGTAACTGTTTCAGAGAGCGAATTCAAGGAGAAGATTGAGATGGTGGGAGCCATGGATCAAGAAAATCTGGTACCTTTAAGGGCTTACTATTATAGCAGGGATGAAAAGCTTCTTGTTTATGATTACATGCCCACGGGCAGCTTATCTGCACTTCTGCACGGTGAGTACTTCTGACTTTTGACTTTTGGTTCACATAATTCTGTGCTTTTTAGGATTTACGTTTTGATGAATGATTGTAAGTGTTTTCTGATTAGATTATTTCTAGATAATTATACAATTATAAAGGGTGATTTATGTATTCTTTGCTTGTTCTTTTGACAAAAGATCCTTCTCAACTAAATCCATCTGCAAGGATGATGATAACTTACGAATGTCCCTGCATCTGCGATAGGAGTTCCTTAGTGTTAATGCTGATAGTTTCTGTCTATTAAATTGGTAGTTAGAATATTCCTGTCAGTTAAGAGAGATAGTTGCAATCTTCTTTGAACAAGTTGGACATGGTTTGCCACATGAATCCTTGTTATATGTCCTCTTTTGCTGGGCCAATCTGAAATTAGGGATGATAGGAGAAGCAACTGAACTTAATAATAATGTTTGTGTAAAAGAACCAGTAAAAGATGATAAGAGTGGAACTTATTACAGTGACTGATCACATTATATTTAATCATAGGCAACAAAGGAGCTGGTAGGACGCCCTTGAACTGGGAAATAAGGTCTGGCATTGCCCTAGGAGCTGCTCGAGGCATTCAATACCTACATTCTCAAGGTCCCAATATATCCCATGGAAACATCAAATCCTCCAATGTCCTACTGACTCAGTATTATGATGCCCGTGTTTCTGATTTTGGGCTTGCCCAGATTGTTGGTCCTTCCTCCTCTCCCAACAGAGCCACTGGCTACCGTGCGCCAGAGGTTACTGACCCTCGCAAAGTTTCTCAGAAGGCTGATGTCTACAGCTTTGGGGTGTTGCTGTTGGAGCTGCTGACGGGGAAGGCTCCGACACATGCCCTTTTGAACGAGGAGGGTGTTGATCTCCCCAGATGGGTGCAGTCCATAGTTAGGGAGGAATGGACGTCGGAAGTATTTGATCTAGAGCTGCTCCGTTACCAGAATGTGGAGGAAGAGATGGTTCAACTCTTGCAGCTAGGAATAGATTGTGCAGCCCAGTACCCGGATACTCGTCCTTCAATGTCCCATGTAACAAGGAGGATTGAGGAACTCTGCCAATCCAGCCGTCGAGACCCACAACCTGAGGTTCTCAATATTATAGATGACGACTCTTCTCGGTGACCATTTGTAGAAGGCTTTGTTTTATGCCCGCAATTAACATCTCATTCCTTTCATCTCTCTCTGTCAGCCTCTTCTTCTTTCCATTTTTCTCTTTTCTTTACCCTTGTATTAGCTTTCTTTAATCAAATACTCGTGAGGTGGGCATCTGTTCATCAGTCGTAGTTGGGTGGACGGTGGTGGTTGTAATTATTACCTTTGCCTTCAACTTTAGCTTTTGGCTTTGATGCAACATTTGATCTGTTCAGATTGAGATGTTTTAAGTTGCCTTTTTAAATTTGGTTGCAATTTTTTAAATTTTCTCCCCATGCCTTGCCTGTCAAAGTATCTTTTTTGTTGGCTAGGACAAAAGCTGAGATTTAAATAAAAGCCAAGCTTGTCCTCTTCCACGTGAAATCTCCCATGATAAGGATATTATAACTGAAACAGGAGGAGTCTTTAACCTCGTAGTAATGTAATCATAGACCTTGTTGTCTCTACAATTTATTTTTGAATACAGTTCCATATGGGATTCAAGTTCAGGCCATTTCAGATTACCAACATCCGGTATCCGACGTCACATGGACAGCCGACTAATCCGGATTCGAGCCAGGTAGGACCATATAGGCGGCAAAGCTCTTCCTCATGAGTGCATCTCCATGCTTAAGACTCAAAACCGAGATCTTGGTTAAGGGAGGAGGAGCCTCAGCCACTCCACCACAACACTCGCGGGTCCGAAAAGATGGTATTTTTGAGGTATACTTTCTGGGAGCGGTATCGCATCGCATGAGGTCTGATGAAAAGAAGGGAAGAGAGGGAGGGGTTTTATGTTATGTTATGTGGACAGCTGTAAAGAGGGGTTGTGTGGTCCCTGTATGTTCAAGGAATGGTTGAAATTTTGTTGTCAGGAATTTGAATTTGATTATCTGACAAGGATTGTTAGGAGGTGGATATAATAATACAAAAAGTGTCATGGTCCTCATAAGATAATAGACATATGTGTCATCCTCTTCTCTTGAAATCGGGACCTACGTTTCTGCGAGGGACTGTGTAAAGCAACGGCCGGAACAGGTTCAACTATGACCATTGTGCGCGGGAACATGGGATTTTCCTTTTCTTTCCTGTCCTATTTTGTCTTTGTATTAATGTTATAAATATCGGCAGTACAATATTATACAGTACAAGTTAATACTATGTAATATTATATAAAAAAGATTGTTTTATATATATCTATATATGTATGTATGTATATATTAAGGATGATATAAAGTAATTAAAATATAATAAATAATAACGACAATAATAACATTATTCTAGTAAATATTTCACAGAGGAAGGGTATGAGGAGTTTTAGAAATACGTAGCCTTATTTTTAATGGATAGAGAGGTTGTTTACGATAGATCCATATAAAAAAGAAATACATATAAGAAAGAAATAAAATAATAAAACGATACATACTGAAATAATAAAAGTAATACAAATAATAAACATAAATAAACATAAAATAAACGTAAACATAAGCATAAGCATAAAGGATAATAACTATAAATAAATAAGTACAAACAAAAATATATAAATAAATAATACAATAAATATAGAACAAGCTAAAATAAAAATAAAAGATAAAATATGAAAATAAATATACAAACAAGAAAGAATACAAATAAATAAACAAGTTATTGCAAGAAAATGTTTAGGCTAGGTAAGGAAATGTTTAGGCTAAATAACTCATAAGAAAATACTACATATTAAATATTTGAGCTAAATACAGGACATAATACTCAAAATAAAATATTTAAAAGTCTATGAGAAAGAGAAGAATCTCTTTATGTGAGATCTTTTACTCGTATTTTAGTCCGCCAAAGTTTTCTATTAAGGAGCACATTTCAGTAAGTTTTAATATAGCTATATCATTCCTGATCATCTTCTCCTAGTTCTTCTTAGGCCTTCTTTTTTTTTGTCTTATAGTCCTTAAGTGTAGTCTTTTCGCATCTTCTCACTAAAGCTTCAGTAGGTTTCCTCTTAACATATTCGAACTAACTAAGCCTTGTCTCTTTTAATTTTCCATCAATATTAGTCATCCTTAATTTGTCTTTTACTATTACATTCTTTATCTTATCTCTTTAGTAAAATTGCACATTTAACGAAGCATCATCAAATAAAAAGAATAATAAAGTTCCATGAGCCTATAAATATTACAACAAGAGTTCGTGCCAAGGAATACAGCTAATCAAAAGCGAAATATGAAACAAAAATATTTACAATTAAAAGTTCTATATGTACATTATATATGCATCAAATATAAGTGAAATTAAAAAAAGAGAAAAAGTGAAATCCTGAAGCTTTATTCAATCAAATATCTACTTAAATTGCATTAGTCTCAGTTCTTATTTGGTGTAAAATCCTTATTATTAAAAGGAACTTCATTGTCACTATTATTTAAATTCATTGCACCAAATGATATGTCAATACTTCTCATCTAAGATTATCTTCTAAATCATTCTCATCTATTAAACTCAGTTCCTCAAAAACCCAATTCATTAAAAGATCGATATGGTTAAAAGCAAAATAGATTTACGAAACTACTTGCTCTATTAAGAGTCTTAATAAATAAATAAAATAAAATTTTTAATAACTTACAAAAATTATATTCAACTTAGTAATGATAATAAGATACCTTTCTTGAGGCTTTAAATTGCATCAAACAAAGACCAAATCATTTAATCTTTTATGTTACAATCTATTCTTTTTTTTGGAATGGATGATTCATATATGATCCTATTCTTTTTATACCCTGTTACATTCACGCATTGACTTAGAATTCAAATTACAAACATTTTCATTATGAAATACCACTTCTAAATTAGTCGTGCTTGTTAGATTTTTTTGTAATTTCTCATAGAGTTGGAAAATATTCAATTGCATTTTTCAGCTTTTAAATAATTTATCGGTTAAATTATGTAATTTAATCAAGATAAAGATAATAAAATGACCCAATAAATAATCTAAATTAATAAGTCAAAGTCTGAATAAAAAGTAGATCCCAATCAGTGTAGACTAAGCCCATATCGGGCTTATAATGGGGAAGTCCGATATGAAAACTATATATAAAGGTTAAGGTCTCTTGCAGTTGCTTATATCAATCATAAGCATAGGGATTCTTTGACTTCGTTACGAGAGTTTAGGTTTTGAGAAAATTGTATAAAGAACTTATCACGTCCTGGAGAGCAGTTTTCATGAAGGCGGCGGTGGATTCGTTCTTGTTTTGATTTCGAAAAGCTCGTTTGAAGTTGTAGAATTGAAATTGGGCATTTTTTTGCATTTCTTCATTTCTTGCCCTTCCATGTTCGATCCGAGATATGTAACTAAGGTACCGTTATGTATTACACGTGGTCTCAGAGCGGTGACGTGATCTGGTGGATAAAAATGAAGATTTTTTTCTCCATAAGGTTTTCAGAGATTTAACTTCTATTTCTAGATTTTTTCTTGCTTTATATTACATGAAAGTAGTATATATATATATGTTTAGCCTTGAGAAACGAGGTG
Organism: Erythroxylum novogranatense; assembly: GCA_029891385.1. Classification (NCBI taxonomy): domain Eukaryota; kingdom Viridiplantae; phylum Streptophyta; class Magnoliopsida; order Malpighiales; family Erythroxylaceae; genus Erythroxylum; species Erythroxylum novogranatense. The sequence goes on along the minus strand of CM057233.1, from coordinate 30,255,227 downwards.
AAAAGGAGCCTAGAAGCTAGAAAAATCGACCCGAAACTTGCCAAAAATTATCAATTTTTGGTGAAGGCAATGGAGACGTCCGGCGCGTGTGTCAAACGCTCTCGACAGGTGAACAGTACTGCTCGTGGGGCCATACGCATGAGTTAGACATGTGGTCAACATGTGGGTGGACAGTGTCACGCCACATGTTGCACATGCAACACACTCGCTAGCCGATAATAGCACGTGGGTACGTGTTTGACGCGTGTAACGCATGCGTCGAACACTGTTGAGGGGCGTTGTTAGGTGGCGTGCTCTCCACTCGTAGCTAGCACTAGCGCTGACACAGTGCTGACGTTAGCAATTACGGTAATTTAAAAAACACAAAAATTTCAGATTTCCAGTAAGAGTGCCCAGGGGTGTTATGGGTTAGTTTCTAGGTCTGAGAAATTTATAAAGTGAAAATTTTCATTTTTCTAGATTTATTACATTAGTAATAAATTAAAGTTTAACTTCAGGAAAAGGCATTAAGGCGTTCTGAATCCAATATCGAGTGAATTTACATGCTTAAGACATCACATGAGGGAGATAATTCAAGTTTTTGTGTTTCGAGTCTCACGTTCAGTGTTCGGGATCGCATGATAGTTACTTGGAAAAAGAATTGAGACATGCTGAAGCTATTTTTGAGTGAAATTTTGTGCAATGAACTTGCCATAAGGGAGATACATGAGGTTCTTGTGTCTCAGGTGATCGATTCAGTGTCTGGTGATGCACGATAGTCGCTCTACCGAGATTTTTCTATTACAAAAGTCTCAAATAAAGTTTTCAGATATTGTCTTCAGCACGAGTGTGTGACAATGAGACTGTGCATTTGAGTTTTTGCATTTATTGATGTTATATTGTCAAATACCATAAGCCCATAAAGAATGTAAGGATAACATAAAGATGTATCCCTTGTGTTTGTGGACTTTTTAAGTGTTGATGAGGATGTAGCCACCACAGTGGCCTTTCGAGTCAGTATTTTGAATTGTTTTACTTACACGTTAGGGGATGTATCTGGTTTCATGTTTAGTTATTCTGCCCACAAGTGTTGGTCTTACATGAGATTTTGAGATGTGCATAAAGGCATTGGATAGAGGAAAGTCGTTGCTTGAATGATCTATTCACCCACAGGTCGTAGTGTCGTGAGAGTTAATGGTTTGTACTCTGATCGCTTTTATGTGGAGGTCTAGTTGCATATATTATGTATTCAGCTTACAGATGTTTCATAATATGTGTGAACAGATTCTCAGAAAAGATAATGTTTAATGGCTTTGAGTATCGTTGTTGTCCTACATTTGTGTTGATCTAATCAATATTATTTTACAATCACCTTTTTTGTCAACAAAATCAGTGTCACCATTGAAACCCTGATCGGTTTCAATACAAAAAAGTGGATGGAGTATGTATTAAATGTTATGGAGATAGCTGAGGTTGATATTGCCATACAGACGAATAGGCCATCTCCACCTACATCAATGAGCTCGAGAGCTCATAAAGCAGCCTATAAAGCCTGGGATCGATATAACAGATTATGTCACATGACTATTAACAGATCCATACCTAACTATTTACTTCTTGGACTTTCAAACATAGACATAGCGAAGGAATTTCTTAGAAATGTCTTCCAAAGGTACACACTCTCACCTAATATTGAGATAATTGCCTTGATGACAGAATTATTCTCTAGGAGGTATACAGGAGAAGGTAGAGTAATGGAGTACATATCAAGAATGATTCATCTTCACAGTAGATTGAAGATGCTAAACATTCCTCTCCCTAATGTCTTCATTGTTCACCAAACTCTGAACACACTCTCTCCAGAGTTTAGTAATCTAGTGATGACATATTACTCTCTGGTTGAGAAATAGGACTTCAACACTTTAATAGCCCATTGTGTTGCTAAGGAGGAGAAACTCAAGTTTCCTACTCCTATAGCCCTCAAAGCAACTAAAAGGAAGGTAAAGATGAAGCCTGTTAAGTTCAAAGGTAGAAAGTTCAAATCTTCTCCACATGTTGATGCTGGTCAAACTAGTGTTGGTAAGGGTCCAAGGGACATAAAGAAGCCAAAAGTATAAGGCCCAGAAGGAAAGATTGTGACCATCAGGTTCTCCTCGGCTTATTAATTTATGAATCTAATTTGTGACAGTCGCATTAAATATTTGGTGGCTATGTAGTGGAGCATCTGATCAAGGTGCTTTTATGATGCAGGGGTTCATATCCAGGATAAAGAAAAATAAAGGGAAGGAAAAACTGATGGTTTATAGCAATGAAGTAAAAGTAATATCTATGCAGAATGTATCAACTGAACCTTGTTGTAAGGTTCATTTAGGTTTTACATTACACATTTTATATGTGATCTTTGGGTCAATTTTGGACAAAGAGGGTTAATGTTTTGTATTTAATGCTTCTGTTGTAAAGTTGTTGTTTAATGCAAAACATAATGATACAACTTTCTTGTCATATGGTTTGTATATAATGTGTCTTACCCTGACTTAGATATATGATGGGTGTCGAATCCACCAAAAATAAAATCTACTCTTGAAAAAATCAATTAAATTGTAGCTAGAGTGAGTAGAGTCGTATCCACAGAGACTGGAGATTAATAAATCCTTTTGAAAACCAGAGAATCAAGAACGAGAAATAAAAGGGGGTTGTAATTGATGAATGAAAATACTGAATTTAATAAATGAAAAACAAATAAATTTAAATTGAGAAGAAATCAGATTAATGGCATCTAACAAGGTAATCTCGTTCAAGTTATATGGTTGATCATTGAAACAAAGAATAAATCCGGATCCCACAATAGATTAGTTATGATTATTGAAACGCTTCTAATAATCTCATCTTTCCTTAATTTTAGATTAGCCGGACATTCTAACTAACCCCTTATTGACGAACAACCCCGACACGCGCCTAGGATTTAATTCGTTAATAGCTTTAAGAACTAGAAAGACCTAACCCTGACCAACAAGATTAACAAGCGTGACTGTTTAAATCAGATTATTCACCCTCATAATATAACTTGGAAATTATATTACCTGCCACTGTTATCAAAATTAACTAGACAATTACGGATCTAGAAACCTTAATTGGCTAATTACGACCCTATCAATTGCACAACGAGCTCTTATTGCATCAATCAACAAGATAATAATAATATGAATAAAACAGAGAATGAATAAATACTGCAGAAATCCAAGGATAACAATTAAGTGTAGATATCTCAACACATATGAACTTGAACTTGATCAACCCTTGCTAGACTAGAGAAGGATTAGCCACTCATGGCTATACAAAACATGCCTAAGATGAAGTGAGGAGTTTGTTGTAAGCTCTAAAGAAAAAAAACTCTCGATGATTTAAGCTTCCTGCTGTCCTCCTTTTATATTCCCCTAGTCCTTCTCCTTGTAGGAAAGAGATAGCCTTCTGATTGGTGCCCCTAACTTCTCCCCTTAATCCCCAAAGATATCCCTTTCCAAATCTGAAAAATATCCCACTTAGGAGTCCAATCACGTCTCTAATTCTGTATCAGGTGTCTGCTATGCACGACCTTAGCCGTGGGCATGGCTTACTGCGTAAAAATCTGAAGTCAGCCCAAAATATCTCTGGTTTGGCCCGATTGTCATTTCCTGCCCAAAATATATAGAACTAAGTAAATTCCGTCTTCCCCACATGAATATGTACCCAAAAAGTCAACAAAAATCATTAATATGATTAGCAAATATCCACATCATCAATATATGCTTCTTCGTATCTTGCTAAACAAGTTATGAAATGGAGGACCCTGATGAATGAGAAGTCATATATGGTGTGACATAAAAGTTTAAGCTACATTTTCAAAGCAAGAGTTGAGAGATTGATCAAGAAAAGTATTTTTTAATTCTAAATTATGATGATCTAGGAACATGTGTTGATTGTTGTAGGGCTAAGTCATTTGTCACTCAATCACTACTGCCATTTGTCACTTAATTTTTTATGCCAAAAACCACTCATTTTATAGGCTTATTCATCCTAATTTTTCATGTGTCAACTTATCTTACCATTTGACATTTTGTCTAGACTAAATGTACATTTTAATTCATCAAATTTTCAATTGTAACAATTAACTCCAAATTACTAATTATAATTCATCAAACCAAAATTCAAGACATAAGTAATACACAATCAAATCATCATCATTTTAAACATTTCATACCCTAGAACATGTCAATGAGTACATATACTATCTTTGCAATATTTTCTAAATCAACATTCATGTATGGATATGCTCATGTTATGCATGTGAATGAAATGCATCTCATAAATTATAAAATGATACGACTCAAAAGTCTAACATTTTAACTTTCTCATCATAGTAATGATGCAAATATCCTTAGACTTGAGGTGTTTAAGGATAACTTGGATATTGATCTTGTACTTTGACTCTATTCCTCATTGTCTCTCAGAGGTTGCTCATAGCTTCGTGATTGGGTATAACTTGACGTGTTCGAAGGTAACTGAGTAGTCAATAAAGGATTCACCGCTCCTGATAGAAGGAGATGATATCCACGACCTCTTGTCGGAGTCATTACTCAGAAATCTCTGGTCAGGGTGGAAATGTCATGAAGATAGTCTTCAGTGACATCAAATTGAGTAATGATCCTTGGCAATAAGAACTAACATCACTTAGGCCAAATGTGGCGTAATCAGTCTATTGGGAGTTGACATTTTAACTATGCTCTAAACTAAGTGGCATTTAAATGGTGAAAGGACGAATTGCATGGAAACATTGTCTATGGAAGGGTTCATAGTCAAACCACTGACTTTCAGATCAATTGAGGTCATGATGTGTTGCTAGATAACACTCATGACTTGCTTGATTTAAGTGTTTATTCAAGTAACCAACATAACTGAGAACTAATGGATCACACGCATTAGAGATGCGAAGAATGAGTAAAATAGGTTTGGATAGTGATCTAAGATATTAGAGAATGTTTTGGGATTATATCACGAAATGATCGTGGTAAGAAGCGCTGCAAAGGAATGAAAGAAAGCAAGTGTTGCATAGCTGTTAGCCTGGAAAGTTTCCAAATTTCCAACAAATGTTTCAAGCCAAATTAAGTGGCATTCATGGCCACTTAATTCCCATTATTCCTCGATTCATGATGGGGGTTAGAGGAGGCTAAAATTTGACAGAAACTAACTCATTTTCGTGTATAGTATTGTAAGAAAATTAGTGAGAAATGTGAAGATTTCATCTTACACACACTTATTCTCTAAACTATTCTCTCAAGAACATACATCAAAGCTAGCACTTTGTGTGTTCTCTAACCATTCTTCCTAAGAGGTTTTAGGCTTTGCTTTAAGTGTGGATATCATTAGAGACGTCCTCCTTTGGTCATTGTAGTTTACTACAACCCGAAGAGGTGAAGACAACGAAGAATGAAGGTGTTAGTAAGGTACACATCTTAAGTTCATTTTTTTAATTACATCTAATGGCACATGTATGATTATGTATTTTCTAGGTTTTGTTTTATTTTTTATTGCGTATTTTCTAATATGTGATGCATAATCAAAACCTTACATAAATGAATCAACTTGTGTATTATGTAAGGAAGTTGATGAATATAGAAATCACCTTTTTTATGCAAATATTCAAAAGTAGTTTGGAGCATAATTCTACATATGATTCCAGTGGACAATTAAACATATGAATGGGAAGAAACATTGAATTGGTTCATAAACCACACTAAACATGGAAAACAAAATGAAATATTACTCTAAACAGTGTTCACCACCACCATTTACACTATTTGGAAAGAAAGAAATAACAACTTATATAACAATATTGAAGGAGACAAGTATTCAGTTAGCTGTGAAGATAATCAACTGGATTAAAGCTGTTGTCATTGCAAAAAATGACCAAAAATCACTCTCCCTTGACATGAAGAACAAATGGAACTTATCATTAATATGTTGTACTAGTCTTATAACTGATATGAAAAGTTTTATCCCTTATTAGCTTTTCCGATGATGATGTAAACTGACAAATAGTTAGTGACTTAGTACTCATTGTAATGTTGAACTAGCTTTTGCTAGTGTTAATACAATTTATTCATTTTTTTAAAAGGGTGAAACCAATATTTAACAGTGATTTGGAGAAGTTCCAAACTTTAGATGCAAAATGCACCCAAAATCTAAGTGTGAATTGATGAAAAATGCAAGAAAGATAAGAATGGGTGTTGCAAATATTATGAAAACCCTAAGTTAGGTTGAACGGTGGTTGCATTAAGGGGAGAAAGTGTGGAAGAGGAAGAAAGTGAAAAAGAAGAAGGGGACTAGGGTTTTTAAGGCCTTTACAGACTTACATAGTCAGAGTATAAGATTATAACCTTTACTATGTAAGTACATATGAATGTGTGGGATAGGGACAGAGCGTCCGAAATCAATGTAAGTTATTTTAGCTGTGTGAAATATTTTAAAATTCACAGGTATGAACATGATCGTGTCCTGTAACTGGGTAAGTCACTATGATCATTTCATACACAAACTAGCACAATTTTCGTGCATATAGGCATGGACATGTGTATATCTATGATCATTTGTTCCTCTAAATTCTTGGAAATTTTTTTTTCAGTTAACCTTAAGAAAATTAAATAAAACACACCAACAAAAGAAGATTTGGATACTCATAAACCTAATATAAAATAAGTCAAAAATTAATGAAATCCTAAAACTAAACTATAAAGTAATCAAATTAATTAAACTATCATACTTCTTGGGTTTCCTATCTTGTAGCACATGTTTGATGCTACTAAAAAAGATATCTTGTAGCAAGGGGTAGCCTACACATAAGCCACATGTTGTGATATAATAAAGACACAGGGTATCAAATTAATAACATCAAGTAAATGCACTGATATCTTTTTTAGTAACAAAATATTACTATAACAAGGAATAATAAACCCCCCTTAGATCTTCCATTGTCTATGACAATTTATTTTATGGGAAGTAGAAGCCCTCCTACTTAAAATGAATGTAAATAATTTCTTGATAACCTTTGTATTTAGATCCTCCTCTTCATCATCCTTTATCTTCTTTTCCTTCCCTTCTCCCTTCTCTTCTTGAACAGTAAGTTCCTCCTTTTCTTCGAACTCTAGCTCTTCTCCACTTTGTAAAGTTATTTTTATTGATATATTCTCCTAAATTTAGCTTGATGCATCCAGATAAAACACCTAGTTCTTTGATTTTATGGAGGCAACCTCGTTTCAAGCAATGAATTTCATATGGAAATCCTCAAGACTTTAATACTCCTATTGTTGTTATTATTGTAAAATTTGGACGAAGCGTAATCATTCCATATATAATTGTAATAATTACTTGTAACATCCCATCACCGATGAGAATGATAAAATAGTAATTTGAGACGGGTTATGAGTGAGTGCACTAGTCTCGGTATGTTCATGCATAATATGGCTTCCATATATGCATAAATTGTAATTTTTGAAAATGTACATGATTGTACATGCATTCCTGACATTTTCCGGCATATGTGTTTATTGTGGAAAATTATGAATTGGTGCTTGAACATGGAATTGAAGTGGATTTTTGTGTGTTTTACATTTTTGTGGAAATTTAGGAATTTTTCTAGAAATTTTTCGGGATACTTTTCCAGACCGAAAAAATTGCCAAGTGACGGACTGATTGGCTTTCCCGTACTGGAAATGACTGTCCAATGGCACTGAAAAATTAGATACATGATTTTAGAATTTATTACTTTGAGCCATTGGAATGTTGGAGAGAAATTGGACTAGAAATTGTATTGTTATTGGAAAGAAACTTGTAGAGTGCTTAAAAAGGGACAAGTGGCAAGTGACACTTGTCACTTGCCTACTTGTATATTAAACTTGGTTTGTTTATATAAATATCTTATGTTTAGAAAGTCTTCCACAACACTTGTCTTTCAAAGGCTTTTGGAGTTTGATTTTAGGGCTTCTTTCCTCTCTTCTTCATGGCTTCTTCTCCTTGCATTTTCGTGGGTCCTCTTACTTGCTATTAACTATTTCCTACACAAAAAGGCTCTCATAACCTACTTACTTTCTCTTTTTAAGTGTACAAAAGCACAAACCTAAGTCTTGTGGTGGTGAGGGTCGTAGGTGGTGTTGAGAGGGAGAGAGTTGGGGTAATTTGAGGACTTGAAGAATTGAAGCTTGTTTAGGTGAGATTTCATGTTTATGTTCTTTACTTTGGTAATTAGAAGCTTTTATTGTGCTTTATGGTGCACTAATTTCATGAAGTTGTATGTTGATTGTATGGGCATAAGTCATGTTTATGTGAGGCTAAATGATGTTGGATATGTGTAGTGTGTGAATTAGTGTGTGTATTAAGTGTTAGAGTGGTTTTCATAATGTTAAATGATTGGGAATTAAAGTAAGAACATTTTGGATGTATGCTGCCACCTTATGGTTAAGTGGTCAAGTGAAGATCTAGAGGAAATTGTGGCTGGATTAGTGGCTAAATTTGATGTTTATTGATGTAGGAATGTTGTTAGAATGAAAGGAGTTGAATTAGGTATCAAATCTGGAAAATTTACCTTGAGTATGTTTCAGGTTTTTGGTTATAACTTTTTCTATAGTTATGCTATTGAGTTGCGATTTAGTTTAAATTAAACTTAAGAAGTATAGCTAGATTTCATATGAAGGAAGTTTTGTCTAATTCTGACTTTAAGGGTTTTAAATTTTGCTTGGAAAGTGAATTGTTAGGTGCTGTATGAACAGTAATCCGAACTTTGTAACTTGAAACTTTGATGATTTTTTTTAGGCTGATTTGGATTGAACTTGCTAATTTGGTCTTCATGAAAGTTGAATATTTTTGTGTTAGCTTTCTAACGCCACTAAGTATGAATTTTTTTGATGTGTAGATTGAAAGTTATGGTCTGTAAAAGTTCAGGTGGTAATTCAGCCCAAAATGTGTTTTGTGTGCAGGTGACTCTAAGTGCATAGGTTTTGTGTTTTTTGTGTTCTGATATTAATTTTGGACTGTTAAGGGTGAAATTGGCTCAAGTGTCCGTCTGGAAAGTTGTAGAGGATTGTTGTAGCTTTCTAATGAGGTATTATTTGAGAATTTTGGATGTAAGGATTGTAAGATATAAATTTGTAAAGTTTGTTATGGTTTAGATTAAATGCTGATTCCATAAACCCTAACAGGACAGCCACATTAATGTGAGGATTTGACCTAATTAGAGATGAAATTTGGTTTTAAGTCCTTAAGAATTGTAGTATATTTTCTGAGCTTTTTATTGCTATATGGCATGGAATTTTTTCTCCAAGGGGATGTGGAGTTATGAATTTTGGAAGATTGGGTTATTGTTGAGAATAATTTGGGTAGGTAGAAGCTTTGCTTGAGAATTTGATTTGGTTAGAGCTGGAATTAGCTTCCAAGTTGTCATGAAAGTTGTAGCATTTGTTTTTCTCTTTTGATTGATATAAAATTTGGAATTTTTGGCTAAGGGGATGAAAAGTTATGATTTTGGAAAAGTGTTGCACTGTTATGGTAAATGTGTGACTAGGCAGTATCTTTGATTGCAATTTTGACACCCTTAGAGGAGTTATTAAATTTCTAGCTCTTCATGGAACTTGTAGGATTTTTCAAGATCTTTCCAACGAGTTCTAATTTGTGATTTTTGGATGTGTGTGTTAAAAGTTGTGTAATGTGGAAGAAAGGAAGGTTAATAGGTAGTTTTGCATATTTTGGAAAATGAAATTTAAAAAAACGCAGGGCGGGCGAGCAGGAGTCGCTCGCCCATGCGGGCGAGCAATCGCATCGGTCGCCCAAGTGAGCGAGGCGCTCGCCCAGACCGAGCGACCGCATCGCTCGCCCAGGCCGAGCAAGCGCGCGCCCAGGCGCACGACGCCGTTTCATTTTGATGATTTTTGCTTTGTTTCCTTCCTCATTCGAGCTCTGTTTAATCTTTTCCGTATGACTTTTTCGTTCGAACTCCGATTAACCTGATTCTCGAGGCATAGGGTTCGTAAAATATGGAATTTCATTATTTGTGAAATTGGAAATTTTTAGAGACGAAATTGACGGGTATTGGTTAGGTCGAAGTGAGAGGATCGGGTAATGATTTTTCTAATTTTATTTATTATTGGACCTATAAAGGTCCAAATTGAGTATTTTTAGTGTCTATAGGTTTCTAATTTTTAGAAGAACACTTTGTGACAGTAAATTGTGATATAGTGTCGGGAATGTCACGAATATGTATTGTACACATTTTAATTGCTACATGTGCTTTATTAAATATTTCTGAGTGTACCTTTAGTGATGGTGCATATTTTGGACTGTTTAGAGGCGCTTTTGAAACGTCATCCTACAGACGTTACCGAGACTTCCAGGCATTAGCTTCGAAAGCAAATGGTGAGTGACCTAGATAGTTTCTCAATTATTATTTGTTTATTATTTTGCGCTTATAACTCTGTGGAGAATAATGGTGGACTTGTGCGTTTGTTTATGACTGGATTCCGGACCGAAGGTGTCCGATGTATTTGGAGATTATGACATAGAAGTGCTGTTGTCTGAGAATTTAGGAACTCTGTGTTTTAAATGTGATTAAGTGTTAGTGTGATTTTAATGTGAAAAATTGTAAACTAATTAGTTGAATGTGATAATTGGGAATGATTGTGATGTTGATATGGTTTCAATTTGACCTATGCATTCTATGCATACAAGGCATGATCAAATAATAACAGTTGTGACCGGAGCAGCCACCGAGAGCTACAAGCTCAACGTTTATATTTAGGCCTCGAGCTCCACAGTGATTCAGAGTCTCGGGCTCAACGATTAATGCGCCCATATTGGGACAGTTCAGAGCCTCAGGCTCAACGATTAATGCTCCCATATTGGGACAGTACGGGCGCTCGATCACAACACCGTAATAAATGAAAAAATGTGTCACATACGTGTGTCATATGCATTTGATTTAATAATTTGGATTGAGTGAAAGGCAAAATGCCTTATGCTTCTCTAGTACCAATCATGTGGAATTTCTGAAAGTAGTTTATGAAACAATTGTATTATGCTTGTGTGTTGTATGAAATCAATTGGTTATGAATGTCTAATCGAATGAAATGTATCAAATTGTCTGTACTTAAGTGAAATTGTGAAATGTGATCAGATATGCAACGATGAAAATATATGTTATGTGAATTGATGAGTTGTATGAATTGAGTGAACCATCGATGATGGTTATCTCACTGAGTTCGCAAAACTCACCCAAAATTTGCAATTATTTTTCAGGACCTAGAAGAATACCCCGTTAGGCAACGGGCGTATAGCCACCACATATGAGCGAGATAAGAGGTAGGGATCAGTTCGCGTCTGCAGTAGTGTCTGTGAATAATTGTGTTTTTTTCAGAATTTTTGTACAAATGATTAGGTACAAATGATTAGGTCATGTTGGAAAGTCAACATACTAAATTAAATTGTAGTTATGAAAAGGGCCCCCGAGGCCATTGAATGGTTTATGTAAATTGTTTTCCGCATAATTTATAATGTGTGTGTATGGGTAAAAAAAAACGTATACGGAGTTTTGACTGAGTGATGTAGCACACCACACTCGCAGGGCACGGACTCGGATATCACTCTCGATGTCGGGTTCGGGTCGTGTGGGAGTGGGGTGTTACATTGCTCCACTTTGGATTACAAGCATTCTTATACAGGGAATCTTGAGGCCAGATCTTTATGGAAATTAAATGCTCCCATATATAGCCTGGTGCCTGACATTTATGACTGGGATGGTTACCCCATAAATTTCATAACACGTCATCGATATTGATTGAGCTTCCGAATAAATATCACCATGCCTTTTGTTACAAGCTTCCAAAGTTGTCAAAAGTGATGGCATACCATACCCCTTTAACAGTAATGTCATCTCCATCCTTCCACTATGTTTAATGGCTATGACAATGAGTCCCAACTCCTAAAAATTGGCGAAAAACACAAACACCTCTTTTCTTTTATCTAATTGAAAACATGATGATGGTTTAAGAAAAACTAAACTAAAGTTTAACATTAACAACAACCAAAAATGTATATTGCAATAAGATTAATCAAATGAAATAAGAAGTACCTAGGTAATGAATCCCTCTAAGATTTCTTAAGCTACTAACCCTTTATCATGCAATTCAATTTATAGTTTATTGGATTGTGAAAATTCCTATCTTATGATAATATCTTTCTCAAGACTATTATCAACTAATCCTTAGTTGATTAACTGCAATTTCTTTCTAGTTAAAATCCATAAGTTTGCATTAATTAATTTTTAAATTTCACTATTAGGTTTCACCATAATCCGGAAGATTTATGTCTATTTATCTCTAGATTTTCACTCCTTTCAATTATGGTAAATATATTCATATAAAAGGATTTTTCAATCTCAATTGCATGAAATCATACATGAAATAATATTATGGATATATTAATTCTAGAATTAAAACACATAATTGAATCCAATAAGTCAACACCAACTTGCATTGAAAAGAATCAAATCACAAGGTACTTTCCAACTTAGAGCTCATCCTACCTAGGTATCTAAAAAATTTAGTTCATAAAAATAGAAAAAAATCATGATCCACTGAAACTTTGATGAAAGAATACTCTTTTTGATCTCTTAGTTAATCATCTTGTTTATGTCATCCTAAAGTTAGAATTGAGTTTAGAACTCAAACTCCCTCCATTTCGCTTCTTAATTGCCTTGTATACTTCAAAATTAGGTTTTACATTGCCACAAGGCTATGTGCATGTCTATGTCTCTAAAAAAATATTAAAACTTAAAACTTATGCATAAAAACAGTCTAAAAGCATAATATGGTAAAAATCCCAAGGAAAAAACTGAAACAGAATGTGTGTTGCCAGCTGCATCAGTATCAAAGAGTTGACATAAATAATTAGAAGTAATCAAATAAGAAGTAAGAGTTGAATGACCAATAAAGGAGATGAGATAATTATTATCACAACCAATAAAGGAGGTGAGATAATTATTATCACAAATGGACATCATAGGCATAGAAAAGTCCGAAAGTACTAGCCCAAGCGTATTAGGTCATTGGATACCTAAAATAAGGATAACCCCTTAAATAGGTAAAATGTAGAAGGGTATTGAGCACTTACGGCCTTAGAGATAAATGGGAATATGTAAATAGAACCTAGAACAATTAATGCATCTGCCATTAGGAGTTAAACCAATAATGTAGTTGCATACTTTCTCAAATTAGGCTTGATATTCTGTAACCAAACCATAGTGACAAAGTTTTAATACTATGGATTGATGGTTTTCAAAATCAGATGGGCCAAATCGAAGTTCAAGAGCTTGAATAAACGTTGGATAGTGAATTGATGATTAGTAATAAGCCATTTATACCAACTTAGTGCATCACCAATCGTGTACAAGGGAATAAGGTTAAGTTAAAAAATATTGTTCAGCTTGAAAAATACAATCTAAGGATGTCAAAGCCTCAAATGGTTGAAGTTGTATTTTAAGAGGTTTAAAGGAATTTAAGGAAGAGTTGGAAGAAGGTCGTTGGTTAGTAGTAGACGAAGAAGGATGAAATACATATGGGTGAGAAGAGGGAGATATGTTCTAAAAAACGATATTAGTTTGATATGTCCCTGGGGTAGGGTTGGTGATGGAAGGAGGATGGCCAAAGACCTACTTTTGGAGTGCATCAATCATTTTGGCCTGAATATTATGCTTGTCATCCCTTTCAGCTTGAAGATCACCAAACCAAGTAGAAAGCGGGCCACTGAGATTTTCTAAAAGAATAGCCTCTTGATCTTCAATACTCTAGTTAGGCTTAAGAGGCATAAGGTGTACGACGAGGGAATAATCCCTTTTAAGGGGGGATTGCTTTCCTGAAGGAAGAAGAAGGTTTTACTAGGCAGACACTCTCCTATTCTCATTCATTCTTCATAGATTATATACACCTGGTTATATATAACTTATGCCAAGTATCCCTTATATCTTTTATTCTAACAAACTGGAAATATTCTGTGCAAAGATAAAATCCCTCATCCATATAAGTTTGATAGTGTTTTTCTTAGGTATCATTGAGAGGAAGCTCTTTTGTACTATTTGTTGATCCAACTTCAACTTTATTTTGTAGTTTAGTTGCTCAATTTTACTAGAAAATAACTTTGGCTATGGATTTTCAAAACGCTCTCAACTCAACTGGCTACGATAGTCATGCTGCAGAACAAGTTCGCATACGTGAAAGGGATGAAGACTCTCCTCCTCCCGCACCTATTCTACAGAGCAACCAACCTGGCTATAGTGCGATGGTCACCAACCAATCAGACACTGGCATAGGAGTAAGGGAAATGGAATGGCCTGAAGAGGACCTAATAGAAATCGTCGAGGGAGATATTACTATAATACAAGGAGAATTCAGTATGGGTATACAATTATCCAACACATTCAAAGACAAACTAGACAAAGTTTGGGCAAATGCTGTTGTGATTAAACTGTTAGGACGAAAATTGGGGTTTAACAAGCTCAAATCACGCATACTCACCATGTGAAAACCAAAGAGCCCTATGAAAATTGTCGATATAGACAATGACTTTTACCTCATCAATTTCGTGGAGGAGAACGACTATATACAGACATTTGCATAGGGGCTGCGGGTAATATCTAGTCACACCCTCTCCGTTCAAACATGGTACCTAGAATTTCGTCCATCTATTGGCAAAATTACGCATGTGGTAGCTTGGGTTCGTTTCCCTGAACTCTTTGTCGCTAGGTACCATCTTTCGATTCTCACTGCCCTAGGGAATTTGGTAGGATGCATAGTCAAAATAGATAACAACACCCAAAAAATAAAAAGGGGCAAATTCGCAAGGGTTGCTGTCAATATCGACCTCAACTCCCCCCTCTGTTCTAGTGTCGAGTTAGATGGTGAAATCATCAAAGTAGCATACGAGGGTTTGCCCCAAATCTGCTTCTCTTGTGGGATGGTCGGACACGGAGCCATGGCTTGCCCCACACAACCGATCGAGCACCTCGAAACAGCGCACAACACCAAAGGATAGAAGACAACCACCCACCCTAAAAACTGAGGTGAATCTTCCTCAGGAGGCCTTCGATAAGAGGATTATGGGCCATGGATGCAAGTTCAACATTGCCCTTGCCGGTTGCCACCCAACCCAACGACACACAAACATGACAGGAAGAACAACTCTTACCACGTGGGGTTGAAGGGTTCGAGGTACACGGCCCTGACAGAAATAGAACCGTTGGAACCCATAACGGATCAACCTCAAATTGATGAGGAGACTTAACAACCAGAAACCCACACTACGATGTTTAAGAACCAAGTGGAAGAGAAATCCCTAAATCAGACAATGTATAGGGAAAGTAAGACTAAACGTTCGTCGTTTGATGGACAAAGTGGGACTTATAACCATAGCTCCAATACGACACCACAAGCCTCCATTCAACTACAACCCATGGCCCACGTGAAACAGAATCAACCCTTGACTATTTCCAAGTCAAAATCACCAAAGACTCAACGACAAATAACAAACCATATGGCCCTATCTATCCCCTCACATGCAGAGGTGAACAAGATCAATCCATCACTCTGCCCATACATGAGGAATTGGGTTGTGGGGACATGGAGGAGGATCCCAATGAAGACTGTCTTCATACTGCCTCGACATCGTCAATTAAAAAACGTATGATACCCCACCGCGATCACCTGATCTGGAAAAAGAATCAATGCCTGTAACTGAAACCAATTTTAAGTATGATGCTCAGATGGAGGAGACTCTACAGGAACACATGACAAACCAGTATCGGAAGTCGACTGATAATGCAGTCAACTCTCGTGCAGAATAGTTTTTCCCTCTTATTCTAATTTTATGTCGATATTCATATAGAACTGTCAAGGGGCTGGAGGTAGGACCTTCAAGTCAATCATCAAGAACTACATTTGAATCCATAAACCACTTCTTGTTGTTTTGGTTGAGCCACGTATAAGTGGGGTACGACTGATGAAGGTTATTAGGAGTTTGGGTTTTGCATACTCACTCAGGGTGGAAGCAGAAGGCTATTCAGGTGGTATCTGGCTACTATGGAATGTTGATATTGTGGTCTGAATTATGATAGCTCATCGTCAATTTGTACATGCTAGTATTGAATAGGACCAATTGTCGTTTGACTTCACTGCCATTTATGCTAGCCCTACGTATTCGTTACAAAAAATTTTTGGACGTATCTGCAAAAAATTGCTAGGGTTACCTCTAAACCTTGACTTTTAGGTAGGAACTTTAATGCCAAATTGGAGAGCACTGATAAATGTGGAGGATCTCAACTCCAACCTATCGTCAATTCATAATTTAGAGACTGTGTGTAAGGTTGTCATCTTCAAGATCTTGGATTTTTAGGACCAAGATTCACTTGGCGGAGAGGAAAAATGCTCTCCAGATTAGACCGTGTCTTTTGCTCTAATTCTTGAAAATCTGCCTTCCAAAACACAACAGTTACTCACTTACCTTTCCTGAAATTAGATCATTCGCCTCTCTTAGTCACACTTAACAACAGCGCGCATTCTCCTCCAACACTTAGGCCCTTTAGATTTCAGTCAGCTTGGCTGACTTATGCTTGATTTGGCCAATTTGTAGCTGAGAATTGGAACCCAACTAGATCTGATTTTAGTGGCACGATCAGAAATTTCTCAAAAATATTACAGCATTAGAACTCTACCACATTTGGCAACATTTTCTATCGAAAAAAAAGACTCATGGCAAGACTCGAAGGGATTAAAAAAAACTAGAAGACGAAAAGAGCTCGACGAACATCTACGGTCTGAAAATAGAGCAGGTTCTCTATCAAGAAGAACTCTACTGGCACCAACGATCCAAAAGCCAGTGGTTAGGCCAGGGTGAAAGGAATACAAAATACTATCATGCAATCACAATGGCCAGACAACGGCAAGCGAGGATTAGTTTCTTGAAAGATGAAAATGGATGCAAAATTTTAAATACGACGAGCATCAAAAGATTATCACAGAATTTTCTCGAGAAAATATATACGATCGAAAGCTATCATCCTACAGATCTGCAAATCCATGGTCAATTCCCTCCCTTACCTCACCATGCTATAGCTGATCTGAACCGTTCACTCAGTCCTGAAGAAATCAAGATGGCTTTCTTCAATATGACTCCTAACAAGGCACCAGGATTTGATGGCTTAATTGTTTTATTCTACTAATCCTAATGGGACATTGTCGGTCCTTCTCTAACTTTATTTATATAGCGCATTTTTCGACATAAAACTTGGGAATTTGATCTTAATCACACCGTTATAGTTTTTATACCAAAGATTCTGTCTCCCACATTGATTACACGGTTAAGGTCAATTGCATTATGTTCTGTGATCTATAAAGTCATAACCAAGATCATTGTTAATAGGCTTAAACCTTACCAAGACGATCTGGTAGCTCCAACCTAATGCAATTTTGTCCCAGGGCGCTTGATTACGGATAATATTATTATCGCCCAAGAAGTCATCCACATAAAGAAAAGGAAAACCGGTCAGAAAGGGATAATGGCTCTAAAGGTGGATCTTAAAAAAGCTTACAATAGGCTGTCATAGGATTTCATCTAAGATACACTAATCGACATTGGGATTCTTGAGTCTCTGATCAATCTCATTATGAAGTGCATTTCCTCGGTCTCCCTACAAGTGAATTGGAATGACGAACTCAGTGATGCCTTTAGTCCCTTCAAAGATATTCGACAGGGAAACCTCATATCACCTTACCTCTTTATCCTGTGTATGGAATCCAGAGGTATTCAACAAGGAGACCCCATATCGCCTTACCTCTTTATCCTGTGTATGGAACGAGTAGGTCACTCAATTACACAAGTAGTGACATAAGAACGATGGTAGTCTATTAAATTAAGCAGAAATGGACCTTCTATTTCTCACTTACTCTTTGCTGACGATCTCATCCTTTTCTTCGAAGCCTCAATTGATCAAGTGTACATAATTCGGGATACTTTAAATTCTTTCTATTCTGCTTCAGGACAACGCGTCAGCCAAGACAAATCTATATGCTACTATTCCCAAAAATTCCTCCATCGACAACACACTATTTAAACAGCGTACTGGGTTTCAAACAGACGAATGATCTCGGGCGATATTTTGGAGTGCCGCTACTGCACGAAAGAGAGAGCAAAAGAACCTATTAATTCATCATTGATAAGGTTCATCAACGCTTATCAGGCTGAGCAACCAATCTTTTGTCTTTTGTAGGACGTATCACTTTGGCTCAATTAGTCACAGCGGCTCTTTTCAGTTATACAACACAGACAGTCCGGCTGTCCCGTAGTCTTTGTGATGAGTTGGAGAAATTAATGCAACAATTTTTATAGGGCTCGTCTAATGGCAAAAAGAGGATTCATTTAGTTAACTGGAAGAAAGTTTGCAAACTGACAAAGAAGGGGAGTCTTGACATTCAGAAAATTCGTGAAACCAATGATGGCTTCTTAGCGAAATTAGGATGGACACTGATTGCCAAGCTTAATGCATTATGGGTAAAAGTTCTCTTTGTGAAATATAACTTTGAAGTTAACAATCTCCCCACCTCTTTTGATGCAACTGGTGGACCAATGATTTGGAAAAGCATAAAGGCTACATGGCACTTAGTTCTCCAGGTCATGAAATGAATGATCTGTGATAGTGCTAAGACTCGATTCTGGATAGACCCTTGGGTCGAGGGAGTGGGACCTCTTATTACCTATGCAACAACCCCAATCCCTGATTCAACTATTAACCTCAGTGTCCAACACTTTGTGGACATTGACGGTACTTCGAATTGAGTCTCATTTCAATCTTGTCTCCTGACGTCGATTTGCAGGTCGATAGCAGGTACTTTCCTCCCGAAGCCCTAACTAAGACAGGATAAGTTGATCTGGGGAATTTCTGACACTAGACAATTCACGGTAGCTTCCACTTATTCTATGCTCATGGATCACGAAGACACCTCGCCTAATGGAATTTGGAAGGCAATCTAGCAGTGAAAGGTCTCACAATGCATTCGCTCCTTCCTCTGGCTTCTCGCACAAGATCGGTTACTCACTAACCAACAACGCATTCGTAAGCAATTCACTACGGACGGAGCATGTTATTACTGTTGACTTGAAGAATCCTTGTTGCATGCAGTGCGATACTGCGTCAAAGCCCGCCAAGTGTGGAACACGTTCTCTCCACAAATTGTTTCTTATGACTTTTTCACTATGTCGACTTGGGAGTGGCTTATTAAAAATCTCCAACACCATTGACCAGTACTTAGGCATGATTGGTCGATTCTTTTTGGTACTATTTGTTGGTTCCTATAGATATTGAAGAAATAGGGCTCTCTTTGATGAACATTTTCATTGGTCGTCCTCACCAGTTTATCTCATTTTGTCTTATGTAGATTAGATCCACAAGTCAGTCGTTTGGCAAAGTAGAGTTGATACCAGTCATCACCTTCGACAAGAGCAACTTATCTTATGGTGCAAACCTCTTAATGGGTGAGTAAAATTAAGCACGGATGGAGCATGTAAATGTTCCTCGTCCTCAGCCACAGCAAGTAGCCTTATACATGATATGCAGGTAATTGACTTGGAGGCTTCATCCAGAATCTCAGCTGGTGCTCATCGGTGTCTGCAGAACTCTGGGGAGTGTTTACCGGGCTCACGCTCGTGTAGAATTTGGGTTATTACCGGATTGAACTCGAAGTGGATTCTATAGCAGTTATCAATATCTTGTCTTCCTCGGCTAACCAATCAATGGCTCTCAATCCCATAGTCATGGTTATTAACAAACTATTTACTCAAAATTGGACTATTATACATCGACATATCTATCAAAAGAGCAATAGATGTGCCGAATGGCTCACTAACTATGCAGGTCATTTTGATTTAAGAATTACTTATTTTGATACTACACCCATTGGGTGCTACTTTATCCTTTTAGAAGATACATTAAAGATCTGTTTTTCTAGACTAGTTGTATAATATGTTTCGTTTACTACTTTCTTTGTAATAAAAAAAAAAGGAGTTTTTAAGTCTGACCTCCAACTTATAACTTATAACTTTTCAAGAAATTGATTGCTGACTTGACATTGAAGGAAATTAAAATGGGAAAAGCTCGACGTAAACTACGATAATGAAAGCGCATTAATAACTATAAATGAAAACTACTTACACTGCCAAAAGGCCAAAACAATAGTATATGAAGATGGCTCCAAATCCTGTGTCCCATTTATCCAATACCAATTGTGTTCCATTCATGCACAGCCATAGATTTTGGTAAGACCTACTGAAATCTATGACTGTGCATGAGTAGATCAGAATTGGTGCTGGATAAATGAGATAGAGGATTTGGTTCCTGTGAAGACCAGCTATGGACACGCATCGCTGGAGAGTGGCAATCGACGTTGTGAGTACAGTATATC
The DNA here is from genome assembly GCA_029891385.1 of Erythroxylum novogranatense. NCBI lineage: Eukaryota > Viridiplantae > Streptophyta > Magnoliopsida > Malpighiales > Erythroxylaceae > Erythroxylum > Erythroxylum novogranatense. The sequence goes on along the minus strand of CM057233.1, from coordinate 30,234,726 downwards.
ATGTAGATTGCAAGCATGCACACACGCATGAAGAAAGTACATATCTTGTTATTAAAAAATTAAGGTTAATTCAAACATTTTTTATTTTAATTATTCCCTTTTAAATAATATTATAGAAATATAATAATTAAAATAAAAAATTCAAATTAACCCAAAAACAAACATTAAAGTCTCTAATATGTTATGCCCTTTGAATTAATGATAATAAATTATAGATTTTACCAATACTTACGCATATATTTCTTATATAGCTAATAGTTGAGGCTGTCAACAGCAAACACACCAGATTTTAAATCTCAAAGGCCAGTGGAAAACAAATTTACGAAATAAAACCAGAAAAAGATATAATTGCTAAGCTTCATAGTTATAAGTCATCAAGAAGGTTGAAATCCGGTGTTCCAGTTTAAGCAACACTTAGTTACGGTGACAACTGAACAACGGCCTCATCATCAGCTTTCATTTTAGCTCTGAATGAGTGACTGTGAAGATGTCGTGTAAAACTGGTAGTTGTATCCAAGAAATATAGGCTAAATGTCATCAGGCAGCAGCATATAAACATGGGTATGGGTCCAAAGATCCACATGAATAGAGGAAATGAAACATAGAAAGCTCGCAATCCGAGGGACCAAAACAAACTACCACGGTTCAAGTTTCTTGCAACATACTCAATTGAATCGGTTTCTCCTATGGATGTAGGCACAGTGACCAAGAAACTGACATGGGCATAGTATCTGATAGACTGCACGTTGCAAACAAAGGCAACAAGAAAGCACAGCAGTATGGTGAAGTACTTGATAGAAGAAAAAAGAGGAGTCTTGTTGCCATAAACTAGTTGTGATACTTTATTACCAGAGTTTGATGTGCTGCTCACAAAAACACTGATCAATGAACTAAGGGTGATTGCTGTTGTTGCCAACAGTGTAGACGCCATGATGTTGTTACGTATTGTTTGAACCGCCAAAACACCATTCTTCAAGGGATCCTGAAAGTACATCAAAAGATTCACACTTCACAGAAGCTATTCGACTTGTGAGCAGGAACAGGTGCATTAGTGATTCATTAGGCCTTCGATTATTGCAAGCAGTCATTATAGGTAATCAAGTTTTTAATAGTTATTCCGCAGGCAATTGCTATACAATTGAATCACTACTTTACTTTTGTCTGAAGAAAAAGGGAAGCTCCAAAAATTTCCTACCATGTTGGCTGTTGCCTCAGTCATTGTTAGATTAGAGTATAGATTCCAAAGGCCATTATTACTCGCTTCTACTTCCAACATGCAATTTATGTTCATAGAGGCGTATTTTTTATGATGTGAAAAATGAATACTCTATGAAGTGGCAAACAAAACAAATCCCAAATTCTCAACTGAACATAAAACCCCACCTCTCAACTCTCACCTAAACCACAGCCAATTAAGAACACAATTTTGCAACCTTCCAAGAACACACCATAAGTACTGAAGTAAGTAACCCAAAACCTCCCACCATCCAAGAAACACTGTAACGCACTCACTAATTGCAATTAAAATTGACAATTGACAGTCTAAAATGGCCTGCAAGAAAATCCCAGATTTGAAAACCAAAGCTTTACCCGAGAAGAAGCTCCAAATGATCTTAAGAATTGACAACATAGAGAAGGAAATACTTGCAAGAGAGAGAGACAGGGGGAACTAACAGCCATGAGAGCATGAACCCATTGGTGGCGGGATTGCGAGTTGATTCCGATGACAGTGAAGGATGGATACCGAACAACAGTGTAAATAAGCCAAAGGTGATACGCAGCCATCATAAACAGGGCCGATGGTACCAAAACATAATCTAAACATTCTTCCTCCATGTTCTCTTCTTGCTTCTTGGATTTATGACACGTGAATGAATTGGTTGCGTGTTCTTTCTGCTTTGTACTGTAACATATTATTTGATAATGGCAGTCCAGTCGACAGAGGCGAGCATCGGATGGACGTGGACATGGCCCTTCGGGCTTAAGTAGCTTAACTACAGTTCGCAAGGATCCATCCACCCACAATATGAGGTATCTTGATTCTACTCTTATGACAAGGGTTAAAGTAAAACACTGAGTCGTAATAAAGAGGTACTTACTCACTAAGATATTATCAAATTTGATTGATTATTATTACAATGTTATTTTTTCTTATCTATGTAATGTAGCCTCTATTTAGATGAAAGTGCATTTTAATGTAATTGTTTTATCAAAATAAAAGTCAAATCTTAATATTTTATAGTATTTAAAATAAGTCATGACGTTATAAAATATTTAAATTAAATTTTAAATGAATAGAATTATTGACGGATTTATAACTTCTTTCGTTATGTACCACATTATCATTGATGTGACATACATGTTTTATTTTAATATTTACATTTTATTATGTCATGTGTACTTGAGATCCACTCATTTTAATTAAACTTTATTTAATTTTAAATGAAAATATTAATTTTGATTGTTTATGATAAATTCTAAATTAGAACTAACTATTCTCTATATTAAGAGTTAGAACCCTAGAATCTGAGCATGAGTGATATTATTAAGAAATTAAAAATGCATTTCATACTCGAAGCATAATATTAGCAAACATACAAGTGAATTTGATAATTGCACACATTACAATGACTGTACATACACTCATTTGACATTTTTCAGGTATAGTTGATCTTAATGATTTATAAATGTGATTATGATGTGAATAATGAATAATTTGTCTTAAAATTGATTTGGTAAGTATATAAATATTGATTTGGAATTTTGGTAAAAACTTGAAAATTTTTATGAAATTTGAGTATTTTAGACTAGGAAAAATGTTAAGTAGTAAGATAATTAATTTATGGTAGTATAAATAAGTGTCAAATGGTATTATGATTTGTTTGAGAATGTGACAATGAAAATTGGGTTACAATTGAATTAGAAATTTGGAGACAAATAGACTAGATTTTAAGAGACATTAGTTAGCTTAAAAAGATGACTTCTTAATTTGATTTTTTAAAATGGTAAGTGTCGTGACACATGTCATGCGCCCACCAAGCAATTTTTACCTTACTTTTAACCCACCCACGACATTTACTGCTTGAAAGACCATTTTTGTTCTTTGTCTTTCATGCTGCCATATGCTCTCTTCTTCTTCATTTTTGTTTTCTTCACTCACGATCTTCTCACCCTTACCCTCGTCACGTTGAGTTCTTGCTTTCCTTCACTTTGTTTCTTCAAGATCTTTGCTATCTCTTCATCTTGTTATTAAAAACTTAACCTATTCCTCCTAAGAAGAGTTGATGATCGTATAAGCTTGGAGGATATGGTTAAGTGATATTTTGAAGATCTTGAAGTTATACAAGTAAGTATCATATTGTTCTTCATGATTTGTTGAATGAAACATATATGATGATAGGTAGAGGTTAAATGATCATAAAATGGTGTTTTATATATTTTGGAATGTGGGTAAAGAAATGAACACAGTGATGTCTTGTTTTCGTGTTTATGATGATCAATATTTCATAAGTTGTTGTAGAGATGAGCTTGAAATAGAAAGATCATTAAAAATGGTGTAGGAAAAAGTGCAAAAAATTTTGATAGATAAATGGATGTTTCATGTTTTGTTTTCAATGTATATTAACATGGATCTCTTTAGGTGTTTTGAAGATGAACTAAAATGAGTCTAGAGCTAAAGAAAGGAAGTAATGTGGTGTCTTGAAATGAGATGAATTAAGGTGATAGTTAGAAGTGAAATGAATGTGAGATTAGAGTTGAACATGAACGGAAAGTTGGTGATGAATGTGTATATATATGTAGATGTTTTATTTTTGATGTTATGATGAAACATAGAATATGATTTGTTTGAGATTGAAATTAAGCTAAAATGGAAGTAGGAATGAAGAGGAAATAATGAAGACATAAGCTAGAAATGATAGACTAAGCAAAAGAGATGAACTAGGATGAAAATGATGACAAAGTGGAATATGTTAGATAGAGTATTTTCGCGAAACATACATATGTAATTTATCTATATCTTGATCTGTACTTATCCAAATAGGATGATTTTTATTTTAGATTAAATTAAAGATAGATGACTATATTTTTCATGAAGGAATCGAATTTGAATTCTATTTTTAAGAGTTTCAAATTTTGACTTGAAGTTTAGTATTGTGTACTATCACGGTTTGAGAGCAGTTTCTAGATTTTGAGTATAACTTGCAAAATACTAAACCAAACTATGTGAACTTAGTGTCATTAGAAACTTAAGAATAAAGGAACATTTGTTTAGAAGAATGTATTGCCTAACTACCTCATTTCTCTTATCAAATGCACGGTCATGAAAGAGAGGTAGTTGTACAATCGTGCACAAACATGATCATGACAAAGATGAATTATCAGGGAGTTGCACGATCATGCACTGCTGTCTTCTTACTTACCTTGGTGTTTTGGACTTAATTTAGGTTTGAAATGAACCTGTATGGTTGTTTATGTAAGTGGTTAAGTGATTGATGAGTATGGGAATTCGATTGACATTAGAATTGAGGAATGGATTGACTTGTTCTTATGAATAATATGAATTGAGTATGAATAAATGAGAATTGGGAAATGGTGTAGATGTATAATGCTATGAAAGGATTGGTAAATGTATGATTGATGAATAGATGATTGATAAACTGAGGATAATCAAGTTTCACAAAATATGATACATGGATGATCATAAGATGTGAACTAAGGAAATATACCCGGGATTGTCATTGAGCATGCAATATACATATCACATATACATATGTATATGATTGAGTATTCATGAAAATGTGTAAATTAGTAATGTGAAAATGCGTATATATTGCATGATATAGAAAAACAATTAGAGCGACAACATCCATACATTACTGGGACATTGAGGCAATAGCTATCTAGAGCATACTGTGAGTAACCTAGATGATCTCACATTGAATTATTGTTTTGTTTAAATTCTAAATTGAATTATTATGTTATGTGAATGTGTTGATTCCGTACGTTGAATGTCTGAGGCGTTTGATGCATAAATAATATATTAGAAGTGTTCATTGTATGTGAATGTGACATAATATGTAATACTTAACTTAATTGTTGAATGTCAGACTAAGGTCTAATGGTGAATATGAATGAGAAAGAAAATTGAGCACAAGTGAATGATTGATTACATATGATGCATTTCACTACATAGATGCATGATAACATAAAGGTAGTTGTGATCAGAGCCGCCAGTGAAAAAGAGATTAAAACTCAGAATGTGGTAAAAACCTCTAGCTCATTATGTATAATGAGCCCTGTATCTCCAACAGATATAGGACTGTTATTAATGAGCCTAGTATCCATAATAGATACGGGATAGTAAAAAAGGCACTCGATCATAATAAAGTAATAAAAGAAAGGGAGTCTTATGAATATTGCACATACATTCTAATATACATTATATGAATTATTGAATTGAATTGTATGGTGCTTTTTGATAATAGGTGAAAGATATGCATTATATGATGACATGAATTGTTTGTGAACTTGAAACATGAACTATATGTGTTATGTGTTATGAGTGAGCCATCGATAATGGGTAGCTCATTGAGTTCACAAAACTTATCAAAATTACAACGTTGACTTTCCAGGTGCGAGATAGCAGACTTAGCTTCTAAGATAACTTAGAAGAGATCCAGTACTGCTTTTGGATAGAAGAAATGAATCAAAGGTCATTCAGTTGAGATTGAAGGTTTTAGATAGAATTTTGTATAGTTCCTCTTTTATGTAGCATGTAGCATATTTTACAATAGAGTTATAGACTCTGATAGTTCTTTGATATTGTTTATAAGGACGAAGTATGTAATGCTACAATATATATTAGGTTTTATGAAATGAAAATGAGGAATAAGGTTTTTAAATATTTGTGATATTTATGTTTTAATGATAATGTCATGATTAAGCTAGTGACGTGACTACTCTAGCATGCCACTCTTGTGGGATATGTACTCAAATATCCTTCAAAATATCAGGTATGTGTCCTATGAGGGTAGGGTGTTACAATTCTTGGTATCAGAGCATGGTTTGACATCCATAGAGACATATATAAGTATATAGACATAATATATAGTGAGAAACTTGAATAGTAATCGCTATTATTGTCTATTGTAGGTCATCCGCCATAGGTGATCAAGTGGAACAGTCAGTTAATCTAGATCAGTAGGAGCCAGTACAGAGTCTTCTATATCTCGACCTAAGAGAATGCCTCCGAGAATTCCTGAGAGAAAAGAAAGGAGGTATGATAAATTGAGAAAGCAAGGAGCCATGGAATTTTACGAAAGTACAGACCCTGCAAAGATTGAAGGATAGCTAAAGAGAGAGGAGAAAGTCTTCGATCAGATGGACTATGAGTCGGACGAGAACATTAGCTATGCAATTTTCTTACTACAAGGCCCAACATACCAATGGTGGAAAACTATTCCAGGCAGTACCACCAGGCCTTGTAACTTGAAGTGGGAAGACTTTCTGAAGGTCTTTAAGGAGAACTATATGCCCAAGATCTACTTGGACAGAAAGATAAAGGAATTTCTGGATCTGAAGCAGGGTAATTTATTTGTGGCAGAATATGGGATAAAGTTCAATGAACTGATGGGGTATGCTACTGCTTTAATTCCTATTAAGGAAGACAAGTGTAAGAGATTTGAGGATGGGCTAAATATGGAAATTCGGACAAGGCTAAGTGAATCTTAAGGTAGTTATGGTAAGACATTTAGTAAGCGCCAGAATAGATCTTTTCGACCACCGACTAGATCAAGATAGTTAAGGTTTAAACAGAGGGGTAGTTTTATACAGTCTGGTAGTGGAAGAGGTGTAGTATCGAGTTAATTACCCAATTGTGAGCATTATGAGAAGAAGCACAGTGGTGAATGCTAGAAACTATCTAGAGCTTGCCTTCGATGTGGCTTTTTTGATCATCAAATCAAAGATTGTCCCATTGTGTATAGAGCATAATCTGGAAGGAGAGGAGGAGTGGTAACTAAAACAACTGTCCAGAAGAGTCGAGCTAGTGGGTCTAGACAGAGAGGCTATGGTAGAGGTAGATTGAGTTATAGGAGTCCTACTATTTGGACAGAGGGACAGAGCAACCAACCGCAGTCTCAAGCCAGAGTCTATGCAATGACTAGACAAGAGGCTCAGAATTCTCCAGATATCATTGCTTATGTGTTACACATTTTTACTTATGAACCTTTTACATTGCTAGATCCTGGATCTATATATTCTTTTATCGCACCACATCTAGCATCTAGGTTGTGTAAGTGATCTAGAAGGGGGGGTTGAATAGATCTTTAAGCTTTTTGTAATTTTCTACAATAAAATCAGAAGTTAATTCACACAAAAATAATTTAAACAAATTTAAATGAAAAGATTAGGGAAGAAGATCAAACACTGTTTTTATAGAGGTTCGGTGCTAAGACCTACGTCTTCTACCTAAGCTCCCACTTAGGATTTTGAAAACCACTTTATTACACACTTTGTAGTTCAGTGTGAACTCTTACAATACCGCTTGATTTTCGGCTCAAGCTACCTTTATACTTGATTTGTCTTCCGGCACAAATCCTACTAATACCGCTTGATTTTCGGCTCAAGCTACCTTTACAAATGATTTGTCTTCCGGCACAAATCCTACCAATACCACTTGATTTTCAGCTCAAGCTACCTCACACGTAAGTCGACTTGTCGAATGAATAAGTCGACTTGTGTTAACCATTTACGTAAAATTTCATTCTCTGCTCTCCAATAAGTCTACTTGTGCTATGTAAGTCGACTTGTTGTCCTCGATAAGTCGACTTATGTATGATTAGTCGACTTGTGTTGACATATCTTCATGTGTAAGTCGACTTATGCTGTGTAAGTCGTCTTGTTTTGCCTTCAACGGTAACATCCAACCAAATCTTCTATAATTCTCATGTTTTATGCCATTTTCACTTATAAGAAAACTCCCATCTTGATTCTTCAATGATTAAACACTTGCCCATTTTGATTTACACAATTCTTTCATTGAGTAATGATCCCAAGATACCTGAAACAATTTCTTAAACAATTCTATACATTTTATTATTATCAAAACATAAGTGGGATTTAATTTGTCAACCACCATTGGTCCAACAATCTCCCCCTTTTTGATAATGACAAAACACTTAGAAATTGTTTAAGAAATGAAAACAAAGAAACATTGATCAAGGTTTTTATACCTTGTCATTTTGGTTAGAAGTCGACTTATCTTGAAATTTCTTCATTTCTATAGTGCTGTGTACATCCACTATCAATGTACCATGTGCTTAGTTGATCTTCATTCCTTGCTTGTACCTACAACTGAAACATCCTTTCTTCTCATTGGTACCCAAGCCATCTTGGGTCCATTTTGGTTAGTCATATAAACCACATTAGGAGGAGTTGTACCTTTTACTACCCAGATTTTCTTCACATTAATGCATCTTCTAATACTTTTGCATGCAATTTCTATATGACCATCTTTTAAGCATCTAGCACATTTAGCAACTTTGTCATCTTTAGTAAATTTAGAAATCAAAGAACAATCTCTATCAAATGGATCATATCCTAAACCATGTTTAGAAATTGAATATCTTTGTAAAGATAACATCTTTTCAATCTTTTCATTCCCACAATCAAATTTTTCAACCACATAAGAAAATTCTTTTCTAAGTCTATCAAGCGAACAAATAAGATTTTCTTTTTCAGCAAGACATGCAGAATGATCTTCCTTAGGACAATCTAAATCATCAATCGTCTCATGTAAAGCATTATTTTCAGCAACTAGTTCTCTTATATTCTTTCTCAATTTCTTGTTTATCTTAATAGCTTCTTCAAAATCAATTTGTAAAGCAGTAAAAGAATTTCTAAGTTCTTGATCTGAGATTATTACCTCATTCTCATCATCACTTGTCAAGAAGCTATCTGCCATAAGAGCAAGGTTGTTTTCATCATTGCTTTGATATGCTTTCTCATCATCACTCCACGTGGCTATAAGGCTAGCTTTCTTTTTCCCTTTGTCATACTTGTCATTTTTCTGAAGATTTGAACTCTTCTTTCCTTCATAGCCTTTAGACCTTCTTTCTACAGTATACTTCTTCGTTTCTCCATTTCTTCCACCATTTAATTCTTTCCTTCAGTTTTTGAGAAGTCCCTTGAATTTTCTCAAATTTCTGGCGTACATTGTCATCTCTTCATCATCCTCTTCTTCATCTATTTCTTCATCACTTTCATCAAGAGAGGAAATATTAGCCTTTAAAGCAATTGAAGTTTTGTGACTTACCTCTACCTCCTCTGGATTTGAGAATGATCTCATAGTTGATAAGTGATCCCACCAAGGCGTTGAATTCTAAGTGATTGAGATCCTTGGATTCCATAATGGCGGTGACTTGTGAGTCCCATTCCTTCGGTAGTGACCGAAGAATTTTCTTCACCTTCTCGCTATCCGTCATATGCTTTCCAAAGTTGCCTAATCCATTAATGATTTCTGCAAAACGATCAAGCATAGTGGAAATAGACTCACATTCCTTCATGACAAACACTTCATAGTCATGAAGAAGCATGTTGATCTTTATTTCCCGGACTTGTTTGGTTCCTTCATGGGTGATGCGAAGTCTTTCTCACATTTCTTTGACGCTGGTACAGGAATTGACTTGGTTTCTTTCCTCAACCGTGAGGGCACAATAAATCAACTTCATAGCTTTTGCGTTGATGTAGGCTTGCCTCCAGTCATTGTCATCGTATTCCAGCTCCGTTTTTAACTCACCATTTTCTTTCAACGGTGGTTGTGGACCGAAGATAATGATCTTCCAATATTCTACTCCCTTGCTAATGATGTGATACTTCATAGGATTTTTCCAAGAAGAATAATTAGTACCATTAAATAAAGGAGGGCGATTGTTTGTGTTACCTTCTTCCGCTAAGTTATTGTGTGCCATCCCTGGATACTTCTGCTCTGATACCAATTGTAAGTGATCTAGAAGGGGAGTTGAATAGATCTTTAAGCTTTTTGTAATTTTCTACAATAAAATCAGAAGTTAATTCACACAAAAACAATTTAAACAAATTTAAATGAAAAGATTAGGGAAGAAGATCAAACACTGTTTTTATAGAGGTTCGGTGCTAAGACCTACGTCCTCTACCTAAGCTCCCACTTAGGATTTTGCAAACCACTTTATTACACACTTTGTAGTTCAGTGTGAACTCTTACAATACCGCTTGATTTCTGGCTCAAGCTACCTTTATACTTGATTTGTCTTCCGGCACAAATCCTACTAATACCGCTTGATTTTCGGCTCAAGCTACCTTTACAAATGATTTGTCTTCCGGCACAAATCCTACCAATACCACTTGATTTCCAGCTCAAGCTACCTCACACATGACCTTTCACTAGTCACTCAAATTGTAAGAGAAATAAGATAAAGATTGAAGAACAAATGCTCAATACAATGGTGTGACAAAATAAGAGCAATAGTGAGCAAACTATGAAGCAATAGTGGAGCATTTTTCTTGTAGAACTTCTCTCTACTTTTTCTCTGATCATCCACTCTTATATATGAAGAAAAATAGCTGTTGGAGCTCATTCTAGCCGTTGCATGATTGTTATAGCCGTTACTTAATAATCTCCTTTCCATTTGTGGCTAATTGGACCGTTGGAGTTGATTTGCTGCATCCATAAGTCGACTTGTTTAATGAATAAGTCGACTTGTGTTAACCATTTACGTAAAATTTCATTCTCCGCTCTCCAATAAGTTGACTTGTGCTATGTAAGTCGACTTGTCGTCCTCGATAAGTCGACTTATGTATGATTAGTCGACTTGTGTTGACATATCTTCATGTGTAAGTCGACTTATGCTTTGTAAGTCGACTTGTTTTGCCTTCAACGGTAACATCCAACCAAATCTTCTATAATCCTCATGTTTTATGCCATTTTCACTTATAAGAAAACTCCCATCTTGATTCTTCAATGATTAAACACTTGCCCATTTTGATTTGCACAATTCTTTCATTGAGTAATGATCCCAAGATACCTGAAACAATTTCTTAAACAATTCTACACATTTTATTATTATTAAAACATAAGTGGGATATAATTTGTCAACCACCATTGGTCCAACAGGTTGCATTGTGATATAGAATTATTGGAACACGGATTAGAGGTATAAGACAACGTCTTGCAAATATCCAAATTTATGATATTGCTTCTTTACAAGGAGAATCAAGAAATAAGGTGATCATTGCATCAGGAAGAAACTATATTAAAGTTTAGCCAATCTGGAGTGGTTCTGACAATTTCCAACTACATAATGTTCTCCAATAGTTGTCTACCTAATCATTCACTCACCATCACCATTTCTGATTATTTAAGTTTCAAGATTTCTTTTAACTTTAACAACTTCCTTGTTGATGTACCTAGATTTGAAGATTCATTATGGACTAGTATCAATGCTGAATTTCATGGCTCTAAATAATACAAATATATGATGGAAATCAAGTTGGTTAAACGTATTCTTAAGTAACTGTATAAGGAGAATGTATGCAATATATATATCATCTTATGACTACTGTTAATAAGGCACTGAGTTTAGCTCAGGATAAACTTTACAAGAATCCAAATTGTACTATGCTCATGTAAAAAGAAAAATAAGTAATGTATAGCTTATCAAAGGCTCTATCTTGTGACCATTCATTAATGAAACAAAGATCAGGAAATAATAGATTGAAGACGGTGACAGGGGATCCTCCTTTTTTCCACAGATAAGTTATATCTAAGATATGCTTTAATAGAATCTCCCGGTTGCTAATTAATTACAAAACCATATCTAAAGAAGAACTTTTGCTTAAAAAGGCTATGATTATTTTTATAATTATATGAATGATCCCACTAATGATCAGTCTTCAGTTGATTTAATGAAGTATATCATAGAAGGTTACATTTCCCCAAAAGAGGATGAATTCTTTCTAAAATAGTAACCATACATGAGATTGATCAGGTGGTTAAAAGCCTAAATCCCCACAAAGTACCAAGCTAGATGGTTTCAAAATGCTTTTCTTCTCTAAAACCTGGCCAATCACTAAAGATATGGTACATGATGTTGTTCTTAAATTCTTTAAGAAGAGGAGAATGTAGAAAGAGATTAATAGAAATTTCATCCCTCTAATTCCTAAAGGTAAATAATAGAAACATTAATGGGATTTTAGACCTATTGCTTATTGCAACTCTATTTACAAAATTACATTAAAAATCTTGGCAAATAGGCTCAAGGAATTCTTGATTAATCATGTTGACGGTGCACAAGGGGCTTCCACAATTGTTAGAGGGATAGCTAACAATATTCTACTTATGCGAGAATTCATGAAGTTCCAGTAGCAAGGGTGGAAAGAATTGTATTTTGAAAGTGGATTTAAAGAAGGCATTTGACAATATAGATTGGACATTCCTTTGTGACATTATGAAAACTTTGGAGCTTATAGAATGTTTCATAGAATGGATGAAATTGTGTTTCACTAATCCTACATTTAGCATACTCATTAATAGAGAACTCACAAGGACATTCAACAGTTCCAAAAGCATAATACAAAGAGATCCAACCTTACTATACATTTTTATTCTTATCTTGGAAGTTTTTAATAGATTCTTAACGAGAATTGTTGAGAAAACTAAGCATTTTAAGTTTCACTCTAAGTGTAGAAGAATGGGGCATCAGAAACCTTATGTTTATTGATGATCTAATAATCTTAGCAAGAGTTAACATAATTTCAATAACATATACGATGAAGGCCATTAAGATGTTTACTAGGTTATGTAACACCCAAATACCCCCTGGGAGGATACATGGATACCACCCAAGACAGAACAGACAAAACCAAACATCACACTGATATTTATTTTATTTAGTAACTCAAACCCACACACATATATTATATATTGTAAATCTCAGAACAGAAATCCAAAGAATATTTACAAGTCCAAACAAAGGAAACAAAATACATTTTCAAACTTTATGAACAGACTCCTTTGGCAATAGTAGATGACTTGTCCCGCTTTAAACTCTTCGCTCTGAACCTACACGGGACAAATCCATCGTGCTAAGCATATAGCTTAGTGAGTAATAACTAATCTAATTTAATAGATTATCATATAAAATTTAACTTCAGCGTAAGCATCAAAGTAGAAACATTTATCGAAAATCGACATAACACATTTCATGATGATTCACTTACTTATCGAATCGAATATCACAAGAGGGTATAAACCCGTCGAATCATCATATCTGCTTTTATCAAACACATATCAAGACTGTAAATCCATTTACAGAAGCGGGTAACGGGACTTATACAGGAGATACCATAGTTAGTATCAACAGGAGAGACATATGTCTCGATGACAGGAGACACCAAAGTGTCAAATAACAGGAACAGCTGCAGACCCTTCTAGGCATGCCTATTTACCCACAACTAGGACTTAACAGTTTTAAAACAGAACAAGGTCATTTCAGACATTTCATGTGCAGGCAATTAGTACTTCCAATAAATCAATCCTAGACATCATCTAGGTTGACTCACAAAATTGACTATCCAAATTACTTAAAAATTATTTACTCAGACACTTACCAAAATCGCCCTTCTTCATTTATTGCCTCGAAGTTCCGGCAATATCTAGCAGTGGTTGTTCCTCTATAATAGGGAACACAGATACAAATTACTATTGTGCATGATTAAAAATTCACCAATGTATAATGGATATGTAGGATGCATATTCATGACAAATTTCGGGACCAAACCCTAAATTCTTAACTCAATTTATTAAATCCTTGATTGTTAATTAAATCTGAAAATTTACAAATTTAACATAAAGAGGTAGAGAATTTTCTTACGAATCCAACGCTTTGAGAATCAGGTCATTCGGAGGTCGGATGACAAAGATATGGTCAAAAGAGTGAAGTTTATCGCACACAAGTCGACTTATACTTATACAAGTCGACTTACATAACACGACAAGTCGACTTATGCTTACACAAGTCGACTTATCCATTAAAATACACACAAGTCGACTTATACTTACATAAGTCTACTTATATAACACCACAAGTCGACTTACACTTGCATAACTCGACTTATTGAAGAGCGGAGATGACATTTCATGCAAAACGTTGATCTAAGTCGACTTATACACCACAACAAGTCGACTTATAGCACTGTTCATCGTCTTCTTCACCAAACCATACGAAACATCAGACTTTTCTTCCATTTTTCTTTAACTTCATCACTTTAAAACTAACATATTTAGCATTTCTAACCTATCAGAATCATCATAAACAACTTTATACTCCCAAGATCACAAAACTAATATTCCAACTTTCTCTCTCTCTCTCTACCGTATACTTTCCAAATTCATATTTTTATCCATTTTTCTTGGTTTTTTTCCAACTTAATCACTTCTAGACATCTATTATACTTGTTTATACTCATTGAAACTTACAAACAATTCGGAAATAATTCTAAACTTCAACATCATAAATTCAAATCCTCATCTTCACTTTCTCACACTACGGTATTGTTTTTCACCTTTCTTTCACTACTGAAACTTCCACACGTTCGTGTATATCTATATTTCTAAGTCTTAGTTTATGTAAACCAAGTATGTAAAACAACAGAAACAACATAGTCAGTTGTCTTCTAACGGAACATAACAGATCATATAGACATATACATATATCTCAATTTTCAAGTCATTCATGCATGTAACTCTTTATTCTAAACACTAAACATTAACAAAAGCACTTACTGCGTAAAGATCCGAAGAGTGACTCAATTGATGCTTCAGTCGTTAGTTGGTGGAGAAACAGTGAAGGGAAATTCGGTAAAGACTAAAACAAATAGGACTCTTTTAACTCTTCCATAACTCCACCCGTCATTACCACTGGCGTATAAGCTTGCATATAGGACAACTATTATAAACGTGTCTTCACTATTATCTAAATGTCACAAACCCAAACTGCCACATGCCACTACAACCGTAGTTCATTAATTTATTTATTATTATTTTATGAATAAATTATTCTTGTTAAATAACCAAAAACATTGTTTTGAATTCTTATAACAAACAAATACCCAAAAGTTCCAGACAATTTCCGAAAATTCACCAAAATTCCGTCATAAAATAATGACTCGTACAATAAATTTTCAACTCAAAATTAATTCACCATCAATTTCTAAAAATATTTGAAGTATACAAAAATTACTAAAATTATATTAATATTGTCCGAACAATTCAGAAATCTCATTAAACCAATTTTCCCGAAAAATGTCATGAATGCATGCCAAAATACTTATGCACAATTTAAGCAAATATTTAATAAGCAAATAACAAACATTATTCGTACTAAATTCTTTTAATATTCTAACCCCTAATTTGGAGCGTTACAGTTTATTTGGACTTCATGTAAATATTGACTAAGTGTTCTTTCTACATTTCTACGAGTGCCTTTGATCAAGAGCTTATAGTAAAGG
Organism: Erythroxylum novogranatense; assembly: GCA_029891385.1. Classification (NCBI taxonomy): domain Eukaryota; kingdom Viridiplantae; phylum Streptophyta; class Magnoliopsida; order Malpighiales; family Erythroxylaceae; genus Erythroxylum; species Erythroxylum novogranatense. Next base: position 30,219,180 of record CM057233.1, on the reverse strand, counting down.
TATTAATGGGTCTTCCTTTACCTTTCACTTACCTTAGAATCCCAATTCCTACCACAAGATTAAATTATGGAAGCTTCAAACCATTAGTGGACAAAATATAAGAAAAAAATCTCTAGATGAAGTATGAAAATAGTATCACTAGTTAGTAAAGCTCAGTTAATCACAGTTTTTTTTTAACTTAATCAATATACATTTGGTTACACATTCGCTATTCCCAAAGCTGTGAACAAGACAATTTACAAAATGCTCAAAACATTCTTATGGTTTGGATCCAGCGATGGTGAATGTAGAGTTACTATCAAGTGTTCTTAGGCGTGCAATCCAAGAAGGTGTGGAGGTTTGAACATAATCCCCTTTAGGCTGTTAAATACATGTATGCTTCTCAAGATATTGTGAAGGTTAATCGGTGCTTAGAAATCTCTTTGGTGCAAATAGGTACATGAATATTATATTAAAGGTGACAATATATAGGAAATTAACCTTTCAATAAGGAACACTTCAGTTACTCTGAAGAAATTCTCAAGTTTAAAAACACAACTAGACCTTACTTTGGCAAGCAAGTTGGGAATGGACACAAAACTTTTTTTTATACATAATAACTAGATTGCAGGAGGACCTCTAATGAATATAAGAGATTTATAATCTCTAAAATGAAGAATTCATGGAAATCAGACTGTTGCAAATGCTTTACTACATAAGACCGAGATCATGTCAAGAATTTCTGATAGGAATATTCAACATGAGCTCAACATATTGGTGTTACACGAGAATATGCTGGTCTCCATATAGTAGTGGAATTATCAATAATGCATCATATAGGAAGCTATTTCAATAGAATCTCAGTTATGTTACAAGGATTAAACTTGTTTGGTGTAAGTTTAATCTCCCTAGAGATGCTACTACTATATGGAGAGCCATCAAAGATAGATTACCCACCATTGAGAGATTGAACATGTTTGCTTGTACAAAAAATTGCTATACTCTTCATAAGTATCAAATGGAGAGTGCCTCTAACCTATTCTTCAAATGCAACGTTGCCAAAGAAGCATAAAGATTAATATTACATAAATGTGCTATTGGCAACAATTTGTCACTTACTCCCTGTTTGGTTGCTGTCTTCAGCAACAAAGACAGAGGATAGGACACAATAACCTTTTTTTCTACGTGTTTGCTTACCATCTTTACTTATTTTTGTTTCGTTTTCAAAGGACGAGGACAGAAATTTTTTGTTCCTCTCAAGATTGTAGTACGAAAATTTGTCCTAAGGACAAAAACAAAACATATAATGAAATGACAGAAATACCCCTCCCTCCCACATAAGTTATTTTTTATTCTTGATTATATTATTAAACTCATCTTCATCATTATTATTGTGATTATTATTATTATTATTATTATTATTATTATAAATTTTAAACTTCTTCTTCTTCTTATTATTATTATTATTAAAATTAAAATTAAAATTAAAATTAAAATTATTATTATTACTATTATTATTTTTTTGTTATTAATTTCTTCTTCTTATTATTATTACTATTATTATTATTATCATCATCATCATCATCATCATCATTATCATTATTAATATTATTAATTATTTTATTAAAATTTGAACTTATTTATTATTATTATTATTATTATCATTATTATCATCATCATCATCATTATTAATTTATTATTATTATTATTATTAATAAAATTTGAATTTATTATTATTATTGTTGTTGTTGTTATTATTATTATTATTCTTATTATTATTACTATTATTATTATTATTATTATTATTATTATTATTAAATTTTGAACTTATTACTATTATTATTATTATTATTATTATTCTATTATTATTAATATTATTATCATCATCATCATCATTATTATTATTATTAATTTATTATTATTATTATTATTAATTACATATTTTCACTCATATTATACTGTAGGGACAATTTCGTTATTCACACTGTTTTTTTGTTCTGTCTACTGCAACTAAACATATTTTTGTTCTCGGGACAGAACAATTTTTTCTGTGCTGTCCACCACAACTAAACACCTCACTGTCTTCAATTTTTGTTTTGTTTCATCTTTAAATTTTTGTCTCGTTCCGTCTCTGCTCCCTGAAGACAGTAACCAAACGCAACATTAGAGTCTAAATTTGTATCATATAAAAAAAGACATTAAATGGTGTTTCTACACTGCTATATCCTACCTTGTGCTGAACATATGGGATGAAAGAAAAAGGCGAATTTTCAACAACAAAGAAAGGAGTTTTGATACACTCACAAAGGAGTTGATAAATGCTATTAGACTACATATCAACATATTTTGTGACAAGCTCTCTTTAGATTAAAATTGTATTGATATGTGGTGGTATTAAGAGGTTGTTTGTAATAATTATTGGCTTTAAGTAGCACAACATTCTAACTTGATTATAGAACTCTTATCTCCTCATTGAGATTGTAATTCATCTTGATTCGTCTTTTATTAACTTGATTCAATTTTTTTCAAAAATGTTATGATATAAATTGTATTTTATAATAAAATTTAATTTCCATTATTCAATTAATATAATTTATCATTTCAGCTAACATTATTAAATTAAATTGCATTTAAAATTTAGAATATGTTTTACTGTTTTGCCTTATTTTATCTTGGTAGATTATTTTTATCTTGGTTCTGGACCCTTCTTTTGAATACGATTTTGCTCCAGTAACCAAACCCCGCCTGTGGAATCTCACAGACACTTCTCGTTCATTTCTCGCGAAGAAAACTCACTCTAGGGCTGTGTTCCACGTCCCAAGCTCTCACTTTTGACTCTTCCCACTCTGCTCCTATCTTTCTCTCCGGGTTAGGTTATACCATTAATGGCGACGCCAGTAGTATCTCAGCCGAGGGCCTCGAAGACCGAGTCCTACGTCGACAACAAGCGCAAAGAGGACGTCCGGCAAGCCAACATCGTGGCGGCCAAGGCCGTAGCTGATGCAGTCAGGACCAGCCTAGGTCCTAAAGGCATGGACAAGATGATTTCCGCCGCCAACGGCGAGGTTATCATCACTAACGACGGCGCGACCATTCTTAACAAAATGGAGGTCCTCCAGCCCGCCGCAAAGATGCTTGTGGAGCTCTCCAAATCCCAGGATGCCGCCGCCGGAGACGGCACGACCACTGTTGTGGTCATCGCTGGAGCGCTCTTGAAGCAGTGCCTCACGCTTCTCTCCAACGGAATCCACCCTACGGTAATCTCTGATTCTCTTCATAAAGCTTCGATTAAAGCTTTGGACGTGTTAACTGCGATGGCGGTTCCGGTGGAGTTGTCGGATCGTGAATCGCTAGTTAAGTCTGCTAGTACCGCGTTGAATAGTAAAGTAGTGAGTCAGTACTCGACGCTTCTCGCTCCGTTGGCAGTTGATGCGGTTCTCTCTGTTGTGGAGGCTGAGAAACCAGACTTAGTGGATCTGAGGGATATTAAGATAGTTAAGAAGCTTGGGGGGACTGTGGATGATACTGAGATGGTTAAAGGTTTGGTTTTTGATAAGAAAGTGAGTCATGCTGCTGGTGGACCGACGAGAATGGAGAATGCTAAGATTGCTGTTATTCAGTTTCAGATTTCTCCACCAAAGACTGATATAGAGCAGAGCATTGTGGTTTCTGATTATACACAGATGGATAGGATTTTAAAAGAAGAAAGGAATTATATTTTGGGTATGATTAAGAAGATCAAGGCAACTGGGTGCAATGTCTTATTAATTCAGAAGAGTATTCTAAGAGATGCGGTCACAGATTTGTCTTTGCATTATTTGGCCAAGGCGAAGATATTGGTGGTTAAGGATGTGGAGAGAGATGAGATTGAGTTTATTACCAAGACTTTGAACTGCTTGCCTATTTCAAATATTGAGCATTTTAAAGAGGAGAAGTTGGGGTATGCTGATCTTGTTGAGGAGGTTTCACTTGGAGATGGAAAGATTGTGAAGATTACTGGCATTAAGGATATGGGAAGGACGACAACAGTGCTTGTCCGTGGGTCGAATCAGCTGGTACTTGATGAGGCAGAGAGAAGCTTGCATGATGCCTTGTGTGTTGTTAGATGTCTTGTGAATAAGCGATTTTTGATTGCCGGAGGTGGTGCTCCAGAAATTGAGTTGTCTAGGCAGCTTGGGGCTTGGGCTAAGGTGCTGCATGGGATGGAAGGATACTGTGTGAGGTCATTTGCCGAGGCACTTGAAGTCATACCATATACCTTGTCAGAGAATGCTGGGTTGAATCCTATTGCCATTGTGACTGAACTGAGGAATAGGCATGCCCAAGGAGAGATCAATGCTGGCATTAATGTGAGGAAGGGCCAGGTTACAAATATCTTGGAGGAGAATGTGATCCAGCCATTGCTAGTGACCACAAGTGCCATCACACTGGCAACTGAATGTGTCCGGATGATCTTGAAGATTGATGACATTGTTACTGTTAGGTAGTTTTAAATGAGAGGGGAGTGCTTGTTTATTTGCAAGCTACTATCTATGCTATGTCAACTTATGTTTTTCTCTTCTTGGGGGTGATATGGTTAAAGAAATTTGGTGCTAAATGTTTGGCTTGTACTTTGAGATTAGATGCTAATTTTGTCCACGATTTTTGACATTTCCTTTATATACGTTTAGGTTTGTTGTTGATAGTTGATGATATTTAGTTCCCCTTCTGCCAGACGCATGCCCTAAGATGTCTATTTGAGTTTATGTTTTAAGTAAAACGATATTTGGCTGCTTGGTTTTGTAATTTGTCTTTGCACTGTGCGGGAAAAGAGTCTGAGGTGGTTTCTGGGGTCTCTTCTTATCACCTAGTTGATGATACTCCTTTCCCATGCTTGCAACTGATTTTACATCCAGCTCGTGCTGGAACTTTGAGCACATTTTCTTTGTGGAACGTCTAAAATAATGTGACTTTGAATGTCCTAGGTCACTCTAATAACTAAGCCATGAAACTTCTAGTGGTAGTTGATGTAAACAACACCACTAGCCAGTAGAAATTTCGCTGAAGCACAGGGTCTGTCATTGATAAGAATGAAATCAGTGGGGATTGGATCGAACTTGCTGTTTGTGAATGCAAGGAAATGATTAGTATGCAACTGGAGTGTTTCTTTACAGTTAAGATTAATCTTTTCAAAACTTTTCATTTAGTTGAGCGTTCCCATTTTTGTGTATTTGTTATTTATTGTGAAGTGTGGCCATCCATCCTTGACTAACAGCACAGTTCAGGAAACTTGGTTCATGAGGTGACGAAAAGGCATTGCAAAATGTGACAGAAAGATCTTCAGAGACGAAAAGGCATTGCAAAATGTGACAGAAAGATCTTCAGAGATCTTGTATTACCTCACATCAAATTCAATTCATATCCTTGTTTAGAGATTGATGGCCTACAGCTATCCATTTTACTGGGGAGGAATTGTAGATGTGGCTGGTGACAACGTTCTTTGCTGCACAAACCACCATTTACAATGTTATTTTCATTCTATGGGCTGAATTCTTTATTTCGGTACTGACCTAAAAGCTCGTTTAAGGACATAATACCGAAAGACAAGGAGTTAAAGTAGGTTAAGATTGGTAGAGGTTGCAGAGACACAGCAATTGAGGGAATGAATGAAGGTAGAAAAAGCGAATTTTGTTATAAATTAAATCATGAAAACATCTTATAAGTTTTCCCCCTCCATGTATGTTATTAAGATAGAGAAAGAGTGATAAAACAAGTAAAGATTATCGAGTGAGATGGGACGAATGTGAAGCAGAGTGGGTCCTGATATTTTATAGGCTCGAGGTAAAAAAAAAATTCTATTTTACTTTTTTTCTTTTTTTATGATAATCAAAAGTAGACTTTTATAAAAAAAAATAAAAGAGGCAAAATATGAGCCTTTTTGTTGCTTTTTATAAAAATAAAATAAAATAAAATAAAATAGACTCTTTTTATTACCTCTTTTATTTTTCATAAAATTGGGCCTGGATCGGTATTCTGCCTGTTATTGCCCAGAGTGACGGGCCTTGGAAGAGGATTAGAGATGGTTGCAAACGAAGGTTTGGGTTTTGTTGAATAGAAATTCTCTCAAGTAAAATTCACTAGTCCACTTGCTCTAAAGAGCCTCTTTGTCACTGAAAAGTCTAAAGATCCTTTTGATTGTTTGTTATAATAAACTTGAAAAGATAATTTATAAAAAATGCATTTGCAACGATAAATGAATTAAGTACAAATGTTTAGTTGATATTTGATTTTAAATATATTTAAAATTAAAAGTATTATATATTTTAGTAGAAATTAATTTCAATTATTCTTAACTTGTAATTTATTTAAATATAATAGAAGATATTGGTACAAATATTTTAAATGAAAGCACACTTTGTGAATAGAGATTTTAATTTTTAATAACGTTGAAACATAATTTTAATTGTTAGCATTATTTATATTTTATAATAGAGTTTAAATTATTAAATTTGTTCCTAATTAATTATACAAATGCAGAGATTTGGAGGTGTTTGTTTTCATTTTATTTTAGTTTTCTATTTTATTTTCAAATTCAGTAAAATATCTTGTTTATTTGAGTTTTTATTTATGTTTTGGTCTTAATTTCTTCCTGTTTTCAAAAATTATAAAATTATAAAAATAGTTTTTGTTTCCTGTTTTCATTTTTTATAATCTGATTTATTATCATTTAAATATATATTATTTAATTATTTATTTTAATAAAATTTAGGAATAATTTAATTCAACATTATATTTATATATTTAATAAATTTATATTTATTATCAATAAAATTATGAATAATTTAATTTTATTTAATTTTATAATTAAATTATATATAATTAGATTTAAAATATATAAATATTCAAATAAAATTTGATTTAATAATTAAAATATATTTCAAATAAATATTAATTTATAAATAAAATTTAAATATTTATTTTATTAAAATAACATAATTTTATTAATAATTTATTAATAAATATTATATAAGAGATTAAATAAATTTATTTAATTAGAAACAATTTATCTTTAAATTTTATCTAAAATATAATTATTATATAAAATACAATTATATTAACATCAGCAATCAAACAAATTTTTATTTTTATTTAAAAAAACGAAAATAAAAATTGAATGTATTCCTTTTTAAATCTCTTCTGACCGATTTTGTGTCCAGTTTTTAAAACAGTAGTTCGAAAGCATTCAGCTGTTAATTACGGGTTATGAAAACGATATCGTAGAGATAGAAGGGGAAAACGAGAAGAAACGAAAATAGAGAGAGAAACGAAGTCTGCACAAACTTGATCCAGGGGCGTCGCCATTGTGCAACGAAAGCGGTGGTGAGTTAAGTTTCCCTGTTCACTGACTCGCTCATGCTCTAAAGATGGAAACTTGTGAATTTTCTCTAAACAACTCTAGTGATTGAAATTTATAAACCCCAGTGGTTGAGGTGACTGAAGCTTTGCAAGGTACAACACCTGTTTGTTGATTGTCCTCGAACCTTGGAGTTAATTTTGCAATTGTTTCTTCATCTAGGCATCATGGCCTCCGACGAGGAAATTGTGGAATCATCATCTGTTGACAGTCAAACAATCGCCACGGATACAACGACGGCAACCATAGTTCAGCCAGTTGTGGCTCCTCCTATTGCTCCATTACCTACAGTTCCATTAGCACCTCTACCCATCCGCGTTTCTGCTGCTTCTCGCCCGCAAAATGGCGAGGTTGGAGCTAGTGATTCTGATGACTCTGACCAAGATGATGAGACTGCTCCTGTTGGCGCCACTTCTGGGGTGGGGTATGAAATTTCAGAGGAAAGTCGACTGGTCAGAGAGCGACAGCAGAAGGCAATGCAGGAACTTTTGATGAAGAGACGTGCTGCTGCTCTCGCGGTGCCAACCAATGACAAGGCTGTCAGAGCTCGTCTTCGACGCCTTGGTGAGCCTGTTACCCTTTTTGGAGAACGGGAAATGGAGAGACGTGACAGGTTAAGGATGCTTATGGCCCAGTTGGATTCGGAAGGCCAGTTGGAGAAGTTGATGAAAGCTCATGAAGATGAGGAGGCTGTTGGTACTGCCACTAGAGCAGATGATACCGAGGAGGAAACGGTTCTGTACCCTTTTTATACTGAAGGGTCAAAGGAGCTCTTAAATGCTAGGATTGATATTGCCAAGTATTCTGTTTCGCGGGCTGCATTGCGTCTTCAGCGAACAAGGAGGAAAAGGGATGATCCAGATGAAGATGTGGAAGCTGAGATTGATTGGGCTCTAAAGCAGGCAGGGGGTCTGTTTCTTGATTGCAGCGAGATTGGAGATGATAGGCCTCTCTCTGGTTGTTCCTTTTCTAGTGATGGAAAGCTGCTGGCTACCTGGTAATCCCCTTCTCTTCCACTTCTCCGTAATTTTACTTTCTATTGCTTGCTTTTTAACAATTTCCTTCATATTAGTTGGGTTATTAAAATAGAAACTTATTGCCAACGTTAAAACATGTTTATGGCATCGGCTAGTTTTATCCCTACAAAAGAAAAGAGAAAAACATCCACTTAGAAATTCTCTATGGCCCTGCTGTTGTCTAACTTATTAGCTTGTCAATATGTATGATGTTTTCACTTATTGTTCTGATCTCTTCATAATTACATTAGAAATGTCATTCAAGTACCTTCCATGGACACTTCCTTGCTGCTGCTATTTGATAAATGCAATTTGCTAAAATCTTAGCATCATAAATTATGTGCTGCTTGTGGAATAACCTCAATTTACCATTTATTTTTTTAATGGATTACAGAAGCATACTACCTAGTAGAAATGTTGATTGTTGCTATAGGTTACATTATGCAGTTATTTTGGCATTAGAGGATCTATTGCACCTTTAAATTTGTAGATGCTAGTATTCATGTTTATTGTTTCTTTCTGCTCCTTCAGCGCTTTGAATGGAGTTGCTAAAGTATGGAGTATACCTCAAGTAAACAAAATCTCGACTTTGAAGAGACACACAGAACGTGCAACTGATGTTGCATTTTCTCCTGTCCATAACCATTTGGCCACTGCATCAGCTGACAGAACTGCATGTTTATGGACCACTGATGGTTCCCTGCTAAGGGTTTTTGAGGGTCATCTAGATCGCCTTGCTCGCATTTCTTTCCATCCATCAGGAAAGTACTTAGGAACTACTAGTTTTGACAAGACATGGAGGTTATGGGACATAGATACTGGTTTAGAGTTACTACTTCAAGAAGGTCATAGTAGGGGTGTCTATGGGATAGCCTTCCATCATGATGGATCTTTAATAGGGTCTTGTGGACTAGATGCACTAGCACGTGTTTGGGACCTACGAACTGGAAGAAGTATTATGGCTTTAGAAGGGCATGTCAAACCAGTAAGATTCCAACTATCTTCTTTTAAATTCCTTGAAATCTCTCAGCTTATGCCGAAGATATAATTGTAGAACACGTAATATGTCTAATTGTTGCCCTATGTAGGTTTTTGGTATCAGTTTTTCCCCCAATGGCTACCATCTGGCAACTGGTGGTGAAGATAATAGTTGCCGAATATGGGATTTGAGGAAGAAGAAGTCCTTGTATACAATACCAGCACATTCAAATCTTGTATCACAAGTGAAGTTTGAGCCTCAAGAAGGATATTACCTAGTCACTGCATCCTATGACATGACTGCTAAGGTTTTTTTTTTTTTGCAATTTCTACTACTGTTTTTCCCAAGCTTTTTTGTGTGCTTTTGTCACATCCTTTCTTCATTTGAAGGAATTGTCTATTTTCCATCATCAATTGGGAAGACATTGTTTGATCCTTTTCGTGAAAAGCATAGTTAATGTTACTCGTATGGTGCTTGTATCAAACAGGTTTGGTCTGGCCGAGATTTCAAGCCTATAAAAACATTGTCAGCTCACGAAGCAAAAGTCACTTCAGTGGATATTGGTGCTGGTAATTTCCATAAATGGCAGATAACAAAGTTCACTTTGATATTAATTTCGTGGATTGACCCACTTTTATCAACATTTCACAATTATATTTATATATTTCTTCAGAAACAAGTTCAGTCTGATATTTATTTTCAGCAAGCACTTTTAGATGTACATTATGCTATACAGATTCTGTGAATTCTTGCCTGTGTTAAATCTTTTGAAGCTGAACAGACAAGAATCCTCTGTAAAAATCTGTATTTTCCCCTTAAAAATAAACTTTTCATTCAGAGGAAGCATCTTTTACGAATTAATGATTGCTTTTTTGTTGTCTTGACAGATGGTCGATACATTGCTACTGTCTCGCATGATCGTACAATCAAGGTTTGGTGCAGCAATAATAATGAAAATGAGACTATGGATATGGATTGAGTAGCCTTCTGTCATTCCTTGGTGTCAAAAGAAAATTCAATTATGCTTTCTAACATTGGCTGATTGAACCTAAGTTTAGGGTTCTTGGGCTGCAGTGTGCTTTGCTATGAATCTCTTCTACATCTGTTCTTTCTGATAAGGTGCTTTTCCTTTATGATCCAATGATATATTCCTGCTTGTTTAAGCTGACAGTTTTTTTTTTTAAAATATCGTTGTTTTACTTGATCTTTGATTTGCAGTTTTATGAAATATGTGATTCGATGATGGAATTTCTTTTGCATATTTTACTTGTTATGGGCTTTCTGAGCATTTTGATGATATATATGTCGTACATTTCTGATCAATTGAAGATGACTGGTTGGTTTTGCTAATATTTAGATGCACTTTCCTCTCAATTTATCCCCCCTGAATGTTTGCACTGCTGCATCCTCACACCTTGAATTAAGATTAAAAAGATTCGTAAGAATAGAACTGGAGCCACGTCAAAACAGCCGGTTATGTTGATGTTCAGATATACATGTCTATCAAAATACTTTCAGGCAGGAAAAAGAATGTAGATTGGCAGGATTAGATCCACCCCAAAGCTGCTCTTGAGAAGCTGAGGCTGACAACGAGATTAAGATGCACCATTGATTGGTTTCCAGTATTCCTGTCTTTTTTACTTTTTCCAATCCGAAGTCCAGTAGACCGCACTCAATTTTAAATAGACCTGTAAAACAAACATCCCCAGTCTAATGGATAGCTACAATTCCCTGATTTAAAGGCTTTGTTAATCTCAAGCGTCACCTGTGTCGAGTTTTTACGTATAACTTTGCGGTGTCTCATTGGATTCAAAGGAAAAGACTACGACTGATTTGATTATTTTACCTACTGTTAATGAATATGATGTTTCAAGGTGTTATGATGCTGCCTACCTATCAAATGTGATCAAAGTACTCTCTTCTACATTTGTTCTGTACTGCAAGTACCTCAAATTCATGTGCTTTGCAGAAAGAAAGACTCTGAACCCATTCTACTCCTAACGGGACTACTTGTATTAATATAGAATTTTCAGGAAGGAAGAGAATCTTGGTTAAGCCCACTCAATGAACGCCCAACACATCGCAGGAATTCATAATTTGAGCAAATCCTGGCAGGTTGGCATCAGATTCTGCAACTACACTGAATCCCGATCTTTTAGCCAGTCTAACAATGTCAGCCCACATGTGTGAAAACGCTCGAAATGATTAACAGTCTAGGCCGTTTCTTCTTAACATCCTTGATTTTGATGGAAGCTGTTTTGCTTAAAGAATAGGAAGTTCTTAAGAACTTTTTGAAGTCCTTTATATAGCATTCCTGATACTGAAGGATCAATCAGCTCTTTTTTAGTTAGACGTCTACAAATGGGAAGCAATCGATACCTTGTATATTATCAATATCTACAGCCTCATATTTGGATAATGCTAACTTTTTCATCAACCACGGTGGTTGGTTGCTAATAAGAAACGGTGCTTCTCCGTTGAGTGAAGCAATGATGCAGGCATGTGTAAAACTAGAGAAAAACTAGGGAGAAAATATTTCCCTTGATTTCTGGAAAATTGTGTGTATTTGCAAAGGGTCATACACTAACTCCTAATTATGATTCAACAACTCCTAATTACATTTACACCTGTATTTTTAATACCCTTTTTCAAGTTGGCACATGCACATCATAAATTCCAACTTATCAAACAAGTGTTGAAATTGCGATCGTTCCGGAGCTTTGTTGAAGATATCCAACAACTGAAATTCTGACCTTACAATGTAACAATAGTTACTGCTTGAGCTTGCCCTCTAACAAAGTGACAGTCAATCGCTATGTGTTTGATACATTCATGAAACACCAGATTAGTCATTGTATCAATAGCAACCTATCACAAAATAATGGATAAAGAAGTCAATAAAGACTTCAACCATACCATCTCACTAGTAGCTACAAGTGTCATCCTATATTCGGCTCTCTAACGTAGTTACAATCAATGTCTATATGTTTGATGCATTCATAAAACATCGAGTTAGTCGCTATATGGATAGTAGACTGACTATCACAAAAAAGGGTCATGGGTTCATGATGAACTATAACAAAAGAAGCCAATAAAGACTTCAACCAAACTATCTCACTAATAGCTGCAGCCATTGCCCTGTATTCAGCTTTCGGTGATGATTTGGACACAACACTCTATTTCTTTATCTTCCGTGAGACTGGCGACTGACCGAGCATCATGAAATAGTTAGGATTAGATAAACAGTTGTAAATGTAATTAAAAATTACTGTATCATAATTAGAAGTTAGGGTTTTACTTTATTTAGGAGTAGTGTTAGTTATATATGCCTTGGGTACCCGTTGTATGTACCAGTGATTTAAAAACCGGACCGAACCGGCCAGTCGGACCGGTGAATCGGTGAATCGGAGTATGAAACGGTCCGATTTAACACTTATTTTTTGTGAGTGATTGACCCGTTTATTTTACGGTCGGACTGGTAAAAACTGCTGAATTGGTTAAAAAATGAACCGGCCAGTTCATTCAAAAAAGATTTTTCATTTAAATTTCAAAATTAAAAACCAAAAGATTTAAAACATAAGAAGACAAAACGCCGCCTCCTGTTCACCGCCTCTTCACCGCACTGTTCATTTCACGTCTCTCTCTCTATCTCTCTTAATAAGTCTATTGCTTCTCTTGAGAATTTGACTTTGCAGGTTTTGTAGCTTTTTGTCCTTTTCTGCAGGTTCTGTAGCTTGCCTTTTCGTCCTTTTCTGCGTGGAAGTCTTGGACTCTTGGAGTCTTGGGTACGTTTCTATCTTTTTACTTTTTAATGTTGGGCCTAGAAGTTGTGTTCTCAAATTCAGTGACGAATTTTTAGTCAAAAAATGTTTCTCAAATTTGTCATCAAGGAGACAAATTCACTGACGTTTCTCAAATTCGTCAATGAAGTTTTTTATGCAGCAGCTAAAAATCGATGAGAAAAACGATAACTTTTCAAAAGGTCAAAAATATATAATATTGGGAAGAAAAAAAGCAAAGACGATGACCTTGGCTTTTTCTTTATCCTTTTCTTGAATAAACAAATGATTAGCTAAGTATACATTCATCTTTTGCAGCTATCGGAAAGTTTCTCTTTTGGTGTGTTGTGTTTTGTAAATTTTTTTAATTTTTTAAATATTTTTAATAACAAGATATTTTTATGTTATATTATACTTTATATTAGCAGCACCATTTTAAGTTAAACTATTGCAAACTATGTTGGATTTAAAGAATTAATTAATAACCTTTAGTACATTTTAATCAAAAGAAAATTTTAGAACATTTTTTATTTTTAGTTTTTGTTTAAAAGTGTTTATTTGAGTTTTGGTTTTGGTTTTAGTTTAATTTCTTTATGTTTTCAAAAATTATGAAAACTATAAAATTGGTTTTGTTTTTCATAATCTAATTTACTATTAACTAAATATAAATTATTAAATTATTTAATATATATTAATAAGAAGTATGAATAATTTAATTTAATATTATGTTTTAATTAACTAAAATTAATTATTAATATGAATTATGAACTATGATACTATCTAAAGTTCTATGTAAATTTAGCAAATTTTGTTGCTTTATGTCTTTATCTAATAACTTTTTTTTCAAAGAACGGTCCAAGTTTTAGTCATTCTTTCTTTAATTATAACTAAGGAATTTGTTTAATTCTAATTATGGAGAAGTTTTTTAAAATCACATATTTTTTTCTTTTTGGTATCTTCTACTTATGTCTTAATTAGATTATTAGATGTAATAATTTACTTGCTATAATTGTATCACCTAATAGCTTGTTGTGAGTAACTTACCTATATAAAAGCAAGTTTGGTACATAATCTATTATCTAGTTAGTGATCTTGCCAAAAAATTTGTGATTAGAGAGATTTAATGCTATATATGAATATGACATTATAAAATTTTGTGTAATTTTTGTAGGAAGTCCAGAATTTAGAAACATGGATATTCTTAACGAGGTTAATACTCCAAATGATTCGAGTACTCCTAGTCCCAACACATAATCATTCGGGCAACAATTTATGGGGAACTCAGTTAATCCACATCGTCGAAAAACCGAACCTGCATGGGAGCATTTTGCATTGCATAAAGAGGGTGCTACTAATATATTTACTTGTTTGCATTGCTCATCGATTTTTAGAGGAGGTGGCATAAATAGGATGAAACAACATCTTGCTGGTGTACCTGGTCAAATAAGTTCTTGTAAAAAGGTTAGTCATTATGTTCGTCAAAATTTTTTGGAGTCATTAAGACAAGTGCAACAAAAGAAGCGAAATGAGGATTTGAATGAAGCATATGGTGATCAACCTGAATCTCAAGAGGAAATTCGAGAAATACAACAAACGTATTCAACTAAGAGACAAGCACTTGGTAAATGCAAAGAGAAAAGGAAAGCTGTTGATATGGAAATAAATTCATATTTTTCTCCAAGGACAACTCCAGGATCTCAACCAAGTTTGAGAAGTGTGTTATCTAGTAAGGAAGCAATTCACAAGGCATATATTGCAATTGCTAGATGGATTTTTGATGCATGTATTCCTTTCAATGCAATCCAGTCTCCTTACTTCCAAGAAGCTTTGGATGCAATTGCTGCTATTGGGCCTGGGATTAAAGGTCCATCATATTATGATTTGAGGGTTAATTTATTAGGAGATTGTAAGAGAGAATGCCAGCTACTTGTTGATAAAAATCGACAAAATTGGGCTAAAACAGGTTGTACAATCATGGCAGATGGGTGGAGTGATCAAAGACAAAGAACTTTGATAAACTTTCTAGTTTATTGTCCAGCAGGTATAATATTATGAATTTGGCTTATTATTATACAAGTTAAGCTTTTTAACTTTATTTATTTTTTTACAGGTATAACATTTGTGAAATCTGTTGATGCTTCAGATATGGTGAAAGATGCAAGATCATTATTTAATTTATTTTCTGAAGTTATTGAGTGGGTCGAAGCAGATAATGTTGTTCATGTACTGACAGATAATGCAGCAAATTATGTAGCAGCTGGAAAATTGGTACATGAACGCTACGAGCATATTTTTTGGTCACCTTGTGCTGCACATTGTTTGAATCTCCTTCTAAAGGATATTGGTAACATGCCTCACGTTGTAGAACTTGTTTCAAAGGCTTCAAAGGTAACTTCTTTTGTGTACAATCATATAATCTTCTTATCTTGGTTAAGAAAAAGGGAAGGTTGGAGAGAGATTGTGCGTCCAGGGGTAACTCGGTTTGCCACTACTTTCATTACTTTGAAAAGTATTTATGATCGTAAGCATGACTTACAAGCTTTGGTTATTGATAAGCACTTTACTGGTCAAAGATTGACAAAGACTGCAACAGGAAAATCTGTTAATTCTATTTTGTTAGATAGCAAGTTTTAGAATGATTGCTTGATCATGGTGAAAGCTTTGGCTCCTATCATTCGATTGTTGAGAATTGTAGATGCGGATGAAAAACCTTCTTTGGGTTATGTTTATGAAGGCATGCTTAGGATAAAAAATGCAATGAAGGAGATCTTTAAACATAAGCCACAATTGTATAAGCCTTACACCGATATCATCAAGGCTCGATGGGATAAGCACTTAAAGCTTAATCTTCATGCTGTAGCATATTTTTTGAATCCTTCTTTCTTTTATATTGAAGGCTATCGTGAGAAGAATAGAATTATATCTGCTCTTCTTGATATGCTTGATATAAAAAGTTTTTGTGCTGACTTGTCGAAAGGCATTCAAGAGATTCAAGTTTATTATGATCGCCAAGGTACTTTCAATCGAGAAAGTGCTCTTAAGGTGTTAAAGTTAAATACCTTACGCCCTGGTAAGTATTATATTACCACTAATATAATACTTTTTAAATTTTAATTATATTCTTTAATACTTTTAATGTTTATTATCTATGAGTATTTTGTTGTTTGATAATTACAAATTTTTGGTGTAGATGAATGGTGGCGATTGTATGGGGGTAGTGCTCCAACATTGCAAAAGTTGGCTATTCGTATTCTTAGCCAAACGTCTTCCTCTTCTGGTTGTGAGAGAAATTGAAGTTTTTTTGAACGCATTCATACAAAGAAGAGAAATAAATTGGAGCATCAAAGGCTATGTGATCATGTTTATGTCACTTACAACTTACGTTTGAAGAATCGGTATTGTCGTTTTTCACTTTTAGTTAAATATTATTAACTTATTATTATTGTTTGTGATTTCCAACATAGTTATATTTGAACTTACCATTAATGTTTTGTTTTAGGTTGCCAAACATGAAGATGAAATATGATCCTATTGATTATGAATCTATAGACAAACTTGATTTTTGGATCACTGAAAATGATGGATCCCTAGAGCTTGGTGAAGAAGATCTTGAAAATGCTATTTATCAGGAAAATACAATTCCAATAATTGATGAAGCACCACAACAATATGAAGGTTATTAATTAATTTACTTTGCAATATAGTATTAAAGATTAGATATATTATTTCCAAGTGTAATTTTGTCTAATATTGTTTATTATGAAATTAGGTGATGAAGAAATTGCCGAATAACCAAATATGGAATCTGTTGAAGATGTTCATATTGACAATGATGAAGGAGTATTTGATTTTGACTTGAACGAATATTATAATTATTGATCTTTTTTTAATCTTTTTGATGAAATATGACTAGTGAGTTTTGTTATCTTATTTTATGTTATGTTGGTGAACTTTAAAAAAATTGTATGTTTTTGAAATTTGAAGGTTTAAGTTAGATATATAATTAAATAGTATATTTAAAAATTATCTTATATATATTATATATAAAATAAAATTTATATATTTATTAGTCACGGGTTCGATCATAGTTCGATCACGGCTCAATTCTGGTTGAACCATTGATCCTTAAATCAGTTGTCTTCCCGATTCAGTCACCGGTCCGGTTCTTAAAACATTGGTATGTACACAGAATTTTCCAGAAATCAAGGGGAATATGTTCTCTTTAGTTTTTCTATAATTTTACATGGTATCATAGCAGGTTTAGAGAAACCATAGAACTAACAGTTCCCAAAGTCATCGTCCACATCACTGCATCGGTCCAATTTTGCTTGCCAGTCAACAATTCCTTCTCCCTCCTCTCACGTCATCCTCCTCTCACGCCATCCTCCTCACGCAATCAATGGTCAACACCACAATCAAGACCTTGATGTCGAAGAAGACTGTTAATCTGTCATTATTATTTTTCTTATATTCATTGGACAATCCAAGAACGATGATTACATTGTGCCTCTTGAATGTAGAAAACTACAATATGTGAAAAAAGGCTATGATGATAGATCTCAAGGTAAAGAATAAATTGGGCTTCATCAATGGTTGTTTGGAGAAGCCAACAGCTAATTCACCTTAAACGAGTTGTTGGGAAGCTAGCAACTCTATGTTGATTTCTTTAATTTTTAACTCGATCGAGAAATCCATTCAACCTAGAACTACTTACGAGGAGACTACTAAGGCAATTTGGGATGATCTATAAGATTATTTTTCAATCGACAATACCCCGCATATTCTTGAGTTGAAAGGGAGATTGCTTTGTTCCGACAGCAAGGCACGATCGTGATGACTTATTATACAAAATTGAAGGAAATATGAGATGAACTCAATAGCTATTCCAAAGTCTCAAATTATACTTACATAGCTGCATACGAATTCCTTTACAAGTGCAAAAAGGAGATGTTGAACCACTACAAGAAAACTGACGTTCTCCGATGGAATATTCCGTCGGAGAAATGGTTAGTTCCGTCGGAAATTATATTTGTCGACGGAACTCGACGAAAGACGAAACCGTCGTAAACATGGCGGTCGTTATAGCTTACCGACGGAAATATTATGTCGTATTTTGTCAACGGGTAACCGATGGAAAATTATCCGTTGTTGTTATGTTGCGACGGAAAAGTTTTTTAAAATGACGTCGGTGAAATTAACATATCACCGACGGAATATACCCGTTGGTATCAATTAGGGACGGAACCACCGTCACAAATATTCGGAAGTAATTTAAATCTTTAACGACGGAATTTCGGACATCGCCAAATTTAGTCCAGGTTATGTGCCAATGGTATATCCCATTCCGTCGGTAAATATTCAGCGACGGAATTGTTTATTCCGTCGGTGAAAAGAAAAATGTGTAACCCATTGGGTGCATATATAATTGGACATCCACACATCAACCAGTACATCAAAGTTTTGAATAATGACAATTGTATACAATTGGTTATACATAATTGGACATCCACACATCAACCAGTACATCAAAAGTTTAAATAATGTCAATTGGAATACAATTGGATAACAACACATCAAAGTAAACATAAATTGTTATGATTGTACCTTAAAATCATGAGTTCGAAAATCTAAAGTTGTGGTGATCGTTGGTGGTCCTTTGGAGAACTTCCCTTCGACTGTTCAGACGGTGGTTGCAACTGAGCCATCTGCATAATCTCTTCTCTCATCTTCGCCATTTTCTCTCTCATTTGTAGCTCCATCTGCTCCCTTATTCGTTGTTCCTGCTCCCTCATCCGTTGTTCCTCCCGCTCTGTCTGCCCCTCTTTCAAATGAGCAATCTTGTCCATTAATGTTTGTACTGTAGCCCGGAGCTTGATGACTTCATTGTTGTTCGATGGCCTAGTGGACGCTGCTGTACTGGACATGAAAGATTGGGAATAACATGTGTTCCCATACGAACCTAGACCAAATATCCTACCACGGCGATCCCTACCACCCACGGCCTCAAAATACGTCTGAGACACGTCTATAGGTTGTTCCTCCTGCGACTGCAGCTCAAGGGTTTGTTGTAATTGGTCCTATAAGGTAAGTGAAGTTAACATTAAGACGAAGGACGGGAGCAATATTTATAAATTAAAAAAAGCAATAACTGGACATACATTCAGCTCTCGACAGCGGTTGTTGATGAAGGTTACACCGTCATGCTTCTTCGTGTGAGTGTGCAGAAATAACTGAAGGGGGGTAGGCTTCGTGCCCAATGACTTCTCCTACATGAGAAAGACCAAAACGTTATATGTGAACTAGAAATCGTTTAAACCTCGACAGAGGATCGTAAATTTGAAAGATATTCGCCTCTAGTTGGACAATGAAAATAAGTCAACACTTCCATAAGTGGCACCAGATAGGTAGACCATTATCGTTATCTATAATACATCGAAGCTAACTATTGACAAAATTAGTGTAAAGTGTAGATACTTACAAGTCTGTCTGCATGCTCTTGGTGAGTTATTGAGCCTCCCGTATGTACGGGAAGACTCTTTTGACCTGGGCCTCCACGTCATTGGCGAGTTACGTCTGAGATGGACATTCTGCGAGTGCCAATACGCCATAACGACTCCAAATATCTTCCGAAATATAGCGGGGTCGTGCACCAGCCTTGTTTATCGCATTAATGAAGTCGCGATAACGTGTACGAACTCGCCTCTCCCAGAATTTGTATATGCTCCCATCCAAAGTAGCGTCCCAGAAAAATGCTTTCTGATTAAAAAAAATTGTTAGTTAATGTCAAACTATATATATATTAATCATTACACTATATATATATACATATATATTAAATAAATAACAAAAATAATTATTGTACCTCGAACTCATGAAAGTACAATTGTTTCGTAGCTGCAGTGATATTCTTCCACGTATATCTATCGGGTTCAATTCTTTCCTTAAAAGTGGAGGTCATCTGCCTGGATACCATTCCAGACGGTACGAACCTAAAACAAGAAGTCAGTATAGTGTTTAAATAGACCGAAAATAGAAAGGCTAGAAATAGTGCGTAATCCTATCATATTACTTACTGGTCATTGATGTAAGTGATATACTTCCGCCCATCATCTCCTATAGATCCAGGTTGCCGGGCATGTCCTCCATCCCCTATTGTGGTATTGGATGATAAATGAGTTAGCGTAGGGGATGGTGTGGCATTAGTAGCAGCAGGTGATGGCTCATCTGCAACGGGAGGATGTGTAGGAGGAGGAGGTGAGTCAGTGCGAGTCCTAGACTGTGACGATCCACCTTGACACGGTTGCCCGCCAAACATCCCTCTAATCCTCGGCCGCATAACTTCACGTGGTCTCTTAGGTCCTATATTAATGAATGAAATACAAAATTTATCGAATTCTGTACAAATATAACAATCTTAAGAGCAATCGTTTAATGAAGTTATTTACATATAAGCCAATGTCATTGAAAGTTAACAACAACAAATCAACGTCAACAATTATATAATAATGAATGTGTTTACCAGATTCAAACATATACAACAAAAAACATCTTTTCAACTTTGTCGAATTATGTAATGCATGAGTAAATTATTCCGTCGGATTCCATGTGACATGAGAGTCCGTATAAGTAAATGAGTCCCCCAGTTCTGGATTTTCGATAAGCGTTCTGGCACGTTCAAACGAAGCTCGAGAAACAGTCAGACTTCTCCCACCAGGTGAAGGCCTTTGGACACTTTCTCTCAATAACGTTTTGGCTATAGCCATACTACGTGAGGAAATTGTAAATGTTTCGTCGCTCTTGGTACAGAGGACGAATTGTCCGGATGAACTACTACAAGGGGGAACAACAACTGATTTGTCATATCGGTCATATGTCGTAGTGTCATGGCGCTGGCCTCCACTGGCACTTATTTCTTCGTTGAGAATACAGGACGCTTTGAGCAACATGAAGTTAAAACCATCAAATTACTATTATGTTATGGGCACTTAAAATAAGGAAATAAGATGTACAGAATAAGAACACAGATGTAATAATCATAGCAAACACCTTCAAGTAGAAGATCGGTCATGGATGGAAAACAAATCGGAGTGCTTTCCGCAACGCTGTTTCCTGTAATGGTTATTCCTTGGGACGGGACAAATTTTCCACATTCCTCCCAACGGAAAGAATTATTACCGTCGGGAACCATTCGCCACATCGACATCCCTTGAATAAGAATTGCAATGATTAAAAGGAATACTGTATTTGGTACAGTAAATAGTCTATTACAAAGATATATTAATTGCTATCAGAACTTAAATGTAAATTACAATCATCTTCCTCGTCGGAAGAATAAGAATCAAATTCTTCCTCTTGTTCAGATCCATTGTTACCCTCGTCGGATTCTGCAGACGAAATATCAACATAAGCGTTAGAAGGATCATGCAAAGGTTCTGTCTCGTCACACGTAATTGTATCATGAATAGAAGGCACGTCTTCTTGAAACGCTTCACTGTCATTTCTCTCCTCTACGTTTGTATAGGATTCAAACACTCCCCTAGGTTTAACTTTGCACACCGCCAACCAATCCGCCTTATCACGTCGTAAGCTTGGAAAAGGGACATAACACACCTGTCTTGCTTGCATAGCCAAGATGAATGGTTGAAATTGTCTCAACCGTCTACGGAAGTTGATTTCAACGACATTGTATCGGTTATGCACTTTTGTTTCAATGTTTGGTGTCGGGTCATACCAGTCACATTTAAATATCACACATCGCTTAATTGGCAACGCAGGGTACTCAACTTCAAGTATTTCAATTATTTTCCCATAATAGTCCATCAATTCTCCCTGTATCGAAACCCCACTGTTCATACTTGACATGGTATGTCCATGCGACTCTGTATGGTATTTATATCCATTCACGAAATACACCGGATACGAGTTAACAGGAAGTAGCAAACGAAAGGGTACAATGTCATCGGAACATGTTAACATGGTGGGTAACAATAGGAATAGTTTCAAGTGACAACTTACATATCGTGCGAACCATCGAGGGAATTGTTTTCCAACTTCGTTATTCATGTCATCCTGTGTGATACCAGGTATTACCTCGTGCAACAATGCCTCGTATAAGCTGCATATGACATGACACCAATCAGAAACGTTCAACACAATAATACCTGCAATTGAGCATACCATTTGTGCAACTCACTGTACGAATGGAAGAACCTCCTGACAGTTCAATAAAATGTACCCATGTGCAGCATCAATTTCCTCCTCTGTTAGCATTCGTCTTGCTGCACGTCCAGATGTTCGTCCTGGATATGTAAAAATTGACAAGTTCCCATCTGCACCACTTGTTCCTCCCCCATCGTCGTTATGAGGAACTTGTCTCGCCCTTGTACGCACATGAGGCTGAAAATAATGTCCATAAAACGTACTAGCTTTCTCAACTAAATAAGCATTACATATGGAGCCCTCAACTCTAGCTTTGTTTTTGACATTTTTTTAAGATGATGTAAATACATATAATAAAGCATATGGTTATTACAATGTTCGGTACACACAACATGTACAAATGGGTAAATATGATAGTACAGGAGTTACCTCTCAAATGGATACATCCATCGATATTGGACTGGACCGACAAGTTTTGCTTCATATGGTAAATGCACCGGTAGATGCTCCATGCAGTCAAATAAGCTTGGAGGAAAAATCCCTTCTAACTTGCACAAAATAAATGGAATTTCATTCTCTAGTTTTTCCATTTCACCTAAATTGATTCCAGATGATGTTAAGCTTTTGAAAAACAAGCTCAACTCCGTTAATGGTTCCCATACCTTAGAAGGTAGCAACTCGCGAAAGGCAATTGGAATTAGCCTTTGCATAAAAACATGACAATCATGACTTTTCATCCCAAATAATTTGTACTTTCTCATATCTACACACCTAGACAGGTTTGAAACATAACCATCAGGAAACTTGAGTCCTTTCAACCATTCACACAAACACTCCTTCTGTTGCTTGTCCAAAGTGTAACATGCTTTCGGATATTTACCGGTACGAACATCTTTATGTAACTCATGTCTTCTACAGAGCAATTCTAAACCAGCTCTAGATTTGGCATTGTCTTTTGTCTTCCCTTCAATGTTCATAATCGTATTGAACAAGTTGTCAAACATGTTTTTCTCAATATGCATCACGTCCAGATTATGTCGTACCATATTTGTTTTCCAATATGGTAAATCCCAAAATATGCTTCGTTTTTGCCAACCAAAGTTTTGACTGATGTTTCGATTTACTTCATCGGCTTCAAATTCAGTTACTTTAAGCAAGCCCAATGCCTCAATCTCTTGCAAAATCTCAAAACCACATTTCGGAGGTGGAGCTGGTTTGTTGACTGTCCTATTTTTCATGAACTTATATTTATTGCGCCTAAACGGATGATCAGGAAGAAGGAATTTTCTGTGATTGTCAAACCAATTAATTTTGCCACCGGATGGAAGATAAAATGCATCTGAATCATTGCCGCAATGAGGGCAAGCCAACTTCCCAGCTGTGCTCCAACCAGATAACATGGCCAAAGCCGGGAAGTCACTTATCGTCCATATTAAAGCTGCTCTCATAACAAAATTCTGTTTCAAAGATACATCATATGTTTGCACACCGCTTTTCCATGATCTTGCAATTCTAATATCGTGGTTGTAAGTAAACATCTATTTTCGCTTAGGATTTGTTGGTCCCGCACAATAATCATAAGAAACATGTAAGCCTCTTTCATACACATCCACGGAGGCAAATTATAAGGAGTAATTATCACCGGCCAAGATGTATATTGCTGCCCGGATTGACCAAAAGGTTGGAATCCATCAGTCGACAATCCCAACCGCACATTCTTCAACTGCAAAGTGCTGATGGGTGTCATTGAAATGCTTCCATGCCAGTGCATCTGATGGATGACGCATTACTCCATCTTCCTGATCGTGTTCAGCATGCCATCTCATGTGACATGCAGTCACATCAGATGCATAAAGTCTCTGCAGTCTCGGAGTTAGCGGGAAATAATACATCCACTTCCATGGAACTAATTTTTGTTTCATTGCACGCTTTCGTGGCTTAAACCTCGATTGACCACAAAATTTGCACTCATCTAAGTTCACATCATCTCCCCAGTACAACATACATTCCAACCGACAGCAATCAATTTTTTGCACTGGCAACCCAAGACTCCGAATCAGTTTCTTCATATTGTAAAAACTGTCAACCATTGAATGATCAGCGAGTAGTGATTCAGTATACCACTCCAGAATGTTATCAAAGCTACGATCCGATAGGTGTCCTTCACTCTTTACGTTCAAAATTCTCACAATTGAAGACAATTGCGTCATTTTCTGACAACCGGGCCACAATTCTCGGTCAGCAGCCTGGAGTAAGTCAAAAAATTTTCGTGCTTCTGCATTTAGTTCTTCTTCAACATTTACCGTATTTGTCTCAAAGGTACAACCGACCCCATCAAATACCATTTGCCTGTACGCATTTTCTGTTCCAGGAACAAAATTCCCTCTACTTCCAACCTCCCCTTCATACTCATTTACGTTGACAAACATTTGTGGTTCATTCCCCCTTGAGGTTCTACAAATTAACGGTTCGCCATGTCGTATCCACTCAAAATAATTGGGCACAAACCCTTTTCGTAGCAAATGCAACTTAACTTCATCAAGAGTAAGAAAACATTTGTGCTTGCACTTGCTACATGGACATCTGATCTTTTGTCCATCCATATATGCACGTTGAGAGCATGCATAATGAATAAAACTGTCAACTCCATGCACGAATTCATGATTAATGAAGCCATCAGGGGATAATCGTCTATACATCCAAGATCTATCCTGGCAGCTCATAGCTGAGATACTGTTAATTTCAACCAGTCAATCAATTGTCAGTATAATTCATGTATGGAACATATAACAAGGTATGTCAGTATCATTAATTGTTATACGAGGATCATGCTGAAAATTCGACAGCATTTCCCCTATCACATTATCATCCCCCTATTACACATAAGAGAGCCCCCTGCATGTGAAAATACACTTCTATATTGGACAAGTAAAGCCAACTCACAACTAATCTCTAAACTACATGTCCATACTTTGCCTTGTCAACAACTCATGTTACTTATCAAGAATTAAACATTAATAATCTCAAAGCAATTGACAACCATACAAAATGTTCTGATAACGTCAAATAATATTAACAAATATATGCTTAAAGTAACCACAATTGAAGTAAAAGTATAGTTGTCATTTCAATACCTGCGTAGGCTTAGCTTAACATTCCTCGAAAGTATAAATACTGGGGACAATACAATTCCTACAACAAACAAAATAAATTTGTGTCTTAGCATATTGAGGCGTCGTAGCATTTATCATGCAATGATTGAACTCCTAATTTATTGAAATGGCTAATATAAGATTATAAAAATGATTGTTATATATGGAATTATTTTATAATTTTTTGTTCTTGGTCTACTTGATTTGAATTACCTTGGTTTACGTATTTATTAATTTATTTTAAGTAATTAGATTATGAAAAATATATATATATATATATGGTAAATAGAAATATATTTTAAAATTTAATGATATAAAGAAATTAAATAAGAATTAATGAAAAGTATTAAAAATTAGTAATATAGTTTTCTCATATAATTAACACTACATTTTGGTTGCACTTCATTTTCATTATATGTCTAATTAATAAATAAAATATCAAAATTAAATAAAATATATATACTATATATCTTAACAATAACATCCCGTTACTATTAGCAAGGGTATTATGGTCATATTGGGTCAGACTGATAGGTTTCATTGCATTCACTGATTGAGCATGTTACTGGCCTCTAATTATAGAGGAACAGGTTTCGTGCATATGCATTTATTCATAGGTACATGCATTCATGATTTTCTAGCATTTTAATTGTGAGTAGGAATTGATCGGATTGTAAACTGGAAACTGACTGAACTGAATGGATTATGATTGATTGAGAAATTAGGAGTAAGTGGGCTTGAATGACTGATTTAGAATAGTCCAAGAGTGATTGGCTATTGATAGTGGTTTATAGGAAATTTTCGGGAAATTCGGGAGAAAATGCCCGAACCGGAAATTTTGGAGTGATGAATCGATTATCAGTATAATCTTGAAAGAATTGTCCAATAGCAATGGGAAAAAAATTAGAGTTATACTGTTAGGAGATAAAAATGTTGAGCTATTGAAATTTAGAGACTGAAATTTGAACTGATTTGGAGACTTATGTCTATAAATAGCTAGGTTTGAAATTTGGGGACTTTACCCTAAGGCATTACCGTTTCTTCTCTTCCTCTTCTCCACGGTGATCTTCGATTCCTCCCATCGGTGAGGTTCTTTGATTTTCCTTATGGTTTTCTCTTCATTATGCAAAGCTAACTGGTTTATTGTGATTGATGAAGGTTGAGAAGGATTGAGAGTGGGTTATCGTTGAGTTTGAAAGATTTTAGGGTTTACGGAGATTGAGGGATTTGAGGAACTTGATCTTCGATTGGTAAGTATTTATGGCTTTAATGTTGTTATTACTGGTTGTTTGAGCATTTATGGCATTTATTGGGTTAGATTGAGTAGTTAGGGTGTTAAATGTTGAGCTTAAAGAGCATTAATGGCGGAAATCGATAGGAGAAGACGATCGGGCCTTCGTAAGTCGCGACGAGCGCGCAAAGGCGTGAGACTTCGTTGCGACGAATAATTAATTTATTCGACGCAACGAGCTCGGCTGGACGTCGCGACGAGTGTGAGTTTATTCGTCGCGATGAGCGGCCTCCACGTCGCGACGAACGGACTTCTTCACGTCGCGTCGAGTGGACGTAGGTCGCGACGAGGGATGAAATTCTGATTGGATGATTGTTAGTTTATTGGGTGTAACTTATGGTATAGACCTCCGATTGAGGTGATTCCTGATTCATTATGAACTAGAGAAAGAGGTCTACAATTGAGGATAATTATAGAAGTTAGAATTTAATTTAAATGGTAATGATTCATAGAGAATAAGGTCAATTTTGGTTCATAGTGTGACCTAAGTATTGAATTGTGACTATTGGAGTTTTAATTGGGATTTTCTATAGAGGTTTTGACCCAATGGTTATGGAATTGCTATAGGGAGTATGAATTGAGAAAATTGAATTGAATTTTAGGATTGGATCAATTATTGTCGATCAATTGAGTGAAGAGTTAGAATTGGGCCTAAGAGTTCTAAATTGGGTGTTAACACCGAAAAATCGTGAACATGCATTGTGCATAATTCCACTGAGACATATGCATTACTGAATCGTCTTATTGAGCATCTAGTAATGGGAGTGTATTTTACTGTTATAGAGGCACCATTGGATCGTCATTCCACGGACATTCTTTGGAACTTCGAGCGAGTTTCGGAGGTTCTGGTGAGTAACCTAGTTGGTTTCTCAAATTCCTGACTGTCTAATTGCTCAATGTGAATTACTTGCCAATGTGAAATTGCATGATTACTGAAATATACATGATCGAATGGCATGCTTCTACTGTATTGGATTGGACTACTGTATGATACTGAGAAAGGCAATACTGGGCTTTTATAGCCATACAATGAATTACTGAACACTGCACTGCATGCATAAATGTATGATCAGATAATGGATATGTGACCCAAGTTGCTAATATCAATGAAAAGAGCCTCGAGCTCGAATACTGCACTGACCGAGCCACGAGCCCGATGGGAGAAATCCCTGACGCGTCCCCCACTAAACACTGACTGAGCACTTGGGCACAACATCAATAAGCGGAAAAGAGTCTCATATGCATTGTACACATGATGATTGAATTATGACACTTCTCAATTATGTGATGACATGAGGGATTGCAATTTGTTACATGCTATCGTAAACTGCTGTATAATATCGTGAATTGTGATATGATATCGTAAATTGTTATATAATACCGTTAATTGAATATTATCAGGCGTCTTTGTCATGTAATCTGCGTAATGCATGATTTGAGTGAACCATCGATGATGGTTTCTCACTGAGTTCGCAAACTCACCCAAAATTGCATCTAATTTTTCAGGATCGATAGAGTAGACCCCTAGCTCCGGAGATAGTCTTTTCCTGCCGTGCGAGCATGCTTGCAAGAGAAGCGATGGCACACAGGTCGGCCGACTGGGTTGGACTTTTGAGGATGACTTAGGATAGATGCTTGTATCAGTTTCCTTTTTGGTTTTGTTTAGGGAACTGATAGACTTGTCTACTCTGTTACTGGATGACTGTATTAAGATTCTTTTGGATTTTAAAAGTTACTGATTTCCGATATATTATGGTTTTAATTATTGCGATGCCATGTGGAATATTAGTGGGAAATGTTCTGGTAGTGCACCTTTATCATGGGATACGTGTCGGAGCGACCTCCAGGCGTCCCGATGTGTACCTTACGGTGAGGGGACGCTACACTGAGAGCCTGGAAAGGCTAAAATAATTGAAAGAATACTCAGTGTAAGAGACCTGAAGAGGCTGTAGAAGGGAAAAAAGAATACTTGTAATTTTGACGAAGCATAGTGAAAACTCAGAAGGATTCTGAGGATTGGACGTAGCCCAAGGTTTGGGGTGAACCAACATAAAAATCACATCATCTATCTTCTAACTCTTTACTCTTAAATACTCTTGTTCTTATATAAGTTATTTGCGATTTACCTGAGTAACTATTTGGTATTTCGTTAATACTTGAAAAAGTTTCTTTTTCAAGAGATTATCAAGAGTTTTGTGTATTCAAAAAAAGATAACACAATTCAACCCCCCCTTCTTGTGTACTTTACGAGTTCGTTATTAACGTGTGATTTACTTCATTGTATACTTTACATCAAACGTACTACCTACACTCTCATTTCATATTCATTTATGTTTTGTTCTTTCATTGATCATTCTTAATAAAAGCTATCTGATCTGCTTAAACTAATTCAGTGAAATTCTTCTTCGAAAGAAGATTTCTTTTCTACTATCATCTATATTGTTCATTCAATCTTCATCAACCAAATGTTATCATCATCACGTTATCCACCATTCTTAATACCTCAAGAAGACCAATTTCTATCATTCTTACAAGGTCATATAATGTGGTAAACATAATTATTTTCTTAGATGTGCATCATCAAAGTCATCCCATTCTATACAGAGATTTATTTATGAAAATCACCAATTTGTATCTTACACTAATGACACTTTGATCTCAATTGATCCTAGACAACATCTCTCTCTTTATCAACATACTAACATAAATTTTACTCCAATTTTCTAGAATTTACCTCTTCTAATGCTATATCATTTCATAATGAGTTAACTACCATATTGAGTGTATAAACTCTTTTCATTTAATTCTTGATCTTTTTCTTAATCTCATTCATACATAAAATCCTAGCTTATATGCATTTCTATCTTTCTCCTCACTATATATTATTGATCTCGCGAAAAGTCATTTATGTCTATTTCATTTCCCCTTTACTCTTTCCTCATTTCTGTCTCATTTTCCTATTGTTATTTTTTTCTTTCATATGTATATACTCAATCAATTCAAAATTATTGGTTAATAATCATTATGAAATTCTGATCTCAATTCCACTAATACATTCTTATGGTGGATCATAACGCTTGTCACATTAATCAACAACCACTTTGGTTCCAAGTTCATCTTCTTAAGATCATAACAATTTATGTTTTCCTTACATTCTACTTGTACACTTTAATCTCATCATTCCTACATGTCTCCCTATTTTCCTCAAACAATCTATGATAATACATTCACATATTTATCACATTGGGGGATATGCACCACAGTACAATATTGGTGTCGTATTCAATTCCACCAATACAAATGTGTTGACTCATTATCTATCATATTTAACCATATACTATTTCCCATTTCTAATTTCCCACAACTTTGAATTTTCTCAAATTCTAAAAAGGCATCATTCTTCTCATTAATTATATTAGCTAGAACTCTTAATAAATGCCCATACGTGTGACTTATACACAAGCGACTCAAACTAGGGATTAGTCGCTGCGACATTCTAAGACATGTCAAAAATGCATGTAACTTCATACTTATTTCCAAAAATGCCCATGTAAGATACTAAACCTAGGCATTCTGATACCATACATGTTGGACCCCATATTTTGAGCCCAACTATCCGGAAGTCATAAAATATGAGCGTGCGTATTTTCCTATAAGAACCCTCATTAGCCATCATCCCACAAGAGTGGTGTGCCCACATTAGTCAATCACCAAAATCACAATTTGACATATTCAAAGGATTTGTATCTCTAAGTCTCCAGTTTAATTTGAAGTAAGAACCATTTCAATCGGAGCTCTATAGATGACGTTATGTTAAAGAAGCCAAAGTATGTTCATATCCTAGTAATGCTCTCTCAATCGACCCCTCACTATATTTCCATAAATCTTTTTTAGATGAAAACCAAAAACTACCAATTTTTAATTAGGGATATGAAAATTTGTTGGGAATCCATTGCTTTAAGAATCACTTCATTTGGAGGTCGGATGGTGAAGTTATAGCCAAAAGAAGCAAACATGTTTATATCCTCAACCATATTGTACCTATCTTGGGACAATTAGCATAACTTTCTATAAATACCTCATATTAAGGTCATTATTCAATGGTTTGAAAGAGGACTTCAATATCTACAACTTTCATGAAGACTACAAAGCGAGATTCTGCCATTTAGAGAGTCAAAAATGTAAATTTCCGCAAGTATATAGTGTATATCTGTTAAACGGACATACACGGGGTTGGGGGCCATTTTAGACTCGAGAAGGTCCATTTAACAGACATACATGGGCGATGCTAGAGATCTTCACAGACCCGAGAAGGTTTGTTTAACGGACCTAAAGTCCATCTAACGGACATAGGGGATACCCAAGCCCCTCCAAAGCCTCTCCAATACTTCCTACATCCATTTTTGTCTAACGGACATAGGGGATACCCAAGCCCCTCCAAAGCCTCTCCAGTGCTTCCTACATCCATTCTAACATCATATTCACTCATAATCTTCCCAAATCCACTTCTTCTAATGTAATATCACTTCTTAACCATTCAATTACCAAAATGATTTCATAAAACTCCCAAATCTAAACTTAAATAATTCATCACATACAACAAATTCTCATCTTTCACCATAGCTGTTATGTATACATCTTATGTAACATTACTAATTTATAATGATCATACCTCTCAACTCTGATATCCAAAAATTACATACTTTATATCATTGGAAAGCTAAGAGGATAAGCTACAACTTCCAAGAAAACAACTTTGTCTAATTCAACCTATATTAATCCAGTGTTTCCCCTGAATTCAGAACGCAATTCCTATCTTTCTTTTCCATAATACATGTCACTTATATGTAAACAACAATTCGTATTCAAAATTTATCATCTCAAAATGATAACTTCTTCAAGTGTACCTAATTCCAACTTAACATAATCCTTAATTAAGTCATATTTCAATTCCACCTCATCTATACACAAATTCACATCTCAACTTAATAATCATCCGTACACAAATTTATATTTCATTAACATCATAAAAAAAGAGTTTTGCAAAACTTTAATGGCATTTCAAGCCACATTATATCATCAATATCAAAATCCAAAATCCAAAAGATATAAAACTCAATAATTCTCGAAATGCATCTAAAGCCTTGTTTTTACAAAATCTAACTTAATATACAAAACATTGCAAAAGTAGAATGATGCCTCAACTCTTGATTACTCGATCATTCTCTTCACTTGAAGATGGGACAAAAAGGGGGTGAGCTTAAAAGCTCACGGGTAACAAGTTTATAATGAATAACAAGCAAAACCATTTAAAATTTTCATTGTTATAGAAAATTTTCATTGAATCGAAAAACACAAAATTTTGAACTTATCAAACCAATTCACAACTCACATAATTTATACACCCTTCAAACTTGCCAATGCATCATAATCAATTAAACACATCAAAATAGTTTGGGTGGTTTTGTAACATAATGTGCTGACACATTTCCCATAAGGGTCTTGTGTAGTTGTAAATAGAACGTACTATCTGTTGGGCCCCGAATTTTTTTTTTAATTTATTCATTGATTTATTTAATTATTCGCTTACTTTAATTGTTTTTATTTTGCCTTAATTGATTTAATTATGTGTTTATATAGATATATTTTTATTGAGTCTTGGAATTATCATGTGTGATTGGGAATTAAAATGAAGGCTTAGACTTAATGTTGGGAAGTATGGGCTTTAGAAATTAATGGATGATGTATAGTGGGCTTGTAAAAGGAGGAGAGCCCAATAGAGTTGCTTGTAAGTTATAAGAGGAAGAGCCCAAAAGCATGGTAAGTTAGGAGAGCTCCAAAACTATGTAGTTTTGGAAGGTAGGCTTTAAGTTGAGAATTAAAAGAGTTAAGTGGTTAGAGAGGAAGCAAGTGTCGTGAAAACCAAAGGAAAAGAAGAGAAGAAAATCATGAGCAAGGAAAAGAAGGAGCTTTCGGCCAAGAAGAAGAGGGATAGTCGTAGGAGGCTTGGAGGAAAGAAGAAAGAAGAGGAAAAAGAGGAGAAAACTACTTGTGAGAGGTAAGTTCCACCCTTGCTTAGGTTAGGTTCGAAAATGGGAGGATTGGAAGTTAGGGTTTGTGTAGGGTTTGAAGAAAGATAGAGAGAAAGGTGAGATCTATGGATTTTAGGGACTTTTAAGCTAAGGTTATGGATATTCTAGCTTAAATGTCCTATGGGTAGGTTAGGTTTAAAGTTTATTTTCATCTTTGCTTGATTTATGAGTATTATGACCTTCTTTGAAAATGTATTTATTTAATAAAGTATGATTTAATTGAAAGAACTCAAGAAAACCCCACTCAAGACAAGGAGGAAGGGCAATCTTGAATTCGAATTTCTACGATAGGTGGGTAACATTTTTATAGTTGTTGTGTAATGAGCAAATGCCCTATGTGTGCTGTCTTTGTTAATTGTGAGTATATGGAAAGTGTATTTCCCTTTATTTGAAAGAAAAGTACGAAACTATGATGATTTGATACAATGAAAGAAGCATAAAATGCTATTTTTGTGTTTGAATATGTGAGTATAAATTGGTTGTGATTGGGCAAGAGAGAACCTATATCGATAGACATGTGCACGTAGACCCCCTAGCCTTCTCCCGGCTGCCCGCTTGTGGCCTACGAGATCTGAAAATGGACTCGTTGTGTTTACGATAAACTTCGGTTTATTCGTTGTGTTAAAGGAACTCTCAAGCCAATTGTGTGCATTCCATCCTTTAATTGTGTATATGATGCATAATATGTGTTTGATTGATATAAAGTCTCATGTATTGCCTTATGTGATGATTTTGGATTATTTGAGCTTTATATGATAAATTGTTATTATTTCGGATTGTTAATGACGTGTTGTGTGGCTCATTACCCGATGGCTATAAACATGTTAGCCACTGAGCCGTGTTAGCTCACCCCATTCTCCCTCCTCAGGTGCAAATTCAAATTGAGGCTGAACCTTGCAAGGCATCGGGCATCACTCCAAGAAATTTAGCTACTTTTGTATTAAGTTAGTAACTAGCTTTTGGAATAGCTTTGTAAGCATATTGATCATTGAGCATCTCATCTTTTGTGTTTTGTACTTAATCTTGGTGAATATGCCAATATGTAACCAAAGCTATGCATGAATCTTTGTTATGATTTGGAATGTGAATGAGAGCTCTAGTACTCTCCATCTTATGAAATTGCTGATTTCCGATCTGTGTAAGGCCTTAAAATAGCATCTGTATGAGTATTTTCATTTTTGAGTTGCTGCTGGGCTTTTGACTTTGGGAGAGCTCGCTGGGAAAATTTGCTATGATTTGTGTTGTTGAAGTGAGCTGTAGAAGTTTTGGAATTTCTGGGTTGCTATAGGTTGTATGGGATCTTTTGACTCCTTGATGGTGTTAGGTGAGTTGTAGAGCTCTCCCAGGAGATTTTAAGAGCTATTTATGATGTTTTAAATTGGTAGGCGTGAGTTGTTAGAATTAATTGTAGGTGCTGTATATATGGCAGATTGTCAAGCAGAGCTTTGAGTCCACTTTTGACCCTCATAGAGTTGGAATATAGGTCGGTGATCTTCATGAGAGTTGTAGATAATTCTTTTACTTTTCCATAGACATTAAGTTTGCTAAATTTGGAGTTCTGGGTCAAAAGTTATGGAGGTCGCAAGTTCTGGTGCTGGTTGTGGAGAGCTAGTCGATCTGTCTTAGTGGGAACTTTTGATTTCCGTAGAGTCCGAGCTAGCTTGTGAGTCCTTCTTGAAAAGTATAGATTTTTCTTCTAGCTTTCCAACGCTTCCGACCGTGTCTGATTTGGAGCACGGAGTCAAAAGTTATTAAGGTTAGAAGTCTGATAGGTCGGATCGCTAGGCAGGTCACTCGGCACCCGGCCGAGTGCTCGGCACGCTGCCGAGCGTCCCAGAGCTCGCCCAGTGCGGGCGAGCGTCCAGCGCTCGCCCGCGTGCGCTCGGCATTGTGCCGAGCGCTGGTGTTTGGGGGTCGGTTTTGGCCGACCGACCCCTCTCCCTTCTTTTGGCCATAACTTTTTGTGTAGACCTCCGATTGAGCTGATTTTCAAAGCGATGGATTTCTAAGAAATTTTTCTATCTTTCTACACCTGATTTACTAGTATTGCTTTTAAATTAAAAAGGGTGGTTTGAAACAAAGTGTGGAGGTCGACTGATCAAGTCCGAATATACTTTACTAATCTTAAAATATTTTGAGCTACAGAGCTCCGATCGAGGTGATTCTTGTTTTAAATTAAACTAGAGACATAAAACTACAAGTTTTGTAAAGGAACCGATCAACAATTAAGTCTTTAAGATTTTCAAATGCTGACCTGAAGGCGGGTAGTGCACAATTTGACTATTTTCTTTGAAATAGCATTTTTGCCATAACTTCTTCATTTCTAATCCAAATTGAGCGTTTTCAGTGGCGTTGGAGCCGTGAGAGCGTAAGGAACATATTTTCTTAAAAATCCAATCCTAAATTTTCTATTAAAAGTTTTTCTAATTGTGGTCGGTTTGTGTTCGGTTTTGGGTCTTCCGGGCTTATGTATGCTTGTATGGGTCCGAATGTTAGGCCTCAGAGACGGGGTCCAACATTGTTTGGTATCAAAGCTTAGGTTTCACTCCTAGGATTTTGTTGTGATATATGATTAAATTTTTGCATTATGAATTGATGGTTTTCATTAAGTGACATGCATCTCATGCATACATATAGGAACTAAGATTAAAAAGAAATGTAGCTAATCAGTAAATGTTTTTATTGAAGGAGTAAGATGCCACCTTGTAGAAGGACACGAGGAGTTCTGCAAGGTTCTATTGCACCTGACTCTTCATTGAGAGAGGAGAGCACGGATGAGTCTGTAGCCCCGGGAGTGGCCCCAGCTGAGGCTTCTCTAGGGCAGAGTAGTGAGCCCCTCCGATCTCAGACTCAGCCGTCGTCTAGTCAGTCTGAGCAAGTGCCTACTCTAGACACGAGACTCTTTCAGGCATTTACCCAAGCCTTTGTTCAGGCTATGGGTCAAATGCCCCAGGCTTCTGGTTCGTCCCCAGCTAAGAGGGGGAGACAGTTTGACAAGCTGAGGAAGTATGGAGCGGTGGATTTCCACGGGATCACGGATCCTGAGAAAGCTGAGACTTGGTTGAGGAAGACCGAAAAGGTCTTGGATTAGATGGAGTGCGAGGATGCTGAGAGAGTGGTTTATGCTGTCAGTCTGCTTCAGGGTGATGTCTTGCATTGGTGGGAGACGGTGCCAGGGAGTCAGATGAGACCAGTAGGTTTGACGTGGGGAGACTTCCTGACTGTGTACAGGAAGAAGTATCTGTCTGAGGTGTACATTCAGCAGAAGCAGAGGGAGTTTCTGAGTCTCACCCAAAGAGAGACGACTGTTGCTGAATATGAGCGCCGGTTTACGCAGTTGTCGAGGTATGCTTCAAAGTTGATGTTCAGTGAGGCTGCTAACTGCCGCCGATTTGAGTCGGGTTTGCATTTAGCTATCAGAGAGAAGGTGGTAGTACAGAACTTTGGCGATTTTCAGCAGCTGGTTGAAGCGGCTCTGAGAGTTGAGAACATCGAGAACATCAAGAGTGCAGTTAGCAGAAAGAGGAAGGGAAGAGAGCAGTTCAGGAGGGGAGGTGGTACTTCTATGCCTGAGAGAAGTGCCAGGGCCCTTCCTGTGCAGTCTGAGGAGAGAAGCAGCGGTAGAAGTCGGCCTAGACCTATGAGGACTCCTACTGTTTCTCACCAAGCCTCAACGGTGGGCGGCAGTAGGAGAGGAGATGGGGAGAGGCCACCTCTTCCCAAGTGTGAGCACTTGTGGGAGGTATCATGAGGAGAATGTTTGAGCATCGAGAGCATGCTTGATTGTGGCGAGAGATAACACATAGCCAAGCAAAGGTCCTAAGCCGATAAAAGAGAGGGCTCACAGATGCAAGCTTCCAGGGAGGACAGAGGCAAGGGGATGTAAGACTGTGGATCAAGTGGGTAGCTCACTGGGTACCTAGGAGAGCTCATCCTCCAGACAGATCCAGGGCAAGCCCGGCTAGAGTTTTCAGAATGACTCGATAGGAGGCGAGACACTCGTAAGTGGTGACGGTATGATAAAATTGTTTGATGATTGTGTGCTTGCTTTGATTGATCCGGGTTCTACCCACTCTTTTGTGTCGTCGGGTAGAACTGTATATGATAGAGTCTTGAGCCCATTGGATACTCCGTTGATGGTGAGTACTACGATCGACCAATATATTATTATCAGTCAAGTGTATAGAGACTGTGAGATAGAGATTAGTGGAGGGAAGTTTGTGGCAGATTTGATGCCTTTGAAGATGGGAGGATTGGATGTGATCCTAGGTATGGATACTTTAGAGAAGTATCATGCCAACTTAGACTGCAAACAAAAAACAGTGGAATTCGAGTCAGAGAATGGCAGAAAAGTGATATTTGTGGGAGATAGGAAAGCCAGTCCGCCTCGGATTGTTTCAGCTATGTCAGCAGAGAGATTGATGAGTAAGGGGTGTGAAGCGTATTTGGCCTATGTGTTAGATACGGAGGCAGATAGAGGGAGGTTGGAGGATATTTCGGTAGTCAGGAAATTCCCAGACGTCTTTCCCGAGGAATTGCCAGGACTACCTCCTCCGAGAGAAATTGAGTTTCCCGTTGAGCTTCTTCCAGGCACTACGTCGATTTCGATTCCGCCTTACCGGATGGCTCCGGCGGAATTGAAGGAGCTTAAGGAGCAATTGGAGGATCTTTTAGAGAAAGGCTACATTAAGCTGAGCTCTTCGCCTTGGGGAGCTCCGGTTCTCTTTGTGAAGAAAAAAGATGGTTCGTTGCGCATGTGTGTGAATTATAGGAAGCTAAATCAGGCCACCATTAAGAACCGATATCCGCTCCCGCGTATAGATGATTTGTTTGATCAATTGCAAGGGACGAGAGTCTTTTCCAAGATAGATTTGAGATCGGGTTACCATCAGTTGAGGATTAAGGAGACCGATGTGTCAAAGACTGCTTTTAGGACGAGGTATGGCCACTTTGAGTTTTTGGTTATGCCTTTCGGGTTAACGAATGCTCCTGCAGTCTTTATGGATTTGATGAATAGAGTCTTCAAGTCTTTCCTAGATCAATTTATCATTGTCTTTATTGATGATATATTGGTCTATTCTAAGAGTGATGAGGAGCATGAGGATCATTTGAGGGTTGCTTTGGAGACTTTGAGAAAGAATGAGCTGTATGCCAAATTCAATAAGTGCGAATTTTGGTTAAGGGAAGTAGTATTTCTGGGCATGTGATTTCGAGGCGTGGAGTGCATGTGGATCCACAAAGATAGAGGTCAGTGGTTAAATGGGAAGCACCTAAGAATGTGGTGAGGTGAGGAGTTTCTTAGGATTAATTGGATATTACAGGGAGGTTTGTGGAGGGCTTTTCTTTGATAGTGCTCCACTTTCCAAATCGACGAGAAAGAATCGAAGTTTGAGTGGGTGAGGAGTGCGAGTAGTTTTGAGGAATTGAAGAATAGGCTTACTATCGCACCGATTTTGACATTACCCTATGGTGATGATGGATATATTGTGTACTGATGGCCTTCGGGAAGGGTTTAGGATGTGTATTGATGCAAGGAGAGAAAGTGATTGCCTATGCTTCTAGGCAATTAAAGCCTTATGAGAT
The DNA here is from genome assembly GCA_029891385.1 of Erythroxylum novogranatense. Taxonomy (NCBI): domain Eukaryota; kingdom Viridiplantae; phylum Streptophyta; class Magnoliopsida; order Malpighiales; family Erythroxylaceae; genus Erythroxylum; species Erythroxylum novogranatense. Next base: position 30,180,757 of record CM057233.1, on the reverse strand, counting down.
GAACTATCCTATACATGACTTGGAATTGGCTGCTATTATTTTCGCATTGAAGATTTGGAGACACTACTTATATGGAGTTACGACTAGAGTATTTACGGACCATAAGAGCCTTAAGTACTTGTTGACACAGAAAGAGCTGAATTTGAGGCAGAGGCGATGATTGGAGTTATTAAAAGATTATGATTTGGTGATAGACTACCATCCGGGGAAAGCTAATGTTGTAGCTGATGCATTGAGTAGGAAGTCCACTATGGCACATGTGGAGACAGTGTACCTTCCTTTACTGAAGGAAGTAGCCAGACTTAATGTGACATTGAGGCAAGTTGAGCCTAACTGTATTTTGGCAAATTTCAGAGTGAGACCAGTGTTAAAGGGGAAGATTAAAGAATTGCAAGAACATGATGAGTACTTGAGTAAGCTTAGGGCAGAGATAAAAGATGGCAAGCCCTCTGATGTAGAAGTAAAGGAAGATGGATTGATGGTTATGGGTGACAGATTGTGTGTTCCAGATGTGTTAGAGCTGAAGAATGAGATCCTTGATGAAGCGCATAACACTCCTTATGCAATGCACCCAGGGAGTTCTAAGATGTATCGAGATTTGAAAGACCACTTCTGGTGGAAGGGAATGAGGAAAGATGTAGCAGAGTATGCTAAAAGATGTTTAGTGTGTCAGCAAGTGAAAGCTGAACACCAAGCACCTTCAGGCAAGCTTAATCCTTTGCCGATTCCGGAATGGAAATGGGAGAAGATTACCATGGATTTTCTGATGGGATTGCCGAGAACTAGCAAGAAGCATGATGCTATTTGGGTGATTGTGGATAGGCTGACTAAGTCAGCCCACTTCTTGCCAATTAGACAGACAGATTCTTTGAATGTTTTGGCTAAGAAGTATGTGGATAAGGTAATCAGACTTCATGGGATTCCGAGTTCGATAGTGTCTGATAGGGATCCTAGGTTTACATCTAGATTTTGGGAAAGTTTGCAGGAGGCTCTAGGGACTCGATTGCATTTTAGTACAGCTTTCCATCCGCAGACTGATGGACAGTCGAAGAGGACGATACAGACTTTGAAGGCAATGTTGAGAGCTTGTGCTTTGGATTTCAAAGGTTCGTGGGATGATCACCTACCTTTGATTGAGTTTTCTTACAATAATTCCTATCACTCGGGAATTCAGATGGCACCTTACGAGGCTTTGTATGGTAGGAGATGCAAAACTCCTATTTGTTGGGATGAGGAAGGTGAAAGGAAGCTTGTAGGACCTGATTTAGTACAGGTTACAGTTGATAAAGTGAAGTTAGTGAAGCAGAGGCTTAAAGCAACTCAAGATAGGATGAAGAGCTACACAGATGCCCATAGGAAAGAGATGGAATTTGAAGTGGGTGAAAAGGTATTTCTTAGAGCTTCTCCATGAAAAGGTATTTTGAGGTTTGGCAAGAAGGGCAAGCTTAGCCCGAGGTACACAGGCCCATATGAGATCATTGAGAGGATCGGGCCTTTGGATTATAAGTTAGATTTGCCATTGGAGTTGTCTAAGATTCACAATGTGTTTCATGTGTCGATGCTAAGGAAGTACAGATCGGATCCTTCGCACATAGTTCGACTTTCAGAGGTTCAGTTGAGAGAGGATTTGACTTATGAGGAGCAACCAGTAGAGATCTTAGATTCAAAGGAAAAAGTGTTAAGGAACAAGATTGTGAAGCTGGCTAAGGTCTTATGGAGGAACCATTCGACCGAGGAGGCTACTTGGGAGCCTTTGGAAGCCATGAGGGAGAAGTATCCCTACCTCTTCATGGATTCAGGTAAGGATTTCGAGGACGAAATTCTTTTAGGAGGGGAGAATTGTTGGGCCCCGAAATTTTTTTTAAAAAATTTATTCATTGATTTATTTAATTATTTGCTTACTTTAATTTTTTTATTTTGCCTTAATTGATTTAATTATGTGTTTATATAGATATATTTTTATTGAGTCTTGGAATTAGCATGTGTGATTGGGAATTAAAATGAAGGCTTGGACTTAATGTTGAGAAGTATGAGCTTTAGAAATTAATGGATGATGTATAGTGGGCTTGTAGAAGGAGGAGAGCCCAATAGAGTTGCTTGTAAGTTATAAGAGGAAGAGCCCAAAAGCATGGTAAGTTAGGAGAGCTCCAAAACTATGTAGTTTTGGAAGGTAGGCTTTAAGTTGAGAATTAAAGCAAGTGTCGTGAAAACCAAAGGAAAAGAAGAGAAGAAAATCATGAGCAAGGAAAAGAAGGAGCTTTCGGCCAAGAAGAAGAGGGATAGTCGTAGGAGGCTTGGAGGAAAGAAGAAAGAAGAGGAAAAAGAGGAGAAAACTACTTGTGAGAGGTAAGTTCCACCCTTGCTTAGGTTAGGTTCGAAAATGGGAGGATTGGAAGTTAGGGTTTGTGTAGGGTTTGAAGAAAGATAGAGAGAAAGGTGAGATCTATGGATTTTAGGGACTTTTAAGCTAAGGTTATGGATATTCTAGCTTAAATGTCCTATGGGTAGGTTAGGTTTAAAGTTTATTTTCATCTTTGCTTGATTTATGAGTATTATGACCTACTTTGAAAATGTATTTATTGAATGAAGTATGATTTAATTGAAAGAACTCAAGAAAACCCCACTCAAGACAAGGAGGAAGGGCAATCTTGAATTCGGATTTCTACGATAGGTGGGTAACATTTTTATAGTTGTTGTGTAATGGGAAAATGCCCTATGTGTGCTGTCTTTGTTAATTGTGAGTATATGGAAAGTGTATTTCCCTTGATTTGAAAGAAAAGTACGAAACTATGATGATTTGATACAATGAAAGAAGTATAAAATGTTATTTTTGTGTTTGAATATGTGAGTATAAATTGGTTGTGATTGGGCAAGAGAGAACCTATATCGATAGACACGTGCACGTGGACCCCCCTAACCTTCTCCCGGCTGCCCGCTTGTGGCCTACGAGATTCGAAAATGGACTCGTTGTGTTTACGATAAACTTCGGTTTATTCGTTGTGTTAAAGGAACTCTCGAGCCAATTGTGTGCATTCCATCCTTTAATTGTGTATATGATGCATAATATGTGTTTGATTGATATAAAGTCTCATGTATTGCCTTATGTAATGATTTTGGATTATTTGAGCTTTATATGATAAATTGTTATTATTTCGGATTGTTAATGACGTGTTGTGTGGCTCATTACCCGATGGCTATAAACATGTTAGCCACTGAGCCGTGTTAGCTCACCCCATTCTCCCTCCTCATGTGCAAATTCAAGTTGAGGCTGAACCTTGCAAGGCATCGGGCATCACTCCAAAAAATTTAGCTACTTTTGTATTAAGTTAGTAACTAGCTTTTGGAATAGCTTTGTAAGCATATTGATCATTGTGCTTTGTAAGCATCTTTTGTGTTTTGGAATCCCAATTCTTTTTAGAAAATTTCCTCAAAAACTCCAAAGATTCTAAATCAAGAATTCTAATCTCCAAATAAAAATTTCAATATAATCAAACCACAATTTGCAAATAAAAACCACATTTATTAACAATTATACCCAGGAATGTCAATGAACGCATATACAGTCATTTTGATGTGTGCATAACTCACTATTCACATATATGTGCATATCATGAAATACATGAGCATGAAATGTGTTTCCAAATTTCTCCATAATCTCTCACATTTACAATTTTAGCCTTAAGGTGGGTAACAGGATGCTACAAAAGATGCTTATTAGCTTATACCCAGGTTGTTGAGGCACATTAGTCCTTGATGAAATAGAGGTCCATGATTCCTTGGTTGAAGGAAGGGGATAGGAATTCTAGGTTCTTCCATAAATCCATATTATTAAGGAGGAACTTTAATAGAATCACTACCTGAAAGGATGAGAAAGGTAACTAGCTATATTATGATGATTAGATTCATCAAGAAGTGTACTCCTATTTCTTGAAGGTATTAGGATCTCCTAACCAGGCTTCCTCAAGCATTCCAATTTTGAAATCAATTATTGATCTACCTTTGTAAAGAAAAGCAGTTGAGGCCTTGATAAGACCCTTTAATACTTTATATGTAGAGGAAGCCCTATTTTCCATAAACCTAAACAAAGCACTAGGTCTAGATAGGTTAAATGCTTATTTTTCAAAAAAATCTTGGAATCTTGCAAGGACCATAGTCATAGAGGGGATTCTTGAGTTTTTAGTAGTGGCAGGTTGCCAAAGGAATTTAATAAGACTTTATATGTGTAATGTCTAAAGTTCAGTCTACTAGTTTATAGGTGATTTTAGACCTATATCATATTACACTATTCTTTATAAAATTATTTATTATATATTGGTTAGTAGATTGAAGGAGGTAATACATCAAATGGTTGAAAAAACTTAGGGTGCTTTTATAAAAGTAATATATATTAGGGACAACATCTGTTTAGTTTAAGAACCTCTTAATAATTACAACAGAAAAGACTCTATTAAGAATTGTGCTATCAAAATTGACTTAAAAAAGGCATATGATTCTTTGGATTAGGAGTTTGTGCTTAATGTTTTATATGATCTTGGAATTCTTAGTAAGTTTACGGAATAGGTAAGATAATGCATTACAACAGTCACTTATGGAGTTCTAGTAAATAAGGAGCCTACTAGGCTCTTTAAAGCAGTTAAGAGTTTAAGGTAAGGGGACTTGTCCCCTTACATTTTTACACTTTGCGTGGAGATCTTAACCAGACTTGTCAATCATGGAATTAGCTTAGATATAAAATTTAGATACCATTCAAAATGTAAGATATTAAAGATTTAGAGTCTATATTTTGTTGATGATGTAATCTTATTTTCTAAGGCAGAGACAGATTTAGTGAATACCTTAATGATAGCTTTGAGTACTAGTGCATTAAGTCTCACCAATTTTCTAGAGTGTAATACTAGCACGAAGTCCTCTAAACTTCCTATTCTTTATATAAGAGTACCTATTTCCAAAAGACTTTCTTAGAATGATTTTTGGCCTTTTATTAAGAAGATACAAAGGAGAATTGCAAATTGGAGTAGGAAAATCTTCTCCCTAGTAGGAAGGGTCTAATTGTTCAACTTTATCTTGAACTCCTTACATGTTCATTAGAAAGCTCACCTATGGTTTCCAAAATCCATTATCAAGACTAAAAAGAAGATTTTGAGAAGATTCGTAATGACAAGTTATGATCTAGGTCCTTACCTAGTTAAGGTGAAATAGTCAGAGTTCTGTTTGCTAAGGAGGGAGGGAGGGAGGGAGGCTTAAGCATTAATCCTATCAAGGTCACCAACCAAATTTAGTTCACTAAAAGAATTTGGAGAATTTTCTATGATAAAACCTCTCTCTAGGTTAGGTGTATCCATGCTTTCTATTTGAAAGATAGTAGTTTTTGGTGCTTAAAACAAAAGCTAGCTCTTCTTGGTTTATGGTACATTTGTTAAAACTTAGAAGCAAGGTAAGGATAGGGTTATTTCATTAATGAGGAGATAGAGCTTCACCTATACTCTAGCATCATAATTGGTCTACTTTTGATCTATTGAGTGAGGTTGTTAGCCTTAAATATGTTAGAAATGTGATTCCTGATAAAGCTAGGGTCAAGCATGCCCTTAAATGTTAAATTGTGCAATTTTTTAAGGAACTCTCCCATTAAGTATCAGCTGATACTAGAGAAGAGGGACAATGTACAATGTGTTAAGGAACTCTCCCCTTAAGACATTTGCTAAACAATCTTGGAGGACTATCTTTTGGAAGCAATCCCTTACATTTCATTGGTTCAACTTTATTTGGTATAACCACTCCTATCTAAGGGCCACGATTACCTTTTGGTTAGCCATTAAGGAAAAATTAAACACCTTGGATAGGGTGAGAAAGTATAAGGTGGTGCGAGGTACTTTGTTTTGTTTAAGAACTATGAGGAGTCTATAAAGCACATGTTCTTTAAGTGTAGCCTATTCTATAATATTTGGAGCGGTCTTAGGCCTATGTAATCTATTTGTTCCTAACAAGTGGACTAGCATAATAAATTGGTGTTGTAAGAGTCAGAAGAGAAATCAGGGTGACCATAATGCATTCAAGGTGATACTATCCTATAGTATATAAGGGATGTGGCTTTAGAGGAATCAAAAAATATTCAAGTTAGAAACTAATGGGTTAAAAGGAATTATAAATTATATTTTTCAGATCTTCATACAATTGTCGTTGGCACACAATCTCCAACTCATTTATAGTGATGAGTAGGTGGAAAATTGGCACTTGAGGTGAACATTCAAGAGAGGAATTGGGAACTTCATATCTATTAAACCTTCTCATAATACTGTCGTACAGTGTAATTATTTGAAGACATACTCTTCATAAGTCATCGAAAGCAATTACCAAGTTGTCGATCCATTAATGTAAAGACAACAAGGGCAATGCACTCTGGTGGGAAGGAGAAAGTTACTTACTGAAAGGATAAATAGGTAGGTTTTAACCAGCTCGGTAACTAGAACCAACAAAGAAACAGTGGGATGGGTCTTGAAGCATCTTATAAGGATGCCCAATTTAAGCTCAATCTGTAAAACAATAGCTTAGTAAGAGAATGGTGTGGAGAGATTAAATGCACCATAGTTCTCTCAAGGAATTACCTCAGCTATGTAATCTGATGGTATTAGTTAGATGGCTCGTCTGTGAGACAATTATCCCTATGTTGTTTTTACCCCTAATAGCCTGAACCTTTTAGGCTTAATGTTTTAGTGAGTTGGCTATTGGGCTTCATGTAAAAGGTTGTTATTAGAGGTGTTCACAGATGCAGAATCTCGACTCGCTCATAAATAACTCGAACACGAATGTCGAGTTCTGCGATTTCATGAACTCGAACTCGAACTCGAACCTAAAGAACCTATAGGATTGGTTAACTTATTTTCGCGTTCTCGCTACGCAGAACTCAAACCTATTCATATCAATATATATGACAAAAAATTATAAAAATAATTGGTAAAAACAAATACAAAGTAAAAATATGCATATAAAAGTAAAAGTATGCATATAAAATCCATCAAAGATTATTCCAATATGTTAAACCCAAGCAAAGTAAAAATAAGCCAAACAATATCTTATAAAAGATCCATACTAGGAAAAAAAAAATTAAACAATTATTCTTCGAATATGATGGTAGGATGGTAGTTTGAGAAATGAGAGGTTGAGAAGTGACTGTCGGATGAAAGATTGAATGAAATTTTTTTTTTGAACGAATAAAATAACCTTTAATTTTTCTTTGTTTTCATCGAGGGAAAAAATTTTCAACTTCAATGGCTGATATTTGATAAAAGATCAATTATGATTCAAGCGATCTTAGTCATAAATTTACAATATTTGTATTAAGACCGTTGGATTGAATTATCTTTTTTTAGAAGAACTGAATTTACAAGTGATCTTAGCAATTTTATCAATAATTCATATAAGAACAAACTACATTGCTATTCTCAATTTAAATATTAAAATGATTGATATTTATTATATTAACAAAAATTGAACACAAAATCTTACGTAAGGTTTTTATGATAATGTTTCATTTCTTAATAAACTTTTAATAGAGTTCTTTATTACTTTTCAATCAGAAATGCTTAGATAAATAAAAAGTATAAGAATACCGATTAACCAACGAGGTTACCCGACATTAAAGTTTGCAATAAATGTTAAGCGAGAGGAAGTTAGATCCTAAACTCTGATTACAACTTCCACTTTCCTTCCTAACGAGGCTGGAATTGGATTCTTCACAACATGTTATTAGTTTAGCTACCCGCAATAATAAAAAGACAAGTACGTTGTTGTGTGGGTAAGGTTCCCCAAACTCCCCATAGCTCGGTATCATCCCTCCATACTCACAACTCTCGGTAATTTAGTAGGTAGAACGGTTAAGATAGACAACAATATGCAGCAAGCCTACCGTGGCCGTTTCGCTCAGGTCGCCGTCAATGTAGACATCAACTCACCCCTCCGTTCGGTTGTGGAGCTCGATGGTGAACTAATCCACATTACCTACGAAGGATTACCGCAAATATGTTTCAATTGTGGACGCGTAGGGCACGATTCCTCGTTTTATCCCTGGCGTCCGGCGGCAGTACCTGCAATAGAGGGCTCATCTGATCTTCAGCCACAAGCTTCCTCCGTAGACCAAACCCACTCCCCCACCTCTAACACGCTCCAACAGGTAGCCTTTGCTCCTTCGATGCAAGTGCAAAGAAAAGCTCGCCGGCCTCCACCCCCTTTCACGAGCATTCGACCCGCCAACTCCACCCAGGTTTCACCGACTGATTTGTGTGGATCACGATTCTCGGGACTCTCCACAATCGAACCGCTCGCTTCTCCAACGGTCCCCTCCCCAATGGTCGACGGTCTCCATCGCAACGTCTCCCAAGGCCAACCCGATTCGAACTACCGAAAGGGTAAATCCCTAAATCCTTCATCCAGTCGAGACGTGTGACAGCAACGAGGGACATGTCACCAGCTTCTAGGCCCTAAAGTCGCCCACACGCCCACGACGTCGTTTCCCCAACAGCAGACCCAGGCTTTGGGCCAAGCCTCACCACCCGAGCCCACTGCTCCTCAAAGGCCCACCCACATTACCCAATAGCCCTCTTCTAATGACCAAGGCAACCCAAACCATAGCCCAGTCCACGTAGCCCTATCCATTCCCTCACATGTGGAATTAGTCATCCACGATCCTTCATTCCCGATGACAATCCCAGCAAATTTGAGATGCAGTGCCATGGACAAGGATCCCAACGAGATCAGGGGCCCTACAATCTCCACATCTCATCGGTCCTCTCAAGGCCCAACCTCCCCCACTCTCCGACCTCCTGACTCAGACATCGATCCTAGGATCGTAGTGGACCCACTTATAGAATTTGACACACAAATGGAGGAATTAGGTGCGCCACACGCACCAATTCATAGCTCGGAGTTGACTGGTAACATAGTCAACCTAACTCCCGTACAGATTTAGAGACTGCCCTTCTCCCAACTTTTTTATGTCGATATTTATATGGAACTATCAAGGGGATGAAGGGCGGACCTTCAAACTCATTATGAAGAACTATATCCGTCTTCATCACCTGCGACTGGTTGTTTTGATCGAGCCACGCATTAACGATGATCGTGCGATGAAAGTTATTAGGAAATTGGGATTCGGTAATTCATTTCGGGTCGAAGCAGAAGGTTATTGTGTTGGACCCCGATTTTTGAGTAAAAATAAGAAATATTCAAAAGTGAAGGTGTTGATTGAAATAGAGTTGAAAAACAAGAACTAAAGAGAAAAAGAGTGAAAATATGAAAATTTGTGAAAAGTTTGACTTTTTGACCTTGAAGGGTTGACTTTTGATTTAGGCAAAATTTGAGAAAATAGTCTACATGAAACTTGTAGATTATGTTGAGAGTTTTCTGTAGCCACAAAGTTTGCAATTTTTCGATATTGGAAGTGAAAGTTATGATCAGTCAAAGTTTAGGTGTGTTATAGGTTGACTTATATTATGGCTGAAGCTTTGACTGGAAAATTTACCTAGTTAAAGGATACTTTAGGTTTGAAGTTTTTCATGAAAATTGAAGGATTTGATTTGATTTTTATTTTGATATAAAGTATGTAATTTTTCGATCAATGAATAATAAGTTACGATTTTTACAAGTTTATGTTATGGTTTTAGTATAAATATTAGAGAACAGAATCTTTGACCGGAAAATGGACTCCCTTAAGAGTCAAATTGATTTTTATGTCCTTTATGAAAGTTGTTGGTGACTTTCTGATCTTTGCAGAGATATAAAATATGAGGTGTTCGGAATTTGGAGTTGTAAGATATAAATTTTTAAAGTTAAATATTGTTTAGGTTTACATTAAATTGGGGCAGTACATTTGATTGGCTTTTTGACCTCTTTAGAGACAAAATATTTTTTTTGAGTTCTACATGGAAGTTATAGAGCTTCCTTCAAGCTTTTCATAGAGACCAAATTTGTCAAATTTGGAATTCGAAATCAAGAGCTACGATTTTTGAAAATTCGAATATATATATATGTAATTATGTATATAATTATTTTTTTTTTTTGGAAAAAAAAGAGGTTTCGTAAGCTCTCTCGCTAGGAGGACGTATCGCCCTAGTGAGGAGGGCTTTTGTATAAAAAAAATTTATTAATTTTTATTTTTTAAAATTATTTAATTATTATTTTTGGATTATTTAATTATTATTTTCAGATTTTAAGAAATATGACCCCTCTTTAATCTTTCGCTCATATCTTTTCCGTCCGACATCCGATTGACTCGGTTTTCGAAGCGTTGGATTCCTAAGACAATGAATTTCATTTTTATAGAAAATTTGTGAATTTTTGAGATTCAATTAAGGGTGATTAATTTAATCAAAGTGAGTCGAAAAATTTTCCTAACATAGTTCAGTATTTTGAGAAATTCGGGATCTGTAGAGATCCGATTGAAGTGATTCTTGAGACGAAATAAAGTTGAGACATGGGGCTACAAGTCATATGAAGAAAGTAAATGTCAATTTTGCCCCTAAGACCTTCAAATTCTGAATGGAAGTTCGGATTAGAGTGCAATTTTTAGGTTAGGAACATCTGAAAGTATTTTGCGATTGCAATTGTTTTGGCAATATTTTGAATGGTGTTAAAAATACGAGATTTGCCAAATTTCTAATGCGAAATTTCAGAAATAAATGGTAAAGTTTTTTTCAAATATGTTTTCGCTTATTGTTCAATTTGTAAACATATTATCCATGAGCTATTTTAGCTCACCCCCCCCCCCCTTTCATCCCCATCTCCAGGTACTCGAGCAGGAGATCGGATGAAAGATGGTCAAGACGTCAGTTTCGATATTTATATGTTTTTGTAATCTGTATAAGTTAGATTTTGAGTAATTTGAATTTTAGTATGGATATGTATATGGCTTAAGATAAGTTTGGAAAAGTGTACTTGCGTATAAAGTTGAGTATTGTAAATGGTTTTGGAATATGTATATGAACTTGTGTATGAGTTTGGAATATACATTTATGATTGATTCTGGGAATGAGATTGAATCATGAGACTAGTAGATGGAATTAGAATTATGAAAGTATTTTAGAACTAAGATTGCGTTTGTTTATGCTGAGATCCCGGAAGGAGGGTCCGGTAGATTTTGATTGATTGTGTGATTAAATTGGGGATTATAGAAGTGTGATTTTGATATTTTGCAGATTTGGGTTATAATAAATGCAGTAGTTATGCTGCCGAAATTTTGATAAAATCTGGGATAAAAATGTAATTTGGGGATTTGTAGGGATTTATAAGAATATGATCAAGTATTGAATTTTGTATTAGTATACAAGCATATGATTAAGTATTGAAATTTTTATATGGATGATTTTGTATGTGATGGAATAAAGTGAATAAGAATGAAAAAGAGAAGGAATAAGGAAAAAGAAAAGAAAAAAAATTTATACCGGATTTTCGTATTGGATTAGTTTTAGGTTTCCAACGCGATTATGTTTATGTGTTTTTTATTGTTCTCGGATGTCGGCTCCATTTGTTAAGTATCGATTCCGCTTCGCTTCGTTTTGCTTTGTTATTTTTGTATTTCGTTTCGCTTCGAAATCCGTTTGTTTGGTTCGATTGTTTCGTTCCGCCACTTTGTTTCGCTCCCATTTTTTGCTTTTGTTTCGGTTGGGATCCGGTCTCCGGATCGGGTCCCAACATATTGGGGGGAATGTGGCTGCTCTGGAAACATGATGTTAGCGTTTATATTCAACTTGCTCATCGCCAATTCGTCTATGCCAGCATTGAGTGGGAACAATCGTCGTTTTACTTCACTGCCATTTATGCTAGCCCTACCTATGCCTTACAAAAATTCCTCTGGAATTATCTCCCTCGCCTAGCAAGAATCACTACTACACCTTGGCTATTGGGGGGTGACTTCAATGCTAAATTGGAAGGTACCGATAAATGTGGAGGATCACGTCTGTTACCTATTGTCAATCCTCACTTTCGAGATTGCGTTCACAAATGCAGCCTCCAGGCCAAGATTTACGTGGCGGCGCGGCCAAATTCAAGCTAGATTGGATCGCGCCTTTTGTTCTCCTTCTTGGCTCTCGGCTTTTCCTACCACTAGGGTTACTCATCTGCCTTTCTTAAAATCGAACCATCGGCTTCTTCTCATAACCTTCCCAAACACAAACCCCCTACTCAGTTGAGTCGGCCTTTCCGCTTCCAATTCGCTTGGCTCACACACAATTGTTTTGGCCAAGTGGTCGTTGACAACTGGACCCCCAACAACTCCGACTTTAGTGGAGCGATCCACCACCTATCGGATAAACTCCAACAGTGGAATGATACCATTTTTGGAAACATATTCCACTGCAAAAAACGTCTCATGGCTCGTCTGGAAGGCATCCAAAAACCTCTGGAGGACACCGATTCTCCCTCCCTCCGAGAGCTCGAGGCTAACCTGCGCAATGAATTAGAGCATGTCCTCTATCAAGAAGAATTATTCTGGCACCATCGTTTCAGAAACCAGTGGATCGGACAAGGAGATAGGAATACAACCTACTACCACACCATCACCAGGACCAGGACCAGGACCAGACGTCGATAGACGAGAATCATTTCTTTAACAGACGTCAATGGCAATGTGCTCTCTGACGGCTCGTCTATCAGGAACAAGCGCGGACTTACCTCGAGGAGCTTTATCTCTTCGACGGCCATCTCCCCATAGCCTTGAAATATACTCGATCATTTCCCTCTCCTCCAGTTTCTAGCTCAAACTGACATCACCCGTCAGATAAGCCCAGATGTAGTTAAGACGATTTTTTTCTGCATGGCTCCTAATAAAGCTCCTAGTTTTGATGGATTCACCACACTATTCTACCAATCCCAGTGGGACACTCTCGAACCTTCTCTAATCAACTTTTTACAGAGCGTCTTTCGACATGAAGCCTGGGAGTCGACGATCAACTGTACCATTATGGTCCTTATCCCAAAGACCCCGTCCCCCTCTTCTATATCGCAGTTCAGGCCGATAGCTCTATGCTCGGTTCTGTACAGAGCCCTCTCCAAGATAATCGTGAATAGGCTCAAACCGCACCTCGAAGAGCTCGTAGCTCCCACTCAATGTAGTTTTGTTCCGGGGCGCTTATTATCGACAACATCATTATCACGCAAGAGGTCATCCACTCCATGAAGAGGAAAATTGGTCATAAGGGGTTAATGGCTATTAAAGTGGACTTGGAGAAAGCGTATGATCGGTTGTCGTGGGACTTTATTAAGGACACTCTCATCGATGTTGGCCTTCCGGAGTCGCTGATCACCCTCATGAAGTGCATATCTACTGTCCCCATCCAAGTAAATTGGAACGGGGAGCTCAGCGACACCTTTACTCCTACCAGAGGTCTTCGCCAGGGGGACCCGCTTTCTCCCTACCTTTTTATCCTTTGCATGGAGCGCCTTGGCCATGCGATTAGTCAAACGATGGCACAACGCCGCTGGAAGCCGATTAAATTGAGCAGATATGGCCTGCCCCCTCTCACATTTATTCTTTGCTAATGAACTCATCCTCTTCGCAAAAGCTTCCACCGATCAAGTGATCGTCATTCGAGACACTTTGAACTCTTTATGCACGGCTTCTGGACAATGAGTTAGCCCCGCTAAATTGCGATGCGTCACTCTTTAAGCTATAAATTAGGTTTCCACATGACGACTAACCTTGGACGATATCTTGGTGTTCCTCTACTACATCAACGGGTCAGTAAAAGAATTTATCAGTACATTTTCGATAGGGTCCAGCAGTGTTTATCCGGATGGACAGGCCGATTGCTATCCTTTGCCGGTCGTCTCACTTTGACTCAGTCCGTGTTCGCTGCTATCTCGAGCTACACTATGCAACCTGTACAGTTGCCTCTCAGTATATGTGACGATTTGGAGAAAGTCATGTGGCAATTTATGTGGGGATCGTCTTGCGACAAGAACAAGATCCATTTAGTCAACTGGGGTGAAGTGTGCAAACCTAAGGATATTAGCCCCAATATTTTTTTTTATTTATTTACTTATTTATTTAATTAATTAAGCATGATTAGACTAATTAAGAAATTGAGTTAGCATGAATTAAATATGATAGCATTAAATAGCATATGACATTAATTAACATGTAGTAACATAAATGAGATAGGTGGTGAATAAATGAAATTTAATATGTTGGTTGGTAGTTAGGTTAAGAATTAATGGAATTAAATGTGGTAGTTGGGCTTGAATGAAGTAGGAAAAGAAAAGAGGAATGAGTTGGGCTTAAAAGAACAAATGGGCTTAAGTAGGAAAGTATAAGAAGGAAAGGAAGATGAAGGAGGAGTAAATGGGCTAAAAGGATAACGGGCTTAAGTGAAGTGAGTAGGAGTTTAAAGAAGAAGAAAAGAAGTAGGTTAGTAGAAGAGAAGAGGAGAGGAACGAAAATTAGAGAAAGGAGAGAGGAGGTTACGGTGAAGAGAAAAGGAGGAGAAGAAAGAAGAAAGTTTGTGATTTTCCAAGAGATTCAAGTGGGTTTTTGAAGAAAGTGCAAGAAGAAAAAGTGTGGAGGAAGGTTCAAGCTACACTTTAAGCTAAGAAACCCTTTGGTTTAGTCAAGATTCAAGGTAAGTCATGTTTTCAAGGTTAAGCTTTTGTTGGTTTTATGGTTTAGATAGCTTAGAAATGAAGTGGGTTTAGTGATTCTAGGGTTGATTTCATGATTAAGGTTCATTAGGTTTTCAATTTTAGAAACCCTAAATGATGTGAGGTTCTTTTCTTAACATGAATGAAGGAGGACAAGAAAGAAGAGGAGAACAAGAAGAGGAGCTTCCTTAGGCAAGCTTAAGCAAGGATATAAGGTGGGTTTCATTTTTATCTTTATACTAGTAAGTGTGGAATGCTACTTTAACTAATGAATTTAATGATTTGTGACTATTTGAGATAAGCATTGATTGTGCCTTAATTATGTATGTAAATGGTGTATGATTGCCATTAAATGAGCATTTTAATAGTATATGTCATTGCCTTGTTATTGCTTGAAATTGCCATGAATTGAATGAGCATGAATGAGAATCATGAAATGTGAGCTAAGCATGAAATGTAGCATTTTCAAGAAAAATCACTTTATGGATGCATGAAAATCCATTTTCGAAAAAATCACCGATGGACAAGACAAGTCCAGTTTTATGCATAAAATTCAGATTATGTGGGTTAGTTAAGTCCACCAAAGAGTCACGCACGTAGACCAAGAAAGCCTTCGCCTTGCCACCCGATCGTGGCATAGGATGTTCCTTTTGGACTCTCAAAGATATGACTACACTTGTGTAGCTCATCGAAACCCGTAGACTTTTCAAACCATCACCATGTGATTATGTGTTAGCATATGTTAGCAAGAATGATGAATGCATGAATCATGAAATTTTGTTGTTAGCTTGATGAATTTGTGAAATGCAAGTTGCAAGATTTGTTAATAAGAATATTACAAACAGATGAGTAACGAATAGATTCACTTTTAGTAGTATAAATATAAACGTGTTACCCATTTGTTAAAGCTCACCCCCACTTTCCGTCCCATCTCCAGTGAAGATCTGGATCTCAAGAATGAGCTCAAGGCATACCCAAGATCTTAGTGTTTTGCCCATGTATTTCATGTTTTGTAATGAATGCTTTAGGTTGCATTTGAGAAAACAGATGTATTTTGATTTGAATTGTAATAGGCTTGAAATGCCTACTAAAGCATTGTAAGAACATTGTTTTGATATAAATGAAATGCATGAATTATGATTTATCATGATCTCCAAAGGCCATTTACTATCATGTTTAAGCATAGTTTCCAAAGTTGTATGAAATTGCTTTGGAATTCATGTGAGTAGATGAATGATGTAAGTTTAAGTGAGATTATAGCATGTTGAGAGTGGAGTGGATGAGTTGAGAGGTTTTAGAAGTGTTTATGGTGTTTGGAATAAGCCAAGAGAGAGTGTAGAGGGTTAGGTTTTGAGTTCAGAATAGATATAAGTCGAGTTATTGGACCCATAAGTCGACCTGTGAAGCTTTTGAATAATAAGTCGACTTGTTTGTCTCGATAAGTCGACTTGTAGGTTATAAGTCGACTTGTTTGTCTCGATAAGTCGACTTGTAGGTTATAAGTCGAGTTGTTTGTCTCGATAAGTCGACTTATTGGTTATAAGTCGAGTTGTTTGTCTCGATAAGTCGACTTGTTTATCGAATGTCGACTTGTTCGTAGATCCATGATAAGAGTGTTATTTTGGGGATTGTCGAGAGCAGCGTGGTCCGTGCCTTAGTCAGTGTATGCTCACCACCAAAGTGAGTCAAATAGAGTGTGTCAAGTTAGTGGTCTTAGCAAGGCAAGTGTCTCGAAATGAGCTCCACCAGGACCACCTCCGGGACAGCTGGGTCTCGGATCCAACATCTATAGTAAGTTATATGCAGGTTGGGTAACGAGATCCAACAGTTAGGGTCCGGTCTCCGGGTCGAGGCCCGACAAAGGATTTGGGAGGATTGGGCATTCGAAAAATTCGTGAGATGAACGATGCCTTCCTCACTAAACTCGGTTGGTCGTTGATTGCCAAACCTTCGACGTTATGGGTTCAAGTCCCCTCTGCTAAATATAACTTCGATGCCAACAACTTACCCACCTCTATCGAAACTACAGGGGGCTCAATGGTTTGGCATAGCATCAAGGCAACCTGGCATATCGTGGCCAAAGACATGAAGTGGAGGATAGGCGATGGCACTCGGACACGATTTTGGCTCGACCTTTGGATAGCAGGAATAGGACCGCTTCTTGCCCACACCATATACCCAATCCCTGAGAACTCCCTTAACCTCATCGTTCACCACTTTGTGGAGGATATGGGTAATTGGGATTTCCAATCTTACCTCCCAATGCCGATTTGTCGAGTTATCACGGGCACATTTCCACCGAAGCAATATCTTGGCCAGGACAAGTTGATCTGGGGGGTTTTTGATAATGGCATCTTCACCATCACTTCTTCTTACTCCATGCTAATAGGACACGAAGACCTTTCAACACATGAAATATGGAAAGCCATCTGGCAGTGGCCGGGTCTACAACGAATACGAGCCTTCCTATGGTTACTTGTCCAAGAGCGTTTACTCACCAACCAACACTGTGTGCACCGGCACCTCATGACCTACAACACCTGCCATCAATGCCACACCGAAGAGTCCTCCCTTCACGTTGTACGAGATTGCATTAAAGCTCGACACGTATGGGACACCTTCCTAATGGACCTCGCTCATACTGATTTATATATTATGCTGACTCGACAGTGGATCATGAAAAACCTTCAGCAACATCGACGCGTTATAGGATATGATTGGGCGACTCTTTTTGGCACGACGTGCTGGCTCCTCTGATCGTGGAGGAATCGGTCTCTCTTTGATGTCGATTTCACTTGGCCTCTGTCTCCTAATTTTCTCATTTTGTCTTTTGCATATCAGATACACAAGTCTACTGTGTGGCAAAGCCAAGCAAATATAGGACCCCACCCTCGTCACTAGCAACTTATTAATTGGAGCAAACCGCCTCCTAGTTGGGTAAAACTAAACATAGACGATACTTGCAATCGACCCCAATGCTTGGCTACTGCAGGTGACATTTTACACGACAATGATGGCAACTGACTTGGAGGATTCTCCCAGAACCTCGGTTAGTGCAATGCGACGTCTGCTAAACTCGGGGAAGTTTTTATAGGGCTATCGATTGCCTGGGACTTGGGCTTCCGTCGGATAGAACTAGAGTTGGATTCTCTCACGATGCACCATATCATCTCTTCTTCGGATAATTGTTCCAAGGCGCTCAACCCCATTGTCACGGATATCCACGAACTACTCACACAGAACTGGTTTATTGTTCATCACCACGTACACTAAGAGAGCAACAGATACTGACTCGCTTGCTACTCACGCAGAACATTCTGCTGCCAGTCGCACCTTTTTTGATACTACATCTATAGAGTGCTAACGTATCCTTTTAAAGGATATGTCGAGGATCTGCTTGCTCAGACTTATTTTGTAATCTCTATTATATTTTCCCTTTATTCAAAAAAAAAGACAAGCGCTTGAATTGAGACAACAGTACTTCTCTATTACATCTATGTTAGTACACCATACACAATATCATTGTGTGAGACATATTAAAGTCTAATGAGATGATAGTCAACCAGATGTTTACGCGCATAACTAGCACTGTACTATGAGGCCATCTTGAAACGAAAGGAAAAGATAAAGTAAATCACTGAGTTACTCGATGGCACCGACACCAAAAGGCAGTACCACCACTTCTGCCCCGAGCAACCGCTATTTCCTCGTCCACATAGAACCAAATAAAGAAAGGATCCTCGGTGCTCGGTTCTCTGTCACCCTTTTTCCCAATATTTATGTCCACAGGACTAAAAGGTCCAACTTTTATCCCGATGCTCTCGAAAATGAAAGCCAGTATTCTCTTCTTCCACGAAAATCTGCCTTCAAATGTTAAGCTTCCGATGGGACCAAGAAATACTCCATTTTCAATCCTCCTTGCCTGATAACCAGTGGAATAATTAGATAGAATAAAACTGAAATATTCAAGGATACATCTCCTCAAGAAGATTTTGCAACTGCAGAATCAACAGGGACCTCAATGCTTTTCAGACTATGAAGGGCTAGTTTAAAGTTGAAATGATAAACAAGCATCCCTACGTATCAAGGTAACAAACATCCTAAGTTTTCCTCTCTTTTTTTCCCTTTAAATTTACTTCTATTTGCAAGTTCCAGTCACAAAAGAAATGTGAATGTGTAGGTCCATAATAGCTTACAGCAGCATCAAACCTCTGGACAGCAGTGAGAGGGAAGTACCTCCCGCTCTTTAGTTGTTTCTAACAATCAGAAAAGCGAAGATTATCGTAAGAGTTTCTGTTAATCACTAAGATTTAAATCATTGTTAGCATTGAAATGCAAGAGACCTCAGCAGTGAAAATAAGCATCCAGGTTCTGCCAGGGGACTCCGATCCACCAAGGGTGCCAAGAAACGTGGAGGGATCAATTTTGGCCTTCTCAATCACAGACAGAGCAGACAAAACTTCCTCTTTTGCAATCTTTCTGGTCTTTGCAGCATTCTTAAGCACTTTTACACTCTCCTCAACATCCTAGACCAGGAGAGAAATTATCCAATTAAAATTAAACTAAGATTAGATAAGCTAAGCAGTTGTACAATGTTCACTGACACGTTCGAGACTATATAAGCATCTATGGTGTCGGTCAAAAACCGAAAAGAGTACTACTTTCGGAATTAAAAGCACTTTAGTTTCTCACCGTCGCTCAGAAACCAAAATTGAATTTATCAAATTAGAATGTAAAAGCAAAAACACTAAGCCCTTACAAGCAAGTCGCAACGAAATCAAGGGACAACGTTTACTTTAGCTGGTCAGGAAAATAAAAATAAAAAAGGACTGAAAGGAACAAACTTTGTTGGGTTGAGGCCGTTCTGGTAATTCATCTTGTCCTTCCTCTTGGATAAGAAGTGGGATAGAGGGACTTTGGTCTTTCTCATCTAGACTGGCTCTGGTTATTGCTCTTCGGAGTCTAAGGATGCGTTGGTTTGATGGTATAAGGGCAACTCTCTCAGTTCTGACATCGGCTTTGAGACAGAGTAGCAGTGCCTTGGGTGATGATAATTGCCATGAATTCAGAGCCACCCAGACGGAGGAACACGAATATGAAGATGATACTGCTGCTTGCGAACCCATTGTTTCTGCCGATCACCGCAAGCAATACTGTGATGGGCCTTCTTGTATCTCTACCCATTCTCTTTCGGTCCATTTCTATTTTGTTTCCTCGTTTTAAAACTTGTTAGTTTCAAAAATAAAACAAGGTAAGTGACCGTTGCCATCTTCACGTTTAGTCTAAAATTTTGCAATAATGATTTTAATAATATATAATTTTACTGTTATATAATAAAAATTATTTTTAATAAATCTACTTATAGATGTAATAAGAAAATAATAATACAGATTAAAAGAGTAAATAAGTAAAATTAACACACAAAATATTTAAGTAAATAAAATTTTAATAAATAGTAAGGATAATAAAACAAAGCAAGTTATACATATATATCTAGTGATTGATATGTTCATATAATTTTGAGCTTTCAAAAATTGGCAGTCAAACATAAAATTTTATTTGAGATATAAATTAATAAACTTTAGTTAAAAATGTTGTTTATTTTTATTTATAGTTTTGGTTTCTTTATGAAAATCACAAAATAATTTTTATTTTTGTTTCTATTTTCTAATAACATAATTTACCATCAATTAAATATATATTATTTAATATTAATTTTTAATAAAATTTATTAATAATTTAATTAGATTCACTTTTTTATAATTAATTGAAATTTTAAATTTTAAAAATAAAATATTTTAATTTAATAATTGATAGGAAATGTAATTTAAATTAAAAATATCTTCAAAATATATAAATTTAAATAAAATTGGTCTGATTATAATAAATGAATTAAAATAATTATTACTTTAATTTAATAAATTAAATTATTTATTTTAATAAAATATAATAAAATTAATTGATAATTTTAATAAATATTGTATAAGAGAATAAAATAATTTTATTTAATTAAATAATTAATTTATAAAAATAATATAATTTTAAATTGTGTATAATATATAATTATTAGACATTATCATGTTTTTGTTTTCATTTGAAATAAAAGCAAAAATAAAAAAATATGCCTAGTACTTGAAATTTTTGTTTCTGTCAATTGAGTTGGAACATCTAATGAAATATAAACACATTAGCCAGTTATTTTGTAAGGAAACAACCCAATCCGAATAATGAGGATCCTTCCTTCAAAGTCAAAACAAACTTCACATATAATGCATGCTGCGAAGTTCACTCCACCACTTACATTTCCACTTTCACCACCGTCCTATACCGTCTCTCGGGCGTAACTCTCTCCAAAACACCACCATCTCCGACCCATACACACATGAGCATCAGTCCTCTCTGTAGACTGTCTCCTTTGCTGAACGTATAATTAAAAACTAACCATGTCTTCTCGCAAGCTCCTATCAGCTCTTCTCCGCACCTCTCTCAGTCGCTCCGCCGTTGCTCATACGAAACCACACATTCTACGTCCAGTCACTTCCCTCCTCACTCACGTTAATCACCTTTCCGCCTCCTCAGTCGCCGAGGCTTCTCCTCCGTCGAAGCAACCTAAAAACCATACCACCCATGTTGGTGTCGATAGAAGTGGCAAGATCGTCGATGAGTTCACCGGAAAAGGGGCTGTCGGGCAGATATGTCTGATCATTGGAGCCGTCGTTGACGTCCGGTTTGATGTCGGCGTGCCTCCCATTAACACTGCTCTAGAGGTTTTGGATTACCCGATCAGGGTTGTGCTTGAAGTGGCGGCTCAGTTAGGAGAGAACACGGTGAGGACTATAGCTATGGAGGGCACGGAAGGGCTTGTTAGAGGTCAGAAGGTTCTGAACACCGGTTCTCCAATCACTGTAAGTCCGTTTCATTCTCCACAGTTCATTTGCTTTTGAGTTTGGCTATTGTTTTTGTGTTTCATTTGTTTGCTTGATGGTCACCTTTCTGGATCTAAAGTTTGGATATTTATTTCGTGTTCTAGAGAATATTGTAAATTCCCTTGCTTTAGTAGTAACGATTTCCATTTTGTAGGTTCCTGTGGGTAGGGCTACACTTGGGCGCATCATGAACGTTATTGGAGAGCCTATTGATGAGAAGGGAGACATAAGTAAGAAATCGGATCTTAGTTACTCATCATGACTCATTTGAGTTAAGTTTAACACCCTTAATTAATTAAAGATTCTGACTTTACCAGTTTGCTACATTAGGAACGGAGCATTATCTTCCCATTCATAGAGAACCACCTGCCTTCGTTGAGCAATCAACCGAGCAAGAGATTCTTGTTACAGGAATTAAGGTATTTAGATCATTAAAGAGTTCTTTAGTTTGTACCCATGGAAGCATTGCGGCAGGTCTACTAAATTTCATGCGTTTATCAATCCACAAGTTATTTCAACAGTTCTGGTAAATTCCCAGTGTCACTTTTCTCAAATTTTGGTAAACTTCAGTTGATTTTTATTTTATTTTTGGTTATCATCTTTCTATTGTTTCACCTAAGAAAATGTCAGTGATGGTTTCAAACATGCATATAAATAGACATCTGATCTGACCAAGAATAAAGTAGGCAAAGTAGAAACCTTTAAACATTCACACACAAACCTTATATTCGTACCAGCTCTGAGTATAATGCGAAATTGAATTTCCAGGTTGTTGATCTCCTCGCTCCTTATCAAAGAGGAGGAAAGATTGGGCTCTTTGGAGGTGCAGGTGTAGGAAAGACTGTGCTAATTATGGAACTTATTAACAACATCGCCAAGGCTCATGGTTTGTCCAATTCTGTCTAAACAGATTCGATTTGGGTAGTGTAATTTAACCTACGGAATGTGTTTATTCTCATCTCAGGTGGCTTCTCTGTGTTTGCTGGTGTTGGAGAGCGTACTCGAGAGGGCAACGATTTGTACCGGGAAATGATAGAAAGTGGTGTCATCAAGCTTGGAGATAAACAAGTTAATATGCTATGTAACACGCACAATTGTTATCATGCAGTTCTTTAAAGTAGATTTCTGACTTAATTTTGCTTCCAACTCAGCCTGAAAGTAAATGTGCACTTGTGTACGGTCAAATGAATGAGCCTCCTGGTGCCCGTGCTCGTGTTGGGCTTACTGGGTTGACCGTTGCTGAGCATTTCAGAGATGCTGAGGGACAAGACGTGCTTCTCTTCGTTGATAACATCTTCCGCTTCACCCAAGTAAACTTATTTGTGTTGAGGAATCAAACAATCACTTGCTAGCAGACTACATTGTAGTCACAGCCATCTGGGGTAGGGTAAAATGCGTTTAATCGTTGCTTCAAATGAACTTTGCAGGCTAATGCGGAGGTGTCTGCTTTGCTTGGCCGTATCCCATCTGCTGTGGGTTACCAACCTACGTTGGGTACAGATATTGGAGGCCTTCAGGAGCGTATCACGACTACCAAGAAGGGCTCAATCACATCGGTGCAAGCAATTTATGTGCCAGCTGACGACTTGACAGACCCTGCTCCGGCCACCACTTTTGCCCATCTTGACGCCACAACTGTTTTGTCTCGTCAGGTTTGGATTTTGTAAAATAGTGGCAGCACTCCGTGGCACTAATGCAGCGTTCAATGTTGGGTTTCAGTAATGCAATGTTATTTCCCACATTGTGATTAGATTCTGTTTTGTAAATCATTATCGTTACCTCAATTTCAATGACAGGTTTCTGAGCTGGGTATCTATCCTGCTGTTGATCCCTTGGATTCTACTTCTCGCATGCTTTCTCCTCGTATCTTGGGAGAAGATCACTATAACACTGCTCGTGGTGTACAAAGAGTTCTCCAAAACTATAAGAATTTGCAAGATATTATTGCCATTCTGGGAATGGATGAGCTTAGCGAAGATGACAAGTTAACCGTTTCTCGTGCTCGTAAGATTCAGAGGTTCTTGAGCCAACCATTCCATGTTGCTGAAGTCTTTACTGGGACTCCCGGAAAATACGTGGAATTGAAAGAAAGCGTTAGCAGTTTCCAGGTTTCTAATTATATTCTCCATACTCTTTTCTTCTCAGTGAGTAAACGCAAAATTTGAGATTTTGAATGACAGGCACATTAACAATGCATTTAACATTACCTTGATGTTCCATTCAATCACTCAGGAAGTTCAATCACTCTTTTGATGTGGCAGGGTGTCATAGATGGGAAATACGATGATCTTCCTGAGCAGGCATTTTACATGGTTGGCGGGATTGAAGAAGTAATTTCCAAGGCAGAAAAGATTGCCTAGGAAACTGCTGCTTAGTTACACACCCTTTCTTTTCAACCAAAAAAAATAATGTAGATTGGCTTTGTCTCTGCCATGATCAAGCCCGCATCACAACTTTAACAGATCTCACTCTTTTTTGCTTTGTTGACCTAAGGCGTCAAAATGTTTTTGGTAGGTTTTACTTAGTGCCATTGCATTCTATTTTGGAGTAGCTGCTATTTGCTTGTGCAATAAAAATAGAGTCATGCTCAGTATTTACTTTTTTTTTTCTGTTATTTCCCATATAGGTGATGGATTTCTAGCTTGAAGTAATACTAAAAGCCTTTTTACCTTCTGAACCCCTTCTAAAAGACTATCAGATCAGGCCAACGTGTGGATAAATTATTTCTTTTTGTTTTAATCATGAGGTGTTTTAGGAGGATCTTAACTTTAAAAATAAGCTTTTAAGTTATCCACACTCAGATTAATCCTTGCTCGTATCGAGTCAATCCGTAAAGAGTAAAGTATTGGCCAAAAAAATTTCTCCATACTCGAACTTGACTAAAAATTATTTTGGAGTTGCTTCTATTTGGATAATGATTTAAAAGCTTGATTCAATTTTTAATGTATTTTAATAATTTTCACCTTACAATGATAAACTCTCGTTGGAAATACTCTTTGGATTTGGGTCGTGGTTAATTGGGTGACACAAATAATAAACAAAGTGATATAACGGGCTTGATTTTACGACTATTTATTGAAAGAGCGCTTTTGAAAAGACTTAGTGAAGATCTAAAAACCAATGCGAAATGCTCTCAATCACATAAAGAATAATCGCTACAAGATAACCCAATTATAGTACTTTCATTACAAGACCTTCATCGCATAAGAATTCTCTGCTCACCGAGTCCCCGCACTAGTTTTTGAACCGTTTCGGCCGCCGCTCACCCCACCACCCTACAATGGACTCCACCTCCCACACAGCAAAAAAAGTCAGACTGCGGGAGAGCGAGGAAGACCCCCTCCCCCAGACCAACCAGCAATCCAACCTACCCCCAGTTATAGTGCCGCGGTGTCAGGTCGGTCCGCAGCGGCTAACCCGGGTTTGAATCTCACCTGGCCGGCAGACCCACCCATCGACCTGGAAGAGGGGGACATTACACTTGTCCAGGCACCAAACGACTTAGGTGTAGATCTGTCTTCATCCTTCCGCAACAAACTGGACACGGTCTGGGCTCGAGCAATTGTGGTTAAGCTTCTGGGACGCCGGATGGGTTTCAATTTACTCAGGGATCGACTTATTACCTTATGGCATCCACGTGGTCCCCTGAAAATCGTCAACTTAGAAAATGATTTTTATCTAGTTAATTTCAAGGATGATAGGGATTACATTCATACCTTAATGCAGGGCCCTTGGATTGTCGCCGGCCACGTGCTATTGGTCCAACCATGGTCCCCGAATTTTCGCCCCTCCTCTGGCCGCATCACTCATGTCGTCGCGTGGGTTAGATTTCCAGGCCTACCGATTGCCCGCTACCATCCATCCATCTTAGCCGCACTCGGAAACCTGGTTGGGAAAACCATCAAGATTTATGAAACGACCCAACAAACTTTTCGAGGTCGCTTCGCTCGTGTGGCTATTACGTTAGATCTCAGCGCCCCTCTCCGATCGACAGTCGAGTTAGATGGCCAACGTATTCCGGTAGCATATGAGGGTCTCCCTCAAATATGCTTCCCTGTGGTGGGGTAGGTATGAAACCACCGTCGCCCTCATGACCAACCATCGCCACATCGCGACAACCCCGTGGCTTCCACCCACCAAATACCGAGTCCACTAAGACAGCCCCCGATACTCTTCCCTCCACTGATTTTGGCCCTTGGATGCAAGTGACCCGTAGACCTCGCCGACCTCCTCCATCCACCGACGGGTCTAGGCGGGACATCTCAGCTCCTGCGATGGCCGTTGACTCCCGCGAGTCTCGCTTCTCGGCCCTCCCTGTCGAGATGCCGATTGACACACCAACGGCTCTCCCCCCAACGACCGCCTCGACTCGACCCCCTGTCAGTCCCTTCTCGTCTGGAACGAACCCTCGCCACGCTAAATCCCTAGGCTCCTCGTCCAAACGCGACAACAGACGAAAGAAGGGCGCTCAGCAAGACATTTTGGGACGCCACTTAAAGCACACGGGGACGACGTCGTCTTCCAGCGGGTTGGGCCATTCCTTGGGCTCCAGTTCTCCTCCAGCCCACTTTCATTCCTCCTCTCAGTGATCTTCAACAAGAAGAAACCCAACTCCACGGCCACCTAATCAAGGCTTCGTCACCAGCCCCTCTTCCATCGGGTCAGGCCATCCAGGAATTCCTCCGCCGCACGCCCACTTAGGTCCACGTTGCGGTCTCCATCCCGTCGCATGAGGCCCTGATCTCATCGGATGCTACACTCTCTCAGGCCACCCCTGCGGTCACCCTCACTGGGTTGCTAGTCCCGGTCCTTACGGAGCCCCCCGACCCCTCATACATTCAGCCCTCCCCCTCTCTCCCGAGGGTGCCGCCCTCTTGACCCCCCAACCTAACCCCTGAATCTCCATCTGACGGGGCTATGCCACTCTCTTCTGATACTACGATGGAGGACCCCGTCCCCTCCCAGGAGTCTATGCCTAGTCTTGTTTACGATGGGCCAGCTGACCCGGTTCCGACCGACTCGAGCTAGTACCCTTCTTCCTCTTGCGGTTATGATGATTTTTATCTGAAACTGTCAAGGGGCTGGAGGTCGGACCTTCAAGCCCATTCTGCGGAATTATCTTCGTCTCCACCAGCCCCGCCTGGTGGTTATCGTTGAGCCTCGCATTAGTGGTGAACGTGCTCTGCGAGTTATTCGGTCTCTGGGCTTTCACCATTCTTATCGGGTAGAGGCTACGGGCTTTTCGGGTGGGATCTGGCTACTTTGGCAAGAGACGGTCGCTGTCCACATTCGCTTAGCACACCACTAATTTATCCATGCTCGAGTCCAGTGGGACACGCAGTTATTTGACTTTACTGCTATCTACGCGAGCCCTCAGGCCACTTTCCAGAAATATCTTTGGCAATATCTGGCGGATTTGGCCCCTCACGTCACTGGCCCTTGGCTTCTGGGTGAGGATTTTAATGCCAAATTGGAAAGTGCCGATCAACGTGGGCGTTCGCGTCTTCAACCTCATCTCAATCCTCTTTTTCGGGCTTGTATGCAACAATGTAATCTCCAGGATCTTGGGTTTTCTGGTCCGCGATTCACCTGGAAGCGGGGCAACCTACGGGCACGCTTAGATTGGGCTTTTGGTTCCCCTGCGTGGTTCTTGGCTCATCCGAGCACCCAGGTTCAGCACCTGCCTTTTCTCAAATCCGATCATCGGCCTCTGCTTATTAGGTTCCTCGCTCCTGCTCCCCCAACCCTCCTCGCTGGCCTTTCCGATTTCAATCCGCGTGGCTTACCCACGACTCTTTCTCCCATGTGGTGGCCGATAACTGGTCTCCCAGCTCCGTGGACTTTAGTGGAGCTCTTCAACGTTTCTCGAATGCGCTCCACCATTGGAACACCAAGGAGTTTGGGAATATCTTTCACCGGAAGAAACGCCTTATGGCTCGGCTCGAGGGCCTTCAACAACCTGTGGAGGATACAGATTCCCCCTCCCTCCATGCGCTGGAGACTTTTTTACGAAATGACCTCGAATCCGTGCTCTACCAGGAGGAGCTCTTTTGGCACCAACCGTCTAGGAGCCAGTGGCTCGAGCAGGGCGACAGGAATACCCAGTATTACCATGTGCTCACTCGGACTCGGAGGCGTCAATCCCACATCCTCGCTCTTCCAGATGGTCATGGCAATGAAGTCACCGACCCTGCGGCGCTTCGCGATCTGGCTAAGCGCCATTTGGAGGAGTTATACCGATCTGATGGCAGCTGTTTGGTCCCTAGGTCTCTTCCCGGGTAGTTCCCTCCTTCCCTGACGCATATGGCTGCGGATCTCATCCACCCACTTCAGCCTGAGGAACTCATTGAGGCTTTTTTTCCATGCCTCCTAACAAAGCCCCAGGCTTGGATGGTTTCACAGCGCTGTTCTATCAATCCCAGTGGGACACCGTCGGCCCATCCCTGATTCACTTTCTCCAGAGGACTTTTCAGCATGAAGTGTGGGAGTCGACTATTAATCGCACGGTCATTGTCCTTCTTCCTAAAACCCCCTCCCCCACTTCTATCTCCCAATTCCGTCCCATTGCGCTCTGTAATGTGCTCTATAAAGTCCTCTCCAAGGTTATCGCTAATCGGCTCAAACCGTATCTCGCCACGCTGGTCCACCCGACTCAGTGTAGTTTCATGCCTGGCCGTCTTATTACAGACAATATCATTATCACCCAGGAGGTGCTTCACTCTATGCGACGTAAAACTGGTCGGACGTGATTTATGGTCGTCAAGGTGGACCTAGAAAAAGCGTATGACCGTCTGGAATGGGATTTCGTTCACGTCACCCTTCAAGATATTGGTCTTCCAGCTTCGTTTCAGTTGCTTATCATGAAGTGTCTCACCACGGTGTCCTTTCGGGTGAATTGGCATGGCGAGCTGAGCGAGGAGTTTAAGCCTTCTCGCGGCCTTCGGCAAGGCGACTCGCTTTCTCCGTACCTTTTTGTGTTGTGTATGGAATGCCTTGGTCATGCGATCACCCATGCGGTGTCCTTTGGGCGTTGGCGTCTGGTTCACTTGAGTCGTCATGGCCCCCCCATTTCCCACTTATTCTTTGCTGACGATCTCATTCTTTTCTCCGAGGCTTCTCTCGAGGTGTTCAGTTCTTCGACATTTTGACTCCTTCAGATCGCGGCCGACAATGCGTGAGCCCCGCAAAATCGCGTTGTTACTTCTCCAAGAATGTTCCTCCCTCGTCCACCAGAGTCTTCAGCCATGCGCTTCGGTTTCCCCAGACCTCCGACCTCGATCGATACCTTGGGGTTCCCCTCCTCCATCAGCGGGTTGGTAGGCATACTTATCAACACATTCTTGACTCGGTCCATCATCGCTCATCGTCATTCGCCCGCCTACTTCCCTTCACGGCCGGGTCACCTTGGTTCAATCGGTCCTGTCCACTATTTCCAGTTACACGATGCAGACTATCTGGTTACCGAGAGGCCTGTGTGACGCTATAGAACAGGCCATGCGGCAATTTTTGTGGGGCTTGAGTCAGGACAGTCGCAAGATTCCCCTGGTTAGCTAGGATGAGGTTTGTATGCCCAAGAGCCAGGGGGATTAGGTATTCGTCGAATTGTATGATGAATGATGCTTTCTCGCCAAACTTCATTGGGCCTTGATCCACAATCCCACCGCCTCTCAAGGCCCAAGTGCTCTCGTAATATATGTTGATTGTCAACAGATACCCTCCTCCCTTCCTTCCACCGGGGGTTCGATGGTGCGGAGGAGCATCCGCGCGACCTGGCCCATAGTAACTCAGGGCCTGCAGTGGAGGATTGGCGATGGTACGACGCCACGCTTCTGGCTTGACTCCTGGATCCTGGGCATTGGCCCACTCCTTTCCCACTCTAATCAGGACATTCCGGCTTCTCATTTTGGCCTTCGGGTTCAACACTTTGTGAGCCCCACCGGCCAGTGGAATTTCGCAGCCTTTCAGGACTTCCTTCCGCCATCGATTGGTCGCACTATCGCCGGCCTATTCCCTCCCTCCCCGCTTTTGGCCCCTGATAGGTTGATCTGGGGCCTCGATCATGGATAGCCATCGTGGCTTCACTTACCCCTCATATCGGGCCCTACGCCGACGATCCGTCTCGACATTCGAGGACCATTTGGCGATGGTCGGTCTCGCGCGGTGCGCTTTTCTTATGGTTACTAGCAAAGGACCGATCGCCAAGAATCAACAACGGGCGCGCTGCCACCTCACCATAGACGCATCGCCCCACCGCCCCGAGAGGAATCTCTTCATATGGTTCGGATCGCTCGCCGCCCGCTAGTGTGGGCCTCTCCATCCCGACATCGCCACATCGCTTCTTTTCGCTTCTTCCCGCCAGATTGGTCGCACCATAACCTCCTCCAAAGATCGACGAGCTCTGTGGCCTGGATTGACGCTTTTTTGGGTCGACCGCCGGGCCTCTAGACGCGGCGTATCAAGGCTATTTTTGATCCCGCCAGTGCGACCTATCTCACCGGTTGTTTTCATTTTGTCTTTTGCAGATGAGGTTCAGAAGGCTTCAGAGAGGGCACGTCTGGGCAACTGCGCCTCTCGCCCTCGCCGAGAGCACCAGATAGGTTGGTGTTGGCCGCAGACTGGATGGGTCAAGTTGAACACTGATGGGGCTTGCAACCACATTCAGCTCACGGCCTCGGCTGGTGGCCTTCTTTGAGATAGTGACGGCAATTGGCAAGGCGACTTTTCTCAATTTATAGGCTGGTGCTCAGCCCAATCCGTGGAGCTCTGAGGTGTTTACACAGGACTTTCCTTGACGTGGCAATTGGGTTTTCGGCGGCTTGAGCTGGAAGTGGACTCTTTGGGGGTACATTAGCTTCTTTCTTCGGTGGCCTCCCGCACTCAGTCGGATAACCCTATAGTCATGGGTATCCAGGACCTCCTCAACCGCAACTGGTCTATTGTTCATCAGCATGTGTACTGAGAGAGCAACAGATGCGCAGACTGGCTCGCTTCCCAGGCTGGATATGTAGTTCCTGGTATCACTTTTTTTGATGTTTCACCTTTAGGGTGCCTTAATCTCCTCCTAGAGGATCAGCCGGGTCGCTGTTTCTCTCGACTCATTTAGCTTCTTGTGTACTCTTTCCCTTTATACAAAAAAAAAGCGCTTTTGATTTTCTATTAATATTTTTTATATTTTTGGTTTTTAAGTTTTATTGGAAACTATAAACACTTGTTTTTATTTTATCGTAATAGGATTTATCACCAACTAAATGTATGATATAATTATTTAACATTACTTACTAATAAATTATAATTCATCTCAACCTTTTAACTTTTAAAAATATATTTTGATAATTATTTAATAATATATTTTAAATTTAATATAAATTTTGGTTTAATAATTCAAAATATATTAACAAATAAATACTATTTTATAAATAAATAAAATATTTATTTAATTAATAAAATTTAATAATTGTTACTAATATTTTAATAAATATTATATAATAATTCAAATAAAATTAATTTATTTTTAAATTTTATTTAATATTTAGTTGTTACAGAATTAAATATAATTATATTGACATTAACAATCAACTAATTTTTATGTTTTGTTTAAAACTAGAAATCAAAATTAAAATTAAAATAAAATATTACAATAATAAAATAAAGTGAAATGACAAGAATCGAGAGCAAATTAAAGAAGTTTAGCTTCTTTAGCCAAGAAAAGGTCTTTTCTTTTTCCTTACTGATTCAAAATCTACAAGATAGGCGGAAGGAAAAAGTCTTTTGTCTCCTTTTAGGTTCTTCAACTCTTTGCTTAAACTTACTCAGCTTGACTCACTTATTACGCATGTCGTTAGTTTGAAGTTGTAGGGATCCAGTTCCTTCCAGTGGGTTAAAATGCTGAAATTCAATCAGGATGTGTCAAACTCTTTAAGCACAATGCTGACCCTTTGAAATTCAATAAAGTGTAGGCTCTTGAAAAATTATCTTTGATCCAAATGTAATTGGCTATGGATCCTACAAATCCCTCTCTCTTGGTTAAGGAGAAATCTTATATGAGTAGTTATTTACATTATGTTGAAGAATACAGGGCAAATTTGAGGCAGAAGTTGAGAATTTTGTGGATGCAACATTAAAATAGCAATAACAAATATTTCTTCAATGTGATTTAGGGCAAAAGAAACGGTAACAAGATTGCATGTCTTGAGATTGAAAATAGCATTAACATTAATGATCAGGATGAATTGAAAAGGATGGCCAGAAGCCATTTTTTACTGTAAATGGAATCTCTACTCACATTACAAGTCTCCCTAATTAAATGGTGGGTTCTATCAGTCCTATACAGGCAGCTGAACTAATTAAGGGAGTCACCAGTTGTAGTGCCCCCTTATCGTAGGGTATACACCGGGACGCCCGTAGGTCATTCCGGTACATATCCTACGACGAGGGTGCACTATGCTCAATCATTTCTATAAACCGCATGGCATCAATACAATAAAATCCGCAGTAACAAAATCACTGAATTTTAAAAACCATAAAGCCTTTCTCAATCATAAAATCAATCAGAAATATAGACAAGTCTATCAGTTCCCTACAGTCTAAATACAATAATCCAAAAAGGAAACTGATATAAAAGTCTATACTAAGTCATCCCCAAAATTCAATCCCAGCTGATCGATCTATGAGCCATCGCCTCTCTCGCCAAAACTCTCGCACGGCAGGAGAAGTAACTGTAACACCCAAATACCCCCTGGGAGGATATGTGGATGTCACCCAATACAGTACAACATGACAAACACATCAAAACGTTTCACACATGCATTTTTTAAAAAAACTAAACGGAACCCACATATAATACATCTCAGACTTAGAAACAAATCCAAAGAATATGTACAGGCCCAAAAAAAAACAAACAAAATACATATTCGAGTGACACAAAACTCCTTTTCACATCAAGGTTGACTTGTCCTACCCCTTAATCTCTTTGCTCGCACCTACACGGGCAATCCACCGCTAAGCTTATAGCTTAGTTGAGTAATCATTTATCTAATGTAACTAATTTCTTTTCACAGATTAATACTCAGCAGCAAAATGCACTTCATAATGATGTTATCATTAATGACAAAAACAAAGCAAAAGTCCATAAAATAGAAGTAACGGACTTATCGAAGATCAAGTCTCGACAATCAAGTGTCCATATCAAGACACCAAGTGTCACGAAGATCAAGTCTCGACAAGTGTCCATATCATAAGACACCGGTGTCACGTAGATCAAGTCTCGACTAATCAAGTGTCCATATCAAGACACCGGTGTCACGAAGATCAAGTCTCGACACCGGTGTCCATATCAAGACACCGGCGTCACGAAGACCAAGTCTCGACATCGGTGTCACGAAGCGCTTACTGCACTTTCTAGGCATGCCTATTTACCCACAACTCTGACAGTAACAAATCATTCCAGATATTTCATGTGCAATAAATTAGCACTTCCAATAAAATAATCATGTAACAATCGCCCTTGACGCTCATTATCCTAACAAAGACACAATCAAGATAAAGACATATGAGCATCGCTGACATTCATTGTCCCACCAAGACACAAGTCAAGATGAAAAAATCAAAGTGAGACCGTCTCTGTCTCTTATTTATTACCGATATACTTCATCGAAATGACTTACGTAAATTACCTAGATATTTATCGAATTATTGATACGACCGAAAGTCCCGATTATTGACTTGTATTACTTATCAAGACATTACCGAAAGTCCCGACATCGACCAGACATTTATCAAGACATTATCGAAAGTCCCGACATCGACTTACAAACTTTATCGTTAAATTACTTACATTATCGACATTATTGATCGACATCGACATTATCGATATGATCGATTTGCATCAAATTTCGACATCGATCGCCTTTATGACTTCCAATTTTATCGTCGGCATGACATACGCATCAAATTTCTATCTTACTTATCGATCAAATACTGTGATTACTAACCTTCAATCACCCATACTATTTATCGCCTCAAGTCCCAAGAATATCTCGGCAAAGGGTCGCCTCTATAATACGATACAAATTATTATCAGGTATAATTATCTGATGCTAAATGAGTATGATGCATGTTCATGCAAATTTTCGGATTCTTTATCGCTCATAAATACGTATTACTATTCACAAATACGATTCTTCATCGCTCACAAATACGCATGTATATCTGCTCACAAATACGGATATCAGATCAGTAGCAATACTATTCACTAGTCACTATTCACCACTATTCACTATTTACTATTCACTATTACTATTTACTATTTACTATTTCCTATTCACCGATACTGTTCACACACTTTTCATCGTCTCCTACCTTACGAAAATCATCGCTCATTTCATTTTTTCTTTCTTTCTTTTTCCTCTCAATTTTTCTCAATTCTTTAGCATCATCACTTAACAACTAACCTCTTACGCCAGTTTAACCTATCAGAATCATCAAAAACTTCAAACATGATAGATCAAAAAATTTCCTTCCCTTTTCTTATCCTCCCATAAACCATCTAATGATCATATATACCTATATGTCTCAACCAACACCAAAAAGATTCATGATCTAAAGGACTAACCTCGTTATTTGCTACGTAAAAGCGCGATCGATCGATGTATGATGATGAAGAGCATCGATCGTGAGCAAATGAACTCAATTTTATGAGTTATACACGGTTCGCCTAACCCTTATATAAGTCGGCCACTTATTCAATTTTTACTATTGGCTTACTTGTGGAGGAATACTTTGAAAAGCACACTTATGATTGCAGAATCAACTAATTCCCGTAAGTTCCGCATAACTTCCAAAATTCACCAAAATTCCGCCATCAAATATGACCGCCAAATAATTGTTCCAAAATACTCCATACGCCACCAATAATTTCTAAAAATCATTGAAGTCTCCAAAATTACTAAAATTATCTTAATATTGTCCTAATCAATCCGAATTTCATTTTACCAATGTACCCGGAAATACCATGAATGCATGCCAAAATATCAAAGAGACATAACATAAATCGGACTAAATTTGCTTAATATGCTAACCGCTAATTTGGGGTGTTACAACTCTTCCCTCCTTAAGGAATTTCGTCCTCGAAATTCATATCTGATCCGAATATTTTATACCTCCAACGGCTAAAACGGCTAGTTTCGAATGGTCATAAATGGTTATAAACGGCTAGTGAACAGTACCAAAATAGTCTATAAATAGAAACTACTTCTTCCTCATTTACTTCATCCCTCCACATTCTTTCTTACTTACCTTAAACTTTCTTCTAGATTTAAACCAGAGTTCAAAATGTTATCCGCTATCGCATGCTTTGGTATACTTCTATCATTATGTATCTTTATCTCGTTCTAGTATTAATTTCAGCTACATGAAGCTCGTGACTTTTTTGTCTTCTTAGCATTTCCTATGATCCTTCGTTGTTTATTGGCATAGCCTTTGAGCAAGGCATGTAATTTTTTTCATAAGTGGAAAAATAAATGTTTTACTTTCACTTTCTAATCAATAACGCCAATATCAAATCCTATTCTACCTCGTTCCAAATGCATCTAATATCACCAAATATCATAGCAAAGCACTATAGCCACACTCATTTCATAAGGAACATCATATGAACCAATCATCACCAAAGGTTCAATTCATATCTTATGATCATTAATCTCATCTTTCACGATTCCTCTTGTAAAATCACGCAACAATGTGATCAAAGAAACCTAATATCGGATATCATCTCATGATCGATCATATAACTCGCCACCTTATTCCACCAATTTTTGACATACAAATACATGCATCTCCCTCCAACACATTACATTCACATCGCCATGTTGGTAATACAATTAACTCATGTGTCTTCTATACAAGATCGATACACACAAACGCATCGGTGATAGTACGATTCAAACAATTCATAAACCTTCGCTTCTTCTATTCATTAACTCCAGATCGTATTCAATTCTTTCAATACCGCAAACTATCCGACATGTGTCACTACACCTACAAGGTTCCAAGCTTTCAAAGCTACGGCAGAAGTTTCAAATCAGGTATCAACTAATCACCTCACGCGACATCATTTGTCTCTATGCATACAAAATTTTTTTTCTCTTCATTCCTGCAAAACATGAATGATTTCACCTAAGTTCACTTATCAACATTTTTTCTCAATTGATCTTGGCCAAGACTTCTCTTTTATTCGTTCCTTATTTCTATCTTCCATACGTATACATTCACGCAAGTCAGAATAAAATTCTGAATCTCTCCCACTTAGAAACTGGACCATTCCAATCTTTTGCCACAAATTTGCCAATATCTCAAAATGCACCAAAATTTATCTTAAGAATCACACTGTCAAACTAGTATTCTTATTTTCACTTTGCCATTTTTTTTCTTTTCCCAAAAATCGGGAAAGATAACGGCCTGTATTTTATCCACCCAAAATCTGAATGATCAAACGCACTTCTATAATTCTCACACAATAACCAGAATCATCGGACCTCCCGTCCGGAATCCAACCTCAGCAAACAACGCAATGCTATACCGAACACGTCAATAAGTCGTAATCCAATAATCTCATCAAAATCGAATCTCTATACCCAATGCATTCACCAATACAAATGCATTACCTCATTATTTATCATAGCTAACTAGATATTATTTCCCACTTCTAAATAGTCACAACTTTCATTTTCCCTTATGCAGATAGATCAGCATGCTTATTTGACATCTCAGCTTCCTGAGCTAATCAAACTCGCATTTCCTAGACGCATCACATAGATTTCATTACTAACCTAAATCCATATACGCTTGCTAGTCTATTCAACTTCCCTTATCTGACTCTCATATTGATCTGACTCCAATATTCTCAGCTAATTCGTTCCATACTCATTAATTCCTTCTTGTTCCAACATATATCATCTCCAGACACCATAACATCATTCGCCAAGCAACCAAGATACTCGTAATAACTTCATCTTACTCGACTATGCTCTCAATCAATTAAATTCTACTATCGAACCCATTGTTAAAATTTGACATACCTCATCAACAGTCTTGTGAAATCTTTCATACGGACATTCTAGAACCAAAACATGGGACAAACCGCATTAGGCCAGACACAATTCTTCTATTCAAGTACAAGCAATAGTTAAGCGCTGGTTAAACCAGAATCGCCTAAACCATGCTCTGATACCAAAAGATGTAACACCCAAATACTCCCTGGGAGGATATGTGGATGTCACCCAATACAGTACAACATGACAAACACATCAAAACGTTTCACACATGCATTTAAAAAAAAAACTAAACGGAACCCACATATAATACATCTCAGACTTAGAAACAAATCCAAAGAATATGTACAGGCCCAAAAAAAAAACAAACAAAATACATATTCGAGTGACACAAAACTCTGACTCCTTTTAATCATGCGGCTGACTTGTCTCACCCTTAATCTCTTTGCTCTGCACTCTACACGGACAACCACCGTCAAGCTTATAGCTTAATGAGTAATCATTTATCTAATGTAACCAATTTCTTTTCACAGATTAATACTCAGCAGTAAAATGCACTTCATAATGTATGTTATCATTAATGACAAAACAAAGCAAAAGTTCATAAAATAGAAGTGGGTAACGGACTTATCGAAGATCAAGTCTCGACATCAAGTGTCCATATCGTAAGACACCAAGTGTCAGAAGATCAAGTCTCGAAATCAAGTGTCCATATCAAGACACCGGCGTCACAGAAGATCAAGTCTCGACACCAAGTGTCCATATCAAGACACCGGTGTCACAGAAGATCAAGTCTCGACACCGGCGTCACGTAAGCCATAAACCCTTCTAGGCATGCCTATTTATCCACAACTCGGACATAACAAATCATTCCGACATTTCATGTGCAATAAATTAGCACTTCCAATAAAATAATCATGCAACAATCGCCCTGACGCTCATTATCCTAATAAGACACAATCAAGATAAAGACATATGAAAGCACGCTGACATTCATTGTCCTACCAAAGACACAAGTCAAGACAGAAAATCAAAGTGAGACCGCTCTCGTCTCTTATTTATTACCGATATACTTATCGAAATGACTTACGAAATTACCTAGACATTTATCGAATTATTGATATGACCGAAAGTCCCGACATCGACTTGACATTTATCAAGACATTATCGAAAGTCCTGACATCGACCAGACATTTATCAAGACATTACCGAAAGTCCTGACATCGACCAGACATTTATCAAGACATTATCGAAAGTCCCGACATCGACTTACAAACTTTATCATCTAAATTACTTACATTATCGACATTATTGATCGACATCGACATTATCGATATGATCGACGGCTGCATCAAATTTCGACATCGATCGCCTTTATGACTTCCAATTTTACCGTCGGCGATGACATACGCATCAAATTTCTATCTTACTTATCGATCAAATACCGGATTACTAACCTTCAATCGCTTATACTATTTATCATCAAGTCCCTAATAATATCTGGCAAGGGTCGCCTTCTATAATATGATACAAATTATTATCAGTGCATAATTATCGTATGCTAATGAGTATGACGATGTTCATGCAAATTTTCGGATTCTTTATCGCTCATAAATACGTATTACTATTCACAAATACGATTCATACGCTCACAAATACGCATGACATCGCTCACAAATACGGATATCAGATCAGTAGCAATACTATTCACTAGTCACTATTCACCACTATTCACTATTTACTATTCACTATTACTATTTACTATTTACTATTTCCTATTCACCGACACTATTCACACAATCGCTCATCGCCTCCTACCTTACTTAAAATCACTGCTCATTTCATTTTTTTTTTTTTTTCTTTTTCCTCTCAATTTTCTCAATTCTTTAGCATCATCACTTAACAACTAACCTCTTACGCCACCTAACCTATCGTAATCATCAAAACTTCAAACATGATAGATCTAAAATTTCCTTCCCTTTTCTTATCCTCCCATAAACTATCTAACAGATCATATATACCTATATGTCTCAACCAACACCGTAAAAGATTCATGATCTAAAGGACTAACCTCGTTATTTGTCGCAGAAAAGCGATCGATCGACGCATAAAGATGAAGAGCATCGATCGTGAGCAAATGAACTGAATTTTATGAGTTATACACTGCTCGCTTAACCCTTATATAAGTCGGCCAATTATTCAATTTTTACTATTGGCTTACTATGGATGAATAGTGAAAAGCACACTTATGATTGTGAATCAACTAATTCCCGTAAGTTTCGCATAACTTCAAAAATTCACCAAAATTCCGCCATCAAATATGACCGCCAAATAATTGTTCCAAAATATCCATACGTCACCAATAATTTCTAAAATCATCAAGTCTCCAAAATTACTAAAATTATCTTAATATTGTCCTAATCAATCCGAAATTTCATTTTACCAATGTACCCGAAATACCATGAATGCATGCCAAAATATCAAAGAGACAGTAACATAAATCGGACTAAATTTGCTTAATATGCTAACCCCTAATTGGGGTGTTACAAGAACTCGAGCTAGAGTCTAATCTATCACCCTGAAAATAAATGCAATTTGGGTGAGTTTATAACTCAATGAGAAACCATCATCGATGGTTCACTCAATTCATGCATTACGATATCTGCATAAACACATCACAAGAATATTCAAAATCTCATATAGCGGTTTACGTATCACGTGCAATTCGATATCGCTTATTACAATTGTATCATGCAATGCATATGTGACTCTTTTCCAGTTTATTTCAGTGTTGTGACTGAGCGCTTATTTAGTGACAGTGATCAGTAGACGCGTCTAGGGAGTAGGAGAGCCCTCAAACAGGATACATTAACTCCCCTCGAGCTCGAGGCTCGGTTCAGTGACAGTATTTGAGCTTAAAGCTCTTTTCAGTAATAATAGCGACTCAGATCACAATGTTCATTATCTGTGCATGCATTTATGTATGAAATGCACGTGTCCAATTGTTCACAGTCATATGGCTATAAAAGCCCATTGCATACAGTTTCTCAAAATCACATATCAGTGGAATCCCATTTAGCACAAACATGCATCTTGATCCTAATCATTCATATAATTCATATTGGCAAACAGTTCACAAAGAGCATTTAGCAAATCAGAAATTGAGGAACCAACTAGGTTACTCACTTGTAACATCCGAGCTACTGCCTGGAAGTCCCAACAATATCTGTGGAATGATGATCCAACGGTGCCTCTATCACAGTAAAATAATTTCCCATTACTAGATGCTCAATTAAAACAATTCAGTGATGCACATGTCTTAAAGAAACTATGTACGATGCATGTTTATGATTTTTCCGACGCTAAACCTCAAATTCCCTATCTCATGCCTCATAACCAATTTCTCATACTATATACTCTATCACAATTGACATTACCCTTAATCTCAAGGAAGGTTTCAAAACCCAAATTCACTATTTACTAGGTCAATATCATCCATAGATTCCATAAGTCTCCAATTGAAACTCCAATTAATCCTTAGGTTACAATAGGAAACTATAATCGACTTTCTTTCGATAATTTAGATCCCACTAATTAAATTCTAACTTTCATTCTTTTCCTCAATTGTAGACCTTTTTCTCTAGTTCATAACGAATCAAGAATCACCTCAATTGGAGGTCTACACCATAAGTTATGCCTAAAAAACTAATCCATTTCAGTTCAGGAAAACACCCTCGTCATGAATTAAGAAACTCTCGCCATGCACAGACAACGTTGTTCGCCACAAGGCGTGAAGATTGCTTCGCCGCTTAACAATCCTTCTTGGCTCGCCGCGACGTGAAGGGAGCTCGTCGCGGCGTTAGTTATTTAACGCCACGCCAAGCGTAATCTAATATTTATTCGTCAGGCGAGGTCATACAGTGACGGCGCAAGGCTACCTCCCTTCGTCTCTGATCGACTTTTTCTCAATCCTCTCTCTAAAACCAGAATTAACTCACTCTAAACTACCCAATCTCACACAATAAATACCATAAATGCATCAAACAACCATAAATAACAACATTAAACCATTAAACTTACCAAATCGAAGCTCAAATCCTTAAACCCTAAATCTCTGAAAAATCTCTCAAACCTCTAACAACCATGGTGATCTTCCATAGCCATACCAAATGTCATCCTCTCCAAGATTTCTAACAGATATTCAACCACAAAGAAGGAGAAACAAGCAAGAATCTCCAAAGGGGAAAATCAAAGTCGTCAAGGAAGAGAAGAGTCGTGCCTAGGGAAGAGAAGATGATCTTTGTAATATTCAAACACTAAGGCTATATAAAGGGTTGATTTAAACCTATAGATCATAGTCCCCAAATTCTTTTAATTTCAGTCTCTAATTTTCAATGGCTCAACATTCTCATTCCTGAAATCACAATTCTATTTTTCCATGCCATTTGTCCACCAATTTCAGAATCGGAATCTAATTCATCAGTCTCTAAGTCATTTTCTCGGTCCGGACCAATAACTCTAAAAATTCCAAAAAAAAATCCTATAAATTCTCAAAAATATAAAACGTAAAACCCTAAACTCCATTTTCAATTTTCCAATCCCAAAATTCAATTCTCACTCCAATTCAGCTATACGAACCCAATTATTCCAAAATTCCTAATAAATCACAATTGAACATAATTATCTCAAATTCACCAATTAAATCATAATCATATTTAAATGCTGAAAAATGTCATGAATGCATGTACCTATAAATGCATTTGCAGAAACTTATTCCTCTATAATTAGAGTCCAATGAATGATCAATTAATAAAATGCAGTATGTGATCCTACCCAGTCCCAATTTACCAATATGCCCATCACATCGGTAATGGGATGTTACAATTCTCCCCTCCTAAAAAAAATTTCGTCTCGAAATTTCATACCTGTCCGATCGAGTAGATGAGGATACTGGCTCCTCATATACTCCTCAGTCTCCCAAGTTGCTTCCTCAAAAGAGTGGTTCTTCCAAAGGACTTTCACCAATGGAATCACCCTGTTCCTCAACCGCTTGACTCGTGATCCCACAATCTGTACTGGCTCCTCGACATAACTCAAATTATTGGCCACCTCTATCTCCCGAGCTGTAATCATACGAGTCAGTCCGATCGGTACCGCTTGAGCATACTAACATGAAATACGCCTCAGAATCGACATCTCACTCTAAGAATGCCAATCTATAAGCCAACGGTCCTATCCTCTCAAGGATCTCATAAGGACCAATATACCGAGGGCTCAACTTGCCCTTCCGCCAAATATCGAACTCCTCTCCAAGGAGACACTCGAGGAACACTGTCACCCACAAAGATACTCCATCTCTCCGATGTCGATCCACATAGCTTTTCTGTCATCCCAGCCGCCTTGATGCGATCAATCGCCTTCACCTTATCTACAAGGTGTCCTCAATCAGCTCGACCTCAATCATCCTCACACCCTCTTCATCCCAATACAGTGGCGATCTACACTGCCTCCCATACAAGGCCTCATACGGTGCCATCCCGATACTACTCTGATACTGATTATTATAAGCAAACTCGATCAGAGCCAAATACTGATCCCATGATCCTCTGAACTCCAATACACAAGCCCGAAGCATATCCTCAATAGTCTTAATCGTCCTCTCACTCTGCCCATCTGTTTGAGGATGAAATGCAGTACTGAAGTTCAACCGAGTACCCAATGCAGACTGCAGGCTCTTCCAGAACCTCGAAGTAAATTTGGGATCCCGGTCTGAGACTATCGACAACGGAACCTCATGCAGCCGCACAATCTCTGCCACATACTTCTGGGCCAACTGATCTAGAGTATTACTCTCCCTCACTGGCAAGAAGTGAGCCGATTTGGTCAATCAGTCCACTATGACCCAGACGATCACGCCGCCAAGGCCCTAAACAATCCCATAATAAAATCCATGGTAATTGCTCCCATTTCCACTCCTAATAGGCAACTAATGCAGCTTTACCCATCGGAGCCCGGTGCTCAAATTAACTCACCGCACGCCGACACCGAGAAACAAACTTTGCCACCTGCCTCTTCATGCCTGGCCACCAGAAATGCAACTTAAGAGTATTATACATCTTGGTAGTACCAGGATGCATAGCATACGCGGCCATATGAGCCTCCTCCAGAATCTCACGCCTTAAGTCATCCACATCAGGCACACACAGTCTCTGACCCATCCACAATGTCTCATCTCTCAACTCAAAATCAGAATCCCTATCAGATCTCACTCTCTCCATCAGTCTCACCATAGCAGGATCTTGGTCCTGAACCCTCCTGATCCTGTCATGCAACATCGGCCTAAGCCTCAATGTAGCAATCAGAGCTCCATCCTGACCCAAATCTATCTGCACATTCAAAGCTCTCAACTGAATCAAGCTAGGCAATCTCCTAATCTGAATCTGAGCTGCACTGATATGACATCTCCTACTCAAAGCATCTGCCACCACATTGGCCTTCCCTGGATGATACTCAATCGCGCAATATAGTCTTTCAAAGACTCAATCCACTCATTGCCCTCGCATTCAGCCTCTCCGACTAAGCAAGTACCTCAAACTCTGATGATCAAGCGAAGATCCGAACGCCTCCCATACAAATAATGTCTCCAGATCTTCGAGCAAAACCATCGCTATTAACTCCAAATCGTAATCGGATAGTTCACCTCGTGAGACCTCAACTGTCTCGAGGCATAAGCTATCACTTTGCCATGCTGCATCAATACACACCCTAGTCCCTGATGCGAAACATCATTGTACACCACATAGCCTCCAGTACCAGATGGAATGCTTAACACCGGCGCAGTAGTCAGCCGATGTTTCAGCTCCTCAAAGCTCTTCTGACACTCCTCAGTCCATCTGAATGGTACATCCTTCCTCAAAAGCTTTGTCAGAGGGGCTGAGATCAGCAAGAACCCCTCGACAAACCTCCGGTAATATCCGCCAATCTTAGGAAACTCAACCTCGATACATTCCTTGGGGCCTCCTAATGCAAAGACCGCCGACCTTGCGAGAATCTACCAATACCTCA
This sequence comes from Erythroxylum novogranatense, assembly GCA_029891385.1. NCBI lineage: Eukaryota > Viridiplantae > Streptophyta > Magnoliopsida > Malpighiales > Erythroxylaceae > Erythroxylum > Erythroxylum novogranatense. Next base: position 30,137,094 of record CM057233.1, on the reverse strand, counting down.
CCACCACAATATGCCCTAAACACTATTTCATCTAGCCAAAGTTCACATTTAGTGAATTTGGCATACAACCGCTCTCTCATAACTGCAATACAATTCCTCAAATGCTCCGCATGCCCCGCTTACCTCAATACACTAGAATATCATCAATGAACACAATCACGAATCGATCCAGTAGGCTGAAAGACCTTATTCATCAAGGCCATGAAGGCTACCGGGCATTGGTCAACCCGAACGGCATCACCGTAAACTCGAAATGCCCATACCGCCCTCAAGGCACTCTTAGTACATCGGCTCGTAATCCTCAATCGATAATATCCCGATCTCGGATCCAACTTAGAAAACACCGAGCTCCTCGAATCGATCAAATAAATCATCGATCCTAGGCAAGGATACTTATTCTTCATCACACCCGATTCAACCGCCTATAATCGATACACAACCTCAAAGTCCCGCCCTTTTCTTCACAAACAAGACCGGAGCTCCCTACGGTGAAACACTGGGCCTAATGAACCCCTTATCCAAAAGCTCCTACAATCGAGCCTTAAGCTCCTTCGCCCACCGGTGCCATCCTATACTGAAGGTATAGATATAGAGCTGCATCGAACGAGGTCAATCTCAAACTCCGCCTCCCGATCCGCGACAAACCCAGAACTCATCGAAACACATCCAAAATTCCCCGATCACGGAATATCCCGCAATCTCGCCAACCTTGGTATCCACAACACGGGCCGATAGCCTCACAACCTCCCAAAGATCAACCTCAAGTCACTCAGAAAGAAATCATCCTACCGGCATCGCCTCGACTAACACCTCGACAAACACCTCAATGATCAGAGACTCTAATACAACCTCCTGGTATAATAGCCCATGACGGCCCTATGCGCACAACCACCCATCCCTAAAATCACATCAATCTCCTCAGAGACAAAGACTATCAAGTCCTGACTCACATCGCCGATCTATCGTAATCGTGCACTCCTCGCATCTCTCCTAAAACAACAGACTACCTAGAGGTGTACTCACCTCTAACCCATACTGTAATCTCTCTCTATCTCCATGCAGTCTACATGCCAAATGAGGTACAATAAATGAATGAGTGGATCCAAGATCCAACAATGCATATGCTTCAAAACCATAAATCAGAAGCATACCCGTAACAACATCTGGGGAATCCTGAGCCTCCTGCCGAGTCATGGCATAGACTCTAGCCTGGATCATGCAGTCCTGCCGCCACCCTCGCCCTCACTACGAACCCCTCAGCTCGGCCTCGACCTCGACCTCGGCCTCTCCATCCAGATCCACCTCCACGGCTCTGCTGCACCGTGGTATTACTGCCAGATCTCCCAGTCATAGTAGACTGAGCTCCCAAGGTCTCGGGGCAATTCCTAACCAAGTAGTCTATCGAGTCAGATCTCAGTGTGCTCCTGCATGCCCATCGACACTTCCACTATACCTCCTCTCGCAATGCTCACAGATCGGAGGGATCGCCTCAACCTCGCACCGCCATCGCCACTACCACCAACAAATCGCCTCTGCCCCCAATCCAGTTGTCTAGCTCCTCCAATAACTCAAGGGCTCGCTCGACGTCATGAACCTCTACTAGCAGATCGCTCGACTATCACTTGGCCTTCGCCCTCGGGCCCTGTCCACCTTCGCCTCACCGACTGCCTGGGTCGCTCAATCCTCATGGCAACTGCTCACCAATGAAAGTGCCCATATCGATCGGGTCAACTCTGCACGAATCTCCAGATTGAGTCCGCCTCAAATCTCGCACTCTATCGCTTTGTAGCAATCGAATCGTCAGATACCCCATCAACTCGCTGAACCAACCTCAGACTCAACCATCGACATCTCAATTGCCTCAACTCCAAAACTCCCGCATCTTCATCTCCAAATAAACCTCATATATATGTCCTAAGGCTCTTAGAAAATCATCCAAGTCGTAACACAGGCCTGGTGGTAACGCCTTTAATCCTTCCATCACCGATAAGCGACTCAAGGAGAGAAACCGATAATCAAAACGCCATCGAGTCACACCATCCGACGAGGACTCTCAATCCTCTCCACCATCCCCACCTCCGCAGGTCTCAGGCCGCCAGATAAATCATCAAATTTCACCCATAGCCGATCGCATTCTCCTCCCGCCTCACAGAACCCTAGGAGGCAACTCCTCGTAATGAGGCATCAAGACTCCCTACTAGCTCCTACCGATTCTAGGTCACCGTTGATCAACTTGATCTCCAAGAACGGATGACCTATAACAAACAAGAATTTTAATCAATTTCTGCTTTTCTCTATGAAATTCAAGCCTAAAAATATACTATGCCTAAAAGATGCCAAACCATGCTCGATACCACCTAATGTAGCGCCCTCACAAGAGGGTATACACCGAACGCCTGAGGTCATTCTCGCACATATCCCACGCATTTAGGTGCACTACGCCAATCATTTCTATAAACGACATGGCATCAATACAATAAAATCCGCATTAACAAAATCACCGAATTTTAAAAACCATAAAGCCTTTCTCAATCATAAAATCAATCGTAAATATGTATGTCTATTAGTTCCTACAATCTAAATACAATAATCCAAAAGGAAACCGATACAAAAGTCTATACTAAGTCATCCCCAAAATCCAATCCTAGTGACCGACACAGAGCCATCGCCTCTCGCCGTAACGCCACACTAAGGAGAAGTAACTTTGGAGCTAGAGTCTAATCTATCACCCTGAAAAATAAATGCAATTTCGGGTGAGTTTATAACTCAATGAGAAACCATCATCGATGGTTCACTCAATTCATGCATTACGATATCGCATACAACACATCACAAGAATATTCAAAATCTCATATAGCGGTTTACGTATACGCAATTCGCATATCGCTTATCACAATTGTATCATGCAATGCATATGTGACTTTTTTCCAGCTTTATTTCAAAGTTGTGGATCGAGCGCTTATTCAAGGATAAAGGATCAAGCAGACGCTCTCAGGAGTAGGAGAGCCCTCAAACAGATACACTAACTCCCCTCGAGCTCGAGGCTCTTGCTCAAGGATGATTTGAGCTTAAAGCTCTTTTCAAGAATAATAGCGACTCGCATCACAACGCTCATTATCCTGTATGCATTTATGTATGAAATGCACGTGTCCAATTGTTCACAAATATATGGCTATAAAATCCCATTGCATACAGCTTCTCAAAATCACATATCAGTGGAATCCCATTTAGCACAAACATGCATCTCGATCCTAATCATTCATATAATTCATATTGGCAAACAATTCACATAGAGCATTTAGCAAATCGTAAATCGAGGAACCAACTAGGTTACTCACCAGAATCTCCGAGCTACCGTCTGAAGTCCCAAAGAATATCCGTGGAATGACGATCTAACGGTGCCTCTATAACAGTAAAATAATTTCTCATTACTAGATCCTCAATTAAAACAATTCAGTGATGCACATGTCTTAAAGAAACTATGTACAATGCATGTTCATGATTTTTCCGGCGCTAAACCTCAAATTCCCTATCTTATGCCTCATAACCAATTTCTCATACTATATACTCTATCACAATTGACATTACCCTTAATCTCAAGGAAGGCTTCAAAACCCAAATTCACTATTTACTAGGTCAATATCATCCATAGATTCCATAAGTCTCCAATTGAAACTCCAATTAATCCTTAGGTTACAATAGGTAACTATAATCAACATTCATTCGATAATTTAGATCCCACTAATTAAATTCTAACTTTCATTCTTTTCCTCAATTGTAGACCTTTTTCTCTAGTTCACAACGAATCAAGAATCACCTCAATTGGAGGTCTACACCATAAGTTATGCCTAAAAAACTAATCCATTTCATTCAGAAAACACCCTCATTGCGATTAAAACTCTCGCCACAGCATAAACGTTCGTCATTGCACAGATAAACGTCATTGTCGTCATGGAAGATTGCTCGCTTCGGCGAACAATCTTTCTGGGCTCGCCGCGACGTGAAGGGAGCTCGTCGCGGCTTCAGTTATTTAACGCTCGCCGCGACGTCTCCTAGCGCGCTCGCCGCAGTGAATGAATATTTATTCGTCGCGGCGAGGCTCGCGCGCAGATCGCGGCATGCGGCTACCTTCCTTCGTCTCCGATCGACTTTTTCTCAATCCTCTCTCTAAAACCAGAATTAACTCACTCTAAACTACCCAATCTCACACAATAAATATCATAAATGCATCAAACAACCATAAATAACAACATTAAACCATTAAACTTACCAAATCGAAGCTCAAATCCTTAAATCCTAAATCTCCGGAAAATCTCTCAAACCTCTAACAACCACGGTGATCTTCCATAGCCATACCAAACGTCATCCTCTCCAAGATTTCTAACAGATATTCAACCACAAAGAAGGAGAAACAAGCAAGAATCTCCAAAGGGGAAAATCAAAATCGTCGAAGGGAAGAGAAGAGTCGTGCCCTAGGGGAAGAGAAGATGATCTTTTGTAATATTCAAACACTAAGGCTATATAAAGGGTTGATTTAAACCTATAGATCATAGTCCCCAAATTCTTTTAATTTCAGTCTCTAATTTTCAATGGCTCAACATTCTCATTCCTAAAATCACAATTCTATTTTTCCATGCCATTTGTCTACCAATTTCGGAACCGGAATCTAATTCATCAGTCTCTAAGTCATTTTCTCGGTCCGGATCAATAACTCTAAAAATTCCAGAAAAATTCCTATAAATTCTCAAAAATATAAAACGCAAAACCCTAAACTCCATTTTCAATTTTCCAATCCCAAAATTTAATTCTTACTCCAATTCAACTATACGAACCTAATTATTCCAAAATTCTTAATAAATCACAATTGAACATAATTATCTCAAATTCACCAATTAAATCATAATCATATTTAAATGCCGAAAAATGTCATGAATGCATGTACCTATAAATGCATGTGCAGAAAACTTATTCCTCTATAATTAGAGGCCAATGAATGATCAATTAATAAAATGCAGTATGCGATCCTACCTAGTCCCAATTTACCAATATGCCCATCACATCGGTAACGGGATGTTACACCAGTGATGAGATAAAGGAATTATTGTTGTCTTTTCATCCAGATAAGTCTCCCAGACTAGATGGTTTTAATGCTAGATTTTTTCAAGAAATATGGAATCTGTTGCAAGTTCCAGTGGTCGAAGCAGTTCATGAATTCTTTAGTAGTGCAGATTACTTAAAGAAGTTAATAAAACCTTCCTTGCTTTAGTGCCCAAAGTTTCTAATCCTAAGAAACTAAATGACTACAGGCTTATTTCTTGTTGCAATGTGTTATACAAGATTATCTCTAAGATCCATAGTAACAGATTGAAGATTACTCTACCTGAGATTACTCTACCTGAGATTATCAATCCTAGTCAAGGTGCATTTGTTCCTGGTAGATGTATAGGAGAAAACATAATGTGTGCTCAAGAGCTCTTCGGAGACTATACACACACAAAAAAGCATTTGTGCTCTTAAAATAGATTTTACTAAGGCTTATGATACTATGGAGTGGGGTTTCATTATTAATTCTCTTCATGCTTTTGGTTTCCTTATTAGGTTTGTGGACTAGGTTCTTGCTTGTATATCAATAGTATCTTTCTCAATTTTAATGAATAGGGAACCTTCTCATCTTTATCAAGCAGCAAGGGGCATAAGACAGGACGACCCTCTTTCTTTATATCTTTTTACTATGACTATGGAAGTTCTTCAACGGATGATACATATATATATAGATGAAATCTCAGTTTTTAGATATCATTATCAATGTGGGGAGCTCAACATACTCAACTTGGTTTTGCTGATGATTTACTTATGTTATATGCGAATGACACTTCTTAAATTGAGGTTATTTTATCATCTGTATATACAATTCAAGAGTTTCTAGACTGAGATTTAATCCTAAAAAATGCTTGGCTTATATGTCTAAGTTGAGCCCTTATGATTCCTCATCGATGATTACTGAAGCAAGGTTATCCATTTACTAATAATTAACCATTCACTTGGGAATTCCTATCTCCATAAGGATGTTGAAGGAGGCTGAATGTAGACCTCTCATTGAGAAAGTTCAAAAAATAATTTCTACTTAGACCAATAGGTTTTTATCTTATGGAGGTCGACCTTAGTTAGATATTTCAATTCTCAATAATCTACACATCCATTGGTTGTCTCACTTAGCTATTCCTTGAAGAAGATTGATAGAAGCTTTATGGACTTCATATGGCTTGGGATAAACATAAGTGGTTTGCCAAGTTAAGTAGAGTGTTAGGGTTGGGAATCATGTTGGGCCCGGGTCCCGTATTTTCGATTCCCGAGGCGGCCCCTCGGGCTGCGCCGGCGTCGGGCGACCAAACATATCAGATCCGATCCCAACATTTATACATAGATCGATTCATACACATACATTCCCATACAATCAATCACCAACGCATGCATTCTAACCATGAATTAATCATCACGATTTCATAAGTCATCAAGTTAATAATTTAAACATGTGTTTTTAACAATACACAGTACAAAATAAAGTTTCAATCCAAAATACATGAAATATGCTCCATGATAATGTGTTCGGAGGGCCAACCAAAATACTAACTTAATGCAAAGCTCCTAATTAGCTTGAAGTTTCCGATGCCTCGCAAGATCAAAGATCGTCCTGTTCTGCACCTGAGGAGGGAAAGTAATAGGTTGAGCTACACAGCTCAGTGGCTAATATAATTATAGCCATCGGTAACTAGCACAAAATTAGGCATATGTACGTATATATATTATATATATATACAGGCATCAAGTCAAGCACTCACATACTAATCAAGCAATTTATGCATTCAACATAATTAATTCGACTCACAAAACATGTTACAAATATGCTTCATAACAAATAGTTCAAATGCAATGCACATCACATGGCTCGAGGGTTCCATGGAAACAAAAGGGAGAAACCGAAGTTTACACCCTGAAAAAAATGAGTCCATTCGGAGCTCATAGGCCACAAGCGGGCAGCCAGGAGAAGGCTCTTGTCTACGTGCACGTGACGAACGAAATGGTTCCACTCTCGCCCAAACAAAAGCACATGATCATGCTCATAATCATTTTATCATATGGTACGCTTCCATACTTTGCATTTAGTCAAAATGCCATGACCGAAATCGAGGGATAACATGCTCAAAATCAAAACTTAATGCTATCAATTCCCATGATTCTTTCAAAGTATATGAAATCAAAATCATTCAAATGATCATGTTGAAACATACATAACATATAACATATATTCATACATAGGCAAGAAATTGCCTAATCACACAATAACTATAAGTACATTACCCACCTAAGATCGCTCGAGTCTCCGACTCACTGATGTCCTTCCTCTTGCGATGAAATCGGGTCAGCTTGGTTTCCTAAAATAACCAAGTTTCCATTCAATCAGTATCCACATAAAATATTCAAGCTTGGAAATCCAAAATAAAGCACTAAAAGTCTATATTCGACCTCCTTCTAAAATTCTGAACCCTTCGAGGCAAATTCCGAACTTCCCTTCTTCATACAACTTGTAGTCCTTGATCTCTAGTTCACAATGAATCCAAAATCACCTCATTTGGACATCTACACCAAAAGATATGCCAAAAAATATCAAAAAAATCAACTTTCTAAGAATCGGGGCTTGCGTGGCGGACGGCTGGCTCGCTGCGGCAAAAGGCCGCCTCACCACAAGGCAGCACACATGTATGCGTCGCGGCGTGAGCACTTCTCGCAGACGCATGCGACGCAGACGTCTTGGCGTCATGGCACGCGTCTTTTATTACGCATGCGTGTCGCTTTTTTTACCTTGCCACAAGGTTTCATGAGCATCGTCAGAAACGCGTCTCGGAGAGGCGACTCCGAACCTCAAATTTCTGCATTTTCTGACTTCAATCCTTTCCCAAACTCAAATGCAACACACCTAAGCCTTAGATCATGACTTATACTACATTTCTAACCCATTAACAACTTGAAAACTTGCCCAGAATCATCAACCCAAGAAATCTAACCATTTTTTCCCTAAAAACCCTAATCCTTCGTTCTCACACATTCAACATTCTCTAGGTTTAAATCTAACCATAACAAGTTTGAAAGAAGCTAAACTTACCCGGAAATACTTCAAATCTGTCAGAAATCACCGAAATCACAAAACTCTCTCCTCTTCTCTTTCTCTTCCACCGACGGCTTCTCCTTCTTTTCTTCTTCTCTTTTCTTTCTTTCCTCCTCTTTTCCTTTCTTTCTAATTTCTTCTAAGTCTTTTAAGTCTAAAGACCATTTAACCCCTCCTAGACAAGCCTAAATCACTCCAACCTAAGTAAACTTCCCAAGATGCCCTCATACACTCTTACCCTTTAATTCTCATTTCAACCACATTAAACGCAAATACACCTCAATTATCCACTAATACTCCAAAATTAATCAAACTAAGGCATAAACACATAATTATCAAAATTCATGCTTAATATCATCATAAAAAAAATTCGAGGTCCAACATTTCTCCCCCTCTTAAAAGAAATTTCGTCCTTGAAATTTACCTGAATCATCAAAGAGATGCGGATACTTCTCCTTCAAAACGTTCAATGGCTCCCATGTAGCCTCATCTACCGAATGATTCCTCCACAGGACTTTAACTAACTGAACTGTCTTATTCCTGAGGACTTTTTCCTTGGTATCCAAAATCTCCACTGGTAGCTCCTCATAACTCAGATCGTCCCGCAACTGAACTTCACTCATCTGAATGATATGAGAAGGATCTGATCTATACCTCCTCAATATAGACACATGGAAGACATCATGGATCTGCGACAATTTTGGAGGTAACGCCAATCTGTAGGCGAGTGGTCCAAGCCTCTCAAGGATCTCATAAGGACCCACATACCTCTGACTCAACTTCCCCTTCTTGCCGAATCTCATCACTCCTTTCCAAGGAGACGTCTTAAGGAACACTTTCTCACCGACTTCAAACTCCATCTCCTTTCGGTGTGCATCAACATAACTCTTCATCCTATCCTGTGCTGCCTTAAGTCGCTGCTTAACCAGATTGACTTTATCAACCGTCGTCTGAATCAATTCTGGTCCTTCCAATTTCCGCTCTCCTTCTTCATCCCAACAGATCGGAGTCCTACACCTCCTGCCATACAATGCCTCATATGGAGCCATCTGAATACTCGAATGGTACGAATTGTTATAAGCAAATTTGACCAACGGCAAATGCTCATACTAAGCTCCTCTGAAATCCATCACACAAGCTCTAAGCATCCCCTCAAGAGTCCGAATGGTCCTCTCAGATTGACCATCCGTCTGAGGGTGAAAAGCCATACTAAAATTCAGCTTCATACCCAAAGCTTCCTACAAACTACCCCAAAACCTCGAAGTAAACCGAGGGTCCCTATCAGACACAATCGAATCCGGAATTCCATGCAATGTCACTATCTCATCGATGTACTTCTTTGCCAGCACATGCAAAGAATCAGTCTGCTTAATCACCAAAAAGTGAGCTGACTTGGTCAATCAATCCACAATCACCCAAATTGCATCATGCTTCCTACTGGTCTTAGGTAAACCCATCAGAAAATCCATGGTCACTCTTTGCCACTTCCATTCCGGGATGGACAATGGCCTCAACATGCCTGAAGGTGCCTGGTGTTCAGCCTTGACTTGCTGACACACTAGACACTTGCTCACAAACTCTGCTATATCCCTCTTCATGCCCTTCCACCAAAAATGCTCTCTCAAATCTTGATACATCCTGGTACTACCTGGATGCATGGCATAAGGAGCATTGTGTGCCTCGTCCAATATCTCATCCTTTACCTCCTGCACATCTAGGATACATAACATTTTCCCCACAGTCATAAGCTCGTCATCCCTCACTTCTATCTCAGAAATCTTGCCATTCCGAATTTTATCTCGAAGCTTGCTCAAATCTACATCTTGAGCCTGCAATTCTCTAACATTCTCCCTGAGAATCGGTCTCACTCGAAAATTAGCTAGAAGGCAATCCGTTTCCTCCTGCTTCAAGCTTATCTTAAGCTTGGCCATCTCTTCCAATAAAGGAAGATAAACCGATCGAACATGAGCAATCGAAGACTTCCTACTCAAAGCATCCGCCACTACATTGGCCTTGCCTGGATGATACTCAATCAGCAAGTCATAATCCTTGAGCAACTCGATCTACCGTCTCTGCCTCAAATTCAGTTTCTTCTGGCTCAACAAATACTTCAGACTCTTATGATTGGTAAAGATCCTCGTCTGAACTCCATACAGATAATGCCTCCAAATCTTCAAAGCAAAGATCACAGTTGCCAACTCCAAATCATGCGTCGGATAATTCAACTCATAAGGCTTTAACTGTCTCGAAGCATAAGCAATTACCCTATCTCCCTGCATCAAAACACAACCAAGACCCTTCCTCGAAGCATCACTATACACAGTATAACCTTCATCTCCCGATGGCAAAATCAAAATCGGAGCACTAGTCAACCTGTGCTTGAGCTCCTTGAAGCTCCTCTGACACTTCTCACTCCAACAACTCCTCCCACTGCTCCTTAAGCTCTTTCAATTCCGCCGGAGCCATCCGGTAAGGCGGAATCGAAATCGGCGCCGTACCTGACAAAAGCTCAATAGGAAACTCAATTTCCCTAAGCGACGGTAGTCTTGGTAATTCCTCGGGAAAAATGTCCGAGAATTCCCTGACTACTGAAATATCCTCCAGCTTCCCTCTATCTGCCCTAGTGTCAACCACATAAGCCAAAAACGCCTCACAACCCTTCCTCATCATCTTCTCTGCTGTCAATGCTGAAACAATCCTGGGCGGACTCGCTTTTCTGTCCCCAGTAAACACCACTCTTCTACCGTTATCCAATTCAAATTCTACTGTCTTCAGCTTACAATCCAGACAGGCATTGTACCTTTCTAATGTATCCATATCCAAAATCACATCCAATCCTCCCATCTTTAGTGGCATCAAATCCACCACTAGAAGTTCTCCACCAATACAAATCTCACAATCTCTAAATACTTGACTAATCACAATATACTGGCCGATTGGAGTACTTACCATCAGCGGAGTATCCAAAGGGCTCACAATCCTATCACACACAGGTCTACTCGAAGAAATAAACGAGTGAGTAGAACTTGGATCAATCAAGGCAATCACATCATCAGAAAAGAGTCGAATAATACCAGTCACAACATCAGGAGTGGTCTCTGCATCCTCCCTCGTCATCGCAAACACCCTAGCGGTGCTCGCCCTCCGGTCTTCCTAATGTTCACCCTCTTAGCTACATCTCGAATCGCCCACTTCATTGCAGTCCTCATCCCACGCCTCTGCCCTCCTGAAGCTTGCATCTGAGATCCCTCTCTCCTGGACGGCTGAGGACACTCTCTGGCCCTGTGTCCTTTCTGCCCACATTTGAAACATGCTCCCGTCAATCGGTAACACCCTCCACCATGGAAATTTCTGCAGTGCTCACACTTAGGGACGGATGACCTGTCCCCATCTCCCCTTCTACAGCCGCCCACCGTGGAAGCTTGGTGAGAAACAGTAGAAGTCCTCATCGGCCTAGGTCAGCTCACACCACTGCTCCTCTCCTCTGACTAAACTGGGAAGCTCCTAGCACTCCTGTCTGGCATAGGGGTACTAGTGCTACCTCCCCTCCTGGACTGCTCTCTGCCCTTTCTCTTCTTGTTTACTACACTCTTGATATTCTCAATATTTTCCACCCTCAAAGCTGCCTCAACTAATTGTTAGAAGTCACATAAGTTCTGCACAATCACCTTCTCTCTGATAGCCAAGTGCAGACCCGACTCAAACCGGCGACATCTAATGATTTCACTCAAGATCGATCAAGCATACCGCCAATCTGCGGAACCGCCGCTCATACTGCTAACCGTCATCTCCTCTCGAGCCAAACCGAGGAACTCCCTCTCGTCACGAATGTAGACCTCGATAGATACTTCTTCTTAAAAGCAGCCAAGAAGTTCTGCCATGACAACCCTACGGGTCTCATCTGACTGCCTGGCACGGTCTCCCACCAATGCAGAGCATCTCCCTGAAGCAAACTTACAGCATAGATGACTCTCTCATCTTCCTCACACTCCATTTGATCCAGCACTCTCTCAGTCTTTCTCAACCAAGTCTCAGCTTCTTCTGGATCTGATGTCCCAAAGAAATCAACTGCCCCATACTTTCTCAACCTATCAAACCGTCTCCCTTTCTGAGCTGGGGCTGAAGCAGAAGGTTGTGGCATCTGACCCACAGCCTGAACAAATGCCTGAGTAAACACCTGGAACAGCCTCGGATCCAACGGAAGCACTTGCTCCTGCATGACTGGCGACTCCTGAGTCTGCGAAGGCATGGGCTCACTACCAAGCCCTACAGAAGCCTCAGCATTTCCTGGGGCTACTGACTCATCAGTCCTCTCCTCTCTAGTCGAAGAGTCAGGTGCAATGAATCCTTGCAAAGCTCCTCGTGTCCTTCTACGAGGTGGCATCGTACTCCTTCAAATGTAAACACTAAGGATTAGCTACAGGTCAATCTACATGTATGCATGATATGCATGTCATTTAATGAAATCAATTAATGCAACACATAATCATAGATCACACAATCCTATTATGCATTCTAAGCCAAGGACACCTAACCTAGGCGCTCTGATACCAAACATGTTGGGTCCGGGTCCCGTATCTCCGATTCCAGAGACGACCACTCGGGCTGCGCCGGCGTCGGGCGACCAAACATATCGGACCCGATCCCAACATTTATACATAGATCGATTCATACACATACATTCCCATACAATCAATCACCAACGCATGCATTCTAACCATGAATTAATCATCACGATTTCATAAGCTATCAAGTTAATAATTTAAACATGTGTTTTTAACAATACACAGTACAAAATAAAGTTTCAATCCAAAATACATGAAATATGCTCCATGATAATGTGTTCGGAGGGCCAACCAAAATACTAACTTAATGCAAAGCTCCTAATTAGCTTAAAGTTTCCGATGCCTCGCAAGATCAAAGATCGTCTTGTTCTGCACCTGAAGAGGGAAAGTAATGGGTTGAGCTACACAGCTCAGTGGCTAATATAATTATAGCCATCGGTAACTAGCACAAAATCAGGCATATGTACGTATATTATATATATATATATATACAGGCATCAAGTCAAGCACTCACATGCTAATCAAGCAATTTATGCATTCAACATAATTAATTCGACTCACAAAACATGTCACAAATATGCTTCATAACAAACAGTTCAAATGCAATGCACATCATATGGCTCGAGGGTTCCATGGAAACAAAAGGGAGAAACCGAAGTTTATACCCAGAACAAAATGAGTCCATTCGGAGCTCATAGGCCACAAGCGAGCAGCCGGGAGAAGGCTCTTGTCTACGTGCACGTGACGAACGAAATGGTTCCACTCTCGCCCAAACAAAAGCACATAATCATGCTCATAATCATTTTATCATATGGTATGCTTCCATACTTTGCATTTAGTCAAAATGCCATGACCGAAGTCGAGGTATAACATGCTCAGAATCAAAACTTAATGCTATCAATTCCTATGATTCTTTCAAAGTATATGAAATCAAAATCATTCAAATGATCATGTTGAAACATACATAACATATAACATATATTCATACATAGGCAAGAAATTGCCTAATCATACAATAACTATAAGTACATTACCCACTTAAGATCGCTCGAGTCTCCGACTCACTGATGTCCTTCCTCTTGCGATGAAATCGGGTCAGCTTGGTTTCCTAAAATAACCAAGTTTCCATTCAATCAGTATCCACAGAAAATATTCAAGCTTGGAAATCCAAAATAAAGCACTAAAAGTCTATATTCGACCTCCTTCTTGTTAGAGTAGTGCCCTAAAGACAATCCCCTTTAGCGCATTTTGTTCATAGTCATGTACAGACTTTATGAATAAATAAAGCAAAGACATATTTCATTTATTTGATGTTCATTTTATTATGAATTGATAATGATCTTTAATCAAATTAATGAAGTCCCCGATACATGACATAGCATGAAGGAAATTATGATGCGATCATACTACCGAGATTCCTATCACGCAATTATGTCAAGATTCAAATTATCCTAGTCATAGGATTAACGAGATCGACATCGTTAATCCGGATAGACTAGAACATGTCAAACTCCTTGATTGGATCAAGCGGTGGATCTCGAAAACCCAAATATTGAGATATTTAGATTTGACATGTGGATGCTTACTAGTGGAAGTAAGTACATTGATGACTGCCATGAGATCATCACATGGATGTCCTATACAAATGTCGCTGATAATCTCATCATAAAGAATGGTGCAAGTATCCTTAGACTTGAGGTACTCGAGGATATCTTGAGTCGATTCGCATTTGACTCCATTCCTTGTTACCTTCGAGGTCGCCATAGGGTGGTGATTGGAGTGCGACTTGAGGTATTCAAGGTAATTGAGTAGCCAATAGAGGATTCACCACTTCATATAGCGAAGAGATACCCATAGCCTCTTATCGTGATCATTACTTTGAAGTCTCTGCGCCGGAGATACATATGTCATGAAGATGGTCTTCATGGACATATAAAGTAATGAGTCCTGGGGCGAGAACGATTACACTTGACTAGATTTGATCCGATCGACCTAGTAAGAGTTGACACATTGCCCATACTCAAACCAAGTGGGGTATAGATGGTGAAAGGACTAATTGCACCAGAATTGTCTATGGAAGGGTTCGTGATATGGTTTCATTAGTCAAACCAATTACTTTCCGGTCAATCGGGGTCATGATGTGTTGCTAGATACCGCTCATGACTTGCTTAGATTAAGTGTTAATCTAAGTGGCCAACATAACCGGAACCTAATGGGTCACACGACAGAGTGACTCGGAGAATCAGAAATAGTTTTACGAGATCCGATATCCGGAGAGCAATAGGATTATATGAATCCCGATGAGATTGGGATATGTCCCATGAGATCGCGACATCGACATTCTTTGGCCGCTTTAGGTGATTTTTACCGGCGGGGCCTTAGAGGCGGTAGGACCGAATTCCGATTTGACTGGACCACTTCAGCAATTATATATATTAATTAATTAAGTAAATAATTAATTAATATATAAATATATATGTGAATTTCGGTGGAGATAAATTGGTGGAGAAGTTTAAAGGTTTGACTTTTCAAACCTAATGATTATTTAGCAATTTAAGGCATTCTTCATGCCATTCACGTGACCATCCATCAACCAAGCTTTATATATATGTATTTAAGTGTTAAATAGACATATGGAAGGAATGGAAAGAGTGGATGCACGGTTTTGAGAGGAAGAGAACCGAAAATGGCTTAAGTGTTAAGCATATGAAACTTGTTTCATCTTCTTCATCTCCTCCTTTCAAGTTTGCTTCTACTTCCAAGGCTCCACCAAGCTCATCTAATTTGCTCTCCAAGGCTAAGGTAAGAGCTAGCACTCTTTCTTTAGTCTAGCTATTCCCGGTCAAAAGAGTTTGTCCCAAGTTAGGTTATCCGACCTCTGCGTGGATACCGTTAGAGACGGTCTCTTTTGGTCGTTATGGTTTGATTGTTTGTACATACACATGGATCCTGGCTTTCGGGAATGTCCCGGGACTTAAATTTTTTTAATTCCGCACCCTGGGCATGTGATGCCCACCCCGGGATTTTCCTACAGTGGTATCAGAGCCACTTGTGTTGTATAAACAGTCTAAATGATAACTAGGTCGGAGTTCCTTTGTGAATTGAGCTGTGTAGCATGTTGCTTCTGTTGAATTTCGAATCAGTATAGAGATAGTGTTTTCGAAATTTTCTTGCCCAGATATGTTCACAAGGTGTTGTAGTTTATGTCTGTGGAAGCTCGAAATTTATTAATTTGATTAGCTATGGTTTTGCTATTTAATTCCCTCAACTTTCGGATGCTGTCTTGTTGATTGTTTCTGAAACAGGCATGCTTGTAAATTCGAGCATAAATTCTAGAAAAATTGTTTTTCGGATTGGTTTTCACCGACATTTCCCTAAGATGTTTGTGAATGTCTCTGTGGAAGGAAAAATGTTTTCAAGGTGATTTACTATTTATTTCCGAATTTCTTGTATGTTGTTGGGAATGTCTGTGTTGAAAAACACAGATTCTGGATCGGCTAGATTGCTGAGGTTCAATGAGTTTTTGTGGGCAATAAATCCTAAAAAAATTCATGGATCATGTTAGGAACATGTTTTAATCTCAGTAATTTTCTCAGCATTTATTGAAATTGTTTCAATGATCATTTTGAGCAAAAGGCAGAGCTTGGCAGTTTTGAGAAACATGCTGGGGCTGTTTTGTTTGGAATGATTGGTTATGTATTTCTGATTTCCAATGCCTTGAATCATTTTTATAGTGATTAAAAATGTGTTATGTTGATGTGGCATGCATGCCAAGATGAGATTCTTGAATTTAGGTTTCCAATAATTTTTGGATGTCGGATAGGTCACTTTAGCGTCTCGTTAGATTATTCCGTTATCTTGGTTATTTTGGCCGTCGCAATTTTTGTGACAAGTGCCGGAGTAATCTTGATAACGTATAGCCTACCTAGAGATACTTAGCATGATTATTTGGTGTCCTTGAATTGTGTGGAAATCTAGTGATTAATGGTGGATTAATCGATTTCAAGGTTTTCACATATAGTTTGACTATATGGCATGCATGTTTCAATGAAAATGTTTCATTAACACATTAATATAAAAGATAATATACTTGGTATTGTGAATTGGAAATGCATGGATTGAGAATTAGCCGATTAGATAGCAATTCCTATCGCATTCACAAACAAGTCGACTTATCTGCTCATAACTCGACTTGTTTGGTGCATCAGAGAAAATAAGTCGACTTGCACAATGGTACAAGTCGACTTGTTCGCACTGATTGCACAAGTCGACTTACACATGCATAAGTCGACTTATTCAGAGCCATAAGTCCACTTATACATAAACAAGTCGACTTATTACATGCCTTGGTGGGATGATGGGTGATTTTCGTATAAATTCAATGTGATTGATGCAATGCCCTAAATCGCACCATATAGTCATTGGACTATGATCCTTGGATGAGATTAATTTGATGAGACCTAAAATCCTCAATTTAAAATATGAAAACTAACGCCTTCCATTAATATGGCAAGAACCGAGTTCTTATAGGGTTGGGTTGTTGAGCTAACCTCAAGCTCACTCTATACTTAATATGTTCAAACCATGAAAATATGATTTTCGGATTAATGGGTCGGTTTTCCTAGAAGCGTTGATTTGTTGAGCTAACCTCAAGCGTCAACGTGACAGAGGCGAAATTGGGTAGTGTACATCGATGTACACGCATCAAGTGTTGATAACCCAATGTATGTGCATACATCAACCGTTGATAGATCGGGCGATAGTTGCATCGAGATGCAATTGGTATGACCGATACTACCGATTGACCTAAGGTGACTTGTTGAGCTAACCTCAAGGTCATTCTTAGCAATGTCGGATATCGACCCACTAGGTCATTGTACCATTTTGTTTCTTGGATTCATGATGGGGTTATGGATTCTGTGAAACTAGTGGGAGCCATATGTATGTCATTTAAGTCCTTATGGTCATACATTTAAATCTATTCTAACTTTCTTTCTCTCTACGTTTAGGTTGATCAAGATGTCGACTAGTGTGAATCTTCGCGCTCTAATGGATGCAAACAAATTAATCGGACCAAATTTTCTTGATTGGTCACGAAATCGAGAATTGTTCTCGATCCGAGGATCTAGGATACATCCTTGATTTTCCGCTTCGGATCCACTTCTCAAGGAGCTTCGATGATGATCGAAGGCATATCGTAAGCATCTAAAAGACGGTGACATAGCCACCGCATTATGCTTGCATCGATGTCACCGAGCGCGCAGCGACGAGTCTATGGATGCTCATACGATTGTGTTTCATCTTAGAGTTGTTTGATGAGCAAGCTCGGTCCGAACGGTTCGAGACCTCAAGGTTGCTCTTTACAACGAAGATGACTCTGGTTCATCTGCGGTCTGATATGCATTGAAGATGAATGGCTATATTGAGAGGTTGGCCGTCTTAGGTTTTATGATGGATTCGAGTTAAGTATAGACTTAATTCTAGTTGGTTTGTCGATAGTTATTCACGGTTTGTGTTGAACTATCGAATGAACCAAATATCCACCACAATTCCCGAGTGATCAATCCGCCAAGACAATGAGAACAAGTCATCAAGCATGATAGCAAGCGTTGTTATTGGTGGATTCTTCTTCCTCTGCTTCCAAGAAAAGAAACAGAAGAAAAAAGGCTCGAAGTCGAAAGGAAGTGCGATGAAAGGCAAGAAAAGACCAAAGAGATCGCACTAAAAGGTACCGCTTCCATTCGTAAAGACCGGTCATTGGGCGAATCGCAAAGTCTATCTGGAACAATGAAGCGTAAGAAGGCATTAGATGCCTCGACTTCTTCGTATGTTTGTCATTGAGGTTAATACTGCTTCGATCATAACATATGGGTATTAGATACGGTTGTGGCTCACATATGCAATGATACGCAGGGCCTCGTGGACGATGGCGACTCATAAAGGAGAAATGGACTGCGTGTTGGCAATGGAGCAAGAGTTCTTTGCATTAGCCGTAGGAACTTATGTTTTGACACTCCTAGTGGGCTTGTACTTAACTTGGATGATTGTTATTTTGTACCCGTGTTAACAAAGAACATATTGTGCATTTCTTGTTTAAATAAATTTGGTTTCCATTTGTCTTTTGGTAACAATGGTTGTTCTATTAGCTCAAATGGAATGCTTTATGGTATCGTACATTATGCAATGGTATTTACATATTAGATATGTCGCATCCGATTATGAATGTCAACGACGCTAAAAGACATCAAAGAGATAATTTAAAATCAACTTACTTATGGCATTGTCGCCTTGGCCATATAAATGAGAGACGCATCGCTAAGCTCCACAAGAGTGGAAGTTTAGGGTCATTTGATTATGAATCATATGACATATGTGAATCTTGTTTGTTAGGCAAGATGACTAAGTTACCTTTTAAGGGAAAGGGTGAACGAGCGACTGGATTATTAGATCTAATACATTCGGATGTATGTGGTCCGATGTCCATCCATGCGAAGTGGTTGCATTGTTATTTCATTACCTTTATCGATGATTATTCTCGATATGGGTACTTGTATCGATGAGATACAAATCTGAGCGTTTGAAAAGTTCAAACAATTCAGAATGAAGTAGAAAAACAACTTGGGAAAAGTATCAAAACATTACGATCCGATCGTGGTGGTGAATACTTAGACCAAGAGTTTTGGATTATCTCGTAGATAATGGATTTTATCTCGGTGGACCCTCCTTACACACCACAAAGATAATGGTGTGGCGAGAAGGAGAAATCGAACCTTGTTGGACATGGTTCGATCTATGATGGCTTTTGCAGCTACCAAAATCCTTTGGGGATATGCACTTGAGACAAATTGTTTACTTGTTAAATGAGTTCCATCAAAGACAGTTGATGTTACTCCATATGAGATGTGGACTAACAAGAAACCTTATCTTTCTTATTTGAAAGTATGGGGTTGTCTGCTTATGTGAAGCGGACACGGTCGAGATAAGCTTGAAGCAAAGTCGATAAATGTTTGTTCGTAGGATATCCTAAAGAAACAAGAGGATATCAATTCTACTTTACGAGGAACAAAAGGTGTTTGTTTGATGCATGCTGTCTTTTTAGAGAAAGAGTTTCTTTTAAAGAGGACGATGGGAGCAAAGTTGAACTTGAAGAAGTTCAAGATGCTCGACAGACGCAGATCAATCGCTGAACTCGAAATCGTATCTCATACGATGAGGTAATAGCTCAACCTTCTACTTCACACGAAATTGTAGGTCAAGTAGGATACGACTTGTTCCCGAGAGATATGGATTTCGTGAGTGAACAGAATGACGATTACTCATAGAGGATGATGAGCCTACCACCTATGAAGAGGTTACAAGAGTTCGAGTCGAAAAATGGCTTCGTGCCATGAAATCGAAATGGATTCCATGTATGAAAACCAAGTATGGTCTTTGGTTGATGCACCAAGGATAAAACCTATAGGGTGCAAATGGGTTTTCAAGAAGAAAACCGACATGGATGGTAATGTGATTACCTATAAGCGAGGCTTGTGGCTAAAGGCTTTCGTCAAAGACAAGGAGTTGACTATGACGAGACCTTCACCGAAGAGCAATGCTTAAATCCATTAGGATACTCCTAGCCATTGCCGCTCATTATGATTATGAGATATGGCAAATGGATGTGAAGACGACTTTCCTAAATGGAAATCGGGTGAGGATGTGTACATGACACGTACTGAGGGCTTCATTTCCGTTGATGGCGAAAAGGTATGCAAGCTTGTAAATCCATTTATGGATTGAAGCAAGCATCCAGAGTTGGAATATCCGCTTTGATGAGACAATCAAAGAGTTTGGTTTCTCACAAAATCCGGATGAACACCGTGTGTACAAGAAGGTTAATGGAACTGCAATCGTATTCCTTGTGTTATATGTAGATGACATATTGTTACTAGGAAACGATGTCTCAATGTTGCAATCAAGAAAATTTGGTTGTCCAAACAATTTGCCATGAAAGACCTTGAGAAGCAACTTATATCCTTGGGATAAAGATTTATAGAGATAGATCAAGAGGTTGCTTGGTCTTTCACAAATAACGTACATAACAAGGTGCTAAAGAGGTTTAGCATGGAGCAATCCAAGAGAGGGTTTCTTCCCATTACCCATGGATAACACTCGAAGTCTATGTGTCCCTGGACACGGAGACAAGAGGATGCGATGAATTTGATCCCGTGTCGTCTGCAATAGGATCTATTATGTACGCAATGTTATGTACGAGACCCGATGTATCATATGCTCTAAGTGTTACGAAGCGATACCAATCGGATCTGGTGAGGGTCATCGGTGGTCATCAAGAATATCCTAAAGTACTTGCGAAGAACTAAGGATGTTTTCTTGATATATGGAGCTGGAAATCTCAGTGAGCGGGCATACAGATGCGATTTCCTAACTGATAAGGACGACTCGTGTCCCAATCAGGTTATGTTTTCACACTAAATGGCGGAGCGATCGGTTGGAAGAGTTCCAAACAGAGACGATCACGATTCAACGACCGAGGCAGAGTACATTGCGCATCGACGCAAAGAAAGGAAGCAGTTTGGATCGAAGTTCATTTCGAACTTGGTGTGGTTCCTAAACGTGATGGACCCATACAATTGTATTGTGACAACAATGGAGCTATTCAAGCAGCGAAGAACCAAGGTCTCATCAACGGTCCAAACACGTACTCCGCCGATACCATTTGATTCGGGAGATCATTGCGCGGGGTGATGTCCTGATAGAGAGAATTCCCACAGAGCAGAACATTGCTGATCCGTTGACAAAGCCGTTGTCACAGAAGAATTTTGATTCTCATGTACTCGCTTATGGTATTAGATACCAAGGCGATTGGCTTTAGGTCAAGTGGGAGATTGTTAGAGTAGTGCCTAAAGACAATCCCTTTAGCGCATTTTGTTCATAGTCATGTATGCACTTTATGAATAAATAAAGCAAAGGCATATTTCATTTATTTGATGTTCATTTTATTATGAATTGATAATGATCTTTAATCAAATTAATGAAGTCCCTGATACATGACATAGCATGAAGGAAATTATGATGCGATCATACTACTGAGATTCCTATCATGTGCAATTATGTCAGTATCTAAATTATCCTAGTCATAGGATTAACGAGACCGACATCGTTAATCCGGATAGACTAACACATGTCAAACTCCTTGATTGGATCAAGCGGTGGATCTCGTAAACCGTAAATATTGAGATATTTAGATTTGACATGTGGATGCTTACTAGTGGAAGTAAGTACATTGGATGACTGCTATGAGATCATCACATGGATGTCCTATACAAATGTCGTTGATAATCTCATCATAGAATGGTGCAAGTATCCTTAGACTGAGGTACTCGAGGATATCTTGAAATCGATTACATTTTTGACTCCATTCCTTGTTACCTTCGAGGTCGCTCATAGGGTGGTGATTGGGTGCGACTTGAGGTATTCAAGGTAATTGAGTAGCCAATAGAGGATTCACCACTTCATATAGAAGAGAGATACCCATGGCCTCTTATCGGGATCATTACTTTGAAGTCTCTGCGCCGGAGATACATATGTCATGAAGATGGTCTTCATGGACATATAAAGTAATGAGTCCTAGGGCGAGAACCGATTACACTTGGACTAGATTTGATCGATCGCCTAGTAAGAGTTGACACATTGCCCATACTCAAACCAAGTGGGGTATAGCATGGTGAAAGGACGAATTGCACGGTAATTGTCTATGGAAGGGTTCGTGATATGGTTTCATTAGTCAAACCAATTACTTTCCGGTCAATTGGGGGTCATGATGTGTTGCTAGATACCGCTCATGACTTGCTTAGATTAAGTGTTAATCTAAGTGGCCAACATAACCGGGAACCTAATGGGTCACACGCATTAGAGTGACTCGGAGAATCTGTAAAATAGTTTCGGACAGAGATCCGATATCTGGAGAGCAATAGGATTATATGAATCCCGATGAGATTGGGATATGTCCCGATGAGATCGCGACATTGACATTGCTGAAAACCGTTTCCGGTGATTTTTTACGGCGGGGGCCCGATAGAGGTAGGACCAATTCAGCTTGATCGGACCACTTCAGCAATTATATATATTAATTAATTAAGTAAATAATTAATTAATATATAAATATATATGTGAATTTCGGTGGAGATAAATTGGTGGAGAAGTTTAAAGGTTTGACTTTTCAAACCTAATGATTATTTAGCAATTTAAGGCATTCTTCATGCCATTCACGTGACCATCCATCAACCAAGCTTTATATATATGTATTTAAGTGTTAAATAGACATATGGAAGGAATGGAAAGAGTGGATGCACGGTTTTGAGAGGAAGAGAACCGAAAATGGCTTAAGTGTTAAGCATATGAAACTTGTTTCATCTTCTTCATCTCCTCCTTTCAAGTTTGCTTCTACTTCTCCAAGGCTCCACCAAGCTCATCTAATTTGCTCTCCAAGGCTAAGGTAAGAGCTAGCACTCTTTTCTTTAGTCTAGCTATTCCCGGGTCAAAAGAGTTTGTCCCGGTTAGGTTATCCGACCTCTGCGTGGATACCGTTAGAGACGGTCTCTTTTGGTCGTTATGGTTTGATTGTTTGTACATACACATGGATCCTGGCTTTCGGGAATGTCCCGGGACTTAAATTTTTTTAATTCCGCACCCTGGGCATGTGATGCCCACCCCGGGATTTTCCTACACTTCTAAAATTCCAAACCCTTCGAGGCAAATTCCGAACTTCCCTTCTTCATACAACTTGTAGTCCTTGATCTCTAGTTCACAATGAATCCAAAATCACCTCATTTGGACATCTACACCAAAAGATATGCCCAAAAATATAAAAAAAAATCAGCTTTCGGAAGAACTGGGGGGCTCGCCGCGGCGTGCACACATGTGTGCGTCGCGGCGTGCTCACCTCTCGCACACCGCGACGTGCACGTCTTTTGTGCACGCAGCGTGCCGCCCTTCTGTCGCACGCCGCGGCATGCTCATGAGCACGTCGCGACATGCGGGTCGGAGAGGCGACTTCGAACCCCAAATTTTTGCATTTTCCGACTTCAATCCTTTCTCAAACTCAAATGCAACACACCTAAGCCTTAGATCATGACTTATACTACATTTCTAACCCATTAACAACTTGAAAACTTGCCCAGAATCATCAACCCAAGAAATCTAACCATTTTTGCCCTAAAAACCCTAATCCTTCGATTCTCACACATTCAACATTCTCTAGGTTTAAATCTAACTATAACAAGTTTGAAAGAAGCTAAACTTACCCGGAAATACTTCAAATCTGTCGGAAATCACCGAAATCACAAAGCACTCTCCTCTTCTCTTTCTCTTCCACCGACGGCTTCTCCTTCTTTTCTTCTTCTCTTTTCTTTCTTTCCTCCTCTTTTCCTTTCTTTCTAATTTCTTCTAAGTCTTTTAAGTCTAAAGACCATTTAACCCCTCCTAGACAAGCCTAAATCACTCCAACCTAAGTAAACTTCCCAAAATGCCCTCATACACTCTTACCCTTTAATTCGCATTTCAACCACATTAAACGCAAACACACCTCAATTATCCACTAATACTCCAAAATTAATCAAACTAAGGCATAAACACATAATTATCAAAATTCATGCTTAATATCATCATAAAAAAAATTCAGGGTCTAACAAATCAACTCTGCTAGCATAATGAATCAATTACTGTTAGCCAAAAGGTTATGTAGAATATGTCATGATAAGGAAAGCCTTTGGGTGAAATGAGTGCATATGTTTCATTTCAAAAAAAGAAGCATTTGGTCCATATCTAAAAAAAATACTTATTCCTATACATTTTAGGAAATCTTATGTACCAGGTCAGTCATACATTCTCATATCAAACACTGCATTAGAGATGGAAGAAGTACTAAATTCTAGTTTGACAATTAGCATTCTCTTGGTCCTTCATGTTACACATATATTTTTGTTACTCTTAGAAGGCTTATCCCTGAAAACTCTATAATGCAAGAGCTTATTCAGAATAAAGTATTGGCCATATCACATAGGAAGCAGAATTAGTCCAATTGCTAACAATATGTTGAATTATTTACCAAATCAGGGGCGACAGGATGAAGTCAGATGAGAGTTACATAACTCACGTGTTTAATGCATTTTCTCCGCTTCTTGGTCCACTCATCAGGTTTCCATTTTGTAAATTGATATGGGGCTCTGGTATCAGTAAAGCTCATTTGTTCATTCTCTGGTTAGTAGTTACTCAAAAGCTGGGAACCGAAGATAATATTAAATTTCAGATTACAGATAAGAATTATCCTTTATGTACCTATGAAGCATAAACTCTTGATCACATCTTTTTTTAAGTATTGGCACACAAGTTAGTTTTGGAGACAATTTCTTAACTTGTTTGATCTGCATAATAGAAGTCTCACCTGGTTGGAATGTCTATCTTGGGTAATGGTTTTGAAATGGAAGAGTAAAGAAGATTGTTGGGTGTTTAAGACTGGTTTTGCTATGCTAGTTCATTATGTTTGAATGATGAGAAATACTAAAGTTATTTAGTAATTTTGAGCAATACAACAAATTCACCTTAGATGGGATTTTACCTCAAGTTTAGATTGAAGATTGCAACACTCATCTCTACTTGATTAATAGTACCTTTTAACCTAACAATGCTTTACAAGCGTTATCTTAATATATAGGTTGTTGTTATGTTATATTCCAATTGTTGGATGAATTTCACTTCTCATTATAATGTCCACATTTTTTAGTGAATAATTAATTACTTTCCAAAAAAATGTAAGTTATTTCCCCCTTGATAGAAATTATGTGTCTTTGTACGAAATATGTCATTTAAATAATTAAAACATAGACATAAACGCTTCTCATCCCTTGCACTGAATAAGATTCTAACCCAATAAACAGGGAGAATACTCTTCATCAGAAAAAAGCGTAAATTTGAAAGAAGCAAAGAAGGGACGTCGTATGTCTTCACTAATTGCGCTTGAGAAGGACAAACAATCCAGAAGAAACTCCTTCACCAGCACTGACTACGGGATGCTCTGCATGTTTCTTCGCATATCTGTCAAATAATTCGTCAATAACCTCACTACCAAAATGTTCTGTTATAATATTCGCAAAACCAGCTCTACACTCCTTTGCTGAAGGCAGAGGGATGATGGGCATCTGTGGCAGTTGATCCAGTCTTGCAATGCTAAAATGTGCGTTATTCAGTATCAGAGTTGTCAATTCATCTATCGATGGGCTATATATTGGCAAGTTGAAATAGTCGATTTTGTCTTCACTCACAAGTCCCTGCATGAAGTTAAACCAGGACATGTTATGGTCGTGTTACTTGTGTACAGGGCCTAGCAAATTTCATGATTCAAAAACAATTTCCACGTCAGTTTTATTGCTTGCTTCCAATAAGCACAGAGAGATGTATGGAACATCATAGCAATTAACAAGTTTAATTAAAACTAATATATTCTGACCTTTATGGAAAATGGCATGGAAGGCGAAAATTTATGATTGTACGAACCTTTGCAGCCATGTCAAGTAGGCACGACTCAAGTAGACTAAAGAATGGTCCAAGAGATACTTCCGATGGACGTCCTGGTATAAGAAGCAACATCAATCCTCCTGAAACGACCTCTTCTGCTCGGGCTCCTAGAAATGACTCCATGTCCTTTGCATATTGAGCAGCGTAAGCCTCGCCAACTTCACTAGGTGCATTTGGATAATAGATTCTGCCTCTATTAAACGCAGGAGAACTCGGGTCACCAAGTTCCTGTGGTGCCCTAGAAAGCCAATGCAGTGCAAAGGCCGAGTAAGCAAAGTTGAGAGAAGCCCTTGGAAACAGTCGGCCATGGAAAGAGCCAGGAACCCCAGAAGCAAAATATTTCCGAGGACTTGTGGGAAGGTTGGCAAAGAGAGCATTGAAGTCATTAGAAATATGGTCGCTGAAGAATACTTGGAATTCAGGGAGTTTGGAGTAACCGTGTCTCTGAAGTTTCTGGATAATACCTTCTATCATGTTGTCCACGGCAATGAAAGTATTGGGTCCAGTTGAGCACCCAAAATCTGCAATAGCAAAGGTGTTTAGAGAAGTAACATGTTCTATGTCAAGATTTTCGACAATCCCTCCAACCAAACTCGATTTGGCTCTTTCGGCTGCCTCGTGCTGCATAGTGATACAAAATCTTTGTCAAGCCCTCTGCATACAATGATAGTGTCTATGTATATCAATTGCATTTGTGAATTATTCAATTAGCATTCAGCCTGAATCATTCTAAATTTAAGTAATTTTCGATGCCCATTACTAGCTGATGATCTTCATTATAAACTATATTTATGTATATATATGCTATCGAGCCAAAATTCCCCCTGCCCTGTATCTCACGTTAGAGATCATGTTAGGTAATGAAAGCATGATCTAATCCTTTGTGTAGTAGAATAATAATTTTTGAAAATATTGATCACTTTAAATTTTATAAAATGAGTAACACATAAATCATAATAAGATATGAATCTTAATTCATACCTTATTCTGAAACTTAATCCTTTGTGTAGTAGAATAATAATTTTTAAAAGTGTTGATCACTTTAAATTTTATAAAATGAGTAACACATAAATTATAATAAGACATGAATCTTAATTCATACCTTATTCGAAACTTAATCTTTTTACGTTTCTTATCATTTTAAAAATCGACTCATCTCAACTACAATAATCATATAAGCGTTAGGTCTCTAACATTATCTAGAGAACATATTGAGAAAACTTTGCAACTGTTACGTAAAGGGCTAGGCAAAGAGTGTAAAAGAAATAATTTATACTCTATTTAAGTCCAATCATGTTAGTTCTTCACCATTAAAAATTGATTCAATTAATGTTATTTGAACAATGTTTTCAAATTTTCATTCTACCTTAGCCAAAGATTTTCAAATAAATACCAATAGAGAATAATGAAACATTATCCTTAATCACTTTAGGATAATAAATCATGTATTGATCACTCGATTATTTCCATATAGTTCATGTTATATCTAATGACTGCTAACTGAGCTACTTTTGACTAGAATAGGTCATAAGAAGTATCAAAACATAACAATCCTTATATGAGATAATTTTGATGATCTCGGTCAAATGATTATTTATATAATCATCACAATAAGAATTTCTATAAACATAAAACTAATGTTCTAAATAAAATTCTATAGGGTCAATTCAAAGTGAATTTATTATCTAATAAGCACTCACACATGTTTTTATCTTTATACTTTATATTATAAGATCAACCAATTCCTTCATAAGAAAGAAACATTATGTGTGCTAGTTTTTTATGCTCTACTATGTTCAGTCTTAGTAGAAAAGTGACTAGGAATAATTTAGAGATAATATATAAATACAATATAAATATCACAGTTATGATCACATCATAAGTTTAATTTGCAATATACATTTATCCTATAAACTTTATCATGTACATTTGAAAATGTAAAAGATAAAAATGTCTTCAAATAAGTATGTCACTAAAATATAACCAACCAACTAGCTGTAAGATATAAACCAACAATCTCTCACTTGCACTAATTCAAGCATTTAAATGTCTTATATCATATCACAATATGACGATCATGCTACTATTGGGTCGGTGCTTTAGTGAGAATTAATATCAGATTCTCTACAATAAGTACTTGCTTAAATATTATACTTTTGATCATAATTAAGAGAAACTACCTTAATACATGCTTAAACCTTTGATGAGACTTTAGTTCTTTTTGTATGCCTAATGACTCTAATGTTATACAATATATTCCTATCTGAACAATGCAAGAAACTAAAACCAAGCACATTAACTCACTTTATGATCTAATTAATCATTTCGCTAAATAAAAATTGTATTTTGGCTTCATTAGTATTTAAGGCTACATTGAAACCTTTTCATTCTTAAAATAATATTATTCTAAGTAAAATATACCTTACTTCTAAAGTTAATATCTATATACCTTAGAACTTAAATATCAACTTATATATAGAATAATGGATATCTTTAATAATTTACAAGTGTCGTACCTCAAATGCTAAACAATTTTAATACATTATTAACGCATTTGGAGTAGAATAGGTAAACAACATATATCTCTACAAATATACTCATAATTAAGTTTTATCTTTCCATATCTAATATGAATTATTCTTGGTCAATTATATTTTCAATAATTAAAATATTAATTATTGTTCTCTATAATAATATGCCTCTAAATACTTTTACTAAAGAGGACAACTATACTTTCACTAATCTTCTTATAGAAATGCTAAATTCATAATCACCTCTAAAATAAATTCTTTGAAATCATTATGAAATGAATCTTTCAACGTTGTGTAGCCTTTTAACTATACATCAAATAAGTTAACAAAGGCATTTATTTAAATTAGATGTATTTTTATTAGATTTGAACTTTTAAATTTCGTCTTACTCCGCTTACTTATCTTAAAAATCATTATTCTATAACTATACACAAAAACAAACCATATATTCAATAGATCTGTAAGATTATATCTAAACTTTTAGATCTCTTATAAATTTTATTATCCAATTCATTTATTAACTTATTGGATAATACATACATCAACTAATTGACATCCTAAAATCATTAAATTTTACTTTTCAAAGTTCTACTATTTTATATCTAATATTAAATATTGCTAATTGCTTTAATTAAAACTATTTACGGTAAGTTATTACACTAGGTATAACTATGGAGGAAATAAATATTGCAACTTACTATATCTTATAACGTATATTCATCCTTACATAAATTAATACTATTATGGAATTTAGTTATAGAGATATTCATTAAAGAATCTCATTCTCTATAAATAACCCAAAATTTAAATTTCATCGCATCGATCTCTCCAAAGTGATTATGCATTCTTAATTCTACTTAGATTTAAATAATTTAAATCAATATTTTATTTAATACATATGACTATATCATATAAAGTCATTAGTACATTTAATAAAATAAAAGAATTATCCTTTGTGAATTGTTATTGTATCCCGTTAATCACATGTATAAGATTTAGCAACTCAATACCACCATCATCCTTTCACCAAAGTTTGATTTGGTTATTCTTCAACCAAACAAGTTTCATAAGTTTTATATAATTCATAAACAAAAGGATACATCTATCCTTCTATGTAACATATATCTCTTATTATGTTGATTTAATCAACATGACAAAAAGATAGTCTTGCTTATCCAACTTTATAACCTTACCATTTATGTCAAGCATAAGTCTCCTTTGATCCAATACATATAAATTATTTATATAAACTTTGATCAACCACTTTTACTTAACAATCTATTTCTTATCGTGCCTTAAATATTATAGTAATGTTGAATCTAAATTCAGTAACAAATCCTTATAAGCAGGAATTAAAAATATATATGATCTTTATGACTTTATCAGATCACGTATAGGCAAGAAAAGTCAAGCAATCATTTTTCTTCTAATGACAGTTATTATTATGTCTAAGACAATGCCTTCAATTGATGGTCATATTATGCTTTTAATAGGCTAAATTGAGTAAAAAAAAATTCATTAAAGTACTATATCCTTTAGCTCTACTTTTTGCAACCTCTTGAATCTTGCTATTATGGTATTGACACACATCTCAAATGATGCCATTGAGGTTTAATTTTATTTAATTATCTGATCAAATATAGAATTGTATGCAAAATATCACACACACATACACAAACAAACGCACGCACACACACACAAACAGACACACAGAACCACAAACACACAGACGCACACAAATAACATACAATTTAACTTTTATCTGGTGTATATATCAAACATATAAATAAAGCATGCTACTTATATGCTCATAATCAAGTTATATGCATAAAATATTAAGTTTTGATTGATTCTAATTATTGATCTTTCATAATCTAAAATAATATTGCTAACTCTTTAGATAATTAAATTAGATTAAGCTCATTAATTACTCATCAATTAAATTCCTATTCCAAATAGAAATTTAATTTGATTTGAAAATAGTCTTCAATTCCAATTGAAAACAATTCCTTTAACAAAATTTAATTGAAATTAATTTTAAAATAAATTATACTTCTTACTTACTATAATTTAGAAACACTTATTTTTAAAATTTTATAAGACATTCCAATGCAATTAGAAAATTATTTCTAATCTAATTATAAATTTCTTTTCCTAATTAGAAAAACATTTTAATATTAAAAGGAAACTACTTTCAAAATTAAATAAAATACTTTTAAACTTGATTAAGAAAGTCCTTCATACTATTTATTTAGAAATTGATTTCTTCATTTAGTATAGAGCGTTTCCTAATAAAATAGAAAATATTTTTAAAAAAATTAAATAAAGCTCATTTTCTTAATTAATAAATAAAATTTTCTAATAAATCAAGAAATTTATTATTCATAAATAAAAATGATTTCTAATTGAATAGAATAATAATTTTATAAATAAAATAATAAATTTAATTTATGTCAACCAAATTGAAATAAATAAGCTTTAATTAAGAAACATATTTATTAATTACTTAAGCAAACACTTTTTTAATTATAGGAAAGATCTTTTCTTGTTTTAATAATCATATTTCATCCAATTCTAATTTTAGGGTTTACAATAATTGCAATTTCAATTCCAAAATTATGATTAATAATAATCCAACATTCTTTCATCAAGTTATATAGTTGAATTAAGCTCTAGTACTATTGTTGGAAAATCAAATTTGAATATGATCCTAAGTGTAGTGGAATAAATACGAAACATTTTTGTATTGAATATCTAGAAGTCATGATCACATTAAATTCTATAAAATAATTAACACATAAATCACAATAAAACATAAATATTAATTCATACCTTATTCCAAGGCTTGATTTTTTCTTATCATTTCTTTTAAATTGTCTCTAAGATCAGTTCATCTTAATTGTTGTAGCTGTACAAGTGTTCGATCTTTAATGTTATCCACATAACATGTTCAAAGAACTCTACAACTATTGTAGAGAGGATTATGAAAGGATTGTTAGCTCCTTTAGAATCTAAGCTACTTATAATAAGTTTTGTACATTTTAATAATTGAAATTAAATTAAACTAAATTAAATTATAATTGTAATTAGTTCTAGTTAAGTACCAATTATACTCAAATAAGATACAATATCTCATATTAATTCTTATTTATTAAATATCTCACATTTAATTATAAAGTTTATCAAAATTTACAATTAAATCGACTTGATTAAAAGACCTTTTCTTTTTCAATCTATTTTTTATGTATGATCCATTATGTTCTTAAATACGTTGACAATAGATATAAATTATAACTATAAGTCATGTTTATGATTAGATAAATTAAACTACTTTATTTTTTAAATTCTCTAATAAACAATTTATATTCATCGATCAAGACCGACGTTTAGTAATGTGTCATGACCACTCAAATATTTAAAAATATTAAAGTAGTTTTATCTAACCTTTCCGTGCATGATTTTCCTATATAATCCAATCTTTTCATCATGCAATGTTCTGATTAGACATGGAGCATGAAAATAATGTCTACAGTATTTGAGTCCAATCATGTTAGAAAATTCTCATTACAATGATTTTATAAGTGATCATTTAACTTAAGATTTCCAAATTTATCTCATATAGGAATTGATGTATTTTGATACTATCTATGACTTATTCTAGTCGTGATCGCTCAGTTGATAGTCATTACATATAGTATGAACTATATAGAGGTGGTTAAATGATTAATACATGATTCATCATCCTAAAATAAATAGGGATAATGAATATCTATATATTAATACATGATTCATCATCCTAAAATAATTAGGAGAATATATATATATATATATATATATATATATATATATATAAGTAATGTTTTAAATAGAATTCTTATATCGGGTCAATTTAGTAAATTTGTTCTCTAACAAACATCCTCATATACTTGTTTAAGTATTTTCATACTTTAATGCATGAGATTGACTAATTCTTTATAAGGAAGAAAACGTGTTAATCTTTTTATGCTCCATTAATGCTCAATTTTAATAATACAATGACTAGAAAATTTAAAGATAATATATAAATGTCAAATAAATCTGATAATTATAATTTCATCATAATTTTATTTATGATGTATAGTTATCCTATACATTTATCATATATATATATATGAATATATAAAAGATAAAAACGTCTTTAAATAATTTTATCACTAAACTACATCTAATCAATTGACAATATGTATCTTTTTGTTTAGACAAAATTCCTTTTAAAGGATTGGGTTTGAAAAATATTTTTTTCCTTAAGCATGTTATATCTCTTCTTTCAAACACTGCATGCAACGTAAGACTAGTTGTAATAGCCTTTGTCTCTAGCACTTAAAATTTGTTAAATGGAACTTTCTCATTATATAAACATATTTTCGTTGATGGAATAATTTAAATTAAAAACAGACATATAACTCAAATTAAAATTTAAAATGTTTAATCTATACTTAATAAAAGTCTCCTTTAAACCCTAACATTAATACTAAAAATATATCAATTTATAACATTTTAATGTTTTAATTAAGGTCTATCAATTAAAAGTACTATTATTATAAATGTGATATTTTTAATAAATTTCTTTTGCCTCAAAACTATCAATTTCACATGGATACCACATTGCACTCAGGAGTCTCATTCACTAAAAATTTTCCTAATTTCATATAACAAATAATCACTTATTATATATGGTTTTCATATTGATCTAAATCCTGGCCCATTGTGAACCAAGCTCCTTGCTCCATAATAGACTCTACAAGATAGTATCAATCACATGTTTGTTGGAAACGCCTATGAATTCTCCTAATCGTTATGTTATTTAAAATTTATATTAGAAGATTTTGAAACATTAAAATTATTAAAATTAAAATTTATAATTTACATTTAAGTTGAAGATAATATGGCTTATTAATATTTTTATTTAATTATTTGATCATACTTTAACTCAATAAATATTCGCAATGTCATAATAAAAATAGTTTGCAAATAAATTAATTATATATGTTGTAGGATTTTAATTGATATTATTAAATTATTTATATCAAATAAATAATTTATTTTGTAAGGTCATAGAACCGCCAAAAACTTCTTCCTTTGCATTTTACCTTAAACAAAACGAATTCACATTACCCAACAACCCTTTTACTCCGATTTCGATGATTAAGGTTAGAGATGATGCTAAAAGCGTAGATTAGACTTTAATGGCTAGCTACTTTATTTATGTCAAGCTCCCTAAATAGCGTACGAGCATAGACATATATTGGGCAGAGATTGAACTTGTCTCCTAAACGAGTTTAGATTATTATTCGTTATCAAATAATTTATTTTAATTTTTAATAAAATATAAGATTAACAACCAAAACAGTAGAAACTGAATACATACATACGTATGTATACCTAAATGCATGTACGTGGGGATAAGGCAAGTATTAAGTGACCATTTCACCACAATAGCTTAATGTAAGGCTAACTTAATTGGTTTTATATATTTTCTAATATATCTCCTCAAGTGAAAGCCCTTTGAGCTTGAAACTTGCACAAATCTTGTGCTTAATTTAATTAAAATAGGTGGATGGTAAGATTCGAACTCATGATCATTTGGTTATAGAAGCTCTGATACTATATTAAGTGACTATTTCATTACAATAACTTAAGTTGTTGTGTTAGACCAACTTAATTAATTTTATATATTTTTAAGAGCAAGAAAGGTGTAAACAAATGTGGGACACAGGAAGATGGAAAGAAATGGTGAGCAACTTTAATGGCTAAGTAAGAAGTGCCAGAACCTCTTCTTTTTTTTTTTTTTTTCAAGAAACCTACTTAATTCCCTTCCACATGATGTACACGCAGAATATGTATGTAGGTGAAGAACAGCACCCGTACTTAATTTCCTTCCAAATGATGTATACGCAGAATATGTATGTAGGTGAAGCACAGTACCTGTACTTAATTTCCTTCCAAATGATGTATACGCAGCAGAATATGTATGTAGGTGAAGCACACAGTACCTGTAGACTGGAATTCTTGGAATAGCTGCAAGGTCCGTCTCCACCAGTCATGGGATATGATTTTTCCATCTCGCTCACTCTGTCTCTCTCTCTCTATCTCTCTCTGTTTGTTAAGTTTACGGCAATTTGCTTCTAAAGGACACATCTTATATAAATGCGTTTAATCCGGAACTACCGTCAGCACTGGCCCAATTACATTCCCTTTTCACTGTTTTAAAGCAAAACTGGCTTTCGTTCAAACATTGGCTGGCACATGGTCGCAGACTCTGATGATGCAATGGCCCATATCTTCAACAACTCCAATTTCACCTTTACTCGTTGGCTCTTTTGGTTTGTATGTACATCTTCAGGCAAGGCAACTGCTAAAGTAAACAAGGTTGAGACAAATCCGTGCAAAACGTCAACTTCCACTAAACATTTTGCCTAAAATGTTGTCTTGGAAGATATTCGTTGATATAAGTAACACCTGCCACTAAAATTTATGAAACTGTACTAAAAAGTTATGTTCTCATTTCCATTTTATATCATGTTCCATCAACTAGGGACCCTCATGGCCAGCAATAAAAAATCTATGTAGACCACACAAATGAGCAACGAGTCGCTTTATTAGACCACACAAATGAGCAACGAGTCGCTTTAGTATCCCTATCCTCAGGGTCTCAAGTCCAATGCAGAAATTCCATATTCGATTTATAGGAAAGGGTGCACAAAAATACAAAATATCTTCAAAATCAACCTTTTAAGTTATGTATAGAACTTGCGCTACGTGACAAAGTTGCTGGGTCAGGGCAAAGTGGCAAACAATACTGCAGATTAGATTTTCACAAATCTGCGTTCCTCGCGCCAGCCCGACAATAATTCGGTCGATAGTTTAATGACTCGTGCACGTTTGCCGAAAGTCTCGTTGTTGCGAAAGCCCTTGCTTCGTTTATAATTAGTGAAGTGTTGATTTATTCCCAATAGCAAATTGCTTACATATTTAATTAAACTCATTCTTTAACTTTAATGTTTATTTAATTAATTAACTCATAAGATAAAGTATATGAAATAATTATAATTTATCAACAAAATTACAATAAATTTATAATTATAAGATTCACAATATATTTATATTTATATATTATTCTTATTTATAAAGAAACTGATTAGTTTAAGATATATTTCTCCTTCATAAAAAATTGCCGATTTTGTAGATTAAAGTATTGAGATACTTATACAATCGTAAATGCTTATTAGAGATTTATTAAACTAACTTAATGTGAGAATCCTAAATGAGACTTTTTTTAATGTTTACAAAATACTCATTATAATGAATTTATAAATGATTCTTTCTCTTGAAAATTTCAAAGTATCTCGTATAAGTGTAGTCATATTTTAATACTACTTATGACATATCTTAAACATAAGTTGCTTAATAGATAACTACTATACATATCCGAACTTTATGGATATAGTTTATTGATTAATATATGATTTACAAGTTTAAAGTAATTAAGGAGAATGTTACCTTTGCTCTTTATTAGTATCGATTTTGCAAATTCATAACTAAGATTAAAGGACAATTGAAAATAACTTTAAAATTTCATTAAAAGAATCAAGATCCAAGTTCTTAATCACACCTTAATGTTTTTTAAATGTCTAAGAAACTTCATATCATTATCTATAATATCATATTGAACCTTAATGTTTTTAAAATAGTAACAATAACATTGTAAATCCTCAAGGAGCTAGGTTTATGTTAGTTCCTAATAGTTGAGCCGTCAATTTAGCCTATATGAGGTTATAATTAAGCAATCTGAATCCACCAAGTGTTACCCTATTTAGGGTGCAATAGGTGATATTTTAGTAATGTTAGGGTATAAAGTAGAACCAAAGGTAACATTGGAGACTTACTTAATGTAACATCCCGTCCCCATATTAAGGGATAGGACCTAAAATTTTAATGCATGTAAGCTCAAAGAGAGATTAAGGAAAGGCATTTTTCTTGCTCATGCATAATGTTAGCATAAATGCACATGAATATTGAATCTTTTCACAAAAATAAGTGTACATGCATTCATTGACAACTTTTGGGCATGATTGTTTTTAAATGTGATGTTATTGAAAATGAGAAGTAGAGAAAGTGAAAAGAGTAATCTAGGTATGAGTTGAGATAAGGAAAGACATGGAAACAAAATTGGTAGTGATCTGGAAAATGTTCATTGAATATGCTTTAGTCTTTTAACCACAACGTTTCCTCTAGTTGTCCAAACGAGATGATTTTTAATTTGGATTAACCTAGAGATATATGGCTACATTTTGTATAAAAACATTGAATTTCATTCTATCTCTAAGAGTCTCAAAATTTGTCATGAAGTAAAAACTGGGTCCAGTACATTAGGAGCTGAAGGTGAATTTCGTGTTCTGACTTCGGAAGAAAATTTGGATTTATATAGATAGATTTTGGCAAAATTATTTTCTTAAAAGTTGTAGATATTTTTATCAACTTTCCAACGATATAAAGTTTGTAAATTTTATATATCGGAGTTGAAAGATACGAGCATTACAAGTTAGGAGGTTGCATCGTCTTAGTTTGACTTTTTACGTCTTAGTTTGACCGTCTCATGACGTCAGCATCATCTCATTTTGGCTAGAACATCTGCTAGTCCAAATTTTATCCTCTAGATGATAGAATTGGTCTTTAAATTCTTCATAAGAGTTGTATATCTTGAAGTCCTCTTTCTATTAATCTAAAGAAGACCTGAATCAGAGTTCTGTATTGAAAGTTATGCTAATTATCCCAAGATAGGTTCAATAGGATTGAGGACAAAGCCATGTTTGATTCTTTTGGCGATAACTTCTTCTATAAACATGCGAATGACTTAATTCTTAAACCATTAGATTCATAAGATGATTTTTATATCTCTGACAAAAATCATAATCATCTTAAATGAATTGAGAAAGATTGAGTGAAAAAGTGGAACGGGTACAGTGAGTGTGTTCTTAAATAATATGAACTGATGGTATTCCACTAAACATATTTCAGTATTTTGATGATATCTTGATTTGTAGAGCTCCAAATGAGATGATTTCTGATTTTTAATAAATTGGAGACATGGAGAAACAAATGGTATGAAAAACTTGGAATCTAGTTCAATCTTTAAGATGTTTAAATTTCATATGGAAGTTGTGCATAGTACATTGTTTGGGACAAGAGCAATCTCAAAATGTTTGAAGTATAACTTTCACACTACTGAACCAAATTGAATGCTTTTGATGTTATTGGAAACGTAAGACAATAGAGAAGAGTCTTCTAGAAGAAAGTGTTATGTTAGAATGTGCAAGGGTGTTTTTGGCAAGACACTTACGTGTGAAAGACATAAGGCATAAATGGAAGGGCAAATGAGACAATTCTCAATCATTAAGAGCATAAATGAAAGAAGAAGTGTTGTCTTGCCTATAAATGAAGTAGAAACACATGAATGGAAGGAAGTAGAAGAGAAAAACGAAAATTTTAGGGAAAAGAGAGAGAATGTCATGAAAAAGAGGGAGAAGTACAAAGAGAAGAAGAGAAAGAGAGAAAGAAGAGACAACAAGTTAGGGTTTCAACTTCCCTAGCCTGCAAGAGAGATTTTGGACTAGATCAAGAAGGGAAACAATTAGATGAAGAGAAGAGCTTCCCTTTTGAGCCAAGTATTCCTTTATTTGGTAAAGAATGAAGGTAAGATAATTTTGAATCTTTTGAATTGTTTTGAAGGATTCTAGTTCATTGAGTTCAAAAAATGTTGGGTTTAAGTATTATAGAATCAATTTTAGTGATTTTACATTATGGGATTTCCAATTGGATTCCTATTGGATGATGATTTGGATATTTTGAGACCATACGAGGTTAGAAAAGATATTGATGGGAGAATTTAGAAAGATTATGTACAAATGAAGTGTAAAGCTAAGTTAAATTAGACACATATGAATTATGAAATGGGAATAAGCATAATATATATTCTAAAACATATGGTCGGGATTGTCATTAAGCATGCATTATACATAGTCCATTATTACAATTGTGCATAAATGAATATTTTTACATGTGCAATTATTGATGAGTGTGCAATGTGTGTTTTGCATAAATGGGTTATGCAAGTCAAGTGTCCACATTCAAACATTCTCAGAATTTGAAAGCAAATGCTAATATGAAGTGTACTGTGAGTAGACCTAGATGGTCTCACTTCATTGTTTGCTTTAGATTGAATTTTGTATACATTGATCTCTGTATGATGAATGTGCATATGAATGTGATTGATTTGAAATATTGAAATACCCAGTGCATGTGAATAAGATGAACTAAGTGTTTTGGAATGTGCGTTGCATGCAAGATGATAAGTGAATGCTCAACTTAATATTGAATGTCAGACTATGGTTCGATGACATGTGCAAATATGATTGAGGCATTTCATAAAATGCATGTTTAGATAAAGGTGTTGTGAATTGAGTTGCCCGTATGAAGCGCTTCTACGTAGAACTATGCTTCGTGATTATGTGATGTGATTGAGCCTACGGGCCAGTATTCCGTTTTGACTGAGCCCTAAGGGTTAGTATTCTGTTCTGACTGAGCCTACAGGCCAGTATTCTGTATATGTGTGAGGCAATCAGTCACAACAATAAGAACGAATGTGAGTCTCATACAGATGGCATATGCATAATATGAATGTTTAAAAGATCTGAATGTGAAATTTGAATTTTGTATGATATATGTGTATGTGTTATGTGGCTGGGTGAGCCATCGAGGATGGTACTCATAACTTTTATAGATGATTACTCATAACTTTTATAGCTAGAGGAGGTTATGAATACTTAATAACTTTTATAGATGATTACTCAAGACATGACTATTTGTATTTGATGCATAAAAAGAGTGAATCCTTTGAAAAGTTAAAAGAATTCAAAGCTGAAGCTGAGAAGCAACTTGGGCAAGCCATTAAAACAAATTCGATCAGATCGAGGTGGTGAGTACTTATCTGGAGAGTTCCAACAATATTTAATTGACAATGGAATTGTTTCCAATTTGTCAGCTCCTCGAACAACTCAACAGAATGGTGTAACAGAGAGGAGAAATCGAACTCTATTAAAAATGGT
This sequence comes from Erythroxylum novogranatense, assembly GCA_029891385.1. Taxonomy (NCBI): domain Eukaryota; kingdom Viridiplantae; phylum Streptophyta; class Magnoliopsida; order Malpighiales; family Erythroxylaceae; genus Erythroxylum; species Erythroxylum novogranatense. Next base: position 30,097,118 of record CM057233.1, on the reverse strand, counting down.
AAGATCAATGATGTCTTATGCTAGCCTTCTAGAATCGTTCTGGGGATATGTCATACAAACGACAACATATCTTCTTAACTTTACTCCATCCAAATCGGTGCTAAAACACGTAGGGAGTTGTAGACTGGCGAGTGCCTTCATTGAGGCACTTGAGGACTTGGGGTTGCCCAGTCCATGTTCTAAAGCCTGAATCCACAAAGATGGAACCAAGGTTAGAAGTATGTTTATTTGTAGGATATCCTATTGGAACTAGAAGGTACTATTTTTACAGTACTCAGGAAAGGAAGGTATTTGTGTCGACAAATGCGACCTTCTTAGAGGAAGAGTTTGTGATAAATCACAAAGGAAGAAGTGAAATAGTACTAAAGGAGTTAGTTATGTCATCCAAACCAAGAGTTGTTTGGGATATGACAGAATAAGATGTCGAAATGGATTCAAGAGTTGAATCGAAAATGCAACCTGAACATCAAGTTGTTCCTAGATGTAGTGGGAGGGTTGTGAGATAGCCAGATAGTATGTGGGTCTAGGAGAAGGTTTAATTGCCATCTCAGACTAAGAAGAAATAGATCCCATTACGTATACACAGGCTATTAATGATGTTGATGCGGGAAAATGGCTCAAGGCGATGGAATTGAAAATAGATTCTATGTATACTAATGAAGTCTGGGTTCCTGTAGATCTACCACCAGATCTAAAAGTTATAGGGTGTAAATGGATCTAAAAAAGGAAAAGGGGATCGGATGGAAAGGTAGAGACCTTTAAAGCTAGATTGGTAGCTAAAGGCTATACTCAAAAAGAGGGTATAAACTATGAGGAGGCTTTTTCTCCGGTTGCTATGCTTAAGTCCATCAGGATTCTTTTGGCCATAGCAACCTATTTTGATTATGAAATATGGCAAATGGATATCAAGACTGCATTTCTTAATGGGGATCTTGAGGAGACCATTTATATGGCTCAACTAGAAGGATTCATTGAGCCAGGTAATGAGCATAAGGTTTGCAAGTTGCAAAGGTCCATTTATAGACTTAAGCAAGCATCTAGGTCTTGGAACATTAGGTTTGGTAAGGCTATCAAAACCTATGGGTTCATACAAAACTTAGATGAGCCTTGTGTTTATAAAAGAATACAAGAAGGTAAGTTACTCTCCTAATCCTGTATGTTGATGACATTATGCTCATTGGGAATGATGTGGGAATGTTATCTGCGGTTAAGGGATGACTGAACAAACAGTTTTTGAATGAAGAATTTGTGAGAGGCTAACTATGTTCTAGGGATCAAACTTATAAGGGATCGTAAGAACAAACAGATAGCTTTGTGTCAATTAACCTACATTGAAAATATGCTCAAAAAGTTCATCATGCAAGATTCCAAGAGGGGTTTCACTCCTACTAGACATGGAATCAAACTTTCAAAGGAACAAGCACCTAAAACCCAAGAGGAGGTTGAACGCATGTGTAACATTCTGTATGCTTCGACGGTTGGAAGTTTAATGTATGCAATGCTTTGTACTAGACCAGATATCTGTTACGCAGTGGGACTGGTAAGCAGATTTCAGTCCAATCCAGGAATGAAACATTGGACTGCGGTTAAGTGTATACTTAAGTATCTTCGTAGGACGAAAAGCTTAATGCTCGTTTATTCAGGAAGTAATCTTATTTAGATAGGATATACAAATTCTGATTTCCAATCAGATGCTGATTCAAGGAAATCAACTTCTGGTTCTATATTTTCTTTAAGAGGTGGAGCCATAGTTTGGAGGAATGTCAAGCAATCTTGTATTGCTGATTCGACTATGGAGGTTGAGTATGTTGCTACTTGTGAAGCAGCAAAGGAAACACTCTGGTTCTGGAAGTTCCTAAATAATTTGGAGGTAGTTCCAGAGGCAAAAAAAGTCATTACACTTTATTATGATAATAGTGGGGCAGTGGCTAATTCTAAAGATCCTCGGAACCACAAAGCTACCAAACATATTGAGCGAAAGTATCATCTCATAAGGGATATAATACAACGTGGAGAGGTGGATGTGATGAAGATTCCCACTTAGTAAAACCTTGCTGATCCGTTCACAAAGACATTGACTCAAAAGAGCTTTGAGGGTCACCTAAAAGGGATGGGAATGAGGGATATGCCAAACTTGATTTAGGGCAAGTGGGAGATTGTTGGAGTTATATAAATATAGTGTCCTGGAAAGCAAGTGTATTTACATGTAACTTTATCTTCTTCAGTTACAGTTTTGTAATGAAAATATTTATTATTAATAAAACAAAAAAGTTTGGTTTTATCTGTGTGAGCATTATATATCTGGTCAAAAGGTACCAAGATATTTTTGTAAGTAGTATACATATACATAGAGATGTATGAGAAACATGTATATTATTAGAATCTGAATTAATTGATTCACAGTTGAATAATCAAGTTGGTCACTTGATTATGGTTTAGACTATAGTGTTGCGATTTATCTGCATATAAGTAAAGGAGTTTACTTAAAGGAAATGATGAGTTTCATATCATGATAGTAGTAGACTATCGATAATGGCACTATTAAATGAATCTGGAATCAAGTATGTTTTCAAGAATAAAGTGGGTCGTTACTTTAATCTTAAAACATACAACTTAAGCATTCGCTTACTATGAACCATAATCTTGATGAGTAGTGAACTCATATATGTTTCATTATAATTCTTGATATGATTGGAATGGATTTTTATGGAGTATTAATCCAGTGTCTGCATATTAAAATTATTAATCGAAACATGTATAAGGGAACATTCACTTAAATAAAGAGTTTATAGTGATATCATCACTTCTAGATGTTTTAAGGAGATTAAACTGGCGCCAGTAGTTTGATGAACTAGCTACCCATCAAGTCTTGACACCAAAATAAGATCTTGTGTGTTAATCACCATATAATGTAAAACGGGATCTAGAAGGAAAAACCAACATAAGGGCAAAACGATATTTTTACCCTTTGTTGTGCAGATGACTATAATAAGGTTCTAAATAGGGTTTACAATTGGACATAAAATATGTATTCTCATAATATTTAATAATTCAAGAGTTCGACTAATTGTCTTTAGTGAAATGACATTTAGTTAATAAGTTAGAATTAATTCTAATGAGATTGAATTAATTCTGGGCTTATTGGAGCTTGAATTATCAAAGTCCAATAAGATTCTCCACTTGACTTTAAGGAAGGTTATCAAGCTAAGTAAGAAATATATATAGAGGTTTTAGAAGCCCATAACTGAATGTTGAGCTTGGTCTAATTAATTGTTAATTAGAAGGCCAAATGTACATTTAGAAATGGGCTAGATTTTGGTTTAATGTAATTAATTATATTAATTATATTAAAACGATTTTTTTTAAAAGGAGAAGTAGTAATTTCGGTTTTGTTAGGTGAAATGTGAAGCTACACATTTGACATTAAAATGCTAAAATAAAGATGGTCTTTATTATGGTTTATCATCATTAAATGGAGTTATGAACTTACCATTAAATGGTTTAATGGTTGTCTTTTAATGTTAGCATGTAACCTATTTTCATTCATTAGATTAAAGATGAAAATTGTACATTAGATGGACCATCTTCCTTCTTTCTTCTTGCCAAAACCGAAATTGGTTGTTCAATTTTAGGTTGTAGTCTTTTCATATAGCCATTTTAAAGATAAATGAAGAGAGTCTCATTTATTGGTAATTTTATGATTGATTAATGCAAGAAGTGATGCATTGAATGCCTCTCTTTTCTTCCATTCATGCATAACCGAAATTGGAGTGTAAGAAAGACATCTTGCATGTTCTTGACACCTTCTCTCCTTTCATGCAAGGTAGAATCGAAAATACCAATTAAAAGAGTTTCATTTTTTGTTCTTCTTCTTCTAAGAAAATCTCCTCCAAACATTTCTTCTCCTTTCCCACCAAAGGATTTTGTTAACCTAATTGTCCTTGAAGAACAAGTGGTAAATCTAATTGGTTGAGGATACAACAACAAGGAGAAAGTAAATTGCTAAAGGAAAAGATTCAAAGGCAAAGGATTTGGATACAAGAAGAAGGAGAGGATAGCGCAGCAAGGATTTAAAAATGTAGCAAAAGAGTCGATAATACTCCTGATCTTGGGATTTAAAACTGTAGAAAAGGAGTCGATAATAGTCCTGATCTTGTTATGTTTTATTATCCTTATACCATATCGTGTATGGATTAGCATGATGATTGGATTTGTTTCTTCCGCTGCAAATAATGATTTCTTAAAAGTTTTGAAATCTACCGTTTCTCCAAAAATAGCATGTTTTGTTTTTCAGATCCAACAGTTAGACTAATAGAAATTCTAGTGTTTCTTTTATCTAAGATTATAGGTATAGAATAAAGTTTGTTACCACCCTGACCAAATTGTGCACCTATGTAATTTATTTGTTCTATGTTATTGCTCTATACTAGGAAGCAATTAGTTGTAACTTAGCCTTCTTGACTGTACAGTTCACATCCTTATTGTATTGCTTTTGGTCGGCTGGATGAAGTGGCTTTCATACTATTTATTTACTTAGTAAGGTTTGCTACTTCCATTTGTAATCCTATCAATGAATCAACAACATGCAACCCTTCTGATCTTTAAAGGTTGGTTGTTATTTACTCCTTTTTGACGTCTATAGACAGCTATTATTTGTCATTTCCTCTAACAAATCATGTGCATCATCAATTGTCTGCATCATTAATGAATCCCCAGTTGTAGTATCAACAGTATCTCTAGTAGGTGGATTTACTCTATTGTAGAAGGTTTACAAAAGGAACTCCTTAGGTAAGTCATGATGTAGGTAGCTCCTTTGCAACTTCTTGAAACTTTCTTAGCTTAATACAGTGATTCCCCTTCACTTTGTTTAAAATTTGTTATCTCCTTTAACCAAAAAGGCTTGTACTAACTGCTCTCATGTTATCCTATTCTCTAAGCTAAAAGAATTCATCCATACTTTAGCTTAATCTTTAAGCATGAATGGAAACGGCCTCATCTTGGTGCATCTTCTAATAACTCATTATAACTAAATGTGTCACATATCTCCAAGAAATTGACCAAATGAACATTAGGATCCTCATTGGCCAGTCTATAAAAATGGACATTGGTTTGCAATATATTTAGCAAGGTTTGTTTAATTTCAAATTTATTTGTCTACACTGGTGGTCTCGCTACCCTTTTTTTATTAGCATTGAACCCTAGCCTTATAAACTCTACGATGGTTCTTGTTGTCCTCCTTAGTTCCCTTTTCTGCCATTAATCTCTTTATAGATTCTTGGCATCTTACTTTTTGAATCTCCCTCTTCTACTTGGTAAAGTCGAAAACTTTTGTATATAAGAGTTTGCATGAAGTCCTTAATGCTATTATGTCCATACACCTACAATCACAAAAGAAAAGTGTTAAAATCCTTAAATCAAAGCAACTCAAATTGAGTTAGATGCTAACTTAACAATCCTTGACAATGACACCAAATATTTGTTAAAGTTTAATTTAAATATATCTAGGCCACAAATACACAAATCGTCTCTTACAATATAAAAAAAAAATTGTTCCCACAAGAATTATATTATTCACCTAATAATTCTTGTAACACTTTCTTTAAGGCCAACAATATGATAAAATAATTAAAAATAAACTAAACCTAAAGATAATTGAATAATTAAGCAATAAGCAATCAATTTGTTGATTAATCAATGATAAAACTTAAGAATTACTTTTATCCTTGTTTTATTTCACTTCACCTTTTTAATTTAATGATACTTGAACCAAGATATCCAATAGTTATGATTACCCTTTCTAGAGATCTAACTAAATAATCCAAATTAAAATAGATAAAATTTAATTTCAACCTCTTGATCTATCAAAACTTATCCTAACTATTTAATTAGATTTGAAGCTACCTTAAAGGTAACTAATAAATAATTAAGATTTTTTTCAACTACCTATTAATATGATGTTTATAGGTCTATTATGGTACCAACGTTTGCTACATAACACAACACATATAATTCAAGCTAACCTCTCAATTAAGATTAAATATAAAATAATAAACACCACAAAGGATATCTCTATTAAATCAAGAATGTAAAGTTTAACAATCAATTCAAGAGTAATCACTAAAATAAGTTTAGAAATCCAAAACTAAAACTATATATCTTGATTGATTCATCAGTAACATTCAATAATAATAAGAAAAGAAAAATGTAATAGAAGTTTGAATTCTGAATGTCTTCTATTTCTTATCTTTGAGCTAGAAAAATCTGCCATCTTGCTTTTTAGGATTTCTCTCTTTGATCTCTTTTTTGATATTTCCAGACCTTTTTTGTGTTTTTCTTTGCCTTTTATATTTTTTGATCCTTATTAGACTCTTTTTTAGTTTTCTCCACTTGTTTTTATTCCAAAATAGCCATGAATCATTAATAAAAAAAATCTCACGACTTGAAAGAATTCTCTTGCACAATCGTGCACCGACTGCCTCATGCATGCTCTATCACGATCATGCACGCCTTGCATGATAACAAATAGAGAATTTGCAGCTCTCCAACATTGATGCTACACGTCGTGTATGTGAACAATTGTGACCCATCTCCTCCCGATTCTTTTTTTTCTTCTTCAAGTTTCCTGTCTCCACTCATTAACCAAACATATTAAATATCTCTTAAAATATGCATTAAGATTAAATTATTGCCCCCAATCAACAATAATCAAACACAATACACAAGAAAACTAACAAAACATAAATCTAAATCCTAAACACATGATTATTGCCTAAGCAAACGCTTAAAAACACACTCTAAAGCTTATAAAACACAATATAATCACGCATATCACGAATTCCTAGAGTTTGATAGAAAGATCCATAAACTTAGGTATGGTTGTACTTGAGTCTATGTCCTTCTCTAGATAGAAGCAAAGAGATTTATGGCCTATTGAACGGCTATGTTTTCTTCCAAATTGATGCAAAGTCCTTTTATTTAAAGAGCTAAAACTCAAAGTTTTAGTGTTTTTTTCATCTTAAGTTTTTCTAAGGTTTAGATGAGATATTGTTTTGATTTTTTTTTATTTCTTATCTCATCCATAACCCTACATGGCTAATTTTGTACACTTGGTCAAAAACAACTAACTCCTGAGATGTATAAAATCGTGAGATTTAATTTGCTTTCATTATTCAATTTATATATTGAGTATCAATTGTTTTATATGTTTATCTTTAATGATTGTTTAATTACTAGGAGACCTACTAGTTTATTACTTATAATAATTTATTGCTAGGTTTAAATTCATATTTTTAATTCATCTAATCTTTAGAGCGACTAGGTTTAATGGACTATTGTGTTTTGGATTCTTAAATTTTAAGAAGGAAAATTGACTTAATTGAATACACTCTCATAGGCTACATATGTTATTTTGTTTCATTGATCTCTCAAGTTCTTATAGTTATTACATAATTGAATTTTAGGTATGTTTGTTAAGGTTATTCATAAGTTAAGATTAATTATATTGTGGTTTCTTTCTAATTAATTATAATTATCAAGAGATAGAAATTAATTTTGATGGTAAATATTCAAAGTATAAAGTAACGTCCTTTGTATTGACAATCGATATACAATTTCTATTATATTGCTTTATCACAACCATAACTCCCTTGTTTTTATTTGGAAAGCACATAAAATAAGACCAAGTACTCTCTATGAAATTGATCCTTACTTCTATTACTTAGTACAATAACCACTATATCTAGTTTGTGTAAAAATTATATAACATCTTTGACATGAACCACTATATCACAATCTTCCAACCCAAAGTACACTCTTCCACCCCGTATGACCTCCTCATCCATTTCCAACCCGATAACCTCACAATTTGGTTATTAGGGAATGAGTGGAGTTCCACCCCCACAAAGCTCTGGGTTTGGACCCAAGTCGGATTCTACCTTCAACACAGTACTCAATACATTAATTTTTGGTATGCTTTTTCTGTAAAGATTAATTTTTTTTCCCATACTCTCATTTTTTAAGTTAATACATTTTTAACTTCAAAAAAATAATAATGAGATAACATAGTACAACTCAAGAACATTATACTATTTTTCCATTACATTTTTAATATAATTTTAAAAGGGTTTATCCTTCGTTCAAGGAAGAATAGTGTTTAGACATGAATATCTAATCTAATGATTGTTTTCATTCCATTTAATAATTTTATTTTCTCATTACATTAGCTTCAAAAATATTTGGGAACCTAACCTTCGTGTACATCGTTTTAAAAATTAATGGAACAATATTTCAAGGATTTCAAGATGTTAAAACGAAAGATATGAAGATCAAAGTTACGTGACTCTCACATGATAATTTTGTTAAGAATGAAAACAGATAACTAGGCCTAAATTTAAATATTTTTTATAGGTTAAGCTATGTCCATGCTTGTTGAAAGTCTAACTGTTATATGCAAAATAATATCGTTTTATTTAAAAAAATTAAACCTTTAATAAGCTTTACCTAAACAACTCAAACTCAAGCTCAATTTTAAAAAAATATTATTTTACACTTTTAATTTAGATATGACAATGGCCTGGGCGTTTTTTGCTAATTTTTTTAGAATAATTTTGTAGCAAAAATCGCCCAGGCCATTGCCATATCTAAATTTTGTAAGCTCCAAGTATGCCAAATTGAAGCAGTAAGCAAGGGTGAAAAGCTACTTACAATACTATAACCAATAAATTTACGTTCATAATCCTTGGATATAACTCCGCCTCTTAAATCGTTAAAGTTCTTTCTCATCTAAGAAGGCTAAGGCCAATTTCATTGAATTAAAAGTCCATATAGTTGAAAAAAAAGTGATAAGTAATATGCAAACCAACATCACCAAATCTATGCCTCAGATAATATGCTATGCTCCACCAGGAGAGGCACTGAGATTCCAAGTACTTTACAACAACATATTTATGTAACATGAAACAACTATATTTCTGTAAGCCACAAAACAATTCTACTTTATCCCCTTATGTCTAAAGCACACACATTGAGTTAAAACTTTAAAGAGAGATTATGCTCAAGGCAATTGGTAAACCGGGCAATTCTCTAAATTCAGACACCTAAGGCATACGATACCCTGTAAAAGCGGGATTTGCGAACATAGAACTTGCAGGTCACGATGTTTCTTTCTCTCTCTCTGTGAAGGCACTACAAAAGGGGGATTAATGCCTTTTACATATTCCTTAAGGTGTTGCCAATCATTGGAGAGCGCAAAAGCATTCTCCAGACTCAAACCTGAAACAATAAATTCATCATCAGAACCTAAAAATTAAGAGATCAAATTAGTAGTTTTGTGGTATCTTTGTTGCGTTGCAGTCCTTTGTTTCAATAAATCTGTTCCAACCCCGTTCCGCCACAATACGAAGCCGTTTTAATAAAGCCTAGTTCTGTCGTGTATCAATCGGCTCTCTTCTAGCTTCAGCAAATTGTGGCAGAATTGAGTTGGAACAGACTTATTCAAACCGAAGATCCACTCTCATCTTTGTTAACCTCTATATATGATTTTTTAGAACAGACCTCAAAAGAAGAAATGATTAAATGAAGAAAAATATAAACTAACTGCAAGGATAAGAAATACTGATGAAACATACTCATCTATAATACAAATTTTGTTTAACTTGATCCTGAAGGAAGATCAGTGACTTTCCCCACAGCAATTGTTTTCCCTGTAATAGACAGAATGGTATTAACTAGTCATGATTAAATCATGAATCAAGATAAAATAGCAACCATCTACTTACCTTCAGTACGAAGAGTGAACCTTCCAAGTTGAGGAAAATCTTGGAATTTCTCAATGCATATTGAGCTATTTACCTGGTAGAACATAATTAAACCCACAGCAATATAAACGTCGAGTTTCAAGTGGAATTTCATTTGAAATGGAAAGCTGAAAATGGTTCAAATATGTACCAAAACCAAGACTCAAGACAAACTAATCTCAATTTTCTAAGCATTTTAATTACAAAGTTTTGCTCATGTACCTGAATCCGACAGACAACAACAGCACCATTTTTCACAAAAAGGACCTTCTTTTTCAAGGGTTTCTTTGTCTTTGGATCTATTTGCTGCCGCAGCTCAACAATCTCACATTCCTCAACTACAGAATGGATGTGCAATACGGCCTTGTAGCCAGCAGTAAAAATTGCCTAAAGTAGACGTGTTGATGATGTGCACTTCAGAAATTGTAGTGCCAAGAAGCTTAAAATATCAACAAAAGCACGAAAGCATGAAATTACCAAAAATAATACCAGAAGCATACATTTTCAAGAAGTTCGAGTATCTGTAACTGTGCAACAAACTCCATCACTGCAGCTATTGGCTTTGCTGCATAAACAAGAAACAAAGCAAATTTTAATCTTGTATAGGACAAGCAATAGAGCCAGTTAAGGCATATGGACAAAAAAAAATCAACTAACTGGAGCAAATAGTTAGCACTTAAACCCATCAGACACATTCCTATTTCATTACGTATTTCAAGAAAAGGACTTCGAGCTTACCAACGCTTGACAATACAAAACCAGCCAATATATCCTCGTCATCGATTCCAGATAATCTAATTCTTAGATTCTCTCCAGGTCCTGCACGCCTTGTCTTGTTTTCATCCATATAAACAGCAACAACTTTGACCTGAGTCTGCATAATCATTTTATCACTTTTACACCTTGATTATGAGAAGATAAGGAGAAGGAATACAGTGAAGCAAGAAGAAATAGTGTAGAGTCAAAGGAACAGGTGATTCACCTTATTTGGCATGACCAACAATGAATCACCCTCAGTCACAGTACCAGATTCTACTTTTCCCATAACAACTGTTCCCATATCTTTAAACTTGTCGATGATAGGCATCCTACAAGTTAAATATTAAGTTCAACAGTACATCATGGAGGTGAAAAGCAGTCCAAAAAAAAAAAGTAAAGTTGTTAGAAATCAAAACACTGAGATTTGAAGAGCAAACTATATTGTCGTTCCATGATCCTTACAGAATAACTAGCACTAATATGTTAGCTTAAAAGCTACTAGGATACCAACTATTCCAAGATCAAGAATGAAAATTCAAGTCAGATTGAAATGGATAGCAAAAATTTTCAATTATTGCATGAATCATGACCTAAACATAAAAGGACCAGCCAACACAAATCCAGTTTAAATACAAAATTCACATTGAGCAAAATAAATTTTGATAGGACAAGTACAATAAATGAATTGATTGCCATAAGAATGTAAATATTACCTAAAAGGCCCCTTCGGGTCTCGTGGAGGAACTTCAACAGCATCAAGAGCGTCAAAAAGGCAGGGGCCACCCCACCATGAACATACACTTTTGTCCACTCTTGATTTAATGTTGGAACCAATAAGACCAGATATTGGTAGGAATAACACATCTGTAAATTGAAGAACACTGTACATAAGGAGGAAGAGGACTTCAAAGCAAATATAAAATAATAATGCAATAAGGTCACGCCAAATTTTACTTGTAACTTTCTGATGCAGAAGAACTTAAAGTCTATAGAAGAAATAAAGAAGAAAAATTGTCAACCACAAGCCTTAATTTGATGAGATGAAGGATGAGAATTGACTTGACAGCAAAGATAATAAGGGCTGAAATTTAAATTATGATAGGAATCCTTATTAGATAAGAAATAGAAGTAAATTAAATATATTATTCCAATTTTATATATGTTATTCTAGTTATTTAGGACTTACAAAATTTTTATTAGAATAAGATTTAAATTTTTACAAACCATTTCATACTAGAATAGGTTCTAAGAACTTCTCTACAAATATGTGTATACTTAGCCCTTCAATAACAAGCTACCTTGAATTTTTTCTACAGACTTGAGAGTTTTCAACTAAATGGTGAAATACTTTCTTCTAAATGTGATTCTTAGACCCTATGAGTAATTAGTAGATTTCTACCCTCCATTATTTGTGTTCCCAACAAAACCCTAAATTCTAGCCATACAAACCCAAATTCCAGCTATATTAAACCCTGGACCCCTGGCCCAAATTTCCAGCAAATAAAAGCTCAGTTATATAAAAATTTGAAGTTTTAGCATTCCAAGCTAAAATCCAGACCTGATATAGATATTCCAGCAGCCTAATATCAGCTATATTTCCTGGTTTTTATGAATTTTAGCAATTAGTTAACACTTCTTATACTTGTCCTACATCACTTTCACTCATCATTAGCACCTAAGACATTATTGATAAACAAAAAATTACAAATAGAAAAAAAAATCCATAAAGAACAATGAAAAGAATCAGAGTGATGAGACCATTTAGGTTTCAACACTATTCACAAAAAGTAAAGAGAATGAAAAAATAAAAAAGCAGTATATCAGTAACGTATCAATAAAATACCAAGCTAGTCAGTTTCAGTTGTCCAATCTAGAAACACCACCTAAAATATCATGACCGTACATTTAGTTTGAGGAAGCTTTTAAACTACAACATACACACATTTCAAATATTGTCCGCAGTTCCTGGTAACTACTGATCAAGCCCTGAAGAAATTCCATATGGGAAAGTTGGACGACATCTCTAAACTCCAAAAGTCAAGGAAAGGGTTGAAGCCAAATTCAAAAAATAACGGAACAGTCAAATGATGACTAACAGCCGCACAAACAAAGAATAGTAGTCTTAAGGTACCTTTCTTAACATTGTAGCCTGATGACTTTAGGAAAGGAGTCGTCTTTGATTCAATTTCATCATACCTGAAAGACGTGTAATGAAGCTAGCTCAAGTTGAGTACATATGATGCATGCATAAGAAAACAGAAGCAAGCACCCCAATTGTGTGCATTAAAGGAACTGGAATGAACTGCTGCATCAAGGACAAGAATAGGAACCTCTGTTTTGACCAGTTCACCGTTGGGTCATCCATTTTGTTCACAACAACAAGCAGTTTAGCTACACCTAACGTCTTTGCAAGTTGAACATGCTCACGAGTTTGTCCACCTCTCTCATAACCAGTTTCGAACTCACCTTTTCGAGCAGAAATTACCTAATTGGAAAGGATAAAAGTCAGTCTAGACTCAAGAAGCATGACCTTAAAAGTAAAACACAACAAACAGTTTTAAAACCTTACAAGTACACCAATATCAGCCTGAGATGCTCCACTGATCATATTTGGAACATAGCTCTTGTGACCCTGAACAGTCAAACAAACAACAATTTGGCATAATTTATTAATCATGAACACAGAACTAACAAAACAAATGACCTATGTTGCCTTGAATTAAGCTGTATGCTATAACATATTACCGTAAGTGCCTCTAAACTCAATCCAGTACCAAATATTAAAATTTATGATTGAACGTACATGTTTACTTAGACAATTAGTTGATGAACAACTAAAGTCCAGAAGACCATCAAATTGTGAGAAACACTTTGACTATCTTGTTAACCTTAACCTTGATTTCAAATTTGACTCAGGCTCTATCTAGCATTGCAATAATTTAGATGTATGAAGAAGATTGTTATATATATCTGTATGCTCTAGACCCGTAGGTTCTTATATAGAGTTAGGATACATAGTTTTGGTAGTCTTCCAATTTAGGAAGACTTCTTATTAGGAAAGATCCCTAATATAGCTAGATATTACAGCTAAGAATAATCCCTTAATTACGAGATTATCTACAATTACGGAATTGTCTACACTCCCCCTCAAGTTGGTGCAAAGATGTCTATCATGCCCAACTTGTCAATTTGCTCTTCAAATGGTTGTCTTAATAGCCCCTTTGTGAAGACATCTGCTCTCTGTTCTTTAGTAGGAACAAACGGAATACATATGCTTCCATCTTCCATTTTTTCCTTGATAAAGTGCTTATCAACCTCTATATGCTTTGTCCTTTCGTGAAGTACTGGATTGTGTGCAATATTAATGGCTGCCTTATTGTCACAATACAACTTCAAGGGAGGCTTAACCTCCAAGTTTAAATCAGACATAACTCTTCTGAGCCATAAGACTTTACACACTCCTTAAGCCATAGCTCTGTACTCAACTTCTGCACTACTCTGAGCCACTACATTTTGCTTTTTACTTCTCCATGTCACCATATTCCCCCATAGATAGGTGCAGTAGCCTGATGTTGATCTTCTGTCAGTGATTGAGCAAGCATAGTCTGCATTCGTATAAACTTCTATTTTTCTTTCTTCCTTCTTCTCAAAAAACAATCCCTTGCCAGGACATCCCTTCAGATATTTCAAAATTCTGAAAATAGCTTCTAAGCGTTCTTCATATGGTGAGTGCATAAATTGGCTTACTTAGCTCACTGCAAATGCTATGTCTGGCCTAGTGTGAGATAAGTAAATCAGCTTCCCAACTAGCCTCTAGTAACTCTCCTTGTTTACCGGAGCAACATTTTCGAGTTGTCCAAGTTTCTTTCCTGGTTTGATTGGTGTATCACAAGGCTTATAGCCACTTAAACTTGTCTCTTTTAATAAATCCAAAGTGTATTTTCTTTGAGTCACCATAATTCCCTTCTTGGATCGAGCTACTTCCATGCCAAGAAAATATCTGAGCTACCCCATGTTTTTTACTTCAAATTCCTTCCCGAGCTATGCTTGTAACTTCTCTATCTCCACAAGATCACTCCCAGTAATTATGATATCATCCACATACACTATTAGGACAGCAATTTTACCTTCCCCAGTCCTTTTAGTAAACAAAGTATGGTCTGATTGGCCTTGGGAATACCCCCGACTTGTTACAAACTTTGTGAATCTGTCAAACTAGGCTCTTGGGGACTGTTTTAGTCCATACAAAGACCGTCTAAGTTTGCACACCTTGCTCCCAAAGCTTTTTTTGAACCTAGGAGGTGGCTCCATGTACACTTCCTCTTCCAAATCATCATTCAAGAAAGCATTTTTTGCATCTAGCTGGATTAGAGGCCAGTCTAAGCATGCAATCACTGATAATAGGACCCTGACAATGTTCAATTTTGCCACTAGAGAGAATGTCTCAGTATAGTCCACCCCAAATGTTTGACTATAACCCTTTGCCACCAACCGAGCTTTAAATCTTTCTATTGAACCATCTGCATTGTATTTAATGGTAAATATCCACCGGTATCCAACCAACTTTTTTCCGCTTGGCAGATCGGTTCTCTCCCAAATGCCATGCTTTTCCAAGGCCTTTAATTCTTCCAAAATAGCCTCCCTCCACTCAAGAACAGCCAGAGCATCATGTACGTTGTTTGGAATTTCTACACTGGTTAGTGTGGAAATAAAGACAGAAAAAAGTTGGAGACAAGTTTGCATTAGAGACAAAGTTAGAGGTAGGGTATCGGGTGCATGATCTTTTCCCTTTTCTCATGGCAATAGGAAGAAAAATATCACCAAGGAGATCATTCGAGTTACCTGGTTGGGTAGTCTTAGATTGTGAGATGTCAAGACTCAAATTCGGAGATGATAATTGGGTTGTATCGAATATTACTTCCCTTGCTCCCCTGCTATATACTACACCACGAAATGTTTTCTGCTCTTCACTTCCTGTTTCCTTCTCAACACTGTCTTCTTCCTGATTTTCTTTTTCCTCCCCCTGACCAATAAGCTTTTCTACTACTGGTCCTCCTCGATTCAACATCTCAGTTTTTTTCCACTAGACTTCTCATCTTCCTCACTGAAATCATCTCAGTTTTTTTCCACTAGACTTCTCATCTTCCTCACTGAAATACTCCCCCTAAAGATGAGTGTGGCTATCATAAGGTTTACCTTCAAAAAATGTAACATCCCTAGAGGTAAAGAATTTCTGGGATGTTGGATCAAAGCACTTATATCCCTTTTGGGTTCCAGAGTATCCAACAAAGATGCATTTGATAGCTTTAGGATCTAGTTTGGATTTCTTGGGATCATGGTTATAGACAAACATAGTGCTTCCACATATTTTCAGAGGGACAAGCAAGTTTGGTCTTGCATTAGTAAAGAAAGAAGAAAAGGTTTGTAATGGGGTTTGGAATTTTAAGGTTTTGGAGGAATGTCTATTAATCAAAAAATTGGCAGTGAGAACTAATTCTCCCCATAAGTATTTCGAGACATGTGTTTGAAAGTTGACTACTCTAGCCACCTCTAAAAGGGATCTATTTTTGCGTTCAGAAATCCCATTCTGCTGTGGGGTGTAACTGCAAGAGGTTTGGTGGACAATTCCTTTGCTATCTAGGAAGTTTTTTAAGGTCAAGTTCACATAGTCCTTCCCGTTGACACTTCTTAACATTTTAATCTCCTTTTGAAATTGAGTTTTAACCATGTTATAGAAGGACACAAATGTGGTACAAACATCAGATTTATCTCCCAAAAGAAATAACCATGTGACCCTAGAGCAGACATCAATGAAAGTGAGAAACCACCGTTTTTCATTAGGTATTTGAGTTCTAAAGGGAACCCATAAATCACTGTGAATTAACATAAATGGCTCCAGACATCAACTATTTTTAATAAAGTAATGACTTCCATGAAGTTTAGCTAATTCACAACATTCACATTGAAACCTAGCACTTTTATTGATAGATATATGAGGTAACGCATACTTTTGGTATTGTAAACTAGAATGGCCTAACCTATAATGCCACAACATTATTTCTTCCTCCTTGTTGACAGTAATGTGACAGCTCCCTTCTTCATGTTTCCTGCCTTCTTCTCACAAGATATATAAGTCAAAAATAAAGGGTCTTCCAACCCCTGGTTCCATGGAACTGATGAGCCAGGCTATAACCATGGCATTTTCCAAGCACCGCTAGTCAAAAATAGGATCTTCTGACCTTGGAGTTTGGATTGCTCCTGTTGTGTACCCTAATTTTCCTTTTCTAGTAATCACGAGACGGGTTAATTGGGACCATTCTAGGTAGTTTCTTCCATTCAGCTTTTCGATTGAAATTTGTAAGGAATTTTCTGAGTGTATGTTGACTGAATCAGATTGATTTCCTGATCTAGAGGAAGGGGTTGTACTGCTGGTGGTCTCGAGGGATGAAGATCGAAACCCCACCATTGCAGCTTTGTAATTCATGGAAGAGCATGAGGCTCAGATACCATGTAATAATTTCGATGTACGAAGAAGATTGTCATATATATCTGTATGCTCTAGACCCGTAGGTTCTTATATAGAGCTAGGGTACATAGTTTTGGTAGTCTTCTAATTTAGGAAGACTCCTTATTAGGAAAGATTCCTAATATAGCTAGATATTATAGCTAAGAATAATCCCTTAATTACGGGATTGTCTACAAGCATTAACAATATGGTTGTTTGACTCGAGAGTTATTGAATTACAAGATCATCAAATGACTATTAGACAGTGTATTGATGAAAAATCAAAGAATATATCCCAAGGGAAAAATGGTATATGCGTCATCCCAAATCTCATCCCTACATAGGCACATACACAGCAATGTGCTCGGCAAGATATTACAAGCATGTACATTTCATCCTAAACTTGATTCCCAACGAAATAAATCAATAAAATTATGCCTTATAATAAGTACTTAATATGCAAATCATAGGTATAAGACACTCAAATGAAGAAAATTTTTATGCCTTACAGGCGCATCCAAAATTGTGAATCTAGATGTCTCTGTTTCAAAATGTGCCCTCCCAACTTCTACTGTTTTGCCCTACAGAGAGCAGCAGGAATCCAATATAAAAATTGTGAGGTTTGACAATAAATTCTTAGATGGTTGAAATCTGCATCTTCATAACTCTATCAGATGAAGAGTAAAACGGCTAGCGAAAAAAAAGATTCACGAAAAGATTCATGGTACAACAGGTAATACCTTAACCCTCTCTTCTTCATTAGTGTCCATAATATAGGCCATGTACCTAGCACACAAAAAACAATTATGACAATTAGAAAAAGGTAGCAACAGAAAACTAAAATTCACAACAAATACCCTAATAAATGCATAACCAAATATTTAACAAATTAAGACCACAACAATGGAGCATTCAATATTCTGAAGTTTATTTTCAATTTTTTCCCGCTAAAGAGAATAAAAGGAACATTTATGAAGGGCACAACCACACCTACTAAAAAAAATTCAAGAGAACTAAACTTGATCACTTAGAAGAATCATGCATGCTCTGAACAGGCACTCTCAAAAAATTCAAGGATTGACGATACTAGGTTCTGAAGATAGAAGTCTTTCTGCATATCAATTTCTAGTGGTACTTGAATGACTGCCAACTCCAAACTAGGTCACTAAAGCATTCATGTAGAATAACAATGCTAACAACAGTTTCGTTTTTTGTTAGGCTTCTCAAGAGCCAAGCTATTGGTAATTGGATATACTTAACATTCCAGAGGAAAGAAAATGAAAAAATAGAGATCTTAGGAGTTAAACATTTTGTTAGCCTCTAGAGTCCACTACAGAATTTCAAAAGTGACCAGCTTTTCACTAACATCAAAAGTACTTGCAAGGTGAAATATGGACTGACCAATAATAAGATAGTGAACATAAAAAATCACATTCTTATCACTTTTGAAAAAATAGAATAAACTACGTTTAAGATCAGACAAACATATCCAAATAATATAGCACTGAATTTCTAACCAGCTCTCTCTACTTTTGTCCTTAGCTTCTTTCTCATATTTTTGGATTGTCCTTTCATCAACTTGACCACTAAGGAAAAGTATCTGCCCTCCAGTAGTGGATTTCCCTGCATCTGCAACCAGAATGTGAAAAATTAAATTTAAGAATGGAAAAGGAAAACATACTAAAGCAGCACCAAGAATATATACACAAAGTAAAATCACCAAAAAAGAAAAGTAGTATTCTTGATGAACAAAATTCCATAGAAACAATAGCTATATCAGAATTCTTGTTAAAAGTCTAAACACTAACCCAGCTTAACAGTTGGAGAGGTTGCAGGTAAATTAATCTAATTTCAAATGGTAAGCAACAGTATCAGTGAATTGAAAACCAACTCAATAATTTGCCTGCAAGAGAAACAATTGGACCAAATCCTGAAGATCCTTTCAAGGCCTGGCTCCATTTTTAACTACTTAACAATTGGAAAATAAAGGAAGAGAAACTAAATATCGCAGCGTCATTTCCCAACAAATTTAGATGTTCATAAACAGCCAACAATTCAATAATCAGCCTGTCTGGTTCTTCAAGTGTTAAACAGTGCCAAATAGCTGTCACGTAATTGTAACTATAAAAGCTTATGCTGTAGGTTTACTTATGTTACAAAAACCAACATGTCAGTCCAAAGTAACAATTATATTTCAATGCATGCTTTGCAGTACAGTGATTTTCTTTAAAAGCTTGCCCAAGGAATAACCCAATTACAGGGAATAGTACAGTAAGACGTAAAAAATTATCAGTAAAAGCACAAGCTAACTATGGCTGAACTGCAACGTATATTCAACTCACCAACATGGCCAATAAACACCACATTCAAATGTCGCTTCTTTTTATCTTCCATCTCCTCTACAACCCCAACCACTTGAGGAGCAGATACTTCTGTAGCTTTCTCCACTAATTGAAGCCAATCACAATGCCAAGAAAAAGATCAGTGGCACAAAAATACAAATACTTAGCCACTGTTCATGTAATATTCCAAAGTTGAGTGCAGTACCTTTTGAATCAACATGCGGTTTCTCATAGTTCAAAGCAGTATTGTCTTTTGGATCTGAAAATTTCACGTGAAAAATTTATGAAGAGATAAACTGACGCAAAATGTTACCCAGTCTTTACATACTTAATATGGCACAATAGGCTGTAATAACAAATTTTTCTAACAGTAAATGAAGTAAAGAAGTATACATGACAGCACTTTCATGATATTTTGAGTAAAAAGTAAGAATTACATGTATTGTAAAACCAACATTTTTTTAAAGTTTTAACGAGGAACAACTAACAACAGGCTTGCACAGTCAAATTCTAAAATAAACAAAATTAAGTAGGTCTTAGTTCCCACATCTCCATCAAACCACACAGCATGTCACATAAAAAGGAGATCAAGAATGCAAGGGCAGGATGCCAAGCAGTTAAAAAAACCAAAAGACTATGGGAGAGGTCTACATTCCTTTCCGGTATTAGTCACACATTAATTCAAGGTATCTGGTAAAGAACAAACCAAAAAGCTAGTTTTGCACCATGAATAAGAAACCTCTAATCAGCTATCTCAAGATACAACGACAAAATTATTGTTCTATGACTTTCTAGAGCAATTGTTTCAAAGAAAAACACTTGGGAGTCCACTATATGTTCAAATGTTTGAAATGGTCATATGTGATGCCACATATGTCTAAATTATTCTGTCTAGTGGGATCAGAAAGTAATAGTTTTGATGAAAGGAAAAGGTTCTTTAATTGATTCTATAGAAACCTCTTGACATTGAACAACTTGACATCCTTCACACAAATGGATGGAATACTAAAGTCTTGATTCAATCAGCCAATTAAAGAATTACATGACGCACTAAAACATGTGTAAACTCTCTCACATACCAAAACATGCTTATACAGCAAAAGTCCGGAGAAAATTTTGAAACATATATTTTACTCGACTACCAACCTTTGTCCGTGTTATCCCACTTGTCAACTTCTTCGGTCCTGAAATTTTCTTCTTGTTTGGACAACCCATTATTAACTCCTGCTAAGATTTAACAGGACGTTCACCAAAAGCTTGTTGAAAAACAAAAAAAACAGCAAAAGAAAGATAGTGGAAACTGAAAGCAAAAAGGCAAAAGCATCAGAATAAACCAATACAGAAAGAAAAAAAGAAATTTCAAATAACCGCTGGCTAGAGCAGTTCTAAATCAGTATCAGTACCACCTGCTGAATCAAGCTGCAACGAGCTAATCTCCTCTTCAATATCTGCAATGAATAAGAACGTTTAAACAGTCAAGTCAATTAATTAATCTGAATATTCTTTGTTTTACTTTAAAAAGAACAGTCAAACTTCAAAAAGTTGGCAGCAAAGAAAATATCAGGGGAATGCAGCACCCGTAATAGTAACAACATCCAACCTTACTTCATTCTACAATTCGGCCACTCCATTACAAGAAATTGCTGACAGTTAATTTCCCTAAATGTGCAAAAGATAGTGCTTTCTGTCGATTTTTTGTGCAATTAAAACGCAATCATATAAAGTCTCGTTCAGTTAAAATTGTCCAAACAGATTAAAAAAAGAGAGAGAGAGAGAGAGGTAAATATCTCAACATCAACTAAAAGAAACAAATGAAAACACAGGCTATAACCCAATCAACAAAAACGAAGAACAAAAAAGCGGTTTGAGATCAGAACTGCTATAATAAGATACAAAAGAGCTTCATATTAACAGATCCACGCATACATCAATTATCCAACAATAAAGACACGGATTGAATAAAAAGACGAACTAAAAATCGAAGATTGAAGGAGGAAAAAAAACAGAGAGAAAGAAACAAATAACGTAAATAATTTAGGAAATGAAGTAAAGGAAATTAGTGACGTACCCATAGCTAGCGGTGGAAGAAGAAGCGAAAACAGGGGTTTTTGAGGTTGAACTTTCAATTTGATTTATAAGTTGTTATCGGCAACGAATACAGTGATAAAGAGGGGCGTGCTGGCATTTGTGGGATTTTGAGGGCATTCAGCGTGGAGATTACAAAGGGACGCGTCTTCGAATTTGGCCACGGGGTGCAGTGCACCCTTTCGGAAATTGCGCACGGTCCATTCTTATTTTTATTTTCAAACGAGTAAGATTTTTTTTTCAAAAGAGTTAGATTTATTCAATTAATAAGAGTAGTACGGTCCATTACATTTGGAAGCCTGTCGACTGGATTCCACGCCTGACTTCGACCCGGCATACAAGGGAATTACAATTAAACCTTAAAAACAGTGATATGTTTTTGAAAATATATTAAAAAAAACGTTTTCGTGTATTTTTAAAACAAGTTTTTATATGTTACGAAAATAAGTTTCCTTATTGTGCCGACTGTAGTTCTTCAGCCTTTTTTTGTTATTTCTCCGTATTTATGTAGCTTGTATTAAAAGGTATCTGTAAATAAAAATTAACGAAAAATCTATCATTATTAGATTTTCTGCCATCTTCTCAGTGTCTACGTCTTTTCGTCTGTGATTTCTAGGTTTTTTTTAGTATCAGCTTATGTGTGCCTATTCCTTGACAAATATTGATGTTATTTACGTTGAAACATGAACACGCCCGTTACCTTCTCTAGTGTGGATACAAAGGGCATGAAATCTTCTCTCTCAAAATTTGTGTATCAATTCTGTCTCATTAAATTCAAGCCATCTATTTTTGTAGAACCCCATATAAATGGATGGTTTGGATTTAATGAAACAGGGTTGGTATATAAATTTGGGGACAAAAGATCTGTCCCTGATACAAAGAAGAGATCAAGCTTGGTTGGTCATGCTAATCGTCCACTTGAGAACAAAGTCACGGAAATAAGTTGAATATTTTGTTAGGCAAGTTTAAAAAACAGACAGTCTTTTTTTTGTCTCTTACCTTATGTATGGTTGCTGTCCCCGTGACTGGAGGATAGATGATAAAATAAATAAATCATATCTCTCCTCCTTATTTGGTTGATGTCATAAGATTTTTGGCTTCTATCCCCGGATGATAGAAGACAAAAAATTTTGTTACTTCGAAAACCGGAGGACAACAATATTTTATCTCTGTCTCCGAAAGCACCGCTCATGCCTTGTCGAAAATAATTCCCCTCCTCTCTCGGTTGTCGTCTACGATTCTCCAGTGTAACATCTCATCACCGATAGAAAGGGTATTTTAATAAATTGGGACGGGTTAGGAATAAGTCATTGGCATGCACAGGCATCTATGATTTCTATAGTGATATGACTGATGATTTGTTTCACATGCACATGGTATACATGCATTCATAACATTTCCCGGCATAAGTGTCTAATTGTGATCTTTTGTGAAATTTATGTGATAATTGTGTTTGAAAAATAAAATTGAAGTGCTCTAAGTATGTTTTATATTTTTAGGGATTTATGGGAATTTTTCTGGAATTTTTCGGGTTACTTGCCCAGACCGGAAAAATTTCCCACTGGCTGACTGAGTAGATTTTTCTGTCAGAAAAGGACTGCCTAATGGCATTGGATTATTGGATGAATAATTTTGGGAATTGTTATAGAACCATTAGTATAAGATAGATTAAGATTCAATTGTATTAGAATTTATGATTAAATTGTGTTAATTAAGTTTTTGTCTTTTCTCCCTAATTGCCAAGTGTCCCATTCATTGATTAGTTTTGTCTTATATCATTCTTCCCATACAACTTTCTCCTTGGCTTTTTAAAACATATGAATCACTTGGAAGCTTTTTCTTCATCCGAACCTTGAAATCTCCTTGTCCTTATTGTTTTCCTTCGATTGTCTTATTCTCCTCCCACCCTCCTTTGCTTTTTGCTTGCTTCTTCTTTATGCATATCTAAGACCAAGTTGAAGCCTTGTAAAGATGATGATGTGTATGTTCTAGTGAAGGCCGTAGGTGAGGTGTCAAGGTAGGAAGTTGTGGAGGGTTTTAAAGCCTTGGAGAATTGGAGAGTTTGCAACTTGTTAGGTGAAAATTGATGTTTATATTTCTTCTTTTGGTAGTTAGAAGCATTCATGGGGAGTATTTGTGCATTAATTTCATGAAGAAAGTGGTAGGTTTGTATGGGTTTACATATATGCTTGTGTGAAAGAAATTGATATGGTAGTTAAAGATTGTGAATTGAATGTTGTAAATTATGTTTATGTTGTTAGATGAATGTTAATGATATAAGGAAGTTGTGTATGTGGTTGCTGCCAATTATGCTCTATTATACAAGTAATTGTTGTGATGATATTGTGGCTAAATTAGAGGTATAAATGGATGCATATTGAAGTAGGTAAAATGCTAGAATGAAAGAGGAAGAGGTAAGGAATGAAATCTGGAAAATGTGAGTTGTGTAGGTTTTAGATTTTGGCTTATAACTTGATATGTGGTTGTCCAATTGAGCTGAGGTTTGTTTTAAATTAAACTTAAGAATTATGGCTAGATTTCATATGAAGGGAGTGTTGCTCAATTCTGCCTTTAAGGATTTTAAATTTGGCAAACAAAGTGAATTACTTGGTGCTGTGTAAACAATAGCCGACCCTAATGATCTGATACTTTGAGGGTTTTTTTAGATTAATTTTGAAGGAATTGGTAAAAATGGTCTTCATAAAAGTTGAAGCCTATCAAGTTAGCTTTCCATTTCCACTGATCTTGCAATTTTTCAATATGTATATTGGGAGATATGACCTGTTTATTATTGCCTGGTTTTGTGCATTTTGGTGAAACCTAGCCTAAGTGTCAATTTTGTGAGTATTCTACTTGGAAGCAATTTTAGCAATTTCTGTGAATTGAATTAGCTTAAGTTACCTTCTGAAAAGTTGTAGAGGAAACAATTATCTTGAAAATGGCATATAGCATGCTATTTTTGGATGTCAGATTTGGGAGTAATGAATTTGGAAAAACTGAATCTAAGTTAAGTCATTAACTGCTGATCAGGGCAGTCACTTAGATGATAGTTTTGAGCTTGTTAATGATGGATTTGAATTTTGAGTCCTTTATGAAAATTGAAATATGAGATTTTATCTTTCCAGTGATATAAGGTAGTGATTTTTTTGACATTTGTGCAAGGAGTTATGCTAGCTAGAAAATTACTGTCCAGATTGGTTGATTTCAGTAGGTAGATTCTTTGTTGAATTGTTTGACCTAGGTAGCAATGGAATTTGATTTCAGGTTGTTCATGAAGATTGTAGAAAACATTTTGATCTTTCTTTGGGCATTTATGTTGTAATTTTTGACTGAGGAACTGGAAAGTTATAGATTTTGCTAAATCCTGCACTGTTTTGAGAGGCATTCACTGGGCAGTAGCTTTGATTGGACTTTTGACACCCTTAGGGGTGAAATTGATTTTTATGGTCTTCATGAGACTTGTAGAGGTTTTCATGATCTTTCCAATGAGATATGGTTTATAATTTTCTGAATTGTGTGCAAAGAGTTATGACTGTTGGAAGTTTGGTTGGAAATCAGGAAAAAAAAGAAGGAAATAAGGGTTATATTTATATAGATATTAATTGTTTAATGTGAATTTTGGTTTCTTTCGTGAATAACTTTTCTGTCCGACGTCCGATTGACCTGATTCTTGAGGCATAGGATTCATTGAATATTTAATTTCATTTTCTGAGAGATTGGGAATTTTTGGATGGGAAATTGATGTGGGTCAGGGTAATAGTTAGGTGGTCACTGTTTTATTTATTTTTGGACCGATCGAGGCCCGAATTGAGTAATTTCGGTGCTGTTAGATTTCTAATTTTTAGATGGAATTTTTATGATGAGAAAATTTTGGATTAGGGCCGGGAATGCCATGAACATGCATTGTATATGTTTTAATTATTTCACGTGCGTTGTTTAATATTTCTAACTATACAGTTGGTAATGTGTACTCATTTTAATTGTTATAGAGGCACAGTTGGAACGTCATCCCACGGACGTTGCAGAGACTTCCCGGCATTAGCTCGGAAGTTATTAGGTGAGTAACCTAGATGGTTCCTCGATTAGTAACTGTTTATAATTCTGCACTTATAACTCTGTGGAGAATAATGGTGGGACAATTGTGTTTGTTTATGCCTGGATTGTGGACCGGAGGTCCGATCAATTGAGAGATTCTGACATAGAAGTGCTATATGTGATTTTCATATGATTACTTGTGAGTGACTTGTGTGAATATGTTGAATTGGGATCAGTTATGATGCTGATTTTGTTTTATTTGAACATATGCATTTCATGCATAATTGCATGATCAGTAATTGACAGTTGTGACCAGAGCAGCCAACGAGAGCTTAAAGCTCAACGTGATTGGGCCTTGAGCCCACAGTGATTCGAGCCTAAGGCTCACCGCTTAATCGCCTTTAATGGGACGCTTTTAGGCGCCGGTCACAACAACGTAATAAATTGGAAAACGTCACATCGCATTTCATGTGCATTTGAATTGGTTCCTTTGGTGATATAGTAATCATGTGGTACTTCGAATGTGTTTTGGTGAAATAACTGTGTATCTGTGTTATACCTGTATATGCATGAATTGGGTGAACCATCGATGATGGTTCCTCACTGAGTTCGCAAACTCACCCAAAATTGCAAATTATTTTTCAGGACCGAGAGAGTAGAGTCATAGCTCCAGAGAGACTTTTCCTGCCGTGTAGATCGAGTTGGCAAGAGAAGTCATGGCACACAGGTCGATCAGCTGGCACTTTTTGAGGGATGACTTAGCTAGGTTTATGTTTGATTTTCTTTTGGACTAATGTACAGAAAATAACAGTCGTGTAATTTAATGCTTTGAGGTTATGAAATGAGAAATTTATGGTTTCAAAATTAGTAGATTTCATATTAATGCTTTATGATTTTTGATGCCATGTGGAGAGTTAGAAATGGTTTGTAGCGCAATCTTATCATAGGGTGTGTATCGGAATTGACCTACGGGCGTCCCGGTGCATATCCTATGGTAAGGGGGTGTTACATCCAGCACGCCCCCGTCTCCTTCAACAAAATCACTCCTCTTACGCTGCAAACTCAAGTGTCACACCTTCTCTCTCGCACGCTGCCCTTCTTCCCCAACACCTTCGTCTCGTCAGTCAAGTAAGTTTTTTTATTTATGCTGGAAAAATGTCGCTTGCTTCCTTGTAAGACTTTTTTCTAGTTGCGAAAATTTTGTGTACATTGTCTTCTTCATCTCTGATTCTTGTCTGGGGTCAGAAATGGAGGATGTTTGTGAGGAATGAAGACCTTCGATCTGTTGGGTCTTGTAATGCCCATCTCTCCGTACATATTTCAGAGTCTCCTTGTTTCTTGAAACGTCTTAATCAAATGGGAATCTCAGTTTCTATGCTTTGGTATTGTATCGTCGAATAGTTTCTGATTCGAGGATGTTGGTATTGAATCGAACCGAACTGAGTTTTTCTACCCTCTAGATTTAACTAAACTATTGTTGTTTCTTTGCTCGTGAGCCGCAAGTGCACGGTTGTCGAAGTGAGTAATAAATCGATAAGAACCGAGTCGTGTCCACAAGGATTATGCGAAAATTTACTTCTACACTAGCTAACGATATTTGAAATCTGGTTAGATGAAATTTAAAAAAAAATTAATGTAAAGAATTTTTTTTCTTTTTTTAAACAAAATTTAACTCAAATAAATTTCTTAACAACTACCAAATTCAATGCGACCAAAATAACTTTGAATATGACCAATTTGTGCAGTAACTAATTAAGAAAAGATTTTAACAATTTACCAATTAAAAGTTTTAACAGCAAAGAGGAATGACTTTCTCTTAGGGAATGATATTTTTGTCAACTTTAATATTAAATTAGCTATTTTCCACAACTGAAATATTCTACCATTGTAGGTGAATTTTAAGAATAATTAATCACATTTTCTCAAAGATGAATTAATTTATCCACTCTAGACGTCTCTTAGTAATCCCTTATTTAAGTTTTTCCTAGAGTTTCTTAAGTTCCAAAACTTCAATTTTCACCTCCTAAGTTTCTTGGGTCTCCCAACTCACAAGAAAATCCTAGTCAAAATTTCCTTTAATCTTCTAGCAAAAACTCCCTTCTCCCAAAGACAAATTTATACCAAGTCCAAAGGAATAACAAATAAATCCAAGGAAAAATCAACAAGCATATGAATATTCAGTCTTGGATTATAGTAAAATTTAATATTAAAACATCATCAAAAATATCAAATTCCTAAGAGAAATTAAAGGTTTTAGCCACAAATCATCATGCCAAACAATCCACAAACATACAACATAAATAAACTCAGATAAAATCAATTTAAAAATAAAGATCCCAAATATGCAGCAAAATAAAATGAACTCTCCCCTCTCCTTGCGTGGTTGCTTCCCTGGCGATGAATGGAGGCTGCTACGTTGGTGGAGATTATGTCGAAATGGGAGCAACGTTATCTTGCTTCTAATGGATGAAAGATGCGTTGATGGAGTTACGTGAAGGCTGGTAAATGGAAGGTTGGAGAGGAATCTATTTTTGGTGGGGGAATGTTTGTGAGATGTGAGGCTTTAGTTTGCTCTAGGTTATTTGGATTTATGTTGTATTGTGAGGAGCAAATGGGGCACCTTCTTGCTCTTGCTTGAACTTGAGAAAATTTTCATGTTAGTTGCATATTTTACATTAAAACCATAAATTAAAAAAATTGAACAAAATTGAACAAAATTAAAAAAATTAAAATTGTTTCAACAATTACACCAATATTTTTTTCCTTGCATCTTAAGTGTGTTAGCTTTCTTTAAGATTCCCAATCATTGAATGAGTTCGAGTATTATGCGTGAGATTTGGTTAATAATGATAAATGTATAAACTTGATGAATGAGTTTTAATGTAATACTTGAGCTTTCTAGATAGTAGAGTGACCTTGAAACTATGTTGTATTGACTTAATAAATGACCTATGTGAGCTTTTGTGCCTTCAACATTATTCTTTGTTGTGTGCATTCTTTCAATGGTATAATTCTCTAGAACTTGCTTAATATCTTGATTTAGCATGCTTGCATGAACATGATAAATGTATCTAGGTTAAACCACTTGAACTTAAAAAGGCAACCTAAAGCATGATTTCCTGTAGCATGCATGCCTTGGTCCCACACAAAAGTCTAGATTGGGTGGCTGCAATTGGTTGCATGCATTCAATCACCAATTTGCTTGCATGTGAATTAACCCCTCCATATTTTAACCTTGGCTAGCGGTGGTTGGTTGCCTACCCTTAAATGTCAAAGAAAGAAGGCTACAATTGGTTGCATGGATTCAATAAAAGTTGCCACCGTTTTTTGCTTTGGTCACTTACCAGCTGAATATCATGCGTTGTTGAAATATTCAGCTGGTAAGTGGCGTGGCTTGCATGATTGGAGAGGTATTATTGGAGGCTAGTTGTTAGTCAATAAAGGCTGCTTGACTTTTTAGTGAAGAGTGAAGCTTTCGGCTGTTACATGGAGGCTGGTGAATGTTTGGTGACTGGTGCATGCTTATTTAGAAAATTGACGCTGAAGTGAGGCTGCTTTGTCTTGTGATGCGTGAATGATGGCTGCTTTGTGAGTGGAAAGTCAAGGATGGAGGCTACATGGCTGGTTGGAATGAGTTTTCTAAGGTAAATTTCAACAATGCGTAAAAATTAATTGGTGATGACTTAAGAGCTCAAATTTTGTCAGTGTCTTCGTCTCTAAGTTAGCTTCGATATGAGACTTGAATCATGGGATTTCGACATCTGAGTCAAAAGTTATGGCCGAAACATAGTCGATAGGTCATTCTGGCACCCTACAATATGATGTGAATTTTCGTTAATTTATTTCTCCTAAATTCCAGCTCCAAAAAATCTGCAATTGGTCCCAAAAATCCATCAATGAGTCAAGAATTTATGTATGAAATTTTAGAATTTTTGGCTAAACCAATCTCGAGATAAAAATCCCACAATGACTAGAGGTCAAGTCTGCCGGAAACTCAAAAACAATGCAATTCAAGTCTATTTGTTTCAATTATGCATTTTACATCAACGAACCTCCAATAATGCTAAAACACGATAAACCAGCCATAGATGAACATAAAATGAATGTAAAATACTATGAATTATGTCCTAAACATATATGAAAATATGAGCGTATCAAATTCCCCCACACTTAGCTCTTGCTTGACCTCAAGTAAGAAAAAGAACAGAAAGTAGAACTACAGAAGACCTGAAAAACAAAGACATGCAATGCGAAGAAAAATACTTAAGTATGCAGCATTCAAATCAGATCCCCAACTATATCAATTAATTCAAGTATGATAACTAGAACTTGGTTTACCACGAACAACATATAAAATCAGTGAACTCAGTTTCTATGTAACAATTGAACTAATATACCATAATAGAGTTAGAGGAAATCTATGCCATATCGAAATAATAAGTCCTCTCATTGATATACACTCCAACACTCAAATTGTTTAGGCTCAAATGTGTAACTCTCAAAATTCGATCAATGAATATATTCTACCATATGCTTGCTTTTCAATCTTGACAACACTATCAAAGTGCGCATATACTATACACAAATCAAAAGGTCTTTAAAATGGTTGTACTAGGCCTTGGCTAAAGGTTAGGTAAAAGAAAGAGAATAAAAGGCTAAAGCAAAGGCAATAGAGCTGTTCGGAATATCATAGAACTCATGTACATGTATGCATCCAGGCACATAATTTTTGCAAATTAAACACAAACAACTCCACTTCTTTTCATTCCATTTGGATTTCCCATAGACAAGTATATAATTCGAAACACTTGGGAAACATTTTTTTTTCACGACAGAAACTATTTTTTCTTTTTCGTTGTTTTTTTTTGTAGCCAAACATTCGGATTACTACCTAGAGCAAACTAAAGCTTCCCCCCACACTTAAACACAACATTGTCCTCAATGTTTAAAAGATAATAATAATATTAAGGAAATGAGAACATAAGGACTCCCTGAAGTGTAGAAGGCTCAGCAACTTGAAATCATAATTCACAGCTCCAATCTTGCATTCCTAACAAACAGATAAAAAGTAAATAAGGCACTCAATTGAAAGCAATAAAAAGAAATTGAAACAAAACAGAACTAGAATGAATGAAAGGATAAGATTGGGGTGCTTCCTCATAGGTGCTATGTTTAACGTCGATAGCTCGACATAGCTATTTGATCACGGGTCTTTGAGTGAAATGCTTGCAATGTTTCTCAACTCTTGACCATAATAATGCTTCAATCTTTGCCCATTCGCTTTGAAAGTTCTTCCATCACTTCCCTCAACTTCAATCGCTCCAAAAGGGGTAACATTCTTCACAACAAAAGGGCCCGACCATCTAGAGCACAATTTACCTGAAAAAAGCTTCAATCTCGAGTTGAAAAATAAAACTTTCTCTCATGAAGTAAATTCTTTCCTCATGATGTGTTGGTCATGCCATTTCTTAGTCTTCTCCTTGTAGATTTTGGAGTTCTCATATGCCTCATTTCGAAAATTTTCTAATTCACACAACTGAAGAGACCGATTTTCAACTTATTTTTGTCAATCAAGATTTAACTTCCTAACTACCCAATAAGCTTTGTGTTCCAACTCTACCGGAAGATGACAAGCTTTTCCAAAATCCAAACGATATGGAGACATGCCAATTGGGGTTTTGAAAGCTGTCCTATATGTCCAAAGAGCATCATCAAGCTTGAGAACCCAGTCTTTTCGGTTAGGGTTCACCGTCTTTTCAAGAATGTCCTTGATCGCTCGATTTGAAATTTCAACTTGGCCATTTGACTGTGGGTGGTAAGGTAAAACAACCTTATGTCGAACTCCATATTTGGTTAAAAGATTACCCATAAGCTTGTTGCAAAAGTGGGTACCTTCATCACTAATAATAGCCCTTGGAGTGCCAAATCTTGTGAAAATATTTTTCTTGAGAAATTTGAGAACAACCTTGGCATCATTTGTTGGTGAAGCTATGGCTTCAACCCATTTTGAAACATAGTCCACTGCCAAAAGGATATAGGATTATCCACAAGATTTTGGGAATGGTCCCATAAAATCAATACCCTACAAATCAAAGAGCTCTACCTTTAAAATGTTGATCAAACGAAGCTCATGACGTCGTGAGATATTACCCATTTGTTGACATCGGTCACACGTCTTAGTGAAAGCATAGTTGTCCTTATGAAGCGTAGGCCAATAGAAACCAGATTGAAGAAATTTTGCTGCTATTCTTGTTGGGCCAAAGTGACCTCCATATGGTGATGAATGACAATGCTCCAGAATGACTAAGACTTCATCTTCTGGGATACATCTTCGAATCACTTGATCAGGACCTCTCTTGAACAGTAAAGGCTCATCCCATAGATAACTTTTTGCATCAAATAGGAACTTTTTCTTTTAGGATGGATTTAAATATGGAGGAATCAAACCTGTAGCTAAATAATTCACCACATCGGCAAACCATGAAAGTTTTTCATTGACTTTGAATAACTGCTCATTTGCGAAAGTCTCTTGGATAGGTGTTGGTGACTTTAATTCCTCAAGCTCTAATTGAGATAGATGGTCAGCAACTGCATTTTTTGTCCCCTTTTTATCCTTGATCTCCACTTCAAACTCTTGCAAAAGTAACACCCATCGAATGAGTCGCGGCTTGGCATCTTTCTTCGCAAACAAATATCGGATTGCTGCATGATCTGTGAAAACCACAACTTTGGATCCAATGATATATGACCGAAATTTGTCCAAAACAAACACAACTGCCAACATTTCCTTCTCTGTAGTAGTGTAATTTTTTTGGGCATCATCCAAAGTTCGACTAGAGTAGTAGATAACCCTAAACACTTTCTCTCACCTTTGTCCTAAAGCTGCTCCTACTGTAAAGTCACTCGCATCACACATAATTTCAAACGGTTGTTGCCAATCAGGTGTGATCATCACGAGAGTTGAAATCAACTTTTTCTCGATCAACTCAAAAGCCTGTAAGCATTTCTCATTGAACTCAAATTTCACATCCTTCTCCAAGGGATTGCAAAGAGGTTTGGCGATCTTAGAGAAGTCTTTGATGAATCTCCGGTAAAACCCTGCGTGTCCAAGGAAACTACGGATACCCTTTACATTTGTCGGTGGAGGAAGCTTTTCTATGGTCGCAGTTTTGGTTCGGTCCACTTCAATACCATGAGCAGACACTTTGTGACCTAATATAATTCCTTCCCTTACCATAAAATGGCATTTCTCCCAATTGAGTACCAAGTTAGTATCCTGACATCTTTTCAACACTAGAGACAGATTATGTAAGCACTTATCAAATGAATCACCAAAAACAAAAAAAAATCATCCATAAAGACTTCCATGAAATTCTCAACTATATCTGAAAAGATAGCCATCATACAACGCTGAAATGTAGCAGGAGCATTGCAAAGATCAAACGGCATGCGCCTAAATGCAAATGTGCCAAAAGGACAAGTGAATGTGGTCTTTTCTTGATCTTCAGGTGCTATGGCTATTTGGTTATATCCTGAGTACCCATCTAGAAAACAATAAAATGCATGTCTAGCAAGTCTATCTAACATCTGATCTATGAATGGCAAAGGAAAATGGTCCTTCGTAGTGGCTTTGTTCAGCTTCCTATAATCCATGCAAACCCTCCATCCAGTGATTGTCCTAGTAGAAATAGTCTCATTGTTAGCATCTTTAACTACAGTGAATCCACCTTTTTTAGGAACAACCTGAATAGGACTAACCCATGAACTATCAGAAATTGGGTAAATGATTCCAGGCTTAAGCCACTTCTAAATTTCGTTCCTAACCACTTCCTTCATTGCTGGGTTCAATGTTCTTTGGGGTTCAATTGTAGGTGTGAATGATTCCTCCATCAAAATTTTATGCATTACAATAGAAGGACTAATTCCCTTAATGTCTGAAATTGACCAACCTAATGCATTTTTTAATTCCTTTAACACCCTAAGCAGTTTTTCTTCTTCTAAAGGAGTTAATGAAGATGAAATAATGACAGGAAAAGTTTGATTAACACCTAAGAATGCATATTTCAAATTTTCAGGCAGGGGTTTCAAATCAATCGATGGGTGCACATCTTTTACATCGCCAACATCATCAACATTAGTCACACAGAACAGAGGCTCGGTTTGATCAAAAATTTTCAAGCATTCAAAAGGATCCAAAACCTTCATCAAACAAGCATCGTCATCATCCATAGAATCTTTGACAAACATACCTTCCAAACATGTCAGTAATGGGTCTTTAGAGATAATGGAAGGAATAGATGTTACCACACATGAGGATATGACATCCACTCGGTTGCATGTCAGTGTATCACTTGGATGTTTGAGTGATCTGTATATGTTGAACTTCACCTTCTCACCATTAACATGCAATGTTAGTTCTCCTTGTTGCACATCAATTACTGCGCCTCCGGTAGCTAAGAATGCTCTCCCAAGTATGATCGGGATCTCCTTATCTTCTTCCATGTCAAGCACCACAAAGTCGACAGGGAGAATAAATTTGTCAGCACGAACAAGAACAATACCTCGAGGATAAGTGAGAGAACGGTCGGCTAATTGGAGGATAATTATCGATGACTTGACTTCTTCTAATCCCAGCTTTTGGAAAATGGAAAGAGGCATGAGATTTATGCTTGCCCCCAAATCGCAAAGCACTTTACCAAAATGTGTGTTGCCGATCTCACACGGAATTGTGAAGCTTCCCGAATCTTTCAGTTTCTGTGGTAACTTTCTTTGCAAGACTGCACTACATTCCTCGGACATCAATACTGTCTCATAATCTCCAAATCTCCTCTTTTTGGTAACAATGTCCTTGATGAATTTTGCATAATTCGGTACTTGCTCAATAGCTTCAATCAAGGGAATGTTGATCTCAAGTTTCTTAAAAATTTCAAGGAATTTTGCAAATTGATCATTGATTTTCTTCCGTTGAAATCTTTGAGGATATGGCAACTTAGGGATGATTTTTATTGCATTTCCCCTTCCAATTTCTTCTCCGAACTAACTTCCTTCTCAACTTGTGTAGGTGCACTTGCTTCTTCACAAG
Source organism: Erythroxylum novogranatense (assembly GCA_029891385.1). Taxonomy (NCBI): domain Eukaryota; kingdom Viridiplantae; phylum Streptophyta; class Magnoliopsida; order Malpighiales; family Erythroxylaceae; genus Erythroxylum; species Erythroxylum novogranatense. The sequence continues at coordinate 30,062,516 of CM057233.1, read as the reverse complement.
TATTCTTTCCTTCGTTATCATTGGACTGAGATAAAAATTTTTCTTTAGGTTTCACCTCTTTCAATTCTTTTCCACTTCGAAGAATGATGGCCTTGCACTGCTCTCTCGGGTTAGTTTCAGTATTACTTGAAAATGTCATCTGATTCAAATTCCCGACAGCATTTGCAGGTTTTCCTAATTGAACTTCTAAACCCTTCACTGAAGTCCCAATACTGGTGACTTGCATCTTTAGCTCATCCATCTCCTTCTCATTCTTGTGGAAACGGTTCCTTGTCTCAGTTACAAAATTGCCAATCATTTCTTCCAAAGAAGGTCTCCGTTTTGCCAATGGTGGTCCATACCCAGGTGGGTGAGGCATGTTCCTTTGAATACCATAGTTATATTGCTCCTTGGCATTATAACCTTGACCATATTGATTTTCCATTGGCTGTGACTTAAATCCCAAGTTCCTTTGGTTAACAAACTGCGCTTGTTCCACCCCCTCATCACTGGGGTAGAATGAATGATTAGTAGCTGCCACCTGCTCATTTTGTTTTTCCTTTGACATGAATTTTGAAAATTGATTTGATAGTGCTAACAATTGAGCAGATAACTGAGTTACTTGGTCCACTTCTAAAACTCCTCTCTTTCCAGTATTTCTTTCGGAGGGCCATTGGTAACTGTTTGAAGCCATATCTTCCAGCAATGTGCGTGCTTCTTGAGACTTTTTTCTCATCAAAGTATCACCTACTGCTGCATCTACAATGGTTCGAATCTAGCCATTCAACCCGTTGTAGAACATTTCCACTTGTACCCACTCTTGGTATCCGTGATGTGGACACTTTCTCAAAAGATCTTTGTACCTTTCCCATGCTTCATGCAATGGTTCCAAATCATGCTATCTAAATGTACTGATCTAGGTTCTTAACTTCGCAGCTTTTCCAGGTGGGAAAATTTTAATCAAGAACTGTTGTGTCACCTCCTGCCAAGTTCGCATTCTATCAGCAAAAATTGAATGAAGCCAATTCTTTGCTTTGCCCCGAAGAGAAAATGGGAACAAAGTAAGCCTAATGTCATCTTGTGTTGCCCCTTCAGTTTTGATAGCGTCACATAATTCCTAAAAACTTGCAAGATGATCATTTGAATCTTCCATTGGTGCTCCTCCAAATTGATTTGTCTGAACCAAATTGATGAGTCCAGGCGAAAAATGAAAATTTTGAGCACGAACATTTGGTCTTTGGATACTGTGATAATTGTCAACTACTGTAGGTTGAAAATATTCCCTGATAGGACGTTGGTGCAATTGTTCTTGTTCATTTCCATTATTTCCTCTTCCATTTCCTTCGGTCAAATTAACTACACCAAGTCTGGTCTCTAACTGAGCTAATCTTTAAGCCATTTCATCCCTCTATCTTTGAATCCTTTGAAGTTCTTCTGCTTGATTTTTCATTTTCTTTTGTCAACGAATTGACTTTACCGTTTTTTCCAACTCTGGGTCAAACTATTGTTCTTATCCTCTAGTGGTTCGGGGCATACAATCCTTTTATAAACAAGTTGCGCGGGAAAATGAAAATACGAAAAGAAAAAAAAAGTTACTCTACGGATAAAAAGAAAACCAACAAGTAAATATCAAACTAGCTATAGAAATAAAAAAATTCAAACGAATCCCCGGCAACGACGCCAAAAATTTGTTCGTGAACCACAAGTGCACGGTTGTCGAAGTGAGTAATAAATTGGTAAGAACCGAGTCGTGTCCACAGGGATTATGCGAAAATTTACTTCTACACTAGCTAACGATATTTGAAATCTGGTTGGATGAATTTTTTTTTAAAAATAAAATTAATGTAAAGAATTTTTTCTTTTTTTAAAACAAAATCTAACTTAAATAAATTTCTTAACAACTACCAAATTCAATGCGACCAAAATAACTTTGAATATGACCAATTTGTGCAGTAACTAATTAAGAAAAGATTTTAACAATTTACCAATTAAAAGTTTTAACAGCAAAGAGGAATGACTTTCTCTTAGGGAATGATATTTTTGTCAACTTTAATATTAAATTAGCTATTTTCCACAATTGAAATATTCTACCCTTGTAGGTGAGTTTTAAGAATAATTAATCCCCTTTTTCCCAAAGATGAATTAATTTATCCACTCTAGACGTCTCTTAGTAATCCCTTATTTAAGTTTTTCCTAGAGTTTCTTAAGTTCCAAAACTTCAATTTTCACCTCCTAAGTTTCTTGGGTCTCCCAACTCACAAGAAAATCCTAGTCGAAATTTCCTTTAATCTTTTAGCAAAAACTCTCTTCTCCCAAAGGCAAATTTATACCAAGTCCAAAGGAATAGCAAATAAATCCAAGGAAAAATCAACAAGCATATGAATATTCAGTCATGGATTATAGCAAAATTTAATATTGAAACATCATCAAAAATATCAATTCCCTAAGAGAAATTAAAGGTTTTAGCCACAAATCATCATGTCAAACAATCCACAAACATATAAAATAAATAAACTCATGATAGAAACAATTTAAAAATAAAGATCAAAGCCCCAAATATGTAGCAAAATAAAATGAGCTCTCCCCTCTGCTTGCGTGGTTGCTTCCTTGGCGATGAATGGAGGCTGCTACGTTGATGGAGATTATGTCGAAATGGGAGCAACGTTGTCTTGCTTCTAATGGATGAAAGCTGCGTTGATGGAGTTACGTGAAGGCTAGTGAATGGAAGGTTGGAGAGGAATCTGTTTTTGGTGGGGGAATGTTTGTGAGATGCGTGGAATGTGTTCTTAATTTTTCCAGCTGCATTCCTTGAGTAACGTTGAGAGCTGCTGCCTTTTGTTCAGTTTTTGGAAGAATAGCATAAGGCTAGTCTTTTTGGATGTATGTGAGCTATCAAAATCCTCCCCCACCTTACTGCATGCGCTGTTGAAATATTCAGCTGGTAAGTGGCGTGGCTTGCATGATTGGAGAGGTATTATTGGAGGCTAGTTGTTAGTCAATAAAGGCTGCTTGGCTTTTTAGTGAAGAGTGAAGCTTTCGGCTGTTGCATGGAGGTTGGTGAATGTTTGGTGGCTGGTGCATGCTTATTTAGAAAATGGACGCTGAAGTGAGGCTGCTTTGTCTTGTGATGCGTGAATGATGGCTGCTTTGTGAGTGGAAAGTCAAGGATAGAGGCTACATGGTTGGTTGGAATGAGTTTTCTAAGGTAAATTTCAACAATGCGTAAAAATTAATTGGTGATAACTTAAGAGCTCAAATTTTGTTAGTATCTTCATCTCTGAGTTAGCTTCGATATGAGACTTGAATCACAAGATTTCGACACCTGAGTCAAAAGTTATGACCGAAACATCATCGATAGGTCATTCTGGCGCCCTACAATATGACGTGAATTTTTGTTAATTTATTTCTCCTAAATTCCAGCTCCAAAAAATCTGCAATGGGTCCCAAAAATCCTTCAATGAGTCAAGAATTTACGTATGAAATTTCAAAATTTTTGGCTAAACCAATCTCGAGATAAAAAATCCCACAATGACTAGAGGTCAAGTCTGCCGGAAATTTAAAAACGGTGCAATTCAAGTCTATTTGTTTCAATTATGCATTTTACATCAACGGACCTCCAATAATGCTAAAACACGATAAACCAGCCATAGATGAACATAAAATGAATGTAAAAGACTACGAATTATGTCCTAAACATATATGAAAATATGAGCATATCACTCTTTATGAAGGTTTCATTAAAATTGGCCTTTGCTTCTAATAAAAAAATGGGATTCTACACTTTTAGTTTGTTATGCTTGATGCTTGCAGATCCACAAAAATTTTATGGATTTTGGATCATCCACTGATATACTTTCGAAGTTTTTAACCTTTGTATTTGTTTTTGTTTAGGAATCCTGGGTTAATGTTGATCGATGAGAGGTTGATATGTCTCCAAAGATTATCTTCTATTCCTTTTGACCAGTATTTCCATTTTTTTGAATTTAATCTGCATTATGGTATCATGTATCTGATTATGTTTGGCAACTTTGGGTTATGCTATCGTGTATCTGATTGTGTTTGGCAACTTTGGGTTATGCCTTGTGTTTCTGGATGAATATTTGGTAGTGTATTCCTATAATGAGAATTCTGAATTGTCCCATTGTTGGGTTTCCTTATGAAAGGATTGTACTTGGGGTTGTTGATTTTATTCTCTGAAACATTATAGGGGTACCCATCTAAGGTTCCCATGAATAAGTCATCACATTATTATTCTTTTTATGAGAATATTGATTAAAAGTTGTCACTCTATAGAATAGACCATATGGGAATATTTATTATCATTTCAAACTAGTGTAGTTGGTCAGTTTCTGTTAAACATCTGCACATTGTATTTATGTGCATAGTTTTCAATTATGATTTCAGCTTGTACTTGTCACAAATCATCATTGCTCAAGTTAAGGATCTTTTAGTTCTTTTGTACAGCTCTATGTATAGTGATACATGTAAAATAGTATAATCTCTTTTGAAAAGTAATGTAACTAACTTTTAAGTAATATAATGATTTCTTGCTTCTATCTTCACTTGTTGATTCTCTTACTTTTCTTTGCATTCTAGAATTGCAATTAAATCATAATGAGTAAACCTTAAATTTGCAAGGAAGATGGATTAGTATTATAGGAATTAAAGAAATATAGGTGTTATTCAGTGTAATTCCTTTGACGTTTAGCGGGCTTTTGATCACAATCTTCAATGACAAAAACCAAATCACAAGCAGGTTGTTTATACCAAAATAAAAAATCATCTAAACATCTATCATAACTTTCATGTAAGGCTAAGCAACCAATAACATAAAAACTGAATCAAAAATTAGCAACATTCGGCTGAATGAGATTGGAATATATAACCAGTTAAACATATAAAGAAAGAAAAAAGGAAGGAAATGTCTATACTGTTAATATGGAAACCAACTAGGAATTGTAGTGCAATACAAAAATATAAAGCAATATTATTGTAAAATTTAGTTATCCCAACCAAGTAGGAATTGTAGTGCATAAATAGAAACAATGTCATTGTAAAATTAAATCACCTTATACAATAAAAAGTACTTTAAGGTAATGGTTAACTGGTGGAGATGCCATTAAACCATTTTTAATTGGAAACATTTGATCTGTATAGGTTGTCTCACCTACTGGCACTAAACTTTCTTTTGAGAGTGATTGCTTTGCTTGAGTTACTTGTGGAGCATATGCACTTGCTCCTAATAGCCTTCCTCAATACAAGTGCAGTGCAAATTGATCTGTAACAACACTAAAAAATTTGGCCAACATGACATCTACTTGAATAAGAGCAATACAATTTAAATCCAAAAACTTAACTAATAAACCCAAATAGTCAACTTAACTAATTAGTTCATTGGTTTCTATTGAACTTCTATTCCCACTAAGAAGAAGTGTATTGAAGTTCTTTCCATTTGAAGTCGAATTAAGTTATCAAAGTAACGGTTTTATGTTAGACCCCGATCTTTAATTGAAATTTAGAAATAGTAAATGAAATTGAATGAGTGTTTTGTTTAAGTATTATGTTATAGATGAAATTATGCTTTAAGGAAATTTTGAGAAAAGAATTATGAGTTTTCAATGTATTTGATAATTGTGGAGATTTGTATGGGTTATGAAAGTTTAAGCGAATGAATTGATTGAAAAGTTAGTAGAAAATCAAGAAATAAAGAGAAAAGTGAGAGAATTTGAAAAATTAGGAAAGTTGACTTTTGGAGATAGAAAGTTTGACTTGAGAGTTGACTTTTTGTTTGAGGCAAAATTAGAGAAAATTGTCTTCTAGAAACTTTTAGTTTATATCAAGAGCTTTCTGTAGCTATAAAGTTTGATATTGTTCGATATCGGAAGTGAGAGTTATGATCTGTAAAAGTTCGCTTGGAGTTTGACTTTTTGAAGAAAAAGTTGACTTTTTGATTTAGGCAAAATTCGAGAAAATGATCAACATGAAAATTGTAGCCTCTGTCGAGAGCTTTTTGTGGACATAAAGTTTGCTATTTTTCGATGTCAGGAATGAGAGATATGATTTTCTGAAGATATGCTTTGTTTTGAAAATGCTATTAAGTACAAATTTATGTGTTCTATGCTTAGAGGTCACTCGTCGTATGGATTTAGTTTGAATTAGAGTAAGTGGTCTTCATAAAAGTTTTAGATGATGTTTTTATCTTTCCATTGATATAAAGTTTGCAATTTTTCGATATCGGGGCTAGGAGTTATGAGCGATTAAAAATTGGAAGTCGTTTAGGAAAAGCTGTTTTGGACAGAATCTTTGATTGAGTTTTTGACCTCTTTTGAGACCTAATTTGATTTTGAGTACTTCAGGGAAGTTGTAGATCTTCCTTTGATATTTTTATTGACACCAAATTTGTCAAATTCTGAGTTCGGGATCGAAAGATATGATTTTTGAAAAGTTCGGTTTTGAAGTTCCATTACTTTGTTTTTAATCCGATCCCTTTTGTAATCTTTTGCTTATAATTCCTTCGTCCGACATCCGATTGATTTGATTCTCAAAGCGTTGGATTCCTAAGACGATTAATTTCATTTTCTTGAAGAATTATGATTTTTAGGAGATTAAATAGAAAGAGATTGATTGAACCTAAGTGAGAGATTTGGTTATAGGTTATAAGTTGGATAATTTTCTGAATATGGTTCAGTATTTTGCAATTTTCGGGAGCTGTACAACTCCGATTTAGTTGATTCTTGAGGGAAAATAAAATTAAGATATAGGGCTACAACTCTTGTGAAGGGATCGAAATTTAATTTCATCCCTAAGATTGTACATTTCTGGACTGAAGTTATGTTAATGTTCAGTCTCGGATTTTGTGAAGGTCCGATAGTATTTTAGCTATAACTTCTTCGTTTTAGATCCGAATTGAGCGTGGTTAGTGGCGTTGGATTCGTATGATCTAGAGGAACAATTTTTAAGAAGAAAGTTTGTCCAAATTATTTCGTTTAGTTGCCCTAAATCAGATCGCAAGCTATCAGGTAAATGTTGGAGGTTAACTTAAATGAGGGGCATTATGGTCTTTTCCCTCCATTTTAATGACCTGGCATGAAACACAACCCATAGCTGTCGTATTAAGCATCTAGAATTCACGATTTATACAGCAAAAAAATAAGAAAGAAAATAAGAGAGAAAAGAAGAGAGAAGAAACGTGGAGAAGAAGGAGAAGAAGAAGGAAGCTTCGGCCATGGTGGAGCAAGCACGAAGGTCGGTTTTTCTTGGGTGTTATAAGTGATTTTCGTTGGTTTTAAGAGCAAAGAGGAGGAAGAAGATGGAAGTTGTCCATTGAAGCTAAAAAAAAACGAAAATGGTGGAAAAATGGTATGTGAGAGAAAGTTGAGTTTTGAATTTTTTATGAGTTTATGGTGTTAGATGGCTTGGAATGGTTATGGATTTAGTTTATCTATGATTAATTGAAGAGATTAGGCTATGATTGTGTTTAATTTTGGAAAATTTTGAATTAGGGATTATGCCCAAAATTAAAAATTGGGGATTTTTGAAATTGATGCTTTAGATAGCTTGGATTAATGATGAATTTAAGATATCCTAAGTTAATTTTGATGTTTATGCTTTAGGTGAAGTTTAATTTGAAAAATTGTAAATTGGGGGTTTAGGCCAAATTAGAATTTTGGAGATTTTGTGAATTAATGGTGTAGAATCATCAAGAATAGTAGGAATTGGTGAAATATGAAATCAATTTTGAAGAAATTGTGATTTATGGTATTGAATTTGTGTAAATTGGTTTAGGCCAATTTTGAAAATTGGGAATTTTCAAAATTGGAGATTGAAATAGCTTGAATATGTGAGGAATTGATGTTTTCTAAGCTCAATTTGAGAAATTAAGTTAATTATGATATTGAATTTGATTGAATTGGTTTAGGTTCAATTTAGAATTTGGGGATTTTAGAAATTAATGATGTACATATCTTGGAATTAGTATGAATTGATGACTTATGCATCAAATTGAAGGATTAAGTTATTTATGAGATTGAATTTTGATGAAATTGCTTTAGGGAATGTTAAATTGAAAGAAAGAAGGAGGCTTTGGAGCAATTGAGGCACAAAGCAAGTTGTTAGCATGGATATGAGGTGGGTAGTATATTTATATTTTGATTTATAAGCTATATGTGAATTTGTGAAAATTAAAGAAAACAAAATTTGATTTTTTGATAAATTATTGTTGATAAAAATGTTTGAAAAAGGAAGTAAATGTTTGAAATTATGATTTCGAAGGGTTAAAATGAGTTTTAGAAAATGCAAGAATTATGAAATTCATGGTTTTCAAATTATTTGGTTTATGATTTAAATGGTTTAAAGAATTAGTGCATATATTGTGATGAATTTTATGAATATGTGATTTAAGTGAATTGCATTCGATTTGTTATATGAATTCATGTGGATATATGTTTGTGTCATTTATGACACATTATGATAATATGATATGAAAAATTTAAAAAATTAAGATTTTGAAAAGTGCCTTGAGCAATCTGAAATTCGCTTTTCTTATGTCTTTATGTGGGTTTGGTCAGTCCTTTGTAAGTCGATTACTTGTCTCTACTTGTTTAATCCTTCGCTTCATTTGCTCAAGAAGAGGCAATGGAGTTCGATCACGGACTCCTTCACGGTTGCATGACCGCTATGCGAAATGTGCAATCGTCTCATATGGACCAAACCAAACCATTTAATGTATTGTTGTGATTTATGTTGGATGCCGCGGTATAACCTGCAAACACCTACGGGTGGGGTGTGGGGTCCAATATCAAACCATTTTGATGTGTTATGTGATTTTGCTCTGTTTGTATTGTGATGCATTATGACGTGATGCATTCATGTTTGAAATTGTGCATGAATTGTGAAAAGTTTGAGAACTTGAGAAATGAGAAAGTAAGTGTTTATGAATATTTTGAAACAAATAAAGATTTGGAAATTTTAGAAAATGTTGATGAAGATTTATAAATGTTTTGAAAGGTTTGAAAATGAATTTTTGGATAAATTTCTGAATGGGAAATGTTTGAAAAGTTTTAAAAGACAATTTTCGCTTATTGTTCAATTTATAAATATATTATCCACGAGCTTCCGAGCTCACCCCCCTTTCATCCCCAATCTCCAGGTTTTTAAGCAGGAGATCGGATGGAAGACGAGCATGACCTCAATCCAATTTGTGCTTGTTTGTATTTATGTGTAAAGTTTGATGTTCGTATTAGATTTTATGGATGGTTAGAAAGCCAGTAAAGTGTATTTAGTCCGAATGTAAAGAATGTATACAGTTATGCTGAAAATGAGTATGAATTGAATTTATGATATGTGTAAGTAAATTATGGAGTTATATATGAATTGAAATGTATGTGAATGGATTTGCTCGTGGCCAGTAAATGTATTTGATTGTATTGTGTTCGGATTGAGATTTTTGAAGTGTTAGGGTTAGATGTGCATTTCTGCTGGTGTTTCGGATTCCGGACGGGAGGTCCGATGTTGATTTGTGTTGTTGGGTTGAGATATTAGAAGTGTATTTTGCCTTTGCAGAAATTTTTGGGCTGTCAAAATACAGCCGTTATGCTGCCCGATTTTCGGTAAAAATCGGGTTAAGATAAGAATAAGAATTAAGAAGTTAGTTTGGTAAAGATGAGATTTGCATGATTAAGACAAATTATATGAATGGAGTGTTATATGAGGATAAATTTCCAAAAAGGAAATTGTATGGTTTGAATGTGATTGAGTAAAGAGAAAAGGAATGAATAAGAGAAAATAAAAAATAAATAAATTTGTACCGGGTTTAGATAGTCTAGGTTCCCAACGCGAACGTGTTTCTGTGTTCTTGATTGTTCTCGGATGTCGACTCCGTTGTTAAGTATTGATTCCGCTTCGCTTCGTTTTGCTTCGGTACTTTCATTTTTTTTCGTTTCGCTTCAGCTATTGCTTTGTTTCCGATTTGAAATTTCGATGCGAAATGTCTGTTTCCATTCGCTTTTGTTTTCTTCGTTCTTCGTTTTTGGTTGGGATCCGGTTCCCGGATCGGGTCTCAACATTTTATATGATTGCTCACTTAATTGATTTCACAAATTCTTAAATACAAGTCAAGAACTTTCTTTCTTACTCACAAAATATACTAAATCCTAATATTATGCTCACACATATATGATTGTAATGAAACTCATTTAATAGCTTACTTTGACTTTAAAATTAGAGTGGAAATTAATAGCTAGTTCGTTACTCCTTATACAATATTGCAATTAGTAATGCATTCATGTTTAAAATTCTTCAACCTTGTCACACTATCCATAATATATAAGGTGAAAGTAGAGTAATGATAGTAACAGTTTGATAAACAAGTTAACTAACCCCAATCCTTGTACTTATTCCAATTCATGATTATGCCCGTTACATCCACAACTTCTAAAGCAAAGCAATTTATAATGAAAACTACTATACTTGTTCACTAACAATAGATGTAAATCAGGAGAGACCAGCTCCAAATGTCAAAATCTACTTAACTTATTGTAAGGGAGAGTACAAGAATTCCATTATCTGTTTTCTTATGAATGGTTGGTCGAGCATGATTTACACTTACACATCACAAGTAGTATCATAAATTTTGTAGATCGATACACACACTTTAACATGCATGCCAAAATACTCCGTGCAATATAATTATGTCAAGGACCAAAGCACACATGGAATGATACTAACTAATGGGGAAAGTAGTAGATCAATAATGCTCAAACATAAACTTCTAGTCGTGAATGTAATCACATATATATGATTGCTTTTTATAGCAATGTCTAAAATGAGCTTGGTTTTGATTATGAGCTTGGTTTTTATAAAAATTGTTATGTGTTGTGCTTCGGTCAATATCGTTGGAATAAATAGTGTAGTGAATTTTCATTGTAAAGTATTACTCTAAAATGGTTGTGGCTTGTTGATGATCATTACTTTTTTGTACTCTTTGTAGCTAGTACATATGGAAATGAATTAGAATTATTTGGATTAGGGATTGAGTTGTCTGAATTATGCAATGTGTGTTGTAATGAATGTTGCTAACAACCAATTATGTAGATGATATGTGATGTCATGTTCTTTGTCTTGGTATTTTTGCTAATCAAATCTTTAGTTGTTGTTTATTCTTTTTTTGTTTGTTGTGGCTTGTTTATGATCAATATCTTTTTTAAATCTTTGCAGATAGTACTTAGTTACAAAAATGAATAATAGGCAACGTGATGCTATCTTTAAGGCTCTGGTTTTTTTTAAGTTTTGGAATGGGGAATTGAACTTAATGAGAATGGTGATGTTGTTATGCTTGTAAGTATACACTAAAAAACTTAAAAGGAGCGAAAATGTTAGAGGTAGTAGTGTTGGGCCCCGTTTCCAGAACCCAACTCTCTTGCGAAACATGAAACCTTGAGCGTGGATACGACCTCGAACAGTTCTTTCATTGAACCCTTAAAAGACATTATCAATTTAAACTCATTACTATTTTTTTCATAACATCCCAAAAAGTGCTCACCATTTGCTCAAGGATGCTCATACAAATCAGTCACCAAGCTTAAACTCAATTCTCCTATTTGCAAAAAGAATTTGAAAACCTTCAAATCGGGATTTCAATTTGACTTCTTCATATCAATCATAGCTCTAAATCTCTTGTTTAATTTAAAGTAAGAATCACCTCAAACGGAGTTATACAACTCAAGATATGCTTATATAACCTAAAAGGGATCAAATCCCAACATGCTCTCCTAACTGACCTCTTACATACTTTAATGCAAACTCTCTCAATTCAACTTCAAATGATACAAATTTTTATGGAGAGAAAGATACATGTCTTAGGAAACCATAGCTTCAAGAATCACCTCAATTGGAGGTCGGATGAGGGAGTTATTCCCAAAAGAATAAACCATGTTTAAACCCTAAATTGATTTATACCTCCCTTGGCGCGAATGCAATAACTTTTGCTACAGATGTCCAAATGCTTTTATTCTTAAATCATTGGAAAGAAGACCTCGAGATCTACAACTCGTATTAGAGACCTTAATGCGAGATTCAGCCTCGAAACTAGTCAAAATCACAAAACACTATAGCTAACCCGAGCATGTCCGTTAAAAAGACACCCATGTCCGTTTAACGGACACACACTATCCAAAGTGTCCAAAACCATCCGAGAAGGTCCGTTAAACGGACTGGGATGTCCGTTTAACGGACACACACGGGGAAAACACTCCAAAACTCGTTCTAAAGCCTCTCCAATGCTTCCAAACTCCATCCTAACCCCATATACATTCATAATCACCCCAAATTCAATCCTTCAAGTGGAAAACAACTTCATAATCATCCAAATACTCTTCATACACAAACTTCCCAACCCCAACATGCTATTCTAAACTTAAGCAACAATAGGCAATCTCAACAAATAAATTATACAAATCCATCAATTCAAACCTTGAAAACATAACACAATGTACAAAAGGAACTTTTCAAGTTCTCAATTCATTTCCAAAACATGAGTTTCAAAATTGAAATGAAATATTTAAAATACAAAGGAAATTCCCAAATTTTGCAATCTCGTAACTAAACAATGTAACATTCGAACAACTTTCTTTACAAACGAATTACACATCAAAATGCTTAAAACAAATACAAGGGAATGTTATACAAAGGTTCAACTAGCCTAATACAAAGGCTATCTATCTCGAAGTCGTCCAACTTCCTTGCAAGGATCGCTAAATCTTTCTCGCACTGCACCTGAGGAGTGGAAAAAATGGGTTGAGCTTCACAGCTCAGTGGCTAAACCATTTATAGCCATTGGCGTTGAGCCACACAGTCACACATATTTATGAACATTCATATAAGCATATTCATCACAATGACAATTCAATTCAACCTTCACAATACGATTCACATTTCATAATTCATACTATCATCACAAATGACACATTCGATGTAATTCATCATTCAAGCATATCACTAAAAAATATCATCATAGTTTGACACATTAAGATGCAGATGCACACATAATTGGCTCGAGGGTTCCGTGAATAAAACGATGAAACCGAAGTTTGCATCGTGAACGAAACGAGTCCATTTCGGATCTCGTGGGCCACAAGCGGGCAGCCGGGAGAAGGCTTTTACGTCGACGTGCACGTGACTACGAAACGGTTCCTCTCTCGCCCACACAAAGCTCATAATCACACCTTATGTTCAATTCAATCATTCTTTCCATTTTTATCAAAATGCCATCATACAAGGCAAACATCATCATGCTCAATTCCATTTGATCATACTCTCAAAATTATCTTTATACAAAATGCCATGACAAAATCAATGGCATAACAATCATGTCAAAAGTCAAGCATCCATCAGTGCATAACATAACATAAGCACAATTCAATTGTTTCATCAAAATGGTATACCTCATAATGAAATACCAACATAACAATAATTCTATCAAGTCATTTAGCACACAATTCACACATCATGCATTTTGTTCATCTCACACAACAACTATAAATAATTTACCCACCTTATACTTGCAAATTCCAAAATCAATAACTTCCTTCCTCTTGTTCTTGAATTTGCTCCAATTCAAACCACAAACCCTAATTAAATCAACATCCAAAATTAAACATAACCCAATGCATAATCATTCAAATTAACTTCATAATTAACAAACCCATATCTATCTTAAGCCAAATCAACCAAAAACTCACTAAAAACTCAAAGATCAAAACTTAGCTCTTACCTTTCTCTTCTTAAATTTTGAAAATTGCTTGGCTTGGAAGGTAGCTCTCTTCTCCTTCCCTCTTTTTCCTTCATGAATCAATGAAAAACCAAGCTTGAATCCCTCAAAAATCCAAAACCCTATCTCTTCTTCCTCCTTCTCCTTCTTCTCCACGATAGCCTCTCACTTCTCTCCTCTCTCTTTATTTTCTTTCTTCTAATTTCGTGTCTTGCTTCTCTTCCCATGTTATTCTCTTCTTTTATAGTGCCAGCTCATTAAATGAGTGGCCAAAGACGAAAATGCCCCTCTATGTTAGGCTAAAAACTCTAACTCATTAAGTTAACTTCCAAAACTGCCCCCATTTAACCCTTAAAATCTGCCATCTTGCTTCTCAATTTTGGGTAGGTAAATGACATAATTTGGTAAAAATTTCTTCTTGAAAAGTGTTCCTCTATGTCTCATCTTTAATATGACACCAAAAATGCTCAAAGCGGATTAGAAACGAAAGAGTTATGGCCAAAATACGCGTTCAGCTCTTACTAATCCTAGACTGAACATTGACCCAACTTCAATCCAGAAATTGAACATCTTAGGGACTAAATTGGAATTCGATCCCTTCACATGATTTGTATCCCCATGTCTCAATTTTATTTTCCCTCAAGAATCAACTCAATCGGATATCTACAGCTCTGAATTTTACAAAATACTGAACCATGTTCAGAAAATTATCCAACTCATAACCCTTAACCAAATCCTATAACTTTTGATTCAATCAATCTCTTTCCATTTCATTTCAATCTCATAATTTCCTCTCTTATTTACACATAACTACTTGCCAATAATTCCTCGGTTAAAAGTCCTTGCTTATAGAAAGGTTCGGGGTCCTACAATTCTCCCTCTCTTAAAAGAATTTTGCCCTCGAAATTCTTACCTGAGAAATCCAACAATTGGAGATAATGCTATCATATGTTTTCTTCATTCTCCCAAGTAACTTACTTGTATTTCTCTCAAATGGTCATAGTGAAAAGACTCACTTTATCTTCCAATCGTTCATTTAGTCATTCATTTTCAGTATACTTCAAATTATTCACAATTTTCCACTTCTTGCAGCAATAGTACCAATATCAAATTATATCTATATTTCTTAGCATACTCATATAATTCCCAATACAGGTCAATTCCCTTATTAATAACATCTCCAATCGATTTTGGCCTTCGACCCTCTTTGGCCCTATTCTTCCAACTAAAGATTTAATTTTTTCATATAATGCTCCATACAATATTCTAATAACATCAATGCGATAATGTTTGTTATGCTTAAAGTCAATCAAACTGTACATTGGTCCTATATTTTTATAAACTCCAAAACTATAGGCTTTAAGCATCTCTACAACAGTCAAGACTGTTAACAACTCACAATCGCAATCATTTGTGCTTTTTCTAAAGATTTCCTTGCTCAATCATCTATATCGAGTATACATACTTCTCATTTCGATTACAAAGCATCATTTTCCAATTCGAACTCGGAATACAGATCAATTTTCAATTCCTCCCTAACGTTCTCAGTTTCTGAATCCTCAATTCGGGCTTTATAAATCATTTTGTATGAAACGAATCCTCAATTCCATGACAATTGAAACTTTTCTTTGCCTCAAAATTTAACTCCATATTCTATGCTCTTTATTTTACTAAATTTAGTATCCTCAATACCGGAATTCATGTTTCACTGCTATCGAGATTTCTACTTAATGCATCAAATACAACACTAACATTACTGGGAAACTCATTTGTATCATCAAAATCTTTTAGTACTTCCATCTATTGTCTTAGTCTAATATTCAATTCTCTCAACTCAATAATTACTCAAACTTTAATGATCTGTATAATTATATACATCCTACATGTGTTCTGTACAAATAATGTCTCCACTTTCAAAATGATCACTATCGTAGCAATTTCCAATTCATACATCAATTGATGATCTCAGAGAGTTTAAGTGTCTCCATATATACGAAATCAGTTTATCATGTGGTATTGAATCTCATCCTAATCTCTTATATTGCATCATTGTGTACCATAAGGTCTCCCAATCTAGTTCATAAAATCAATATCAGTGTTATAATTCCTCAAATTTCTCTTTACTTTCATTACTCGTACGATTTACACATTTTTCCTCAAGTATTTCAAACTACTCTTCTCAACTTTTCGAATACATTTTATAGATCATCAAATTTGCTTGGGTCACTTTAATCTCCAATACCATAGTATTGTCGAAGCGTTTGATAACTCAAATAAATATTTCCAAAACTCCATAGGCCCATAATTAGTTCTCTAAATTCCTTAACTAACAAATTCCTCAATAAGGTGCTATGATCTCACATCCTTTTCAATCTTCCAATTGACTTACCTTTCTCAAATAATTTTCTCCATTCTTAAATTTCCTCATATTTCACATTAACTTATTCTACTATCTATTCATTCATACCGATTTCTCTGCGTATTTCAACTATTTGTAACTTAACTTCTTGCATTGGTACTAATACACTCATCACAGTCTAATTCATATCTCCTGTCCATACTCTATCTCTTATGCTTGAGTCTCCACTAGGGATATACCTCCAATAATTCATTTCATATTCATTTATGATCTGCTGTTTCATTGATCATTCTTAATTCAAATCCGTTCGACTCAATTCAATGAAATCCTTCTTCAAAAGAAACTTTCCTTGCCACTGTCATCTTGTCCATGCAATTTCTATCAATCAATCATCATCAATATTGTTTTATTCATTCTCAACACCTCAATACCATCGATTTCAAACGCTCATTGTATTTCAACAAATTTCAGTCTCTGTCACCCTTTACATGATCAAAATATCTCACCAATTGATATTACATGCTACTGATACATCAATCATAACTAATTCCCAACAACCTCTGAATGTTACCCTACTCTTCAAAACTTCTGCTCCATTGAAATTACCTTTTCAACATAATCACTAATGCCATACGTTATCTCGATGCCCTGATTCATCTCATAACCTACCTGTAGGGATCATAAATTACCTCATATGTAACACCCAAAAATAAATCTCATATGTACTCAATCACCTTTTTTTTCACCAATATATCCACACTATCAAATGTGGACTCATATTAAGGGTCGACATGACCTTGGGGACTTCTACCTATATCACTAACCTTTGTTTCATTCCTTTTCCCATGCATACCTTCTTAGTCAATTTAGAATCATAGACACATAGCCCTCTAAATTCGAATCTCCATTCACTAGATCATAGATTCCGAGTTCGGCTTGTCAATCCCACTTTGCTTGTATACCATAAATCTTGTCATTTCAGTCTCTATTTCCAATTTAGTCAATTTATGCAATTATTCTCACATCCATATCAATTCAAATATAAGTACATCAATTCAAATACAATCCACAAAAAATTCCATTACCAAAATTACTGATATATTCACAAATACTAAATTCATGTTGAACATATCAGACCACAAAATTCCTTATTTCTAAGTAGCCACATCTACAGCTCCGAATTTTACAAAATACTGAACCATGTTCAGAAAATTATCCAACTCATAACCCTTAACCAAATCCTATAACTTTTGATTCAATCAATCTCTTTCCATTTCATTTCAATCTCATAATTTCCTCTCTTATTTACACATAACTACTTGCCAATAATTCCTCGGTTAAAAGTCCTTGCTCATGAAAGGTTCGGGGTCCTACAAGTAGGGCGTTGACAATACCAAGTAAGCAAGCTAATATAGATAAGATTTTGAATGAGGGTGATAGGAATATTCAATGGGATTTAAGGATAGACTTAAATGCATTTACATGATTATGTGAAATGCTTCAAGTCCACGGTGGCTTGACGAATACTGGCCATGTGCCTATTGAAGAAAAAGTATTAATCTTCCTACGAATATTAGCACAAAATGAATCTAATAGAGTATTACAAGTTAGGTTTATGAGGTTTGGAGAAACCATAAGTAGAGTCTTCCATAGTGTGCTGAAGACTATACTAAATCTCCAACATCTGTTGTATGTCAAGCTCATACCAATTCTAGAGGATTGCACAGACAGTAAATGGAAATGGTTTAAGGTTAGTATATTTAATTAACTACAATAACTTTGCTATTTACACTTTATTAAATTACTAAACTATAACTTTTTTTCTTGGAATTTTTTTCAAAGGGTTGTCTTGGTGCGCTAGATGGGACCTATATAGATATAACAGTTCCCCATCCAAACAAACCTAGATATAAAGGTAGGAAATGGAAAATATGCACTAATGTGTTAGGGGTGTGTGATAAGAACTTAAACTTTGTTTATGTTCTTGCTAGATGGGAGGGTTCAACATCTGATCCAAGGGTTTTACATGATGTTTTTACTAGGCGTAATGGACTTCAAGTTCCAATGGGTATGTAAGATAAGAATTATCATAAATTTACTATTTTTTTGAAATGGTTGATTACAAATACACTAGTAATAGTGTCATTTGTTTATAGGGAATTACTAATTAGTAGATGTTGGCTATACCAATGGTCCTGACTTTCTTGCACCTTTTAGAGGCACAAAATATCATATTCAAGAGTGGACAAGAGAGGAAAGGGCACCTAGGGACCCAGAAGTGTTTTTTAATAAGAGACATTTATCTACAAAAAATGTCATTGAACGTGCATTTGGTTTGTTGAAAAAAAGATAGAAAAACCTCAAAAATCCATTGTTTTATGCTGCAGGCACTCATGTTCACATAATTCTTACATGTTGCCTTTTGCACAACTTTATTAGGTTGCATATGACTTCTGATCCAGCAGAGCTTACTCCTCTTGAAGCTGAGGATCTGCCAATTGGGGAAGATGCATCTTTGCCCCAAATGGTTGATCGTGTTGTGACAACTAATGAATGGAGTCAATGGAGAGAGGATTTAGCTCATAACATGGTTGAGGAATGGAGAAGCAACCATTAAATTGTGTACTTTCATTTAGTTTATGTTATTTTTATTGAATTGAGGGTTTGTAATAAGATGGCTCCTAAATTGTTTATAACTAGGAAGCTATTCTTTGAATGGTTTGAGATTCATTCCACCTCTCCTTTTAGAATTATGGCTTTTCCACATTCTCATGTTAACTTCATAGCCCTCCATAAGTCTTATCACTTGAATTAACGAAGAATGTCAACTAATGTCCAACAATTACAACATATAATTACATAGTGGATAAATTAAATTCTATAACTTTGTTAACATATCATATCATATAAATTTGTTTGTTTAATTGATTCAATTAACTATTGTGCTTACTTCCTCTTCTATTTTAATTTTAACTTCATTACATGTTTCCTTTAATTCAATATTATCTTCTTCATTTCAATAAAAGTTTCAATGTATGTTGCTTAATCATTTATAGAAATGGATTGGAATGGTTTGGGAATGACATTGCATGGTTTAGGTGCAATGTCAAGAACTTAGACTGAGGCTGAAATAGAAGCATTTGTCACTTTCACGGAGGAGGTAGTTGTTGCTAGTCACAGAGCTGATAATGACCAATTTAAGCCTGATACTTTCCATCTCCTTGCTCGAATGATGGTTGAGAAGTTTCCTGATTGTGACATTGACAAGAGGCATGTCAAAAATAAGCAAAAGAGGTTGAAGGACAAATATCAGACAACCTTTGACATGTTAAACTACAGTGGGTTTAGTTGGAATGAAGCCAATCAATGTGTTGAGGTAGACAGCAAGCAAGTGTTGGATGAATGGATGAGGGTAATTTTTTTTAATTATTGGTTGTTTAGAAAATTATCGTAATAATGAGAAGTTTGTAATGTTGACGTATTCTGATGTTTTTTCAGGGACACCCCAACAAGTATTATACTCCTGGAAAGCCTTTCCCGCTTTACCCAAGACTTGAATTTGTCTTTGGGAAAGACAGAGCAATAGGTGCAGGTGCTCAGGATGCTGCAAATGCTATTGCTCAGCTTGACACTGATGAAACTAAAGGTGAAAGACCAACTGATCCACTAGCGTCTGTTGCCCAATTCGATCCAACAGCCTCGTCGGTCACTCCTCCCCCAACAACTTCAGCCTATGTCATTGGTTCTGTCGCCTCTTTGACCAACACTGAAGAAATTTGACAAAACATAGGGAAAAGGAAGATGAGGGATATCGAAGTATTAGAAAACGTTGTTGCCTCATTTGTTATTGCCATTAACAGTGGTAAAGAAAATGCTAGGATCATTGCTGATGCCATTGTAGGACTTCATGGGTCTAAGCTAGGTGATGAGCTTGGCAATTTGGGTTTCTCCACTGAAGAAGTTGTCAAGACTGCAAGGATATTCTCTAAGAATGTTCCTGTTGCGAATCTTTTATGGGATCTAAATGAAGAACAAAGACCGGCTTATGTGAGGAGCCTGTTAGATGAAGATGTTTAACTTGATGTTCTATTTCTTAATTAGTACGTTGTGATCTGTGACTTTCTGACTGACCATTTTTGTGGAGCTATTGCCTTTGTAGTAGCTTAATAGGAAAGCTAGGATTTGCATTGCTATGAAACTGGGATTGTGATGTTGGCTTTGTTTTGATGAACTGTTGACTTTGTTTTTACATTTGACTATTTATGATGAATGGTTGGTTAATTAACTTCTTAATGTTTGTTATTTATGTACGTGTATGAATGATGAGGATATGATTCATTTTTAGGTATTTAACTATGGACAGATACTTCTATCACTACAAGAAATTGTATTTTTAGTGAAAGTAAAAGTTGTCACTAACAGCAGTAATATTAGTCACTATTATTAATATTGTCCAATTTTTGAAGTCGTCACCTACCGTCACAAATACCTCCGTCACCAATGAAATAGTGACTAATTTAAGATATGGTCACAATTATGCAACACTTTTGTGACACAAATACTAACACTAAAATTTGTGAAATTTGTGACAAAACTATATAGTCACAATAACTTTACATGTTTGTGACAAGTTTATCATCACAAATAATATAAAGTAGTGACAAATTAATTCGTAACAATAGTTTATTTTATTGTGACAAAAGTATCAACACTAAAACTTATGGAATGCGTGACAAAATTGTATGGTCACAATAACTTTACATACTTATGACAAATTTGTTGACACAAATAATTCAAAATAGTGACAAATAAAGTCGTAACAACACTTCATTTTATTGTGACAACATTATCGCCACTAAAATAATTAAAAATAGTGACAAAATATTTGTCACTTATTTTTTTTTTATCAGTGTCCGTTACTTTTTGGTCACTAATATTTTAAGAAAAAAGTGTCAACATCATTTTGTCATAAAAATGAAAAATTGTCCTTAGAAAAATATTGTCACTAATATGTTTATTACTATCACAAATAAAAATATCAATTCAACAATAGAATTGCAATATTAGTAAAAAAATTTACATCAATGATCATATTGTCTAACATATTTCGTCTCCAGTATGAAACTTATATGTTACAATAATGTTGTCACTAAATAAAGATTATATGTTACAATAAATTTATCACTAATCATGTTTGTCACATCCTTTGGGCAATCTTCCTTCACGTCCTCTCCAGCTGTAGGCCTTTTGCAGGGATCTCTGAACAAAGTGATGCATATCCAGAAATATAGGGCAGGACCAATGAGAAAGGGAAAGCATACATGAACTTGTACAAAAGAAGGGACAAAATAATGCAAGACTAAACAGAACAAAGGAAGAAGAAATAGACTAGTTCATGAAAAGGAACTTACCTGAGTACTCATCTTCCTCTCCTGACTGTCACTGAAGAGTCAAGCCTACGAAGAGTCCCTTACCATCTTTGGAATTGAAGAGTTTGCTTAAAGATTCAAAACCCTAATTTCAAAAAGATGATAGAGAGGGAGATTCTTACCTGTTGAGTACAGCTAAGAAACTGAGCTCTCATCTTCCTCTTCCAAATGTCATCGAAGAGTCAAGCCCACGAAGAGTCCCTATTCATCTCCAGAATTGCAGAAATTTTTAGAGATTTAAAAACCCTAATCTCAAAAGTTGTCAGAGAAGGAGAAGATTACCTGTTGAGTACAGTTGAATGGAAGAAGATCGAAAATCCCATGGAGACATCGGAATCTCACAAAAAGTCCCTCGGATAAGAAGAAAACTCTTAGAGAAAGCCCTAATTTCTAAATGAGGATCGAGAGTGACTAGATTACCTGTTAAGAAGAGTCGAATGGAAGTTGAATGAAGAAATGCTAACTTTGCCATCTGGGTATTGAAGATTGTTCTCTTTTTCAGCTTCTTGTTGAATTGGGTCTTGCAAAGAGACATAGGTAACGTAAAGTGAGGTTCTTGGCTAATGTAACAACACTGAAGATAGCTCAAAAGATTGGTTCATGTTTTCAACTTTCTTAAAGGTGTCAACAATCTCTTCTAACTAGGAGTTGGGAATGGAAAATAAAAAGTCCAGTTCAGGTCTATAGACCATCTAAAACATGTTGTCACAAATGGATAGCACATTATCGATAGCCTTTTAGCGATAAGAATTGAGTTTCCTCTTAAAAATGTTGATAATTTCACAAAGCACAACTTTTTTTGTTTGAAGAAAATGAGCGAGATAAAGGTTCGGTGTAATAAGAAGCAAGACCTACCGAGTCACATAATTGCCATCTCGATCCCGGCAAGATCATAAATGACTCTAAGATCTCATCACCTATAAACCGACAATGCATTTCATCTCGCACGGTGTTCCGAACTCTCTGCATGGATCAAACCAACAAAGTTTGCAAGGATTGTTCCGCATAAGAAAAGAAGGAAGAAAAGCGCAACACTTTTTACCACATCATGCAAGTAAAATATATCTCATATCACATGACAACCATATGGACGTGTAGAAAGTGCGCCACTTGACCACAAAAGCGAGACAATAAATTCAATTTTATTTGCTGGAACACTCTCAATACACATTTGGATCACATGATTGCCATTCTGATCATGCACACATCTCATAACATGTCCATCTAGCTCACGAATGAGTTGTGCTTTTTGTTCAAGCTCAATTGCTTCAAACGCCTAGAACCATGTCAGCTTAATATAAATACCATTTCTAAAACATAAAAAAATGGCATAGATTGAATAGGAAAGAGTTACTGAACAAAAATCCTAGAATAGTAAGATGAGAGATAAAGAATAAAACCCTTAAGATTATCAAAGCAAATTGTGACAACTTCACTAATCTGCATTTTGGTACAAGAAGCATTATATTTCACCCTCTCTCATCCATTCATATGTTCACCTTGCAATCCTAGAAAGGTGATTAAACCAGTTCCATCTCAATCACTAAATTATCACTAAATGTCTTAACTTTCATATCACAAAAAAAACAAATTATTTGTGACCACATTATTTTTTGTCACAACAAATAGAAAATATTAGCTACAAACATATGTTTTGTCACAAATACAATTTATTCCCGCCAAAATCATTTTGGTGCCAAATTGCATAAGCTTTTAATGACAAAACTTAGTGATAAAAGAAAAGTTGTCACTATTAACATATTTATAGTGACAACTTAATTGTGAATGATACTAAATGGTCACAATTACTATTGTATTAGTGACAAAAAAATAAATCATCACAATTAAGCCAAATAATAGTGACCATCCATTATTTTGTCACAAAAAACCTCGTATCTGTGACGAAATAATAGTTAGTCACAAAAAAATTGTCACTAAATGTCTTAACTCTTGTAGTGTGTGTGGTATTTGTTGGACGTCAAGCAGGTATTTTTACAAATTGAGATGATATTAAATTGGCAACTGAGGGGTTTCCTAATACTAGATTCAAGGAGTATCGGACTTTGGATGAAGCACAGAGTGCTTATATCATGGACACAAATAGGCGGACTAGTCAAAATGAAGAAATTCTTCCTACCGCCAATGAACCCTCATCATTGCGGAATGAATTTTCACTTCCAATAAATGAACAAGAAAATGAAGTTGCAACTTTGAAGAAGATAATGGCATGGAGTCAAGGATTTTTACTCATTGCCATTGGAATGATTTTGGGTATTATTGTTAAGGACATTGTTAATAAAATATAAGGCTTGATTGTATCTTTAACATATTATGTAATTAACTCCATGAATGTTTAGATGTTTTATTTGAATGTATCTTAAACCTATTATGCAATGAATTCCATGAATGCTTAGGTGCTTTATGAAACCTATTATTTGAATGTATCTTAAACCTATTATTAATTACATATTTAAGTTTCTCATTTTATTTCTTATCCAATGTTTGGTTTGAAAATTATAAACCCGAAATAAGAAAGGAATAAGTCATAATTAATATTAATTATTGTTATAAATTTTCTACTTTATTATTATTATTATTATTTATGGTTATTATTATTAATTATTATTATTATAAATTTGTGTACTTATTATTATTATTATTATTATTATTATTATTATTATTATTATTATTATTATTATTATTGTTGTTGTTGTTGTTGTTGTTGTTGTTGTTGTTGTTGTTATTATTTATTATTATTATTATTATACATAATTCATTTTGTTATTATTGTTGTGATTATTAAATTCCTTCTTATTATTACTTTTCTTCTTCTTCTTCTTCTTCTTCTTCTATTATTATTATTATTATTATTATTATTATTATTATTATTATTATTATTATTATTATTATTATTATTATTATTATTATTATTATTATTATTATTTTGTTAACATTTTTACTAATACAAATCATTCGTTTTAAAATAATCAATGAATTACATATTTCCAATCATATTTAAGTGTAGGGACATTTTTGTCATTGATACTATTTTTTTGTTCTGTCCTCTGCAACTAAACACATTTCTATCCTTAAGACGGAGACAATAATTTCTATTCTGTCCATCACAACCAAGCACCTAACTGTCTCTAATTTTTGTTTCGTTCCGTCTCTAAATTTTTGTTTCGTTCCGTCTCTGCCTACAGAAGACAGCAACTATACGCAGCGTTATTGCATCTTTAGCTCTTTTTGCAACGACAAATCCACCTTCTTCTCACGTCTAGTATTCTTTTATCACCAAGTCTTTTTTTGTCTCTTATTGCGTCACTTATAATGACAATATCACCTTCTTCTCATGTTCCAGTATTCACGCAAGAGTGAAGCGGGAGTTATGCTACAATAACATGCACATGTTACTGTAGCATAATTAAGTTCACGACCAATTCTGACTTTTGGTTCATAATGTTAGGCTCTTAGCCATTTCTTTTAAAAGATAGCTAATATCTCCACCCGTGCAAAGAACTGGTAAGAGCCTAGAATTTTCTGTAGATACCTAAATGGGAATCAATGCAATGTTTTACTTATAAAAAATCTGGAGGCATGGATTCAACTCTTCGTACAACTGGTATATAAACTCATTTTATGCTTACTCTATGGGAATAAGAAAAGTGGCATAAATCTCATATATTAGGAAAATTGATCTCCTGCTTTTACTTAAATTTCAACTCATTTTATCCATCATGGATATCAAAGTATGTAATGTTTAGGATTTCACGAGCTATTAGATAATTTTAGATTCTTCAGTTTCACTCATTCCTACAAGGCAAAATTGTACAAGTCAATGCTCCTGTAATTCATCCATTACTCATTTATTTTGAGGTTTTAGATAAGCTGGTTCATGTGAAAACAAAAGTTCTAGCTTCTTGTTTAATGTGTACGTCCTCTTTTTGACTTGATGTTACTTGTAATCCACAATATATTGTATTTTGATAGGTTAGAGGGTGTATATCGTGGAGGATAGATCAAGTTTGAACGCGAAACAACTATTACTTTAGGAGTGGTTTTGTCCTGGAAGAAAGAGACTTGAAAGTTACATCCTTACTCGAGGAGTGGTTTAGAACTTAGAGTTTAGTAGTCTAGTAGCTGCTAAGTTCAGTAGCTGTTGGACTCAAAAGTTGTAGATTCTACATTAATGTCCAGTAGTTTTTGGATTGATAGTCCAGTAGCTTGTAGATAGCTCAACATTTCTAACAAAATAAGATTGAGCATTTTCTATCATAACATCCACATCTGCTTCCAAGTTCCTGTAATGGTTTATCTTTAACCTCCCACTTAGGTGCAAAGGGTAGTTACTTGTTGAAGAAATCCAACTTCTTCGAAGCCTCATTTAGCTTTTGGATCTCGTAATTATCCTGTGACATTTCGAAGTATTTCTCCATTTGCAATCAAGGTATTTATCCCAAACGCTGTCACAAAACTTGCCTGACTTTGCTTGTGAGGGAACAATTTTACCTTCCCATCAACTACCGTCTTTCCCATTTGCGTTCCTCCATCACACACCAGGCATGCATTACCTTTTTGTCCAGTTTCTACTCATAGCAGTATCATATAACTGCAACATGATATATATACCTAATTATTACTAGAAAAACAAGCTCGCAAGGAAACCATTTTTCCATGTAAAGAAGGTATTATTGCTAATAATTAATACATGTTGTCATACAAAGTTTGTAGTTATATCTTCTATAGCTACATTTAGTTATATTTTCTATATTCGTAAATTTGTGGATTTGGTTATTTTATTTTGAACTATAATAAGTATTTAATATTTTACAGAAATTGTTGTATTTGTCTCGTGTTTATTTTAAATCATGTTTAGCATTTAATACTATGTAGAAATTGTTATGATTGATATCACTTATATATGTTACTACATTTAGTGATGGAACGTTTGAAGAATATAAATGATTCCAATGATTGTGTGGAAATAAATGAAAAAGATGGAGTATGGAATGATATCATAGAGATGTATTTAATCTCCTTGATGGTTGAAGAAGTGAAGGAGGGAAATTGAACGACTTCTATCTTTTCCAAATCCGGTTGGAAGAATATCAAGGTAGGGCTTCAAACAAAATTCAATAAGGAGTATACTGATATTCAATTGAAGAATAAATATAATGGATTAAGGACTAGATTAAAAAATTTCAAGAACTTACTCAAAGAAACAGGAACCTGACTATAACTCACTTACTAGTGAAGTTAATGCTACAAATGAATGTTGGGAAAATCTATTTAAGGTAAAAATATGTATTTTGTTTTATTAATATATCATATTATATAATATTCATTCTCATATTCCTTTTTCATCATTATAGGTGCATAAAATGTCTCACATGTAGCATCCCACTCTCGCAAGACCTGAACTTGATATCGATGGTGATATCCGAGCCCGTGCCCTACGAGGGTAGTATGCTAGAACGGTCAAATCAATTTAAAACAGATATCGGTAAACAATTTGGGCCACGATACGAAAACATTTTCAATCAAAGTCCAATTTCAGTCATAAAACCATTCATACACACATAGATTGACAGCCAATTTGGGTCCAATACAATAACAATATTTATCTGTGAAAAATACAATTTTTTACATATAACCAGAATGACTCAAATGTAGACATGAGACTGATCCCGACGTCAAACTCTGCCTTGCTTGCAGTAATCATACTCCCGTTCCACTAACGGGGTACTCTTCAATTCCTGAAAAATAGTTGCAATGTTGGGTGAGTTTGCGAACTCAATGAGAAACTATCATCGATGGTTCACTCAATTCATGCATATTCAATCAATTTACCAAATAATACATACAATCACATTTTTGCAAATGTAAGGCATTTCGCCTTTAACACAATTCATATTCAATCATTTATAGATGCAATGCACATGTGATACTTTTCATTTTCATTTCGTTGTTGTGACTGCGCTGGCTTGTCGCCCCAGTGGCGGGCACATTGCGTTGAGCCAGTGGCTCTGAAAACATGGGCTTGAAGCCACGATACATCGAGCCCGAGGCTCTCTCATGCGTTGAAATGAAAGCTCTCATATACGTTAGGCGTGATATGCCCGATCACGGTGGATCTCCCGTCACAACTGCCTTTATCTGATCATACTTTTATGCATGCCATGTACATGTTCCAATTTCCATTTACATGTCAATGCTATTTGCCATTTCTTCGGACTTTCGGTCCAGTATTTCAATCATATACATTTTCAATTTATTGCATTGATGCATTCACAGTCATTTACACACATTAGCACTTCCATATCACATTTCTAACATTTCGGACACCCCTGGTCCGAAATCAAAAAAAATCAAACACACAGATCCCTCCTTAACTCCACATGACATCAATGCGTAATATTAAACACACACATAGATTGAGAAACCAACTAAGTTACTCACCTATCACTTCCGAGCTAATGCTGGGAAGTCTCTGCCACGTCGGTCGAACGACGTTCCAATTGGGCCTCTATAAGAATCAGAGAAGAAAACGATCACTAATTATCCAATCCGAATTCGTTAATGATGCACATGTCGGTGTATAATGCATGTTCATGAATTCCCGGCCCTTATTTCCTTCTCTTTTTCCCTTTTTCCTGTCTGACATTCTAACTAGCATATCTCTTTACACACAATTCAGAAAATTACAAACCACACCTTGTTGGAAAGATTATGAAAAACTCTACAAGTTTCATGAAGACCCCAATAAGCAATTTTACCCCGAAGGGTATCAAAATCCAATTGAAACTTCTGCCCATGCACTACCTCTTAAAACAGAACAGTATTTGTAAATTCAGTAACTTTCATTCTATTCAGTCAAAAATTGCACCATAAATATGCTCAGAAAGATAACAATGTGATCTACAACTTTCATGAACAATATAAAATCAAATTCAATGGTTAACTAGGTCAAACAATTCAGTGAATGCTGCTGCCCCTACAAGTACTCAATCTGGACAGTAATGTTCTAAACAGTATATCTCCTTGCACAAATGTCAAATAAATGCATAATTTATACCTATGGAAAGATCAAACACAATGCTACACTTCCCATGAAGGGCTTCAAAGCCAATTCCATCTCTAACAAGCTTAAAACTTTCATTCAAGTTACTGATCAGGGCAGCAGTCAATAACCTCATGTAGGTACAGAATTTGAAAATTCATAACTCCCAAATTTGATCTCCAAAAATTGCATGCTAAATACCATTTTCAAGATCAATGTTTCCTCTACAACTCTTCAGAGGATCACTCAAACCAATTCAATTCACAAAAATTGATAAAATTGCTTCCAATCCGAAAGCTCACAAAACTGACATTTCAGCTAGGTTTCACAAAAATACATTTTACCAGCCAATGGTCATCAATGCATATCTCCCAATATACAAATCGAAAAATTGCAAGATCAGTGGCATTGGAAAAATAACAATACATGCTTAAACTTTCATTTAGACCATTTTTCCTAATTCCATCTCAATTAATTTAGAAAAAATCATCAAAACTAGTAGGTCATTGGTTCGGTTACTGTTCACAGAAACTACAACAGTAACTTTCCAATCCAAATTTCAACCTCTTAAGGCTAAAATTAGACAATACCTATTTCACACAAAAATGTAGCCAACAAACCAAAGTTTAAGTGGGAACAAACCTCAATTCACTTGCGTAACCACACAATGAGTTATGCTCAAAATAGTATAGTAGGGCAAAACTCAAATTTCAGCTTCACTTCCCAACTTCACTTCTTATCATGCCAATTCAAATTCTACTACCATAAGCATCTACATTGGACACAAAATCAATCCCTACAACATTCATACATTCACTAGGAATATCTACCATAAGTTGGCAGCACCTACCTCTTACCTTTCCATGCAAAATCAATCATCAAAATTCAATCAAAATCAAGCTAAAACCAAATTCAACCATAACCATTCATTATCCTAACACACCATACATTTATACCCATCAATTTACACTATACTTCTCATCAAAGTAATGCATCAATAAGCTTAATAATAACACCACAATTCCCATTAGATGCTTCTAACTACCATGGCATTTAACTAAAACATCATTAACACTTCATTTAAAGCTTAACTAGAACACGTACCTTCTTAAGTTTCCAACCTTCAATTCTCTCTTTATGCTCACTTAACACCTTCACTACTCACTTATACCACCATACATGCTTCTCATGGATAGAAGATTTAAGTTGCAAGGCAAGGAAAAATCTCAAAGTTGGAGGAAGGTAACACTTTGATGAGAAAGAAGGGGAAATTCGATGGTGAGAGTAAAAATGGAGAGAGCTTTTGGTTGATGGAGCAATTTCAAGCAAATACATTCATTTATCCTTCTTTTATGTAGGCATAACCGAGAGGAAACAAGTAGCAAACCAAGAAAACAATAATGAAGCTTTAAAAGAAGTGGAATGGTGGCAAAAGAGGATTGGTTCAATGGAAAAGAAAAGTCAAAGAAAGCAACTAATATACTTTAATCAATATCCAACTTATGAACCCAATTTCGGTTCCATTAAGCAATAAGAGGTAAAAATCCTTCTTTTCAACTTGAAGTCACCGAAATCTAAGGGTATGAAAGCATTAGAAAGGAAACACTTGGCAATTGGTGGAGAAAGGAGGAAAAGTCAAACCAATCAAAATTTTTGAAAACAAATAAAACCAATACCAAACAATTTCAATCCCATTTTCGGTTCCCACAAACTTTAAGGGCCCACTTATGGGTCCCACCAAGATATTTAATAGTTTAGTACCAAATAACAGTAGAACTTCAACCAGTTTGCCACTTGGCGATTTTTTTTCGGTCCAGGAATTTTCTCCGAAAAATTTCAGAAAAATTCCTGAAAATATAAAATACTCAATGGCGCACTCAAAATAATTTTCCAAACCCAATAGCTACGTTAATCACAATAAAATTACCTTAGGCACAAAAACCGGGAATGTCATGTATGCATGTACAGTAATTTCATGTGCACAAATGATACTGTGTATCAATCCAATTACGCATGAACAATACTAATTAATCCCTATCAATCTCATCATATGACAAATTTACTATTTAACCCTTCCTGACGGGGGTGGGATGTTACATCACATATTCAAGAAAAAAGGATGTAAGAAATTTTTAGACTTATGTCATATTTTTGGAGATACTATTGCAATTGATGTGCATGCACATCCATTAACTAAATCTCCATTGAATAGTACAAATGAGAAACATGGAAATGATATTGATGAAGATTACTTGTATAATGAAAAAGAAGATCAAGAAGAAAGAAATCTCCTACGAATAAGAAGGCAAAGAAGACACATCTAACATTGTAGAAGAAGCCTTACTTTATACTTGGTGAACAATCAAAAAGAAAGAATGATTTACTTGAGAAAAAACGGAGTGAACCATCATCCACTGCAAGGAATAAATCTTAAGAGTCTAACATAATGGTGGAATGTTTGAATTCCTTAAATGAATTGGGTGTTGACAGTGTGCAATAAAAAAAAGCTATAAAGGCTTTATATGATTCTCCACTTTATAGGGATATTTTTATGAAGATGACAGATACAAGGAAGCTAAATTGGATTATATCTGTAACACTCCACTCTCACACGACCCCAACCCGATATCGACGGTGATATCTGAGTCCATGCCCCACGAGGGTGGCGTGCTAAAACACTCATTCAGTAATCGGTACATTTTTTTTCAAACAATATATATACGGAATTCAATGCATAATTTGGGTCATCATACAATTTCTTTATACACAATTTCCAATAGCCACTCGGGCCCATTTTTCAAATACAAAAATATACTTTATTACATAAATAAATGCAATGCAATGCAGACGCGAACTGATCCCAATTTCTATCCTTCACTTCAATCCTGCAAATATACTCCCGTTGGCTTAACAGGGTATTCTTCTGATCCTGAAAAATAATTACAAATTTTGGGTGAGTTTTGTAAACTCAGTGAGTGACCATCATCGATGGCTCACTCATCACATATCACATAAGACATATATTTCATACTGATCGCACATGATCATATTATTTCACATTCAATCACTGAACCAATCTCACTTTATTTCTTATATCACATTATTTCCCATATTCATATCATTTCTTTAACAACCATATTGAATCACATAAACTTGTTCAGTTATTTCATATTCAATATCATTTAATCATTTATGTCATGCATACTCAGTGTATATGAGACTCACTTTCCTATTTGTTACTCTGTTGTGACCGAGTGCCTGAACTGTCCCGTATAGGGCTCATTGATAAATGTCCCATGTAGGGCTCATTGATAACTGTCCCATGTAGGGCTCATTGATAACTGTCCTATGTAGGGCTCATTAATCGTTGAACTTGTAGCTCTGATCGGTGGCTACTTTAATCACAACAGTCATTATATGACATGCATTCATGAAATGAAATGCATCACTCACAAGTTCGTAAACCCATTCATTCCCATATTATCGGACCTTAGTCCGGCATTTAACCTTAGTGTTGAGAATTCAATCGTCATTCATATGCATTGAAATGCATCACTCATAATTGCATGCTCTTATTCACTCATATTCGCTTATCAGCGGACCGTAGTCCGGTATGCAACAGATAGTTGAGAAATCACACTTCACTTGCATGCAATTTACACATTCAGGAAACACATAGCAATCACTCAATACATTTAGTTCTTCCAATTCACAAACAAATAGCACTTCAATATCCAAGTCAATCATCACAATCATCGGACCTCCTGTCCGAAACCCCACATATTCTATCACATTTACACAATCATCCAATAGTCAAATAATGCTAGAATTCAATTAACAAACAATAAAGTAAGACCATCTAGGTCTACTCACAGTAAGCTCCAAATTAGCAGTTGCTTCCAATTTCTGGAAATGCCTGACTTCAGACTTGTGACCTGCACAACCCATTTATGCAATACGTTGCACACACATTAATAATTTTGCACCATTATAAGCATTTATTCATGCACATATATGTACAATGCATGTTCATGACAATCTCGGGTATTTTTCCAAAATGCACTTTCGGGTCCACTATTCACGTTCAATAAGAAAGTGAAACTAATGAAATTTGGTCATACCCTCTTCTAGACATGAGTTCCCCTATGTCTTATGAATCCATTGACAATAAGATCACTCAATTTGGTTTAGTAGATTGGGAGATATACCTCAAACATTGGAGGATTGTTCTAAGTGTACTAAACCCAATTCTATCTCAAATTTGAACATCTTAGGAATTGAAGCAAAATTTATCTTCTTCATATGATTTGTATCCCTATATATTAACTTTACTACAAAGAAAGAATCATCTCATTTGGAATCCTATAGCTCTAGTTATAAGCAAAACATTGAACTCTGTTCAGTAAAACTACTCCCGTTGACAATGTTCCAATAGACTCTCACATTTGCATTTCATCAATCTCTTTCAATTTAACTCCAATTAATACAAATTTTGTTTTAGATATAGGAAAATGTGTTAGGAATCCATTTACATAAGAATCAATTCATTTGGATCTCTAGAAAAGGAGTTATGGTCGAAAGAAGCAACCATGATCATAACTGTCCTCCAATCGAACATACTTTGGAGCAAATGCCATAACTTTCTTTATAGATGTCTGAATGACTTCGTTCTTAGATGATTGGAAATAAGACATCTAGGGATACAACTTTCATTAAGACCAAAAATTCTAATTCTGTCGTTAAGAGGTCCAAAACACACAGACCGTGTAAAGTCACACAGTCAGACCGTGTAACCTTCGGGTGAAATGTGTCGCCTGAGCCTGGATTTACACGGGCCGTGTAATGGTACACGGGCTGTGTAATGGTACACGGGCAGATCTTGTAAGCTACGGATTAACTAAAATTTTCACTTCTAAAACTCTTCCAAAAGGTCATAAACCCATTCTAACCTTTCATACACTCTTAAACACTTCCAAATGCACCAATTCTAGCATAAAACAACTTAAACATCAATGATATTCCATCCTTTCCCATCTCACATTTTATTCCTCAATACCAAACACTTCCTACTCACAATTCATCATGTTCAAGTTAGTGACTACACACATAAACACCTCGAATGTAGCTCAAAATTGTTCATACTCAATTCATATTCCCTATTGGCTTAAACACATCCAAAATGAAACACAATCATATGCCTTTATTCACAACAATTTCAACACTCAATTACCTAACCACACTCAACATCTTCATAGGAATGTAGTCAATTTCCTCTAGTTGCATTTAAACTAAGCCTCAACTCATTTGGACAACTATAGAAGTAATTTTGACTATACAACTGGAGCTTACTCAAAGATTAACCCATTGCAAATTTCCAGATTTTTCCACCATTCAATCTTAACATTCAACTCATCTATTTAAATCATTCAATCTTAACATTCAACTCATCTATTTAAATCATCATTTCCATTTTACTTCTTCATCAATCCCTACCTAATTCAATTCAATAACTCACTATCAAACAACCCATGATCTATCATTTAACAATTACCAGAAATAGTGCATATACATAGATATCTAGTTATAATCAAGTTTATACTCATTCATGCATCTCTTTGAACATCAATCCATCTCTAAACCTCTATAGATGCTTTCTCACTTATCCTATACATACAACAACAATATATGAACATAACTTTGCATCATCCAAGATACATACATAACCCTTACAAAACTCAAATCATCAAGATACTTAAGTTCATCATCAATTTAGCTTTATTTAGCCATACCCATAACATTTGAAAGGAAACTTACTTGGTTAAGCCACCTCATCATTGAAATCTCCAAGAACACCACCAAACCCTAGCTTCAACCATCACCATCGATCATCATCATCCAAAGGAGTAAAGAGGTAGGTTTATGACAAGTAAGCAAGAGCAAGATGACAAGGAACAAGGAATAGATGAAAGCTAAGCTTAAGTTGAAGGAAATCACAACACAAGAAGAGAAGGGAAAGAAGCTCACGAAGAAGAGAAGAAAATAACCCAAAATTCAACTCCAAAGGGCTTTTAAAGAGTGAATGTCGTGAAAGAGGCCAAATGGAGCTTCAATTTACATGGTTATCTAACCTAATACATGGCTCTCAACATGCCATGTGTCAAGCCAAGCTTTAACCTTAATTTCTTCTTAAACTAATCAATTTCAAGCCCAATTTTCCATAAATAACACTTGTCAATTATTCCTATAACCATATGGCCAAAATTCAATTCCATAGGCACTAAATTCTAATGCCGATTATTAGTTGGTCTGCCCTTTGGCATTTTTCCTAGTCCGGGATTTACCCCCGAAAAATTTCAGAAAAATTTCTAAAATTCTCCAAAATTATAAAATCAATAATGTCACTCTCCAAAAAAAATTTCAAATTCAATAACCCACAATTCTCAACCCATTCACAAGTAGAACCAAATATATCGGGAATGTCAATGAATGCATGTACAAAAATTTCATGTGCAATAAATTCAGTTTTCACAATTCAAGTATGTCACAAAATGCATGAACGTGCAATTGCATTACTAAGCTCTCACTAAACACCCATATTTCCTATTTTACCCTTCCCGCTGGTACCGGGATGTTACAATATCCTTTAGTTATATTTTCATGTTATTGTATATCGAATTCTTATTGATTTGACACTTATATAAGCACTATTCCATATTTTGAACATTTTAAGTTTGTGTTTTGTATGAATAGTTGACTTAATTTTATGTCTATATTTTGTATGAATATTTTTCTATATTTGATTAAAACTTTTAATCGAATGTTTTATTAATTATTTAATATTGGCATTGAAGAAGCATGGATTTCTTATCAGATTCTAATGATGAACGGATAAAGGTAATCATTATTTCTATAGCTGGGAGAGAGAACAAATATTTTCATTTACAAAAGAAACCATGTAGAACTTCTACTATACCAAGTCATGATTGGATATTAGAACTTTTGAATGAGAATCCTACAAGGATTTATAAAAACTTAAGAATGAGAAAGATAATCTTCTTGAGCTTATGCGATGAGTTGAAGAGTTTAGGAGGCTTAAAGGTAACAAGTCATTGACTATGGAGGAACATGTAGCACTTTTCTTGATGACTATAGGGTATAGTGAGACAACTAGAGTCAATGCAGAACACTTTTAACATTCAACCTGAACAATTTTGAAGTACTTTCGTAAAGTCTTATATGTAGTTAATCATCTTGCTAAAAGAGTCATTACTCTACCATCTTTTACTAATACACCTCTTGAGATTCAACTTAATTCAAAAAAAATTCCATATATAGTATATTCATATATTTTATTACTATTTTAATTACGTCCTTATGATAAATAATTATTTTAATATACTTTTTAACTTTTAGAATTGTATAGGAGCAATAGATATTACACATATTGATGCAGATGTTCCAACCGATTAACAAATATCATACAGGAGAAAAGGAATTAATCCAACCTAAAATATTGTGTTGTTGCTCGTTTGACATGCATTTTACATATGTAATTGTTAGATGGCAAGGTACTGCAAATGACTCTCGAGATCCTTTAAAAATATTGACAAATCTAGCAAATCAATTTCTTATGCCTTCATAAGGTATTATATTATTTTAAATTAGAAATTATGATTCATTTTAAATATCTTTTTGTTAATATTATGTTCTTTCTATGTTAGGTAAGTAGTATTTAGTTGACTTAGGCTACACTAATATGCCTGGATTTCTTTCACCATACAGAGGAGGAAGACCTTAAGGTCTACAGGAATTGTTTAACTATAGGAATTCTTCATTAAGAAATATTATTGAAAGATGTTCTGGCATTCTAAAAGCAAGATTCTCTATACTTAAAAACATGTCGAGTTATGATATGAAGAAACAAAATTACATCGTTATTGTTTGTTGTGTTATACACAATTATATTAGAATGTATGGACAAAGCGATGAGTTATTTGACAGTTGCACCGAAAATGAAGAACAATTTAAGAAAAGTGAAAATGAAGATGTAAGTTCTCAAGTTGAGTATAATATCACTCTAACACAACTGATAAGGTATGTATTGGAAGCAAGATAAAATTACTAGGCAAATATGGATTGATTATATTATTTCTAATTTATGTTTCTTTTTATAAATGATAGTACTATTATGTTTTCAAGAATTACAATATGATGAACATATTTTATTGATTAGAATGACTTAATATAATTTTCTAATTTATAGAATTTTATTATATATAATTAATGTGTAATTTTAATTGCATTTAATTTTCATATATTTTAATTTTGACCTTAATGATAATTAATTAATTTAAAATATAATGTATTATGTAAAATTATTAATATAAGAGTATAATTACCAAAATAGAAACACGATGATAAAACCAAACATGTTTTTGTTTTTGTTTTTGTTTTTATTACAAATCTCAACCAAACAGATTTTGTTTTCAACTTTTATATCATAAATCTCAACCAACCAAGTTTTTATTTTTAAAAATCAAAAATAAAACAAAAACTACAACAAAAAATGAAGTGAATCTAAACGACCCTTAAGAGTTTTTTTTTCATTTTTATTTTTGTTTTGCAAAAGAAAACACGTTAATAAACCATGTTTTTCTTTTTTAAAATAAGAAAATTGTAAAAGTTTTATGAAAAAAGAATATAATGTTTCTTTAAATTTTGAAAACACGGTTTTTAGATATAAAACAATTAACCCTTTTTTTTTTTTTCTCTATTATCATCTTTAGTAAACCCTTTTTATAACCTACTGCTCATCTTTTTTACATTTAGGTTGAATATGTATCTTAAGGATCAGAGAGTGCTGCAATTTGAATATGGGTATTACTGAATGTGAAGTTTAGAGCACCAAATGCAACGGAGGATATAGAGGTGCCAGAGGCTAACTCATTGTCATCTCCTTCTCCTACCCAGGAGAAGAAAACGGAGTTGGAGCCGGAGCCAATGGAGGTGACGGAGGAAAAGAAAGAAGCAAAAGAGAGAAAAGAGAAAGCAGTGAAAGAAAAAGAGTTAGGTAATGCTGCTTATAAAAAGAAAGAATTTGAAACTGCAATTGTGGTGGTACATTTTCCATCATTTAGTTGATCAACAAGTTTTAAAGGGCAGAGTAGTCCACACACAGTTATGTTGCATCTATTGTATCTAATTTAGTAAAATCTATCTGGGTTTGGATTGGTTTCAATTTTAAAAGTTTTTTTGGTTAGTTTTTGCACAGAGCTTATGGGTTTGATGCTAAAGATGATGTTTCACTCTATCTAAATACATAAAAATTTTTGTAGGTTTGAATTGGTTTGGGTTTTGAAATCATAGATGAATTACACTTGTATGATAGTTTTAAATAAGTTAATAAAGGGTTTTGATTTGAGATGCTCAGTGATCGGTCAGCACCATCTTGACAAACCTCAAAACTTAAGGGCATTTATAACTTTTATTGTCTATTGAAATCTTCTGTTTCTCTATTTGACGTCAAAATGTTGCAGTGATTGAGCTTTGTGCACGACTCATGTTTGTTGTCTTTTCTGCAAAGCTTTTAAATTCAATGACAAGTATGAATCTTAGGTTACCCAACTCCTACTTCTAAATTAAACCATACATTTTTTGGCGAATTAGGAGCTAAGTGTGTTGAAGAGGAGGAAGTAAGACAAATGATCACTTGCGTGTTAAATTTTGGACAAGGAATGTTTTCTTTAATTGAGAACATCTATTTTACAAACTATGAGATAATGACTCGAATTATCAAAATTTGTTTTTTACAAAGTTTTAATATTATTTCTTTAATTATATAAATGTGCATATATTTTATTTTTAATCATATTGAGGATCAATTAATTTAAATATATATTATATTATAGTAACAATAATTAATATAAGAGTATAATTAAAATAAAACAGGATGATAAAATAAACATGTTTCCAAACAAGTTTTTATTTTCAGTTTTATATTAGAAATCTTAACCAAATATGATTTTTAAAATTAAAACAGAAAACAAAAACTAAAACCATAATAGAAAAATAGAAATGTAACTAAACAACTCTTTAAGTAAGGATACCTCCCTTTTACGTATGGATGAGGAGGGAGGAAGAGATTATCGTTAATCAAGGATCCACCATCAGGTATCAATGACTTCTCCATCTCTGCATAAGGTAGCTAACAACGCATCGTAACACTAATCAAAATAAAAATTAGACTACTATTATAGTAGTAGTGAGTCTAGGTCGATCCCATAGAGAGTATGTATAAAGTTGTTGAAATAAAATTAATCAGTGTTTAGGTTTAACGGGAGGTTTTGGATTTTGAAAATAAAATGAAACTAGACTAATAAAAAATTAAAGAAAACATGTAAAAAATGATGAAAGTGAGGAGTTTGGTGGGGACTCGATTCTTAATTCAATCTCGACTTAAACTCTAGTTAAACATATTTCATTTATTTGTTGTTCTCAGATTTCTCATGATTTAATCAAGATTTGATTGTTAATTAAACCTAACCATCGAATAACCTAAGATACGATCTATAGATTTAATTAGGCAATAGCAGTACGAATTAGAAAAATTGATTAATTAAGGCAACAACTATATACAATGCGTCATTTTGCCTAGGTTATGTTATCCCTAATGATTAATAATCATTAGTCACTACATATGAATTTCAACATAACAATTAAGAATTATATCAAAATTCTAGCAATGAGTTTCCAAATAAACGATTCAATCAATGCATTAAAATCATCTTTTGATAATACCTAATTGGTTTATACACAAATAATCAAACAATAACGAGAGTACAATTATCCATACACAGAACTCAAACCCATATGCGTAAGATAGCATAATCAATTCAATAAGAGAGAAAGAAACAATAAAAATATGAAAAGAATGCTTAACTCGGGTCATCGGCATTGATGTCACATCCAAGCTAGCATTGGAAAATTTACC
The DNA here is from genome assembly GCA_029891385.1 of Erythroxylum novogranatense. Lineage (NCBI taxonomy): Eukaryota > Viridiplantae > Streptophyta > Magnoliopsida > Malpighiales > Erythroxylaceae > Erythroxylum > Erythroxylum novogranatense. The sequence continues at coordinate 30,022,934 of CM057233.1, read as the reverse complement.
CCTTTATGGGTCTATCCTAAGAAAATGCTTGAGCCCCCGTGAAAATTAGAGTCTAGATCTCCTGTCTAATATTATGGTGTCTTATTGTGTCCAATGAATCTCAGCCATTTATTTATGCGGGTACCATGTAGGTCTCATGTGGGTCTCGCAAAATAAATAACTGAAATTTCATAAGACAAAATAAGATAGGGTAATATTAGACAGAAGATCTTGTGACTGAAAATTATTCCCAACCAAAACCCTCTTACTATCACTACTGCGCCTCCTTTTGTTTCTGCCTAACCTCTCCACTACTGTTTTACTTGATATGACAAATTAATTTACGGTCTATTTTACTATTCACTTATTAAAACCTTCACTGGTGTCCTTTATTGAACTTAGACTTTGTCTGCGTTTAATGCAAATGTTTGCTTTGCATGAAACATAGACACTGCATCTGTGCTTCCCATCTGCACTGCTACGTCATTTTGCTTCTTGTTGTAATCCACCTTGTGCGTTGCATTTTGCTTCTTCCCAACAGCCTCTTCTCCTCATCTTTTGTTGTCTCCACCCTAACGTTTTACCACTCCATTAAATTTATTATTGCATGACAAAAACATGCACGTGCCAAGCATGCTTTCTATGATTCTTTATCTTTTTTTTTGGTTCCATTTTTCTTGTCTTCTTTTTGTCTTTTAATTTTTTTCTTCATTCTTTATGAAGACAAGTGAATATTAATATTCAAAAAATGGCTCAAGTATTGTACTTTTGACTCATTTTAACTTCTTTTCTTATAAATTGTGCCTAAAATTACATTAAGTCAAAGTGAATATCTTAAATAATTTCATGTCAATAATCGTTAAGTATTATTGAATAATTTCATAATCAATTAAACATCTATCAATTTTTTTCATATTTAGCTTTTGGTCGTCCTTGAGAAAAACATTAAAATTAAGCTCAAAGAATTAAAAACATTGACTCATTTCCGATATGTTTCAATAATACAAAATCATAAACAAAGATGAATGACTTAAAAAAATCATAGCAAGAAGTCAATATTCCAAGCTTTTACTCGTGATCAATCAACATTCGTCATCTTCAAAAATGGAGCAATCTAATGATACACTTGAAAAATGTGTTTAACTAAAATATATATATGGGTACACTCAGTATCATTTATGATTATGTCATTCCATAACTTTGCATTTCATTTCATTTCTCCACCACTAACGCTCACTTGCAAAATTATGAATTAAAAGACTTTTCAAGTTTGTAATGTGGACAAAGGTAAGGTGAGATGTATTACAGTCAAATAGCATAATAGCTATCAAAGCTAGTGAAACAAAGCAACACTCAATGTGACATCAAGTGCACAAGTTAACACCCATCAAACACTGGGTGCCGTTAGTTATGACGAATGCAACATTTATATTTCACAACCCAATTCAACTCTTACACACAATCCATATGAAGCATATACCAATCCGAAAGAATCACTCATACAATTTATGAGAACAATACATTGAAACAACAAGAGTGGACCTTCAAAGCTTATATCTACTTCATATTCAACATACTCAAATAGCACATTCATTACAACTCTAGGAAGATGCATTAATCGTAAACAACTTTTTAACGCATATGAAATTCTTCCTTGATACATTTATTTAAACATTTTTCTTATTTTTTCTTTTTCTCATTTTGTCTCTCCTTCCTTTTCTTTTCTTTTCTCTTAAAAAACTAAAATAAACTACATCAACATGAAAATTTCAATAATAAGGCATAAAATAACATCTCAATATTATAACTAACCCGCACTTATGTATATCCCCACACTTATTTTTTTGTATACCCACAAACTCAACAATTAATAAATATTTCACTAGCTTCAAGGCTTAGGAATGACATTTAGTTAGGTTAAAGCATGTGATGTGGCTAATACGCAAAGAAAAGGCAATTAAAGCTCAAGGGGCTTGTCAACAAGGAAAATCATATAATGGGTAGATTATTTGGCTAATGTAGTTTGGAATAGCAAAAAATGACTAATCATATCCATATTAATACATGTGATAAAATGTGGTCCTAAATAGAAATTTTCATTCGTGTGTTTGCTATTGGATTTGCTTCTCTCTTCAAAAAATTTTCACACTCGTCGCACCAATTTGATGAGTTAGGAGTTTCGAAAAAGTGAAGAGAATAAGAATGTTATAGTGTAATATGAAATTACAGAATTTTGAAGCTCTACCTAAGCATATGCCGATAGTACTAATTGAAAACAATAATTATGTAAAAGATAAATCTCTCTTATTCTCCACTGTACTATCTATAGACACTAGGCTCTCAATTCAATTATAACCGTTTCAGCCTAATTCTCTTTCTCTGTCCTCCTAGAATAGACCAGTAAAAGTTTATTTCCTCCACAGTGCTCACGCTCGTTATCAATAGCTCAATATAACAACTTTGGAACGCAGTTAATAATCTTAACAAACTAGAAGATGGCTAAACTCGCCCACTTGGCAAATAGAGAATAGATATCTCATCAACCAAAATAGACTTTATGAAAGTATATAATTATATATACATACATATATATAATATATTAAAAGAAGAGAAAGAGACTATATATTTCAGGTACCTCATTCTCTTATCTATACTCTTTCGGGAACCAAGCAAATACATTAATCGTTTCAACAATGATTCAACCTCAGGCTGAAGCTTGCTATTATATCCACTCAGGATGGCATAACGGCTAAGTAATCAACCAGACATTTCCTGGTTAACGAGGAATTACAGCAAAATGGCATTTTCTTCAACCTTCCCTTTTATTCCTTTTCACATCATAATCAGTCTTTGAACCCCAAACCTAGTGCCACACAAAATTTTTTACATTGGTGGCTCGCCAAATGAAAACTAAAACCAAAATGTGAACGAAGAAAATCAATGTTCACTAGTCCACGAAGTTGGCATATTTGCATAAAGGAGAGTGAAGAACAGTTCTACTTCTGGTACCCTCCGGATGGTTTTCATAAACTGGTTCTGACTTGGTTCTACAAGCAGTGTTGGACCCATCTGCGCAACTCTTGGCACGAGTCTTGCTAGCTCAATGCCGGTTGTCATACTGGTCCCACTGACCTGAGACCCAATTTCATCCACCAGTCCATCCACCGCTGCTTGCAAAGAAATATCCATAATTCTACTGAATTCCGAGCTGCAGGATAACAAAATGAAAATTTTTAAATTTCAAACGAAGAACAGAACTTGCAGCGATGTTTCATATTCTAGTTCTTAAGTTACCGTTGAGATCACATGACAAACGTCTTTTATATGGATACATACATTTTTTACCACCGTCAAACAGAAGTGAGAGGTTTTTCCAGTTATCAATGTCAAGATTAGCAAGCAGAAATCTTTCTGTATTCAGAAGCCTGGAAGACTGCAGAGTCGGTGGCAAAAAACTAATGTTACTTCCAGTTATGCTTTTACCCTCTGACGATCGCCGCAGATCAACCTATGTAAATCAGTATCCTCAAGTCCAAGCAGTTGCATGCACGAACAATGGATAAAACAACCTTGACGTATAAAAAGAGCCCAGACTCCCCAAGTTCAACATATGGACTTCATTCATGGTGGCATACCATTTTACATATATTTCTAAGCATGGCCTTTTAAACTGTAGCACTGAAACATAGTAAGCATAGCCCTTTTACCAAAACCAGTATGAAAAGCATACCTCAACAATACTGCCCGCACTTCTAACATAAACTGGTCAAATTTTGTAGTTTCAAATTGAATAGTGTCACCACTACTGGAGGATGTACCTCTTCTGTTACCAACTTCAGGCATCAAACAGTCCACCCACATATGGGGACTTCCTGTGCTCATAAGTACATGTAGTATCTGCATGATAGTTCCATGTAGTGTTGTGGTGTTGAAGAGATCACCAAGCTGTTTTCTACACAAATTAATTCAAGAATAGCCATAAACCTTTTAGGAGTTACTTTCTGTAATCTCAAGTCATTACTGAAAGTTGCAAAATCTTTGCATGGGTAATGACCTATCAACTATTCGTCATCAAAATCAAGCAATTTCTAGGAAATTATAAAGTTTAGAAGTCTTCAAATAATGTCTAAAAGTTATTCATAACAGTCTCATGTAACTACCAAGCGCCAAGAATATCATCAGTTTGGAAGTGTATACAATAAATAAGTTGGCACACTTTGACAGTGCAAATAATTATAGAGATTATTAGAAGTATAAGCATCCCATGTAAACAACTAATCTTCATTTTGTAAATTGATAAATATCTTGCCTTATCTCAAAACTGTAAAATGCCTTCTTTAGATAAAGGACAGGGCCTTTTTTTAGCTGATGAATGCTTGAAATTCTGTAACAGGTAAGAAATATTACCCCTCGAGCTCTTCAGTTACTGCTGCCTGCATATTAGAAATTAAAGCTGGCAAGCCATTGCTAGCAAGAAAATCTGCACTTGCCAAAAATTTCTGTTCATCATCCCGGTCAATGAGATCATGATCTTCCTGTAAAATGGAACATGAATGATTGGCTGCAGAAGACTGCCAAGACATACAGAACAAGCAAAAAGAGACCAAGGATTACAGACAAATTGTGATACCCATGACCCGTCATCCACCTTATTGATATCATGATAAAATTATACAAAAAAAGAGAAAAGTTTATATACTTAAAAAAAATATGACAAGTATATTGTTTCATTCATTAAAGCAAAAGTACAAAGAGTTTTTGTTACACTACTTTTTCTATGCAGTCCCAACTTGGGTTCCATATCAATGGTTCCCAGAAAAACTGGTTCCTGATATGTTTAGGATCCATCCAGATTATGAAACCTGTTCATTCTCATTTCAATGAGTCAATGGGATGTGAGTATCTTATTCTCTAAATAGCAGCTTGATAACACTAAAACCTAAGAATTTTCAGACAAATGGATCTCAAGCATTGTTGAAAGAAGGAGAAGGACAAATATAATCCATGGATCAAAATTTATTTCAATGATTTGCTTAAACACTGAATAACTGTTAGGTGAAGAAGTAGACTACAGCTAGGAGGAGTTGCTGCTCTTAACAGCTCATAAGCGACTTGAATCAGTTACACTAGCTTGGCCACACCCCACTCTGATCCATGATGGAACTATGATGCTAATTTCCTTTAATAACATATTGCAAGATCATAGTTCCCAACTCTTCCAATCCCCTAATGTTTTACTTCTTTTTTGTCATTATGCATGAATTGAAGTCTTCTGGGGCCACACTTTGCCTATTATGTTCTGTAATGAATCTAGTTCCACAATATTTACAGCCTTTAAATAGTTTCCTTGGAAATGGTATTGATCTTATTTTCTCCTCTGCTTCTAGTTAAATAAATCTGCAATATTCTTATGAATGGGAGGGCGACCTAAGCATCCAATGGTCTAGTCATCCCAGTCAATGTTTCTAGAGTTCAGAAGAAGGTACAAAGATAGGGTTAGTTTTATCAAAATTCTGGTCTAGATGAAGAGGACTTGATTTGTTTATAATAATTGAACTCTTTACATCTTCAATTTTGTAATTACTAATCAACCAAATGATGATGCACTGAATTTCACCTAAGCATCAATCTGTAGCCAGCTTCTGACACACAGTCATTTGGATACAGTGTATCTAGCTACTGATCCCCACAACAAATCCACAACTTTGATCTAAACCCATATATAGCCTCACTTGCCCAAGCATACTTAAAAATTCTTTTCAACTGAATCTTTCCGTTACGTCATTCCAAGTATAATTATATATAGCTTTATCATGACGTACTGAAAAATCAGTTGCCATTACAAGTATTCAATAGACAACTCTGACAATGTTGAATGAAAATCTATAACGTAGATTCTTTTTGGAGCAGTCAGTTACAGGAATTATAATATTTATCTAACAATCCAACCAAGGCAATGCAGTTCTACAAACACAACAAATACAGAAATAACATTTGGAAAGGGAAAGGTGCCATAACCAACTCACAATTTTAACAAATTTACGTATAAACAGTCGGGAGAGCTATTAATTCACATGTTATGATATATAATAGAGGCTGAATTACACTCTGAGTAAAAGTCTCAGTTCTTCGGTAAGAGCATCAACATATTGGATTAAGCATATGAAAGAACAGCGGATCAAGAAACATAGTACAAGAGGACATAAAAAAGAAATTATCACACAAGCTGCTGAAGAGTATCAAACAATTAATGGAGACAATGCTGTAAAATAATGGCACTTACGAGAGAATGTGATATTTCAAGAGAGCGGGCAGTATCAACATATAAATGTCTTCCCAGAATATTAACCTGGACTCGTATGTATAAAGTAAGAGCTGTCATAGACCACAGTGACACCAACATTCTTGTGAAACCTGTAGAACAGAAATGAAATTGACAACACCCAACAAATTAGAGGAATGCACTATTTAATTATAAAAAAGAGCAACTTCAAGCTACATACTTAAAATTTTGAGTCTGTCCCATAGCTCAACTTTTTGTGAAGATGTCAGAGTACTAGGATGAACCCTCCCTCTCCTTAGCCTCTCGGTGAGGTTTGAGAGGTCCAAGTCTTCTGCTATCCGATCACTTACATGTTGAATTACATGAGGCAGTATTGTTGTATCAGCTATCCCTTGGATGTTCTCAAAATGGGCTTGCATTCTATCAAGTTCAAGATCAATCAAAACACATAAGAAATCACCCAATGCTTCCTTCCATCGAAATAAAATAAACGAAATGAAAAAGAAGTCACTCAACTGGGCCTTAATGAGCTCTTCATTTTCTCTTTCGCTTGCAAGGGTTCTCTCTAGATCAGCGAGTCTACGTTTCTGAGCACGGTATAGGTTATATAGGAAATACCCGCCTCCAAAGACGCCTGCTGCAATAAAAATCTTCCTCCTATGCCTTCTCCAGAAATTGCTAAGTCAAGCAAAAGTAACACTAAGTCAACAACGTCAAGTACTTAAAGCAAAAAATTTGGAGCAAACAGGACTTCTTTCTCCATAATCCACGCCTGAAAAGGGGAAACACCCACAACTCACATGGAACAACAGCAAAACAATTTAAAAAAAATAAAAAAGAAGTCTTGACAGACACCCAGGAAATTAAAGACTATAAACAAAAGGAAACAAGACCAACCTTAGATAAAGCATTTCGATCCTAAGTGAATACCCACAAGTCCATATTCAAGACCTTTTGTGAAGAGAAGAAGAAAGTTGAAACACTAACACTCTCAAATGGGTAGGCCTAGAAAAAACCGCCCGCAAACAGTGGCGGGGTGGTGAGAGAGAGAGAGAGAGAGGGTTGAGGAGGAGATTGGGGGTTTGGGAGGACAAGGATCTACTCAATCATATAGGTGACTTGAGAATCAATCGCAACAAATTCCAGAATTTAGTACAAAATGAGACTCTCCATCGACCGCTTGCTTTTGTTATTAACATTACTTGTATGTAATTTTGTTTTAACTATAAATTGATTCTATACCAACACCTTTATGCTTAAAGAGCAAGATAGCCCATCAAACAGGAATAGTCATGGGTTGTCTACTTTTACAAGCCTGTCCATATAATAATGTGCCAGAAGGCCCATCTCCAGACTTATACCCTAAAACTCTAATAACCCTCAAAACCCTAGCTTCATCTTTCCACTATATATACAGCCGAGCATTGCAGTCTCTTATTTTGTTTCCGCCTAAACTTTAGCCACTATCACCCCAATTCTCCGTTCGTTTAGCAATGGCAGATGGCCTGGTACTTCGGGGCACCATGAGGGCTCACACCGACCAGGTGACAGCCATCGCCACCCCTATCGATAATTCCGACATGATCGTTACGTCTTCTCGTGACAAATCCATCATTCTCTGGCAGCTCACCAAGGAGGACAAGACATACGGCGTCCCACGCCGCCGCCTCACTGGCCACTCCCACTTCGTTGAGGATGTTGTCCTTTCCTCCGATGGCCAATTTGCCCTCTCCGGCTCTTGGGACGGCGAGCTCCGCCTGTGGGACCTCGCCGCCGGAGTCTCCGCCCGCCGCTTCGTCGGCCACACCAAGGACGTTCTGTCCGTTGCCTTTTCCATCGACAACCGTCAGATCGTCTCCGCCTCCCGTGACCGTACCATCAAGCTCTGGAACACTCTGGGCGAGTGCAAGTACACCATTCAAGACGGGGATGCTCACTCCGATTGGGTCAGTTGCGTGCGTTTTAGTCCAAATACTGTCCACCCCACAATTGTGTCTGCTTCATGGGACCGTACTGTTAAAGTCTGGAACTTGACCAATTGCAAGCTGAGGAATACCTTGGCCGGACATGGGGGTTATGTGAACACCGTTGCTGTATCCCCTGATGGATCGTTGTGTGCGAGCGGAGGCAAAGATGGGGTGATTTTACTTTGGGATTTGGCTGAAGGGAAGAGGCTTTATAGTCTTGATGCAGGTGCTGTTATTCACGCGCTTTGCTTCAGTCCTAACAGGTATTGGCTTTGTGCTGCAACCGAGCAAAGCATTAAGATTTGGGATCTGGAGAGTAAAAGTATTGTTGAGGACTTGAAGGTTGATCTCAAGGCTGAGGCTGAGAAATCTGAGGGAACTGCTGTTACTACTGGTACCAAGAAGAAGGTATTGTGCGGTTATATGAGTCTAAGAAAATCGAAAACAATAGCTTTACTATTTGTTACTGTTTCCTAAATGAGCTCGAAGACCATATATAATGTCAACTTATTCTTATACTTGATTTGTTGTTTAAATCGTTAGCTGCTTTCTTTTTTGTAACTTATTTTATGTTGGTTTTTATGCTTATTGCTCTTTCTCATCTGTGGATAGTCTGCAGTCTGAGTTTAGCTATTTCTTTTAAACGGGTGAATGTTGAGTTCTTTTGATATCTATACCATGCTTATTTGATTAGAGTTGCGATTAATCCCTTGTTTGAAGCGCATCTATATTTCAATTGTGAACATTATGTTGTTAAGAACTCTCATTTCTTCATTTCTTTTAATTCCAACTCATGGATTGCCCTTAGATGTTGAGAAATGACGTTAGATGATGTAAATTGTGTTGTATTATATAGGGTGGCAGGCTTTTAGCTTGCTTCTTAGAATTTGGGATTTAATGCCATGTGCTGATACTGTATTGATCCGCCATTTTTTTTGCAGAACATCTACTGCACAAGCTTGAACTGGAGTGCTGACGGAAGCACTTTGTTTAGTGGTTATACTGATGGTGTAGTGAGAGTCTGGGGAATTGGTCGCTACTGAGGATTCTTGATTAGTTCGCAGATTCCTTCATTTTCGTCAGTTACAAAAACCAAATGCTTCTGTTTAGTAATTTGAGACGTAGTATTAAGATTTTGTTGAATTGTTGGATCGTTAGTTATCTTTTTAATTTTGGCAAATGAGATTTGGCTTTGAGGCGTACTGGCTACTGCTGTTTCGTTTTCGACATGAAACATGTCTCGATTTTGAACGCCATGTTCAATATTTAAAATGACCTTAAGATGTTTCTGTTCGAATTGTTTTCTTTTTCTTGTTGGGAACATGCAGAATGGAGCCACTATTGTTTCAGATTGGATCATTAAGCAAAACTTTCGTTACCTTTTGAGTGATACAATAGTGGGGATGTTTGGAATTAGCTTACTTGAATATAAGCTTTAATTTTTAATGATAATTGCCTTTATGAATTAGAAAGAGAAGAATTCGGACAAGATCTCGACAGAAATTGAAGGTTTGAAGTGTAGAAAGGATGCACAGTTCTGCACATGGCTGTGCACTTTCCTGACTTCGTGCACCTTCGTGATTCTTGTAATTTTCATATCGTACATCTCCTTAGAATCCTAAATTTCATTATAAAGAGATTGTTTGGAAGGCAAAAAAAGAGGGCAGTTGGCAAGGAGTCAGACGTAAGGAGGAGATTCTAGATTTAGAACTCATTCTATAAGTACGATTTTGATCCAAAGAAGTGGAAAATACGAAGAATTCATTGAAAGATCTATCGAAATATAAGATCAAGCATTTACATCATAAGAAAATTTGATAGAAGAAAATTAGGGCATGTTTCTCATTATATATGTTTGATTTCGTTTTTTGAGTTAGTATTTAGGTTAGATAAAACTAATGTAATACATTAACATGATTGATTTTTTTATTTATGCAATTGTTTTGATTGTTAAATTAGATCCGATTACATATTTTATTTATAATCTGATTTCATATATAGAGATTGAGAAATCTTAGGTTGAATAAATCAAATTATAATTGAAAGAAGTTGATTACAACCTTAAAGATAGGATGATATAAATCTTTTGGATTATGTTCAAACCTGATAGAAATACTCAAAATTCAATAATGCAATCCTATAAAATTTGTTCTGAGTAATTCGGTTAGAAACTTTAGGATTAGTTGTTAGTAGACTCAAGGTCAGTTATTAGTATATCATAGGAGTTTCCACAGTCCAATAAATCATCAAACAATTTCATGATAAAAGGTCAATATGTTAAGGGTTTAGGGGATTCGAAACCTAGCTACTAATTATTAGATATCTATAATTTCCTCGTGCTTCATGAATTCTCTATTCAATTTCATTACTTATTTTATTTTATTTGTTAAGTTTTTTTTTCTTTATTAAAAAGTAAAATCAATCCTTAAGGTAGATAATAGGGGAAGAGTAATTACAAGTATTCATTGTCTTCGTGGGATCAACCTATACTTGGCGATATTAGCTACAACTACGTTACGTACTTGTGGTTATTACAATATTTACTTAAAATTAGTCAATCACTTATCGTTTGGAATCAATCTAACATTCCAAGTTATCTATTTTGTGATCTAGATTTGCCTAAGTTTATGATGTAGATGCAGTTATAACTTTGGCGAGGCAATGAAGGCTATGAAAAAGCTTGAGTATGTGGAATAATAACAAATGCTCTTAAACCTCAAAATAATCCTCACAATAATACATATAATTTAGAATTGAGGAATCGTCATAATTTCTTTTTAGAGAATCAATGAGAGCAAAAGAACAGACCTTCACTAAGATTTCAATAACACCCACCTTAAGAAAAGAAGCTAAGATTTAAAGATCCCATTAATAAATTCATCTAGACTTTAGAGGTGAGATTTCAAACTACTGAAACTTCACTAAGGAATTAAGGGGCTTCTATCTATAATTTGGAGAACTAAATTGGCCAATTGCAAAACTAGTTTTTTAAAGACAATAAGGGAATCTGCCTAGTAGCACTAGGGAAAATTTTAACAACACATGAAGAAAGTCATCTTTAAGAGTAGAAAGAAATTCCAAGTTGAAAACTTGCCCTATAGTATAAAGTAGAGTAGCAAAAGGAGTCAAGAGAAAGCTAACGACGAAGAGCATCTACCAAAATCCAATATGGTAAGTTGAAGAAAGATCGCACAAATAAGCTGTTTGGTATATTTCTTAAACTTTTTAAACAACTCCATATTAACTTACTCTTTGTTAAACCACTTTACAGATACCAAAGTGCTAAATTCTTGAAGGAATTACTATCTAACAAAATGAAGTTGGAGTCATTGGCTATAGTGACATTGATTGAGCAGTGCTAAAATAAGCTACAAAGATCCTTAAAAATCCAAGGAGTTTTAGTATCTATTGTTTAATTGGTTGTTTGTTAGTGGAAAAAGCTTTGGCTGATTTGAGGACCATTATTAACTTATGCCTTATAATTTTTTTAAAAAAATTGGAATTAAGGGAACCAAAACTCACTATGATGAACGCACTAGGAAAATCATGCAGTTAGCTGATAGATCGATTAAGAATCCTAAGGGAATTGTTAAGGATGTGGTTATGAAAGTTTATAAATTTATTTTCATAGTTAATTTTGTGATGTTAGATATTAATGAGGCTATAGAGATACCTTTGATTTTAGGTCGACCCTTCTAAGCCATTGCTTGAGCTATTATTGATGTTAGTAATGGAAAAATAATTCTTAAGGTTAGGGAAGAAAAAACTACGTTTAAAATATTTAATATCATAAGATACTACCTTGAGCATGATGATACTTGCTATTTTGTTAATACTATTGATTTTGCAATTTTACATGTTGACGAAATTTTGTTTCTAAAAGCCCATTATAGTTGTATCATGTTAAAAGTGAGGAGGAAGATAAGGATAAAAGTAGCCTATTTAGAGGCTAATGAACCCATAGTGAGGAAGGAGTTTGAAAAGATTGAAAGAAGTAAGGAGAAGAGGTAAAAACCCTTCATTAAAGAACCACTAGAGTTGGAGTTAAAGAATTTGCCTCATCAATTGGAATATGCATTTCTAAATAAGATTTCAAAGCTTCCACTAATTATTGCTTCAAATTTAAATGCGGATCAAGGGGAGAAATTGTTAATTGTTCTTAAGGAACATAAGAGGGTCATTTTTTGGAAGATTTATGACATTAGAAGAATTAGCCCATTCTTTTACAGTGACAAGTTTCTTATGAAGATTGATTTCAAGCTAGTAGTGCAACTCCAAAGGAGGTTTAATCCTAATATAAAGCAAGTAGTAAAGGAAGAGGTAATTAAACTCCTAGATTCTAGCGTGATTTACCCTATTTCTAATAGTTTTTACATAATTCTAGTGTAAATTGTACCAAAGAAAGGAGGAATGATGAGAGTACCCAATGAGAAGAACGAATTGATTCCCATAAGAACCATTATTGCGTGGAGAGTATGCATCAATTATAAGAAGTTGAATGATGCTACCGAAAAAGATTACTTTCTTTTCCTTTTTTTGTACCAAATGTTGGAGTAGCTAGCCAGCTATTTGCACTATTGCTTTTTGGATGAACTTTTGGGCTACTTCTAGATTCTTATTACTTTGGAAGATCAGGAGAGAAAAACATTCACATATCCCTTTAATATGTTCGCTTATAAGAGGATGCCCTTTGGGTGGTGCAATGCACATGCTACGTTTTAAAAGTGAGTGATGGCCTTTTTTGATGATTTAATTAAGGATATCATTGATGTATTTATGGATTATTTTTCTATTTTTGGTAATAGGTGACAATTTTATATAAAAACCTCAATACTGTAAGTATACGGATCGTAACTTATAGTATAAAAGGTATCATTCCACGAAGATTAATTAGTCACCTAAAACTTTAATAAAACTTTATTTAAAGTAAAAAGATTGATTAAATTAAATTAAATTAACAGAAATTGAAATAAACTAATAAAACGAAACAATAAGCTAAGTGAATAACTGGGCTAGCAATAAGAATAAGGTTAATGAACGATGGAGACTTAGGAATTATTATATCATTTTTGTCTTCTCTCTATCTTGTTTATTCAATTTATGCTTAATCCTAGGTATCCCAAGGTTTTTGATTATCCTCTCTCAAGATCTAATCAAGTAATCCCATTTGAAATCAATAATAATATAATTGAAATCTCTCAGTTTTCTAAACTACTCCTAACTTTTCAATTAGATTTGAAGTAATCCTAAGGATAATTAATTCATAATTAAGATCTTTCTTCAATTGTTTAGTAGTATGATATTTGTAGGTCTATTATGCTACCAACTCTTATTGTGCACCTTAATACAAATAACTTGATTCAATCTTCTGATTCATTACCAAGTACAAGCATAAAAATATCACAAGCATTCATACATGTATTGAATTCAACAAGAATAAAGTTTAACAAAACAGATCAAGAACAATCCCTAATATGGATTTAGAAACTCATAATCATGTTTAACATCCTAATAATCCAAATCAACATCGAAGACAATGAAATATATGAAGAGAAAAGAAAAAAAAAAGTTTAAACTCTTGATTTAGGAATCTAGAAAATCTGGTGTTGCTCTTGATGTCTCTTTTTTCATCTCTTTAAATCTAATGTGCAACCAAGTTTTTGGTGTTTTTCTTTTTCTTAAATACTTCTTGATGCTTTTAGGGTTGTTTTGAGGATTTCTAAACTTAATTTGGTTCCAAAATAACTCCAAAATGTCAAGAATACAAAAATCTTGAGTATTAGAAAACACCCTGCCATGATTGTGGCATGCCTAGTTCATGCCCTTTGTCACGATAGTGGTGTTGTGCACAATTGTGGCTTCTTCCCTTCTCCAAAATTTTCCTCTTTCTTAAATTTCCTATTTCCACTTACTAATAAACACATCAAACACCTCTTGAAACATAAAATTAAGATCAAATTCTTGCTCTAAACTAATCAAACAACTAAAAACACATTAAAAAACACTTAACAAGATCACAATTCTAAGTCCTAAACACAAGATTATCATCTCAGAAAAAATTTAAAACCATACTTGAACACCTAGAAAACATACTATAATATACACCTATTAACATCCCCACAGTTAAATCTTTGCTTTTCCTTAAGCAAAGCTAAAAACACAAACTAAACACGTAACACATAACATATAACACATAACCACACAATCATACAGAATGCAGTAATGGTACAATGACATCAAATCTCATATAATTAACTCAACTTAAAATATGAACTACTTAAAAAGTTCCAATATATTGACTTATTCCTTTTTAAATGACTTGATTTGAATATACATATCAATCAAAGTATCAATATCTTGTTCATATACCATGCACTTATTATTATCAAACAATTAAAAAGGTAGAATATCACTAAGTAACCCTTCATGAAAATTCGTACTAATTTTAAAAGATCAATAGGTTTAATTTTATTACATGCATCATCTTTTTAGATTTTCTTCAATGATCACCTAGTCTTTTAACACATAGGCAAATTTGTCATGAATATCCCCTTGTCACTTAACTAGGTTACATTTTTTTTATTTAGCTTGGTTGGAGTTTCATTATAGCTTTTTGACTTAAAGACAAACATTTTCTCATGAGTTCCCTTAGTTACTTAGCTATATCACAGCTCTCAATTTGCTACCAGCTCTATTCTTAACTTAATTTCCTTAAAAAGGGCTACAAGAATAATAATTTTATTTAATACCTTTTTATCATTTAATTTCTTTACCTACCTCATTTCTTCCAAGTAAATCACTCTCACGAAAGGATACTAATAATGCTAACCAGTTTAATGAGTATAATTATAAATGTATCTAATCAAGTGTCACAAAATGAAAGAATAGGTGTTATATCCTAATTAACATGCATATTCATCCCAAAGATAAAACACAAAATTTATAAGTTACTATGCCTTTACAACTTAAACAAACATGTTCAAAGTAAGCCAATTCCATTCAATTCATATCATTGACACATTCATCAAATGCACACATCGAGTATTAAAACGTTCATAATATGCTAATGTAATCAAAACTAACACAATGCAAATACCAATTTCACATACAAATGATTTGCAAATGTATAAACATCCCTACACTTAAACAATACATTATCCTCAATATAGAAACCAAAAAATACAAATAAAGTGAATAACAATAAGTAAAAGTAAGAGCAAGGAAACTTATGGTGATCTTAGTGGTGATAGTGTTGCAATGGAACTTAGATACAGTTCATATCATGAGCATCCATCAATTTAACCCTCTTTAAAATAAACATAAAGTGTAAAAAAATAACAAAGTAATAAAAAATAAAAAATAAAAATAAAAGCTATCATAATTCTTAAGTTGCCTTCCAAGTAGCGCTTGTTTAACGTTGTTAGCTCGACGTATCCTTCACTTCGACCATCAACCTGGGTCTTAAATTAGTGACTTGCTTTTATCAATTTCTACACGTAACAGTTTAATATCCTAAGAATAAGCCATAAACTGAAAGGTAATAACAAAGACATAATGTATGAAATTAATTAAACCAGTAGACTTTTTTCATGCCTTTATAGATAATAAGTTGTTACTAAAACAAGGAATAATGAACTCCTTGAATCTTCGATTAAATGAAACAACTTGTACTGTGGAGGCAAAAGCTATACTTACTTAAAGCAACTACCAATATTTCATCAATAGTTTCCAAAATTGGCTCTTACTCTTGCTCCTTTAAAGATTCAACTACATCAATTATCATGTACGAGCTAGCCTCCTTCAAATTCTTTAATACCTTATTCATATTGAATTCTACTTGTTAATCATCAATCTGTAGGATGAGGTTGCCTTCATGGAAATCTATCAAAGCTCTTCTAGTGTTCAAAAAGGGTCTATTAAGAATTAATGGACAGTTTCGATAATCTTCAAAATCTAGCACAACTAAATCCACAAAAATAATAAACTTGTCCACATTTACAGGCATATCCTCCATCATGTCAAATAGTTTCTTTATAGATTGATCTACCAACTAAATAAGCATGAAAGTCAGCTTCACATCTCTTAGCCCTAATTTCTTGAAAATAGACAAAGGCATAAGATTAATACTTACACCTAAGTCAAGTAAACATTTAAAAAATTCTAAATTACTAACAAAACATGGTATAATAAAACTCCCTGAGTCTTTCAACTTTGAGGGCATACAAGTGGTAATTATGGACCCACAAATTTTCTTCATGAAGATTGTTTAGTTGTCATCCTAAATCAACTTGTTTCATAAGATGAATTTGAAAAAATTTGCTTACTTGGTTATGCCCTCTAAAGCTTCCACAAAGAGTAAAGTAATATGTAATTTCTTCAATTTCTCCACAAACCTTACAAATTGCAAATCCATTTTGTTCTTCTGTAGCCTTTTGGAAATGGGATCTTTGGTTTATATAGAGGAGGAATGTAAGAAGTGTCAGTTTTCCTTTTTTCATCCATGTTCTTTTTCTCTTGGTCATCTACTTGGTGGGATTCAATTTGTATTTCAAATAGTTTTCCCAACTTTTTGCCACTTCTAAATGTAATAACTTTTAGTTGTTCCCTTAGATTCGATTACGTGTTGCTTGAGAGACCCCCCACTTTGTGTGGATAATGCATCAGCTAATTGACGCATTTGAACCTCTAGATTGTGAATGAAAGAGGCATAATTCTTCAAAATTTGGTCAAATTTAGCTTCCATCATCTTTCAATTCTCATCTTAGCTCGTGAACTTGGAATTTAATGCATCCATTAGTTTATCCATCTTCATTTCCAATGAACAAAGCCTATCTTTTTAGAATCTGGGTGGACCTTAAGTTCTCATTTGAGTCCCTAGATTGTTAGACAAAGAGAAATTTGGGTGCTTCTTCCATCTAAGATTATAAGCATTCTATAAACGATTATTACCTTCCGACCATATTATGCTATGATGAAGTTAAGTTGTTATACATTGTTGTTTCCCATTAGCAAGCAATTAGTTATGATATGACTCTCTTTTCCACAAAGCTTGCATCCATGCTGAATTGCTTTGAATGGAGAGGAAGAGGTAGATGTCATAATGTTCAATTGTTTGGTTAATTATATTTGCGACCTCAGCTTACAATGCTATCATTGAATCAACAATCAACAATCCCTTTTAAACCTAAAAGGTTGCTTTTTTTCTACTTCTTTTTTATGTTTAAAGATAGTTATTGTTCATCATCTCCTCTAATAAATAATAATCCTACTTAACTAGTATTTGCATTAATGATCCTCCAATTGTTGCATCAATAGTGCCTTGCGTAAGTGGATTAACTTCGTTATAAAACATTTGCAAGAGGAACTCCTTTGGCAAGTTGTGAAGTGGAAAACTCCTTTGCAACTCCTTAAATCACTCTCATGCCTCATATAAAGACTCCTCTTCGTTCTGCTAGAAATTTGTAATTTTCTTTATAAACTTTATTGCCTTAGTCAAATGGAAGTATTTAGCTAAAAAGGTTTGCACCAATTGCTCCCATATTGTGACGTTCGTTGGGTTGAGTAAGTTTTACCATGCCTTAGCCCTATCTTTGAGTGTAAAAGGGAAGAGCCTCATTTTGATTGTATCTTCCATTATAATAAGTTTTGAAAATTTTAGTAATTAAATTGTACTAAAGGAGCTAATATAACATTCCTTGCCTAAACCTCTTTGTAATAATTATAAAGTTTTCTCAATTTATTCTGCGGATATTATTAGAGATTAGACACTAGTGTGACTATAGTAGTTAAGATGAGTCAGTTTTGAAAATGGTTTGAGAGCTACAACAAGAAAATTATGCTCAAATAAGACTAAATATCTCATATTGATCCTTATTTATTAATTATCTCATGTTTAATCATAATGTCCCTCAAACTTTTTTTTAAAAGTCCCTCAAAAATTATAATCAAGTTCAACTTGATTAAAATAACTTTTCTCTCTTCAACTCATTCTTTATGTGTGACTTATTAAGTTCTCAAATATGTTACCAATGAATATCAAATATAACTCTAAGTCATATTTAAGACTAGATAGATTAAACTCATTTAATTTATCTTTAATTCTTTAATCAAACAATTCATATACATATATCAAAATTGACATATAGCAACTCATCATAACTATCTAAATATTTAAGAATGTCAAAGTGATTTTAACTAAGCTTTCCTTATGTGATTTTTTTGTATAATTCAATCCTTTTATTATACAATATTATGATCATTTATATAGTATGAAAGTAATGTCTACTCAATTTTGAGTTCAATCATGTTAGTTCTTCATTATTAACTAATGATTAAATTAATGACATTTATAAATTATTTACAAAATGTCACTAACTTAGCCAAGGATTTATCGAATCAATACTAATCGAGAATTATGGAACATTCTCTCTAATTACTTTTAGGGTGATGAATCTTATATTGATAACTTAAATACTTTCATATAATTTATGTTGTATCTATTAACTACTAACTAAACTATCTGTGATTAGAATATGTTATAAATAGAATCAAAATATAGCATCTCTATATAAGATAATTGTGAAGATCTCAAATCAAGCAATCACTCATATAATCATTACAATGATAATTTTCATAGATATATAATTATTGGTCTAAATAAAATATATGGGGTTAATTAAGTGAACTTGTTTTCTAATAGAAAACCACATATTTGTTTATGTATCTCTATATTTTAGTCTTTGAGATTAACTACTTCTTTTATATTGAAAAATATAACGTGTACTAGTATTTTACTGATGGGTGTCGAATCCACCAAAAATAAATCCCAAACACCAAACGAAAATAAATTGCGCACAGTGGTAAATGGGGTCGATCCACAGAGAATGGAATAATTGATTCTATTTAAATGCCAAAGAACGAATGAAAATAATTAAAATGGGGGGTTTTGAAGTTTTCGACTAAAACTACTAATTGAAATAACAACTGATAAAAGATTAACGCAAATTAATAAACAATAACCAACAAAGAACGCAAATAAAATTGATAAACTCAATAAACGACAACTAGCCAGGAAATTCCTAATTATGCTTAGACCACGATCATCGACTCAAATATTTTCTTTGGTTTAATAATAGGTTAGCTATGGTTACCAACTACCTCTGGCTCCCTCGTTTCTTCTTAATTTTAGAATAATCGCAGAAACTCCTTTGAACTATTCCCTAATTAATTAATAACCCCTTCGAGACTCTCTCCAGATTCAATTAATTAACAAAGAATAAACTCTAAAGAAACACTAACCCTAATCGACTACATGCATGCACTCATGCTTCATCTAGTTAGATCGCAAGTTCCTCCACACAAAATCAGACAAGTACTATGCCCTAGTGCCAATTGCCACAAACACCGATCACCCAGTTAGACTCCACCAAGTAAATCAGTTGGCGATATGTAAATTAACTAACTCTACAATCAGGCCTCAATCGCAGAATCAATTAATAAACAATGACAAGAATCGTAAAGCGATGCGAATATTATAAACCAAATATTAGGAACAAACAAGGTCTCACGAGTCAAAGCATAACAGTTGGAATTTCCCGACTAAAAATAACTTAGCTACTCATAACGAAATTAAACCTAACAAAGTTCTTAATTAACATAATCTAAAAATCAAGAAAAGAAAGAAAAATTAGGAAAATCTCCGAGTCACGCTGATTGCTTTCTCCATCGTCATGTGATTATCTTCTTTTCCCTTTTTCCTATACACCGTAATGCTCCTTCATGTCGCCCTTCACCCCTGGTGGTACGCCTCGTTCCTTCCTTTTGCTCCTAGGTTTTGTCCTCTACTTTAATTGCCATGGGCCCCACTTCTTGTTTTCTCCTCTTAATTCAAAGCCCAATTGTTTTTACTATTGCTTGATTAGACCATTAAGGGTCTCAATCAATTAAAAACCCTTAAATCCTACTTGTTTCCTCTCTAGACCACGCTCTTCTCTTGCTTTCACCTTATCGTCGTCGTCCTTTACGTTGTTCACTTGCTTTTAATTGTCTAGCTGTCCACGTGTTGCATGCTCCTTGTGCGTGATCACGGATAGGCTTCTGTCATGCACAAAGAGTTGTTCGTATGGGAATTCATCCTTGATTTTAATTGTTGTTTTCCTCTTAATTCCCCACGTTATGCGAAGATTGTAATTCCCTACAAGGAAATATTAAATTAAATTAAGTCCCAATAATTAAATCAACAAGAGGAGTAAAAAGGAATAATTAAAGCATGAATATTAGACAAATATGCACTTATCAAATCTCCCCACACTTAGACGATGCTTGTCCTCAAGCATAAAAGAAAACCAAGACACAATGAAAAACCGCTCCAATAAATGAAACATGCACAGAGGTAATGTAAACTAGGAATGAGAGCGCAATCTTGTCCCAATGTCAATGAAATGTCAAATAAATGCAACAAATTTCCCACACGAGAAGACACTGAGCGAACTCAAATTGAAGCGCATGCATGAATTACCAATTTTAATTAAAACCAATCAGTCTAGGAATCACACTTCACTTATCGTGGTTAATATATACGAGGAACTCCGAATCTAAGTGGTAGTTATGAGAAGATCAGTTAATCTTAATTGATTAGGTGCTTTTACCAGTAAATTACTCGGAATTGTCATTGGCCTTTTACGCGAAAGTGCAAACATTTGTGATGAATGTCACCCGTTACTCACCAATCACAACGCCAAGTGGCTTTAGCCTTACTCGTAATTACTCGGATGCTTGCAAATTTTTTCTTTTGTTTTTTTTTCCGAGTAATCGAGGAGTAGTTAATTGCTTCACACGTCGGTTGTCCGAGACCTTTGACGCTGAACGCAAACATTTGTGATGAATGTCGCCTGTTACTCGGTCTTGTCCAACCTTTAGACGGATTTTGGCTTCGCTCACAACCACCTTTGGTGATTGGCGAACGAATCTAACACCTTTTATTTTATTCTCCATTCCTTTCTCACCATAATTTCCCACATCAATCCAAAGTTCAACACATATACCAACTCAACTTCTAAGCTTAACATGACTCTAGACAAGAAAGGCACCGATTAATCACACAAATTTTTTAAATTCTAACCAATTAACTCAGGCCGCAACTTCAACATATAGGACAAAATCATTAACATTTAATTAACATTAAGCAACAAGGACTCAACCATACTCTCGACTCCTTTAAAACAATCCACCATTACCTAAGGCACAACAATTCATCAAGCAAAAATGGAGCAAAAGAGGATTTTTTTTTAGTCTACCACGGCATCAACAGTTAAAAGTCCAAAAATACCAAAAGGCAACGGAGGGCACATCCCAAAGTAATGCATCAAACAAAAACAGCATGCATCTCAAAAGCATAAATCACCTCCCACACTTAAAGCATCGTTGTCCTCAACGTAAAAGTAAATGAAAAGGTAAACTGAGGACTTCCCTGAATCTGGAGAGAAGATGAGGGCTTATACGTGAGCTCGTTTAGGCCTCCCGCCAGTAGGGTATAGCTAGTACAGTGAGGGATGAGAGCCAACATATGATCATATAAAGGACTCCCGCTAACTGTAATCCAAGAACTCCTAATTGATCCAACGTCAAATCACCTGAAAAACACAAGGAACGAGGGGAAAAGATCAAAACAAAGAAAAAGAAGGAAACAAACGAGACAAAAAGAACACAAAATAAAGCAAAAGAAAAGAAAGAAAAATAAAATAAAATAAAAATATGGGCTGCCTCCCATTAGCGCCTTGTTTAACGTCTAGGCTCGACGCTCCTCGTCTCGATGTTAACCCTTGTCTCGATGTTGGAAATCAGCAATGATCCCACCAATTGCCTCCCTGTACTCTCGAAGCACTCTAATTAGTTTCTCCTCTTCTAGGCCGTCGAGCATGCTGGATATGATCACGGGCAGAGTCTCACCGTCACCTAAATATGCGTATTTCAAATGCTCGGGAAGCATTTTGAACTCCAGCTTTGGGGCCTCATCAAGTATATCATCAGAAACTTCAGAACGATCAGTTAATCTCTTAACTCTATCAACAGACATGCTATGACACAAAGCATAATTCAACTCATCATCATGATTTAAAGTAGAAACCTCATGAGTCAAATCTTCAATGATATCAACCTTATAAACACAAGACACATCTTCAGCACGTTTCATGGCATCATAAACATTGAATTTCACCACTTCACCATCAAACTCTAAAGTCAATGAACCACTATGCACATCTATCTTTGCTTTAGCCGTGCTAAGGAAAGGCCTACCCAACAAGATATCAGAAGACTCAGATGAACTATCATTTCCCATATCAATAACAAAGAAATCGAGGGAAAAATTAATCCATTAACTTGAACTAGCACATCCTCTAAAACACCTTCAGGATGACAATCGATCGATCCGCCAATTGAATTATAACTCCAGACTAGTTAACGGACCAAGACCGTGGAGGTATAAGCAGATAAAGGCATCACATTAATAGAAGCTCTAGGTCACACATAGCTTTACCGATACCAATGTTCCCAATTTTGCAAGGAATGGAAAACATACCTTGGTCGCGACACTTAGGAGGTAGTTTCCTCGTAAGACAATGAAACATTCTCCCCCACACTCACCCTTTCATTACCTGTTAACTTACGCTTGTTTGTGCATAATTCCTTAAGGAATTTGGAGTAGCGCGGAACCTGTTTAATGGCCTCGAGGAGTGGGATGTTTACTTCAACTTTTTGGAACAACTCCATGATGCTCTTATCCTCCTTTTCTTTCTTGTTCTGAGCCAGTCTCTGCAGGAATGGTGGTGGAACCACTAAAGGTTTGGGTTTCTGATAATTTCCAGTTGGACCCGAATCCTGTATGTGGTCACGTGTAAGCTCCCTTCGGCCTCCCTGCTTACGTCTCTGCATGGAACCACGGACGTGGTCACGTGTAGGGTTCTTGTCGACTGGGAATTGCAATTCCTTACCATTTCTTAAGAAAATCGCGCTCACATTATGCCTCGGGTCGAGTGTCTGAGAAGGCAGCTTGCCTTGAGTCTCCATTCGCTAACGGAGGATGCTATCTTGACTCATTTGAGTCTCTAGGGTCTTCATGCTCTCTTCTAGCTTTTGGAATCTGGTTGCAGTGTCCTGTTGAAATTTTGCAGTGTTAGCAGCTAACATATGGACAATTTCTTCAAGAGGCTTACCTGAGCCCGAAGGTGTTGCGGTGGTGGTGGTCTTTGATAGTAATTCTGTTGGGTCGGTTGGCTGTTAGCATAACTGAAGTTTGGGTGGCTTCTCCAACCGGGGTTGTAGGTGTTTGAATAGGGATCAAATTGCCTCTGTTGGAACCCAATAGCATTCACATTCTCGGTATTTCATCGTGGGCGTTGGGCATGCATCGATTGGATGGGCTAGGCTAGTGCAAATGCCACACGCCTCGCAGTGGAGGAGTACCTACATTCAACTTCGGACCAAAGTTGTTAGCAAAGATTTTACCTCATCGAGAAGTAACATTTACCTCGTTCACCCTTCGCGTATATCTGGTCGGGCACCAAATTGTGGGAGTTTGCTGCCATGGTCGATATCAACTCCGGGCTTCACTGGGGTTTCTTGACGATGGCCCCACCACTTGCGGCATCCATCATTCTGCGCCCATTGGAATTAGACCCTCGTAGAAATCTTGGATGATCAATTGCTCGGATATGCCATCTTTGTGGGCAGCTTGCTAAAATTCTCTTGTACCTCTCCCGAGACTCGTAGAGGTTCTCTCAATCCTTCGCTTAATGCCACATATTTCACGCTGATGTTGGTGCTTTCGGGATCTTGGGAAATATTTTTCTAAAACCGTCGGACATCCTTCCCAGTGTTGATTGTCCCGGAGGTAGTAGTAGAGCCAATCCTTACCGCATCCTGTGGCGAGAATGGAAAAGCTCTCGCTTAATTTGGTCCTCCGTGACATTGCGGGCTTCATGGAAGTGCGAGCGAGGTGAAATTCCTTCAGATGCTTATTCGGATCCTCGTTTTCCGGACCACGGAAGGTGGGCGCAAGTGGATAAGTCCGGTTTCAATTGAACCCTTCTTGAAGTTCTGGAAAATCTATGCACGATGGGTCTTTGCGCTTGATGGGTCTACCCAAATCACGGAGAGTTCGTTAAGAGCCATATCCTGCAGCGTGGTCACGGTTAAGCTTCCCGTCAGTCATTGCTCAACTTCAATCTCCTCTTCGTACTTCGTTTGTGTCCGACTCAACCGGGTCCAGTAATCCACGAACTTCTCCTTGCTTCTTCCTTAGTTTGCTCAACTTCCTCGACCTCTTAGCGCCTTTTTCGATTTCGGGTCGTATAAGATGGAATCTCCGTCTGAATGTTCCTAGGCATAAAACAAAACAAAATCAATTAGTTACCAATCCCGAAGCGGCGCCAAAATTTGATGGGTGTCGAATCCACCAAAATAAATCCCAAACACCAAACGAAAATAAATTGCGCAAAGTGGTAAATGGGGTCGATCCACAGAGAATGGAATAATTGATTCTATTTAAATGCCAAAGAACGAATGAAAATAATTAAAATGGGGGTTTTGAAGTTTTCGACTAAAACTACTAATTGAAATAACAACTGATAAAAGATTAACGCAAATTAATAAACAATAACCAACAAAGAACGCAAATAAAATTGATAAACTCAATAAACGACAACTAGCCAGGAAATTCCTAATTATGCTTAGACCACGATCATCGACTCAAATATTTTCTTTGGTTTAATAATAGGTTAGCTATGGTTACCAACTACCTCTGGCTCCCTCGTTTCTTCTTAATTTTAGAATAGTCGCAGAAACTCCTTTGAACTATTCCCTAATTAATTAATAACCCTTCGAGACTCTCTCCGAGATTCAATTAATTAACAACAATAAACTCTAAAGAAACACTAACCCTAACTGACTACGCACAGACTCATGCTTCATCTAGTTAGATCGCAAGTTCCTCCACACAAAATCAGACAAGTACTATGCCCTAGTGCCAATTGCCACAAACACCGATCACCCAGTTAGACTCCACCAAGTAAATCAGTTGGCGATATGTAAATTAACTAACTCTACAATCAGGCCTCAATCGCAGAATCAATTAATAAACAATGACAGTAAATCAGAAACAGTACGAATATTATAAACCAAATATTAGGAACAAACAAGGTCTCACGAGTCAAAGCATAACAGTTGGAATTTCCCGACTAAAAATAACTTAGCTACTCATAACGAAATTAAACCTAACAAAGTTCTTAATTAACATAATCTAAAAATCAAGAAAAGAAAGAAAAATTAGGAAAATCTCCGAGTCACGCTGATTGCTTTCTCCACTGTTGCGTGATTATCTTCTTTTCCCCTTTTTCCTATACAGCCGTAGCTGCTCCTTCAGTGTGCGTCCTTCACCCCTGGTGGCTGCCTACGTTCCTTCCTTTTGCTCCTAGGTTTTGTCCTCTACTTTAATTGCCATGGGCCCCACTTCTTGTTTTCTCCTCTTAATTCAAAGCCCAATTGTTTTTACTATTGCTTGATTAGACCATTAAGGGTCTCAATCAATTAAAAACCCTTAAATCCTACTTGTTTCCTCTCTAGACCACGCTCTTCTCTTGCTTTCAGCCTTATACGTCGTCGTCCTTTACGTTGTTCACTTGCTTTTTAATTGTCTAGCTGTCCACGTGTTGCATGCTCCTTGTGCGTGATCACGGATAGGCTTCCTGTGCGACAAAGAGTTGTTCGTATGGGAATTCATCCTTGATTTTAATTGTTGTTTTCCTCTTAATTCCCCACGTTATGCGAAGATTGTAATTCCCTACAAGGAAATATTAAATTAAATTAAGTCCCAATAATTAAATCAACAAGAGGAGTAAAAAGGAATAATTAAAGCATGAATATTAGACAAATATGCACTTATCATTTACATTCTATTAATATTCATTCTTAATAGAACAATAACTAGAAACAATTTAGAGATAATATATAAATGCAAGATGAATATCATAGTTATAATCTCATCATATTTTTATTTGTAATATATAATTATTACATGACTCTATCTTATACATCTAAATGTGTATAAGATAAAGATTGTCTTTAAATTATTTTCTTACTAAACTACAATTAACGAAGTAGCATAAACCAACGCTATAAGCTAAAAACAAGCCACGTTCCAAATCACACTCTTTCCTATGTCTCAATCATATATAAATGCACCACCCATAAAGCCTTGCTCCTAGGCTCGAAATTCATTCCCTGTAATGTCAGGAAAAAGCTTTCTTTAGATTTCTTCATTACTGAAAACTTGAATAGAAAAACATGGCATTTTTCTCTTTATCTTCTTTCTCATTCGTCCATCCGCAATTAAGATGTATCGTTGCCAAAATGTCTCTCCTTGACACTTTACTGTTTTATGTGAGACCCCTTTCTCTCTCCACGCACGAGTGTTGTTTTCTTGTCATCTTTGTTTCTACGACTTAAAAGTTAAAACTATCTTGTGTTTTGTTTTTTCGTGCCACAGGTTATACATTTGGTAGACAAGCTGGGGCTATGGCATAGATTGCCGGTACTTGGGGGACTCGTTTATTTGGGTATTCGAAGACACTTACACCAACGTTATAATCTGTTGCATGTTGGAGGAACCACCGGTAAGAAGTATGATACCAACGAAGTCAGTTACCGAACAGCTGATGGCAAATGCAACCACCCCATAGACGACTCTGTGGGGAGCTACGGCACATTTTTCGGTCGCAATATGCTTCCTGCAACTTCAGCTTATGAGGTATATATGTAATTGTTCTCTCTTTTCCAATTTTTCGTTGTCAGAACGCCAAAAAGAGTTGCAAAATCATATCAAAATAAGCTTTAGAACGGTCTGCATTTTTGAAGTCCTTTTTCAATCAGCTGGAACGTGACGCGACAGAGCTAAAATTATCAGTTAACTTCATTCATAGTCCGAATTGTCAGTAAAAGAAAAAACACATTAAAGTTTGCTGAACTTAAGATTGGAGGGTTCAACTAATTTTGTTTACTTGTGCTAGCTGCCTCCGAAGCTATCTTACAAGTGATATTCACGAGTCTACATGTACTTGCCATCTGAAGTTGGTCATTTCGTTTATACACTTGGTAGACTGTGGCAGGTGCCAGAAGTGTCTATTTGATTAGTTATATTAATCGCGGAGAGGTTGCTGACACGTTTTTTCATATATAAATCGCGTGATTCCCAGGGAAGATTGCCCAACTGAAAAGAGTTTCCTAGGGCACCTATATATGCGGAAGTCACGATATATAAATGCATATACATTCCGTTCTGCTGAATATACCGATTTGCGTTTTTAATTGGTGATCTATGTACTGCCATGCGCCATGAAAAGAGTCACGGCAGGACGTCCGCTTCGTATCAAACACGCCTCATGTATTTTATCATTTTCTAAGCAAACCAGCCCCTCGTACATTAGAATGAAGAACTGTTATATTGTCATAAATATGAGTACATGATATCTGGTTTATAATTTTAACTATAAGTTTTATAATTGAGAGAGAAAAAAGTGCATCCTACTTGCCTCATTTGGCCCATGCAAATACAGGGGACAGATCTTCTATCCCGTTTTTGTGTACCTACCTTGTTCCATTGGATTCAAGTCATCTATTTATGTAGATCCTACACAAATGAATGACTTAGATCTAATAAGACAGAGTAGGTATACAAAAATAAGGACAGAGGATTTCAGGCTGCAAATACAATACTATTAAATAGTTATACTAAAGAAATGTCAATACGATATTATATGCTCATACTCATTTATTGCACAAATTGAAGTTCTCTTAGTGATTTGGAGTAAAACAAAAAGGTTGATTAAATATATCAGTTGTTATTATAATTATCAAAATGATTCCAATTGTGAAGATGTTTATGTAAATGTTAAATTTGTGCAGTTATTAGATCCTCACCCAACTTTCGTAGCCAATAAGCTATTGGGAAGGAAGAAATTCATAGACAGTGGGAAGCAATTCAACGTGATAGCGTGCTCTTGGATCCAATTCATGATTCATGACTGGATTGACCATATGGAAGATACCCAGCAGGTATCCTTCTTTTTTCTTAATTTTACCCTCTTAGCTTATGAGATTTATGTTTACTCAAGCCAATTTTATCACCATTATTTAAGGCTTGTGTGATAAATAGCATATCTGTCGATTTTTTCTGCATCTTTAATTGTGTCATTATTCTAAACACTAGAAAAACATTTGTTGGCAACAAGTTTATGTGTGTCAAGGTGTGCTAGAAATGGTGTATAGGTTGAATTCTTCTCTGTCAAAGATGACCGAATACATGTAGCATAAGTTGTTCCATATCCACATTAGTAAAAGTAATCTTCGCAATTGTTTTCGTAGAAGGTGGAAATTAAAGCACCAGAAGAATTAGAAGATGGCTGTCCATTGAAGTCATTCAAGTTTTTTGAGACAAAGAAAGTGTCCACAGGTTCATCTTGTTCGGAGATAGGATTTGTGAATACCAGAACTCCCTGGTGGTAAGTACTGCATAATTAATTACCTCCTTCACAAGTTTTTTGTTGCTTTGTAACTAAACATATTTCTTAGTATTATGTGTAAATATACGTTTTGCTTAATTGGTATGTTAAATGGTCATAAGTCATAACTTCAACCATAATCAAACAATCTTTTCTGCTTTATATTCTCTCTTATTCTTGCTCACTACTACCATACATCCAACTAACTAACACCCAAACACTTCATTTTTCATCAAACTAGTATTATCTATAGTAATATTAACATTATTAATACATTCCAATTCAATCACCATTGGCAGAAAACACAACTTCTACTTTAACATTCAATCAACTCACAATTCTAACCACAATTTTGAATTCAACAAATTAGCTGATATGGTGTAATCAAATTCAAGTTGTCCTAATTATCTCTGATCTTCTTAACTTCATTGACAACACTTTTCCACAACTAGCAGACCACTCTGATTCTTCATCTCCAGAGAACATCAATGGCACAAATTTGATCGTGTAGTTTACTGTTTCCTCACTACGTCACTCTCCAGCTCTGTCGTGCGTCTTGCTCTCGGTTGTGTCACAACTCACTATCTCTGAGTTGCACTTAAATGACACTTTCTGCAACAATTATCCTCCTAATTTTCTCTCCTTTGTTGGCAACATTATGCACTCAACAAGGATGCCTCCTCTATCGTTGATTTCTTTAGTGTTGTCTCCGTCATTACTAATGAATTTACAGCTATTAGAAACCATATCTTGGGAAATGATCTAGTTCTTTTCATGTCGAATGGCCTCCATTCTAAATATGAGAAATCATTATGACTGTTGAGCACTGAGACTCCATTATATCCTTCATTGACCTCCGAGCAAAGCTCCTGCTTCATGAGTGGCGATGGTCAGATCATCAAACGCACCCCTCTGACATATGCTTAATGCTTCCAAATCTGGTGGAATTGATGGCAGAATATTCATAGAGAAAGCGGCGGCTCTAGAGGACGATACCCCTCTAACGGCCAAAAGACAGTTATGCGATGGAGCCATAATTTAAGAGGTACCTTCGCTCAATATCTCACTATCCATGGCATCACCTATCGTATCTCTTGCCCGGGGTTGGATTTTAAAGAGAAGAAGATGAATACGATGGATAAGAATTAAGCATTTTTATTATTAAATTTGGTTGCCGTATATAGATAAAATATAAACAAATAAAATAAATTTTTTAGCTACTAAATTTGGCTTATGAGATAATATTATAAGAAATTTAATATCTATTTTAAGATAATCTAAAATCTATTCTAAATTTTTTAAAATAAATTTAAAATTTTGATTTAATTTTCATCATTCCCTCTTAACTCAAAATTTCAAGAATTAAGCATTTCTTTTTTAATATTTAGAATATTATGTGAAGCATTTCTTTTCATTAATTTTTGTTGGTGCCTTTTTCATTAACCTGCAATTATTAGAGTAGTCTCTCTTAACATATTTTGGTACACTTTTCACCAACTTTCTATTATTGAGTCTCTCAACTAATTAAAAAAAAAAATTCTTCTTCAGTCACTTCATGAATCCTTATCTGATTGAGTGTTTCTAGAGATGATAATTCCCTTTTATTTTCTACCCACTGCCATAAGCTAAGACTTTTAAAATGAGCTTTTATCTTAACAATCTATACTAGATAATTTTCACCATTGAAACTTGGGGTTGAGATAAATGTTGAATTGCTGGTAACTATGACAACTTTATCTTTATATTTTCTTACTCAATCTCACAGTCTCTCAAGAATCTAAGGCTCTGATATCATATTGAGATTTTAAAGAAAAGAAGATGAATAAGATGTGATAAGAATAAAGATTAAAGAATACGTAACACTCCCGTATGCTTTTATTATTAAACTTAGTTATCTTATATAAACAAAATACAAATAACTAAATAGATTTTTCAGCCACCAAATTTGGCTTATAAGATAAGATTAAAGATAACTAAAACCTATTTTAAAGAAAATTTAACAACTTTAAAATTTTGAATTAATTCTCAACACCCTATACTCCTTAACAAAATGATCATGCTAAATGCAAAATCTGTCATATTACTGAAATAAAAATCACTCTTCCTCTTCATGCCTCTCTCCCTAGGACCTTCTAGTTTGAAGCATTTTCCATTGTTATCTCATCAACTTGTTTCCCGTTGTTGTTCTTTGCCATAAATCTCCTTTTGAAACACTTTTAGACCATAAACCAAATATTTCTCATCTTCGATATTTTTGACTGTGCCTATTTCCCTTTTCTAAAATCTACTCCATGTGTTTTTCTTAACTATTTCTTTCAATACAAAAGATATTAGATGGTTGACCCTTACCACTTATAAATTTTTTAATATTTTCATTTTTAGTCAATATGAGATACTCTAACATTCCCCCTTAAGTGCAACTGGGATTGGACATCCAGTTGTCATTTGAAATATACGCAGTGGTAACCGGACCAAGCCATTGGAACAGGACATCCAGAAGAATAATCGAAAAATTAATAATCCAGACCAAACTTGCTCGGATACTATATTATAATTTATAATGAGCCTAGGAGCCCATACGAGAAGGAAAGTTTGACCACATACAAGTCTAAGTGAGGTTCCATCCTAAAATCAATTGGTGATAGGTGGAGTAGCTCACTAGACTTATATATTAATCTTCTTTCATCTCTTTTTCTAATGTGAAACAAACTCCCACTTTATATTTCAACAATACTCACTGGACTATTGTTAAACAAACTCTACAATGTATTTACTGTACTCATTTTTATGGCATTTTCTTAACCAAATCCTTGTCCCTTACCTTATATATTATTGCAATTGACTAGGCTGGTTTTCATGATGATCGTAATTAATGTAATGAAAGACACTACACAGTCATCTTATACTATACAAATTCAACGAGAGCACCTTCATTCACAAAACAAACTTATGAAACGAGTTGACTCCACTTCAGTCTTTTGCCATGAGAAAAGACGAATGGTTAGGTTTGTGTTAACATAATATGACTACTAAAAGAATGCTTAGGACTTTATTAACATAATATGACTTTATTTTATGCACAACTTTTGAACTTAATTTTTTTCAATTTGAGCAGGGATGGCAGTGTAATTTACGGGAATAATGAGGATGGCATGAGAAGGGTGAGGACCTTCAAAGATGGAAAGTTAAAGATTGCCGGGGATGGTCTTCTTGAGCATGACGAGAAAGGGATTCCAATCTCTGGCGATGTTAGGAATTATTGGGCAGGCTTTTCCCTATTGCAGGCCTTATTTGTCAAAGAACACAATGCCGTATGCGATATGCTCAAAGTAAGTATGGATTTTCCTTCTTTTCCCTTATTCCAAGGCATGGATTTTTCAAGAATTTGAGCCCCAAAGTTCAACATATATCTACATGGAATTTGCATATAAAGGACTTTTCTTTAGCATTTGCTTGTTAATGTATCTCATATGCACATCAGATTTATCAGAATTTCAGCTAGAAGTTGAATTCTTCTACTCTTGTAGGCTTGTCAAAGTAGGGTTTAACTTGTTATTAGTAATATAGAAATGACATTAGTAGTGGGTACCATGAAAGATGATAATTATGTGAACATTTTTCTTGTAGGAATATTATCCTGATCTTGATGATGAGAAGCTCTACCGGTATGCTAGGTTGGTAACTTCTGCTGTCATTGCTAAGATTCACACTATCGACTGGACCGTCGAACTCTTGAAGACTGATACTCTCCTTGCAGGGATGAGGATCAGCTGGTAAGCCAATGCTTCACTTAAAAATTACAGAATAATTGATCAAGTTCATCGTGAAAATTACTTCCTGGATCGCATTGGACAAATTTCAAGGTTGTTTAGTCTGAGAACAACTGCAAGCAAGTCAAGAAAATGAAGCATTTTGAATTGCAGACATTATGTTGACTGTCTACCATGCGAACTATTTGGTTACAGGTATGGATTTCTTGGAAAGAAAATTAAAGATCTATTCGGCCATTTCGCTGGACCACTGCTTAGTGGATTGGTCGGGCTTAGAAAGCCAAGAGATCATGGAGTTCCCTATTCATTAACTGAAGAGTTTGTAAGCGTCTACAGAATGCACTCACTTCTACCGGATAAACTCGTCCTAAGGGACATCAAAGGCACTACTTCAGGTTTCGAATGTGCTCCAGTAATACAAGAGTAATACTTCTCATCCCTCCTCACATTCTGAACAAGGAAAAATATGGAACCTCATTCATTCTTCATTCAAATAGCATAGCATCTCCAACTTTTGATAAAAATAGAAGTAGATGCTAAATGATGGTTTTCATCACTTATCAAGCATTAATCATGCAACGCTTAAAGTTTTTCAGAACACTAATGAAATACACTACTGGTTTTGTAGGGTGCCTATGGTAGAAATGGTAGGAAAAGAGGGCGAGAAAAGGCTTTCCAGACTTGGAATGGAGCAGGTGCTCGTGTCCATGGGTCATCAAGCATGTGGAGCTCTGACATTATGGAATTATCCATCATGGATGAGAAACCTTGTAACACATGACGTTAATGGAGAAGATAGATCTGATCCAGTTGATATGGCAGTCATGGAAAGTAATTTTCTTAGCTCTCAAACGGTTAAACTATTAAGTTACACCTGCTTTTTAAATTATCAGCTACCTTTTTTTTAACCTTTCAGATATAACATTGCGTATTGGTTTTTCAGTTTACAGAGATAGAGAGAGAGGAGTTGCTAGGTATAACGAATTTCGGAGAAACTTAATGATGATTCCTATTAGCAAATGGGAAGAACTAACAGATGATGAAGAGGTTATACAAGCTCTTTATGAAGTGTATGGAAATGATGTTGAGAAGTTAGATTTGCAAATAGGCTTACATGCAGAAAAGAAAATCAAAGGCTTTGCCATAAGTGAGACAGCTTTCTTCATCTTTTTGCTTATTGCATCAAGGTAACTGGTGCTTCATTACATGACATTTGCTATTACAAGTTAGAATAATTTTTACTGCTGCTAGTTCTTACTTCTAAGCAAAGGATAATCTACAGGAGGCTAGAAGCTGATCGTTTCTTCACTACCAACTTCAACTCCCAAACATACACACAGAAAGGTCTGGAGTGGGTTAACAAGACTGAGACCCTGAAAGATGTGTTAGATCGCCATTTCCATGGTCTGACAAAGAAATGGATGAGATGTTCAAGTGCATTCTCAGTTTGGGATTCAGAGCCTAATAAAACAAATTATATGCCTCTTTACCTGAGACCAGCTGCCCCTCGAATCTGACAAGTACAGAACTATGATGCAGCTAGCAAGCAGATAAGACTACTATCATGCAAATAATTGATCTCATACACACTTGAAACTTTTCTGTATTTATATGAAATGATCTTCTAAGAAAGGATAATCACATGCAAAAGATGGAACAGTGGAATTGCATTTGTCATTCATAGACAACAGGGTAGGCAGTTCTGTTTGTTTTACAATGTACTTGTCAAGAGTAGTTTAATGTTATCAGTACGCAAGTTATGTTAAAGTCACCGTTTCACTACAATAGCTTAAGTTGTTGTGTGAGGCCATGATGGGTGTCGAATTCACCAAAAATAAATCCCAAACACCAAACGAAAATAAATTGCACACAGTGATAAATGGGGTCGATAACAGAGAATAGAACAATTGATTCTATTCTAATGCCAAAAAACGAATGAAACTAATTAAAAGGGGGTTTTTAAGTTTTCGACTAAAACTACTAATTAATCTAACCACTAATAAATGATTAACGCAATTAATAAAACAATAACCAACAAAGAACGCAAATAAAATTGATAAACTCAAATAACGACAACTTAGCCAGGAAATTCCTAATTATTATGCATAGACCTCGATCATCGACTCAAATATTTTCTTTGGTTTAATAATAGGTTAGCTATGGTTACCAACTACCTCTGGCTCCCTCGCTTCTTCTTAATTTTAGAACAGTCAAAGAGACTCCTTTAAACTGTTCCCTAATTAACTAATAACCCCTTCGAGACTCTCTCCGAGATTTAATTAATTAACAGCATTAAATTCCAAAGAAACACTAACCCTAACTGACTACGCACTGACTCATGCTTCATCTAATTAGATCGCAAGTTTCTCCATACAAAATCAGACAAGTAATATGTCCTAGTGCCAATTGCCACAAACACTAATCACCCAGTTAACACCACCAAGTAAATCAGTTGGCGATATGTTAATTAACTAATTCTACAATCGGGCCCTAATCGCAGAATCAATTAATAAACAATGACAGTAAAACGGAAACAGTACGAATATTATAACCAAATAATCAGAACAATAGGTCTCACGAATCAAAGCATAACAATTGGAATTCCCCGACTAAAACGGTTTAGCTACTCATAACAGAATTAAACAAAATAAAGTTCTTAATTAACATAATCTAAAAATCAAGAAAAGAAAGAAAAACTAGGAAAATCTCCAAGTCACGCTGCTGTTTGCTTCCTTCTCCAAGTCATGCTGTTGTCTCCTTGAAATTCCCTTCAATCCCCTTGTGTTGCGTGCGTAATCCTCCAAGTTCAATCCCCAGAATGCTCACTTGGCTGCCTCTTGTTACCGCCTGTCCAGTGTGCGTGATTCCCTGACGGCTGCCTCTTGTTTTGTGCGTGATTGTTTTTTTTTTCTTTTATTCCTGTCTTGCGTGCGTAATGCCTTCAAAGTTCAGTCCACCTGATCCTCTCCTTGGCTGTCGTGCTGCTCACCAGTGTGCGTGATTTTCTCCTCAGCCGCCCACCAGTGTGCTTCCTACGTAAAATCCTCTTGCAGCCGTGCGTGACTTCTTTCCAAGTGCCGCTGCCCCTTGTTGTTTTTACTCCTTGCCCTTGCTGTCTTCATTCCACGTCAGCCCTATGTCTTGCACATGTTGCATTAATTTTTGTTTTTGAGCCCATTAATTGCTGCCCACTTGGTTGCGTGCTGCTTCTTTTTTTCTTGGCTGATTTTAATTCTCCAAACTTATGTCTTGCGTGTCTCCTCTCTATGTTCTCCACGTTGCATTTGTTTTTCCTCTTGATTTTAATTATCCAGCCCTTTTTAATGTTGTTATACGTGGCCTTTCCTTGTGGCTTCTCCCAAAATCAACGCACCTCTTGCTTCACAAACTGCCTTGGTCCTTCATGTTTCTTCGTTTCTCTTGGTCATGCCTTTGACAATTTTAATTTGTTTCCAACGCTGCCCACGTGAAGCCCATCTCATGTAAAAGTTATAATTTCATACAAGGAAATATTAAATCAAGTTAAGTCCCAATAATTGAATCAACAAGAGGAGTAAAAAGGAATAATTAAAACATAAATATTGGACAAATATGCGCTTATCAAATCTCCCCACACTTAGACGATGCTTGTCCTCAAGCATAAAAGAAGACCAAGACACAATGAAAAACCGCTCTACTCAATGAGACATGCACAAAGGTAATGTAAACTAGGAATGAGAATCTTGTCCCAATGTCAATGAAATGTTAAAGAAATGCAAAAAAAAATAATCCCACACGAGAAGACACAAGCCTGAACTCAAATTGAAGTGCATGCATGAATTACCGAATTTTAATTAAAAACCAATCAAGCCTAGAAAACACATTTCACTTATCAGGTGGTTAGTATACATGAGGAACTCCAAATTTATGTGGTAGTCATGGGAAGATCGGGTTAATCTTAATTACTTAATTAGGTATTTTTAGCTATAATTTGCTCGGAATTGTCATTGGCCTTTTTACGCGAATGCAAACATTTGTGATGAATGTCATCCGGTTACTCGGTCAATCACAACGCCAAGTGGCTTTAGCCTTACTCGTAATTACTCATATGCTTGCAATATTTTTTTTCGAGTAATCAGAGGAGTAGTTGGTTGCCTTACACGTCATAGTTGTTCGAGACCTTTTTACGCGAGCGCAAATATTTGTGATGAATGTCGCCCGGTTACTCAGTCTTGTCCAACCTTTAGACGAATTTTTGGCTTCGCTCACAACCACCTTTTGTGATTGGCGGAACGAATCTAACACCTTTTTATTTTTATTCTTCATTTCCTTTCTCTACCATAATTTCCCATATCAATCCAAAGTTTAACACATATACCAACTCAACTTCTAAGCTTAACATGACTCTAGACAAGAAAGGCACCGATTAATCACACAATTTTTAAAATTCTAACCAATTAACTCACGCTCGCAACTTCAACACATAGGACAAAATCATTGACATTTAATTAACATTAAATAATAAGGGACTCAACCATACTCTCGACTCCTTTAAAACAATCCACCATTACCTAAGGCATAACAATTTATCAAGCAAAATGGAGCAAAAGAGGATTTTTTTTTTCGCCATGGCATCAACAGTTAAAAGTCCAAAAAATACCAAAAGGCAACGGAGGGTACATCCCAAGGTAATGCATCAAACAAAAACAATATGCATCTCAAAAGCTATAAATCACCTCCCCACACTTAAAGCATGCGTTGTCCTCAACGTAAAAGTAAATGAAAAGAGTAAACTGAGGACTTCCCTGAATCCGGGGGCGATGGTGCTGGGCTGGTGGTGAAGATAAGGGCTTATAAGTGAGCTCGTTTAGGCATCCCGCCTGTAGGGTATAGCTAGTACAGTGAGGGACGAGAGCCAACATATGATCATATAAAGGACTCGCGCCAGCTGTAATCCAAGAACTCCGAATTGATCCAATGCCGAACCTCCTGAAAGACACAGGGAAGGAAAGGAAAATATCAAAACAAAAAAAGAAGGAAACAAACGAGACAAAAAGAAAAACACAAAACAAAGCAAAAGGAAAAAAAAATAAAATAAAAATAAAAATATGGGTTGCCTCCCATTAGCGCCCTTGTTTAACGTCCTAGGCTAAACGATCCTCGTTTCGATGTTAACCCTCGTCTCGATGTTGGAAATCAGCAATGGTCCCACCAATTGCCTCCCTGTACTCTCGAAGCACTCTAATTAGTTTCTCCTCTTCCAGGTCGTCGAGCATGCTGGATACGATCACGGGTAGGGTCTCACCGTCACCTAAATATGCGTATTTCAAATGCTCGGGAAGCGTTTTGAGCTCCAGCTTTGGGGCCTCATCAAGTATATCATCAGAAACTTCAGACCGATCAGTAAATCTCTTAACTCCATCAACAGACATCCTATGACACGAAGCATAATTCAACTCATCATCATAATTTAAAGCAGAAGCCTCATGAGTCAAATCTTCAATGATATCAACATTATAAACACAAGACGCATTCTTAGCATGTTTCATGGCATCATGCACATTGAATTTCACCACTTGACCATCAAACTCTAAAGTCAATGAACCACTATGCACATCTATCTTTGCCTTAGCCGTACTAAGGAAAGGCCTACCCAACAAGATATCAGAAGAATTAGATGAACTATCATTTTCCATATCAATAACAAAGAAATCAGCAGGAAAAATTAATCCATTAACTTGAACTAGCACATCCTCTAAAACACCTTCAGGATAGACAATCGATCGATCCGCCAATTGAATTATAACTCCAGTACTAGTTAATGGACCAAGACCCAGGGAAGTATAAACAGATAAAGGCATCACATTAATAGAGGCTCCTAAGTCACACATAGCCTTACTTATACCAATATTCCCAATTTTGCAAGGAATAGAAAACATACCTTGGTCGCGACACTTAGGAGGTAATTTCCTCTGTAAGGCAGCTGAAACATTTTCACCCACACTCACCCATTCATTACCTGTTAACTTACGCTTGTTTGTGCATAATTCCTTAAGGAATTTGGCGTAGCGCGAAACCTGTTTAATGGCCTCTAGGAGCGGGATGTTTACTTCAACTTTTTGGAATAACTCCATGATGCTTTTATCTTCCTTTTCCTTCTTGCTCTGAGCCAGCCTCTAGGGGAATGTGGGTGGAACCACGAGAGGTTTGGGTTTCTAAGGATTTTCAGTTGAACCTGAATCCTGTATGTGGTCATATGTAAGCTCCCTTTCGGCTTCCTGTTCTGTTTCTGCACGGGAACCCTAGGCGTGGTCACGTGTAGGGTTCTTGTCGACTGAGGGCTGCAATTCCTTACCACTTCTTAAGATAATTGCGCTCACATTATGCCTCGGGTCGAGTGTCTGAGATGGCAGCTTGCCTTGAGTCTCCAATTTGCTAACTGAGGATGTTATCTGGCTCATTTGAGTCTCTAGAGTCTTCATACTCTCTTCTATCTTTTGAAATCTGGTTGTAGTGTCCTGTTGAAATTTCTCAGTATTAGTAGCTAACATACGAACAATTTCTTCAAGAGGTTTACCTGAGCCCGAAGGCTGCTGCAGTGGTGGTGGTCTGTGATGGAAGTTTTGTTGGTTCGGTTGGTTGTCAGCATAACTAAAATTTGGGTGGCTTCTCCAACCGGGATTGTAGGTGTTTGAATAGGGATCAAACTTCCTCTGTTGGAATCTGATAGAATTCACATTCTCCGGTGTTTCATCGTGGAGCGTTGGGCACGCATCGGTTGGGTGAGCTAGGCTAGTGCAGATGCCACATGCCCTCGCAAGTGGAGGAGTACCTACATTCAATTTCTCGACCAAAGTTGTTAGCAAAGATTTGACCTCATTGAGAGAAATAACATTTACCTCGTTCACCCTTCGCGTTATATCTTGCCGAGCACCGAATTGTTGGGAGTTTGCTGCCATGGTTGATATCAACTCCCGGGCTTCAGCTGGGGTTTTGCTGACGATGGCCCCGCCACTTGCGGCGTCCATCATTCTGCGTTCCATTGGAATCAGACCCTCGTAGAAATACTGGATGATCAATTGTTCAGATATGCCATACTGCGGGCAGCTTGCTAAAATTCTTTTGTATCTCTCCCAATACTCGTAGAGGTTCTCTGCATCCTTCTGCTTAATGCCACATATTTCACGCCTAATGTTGGCGGCTCGGGATGTTGGGAAATATTTTTCTAGAAACTGTCGGGACATCCCTTCCCAAGTGTTGATTGTCGCTGGAGGTAGGTAGTAGAGCCAGTCTTTGGCTGCATCTTGTAGCGAGAATGGAAAAGCTCTCAGTTTGATTTGGTCCTCCGTGACATTGCGGGGCTTCATGGAAGTGCAGACAAGGTGAAATTCCTTCAGATGCTTATTCGGATCCTCGTTTTTCAGACCACGAAAGGTGGGCAACAAGTGGATGAGTCCGGACTTCAATTCAAACCCTTCTTGAAGTTCTGGAAAGTCTATGCACAGCGGATGCTGCGCTTCAGTGGGTCTACTCAAGTCCTGAAGGATTCTATTAAGAGCCATATCCTGCGCGTGGTCACGGTTAAGCTTCCCGTCAGGCTGCTGTTCAACTTCAATCTCCTCTTCGTACTCCGTTTCAGTATCCGACTCAACCGGGGTCTGTAATCCACGAGCTTCTCCTTGCTTCTTCCTTAGTTTGCTCAACTTCCTTAACCTTTTAGCAGTCTTTTTGATCTCGGGATCGTACAAGATGGAATCTCCCGTACGAATGTTCCTAGGCATAAAAAAACAAAATCAATTAGTTACCAAATCCCCAGCAACAGTGCTAAAATTTGATGGGTGTCGAATCCACCAAAAATAAATCCCAAACACCAAACGAAAATAAATTGCACACAGTGGTAAATGGGGTCGATCCACAAAGAATGGAACAATTGATTCTATTCTAATGCCAAAGAACGAATGAAACTAATTAAAAGGGGGTTTTGAAGTTTTCGACTAAAACTACTAATTAATCTAACCACTAATAAATGATTAACGCAATTAATAAAACAATAACCAACAAAGAACGCAAATAAAATTGATAAACTCAAATAACGACAACTTAGCCAGGAAATTCCTAATTATTATGCATAGACCTCGATCATCGACTCAAATATTTTCTTTGGTTTAATAATAGGTTAGCTATGGTTACCAACTACCTCTGGCTCCCTCGCTTCTTCTTAATTTTAGAACAGTTAAAGAGACTCCTTTAAACTGTTCCCTAATTAACTAATAACCCCTTCGAGACTCTCTCCGAGATTCAATTAATTAACAGCATTAAATTCCAAAGAAACACTAATCCTAACTGACTATGCACTGACTCATGCTTCATCTAATTAGATCGCAAGTTTCTCCACAAAAAATCAGACAAGTAATATGTCCTAGTGCCAATTGCCACAAACACTAATCACCCAGTTAACACCACCAAGTAAATCAGTTGGCGATATGTTAATTAACTAATTCTACAATCAGGCCCTAATCGCAGAATCAATTAATAAACATTGACAGTAAAACGGAAACAGTACGAATATTATAACCAAATAATCAGAACAATAGGTCTCACGAGTCAAAGCATAACAATTGGAATTCCCCGACTAAAACGGTTTAGCTTGTAGCACCCCACTCCTGCGAGACCCGAACCCGACATCGACGGTGATATCCGAGCCCGTGACCCGCGAGGGTGGTATGCTAGAAGCGATCGATGCGATGTAAAAACTCATTATGATATTTTTTTTGAAACAGTCGAGTGCGCGGAATTAAGAATAAACAATTCGGGCCGTGATACGAAAACCCATTTCACCATACACTTTATAAAGATCACTTTTCAAACAATATTTATCAATTAGGGCCCTCAAACAATTCAGTACTATTTTTGCGGAATATAAATTTACACATAAGTCAAAATAACACAAATGCAGGCGTGAACCGATCCCGACATCGAACACCGACTCTCTTGTAATAATCATACTCCGGTTCATAGAAGGTACTCTTCAATTCTGAAAATATTTGCAATGTTGGGTGAGTTTATAAACTCGGTGAGAAACCATCATCGATGGTTCACTCAATTCATGCATATTCAATCAATTTACCAAATATCACATACTATCACAATTCACAAATGTAAAGCATATCGCCTTTCATACCATCCATATTTAGTCATACCATTTATGCAATGAACATGTGACACTTTTTATTTTCGTTTCATTGTTGTGACCGATGCGCTTTGGCTGTCCCGATGCTTGGGCACATTGCGTTAGTCGATGGCTCAAAACGTTGGGCTTGAAGCCCTGGTACATTGAGCCTGAGGCTCTGAATACGTTGGACCTGAGGTCCTGTGCGTTGAACTGAAAGCTCTCATATACGTTGGGCGTGATATGCCCTGATACGGTGGCTGTTCCGGTCACAACGGCCTTTATCTGATCATACTTTTATGCATGCAATGTACATGTTCCAATTCACATTCACCGACATTTTACATTTCAAAGACCAATTCCCATTCCTTCGGACCTTCGGTTCGGTAATTCAGTCACTAATAAATTTCATATTCACAAATTATTCCATTGAAGCACCCATGCATAGTTACACACAAATAGCACTTTGATATCACATTCCACATAGTTCATACACCTACGGTCCAAAATCAGTCAAAATCAAACACACATAATCCCTCCATTATCTCCACATGGCAAAATTGAAAAATATTAAATACATAAAGGTTGAGGAACCAACTAGGTTACTCACCTATTACTTCCGAGCTATTGCCGGGAAGTCTCTGCAACGTCGATAG
Organism: Erythroxylum novogranatense; assembly: GCA_029891385.1. Classification (NCBI taxonomy): domain Eukaryota; kingdom Viridiplantae; phylum Streptophyta; class Magnoliopsida; order Malpighiales; family Erythroxylaceae; genus Erythroxylum; species Erythroxylum novogranatense. The sequence goes on along the minus strand of CM057233.1, from coordinate 29,980,579 downwards.
GTCGACGCTCCAACTGTGCCTCTATAACAAGCAGAGAGGAATCCGATCACTAATTATCCAATCCGAACTGGTAATAATGCACATGTAAGTGTATAATGCTTGTTCATGAGATTTCCGGCCCTAAATCCAAATTTTCCCATAATAAAAATTCCAACTAAAATTCGAAAGCTATAGCCACTGACAGCACTCAATTTGGACCTCAATCGGTTCAAAAATAAATAAAATAGTGATCACAGAACAAGTACCCGGGGCCACGTCAATTTCTCCTCTAAAAATTCCCAATTTATCACAAAATGAAATTCAATATGATACAAATCCGATGCCTCAAGAATCAGGTCAATCGGACGATGGACGGAAAATAAATTGACAAAAGAACCCAAAATTCAAATTAAACAATTAATATCTATATATATATCTAACCCTTATTCCCTTCTTTAATTTCTTGATTTCAAGCCAACTTTCAACACCAATAACTCATTGGACACAATTCAGAAAATTACCAACTATATCTCATTGGAAAGATCATGAAACCCTCTACAATTCTCAAAAAGACCATAAAAATCAATTTCACCCCTAAGGGTGTCAAAAATCCCTTCAAAGCTACTGCCTACTCAAATCCCATTAAAACAGACAGTACATTGAAAATTCCATAACTCTCAGATTCTTCAGCCAGAAATTACCACATAAATATGCTCAATAAGTTCACAATGTCATCTACAACTTTCATGAACAACCCAATATCAAATTTCATAACTAACTAGGTCAAACAATTCAACAAAGAATCAGTCTACTGAAATTAACCAATCTGGACAGTAATTTTCCAAACAGTATTTCACTTAGCACAAATGTCACAAAAATCACAATCTTATATCCCTGAAAAGATAAGATCTCAAAATTTAATTTTCATGAAGAACTCAATTTCCAATTCAATTTCTAACAATTTCAAAACTGTCATGTTAGTTATTGCCATGATCAGCAATTCCTAACCTAATGCAGGTTCAATATTTGAAAAATCATAACTCCCAAATCTGACCTCTAAAAATTACACACCATATATCATTTTCAAGATAATTCCTTCCTCTGAAACTTTTCAGAAGATCTCTCACACCAATTCAGTTCACATAATTTGCTAAAATAGCTTCCAATCCGCAAGCTCACAAACTCAACACTTAGGCTAGGTTTCATCAAAATGCTCAAAACCAGTCAATAGTAATCAGTTCATATCTCCCAATATACAACTAGAAAATTAGCAAGATCAGTGGAAATGGAAAGCTAACTTAATATGCTACAACTTCCATGAAGACCATGTTCCCAAATTCCATATCAATTAATTTAGAAAAATCAACAAAGTAATTAGGTCATATATGCGGGTACTGTTCACAGACCCTACAAACAGAAACTTTCCATGCAAAAATTCACCCTTCTAACATTACAATTTAACATCACCTATTTCACATAAAGTTGAAGCCAACATCCCAAAGTTTCATTGGGCATGAACTTCACCTCATTTGCACACCTACACAATTAGTTATGCTCAAATCAGTGTAATAGGTCAAAGACTAATTTTTCCAGCTTTACTTCTTCAACTTACACACTATCTCTTCTAACACCAATTCCACATGCATAACCATCCTAATAACACAAGAATTAAGCCAATAGGTCATCAAGACCTTCATGTCAATCTATAACCATAAATTTCAATACCTATTTTTAATCATTTTCTTATGAATTTATGCATTAAAACCATAAATAAAACATAAACATAACATCATCTTACCCAAAGCTTCCAACTCCACCTCTTTAAGTCTTTAATTTTCCAACTACTTTACTTCTTTACTTCTTTTCCATCCTAAGCATGGTGATCATCATAGCAAGGAGGGAGAAGGTTTAAAGTTTACAAGCTTGTAAGCATGAAAGGTTGGAGGAAAGTAGCCATTTAAGCTAAGAAAAATGGAGAAAATGTCGATGAAGGGAAGAGAAGAAGATTTGATGGATGAGACATAAACAAGCTACTTTACATTCCTTTGTTTTAAAAACACTAAGAAGAGTCGAGAACAAGTGACCAAGCACAAGACAAAAGCTCTTAATTCGTAGGACACATGGCCATTGGAGGAAGAGATGAAGAAAAGTCAAAGACCAATCAAATTGTGACAAGAAATAAAACCAAAACCAAGCAAATTCACCCCAATTTCGGTTCCCACTAGGTTTAAGGGCCCACTTTTGGGTCCCACCACAATATGTAATAGATAAGTACCAAAGAACAGTAGAAAATCAACCGGTTCGCCACTTGGTGATTTTTTCCCGGTCTGAAAATTTTCGGGAATGTCCCCGAATCATTTTTTTGAAAATTACCTAAATTGCCCAAAATTGTAAAACATATGACAGTCCACTCCCAATAATTTTTCAAACACGAAAACTACATTTTCCACAACAAAAACACATTTAGGCCATTTACCGGCGATTTTTCCGGTCCGGGAATTTTCTCCGGATAATTCCAGAAAAATTCCCATAAATCCCTAAAAATGTAAAACACTCAATGGCGCACTCCATATAATTTTTCAAATACAATTATCTCATAAATTTCACAAAAGATCTCAATTTGAAACCTAAGCCGGAACATGTCATGAATGCATGTATACCATGTGCAAGTGCAACAAACCATCAATCATAGAGGCTATATGCTGTATGTGCATGCCGAGATATAATTTAATACTCTGACCCAATCCAATTTACTAAATACCCTTCCCATCGGAGATGGATGTTACAATTCTCCTCCTAATAAAAATTTCGTCCTCGAAATTTCATATACGATTGATCAAGAAGGCAGGGGAGTCTTTTTGATTAATACTCTCTGTTTCCCACTGTTTTCACTACACGACCAAATTCAGTCAATAAACGGAGATCAAAACAATCAATTACCCTTTTCAAATTTTCCATGATTTTACTGCTTTCTCATGATTACGCGCAATTCGTCACTTTCAATATCAATAACATATATATATCGGATCCTAACAATATTTCCAATTCTATCTATGAAACACTTTGTGAATCCGAATCATCTTTTAGGTTTTAGCCTAACTTACCAATCCATAATTCTATTCACACCACAATCACATAGAGGCCTCTCATCACGAATTCAATTTCTCTTAACTACACCTTTATTTCCATCTAAGTACCTTTTGGCCGAGGCCATACCCTTCAAAATATTTCGTTTATCGCTTATCAGATTTCGTTATTATCAAAACACAAATCTCATGAGATTTATAATCTCAGTGTGAATCAATTTAACTCACTGTCACCACCTTAAATTACTTAGCCTATCATCAGACAGCATCGATCACATCGTATAGGATAACGACTCCTTTTGGCGGTAAGACCCTTATACACTTTTCAATGGTGACACCAATATAATGATTGACATGCCATAATCCCTTTGCACTATACATCAATCTCATATCCCAACGAAATCCAAAATACCGTTGGTTAATCACACATGTCATCGCTCACTTTGATGACTATACCATCACTTGCTTTTCCACAATACTTTTACTAGAACATAACACTTCGATTGTTTCTTGTGCTTTCTCGAACCATTCACTTATAATCATTTGATTTTTCATTCTAACCTTTCAATTACTCTTTCAATATGCTCTTGCTAGAACATAAAGCTTCAATCATTCCTTACGTTTTCACTAACAGTTCCCGTAATGAGTTTCACCCATATTTCTTAATTTGAACTATACCTATCACTTTCCTCAACAATTGGAATTATCTTCAGTTCTTCGATACGGTTTACAATTTCTACATCCTCACTTCGGGTTTTGCCAATCCGTTTTGATGCACACCTACTTTAAAATTCCCATGACTAATAATGCTTTCTTTTTGCCCCTTTTTGTCAGTTCGACTATTAACACTCAATAATACACTAGATTTGATAACCTTATTACCCTTATTACCCGAATTTTGATCTTCTGCAATTGAATTTATTTATCTATTTATTTATTCTTTGCTCAATCCCTTGAATTGCACCATTAGCTTAGTTTGGAGTAATCAGCCGCTGAATCCTTTTCAAATCATTCAAATGCACGAAATAACTCAATCGGTATCGATTTACATATTCATAGACATCTCTAAACTATTTCTGTACGATTAATATCTCCAAGCTTCTAGGCCACACTCAGTGTAACAAATTTCTAATCATCAATCAGAATACCGCCCATGGACTCATATTTGTCCCAAGGTGCATAAAATCACTTTATCCAATTTCCATAGATCACATCAGAACCCTTACTGGAGCACTTCAATATAGATAGTAAATTCTTCAAACGTCTCCTTTATGATCATCAGTCATAACATTCACATGTTTTCCTCAGTTATTCTTGTCGATTCGCTAAACCAGAAAATCTTTGACGATTGATGAACGATCCGAGATTCCATTAGTTCTAATGAATTCCAAATTCATATACATATCTTTTGAACTTTCGCATTTTATCAATACCAATATCTTGATTAATTCTTCCAATATCCCATGTTCGCATACTAATTCATCCCTTATTTCACTCTTATGAAACTTGCATGATAACCAATCTCCTCACCTATACCAATGTATCTATTTCTTATGCTTATATCCATTATCCACTGCAACACAATTGAGACATGTTCCTTTTCCGTACCCATAGTTGATTCATATAACTTGTTAATTATCGAACGTCTCCAATGAGGAACAATTTTCGTATAATTTGTCTCATCATAACATATTCTGCCACATGTTCCTTACCTTCATTTCTCCACATAACTCAATTTATTCGCGATAGATCACTCACTGACTTGAATAAACAATCGTTATATCGATCTCGTGCTTTCAAAACATAATTACACAAAATATACACGAACCTTTAATCCCCTCAACTTTGCAATTAATATAATCAGAGTCATCTCATTAACATAATGTACACTCTTTCAGTAACATAGTTTAGCTCTTACGCTAGAGTCTCTGCCAGATGTAATACAAATCAGTTACTCTTGATACTTCACGAAGATCAATCTCTGAAGAGCACTTAAACAATTTCTTTTCCTCTACTATCTTGCCATACATCACCATAATCATCACATCTTATCTGACAATATATATATATATATATATATATATATATATATATTCCCATCAATTTGCCCGTTAATAACTCATACTACTAAGAACGCCTTAATCTCATTTAATTCTCGATAACCATTCTCTTTTTGGTACCAATTCTCGATCATGGGGACCTTACTATATTCATGTCCCTCTTTTTATTCCCTCAAGCTCATTACCAATGCAAACATCTTTAACTGTCTCTCTTCTTTCTCAGAGCATGCTCATGCCCGACTCTAACTCATTCTAAACTCGAGCTCTCGACATTATAGTCTGAGCTTATGTAATAGGCCACCGATTACTTCCTATATCATATTCACGTAAATTATTCATTTATGCTTATGCTTGATCCAGATATACACTGATAGTGACAATATATTCTGAACTCAACAACCTTCCTGTTTACACCCGTCCTTGCTCGTGAGGATCATATACAATCTCTATTCATCCACAACTGATCAGTATAAGCACTTTCGTTTCTTATTCTAACTCATAAAGGAAAATTTTTTTTCCGACAAGAATTTTGGCTAGCAATTATCCATTAACTCATCAATTGCAGATTAACATTTTCACTTACCATAGGGCTCCCATAATCAGGTGTGCATTTACTTAGGCAGATCAATTAAACCCGAATAACTTTTTCATCTATCAATTTCATTGTCTTACATTTCAATCTTTTCATTATTGCATTATACCCATATATTTCCATACTCATATCAATATCACAGATATGAAATCATCCTTGATTTTGCACTTAATATATTTTGACTCCAAATCACCAATCCTTATATATAACTCTCATCACGGTAATCAATCCCAATTGTAACTTTTCTATATCATAGAACACTTTATTGTCATTTACCTTATACACTGGAAATCTTACCATTACCACATCTCTATTTTCCTCTATTAATGTACAACTATAATCTTCATTTCTAACTCATATTCAGGGATATACCCAATATAACTCCAATATTGTATTTCATAAGATATCCGTCAATACTAGCACACTAAATATTCGTCTGTCTGATCGAACCATACACTTTTTCCTATTTTGCGATATCCATTTCTTCCTTTTTATCACATTCTAACACATTATCCTTTTTCTCACTTTTTTTCTAACCGCTTAAACGACCGAGACATATTTATGCATACGACGATATACTACTTTGGGATCGATTGTCACCGCTCTCACGTGACACGACTTAAATGCACATAACTTGACACATTTTTTTTGAAAGCCCATGTAAGATTGTACTTCGGGCTCGATACCTAAATGTAGCACCCACCCCATGAGACCCGAACCCGACATCGACGGTGATATCCGAGCCCGCGACCATGAGGGTGGTATGCTAAAGCGATCAATGCAATGTAAAACTCATTATGATATATATATTTTTTGAAACAATGAGTCGCTAATTAAGAATAAATGATTCGGGCCGTGATAATAAAACCCATTTCACCATACACTTTATCAAAGATCACTTTTCAAACAATATTTATCAATTAGGGCCCTCAAACAATTCAAGATTATTTTTGCGGAATATAAATTTACACATAAGTCAAAATAACACAAATGCGACGTGAACTGATCCCGACATCGAACACCGACTCTCTTGTAGTAATCATACTCCGGTTCGAAGAATGGGTACTCTTCAATTCTGAAAATATTTGCAATGTTGGGTGAGTTTATGAATTGGTGAGAAACCATCATCGATGGTTCACTCAATTCATGCATATTCAATCAATTTACCAAATATCACATACTATCACAATTCACAAATGTAAAGCATATCGCCTTTCATACCATCCATATTTAGTCATACCATTTATGCAATGAACATGTGACACTTTTCATTTTCGTTTCGTTGTTGTGGACTGTGCTACCAAATCGTCCCAAGAATCGGCACATTGCGTTGAACCAAAGGGTCTCAAAACATCGGGCTTGAAGCCTGTACATCGAGCCCGAGGCTCAATACGCTGGACCGAGGTCTCGTGCGTTGAGCTGAAAGCTCATATACGCTAGGCGTGATATGCCCCGATACGGTGGTCATTGCTCGGTCACAACCGCTTTTATCTCGATCATACTTTTATGCATACAATGTACATGTTCCAATTCACATTCACCGACATTTTACATTTCAAAGACCAATTCCCATTCCTTCGGACCTTCGGTCCGGTAATTCAGTCACTAATAAATTTCATATTCACAAATTATTCCATTGAAGCACCCATGCATAGTTACACACAAATAGCACTTCGATATCACATTCCACATAGTTCAGACACCTACGGTCCAAAATCAGTCAAAATCAAACACACATAATCCCTCCATTATCTCCACATGGCAAAATTGCAAAATATTAAATACATAAAGGTTGAGGAACCAACTAGGTTACTCACCTATTACTTCCGAGCTATTGCACGAATCTCTCGCAACGCTTGTAGGTCGACGCCCAATCGTGCCTCTATAACAAGCAGAGAGGAATCCGATCAATAATTATCCAATCCGAACTGGTAATAATGCACATGTAAGTGTATAATGCTTGTTTTAAAAACACTAAGAAGAGTCGAGAACAAGTGACCAAGCACAAGACAAAAGCTCTTAATTCGTAGGACACATGGCCATTGGAGGAAGAGATGAAGAAAAGTCAAAGACCAATCAAATTGTGACAAGAAATAAAACCAAGACCAAGCAAATTCACCCCAATTTCGGTTTCCACTAGGTTTAAGGGCCCACTTTTGGGTCCCACCACAATATTTAATAGATAAGTACCAAAGAACAGTAGAAAATCAACCGGTTCGCCACTTGGCGATTTTTTCCCGATCTGGAAATTTCCGGGAATTTTCCCGAATCATTTTTTTGAAAATTACCTAAATTGCCCAAAATTGTAAAACATATGACAGTCCACTCCCAATAATTTTTCAAACACGAAAACCACATTTTCCACAACAAAAACACATTTAGGCCATTTACCTACGATTTTGCGGTCCGAAATTTTCTCCTGATAATTCCGAAAAATTTTCATAAATCCTAAAATGTAAAACACTCAATGGCGCACTCCATATAATTTTTCAAATACAATTATCCCATAAATTTCATAAAGATCTCAATTTGAAACCTGTTTAAAATGTCATGAATGCATGTATACCATGCGCAAGTGCAACAAACCATCAATCATAGAGGCTATATGCTGTATGTGCATGCCGAGATATAATTTAATACTCCTGACCCGACCCAATTTACTAAAATACCATTTCCATCGGAGATGAGATGTTACATAGCTACTCATAACAGAATTAAACAAAATAAAGTTCTTAATTAACATAATCTAAAAATCAAGAAAAGAAAAAAAAAACTAGGAAAATCTCCAAGTCACGCTGCTGTTTGCTTACTTCTCCAAGTCACGCTGTTGTCTCCTTGCAATTCCCTTCAATCCCCTTATGTTGCGTGCGTAATCCTCCAAGTTCAATCCCCAGAATGCTCACTTGGCTGCCTCTTGTTACCGCCTGTCCAGTGTGCGTGATTCCACTACGCTTCTTATTTTGTTCGTGATTGTTTTTTTTCTTTTATTCCTGTCTTGCGTGCATAATGCCTTTAAAGTTCAGTCCACCTGATCCTCTCCTTGGTCAGCCGTCTTTTCACCAAGTGTCGTGATTTTCTCCTCGGTAGCCCACCAAGTGCTTCTGCGTAAAATCCTCTTTGCAAAGTGTGATTTCTTTCCAAGTGCACGCCCTTGTTGTTTTTACTCCTTGCCCTTGCTGTCTTCATTCCACGCCACCCTATGTCTTGCACATGTTCCATTAATTTTTTTGAGCCCATTAATTGCTGCCCACTTGGTTGCATGCCGCTTCTTTTTCTTCGCTGATTTTAATTCTCCAAACTTATGTCTTGCATGTGTCTCCTCTCTATGTTCTCCACGTTGCATCTGTTTTTCCTCTTGATTTTAATTCTCCACCCTTTTTAATGTTGTTATACGTGGCCTTCCTTGTGGCTTCTCCCAAAATCAACGCACCTCTTGCTTCACAAACCGCCTTGGTCCTTCATGTTTCTTCGCTTCTCTTGTCACGCCTTTGACAATTTTAATTTGTTTCAACGCCCACGTGAAGCCCATCTCATGTAAAAGTTATAATTTCCTACAAGGAAATATTAAATCAAGTTAAGTCCCAATAATTGAATCAACAAGAGGAGTAAAAAGGAATAATTAAAACATAAATATTGGAAAAATATGCACGTATCAGGCCAACTCAATTGATTTTATATATTCTCTAACAAACTCCCTCAAGTGAAAATCCTTTGGGCTTGAAACTTACACAGGCTTACTTTACCTTGTGCTTAATTTAATTAGAATAGGTGGGTGATAGGATTCGAACTAATGACCATTTGGTCATTGAGGCTCTGATACCATGTTAAATTTTTTTATATAATTGGGCCTAAATAAACTGAGTACATACAAGCTCAAATGAGGTTCCACCCTAAAATCAATTGGTATTAGGAGGAGTAACTCATTAAGCTTATAAGCATGCTCAAGGACATATATTCTTTCAATGTGGGACAAAGTCCCACTTATATTTCAACATGCCCCCTCACGTGTGGGCTAATTTACAGCCCAATACGTGCCACAGTTTATCATGACGAGGTGGTGACGAGTAATTTAAGAGCAACCCGCTCTGATACCATGTTGAAGTGACCGTTTTACCACAATAACTTAAGTTGTTGTGTTAGGCCAACTCAATTGGTTTTATATATTCTCTAACAAGTTATGCTTTTGTTTCGTGTATCGTGTTTTGTAGATCTATTATGACACTAGATATCCGAGGTCGTAACTAGACCTTGAGGTTAGGGGTTTGGAGTATCGTTTCACTAAATTGGACGTAGATGGTTTGATCATCTTTTATTCTTTAGACTACCATTTCATTCATGAAGGGAAACAACTTCAAAGCATTACTCTCTCATATTTATATAATATAAATCTAATATTAAAAAATAAGTTTTGAGGCTTTTAAAATCTTTTTTCTTTTCTCTAAAAATCTAATAAGTTTATCTCCAATTGTATGCATTTACGAAACAAGATTTCGATGAACTTATGAGGAGTGAATTTATTCAGATGGCATGAAATCTTGTTATAAAATGAATTTAGCTAAATCTTAATAACATAATTTTAATATTGATGTAGACCAAATTAATTTGAAGTAGGTTTTAAGAACTTACCTTATAGTTTCTTCGTTTTATAAATAATTCTTTAAGAAGTATAGTTGAACTCTATTATTTAAGAAGTATAGTTGAACTCTAACTATCCTAGTAAAGTTTGAATCCAACTTTTACTAGGAATTTTATTTGATTTTTCAATAGGATTGTACTTTCACATGTAGAGGAAATCATATCTTAATCGATCTTATCCATAAGGTATACTCAAAATATATAAGAGGGCCTATGACATTCAAGCCTTAAACTAAAGGTCGTATCAGTAGGATTTTGGACTTCAAGACTTGTCTAAGAAATTGGGATTTAATGTGTAATCTAAGCCAATATCAATCTTTTTCTAGGAATGTATCATTTTTTCTACAATTTCATTCTATAACTTCGCTCAAACATAGAACTTCTAGTACTTAGGTATGTAGAGATATATTCTTAAATCAAAATAACCTTTCATATACCACTAACGGATCATCTATTAATGTCTCAATCATATTACAACTGGTCTATAATAACCAAGTCAAGATAATCTAAAACCATTTCTTAAACACTTATCAAAAAGTCCATATAAGCTTATTATATACTGGGTATCCTACGAGCCTGGAACAATATAAGTCTAGGAAAACACTTTACTTACACAATTCCCTATTTGATATTTTGCTTGGAGAATTTAACGAGAGCTTTGAAGTGGGATGAACGTCAACCAAGTTTAGGAGTACAGAGTTTGAGAAGATGAGAGAGAAGGTTCACATCCCTCAGGAGATGTTGTTTTGATAAAGGACACAGAAATAAGGAGATAAGGAATCCGTTGTCCTAGCCCCTTGCCACCTCTAAACAAATTTGTAGGCACACTATTAACCAAAAAAAAAAGGAGTTGGTTGATATATATTGGTCAAACTAATTGATAAATATGTTTGGAACCCAAATGCTTTAAGAATATCTACAATGAAGTTCCAATTTATTGCATCAACGGCTTTAATAAAGTCCATTTTAATTGCACAAATATTTTTTGAGCTCTTTCTGCTATAGGACTTGAATAATTCATAAGGCATTAATAAGTTATCCCTAATCAACATACCTTGAACGAAGGCCACTTTATATTCCTTTTTCATGAAAGAATTTAGATCAGGCTTTAGCTTAGAAGCAAGAAGCTTAGTATGATCTTATAAATTATGTTATAACAAGATGTAGGCATGTAATCTTTAAGGGGGAAATGACCGATGAGGTTAATGTTGGGTTTATTAATCTCTTTAAGCATTTTTTCTTTTTCAAAAATATTAAGAGTGTCACAATTATAACATCTTTGATGAGAGTAGATGGACAAATTTTGATAACATGGTGTTGGATTTTCTCCACCTTCTCTTTACACTATATTATGGAAACTCCTTCATTCTATGATTCCTCCAACTAGTACTAGTCCTTATTCTCTTGATTTGGTCTCCTCCTCTTTATTTTTCTTCTTACTCTTCGAAGATCCCATCTCCCAGTCCAAACCAAGTTCTTTGCTTTTTTTGATAGCCCATCTAATTTTCCCTAACCCCGAGTCTTGGCAGTTTACTATTAATGTTAAAGTGTCATTTGATTCCTCTAGCACTTCCCCAAACCAAGTTAAGGAGTTCCCTCCTCTTTCAACCCTTCTTCCGTCTACTTTGCATACTCACACACCATCCTAGAAGGTAGAAAAGCAAACATGGAGTTGAATGGTGGGAGACCCTGACTCCTTTGGAAAGTTGTTTCTTTTTATACTTCACCTTTTCTCCTTCTTTCTTCCTCCACTTCACTATGTTACCTTGAGTCTGCAAAATTGCAAGTTACTGAATGTCACAATACAAAAAAAATTGACGACAAATATATGAAAATTTTAAATAAAATAAAAAACAACCTTTTTAGCTTGAGACACATTCGTTATCCTTATCCTTATCCTTATCCTTTTATGTCATCATCTTCTTCATCGTCGTCTTCATCTTCCTCTTCATCTTTGTCTAAGTCCTCTTCATCGTCGTCATCTTCATAATCATCCTCATCCATTTCTTTTTCTTCTTCGTCATCATTTAGGGTTTTGAAATCAATAAGAGGCCCATCAGGATAAATCTCGAGATCGTGAACGAGTAGGGTGCATAGGTCATTCTCCAACTCAACCACTCTATAAAGCGGCTTATCGTTGGGCGATTTCACCACTATATCGTTGGATTTGAACATGCAACCAGCTACTATTGGCAAGAGAAATCGAAAACTAAGTGAAGAAAGAGTTAGAGTATGTTGCCTCCAAAATTTAGCAAACACCTTTCTCTATCTTCTTCTTCTTCGTCACTGAGCTATACAAACAAACAAAAATCCCTTTTATATTCAACACCACTTTTGTTTTGTTGCTAAAGGCTTCAATAACGTTTTATTTAATAAAATATCACGGTTTCTATTTCGTGACGTTTTAATAAAAGAACATCGCAACAAGTGCTACAAATTTGCGATATTTTCATAAAATGTCATGAAAATTTTGGACTTTTCATGATATTTTTTAAACGTCACGAAAAGTCTTCAAGTCGAATTGTGTTATTTTTTGTAGTGTGTACACCCGTGCAGTGAATCATATTCAACATTTCCTTTAATAGAAAGTTTCATGCGTAGTCACGTATCAAACTATTTGCTTCACATTTTCCCTTCTCCATTTCAAACAAGAACACGATAAAAGCATTCCTGTACGGGTAACTATAATGGACAAAACATTTGATGGAACAATTAGATGTACTCTTACATACCATTTAGTGTTTATTCGATTATAAAGTGGATTAATTACCCTTAAACTCTGCAGGTTTTACATATCTTTCATGAAAGATGGTATAATTTATGCACAGAGTGCGGGAATAGACTTTGAGTATGCCTGCAATTAGTGTGTATAGTTTGTAAATGCCCGTAATTAGATATTCCTGCAATTAGTCTGTATAGTTTGTAAATGCCCGTAATTAGATAAGGTGTTCCCGTTCTAAAGTTTATGTCGTACTTTTTTCAAATGACCAATGGAATATTTTTTCATTAGGCTTCTATTACAAGTTTTTTTTCCTTTCATGGTTTATATTCAAACATGGAATGTCTTATATGTTGTATTTTGTTGACTTTTGAAGGCTTAGTTTTTTTTTTTACTTTGGTTGGTAGTTGGTGGCTCAATTTCAATCCCATATAGAGAAGAGATGAAGATGAGAGGAGTTTTTGAAGTTATAAAATAACTCCTCCCCTTCCTAATATAGATAATCCCAAAAACAATTTGATAAAATACTCAAAAGTTGTATATGTATCAAATTTAGTATTCTCTTCTTAATAAGAGCAGGCTGCCTAAGTGGTGCTCGGAGAAGTAGGCAAAATTGGCCGAACTCCGTTATCAATTTTCGGGTGTGTTCTTTCCTTATCTCTTTTATTTATTTCGCATTTATAGTATTCAATATTATTTTTCGGGTATATTTGTAGTGTTGTGTTCAATTTATTTGGGTGTATTTACTATTCGTGTGTGTACACGGGTTTAGGTTGTGATAAATATACCGTGCACGTAATTTCTGTCTAGGAGGCCGAGTTTTAAGTGGGACTGTTTATGACCCCTCCGCCCTTTCCTGGGATCTTACGTGGAATGGTAATACTGTCTTAGGAGACTGTTTGGCGGTCTTTCCTGGGTATTACCGAATCGGTTCACTTCACTAGTTGTTTACCTTAGAGGGAAAAATACCCGATTTTTCCAACAAGTGGTATCAGAGCCGAAGGTTTATCCTTTAGTTTGTTTGTAATGTTTGTAATATTGAATACTATTATTCGAGTCTCTAATGACGCCTCAGAATTCACCAACAACTAGAGACATATCAAATATGACACAGGTGACATCGACTTCCTCGTGGCAGAGGACTCCAATGTCAAGTATGAAGTTGGCGGTGGAAATATTTGATGGTACTGGTTATTTTGGGATGTGGCAAGGTGAGGTTCTGGATTCTCTTTTCCAACAAGGCCTTGACATAGCAATTGAAGAAATGAAACCAGACTATGTAGAAGATAAGGATTGGAGTATCATAAATCGGTTGGCATGCGGAACAATTCGATCATGTTTGTCTAGAGAGCAAAAGTATGGTTTAAAAAATGAGACTTTTGTGCACAAACTGTGGAAGGCATTGGAGGACAATTTCTGAAAAAGAGTGGTCAGAATAAGCTCCTTATGAAGAAAAGGCTATTCCGATTTGATTACCGACCAGGTACTACTATGAATGAACACATTACTATATTTAATCAATTAGTAGCAGACCTGTTGAATTTGGATGTGAAATTTGAGGATGAAGATTTGGCTTTGATGTTGTTATCATCCCTTCCGGATGAATTTGAACACTTAGAAACTACTTTACTTCATGGGAAGGAGAATGTGTCTTTAGATGCTGTGTGTTCTGCTTTGTATAGTCATGAATTGCGAAAGCAAGATAAAAAGAAAAGTAAAGCAGTTACAGAAGATGAAGCATTTGTGGCAAGAGTTCGTCAGCAGAGCCAAACGAAGGGAAGAAGAGGAAGATCCAAATCAAAAAACAGAGTTGCCAAAGATGAGTGTGCTTTCTGTCATGAGAAAGGGCACTGGAAGAAAGACTGTCCAAAGTTGAAGAAGAAAGGGAAGGCTCAGCAAGATGCAAATATTGCAGAATGTAAAAGTGATGCAGAGTCAGATGTCTCTTTGGTGGTATCACCTTCAACATTCCATTCAGACGAGTGGATTCTGGATTCAGGTTGCACCTATCATATGTCTCTCATTCGAGAGTGGTTCTTTGATTTTGAAGAAATTGATGGTGGAGTTGTTTACATGGGTAATGACAATCCATGTAAAACAGTTGGAATAGGTTCAATCAAGCTGAGGAATCATGATGGATCCACCAGAATTTTGAGGGACGAGCGGTATGTGCCGAAATTGAAAAAGAATCTCATCTCTTTGGGGACGTTAGAATCAAAAGGTCTAGTTGTGATGATGCGAGATGGAATTCTTAAGGCAACTTCAGGAGCACTTGTGATGTTGAAAGGCATAAGGAAAAATAACTTGTATTACTACCAAGGTAGTACAGTTGTTGGGACAGTAGCGACAACAACTTCTAGTAGCAAGAAGGATGTAGAGGTAACAAAGTTGTGGCATATGCGGTTGGGACATGCTGGTGAAAAATCCTTGCAAATTCTTGCCAAGCAAGGATTATTAAAAGGTATGAAGACTTGCAAATTATATTTTTGTGAGCATTGTATTCTGGGAAAACAACGAAGAGTGAAATTTGGCACTGCTATTCATAATACTAAGGGAATTTTGGATTATGTGCACTCAGATGTATGGGGACCTGCTAAGACTCCATCTCTTGGAGGTAGGCATTATTTTGTCACTTTTGTTGATGATTTTTTCAGAAGAGTTTGGGTGTTTACTATGAAGAACAAAGATGATGTGCTTGGAGTTTTTCTTAAGTGAAAAGCTCAAGTTGAAAACCAGACAGAAGAAAATCAAAGTTCTCCTAATGCATAATGGTGGAGAATACAAGAGCAATCCTTTCCTAAAGGTATGCCAAGAGTCTGGCATAGTTCGACACTTTACAGTTAGAAAAACACCACAACAGAATGGGGTGTCGGAGCGAATGAACAGGACACTGGTGGAGAAAGTTCGTTGTATGTTGTCTAATGCTGGGTTAGGCAGAAAGTTTTGGGCTGAGGCAGTGACATACGCTCAACATCTCATTAACCGTTTGCCATCATCTGCAATTGGTGGCAAGACTCCATTAGAGGTATGGTCTGGGAAACCTGCAACAGATTACGATTCTTTGCATATTTTTGGTTCTACTGCATATTATCATGTGAATGAATCAAAGTTGGATCCACGAGCAAAGAAGGCTCTATTTATGGGCTTCAATGCTGGAGTTAAGGAATACCATATGTGGTGTCTAGAGTCAAAGAAGACAATTGTCAGCAGGGATGTTACCTTTGATGAATCTGTCGTGTTAAATAAGGTAACTCCAGAAGGGGCTAATAGTACTTCACAGTAGGTGGAGTGTATACCGAAGCAGGTGGAGTTTGAACAGACAGTAGTGATCCTAGCAAAAAGCACTACTAATGACTCTCCTATAGCAGAAGAAGAGTCAGATGAGGAAGAGGTTCCAACCCAAGAACCTCCGCAACAATCAGAGTCAACCCAAAAACAATTTGATAAAATACTCAAAAGTTGTATATGTATCAAATTTAGTATTCTCTTCTTAGTAAGAGCAGGCTGCCTAAGTGGTGATCGGAGAAGTAGACAAAATTGGCCGAACTCCGTTATCAATTTTTGGGTGTGTTCTTTCCTTATCTCTTTTATTTATTTCGCATTTATAGTATTCAATATTATTTGTCGGGTATATTTGTAGTGTTGTGTTCAATTGATTTGGGTGTATTTACTATTCGTGTGTGTACACGGGTTTAGGTTGTGATAAATACACCGTGCACGTAATTTCTGTCAAGGAGGCCGGATTTTAAGTAGGACCGTTTGTGACCCCTCCGCCCTTTCCTGGGATCTTACGTGGAATGGTAATACTGTCTTAGGAGACTGTTTGGCGGTCTTTCCTGGGTATTATCGAATCGGTTCACTTCACTAGTTGTTTACCTTAGAGGGAAAAATACCCGATTTTCCTAACATTATACTCAGTCTTCTTGTTCCCATATATTAGTGAAGTTGTTAGTTATACCACACACTAATCATCAAATCACCACGTACGTGAGGGATTGAGCATTCTACTAAGTACTTTGTATTTGCTCATGTCACTAAATAATCCTTTTTTTTTGAAAATTCACTAAATAATCCTTGATAACCACTAAAAATTATACCTAGAATGATTTTATTGGCAAAGAATAACATGTAACATCGAGTTCGGCCCCAATACCATTTGATATTGATTTAATATTGTTGCTTTATAAATCCCATACGACTTTTCTGTTCAGGTGTTCGAATTGCAATCTCAAACCTAATATATAAAACCATTTTCTTTGGTCAAGCAAATAGTTGTAATATGTTCTTTTGAATTAGTTAAACGCATCACACTAGATGAGCATTTCTTTAAAATCCTTAGCTTGTATTTGTTGATGTCTTGCTCCTCTTCTTAAGGGCCGATCCTTACTTAATATCCACACTTATGCCATCTTTGAAGATCTTTGGTAAGATGTCAGAGCTCCAGGTTAATAATAAGGAAAAGAATAGGATCCTCCTCTTTGTGAAAGCCTCTCAAAATGCCTAATGGTTCAACATTATAATAGGATTCAAACATCATTAGCTGCCATTCATCTATCTAGGCATTCCTATGAGATCCATGGGGCCTTCCTAGTCAGATTTTAGACCTTTACAGTAGAGAATCACCTCAGAAGAGCTCTAAATCCTTATAATTGGTGGGTGAGGCACCGCTGATAACTTCAGTACTGTATTCAATGAACACTTATTGGGCATCTCATCTGGTTTTACCCAAATTGGTGATTAAATCAGTTGAAAAACTTTTTAAAAGATTCTTATGGAATGGGAGCAATGGAGATGGAAAAAAGGAAAGATTAAAGTGGAGTGAGGTGTGTACCCCTAAAAACCAAGGAGGATTTGGTTTTATCCCTTTAAAGGTGGTGAACAAGATTATGCTCGCAAAGAGACTACGGAGGCTCATTGAAGATAAAAGCTCGTTATGGGTTAAGTGGTTTAAACATCACTATATCAACTTGATTTTGGCTAAATCTACATTTTTTAATTCTTCCTTTATCATTCATTTGGCTTTTAGATAAAGACTAAAAACTAAGATGCTTCGAAAACTAAGAATCCTTATGTCTCGGTTACATGTATTCGTTAGAACATATAGCTCATTTGTTTTTCCAATTCACTTACAAGTTCTATGGTCAAAAGTTCAACATCTGCTAAAGACCTTCTATGGGGAAATAGACTTGATTAATATCCTTAAAAATGTAAGTGACAAAACTAAGAGAATGAGGCAGGAAGCTTGCTTCTTTATAATAGAATTCTATTACTACATCTGTGCACTTTGTCAAGAAAGAAACGATAGGATGCATAGAGATACTTACATAGATAATATGTGTAACATCACATCATCGATGGGAAGGGTAAAATGGTAATTTGGAATGGGTTATGAGTGAGTAAACTAATCTTGGTATGTTCATGCATAATATGGCCTCCATATATGAATAAATTGTAATTTTTGTACATGCACATGATTGTACATGCATCCCTGACATTTCCCGGCATATGTGTTTATTGTGAATAATGTGATAATTGTGTTTGAAAATTGAATTGTAGTGAATTTTTGTGAGCTTTACATTTTTGTGAAATTTTGGAAATTTTTCTGGAATTTTTCGGGGAAACTTTTCGAACCGGAAAAATTGACAAGTGACAGACTGATTTGGTTTTCGGTACCAAAAATGACTGTCCAATGGCACTGAAAAATTAGATACATTATTTTAGGATTTATTACTTTGAGCCATTGTTGGGCTAGAAATTGGAAGAAATTAAATGGAACAAATGGGAGGTTGACATGTGGCAAGTGACATGTGTCACTTGCCTAACATGCCACTTTGCCATAAGTTGATATAAAAATCAACTCTTACCTTAGTGATGGACAATGTTTAGTCATGTGAAGATAAAAAAACCCTTGTTTTCCTTCTTTCTCTCGTAGCTTCCATTCCTTCTTCTTCTTTGATTTTTTTCTCCTTCTTCTTAATTGCTACTCATCTCCACCTACACCAAAGTCTTCCTATCCTACGTATGCTCTCTTCCTTTGTTTACAAAACTTACAAACCTAAACTTTTCCCTTAACATGAATATCGTATATGGTGGAGAGAATTAGAGAGGATTGTGAGATTTTGGAGTTTAGAAGAATGGAAGCTTGATTAGAGGCACATTTGGAACGTCGGACACCTGACGTTGCTTGAGACTTCCGTGCATTAGCTCTAAGCTATAGTGAGTGACCTAGATGGTTTCTTACTTATCATTGGCTTATGATTATTTGATTTTGACTCTGTGGAGGATAATAGTGGGATATTGTTTGATTGTGAATTTTGGACAGAAGGTTCGGAGTATTTGGAAAGATATGATATAGAAGTGTTATAGGTACGTGAATTTATGATCTACTTGCCTATGATATGACTGATTTGGATTCATGTGATTGATTTTGATACATAAATGTATATTGTGTCATTCATAGGCTAATTGAGTGTGAAATATGAATGCGAGCATAATAAAGTGATGAATTGTAACATATGCAGTTCTTACATAAATGCATGAACAGAAAATGACAATTGTGATCGGAGCAGCCACCGATCAGAGCTTTTAGCTCAACGTTTATATTTGGGCCTCGAGCCCTATAGTTATTCAGAGCCTCTGGCTCAATGATTAATGTGCCCTTATTGGGACAGTTTCAGAGCCTCTGGCTCAACAATTAATGTGCCCTTATTGGGACAGTTTCAGAGCCTCTGGCTCAACGATTAATGTGCTCTTATAAGGACAGTTCAGGCGCCCGGTCACAATACCGAAATAAATTAAAAAAGGGTTACATGCTGCTTTTGATTTGATCTATTTGGTTGAATGAAAGGCAAAATGCCATATACTGATATGATAATAGTCATGGGGTACTTCTGATTGTGAATTATGAAACAACTATATTATGCTTTAGTGTTTGGTGAATTCAACTGGTTATGGATGTCTAATCGTATGAAATGTAATTAATTGTCTATGCTCAAGTAAAATTGTGAAATGTGGTCAAATATGCAAGAATGTGAATATATGTTATGTGAATTGATGTGTTGAATAAATTGAGTGAACCATCGATGATGGTTACCTCACTGAGTTCGCAAAACTCACCCAAAATTTGCGATTATTTTTCAGGACTCAAAAGAATGCCCCGTTAGGCAACGGGCGTATAATGCTAGAAGAAGTCGGGATCAGTTCGTGTCTGCCTTAGTGTCTAAGAAAAATTGTACTTTCTAAATTTTTTTGTACTATGTGTATGTTCAAAATTTTTTTTTATATTGAGTGATGTAGCACGCCACCCTCACAAGGCACGAACTCGGATATCTCCATCGATGTCGGGTTCGGGTCATGCGGGAGTGTTGGAACCCCTCCCCGGTGAGTCGCGTGCCCGACGTCCTACGTGACATTTGGACGCTCATCTCACGAGGGAGGAATTCCTCACCACGAAAGAAACCTCAAATCGAACTTAATTTAACGTCATCCAAACAAAACTTGATAAATTCACCCTAATTATCCTCCAATAAAATTGATTTGCTTAGGGCTCATAATTAGATCCGATTCCTAAACTAAAATGAAATTCCATATCGCTAGGTCATTTAGAATCAGAAATCGCCTCAATCGGATCTCTATAGCTCACAAAATTGCCCGAAAATAGAATTACATTCAAAATCGTTACGTAATTTACTCTCTTTAATAATATCCGTAAAGTCCGACCAAAACCTGACACTCTCATTTTACCAAAAAGGGGTATAAAATTTTTTTAAAAAATCCAACGCTTCAAAAATCGTAAAAATCGGAGGTCAAACGGAGGAGAAACGAATAAAATAGGAAACGGGGTTTAATTTCTCCAAATTGAAAATTCAACTTTTAAAACTAATGAAAACTTCTCTAACTTTAAACTTTAATAACTTTTCACCCCGAAACCCGAATTTTGAAAATTCGATATCAATAAAAAGGTAAAAAGAAGCTCTACAATTTCCTAGAAGGATTTAAGAAATAATTTGGCTATTAAGGGGATCAAGAATTGCTTCAAAGTTTCAGCCCAAACTCAACTTTTCCTACACAATGCCAAAAGCTTGCAAGTTCATATCTTTTAGCACACAAATCTAAAAATGTCATATTTTACCTCATTGGAAAGATAAAGAGATAATTTATAACTTTCATGAAGAGTGCAAAAATCATTTTAGTCATTTAAAGAGGTAAAAATACCCTCAAAGTTTCTGCCTATAAAAATACCAATGGAACAATAAATTGACCAAATGAACAGTACTTATAATCTTTCTAACCTTATAACTTTTTATTATTAACTCCAATAATTGGAAATGATACCTCATTGGAAAGGGAAAAAGATAATCTACATGTTCTATGAAGGATGGAAAAACCAAAACAAGCTCTAAAGGGGTGAAAAACCCTCCCAAAGGTTCTGTCCAAAATTGCCAAATGAACAATAACTGAACTAGGTCTAACCCCCATAACGTTTTACTCCTAACTCCAAATAAGTCATAGTATACATCAATAGAAAGAATAAGGGATGATCTAAAAGTTTCATGAAGGGAGAAAAAATCAATTCAATCATTTAAAGGGTTAAAAACCCTCTCAAAGTTACTGCCTGTATAAATCCAATAACTCAATTTAAATGAATAGTAACTGTCATCTTCTCAACCTCATAACTTCTTCATCCTAAGTCTAAATTTGAACAATTATACCTCATTTTAAAGATATAAGAACAATCTACATTTTCTTTGAAGAAAAAAAAATCAAAATTGTCTCTAAGAGGGTGAAAAAGCCTTCTAAAAGTTCTGCAAAATTTTAGTGGTTAACAACAATAGCTGAAACCTTTCAGCTCTCATAACTTTTTCATTTTAAGTCCGAATGTGACAAACTATATATCATTTGAAAGCTCTCCACAAGTAATAAACTCTTCAAGAAGGCATCTCACTGAAAATCTCGCTCTTAAATACTCTAAAACCCAAAACAAGTTGCTGTCCAATTTGGGAAAAATTGGACAACATTTCCCCTAAAAATGCTCTAGCCAAAACTTTAAGTTGCTCTTTTAAACTCCATTACCTGCATAAGGCAAACTCAATATCCAAACTTCCACAACAAAACTCAAATAAAATATCCCAAATTTCAATGGCAGTAACACACTCTTAGACATCTATCCATTTCAAAACCTAAAGAAAATACAAACTCATCCTTGCTTTTATCAATATCAATCCTACATCCATACATTCTTAGAAAGTATATACAAAATACATTTCAACTTCAAAACCCTTATATTTACATGAAAACAAGTCGATACAAAGCTTCAAAGGGCATTTAGCCCGATTACATCCAAAATAGCAAAGTGAAAGTACAAAGAACAAGCTAATGCTTTAATTTCTCAAAACACGACTTCAAAAGCAAAATGCATCGAAGTATGCCTCAATCCCGATGCGGTGACTCAGTTTCTCGCTCGACACCTGTGGAGGGGAAATGGGGGGGTGAGCTCGACGGCTTCGTAGGTAGTAACTTAATAAACGAGAAATAAGCAAAAACTATTATACATTCTTTCATTTTCAAACAATATCACATTAAGGAAAACATTGACAATTTTCAAATCTTTTTATAGAATTTATCACATCAAACAGTTTACAAATATAACACACCACAAAGAAATCTCACATTTCACAAAATCACAAACAAGGTGGTTCGGGTGGATCTGAAACGGAACGTACTACACATTCCCGCAAAGCGGTCATGTGTAGTCGTGTCTCGATGGAGTCCTCGAAGGAACTCCGATGCCACTAAGGGCAAAGTGAGAAGCTCGTGGATGACAGTGCACCGACTCAGATTGGACTACCACAAACCCAAAGAAAACATGCATATCACATAATTCACACAATTTATAAGCATTAGCCACAATGGCCCTTACAAAATGTCACTTTCATATAATTTGCACATAATCGCCAAATTCACATATCCGAACCTGTTCCACTTAACAAATCATTTAACAAACACTTCCAACATAAACTTACATACAAAAGACACTTTATACAAATTATACTCAACACAAAGAGTAATTAATTTAAAATTCTTAAGTCATTGGAAAGCATAATTAGCCTTTATTGTAAAGTTTTCATTTAGCCTACAACTCAATTATTAAGAAATCACCCACCTTAATTCCTTTAACTTTGGGATTGATCAAATGGCCTTGCTTCTTCCTCCAAATGCCTCACTTCACCTTCATTAAGCATAATTATCCCATAAGAACATAGGATATCAAAATTGGACAATTTTAAGGATATGAAAGCATGGAATTTAACCTATCTAACTTTACCCATAACCTTTCTATGCTCTTTAAACTAAAACCTACCTAAATAAATCAAAGAAAATTCAAAATCCCTTACCTTAAGGAAACCCACGAATTTGCTCTTTTTGTTCTAATGGAAGTTTAAACTCTTCCTTTCCACTTTCTTCTTGCATAAAACTCTTAAACCCTCCTTTTTCAAGCATAAAAACCTAAGCTCTTTCTTCTCTTCTTCTTCTTCTTCTTCTTCTTCTTCTCTACTTAGTCGAAAGTCTCCTCCCTCTCTTTTGTTTTGTAAGTTTCGTATGTTTCTAGCTTAAAAGCCTAAAGAACTTTGATTTTTAACTTATAACCTAAGCTCTTCACCAAAACTACGTCATTTCAATTAAAGCCTTCCTTTCCCTTATAATTTTCGTCCATTACTCTCTTTCATACAAGCCCCCTCATTTTGATTTCCTTTAGTATTGGTTTAATGGCATTTAAATGGGCTAAAAGCCCATTTTTCTAAACCTTAAGCCTTAAAAACCTAAACAACTTCCTAAATTAACCCTATACCAACTTATGCCTTTAATTTCTAAGAATTTATCAAAATTCTAATTTTAACTAAATCCTTTCAATTTATAGTCATTAACTGAACACTAAAATCCCAAATAACTCTAACTAAAAGGAATTTATCAATCTAAACCTCAAAATAAATAAAATAAGCTTAAAGCGAATCGGGGCCTAACATTTCTCCCCCCTTTAAAAGAATTTTATCCTCGAAATTCGTACCTGACATACTGAAGAGATGGGGATACTTCTCCTTCATAGCTTCCAATGGCTCCCACGTGGCCTCTTCCACCGAGTGGTTTCTCCATAAGACTTTTACCAACTGCACACTCTTGTTCCTGAGAACCTTTTCTTTGGTATCCAAGATTTGCACTGGAAGCTCTTCATAACTCAAATTATCATTCAACTGAACTTCATCAGCTTGAATGACATGGGAGGGATCTGATCGATATCTCCTCAGCATAGAAACATGAAAAACATCATGAATCTGAGATAATTCAGGAGGCAATGCTAACCTGTAAGCCAACGGACCAATCCTCTTCAAAATCTCATAAGGCCCTACATACCTCGGACTCAGCTTACCGTTCTTACCAAATCTCAGAATCCCTTTCGAAGGGAAAGTCTTAAGAAACACCTTCTCGCCGACCTCATACTCCATCTC
Organism: Erythroxylum novogranatense; assembly: GCA_029891385.1. Taxonomy (NCBI): domain Eukaryota; kingdom Viridiplantae; phylum Streptophyta; class Magnoliopsida; order Malpighiales; family Erythroxylaceae; genus Erythroxylum; species Erythroxylum novogranatense. Next base: position 29,956,004 of record CM057233.1, on the reverse strand, counting down.
TTTCCTGTGAGCATCTTTATAACTCTTCATTCTGTCCTGAGCTGCCTTCAGCCTATGTTTTATCAAGTTGACCTTATCAACGGTCATCTGTATCAACTCTGGACCTAAAAGTTTCCTATCTCCCTCTGCATCCCAACACACTGGAGTCCTACATCTCCTCCTATACAAAGCCTCATAAGGAGCCATCTGAATGCTCGAATGATACGAATTGTTATATGCAAATTTGATCAAAAGCAAGTGCTCATCTTATGCTCCTCTAAAATCCATCACAGAAGCCCTAAGCATTCCCTCAAGAGTCCGAATGGTCCTCTCAGACTGACCATCGGTCTAAGGATGGGAAGCAGTGCTGAAACTCAACTTAGTACCCAAAGCCTCCTGCAAACTATCCCAAAATCTCGAAGTAAAGCGAGGATCCCTATCAGACACAATCGAATCCGGGATCCCATGCAATCTCACAACCTCGTCAATATACTTCTTCGCTAGCACATGCAGAGGATCTGTTTGTCTGATTGCTAGAAAATGGGCTGATTTCGTCAATCTATCCACAATCACCTATATGGCATCATGCCTCCTACTAGTCCTGGGTAACCCCATCAGAAAATCTATAGTGACTCTCTGCCATTTCCACTCAGGAATGGATAATGGCCTCAACTGGCCTGAAGGTGCCTGATGCTCAACCTTGACTTACTGACAAACCAGACACTTACTCACATACTCGGCCACATCCTTCTTCATACCTCTCCACCAAAAATGTTCCCTGAGATCCCTGTACATCCTGGTGCTGCCTGGGTGCATAGCATAAGGTGCGTTGTGCGCCTCTTCCAGAATCTCATCTTTTACCTCCTTGACATCAGGAATACAGAGCCTATTCCTGACCGTCAGGAGTCCATCATCACTCAGCACCATACCGGACTCCTTACCCCTCTGCACCTCTTCCCACAACTTACTCAATTCGGGATCCTGAACTTGCAATTCTTTCACCTTTTCTCTAAGGATCGGTCTCACCCGAAAAGTAGCAATCATGCAATCAGATTCCTCCTGCTTCAAACTGATCCTGAGCTTAGCCATCTCTTCTAATAGCGGCAGATAGACTGTCTGCACATATGCTATAGAAGACTTCCTGCTCAAAGCATCTGCGATAACATTGGCCTTACCTGGATAATACTCAATCAACAGGTCATAATCCTTGAGTAGCTCAATCCATCTCCTCTGTCTCAAATTCAACTCTTTCTGACTTAACAAGTATTTGAGACTCTTATGATCTGTAAAGATCCTGGTTTGCACTCCATACAGATAATGCCTCCAGATCTTCAAGGCAAAGATCATAGCTGCTAACTCCAGATCATGGTTCGGATAGTTCACCTCATAAGGCTTAAGCTACCGTGAGGCATATGCTATCACCTTATCTCCCTGCATAAGCACACATCCTAACCCCTTTCTGGAAGCATCACTATACACAGTATAACTTCCCTCTCCTGTGGGTAAAGCCAGAACTGAAGCACTAGTCAATCTGTGCTTCAGTTGCTCAAAACTCTTCTGGCACTCATCACTCCAGATAAACTTCTGGTTCTTTCTCAACAATTTGGTCAATGGAGAAACAATCATGGAGAAACCCTCCACAAATCTCCTGTAATAACCTGCTAAACTTAGAAAACTCCTAACCTCAGTCACTGATACCGGGGCATGCCAGTTCACTACAGCTTCAATCTTCTTGGGATCCACAAGCACCCTGTAACATCCTGTCACCGATGGGATGGGTACAGTTCATTGCATACGTATTTGGCATGTGCATGCATTATAGAATTTTGTATAATTGGCAATTATTGTACTGGCATTCGTACGTACATACATGTATGACATACTTCTGATTTGATTTGGATAGTGTGGATTTGGAAATCATTAGGGCAAGTGTGATAATCATGTTACATTAGGTTCGAGAATTGAATTTGAGTTAGAAATGAAAGTTAGGAAATTGAATTATGAAATTGGAGTATATGATTATGAGTTTTCTATTTTTATGGATTTATAGAAATTTTTTGGAATTTTCGGAGCAATAGGCCCAGGCTGAAAAATTGATCAATGACTGGTTAATTGGATTTCAGATTCCGAATTTGATTATCCAATGGCACGGACAGGTTAGAAAATCTGATTTGAGAAATTAGGGTTTAGCCATTGGAATTCGGGAGAAATTAGAATTAGAAACTGTCTTGAGGTGGTTCGGATTCGGACTTGTGGCAATTAAAAATTAGCCAAACAAGCCTTAATCCTTTTGTATATAAGCCTTACTCTTTGAAATTGCCTTCCATGATATCTCCCTCTTGTCTTTGAAAAGAAATCTCTCCTTGCTTTCTCTTCTCCATCGTGGATCTTCTTTGTGAATTCTCCTTGCTTTTGGTTTCCTCTTCCATCCTTGAATCTTTCTCTTTGGATTGGGTAAAGAAGATTTGAAGATGGGTTTGAGTTTGGTGATTGCCGTAGGTGTCGTTGAGCTTTGATTTGGTGTGATCCTTGGAGATTTGAGGTTATTAATCAAGTAAGTTCCTTCTTTCTTACCTTATATAGTTTGATTGGTTGATTTATAGAGTTATTTGGATGATTTAGTTTGTATATTAGAGGATTTAGCATTTAGGGTTTCCGATGATTACATTTGGTGGATTTGATTTAGTTATTTATGGAATAATGTTTATTTGGTGGATATAAGTTTAGGAATGAGTTGTGTTAAGTGTAGAATATTGTTTAGGAGTGTTTATAAGGGATTTGGATGGATTGTATCAGAAGATCTGAGAAATTTCTGGATTTTGGACGAATTTCGGGGTCCTCACGTCATGACGCAGTGATGAACACGCCATGAGCCCCTTTCCTCGCACGTCATGATTTAAGATTTAATTTATACATCGCGACGAGTTGAAATCTGGCGCAATCGCGATTTAGGATGGGTATTGCATGGCGGCGGATTGCGCCTGCACGTCGCGACAAGCAACAACGCACGTCGCGACGAGCAGAGGATTTCACGCCGCGGCGAGGAACCAGATGTCGCGGCGAGGAAGGTCAATTTTAGAAAGTTTAAATTTTGAGGTTTTTGAATTTGGGGAATTAGGAATTGGACAATTCAATTAGTTATGGATGGATTTTAATTTAGAGAATATGAATTCGGGATTTAGAATTTGAGATCAGGAAATTCGGATTTGTGTCGGAAATGTCATAACATGTATAGTACGTACATTATTCGATTCATATGCATCATTGAACATTGAAATGGATACAAATAGTAATGTTACCTATGTTTTGATTGTTATAGAGGTGCCAATTGATCGTCGATTGTCCGACGTAGGCGAGACTTCCCGGCAGTAGCTCGGAAGTTCTAAGGTGAGTAACCTAGTTGGTTTCTCAACCTATATGTGTTTAATTTATGCAATGATGCCATGTGGAGTTAAGGATGGATTGTATGTGTTGTTGTGAGTGATTTCGGACCACAGGTGCTCGAAATATTTGAACTGTGGTATAGAAGTGTTAATTGTGTATTAATTGCTCATAATTGGTTTTGAATGGTGAGATTTAAGCATATACAGTTCTATCGTGATGTATGTATTGTAAATTGGATGTGTGCATACATGCATATAAGTATGATCAGATAAAGGCAGTTGTGATCGGTGCAGCCACTGTATTAAGAGCTTTAAGCTCAATGCCAGGGCTTCGTGCCCAATATTTTCAGAGCATTTTGCTCAACGTATTAGGGCTTTTGAGCCCAATGTTTTCAGAGCCAATGGTTCAACGTATATGAGCTCAGGCGCACGATCACAACAACGAAAGAAAATGAAAGAGTCACATGTAGATTGCATATATGAATGTTCAAATGTGAATTGTATGAAAGGCGTATCGCCTTATAAGTGTGAAATTAATTGCATGTGATTGTCTGGATATGCATGAGTTGGGTGAACCATCGATGATGGTTTCTCACTGAGTTCGCAAACTCACCCAACATTGCATCTATTTTTTAGGACAGTGATAGTGTGACTCCTAGCTCCGGTCAGTGAGACTTTTCCTGCTGTGTGTGGCGGCGAGAGGAGCATGGCCCACAGGTCTGTCAGCTGGGGATCTTTTGGGGTATTTTGTGGATGACTTATCTAGGAGTTGTGTTAGTTCTTTTGGACTTGTACAGTTATATACATGACTGATGATGTACTGATGGTTTTATGAAATGAATGAAAAGGGATCTTTTGGCTTTAAAGTTTAGTGATTGTGAGATTACTACTTTATTATATTGATGCTATGAGGTTTATAGAAATGATCGAATCGTAGTGCACCCTCGTCGTAGGTTATGCATCGGTACGACCTACGGGCGCCCCGGTGTATACTCTACGGTGAGGGGGCGCCACATTAGGTGGTATCAGAGCATGGTTTGGCATCTTTTGGGCATAGTATATTTTAGGCTTGAATTTCATAAGAAAAGCAAGAAATTGATCGGAATTGTGGTTTTATTGTAGGTCATCCATCTTTGGTGATCAGGTAGATCAACCAGCTGACCAAGGATTAGTCGGAGCAAGTAGGGAGTCTTCTGTACCTCTGTATGAGGAGCAGCCTCCTAGAGTTCCCATGAGACGGGAACGGAGGTATGATCGCCTGCATAAACAGGGGGCTGTTGATTTCTATGGCAGCACAGACCCTGCTGAGGCTGAGGGATGGTTGGAGAGGACCGAGCGGGTCTTAGATCAGATGGATTGCGACCCTGAGGAGCGCTTCGATTATGTTGTTTCTTTGCTTCAGGGTCCAGCGTATCGGTGGTGGAAGACTGTCCCGGGTAGTTCCACCAGACCTTGTGTATTGACTTGGGCTGATTTTTTGAGGGCTTTCTGGGATAATTTCATGCCCAAGGACTATTTGGAAATGAAGATGCAGGAGTTCTTTGAAATGAGACAGGGTCGATGTCGGTGGCGATTATGAGGTCGTTTAATGAGTCACGAGATATGCTCTGCTTACGATTGCTTCGAGGCTGATAGGTGCCGAAGATTCGAGGGAGGGCTTAATCTGGAGATTCGCACCAGGTTAGCCCGGTCGGATATGGGTACCTTTGTAGAGTTGAGATCAGCTGCAATGAGGATTGAGCAGCTTTTGAGACAGAGTCAGGCCGAGACTGGTCAGGGATCTGGAGGCAAGAGGTCTAGTGACAGTCAGGGTAGCTCCGGTAGGAGCATGAGCAGACGCCAGAGTAGGTTCAGATCGGCAGGGGGATTTAGACAGTCGGGTTCTGTTCGGAAAGGGAGAATTGGGTAGATTGGTAGTGGCAGCAGTAGTGGCAGAGGATCAGGTCAGGCCATGCCAGTTTGTATATATTGTAATAAGAGGCACAGTGGATAGTGTTGGAGACTGACAGGAGCCTGTCTAGCATGCGGTTCGATGGATCATATGATTCGGAGTTGTCCTCTGACTTTGGGAGTTCAGTCAGCTGCTAGTAGGAGAGCTGGTAATAGCTTGACGGTGCAACAGAGCCGTAGCAGTGGACCTGGATTTAGGGGCAGAGGCAGAGCCCGAGGCAGAGGCGAAGATTCTTTTTTGGGGACTGAGGGACGAGGCAGTAGGCCGCAGTCCCAGGCCAGGGTCTACGCCATGACTAGGCAAGAGGCCCAGGATTCTCCCGATGTAGTTGCAGGTTTGCTTCTGATCTCTGGCATTGAGGTTTACGCATTGATAGATCCAGGGTCCACACATTCTTTTATTGCACCGCATGTGGCATGTAGATTGCATGTGGATGGGGAGATGTTACAGTGTGGGCTAGAGGTGAGTACGCCTCTAGGTAGTACTACAGTTTTGGGAGAGGTCTGTAAGGGGTGTCCGATCATGATTGATCAGTCAGAGTTTCGTGCAGATCTGATTGTGTTGCCCCTTCGAGAGATTGATATGATTTTGGGGATGGACTGGCTCACTGCCCATAGGGCTATTATGGATTGTTATACCAAGGAGGTAGTATTGGAGTCTCCTGGTCAGCCGAGGGCTGTATTTCGAGGTGTTAGTCATGAAGTAAATCACACGTTAATATATTGAGTAATAATATGACCAAGATACACAAGAAGGGGGGGGGGTTGAATTGTGATAAACTTTTCTTTAATCCCTTCAATAACAATTGCTTGTTCTTTCAGAAAACTTATCGTAAATCAATTCTTAACTAGTTTGAAAAACTTTGTTAATAATGAAAACTACGATTTAAGAAAAGTAAGAGTTAGAGAGAGAAACACGCAATTTTATCCCGGTTCACCCTAAACCGTGGGCTACGCCCATCCTCGATATTCTTCTTACGAGATTTTCACTATCTCCAAACTGATTACAAGTATTCTTTAGACCGAGCCTCTTCAGTCTCTTAATGTTAAGTATTCTTTTACTCTTAGCCTCTTCAGTTATCTCAGTAGAACTTTTCAAAATGAAAAATCGATAAAGAGCTTTTACAAAAGAGTTGCTCTTCACAATATACACTCGAAAATAGTTCGCAATTTTTTCTCGATAGATGATATTGAATACACAGAGTTTCATTCACTTTTTCCAAAAGTTATTTCTTCTTCAATCTCGACTCTTATTTATAGTGAACTTCAACTGCTTTTGACTATCTCGCTTCTTGAATCTTTAAAGAACGGTTATTCAGTTTAGCTCAGAACTGCCTTAAACTGATGTTTCTTTCTTCCGCCTTATTTTCGTATCGCCTCTTTTGTCTTCGTAAAGCTTCCGCCTCGCTTTTGTTTCGGCCTTTTTCTTTAATCGCTTTTCTTCCGCCTCGCTTTTGTATCGCCCGCTTTTCTTTAAATGCTTTTCTTCCGCCTCGCTTTTGTTTCGTCTATTTTTCTTTCGTCTGCTTTTCTTCCGTCTGCTTTTTTTTCGTCTGCTTTTTCTTCCGTCTGTTTTTCTTTCGTCTACTTTTGTATCGTCTGCTTTTCCTCGTATATTTCTCTTTATTTATTATCAAAATTATTTAATACGTGAAGTCTGGTTTGACTTAACATTCTCCCCCTTTTTGATAATAACAAATACTTGTGAATTTAGAGAAATATGAAAAGTATCATATACTTGTGAATTATACAGAAGTATTGAGATAAAAAAAATTATCTTCATCCTTCCAGCTGATTTCTTCTTTCTCCCTTCTCTCTTCCTTCTCCCTTCTCTCCCTATTTGTTATTGATCAAAAAATTATTTTCCAATCTGCTTCACCAACTTTTTCAGCATCTTCTTAATCTTCTTCATATCTTTATCAAGCTTCCGAACATGCTTCTTTAGAGTTGATGATTCATCTGCAGTCGAGGGTACCGCCTTAACAACTTGCTTTTCAACGATAGCCACTTTGTTGTTGTATAAGCTTCCTTGTTAAAGACATTTGGTTCAATGATTTGCGAAGAGGAGGAGGAACAAATACAACTTGTTCATTGATATCAAGATCATAGGAATCTCTTATTCGCTGAAAAGTGCGTCCAAACCATGGCATAGCTTCGAATTGAAGTGATCTCCCACAGAGGTCGATTTCGCAGAATGTTACGTATTATAGTAAAACAACATTCGAGTTGCCAATCGTAATGAACAATATCGACCCATTATGATATTGCCTCCTGTGGATCATCTCGCTGTGGCCTTAGTTAGACTTGGTCCTCGATCTTGATACACGCAGATGGACTTACCACTCCTTTTCTCCTTACATGCTTCATCAATCAATTTTACTGCCTCTTCAACTCGATCGAAGACATGTCATCCAATATCGCTCAGTTGAACTTTCACTTTAGCTTCTCATAATTGAGTTCAACAAAATTTGGTGGTTGAAGATCGTGTACCACCTTGATTATTGTACCGCTCAAGATAGGATAAGAAGTGATACGCCTCCAAATGGCTCGTGGATATGGTTCTCTCCCAACTCTCTTGCTTGATCATAGAAATTTTGTAACCCTATCCAATGTATGAGAAACGCCATTATCATATTCTACATGATTTGAAGAATGCTTTGACAAATCTCTTGGGTTTGTCTCGATGATGACCGACTTGGTCTTCTTCTCCTTTCTTACAACCAATCTATGTTCCCATCTTTCTTTTTGAAGTGAAATACTTGGATGGAACATTAGTCATCACACTTACAACTTTTGAAGTAGCCTTCTGCTCCAAAACATATGTAGCAACTTGTTTATGGAAAAGTGTGGACTGAAAAGTAGTAGGAACTATTTCTTCAAAATTGGATTATTAAGAATTTTGTGAGAATCCTTAATATTACCCTTAACACTTCCATAATCGCTTCAAGAGCAGCTTCCATATTAACTTCAAAGAAGATCAACAAAGACTAACAAAGACATGCAATGATTTTTAGAAATGTCAACAACAGCTTTCTTCTAGCCTTGTCTTCTTAGCCTTTGCCTCTGTTGTTGGATTTTCTTCTTTTCTTGCACTCATTTTCTTTAACCTTGGTGACCTCTTGATTGAACTTTCTTCTTCTCGTGTTCTTCTACTTTCCTTTTTCCTTCATTTCCTTGAGATTGAGTTTCAAACTTTCTCAAGGATTGATGATGTTGATTTTGTAGCTTTTGATCTCCGCTGCTCATAATGCTTTGGTTTGCTTGAATCTCTGGAAGGATCGGCTTCTTTCTATCGCAGAGTTTCCTTTGTGGGTGACGTTCTTGCTTGCTTATGAATGTCACTCACCAAAGGTTCCCTTTCCGCTTTAAGTCACCGATTCAAAAATCGAATGTATCTTGACTTCGACTCGAGAGTGTGATCTTCTCCTTCATAGAGGATTTCTTGGTTTAGGCTCCCCGCGGTTGTTGTTTTCCTTGATTCTTCGCTCCTTGTTTGTCTGAAAATCTCGCACCCATTTTGGCAATCGATGTAGAATCTATATAACTTCATGATACCTTCCGTCTCGACTCCCAACCCAATCTGATTCCCGATTCTTTAAACATCCTTGTCAACAACATCCCATACGGAGAGTGTTTGTATCCTTTATTGATTTAACCATATATTGATAAATCAAAATGGTAAATCTATTGGTTGGTGATTCAGAGATGAAGGATACATTGTTCATCCAAAGTAGTGACTTGATGTCTTGAACCTATCCTAGGTAACACAAAGTCACACAAAACAAGAAACAAAACCTTGCTTTGGTACAAGCCAAGAGGCTCTTCTTTCGATTGGGTTGTTCTCGACCATAAAGTTGACGAGTAACTTCATCTTCGCTCAACTTCACTTAGTCATCCATTTCACCATGTTAGTAGGTTGAACTCCACTACTCGACATTCAAGGACTCTTTCCAAGAACTCCTTGGTTACTATAACAGGAGTGTTTCTACATACTGAAACGATTGTATTATCCATAGCTTTAGTATGTTTCCGAACTCATAAACTTCTTTGAGATAAACTTGCTCTCGTATTTGAAAGAAGTTTTAAGTCTCAAACCGCCAACGCCGCTTAACTCCACCGCTTCATTGTCTTTCTTTTGAAAATCGATGATCAATCATTAACTCGCCGCCTTCTCGCTTTTGTCTTTAAAAATCAGATGAATGATCCGTTAACTCCTCCGCTCATCTCTGCTTTCTTCTTTGCGAAAAAACCGATGATTGGTCCGTTAACTCCTCCGCTCATCTGCTTCTTCTTTGCGAAAAACCAGATGATTGGTCCGTTAACTCCTCCGCTCATCTGCTTCTTCTTTGCGAAAAACCGATGATTGGTCCGTTAACATCACCATATTGAGGTTCGGCTCTAATTTCTTTAAAGCGATCTTCACTTAGTGGTTTTGTGAAGATATCGCGCCACTGAAATTTCGCTTCCACGAATTGTAGATCGACAACTTTCTTCCTAACGTAATCTCTCAAGAAATGATGTCTAACTTCAATGTGCTTCACCCTTGAATGTTGAATTGATTCTTTGACAAGTCGATGGCGCCGGTGTTGTCACAAGATATTGAATCTCTTCCTCTTGTATTGAGTAGTCCTCCAATTGATACTTGATCCACGAAGAATTGTGAACAACAACTTCATGCGCATATATATTCAACTTGCGGTTGATAATGCAATCGAGCTTTGTCTCTTGCTTGACCATGACACGAGTGTTTGGTCCAAGGTAGTGACAACCACCACTGTGCTCTTCCTTTCAATCCTATCACCGCATAGTCCGCATCGCAATATCCATTCAACCTAAAATCTTTACCTTTCTCATACATTAAGCAAAGATCAATAGTACCATGAGATATCTCAAAATTCGCTTTTACGCCTATGTAATGAGATTCTCTAGATCGGCTCTAAACCTTGCACACAAGCATACACTGAATATAATGTCAAGTCTACTTGCAGTAAGATAAAGCAAAGAACCAATCATCCTCTAATAGGGTTTGATCCACCTTCTTACCACTTTCGCTATTCGACAACAAGTTCAAGGATGCATCGGTAGACATACTTTTAACACCGCACATATCAAATTTAGACAACAATTCTTTGACATATTTTTGTTGATGGATAAAATCTTATCCTTAGTTTGCTTTACTTGTAATCCAAGAAAGAATTTTAACTCACCCATCATGCTCATCTCAAATTCATTTTTCATCATATTTTCAAAGCTTATGCATAACTTTTTTGAGGTGGCACCAAAAATAATATCATCAACATAGATTTGCACAATAATAAAATCATTATACAAGTTCTTCCTAAAAAGAGTTTTGTCAACTTTACCTCTAGTAAATCCATTTTCAATAAGAAATGAGCTCGACGATCATACCATGCTCTAGAGCCTGTTTGATCCATATAAGGCTTTATGAAGTCTCAGAGACATGATCTGGATACTTTATATCCTCAAATCCAGAGGTTGCTTGACATAGACTTCTTCATCTATAAAGCCATTCAGAAATGCACTTTTTACATCCATCTGAAAAAGCTTTATGTCATGGCAAACAACGCATATGCAAGCAGTATCCTTATTGCTTCAAGTCTTGCTACTAGAGCATATGTCTCATTATAGTCTATTCCTTCCTCGCGATTATAGCCTTGTGCTACTAATCTTGCCTTGTTGCGACTTACTTTTCCTGATTCGCCTAGCTTATTCTTGAATATCCATCTAGTACCAATAATGGATTTCTTTTCAGTTTAGGAACTAAGGACCGATTTTATTCCTACCGAATTGATTCAACTCCTCTTGCATAGCTAATATCCATGCTTCATCTTTTAGAGCTTCATCAATCTTTTTAGGTTCTACTTCGATATAAATGCCACGCTGGCTTCTCTTCCTAACTTGGACCTTGTTCTTACCTTCCGAGGTTTCTCCGATAATTGACTCTTTAGGATGAGAGCTTTTGTATCTCCAATCTTTCTTTAACTCAAAATTTTAGAGATATCTCGCTTTTCATCATGAAGTGTTCCTGATGAAGATACTTCCTTACACTGCGTCAAGGGCACTGCAACAACATCATCTTCTGATTCCTCTTCCTTATTGGGTTGAGAGCTATCATCGAACTTAACGTGAATAGTTTCTTCAATGCCTTTGAGGTGAGGTTGAAGACTCTAAATGCCTTTGAAGTGAGAGAATAGCCTAGAAAATTCCTGAAAGTGTCTTCGCATCAAATTTGTCCAGCTTCCTTTGTGTTCGTAAAAGTGCACTTGCAGCCAAAAGGATGGAAATAAGAAATGTTTGGTCTCCTTCCATTCCACAACTCATAGGAGTTTTCTTCAAGATTGGTCGCAGCAGAAGACTCTATTCGATTGTAGCATCGTCAGATGACACTTCCGCCGAAGTATTTAGGAAGATTCATCTCACACAAGATTGTTCTTGCCATCTCTTGAATCGTCCTATTCTTCCTCTCAACAACTCCATTCTCATGGGAGTCCTCAAGGCGTAGAAGTTATGAAAATTCCTTTTCTTCGAATACTCAACTTCTCATTTTCAAATTCTCCTCCATGATCACTCCTTATGCTTGCTATAGACATTCCTCTTTCATTTTGTAATCTCATGGAAAGGTTTCTAAAACACTTGAAAGACTCATCTTTATGTGATAGAAAAGTATCCAACAAAACCTTGTAAAATCATCAACAATCACAAGTCCATACTTCTTTCCACCAAGACTTATTGTTCTTGTTGGACCAAATAAGTCCATATGTAACAACTCAAGTGGTCTAGAAGAAGTTATGAAATGTTTTGAAGAGAAAGAGGTTTTAACTTGTTTCCTTTCGACAACTTTCACAAAAGAAATCTTTGTCAAAACGAATTTGTGGCAAACCTTTACCAAATCATGTTTCAAAAGTTTTGAAATATGTTTAAAACCGACATGACCTAGTTTTTATGCCGATCGCCTTTTCATCTTCATAGATAAAAACATGAAATATTTTGAGACTGAAAAACGTCTAAATCAATTTTATAAAGATTGTTTCGTCTTTTGGCTGAAAAGAAGATGGAACCACATAATTGACTAATACTTATCAAGTTATGCTTTAAACCATCAACTAGTAGTACGTTATTAATGCATGCATGAGAATTCTTACCAATCTTACCAAACCCGATTATCTTTCCTTGTTGGTTATCTCCAAAAGTTACCGATCCTCCTTTCTTGTCTCAAGATCTAGGAACATAAACTTGTTTCCGTCATTACGTGACGCGAGCATCCATCGTCCATATACCAATGGTGCTTCTTTGGTTCTTCCAACGAAGGATTTCATAGAGATATTATTTTATTTTTAGGTACCCAGATTCTCTTGGGTCCTTTAGGTTAGTACGATGTAATGAATGATAATGATGTGTAGAATGATAATGTTGATGACCTTTCAAAATCTGATTGATATCTTTTCTTATTTTTTGAGCAACCGATTTTACTACGTAATGTCAGGGGCTTATTTTAGTAAACCCTAATCCAGCTTTTATCCCCTGATGTCAGATTCTCCTATCATTTCATTCATCTTTTTGTACTATCAGAATTTAGCTAGATCAATCGAGAGATTATTAATTCTCGCTTCAATTGATTAATCTCTTCAGATCTATCTACAACTTTGTTGTTATTCAATTCCTCAACTTGCTTTCTCAAACTTATATTCTCACTCTCTATCTCATGAGTATGTTTGAGGTTTTCACATATTTCTTCTTCAACAAATTGTACTTTGTTCGTAATAGCATGAGAATCCTCTAATAATTCGAATATGCATCTTGTATATCATTATAGTGGAAGTTACCTCCTCATCACTTTCTTCTTCACTACTGGACATATGTTAGCATGTTCGACGCTTTTGAACTTGTATCCGATTCGATGAATCCAGATCTTCCCACGCTGCCATCATGCTTTTCTTGTTATCTCTACTCCTTCGGGTTGTCTTTTCAACATTGGACACTCGACTTGTAATGTCCCGCTTCTTGCATTCATAACGGTAATGGATGCTTTATCGACTTTTCATCGTCTTTGCCACCGTCCTTCTAAATGTTGAATTTCCTTTGGACTTCTTTTCCACATTCTTCTTATCTTTCTTGAAATGAAAGATAGTTCATCGTCTTCATCACTTGATTCAGATTCTGACTTGCTGGAATCATCATCCTTTTCTTCTTCAATCTTTAACGCCTTTGATGTATTCCTTTTTGTTTTCTTCTTCTGGATTTTGTGATTCTTTTGACTTGCTTTGAGCGCTATGGACTTCTCCTTTTGGGCTTATCTTCGCATCAAGCTCTACTGTATCTTCAACGATCCAAGCAATTCATCAAGCTTCAAGACGCTTAGGTCTTTGACTTCTTGTATAGCAGTTACTTTAGGTCTCCATCTTTTGGGCAGACTCCTCAAAATCTTTCGAACATGGTCTTGACTGTTGTACGTTCTTCCAAGAGCTTTTAGCCCATTAACAATTGTTTGGAATCTTCCAAACATTTGATCAATGGTCTCTTCTTCTTTCATCTTGAATAACTTCGTCTTGATGCACCAAAATACTTATCTTGGACTCCTTCACTTGATTTGTTCCTTCATGTGCAATTGATAATGTATCCCACATTTCTTTGGCGAGATCGCATCCATGCACTTTGTCATACTCGCTTCGCTCAATGCACAACTCAAGAAAAATTTCGCTTTGGAGTTTAGTTGAAATCTTGCTTTCGCTTCACCGTCCATCTTTCTCGTGGAATTGGATTTTATCATCATCTTCAGTGTGTAAGGTCCATTCTCGATGATGTCCCAAAGGTCAATGTGAGTAGACTCGATAAACAATCTCATCCGATCCTTCCAATAGTGGTAGTCTTCACCATTGAATGCCGGAGGTCCGGTGACCGAGGCTCTTCGCAATATACGTGTGTGATTCCACCATTTTCTTTAGTTCACACTTTATTAGAGTGATTCTTGAACACCTTGCTCGATACCAATCAAGTAAATCACACGCTAATATATTGAGTAATAATATGACCAAGATACACAAGAAGGGGGTTGAATTGTGATAAACTTTTCTTTAATCCCTTCAATAACAATTGCTTGTTCTTTCGTAAAACTTATCGTAAATCAATTCTTAACTAGTTTGAAAACTTTGTTAATAATGAAAACTACGATTTAAGAAAAGTAAGAGTTAGAGAAAGAAACACGAGAATTTTATCCCGGTTCACCCCAAACCGTGGGCTACGCCCATCCTCGATATTCTTCCGAGATTTTCACTATCTCCAAACCGACATAAGTATTCTTTAGATCGAGCCTCTTCGTGTCTCTTAACAAAAGTATTCTTTTACTCTTAGCCTCTTCAGTTATCTCAGAAGCACTTTTCAAAATGAAAACTCGATAAAGAGCTTTTACAAAAGAGTTGCTCTTCACAATATACACTCGAAAATAGTTCGCAATTTTCTCGAGATGATGAGATATTGAATACACAGAGTTTCATTCACTTTTTCCAAAAGTTATTTCTTCTTCAATCTCGACTCTTATTTATAGTGGAACTTCAACTGCTTTCTTGACTATCTCGCTTTTGAATCTTTAAAGAACGGTTATTCAGTTTAGCTCGTAACCGCCTTAAACGATGTTTCTTTCTTCCGCCTTATTTTCGTATCGCCCGCTTTTGTCTTCGTAAAGCTTAAATACGCTTTTGTTTGTTTCGCCTTTAAATATTTTTCTTTCGCCTCGCTTTTCTTTCGCCTTTTGTATAAATACGCTTTTCTTTAAATTTCTTTTCTTTCCGCCATTTTTTGTTTCGCCTGCTTTTCTTTAAATCGCCTTTCCGCTTGCTTTTGTTTCGCCCGCTTTTCTTCCGTCTGCTTTTCTTTAATCATTTTTCTTTTCGCTCGCCTTTTGTATCGTCTGCTTTTCCTCGTATATTTCTCTTTGTTTATTATCAAAATTATTTAATACGTGAAGTCTGGTTTGACTTAACAAGTCAGGCAGTGCCATCCAGGATGATTTCATTCATGAGTGCTCTGAGATTGATGCGAGGGGGTTGTGAGGCTTATTTGGCGCATGTGGTGGACTCCAGAGTGCAGCAGAGTTTGCAGGATCTCCCTGTGATCAGGGAATTTTCAGATGTGTTTCCCGAGGAGTTACCGGGTTTGCCGTCGGATCGGGAGACAGAGTTTGAGATAGACCTCATTCTAGGTACCGCTCCTATATCGATACCTCCGTATAGGATGGTACCAGTGGAACTGAGGGAGCTTAAGGTTCAGCTGCAAGAGTTATTAGATAAGGGATTTATCAGGCCGAGTGTTTCGCCGTGGGGAGCTCTGGTGTTATTTGTGAAGAAGAAGGACGGGACTTTGAGGTTATGCATCGATTATAGACAGCTCAATCGGGTTACAGTTAAGAATAAGTACCCACTGCCTAGGATCGATGATCTCTTTGATCAGTTGCAGGGAGCTCAGGTGTTTACCAAGTTGGATTTGAGATCCGGATACTATCAGTTGAGGATCGCAGAGGCCGATGTGCCTAAGAGTGCCTTCAGGAGCAGGTATGGGCATTTCGAGTTCTTAGTGATGCCGTTCGGGTTGATTAATGGCCTGGTAGCCTTCATGGCCTTGATGAATAGGGTCTTTCAGCCGTACCTGGATCAGTTTGTGATCGTATTCATTGATGATATTCTGGTGTATTCGAGGTCTAGACAGGAACATGCGGAGCATCTGAGGATAGTGCTACAGATTATAAGGGATAGGCAGTTGTATGCCAAATTCACTAAGTGTGAATTTTGGCTGGATGAGGTGGTATTCCTAGGCCACATCGTGTTTGGTGAGGGTATCCGGGTGGATCCTCACAAGATTGAGGCAGTGAGGAGTTGGGAGATTCCGAGGGCGTGGTCGAGTTGAGGAGTTTCTCAGACAAGGTGATATTACTGGAGGTTTGTCGAGGAGTTTTCTGTGATCTCAGCCCCTTTGACGAAACTTCTGAGGAAGGGTGTGACCTTCAGTTGGACAGATGAGTGTCAGAGGAGTTTTGAGGAGTTGATACATCGGTTGACTACGACGCCGGTGTTAGCGCTGCCATCTAGAGCAAGAGGTTTTGAGGTGTTTAGTGATGCTTCGCAGCAGGGTTTAGGCTGTGTGCTGATGCAGCATGGGAGAGTTATAGCATATGCTTCGAGGCAGTTGAGATCCCATGAGAGTAATTATCCAGTGCATGACTTGGAGTTAGCAGCAGTTGTATTTGCTTTGAAGATCTGAAGACATTATTTGTATGGGGAGACGTTCCAGATCTTCACCGATCATAAGAGCTTGAGGTATTTGTTAAGTCAGCGAGAGCTGAATCTGAGGCAGAGGAGATGGTTAGAGCTGCTTAAGGACTATGACTGCACTATCGAGTACCACCCAGGGAAGGCTAATGTGGTGGCTGATGCATTGAGTAGGAGATCGCATGGTAGTGCAACTTTATTCAGTTTCGAGGTTGCCGTGTTTAGTTCAGTTGAGAGCTCTTAATGTGCAGATGGATTTGAGTCAGGATGGAGCTCTGATTGCGACTTTGAGGTTGAGGCCGGTATTGCATGATCGGATTAGGAGAGTGCAGGATCGGGATCCAGCGTTGGTGAGATTGATGGATAGAGTCAGATCGGGATGGCTGTCTGAGTTTGAGTTGAGAGATGGTATTCTATGGATGGGTCAGAGGCTGTGTGTTCCTGATGTAGATGATCTGAGACGAGAGATTTTGGAGGAGGCTCATTTGGTTGCTTATGCCATGCATCCTGGTGTCACCAAGATGTATCGTACACTCAAGTTGCATTTCTGGTGGCCAGGTATGAAGAGACATGTAGCGGAGTTTGTTTCTGTTTTGACGTGCGGCGAGTTAAGGCTAAGCACCAGCCCCGCTTGGGAGATTGTATTGCTACCCATTCCGAGTAGAAATGGGAGCGACACGATGGACTTTATCATGGGGTTGCCCAGGACGCCGAGGCAGTGTGATGCTATCTGGGTCATAGTGGACCGGTTGACTAAATCGACTCACTTCTTGCCAGTGAGGGAGAGCAATACCCTCGATCAGTTGGCCCAGAAGTATGTAGCAGAGATAGTTCGACTGCATGGGGTCCCAGTATCGATAGTGTCAGATAGGGATCCCAGGTTTACTTCGAGGTTCTGGAGGAGTTTGCAGTCAACTATGGGTACGAGGTTGAACTTCAGCACAGCGTTTCATTCTCAGACAGATGGGCAGAGTGAGAGGACTATTCAAACTGTTGTTGATATGTTGAGAGCCTGTGTATTGGAGTTCCGTGGTACATGGGATCAGTATTTGCCTCTGGTAGAGTTTGCTTATAATAATCAGTACCAGAGTAGCATTGACATGGCACCGTATGAGGCGTTATATGGAGACTGTAGATCCCTCTTTCTTTGGGATGAAGAGGGTATGAGGATGTTAGAGGTCCCGAGTTGATCCAGATACGAGATAAGATATAACTGATTCGAGTCGCATCAAGCGGCTCAGATGAAAGTGTAAGAGTTATGTGGATCAGCATCGGAGAGAGATGGAGTACAGTGTGGGTGATAGAGTGTTCCTCCGAGTGTCTCCGTGGAGAGGAGTTCTCAGATTTGGCCGTAAGGGCAAGTTGAGTCCTCGGTATATCGGTCCGTATGAGATTACCGAGAGGATTGGACCATTGACCTATAGATTGGCATTGCCGAGTTAGATGTCTCAGTTGCATGACGTCTTCCATGTGAGCATGCTTCGGAGATATCGTTCTGACCCAACTCATGTGATTCTGGCTCATGAGATCGAGATAGCCAGTGATTTGAGTTATGTAGAGGAGCCGGTGCGGATTATTGGATCGCGGGTCAAGCAGTTGAGATCCAGAGTGATTCCATTGGTGAAAGTTCGTTGGAAGAACCACTCATCTGAGGAGGCGACTTGGGAGACTGAGGAACACATGAGGAGGCAGTATCCTCACTTGTTCGATCAGTCAGGTAAGAAATTTCGGGACGAAATTTTTATTAGGAGGGGAGAATTGTAACATCCCGTCACCGATGGGATGGGTACAGTTCATTGCATACGTATTTGGCATGTGCATGCATTATAGAATTTTGTATAATTGGCAATTATTGTACTGGCATTCGTACGTACATACATGTATGACATACTTCTGATTTGATTTGGATAGTGAGGATTTGGAAATGATTAGGGCAAGTGTGATAATCAGGTTACATTAGGTTCGAGAATTGAATTTGAGTTAGAAATGAAAGTTAGGAAATTGAATTATGAAATTGGAGTATATGATTATGAGTTTTCTATTTTTGTGGATTTATAGAAAATTTTCTGGAATTTTAGGAGCAATAGGCCCGGGCCGGAAAATTGATCAATGACTGGTTAATTGGATTTTCGATTCCGAATTTGATTATCCAATGGCACGGACAGGTTAGAAAATCTGATTTGAGAAATTAGGGTTTAGCCATTGGAATTCGGGAGAAATTAGAATTAGAAACTGTCTTGAGGTGGTTCGATTCGACTTGTGGCAATTAAAAATTAGCCAAACAAGCCTTAATCCTTTTGTATATAAGCCTTACTTTTTGAAATTGCCTTCCACGATATCTCCCTCTTGTCTTTGAAAAGAAATCTCTCCTTGCTTTCTCTTTTCCATCGTGGATCTTCTTTGGGAATTCTCCTTGCTTTTGGTTTCCTCTTCCATCCTTGAATCTTTCTCTTTGGATTGGGTAAAGAAGAGTTAAAGATGGGTTTGAGTTTGGTGATTGCCGTAGGTGTCGTTGAGCTTTGATTTGGTGTGATCCTTGGAGATTTGAGGTTATTAATCAAGTAAGTTCCTTCTTTCTTACCTTATATAATTTGATTGGTTGATTTATAGAGTTATTTGGATGATTTAGTTTGTATATTAGAGGATTTAGCATTTAGGGTTTCCGATGATTATATTTGGTGGATTTGATTTAGGTATTTATAGAATAATGTTTATTTGGTGGATATAAGTTTAGGAATGAGTTGTTTTAAGTGTAGAATATTGTTTAGGAGTGTTTATAAGGGATTTGGATGGATTGTATCAGAAGATCTGAGAAATTTTTGGGTTTCGGACGAATTTCTAGGTCCGCACGTCGCGACGTGTGATGAACACGCCGCGGTGAGCCCCCTTTCTTTGCACGTCGTGACGAAGATTTAATTTATACGTCGCGACGAGCTGAAATCTGGCGCACGTCGCGACGAGGGGATGGGTGCGCCTCGGCGAGCGGATTGCGCCTGCACGTCGCGACGAGCAGCAGCGCACGTCGCAACGAGCAGAGAATTTCACACCGCGGTGAGGAACCAGACGTCACGGCGAGGAAGGTCAATTTCAGAAAGTTTAAGTTTTGAGGTTTTTGAATTTGGGGAATTAGGAATTGGACAATTCAATTAGTTATGGATGGATTTCAATTTAGAGAATATGAATTCGGGATTTAGAATTTGAGATCGGGAAATTCGAATTTGTGTCAGAAATGTCATAACATGTATAGTACGTACATTATTCGATTCATATGCATAATTGAACATTGAAATGGATACAAATAGTAATGTTACCTATGTTTTGATTGTTATAGAGGTTCCAGTTGATCGTCGATTGTCCGACGTAGGCGAGACTTCCCGACAGTAGCTCGGAAGTTCTGAGGTGAGTAACCTAGTTGGTTTCTCAACCTATATGTGTTTAATTTATGCAATGATGCCATGCGGAGTTAAGGATGGATTGTATGTGTTGTTGTGAGTGATTTCGGACCACAGGTGTTCGAAATATTTGAACTGTGCTATAGAAGTGTTAATTGTGTATTAATTGCTCATAATTGGTTTTGAATGGTGAGATTTAGGCATATACAGTTCTATCGTGATGCATGTATTGTAAATTGGATGTGTGCATACATGCATATAAGTATGATCAGATAAAGGCAGTTGTGATCGGTGCAGCCACTGTATTCAGAGCTTTAAGCTCAACGCCAGGGCTTCTTGCCTAACGATTTTCAGAGCATTTTGCTCAACGTATTAGGGCTTTTGAGCCCAATGTTTTCAGAACCAATGGCTCAACGTATATGAGCTCAGGTGCACGGTCACAACAATGAAAGAAATTGAAAGAGTCACATGTACATTGCATATATGAATGTTCAAATGTGAATTGTATAAAAGTCGTATCGCCTTATAAGTGTGAAATTAATTGCATGTGATTGTCTGGATATGCATGAGTTGGGTGAACCATTGATGATGGTTTCTCACTGAGTTCGCAAACTCACCCAGCATTGCATCTATTTTTCAGGACAGTGACAGTGTGACTCCTAGCTCCGGTCAATGAGACTTTTCCTGCTGTGTGTGCCGGCGAGAGGAGCATGGCACACAGGTCTGTCAGCTGGGGATCTTTTGGGGTATTTTGTGGATGACTTATCTAGGAGTTGTGTTAGTTCTTTTGGACTTGTACAGTTATATACATGACTGATGATGTACTGATGGTTTTATGAAATGAATGAAAAGGGATCTTTTGTCTTTAAAATTTAGTGATTGTGAGATTACTGCTTTATTATATTGATGCCATGAGGTTTATAGAAAGGATCGAATCGTAGTGCACCCTCGTCGTAGGTTATGCATCGGTACGACCTACGGGCGCCCCGGTGTATACTCTACGATGAGGGGGCGCTACATACCCCCTTCTCAAAAACAATGTGGCCAAGAAAGACCACTTGCCTAAGCCAAAATTCACATTTAGTGAATTTGGCATACAGCTCTCTCTCCCTCAACCTCTGCAACACAATTCTCAAGTGCTCCTCATGTTCTCCCTCACTCCTGGAATATATCAGAATGTCATCGATGAACACGATAACAAACTGATCCAAAAACTCCTTAAAGACCCTGTTCATCAGATCCATAAAAGTAGCAGGAGCATTGGTCAATCCAAAAGGCATAACCAAAAACTCATAATAGCCATACCGTGTCCTGAAGGCTGTCTTACTCACATCAGACTCCTTAATCTTGAGTTGATGGTAGCCAGACCAGAGATCAACCTTAGAGAAGACCGTTGCCCCCTGTAGCTGATCAAACATATCATCTATCCGAGGCAGATGATACTTGTTCTTCACTGTCACCTTATTTATCCTCCTATAGTCAATACACATCCTCCAGGTTCCATCTTTCTTCTTAACAAACAAGACCGACGCTCCCCAACGTGAAGTGCTCAGCCTAATAAACCCCTTCTCTAAAAGATCCTCCAACTGCTCCTTAAGCTCTTTCAGCTCAGCTGGAGCCATCCTGTAAGGTGGAATAGAGATAGGAGCTGTCCCGGGAGCCAAATCAATAGCAAACTCGATCTCCCTCTCCGGTGGTAAACCGGGCAACTCCTCAGGAAACACATCAGGAAATTCCCTCATAATGGGAATATCCTCCACTGTGCTCTCTTTCACACTGGTATCCATAACACACGCCAAGAAGACTTCACAGCCTCTTCTCATCAGTCTATCAGCTAACAAAGCTGAAACAAGCCTTGGCGGTGTCAACTTTCTATCTCCCCTGAAAACTACTTTCTGACCCTCTCCTAGATCAAATTCCACCTCCTTTCGACCACAATCTAGCTTTGCCTTATACTTCTCCATCACGTCCATTCCTATGATTACATCTAACCCTTTCAGATCTAGAGGTAGCAGATCCACTACCAAACTAGATCCATCGATTACCAGCTCACAATCTCGAAAGATCCGGCTCACAATAACATTCCTCCTTAACGGAGTACTAACAAGCAGGAAATCATCTAATAAAACTGATTGAATACCAGGCAATATCATACTTGCAGAGAAATAGGAATGCGTGGAACCAAAATCAAAGAGAACATATACATCAGAATGAAAAAGCTGAGCCATACTAGTAACAACCTCCGGTGCGGCTGCAACCTCCTCCTGAGTCGTAGCAAACACCCGAGCCTGTGCTTGCACTCTCGGTCTCCCTGGAGGATTGGGCTTCCTTACTGACCCAGAACTGCCTACCCCAGCAGCTGGTCTGGTCCTTACTGTCTTTGCTCTCCTCTGAACCTGAGGCTGGGATCCTTCCCCTATGATCGTCTGAGGACAGCCCTTAATTATGTGACCCTTCTGCCCACACTTGAAGCAGGCGCCTAACAACTTGTGACACTTTCCCCGATGCGGGTGCCCACAGTGCTCACACAAAGGAGTCTGGTTCCTGGTTCTCTCAGTTCTGTTGTTTCCTCCCACTGAGGAAGCCTGTACTGACCCGGTCCTGATCTGCTGAGAGGCACTACTGCCACCTTGACTCTGAGTTCGGGCACTCTTGCCACCCCTGTCAACTGACTGCACACTGCCCCCTCTCCTGAATGATTGCTCTCTACTCTTTCTCTTCCTGCTCAACTCCTGCCTGATGTTCTCCAGCTTTTCGGCTGGAGTGCGGATCCACCACCGCTTGATAATCACAGAAATTATGAAGTATTACCTTCTCTTTGATGCCCAGGTGGAGGCCTCCCTCAAACTTTCTACACTTGTCTTCCTCACTGGCCACAATATGAGCTGATATCAGACAATTGGGTGAATCTCACCATACTGCTAATGCATATCTCCTCTCGAGTCAAATTGAGAAACTCCCTGGCCTTGTCCTGCATGTAGACCTGGGAAAGATACTTCTTTCTGAATAATTCTCCAAAATCCCTCCATGAAAGCACCGTAAGTACAAATGACTTTGTGGGGTGACTCCCAAAGGAGAGCATCACCGCAATAAACCGACAAAGATACTCCAGCTTCTCCTCATCAGAACATTTCATCTGAACCAGGACTCTCTCTTTCCTCTTCAACCAAGATTCTGCTTCTTCAGGATTGGTGGTACCATAAAAGTCCACCGCTCCGAACTTCCGCAGCTTATCAAACCGTGCGCCCTAACATCGAAATCTGCACGAAGCTTCGAGACCCTTGACCCATGGCAAAAGTGAAAGCCTGGGCAAAGGCCTGAAAGACTTGCGGGTCCATCGTAGGCATGGTAGGAGGAGGAGGAGGTGGAGGCTCCTCAGGTTGCACACTAGGTGCCTCAGGGCCAGGAGCAGAATGTGTCCCTGCAGCTTGTGGGATGTGAGACCCATCTGTGCTCCCCTGGCGAGAGCTTGAGCGAGATCGAGTCCCTCGGGTTCTACCCTGACGTGACATATTTCTCCTTCAGAATAAAACCAGTGAAAAATTTTAGTTCATGCAAAAACAATTTTTTTAAAGTATCTTGAACGTTTTAATTCATGCAAAATCATGCAAAATCAACATTTAAAATCATTTAAAACAATTCAAAATAATACAATTTATGCACATAAGTCACTTTCAAAACTTCACAAAAACCCTAAATTTCTCCTTCAACCCGGGCCTAAACCGAAATGCTCTGATACCATAAGTGTTGAAACCCCTCCCCGGTGAGTCGCGTGCCCAACGTTCTACGTGACATCTGGACGTGCATCTCACGAGGGAGGAATTCCTCATCACGAAAGAAACCTCAAATCGAACTTAATTTAACGTCATCCGAACAAAACTTGATAAATTCACCCTAATTATCCTCCAATAAAATTGATTTGCTTAGGGACCATAATTAGATCTGATTCCTAAGCTAAAATGAAATTCCATATCGCTAGGTCAATTAGAATCAGAAATCGCCTCAATCGGATCTCTATAGCTCATAAAATCGCCCGAAAATGGAATTACATTCAAAACTATTACGTAATTTACTCTCTTTAATATTATCCGTAAAGTCCGACCAAAACCCGACACTCTTATTTTACCAAAAAGGGGTATAAATTTTTTTTAGAAATCCAACGCTTCGAAAATCGTAAAAATCGGAGGTCAAACGGAGGAGAAACGAATAAAATAAGAAACGGGGTTTAATTTCTCCAAATTGAAAATTCAACTTTTAAAACTAATGAAAACTTCTCTAACTTCAAACTGCAATCTAATGATATGTCTATGCACTTTCGTGACATTCTTGGCACTAACCCAAAAATTCCCGTCATAACTTTTCCTCAATATCAGAACTCAATAGACACTCAAATTATTCAATTTGTTTCAGAAATCTAAAAATCATTGCCCAGCATATATGGACTATCATTATGTCGAAACCATACTTTACACTAAACCTCCATCCAAAATTGAGAACTTTAAAAGACTGTTTCAACACTCCCCTTTTTCATAAATGTATAGACCCTTGTCTCTAGTTCATAACAAATCCAAAATTATCTCATCTGAATAACGGTATAAAAACTTATGGCTTAAAAACCAAACATAACTTTTTGGGAATAGTAGCTCGCCGCAGCGTGCTCACTCGCCTGCGTTGCGACGTGCACGTTTGCGTGCGCCGTGGCATGCACACCTGCGTGCGCTGCGACGTGCGAGCACCGTAAACCACCTAAAACCTAATTTTCCAGCAAATTCAATCTAATTCTCCTCATATTCAAACATAATTCATCTATGCACTAAAACATTACTCACACATCATTTTCCAACTTATTACAACCAATATCATTCACAAAACCATCAAAAGATCATCAAAACTGAAACCCCTAAAACCAAGCATATAAACAACCCATTCTATAACTTTTACCAAATCAAAACATGCTTTAATCAGTTAATCAAGAGGAAAGAAGCTTAAACTTACTTGATCTATCTTCAAAATCCTCAAACTCTTCATGATTTCCTCAAAAAACCCATTCTCTTATCCTCTTCTTCTTCTCCCACGGCAATCCCCCTCTTTTCCAAAGCAAAACCCTAATTCCTGCTATTTATACCCTTATTAATTGTGAAATGTCCAAGTTACCCCTTCCTTTAAGCCTTAAAACTTAACATCTTAAGTATTATGCCCAAATTGCCCTTATACAAATTCTCATAACTTTACTACTTCAATTCAGAATTTCAGACTTTTAGGGACTGAATTGAGATTCAATTCTTTCAGATTCACACACTTTCATCGTTTCAGTAATACCTATCAATTCCCATTTCAATCAATCCTTAAACTTTGATTTTCATAGACCTCTCCAAAATTTCAATGCTCATGGTAAAAATAATATGTCTAAATCCTGTCATTAATTAGAGTGTCAATTGGACAGTCATTTTCAGTACCGGAAATCTCATCGATACCCACTTTGCAATTTTATACAGAATACACATAAATCACTCCCATTCAATTTTTCAAGCACAAAATTTCCCATTTTTCACGAAGACACAAAAGCCAGAAATTGTCACGAGTGCATGTACAATCTTGTGCATTTGCAAAAATTACTTTTCATATCTGTATAGAGGCCATTTTATGCATGTATGCCGAGATACATATACACAATCACATACCGACCCCAATTTACCATTTTATCCTCCCCATCGGTAATGGGATGTTACAATTCTCCCCTCCTAATAAAAATTTCATCATCGAAATTCATTTTGATACTAAATATGACAGGGATACTGTTTTCTGATACACACTTTTATTTCTCATTTCATCAATCTATTCGATGTTCCCTTATAACATAGCAATCGCCGTTATCAATAGGTTTCTCAATTTTCTTTTCACAAAAACCAACTTTGTCAATTATGTCCCTGATAAGTTTCAAAAAATTCAATTCATTAATAACAATTTCAGCCTCACATAAGTATATCACATTAAGACTATCTTTGCCATAAAATCACTTATAAAGCTAAAGTCCCAGTTGCCTCCAGTTAATACAAACCACTTTGTCACACTTAGATTTCCTTATCACTCTGTATCACAACTTCTATGTAATCCGCCAAAAATTCATTTGTCTTTCAAAACCACTTTATTAAAAAAAAAATTTAAAAACCATCTCACTTATCACTTTACTCACTAATGGTATCCCAAATTGCTCTGACTTTTACTCAGGATGACCAACTCTTTCTGTTGTCTCATCTAGAATGTAACATCCAATTCTTCACGTGAAGGGTATTTTGGTAATATAGACCGACCGAATCGATCGAATATGATTGAGTGAGTAATTGGGTTCAAATGATTGATTTAGAATAATTTAAGTGTAACTGGTATTTTATAGTGGCTTATAGGAGATTTCTGGGAAATTCGGGAGATAATGCCCGGACCGAAAATATTGGAGAGACTGACTGATTGACTGTATAGTACTGAAAGAACTGTCCGATGGCAATGGAAAAGTTAGAGTGGACTGATAGGAAATAAATATGCTGAGCCATTGAAATTTAGAGACTGAAATTTGGACTGATAAGGAGACCTAGGTCTATAAATACCTAGGGTTGAGAAATTTGGGGAAAAATTGGCTAAGGCATTTATGAGTTTCTCTTCTTCCTCTCCACGGTGATCTTCGATCCTTCTTCATAGGTGAGGATCGTTGTTTCTTCTTGTGGTTTCCCTCTATTGTGTTAAGCTAACGGTTTATTGTGATTATTGTGGAAATGAAGTGGATTGAGGCTTGAGGAGGAGATCGACGGTGTTGAGAAAGATTTTAGGGTTTACGATCGATTCAGTGATTGGTAGCTTTAATGGCTTCAATGTTGTTATTACTTATTTTATTACATCTATGGCTTTTATTGTGGTTGATTGAGTAGTTGAGGTGTTAATGGACGTTTTAGTGAGAGAAATGGTCGAAATCGATCGGAGAAGACGACTGTCTTCGCACGCCGCGACGAGCATCGGTTGTTAGGGCTTCGTCGCGACAAATAAAATTGAATTGAGTTAAATGTATTGGTCGCGACGTAGGCAGAAGACGTCATGGCGAGTCATAGGGAGACGACGCCACGGCGAAGCGTGTTTCACGCCATGCAAGCGTGCCTCTTCGTCAGCGGCGTATGCCGCGAGGTCGCCATGAGGAACTGCTTTATTGTATTGGATTGGATTGTACTTAATTGGACATAATTTCATAGAGACATATGCATTACTGTACTGTTTAATTGAGCGATTAGTAATGGACCGTACTGTACTGTTATAGAGGCACCGTTGGATCGTCGTTCCACGGACATTCTTTGGGACTTCGAGCAATAGCTCTAAGTAACAGTGAGTAACCTAGTTGGTTTCTCAAATTCTTGAGTGTCTAAATGTTCACCGTAATTTACTTGATAACGGAAGTACATGATTATTGAATTATATGTGATTGGATTGCCTTTGATATTATTCTTGAAATGTAAATGACCGAGTTGCATGTTCTTCTTGATAGAATCGAACAATGTGAATTGCAATCGTATGATCGCATGACTCTTGAAAAGGGGTGCGATTGAATTGTATGTGTTTCTCAGTATTGGATTGGATTATCAATTAATTCGATTCATCGTCACACTTTGGGCTTTATAGCCATACACCGTAAATTATCAATCATCAATCTTGAATTCTTGTAAGTTAATGAGAGATACACTCTTGGGCTTTTATAGCCATATCTTGAAGCTTCAATCTCAATTTATCGAACATCGCATCGCATGCATAAATGCATGATCGATAAAGGATCGTGACCCAGTTGCTAATTTCATCGAAAAGAGCCTAGAGCTCGAACATCGCATCGTCGGGCTTAGCCCAGGGAGAAATCACGCTGCCCCCATCAAGCTTCGATCGAGCACTTGGGCACAACATCAATAACCGGAAAGAGTCTCATATGCATCATATACATGGTATTCGAATCGCCAAATTGTGTGACGACATCGAATCGTGCGATGCCATGATTTATCAGAAATTGTGATGTAATATGTAAACCGTTTCTATGCTATGAAATGTTGTTACCGACATCATCTATATAGACTATGTACCTTGTTATGTGAACTGTTCTACGCCATCAGATTATTGCTAATGATATCAGATATCTCGTAGCAAACTATTATGATCACTCATAATCGTTATATAATATCGTTAATTGTTATTACTATGTCGTGGTCATGCATGATTTGCGTGAATGCATGATTTGAGTGAACCATCGATGATGGTTTTCACCGAGTTCGCAAACTCACCCAACATTGCAATTATTTTCAGAATCGAAGAGTACCCGTTAGCAAAGCGGGAGTATGGCGCAGATTCAAGTGAAGGTCGAGAAGTCGGGATCGGTTCGTGTATCCGCATTGCACGCCTTTACTTTTGTACTAAAGTGTTTATTATGTATTTGTAAAATTGACCTAAGTGGCTTTTGAAAATGAGTGTATCCTTTTGACGGATTGAATGAGTACCAAAATTGAGTATAGAATTCCGCGATTTGTTATAGAAAGTAATGTACCGATTTTCGGCGAGTGTTCTAATCGCCACCTCATGGTCACGGCTCGGATATCACCATGGATATCGGGTTGGGTCTCGTCGAGTGGTGCTACATTTAGGTATCGAGCCCGTAGTACAATCTTACATGGGCGCTACGAGAAAAATGTGTCAAGTGCATGCATCTAAGTCGTGTCATAGCAGATAAAGACAACCGATCCCTAGTCTAGCATATGAGTCACATGCATGAGCATGTATCACCGTCGTTTAAGCGATTAGAGATAGTGAGGAAAATGATAATGTGTGAGAATGTAATAAAAGGAAGTTGTGTACATCATGAAACCCAAAAGAGTATATGGTTTGATTTGATAAGTGAAGATTTGTGTCTTTGGTATCGTGATTTATAGTATGAAATGCACTATGAGAGTTCTCACGAGTATACTTTTGGAATGTGAAATAGAAATAAAGTGATAGTTATGGATTGAGAGAGGAAAATGAGAATAGAAATATGATGAAAATGAAAAGAGTTCAAGTGTATATTGTGGATGAAAAATAAAGTGTTCTATGTTATAGAGAAGTTGCAATTGGGATTGATTACCATGATGAGAGTTATAAATCATGATTTATGACTGAGAATCAATTATCTTAGTAAGAAATCAAGAATGATTGTACAAGGATGATATTGAGTTGAGTGTGAAAAGTTCGTGAGTATGAGACAATTATGAAAAGATTAAAGTGTAAAATACTGATAATAGCAGGTGAAAGAGTGAATAGGGTTCAGCTGATTTGTCTAAGTGAATACACACCTAATCATGGAGCCCCGTGACAAGTGAAAATATGGAGCGTAAGTGTCTTAATTGTGAAATGGCATGAGAATAAATTAATGAGTTAGTGGATAATTGCCAGTTCGATTCTTATAGAATGAAAGTGTTTATAGTGATCAATTGGAAATGAATAGAGATTGTATTCGATCCTCTCGCACGAGGTCGGGTGCAAAAAGGAAAGTTGTTGAGCTTAGATTTGATTTCCACTGGAAGTGTACATTTGATAGTGGGATCACCCTTATGGGTGAAATGATTGGGCATAAGTGAATAATATGCGTGAATATGTTATAGGAGGAAATTAGGTGGCCTATTAAATAAGCCCCGATTATTATTCCTGTGGCCCCAAGCTCGAGATGAGTTAGGGCAAGGCACGAGAATGTTTGTAGTGATCGATTGAGAAAGAAGTGAGACTATTAATGATCGAGAGCTGGTACCAAAAAGAGAAAGGTTATTGAGAATTAAATGAGATTAAAGTGTCCTTAGTAGTATAAGCTACTAATGGGTAAACTGATGTAAGTGTATATTCAGATATGATGTGATGATTATAGCGATGCGTTCAAGATATTAAAGTAAATGACATTATTTAAATGCTCTGTAGAGCCTCATCATAAGGAATGTTATAATCTTGTAAGGCATGGCATGAACTGCTCCTATTGGAATAAGAGTGACTGATCGATAGTGAGGAGAGATAGTTGATTGACAAGATTTTATGAACAGTGTTAATGAGTGATAAGGTTTGATCCGATAATTTGACTTGAGAGTGACCATCGAAGAGATACACTTTGAAATGAAGTGAAAGTTAATTTTGGAGTCCTCATCCTAGTGAAGACTCAAGTGTAAGAGATACCATATGTTACCGAAAATGTGTACATTATGTTGATGAGATGACTCGATTGTGTAAGAGAATTATCAATATCAAGGAATGTTAATCGCAAATGTGAAAAGAAAATAGAGTTGTATATGTTTGTGTTGTGTTTCAAAGTATAAAAGTGAGTGATATAAATGTGAAGTGAATGAGTTAAATGTGATAAGTGTTAGTGATTGCACCAAGTGTGTTGTATATATAAATGTGAATACTTGTGATTGAGAATCAGTGTATACAATTGTGAGTAAGTGCTCTGATTGTGACAAGCGAGTAAAGTGATATATAAATATATGTGTTAGTGATTGTGCAAGTGTGAGTGAGTATAGCGGTGAGATAAATGTGCTGAGACTGTGAATAATGTTCTGAATATGATAAGTGTAGTAAAATGAGATACATGTGATTGATTGTGCAAATGTGAACATTTGTGACTGTGATTGAGTGTATAAAGTTATAAGTAGCGTTCCAACTGTGATAAGCGAGTGAAGTGCTAGATATATGTCGATAAGTGCTAGTGGCTGTGTAAATGTGAGTAAATGCTTAGTACAATAATAAACGGTAATTAAACTGTTGTGGCTAGAGCTTAGTGATCAGAGCTTTGAGCTCGATATCAGTGAAACGGCCTAAGGCCATAACGGCAGTAGTGCATACCCAGAGGGCTCTCCTACTTGCCAAGAATGCGATTAGTGTAAAAGGGAATAGTGCATACCCAGAGGGCTCTCCTATCCCTTATGTGAGTGGGCAGTAGTGCATACCCGGAGGGCTCTCCTGCTTGTCGAAAATGTGATCAGTGTGAAAAGTGCCCGAATCGGGACAGTGAAAATGCTCAGTCACAACAGTATCATAAATGGGAATTTGTTTACATTAAGCATCGGACTGTGTTGTGAGTGATACATTGTGATAGTCTGAAAGGCGATACGCCTCATATGTATAAAGTGGCAATGCATGAGAGGAAGTGAATTGTGAGAATTGCTCAGTGATATGGTTAAATTGTGATTATAATGAAACGTGAAATTGTCTGATAGTGTTCTGATTGTGTATTGTAGCTGTGTTGTGAAAATTGAGAATCAATGCAATTAAGTGACAAAATGTGTAAATAGATCGGTAAAATGTTTTATGGATCTGAATAATAAATAAAGTGTTAAGATCTCGATAGATGTGTTTCGCACCGAATGTGAGGTCGCATGCGATTAATTATAAAGATGTGAGTGAGAATCGTAATAGAAGGGAGCGGGTTAATTCCTTATCTCGAGATCTATTGTATATGAAATTTCGAGGACGAAATTTTAATTAGGAGGGGTGAATTGTAACATCCGGTTACTGTCAGCAAGGGTATTTTGGTAATATAGAGACTGACTGAACTGACTGGAATATGATTGAGTGAGTAATTGGGTTCAAATGATTGATTTAGAATAATTTAAGTGTAACTGGTATTTTATAGTGGCTTATAGGAGATTTCCGGGAAATTCGGGAGATAATGCCCGGACCGGAAATATTGGAGAGATCGATCGATTGATCAGATAGATCGAAAGAACTGTCCGATGGCAATGGAAAAGTTAGAGTGGACTGATAGGAAATAAATATGCTGAGCCATTGAAATTTAGAGACTGAAATTTGGACTGATAAGGAGACCTAGTCTATAAATACCTAGGGTCGAGAAATTGGGGAAAAATTGGCTAAGGCATTTGCGAGTTTCTCTTCTTCCTCTCCACGGTGATCTTCGATCCTTCTTCATAGGTGAGGATCGTTGTTTCTTCTTGTGGTTTCCTCCTGTTGTGTTAAGCTAACCGGTTTATTGTGATTATCAGGAAATGAAGTGGATTGAGGCTTGAGGGAGGAGATCGACGGTGTTGAGAAAGATTTTAGGGTTTGCGATCGATTCAGTGATTGGTAAGCTTTAATGGCTTCAATGTTGTTATTACTTATTTTATTACATCTATGGCTTTTATTGTGGTTGATTGAGTAGTCGAGGTGTTAATGGACGCTTTAGTGAGAGAAATGGTCGGAAATCGACGGAGAAGACGACTGGTCTTCGTGACGTCGCGACGAGCATCGAGCGTTAGGGCTTCGTCGCGACGAATAAAATTGAATTGAGTTAAATGTATTGGTCGCGACGTAGGCAGCAGACGTCGCGGGCGAGTCGCAGTGGAGACGACGTCGCGGGCGAAGCGTGTTTCACGCCTCGACGAGCGTGCCTCTTTCGTCGCAACGTATGCCGCGAGGTCGCGCGCGGAACCTATTTATTGTATTGGATTGGATTGTACTTAATTGGACATAATTTCATAGAGACATATGCATTCTTGCATCGCTTAATTGAGCGATTAGTAATGGACCGCATCGCATCAAGATAGAGGCACCGCTGGATCATCGCTCCACGGACATTCTTTGGGACTTCGTGCAATAGCTCTAAGTAACAGTGAGTAACCTAGTTGGTTTCTCAAATTCTTGAGTGTCTAAATGTTCACCGTAATTTACTTGATAACGTGAAGTACATGATTATTGAATTATATGTGATTGATTGCATCAGATTATTCTCAAATGTAAATGATCGAGTTGTATGTTCTTCAGATAGAATCGAACAATGTGAATTGCCTTATGTATTGCATGACTCTTCAAAAGGGCGATTGAATTGTATGTGTTTCTTGATTGGATTGGATTATCAATTACCGACATCTTCACACTTTGGGCTTTATAGCCACACACCGTAAATTATCAATCATCAATATTGAATTATCGTAAGTTATTGAGATACACCATCGGGCTTTTATAGCCATATACTTGAGCCATCAATAATCTGAATTTATCGAACATCGCATCGCATGCATAAATGCATGATCGGATAAAGGACTGTGACCCAAGTTGCTAATTTCATCGAAAAGAGCCTAGAGCTCAACATCTTTCGTCTTGTCCTTAGCCCGAGGGAGAAATCACACGCGCATCCCTCATCAAGCATCGATCGAGCACTTGGGCACAACATCAATAATCGGAAAGAGTCTCATATGCATCATATACATGATCGATCGAATCGCCAAATTGTGTGACGACATCGAATCGTGCGATGCCATGATTTATCAGAATTGTGATGTAATATCAAAACCGTTCTATGCTATCAAATGTTGTTACCGATATCAGATAATTGATATAGACTCATCGTATAATCGTTATGTGAACTGCTCTACGCCATCAGATATTATTGCTAATGATACGTATCTTCGTAGCAAACTATTATAGACTCATCGTATAATCGTTATATAATACCGTTAATTGTTATTACTATGTCGTGGTCTTTATTTAATTTATGTAATGCATGATTTGAGTGAACCATCGATGATGGTTTCTCACCGAGTTCGCAAACTCACCCAACATTGCAATTATTTTTCAGAATCGAAGAGTACCCGTTAGCAAACGGGAGTATGGCGCAGATTCAAGTGAAGGTCGAAGTCGGGATCGGTTCGTGTATCCGCATTGCACGCCTTTACTTTTGTACTAAAGTGTTTATTATGTATTTGTAAAATTGACCTAAGTGGCTTTTGAAAATGAGTGTATCCTTTTGGACGGGATTGAATGAGTACCAAAAATTGAGTATAGAATTCCGCGCATTTGTTATAGAAAGTAATGTACCGATTTTCTGAGCGAGTGTTCTAGTACGCCACCCTCGCGGGTCACGGGCTCGGATATCACCATGGATATCGGGTTCGGGTCTCGTCGGGAGTGGGGTGCTACATAGAAAATAATGAGTTTGGCTGTAGACACTGTACACTATACCTTATATGTTGAAATATTCCAGACATATGCACCTTTTTCCCTTCTCAAATAGTCCAGGTACAAGGGACTCAAAACATACAATCACTCAGGTCGACATTTTTTTTGCCACCAATAGCTCTTAGGTCCACTTACCCGGACCTCCCTTATTAGGTAATACACACATTTTATGGCAACACAATCTTCAATTCCACAGTTCGGGCTTTCCAAATTCCTTTTTGCAAAATCGATATCACTATTCCATATTCGGTAAATTGTTCCTCTTTGTTCCTCTTTAACTCGTCACTGTAACACTTTATTGCACTGGAAAGAGCAATCTAATATCCCCATACGTGATACTCATCCATGTGGTGTTCTATTCACTACTGTTGATTTGGACATTAACTATATTAGGACAGGTTCCTTAATAGAATCCTTCAATCCTGTCCAAGTCCCATCTTTCGTTAATCCCTACTAATCTGTCTATTTATAGGTAAATCAAATTTCCATTACTGGCACAGCACCTTTCAAAACATAAGTTCAAATTTAGCTCATAAGACTACAATTGTCCTTAAGTACACAACATCAATGTACTATTGCAATAGATTGTGTCTTAATCTCTTGTGGGAACTTGCTATAAACAACAAAATCGTGAATTTCCTAAAAAATTCTTTTA
This sequence comes from Erythroxylum novogranatense, assembly GCA_029891385.1. Taxonomy (NCBI): domain Eukaryota; kingdom Viridiplantae; phylum Streptophyta; class Magnoliopsida; order Malpighiales; family Erythroxylaceae; genus Erythroxylum; species Erythroxylum novogranatense. Next base: position 29,921,380 of record CM057233.1, on the reverse strand, counting down.
CTAATCTCACTAGTGCAGCCACATGTATTCTTGTACACTTTTTCAATATACTAAGTCTCACATTGAAATCATGTTGCTTGATAACGCTAATAGATATAACCTTAAAACTCATTTTGCCCATGTATATATATATATATATATATATTGAAATTCCTTGAATAACTAATCCATCAATACAGTAGTATTATCACTTGTTATCCTCAATTGTCTTAAAAATTCCATTTTTCTCAACAAATTTCAGCAATTCTTTCAATTTCCCGAAGATGTCACATTGATTTATGCCCTTGTTAACTCATTCATACTTGTTGCTTTCCACATTTCAATCTATCTAACAACATAATTTCCTGTGTTAGGAAACCCATCATCTGAAGTACTTTTTGTGGTTTCCCAAAATTATTTCCACAGCCTATGACGTGATCCAAATTCACTTTACAGTACAAGACTATCACCTCGAATTGCCGAAGTCCACTTATATAGTTGGATACTTTACATCAACAAAAGATATACACTCCCAATAGTCTTTTCTAACTCTTATGCTAGAGTCTTTGCTATAACGTAATTCCAATATTCGTTTTTGACTCTCAGATTATTCATTCCAAATTTATTCCCTCATTGATCATACCTTGAATTTACCAACTTATCCCAATCTCATTAATTTCTTATTACTAACCACGCTCTTTTTCATAACTTCTTGCTCGTCAATTGATTTCCTTGTTTTCTTTGTATTTCAAGAAAAAGCATATCAATTTGTATCACAATCAATATGATGAAAACATATTCGATAATGAGGCTCAATGAGGTATCAATCAATTTTTTTTAATAACTCAAATACCCCAATAAATACCAAATCCTTACATCTTACTTAGAGATGTGTTACAGTCAAGTCTCCCATTAATCACATTCGTCAATGCTATAAACCCCTAATTAACTCTAGATAACATATCTTTCCTTGTTCCTACCCATGATTGGGTTTTACCAAATACTCATAACCGAATCGATTTGTAGGCCCATATCGGGCCCTGCACTTTTTCCTCAAATTATCACACATAACATTCTTATAACTGCGTTTTATTCCAACTTTCCGATCTTTATCACTTTTCTAACATTTTCCATACTACCCATCATGTATCACATTTTATCATCTATAAAATCATGTTCCTCTCATTTCCTCATCCATGTAAATATTTTCAATCCATTCAAAATTATAACTGCAGAGATGTCAATGAAATGAAATCTCATCGTCACAGACAAAAATATTTCGTTATATCCTAACTTTTCTCACATTTCACATCCACGTCCCATTGAATTATTTCTTTTAACTGGCTTGTACACTTTAATCTCACATTTTTCATTTCTCCCTAACAATTCTTCATTTACGAAACAATACAGTCCATCATATTCATGTCAACATAAATATAGTGAATTTATATCGGCCTTTTTCTCATTTCCACTTATCCCATTTTATCAGTCACACACATCATAATCATAATTACCTAGTCATCCCTGAGCTTGTGATCAAACATAGTCATATTTTTATGCTCAATCGTACCTCTTATCACTTTTTATCGATATCCCTTTCGTGTCCATATTTAATCTTTCCAGATTATCGCAAAATTTTGTTTTTTTACAACCCAATTTATGCACTTTAAGTATCATTACTCAATCGATATCACTTCTTTCGTAATTCAGCCCATGCCTCTATCTTCACATTCATATCACATTCAAGGGTTTATGACCACAGTACAGTGTGAATGTCATTTATAATCTGTAGGACCTCGACCTCTCGTGCCTCACATCCTCAAAAGGGCCTTGGCCTCTCGGGCCTCGCGCCCTCACGGTTTCACTTTTCCCATTCCCAATTGCCCATAATCCACAATGACTCATATACTGATATATCATTTCTTTTCTCACTCTGAAACACTTAATACTTGTTCATGCGTATTATTCGTACCCATAGGACTCATGCTAGGGATCAGTTGCCAAGGTCTGCTATGACATGTCTTTACTGTATATGATTTAACCTATATTTTAGAGAATGCCCAAGTAAGTTTGTACTTCTGGGCTCTGATACCACCTAAATGTAACACCCCACTCCCATAAGACCCGGACCCGACATCGATGGTGATATCCGAGTTCGTGCCCTGCGAGGGTAGCGTGATACATCACTCAGACAAAACATAGTATACAAAGCAAAAACCGGTAGATACATTGACCACGAGGGTCCTCTTATAAATACACAATAATAAAACACCAAAGTCCTCACACTTCTGCAGACACAACTGATCCCGTCTTCTTCTATCACTCTCAAGCGATCACGATACACCCGTTGCCTAACGGGGTATTCTTCTGAGTCCTGAAAAATAATTTCAAATTTTGGGTGAGTTTTATGAACTCAATGAGTGACCATCATCGATGGTCCGCTCAATCAAGAATCAAATCAATTCATAACTTATATTCACATTGCTGTCTATTTGATCTCATTTTCAATTTCCATACTTCTAATTTTATCTCATAATACACTTTCACACAATTTCTCATTGACACATACACAGAAATTTACATTCATATAGCCCATTTTTGATACATACTTATCTCACTCACTCACTGAATATTATCACATTGCTGTGACCAAGAGCCTAAATTGTCCCATTAAAAGGGCTCATTAATATATGACCCTTATCCAGTGATGGACCTCTACTGGATATAGGGATCATTATACGTTGAGCTTGAGGCTCTGACTCACTCATGAGCTCGAAGCTCATTTTCGCACGTTGAGCTAGAAGCTCTGATCGGTGGTAACTCGATTCATAGTCCCAATATTTCATACCACACTAGGCATATCCTAATTTGTCATACATTTTTACTATTAGACGTACCCCATGATTATTATCACATCAGTATATGGCATTTAGCCTGTCAGTCAATCAAACATATCAAAACAAAATGCAGTATGTAACACATTTCCAATTTATTTCAGTGTGGTGACCGAGCACCCGAACTGTCCCTATAAGGGCACATTAATCGATGGGCCAGAGGCTCTAAAAACTGTCCCTATAAGGGCACATTAATGGATGAGCCAGAGGCTCTAAAAAACTGTCCCTATAAGGGCACATTAATCGTTGAGCTAAAAGCTCTGAACTGTCCCATTAAGGGCGCATTAATCGTTGAGCCAATAGGCTCTGAAACTGTCCTATTAAGGGCTCATTAATCGTTGAGCTAAAAGCTCTGAACTGTCCCATTAAGGGCTCATTAATCGTTGAGCCAATAGGCTCTAAAATTTTCCCATTAAGGGCTCATTAATCGTTGAGCCAAAAGCTCTGAACTGTCCCATTAAGGGCTCATTAATCGTTGAGCTAAAAGCTCTGAATCATTGTGAGGCTCGAGGCCCAAATATAATGTTGAGCTAAAAGCTCTAATCAATAATTGTTCCGGTCACAACTGTCATTAATTGACTTTGCATTCATGTATGAACGGCAGGTGACACAATTCAATCACTTTATTCACGAAATCATTTATGTCACAATCATTTCCAAATTATCAAGATCGAACAATTAATTCACACTTTATCATATTAAAAACACAATCCCAATGTCACATACCCATAACACTTCTATATCATATTACTCTGTCCGGAGTTCAAATCGAATACAGTCCCACCATTATTCCCCACATAATCAATCACATACTTATGACACACAGAAAAATTGGAGGACCGTCTAGGTCACTCACCTGACTTCTGCGCTAATACCTAGAAGTCTTTACAATGTCGGTGGGCTGAAGTTCCAACAGTGCCTCTATCGTAAATCAAAACACATATATTTAACACATTGTCCAATTTTGTAATAATGCATATGTAGCAATCTAATGATATGTACTATGCATTTTTGTGACATTCCCGACATTAACACAAAAATTCCCGTCATAACTTTTCCTCAATATCAGAACTCAATAGACACTCAAATTATTCAATTTGTTTCAGAAATCTGAAAATCATTACCCAACATATATGGACTATCATTATGTCGAAACCATACTTTACACTAAACCTCCATCCAAAATTGAGAACTTTAAAAAACTGTTTCAACACTCCCCTTTTTCACAAACGTATAGACCCTTGTCTCTAGTTTATAACAAATCCAAAATTATCTCATTTGAATAATGGTATAAAAAGTTATGGCTTAAAAACCAAACATAACTTTCTCGACAAGAGCTTCGAATGCTCGCCATGGCGGCGTTTCTACACGACGCGTGTCTTTGCGGCGTGCTCACTCGCTTTGTCACGGCACGCGTTATGATACCACAAGGCGTCTTGCATGAGCACGTCGCGACATGCGAGCACCGTAAACCACCCGAAACCGGATTTTCCAGCAAATTCAATCCAATTCTCCTCATATTCAAAACATAATTCATCTATGCACTAAAACATTACTCACACATCATTTTCCAACTTATTACAACCAATATCATTCACAAAACCATCAAAAGATCATCAAAACCGAAACCCCTAAAACCAAGCATATAAACAACCCATTCTATAACTTTTACCAAATCAAAACATGCTTCAATCAGTTAATCAAGAGGAAAGAAGCTTAAACTTACTTGATCTATCTTCAAAATCCTCAAACTCTTCATGATTTCCTAAAAAAACCCATTCTCTTATCCTCTTCTTCTTCTTCTCCCACGACAATCCCCCTCTTTTCCAAAACAAAACCCTAATTCCTGCTATTTATACCCTTATCAATTGTGAAATGTCCAAGTTACCCCTTCCTTTAAGCCTTAAAACTTCACATCTTAAGTATTATGCCCAAATTGCTCTTATACAAATTCTCATAACTTTACTACTTCAATTCAGAATTTCAGACTTTTAGGGACTGAATTGAGATTCAATTCTTTCAGATTCACACACTTTCATCGTTTCAGTAATACCTATCAATTCCCATTTCAATCAATCCTTAAACTTTGATTTTCATAGACCTCTCCAAAATTTCAATGCTCATGGTAAAAATAATATGTCTAAATCCTGTCATTAATTAGAGTGTCAATTGGAAAGTCATTTTCAGTACCGAAAATCTCATCGATACCCACTTTACAATTTTATACAGAATACACATAAATCACTCCCATTCAATTTTTCAAGCACAAAATTTCCCATTTTTCACAAAGAAACAAAAGCAGGAAATTGTCACGAGTGCATGTACAATCTTGTGCATTTGCAAAAATTACTTTTCATATCTGTATAAAGGCCATTTTATGCATGTATGCCGAGATACATATACACAATCACATATCGACCCAAATTTACCATTTTATCCTCCCCATCGGTGATGGGATGTTACACCCGACCTCTCTCCACTCTTTTTCTTATAACTTTTTCATCCGACCTCCGATTGACTTAATTCTCGAGTCGTCGGATTCGTGAGTCCTTTAATTTCATTTCTATATAAAATTGTGAATTTTTAGAGATAAAATTGATGTGGATTGGTTAGATCAAAGTGAGGGGACCGGGTAATTATTTTTCTGATCAATTGATCGCGGCTCTGCTGATTCGATCTTACGATCGATCCTTGGAAACCGGTCAAATATAAAAAGTTCCAAGATTGCGGTATAGGTTGCAATCCTCGGGTCGTCTCACTTAATTGGAACCAAGCGAAAAAGGTCTAAGCTAGCCTAAATGTCAAAAATTGCAATCAAAGTTGATAAAATGGGGGGTTTGGTATTTTGATCGAAACTGATAAAAGTGATTAAAATTGGAGAAAAAGTATAAAAGAATGTTTTTGAATTTTTAATAAAATAAATGAACTTTAAATTTTTGGTAATGAGCAAATGATAATAAATCCTCTTGAAAACGGGCACAGGCTATCACAGTTCAAAAATAAATTTTCAGGGATAGAATCCACTAAGTTTCGAAAGATCAACCCTAAGGACTCTTTAGGTCCAAAGATTTAATTAATGAACTCCATTATTTAAATATTTGTTAAAAGCCTTAGTGTGAAAAATGGACAAGTAAATGCAATTGGTCAATCGGATAAAAACACAACAATCTAAATCAAACACAACTAGGCAGATTAAAAGAGTAAATGGAATATCCGAATGACATATATGAGACTTCATATATTAAGCATCAAAAGTTCTACAAATCACTCAGTCCAAATCGCAACATAGTGTTCAACACACGGTTAAACTGTTAACCATGCTAATCTAGCCATACAAATGCAATCTCTAACTCAGAGTTTACACAAATACAACTAAACTTCAGACACTATATGATTACTTCCCTTTGAAGCTTCCGGTGAACTCAAGCCATTGCTACATCTTCAAGAGGAAATGTGACTTAGCTACGCATAGCTCCGGACTGTCCTTCGACTACTGGAGACTAAGCGATACTCATATTAGCAGGAGATACTGACGGTGGCGATAATGATGGCGATGGTCGATGATGATGGAAACGAAAAATGATGTGGAGTAGTGTGTAGTCTTCCTGCTGCCTCCAGACGTCTCTAAGTGTATGCGTATTCAAGTCTCCAATTATCCCCCCGCCTTTCCCGTCTGCCTCTGACCTAAAAATAGCAAAGTTTATATATAATGGATGCGGGTCGGGTCAGAGCAATGAGACAAACTTTCTATTTCAGGTCGGATATCTGCTCGTACGTCGCGGCGTGTGAATTAATATTCGTCGCGACGTATGGAATTGCTTGTTCATCGCGACGTATAAATTAATATTCACCGCGACGTGTGGAAATGATTTGCTCGTCGCGACGTATTGGACCCCGAATCTTTTTGGTAAGCTAGGATTATTAAATAAGGATTTTTGAATGATTATTCATGATTAAAGAAGTTAAGAATTCTTGAAATTAAAATGAAATAGAAGATATGGTTTAAATACGAGATGGATTAATGTGGAATTAATTGACATGCAAATATGCTTAAGGTAAGGTGTCATGAAATTAGGTGGCATGATTTAATGGGATTCAATTATTGTATTTTGTGGACTTAATTAGCATGTTAAGGAAATTTAATTAACATGTTGATTAGACTAAGACTATATGACATGGATCAAGTGTATTAAGGTGTTATGCATGTTATAAATGTATTAAGGGTTAAATGAAGAAGGAAGGAATTGGGCTTAAATGAAGAAGTGGGCTTGAGTAGTTTAATGAGGTAGGAAAAGAAGAAAAGAGAAGAAAGGAGTAGGCAAATGGGCCTTTGGGCTTAAGTGAGTGTGTAAGGAGTATAAAAAGGAAATGAAAGAAGTAGGATTTTAGAGAAAGAAGAGGGAAGTCACGAAATTGAGAGAGGGAAGATGAGAGTTTCGGCCATGGAAGGGAGAAAAGGAGAAAAAGAAGGAGCTTTGGCTTAGGTTTGAGATTCCAAGAGATTTAAGAGGTTTTTGAAGAAAGTTCAAGAGGAAAAAGTGTGGGAAATCACTAGAGCTTCATTTTAAACCAAGTCATCACTTGGTTAGTGGAAGTTTAAGGTAAGTCATGAAGTTTTGTTAGAGGTTTTGCATGGGTTATGGTTGAGAAAGCTTAGAAAATGAATGGGTATTGTGATTCCAAGATCAATTTCATGATTTGTGTCCTTAGGATTTGTTTCATTTTGGATGTCTTTTGATTTGGGGATTTTGTTGATTGTGAGGAAAATGGTGAGAGGCAAGAGGAATGGAAAGCAAGGGAAGGTCATTGGAGCAAGGTTTTCAAGCAAGGAATCATAAAGTAGGTTTTATGTTTATAGTTAAATAATGGGCCATTGACATAATTTTCAAAGAAATTAAGAATATAAAAATGTTTTCAAATTCATTGTTTTTGAATGCCTCGAGAAATTGCTATCATTGATGTATATGTTATGTGAATTGGATGATTGATGATTTGTGATATGTGAATGTGGATGTTATGTGATTTTGCTTGAGGAATGATGATGCATTGCATATGAAATGATTTATGATCATGAAATGATTTATGAAAATTTGCATGATTTATGCAAAACAAGATTTCCAAGATTTTTGCCTTTGGGCAATCAAGCTTCAAGACATGATTATATGTTATATGGGTTAGGTTAAGTCCACCCAAGAAACGTCTCGTGCACGATGACCATGAAAAGCCTTCGCCCGACTGTCCGACTGTGGCATAGGATGATCCAATATTTGGACTCCTCAAGATTTGCCCACATAAGATCATTAAATGAGATTATATGGTTTCCAAGAATTGTGGACTTGCCAAACCATTATGATGTGTTAGGTGGTATGTGTTATATGATGTGAATTGTGACAAGTTGAATTGCATTCATGATTTCATGACAGTTTGAAAAATGCATGAATTGAAAAATAAATGATTTGTGATATCAAGAAAATGACAAGAGTTTTGAAGAAAACAATGTTTTATGATCCAAAGGAAATTAATACGGAAATGGATTTCTAAAACTGTTTTGTTCGTTATTTGGTTATAAGCATAGAACCTTCTAGGCTCCCCAAGCTCACCCCCTATTTTCCCAATTTCCAGGTTTTTAGCAAGAAATCAAGTGGAAGTGGATCAAGACAGCTTGTGCTTGTTATATTGTGTATTTGAAGTTTGGTTATGTAAATGTATAATTGTAATTCAATGGAATAAGGTAAATGAGATATTGTTATTGGTCTTGGAAATTTGGCTAGGAAATGCCAATGAAATTGTAAAACTCTTATGTATGATGATTAATGCAATGTGTACTTGAGTATGGTTGTGAATGTACAATTGTATCATTGTATAGCTTGGATATGATTAGAGGATTAAGAGTGCGGTTGTTGCCTTGATTTGAATTTGGAGTTACTCTTGGGATTAAGTTATGTTATATGAGGTTGCATGTTGAGTTTTATGCAGGTGGAAGTATTAGAATTGAAAATTGGTTAGTTGCATTTTCAAGGGAAGTGCTATCAAAATTTCCTAAAATTTGACAGAACTTCGCTTCAGTTTTATACCCCATTAGAGATTGATTTAGATTGGGAAGTCTTCGTGAAGATTGTAGTAGAAGTTCAGATCTTTCTAAGGGTATATCATTTATCTCATTTGGACTTAGGGTTAAAAAGTTATGAGGTGAAGAACACATTCAGTTACTATTTATGTACTGTTACATTGGTCTTTAATGAGCAATGTCCTTTGAGTGGCTTTTTGCCTTGATTAATGATGGATTTAGCTTTTGCATCCTTCATTTGTAGTTCGTTTTGTTATCTTTCCATGGAGGTATAGTATGCACATATTGGAGTTAGGATTAAAAAGTTATGAGGGTTGAAAGATGATAGTCTCAAGTGAATTGAAGTTGGTTTTAAGGTTTGGGAGTTTTGGAATTTGGCGTGTCCGTTAAACGGACACGAATGTCCGTTAAACGGGCAGCCTCGAGTGTCAAAACACCCCTTGCCCTACCCGTGTCCGTTAGACGGACATGCATGTCCGTTTAACGGACATTTGCGAAGAGTTTGGTACCCATTCACCCGAATGTGTCCGTTGGTCACTTGGAGAAACATGCATTTTTGACCAGTTTTGAGGCCGAATCTCGCTTTGAGGCCTCTAATACAAGTTGTATATCCTGATCTTATCTTTCAAATGGAATAAGAACGAAGTCATTTGAATAATTTTAGAAAACGTTATGGAAATCGCGCCAAAAGCGTTTCAATTGGATTTTGGAAGTGAGCATGGTCCATTGTTTTGGGCATAAATCCCTCATACGACCTCCAATTGAGGTGAGGCTTGAACCATTGGATTTATAAGACATATATCTTCCTTGATAAAAAAATTGGGATTATTTGGAGTTAAATTGAGAAATTTTGCATCAAAGTAAGTTAAAGGCCGGTTAAGAGAGCATGTTTCCGGTATAAACTCTTTTAGGTTTTTGGAGTGTGTCTTGAGTTATATAACTCCGATTGAAGCAATTCTTGTCTTAAATTAAACAAGAGTCATAAGGCTATGATTCACAAGAGAATTTCAAATGAATTTAAGATTTTAAGTTTTTCAAATTCGGTGAATGCGTATTGGAAATAAGTTCAAGTATGATGATTAGGTACATGGGCACACTAAGGGACTTTGGTAAGTAAATATTGGGAGCGTTTTAAGCATGAGAATGAATTCATGATGTCTTTAAGGGTTCAAGGGATCAAGAATGAAAAAAAAATTATAACCCTTCAAAGTAATACGCACGCTCAGGTTTCACGATTTTAAGCAAGAGAGTTGGGTTCCGGTAACGGGATCCACAGTCGGGATCCGATCTCCGGGTCGGGTTCCAACACGACGTGCGGATTAATATTCGTCACGACGTGCGGATTGACCTCATGACTGTTGACTTCCTGATGTGTTGACTCTTTCGCTCCTACAATAAAAATAACAATTTGCAGTATCAATTGTACTTATGAAAATTATAGAGAAAGTAGTATCAAATCATGACAATTTACTGACAAATTGTGAATTAAAAGAGATCGGTATGAGGAACCAATTTAAGCACAAAAATCATCAATTAGGAGTCAACGAATGCATAAGCAGCTATGAAAATGTAGCCAATTTATAATGTAAACTTGGCTCAATCAAATTCCCCCACACTTAGACCTTTGTACTCCTGGACAAAGTTTACAAGAGTAAAAAAGAATACAAGAGGGAAAGAAAATATTTGCCATGCTCAAAACAATGAAAGGAAATTGACGTAATTTAGTTCCTCAGAAATAAACCACAATAAAGTGAAAGAGTGCTAATAAAACAAACATTGAAAGAATTCAAGTACAAGAGATTGAACAAAAGAGAATCACTCATGATATAGTGTTTGCGCTCATCTCACTTGTGTCTAGGGATATTTTTTCTCTCAGTCTGCTTAATGCATCTCCTACTATAGGCTTGTGTCAATTCTATTTCTGCACCACAAGAACTATCATTTTAAAGATCAAGAGGACTTTTAGGGTTGTAATGTACGGTAGGCTAAATGAATGGATGAAGTGAAAGAAAGAAAGAATAGTATGAGCACATGCACTAACAAGGAACTGATATCAATAGTTTTCTTAACTAAATGTATGCATAAACAGAATGCTTTTTCAATGCAATACATTCTGCATAAATTGTTATTGATCTTGCTTTTCTTCTTTCTTTTCTCTCATTTTTTTTAATTGAAAAACACTATCTGTCCCTTTGTGGAACACTTTTTTTTTTACATAAGCAAAATAACTAATGACACCATAAAAATATGAATGCAAATGCTCATAACAAGAGGGCTCAAAGGGCTAGCAAAGGATAGATATGTAAGGGAATGTGTTTAGGAAAATGGGTTGAGGAAGGAACGCCTCTATCACATCAACGTAAATCCAGTCCATTAAGCTTCAAGTAAGAATTAAAACAAGCTCTAGAGAAGAATGAAATAAGCAGACGCACACAAAGATAAAAACAAAATTTTGGCTCAAATATCCTTCCAACAAGGGTATTATCTCTATGAACAATCTCAAGTCTCAAAAACTTAAAATGCTACTTTGTTAGCATGCTTCCATTCACTGTGCTTTGAAAACATGAAGAGCAAATTTTTTGCCAATTCCAACTATCATTAAAAGAATGGGAGGTGTTTTCAAAAAGTCAAGCATCATTTTGAAACTAGTAAAAACTTTGAAGACAACAGCCACAAAAATCCAGTGCAGAAAGTGTTTGATTGAGTGGAAGAATTAGGCAAAAGTCATTCATGCATACATGTGACGTCGCGGCGTGCAGAAGCAGACGTCAAGACGTGCGGACGTCGCGACGTATGCTATGGTGACGTCGCGACGTATACTCACTCGGAAGAATAGCTTCACCGTGACGTGTGATCGTTCGTCGACGCGAAGAGATGCAGAATGACAGAGAAGTGTAAAATTCACCAAGTTTATCGACAGAATGCACCAGTTGGCCAACAAGTCATAATCATAATGTCAACATTCATCCAATATGAAAGATAAATGGGGAAACAACTCCCCCACACTTAAAGCACACATTGTCCTCAATGAAAATGTAGAGGAAGGAAAAGATAAGAAGAACAAGGCACAAAAATGAAAGATTGACCATTAAATGGAATAAGTCAAGTACAAAAAGGACAAAAGAACTAATGAACGAACTACAGAAATAAAAGACAACATAAGAAAAGAAATACAAGAAAAGAAAATAACTAAAAGACAAAATTATGCCGAAGGATCATCAACCGGCGGGTCCGAAGGGGCAGCCTGAGAAGTACTAGGGCCAGCGGAAGGAGGGAGTGGCAACTACAGGCGATTCGCAATCAGTGTGAACATCGAATGGTAAAACTGGCGGTCAGCTGCCATCTGGGCCTCGATGCATCATAAGTTGTCGCGAAGAAGGGCAATTGGATCAGGAAGGGTGGAAGGGGAAGGTGGGGGACGGATAGGGTCGCGAGGCGGAGCCTCGGATGGAGGGGAAATAACAGAGGAAGCAGGAGCGGGGGGAAGAGGGGCAGAAGGAATAGGGGTAGGGGAGGGAGAAGAAGGTGGGGAAGGGTCAGGTGGGGTGGGTAGGCGACGAGGTTGGCAAAGACGAATGTATTTAAAAGCAGGAGCAGGCTCGAAAGTAAGATCGGTCGGATGTTCCAGAACCCGATAGGCTCGGAACATGTCAGTGATTAGATGGGGAAATATGAGGGAATGGTTGATGTTGGTGGAGAGGATGCATTGACGAAGGGTGGAGGTGATGGCTAGAGCGAAGTCGACGGGCCGGCTGACCATCAACAGGTAGATGTAAAGAGCCTGCTCCTTGGGAACCATGGCAAGGTGGGAGGTGGGGAGGGTGTTGTTACAGATAAAATGAAGCCACGGACGGGCTTCAGAGCGAAGGTCATCACGGCGGATATAACGCTGAGCCCCCTAGGTTGATACCATTCGGTACCCTCAGGACAGAGAGTACGAAGGACATCAGCCCACGGGTACTCATGGATGAGCTCCGAGTAGTGGCAACGGGGGGTAGGGGGAAGATGATAATGTTCCCTAATGGAGACTGCAGCGAAAGCACGGGGAATGGTAACACCACGGAACTCGATGCCGTAGGTTCCTGAGTAAAGGGACTGGGTATAGTAGTGGCGGACGAAGGTGAGGTTCCCAGAAGTGCGGGGTTGGGCTAGGTTTGAGAGGTTGAGTTGAAACAGTTGGCGGACGAAGGGGTTGGTGTGGGGGGTTAAAGGAAAGGGTTTTTCCTTGAGTATGGCTCTGGCCTCAGTTTTGGCGGCCAGTGCAACATACTCCGGATCAACCGGAAGGGAAGAGGAATGGGTAGGAGAAGGGTGGTGGTGCGAAGAATGTGAGGGTTGAGGAGAAGGAGAATGAGCGGAGAACACTCCCAAAGAGGATGGGGAGGCAACGGCGTGAGGGGAAACCGAAGGGTCAGAGTAAAACTCGTCGAGCGAGTTGGAGGAAGAGGGGAGGACATGCGAAGGAAATAGGGGACGGTCGGATCTGCTAACATTCTTTGTCCGAGGCATTATCCTGCACATAAAAAGAAACATAACAGAAAAATCAATAAAGAGTTAAGCAAAAATCAGCCACCTCGTCGCGACCTGTGGGCAGACGCCGCGACGAGGCAAAGTTCTTGACCAGACGTCGCGACGTGCAAAAGCAGATGTCGCGACGAGATAAGGTACACGGTACTTCGTACATCGCGACGAGGCAAGGTGCTTGGCGCGACGTATGGCGATTTTCCAGACGCATCGCGGAGAACAACGCTCGTCACGAAAAATCTAACTCAAGACTACTAACAAGGAAGACGAATAACAGGAAAACGAGAAACAATGGAACACTTACAGAAGTTGAAAATGCAAGAAGGGAGACACCAGAGACGGCAGGCACAGCTGAACAACGGAGAGAGTTGAGAGAAATCGAGAGCGGGGACAGCAGGCACAGAGTGGTAAAGAAGAAAAGATGATGGGGAAGAGAAGAAGAATAGACGGCGAGTGGAGGTGGAAGGTCGTGACGAGGTGAAAAGACAAAAAGGGCACCGGACAAACGAAAAGGCCAAAGGACAGAAGGGGCAAAAAGGTATTTCAAACGTTGTCACATCGCGGCGTAAGAATGTGCCACGTAACGACGTAAGTGCCAAAAGGAACGAGATACGTCGCGACGTATAAATTAAAATATGTCGCGACGCCTCTGCCCGAACAGAAAACGCAAACCTAACTTAATCCAGAAACAATCAATCTCACAGAAATCAATCCTTCCACCAATGTCATGCTTCTTCAGAAAGATTTAAAGCTCACAAAATGAAAGTAATTTATTAGAACAATGAACAAAAATCCTACCAAACTACAGCTAATCTACTAGTTGGGTTTCTCCCCCACACTTAATCAAGATACTCATGCAAAACAAAAGTTCACATCACTTCCAATCAAGGTGCATGAATATATTGAGAATGCAGGTACAGAAACAACCCGGTCTCACGGTGGGTCCCAAACTTGGGATGGTCATCCTACCGATATCCAAGCTTCATCCCAAAGAACTTGGCTCATGTGCAGCTCCATGTCCAACCCCCACTTGAAGATTCTCCTAAAAATCATCAATGACAAATGTTCTCCGAGAGATTGTCGAGAGCGATGTGAAAGTTTGTGCAAAATCACTACATACATCGTCAACAACCGTATCAAGCATTTTCACTCCAAGCAGAGAATAATCCTCATGGGGGTGTTTCATTGCTTCATACATGTTAAAGCTAACCTGTTGGTCACCTACCACCATGGTGATCTTACCTTCCTTCATACTGATCATGGTGCTTGCAGTCCGCAAAAAGGGTCGCCCGAGAATTAAGGAAGTATCCTGCACAACTTCAGAAGACATATCAAGCACATAAAAATCAGCAGGAAATACTAACCCTTTAACCTAGACCAAGATGTCCTCAATGATACCCACTGGATGCCTAAATGATCTATCAGCCAACTGGAGGACCACAGATGTAGGTTTTATACTCTTCACTCCTAGGGCCTCATAAACTGACTTAGGCATCACATTTATCGCTGCCCCCAGATATAACAAAGCTCTTCCTATAGTCACCTTCCCTAATATGCAAGGGATGGTGAAAGATCCAGGGTCTTGACACTTGACAGGTATTTGCGTTTTGAACAAAGCTGACACATTGGAGCTCACTTGCACTCTCTCATTTGGCCTAAACTTTCTCTTGTTAGTGCACAAGTCCTTCAAATATTTCGCATAGGTCGGAACTCTCTTCACCAAATCAAGCAAAGGCACATTTACCTCAACTTTCCCAAACAAGTCAATGATTTCCTTTTCATGTTTAATCTCGTTCATGCGCTTACTCATCAAATATGAGTTTGGAAAAGGAAGGTCTTGAATACTTACCTCCTTACCTGTGCTGGCTTGCTTGCTTGATTTTCCATCTCTAACTTGATCTTTGGAACTCTCTAAAGTAGTTCCCTTGTTCCTTGAAGCACGCTTTTTCTCTTTCAAAAGCTCTTCTTCCCTCACACTTTCTGATCTCTTAATCGTTTCCTTGGGTGGAGGTACTGCCTCACTCTCAATATCCTCATCACATGCCTCTTTATCTACTTGAGGATTAAACCTCACTTGCTTCCCACTCCGGGGGGCAATTGCATCTGCACTCTTGGATTCATCACAGTATTAGAAGGAATAGTCCCACTGCTTTTTGCTTGACTTTCACTCATGTTGTTGGACAACTGAGTGACATATGAATTTATGTTCTCCACCTTGGTCTCCCATTGTTCCATTCTCTTCTCCAAGGCATTAAATCTAGCAGCAGTCTTTGAGGAATCCTGTTGAATAAGAGAAGCAATAGCATTAAACTGGTTAGCATTAGAATCCCTCTCTTCCTTCATCAGAGTCATCATACTGTGAAGCAACTGGTTGGTGTCTTCTTTTGGTGGAACCATTAAGGCTTGCTGTTGATTAGGGAACTGGCTAGTGGAAGTACCAACTCCTCCCCCTTGTGAAAATATGTTTTGAGCCCTGTTCTCCTCATTCCTCCAACTAAATCTAGGATTAGACTTCCATCTTTCATTGTATGTGTTGGAGAATGGATCCCACTTCTGATTGGCTCTCCCTGGATACACTGCTGACACCTCTTCATATCTTCCAGGGCATACACTTGATATGTGCATCACCGACCCACAATTTTCACAACTGGGTGCAGTAATATCTGTAGAAGATGATGGGCGATGCACATTCAAGTTCTTCAACTCTGCAGTAATACAAGACAGCTGTGATGTTATCCTGTTCTCTAGCGAATCTACCTTCGTTTCCAGACTTTCCATTCTCTTGGCTTGAGCTGTCAAAGCTCCCAATTCATTCAATCCTCTGGAATCTCTCACACTGTATTGCTGATGGTTTAAGGCAATCTTCTTTATCAAATCCCATGCTTCCACTGCTGTAAGGTCAATCAGAGATCCTCCAGATGCAGCATCTAACATACCTTTCTCTTAACTCTTCAACCCATCATAAAAATACTGCACCAATTGTTCATCAGGAATTTGGTGATGAGGGCATCTGGAAAGAAGATCTTGGAAGCGGTTCCAATAGTCATACAGTGATTCATCATACTCCTGGCGGGCTTAGTAAATTTCCTTCCTCATCGAAGATGTCCTGGAGGCTGGAAAATATTTCTCCAAAAATGCTTTCCTCAGGTTGGCCCAGCTATGATAGGCATTAGCCACATGCCTCGGAAGACTCATGTACCACTCTCATGCCTTTCCTTCCAAGGACAAAGGAAATACCTTCCACAGCACTTGATCCAAAGTAGCTCCTACTGGCTTCATACTCTGACAGATCATCGTCAAAGCTTGTAGGTGCATGTATGGATCTTCTCCTGCCAAACCATGAAATTTAGGAAGGGAATTAATCAACAAACCTTTAATCTCAAAATTAACATCAAAATTAGGGCAAGCAGCAGTAAATGGATCATAATGCACATCAGAAGTTGTTGCTTCCCTAATGGTTCTTCGTCTCTGGTTCTCATTATTCTCTCCTACTCTCTCATGCTCACCATTTCCTCCATTAGTCCCATTTCTAGGTTGGTGTACAGGAAAATCAGGATTTGGGAAAATGTTTGGATTCTCACCATATTCTCACCAAGTACGCTCAACTATTCTCCTTCTCTCTTGTTCTTTCCTCTCTTTCCTAAGTCTCCTCAAATGTCTCTCAACTTCAAGTTGGAATTGAACAAGTCTACCTCTCCTGGGCATGCACAAAAAATCAATCCACAAATAAAAGGAATGGTAACAAAATTTCTCACGGTCACACAAAATCGGATAAAAGTGAAATGCGATGAATGCGAGTGTATGAGTGTATGATGTATGTATGAGTGTGTATGTGTGAAAAGTGTGCAAAGTAAGAGACAAAATCAAAGTATGAAGTATGCTTGTGCAAAGGAAAATCAAACCTATACTATGAACAAGTGTGAAAATCAAACTATGCTAAATGCAAGCAAAAACAATGATTCAACGACAATTCAAATAAATGACAATGGCTATCCTACGGTAAACCAATTTCTTGGTTCCCTGGCAACGGTGCCAATTTGATCGCGGCTCTGTCGATTCGATCTTATGATCGATCCTTAGAAACCGGTCAAATATAAAAAGTTCCAAGATTGCGGTATAGGTTGCAATCCTCGGGTCGTCTCACTTAATTGGAACCAAGCGAAAAAGGTCTAAGCTAGCCTAAATGTCAAAATTTGCAATCAAAGTTGATAAAATGGGGTTTGGTATTTTGATCAAACCGATAAAAGTGATTAAAATTGAGAAAAGTATAAAAGAATGTTTTGGATTTTAATAAAATAAATGAACTTGAAATTTTTAGTAATGAGCAAATGATAATAAATCCTCTTGAAAACGGGCACAGGCTATCACAGTTCAAAAATGAATTTTCGGGGATAGAATCCACTAAGTTTTGAAAGATCAACCCTAAGGACTCTTTAGGTCCAAAGATTTAATTAATGAACTCCATTATTTAAATCTTTGTTAAAAGCCTTAGTGTGAAAAATGGACAAGTAAATGCAATTGGTCAATCGGATAAAAACACAACAATCTAAATCAAACACAACTAGGCAGATTAAAAGAGTAAATGCAATATCCGAATGACATATATGAGACTTCATATATTAAGCATCAAAAGTTCTACAAATCACTCAGTCCAAATCGCAACATAGTGTTCAGCACACGGTTAAACTGATAACCATGTTAATCTAGCCATACAAATGCAATCTCTAACTCAGAGTTTACACAAATACAACTAAACTTCAGACACTATATGATTACTTCCCTTTGAAGCTTCCGGTGAACTCAAGCCATTGCTACATCTTCAAGGGGAAATGTGACTTAGCTACGCATAGCTCCGGACTGTCCCTCGACTACTGGAGATTGAACGATACTCATATTAGCAGGAGATACTGACAGTGGCGATAATGATGGCGATGGTCGATGATGATGGAAACGGAAAATGATGTGGAGTAGTGTGTAGTCTTCCTGCTGCCTCCAGACGTCTCTAAGTGTATGCGTATTCAAGTCTCCAATTATCTCCCCGTCTTTCCCATCTGCCTCTGACCTAAAAATAGCAAAGTTTATATATAATGGATGCAGGTCGGGTCAGAGCAGTGAGACAAACTTTCCATTTCAGGTCGGATATCCGCTCGTACGTCGCGGCGTGCGAATTAATATTCGTCTCGACATATGGAATTGCTTGCTCGTCGCGACGTATAAATTAATATTCACCGCGACATGTGGAAATGATTTGCTTGTCGCGACATGCGGATTAATATTCGTCGCGACGTGCGGATTGACCTCATGACTGCTGACTTCCTGATGTGTTGACTCCTTCGCTCCTGCAATAAAAATAACAATTTGCAGTATCAATTGTACTCATGAAAATTATAGAGAAAGTAGTATCAAATTATGACAATTTACTGAAAAATTGTGAATTAAAAGAGATCGGTATGAGGAACCAATTTAAGCACAAAAATCATCAATTAGGAGTCAACGAATGCATAAGCAGCTATGAAAATGTAGCCAATTTATAATGTAAACTTGGCCCAATCATCTATGTTTTATTAATAATTGGACCTTTAGAGATCCGAATTGAGTAATTTTAGTGTCTATGGGTTCCTAATGCAAAGAGGAATTTTTCTATCAATGAGAGGCTGCCTAGGTTACTTTTGTGGACTGGTTTACCGATCGGGAGTAATAGACCCGAAAGTATGGTTTTAGGAAAATTTCAATAAGCATAAATTGCGAGTTTAAGACTTTTAGTGCAGCTAAACCCTAGGCATACTTGAGTTGTGATCTTGGAATGGCTTTTGAGATAAAATTTATAGATTGATACTGGTATAGTCATGAACATGCATCGTACATATATATGCGTCAATGATTATAATTGTGCAAAATTATTAATGTGTGTGCAACGTATTGCATAAATTGGTTATGCAGGTTACAAGCTCGCAGTCAGGCGTTTCCAGAATGTCAAAGCAATTGCTAATCTGGAACGTAATGTGAGTAGACCGAGATGGTCTCCTTTCATTATGTTTTCTATTTGAATTTGCATTGATTGCCTGCTAAATGTTTCATATTAATGGTGATGAATTGTGAATTGATTGTGGATTCCGGACAGGAGGTCCGATGACTGTATACTGGGGAGTTGTGTTATTGAAGTGCTACTTGTATGTGAATTTGGGACCTACGTGTTGTAAATGTGATTAATTGTGACATATGCATGCATACATGCATAATAATGTGAATGATTGCGACATATGCACTTCATTCATGAATGCATATTCAGACAAAGACGGTTGTGAACTGAGCAACCACCGATTAGAGCTTTAAGCTCAACGAGTGACATTGAGCCTCGAGCTCATTATTGATTTCAAAGCCTTTGGCTCAAAGCTTAATAAGTCCTATATGGGACAGTTCAGGCGCTCGGTCACAACACCATAATAATTAGAAAAGTGTCACATGAACATTTCATCTACATTTGATTAAATATGTTGGCTTGAGTGAAAGGCAATCGGCCTTGTACTTATGGGAAAAACATGTTTTCTGAATGTGCACCATATGATCGATGCATTTCAATGCATAAGTGTATGACAGATAATGGTTGCTATGACCAGAGTTGCCACTGATCAGAGCTTTAAGCTCAACAAGTGAAAATGAGCTTCGAGCTCATAAGTGATTCAGAGCCTCAAGCTCAACGTTTAATGAGCCCTGTATCCTCCAAACGGATAAGGGACAGTTATTAACGAGCCCTACATGGGACAGTTTAGGCACTCAGTCACAGCAAAATAATAAATAAAAAGTGAGTCTTATATGCATTGCATAGGCATAATAGGAATGATTGAGTGTATCGAATATGAATAATCTGATGTGCAATATTGTATACGCATGAATGTGCAATACTGTGAATGTGAATTATGAAATAAAACGAAATGTGTGAATCTTGTATTGTGTGACTGGGTGAACCATCGATGATGGTCACTCACTGAGTTCGCAAAACTAACCCAAAATTTGCAATTATTTTTCAGGACCCAGAAGAATACCCCGTTAAGCAACGGGCGTATACCAACCGCATGAGAGTGATAGAAGAGGTCAGGGATCAGTTCGCGTCTGCATTAGTGTATGATAAATTCTGTATAAAATTGTATTTTTTGAATTTTTGTACAAATGATCTAGTTAATTTGTAAAGTTACCACACTGAATTAATTTGTATTTATAAAAGGGTCGATCATTGTACTTACCGGTGAGTGTGCATGTTAATTGTTTCCCGTAGAGTGTATGTTTATGTTTTCAAGAAAAAAAATTATACTGAGTTTTGACAGAGTGATGTAGCACGCTATCCTAGTAGGGCACGGACTCGGATATCACCATCGATGTCGGGTTCAGGTCATACGGGAGTGGGGTGTTACATTTAGGCGAGTAGACTCCTAGCTCTAGAGGGACTTTTCCTGCCGTGTAGATCGTGTTGGCAAGAGAATCATGACTCACAGGTCGGTCAGCTGGGATTTCTTTTGGATGACCTAGTTAGACATTTTGTATTAGGTTTCTTTTGGAGTAATGTACAGACAGTAAATAATGACAGATATTTACATTCATGTTTTCTATGAAATGAAATGAGAAAGCAAATTTTGGTTTCAAAAAATTAATTGATTGTTATACTGATGTTTATTATGATGCCAAGTGAAGTAATACAGTAGTATTTGCTCGTAGCTCACACTTATCGTCGATTATGTATCGGAATGACCTACGGGTACTTCGGTATATATCCTACGGTAAGGGGGTGCTACACGATATCTACGATGGATACATGACAGTTATAGGTACTCAGTCATAACAATAACAATTGAAAGTGAGTTCCATGTGCATTGCATATATAATTGTATGTTTTAAATGATCGAAATGAACTGTTTGACTACTTTGAATGTGAAATGTGAAATAAATGATCAAAGTGTTATGTGATGCTATATGATTATTGGTGAAATGATGTGCATTATAGGATGACATGAAGTTTATGTGAATTTAAAGTATGAATTGTAGTGTTATGCGATATAAGTGAGCCATCGAGGATGGTCCGCTTACTAAATTCGTAAAACTCTTCCCAAAAATTGCAACATTAATTTTCCAGCTTAGAGGAGTTACCCCGTTAGACTAACTGGAGTCTAACCACTGCATACAACTAAGAGTTAGAGGTCGGGATCAATTGTACCTACATATGTCTATAGTCTTTCTTTGTATTCTAAAAATTCTATTTTGCAATTATTGTATAGCATTTAAGCGAATTGAAAAGTGTACTGACTATATAACTGGAAATGTTTTATATTAGGCCCAAATGATTACTGGGATATATAATGATGTGTTAACTGTTTGTAATTTTTGCAACTGAAATTGTTTTTGAATAAAATGGGCCTAAAAAGGTTTATTGATCTTCTAAATATACATATGATGCATGAAAAAATTGCAACGAGTATGATTGTTTGACTATTATAGCATGCCACCCTTGTAGAGTATGTTCTTAAATACCGATGATTTGTTCGGGAATATGCCCTAGGAGAGTAGGGGGCTACAATAGTCATAATGAATATATGGTATGATTTAGTACGTTTCATCAATCACATTGAATCTATATCCATAACCATCCATCATCCCATCTAACCAACCCTAGCATGCATTCTTTAATGCAGCCATCTCATAAGGTTTTTTTCTATAGGTTGTGATGTGTTATGCATCTAAAGATTTGACATTCGATTCAACTTTTGAATTGAATTGCTTTCTAATGTTGGCGTTGACTAATTTCTCAATTTGTATGTTTTCAATTCCAATTCAAAATACTGTTATACCAAGCGTAATACCCTCTACTTTGATGTGCTAATTAAATACTTTACTTGTATCATGCTTGCTATATCTAGTCATACTAAACATGAAATACTCGAAATAGATTAATACAATATTAATCTCTTAGATTTCCAGATAATTTGAGAACATCAAACTATCCCCCTAAGTATCTCTAGGTAGTCTCTAATTCATCAAGACTACTTCAACACTTGTCATAAAACTTGTGATGGCCAAAGCAATCAAGACAACTGAATATACCAATTAAACGCTAATATGACATATTTGACATATGAAATTATTTTTGGAAACCCAATTTCAAGCAAATTAGTTTGGCATGCATACAACATCAAAGTAACATATTTTTGATCACATTAAAATGATCCAAGCCAATGAAAAAAAACATACAATCACCACTTCAATAAACTAGGTCCAACAGTTTTCTAAAAATTGTTGCGTGAAAAAATTTCAATAAATGCTAAAAAAATTACAGAGGTTATAACATATTCCATGAATTTTTTCAGAGTTTATTTCCAGGAAAAACTTAACCAATCTCAGCAACCAATCTAATTCATAATATGTGTTCCTTAACACAGGCATTCCCAATAGCATGTAAGAATTTCTCAAATAACTATTCAACCACCTCAAAAATATTTTTCCATCTTAATAGAGATTTATAAACATCGTAGAAAGCGGGTAGTGAAAGAAAATCCTAAAAACAATTTTTCTAGAATTTATTCTTCAATTTACAAGCATGTTTGATCATGTAATGGGCATAAGCACAGCAACCAAAACAGTAGGAAATTAATTAGCAAAAAGATAAATCTGGGCAGGAATATTTCTTATAAAAAATGTTAAAGTGATTATTAAAAAGTGGGGGAATTAATATAATTTGTTTGTTAATTTGAAAGGAAAAGGACCATGGTCACACTTCAATCAAGGGTGGGGCCCACAACACAAGGGGACAGAGGTTGCGAAATGGATCAGTCCCACCGTCCTTCGTCAGCCACAACTTGTATTTCCCATTCGATGCTTTCGCCAATAGAACACGCCTTGAAGTTCTAAACGACCAATAAAAGTAAACATCACTCTTTTTTTCCTTCTGTCGTTTGTTATCCACTTTATTTTTCTTTCTCAAACCTAATGCTAGACTTTTTAGCTTTAAAAGAATAAGAAAGCGTTCTTTGACTTTAAACGTTAAAGTCAAACTAAACGATAATGTTTATTTTGAAAATTTACCGATGAACTAATTTTTGTTGGTAAGCTTAAAACTTTTTTATTTTGACAACAATTTTTGTCTTTTTTATCGATATGTATTTTATATTGTTGCTAAAGTCCGTTCTAATTTTATCAGATAATTTTTTTACATATTTAGTGACAGATATTAGTAACACTATTAAATGAATTTTTTTCGTCAAAACAAACGACGACGTTTACGTTAAAAATTTATTAACAGTAAATTTTTAGTAAACTCAAAATATTTTTATTCTGTCAACAATTCTCGCCTTCTTTACTGACGAAAATTTTATACTCTTGCTAAAGTTTGTCACAAACTTTGTCAGGATAATTTTCCTCCAAATGTCTTATAAAGCAACGAATTTTTCAATAGGGAATTATTGTTCTGGTATTACCTCAAAGCCTAATACTGATTCAACATAAATCAATGTCGATTTGAGGCATTCGAATAGACAAGATGGCATAAGGCAGAGAAGGCTAGTTGCAAAATCAATGCTTATGTTCCAAATCCATATTGAATGAATTGACCTAAGGAAAATTTCACTTGTAAAATGTTTAAGATTAAAAAAAAATTCAATCTCAAATATGTGTACAGTAGTTTTCTTAAATTACATGAATGAAGTATTTAACTCTTTCATCCTTGAAAAGTTGATTTTGACGTTTGACCATGGATTACGGGGAAAAAAATTTAGTCAAGTACGTGATAACCTATTGAATCCTGCAAACTTGAGAAAAATATGCACATCAACTACTGTTGAAACATAGAAGCACCTTGTAAACAATTTCCTAGCTTTTAGCGTGTAATTGTAACTCTTTCGTTTACTTTTACTTCAAATCATGGCTATATTTAATTTAGGATCACCTTAAATTCGGAACGTAATTACCTATTCCCAAAATGAGATTGATGTGAAGGAAATAAGAAGAAGAACAATTTTGGGAATAAGTGAATACATCCCTGAATTCAGAGTGAAAGATGATGATTAACGAGTCCAATGGGCCATAAGAACGCTCACATTGAACAACAAACTTTGTATGCTTGACATTGATTGATTGATTATATTTAAAGGAAAGAATCGTCTTACTAGTGTATTTTGCCTTCAATTATATGGTTATTATGGGACAATGGGCTAGGTCGGCGTCAAGTCACTTCTGATTTAGCCCAGCCTTAGGCTAGAGTTGGCCAGCTTGACTCGTCTTTACTTTTTTTTAATGTCATTTTGGTGGAACTATATATACACACATTTCGATTCACAGAGTCTTATTTTTGTTTTCGATCCTACAAGTCTTTTATTTGACTTTCTCAAAAACATATTTCTATTAAAAAAGTCTTTTACTTGAAATAACTAACTCTACCACTAGTGTGTATATTTCACTAGTTTGGTCTTTTATATGTTATAGCTAGTTGTAATTACAAGAAAAATCTCAAACTTTGCTCAATTTTATAATTATAACTCAAACTTAAAAAGTGGTAATTAAATATTCAAACTTTTAATTTTTTTCAAATCTAAGTTGACGTTAGTGTCTCTATTAAGTTTGCTAACATGACTCGTCATGTTTTTCAAAAATCCTAAACACTTATGCACGTCAGACCTAATTAAACTAACTAATTAAGTTTAATCGTTTAATTAAACTAACTGATTAATATAACTAAACTACGTCCATTTGGGATTAAAATCCCTAAATCAAAGAGTATCAGTATAAGGGTTCAATGATTTTAACGAAGCATCAGATAAATTACCTCAGCTAGAGAATGAGAAGAAGATCCAGACTCGAACTATGGACAAAGCAAAAAAGAGGCTATGGATAAAAGGAAGGAAGAAGAAGCATGACCAGTATGTGACAACAGAGGAGTTGCTAGCGAAAATGGAAGAGGAGAGTTTTGAAGTTGTACAAAACGTGTTTGATATGTGTGGACCATAGATAAGAGTGTTGATTGATTGATTATATTTAAAGGAAAGAATCGTCTTACTAGTGTATTTGGCCTTCAATTATGTGGTTATTATGGGACAATGGGCTAGGTCGGCATCAAGTCACTTTTGATTTAACCCAGCCTGCAGGTTAGAGTTAACCATCCTACTCATCTTTACTTTTTTTAATGTCGTTTTGGTGGAACTATAGGTCGCCCGAGCTGGGCCATTCTTAGCCCAACCTCTACTCGTGGCTCGATCAGATCGAACAATTTTAGCCAGTAGCTCGATTATTTGGGTCAAAATTGTGCTGAGCTCAGTCGGTTTATATCGAGCCAAAATTGACATCCCTATATATATATATATATATATATATATACACACACACACACACACATTTCGATTCACCAAGTCTTATTTTTGTTTTCGATCCTACAAAGTCTTTTATTTGAATTTCTCAAAAACATCTTTCTATTAAAAAAAGTCTTTTACTTGAAATAACTAACTCTACCACTAGTGTGTATATTTCACTAATTTGGTCTTCTATTTGTTATGGCTAGTTTTAATTACAAGGAAAATCTCAAACTTTGCTCAATTTTATAATTATAACTCAAACTTAAAAAGTGGTAATTAAATATTCAAACTTTTAATTTTTTCAAATCTAGCTTGGCTTTAGTGTCTCTATTAAGTTTGCTAACATGCCTTGTCACGTTTTTCAAAAACCCTAAACACTTATGCACGTCAGACCTAATTAAACTAACTAATTAAGTTTAATCATTTAACTAAACTAACTGATTAATCTAACTAAAATATGTCAATTTGGGATTGAAATCCCTAAATCAAAGAGTATCAGTATAGGGTTCAATGATTTTAACGAAGCATCAGATAAATTACCTCAGATAGAGAATGAGAAGAAGATCCAGACTCGAACTATGGACAAAGCAAAAGAGATGCTATGGATAAAAGGAAGGAAGAAGAAGCATGACTAGTATGTCACAACAAAAGAGTTGCTAGCAAAAAAGGAAGAGGAGAGTTTTGAAGTTGTACAAAAAAGTGTTTGATATGTGTGGACCATAGATAAGGGTGTTGATGAATTTGGATAATCTGAATATGGAAGAGAAACCAAGGGACAATGATGTCCCAATGCCTGAGCTTTAGCATGACGTGAGATTGATTATAGGTTTCATTGAATTTGATATCCAAAAGATGGACAGAGACTTGAGAAATGAGAGGGAGACAACAATTATCTTGCAAAAGGAGAAGGGAAAGCTGGAAATAAAGGTCACACGACAAATAATAACCTTCTAAACAAATTTGCTATAAAAAGGTACTTTTATTCGTGAAGGAAGTTGGTGCCATTTTTTTAATCTCATATGAATTTGTGGTATTAGAATTTGTCAAGGGATCCCAATAATAACCTTTTAAATGAATTTGTTATGAATAATTTGGACTTGTGTAACTCCCATTATATAGAGTCAGGTTGGAGTTGATCAGGAAGATAACCTGAAAGATTTTCCATGATAATACAACAGCCCCTTGATGAATGAAAAAGTTGATAGTTATAGGTTGCATGATGCTTTAGTAGGTATTTTAGTATGTTTTTAGTTGTTAATTAATTGATTAATGCGTGTTTAAGTTTAGGTTTTAGTTCATTAAATATTTGTGTTTTGAGTGTTATATGGGTTAGAGCATGCTATTGAGCTTTAATTTTGTGTGTTTGAAACACATATCAAATAATAGAGAAGATTTGGAGGAAGCTCGTGTAAGCGATCTAGAAGGGGGGTTGAATAGATCTTTAAGCTTTTTATAATTTTCTATAATAAAATCATAATTTAATTCACACAAAAACAATTTAATCAAATCTAAATGTAAAGAGTTGGGAAGAAGAGCAAACACTATTTTTATAAAAGTTCGGTGCTAAGACCTACATCCTCTACCTAAGCTCCCACTTAGAATTTTGCAAACCACTTTATTGCACACTTTGTAGTTTAGTGTAAACTTTTTACAATACCACATGATTTCCGGCTCAAGCTACCTTTACAACTGATTTGTTTTCCGGCACAAATCCTACCAACACCACTTGATTTCCGGCTCAAGCTACCTTTATAAATGATTTGTCTTCCGGCACAAATCCTACCAACACCACTTGATTTCCGGCTCAAGCTACCTTTACAAATGATTTGTCTTCCGGAACAAATCCTACCTCACAAGTGACCTTTTCACTCGTCACTCAAATGTAAGAGAAATGAGATATAGATGAAAGAACAAGTGTTCAATACAATTGTGTAACAAGATAAGAACAATAATGAGCAAATTTTGGAGCAAGAGAAGAGTATTTTCACTTGTAGAACTTCGGTACACTCTCCTTTGATCATCCACTCTTATATTTAGAAGAAAATAGCCGTTGGAACATATTCTAGCCGTTGCATAATTGATATGACCGTTCCTTGATATTCTCCTTTCCATTTGTGGCTAATTGTGTAACATCCCGTTACTGTTAGCAAGGGCATTTTGGTAATTATGGGTCAGACTGATAGGTTTCATTGCATTCACCGATTGAGCATGTTACTGGCCTCTGATTATAGAGGAACAGGTTTATTGCATATGCATTTATACATAGGTACATGCATTCATAATTTTCCGGCACTTATTGTGAGTAAGAACTGATTGGATTGTGAACTGACTAGACTGACTGGATTGTAATTGATTGAGGAATTAAGAGTAAGTGAGCCCGAATGACTGATTTAGAATAGTTTAAGAGTGATTGGCAACTGATAGTGGTCTATGAGAAATATTCGGGAAATTCGGGAGAAAATGCCCGAACCGGAAATTTTGAAGTGACAGACTGATTGACTGTATAGTACCGAAATAATTGTCCAATGGCAAAGGATATATTAGGGTTATATTGTTAGGGAATTAAAATGTGAGCCATTGAAATTTAGAGACTGAAATTTGGACTGATTTGAAGACTTAGGTCTATATATATAGCCTAGGTTTGAGATTTGGGAAAGTTACCTAAGGCATTAACGTTTTTCTTCTTCTCCCTTCTCTACGGTGATTTCGATTTCCTCCATAGGTAAGGATTCTTCAATCTTTCATGTGGTTTTCTTCCTATTGTGCTAGCCTAACTGATTTATTGTGATTGATGAAGGTTGAGAAGGATTGGAGTGAGTTATCGTTGGTTTGAGAAAGTTTTAGGGTTTACGACAATTCTTAGAGATTTGTGGATTTGAGCGTGATTGGTAAGTGGTTATGGTTTTAAAGTTTTATTAGTAGTTGTTTCATGTATTTATGACATTTATTGGGTTAGATTGAGTTGTTAGAGTGTTAGTGGAGGTTTTAAATAGCATTAATGGCGGAAAATCGATAGGAGAAGAAGGTGGCGCGGTCACACGTCGCGACGTCTGGCATGCCTCGCCGTCATGGCGATTTGAGCACTGAGATACGTCATGACGAGCCTTCTGGCTTACGTCATGACGAATGACAAGAGGGCGACGCCTTGTGACAATGACCCAGATATCGTCATGACAATGAGACGTAGGTCGCGCGAAGATGGCAGTCTGAAGGGATGATTGTTAGTATATTGGGCATAATTTATGGTATAGACCTCCGATTGAGTGATTCTGATTCTTTATGAACTAGAAAGAGGTCTACAATTGAGGATAATTATAGGAATTAGAATTGATTTAAGTGGCATTGATTTATAGAGAATAAGGTCGATTATGGTTCATAGTGTGACCTAAATACTGAATTGAGACAATTGGAGTTTAATTGGGATTTTCAATAGAGGTTTTGACTCGATGGATAGGAAATTTCTATGGGGATTATGAATTGAGGAAATTGAACCGATTTATAGGATTGGATCAATTATTGTCGATCAATTGAGCGAAGATTTAGATTGGGATATAAGAGTTATAAATTGGGTTTTAGCGCCGGTAAAATCGTGAACATGCATTGTACACCATCTCACTGAGACATATGCATTACTGAATGGTTTAATTGAGCATCTAGTAATGGGACTGTATTTTACTATTATAGAGGCGTCGTTGGATCGTCGTTCCACGGACATTGCTGGAACTTCCAGGCAGTAGCTCGGAAGTTACAGGTGAGTAACCTAGATGGTTTCTCAAATTCCTGATTGTCTAGATGCTTAATGTGAATGACTTGCCAATGTGAACTATATAACTACTGAAATATATAAGATTGAACTGTATGATTACTGCAAAGAATATGATCGAATGGTATGCTTACTAAAATGTATGCGACCGAATTGCATGCTCTTACTGCGTGGGATTGGATAATGTGAATTACGATTCTTTGAAATGTACGTGATTGAATGGCATGCTTTTACTGAATACGATTGGACCACTGTATATTACTGAGAACTACTGAATGGTATACGTTCTAATTGCATGCTTTCACTATATTGGATTGGATTACTATATGACACTGAGAAATGCAATCTTGGGCTTTATAGCCATATCACCGGATTCTTGAGTCTTAATATCTTGGGCTTTATAATAGTATCTTGCAAATCATTAAACATCGCATTGCATGCATAAATGCATGATCGATAATAGGCGTGTCCTAAGTTGCTAATATCCTTTGAAAAGAGCCTGAGCTCGAACCTTTGTCTTGACCGGGCTTAGCCCGAGGGGAAATCACGACGCGTCCCTACTTGTTCTTGGTGAGCATTTGGGCTGTCTTGAACAAGCGGAAAGAGTCTCATATGCATATACATGGTGATTGAATTTCCAAATTGTGTGAAGATTCTTGAATCTGCGTGATGCCATGATTTCTTTGTAAATTGTGATGTGACAACGTGTGAGCTGTTCTATCTTATTGTAAATTGTTACCGATCTTGTAAATTGTTATATAATCTTCGTTAATTGAATATTCTTGTGCCATCTTTATGCGCAATTTGTGTAATGCATGATTTGAGTGAACCATCGATGATGGTTTCTCATTGAGTTCATAAACTCACCCAAAATTGCAACCTATTTTTCAGGTGATAGAATAGACCCTAGCTCCGGAGATGGCCTTTTCCTACCGTGCGCGGCGTCTTTGGCGGGAGAAGCGATGGCACATGTGTCGGTCGGTTGGGTTAGATTTTGAGGATGACTTAGGATAGATGTTTGTATCGTTTCCTTTTGGTTTTGTTTAGGGGTGATAGACTTGTCTATTCATTCTTTGGATATTTATGTCAGATTGACATTATGATTTTAAAATTTAGCGGTTTCTGATATTGTGTTATGTTATGGTTTTAAATTATTGCGATGCCATGTGGATATTATTGGGAAATGTTCTGGTGGTGCACCTTCATCGTGGGATTTGTATCGGAGCGACCTTCGGGTTTCCCGATGTGTATCCTACGATGAGGGGGCGCTACAAATTGACTTTGTCAGAATAAGTTCGCTGTACTTATAAGTCGACTTGTCGGGGTGTGTAAGTCGATTTGTGACAACTATTTTCGTAAAATTTTATCTCCGCTCTTCTATAAGTTGACTTATGTAGTGTAAGTCAACTTGTGGTCTTCGATAAGTCGACTTATGGACTATTAGTCGACTTGTAATGACAGATCTTGATATATTAGTCGACTTATGCTGTTCTAG
Source organism: Erythroxylum novogranatense (assembly GCA_029891385.1). Lineage (NCBI taxonomy): Eukaryota > Viridiplantae > Streptophyta > Magnoliopsida > Malpighiales > Erythroxylaceae > Erythroxylum > Erythroxylum novogranatense. The sequence continues at coordinate 29,890,332 of CM057233.1, read as the reverse complement.
TCGACTTATGTTGTTTAGATCTTGATATATAAGTTGATTTATGATGTGCTAGTCGACTTATGTAGGCTTCAACGATAATATCCAATCAAATCTACTATAATCTTCATTATTAATGTCTCTTGCACTTATAAGGAAAGTTCCATCTTGATTCTTCAATGATTAATCTCTTGCCCATCAAAGATTAATGCTTTAAGAGAATTTCCATCTTGGTTCCACAATGATTAATCACTTGCCCATCTTGATTTGCACCATTCTTTTATTAAATATTAATCCCAAAATACCTGAAATAATTTCTTAACTAATTCTAGATATTTTATTATTATCAAAACATAAAGCGATTTAATTTGTCAACCACCATTGGTCCAACAATCTCCCCCTTTTTGATAATGACAAAATATTTAGAAATTGAAAAGAATTTGAAAAATAAGAAACTTGATCAAGGTTTTTAATCCCTTGTCTCGATGGTTAGTTTGTCTCCCCCTTAATTAATAAACCAATGAATTCAATAGAAATCAAGATAGTCGCAAATCAAACACACTCCCCCTCAATCAAATGACTGTGACTAAAGGATACCAATTATCAATTTCCAATATTACTCCCCCTTTTTGTCATAATCAAAAACTAATATAAAAAATAGTCGCAATGGCAGTTCATAAGCAAACTGATCGCGGCTCGTCGTTCGATCCTAGAATCGATCCTTGGAAACCGGTCAAAAATAATCTATACCAAGGATTGCAGCATAGGATGCAACCTCGGGTCGTCTCTCAAAGGAACCTAATGAAATGGACCTAAGCTAGTCTATATGTCATTCAATGCAAGTGAAATTAGCAAGGAAAAGGGCGTTTTGATTTTGAAAACATTAATAAACTAAAATGCATGCAAAAAGTATTTTTGGTTTTGGAAATAGAAAATAAAAAGAGTAAAACAAAAGATAGAATCCTCTTGAAAATGAGTTTTGGCTATCACAGTTCAAAATTAAGTGTGAATAGTAAACCTTAAAGGGCTATCTCTAAGTTCAGGGTTTCGATCAATGGAATCCTGTCACTCGCGACTCCATCTCTTTAGACCCCATTGAGTGCTTTTAAGCCTCAGAACATTAGAGGACTCTTTAAGTCCGAGATCTTGATCAATGAACTCCATTGCTCAAGATCTCGTTAAGTCATCTTAGTTGGACGAGATTAGAAATTACTAAGTTTGAATGGTAAACCTTAAAGAATTATCTTTAAGTCCGTGGTCTTGATTAATGAACTCTGTCACTCTAGAGTCCATGTCTCAAGACCCCATTAGGTGCTATTGAGCCTAGAACCTTAAAGGATTCTTTAAGTCCAAGGTTCTAATCAATGAACTACATTGCTTAAAACCTTGTTAAAAACATCTTAGTATGGGCGTGGATTAGAAATCACTAAGTTTCCGAAAGCTCAACCTTAACAACTCGTTAAGTCCAATGAATCAATTAATCAACTCGATTAATTAAAACTTGTTAAAAACCTTAGTGTATGCAATGGACATGTTAATGCAAGTGGTCAAATGCAATCTAGCATCAACTCAATATCTAACACAACTAGGCAGATAAAAGAGAATTAACAAGATCACAAGTGAACATATATGAGACTTCATATATTTAAGCACAAGGTTCTATATAAACAAAGCCATAACATATTACATTGTTCACTGCTTAATTAAACTATAATCAAGCAAAATCTAACTACAAAGCAATAAACCCCAACTCGGCTGTTCACAACAATGTAGTTAAAAACGTGACAATGTAAACTAGTAATCCAAACAACACAACAAATGTCCAAACATTTGATTGAGCTTTAATCAATAGCATCACTACAATTTATAAACCCTCGACTAAGACATATTCATAAATCATAGCAAACTATAGATTAAGCTACTCCCTTTGGCGCTCGATAAACTCCAGCCATCACTGTGTATCGTCAAGAGGAAGGGACGCCTAACCACACATCAACGCCGGACGAACCGCAACTCGCGATGAATCCAAGCGATCTACGGTGGACTATGGCTGCAAACAACAACATATAAAAAAAACAATATAAACATAAAATCCCAGGGAACCCCGAAGGGAACCCTGGGCGGCGACGACCACCGCTCCTCTCTTTTCTCTCTACGCTCGTCCCTCTCTCCTCTCTTCTCTTCGTCGGTCTCTCTCCTTGTTTGTTTTGTCCCTGTGCGAAGTCGAATAATCCCTCGATAACCTAATTCGGCAGTATTTAAAGGATGGGTCGCGGGCCGGGTCGCACAGTGAGACAAAATTTCTATTTTTTGGGTCGGGTATCCGACATTCGTCGCGACTAATGAATAAAGTTCGTCGCGACGCATAAAAATGGTCACTCGTCGCAACGAATTAATTATGCCTAATTAATTAAATACGCGACGAAATAAACGTCGTTGGTTCGTTAAACTAACAACTCGTTCGTTCGACTAACGATTAGTTCGTTGTCTCGTTCGTTGCGACTAACGATCGCTCGTTCGCGACTAACGGCTGTTCGTCACGACTAACGACTATTCGTTGTCTCGTTCGTTGCATGACTAACGAATCGGCCTATTGACTTTATGATATTTTGACTCCTTTTCTCCCGCAATATAAAATAACAATTTGCAGTATCAATTGTCCTTGGAAAATTATAATGCAATCAATGTCAATTTGCACAATTTTACTAACAAATTGCATAAAACATAAGCTCACCGTAAGGACTAATTTAAGCACAAAATCACGAATTAAGAGTCAAAAGTACATTAATGACCATGAAAGTGTAGCCAATTTATATGATAAACTTGGGTTCAATCAATTCCCCCACACTTAGACCTTTGTACTCCTGGAAAAAGTTTACAAGAATCAAAAAGATACAGGAGTAAAAGAGAAATCCACCCATGCTCTAAACAATAAAAGGAGATTAACGCAATTCACTTTTTCGAAATTCAATCTCAAAGAAATTAAAAGAGTGCTAATAAAACAAACACTGAAAGAATTCAAGTACAAGAGATTGAACAGAAGAGAATCACTCAGGGTAAAGTGTTTGCGCTCATCTCACTTGTATTTAGGGACATTTTCTCTCAATCTGCTTAAGTCATCTTCTACCATAAGCTTGTGTCAATTCTATTTCTCCACTACAAGAACTATCATTTTGAAAATCAAGAGGTCTTTTCGGGGTTGTAATGTGCGGAAGGCTAAATGAATGGATGAAATGGATGAAAGGATAGTATGAGCACATGCACTAACTTTAAAACCGATGCCAACAATTGAATTGAAAAACTAAACACTAGCACATACATATAACACTTGTATAAACAAAACACACCTTTCGCGTTTTTTTTATAGACAATGTCCCTTTTTGGGACACACACACTTTTTTCTTTTTTTTTCTTTTTTTTTTGAACATAAAGGTGAATGTAAATAACTAATGACATCACGGAAATATGCATGCAAGTGCTCATAACAAATAAGGCTCAAGGGGCTAGCAATGGAAAAGTGTTTAAGGGACTGTGTTTGGGGAAAAGAGTTTGAAGAAAGAACGCCTCTATCATATCAACAAAATTCAAGTCCATCAAACCTCGAGTAAGAGTTAAAACAAGTTCTAGAGAAGTATGAGAGAAGGAGATACACACAAAGATAGAAAAAATTTGGCTCAAATATCCTTCCAACAAGGGTAGTTTCTCAATGAGCAATCTCAAGTCTCAAAAACTTAAAATGCTACTTTATTAGCATGCTTCCATTCAATTTGTTTCGAAAACATCAAAAGTAAAATTTTGTCAAGTCCAGCTATCATCAAAGAAATGGAAGGTATTCTCAAAAAACTCAAGAACCACCTTGAAACTTATAAAATCTTTGCAAACAGCAGTAACAAAAGACTAGTGTGGAGAAAGTTTGAATTGAGAAAACAAGTTAAACAAAAATGTCGTTATAGCAAAAGGTAACGTCGCGGTAGCGCTGCGATCCTACGTCATGACAGCGCATTAAATTAATCACCCTCGTCGTGGCGTGCGTTATGCTCGTCATGACGAGGAATCAACGAATGACAAAGATAATACCCAAGTCGAAGATGTAAAGCATAATGCAAAATTGGCTAACACACTCCTCAAACAGCATGCACAGCCCCCACACTTAATCAACACATTGTCCTCAATGTTAAGCAAGAAGAAATAGAGCACAGGGCAATTCAACACAATGTAAGGAAGGCGGAGGCGAACTCAAAGGGACTTTATTGAATTGAAAAGATACTAATTAAACTAAAAGCTAAGCTATTTTCTCATCGAGGTTGCTCCTCCCGACACTTACTTAACAAACTAATGCACCAATATAAGTCACAAGCAATCATAAGGCATAAGTGAGTAAACAAGTGAAGGAACGAAACAACCTGGGAGTTATGGAGGTCTTGAATTTGCCTGGTTAACCTTCGACAATGGCCATGGTGTGGCGAAATAACTTCATCCAGTCCCACGTCCATGTCGGCCTCCACTAATCCAGATTCACCTGAAATGTTGGTCACAGAAAAATAAGAGTTAGCCTCAGTGAACTTCCATAAAAGGTGTAATCTGCAAAATACTAACTAACGATGCAAATGCAACTAAACTATTTAGAATGCAACCTAAAAGAAAAGACACCTAACTTCATGTAGCAACAAATGGCAAAAAGCAAACTTAAAGAACCACATCTTGGTTCCCCGGCAACGGCGCCAATTTGATCGCGGCTTATCGTTCGATCCTAGAATCGATCCTTGGAAACCGGTCAAAAATAATCTATACCAAGGATTGCAGCATAGGATGCAACCTCGGGTCGTCTCTTAAAGGAACCTAATGAAATGGACCTAAGCTAGTCTATATGTCATTCAATGCAAGTGAAATTAGCAAGGAAAAGGGCGTTTTGATTTTGAAAACATTAATAAACTAAAATGCATGCAAAAAGTATTTTTGGGTTTTTGGAAATAGAAAATAAAAAGAGTAAAACAAAAGATAGAATCCTCTTGAAAATGAGTTTTGGCTATCATAGTTCAAAACTAAGTGTGAATAGTAAACCTTAAAGGGCTATCTCTAAGTTCAGGGTTTCGATCAATGGAATCCTGTCACTCGCGACTCCATCTCTTTAGACCCCATTGAGTGCTCTTAAGCCTCAGAACATTAGAGGACTCTTTAAGTCCGAGATCTTGATCAATGAACTCCATTGCTCAAGATCTCGTTAAGTGCATCTTAGTCGGACAGGATTAGAAATTACTAAGTTTGAATGGTAAACCTTAAAGAATTATCTTTAAGTCCGGGTCTTGATTAATGAACTCTGTCACTCTAGAGTCCATGTCTCAATACCCCATTAGGTGCTATTGAGCCCTAGAACCTTAAAGGATTCTTTAAGTCCAAGGTTCTAATCAATGAACTACATTGCTTAAAACCTTGTTAAAAACATCTTAGTATGGGCGTGGATTAGAAATCACTAAGTTTCCGAAAGCTCAACCTTAACAACTCGTTAAGTCCAATGAATCAATTAATCAACTCGATTAATTAAAACTTGTTAAAAACCTTAGTGTATGCAATGGACATGTTAATGCAAGTGGTCAAATGCAATCTAGCATCAACTCAATATTTAACACAACTAGGCAGATAAAAGAGAATTAACAAGATCACAAGTGAACATATATGAGACTTCATATATTTAAGCACAAGGTTCTACATAAACAAAGCCATAACATATTACATTGTTCACTGCTTAATTAAACTATAATCAAGCAAAATCTAACTACAAAGCAATAAACCCCAACTCGGCTATTCACAACAATGTAGTTAAAAACGTGACAATGTAAACTAGTAATCCAAACAACACAACAAATGTCCAAACATTTGATTGAGCTTTAATCAATAGCATCACTACAATTTATAAACCCTCGACTAAGGCATATTCATAAATCATAGCAAACTATAGATTAAGCTACTCCCTTTGGCGCCGGTAAACTCCGACCATCGGTGTGTATCGTCAAGAGGAAGGGCGCTAACCACACATCAACGCCGACGAACCGCAACTCGCGATGAATCCAAGCGATCTACGGTGGACTACGGTACGCAAACAACAATAGATAAAAAACAATATAAACATAAAATCCCAGGAACCCCGAAGAAACCACAGGCGGCGACATTTACACCGCTCATCTCTTTTCTCTCTACGCTCGTCCCTCTCTCCTCTCTTCTCTTCGTCGGTCTCTCTCCTTGTTTGTTTTGTCCCTGTGCGAAGTCGAATAATCCCTCGATAACCTAATTCGGCAGTATTTAAAGGATGGGTCACGGGCCGAGTCGCACAGTGAGACAAAATTTCTATTTTTTGGGTCGAGTATCCGACATTCGTCGCGACTAATGAATAAAGTTCGTCGCGACGCATAAAAATGGTCACTCGTCGCAAAGAATTAATTATGCCTAATTAATTCGTCGCGACGAATGGGCGTGTTGGTTCGTTGCGACTAACAGCTTGTTCGTTGCGACTAACAGTTCGTTCGTTGTCTCGTTCGTTGCGACTAACGGCTGTTCGTTGTCTCGTTCGTTGCGACTAACGAATCTGGCCTGTTGACTTTATGATATTTTGACTCCTTTTTCTCCTGCAATATAAAATAACAATTTGCAGTATCAATTGTCCTTGGAAAAATTATAATGCAATCAATGTCAATTTGCACAATTTTACTAACAAATTGCATAAAACATAAGCTCACCGCAAGGGGACTAATTTAAGCACAAAATCACGAATTAAGAGTCAAAAAGTACATTAACAGCCATGAAAGTGTAGTCAATTTATATGATAAACTTGGGTTTAATCACAAACACAAAGAAAATGCAAAGTCTTTACATAACATAACAATCCAACAATTAATACAAATATCAGAAGTCATAAGAAGCACCACACGCACTTGAAAAAGCATAAGAAGAAATGTTGGTCGAGGCGAAAGGCAATACACATCATGATGAAGAATCATCATGCCTACAACCTAACTTATTAAAAATCTTCTTGAGCATACGGTGTTGTGCATCAACTTGTCGATCTTTATGAGTCGACTATCCTTAAATTTCTTCATTCCAAAGGTTGTGCATATCATAGGTCGACTTATTGACCCACATAAGTCGACTTGTTACTAGACTTGTTACCAATTTGTCGACTTATACACTCATTAGTCGACTAGAATGTGTCAAAACTTCAAATCAGTCACATTTCAACCTAAGTGTAAATCATGATGATGGAATCTTCAGATGTAATTGCATATTTGTCTCATAATTTGACCATTTGATAGATTACTGAATGTAGCCAAAAACAAATTTAACCAGTGGAATTTACATCAAACATACCTAGTTTCAATTTAATATTCACAAACACTTTTCATTAAAAGAAATATCATCATGTAAATCAACAATATGTATTTCCATGTTTCAAACCAATAAAAGCAACATTTTCATCTTTCTTAACCATACAATGAGATGATTCAAAAGTCACATTAAAATTCATATCACATAATTGAGAAACACTTAACAAATTATGTTTCAAGCCATCAACAAGCAATACATTGTCAATGGTAGGCAAAGGTTCCTTACCCACTTTACCAATACCAAAGACTTTACCTTTGTTGTTGTCTCCAAAAGTGACATACCCCTGATTCTTCGGTTTGATTTCTACAAATAAGTTCTTGTCTCCACTCATGTGCCTTGAACATCCACTATCAATGTACCATGTGCTTGGTGGATTTCCATTCCTTGTTTGTACCTATAACTGAAACATTCTTTCTTCTCATTGGTACCCAATCTATTTTGGGTCCATTTTGGTTAGTCATATAAACCATATTAGGAGGTGTTGAACCTTTTACCATCCAGATTTTCTTCACATTAATACATCTTCTAATACTTTTACAAGCAATTTCTATATGACCATCTTTCAAGCATTTGCCACATTTTGCAACTTTTCCATCTTTAGTAAATTTAGAAATTAAAGAACAATCTCTATCAAACGGATCATATCCTAAACCATGTTTAGAAATTGAATATCTTTGTAAAGATAACATCTTTTCAAACTTTTCATTCCCACCAGTAAATTTTTCAACCACATAAGAAAATTCCTTTCTAAGTCTATCAAGCTCACAAGTAAGATTTTTTTTTCAGCAAGGCATGCGGAATGATCTTCTTTAGTGCAATCTAAATCATCAATAATCTCATGCAAGACACTATTTTCAGCAACTAGCTCTCTTATTTTCTTTCTCAATTTCTTGTTGATTTCAATAGCTTCTTCAAAATCGATTTGTAAAGTATTAAAAGAATCTATAAGATCTTGATCAATTAAAGTTACCTCATCTTCATCATCACTTGTTGAGGAGCTATTTGCCGTAAGTGTTAAGTTGTTTTCATCATTACTTAGGTATGCTTCTTTATCATCACTCCAAGTGACTACTAGGTTAGCTTTCTTTTTCCCTTTGTCATACTTGTCATTTCTTTCACCACGTAATTCTCTCTTCCTATTTTTTAGTAGTCCCTTGAATTTTCTCAAGTTTCTAGCATACATTGCTAGCTCTTCATCTTCTTCCTCCTCATCTAATTTTTTTATCACTTTCATCCACAAAAGAAGTGTTAGCTTTAAAAGCAATTGATTTTTATGACTTACCTCTACCTCCTCTTGATTTGAGAATGATCTCATAGTTTATGAATGATCCCACCAACGCATTGAATTCCAATCGATTGAGATCTTTAGACTCCATAATAGCGGTGACTTGAGAGTCTCATTCTTTCGGTAGTGAGCGAAAAATCTTCTTCACCTTTTTCCTATCCGTCATATGCTTTCCGAGGTTTCCTAATTCATTTATGATTTCTGCAAAACGATCAATCATAGTGGAAATAGACTCACCTTCCTTCATGACAAACATTTCATAGTCGTGAAGAAGCATGTTGATCTTTGTCTCTCGGACTTGATTGGTTCCTTCATGAGTGATGTGAAGTCTTTCCCACATTTCTTTAGCACTAGTACAGGAGTTTACTCGATTTCTTTCCTCAACCGTGAGAGCATAATATATCAGTTTCATAGCTTTCGCGTTGATGTAGGCTTGCTTCCAATCATTGTCGTCGTACTCCAGCTCCGTTTTTAATTCACCATTTTCTTTCAACGGTGCTTGTGGACCAAAGATGATGATCTTCCAATATTCTACTCCCTCACTTATAATGTGATACTTCATAGGATTTTTCCAAGAAGAATAGTTAGAACCATTAAACAAAGGAGGGCGATTATTGGTGTTACCTTCTTCCGCTAGATTATTGTGTGTCATCCCTGGATACTTCTGCTCTGATACCAATTGTAAGCGATCTAGAAGGGGGGTTGAATAGATCTTTAAGCTTTTTGTAATTTTCTACAATAAAATCATAAGTTAATTCACACAAAAACAATTTAATCAAATCTAAATGTAAAGAGTTGGGAAGAAGAGCAAACACTGTTTTTATAGAGGTTCGATGCTAAGACCTACGTCCTCTACCTAAGCTCCCACTTAGGATTTTGCAAACCACTTTATTGCACACTTTGTAGTTCAGTGTGAACTTTTTACAATACCACTTGATTTCCGGCTCAAGCTACCTTTACAATCGATTTGTTTTTTGGCACAAATCCTACCAACACCACTTGATTTCCGGCTCAAGCTACCTTTACAAATGATTTGTCTTCCGGCAAAAATCCTACCAACACCACTTGATTTCCGGCTCAAGCTACCTTTACAAATGATTTGTCTTCCGGAACAAATCCTACCTCACAAGTGACCTTTTCACTCGTCACTCAAATGTAAGAGAAATGAGATATAGATGAAAGAACAAGTGCTCAATACAATTGTGTAACAAGATAAGAACAATAATGAGCAAATTTTGGAGCAATAGAAGAGTATTTTCACTTGTAGAATTTCGGTACACTCTCCTTTGATCATCCACTCTTATATTTAGAAGAAAATAGCTGTTGGAACATATTCTAGCCGTTGCATAATTGATATGACCGTTCCTTGATATTCTCCTTTCCATTTGTGGCTAATTGACTTTGTCAGAATAAGTTTGTTGTACTTATAAGTCGACTTGTCAGGGTGTGTAAGTCGACTTGTGACAACTATTTTCGTAAAATTTTATCTCCGCTCTTCTATAAGTCGACTTATGCAGTGTAAGTCGACTTGTGGTCTTCGATAAGTCGACTTATGGACTATTAGTCGACTTGTAATGACAGATCTTGATATATTAGTCGACTTATGCTGTTCTAGTCGACTTATGTTGTTCGGATCTTGATATATAAGTCGACTTATGATGTGCTAGTCGACTTATGTAGGCTTCAACGATAATATCCAATCAAATCTTCTATAATCTTCATTATTAATGTCTCTTGCACTTATAAGGAAAGTTCCATCTTGATTCTTTAATGATTAATATCTTGCCCATCAAAGATTAGTGCTTTAAGAGAATTTCCATCTTGGTTCCACAATGATTAATCACTTGCCCATCTTGATTTGCACCATTCTTTTATTGAATATTAATCCCAAAATACCTGAAATAATTTCTTAACTAATTCTAGATATTTTATTATTATCAAAACATAAAGTGATTTAATTTGTCAACCACCATTGGTCCAACAGCTCGGTGGAGGACCCAAGGACAAAATCATGGCCTGCACGATTACAAATAAAGACTGACTTCCTGAACTTAATTTTTTACGGGTTGTTTTAGACTTTTAAGCTCGGTTAGACCCTAGTTTTTACCCTAAATGGAAAAAAGACTAAAAAATAAAAAGAAAGACCCTAATGAGAACCTCCATTTGCCATTTTAGGAAAAAAAAAAACTAAGGAAGAGAGAGAAAAAGAGGAAAAAGATGGAGCTTCTGCTACTGCTTCATCCTCCAGTCCTCCAAAGTTATCTTTTCTTCTTTCTATATTTTATTTCATTCATTTGATGTGTTATATGCAGTTGATGACGATGGACCTTGGTTGAAGGATGTTCTAACTTCTTTTAGGGATTTATACTTTATTTACTATTAATTTAGTTGCTTTTGCTGTTAATGATGTTGGGTGTTGTGATTATTTGTTTTAATTGCATATGTCAGTAATAAATCAAGAGAGTAAAACAAATGAAAAATAATTAGCTTGGATAATGAGAGTTAAAAGATCTAATAGTCCACGTAAATAATCAAATATGTAATTAAACGGAGAGAGATCTCGTGTGAGGATCTAGTTGTTTACTGGAATGCTTAAGAACTAATCAGGTTGTGGGCTGTTTTCTTAATCGAGAGAACACATATTCAATAACTCAACTTAATTAAGGTTTATGAATTAGGATTTAGTGATTACAACTTGATATAGACTAATCAACCATTCAAAAATCTGGGATTGGTACCACATTAACATAAAAGTGACCAAGTTAACATTGACGATAGGATAAATCTCCTTTCTCATAATTTGTTAATCTTCCTTGTTTTAATTTCAATTGTCAATTGGTGGTGCTCAAATTTGATTTCTTGCATTAATTTAGAATTCCCATTTCAATCACTCCATATTTGATTGTTTACTTTTCTGTTTAGTTTCTATATTCATTTTAATTACACTTTTAGGCCTTGGAGGAATTAGGATTCAATTAGTTCACTAATTCCTTGTAAGATCGACACACATATATTATACTACGACTTGTATGCTTACGAAATATTGAGAGTTTTATAAGATTAAAACTTGCTCAACATGTTTTTGGCACCATTTCTGTGGAATTAGTTAAGATTAGTTGAATTCTTTTAGTTTAAGGAATTTTCATCTTTCTTGTATCCATGCAATTACATGAACATAAGAATCACTAGGAGTTCAAAAGGATCATTGAGACTCTAACACTTGACATCACCCAATTGGAAGGAGTATTATGAAGATTATGATGCCTAGAAGAAGAAATTAAAGAAACAGTGGTAGAAGAATTCAATTAAAAAGAACAACAATGAACTTTGATGGATTTCATAAGATTGAGATTTAATGCTACAGACCGATGCATCACTCGACCACCAGTACAAGCAACCTTATTCGTGATTAAGCCAGCTTTGCTGAACATGTTGCAAATCAATGTACAATTTTATGAGTTAACTAATAAGGATCTAACACTCATTTAGTGAATTTTCTTGAAATATGTGATACTTTCTTATATCAACGGATGCCGGAAGACGCCATTAAGATGAGGCTCTTTCCCTTCATATTATAGGATCTATCTAAGGTAGTATCTTTCTTTAAAACCCACAAACGTCACAACTTGGGAGTAGTTGATGCTTGCATTTTTTGATAAGTACTTCCCCTTTACAATGATGACAAGGTTAATAATGGAAATTGTGAATTTCAAACAAAATGACAGGGAGTCATTATACAAAGCGTTGGAGCACTACAAGGACTTGCGAAAAAGATGTCCTCACTATAATCTAACAAAGGAATTTCTTTTGCAAACATTCTATCATGGAGTCAATCCACCTATAAGAGGCATCATAGATACAACTTCTAGAGGATCTTTTATTCTGAAGACAGTTGAGGAAGCATAGGAATTATTGGAAGAGATGGAAAGTAATAGTTATTTTTGGTTGTCAAACATAAGTAGACAAAAGTCAACTTTCCTAGATCATAAGGGATTCATTGCTGTCGATTTAATAATAGCAATGCAGGTTGAGATTGACAATTTGACAAGACAACTTAACAGCCTCCAAGCCTTTCATCATCTCTCATTAAAGCAATTCAGTATAGAAGTGAATTATGTGGGCAAAATAATCATTTTACTACTGATTGTTTTTCAATGCAAAATGGCAAGATGGAGCAACCAAGGAAACAACACTTATTCTAGCAATTATTATCCTGGGTGAAAAAACCACCCAAATTTTTTTGGTCAAAAAATGCAGGAGGTCAATTACCTCAAGGGACACCTGAATTCCAACAGGAAAAACCCAATTCTATAGACTCTAAGTTGGACAAAATCTTGGACAAGCTCATGAATATGGATGAAGCTCTTAAAAGGCTAGAAGGAAAATTTGAACAAGTAATAAAGAACCATGTCTCTTTTATACGTAACTTAGAAATCCAAATGAGTCAATTAGCTTATGCATTGTTGACATGAAGTACGAGAACCCTTCCTAGTAATACCGAGATGAATCCAAAAGAAAGGATAATGGTAATCACCTAAGCTATTGAATAAATGCCTAATGTGGAAGGTCAATGAAAGTTCCCTATAAGTTAAATATAACCTGACTGAAATCAAGAAATATCAACCTCTAATTCCATACCCTATTGGAGCAATAAGGAAATCAAAGGAAGTAAAACTAAATGAAGTTTTAAATATAATAGAGCACTTAAAAGTGCAACTCGTTTGTACATAATCTATAAAAGAGTAGCTGGAGAATTAATTGTTAAGAAAAATGAACTCCCTTGAAGTGATAGCACTACCGCAAATGAGAGATGATCCAGGAGATTTTTACATCCCATACACTATTGATAGTGTCAAAATGGACAAGGCATTTACGGATCTAGGAGCTATTATAAGTATGATGCCTTATACCTTATGTAAGAAATTGGAGTTAGGTGAAATACCACCCACCAGGATGCGGGTTCAAATAGCTAATATAACAATTCACCATCTTAGAGGTGTAGTCAAGGATTTTCTTATTAGGGTCGACAAGTTCACTTTTCCCACATTGTTTGTAATATTAGACACAAAAGATGTGGAGACACTTATTATCCCAAGAAGACCATTTTTAACCACTTTTTGATCTATCATAGATGTTGATGTCGGGTGAATTGAGTTTAAGAGTGGGGGATGAAAAAGTGTCATTTGAAGTATCTAATGATAAAAACAATTATCTCAAATCTGTAGATGCTATAAGGAGCAATAAATTTTATGAAGAAGTTGAGCCAGGTTATACTCGTAAGACCCATTAGAACAACCAAAAAATTGAAAAAGCACTCAAAAGAAGAAGAAACTGAAAAAGAAAGGTGGTAAGAAGCATACTCCGATAGCTCGAATAAAGTTTATGAAAGTTATAATGACGTTACCATCATATAACTCATTTGAACCACCATGAGCAAACAAAGAATGTAATGTTAGTGACAGTAAACAAAGCACTGTATGGGAGGCAACATATGATTTTCAATTTTTAGTTGTTTTATCCTTCATATTAGAATAGGTTTCCAATTTTGTTTATGCGTGCTTTCGAAATAAATGGAACAACTTGAAGAGATCAAGCATAAGCATGACTTATAAATTCTTAGTTTCCTCTTTTTCATAATGGATGAGAATGGTTTGGAAAGGGAAACAATGAAGTGATGATGCTATTATAAGGTGTGGAAGACCTCAAGAGTGAAATGAGGAAAAGATGCAAAAATGGGAAAGAGTGTAGGAATTTTCAGGGCCACAATCATGGCCTACGATAGGGACAATTTAGACACAAGATTTTCACGATTTTTTTTCAAATTTACCCCTCCTTTCTTCTTCCAAAACTATATATTTACTTTTGCCCTCATTTTTCTCACCCTCATCACTCTCTCCGTTCTCTCTCTAGTAATCAAAGTCTCAAATCCTCTCCCTTCTTTCTATAAAAGTTTTTCACTCTAAATTTTTCACAACTCTAATTCCAATTAGACCGCGTATTAAGAAAACGGTCAAGTGAGTTTAATTGAAGGGCAAAATTCAAGTGTTAGGCCACGATAAAGCAACTAGGTCGTAGAGTACAGAACACCCTTTTCGATTTACCCAGAAGAAGAAGGTAAATGCTTCCAAACCCTTAATCTAAAAAAAATTTTGTGCATAGATACTTAGATTTTGAGACATTAGAACGAATTGGATTAAGAGAACGAGTCAACTTATTAGGAGGAAGAATCTAATGGTAACAATTTATTTGCTTTAGCTATGTTATCTATGAAGAATTTACCCTAGAATTCTTCACTTCCCTCCAAATGAGCTTAGCAACCCTAAGGATCTATGATATTGATTATAGGGTCAACCATATGAGTTGAATTATAAACTTTGTGTGAAATTAAGAGATTCCAGGAATTGACCATAGTAGACCGACATGAGGATTTTTGTGCCAAACATTATTGGAATGAATTGACTGGGCAAGATAATTTTGACTCTAAGAACACCGACAATAATATTATTCATAGTCCTGAAAACGTAATATTACACAAGTTTTTGTGTCAAACCGGGTTTGACAAACTTGAAAGTTACAAATGTTGGTTAAAGAACTTTCTTGTTATAGTGCATGGATCATAATGTCCAAGTTTACACCTCCACCCCTATCTTTAAAACTATTATTGCTACTTCAAAAAAGAGAAGCAATAATCTAGGCATCGGATATTTGGTTACAGCTATTGTGGAGTATTATGGTGTCAATTATGATGGACTAACTGTGCATCTTCCTAAATTTCTTAACCACTAACACTTGAGGCAGGCGGAGATATTGGAGGTCTAATAGATGGAACTCTAGGATATCTTTGAAAAAACTCATGTTAAGAACAGGGCAAGATAGGCTGGTTCAAGCTTGGTGCCACAACAAAAAGAAGAGGAGCAATCAACTAGTGAAGAGCCAGGAGAAGAGATAGCTAGATGGGAGAAGGTATTGGAAGCAATTTCAAACACTAACAAAGCTATTATAAATAATGCTAAGGTGTTGAATGAGATTGTGAAGGTGCAACGAAAACAACATGTAGACATATGAAGCATTCACAAATATTTTGCTACTCAAAACGTGGAGATTCCACCTCTTACACTATCACCATCACCACCTCAATTGCCATGATAGGTTCTTATAATTTAACCTTTATCTTTTTATTTTATTTTATTTTAATATTTTTGCTATTATTTTGTTTTATCACCACCTTATGTGTTAATTGTCCTTCTGACATTGAGAATAATATATTGTCCAAGTCTGGGGAAGGGTTCAGTTATGTGCATTATATGTTTTTATTTTGAGTGTTGATTTTGCATATTACATGTTAGTTTTGTTTAGATTGCAGGATGTGACTCGTTTGAATGTGTCAATGACTAGGACTTAACAGAATCAGTTTAGCTTTGAACATAGTCTTTTAGGTTGCTAAGATTTATTAGCTTGTGAAATTAGTATCCTAAGTTGCTTTGGTTAAATATGTATGTTAATTAGGATATGATGTTAGTTCGTTCACCCTAATAATTTGACACATTCATTTATAATTTTAGGTTAATTAAATAAGTTGCATGGTTTACATCTTTTCATGAGAATAATTAGCTAAGGAAATGAGGTAGGCAAGAAAATATATTAAAAAACAAGAAGTGCGTGTTTATGTTTAATAAATAACTAGTCCACTGGGCTTTTTTGAAACAAATCGGGTTATGAATAGAGCTAGTAGCTAGTTGAGAATGTGGTGTAGTTAAGTAATTGGGAAATATTAATCACAAATGTTTGCCTTTACGTCAAAAGACTAATGACATCCAACCAAGACATTTAATAAAAACATGATTTAGTTAAGTAATCGGGGGGCATTCATCATAAATGTTTGCCTTTGCATCAAAAGGCTAGGTTTATGTTAATAAAAATTAATAAAAATAGTGTATTCTTTAATAAATCCTACAGAACTTTGTAAATAGCATGACTTCTCATGAAAATCTACTTAAGTATAGTTACAATTTTGACTGTCTAACTAATTATCAATGTGTGTGTAAGAGAGTGATAGGAATGAATGAATTTGATATTAAGCCTTGATTAATATGTATATTTAGTCTGAAGTACTTAGATAATATTTCATAAGTTAACAATTTAGAACAATTGAAGGATTGTGTTTATAGTTAAACTTTTTCATGAAGTTCATTGCTATTGTACCATTATTGCATACGTGTGTGTTGTTGTTTGGTGTGTTTGTTTTGTTTTTGCTTAAGGACAAGCAAAAGTTCAAGTATGAGATGTTGATAGTTGTAGGTTATATGATGTTTTAGTAGGCATTTAGTATATTTTTAGTTGTTAATTAATTGATTAATTTCTGTTTAGGTTTAGAATTTTGTTAGTTAGTTAAATATTTTTGTTTTGAGTGATATGTGGGTTGCTATTGAGCTTTAATTTTATGTGTTTGAGGTGCTTTAATGTATTTGTTAGTATTTGATATCAAATATCAAAGAATGGAGAAGATTTGAAGGTTGGCAGAGGACTTAGGGCCACGATCGTGGTCTAAGATAGAAGCTGATTTTAGCAAGCCACGATCGTGGCTTCTGTGATGATAGATGTAGATCGGCTTTCTGAACTTAATTTTTCATGGGTTATTCCGTACTTTTGAGCCTGGGTAAAACCTAATTTTTACCCTAAATGGAAAAAAAGACTATAAGAAAAAGAAACCCTAATGAGAGCCTCCATTTGCCATCTTCGGAAAAAAGTTAAGGAAGAGGACAAAGGAGGACAGAGAAGAATAGGGAGATGCTTCAACCTCTAGTCCTCACAAATTATCTTTTCTTCTTTCCATCTTTTATTTTTTTCATTTGATGTATGAATTGATGATGATGAACCTTAGTTTAAAGATGTTCTAACTTCTTTTAGAGAATTATACTTTATTTAATGTTAATTTAGATGTTTTTGTTGTTAGTGATGTTAGGCGTTGTGATTATTTATTGTAATTGCATGTTTCGGTAATAAATCGAGAGAGTGAACCAAATGCAAAATGATTAAGTTGGTTAATGAGAATTAAGCTATCTAATAGACTACGCAAATAATCAAATCAGTAATTATACGGAGAGAGATCTCGTATCAGGTGGTTGCTTATTGGAATGCTTAAGTACTAATTATGTTGTGCATTGTTTTGTTAATCGAGAGATTACATGTTTGGTAACTCAACTTAATCAGGGTTTATGATTTAGGGCTTAGTGATTATAACTCAAGAGAGGCTAATCCACCCTTTAAAAGCCTAGGGCCGACATCGTATTAACAGAAAAATGACTAAGTTAGCATTGATGATAGGATAAATCTCCTTTTTCATAATTTGTTATTATTCCTTGTTTGAATTTCAATTGTCAATTGGTGGTACTTAAATTTGATCTCTTGCATTAATTTAGAATCTAATTTCAATCAATCCATATTTGATTGTTTATTTTTCTATTTAGTTTTTATTTTCATTTAATTACAGTTTTAGGCCTTAGAGAACTTAGGATTCGATTAGTTTACTAATTTCTCGTAGAATCGACACCTCATATATTATGCTATGACCCATGCACTTGTACTCAACAAAAGTCAAAAGCAATTATCATTTTGGATAAGCATTTGAATGGACAAGTATAGATCCTCGTAAACTTTGAAAGTATGGACTGAGAGATAATGGCGTCAGAGGATGCCAATTTTCAAACCAAAATGTTGTATTGTTGCCGTTTCCAATAAAATTCTTGACTTGAGGTTGCGTCAGCTATCTATTCCATATGAATTTTCTAATTATTCAATCTTAGAACCTTTTCCATAACAGGTATTCTGACCATTCCATGTGAATTTTCTAATTATTCAATCTTAGGACCTTTTGCATAACAGGTATTCTGACCATTCCATATGAATTTTCTAATTATTCAATCGAGTTTTTTCAAGATGCCCCTTGACAGTGAGATGAGATAGCCAATAGATGTGCAAGTTGGTAAGGATAGAGCTTTCATACGAAAAGTATTTATTGCTTTATTATAAGATCCTCTTCTCAGTACAGGTTGCTAAGGATTGAGACAGTTAACTACAATCTGCTGCCACGTGAAAAGTATTTATTGATCTACGATAAGATCCTCTTCTTAGTAGAAGATATTAGAGACCTGCATTTCATTTTTGTTTTTTTTCGTCAAACAAGTTCAAGTTTGCATTTAAAATAGTGTGAAATAGATACACTTGTTTACCAAAAATTATCGTGTTGAAGATTATTATTACGTTAAAGTAGGTTTCCGCTACTTGAAAAAGACAATTCTCTCAAAGATTTACTAAGCTCAATAATTACGAAAAGATAAATTGATTAAGTAACGTGAAAATCAGTTGATGTGTACATGTAATTGTAAACCCTTCCAGTTTCCTAAATTCAGGGTGATAGCTGATTATCCAATAAGCATAATAGGCCAACTAGAACGTTATTGTGACAAACAATGAACCCTTGGAATTGATTGATTTTTTTTTTATTACATGGAAGAAGAAACAACACACTAATGACTAAACAAAACCCCTTGCTCATCCGCGCGCAGATGGTGACTTAAACCAAGAGGGAGGGTAAGCCAAAGGCGCTTTACAGGTGCTCCTGTCAAACTCAAATGAGCCAAAAAAAATTTGCACATTGATTTCTTTCGCATAAGACATAAAAGAGTGTGTAGTAAGTAGTCCTCTCCCATAAAAATCTGATATCCGAAATGAAATGAAATGAGCCGGAGGATGTAAGGCTAATTGATTGCATTAATGGCATGATGGGACAGACGCTGCAATTAAATTACAACCTAATTTCTTCTTGCCAAATAAGCTTTTAGTTATTTCCTTGGCCAGGCTAGGTATCACATTGAAGATAAGAGTTTGCAAGCTGACAAGGACAACTGTGCATTTGCATCCACGAACTCTATATATAGTAATTTTATAGTACATTACTTCCATCTCCTACGTGATATGGTTAATTTTAAGCAATATTATGTTGTATTAAAATTGATTGTTAGCAATACATTCTTTTATTTCATACTTTGTGATGTGTACTAATGATCTCTAAAATTAAAAGAAGTTAAATAATTAATATCCCAATAATTATAATATGTAATTTTTAAAATTTCAAACTATATATATCACTTCAAATTAAAGTTCATATTACAAACCATTCTTTTTTTTTGGTTCCCCAAGAGGTGTCTATAGGGTCGAAGCCCGTGACTAATCCCCTTCGCTGTATTGATACATCCCTTTTGGAGGCTACAGCTAGCCCAAGAGTTTACTACCCACTGGATTCTACAAACCATTCTAATGCATTATACCATTCTAATGCATTATACCGAAATCTTTTGGACATACGTACACTCATGTCATACCAAAAGCGGTCGCCAACAACCTCCAAAGTGTATCTGGAAGTTCTATAAAACCCCTCCCACAGCACTATGATCTCTCATACATTTCACTGATAAAAGCATCATTTCTCGTCGGTATATGAATCATGACTTTATTTTGTTTCTGTAATTGCTCCCCCTCATCTCTTCATCCTCAAATGAGGGATATCGTTGCCAAAATGACTTTCCTTGACAGAATACTTTTCCATGTAAGTACAACTCTCATTCCTCGTTCGTGTTTATCCTGTATCAGTATCACTAGTTATATTTTAGCTGTAAGATCCATTAATACTATTATTGCCTTATGAGTTCTAAGATATAATGTATCGTCCTTAATTACTATCTTAATCTGTACAGATTATGCATTCTGCGGACAAGAAGAGGTTATGGCCGAAACTACCGGTTTTTCTGGGACTTGCATACTTGGCAATTAGAAGGCACCTGCATCAACGTTATAATCTTTTGAACGTTGGAGACATTAAAGGTCAAACATATGATACCAGCAAATTCTCTTACCGGACAGCCGATGGAAGATACAACGACCCTGCAGATGACATTGTTGGGAGCTCTGAAACATTTTTTGGCCGCAATATGCCCCAATCCACTTCAAACTATGCAGTAAGAGACATTTTTCCTTGAAATTTTCAAACATGAAGAAAAACAGCTTACGCTTCGAGGTTATTTATACAATTTCTAATTAAATGTGGCATGTTACGATACATATGGGTTAAAAGTGGTTCATTTTGGTGGATTTTGTTTTCTACCATTCTAACTTAGTGTTTGTCCCAACTCACAGCTGAAGACGATATAACTTGAGTTATAAAATTATATAAAATAATAATAAAGTTCCGTATATAAATGTTATGAGGAGACATTAGGATGACAATCATCTCAATACTATAAATTTCTAAATATGCTAGCCTCGACTGTATTGATCAAAAAATGGTATAAAGTTATTGTATAACATAGAGAATTATTGTATCAAATTGTAATATGTTGTGCCAATTTTACTGGCTGATACGTTGAAATATCAAATCAAATTTATAAATTAAAATTAAAAGATTATATTGAAAAGATATATTTATGTTTCAATTTTTAAAATATAAAATATTTTAAGAATAATTGTTATATTTAAAATATAGAATATTTATTGAGCTAAAATTTAAAAATATATGTTTTCAATTTTAATCATAATAGCAGGATAAATTTTAATTATATAAAATTGAAATTTTATTTTATAATTTTAAAAATATTTGATAATAACCGATATTCTTTCATTCTTTTGAATTCTTTCGTTCTTTCTTTATGTTGTTATTTACACAATATTTCAATATTTTCATCATATGTTTATTTAAATAATTATAACTTTATAGTAATTTTATAATTTAGTCTCATGTTTATAAATATTTTGATCATATTTTTTGAAGAAATTTGATCATATGTTTATAACTTTATAATTATTCACTTATGAA
Source organism: Erythroxylum novogranatense (assembly GCA_029891385.1). Lineage (NCBI taxonomy): Eukaryota > Viridiplantae > Streptophyta > Magnoliopsida > Malpighiales > Erythroxylaceae > Erythroxylum > Erythroxylum novogranatense. The sequence continues at coordinate 29,868,826 of CM057233.1, read as the reverse complement.
TAAATATTTTAAATAAATAATTTAAAACATATCTGTTAGAAAACATAAAATAAATAAATCACAAATACAATGACATTAATAGTCGAATAACATAATAAATTACAAACAAAATGTCTATTTTAGTGGCAATATTATCTTTTAATTTTTTGATGTAATGAATGTTTTTTAATGTCAAAATGTTTTTATTTATGAAATTGAATAAAATTTGATGTTTGATATTGCTTAATTATATTGCCATTTAATATATTAAAAAATGAAGTAGTGCAATATGTCTTTATTTCATTTAGTATTATCAAATAACAAATTATAGTTTAGTTTAAATTTTATTTTTATTATTTATTAACAGAAAAATATAACAACAATAATGTTGTGAATAAAATGAACACGAAAAATAAAGTTTGGTAAATTTTATAAAGTAATATTGATAATAAAATAAAAGGAAAAATGAAATAGATTAAGAATATTCCTTTTGGTGTGAAAAATAGAGTTGTAGGTTAGAGTAAAAGTAGTGCAGCATCTCCAAAATGGAGTATTGGAGTTTTTATCCATTCTTTAATTTTCAAAATATTTTAAATGATTTGAATTTCAATTTTAAATAATATTTATTTATTAAATATATATTTATTTCTTCAATATTTAGTTATTAAAATATATAACTATGATTTTCACCTGGAAAATATTTTAGAATAACTTTTATATTTAAAATATTTACTTTTTAATGTTTTAGTATGATATTGACAACTTAATCCTGAGAATTTTTGTAATATGATCTAGTTAATAATTCTTAAGGATGTTCACAAATATGATTGGTCTCAAGTCATGTTCAAAAATATCCCTGAATTAATACTTGTCTACTTCACAAATTTTGTAGTGCTTCTCTTCTCTTTTTCAATCGTCAATTTGTTTAATGCAAGTTGCTAGATCCCCATCCAACACTGGTGGCCGGCAAACTTTTGACGAGGACAACTTTCAAAGACTATGGAAAGCAATTCAATATGATAGCGAGCACTTGGATACAATTCATGATTCATGATTGGATTGATCATATGGAGGATACCCAACAGGTAACAAGTCAATATTTAGCATATAGTAACTTTCAGACTTGACACCTATAACTAGACTTCAATTGATGTATCAATATTATGAGTTGAATGATAACAACAAAAAACACACTAACCCCTCAAACTGATTCAAGTTTTCTTTGCAAAACAATGAAAAGATCAGCGATGTATATTTTTGAGTGGACGCCCAACAAGCGCGTAATTGAGCTCGCTCTAGTAATGTCTATGGTATCACATTCTTTTCTAGCAGGTAGAAATCGAAGTAAGTGATGAAGAAACTGCAACTGGGTGTCCGTGGAATAAGTCTTTCAAGTTCTACAGGACCAAAGAAATTTCCACAGGTTCTTATCCTATTGAGACAGGAACTCTGAATACGAGAACAGCCTGGTGGTAAGTATACACATGTTTCGACTAAATATACACATGTTTCGACTAAATATTACATGTATTTGAGCCTCTAAAGATTAAAACAGGGACGGAAGTACGATTTATGGAAACAATGAACATGGATTGAGAAGGGTGAGAACATGCAGAGACGGCAAGTTAAAAATTTCAGGAAACGGTCTCCTTGAGCATGATGAACACTGGATACCTGTCGCAGGCGACGTAAAAAATTCATGGGCAGGCTTGACCTTATTGCAGTCTTTGTTTGTCCAAGAACACAACGCTGTGTGCGACATGCTTAAGGTAAGTAATCCTTCACAAAATTGGTATGGCAAGTCAGGAAGGTAGTCAATCCTTTATAGTTTATCCACTTTACGTACTTAAATCTCCAACGCACGCTTCCAGAAAATTAAATTCAAGCTGCACATAAGATATTTTACTGTTTTAAACGTGAAATAATGTAGCTGAATTTACTTTGGAAAAATAAAGTTGCTGAGTTACCAAATTTATTCATTTCCTAGAACTAGAAAAAGAGGGATTGATATATTTAACAAGATCAGGATGGCTTGTATTTGCTACTGTTTTCAGGAAAATTACCCCGACTTTGACGATGAGAAGCTGTACCGTCATGCAAGGCTGGTAACTTCGGCTGTAATGGCTAAAATTCACACCATTGATTGGACTGTTGAACTATTAAAGACCAATACTCTCCTTGCAGGAATGAGAGCCAACTGGTGAGACACTATTTCATCACATAGTAAAAAGCAAGGGAAATGAATGAACTTAGATTGTTGTTTCAACAGATTGCCCTCGAATTACTTGATTACATTTGCCTTAAATCTAATGCACTGTGCTACAGGTACGGACTTCTAGGGAAGAAGTTCAAGGATTTATTTGGACATATTGGTGGATCAACCCTAAGTGGCTTCGTGGGTAATAAACAACCAGAAAATCATGGAGTTCCCTATTCACTGACTGAAGAGTTCGTAAGTGTCTACAGGATGCACTCACTTCTACCTGAAACGCTCATCCTAAGGGATATCGAATCCGCGACTAATACAGAATACCAAACCCCACCAATTCTAGAAGAGTAATGCCTCTACCTCTTCCTCCTTCTAGTGCTTAATCGTGCTCAAAATATGTTGAATTAACGTGCAATATATATATAAATATATATCTTTATGTACCTATAACATCCATACTCCGAATGACGGCATCAGAAATTGAAATTTGATAGACAGAATCTTCGTTTGTAGCTTTCGACTAGAATTCGTTGATGCTAAGCATGTTTACGACAATCGTGACTCTCTCTATTGTGAACTTTCCAGGGTGCCTATGCCAGAAATGATAGGGAAACAAGGGCAGAGAAGGCTGATAAAAATTGGAAAGGAACAAATGATGGTATCTCTGGGACATCAGGCATGTGGAGCTCTTACGTTATGGAACTATCCATCATGGATGAGAAACCTTGTTCCTCAAGATACCAACGGAGAAGATAGACCAGATCCTGTTGATTTGGCAGCTCTAGAAAGTAATCGATCACTTTCAAAATTTTCATTTCTGTTTCTTCAACAAATTACTCTTTATCACCATCTTTTACATGCATAACATTAACTGTTTCTTGCATGCCTTGTACCAGTTTATAGGGATAGGGAAAGGGGAGTCCCTCGGTACAATGAGTTCCGGAGGAGCATGTTAATGATTCCTATTAATAAGTGGGAAGACCTGACAGATGATGAAGAGGCCATTGAAGCCCTTGGTAAAGTTTATGGACTTGATGTCGAAAAATTAGACTTGCTTGTAGGCCTACATGCAGAAAAGAAGATCGAAGGCTTTGCCATTAGCGAGACTGCCTTTTTTATCTTCTTAATTATGGCATCAAGGTAACTAGTTAGTTTAATTCGTTGGATCCACTAACCAAACCAAAAAAACCCTATCTATTTATTAGGTGCAAAAAAATCACTTTGACGTTGTTATTAAATCAGTTTGTGCCTGTATCTGCTGAAATTAAGATGATATTGTTGATAAACAGGAGGTTAGAAGCTGATCGCTTCTTCACTACCAATTTCAACAATGAAACATACACTAAGAAAGGCCTAGAGTGGGTTAACAAGACTGAGAGCTTGAAGGAAGTGATTAATCGCCATTTTCCTGGTATGGCCAAGAAATGGATGAGGTCTTCAAGTGCTTTCTCAGTTTGGGATTCAGAGCCCACACCAGGAAGTTGTATTCCCCTTTATTTGAGACCAGGAGACGAGTAAATTGGTCTGCTATTGTTGTTGCATCTCCTGAGTACTGCCTCCCAATCAATTTGTATACGACACCAAACAATGAAACTTATCATAAGATTCTACTTCACCTCAGACTTGTTGCAATAGGTAGAGATCTACAAAGTAAAATTACTCTATAAATGAGGGAAAGATGGCGCTTGTAAGGTTACTAAGCTATTAACTTATTTGCTGCTTTGAGCAAATAATTATGGTGATGCCGTTATGGAGCTCTCCTTGGTTTAGATGTATTAGTTTTGTTGGTGTAGTAAACTTATTCTTTGATGCAAATTACTTATCTTTCAAAAACAAAATGACTATTATGTCTAATTTTAATCAATCATAAATAAGTTAAAGCATTTATATGAATACATGAGTGACTATTTCAACTGATATAAGAACTTTTCAAATAAATCCTTAAGTAACTTTATATGAATTAGCTCATTAAGTTACTACTTATCAATTAATCAAGTTCACCATATAGAAAATTCATTTTCACTTCTTTGTTTACAGTTTAAGATCATACGTGGCTATAAAATTAAAAATATACATATAAAATATATGTATGTGTGTGTTCTACATCTAAAGAAAAGATATCATTAAAATCAGTCCCCGTTTTTCAAGTTATAGTCTTCTATAACTAATCAGGTCTCATACCTTGTAAATTTCGCTCTTAAAATATAACTTTTCTTCTTAAAGTTGCACTTATAACTAATATTTTACTAGCTTTTAAGGCCTTGCTTTCTATAAAAACTCTATCCCTCCATATATAGCTACCAATTACTTAATAAAATCATTATAAACAATGCTTTTATCTATTCATGACCAAAGTTTACTAATATTTTAATTTAATAATTTATGAAATTTTATATAAAATTTATTTATAATAAAGTAACTTTTATTCTATCATATTTTATCAAATTCTTGAAACATTATTAGAGTTAAGGTTAATGATTGTATTTTTTCAAATAATACTAAAATCAACCAGGCAAGTGTCCCTATCATTTTTATAGTATAATCTAGTTAATATAAATATTGTTCCCACGAGAACTACGTATATTATTAATAATTGTGTTTTTATTATTTAATTTAACAAAACAAAAGATTAATTTAAAAGAAATGATATTAATTTAAAAATAGGGCTGAACTAAACTAAATTACCAATCTAAAATTACAAATAAAAGCAATAAATAAGAATAAAGTAATTAATTGAATAAAAGATCCATATATGGAATCTCCCTATAAAATTTCTATACTTTGTCTTAATTTAATTATTAACCCTAATTCTTAGATTGGTAGAAATTTTAAAGTTATACCATATTATTTATAAATAGATGTAACTCATATCCTTAAGTTGATTGTTTGAAATATCTTTTCAATTAAAATTCCTGAGAATGCATTAATTTATTGAATTTTGTTATTGAATTTGACTTTAACCTAAAAGATTTGTGTGGTGCCATCTCGGTGATTACATGCAATTTTATTATTCAAGCCACAATCTATTTATACATATGATTTCTCAATCTCTATTTATGAAATTCAAATTGAATTAAAATAGTAGCATATTTTAATTCAATCACAATTTGAGTTATGAATAAAATACAAAATAACTTGGGGTATTTTACTAAATCAAAGAATCAATCCAAATACATAGTTTTAGGGTTCATTTCATCTAGGTTTATCCTAATTCAATTCATACTAAGATAATGAAAGTCTACAATAACTAAGAAAAAACAAAAAACAAAAGAACTCGTTCTCATAGGTTTTAAAATGTTAATGTATTCACTTGAATCTTGATGGAAATCTCTTCTTTTCTCTCCAAACTTTCTATCCTCTAGTAAAGATGCTCTAATTTATGTCCCTAATGATGTATTGCCAAGTAATCATAAAAGATACCTTTTATTCTCATTAAACTTTAACAACATAGGTCGAACGCGGCCCATGTTGGTCTCATATTCCTGATCAAAAATCCAAAAAATCCTCATTTTATCTAAAATTATGGCTAATATTGGTCTCTAACATGGATTTGCGTTAGAGCTTTTTTCTCTTTCTAAAAACTCATTAAGCATCAATACAGACATATGTTCATCATGTATAGATTCCATATTGCTCTAACTTGCATTAAACCTCTCTTCTTTGGCTCTTGCTCAAATGCATTCCTTCTTAGTTATAAAGCTACAATAAGGCCTAAAAACAAAATGTAGACCATATTAAGTACTAAATACTATATAAATAATCAAACCATAAGAAAAATGCTCTCAAAATCAAACTAAGAACATATTACACTAAACACTTATCAAATCCTCTACATTGAAGCATTTGCTTGCCCAATAAATCAATTTCATTCCTCTTAACTTAAATAGGTGGCAACTCTAGAAATTTTTTTTTCATCAAATCAATTAGATAGATCAAGAGTCTCCATTATTCATTCAATTGTAAAGTTCATTAATTTTCTAGGAATTTAACTACTCGTATTATTCAATTGCAAAGTTCATTAATTTGCTAGACATTTAGTTACGCATATCAAGTTGTAAATCAACCCAATTTAACTTTATAACTCTTCAAACTTTAACTTAATTAGTAAAATTCAAACTAATTTATAAAGTGAAGATACATGAGAAAGGTATTTATTCAAACATTTTATAAGCCATATTTATTAAAAAGTAAAACAATGACTTTAAATTAATATGGGAGAATTTTATAGGCTTATTTGGAAAGTCACACAACCTTTTAATGTGAGAGTAAATACCTTGTCAAGAATACTCTCAGTTACTTAATGACATTACCATTTTAGATCGTTACTAGAATCACTTTTTAATTTCAACCATTTTATGTGGTTTAAAGTGAACACAATGAATTTATTTTATACTTAATTGTTTACACTTTTAATGATAGGATACTGAAACTATTTAAAATAGTTTACTTCCAACTCAGTTATATGTCCAATTTATACAAAAAGTATCGTAATGCAAATCAAGTGCATATTTTAGAATCATTGAAGCAAATTGAAGATAACTTAATCATCCATACTTGTGACTATTTACCTAAATAAATCAAATCATAAAAATATTCAAACTTATAATGAATTGTATTAATCAATGTTCTTTAAAGTTAAAAATTTATCCCAAAATTGAACCTTATTAAACTAATTATAACAAAACTAATAAGTATATAAAATTAAAAAAACTAATAAGTATAACAAATTAATTTCCTTCCCCATACTAAAGATGTACATTATCTTTAATGTACAATATATAAGAACAATGAAAACTAGAAAAGAAGGGAAAATAAAAAATTAGGATAATTAGTATTCCTTGACAATAAAAGGCTTTATAGCCATAATATGAGAAGTATGAATTAGTGGTGGATATCAAGATTTAAATAGTGAAATAACATTAAAACACAATTAAATCCTTGACTTTAAACTTAAAACACATGCAACAAAAATCGAATCTAATATTACTAAAAATTAATTGTAAAGATTCCTAAAGCTACTAAACTTAAATAAAAACATGTAATTCATTGGGTTGCCTACCAACAAGGCTTCTTTAAGAGTCTTTTAACTACACTCTTTACTCAAGCACTTCAACTTGGCCACTCCTCGTTTGAAAACTTGATTCTATTCTCCATCAATAATTCAATCTCCTTAAAGTTCTTCTCCCTATCATATGAACATTAGCTTCCAAATATGCTATATGTTCCATTAAAGCAAGGTTATCCACCTCCTCCTCCTTTTATGATACAAGTCTCCAACATATTACATTCGATTATTTCTTACACAACATGAAAAGGTTTAGTATTAATCACATTTATATAAAAACAAGTATATCATCTTTATCAAGGGGATATCTCATGATTTCATATGTCTTAAACATTATTTTCTTATTCCCCATCCTTAGTATTAATGTTCCATTATGCAAATTTATCATACCTTTAGCAATAGATGAAAAAAGCTATCCTAAGATTAAGGGAACCTCTACATTATCCTCCATATTCATAATCACAAAGTCAATTTTCACTCTTAACAAAACCTCTTATTTAATTCCCTGTGATACTTAATTGACCTATTTTCTAATTGAATGGTCATCCTAATTAGCTAAGGTTCACCTAATCTTAATCATTTAAATATGTTAGAAGATATCAAATTAATACTAGCTTCTAAGTATGCTAATACTCTTTCAATTGAAAAACTACCAATATTACCAGGAATAGTAAAAACCCTTAAGTCCTTGATTTTTTTGGGTAACTTGTTTGGTAAGATGGTGGAGCACTCTCACTCAAACTAAAATTTAACAACTTCTAGAACATCTTCTTACTAGAAAGGAGAACATTTAAGTACTTGGCATGTTTTGGCATCTAACAACGAGTCATTTTATTAGTATCAAAGATGTAAACTATGATTATATCACTAAGAATACAAATGTACAAAAGGAAAAATATATAAGGTAAATAGGTCGAATACTAGAGGCTATAGTGTTATTGGCTCAAATAAACCAATGATCATTCAAATTAATTGTGTCATTTCCATTGTTCTAATAAGCCCATATACCTTAAATGTTCTCCTTTCTAATTTATTTGTTTTTATAAGTACATATCATTGAATTTACCATTCTTATATAAGATAAGAAGTTGTTCATAATCATAACCAGAAGTTTTCAATAAAGCTTCTAGATATCTAGATTATTTTAAAGATACCAAGTTCACCTTCACACCTCTTATGTTCCCTTTGGGATAATAATTAATATTAGAGCCTATGTTTTAGAGTTATCTATCTTATAATATCTGAATGCAATTTATAACACACTTAGGATTGTCTTTTTTTTAAGAGAGGCCAAGTATTTATAAGAAACAAATTTATGGCAATTATTATGTTAATTAGAAAACTCACATGATCTTTTTCCTTATGGATGAAATCATTAATTTTTGACATGTTGTAGAAAAAAGGATCGTTTGGTTGAATGAAACCCACCACCATATATAAGGTAACCACATTGGTTCCTAAGTTACAAGCTCAATATAATTAAAATAATAGACAATGCATCACATTAAATAGTAGAGTATTACTTATTTTGTTTTGTACATTAAGTAAAAATGAGTTTAGTAGAGTCTCAATATGTGAAATTGCTTATAATAATTGACATACACATGAGGTTAAACATGATCATGGGTGCCAATGCCTAGGCTTTGTCCAATATTCTTTTTAATACTTAATCCTAACTTGAAGCTCAATCAAGCTCAGATTAAGCCTAAGTCTAAGCCTAATCATGCTTCAAGTTGGGCTTAAAAGCTCAATCATAATCAAGTTTCAATATGAAAATCTTAGGCTTGGGTTCAATCAAGCTAGGATGGGCCCTTAAGCTCAAAGTGTAGTTAAAATGAGCTTTATCTATTTTTAAAATGAGCTTTATCAATTCCGTTTCCCACCTTTCTGTACAAGGGTACAAATACAGTCAAGGAGAATATAATAAGCATTACTAATTTATCAATATGAATTGTTTGCATAAAATATGATGAAAGCATTTCTCATGTATATATATATACATGGTTTGTTGAAATCATAGATGCCTTGAAAGGACCTGGTAAGACTTTTCTAAATGTCAAGATGGTAAGGAATATCTCTTTATGTCATTTTTGAAAGCATGGGAAACAAAGTTGGTGATTGTTGATGATCAAAATTTGCTCAAATTTTAGTTAGATTTGTCCAAATTATTTATATTTTAATTTTTCTCAAGAGCTTTGTGGTCATACAATAGTATTCCAATAATATATATTTAATTTCACTTGAATATCTTCATTTTATTTTATTTTGTTTCATTCTTTCAATATAATTCAATTCTTAATTATGGTTAAAAGGCATTCATTATTTTTTATTACGTATGATTGCATGAATTTATCTTTGAATATGCTTGATAAAAGCTTTTAGCTTTAATTATATGTAATCACATTCAATTTATTTTAATTTATATTTAGTCACAATTTTTTCATATTTGTTTTATATTTTATCCTTTTCAATTTTATTACAATTTATCATATCTAATTTATGTCAAAATTTCATTTTGTTATGGTTAATTACATTTGTCCATTTCTAATTTCTTTTGACCAGTTTTAGTTAAATTCTAATGAGAGCCAAATATTTCTAATTGTATTAAATAGTTTTAATTATAACTAATTAAATTTAATTACTAATTTTATATTATTGTTTGTTTTAATTTTAGATTAAATAGTTTTAAATTGTTAAAGAAGAGGAAAAGAAAAGAAAAGAAAATAAATAAAACAATAAAGTAAGAAAAATCAAAATAACAAAAGAAAAATGAATAACAACAAAAGGAGATCCAATGATATATATAAACGAGGAATGCATGTAACACATATCAGAGAGAGTCAATAAAAATAGCTAGAAAAACTAAAGGAAAGATGTTAAAGATTGGAAAAAAAAAAGTTTTGTTACGAAAAAAAAAAGAGAGGGAGGAACAAAAAAATGTAGGAAAAAATGGAGAGAAATAAAGATCAAGAAAAAATAGGACTAAGTAGCTGACCATCATTTAGTGATTATTAGTAGCCATCTTTACTAAATAAGGAAAATTTTATTTTATAAAAATAATTTTATTTGGGACCCATGTGTTACCTAGACGCTGACAGCTTCCAATCTCCAGTCGTGGCAATAACTAGCTTTTTGCATGCTTTTTTTTAACAAAGGACCACCTCCCTGATCAATGGATAATTGAACTTGAATACCTATTCATAATCAACTTCTTCAGGGTATGTAGGTGGAGAATAGATTGGTGGGATTGATCTTTTTTTAAAACCAAAATTATAAAAGTACAGGAGTGCCTAGAGACGAAGCAAGGAGAGGAAACAGAAAAGTGTGGACTCAAAAACTGGCATAAACACTCACATTTGCTTGTTCCTTCTTCAATCACTTTAGCCTCCTCCTTCTTCTCACCGGACCGTCACTTACGTTACATATGGTTGTTGTCTCTAATATGCAGAGATGGAACGAAACAGAAAATTGAAGATGGAACGAAACAAAAATTAGAGACGCTGAGGTGTTTGGTTGTGATAAACAAAACAGATAAAAATATAAAATATAAAATATAAAATTTATAATAAATAATAATAATAATAATAATCAAAACAAAATTTACAATAATAATAATAATAATAATAATAAGTAAATTTATAATAATAATAATAAATTAATAATAATAATAATCAATACAAAATGTATAAATAATAATAATAATAATAATAATAATAATTAATAATTAATAATAATAATAAATTAATAATAATAATCAATACAAAATTTATAATAATAATAATAAATAAATAAATAAATAAATAATTATTAATAATAATAATCAATACAAAATTTATTATAATAATAATCAAAACAAAATTTATAATAATAATAATAATAAAATAAAAATTAATAATAATAATAATCAATACAAAATTTATTATAATAATAATAAATAATAATAATAATAAAATAATAATAATAATAATCAATAATCAATAATCAATAATCAATACAAAATTTATAATAATAATAATAATAATAATAATAATAATAATAATAATAATAATAATAATAATAATAATAATAATAGTAGTAGTAGTAGTAGTAGTAGTAGTAGTAGTAGTAGTAGTAGTAGTAATAATAATAATAATAATAATAATAATAATAATAATAATAATAATAATAATAATAATAATAATAATACATTAATACAAAATTTGTAATAATAATATTAATATTAATAACAAATAGTTGTATACACAAAATGAGAAGGACAATAAATTAACTTTTGTCTAGTGCAATGTGCTCGAAATACTGGAGATAAGGGACAAAAGTTTTTGTCATTCCTTTTCTAGAGGAACAAAAACTTTTGTCCCTGTCATCTAGGGATAGAGGACAAAAGTTTGGGGATAGCAACCAAACATGGGGGAGAGACAAGATTTTTTTGTTTTGTCTTCTGTCCCTACTAACGGGGACAACAACCATACACTGCCTTATTGTCCTCCTCTAGTGCTCCCCTTCTTACACTTTACCCTCGCCGGTTGCCTAGAAGTTCTCTTCTCTATTAGATCAGTCTCCTTCCTTCTCTGCCATACCAATTGCCAGTTGGATGAAACACTTTGTGTGAACTTAGACATATTTTATAATAATTCTAAGTTATTCCCAAAACAAAATTATTTAAATTCGCACATTTATTTTAGCAGCATGTATGAGATTCTATTCATAAAAAAGCATACAATAAGGAAACTCAATTCTTATTGGTCTGTGATAGGACAAACTATAATAGGCACTTTTGTATTATACTTGAGATATAAGATGGAGGGGCTATCCTTTTATTATCAAAACTTGTATGGTGATCAGTCTTAAGCACACATTGATATCATTAAACAATTTTCGTATGATTTGTTTATACCAACTAAGACTAGACAAATATTAGGATGGAAGTATTTTAGTATTAGCTTCAACTTCATCTATTGTTGATACAACTGGTATGAATCCCAAATTTGAACAACTTATTAAGTAAAAAAAAAGACAGGACTTTTTATAGTAAGATGTAGTTCAACAACTATTTAGAGGCAGATGTTGTGACCTTAATTAAAAAGTTGTAATTTAATGTATTTTCATAATGGTCGACATATAGAGGTGCTTATCCAATCATACAAGTAACTGTATGAGACTTCTTAGTAATTCCATTATCTACTATTGCTCGAGAGTTTGCTTTTAGTACTAGCAGTCAAATAGTTAGTCCTCATCATTCTCAACTTCATTTTAATACTTAGAAAGCCCTTACAAGTGCCCAAAGTTGGATAGATGATGAAGATATTGAAGCTAAACTCTTTTCTATATGATATATTAGTTTTGCTTACATTAATAATTTTAACAATTATATATTATATTATCTTTTATATTGTTATAAGTATAGAGACCATTACTCCAACTGAAAGTTTCTTAAAAAAGTATTCAATGATGAAGGTATAATTATTTGTTAATTATCACTAGTTTAATACAATTATTGCATAATCGTATAATTTATATAATGTTTATATATGCAGTTAAACGGTGGAAACTTTTGCCAATCTTGATTATAACAATTAACTAGCCACTTTCCTCAACTATTTGTTTATTTTCTTTAATCGTTACTCTTTAATTTACTATTTGTTTTCATATGATTGCTTTGATTTTTAGAATTGAAGATATAGCTCTTTACTTTAGTGGTTTATTATAGGTTAATAAAGAAATCTCCATACCGTTATCTCTACCTATTAGCTAAACTTTAGCGTCCTTAGCTTTAATTGATATTTTGTATCTTTTTCATTTATATAATAGTACTATGATCCTTTTAGTTTTAAAACTAACATGATTTTCATAATACCATTATGATACTCCTTAAATAGGCAAAATTTTGAATTGATATTTTTATTCCATATTTTGAATAGACCAAGCATGAGGATTGAACATTTTTGATTATGAGGCATTATAGAGAAAGAGTTTCAACTTTAATTTTTTGCTTAATGCTATGTATTGTTAAAAGAAACAATATGCCATTTTATTTTTCATAATTTTTATACTCATCATTTTCCCATTTTCATTTTTTTTCATGTATCTAAGTCTAATTTTTTAATTAATAATAGGCCTCACCATACTTATGTGGTTTAATGTGGGCTAATAAAGAAAACTCCATATTGTTATCTCTACCCGTTAGCTCAACTATAGTGTCTTTAGCTTTAATTGATATTTTAAATCTTTTATCATTTATATAATATAGCTATGATATTTGTTAGTGTTGAAAATAACATGATTTTGATAATAACATTGTGCTGCTCCTTACATGTTGGACCCTGAACTTTCGGTAGAAATTAGAAATATTAAATGGAATTAAATGAGTGTTTTCGAATATGAATTGTGTTATAGATGTTATTGTGCTTAAAGGGGATTAATGAGAAATGAAGTGATTGGTTTTGATGAATTTGAAATTCGAGTAGAGTTGTATGAGTTATGAAAGTCAAAATGAACTAGTTGATTGAAATGGAAGTTGAAAAGCAAGAATTGATTGGTGAAAGTGTTCTATTTTGGAGAATTAAGAAATTTGACCTTTGGAGTAAAGAGTTGACTTTTGATTTAGGCATATTTTGAGGAAATGATCTTCATGAAATTTGTAGATTATGTTGAGAGCTTTTTGTAGCCATAAAATCTGCTATTTTTCGATATCGGGATTGAAAGTTATGATTTTTGAAAGTTAAGTGTATTTTGCTTTGGTTTTGGAAAATGCTCTAAGTGTAGGATTGTATATGTTGTGTTTTGAGGCGATTTTCGTACTGATATGGTTTGAATTGGAGTAAATGGTCTACATGAAAGTTATAGAGAATTTGAATAACTTTAAAATGATGTATAATATGTGATTCTTGGTTGTGGAGGTTGAAAGATATAACAATGTGAAATTTGGATATTGCTTAGGTGATTGCTATCAGGACAAAAACTTTGATTGAAACATTGACTTAGATAGAGGTTGAATTTGTTTTGGAGTTCTTCATAAACATTGTAGAGCTTGTTTTTATCTTTCCATTATTGATATAAAGTACGAAAATATTGGACAAGGGAGTAAAAAGTTATGATTGTTAGAAGTTTTGATGTTGTTTAGTGTGAAGCTGATCGACCAGTCACTTTATGTGGAGTTTTTGACTCATTTAGAGGTTGATCTCATGTTTAAGGCCTTAATAAAAGTTTTATAGGGTTCTTTTACCTTTCTATAGATACCGAGTTTGTCAAATTTGGAGTTTTGGATCAAAAGTTATGATGTTTACAAGTGTTGGTACTGTTGAGAAGTTTATCGATCGGTCACATTGTAGCAAACTTTTGGCCTCTTTAGTGACCGAGCTCGCCTTTGAGTCCTTCTTAAAAATGGTAGATCTCTCTTTTATCTTTCCAACGAAACAAACCGCATCTGATTTGAAGCTCGGAGTCAAAAGTTATTAAGATTTGAAGACTGATAGGTCGGATCGCGCGGCCGATCGCTCGGCAGTGAGCGCCAGCGGGGTGGATTTCCAGCCGACCGATCTTGCTTCCTTCTTTTGACCATAACTTCTTCTTCCGACATCCGATTGATCCGATTTTTGAAGCGTTGGATTCCTAAGACATTGTTCTATCTTTCCATACTAGATTTATTGGTTTTAGCATTAAATGGAAAAAGATCGACCTGATCTAAGTGAGCTGACCTGTTGAAAAGGTCCTAACAGTGTTCAGTATTTTGGAGATATCTCGATCGGTAGAGCTCCGATTGATCTGATTTTTTTTGAAAATTAAAATAGAGACATGGGGCTACAAATATTATGAAGGATCCGAGCTATAATTTATCCTCTAAGACTTCCAAATGTAGGTCAGAAGTTCGATGTAGTGTTCAGTCTCGGTGTTGTAATGACTGAACAATGTTCAGTATTTTGAAGATATCTAGGTCGCTAGAGCTCGGATTGAGTTGATTATTGTTTCTAATTAAAATAGAGACATGGGGTTACAAATGTTATGAAGGAGTCGAGCTATAATTTAGCCTCTAAGACTTCCAAATGCAGGTCGGAAGTTCGGTGTAGTGTTCAGTCTCGGTGTTGTAATGGTTGAACAGTGTTCAGTATTTTGAAGATATCTAGGTCGTTAGAGCTCGGATTGAGTTGATTCTTATTGATAATTAAAATAGAGACATGGGGCTTCAAATGTTATGAAGGCATCGAGCTATAATTTAGCCTATAAGACTTTCAAATTCAGGTCGGAAGTTAGGTGTAGTGTTCAGCCTCGGGTCTGAAGAACAAACTTCTGAATTTTGGAGATATCTTGAGTTATAGAGCTCCAAACGATCTGATTCTTGAAGCGATAGATTCGTAAGACATAGAGGGACATTTTTCTAAAGTTTTTAAGGCAAAAAGGAAGGGGCAATTTTGGAAGTTTACTTAAAGAGTTAAGTTTTAGGCTTATGAGTAAGGGCAAATGGGTCAATTTTAAGTCATTTAATGACATGGCACTATAAAAACAAGTGGGCTGCCATTTTAAGAGGCAACCCACGACACTTAAGAGAAAATAAGGAAAGAAATAAGAAGAGAAAGGAGAAGAGAGAAGCATTCGGTGGTGGAGAAGGAGAAAGAAAAGGGGAGAAAGCTAGGGCTCGATTTCTCTACCACTTGAAGAGAGATTTTAAACGTTGTTTCAAGAGAGAAAAGGTGGAGAATTAAGAGAGCTCCTTCATGAACTAAGAAAATCCAAAATTTGAGAAGATGAAGGTAAGAGTCGATTTTCGATCTTTGATCTTTTAGAGAGTTTTTGGATTAGATACCTTAGAATTGGTATGGGTTTGTGAATTCTAAAGTCAATTATGGAGATTGTATGTTTTAATGGGATCAATTTTGGATAATTGGAAATTAGGGTTTATGCCTGATTTTGTAATTTGGGGTTTTTAGAAATTATTGGTTTAGAATCTTGGGAAATATTATGGATTGGTGAAATATGATATCAATTTTGAAGATGTTGTGATTTATGATATTGAATTTGGGTGAATTAGTTTATGTCAATTTTGGAATTTGGGGATTTTAGAAATTGTTGCCTTAGATAGCTTGGGAAAATGATGAGTATGGGTTTCCTATAGTTCATTTTGAGGATTATGCTAATTATGATGTTAAATTTGGATGATTATGGTTTAGGGAAATTTCAATTGGAAGAAAGAAAGAAACAAGGGCCAAATTGAAGCATTGGACAAGTTTCAAGCAGGAAATCGAGGTGGGTACCTGTTTATAATAGAATTTATAAGCTACTACTGCTTTCCTTAAATAAAAAGATTTTCTGATTTCAATTGCATCATAAATGTTGCATCATTGTATGAATTATTTGAAAAATCATTATTGATTCAATACATGAACTTTTGATGAATTGCAAAATACATTGTGTTATGCCTCGAAAGATTTCATGGCATTTTGTGTATTCGGAAAAGAGCATTCGATAAAATGATTTAAGCATGATTATGTGATTGTGATTGGACGAGAGAGAACCTATTTCGTTAAGTCACGTGCACATTGACCCTTTTAGCTTTCTCCCGGCCGCCTGCTTGAGGCTTACGAGATCCAAAAAATAGACTCATCGTGTTTACGGTAAACTTTGGTTTCCGTCGTGTTTATGGAACGCTCGAGCCAATTGTGTGCATTGCATATGTGATTTGTCATTGCATTTATGAATTATCAAGTTGATGCATTCATGTTTTGCAACCTATAGGTTTATGGCTGAAAGCCTAAAAATCATACATTTTGCAATTGTGAATTTGACTACAGCAAGAACGGAACTTTTTGAAAATGTGCTTTACGAAATTCAAAGAAATGTTTTCTAAGACCAGAAAAGAAAAAGAATTTCAAGGATTTTTCTTATATATTTGTTATAAACTGTTACCCACGGGCTGTAAAGCTCATCCCCCCTTCATTCCCATCCACAGGTGATGAGAAGAAGATCGGGTGAAAGAAAATGAAGATTTCTGTTTGCATGTGTTTATATTGTATTATTGTTAAGTTAGATGGTTGCTGAGAAGTCTAGAATCGTTGTGTATTGTGTACTTTGGTTTAGGGTTATGGGTAATGTATAAGGCTTGAAAATGCCACTGTGATTTGTATAAAGGTTTGATTTATGAAATGGTGTATAAATCGTAATTGAATTATGAGGGTTGGATGAGGCTATTGAGTTATGGTATTGCACATGGATATGTTATATAACTTTTGTATGTTCAACTGAGATATAAGCATGATTTGTTTATGGAAAAATGTGAATGGGTATTGGACATTGGATAGTGCGATTGTATGTGAATGTATTTGGATTGAGGAATGAGAAAAGAGAGAAAAGAAAAGGAAAAATTTATATTGGATTTTGGACAGTTTAAGTCTAAGGTTTCCAACGCGACCATTTTGACGCTTTTCTAAGATATTTGTGCGGATGTCGGAATTTGTGTTTCAATTCGATTGGATTGTTTGTTTGGTTTGTCTCCGAGCCAATTCGATTTGACTTTGTTTGTATGCTTTGCTTCCAAGTTGGCTTTCGATTCGTTAATGATTTATTTCGCTTTGTGACCAATCGTTTTATTCGTTTCACCTCTTTGTGATTCGTTTCGTTTTGGCTTCCATTTTTGGGTTGGGACGTCGGTCTCTGGGTTCGGGTCCCAACAGTTGTGGTATCAAAGCAAGAGTGATAGTGTTAAGTTTAAGTAGTTGGGTTTCGGTCTCAACATTTATGGTATCAGAGCCCAGTAATATGATCTTACTTGGGCGTATGTGTATGAGTAAGAAATGGATAAGAGTTTGTGAGGATAAGATTGATCTTGTGGGAATGTGAGCATGATGTGTTTGTCTTTCATGAATTATTTGACAAATCTAAATGATTGTATGATTGAGGTGATGAGTTATATGATTGAATTAGTGAGAGTGTGATATTGATGTGAATAAGTGTTCAAGAATTATTCGAGGAATTACAGTGACTATTTGATTTAAGTGTCAAGAGTACGATTGATTTTAAGATTGTGTGTATGGAACTTAAGATTAGAAATTCATAATGAGTTTGGATGATTTGACTTCGAATATATAGGAGATGCAATAACAAAATACTTGAAAGATGAGCTTGATGATAGGAATATATGTACTGATATGGTATGGGTGCTATGTGACTTAAGAATTAAGAAATTGTGAAGAGATTGAGAATATGTATTATGAGGATATTAGATAAGAAAAGTGATTGATTAAGCTCTTTTCAAAAGAAATTAGTTAAGAGATTGTGTTACTTGATAATGTCTTAGTAGAAATTTCGAGGGCGAAATTCTTTTAAGAGGGGGAGAATTGTTGGACCCCGAACTTTCGATAGAAATTAGAAATATTAAATGCAATTAAATGAGTGTTTTCGGATATGAATTGTGTTATAGATGTTATTGTGCTTAAAGGAGATTGATGAGAAATGAAGTGATTGGTTTTGATGACTTTGAAATTCGAGTAGAGTTGTATGAGTTATGAAAGTCAAAATGAACTAGTTGATTGAAATGGAAGTTGAAAAGCAAGAATTGATTGGTGAAAGTGTTATATTTTGGAGAATTAAGAAATTTGACCTTTGGAGTAAAGAGTTGACTTTTGATTTAGGCAGATTTTGAGGAAGTGATCTTCATGAAATTTGTAGATTATGTTGAGAGCTTTTCGTAGCCATAAATCTGCTATTTTCTGTGCGCAATTGGCGTAACGCATGAATTGGGTGAACCATCGATGATGGTTTCTCATTGAGTTCGCAAACTCACCCAAAATTACATCTATTTTTCAGGATTGATAGAGTAGAACCCTATTTTCAGAGATAGATTTTTCCTGCCGTGTGAGCTCGTTGGCAAGAGAAGTCATGGTACACAGGTCGGTCAGCTGGAACGATTTTTGTGGATGACCTAGTATAGACTTTTGTATCAGTTTCCTTTTTGGAGTATTGTATTTAGACTATAGGGAACTGATAGATTTGTCTATATTTCTGTTGATGTTTTGAAATGGATTGAGAACAGTATTTTGGTTTCGAAATTTAGTGATTTGAATATTATGGAGTTATATTATCGATGCCATGTGGACTTGAGAATTGATCGTTGGTAGTGCACCCTTATTGTGGGATATACATCGGAACGACCCACGGGCGTCCCGGGGTGTACCCTACGGTAAGGGGGCGCTACATTAGGTGGTATCAGAGCATGGTTTGGCATCTTTTGGGCATAGCGCATTTTAGGCTTGAATTACAGTGAGAAAAGTAGAAATTGATCAAAATTCCTGTTTGTTATAGGTCATCAGTTCTTGGAGATCAAGTTGATCAGCCAGCTGAGCGAGTAAGGAGTCACCGGTACCTCATTCCGAGGACTTGCCTCCTAGGGTTTCCGCGAGACAGGAGCGGAGGTACGATAAATTGCGCAAACAAGGAGCTGTAGATTTTTATGGCAGCACCGACCCCGCAGAGGCTGGAGAGAACTGAGAGACTCCTCGATTAGATGGACTGCGACTCTGATGAGCGTTTCGATTACGCAGTCTCTCTTCTGCAAGGTCCAACATATCAGTGGTGGAAGACTGTGCCAGGCAGTACCACCAGACCCTGTACTCTAACTTGGGATGATTTATTGAGGGCATTTAGAGACAACTATATGCCCAAAGTTTATATGGAAATGAAGATGCAGGAATTTCTGGAATTGAGACAGGGTAGGATGACTGTAGCTGAGTACGAGGTGAGATTTAATGAGCTCATGGGATATGCTACTGCCCTGATTGCTACTGAGGCTAATCGGTGCCGGAGGTTTGAGAATGGCCTCAATTTGGAGATTCGCACCAGATTAGCCACATCCGATATGGGCACCTTTATGGAGTGAGGCTGCTTCTTTATTCGAGTTGAGCATTCTTGAGACAGACCAGTGAGTCAGTCGAGGCCCAGGGCAAGAGGTTGAGTGATAGTCTGGGCACTTCTAGTAGGGGATATGGAAAGCGCCAGAGCAGGGCCTTCAGGTCATCTGGAGGAGCTAGACAGTCTGGATTTGGGCAGAGAGGGAGATTCGTTCAGACTGGTAGTGGTAGTGGCGGTGGTAGAGGTTCAGGCCAGATTCTTCCGTTGTGTGAGTATTGTGAGAGGAGACATAGTGGAGAGTGCTGGAGATTTACCGGAGCTTGTCTCAGGTGCGGCTCCATGGAGCACCAGATCAGGAACTGTCTAGACACTGTGGGAGCCCAGTCCACTATGACCGGACGTTCAGGCAGTAATACCACAGTACAGTAGAGTCGAGGAGGTGGATCCGGATTTAGGGGCAGAGGCAAAGGCAGAGCCCGAGGCGGTGAGCCGAGGATGTTATGAGGACGAGGGATCGAGCGGAGACCGCGGTCCCTGTGCTGTAGTCTATTCCATGACTCGGCAGGAGGCTCAGGATTCCCCAGATGTTGTTGCGGGTATGCTTCTGATTTCTGGCTTTGAAGCATATGCATTGTTGGATCATGGATCCACTCATTCTTTTATTACACCGCATTTGGCATGTAGACTGCATAGGGATAGGGAGAGATTACAGTATGGGCTAGAGGTGAGTACCCCTCTAGGTAGTACGACTGTTTTGGGAGAGATCTGTTAGGGGTGCCCGATTCAGATTGATCGAGCGGTTTTGAGTGCCGACTTGATTGTACTGCCTCTGAGAGAGATAGACGTAATTTTGGGGATGGATTGGTTGACTGCTCATAGGGCCTTCATGGACTGCTATACCAAGGAGGTCGCTTTGGAGTCTCCTGGTCAGCCTAGAGCAGTGTTTCGAGGTGTTAATCAGGCAGTGCCAGCCAGGATGATTTCTTTTCTGAGTGCCTTGAGGTTGATGCAGGGAGGATGTGAGGCCTATCTGGCCCACGTCATCGATGTTAGAGTTGAGCAGAGGTTGCAGGATATTCCCGTGATAAGGGAATTTTCAGATGTGTTTCCCGAGGAGTTACCGGGTTTACCGCCGGATCGGGAGACGGAGTTCTCGATTGACCTCGTTCCAAGTACCGCTCCTATATCTATACCTCCATATAGGATGGCATCGGTGGAACTGAGGGAGCTTAAGGCTCAATTGCAGGAGCTTCTGGATAAAGGATTTATCAGACCTAGTGTTTCACCGTGGGGAGCTCCAGACTGTTTGTGAAGAAGAAGGATGGGACTTTGAGGCTGTGCATCGATTATAGGCAGTTGAATCGGGTGACAGGGAAGAACAAGTATCTAATGCTTAGGATTGATGATCTGTTTGATTAGTTGCAGGGGGCTCAGGTGTTTACTAAGTTGGATCTGTGATCTGGGTATTATCAGTTGAGGATAGCAGAGGCCGACGTGCCTAAGAGTGCCTTTAGGAGCAGGTATTGGCATTTCGAGTTCTTAGTGATGCCGTTTGGGTTGACTAATACCTCGGCAGCTTTCATGGCTTTGATGAATAAGGTTTTTCAGCCCTACCTAGATCAGTTTGTGATAGTGTTTATTGATGATATATTAGTGTATTCGAGGAGTAGACAGGAGCACACTGAGCATTTGAGGATTGTGTTACAGACCATGAGGGAGATGAGGTAGATGAGGTAGTGTTTCTGGGGCACATTGTGACTGGTGAGGGTATTCAGGTGAATCCGCGTAAGGTAGTGTTACAGACCATGAGGGAGATTTTGGCTAGATGAGGTAGTGTTTCTGGGGCACATTGTGACTGGTGAGGGTATTCAGGTGAATCCGCGTAAGGTCAAGGTAGTGTTGCATTGGGAGTCTCCTAGGAATGTGTCAGAGATTTAGAGTTTCCTAGGATTGGCCGGTTATTACCGGAGGTTTGTCGAGGGGTTCTCGCTGATCTCAGCCCCTCTGACAAAACTTCTGAGGAAGGATGTACCGTTCAGATGGACTGAGGACTGCCAGGAGAGCTTTGAGGAGATGAAACATCGGTTGACTTCTGCACCGGTGTTGGGTATTCCATCTGGGACTGGAGGTTATGTGGTATATAGTGATGCTTCGCATCAGGGATTGGGTTGCGTATTGATGCAGTATGGGAGAGTGATTGCTTATGCCTCGAGATAGTTGAGGTCTCACGAGGTGAATTATCCTGTGCATGATTTGGAGTTAGCTGCAGTAGTATTTGCTCTGAAGATCTGAAGACATTATTTATATGGGGAGACGTTCCAGATTTTCACTGATCACAAGAGTTTGAGGTATTTGCTGAGTCAGAGAGAGCTGAATCTGAGACAGAGGAGATGGATAGAGCTGCTTAAGGATTATGATTGCACAATTGAGTATCATCCAGGGAAGGCCAATGTGGTAGCTGATGCTTTGAGTAGGAGATCTCAGATCAGTGCAGCTCAGATTCAGATTGGGAGATTGCCTAGCTTGATTCAGTTGAGAGCTCTGAATGTGTAGATGGATTTGGATCAAGATGGGGCTCTGATAGCTACTCTGAGGCTGAGGCCGATGTTGCATGACAGGATCAGGCGAGTTCAGGACCAGGATCCTGTATTGGTGAGGTTGATTGACAGAGCAATATCTGATCGGGATTCTGATTTTAAGTTGAGAGATGGGACTCTTTGGATGGGTCAGAGACTGTGTGTGCCCGATGTGGATGATTTGAGGTGTGAGATTCTGGAGGAGGCGCATGTGGCCGCCTATGCTATGCATCCTGGTACTACTAAGATGTATAATACTCTTAAGTTGCATTTCTGGTGGCCCGGCATGAAGAGGCAGGTGACAGAGTTTGTTTCTCGATGTTTGACGTGCCAACAGGTTAAGGCTGAACACCAGGCTCCAGTGGGAAAACTGCATTCGTTGCCCATTTTAGAGTGGAAATGGGAACGAATTACGATGGATTTTATTATGGGATTGCCTAGGACGTCGAGGCAGCACGATGCGATCTGGGTCATAGTGGACCGGTTGACTAAATCGACTCACTTCTTGCTAGTGAGAGAGAACAATACTCTCGATCAGTTGGCCCAGAAGTATGTGGCAGAGATTGTGAGACTGCATGGGGTCCCAGTGTCTATAGTCTCAGACCAAGATCCCAGATTTACTTCGAAATTCTGAAAGAGTCTGCAGACTGCTATGGGTACTAGACTGAATTTTAGTACAGCTTTTCATCCTCAAACAGATGGGCAGAGTGAGAGGACGATTAAGACTGTTGAGGATATGTTACGAGCTTGTGTATTGGAGTTCAGATGAGCATGGGATCAGTATTTGGCTCTGATTGAGTTCGCGTATAATAATCAGTACCAGAGTAGCATTGGGATGGCACCGTATGAGGCTTTGTATGGGCGACAGTGTAGATCGTCTCTTTATTGGGATGAAGAGGGTATAAGGATGCTAGAGGGTCTCGAGCTGATTCAGGATACCATGGATAAGGTGAAATTGATTAGGAGTCGCATTAAGGCGTCTCAAGATAAACAAAAGAGTTTTGTGGATCAGCATCGGAGAGAGATGGAGTACAGTGTAGGAGATAGAGTGTTCCTCTGAGTGTCTCCATGGAAAGGAGTTCTGAGATTTGGCCGGAAGGGCAAGTTGAGCCCTCGGTATATTGGTCCTTATGAGATCCTAGAGAGGATTGGACCGTTGGCTTACCGATTAGCATTGCCGAGTGAGATGTCTCAGTTGCATGATGTCTTTCATGTGAGTATGCTCCGACGGTATCGTTCAGACCCGACACATGTGATTCCAGCTCAGGAGATTGAGGTGGCTAGTGATTTGAGTTATATTCAGGAGCCGATTCAGATTGTGGGGTCTCAGGTTAAACAGTTGAGGAGCAGGGTTATTCCATTGGTGAAGGTCATATGGAAGAATCACTCATCTGAGGAAGCAACTTGGGAGACTCAGGAGCATATGAGGAGTCAATATCCTCATCTATTTGATCTGTCAGGTATGAAATTTCGGGACGAAATTTTTATTAGGAGGGGAGAATTGTAACATCCCATCACCGATGGGAGGGTTATTTTGGTAATTTGAGACGGGTTAGGATTTCATACTGCATAATTACTGATTGAGCATTTTTCTGGCCTCTAATATTGGAGGAATAAAATCATTTTGCACATGCATATTTAGGTACATGCATTCATAGAATTTTTCGGCCTTTAATTGTGAACCTGAATTGGTTTGTGAATTTGTGAGATAATTATGTTAGATTATGATTTATTGAAAATCTGAGAATAATTGGGTTTGATTAGTTGAGTTAGAATGTTTTAAGAGTATTGGCAGTTAATAGTGACCCATAGGAATTTTCTGGAAAAAAAAATTTGGGAGTTATGTCTGGACCGAGATTTTTTCGAGTGACAGACTGGTTAATTGGATGGTACTGAAATAACTGTCTAATGGCGATGGAAAATTAGATTTATGATTTTAGGAAGGAGAATATTGATCCATTGAAATTCAGAGACTGAAATTAATATAATTTGGAGACTATGAGCTATAGGTTGAAATCAACCCTTTAAAATGCCCTAAGTTTAAATTTCCCTTTGTCAAACCTTGAAAAACCTAGGGCTTCTTCTTCCTCCTCTCCCTTCGACGTTTTCAACCCCCACTTATGAGATTCTTGCTTGTTTCCTTCCCCTTGTGTAAATCCTAGTTTAATCCTTGTGGAAGATGTTGTTTTATTTGGTTTTGGGTGATAACCGTGAGTGTTAAAGCTTGGAAGAGATTTTCGAAGGTTTAAAGATTTGAGGTTCGATCGGTAAGTTTAATGGTTTTAATGTTGTTATTTAATGTTGTTTGACGCATTTATGGCATTTATTGTGTGATTAGGTAGCTGAGAGTGGGTGGGGACTGGTTTTAGTGAGAGAATGGAAAGAAATGCGTCGGAGAAGACCATCGGAGCTTCGCACGTCGCGACGTGCGCTGAGGGCCTCGTCGCAACGAGTAAATAGTTACTCGCCGCGGTGAGCACGGCTGGACGTCGCGACGAGCGTGTAATTGTACGCCGCGACGAGTTCTTTCTCAGGCGTCGCGACGAGCCAAAGGTAGGTGTTCGCCGCGGCGAGCGATTTCCACGTCGCGGCGAGCGACCCTTTTTACACCGCTGCGAGGAGTCTTTGGTCGCGGCGAGGGACAATTTTCTGAAAGAGTGTTTTAGTTTTTAGGCATAACTTATGGTGTAGACCCTCAATTGAGGTGATTCTTGATTCGTTATGAGCTAGAGAAAGAGGTCGACATATTGAGGTAAAGAATGAAGGTTCGAATTGAAACTTGTAGGATTCCAATTATGGAAATAACATTGACAAGTAGAAGTCCTCAGCACTATGGAAATAACATAGTGAGTAGAACCTGGATCAATCAACACTATCACATCATCAGAAAATAACTGAACCGTACCAGTGACTACATCAGGAGCGGTCTCTGCATCCTCTCTAGTCATCGCAAACACCCTAGCTGGTGCCTGCCCTTTCGGTCTCCCTGGAAAATTCACCCTCTTAGCCACGTCAGAACTGCCCACTTCTATCACAGTCCTCTGTCCTATGGTCTTTGTCCTCCTCGGAGCTGGCATCTGACCTCTCTCCTATCGTGGAGGCTGAGGACACTCTCTGGCAATGTGTCCCTTCTCCCCACAGTTGAAACAAGCTCCAGTCAATCTGAAGCACTCTCCTCTATGAGCTCTCCCGCAGTGCTCACACTTCGGGACGAACGATCTATCTCCCTCTCCTCTTCTACCGCCACCCACCGTTGAAGCTTGGTGAGAAACAGTAGAAGTCCTCATCGGCCTCGGTCGGCTAGCACCACTGCTCCTCTCCTCTGAATAAACTGGGAAGCTCCTAGCACTCCTGTCTGGCATAGGAGTACTAGTGCTACCTCCTCTCCTGGACTGATCTCTGCCCTTTCTTTTCTTGTTCACAGCACTCTTGATATTCTCTATATTCTCAACCCTCAGAGCTGCCTCAACCAGCTGCTGGAAATCACAGAAATTTTACACTATAACCTTCTCCCTGATAGCCAGGTGTAGACCTGACTCAAACCTGCGACATCTGGCAGCCTCGCTCAGCATCAGATCGGAGGCATACCTCGCCAACTGCGTGAACTGACGCTCATACTCGTTCATTGACATATCCCTCTGAGTCAAACTGAGGAACTCCCTCTGCTTCTGTTGAATATATACCTCTGATAGGTACTTTTTCCTGAAAGCAACCACAAAATCCTGCCACGCCAACCCTACTGGCCTCATCTGACTCCCTGGTACAGTCTCCCACCAGTGAAGTGCATCCCCCTGAAGCAAGCTAGCAGCATAGATGACTCTCTCATCCTCCTCGGAATCCATCTGATCCAGCACCCGTTCTGTCCTCCGCAACCATGTCTCAGCTTCCTCAGGATCCGCTGTCCCAAAGAAGTCAACTGCTCCATACTTTCTCAGCTTGTCGAACTGTCTTCCCCTCTTCACTGGGGCCGGAGCAGAAGGCTGTGGCATCTGACCCATAGCCTTAACAAACCCTTGAGCGAAGGCCTGAAACATCCTCGGATCCAAAGGAGGCACTTGCTCTGGCGGAATCGGCAATTCCTGAGTCGGCGAACGCATGGGCTCACTCTCTAGCCCTACAGAAGCCTCAACATGCATTGGGGCTACAGACTCATCGGTCCTCTCCTCCCTAGTCGGAGAGTCAGGTGCAGCAGACCCTTGCATAGCTCCTCGTGTCCTTCTACGAGGTGGCATCGTACTCCTTCATATAAGAACACTAAGGATTAGCTATTTGGCAATCTACATGTATGCATGATATGCATGTCACGTAATGAAATCAATTAATGCAACACGTAGTCATATATCACACAATCCTATATGCATTCTAAGCCAAGGATACCTAAACCTAGGCGCTCTGATACCAAACATGTTGAGCCCGGGCCCCGTAAGTCCGAATCCTCGAGGGCGGCCCCTCAGGTCGCGCCGACGACGAGCGCTCCATATACCGTCGGACCCGATCCCAACATCCATACAAATACATATTCGATTCATATAACAATATATACATATGCTCATACATATTCTACACATGCATTCTAAACATCCATTCCTCATCTCAAATTCATAAAACATATGTCATTCTCATTCGAAGAAATTCAACAGTATTCTCAAATGCAGCGTAATGCAAAATAAAATGAAATCTCAAAATACAAAGTATGCTCCATGATGACATGCTCGGAGGGCCAACCAAAGGACTAACTTATACAAGTTCCTAGCTAGCTCGAAGTTTCTGATGCCCTGCAAGGTCGACAATCGGCTCGATTTGCACCTGAGGAGGGGAGAGTAATGGGGTGAGCTGCGAAGCTCAGTGGCATATACGTTTATAGCCATTGGCAACGAGCCACACAATCAAACATATATATATACATGTCACTAGCAAATCATAATTCATCAATTCAATTCACATTGATATAAGCATATGTCATTCACTTTCTGTTTCTCATCATAACAATCATTATGCATAAGTCTATCAAATCCATCATATATTATGCTCATCAAATCAATAGTGAATGCACAAACAATTGGCTCGAGAGTTCCGTAATCCATCCGGATAACCCAAAGGTAAATCCGTAATCCATCCGAGTTCGATTTCTCAAGGATCTTGTTGCCCTGGCGGCAGCCGGAGAAGGCTTTACCGTCAACGCACGTGACTCCATCTCAGAACTCTCTTACCCAAACAAATCACATAGTCCATTCGATTCATGCTCAAAGCATGTTTCACATTTCTCAATTCTCATTCTAGTCCATTGCCACAAAGGCCTATCAATCAATGCATAATTATAATCAAAAGCATATTCAAAATCTCTCATGTAATTCAATACAAGTAATGTCATATAATGCAAGCAAGCACATCATGCAATTGCCCATACACACATAACCATAAACATATTACCCACCTAGTATCGCTTAAGTATCGACTCACTTGTTGTCCTTCCTCTTGCGATTGGGTCAAATCAGCTTGGTTCCTATAATAAACCAAGTTTTCATACAATTAATATCCATAGAAAATAATCAAAGCTTGGAAGGCCAAAATAAAACATTAAAAGTCTTCACCGACACCCATCTAAATTCTCGAACCCTTGAAACAATTCCCGAACTTCCCTTTTATACAATTAAGTAGTCCTTTGTTTCTAGATCACAACGAATCTGAAATCACCTCAATTGGATATCTACACCAAAAGATATCCCGAAAAATGTAAAATCTTACTTGATTAAGCGGACGTTCGTCATGGGCGAAGGCCTTCGCACGTCGCGAAGAAAGCTCCCCTCTCGCACGTCGTGGCGAACAAGCTGCTGCACGTCGCGACGAGCAAGCTGCCACATGTCGCGGCGAATAAATATTAAATTCGTCGCGACGTTGCCTTCCTTCCTCGCACGCCGCGACATGTTCATACGCACGTCGCGACGTGCGGATCTGAAACGACTCAAACCCAGTTCTGCATTACCCAACTTCGATTCTTTCCCTTAACCAAATCCAACACAACACATTTAAACAAAAGATCAAGTCTTATAATGCATTTCTAACCCATTCTCAACTTCAAATCCATCACAAACACATCAATCCAAGAAAATCCCTACATTTTCACCCAAAAATCCTAAATCATCGATTATGCCTAAACCAAGCTATCTAACTGTTTAATCCTTCTAAAAACAAGATAGAAAGACGCTAAACTTACCGAAAAACGCTTCGAATCGTCGAAAATCACAAAAACCGCGAACCTTCTCTTCTCTTCTCTTCCTCTCCACCGTCAGCGTTGTTTTCTTTCTTTTCTTCTTCCCTTTCTTTCTTTCCTTTTTCTCTTCTTCTATTTCTTTTCTCTTAACCTAAGAAATGTACAAGGACCATAATACCCTTCTTAATAAGCCTAAATCCATTACAACTTAAGTTAACTTCTCAAAAAGCCCTTACAGAAATTAAATCCTATAGTCCCTTTTCAACCATATTTAATCACATCTTAAACTCACTTATCCAATATAATGCCCAATTTAATCAAACTAAGCCATAAACACATAATTATCACAATTCATGCTTAATGACATCGTAAAAAAAAAATTTTCGGAGCCTAACAGAAATGTCCTACTTCCTTATAGTCGAAGTGAAACAAACACGAGAATGAATTTTCATTTCTCAAGTGAAGTATGTAGATGAAGTCTTAAAGAAGATAAAAAATGAAAGATTGCAAGCTAATAGCCATGCCTATCAAAGCAAGCATAAAGTTAAGAATTGATTCAAACAGAAAATCTATAGATCCAACATTATTCAAGAGTTTGGTTGGGAGTTTGAGGTACCTGACCTATACACGACCAAATATTATGTATGCAGATGGGCTAGTCAGCAGATATATGGAGAAGCCTAAACAAGATCACTTTGATGTAGCAAAAAGAATTTTGAAATATATTAAAGGTCCAATTGACCAATGTTTATTCTATACACATTCTTAAAATTTGAAATTAATTATTATTCAGATATTGATTTTGGTAGAGATGTGGATGATAGAAAAAGTACTTCTGGTTATGCCTTTCATATTGGGTCAATAGTATTTTCATAGTCATCGAAGAAGCATTAAATGGTTGCCCTTTCAACATGTGAAGCTGAGTATTTAGCTGCAACAGCAAGTTCATGTCAAGCAATATGGTTAAGATATATTTTAAGTGAGTTGGATCACACACAAGAAGGCTCGACAAGAATATATCTTCACAACAAATCTGCCATATCACTTGGAAAAAATCCAGTGGCACTCAGTCAAAGCAAACATATAAAATGTCATTTTATTTGGGAGTAGATAAAAAAATTGTGGAATTGGTGTTCTACAAAATAGAAGATCAACTGCAGATATTTTTACAAAACCACTTAATAATAAAGAGTTTCACAGATTGAGACAAAAGTTTAGTATGCGAAGTTGAGTTTAAAAGGGAGTGCTATAAAGAAAAATCTATTTTTTGACATTTGGAGATTAACGTGTGAGGCTCCAAATATTTGCTTAATAGTTTAGAATTGTAGGTGTCAAATTTTTAGTGTTGTTTTGTTTATATTAATACATATGTATTAGGAGGTGTCAAAGTTTTAGTGTTAATTTGCTATATTTAGGACACACATGGGGGACACTTGTTATTGCCTCTATTTACTAATTGTCTTCTATGTTTGTTAATGTCTATTTAGGATGCCTATATAAAGGCTAACTCTCATCTAGTGTAATATATAAATCAAGTGAAAAAAAAAGTGTAGTAGCACATTGTGTGAAAAAAAGACTAACTTTCATTTTTTTAGTGCCTAAAAAATTTAACCCCCTCTAAATGAGTGACTTTAGGCCCATTTTTTGTTGTAATACCATCTACAAGGAAATATCTAAGCTTCTCACGAAAAGATTGAAGTTGGTGCTTTCAACTCTGTTTAATCCAGCACAGGGTGTTTTTATTCCGAAACATAATATTAGTGACAACATTATGTTATTACAGGAGCTACTGAACGAATATCCCTTGGGTAAGAAACTTAATAGTTGCATAATTAAAAATGACTTTTTTAAAGCCTTCGATACCATTAGTTGGCAGTTTATTCAACTATGCCTCGAAGCACTCTATCTCCTGATATATTTGTGCAATGGATCATAGCTTGTGTAAGCACTTCCTCTTTCAATGTGCTTATTAGCGGTACTCTTACTTTTCCAATTAGGCCAGCAAAAGGAATTTGATAAGGTGATCCTCTATCACCTTATCGATTCACACTTATTATGGAGGGGCTATACCGATTATTAAGCAGACTCACCCAATGCAATGGAGATTTCCAATTTCATTATCAATGCACAGAGCTTAGGCTTACACACCTACTATTTGTTGATGACCTGGTTCTCTTATGTGGGGCTGAGCCTTACTCTCTCAATATCATGCTATAAGTCATTGGATTGTTTTCAAATTCGTCTGGATTAAAATATAACCCCGAGAAAAGCTAGTTTTCGCCTCTAATGATGTAAGGATACAAGCGAACATCAATCAAATCATTAGGCTCTATAATAGTGTTAAGTGAAAAAGACTTTACGATTAATTTTGATGAAAACCAAATAATGATGAAGGAAAAAATGAGACGGAAGCAGATAAAAATGAGACGGAAGGAAATGAGGCGAAAGGAAATGAGACAGAAGAAATGACACGGAAGCAAAATGAGACTGTGGCGCCCCCTTACCATAGGGTACACACCGGGACGCCTGTGGGTCGTACCGACGCATATCCCACAGCAAGGAAGTGCTACCGCTCGCAACTATCACTAAATACTCGCATGGCATCACTATAATTAAACCGCAATAAGCAAATCACTAAAATTTAAAACCCCAATAATACTCTTTCATTGCAAAAATATCAATCCAAAATATAGACAAGTCTATCAGTCCCCTAAAGTCTCAATATAATAACCCAAAAAGGAAACTGATAAAAACGTCTATACTAGGTCATCCTCAAAAGTCACCCCAACTGACCGACCTGTGTGCCATCCCTTCACTTGTCCAAGAACTCGCACAGCAGGAAAACGTCTATCTCGGGAGCTAGAAACCTACTAACGCTGCCCTGAAAAATATTAGCAATGTTGGGTGAGTTTGCGAACTCAGTGAGAAACCATCATCGATGGTTCACCCAACTCATGCATATACACATAATATATCGCATAGTATACTTTAACGCAATTTAGAACACTGTACACAATTTACATATTTATACGATAACATAACTCAAACATATCACTTCACAATTGTCATACATCACACGCATTCTCAATTTCACTATGCAGTCAGATGCATAATGTATGCAATTTCTCATTTTATGTCATTGTTGTGACTGAGCGTTACACTTTCCCGATTCGGGCACTTTTCACAATGGTCACAATTTCGGCAAGTAGGAGAGCCCTTTGGGTATGCACTACTGCCCACTCACTTTAGGGATAGGAGAGCCCTCTGGGTATACACTATTTCCCTTTTGGCCTTAGCCTATTCAACGATATTCGAGCTTAAAGCTCGCACATCAATGCTTGATCACAATTGTTTAATTACCTCTTATAATCATGCCTAGCATTCACTAACACTTGCACATCACTAGCACATATATTATCACTTCACCACTTGTCACGATCGAACACTTACTTGTAATACTATACACCGATTCATAATCACAAGTATTCACATTAGCAACACATTCAAGACAATCACTCACAATCGAACTCTTACTCATATTTGCAGACATTTATCTCACATTTGTATCACTCACATTGACAATTGATTCACACATTCACAACATGATTATCACACAAAGATCGAGGAACCAACTAGGTTACTCACCAGTAACTTCGAACTCTCGTCTGAAGTACCAGAATATCCATGGACCGACGATCCAACGACGCCTATAACAATACAAACGCATTCTCATCACTATATGCTCGATCAATAAGATTCACTAATGCACATGTCTCACATTTAAAATTATATGATGCATGATCATGATTTCCCAGTAACTTTAGTCCCATTCCGCTATCTCTCGATTCACAACCAAAATTCACTACTCACTAGGTCAATAACATCCATAAATTTCACAAATCTCTCATTTAAACTCTAATTATACTCCAATTGATAATACATAACTCTTAGGTCACTTAAGGAACCAGAATCAACTCTTTTCTATGATTGAGAACTCATTAATTTAATTTCGATCTCTTATAATTTACCTCACTCAAAGACCTCTTTCTATATCATAACAACTCCAAATTACCCCAATTGGAGGTCTACACTAAAAGATATACCCTAAAAATAATTCAATTTCTAAAATTTCTGTCCCTACATGGCAAGACAAAGGGACGCTGTCATGGCGTGGGAACGTTATGCCATGGCGAACAACTCTTCACACCTCACATGGCGCCTAGCAATCACTGTCATGGTGTCTAAATTGCTTGCTTTCATGACGTCTCAAGCGGCTCGCCGCAGTGAACACGCCTTTTCTCACCGCGGCGTGGCCCCATTACAGACGTCGCGACGTGCGACCCAATCATCTTCTCCGATCGTCATTTCCGCCATTAATACTCTTAAAACCTCCATAAAACACATTCAACTACCCCAGCTAACACATTAAATACCATAAATTCCATAAATAACCATAAATACAACATTAAAACACAATAAACTTACCAAATCACGGAATCGCACGGTAACCCTAAAATCTCCGAAAACTTCTCAAGCTCTCTCACTCACGATAAACTCCTCAATCCAAGCCAACCAACACAACTCCAAGCTTCTAACAACTCTCCAACCACAAGGAGAAAGGAAGCAAGCAAACTCTCCAAGGAAAGCAAGATCAACGATACCCACGAGAAGAAGAAGAAGTTTCGTGCCCTAGGAGAAAAATGTCTTCCTCTATCAAACATAAGGTCTATATATATATATAGCTGATTTAAACCTATAGATCACAATCCTCAAATTCATTCAATCTCGGTCTCTAAATTTCAATGGCTCTTCACAATAATTCTTAAACTCACAAATCTAAATTTTCCAAGCCATTTACCACTCACTTTCGAAACCGGAATCACAATCATCAGTCTCTAAGTCATTTTTTCGGTCCGAACACATAACTCTAAAAATTCCAGAAAAAATTCCCATAATTCCTCAAAAATATAAAACACTCGATCTCATGCTCAATTTTCAATTTCTAATTTTCTAAAATTCAATTCTCACTCTAATTCCACTATTCCACTCGAATTATCCCTAATTTCACTTTAAAATCAAATATAACTCAATTATCTCAAAATTCACAATTCAACTCATAATCACAATTTAAATGCTGGAACAATCATGAATGTATGTCACTATGTATATGCATGTGCAAAATGATCTATCTCAAAGGCCACAAAACACTCGATCACTAAATATGCAATCACAACACTACCCGTACCAATATGCTCATCGCATAGGTAACGGGATGTTACAGAGACGGAAGCAAAAAATGAGACGAAAGCAGATAAAAATGAGACGGAAGGAAATAAGACGGAAGAAAATAAGACAAAAAGAAATGAGACAGAAGAAAAATGAGACGGAAGAAAAATGAGACGAAAGAAAAATGAGACGGAAGAATAATAAGATGGAAGAAAATAAGATGGAAGAAATGAGACACAAAGAAAGAAATGAGACAGAAGAAAAATGAGACGAAGCGAAACCGAAAATGAGACAAAAGAATCGAAGACGTAGAATCAAATCAGTTTGAGTTAATTATAGAACTCAACTGAATAACCGTTTCTTTAAATATCAATAAACAAGAAGAAAGAAGCAATTATCAAGAAGCAGTTGAAGACGAAGACTATAAATATGAGTCGAAGATAAAGACTGAAAAAGTTAGTGATTTTTATAAAGCTAAATACTGTATTTGTGCGAAACACGAGAACTATATTTTCTGTAACAAAGCTCGCAATATCTTTCTGTAAGAAAAAAGAAAAGCTGACAGCTTGAAGAGGCTAAGTGAGAAAAAGAATACTTGTTGTAAGAGACCTAAAGAGGCTCGGTGAAAAGAATACTTGTACTTTTGTGAAATATAGTGAAATCTCATAAAGGATTCTGAGGACTGGACGTAGCCCACGATTTGGGGTGAACTAGTATAAAATTTTTGTATCGATTCTCACTCTCAAATCTTAACTCTTGTTTCTATTGTCGATATAAATACTTCATAATATTGTTTGTCAATCGTTTTTAAAAAGCAAATTTTTTAAGAAGGGATTGTATTAAAAATTTGAATACACAATTCAACCCCCCTTCTTGTGCATTTTGTATATCGTATACTAACATGTGATTCACTTCAATTGGTATCAGAGCTCGGTGTCCAAAAATCACCGTAACAAAGTGTGGATAAAGATCCATGGCAGAGTCACACATATACATAGCTGAAGGTGCCTTCGTAACTAGACTTCCAACGTTCAATGGAGAACACTATCATTACTAGAAAGACAGGATACGATTTTTCATTGAATCTACTCATATTGATCTTTGGGAGATAATAGAAAATAGACCGTATACACCGGTAGATGAAGAAGGAAATGTCATTCCACGAATCAAATGGTCTGCAGAACAAAAAGCAAGATTCTAGCTAAATTCGAAGGCCAAGTTCTTCTTAAGCTGTGCCTTAAGCAGAAGTGAGTACAATAAAGATCACGGATGCGACACTGTGAAGGAGATGTGGGATACGCTATCCATCGCACATGAAGGCACAAATCAAGTAAAAGAGTCCAAGATAAGCATTCTTGTACACCAATATAAGCTGTTCAAAATGAAGGACGAAGAGTCTATCTATCAGATGTTTGGAAGATTTCAAACTATCATCAATGGACTTAAAGGTCTCGGTAGAACATACGACAATCAAGATCACGTTAGAAAGAT
The DNA here is from genome assembly GCA_029891385.1 of Erythroxylum novogranatense. Lineage (NCBI taxonomy): Eukaryota > Viridiplantae > Streptophyta > Magnoliopsida > Malpighiales > Erythroxylaceae > Erythroxylum > Erythroxylum novogranatense. The sequence continues at coordinate 29,833,235 of CM057233.1, read as the reverse complement.
CCTAAGAAGTTTACCGAAAAGATGGAGACCAAAAGTTACAGCCATACAAGGAGTCAAGGATTTAAGCGTATTGAAGCTTAATGAATTACTTAGATCTCTGAAGATACATGAATTTGAACTCGATGCAGAAGATAAGCCCAGATAGGACAAATCCATAGCATTGAAGGCTGGACAGAAGAATTAAAGGAAGAGAAGCTCATCATCAAAAGCGCTGAAGATTGAGGAAGTCAAAGATGACGATTCTAGTAATTCAGATCATACTTTAAGCTAGGAAGATGATGAACTATCCTTTATCTCGAGGAAGATCAGACACATGGGGAAGAAAAAGCCTAAAGGAAACAAAGAATCCTACTTCAAGAAGAATAGTAAAGATGAAAGGAAGAATGAGAAAACATCCATCACATGTTATGAATGCAATAAACTGGGACATTACAAGTCTGAGTGTCCATTGTTAAAGAGAAAGTCAAAGAAGAGTAGAGAAGGCAAGAAAAGCATGATGGCAACCTAGGAAGATCTAGATTCATCTGAATCAGATACAGACTCAAAGGCATCGGTGCAAGAAAATATCTGCTTGGTAGCCGAAGAAGAAAGTGATGAGGAGGTAACCTCAAAATTTAATAAATTACAAGATGCATACTCAGAACTATTAGAAGATTCTCATGCAATTCTAAAGCAGTACAAATTGCTTAAGAAAGAGTACGTAGAAAACTTGAAAAACACATAAGCATTAGAAGAGGAAAATGTCTGCCTAAAGAAACAAGTAGACGAGATGAAGAAAAAGGTTGTGGTAGATAGATCTGAAGAGATCAATCAGTTGAAATAGAGAATAAATAGTCTTTCAGCTGATCTATCAACATTTACAGAGAGTACGAAAAAAATGAATGATATGCTAGGAAATACAGACACCCTAATGATAAAACTGGATTAGGATTTGATAAAAACTATCCTCAGCATAAAAAGATTTCTGCTCCCTTTAGGAAGAAATTTCATCAACCTAATCATTATCAGAAATGTCATCATTTGCATCATCATATTATGAATTGTGCACGAACTAACCCTAAAGGACCCAAGAAAATCTGGGTCCCTAAGAGACAGATAATACCACTTGCAGATATCCTTCCTTAGAAAAAATAGCCAGCACCATTGGTACTTTGACAGTGGATGCTCGCGACACATGACGGGAAGAAGGTCTATGTTCCTAGATCTTCAGTATAAGAAGGGAGGATCGGTAACTTTTGGAGACAACTACTAGGGCAAGATAATTGGAATCGGTAAAATTGGTAAAGATTCCTTTGCATTCATTGATAATATGTTCCTAGTTAATGGTTTAAAACACAATTTGATTAGTGTTAGTCAATTATATGATTCTGGTTTTGAAGTGTCTTTCAATCAAAATTCTTATGAAGTCAAAAACAAGGATGGGTTCATATTATTTTCTTCCAAAAGACAAAACAATCTTTACAGAATCAATTTAGAAGATTTTCAAAATCAAAATATTTCCTGTTTTATATCATCTGAACAAGAAAAATTGATTTGGCATTAAAAAAAGCTATGTCATATCAGTTTTAAACATATTTCCAAGTTGATTAAACATCATTTGGTAAGAGGTTTACCAAAAATGTGTTTTAATAAGGATTTATTTTGTGAAATTTGTCAAAACCGAAAACAGGTTAAAACAATGTTTTCTTATAAAAATGTTGTAACTTCTTCTAGACCTCTAGAGTTGTTACATATGGATTTATTTGGTCCAACTAGAACATTAAGTCTTGGCAGAAAGAGGCATGGTCTTGTTATTGTTGATGATTTCACTAGATTTTGTTGGATATTATTTTTATTACATAAAGATGAGTCTTTTAAGTGTTTTAAGGTGCTATCCAAAAAGTTACAAAATCAGAAAGGAATGTCTATAGCTAGTATTAGAAGTGATCATGGTGGTGAATTTGAAAATGAGAAGTTTAGAATGTTTTGTGAAGAGAATGGAATTTTCTAGAATTTCTCTGCCCCTAGAACCCCACAACAAAATAGAATTGTTAAAAGGAAGAATAGGACGATTCAGGAAATGGTAAGGACTATGCTGTGTGAGATGGATCTTCCTAAGTACTTTTAGGCAGAAGCTGTGAATACAGCATGTTATGTTCAAAATAGAATACTTCTGCGACCTTTTTTGAAGAAAACTCTATATGAGTTATGGAATGGAAAGAAACCTAATATATCCTACTTCCATTCCTTTGGTTGCAAGTTCTCTATATTGAATACAAATGAAAGTCTGGATAAATTCGACACTAAAAGTTATTCTGGAATTTTTCTAGGCTATTCTCTATCATCGAAAGCCTATAGGGTTTACAACCTTACCTCTAAGATTGTTGAGGAAACCATTCATGTCAAGTTTGATGATAGTTCTCAACCAAGTAGGAGAGATGATCCTGATAATGAAACCCTATAAATGCCTTTAGTTGGTAGTGAAGAAGTATCACCATCAGAAACTTCCTTAGACAAAGTTGAAGATATTCCTAAGACTCTTGATTTGAAGAGAGGTTGGAAATATAAGAGTTCTCATCTAGAAGAGTTGATTATAGGAGAGACCTCAGAAGGTGTGTGGACTAGGTCCAAATTCAGAAGAGAAACAAATATTTCATTTATTTCTGAAATAAAGCCTAAGAAAATTGATGAAGCTCTTCAAGATGAAGCTTGGATTTTAGCTATGCAAGAGGAGCTGAACTAGTTTACTAGGAATAGAGTTTGGTCCTTAGTTCCCAGACCACCAAAAAAGTCCATCAAAGGAACTAGATGGGTTTTTAAGAATAAGCTAGACGAATCAGGAAGAGTGAGTAGTAACAAAGCAAGATTAGTAGCACAAGGCTATAATCAGCAGGAGGAATAGACTACAATGAGACTTATGCTCCTGTAGCAAGACTAGAAGCTATTAGGATATTGCTTGCATATGTTGTCTGTCACGATATAAAGCTATTTCAAATGGATGTGAAGAGTGCCTTTGAAACCTGGATTATGTGTATAGACTTCATAAGGCTTTGTATGGCTTGAAACAAGCTCCTCGAGCTTGGTATGATCGTCTGAGTTCTTTTCTTATTGAGAATAAGTTCACTAGAGGTTAGGTGGATAAAAGTTTATTTAGAAAGTGCATAAAGAATGGTTTTATTATTGTTCAAATTTATGTTGATGATATTATTTTTGGTGCTACCTCTGAAATGTTATGTACTAATTTTGAAAATTTGATGAAAAATGAATTTGAGATGAGCATAATGGGTGAATTAAAATTCTTTCTTAGGTTGCAAGTTAAGCAAACCGAAGAAAACATTTTTATTCATCAACAGAAGTATGTGAAGGAATTGTTGACAAAATATGATATGGGAAAAGTAAAACCAATGTCAACTCTGATGCATCCTTCAAACCATATGTCTAAGGACGAAACTGGCAAGAAGGTTGATCAAACTCTGTATAGAGGAATTATTGGTTCCTTACTTTACCTTACAGCAAGCAGACCTGACATTTTGTTTAGTATTTGTTTGTGTGCAAGATTTTAGGCAGATCCTAGAGAATCTCATTATATTGTTGTTAAAAGAATTTTAAGATATCTATCAGGTACTACTGATCTTTGCTTAATGTATGAGAAAGGTAAAGATTTTAGGTTAATTGACTACTATGATGCGGATTATGCCGGAGATAGGATTGATAGAAAAAGTACGAGTTGAGGATGTCACTTCCTTGGCAATAACCTAGTTTCGTGGTCAAGTAAGAGGCAAAGCTCAATTGCTCTATCAACTGCAGAAGCCGAGTATATATCAGCTATAAGTTGTTGTTCACAGACGTTGTAGATTAAGTACCAGCTAGAGGGCTACGCAGTACAAGAAGAAGAAATCCCAATCTACTGTGACAACACAAGTTCCATCAATTTTTCAAAGAATCCTATACAACATTTGAGAGTTAAACATATCGAAGTCAGACACTATTTTCTACGAGACTACGTTTAGATAAAGATCATGAGTCTTCAGTTTGTTGAGATCAACCATCAGTGGGCAGACATCTTCACTAAGCCATTAAGTAAGAAAGATTTAGAGAAATCAGACGAAACCTTAACATGGTGATGTTAAGTAATTAACCGTCTGACACGTCATGACCCAGATGAAAAGGTTAAAAGAGTTAACGGTAACCATAACCGTGAGTTACAGCTGGTAACGTCTGTTAGAAGAAAGTTTTGGAGGGAAAGTTTCTCATAGCCTTGAGAATGCCACCTATTCTAGAACACTCATGATATACTCTGACAATCAACCTTTGAAGAACCCTCAATACAAAAACTTTTCATTACTCTGTGTGGATTTCAAACTTTCCTTACTCACACTCTCAACCTCAGAAACCGAATTCACCTCTTTGAGAAACTTCTCTGTTTTTAGTTCATTGTTAACTACAAGAAATGGAGACAGCCATGACAAGTGGAAGACTTATTAATTTTGAATCCCTGAATGTAACATCCCGTTACCGATGTGTTCGGACATATTGGTAATTTGGGATGGGTTAGGATTTCATACTGCATTTTACTGATTGAGTATTCATTGACCTCTAATTATAGAGGAATGAATTAATTGGACATGCATTGATTGGTACATGCATTCATAGAATTTTCCGGCGTTTAATTGTGTTCATGAATTGATTTGTAAATTTTCGAGATAATTAGGTTTAATTGTGATTTATTGGGAGTTATGGCATAATTGGGTTTGTATAGTTAAATTGGAGTGAAAATTGAATTTTAGAGATCCGAAAATTTAAATTGGATTATAGGATCGAGTGTCTAATATTTTTGAGGATTTATAGAAATTTTTCTGGAATTTTTAGAACTATGGGTCCAGACCGGGAAATTGACTTAAAGACTGATGGATTAGATTCCGGTTCCGAACTTGATGAGTGAATGGCATGGAATGTTTGATTTGTGAGTTTAGGAATTTTTTTTATGATGAGCCATTGGAATTAGAGACTGGAAATTAATGAAGTTGGGGACTATGATCTTTAGGTTTAAATCAACCCTTTATATATAGTATGTTTTGAAATTAGAAGACATCTTCTCCTAGGGCTCGAATCTTCTTCCTCTTCTCGTTGGTGACTTTGATCTTTTCCCCTTGGAGTTTCTTGCTTGTTTCTTTTTCATTGTGGTTAAAGATCAACTATAAAGCTTGGTGAAGATGATGTTTAGTATGGCTATGGGAGATTTCCATCGTTGATTGAGGCTGAGGTGGATTTCTGGGGATTTAGGGTTTACGGATTTGATCTTCGATTTGGTAAGTTTAATGGTTTTAATGTTGTTATTTATGGTTATGTGATGCATTTATGGTGTTTAATGTGTTAGATTGGGTAGTTAGAGTGAGTTAATATTGGTTTTTAGAGAGAGAAAGATGGAAAAATGGATCGAAGAAGACGAAATCGCCGCACGTCGCGACATCTGCAGGTGGCCTCGCCGCGATGAGCAATTACGTGCTCGCCACGACGAGCGGACCGAGGCGCCGCAGCGAACGTGCGGATCTTTGCCACGAGGAGTCCCTTCTCCTACGTCGCGGCGCGTCTCTTGGAAGGTGTTCGCCACGGTGAACATCCTTCCACGCCGCAGCTAGTGCACCTGGTACGCCGCGACGAGAGATCCTTCGTCGCGGCGAGCTCCAATTTTTTGATGCTATACGTTTTGGTTTTTGGGGGAATAACTTATGGTATAGACCTCCAATTGAGGTGATTCTGGATTTGTTATGAATTAGAGAAAGAGGTCTACGATTGAGGTAAAGAATAAGAGTTCGAATTTTAAATAGCGATTTGTCAATTATAGAAAGAGAGTCGATTATAGTTTCTATCATGACTTAAGAATTTTATTATGACAAAGGGAGTTAAACTTGGAGACTTATGAAATTAATGTGTGATATTGACCTAGTAAATAGTGAATTTTTGGTTGAGGAAAGAGATTGCGGAATTGGGTTTTAGAGTCGGAAAATCATGAATGTTCATCGTACATATTTTCAATTAAGACATATGCATCATCGAATTGTTTTAAATTGAGCATCTAGTAATGGGAAATTATTCTACTGTTATAGAGGCACCATTGGATAGTCATTCCACAGACATTGCTGGGACTTCCAGGCAGTAGCTCGGAAGTTACAGGTTAGTAACCTAGTTGGTTCCTCAATTTCTGATGTGCTAAATGCTCTATGTGAACTGTTTGCTAATGTGAATGATTAGGATTGAGATGCATGTTTTGATGAATTGGATTTCACTGATACGTGATCATGGGAAACTGTGTTAATTGGGCTTATAGCCATATGACTGTGAACTATCGGACATATGCATTGCATGCATAATTGCATGAACAGATAATGGCCGTTGTGACTTGACACGCTACTATTACTGAAAAGAGCTTTAAGCTCTAACATTGTCACTGAACCGAGCTTCGAGATCGAGGGGAGTTAGTGCATCCTGCATGAGGGCTCTCCTACTCCCTGACGCGTCCACTGAAAACTGTCACTGAATGAGCGCTCAGTCACAACACTAAAATAACTGGAAAAGAGTCACATGTGCATTGCATTATACAATTGTGATAACTGAAGTGCAAATTGCCTGTGTGTAGTAAATTGCTATTTGATATTTCAACTGTTACTGTATTTGTAACATCCCATCTCTGATGGGAAGGATATTTTGGTAAATTGGGACGGGCTAGGAGTATTGATTTATAGCTCGGCATGCGCATACAGCATTTAGCCTCTATGAATGATGGGTTGTTGCACTTGCACATGGTAAACATGCATTCATGATATTTTCCGCCAGTTTCAAATTAAGACCTTTGTGAAATTTATGGGATAATTGTACTTGGAAAATTATATGAGTCGCCATCGAGTGTTTTACATTTTAGAGATTTATGGAAATTTTTCTGAAATTATCCTGAGAAAGTTTCGGACCGCAAAATCGCGGTAAATGGCCTAAATGTGTTTTGTTGTGGAAAATGTGGTTTCGAGTTTGAACAATTATTTGGAGTGGATTGTCATATGTTTTACAATTTTGGGCAATTTAGGTAATTTTCAAAAATTGATTCACGAAATTTCTAAATTCCTGCATCGAAAAAATCTCCAATTAGGCGAACCTGTTGAATTTCTACCGTTATTTGATCTTAAAACTCTTGCATATTTTGGTGGGACCCTAAAGTGGACCCTTAAAAGTTGTGGGAACCGCAATTGATTGAAATTTGTTGGTATTTATTTTCTTTTTACAAACATTTGATTGGTTCTTTGACTTTTCCTCATTCTCCTCCAATTGCCAAGTGTTCCATTCAATTAATGCATGATTATCCTATGCATTCTCGGTTCTTCTATGAGGAAGGAATGAAAAGATGATTTTATGGCTTTTGGGTTGGAAACATCCAAACTATCCTCCACTTGGTCTCTCCATCGATTTTTCTCTCCATCTTCAAGTGTCTCTTCCTCCAACCTTAAGTGATCTTTCTTGCATGCTTATAAGCTTAAACCTTCTCCTCCTTGCTATGATGATAACTATGTGTGGGGTTGGGAAGTGAGGAAGTAGAGTGGTTGGAGAAATTAAAGACTTAAAGAGGTGGAGTTGGAAGCTTTAGGTAAGATGAGGTTTATGTTTATGTTTTACTTATGGTTTTAATGCATGAATTCATAAGATAATGATTGAAAATAGGTACTGAAATTTATGGATATATATTGACATGAAGGTCTTGATGACCTATTGGCAAAATTCTTGTGTCATTAGGATGCTTATGCATGTGGAATTGATGTTAGAAGTGATAGGAGTTAGGTTGTAGTTGAAAAAGCTGGAAAATGTAATTTGACCTATTGTAATGTTTTGATCATAACTAATTGTGTAGGAGTGAAAATGAGGTGAGGTTTGTGCCTAATGAAACTTTGGGATGTTGGCTTCAAATTTGTGTGAAATAGGTGTTGATAAATTGTAATGTTAGGAAGGTGAAGTTTTGCATGGAAAGTTTCTGTTTGTAGGGTCTGTGAACAGTACCCGCATATATGACTTGATTTCTTTGTGGATTTTTCTAAATTTATTGAGATGGAATTAGGAAAGTGGTCTTTATGGAAGTTGTAGAATATTGAGTTAGCTTTCCATTGCCACAAATCTTGCTAATTTTCGAGTTGTATATTGGGAGATATGAACTGATTTCTATTGATTGGTTTTATGCTTTTTGGAGAAACCTAGCCAAAGTGTTGATTTTGTGAGCTTGTGGATTGGAAGCAATTTTATCAAATTATGTGAACTGAATTGGTGTGAGTGATCTTCTGCAAAGTTGCAGAGGAAGGAATTATCTTGAAAATGATAAATGGTGTGTAATTTTTAGAGGTCAGATTTGGGAGTTATGATTTTGCAAACATTGAACCTGTATTAGGTTATGAATTGCTGATCATGGCAGTAACTTCCATAACTGTTTTGACATTGTTAGAAATTGAATTGGATTTTGAGTTCTTCATGAAAATTGAAGTTTGAGAACTCATCTTTTCAGGGATATAAGGTAGTGAATTTTTTGACATTTGTACTAAGAGTTATGTTGATTGAAAATTACTGACCAGATTGGTTAATTTCTGTATCCAGATTCTTTGTTGAATTGTTTGATCTAGTTAGTTATGGAATTTGATTTTGGGTTGGTTATGAAAGTTGTAGATGATATTGTGAACTTATGGAGCATATTTATGTGGTAATTTTTGGCTGAAGAATCAAAGAGTTATGGAATTTGCAAAGTACTGTTCTGTTTTAACGGGATTTGAGTAGACAGTAGCTTTGAAGGGATTTTTGACACCCTTAGGGGTGAGATTGATTTTTATGGTCTTCTTGAGAATTGTAGAGGGTTTCTTTATCTTTCCAATAAGGTATAATTTGTATTTTTCTGATTTGTGTGCTAAGATTTATGATTGTTGGAAATTTGGATTGAAAACAGGAAAAAGGGCAAGGAAGTAGAGGAACCTCGTCAGATCGCGAGGCGAGGCGCCCGCCATGAGGCGAGGTAAGTCAGCCAGTCGCGAGGGCGACGCCTCGCCGCGAGGCGAGGTAAGTCAGCCCAGTCGTGAGGCGACGCCTCCTCGCGACGAGGCAAATGGGTCGGCCTCATGAGGCGCCTCGCCCCTGCGAGGCAAGTGTAATATGAATGTATTATTTTTAGTATGATTTGATTATTTGGTATTTGGTGATTCTTTTGTCAATTTCTTTTCCGTCTGACGTCCGATGGACCTGATTCTCGAGGCATCGGATTTGTAAAATATTGAATTTCATTTTGTGAAAAATTGAAAATTTTTAGACGGGAAACTGACGTGGCCCCGAGTAATGGACCGTTAATCACTGTTTTATTTAATTGGGGACCTATAGAGGTCCGAATTGCGCACCGTCAGCGCCAGAAGGTTTCTAAATTTTAGATGGAATTTTTATTGAGAAAATTTGGATTTAGGGCCGGAAATCTCATGAACATGCATTATACACTTACATGTGCATTATACTAATTCGGATTGGATAATTAGTGATCGGATTCCTCTCTGCTTGTTATAGAGGCACATTTGGAGCGCCGATCACCGACGTTCTCAAACTTCCAGATGTTAGCTCGAAGTGCAGTGAGTAACCTAGTTGGTTCCTCAACCTTTATGTGTTTAAGTTTTGCAATTATGCCATATGGAGATAATGGAGGGTTTATAGTTTATGTGTATTTGAATTTGATTGATTTCGACCATAGGTGTCTGAAATATTTGGAATGAGATAACGGCGCTACTTGTGAGTAACTTGTTTGTAAATGTTATATTGGAGATCTCGGACCAGAGGTCCGAGGAAATGGGAAATTGATATTGAAGTGTTAATTGTCTGTTTCGTTTGATACATTGGATGGGATTGTAAATGTGATATAGTAGGATGCAATAACTTGGAAATGTAGATAATTGAAATACTGGACCGAAAGTCCAAGAATTGGCAAATAGTAATGATATGTAAATGGAAATTGGAATATGTACATTGCATGCATAAACATAAATGTGTGATCGATAAAAGCGGTTGTGACCGGAGCAATGATCATGATCGTAAGCATATCACGCCTAACGATGTGAGAGCTTTCACCAACGCATACGAGACCTCGTGTCCAACGTATTCAGAGCCGCAGCTCAATGTATCGAACTTCAAGCCCATGTTTTCAGAGCCACCGGCTCAACGCAATGTGCCCGCTTCGGGGCGATTTGCGCACGTCAAAACAACGAAATGAAAATGGAACAATGTCACATCGCATTGCATATATATATATATTTGTAAATGACCGGAAGATGTAAATGATGAAATTGTATGTGTATATGAAATTGGGCTGAAATGTGATAATATGTGATATTACTCATTAATGCTACCGTGTGCTAATATGATTGGTGAATGCATGAGTTGAGTGAACCATCGATGATGGTTTCTCACCGAGTTCGCAAAACTCACCCAAAATTTGCATCTATTTTTCAGACTTAGAAGAATACCCGTTAGCAACAGGCGTATGACATCTATTTGGTTGAAGAAGCGAGAAGTGGTCGGGATCAGTTCGCGTCTGTCTTAGTGTTTCTATTCTTGGACTTTTGTATTACTAATTTGGACAAGTTGTAAAGTCAATTGACCGAAATAAATTGTAAATGTAAAAAGTGGGCCCAAGGCCATTGTATTGATTATATAAATTGCTTTCCGCGTTAATGATAATATGTGTGCGATTGTGTAAAAAAAAATGTTATACTGAGTTTTCTACTGAGTGATGTAGCGCCACCCTCATGGCACGGACTGATATCACCGTCGATGTCGGGTTCGGTCTTCAGGAGTGAGGTGTTACATTTAGGTGGTATCGAGCCCGTAGTACAATCTTACATGGGCTTTCGAAACAAATGTGTCAAGTTACGTGCATTTAAGTCATGTCACGACAGAAAAGGACAATCGATCCCAGTGTAGTATACGAGTCGTTTACATAAGTATGTCTCGATCGTTTAAGTGGTTAGAAAAGTGAGAAAAGGATAGTGTGTTAGAATGAGATGAAAGGAAGAAATGGATATTGCAAAATAGGAAAGAGTGTACGGTTTGATCGAGATGACGAATATCTAGTGTATTGATATTGACGGTATATTGTGAAGTACAATATTGGAGTTATATTGGGTATATTATTAAAGTTGTGAATTCATAGAGGAAAACTAGAGATGTGACAATGGTAAGATTTACAGTGTATAAGGTAAATGAAAATAAAGTGTTCTATGATATAGAAAAGTTACATTTGGGATTGATTACTATGATGAGAGTTATAAATAAGGATTGGTGATTTGGAGTGAAAATATATTAAGTGTAAAATCGAAAATGATTTCATTCTGTGATATTGCTTTGAGTGTGGAAATATATGGGTATAATGCAATAAGGAAAAGATTGAAAAGTAAGACAATGAAATTGGTAGATGAAAAAGTTGTTCGGGTTTAATTGATCTGCCTAAGTAAATGCACACCTGATTATGGGAGCCCTTTTAGTAAGTGAAAATGTTAAACAGTCATTGATGAGTTAATGGATACTTGCTAGCTAAAATTCTTGTCAAAAAAAAAATCCCTTTATGAGTTAAAAGAAGAAATGAAAGTGCTTATAACGATCAGTTGTAAATGAATTCAGATTGTATATGATCCTCATGAGCGAGGACGGGTGTAAACAGGAAGGTTGTTGAGTTCAGAATATATTATCACTGTAAGTGTATATGTGATAGTGGGATTACCATCATGGGTGAAATGAATAATTTATGTGAATATGATATCAGAAGTAATTGGTGGCCTACTACATAAGCTTTGATTATAATGCCGTAGCTCAAGTTTAAAATGAGTGAGAGTAAGGCATGAGAATACTTATCTTGATTAATTGAGAAAGAAGTGAGATGCTTAAAGATGCTAGCATTGGTAATGAGCTTGAGGAAATAAAATGAGGGACATGAATATAGTAAAGTCCCCATGATTGAGAATTGGTACCAAAAGAGAATGGTTATCGAGAATTAAATGCAATTAAGGTATTCTTAGCAAGATGATCTATTAACGGGCAAATTGATAAGACTATTGAGATATATTGTCGACAGGATGTGATGATTTTGGTGATGTATGGCAAGATAGTAGAGGAAAAGAAATTGTGTAAGTGCTCTTGAGATTTATCTTCGTGAAGTATCAAGAGTAATCGATTTGTATTACATCCGGCGAGACTCTAGTGTAGGAGCTAAACTATGTTATTGAAAGAGTGTACATTATGTAAATGAGATGATTCGATTATTGAAGAAAAGAATTACTGAATATTAATTATGAATTTGAGGGGATTAAAAGTTTATGTTCTGAAAGTACTAGACCGATATAACGATTGTTTATTTGAGTCAGTGAGTGGTCTACCACGAATAAATTGAGTTATATGGATAAATTTAGGTAAGGAACATATGGCAGAATATTTATGATGAGACAAATTATACGAAAATTGTTCCTTATTGGAGACGTTAGATAATTAACAAGTTATATGAATCAACTATGGGTACGGAAAAGGAATAGGTCTAAATTGTGTTTGGAATGGATAATGGATATAAGTAGAAAAAAAAATAGAGGAATTGGTATAGTTGAGGGGAAATTGGTTAACATGCAAGTCTCTTAAAAGTGAATCTTAACCTGATTGAATGAATAAAGGATGAATTAGTATGCGAACATGGGATATTGGGAGAATGAATCAAGATATAGGTATTGATAAAATGTGAAAGTTCAAGAGATATGTGTATGCGGAAGTTGGAATTAATTAGAACTAATGGAATGCTGGATGCGTTCAAAAATTGTCAAAGATTTTCTGGTTTTAACAAATTGACAAGAATAATTGAGGAAAACATGTGAATGTTATGACTGATGATCATAAAGGAGACAATTGAAGAATTTACTACCTATACTGAAGTGTTCTAGTAAAGATTCTGATGTGATCTATTGAAATTATATAAAGTGATTTTATGCACCTTGGGACAAATATAATTCTATGGGTGGTATTATGATTGATGATTTGAACTTTGTTCTACTGAGTGTGACCTAAAAGCTTGGAGACATTAATCGTATGAAATAGTTTGGAGATGTCTATGAATATGTAAATCGATATCGATTGAGTTATTTCATGCAGTTGAATGCTTTGAAAAGGATTCAACGGCTGATTACTCCAAACTAAGTTAATGGTGCAATTCAAGGGATTGAGCAAATAAATAAATAAATTCTATTGCGAAGATCAAAATTTGGGTAATAAGGTGATCAAATCTAGTGTATTATTGAGTGTTAATAGTCGAATCGACAAAAAGGGTAAAAGAAAGCATTATTAGTTATGGAATTTCAAAGTTGGTGTGCATCAAAGCGGATTGGCAAAACCCGAAGTGAGGATGTAGAAATTGTAAACCGATTGAGGAACGGAATTAACTCCAATTGTTGAGAAAATGGTAGGTATAGTTCAAATTAAGAAATATGGGTGATACTCATTACGGAACTATTAGTGAAAATGTAAGGAATGATCGAAGCTTTAAGTTTTAGCAAGAGTGTATTGATAGAGTAATTGAAAAGTTAAAATGGGAAATCAAATGATTATAAGTGAATAGTTCAAGAAAGCACAAGAAACAATCGAAGCGTTAAGTTCTAGTAAAAGTATTGTGGAAAAGCAATTGATGGTATAGTCTATCAAGTGAACGATGACATGTGTGATTAACCAACAGGTATTTTTGGATTTCGTTGGGATATAAGATTGATGTATAGTAAAAAGGGATTATGGCATGACAATCATTATATTAGTGTCACCATTCGAAAAGTGTATAAGGGGTCTTACTGTTCAAAAGGAGTCGTTATCCCTATATTATGAGTGATAGGATAAGTAATTTAAGATGGTGACAATAAGTCGAATTGATTCACTGAGGTTCTAAATCTCATGAGATTTGTGGTTTGATAATAACGAAATCTGATATGTAATAAATGAAATATTTTGAAGGGTATGACCTCGGCCAAAATGTACTTAGATGGAAATAAAGGTGTAGTTAAGGGAAATTGAATTCGTGATGAGGGGCCTCTATGCGATTGTGGTGTAAATAGCATTATAGATTGGTAAGCTAGACTAAAATCTAAAAGATGATTCGGATTCACAAAATGTTTCATAGACAGAATTGGGAAATATTATTAGGATTCGATTTATATGATATTGATAGTTATTGAAATTGAAAGTGACGAATTACGCGTAATCATGAGAAAGCAGTAAAGTTTGAAAAAGGGAAAAAGAGTAATTGATTGTTTTAATCTCCGTTCATTGACCGAATTTGGTCATATAGTGAAAACAGTGGGCAATAGAGGGTATTAATCAAAAGACTCCCCTACCTTCCTGATAAATCGTATATGAAATTTCGAGGACGAAATTTTTATTAGGAGGGGAGAATTGTAACATCCCATCTCTGATGGGAAGGATATTTTGGTAAATTGGGACGGCTAGAGTATTGATTTATAGCTCGGCATGCGCATACAGCATTTAGCCTCTATGAATGATGGGTTGTTGCACTTGCACATGGTAAACATGCATTCATGATATTTTCCGGCTTAGGTTTCAAATTAAGACCTTTTGTGAAATTTATGGGATAATTGTACTTGGAAAATTATATGGAGTGCGCCATTGAGTGTTTTACATTTTTAGAGATTTATGGAAATTTTTCTGAAATTATCCGGAGAAAGTTTCCGGACCGGCAAAATCGCCGGTAAATGGCCTAAATGTGTTTTGTTGTGGAAAATGTGGTTTTCGAGTTTGAACAATTATTTGGAGTGGATTGTCATATGTTTTACAATTTTGGGCAATTTAGGTAATTTTCAAAAAATTGATTCGGCGAAATTCTCGGAAATTCCCAGACCGGAAAAAAATCGCCAATTGGCGAACCGGTTGAATTTCTACTGTTATTTGATCTTAAAACTCTTGCATATTTTGGTGGGACCCTAAAGTGGACCCTTAAAAGTTGTGGGAACCGCAATTGGATTGAAATTTGTTGGTATTTATTTTCTTTTTACAAACATTTGATTGGTTCTTTGACTTTTCCTCATTCTCCTCCAATTGCCAAGTGTTCCATTCAATTAATGCATGATTATCCTATGCATTCTCGGTTCTTCTATGAGGAAGGAATGAAAAAGATGATTTTTATGGCTTTTGGGTTGGAAACATCCGAAACTATCCTCCACTTGGTCTCTCCATCGATTTTTTCTCTCCATCTTCAAGTGTCTCTTCCTCCAACCTTAAGTGATCTTTCTTGCATGCTTATAAGCTTAAACCTTCTCCTCCTTGCTATGATGATAACTATGTGTGGGGTTGGGAACTGAGGAAGTAGAGTGGTTGGAGAAATTAAAGACTTAAAGAGGTGGAGTTGGAAGCTTTAGGTAAGATGAGGTTTATGTTTATGTTTTACTTATGGTTTTAATGCATGAATTCATAAGATAATGATTGAAAATAGGTACTGAAATTTATGGATATATATTGACATGAAGGTCTTGATGACCTATTGGCAAAATTCTTGTGTCATTAGGATGCTTATGCATGTGGAATTGATGTTAGAAGTGATAGGAGTTAGGTTGTAGTTGAAAAAGCTGGAAAATGTAATTTGACCTATTGTAATGTTTTGATCATAACTAATTGTGTAGGAGTGAAAATGAGGTGAGGTTTGTGCCTAATGAAACTTTGGGATGTTGGCTTCAAATTTGTGTGAAATAGGTGTTGTTAAATTGTAATGTTAGGAAGGTGAAGTTTTGCATGGAAAGTTTCTGTTTGTAGGGTCTGTGAACAGTACCCGCATATATGACTTGATTTCTTTGTGGATTTTTCTAAATTTATTGAGATGGAATTAGGAAAGTGGTCTTTATGGAAGTTGTAGAATATTGAGTTAGCTTTCCATTGCCACAAATCTTGCTAATTTTCGAGTTGTATATTGGGAGATATGAACTGATTTCTATTGATTGGTTTTATGCTTTTTGGAGAAACCTAGCCAAAGTGTTGATTTTGTGAGCTTGTGGATTGGAAGCAATTTTATCAAATTATGTGAACTGAATTGGTGTGAGTGATCTTCTGCAAAGTTGCAGAGGAAGGAATTATCTTGAAAATGATAAATGGTGTGTAATTTTTAGAGGTCAGATTTGGGAGTTATGATTTTGCAAACATTGAACCTGTATTAGGTTATGAATTGCTGATCATGGCAGTAACTTCCATAACAGTTTTGACATTGTTAGAAATTGAATTGGATTTTGAGTTCTTCATGAAAATTGAAGTTTGAGAACTCATCTTTTCAGGGATATAAGGTAGTGAATTTTGTGACATTTGTACTAAGAGTTATGTTGATTGAAAATTACTGACCAGATTGGTTAATTTCTGTATCCATATTCTTTGTTGAATTGTTTGATCTAGTTAGTTATGGAATTTGATTTTGGGTTGGTTATGAAAGTTGTAGATGATATTGTGAACTTATGGAGCATATTTATGTGGTAATTTTTGGCTGAAGAATCAAAGAGTTATGGAATTTGCAAAGTACTGTTCTGTTTTAACGGGATTTGAGTAGACAGTAGCTTTGAAGGATTTTGACACCCTTAGGGGTGAGATTGATTTTATGGTCTTCTTGAGAATTGTAGAGGTTTCTTTATCTTTCCAATAAGGTATAATTTGTATTTTTCTGATTTGTGTGCTAAGATTTATGATTGTTGGAAATTTGGATTGAAAACAGGAAAAGGGCAAGGAAGTAGAGGAACCTCGTCGATCGCGAGGCGAGGCGCCCTCATGAGGCGAGGTAAGTCAGCCCAGTCGCGAGGGCGACGCCGCCTCATGAGGCGAGGTAAGTCAGCCCAGTCGCGAGGCGACGCCTCGCCTCGCGACGAGGCCAATGGGTCGGCCTCATGAGGCGACGCCGCCCTATGAGGCAAGTGTAATATGAATGTATTATTTTAGTATGATTTGATTATTTGGTATTTGGTGATTCTTTTGTCAATTTCTTTTCCGTCGACGTCCGATGGACCTGATTCTCGAGGCATCGGATTTGTAAAATATTGAATTTCATTTTGTGAAAATTGGAAATTTTAGACGGAAACCGACGTGGCCCCGAGTAATGGACCGTTAATCACTGCTTTATTTAATCGGGGACCTATAGAGGTCCGAATTGCGCCGTCGTCAGCCTTGAAAGGTTTCTAAATTTTAGATGGAATTTTTATTGAGAAAATTTGGATTTAGGGCCGGAAATCTCATGAACATGCATTATACACTTACATGTGCATTATACTAATTCGGATTGGATAATTAGTGATCGGATTCCTCTCTGTTTGTTATAGAGGCACATTTGGAGCGTCGATCTACCGACGTTACTGAAACTTCCAGATGTTAGCTCGGAAGTACAGGTGAGTAACCTAGTTGGTTCCTCAACCTTTATGTGTTTAAGTTTTTGCAATTATGCCATATGGAGATAATGGAGGGTTTATAGTTTATGTGTATTTGAATTTGATTGATTTCGGACCATAGGTGTCTGAAATATTTGGAATGAGATAACGGCGCTACTTGTGAGTAATCGTTTGTAAATGTTATATTGAGATCTCGGACCGAGGTCCGAGGAAATGGGAAATTGATATTGAAGTGTTAATTGTCATTTTTGCTTCGATACATTGGATGGGATTGTAAATGTGATATAGTAGGATGCAATAACTTGGAAATGTAGATATTGAAATACCGGACCGAAAGTCCAAGAATTGGCAAATAGTAATGATATGTAAATGGAAATTGGAATATATACATTGCATGCATAAACATAAATGTGTGATCGATAAAAGGCAACAGGACCGGAGTAGCCATCAGATCGGGGCATATCACGCCTAACGATGTGAGAGCTTTCACCAACGCACAGACCTCAGTCCAACGTATTCAGAGCCGCAGTTCAATGTATCGAGGCTTCAAGCCCATGTTTTCGAGCCACCGCTCAACGAATGTGCCCGCTATCGGGACGCCAAAGCATACAGTCACAACAACGAAATGAAAATGGAACAGTGTCACATGCGCATTGCATATATATATATATTTGTAAATGACCGGAAGATGTAAATGATGAAATTGTATGTGTATATGAAATTGGAACTGAAATGTGATAATATGTGATATTACCATTAATGCTACCGTGTGCTAATATGATTGGTGAATGCATGAGTTGAGTGAACCATCGATGATGGTTTTCACCGAGTTCGCAAAACTCACCCAAAATTTGCATCTATTTTTCAGACTTAGAAGAATACCCGTTAGCAGCAGGCGTATGACATCTATTTGGTTGAAGAAGCGTAGAAGTGGTCGGGATCAGTTCGCGTCTGTCTTAGTGTTTCTATTCTTGGACTTTTGTATTACTAATTTGGACAAGTTGTAAAGTCAATTGACCGAAATAAATTGTAAATGTAAAAAGTGGGCCCAAGGCCATTGTATTGATTATATAAATTGCTTTCCGCGTTAATGATAATATGTGTGCGATTGTGTAAAAAAAAAATGTTATACTGAGTTTTCTACTGAGTGATGTAGCACGCCACCCTCGCGGGGCACGGACCTGGATATCACCGTCGATGTCGGGTTCGGGTCTTGCGGGAGTGAGGTGTTATAGTATTGTACTGTACGCAATTTGCGTAATGCATGAATTGAGTGAACCATCGATGATGGTTTCTCATTGAGTTCGCAAACTCATCCAAAATTGCGCATTGTTTTTCATGACTGATAGGTTAGACTCCTAGCTCCAGAGTGTCTTCTCCTGCAGTGTGAGCGTTCTGACGTTAGAGGCGATGGCTCACAGGTCGGTCAGCTAGGATTGGATTTTTGGGGATGACTTAGTACAGACTTTTGTATCAGTTTCCTTTTTGGATTGTTGTAATTAGACTGTAGGGAACTGATATACTTGTCTATATTTCTGATTGATTTTTTGAAATGAGAAGAATCTTTTGGTTTTAAAAATTTAGTGAATTCGATATTACTACTTTATTATATTGATGCCATGAGGTTATAGAAATGATCGAATCGTAGTGCACCCTCATCGTATATTGTAACATCCCACCCCCCTACTGGAAGGGTAAAATGATAAAATTGGCATAGGATGAGATAGATTGGGATTGCATAGGACTGCTCATGTCTAATAGGATTGCTACACAGTAGCAATCGTGCACATGAAATGACTGTACATGCATTCATGACATTTCCCGGCTTGGGTTTCAAATGGAGATCTTTTGTGAAATTTATGGGATACTTGTATTTGAAAACTTATTCTGAGTCGCCAAAAAATTGTTTTATATTTTATGGGATTTTCAGAATTTTTCGAATTTTCCGGAGAAAATTCTAAACCGACAAAAACGCTTGGCCTATGGCCTAAAGGTGTTTTTTGTTTGGAAAATATGGTTTTCGTGTTTGAAAAATTATTTGGAGTTCGCCATAAAGCGCTTTTACATTTTAAGGATTTATAGAATTTTTCTGGAATTTTTCGGGTTGTTGCGGACCGGAAAATTCCAACTGACCGACCGGGTGAAATTTTGTACTGAACAGGATTGACTAATGGCATAAGATTAGTGGATAATTAATGTTAAGAATTATTCTAGTGCCATGATTAATGTTTAAGTGAGATTAATGAAAGATTATGATTAAATTATGTTAATTAAGTTGTTTTGTCTTTTACTCTTTTAAGTGCCAAGTGTCCACTTAAGTAAACAACTTTGTCTTATCTTAGCCATTATATACGACTTCTCCTTGGATTCTCCAACAAATAAATCACTTAAAAGCTTTGAAAGCTTATCCTCTTCCTCTCATCCAAACTTGGTTGCTTCATTCCTTGGTGTGCTTTCATTTCTCTTTCAAATTCTCTTCTTCCTTTTCCATACATGGAGGTTTGTTTTGGATCTTTGCTTGCTTCTTCCTTACACCCCTAAGACCAAGTTTGATTCTTGAGAAGGTGATGATGTGCTTGTGTAGTGACATAGCCGTGGGTGAGGTGTTTAAGTAGGAAGTGTGGAGAGTTGCAAAGCTTTGGAGATTTGATTGCTTGACTTGTCTAAGGTAAGTAGTTTGGTTATATTCTTTCTTTTAGTAGGTAGAAGCATGCATGGAGACTATTTATATGTGTACTTGAGCATAAGAAGGGTAGGTTAGAATGGGTTTCATTATGTGCTTATATATGGATGAATGAATGATTATAGTTTTAAGTGAGTTTTGGCTTGGTTTTGGATTGAGTTTGTTAGCTTAAATGAAAGGAAACAAGTATGATAATTGGGTAGATATGTGCTGCCAAAGTTTAGTAAATTATATAAGTGAATGTTGTGATTAGTTTGTAGTTGAATTAGAGTTATAATTTGATGCTTAGTGATGTGTTATGGATGTTGGAAGTGATAGAAGATAGGTTAATGTTGAAAGCTGGAAATTGAGTTTTGAACCTATGGTACTGTTTTGTTCATAATTAATTGTATAGGTGAGCAAATGAGGTGAGGTTTGTGCCCAAGTAAACTTTGGGATGTTGGCTTCATTTTAGTGTGAAATAGGTGTTGGTCAATTTTAATGTTAGAAGGTCGAAAATTGGCATGGAAAGTTTCTGTTTCTGGGTCTGGGAACAGTACCCGCAAATATGTCAAATGAGTTTTGCTAATTTTCTAAATTAATTGGTATGGGATTAGGAAAATGGTCTTCATGAAAGTTGTAGCCTATTGAGTTAGCTTTCCATTACCACTGATCTTGTTAATTTTCGAGTTGTATATTGGGAGATATGAACTGATTTCTAATGACTGTTTTATGCCTTGACTGAAACCTAGTTGAATTGGCACATTTAGTGCACATTCGGACTTGGAAGAATTTTGTAATTTTGTGAATTGAATTGGAGTTTGAATTGTACTGAAGAGTTCTAGATGACAGATTGATTTTGAAAATGATATATGGCTTATAATTTTTGGAAGTCAGATGTGGGAGATATGGATTTTCAAAATCTGAACCTACATTGTGATGTTAAGTGCTGGTTAGGTCAGAAACTTGCATAACAGATTTGAAAATGTTAGAAATCGAATTGGAGTTTGAGTTCTTCATGAACATTGAAGTTTGGGATCTTATCTTTTCAGGAACATAAGGTTGTGATTTTTGTAACATTTGTGCTATGAGATATGTTGAATGGAAAATTACTGTCCAGATTGGTTGATTTCAGAAGACAGATTGTTTATGGAATTGTTTGATACAGTTAACAATATAATTTGATGTTGGGTTGTTCATAAGAGTTGTAGATAGCATTGTGAACTGATTGCTCATATTGTTGTGGTAATTTTTAACTAAAGAATCAGTGAGTTATGGAATTGGTAAGGTACTGTCCTGTTGTGATAGGTTTTGTGTAGGCAGTTGGTGTGATTGGATTTTTGACACCTTTAGGGGTGAAATTGATTTTCATGGTCTTCATGAGAATTGTAGAGGGTTTCTTTATCTTTCCAATAAGGTATAATTTGTATTTTTCTGATTTGTGTGCTAAGATTTATGATTGTTGGAAATTTGGATTGAAAACAGGAAAAAGGGCAAGAAGTAGAGGAACTCGTCGATCGCGAGGCGAGGCGCCGCCCTCAGGCGAGGTAAGTCAGCCCAGTCATGAGGCGACGCCTCGCCTCGCGACGAGGCCAAATGGGTCGGCCTCGCAAGAGGCGACGCCTCGCCTCTGAGGCAAGTGTAATATGAATGTATTATTTTAGTATGATTTGATTATTTGGTATTTGGTGATTCTTTGTCAATTTCTTTTCCGTCGACGTCCGATGGACCTGATTCTCGAGGCATCGGATTTGTAAAATATTGAATTTCATTTTGTGAAAATTGGAAATTTTAGACGGAAACTGACGTGGCCCCGGTAATGGACCGTTAATCACTGCTTTATTTAATCGGGGACCTATAGAGGTCCGAATCATGCACCGTCCGCCAACAGATTTCTAATTTTAGACGGATTTTATGATAAAAAAGGGATTAGGGCCGGGAATTCATGAACATGCATATTTCACCTACATGTGCACAAACTGCATATTTAGTGATTCGTTCTTTCTCTCTGATTCTTTTAGAGGCCCAAATGGAGCGTCGTTCGACCGACGGGGCGGAAACTTCCGATTAGCTTCGAAGTAATAGGTGAGTAACCTAGTTGGTTCCTCAACCTTTATGTGTTTAAGATTTTGCAATTATGCCATGTGGAGATAATGGAGGGTTTATAGTTTATGTGTATTTGAATTTGATTGATTTCGGACCATAGGTGTCTGAAATATTTGGAATGAGATAACGGCGCTACTTGTGAGTAATCGTTTGTAAATGTTATATTGAGATCTCGGACCAGAGGTCCGAGGAAATGGGAAATTGATATTGAAGTGTTAATTGTCTGTTTCGTTTCGATACATTGGATGGGATTGTAAATGTGATATAGTAGGATGCAATAAATTGGAAATGTAGATAATTGAAATACTGGACCGAAAGTCCGAAGAATTGGCAAATAGTAATGATATGTAAATGGAAATTGGAATATGTACATTGCATGCATAAACATAAATGTGTGATCGATAAAAGGCGGTTGGACCGAGCAGACCATCGATCGTCGGGGCATATCACGCCTAACGATGTGAGAGCTTTCACCAACGCATGTGACCTCGTGTCCAACGTATTCAGAGCCGCAGCTCAATGTATCGTGGCTTCAAGCCCACGTTTTCGAGCCACCGCTCAACGCAATGTGCCCGCTCTTCGGGCGCCAGCGCATATGCACAACACCGAAATGAAAATGGAATAAAGGTCACATGCGCATTGCATATATATATATATGATGTAAATGACCGGAAGATGTAAATGATGAAATTGTATGTGTATATGAAATTGGGCCGAAATGTGATAATATGTGATATTACCGTTAATGCTACCGTGTGCTAATATGATTGGTGAATGCATGAGTTGAGTGAACCATCGATGATGGTTTCTCACCGAGTTCGCAAAACTCACCCAAAATTTGCATCTATTTTCAGACTTAGAAGAATACCCGTTAGGCAACCAAGGCGTATGACATCTGCCGTTGAAGAAGCGCAGAAGTGGTCGGGATCGGCCAAGGCTCTGTCTTTAGTGTTTCTATTCTTGGACTTTTGTATTACTAATTTGGATAAGTTGTAAAGTTAATTGACCGAAATAAATTGTAAATGTAAAAAGTGGGCCCAAGGCCATTGTATTGATTATATAAATTGCTTTCCGTTAATGATAATATGTGTGCGATTGTGTAAAAAAAATTGTTATATTGAAGTTTTCATCGAGTGATGTAGCACGCCACCCGGGCACGGACCGATATCACCGTCGATGTCGGGTTCGGTCTTCATGGGAGTGAGGTGTTACATTTAGGTGGTATCGAGCCCAAAGAAGACGTAATGTATCCGGGCACGATCAAACATAGGTTAAATTGCCTACATTTGAGTCGTGTCGTTGCGCATCGTGGTAATCGATCCTAGTATGAGACACACGAGGATAAATCCTACGTGTGCATACGCAGCAAGTGACTAAGTGAGAGAAAAGTGAGACCAGATAGAAAGTGAACCCACGAATGTGTTTGGGGAATGAGGAATGGGAAAAGGAAACGAATTAATGAGAATTACAATGTATTGTGGTGTGTATGACTGATTAAGGAAAGATTACGCGACAGAGAACGAATATGTCTAGAATCGGGAGAGGTCCATTGGAAATATGAGAAGGATATTGGGTAGAGGCGTAGTAAAAGTTAAAGTTCGAGAGTGAGAGCTCGATCGTAGATGCGATGCAATGGGAAATATTGGGCCGAGTAAACGAAGATGGTCTGATTAGGCAAATATTGATTCCTTGTACTACACCTATTGGTGTTAGACATCGGTAGATATCATAGAGAGATGATGATAGTGAGATTGTAATAAGAGCAATATTGTACCATAACGGTCTACCTAGAACTGAAAGAGCAAAGTACCTAGTAGGGAAGAAAAAGTAGGCATGGTGAGATAAAAGTGTATAGATAAACCAAATGAACTTGTGAAACGGGAAGGATCGTGAACGCATAAGCGTGAGACTGAAATGGTTATGTGAATATTGTGATAAGGGTTTGGAAATCATTATAATAAAATCGTAAGAAAAAAAAAAAAAAAAAGAGAGACAGACTGACAAGTATATCGGAAAATTTTGGATTAGTTGAATATGTAGATCTGGACATAGAATGATAAATGGATGGGTAAAGTAGATAAATGGATGGAGATACAGTGAAGTTGTATCAACGGATTTGTCGGGTATTGGGGATTGTGAATACTGAGGAAAATAAAGAGATACGTAGTAATAAGGAAATGACAGTGTATGAGTCAAGCTGTAATGACCTTACAAGATCAAGCCTGCATGTGACGGATATGAAAATAAAATGATGAGACATATAGTTCAATGATACGTGGAAAATGAAACAATGATAGTGATATATAAAAAGAGTTGTCGCATTTATCGTTGGGAGTATCTATTGGATAGTAAAGTCAATCGTGATGAATGAAACGTATGTGAAAGATACATGGAAAACATAGAGGAGATGATCGGTGACTGAGTATAGTGGCTATAAGTGTAAGGGTTATAATGGATTAAAGTATAAGATATAAGAAGAAATAAAGAATAATTATGGAATCAGTCCTCTATTTGAGGATCAATATATATAGAGAGGAGTTTGGTGAAAGTCTAAAGGGTATAGGTTATTGATTGGTCTCCGGATAAGATGAAATATGTTCTGGTGATGTGTAGCTGAATAAGTGTTGAAGAAGTGTTTAGGTGATTGTCGAATGGGACCTTAGTGCAAGGAATGTTCTGTTCTTTTATTGATGGAATATAGTGCGATAGTTAAGAATGATTGAAAAGCAATTTGGGACACTAATTGGTGATGAGATTTTGTGAACAATATTATGATGAGAGCAAGACTTATGCGAATGACTAGAATAAAACGAGAGTATGTATGTATTAAATCAAAATGTGAATTGAGTCATGTCTCAAGAGGCTTACTTAGGCATACTATCGAGGTTTTATGCCTTGTATGTACGAAATGTAAAGTATTCAATGACGAAATGGAATGTTGATTAGAGGAGATCCTATTGCAAAGTGACTCTAGTTGGATCAATACAATTTGTGGATGAATTAGTGTTTGAACATGGCATATTGGGAGATTAAATGAAATAAATTATGAAGTCGTAAGGCATATATATATATATATATATATGGAATTTGGAGTTACTTAGGATTGGTTATAAATTCGGATACATCCGAAGTCATGAAAGCTCAAAAAATTGGAGGAAAACGTATGAGGTATAAGATTGATAATTGTAAAAGGAGACGTTTGGGAAAAAAAATAAATTTATAAATTGAGTATTGATTGTATCGCTCAACTGGAGACTTGGCAATCAGATAGAAATGTTCCATAAATGTTATGATACTGATCGATGAAATTGTGTGAAGTGATTTTGTGCATAGGACAAGTATAATCGCATGGGCTGCTTTGTGACTAGTAATTGAAATACATTGTTCGGAAAAAATTGAGACTCTATTCGCATGTAAATGTGTTTAGAGGTAGCCATGATCATGATAGCGATAATGATTAAGATAAATTGAGCCGACGTTGATAAAAAGGTATTGGAGACTTTAGATTCCTATAAGGATACATTGTGTTAATTCGAGGAAAAGATGGGAATAAATGACTATTATATTGACAATTTTGAAATAAATGAAAATTCGCCCACTAAACTTAAAGTAGATAATGGGTAAGTGTGCAAAGTTTACGGAAAATGGGGATACCGGATAAGGGTAAGAATGGTTAAGAGTGAAGGAGTTTAAGTAGTGAATATGCAAGTCAAATCGAATTACAATATCGAATGATTCAAAGAAAAGGTATGTAAAGATAAAAGTGCTAGAAAAAAAAGGTGAATAAGAAAGTGAATAGTCAAAGTGATACATTCTAGTAATCATATGTGAAAAGTGAAATTGTTTATAGATTTAAATGGTCAACAGGCACAATGCGTAAGTGGTTTAGGTTTCATAGGGTTATAACCATGTTATAGAGTTCGATTTCTTGTAGGAAATCTTCTACACTCGCATAATGCTTAACGGGAGTCAAAGACCAATATGGATTTGAGACTGTGATGTGAGAGACAAAGGAAAGTAATTTAGGAAAACTGAATGGGTTAGTGGAGGTAAAACCGGATCGACAAATGAATTAGCGTAAAGTACATATTCGAATAAAGTGTATGAATACCATAGAACAATGAATTGTCTAAGGAGAGTTGAAGTTGAATGTAAAGTCAATAGACTATAAAGAATGACCGCAATGGTAAATTAACACCGGTTTTATCAAAATGGAGCTAAGTGTCATTGTCTTAGTATCAAAAGGAAAGTGAAGGGACAAGGACAAGATAAATGATGTTATTGTAAGTAGCACCTTGAATGTATGTACTCAACGGAATATGAATTAATCAGATATGACCTGGGGAAAAAGGTATTGGATGGTAGTGAGAATAAGATAATATTAGTAATCTAGACGGGATGAATAAAACGTGATAAGTGAACGAGTTCTAAATAAGGAAATGAATCATAGCATCGAACAAAAGGGTATAGCTAATCTGAAAATGGTAAATGAGCTAGTTAACAAAGTGAGATCGCCAACCCATACCTTGTGGAGTCTGCTTTCGTGACAAGTGATAAGGAATTAGCCAAATAAGTGATGGAACAACTGATCAATATGGTTACCGTGTCTTTCGGAAATGAATTATGGAATGGAAAAGTGTATGGGACATGTAGAAACATATGATTACCGTCATCTCGAACAGTTGATTGAGAATTTCGAGGACGAAATTTTTTAAGGAGGGGGAATCAGAACATCCCACCCCTACTTGGAAGGGTAAAATGATAAAATTGGCATAGGATGGGATAGATTGGGATTGCATAGATCGCTCATGTTCTAATAGGATTGCTACACAAGAGCAATCGTGCACATGAAATGATTGTACATGCATTCATGACATTTCCTATTGGGTTTCAAATGGAGATCTTTGTGAAATTTATGGGATACTTGTATTTGAAAACTTATTCGAGTGCGCCAAAAAATTGTTTTATATTTTATGGGATTTTCAGAATTTTTCTCGAATTTTCCTGAGAAAATTCCCAAACCGCAAAAACGCCTTGCTATGGCCTAAAGATGTTTTTGTTTGGAAAATATGGTTTTCGTGTTTGAAAAATTATTTGGAGTTCGCCATAAAGCGCTTTTACATTTTAAGGATTTATAGAATTTTTCGAATTTTTCGGGGTTGTTGCCCGGACCGGAAAATTCCAACGGACTGACTGGGTGAAATTTTTGTACTGAACAGGATTGACTAATGGCATAAGATTAGTGGATAATTAATGTTAAGAATTATTCTAGTGCCATGATTAATGTTTAAGTGAGATTAATGAAAGATTATGATTAAATTATGTTAATTAAGTTGTTTTTGTCTTTTACTCTTTTAAGTGCCAAGTGTCCACTTAAGTAAACAACTTTGTCTTATCTTAGCCATTATATACGACTTCTCCTTGGATTCTCCAACAAATAAATCACTTAAAAGCTTTGAAAGCTTATCCTCTTCCTCTCATCCGAAACTTGGTTGCTTCATTCCTTGGTGTGCTTTCATTTCTCTTTCAAATTCTCTTCTTCCTTTTCCATACATGGAGGTTTGTTTTGGATCTTTGCTTGCTTCTTCCTTACACCCCTAAGACCAAGTTTTATTCTTGAGAAGGTGATGATGTGCTTGTGTAGTGACATAGCCGTGGGTGAGGTGTTTAAGTAGGAAGTGTGGAGAGTTGCAAAGCTTTGGAGATTTGATTGCTTGACTTGTCTAAGGTAAGTAGTTTGGTTATATTCTTTCTTTTAGTAGGTAGAAGCATGCATGGAGACTATTTATATGTGTACTTGAGCATAAGAAGGGTAGGTTAGAATGGGTTTCATTATGTGCTTATATATGGATGAATGAATGATTATAGTTTTAAGTGAGTTTTGGCTTGGTTTTGGATTGAGTTTGTTAGCTTAAATGAAAGGAAACAAGTATGATAATTGGGTAGATATGTGCTGCCAAAGTTTAGTAAATTATATAAGTGAATGTTGTGATTAGTTTGTAGTTGAATTAGAGTTATAATTTGATGCTTAGTGATGTGTTATGGATGTTGGAAGTGATAGAAGATAGGTTAATGTTGAAAGCTGGAAATTGAGTTTTGAACCTATGGTACTGTTTTGTTCATAATTAATTGTATAGGTGAGCAAATGAGGTGAGGTTTGTGCCCAAGTAAACTTTGGGATGTTGGCTTCATTTTAGTGTGAAATAGGTGTTGGTCAATTTTAATGTTAGAAGGTCGAAAATTGGCATGGAAAGTTTCTGTTTCTGGGTCTGGGAACAGTACCCGCAAATATGTCAAATGAGTTTTGCTAATTTTTCTAAATTAATTGGTATGGGATTAGGGAAAATGGTATTCATGAAAGTTGTAGCCTATTGAGTTAGCTTTCCATTACCACTGATCTTGTTAATTTTCGAGTTGTATATTGGGAGATATGAACTGATTTCTAATGACTGTTTTTATGCCTTGACTGAAACCTAGTTGAATTGGCACATTTAGTGCACATTCGGACTTGGAAGAATTTTGTAATTTTTGTGAATTGAATTGGAGTTTGAATTGTACTGAAGAGTTCTAGATGACAGATTGATTTTGAAAATGATATATGGCTTATAATTTTTGGAAGTTAGATGTGGGAGATATGGAATTTCAAAATCTGAACCTACATTGTGATGTTAAGTGCTGGTTAGGTCAGAAACTTGCATAACAGATTTGAAAATGTTAGAAATCGAATTGGAGTTTGAGTTCTTCATGAACATTGAAGTTTGGGATCTTATCTTTTCAGGAACATAAGGTTGTGATTTTTGTAACATTTGTGCTATGAGATATGTTGAATGGAAAATTACTGTCCAGATTGGTTGATTTCAGAAGACAGATTGTTTATGGAATTGTTTGATACAGTTAACAATAGAATTTGATGTTGGGTTGTTCATAAGAGTTGTAGATAACATTGTGAACTGATTGCTCATATTGTTGTGGTAATTTTAACTAAAGAATCAGTGAGTTATGGAATTGGTAAGGTACTGTCCTGTTGTGATAGGTTTTGTGTAGGCAGTTGGTGTGATTGGATTTTGACACCTTTAGGGTGAAATTGATTTTCATGGTCTTCATGAGAATTGTAGAGGGTTTCTTTATCTTCCAATAAGGTATAATTTGTATTTTCTGATTTGTGTGCTAAGATTTATGATTGTTGGAAATTTGGATTGAAAACAGGAAAAAGGGCAAGGAAGTAGAGAACCTCGTCGGATCGCGAGGGCGAGGCGCCCTCGAGGCGAGGTAAGTCAGCCCGATCGCGAGGCGGCGCCTCGCCTCATGACGAGGCCAAATGGGTCGGCCTCAAGAGGAGGCGCCGCCTCCCTATGAGGCAAGTGTAATATGAATGTATTATTTTAGTATGATTTGATTATTTGGTATTTGGTGATTCTTTTGTCAATTTCTTTTCCGTCGACGTCCGATGGACCTGATTCTCGAGGCATCGGATTTGTAAAATATTGAATTTCATTTTGTGAAAAATTGAAATTTTAGACGGAAACCGACGTGGCCCCTGTAATGGACCGTTAATCACTGCTTTATTTAATTGGGGACCTATAGAGGTCCAATCATGCACCGTCGGCGCCAATGATTTCTAATTTTAGACGGATTTTATGATAAAAAAAGGGATTAGGGCGGAATTCATGAACATGCATATTTCACCTACATGTGCACAAACCGCATATTTAGTGATTCGTTCTTTCTCTCGATTCTTTTAGAGGCCCAAATGGAGCGTCGTTCGATCGACGGGCGAAACTTCCGGCATTAGCTTCGGAGTAATAGGTGAGTAACCTAGTTGGTTCCTCAACCTTTATGTGTTTAAGATTTTGCAATTATGCCATGTGGAGATAATGGAGGGTTTATAGTTTATGTGTATTTGAATTTGATTGATTTGGACCATAGGTGTCCAAATATTTGGAATGAGATAACGGTGTTACTTGTGAGTAATCGTTTGTAAATGTTATCTTCTTGATCTCGGTCCGAGGAAATGGGAAATTGATATTGAAGTGTTAATTGTGCATTTGCGTTTGATACATTGGATGGGATTGTAAATGTGATATAGTAGGATGCAATAAATTGGAAATGTAGATAATTGAAATACCGGACCGAAAGTCCAAGAATTGGCAAATAGTAATGATATGTAAATGGAAATTGAATATGTACATTGCATGCATAAACATAAATGTGTGATCGATAAAAAGCGGTTGTGACCGGAGTAAATTTCGATCGGGGCATATCACGCCTAATGTATGTGAGCTTTCAGCTCCAACGCACAGACCTCGAGTCCAACGTATTCAGAGTCAGCAGCTCAATGTATCGAGGCTTCAAGCCCATGTTTTCGAGCCACCGCTCAACGCAATGTGCCCGTTCTTGGGACGATTTGAGCACAGTCACAACACCAAATGAAAATGGAGCAGTGTCACATGCGCATTGCATATATATATATATGATCGTAAATGACCGGAAGATGTAAATGATGAAATTGTATGTATATGAAATTGGAACTGAAATGTGATAATATGTGATATTACTTATTAATGCTACCGTGTGCTAATATGATTGGTGAATGCATGAGTTGAGTGAACCATCGATGATGGTTTCTCACCGAGTTCGCAAAACTCACCCAAAATTTGCATCTATTTTTCAGACTTAGAAGAATACCCGTTAGCAACAGGCGTATGACATCTGCTGGTTGAAGAAGCGGAAAGTGGTCGGGATCGCCAAGGCGTCATCTTAGTGTTTCTATTCTTGGACTTTTGTATTACTAATTTGGATAAGTTGTAAAGTTAATTGACGAAATAAATTGTAAATGTAAAAAGTGGGCCCAAGGCCATTGTATTGATTATATAAATTGCTTTCGCGTTAATGATAATATGTAATGCGATTGTGTAAAAAAATTGTTATATCGAGTTTTCATCGAGTGATGTAGCACGCCACCCTCGCGGGGCACGGACCTGGATATCACCGTCGATGTCGGGTTCGGGTCTTGCGGGAGTGAGGTGTTACATTGTAGGTTATGAATCGGTATGACCTACGGGCGTCCCGATGTATACCCTATGGTAAGGGGGCGCTACACTGAAGTAGGACAAGATGGATGTTGAACTGGAGATTGTAGCATCCGGATGGAGGAATTTCTTTCAAGTTCGAAAGAAAGTCTATATGAATGAAGTTTATGAATTTTGGAAGAATATGGAAGTGGTAGTCGATACTCTTGTATCTTTGGTGGATAGATTGTCGATTATTGTGACCAAGAAGATGATTGAGAAGGTCACGGAGTGTCCATTTGATGGAGAGAAATTCACAAATAAAGCTAGATGGATGACACAAGCTAGCGTGAAGGAAACCAGATCAATTTGCAGTTATATGGAAGCAATGATCCAAAGGAGAAGAAGGCGTCAAATCTTGTTCCAAAGGCTAAGGTATTACACTCACTTCTTTTTCATTGTGTACTACCGAGAACAGTATCAAGGCATTTGGTGACAATGCTAGATGAACAATGCTTATTTCATCTACTAAATCGTCAGCTTATCAACCTACCATTCCTTATTTTTCATTATATGGTAAAGTCTAAGAAAGACTCGACTGCTCTACCATAAGGAATGATGCTAACAAGGATATTCAGAGACTCTGGAGTACGTTTGGAATGGGGAAACAGGATGAAGTTGAATAGCAAAAGTGTCATCAATTCTGCAACAATTGGAAAAATGGGTTTGAAGAATCTGGAGAGAGTAGAAGTAGTTCTAAGACGAAAGCCAGGATTGAGGGGGAGCGTGCTAAAAAAGAATCTCCCTCAACAAATTCAAAATCTCAATCTGTTGAGAGAATAGCTACAGAAGGAGAAAAGGAATCGTCGGGAAAAACAAAAGGAAAGACGATATCCCTTAAAGAAGGAAGCCAGGTGCAACAAAAGGAGACAGTGACCCTGAAAAGAAAAGGAAATATGTTACTTTCGGAGAAGCCGAAGCAAGCAAAAAGGTCGCCTAGATTTTGAACCCTGTATCAACAAGAAGAAAAGAAAAGGAAAGAGTTGATTCATGGTGGAAACTCTGAGAAGATAACATCTCAGGTAACAAGGTCCTTAGTTTCAATTTTAAGAGAAGAATCACCAAAATTGGCTAAAGTGACTGAAATTAGGAGGAAATTGGAGTTTGAGAAAGTAAAACCTCAACCTCAGCAGACTTCCAGACTAATTAAAGAGAATAAAAAGCAGAAAACCAGTACGGAAAAGAGCACTCCTATTGTTTTTTAGAAGAAGAAGAAGATAGTTTAATGCATTCTAGTACAGGTCAATACTTCTCAACTGATAAGAAAAGAAGACTTGAGAATCAAGATTTTTGAAGAAATTCAACCTATTAGGAGTAGCAACTCTATAATAATCACAATTTCAACCCATTTTGGTAAATAGTAGTACAATGCATCTGTTCAGTGAAGACGAGAAAAGTATGTATGATGTTCTAAAGGATGAAGGAACCAGACCATACCCCACACAGATGACAAAGTAGAAGTACATTATTTTTCCAATCACAAGGAAAACTGTGATCAAGGTTATGCCTGATATTTAACCTCGACCTTTCATTGTTCGCAATGAGGGAAAAGGGAAAAAGAAACTGTATCCTGAAAGGATAAATGATCTGATAGAAGAACAGATCGAAGCTGAAGTGAGAAACATTGATGAAGCATGCCATGCAGCCCAACAGATTGGAACTTATGTTTCCCACTTCATTTCAACAACATCAGGAAGCAATTGTGGTCAGCAAACCACTTAAGATTCTTTTCAGGTAGGTGGAAGACTTTCAGAAGGGCAGTACAGATCTATTAAGGTTGGAGACCAAAGCTATTCAGTAGAGTTCTTTGTGCATCTCATTATGCACATTAGATCCTTATCAACTGTGTCTTCAATTGGTGATGTTCTACACCTATTCGGAAGACAAGTTCCACGACTAACTGGTCCTGATGATCTTGATCTTCCAGAACCTAACCTATCTGTTCAACCTCCTACCCTTACAATAATTGAACCAGATGTCATATCTTCAGATGCATATATTACGATTGTTGGTTTTGAAGTCGTACAACAGAAGCCTGATGAAGATATTGAAGAGAAAGTGGATTATCTGTGCGCTTCTGTGGGTGACTTGCATAAAAAAGTAGAGGATATTCGATAAGATATCAAGTCACTTCGCATTAAAATGAGATAAATGATATCTGAAGTTATGAAGCATCTGCGCCCATGATCTTTTTGATCAATAACAAATAGGGGAGAAAGGAGAAAAAGAAGAAGAAATGACAAAGATAGGGGGAGAACAGAAAAGGAGAACATAATAAGAGGAGAAAAGAAGAATAGAACAGAAGAAGAAAGATAAGAAAATGATTTTTCTGTGATTATTTGTTATTGTCAAAAAGGGGGAGATTGTTAAGTTAAAATGACTTTACGATTAATTTTGATGAAAACCAAATAATGATGAAGGAAAAAATGAGACAGAAGCAGATAAAAATGAGACAGAAGGAAACGAGACGAAAGAAAATAAGACGGAAGGAAATGAGATGGAAGAAAATGAGACGGAAGCAAAATGAGATGGAAGCAGATAAAAATGAGACAGAAGGAAATGAGATGGAAGAAAATAAGATAGAAGGAAATGAGACATAAGAAAAATGAGACAGAAGAAAAATGAGATGGAAGAATAATGAGACGGAAGAATAATGAGGTGGAAGAAAATGAGATGAAAGAAATGAGACGTAAAGACAGAAATGAGATGGAAGCAAAATGAGAAGAAGCTAAGTCAAAAATGAGACGAAAGAATCAAAGATGAAGAACCAAATCAGTTTAAGTTAGTTACAGAACTCAACTGAATAACCATTTCTTTACAGATTAAGAAACAAGAAGAAAGAAGCAGTTATCAAGAAGTAGTTGAAGACGAAGACTATAAATATAAGTCAAAGGCGAAGAATGAAAAAGTTAGTGATTTTCATAAAGCTAAATACTATATTTGTGTCAAACACAAGAGCTATATTTTATGTAACAAAGCTCGCAATATCTTTCTGTAAGAAAGAAGAAAAGCTGAGAGCCTAAAGAGGCTAAGTGAGAAAAAGAATACTTGTTGTAAGAGACCTAAAGAGGCTCGGTGAAAAGAATACTTATACTTTTGTAAGGTATAGTGAAATCTCAAAAGGAATTTTGAGGACTGGACGTAGCCTACGGTTTGGGGTGAACCAATATAAAATTGTTGTATCGATTCTCACTCTCAACTCTTAACTCTTGTTTCTATTGTCGATATAAATACTTCATAATATTGTTTGTTAATCATTTTGAGAAAGCAATTTTTTTAAGAAGGGATTGTATTAAAAATTCGAATACACAATTCAACCCCCCTTCTTGTTCATTTTGTATATCGTATACTAACGTGTAATTCACTTTAAATAGTTCAATGTATTTTAAATATTTGAGCATTCCTATCATAACATGTAAGCCTAATTTCAGGGACTGACTTTCGATTATTGAAAGAATGAAGTCCTCGATTGTGGCCAGGCAAAACTGATTCATGTCCTATGCAGCTCGACTTTCATTCATCATTTCATTCCTTAATAGTCTACATACTCATTGGGCTGCTCATATTGCCTTACCTCAGAAAGTCATTAAGGAGCTGGAAAAAATAATGAAAACCTTTCTGTTAGAAATCTTTATGTAATTTCTGTAATATTTTTGAACTGATGATGCTTGGTCTTGTAATTTTACAGAAATTAAGTTGCAAGAAAATAAAGATGACATAGATGTTTTACTTGGTTCGATAGCACACAACTATTTACGTCCAAGGATCAATCACACACACCGGATTTTTCACTAGCTTAAGGAAGGAAAAATACAAGAGATTAGGTGTTCACTCACACCTGCAAGAGTTTTAAAACTCTCTAGTACCCACTGTAATGTACTCTAGCACTTTCAATTATTTCCTCACTTGAAAACAAAAAATGTAAACTTAGTGGACTTGATTGTATTTGGTATATGGTTTTGCCTGGTTCTGACTAGGCTGCATGTTACCATTCGGATCCATGGAGCTTGCTGCTTATCTCGAAAGCTCTAGCTTGGAGGTTCCTGCAAAACAAGAAAGGCATGTCGGGGTTGTTTCCCGATAAGCCCTTCCGATGCTCAAATCAGTTCTTTTTGGTGTGGGTAGGATCGCTGTGAACGAAGAAAGTTAGGGTTAATGGTCACGTACCTCTATTATGGCAGAGTTATACCTTATATATGGAGTTGATGCTATGTTTAAGTCTTTACGTATGAATGGGAGACGTCCACCCACGAATGGACCGTGGAGACGTGGACTGGTCCTAAGCCTAGCTTAGTCGATAGACGTGAGACCAATCCTTGGAAGATGGACCGATTGGCCCATGGGTCGTTATGACCGAATTTGGGTCCAGCACGACCGACCCGACCATAAGCCCCCTACTCCTTGAGTCTGAGCAAAGAGAAGGGTCAAAGGAGTATACAAGGATATTGTTGCTTGTCTATGGGACAGCTCGGGGTACGCCCGATCGGTCGGATATCAACGTTGTAGTTCGTCTATGGGATAGCTCGTAGTTGGTCCAATCGATCAGACATCGATGCATAGTGCGTGACTGCTCGTACTGGGATCGGGCGGCTGAGTGTCTCGATCGGTTGGCATCGACATTTATTGCGTGACAGCTCGTATCAAGAGAGTTCAGGTGAACATCTGTGTCGAGCGCGTGAAGGTACTTTATTTAATTATTACTGACGGCACGTGCCCTCTGGCAGTTTTTCAGAATCTGAAACGTATCATCTTCGTAACCGTTGTGCAGTTGTCACGTACGTCCTTTCACTTGTCACGTCGCTCTAGATTTCAAACAACCCTAATTTACCTTGGCTCAGATTTTGCCACGTGTCCGAGATTGGCTCGGATTTTCTCTATGTGTCGAGCTTTGATTGGGCGTCCCTTCGACCGGTCTTCTATAAGTACTCAGGGTCGATGGGTTGCAGAATTCTTTACGTTTGCTTTCGTTCTCCAGCTTACACTCTGCTTTCACTTGCTCTTTCTCATTTACAGTTCCAGGAAATTTCTTTCAATCCGTCGTCCGATTTCCTAACCTCAAATCACTAAATAGGTACGTCCTCTTCCCTCGTCTCCTCCTCTAAAGTCTTTTCAAAGGTTTCTTCTTAGTGAGATGTCGGCGACCAGTTCTAGAAGTATGGTAGGAGACATTGAAGAAATCTCGACGAGACAGTGGAAGGATGGGTTGGTTGTGGAGGAGCCACCAAGAAATGCATTGACGATGACCGTGGGGGAGTTGAATCAATCGGTTATTAGGAACAACATCCCTTTGTCCTGGGGACCTAGGCTGGCTTTCAATCACGAACGAATCCACAGCAACCTGAGTGGGTATTTTGCTGTCTTTGATAGTTTTTTCTCGGTGGGCAGTATGAGGCTCCTGTACGCCCCGATTGTTGACGAGGTGTGCGCTGCCTATCAGCTGATGCCGAGCCAAATTCCTCCGAACGGCTAGAGGTTTATCAATGGTTTGGCTTTGTTGTGTCATCAGTTCGGCTGCCCTCCTTCGATTGGCATCCTGCGTCACTTTTTGAGGATGAACCAGAGTCCGAACTCTGGGGTCGGAATCCTTTCTTTGCTGTACAGAGATGCCCGGTATCGCCCGGCCGGGACAGCCTTGAAAATCTCCGCTTGGCGGACAAAGTATTTCTTTATGAAACCCCCAAGATCCTCCTTCGAGTACCGGCCATAGAGGTATCCCTTAGCCGAGTAGTGGAACGACACGTCGAGCGTGTCTCTTAGTAGAGAAGAGTGGGAGTATGGATAGCAATGGGTAGGGTTCGGTTCGGGTTTTACTATACCCATATCCATATCCATTTTTTATGACTCAACTCATATCCATATCCATATTCATCGGTTTTTACGATTTACTACCCATATCCAAATCCATTGGGTTGTTCGAGTTTTTGGATATTCATCGGGTTGTATAACACATAAAAATATAACTTTTAAATAAAAAATATAAAGAGTATATTTTTATAACGCCCAAATCAAAATAACTTTAATAATAATAAGTCAAGATTTTGATTTGTATGTATTAAAAAATCATAAAATTGGAATAATAAAATCATAATATTTAGTACAAAGACAACATACATTTTTCACAATTTAGAACTGGAACAAAGATTGAAATAACTAAAGCTTCAAATTGTCTTTGCGTGAACTCTACAACATTCAAAACTCCATCTCCATATCATTTGCATTATTATCATCCTATAAGAAAAATAAAATATGATGAAAAATGTTAGTACTGAGGAGCAAAGTGGAGATTTTAAAGTTGTTTCTTCGTATAAAATTTTAATATTTTATTATATTTAACCATAAATATTCAAGAAAAAATAAAGTTAATAAAAAATGGGTAAGATATGGGTATCCATGGTTCGGGTTTTACTCTATCTATATCCATATCCATTTTTTATGACTCAACTCATATCCATATCCATATCCATCGGTTTTTACGATTTACTGTCCATATCCAAATCTATTGGGTTGGGTAGTGCGGATATTAATCGGGTTGAAAACTCACTACCATCCCTAAGTGGGAGGTAGTCAGGTGCATAAATGAGCTCGGTCGATACGACTTCGCTCGGCTCATTATGGGGTATCACGGGGGGGCCTCGGTCGATTCCTTTTTACTCGTCCCCTTGCCACAAATTAGCGGGCTAGGAGAGGAGACTGCCCCGTCTAGTGTTTTTGTTTCCGCTAAGTAACACTCCCTAGCGATTCTCTGATGACCCTTGACAATATCGATTCCATGGGGCGTTGGGAATTTCATCGCTTGGTAGTAGGTGGAGACGACCGCTCTAAGGGCGTTTTGAGTGGTTCGTCCAATTATCGCATTGTACGCCCCTTGAAACTTCACAACTAAGAACTCAATGTCCTTCTCTATTTGAAACGGCTTTTTCCCGAACTTCACTTTTAAATAGACCCGGGTAAACGGGTAGGCTGATGCTCCAGTTACCCCTTTGATAGGTCCTTCTATAGGCAGTAGTCGATCTTCTGGTACCTCCATCTGTTTGAAGGCATCATAATACAACAGGTCGACAGTCATCACCCGCTTCACCTCGTTGCCGTCCATATTAAGGTTTACAACGAGCGCGTCGTCATGAGGACAACTTACACCGTCAAGGTCGGACTCGTTGAACGATATCATCCTATCGTTCTGCTTCTTTCTTTTGACCGACAAGTCCTGGCCGACCTGCCTGGCATACCTCTTTCTTCCTTTAGCAGTGGATCCCCCTGCTACATTTCCACCAAATATCATGTTAATGACCCTCACCGGTCGGTCATCTTGTTGCCCAGTATTCCCGTCGCCTCTTGCCCTGGATCGTCCCCTTACTTCACGTCGATCGTCAGTATTCACATTCTACCTCACACCATCATTTCTATCGTTTCGCCTCCAGGGCTGTCGCCTGTTGTCAGGCCGACCGGTCTTATGCTCATTATCTCGATCGACATTTTGTCCGTGCTTTATAAATCGACCCAGCCTCCCCTTTTGGATAAGGAATTCGATTTCTCTTTTTAAATGCCAGCAATCTTCCGTGTCATGACCAATGTCTCTGTGGAAGCGGCAATAAAAATCCGAGTTCCTACTCTTGTAGGGACTCTTCAACTTGCCTGGTTCTCGGAGGGGTTCCCCGTCCGCTCTCATGGCCGCCAGTACTTCTGCATATCGTCTGTTGAGCGGGGTGAACTCCTGTCGATATCCCTGTCGATCGGTTGATTTTCTCCAGTTCGATTGGCCTTTCTACTGCTTATGCGAACCATTCGCTCTTTCATTTAGCGAGCGATCATCCGTCCTACGCTTCGTATTTTTCAACACTTCTTCGAGCTGAATGTACTTATCCGCCCTGTTTCTTATTTCCTGAATGGATCGGGGCTGATCGAGGGCCAATAACTTTTTGAACTCCTCATCCCTCATGTTGTTCATAAGCGCTGCCAACATGGACAAGCAAGTAAGGTCGGAGACCTCGACCGCTTCATTATTAAACCGAGTGATGAATTCCCGCAAGCTTTCATTCCGCCCCTGGGTCAATTGCATCACCTCCAAGGCCGTCTTCTACGACCGCTTACTTGTGGCGAATTGGTTGAGGAATAGCGACCTAAAGTCCTCAAAGCATGTGATACAGCTCGGAGGTAAGCTATTGAACCATCGTCGAGCTCCCTCTTGAAAGGCCGTACAGAAAGCCTTACACTGAATGACGTCTGGAACGCAATGTAGATTCATCATCGACTGGAAGTACTGTAGGTAGTCCAGGGGATCAGTCTTTCCAGTATATTTTTCGAGAGTCGGTATTTTGGTGCCGGGCGCCGGGAGGCTATTCAAGATTGTCGGACTAAAGGGAGAGCTATACTGAGTTGTTGGACGATCCGGGCGGAAGCTCATGGCTGCATTGATCCGTCGTCCAAGATTTTTTCTAGGGCTTCAGCAGGGTGGCGATCGGTCGTTATACTAGTCGGCCGTGCGGACGGCTGCTGTTGTGCCGGTTGAGATTGTAGAATCTGGCGAATCAACAGATCAGCCGCTTCCTCGATCTGCTTTCTGGTAAGGGAGGTGTGCACAGGTGCAAGAGGATTTGCGTCTGATAGGTGCTGGAGATTCGGGCGCATGTTGATTCCAGCGTTATCTTCCAAGGCTACGCTCTGTTTTTCTTGTTCCTAGTTTTGAGGTTGCGGTTGATCATTCGGGTCCGAAGACTGCGTGCGGGAAGCATGACGTGTCGGCGACAGGGTTGCAGGTAACTGTAAACCCATCCGTTGTAACGTCAGAGCTGCGACCGCGGCTATATCAGGGTTAGTTGCTGCCGCATGATTGATCTGCGTGTTTCTGGACGTGGTGTCCTGATGTCGGGCCCTACGGTGGGGGCCAATTGGTTCTGTCTGGTTCTGACGAGGCCGCATGTTACCATTCGGATCCATGGAGCTTGTTGCTTGTCCCGAAAGCTCTAGTTTGGAGGTTCCTGCAAAACAAGAAGGGCAAGTTGGGGGTTGTTTCTCAATAAGCCCCTCCGACGCTCAAGTCAGCTCTTTTTGGTGTGGGTAAGATCGCTGTGAACGGAAAAAGTTAGGGTTAATGGTCACGTACCTCTATTATGGCAGAGTTATACCTTATATATGGAGCTGATGCTAGGTTTAAATCTTTACGTATACATGGGAGACTTCCACCCACGAATGGACCGTGGAGACATGGACTGGGCCTGAGCCTAACTTAGCCGATAGACGTGAGACCAATCCTTGAAAGATGGACCGATCGGCCAATGAGTCGTTATGACCAAATTTGAGTCCAGCACGACCGACCCGATCAGTATATTTTTTTGTATTTTTGGAAGTTGAGGCTTGGCTATTTATAGAGTTGAAGATGATCTACTGCCTTTGACTGAGTCAACTTATATGCATGTGTCATGCACGTGAATCTTTAAACTCTACCTTAGTTATCCAGTTCACTTCCATAAGCCTTGTATACGCGATTCACTTAAAAGACTTTGCCTTTATTCTTTATTGACTCCCGACAGACTTTCATTTAATGCCTTTAATGAAGTGTTGCGTGTTGATCCATGTGTTGGTCATTCTCTGCGTCTTCCTTTCTTATGCTGTGCGTTTTGTGGCTGTCCATTGTGTGTCTTCACGTGAGGCATTTAATGAAACAGCTCTGCTTATATTTTTAATGTGACAACGTTTTGAATATCAACTAACCTTCATGCTCTGCGCCATACGTCAACGTTTTTGTGTGCTCCACGTGTGTATGACTATCTTGAGCCAATGTCTTCAGTCACTTCAGTCGAACTCTCCAGAGTCCAGAACCCTTCCTCACCAAAGCTTCTCTTTCTTTTCTCCTTTGATTTTTTTTCTGTATTCTTTGATCTGAAGCGTTTGAGTGTTGATTTATGGAGAATCATGTGATTTTCTTCACACTTTCTTTAGACGGGACAATTGGCAAATACTAGAAAAGCGAGAGTGAAATGGTAGGAGGTTAATTACAATGCCGAAGCAACAAAGTGGTCATGGGATTATACCTTCTCTAATATACAAAAAGCTGCAATGTGTAAAAAGACTATCGAAGCTATATATTGATCGTACGACCTTATGGACAAAATGGATCCATGAAATATATTTATGCAACTCCAAGTTTTGGTAGGTCGATTACTCTCGACAAGGATCTTGGATACTACAACCAATGATGCATCTACATCCTACATTATCCGCATATCCAATGCTGGGATTTCTACTGCTATTCTGATATTCTTTAAACAGAAACTTGACAAAGATTTGTTAAGTTGCAGATGTAAATCAATTGCAGAAAATAAACAAGGCAGATTTACTTGGTTCGATAGCACAAAACCATCTATATCTAAGGTTTCCACTTAATAGTGGTGTAGAAAATTTCACTAAAGCAGAAGAAAGTGAGGAAAAAGATACAAAGATTGAGTGTTCCTTGAACACCTGCAACAAGAGCCTCTCAAACTCACTAGTACCCAAAACAGTTTGGTACTCTAGCACTCTTTGATCTCTTTTTCCCTCACACTGAATTTTTCACTCTCAAAGATAGAAGATAACCAAGTGAATTGAAGACTTAATTTTCTGTATATGTTCCGATGTTGTCTTAAGCCTCTTTCCTTGTTTTTATATAGCTGAAGAAGGTGATGCATTCGGATGTCTTTATTTACATCTAGTTTCCTCCAAGTGCCTATCACGTGGGTCTTTAAGTGACTCTCCTTTTAGTTGCTTCTGAAGTGCTGCGTTTGGGTGGTCATCTTAAGCTTTAGTAATGCATGACATTGTAGTGCCTTTAGACTCATGTAATACGACTGTGTTCCATGTTAACTACTGTTGGCTGCTTCAATGAAACGACAGAGTTTTGATGTGTATTTTAAGATAAACTCTTCAGACATGTACTTGCTCTTTTG
Organism: Erythroxylum novogranatense; assembly: GCA_029891385.1. Classification (NCBI taxonomy): domain Eukaryota; kingdom Viridiplantae; phylum Streptophyta; class Magnoliopsida; order Malpighiales; family Erythroxylaceae; genus Erythroxylum; species Erythroxylum novogranatense. The sequence goes on along the minus strand of CM057233.1, from coordinate 29,791,060 downwards.
TCTCCACGTGATTTAGGCTTTAGTTTAGCTCACGTATGCTTCGAGAAACATTCTCCATGTTCTTTCTTTTACATCTTCCTTCAGACACACACATTTCACTTCTTGTCTTCTATTCTTCTTGCCTTCATGTTGATTCTGGGCATAGATTAATGGAGATTATCGTGATTATTATCACATCTTTCCCTCCTTCTCCATTAATCCAAGCTTAGAACCCCCTTCTGTGAGTGAAAACCCAAAAGACCCGAAAACCTATTTCTCCCAAAACTTTGTGAAATCTGTCGAAATCTTCTTAGATTTCAAGAGGTTTCCCTTCTATTTGACCTACCCTAGCTAAAATTAAATAACCCTAGAAAAAAAACCCCAAATCTGAAAAATTCCCAAATCCCGAAACCCTAATCTTCACCCCTTGTGAGATCTGATGATTTTGACTTCGGTATCATGGGGGATCTTCGATCTGTGAGTAATCCCTGCAAAAAATGAATTTATTTTAGGTTAGTATTTTAGTTTCGAAATCAAAGGGGTTTAACTCACCTTTGATCTTTTCAGTTGATGAAGCCTTGATTAGCTTGTCCCTCACGAATCGAGTCCGATGTCAACGCGTCTTGGACCTCTCATGCAAGATTGGATCGTGCTCGGTATAAAGCATTTTGACTATCTGTGAAAGTTCTTGTTGTAGCTAGGTTAGTTTTAATTTCTGATAGGATGCCTATTAGCCATGTTAATACCTTAACCCCTTCTGTGATTGCATAAAATTATGCTTCTATGGTTGAGATTGATATGCCTGATTGTTGCTGTAGCTTCCAACTTACTGTGTTTCCTGCAAGTGTTAAAAAGTATGCAGACATTGATTTCATTGTGTTTTTATCTGTTGCATATTCTGCATCTACACATCTATGTAGGCTTAGACTGTTATTATTAGCTAGCTTCGGTTTAGTGAAACACAGTCCATGACTTAGAGTTCCAACAAGGTATCTGAAGACATTCTTCAGTCCTTGCCAATGCTCTAAGCTAGGATTAGACATGAACTTGCTTACAATGCTAATAGCATGAGCAAGATCAGGTCTGGTACATAGCATCCTATACATGATGCTACCATCTCCAAAATCGTAGGGGTATTTTAGAATGACTTTCTTCTCTTCTTCAGATTGGGGGCACTTGTCTGCAACCATCTGAAGATTTGGGCTTCTAGGAATGGGGGTAGGTTTTGCCAATTCCATATTGAACTGACCAAAACCCTTTCGGATGTAGCCTTTCTGGTTCAGCCATAGTTTCCATTCCCTCCTATTCCTTATAGTTTCCATCCCTAGCAACTTCTGAGCCTTAGCTTCTTCAAAACTTTTAAGAACCTTACCCTCAAAACCTTTGGCCTCTTCCCTCCTTTCTTCATACTGTGCTATGCCTTCTGAAGGCTCCACAGTTTCTAATTGTGAACCACTATCTTCTTCAAATTCTGGTGGTACAATAAGGTGGGCTGATTGGTTTAATGCTCCTAAATCCTCCTGAATATCACTTTGGAGATCAGTGTTTTCTTTAGGTATTAAACCTTGCCTAGAGAGATGATGCAGGTTATTATTGCCTGCATGAACCAACCTTACAATTTCTATTGTTCAGGGTTTCTAGTTTCTGAAATTTGATTAATTTCAGTTGTGCCTATTACATAGTATAGGCCACCCCTCTTCACTCCTCTAATGATGACTTTCCCGTCCCTTAGGATTTCTCTAAGTCCATCTTTGGATCTGATCTGAAAGCCTTGCTTATCAAGCAAGCTTTACAAATCAATTTCTTTATTCGAGCACAACCGACAATGCTTAGGATCCTCCTCTTTCCATCAAACATGTTGATAGAAACCCTTCCTATGCCCTCTATCCTTTCTTTGCCTGAAATCGCCATTTTAACCTTGGCGGATCGATTCAAATGTAGTGAACCGGTCCTATGAGGAGTGACATGCATGGTGCATCCTGAGTCAAATATCCACTCTCTACTTAGGTCCTCACATACCTCACTCACAGCTAGTATTTCATCTTCACTGGAATCTTCAGGTTTTTCTACATTGCCTGAAATTTCACTTTCAGCTGCCTTGTCCCTCTTCTTTTTCCTACAATCCCTTACAAAATGCCCTTCTTTATCACAGTAGAAGCAAGTCTTAACTTTACCCTTTTTCTTCTTTTCTTTTTCCTCTTCTTCAGACTGTTTTTCTTTATCACTTCCCTTCTTCCACTTTCCCTTGCTGTTTTTCTTATGAGCTTTATTCTCATAGTTATTCTCTACAAATAGTACTTCAGCCTCGTTCTTAAAAGGATTGACTTCAATTATTTCTTCCATAAGAGAATCTAGGACCCTCTTTACAGTAAGTGTTTCTCCACTAGCATGCTTAATTACCTTCTTGAATGCATTAAATTCAGAAGGTAATGACTTTATGTAGCGCCCCCTCACCATAGGGTACACACCGGGACGCCCGTGGGTCATTCCGACGCATATCCCACAGTAAGGAAGTGCTACCGCTCGCAATTATCACTAAATACTCGCATGGCATCAATAAAATTAAATCACAATACGCGAATCATTAATATTTAAAACCACAATGATAGTCTTTCATTTCGCAATATCAATCCAAAATATAGACCAATCTATCAGTCCCCTAAAGTCTCAATACAACAAACCAAAAAGAAAACTGATAAAGACGTCTATACTAGGTCATCTTCAAAAGTCGCTCCAGTTGACCAACCTGTATGCCATCGCTTCACTTGACCAAAACCCCGCACAGCAGGAGAACGCCTATCCCGGGGGCCAGAAACCTACTAACGCTGCCCTGAAAAAAATATTAGCAATGTTGGGTGAGTTTGCGAACTCAGTGAGAAACCATCATCGATGGTTCACCCAACTCATGCATATACACATAATATATATATATATCGTATAGTACCTCACAACGCATATTGGAACACTGAACACAATTCACACATTTATACAATAAAATAACTCAATCATGTCACTTCACAATTTTCACATATCACGCATTATGAACTTCACTACATACCAAATGCATAATGTATGCCAATTCTCATTTTATGATGTTGTTGTGACTGAGCGTTAACACTTTCCCGATTCGGGCACTTTTCACAATTATCACATTTTCAGCAAGTAGGAGAGCCCTCTGGGTATGCACTACTGCTCACTCACATTAGGGATAGGAGAGCCCTCTGGGTATGCACTATTCCCTTTTTCACTGATATTCGAGCTTAAAGCTCTGCTCACTGAATGCTTCAGTCACAACTGTTTAGTTACCTCTTATAATCATGCTAGGCATGCACTAACACTTGTACAGTCACTAACACATATATTATCACTTCACTCGCTAATCACAATCAGAACACTTACTCATAATTCTATACACTGATTCACAATCACAAGTATTCACAATCTCAACACATTTTTCTCACATTTATATCATTCACATTAACAATTAATTCACACACTCACAACACATATTATCAAACAAAGATCGAGGAACCAACTAGGTTACTCACCTGTAAACTTCCGAGCTACTGCCTGGAAGTCCCAACAATATCCGTGGTCTGACGATCCAACGACGCCTCTATAACAGTTCAAATGCATTCTCATCACTATATGCTCAATCAATATAATTCACTAATGCACATGTCTCAATTCAAAGCTATATGATGCATGATCATGATTTCCCAGCCTTCAGTCCCAATCTGCTATCTCTCACTCCACAACCAAAATTCACTATTCACTAGGTCCATAATATCCATCAATTTAGCAAATATCTCATTTAAACTCTAAATTATACTCCAATTGATAATACATAACTCTTAGGTCACTATAGAAACTAGAATCAATTCTCTTTCCATGATTGAGAACTCACTAATTTAATTTCGAACTCTAATAATTTACCTCACTCAAAGATCTCTTTCTCTAGATCACAACAAATCTGGAATCATCTCAATTGGAGGTCTACACTAAAAGATATACCCTAAAAACCAATTCAATCTCATTCAAAATTCCATTCTTCACCGCGGCGCACAGGGGACACTCGCCGCGGCGTGGGAATCATTCGCTGCGACGTGAAATCCTCTTCACGCCTTCGCCGCGACGTCATCTAGCCCTTGTCGCGGCGTGGAATTTTGCACCTTTCGCCATGACGTCATCTCTTTTCATTGTGTGGCGAGCACGCTTTTTCTCGCCGCGGTGTGGCCTGCTCCAGACGTCGCGACGTGCGCCCGCACTTTGTCTTCTCCACGCGATTTTTCCGCCATTAATACCTTACACTCAACATTAAAAACACTCTAACTACCCAGATTCCTCACATTTATGCTCATTAATGCCACAATCACAATAAATATCAACATTAAACACATTAAAAACTTACCAATCACTGAATCGATGGAAACCCTAAAAATCCCCGAAAATCCTCTAACTTCTTCTCCTTCCTTTCCCAGCCACAATGAACCTCTACACTAGCTCAACCTCAACATCTCCAAGATCTCTAGCAGCTCTTTGATCACAATGAAAGGAAACTACAAAATCTCCAAGGGAGAAGCTCATAATCGGCATTTACTGAGGGAGAAAAGGAAAGGAAGGAAATGTTTTCTGATTTCAAACCTAACACATATATATATATAGGGTTGATTTAAAAACTATAGATCACTGTCTCCAAATTCTTTTCAATCTCAGTCTCTAAATTTCAATAGCTTATCACAAAAATTCTTAAACTCACAACTCTAAATTTTCTCAGTCATTTTCTACTCACTTTCGGAACCGGAATCACAATCATCAGTCTCTAAGTCATTTTTCCGGTCCGGACACATAACTCTAAAAATTTCAGAAAAATTCCCATAATTCCTCAAAATATAAAACACTCAATCTCACGCTCAATTTCAATTTTCACTTCTCTGAAATTCAATTCTCACTCTAATTCCACTATTCCACTCAAATTATCCCTAATTCACTTTAAATCAAATTTAACTCAATTATCTCAAAATTCACAATTCAACTCATAATCACAATTTAAATGCTGGAATAATCATGAATGCATGTCACTATGTATGCATGTGCAAAATACTCTATCTCAGAGGCCACAAACCACTCGATCACTAAATATGCAATCACAACTCTACCCGTACCCATATGCTCATCGCATCGGTAACGGGATGTTACACTTTAGGATTACTATAGCTTGATGTTCCTCACTTATTTTCTCACCTGTAGCTTCTAAATCTTGCACTAGCTTGAAGAAATAGTCTAAGTTATCATCTAAGGATACTGAAGTATTCATTTTGTAGTTAGCAAGGTTGTGGAGAAGTGTCATCTTGTTAGGAAGACACTTCTTAGCAAACAATTCATCAAATTTGACCCAAAGCTTCTGTGTAGTGTTACAGTTCTGCACTTTCCTTATCACTGTTGGTGATAAGTGATGTTAAGTCAGAATAACTTTACATATAAATGATTTTGATGTATAACAAATATAGTGAGATCAAAAACAAGAAAAACAAAAGCGATCCAGATGAAGTCCAAGAAGGCAGGCGAAGTTTGAATAAGCAGAACAAAGACACGAGCGAAGTTGCAAGACATCATCGACATCTGACGAAGTTGATACAAGTCAAACACGATTTAAGTTTGTCAAAGTAAAATATCAACACGAGGCAGATGACACAAGACAATAAACAGACAAAGACACAAACGTAGATGCAGACGCAGAAAGAAAAGCAGACGCAGACGCAGACGCAAAGCGAAACAGACGCAGACGCAGACGCAGACGCAAAGCGAAGCATACCTGACGCAGATGCAAAGCGAAGCGAGACGAGACGCAAAAAAAAGCAGAGCAAGAGTCGATTCGAGTTAATTCTGAACTCAACTGATTAACTGTTTCTTTAAAGATTAAAGATTCAAGATTCAAGAATCAAGAAGCGATTCTGAGCGAGGCTATAAATACAAGTCGAAGTCGAAGACTGCAGAGTTAGCTGGTTTTGAGAAAAAATTACACAAAGTGAAAAAGCAATTAAGTGCGAATTAGTGAACGCTATCTTCTTTGTAACAAAGTGTTCAAATACTTTTCTGAAAAGAAAGAGTTATGCAGATAGCTGCAGAGGCTAAGTGTGAAAAATCTTGGTTTAGAGACCAAGAGGCTCGTGAAAGAATACTTGTAAAGTTTGAAGAGATAGTGAAATCTCGGAAGAAATTACGAGGATGGGCGTAGTCCACGGTTTGGGGTGAACCAGATAAATCTGCGTGTTTACTACTCTCACTCTATCTCACTTTTAGTTTCAAAGTTGATCTTTATTTACTATTCATATACTTAGCATTGAAAAGTTTTGATCAATTAGGATTAATAAAATTACGTAAAGAATTTTATTTCTAACAAGTAATTTGAAAAGATATTAAAAAGGGAATACAATTCAACCCCCTTCTCGTGCATTCTATTATCATTTTATGATTCTTTGTATTAACTTGTGATTCACTTGATTGGTATCGAGCACGGTATCCAAGAATCACTTTGGCGAAGTGTGGATTAAAGATAATGGCGGAGTCACAGCGTATACATCATTGAAGGAGCCTCGATCACTAGACCTCCAAAGCATTCAATGGAAGACTACCATTCTTGGAAAGATAAAATGCGGTTATTCATCGAATCTACACATGTAGACCTTTGGGACGTAATAGAGAGCGGACCTATATACCGTAGATGAAGAAGGTAGTTCTATTCCACGAAGCGGATGGACGGTGATCGAAAGCAAGAATACAATCAATTCAAAGCGAAATTCTTCTTAACATGTGCCTAGCGAGCGAATACGACAAAGTGCATGGTTCTGAAACCGCAAAAGAGATGTGGGACACATTGTCCATTGCTCATGAAGGCACTAGTCAAGTTAAAGAATCCAAGATAAGTATTCTTGTACATCAATATGAACTTTTCAGATGGAAGATGAAGAATCTATTGATCAAATGTTTGGAAGATTTCAAACAATTGTCAGCGGATTAAAAGCTCTTAGAAGGACTTACAATAACCAAGATCATGTTGAAAGATCCTAAAAGCCTTCCTAAGAGATGGAGACCTAAAATAGCTACAGTCTGAAGCAAAAGACTTGAGCGTCTTTGAAGCTAGATGAGTTCTTTGGGATCCTGAAGATTCATGAAGTAGAACTCAATCTTCAAGACAAGTCCAAGCGTGACAAGTCAATAAAGATCAAGGCCGGACGGAAGAATCATAAGACTCGAGAGAAGGAGGAAGTCATCGAAGGCATTGAAGATTGAAGAATCAAGGATGATAACTCCAAATCAATCAAATCGAGTCAAGTGATGAAGATGACGAATTATCTTTCATTTCGGAAAGATAAGACGTATCTGAAAAAAAAAGCCTAGAAGTAACGAGATATTCAGAAAGAATGGAAAAGATGAAGCCAAGCCAGAAAAGTCTTCTATCATTTGCTACGAGTGCAATCAGCCTGGACACTATAAGTCAAAATGCCTACTCTCGAAGAAACCTAAGAAGAGTAAAGAAGGCAAGAAAAGCATGATGGCAACATGGGAGGATCTAGATTTATCTGAATGGAATCTGAGGCTCGAGTCATCGAACATGCAAACATTTGCCTAATGGTGAAGAAGATAGTGATGAGGAGTTAAAATCCGATTATGATAACTTGCATGATGCATATTCGAATTGTTAGAAGATTCTCATGCTATTCGAAACAAAGACAAGTTGTTGAAGAAAAGTATGTAGAGAATATTAAACATCTTGAGAAAATAGAGAGAAAATATTTGCTTAAAAAGGATTTAGAAGTTAAAAGGAAACTTGTGAGCGGATCGGATGAGATTAATCGACTTAAGCTAAGGATCAAGAATCTACCATTAATCTAGCTACTTTCACCGAGAGTACAAAGAAAATGAATGATATGCTAGGAAAATGTAGACATCTAGTGATAAAACTGGTTTAGGGTTTATTTGAAACAATACTCGATCTCGTAATAAATTTGTCTCTCAAAAGGAAGAAATAGGACAACACATTTTAATCAACATCCGAGTAATATGCATTATAGATTACATCATGTGCATACTATTAACCATAAAGGACCCAAGAAAATTTGGGTACCAAGAAATAAAATAGTTTCTCTGCAGATATCCTTCCTTGGAAGATCGGCAAGCACCATTAGTATTTAGGCAGTGGATGCTCGCGACACATACGGGAAGAAGGTCTATGTTCCTAGACCTTCAAAGATAAGAAGGAGGATCAAGAACTTCGGAGACAACCAGCAGGGCAAAATCATTGGAATTGGGAAAATAGAAAGTTACAGAACGAAAAATGAATGTCCATTGCTAGTATCAGGAGTGATCATGGTGGAGAGTTTGAAAATGAGAAGTTTAGAGTTTTCTGTGAAGAGAATGGAATTTCCCACAACTTCTTGGCCCCTAGAACTCCACAACAGAATGGAGTTGTTGAAAGAAAGAATAGGACGGTTCAAGAGATGGCAAGGACCATGCTATGTGAGACGAATCTTCCTAAGTATTTACAAGCGAAAGCGTGAACACAAAGATGCTATATTGAGCGAGGATCTTGTTGCGACCTATGTTGAAGAAAACTCCTTACGAGTTATGGAATGGAAGAAGACCAAGCATATCCTACTTTCATCCATTTGGGTGAAAATGTTCCATTCTGAATATGAAAGAGCTATTGGATAAATTCGACTCGAAGACCTATCCAGGAATCTTTCTAGGCTACTCATCATCGTCTAAGGCTTTTCGAGTTTACAACTTGATTTCAAAGACTGTTGAAGAGACAATTCATGTCAAGTTTGATGATAGTTCTCAATCCCATAAGGAAGATGACATGGAGATTGAAGGTCCTTCAAAGAACCTAGATGATGCCTCAGAAACTCCCTCGTCAGACACTCATGAGGATAAGATTGAAGATATTCCAGAAACTATAGAACTAAGACGAGATTGGAAGTATAAAAGTTCTCATCCAGAAGAGTTAATTATCGGTGAGACCTCATAAGGAGTTAGGACAAGGTCGATTCGCACGAGAAGCTAATGTAGCTTTTATCTACGAAGTAGAACCTAAGAAGGTTGAGGAAGCTCTTTAAGACGAAGCTTGGGTGTTAGCCATGCAAGAAGAGTGAACCAATTCATAAGGAATAACGTCGGTCCTTGGTTCCAAAACCTCTAAGAAATTCATTATTGGAACCAGATGGGTTTTCAAGAATAAGCTAGGCGAATCGGGAAGAGTGAGTCGTAATAAGGCGGATTAGTAGCACAAGGCTACAATCGGCAAGAAGGAATAGACTACAACGAAACATATGCTCCAAAGGCGAGACTTGAAGCTATAAGGATTTTGTTGGCATATGCAATCTGTCACGATATAAAGTTGTTTCGGATGGATGTTAAGAGTGCATTTACGAATGGCTTTATAGGCGAAGAAGTCTATGTGAAACAACCTCCGGCTTTGAAGATGTTAAAATCCAGTTATGTCTATAGACTTCACAAAGCCTTATCTGGCTGAAGCAAGCTCCCGAGCTTGGTATGATCGTCTGAGTACTTTCTTAATAGAAAATGGTTTTAGCAGAGGTCAAGTTGATAAGGCGCTCTTGGGAAAAGTTCTCGAATGATTTTATCTTAGTGCAGATTTACGTTGATGATATCATATTTGGTGCTACGTCAAAAGGGTTATGCTTGAAGTTTGAGAGTCTAATGAAAGAAATTTGAAATGAGTATGATGGGTGAATTAAAGTTCTTTCTTAGGTTGCAAGTTAAGCAGACCAAAGAGAAGATCTTCATTCATCAACAAAAGTATGTGAAAGAGTTGTTGAATAAGTTTGACATGAATAATGTGAAGCCAATGGCAACTCCGATGCATCCTTCAAACCTTTTGTCGAAAGCGAACTTGGTAAGAAGGTGGATCAAACCCTATATAGAGGATGATCGGTTCTTTATTGTATCTTCTGACAAGTAGACACGATATTACATTCGGTGTATGCTTGTGTGCAAGATTTCAAGTCGATACTAGAGAGTCTCATTTCTTCTTTGTTAAAAGAATTTTGAGATATCTCGCAGGTACTACTGATCTTTGCTTAATGTTTGAGAAAGGTAAAGATTTCAGGTTAATCGGATACTGTGATGCGGACTATGCCGAAGATAGAATCGAAAGAAAGAGCACAAGTGGAGGATGTCACTTTCTTGGAAAATCTAGTCTCTGGTCAAGCAAGAGACAAAGCTCAATTGCTCTATCAACCGTGAAGTAGAATATATATGCCGCATGAGTTCTTTGTTCACGACGCGTGGATCAAGTATCGACTTGAAGACTATTCGATTAAGGAGGAGGAGATTCCAATTTATTGCGACAACACCAAAGTCAATAAATCTATCAAAGAATCAATTCACATTCGAGTAAAGCATATAGAAGTCGGACATCATTTCACGAGAGACTACGTTCGAGAGAAAGGTGGTGCTTCTAAAGTTCGTTGAAACAGAACTTCATGGGCGGACATCTTCACTAAACCACTTTGAGTGAAGAACGTTTTCAAAAGATAAGACGCAATCTCAATATGGTGATGCTAAATGGCGGTTAGGCTAAAATAACGTGAGAAACTAACGGCGTTATACGATGAGTTATAGTGGTAACTTCTCTCACAAGGAAGATTTTGGAGAAATATCGATAAACTCGAGGTTCTTAATGATTCTAGAACCCATCGGTCTATAACCCTATAAGTAGGCGAGATGAGTTTATAGCGATCTTTTCATCATCTCTGACGGTTCATTTCTACTTTACCAATTCTCTCAAAATCTTCTCACTCAAAAGTTTTTTAGAAGATAATCTTTCACTCTATACAATGGAAGCAGCCATGGTTTATGGAAGACTTGTGGATTTTGAGTCACTGAGGAGAGACGGCATGGATGTAGAACCAGAGATCACAAGAGCTGGTTGGAAGAACTTCTTTCAGATTCGAGAATCTGTCTATACGGATGAGGTTTATAAGTTCTGGAAGAACGCTCGTCTGATAGAAGAAACTATTGTATCCTCTGTGGATAGAATATCAGTTATTGTCACAAAGGATTTGATAAGGAAGGTAACTGGTTGCCCATCGGTTGGAGAGAAACAGTCTACCAAGGCCGGATGGATGTCCTCAGTTGGAATGAAAGAAGAAGATGTCAAGAGGCGCTCATGGCACAAATGATTCGAGAGAGAGAAGACATCAAATCGATTAGAAGGCGAGTTCTTCATGCAATCTGTTCATTTGCATTCTTCCCAGAGTTGGTTCGAGGCATTTGGTGACCACTCTAGACGAACAATGTCTATTCTTTCTTCTCAATCGAAATCCTATAGATCTACCCTTCTTAATCTTTCACTATATGGTTAAGGGGTTAAAGGAAACTTCCATTTATCCTTATGGTATGATTTTGACAAGGATTTTTATAGAATCCAAGATTAAATGCACTACTGCATCGCATAAACTGTTCTGTGAAGAGCAAAATCGATGCACACACGATTCGCGAATGGGTCTTAGCACAGTAGACAAAGATCACGTCGGTTCTTCAAAGAAACCAAGAACTGAGGGGGAGCGTGTATTGAGGAAGACTCCTGTCTCAAGTTCTCAATCGCCTGTAAGTATCAAATCGCCTCTTGCCAATTAAGGAGAGTCCTAGGGAGACCTCTTATGAAAATGGCGAGTCCTCTTTTGAAGAAAATCAATCTCGAGGGCAAAGCAAAGCGCACTAAAGAGACAAGGAGAAAGTCTCTTGGCGAAGTTGTGAAGAAAGCCAGCGATCTCCAAGAATCGGGACTCGAGGCAGGAGGAAGAAAAGATTGCCGAGAACAAAGCGAGAAGAAACTTCTAAATCTTGTGCAGCCAAAGCCACAAGATCCTTAGTCTCAATCGGAAGAGGATACGACGGAAGATCTAAAGAGGCCGAGAGGAAGAGAAAAGCAACAACCGTTAAAGGAAAATTTCTGTGAAGAAATCAGCAAAACTAAGCAAGCGAGAGAAAAGGCTAAGAAGGTTAGTCAAAAGAAGAGCATCTCAAGCTGCGAGGATGTTAGTCTACAAAAAGAGATCTAACGTCTTGTTCAAGTTGAAACGAAACGAGCATTTTACGATTCGAGGATACTCTGTGGTCCAACAAGAAGAACCGATGAATGAAAGCACGGTTCATGAGACACCTAGCATTATAAAGGAGGAACCAGGAAGAATGGCGGTTCAGAAACTTCTAAGGAACACAACAGAAGCAACTTCTGATTGCGATTTGGTGATGATGAACCAAAGCGAAGGTATATAACTACCAAAAGTTCTTGAGGAAATATAGGTGGAAATCAAATTGGTAGAAGTTATTACCAATCGAGCAATGCTATTATAATCGGTGTTGAACCAATGAAGAAAATAGTAGCTCTGGTGCAACCTATGTTGATTAATGGTATCACGTGGCAGTTACTAAATGAAAAAGAGAAGTCTTTTTACGATACCTTGAGGCTTCTTGATCATTTGTCATATCCCTCAAGACGTCCACCTTACGTTGTACTATGTTCCCAATCACAGAGAACACAGAGATAAAGGTTGTTCCAGACATTCAGCCAAGGCGTACAAAAGATTTAACAAAGGGAAAGTCAAAATTATTTCACGAAGATAATGTTGATGATGATCATTCGCGGATCGATTGCGAAAGAAGTCGCGGAAAATTGATGAAGCATGCATTCACCACAAGATCTAGATCAAGCGGCTACAACCATACAAATCGTGCGGAAGAAGCTGTCCGGTGGGGGAAGTATAAAACGAGGAACATTCTTGAGTTCCTTGTTGGAGCAGTTCTTCGTATTAGGCCTCTGTCTAGTACATCGCCTATAGAAGCACGAGCTTTATCCTGCAAGGAAGGCGATTCTTGATCTTGCCGGTTCCTTTTTGATCTAAATCTTCTGGCTCGCAACATTCATTCGTCCACCTACTTTTGAGATTAATGAAGACTACACTCCATCTTCTGATGCCTATACTACTTCAATTCCTTTCGCTCCTCCATCAGCAGAAGCAGATCAAGCCTCTTCGTCACATGAAGTCAGTAGATTATGTGGTGAACTTAATGACATGAAGGAGACGGTGAATGATCTAAAGAAGATGATAGCAGAACTGCTGAAGAACCAGAATCGATAATCATTTTTTATTATAACAAATAGGGGGAGAGCAGGAAAAGAAGAAAATAATCATAAGAGGAGAGGATGTTTAGATGAAGAAGGTGTGACCACAACAGACGAAGACAGGAAGAAGATAAGTTTTTTGTTTTTTGTCTTATTTTGCAACATCTGTAAATTTTGTTTTGTTTTGTTTTCTTTTGTAATTTGTTATATTCAAAAAGGGGGAGATTGTTAAGTCATAATGACTTTACATATAAATGATTTTGATGTATAACAAATATAGTGAGATCAAAAACAAGAAAAACAAAACAGTCACAGATGAAGTCCGAAGACAGACGAAGTTTGAATAAATAGACAAAGACACAGGCGAAGTTGCAAGACATCGATCGAATCTGAGGCGAAGTTGATACAAGTCAAACATGAGCGAAGTTTGTCAAAGTAAAATATCAACACGAGCCTTGAGATGACACAAGACAATAAGCAGACAAAGACACAAATGTAGATCTGAGGCGAGAAAGAAAAGAAGACGCAGACGCAGATGCAAAGCGAAGCAGAGCAGACGCAGACGCAGACGCAAAGCAAAGCGAACCTGAGGCCAGAGCCAAAGCGAAGTAGAGCGAGACGCAGAAAAGAAAAGCGAGCGAAGAGTCGAGTTCGAGTTAGTTACAAAACTCAACTGATTAACCGTTTCTTTAAAGATTAAAGATTAAAGATTCAAGAATCAAGAAGCAGTTACAGACGAAGGCTATAAATACAAGTCGAAGTCGAAGACTGCAGAGTTAGTTGTTTTGAGAAAAAAAATTACACAAAGTGAAAAGCGATTAAGTCGAATTAGTGAATGCTATCTTCTTTGTAACAAAGTGTTCAAATAATTTTCTGAAAAGAAAGAGTTGTACAGATAGCCTGCAGAGGCTAAGTGTGAAAGAATACTGGTGTAGAGACCTGAAGAGGCTCGTGAAAGAATACTTGTAAAGTTTTAAGAGATAGTGAAATCTCAGAAGAAACTCTGAGGACTGGACGTAGCCCACGATTTGGGGTGAACCAGGATAAATCTGCGTGTCTACTACTCTCACTCTCTATCTCACTTTTAGTTTCAAAGTTGATCTTTATTTACTATTCATATACTTAGCATTGAAAAGTTTTGATCAATTAGGATTAATAAGAATTCTGTAAAGAATTTTTATTTCTAACAAGTAATTTGAAAAAGATATTCAAAAAGGGGAATACACAATTCAACCCCCCTTCTCGTGCATTCTATTATCATTTTATAAGTGTTGTATTAACTTGTGATTCACTTCAAGTGAAGCATTAACTTGCAATGTACAAGTCTTTGCATTTTCAGCTTCTTAATAGGATCATTTTCAAGGTCATAATCATCATCAATTGCACCATAACATTCATAAGACTCAAGAAGAGCTTGCATCTGGAGTTTCCATATGGTAAAGTCTTCTTTACCAGAAAAAACATCCATTTCTTTACCTACCATGATTTCTGTAATGTAAAGTAACTTAAAATTGCACTTACTTACTGATGTTGAATGTATCTGACACTGAACTTACTGACTGATCTTGACTGATTGATTATGCTTCTTTGCTGACTGATCTTGGATGATTCTTGATGCTTCTTTGTTGCTTGAAGTGTCCAAGAATTGTCCCAGGAGATCTTATTGCTCTGATACCACTTATGTTGGGATTTCTACTGCTATTCTGATATTCTTTAAACAGAAACTTGACAAAGATTTGTTAAGTTGCAGATGTAAATCAATTGCAGAAAATAAACAAGGCAGATTTACTTGGTTCGATAGCACAAAGCTACTTACATCTAAGGTTCCTACTTAATAGTGGTGTAGAAAATTTCACTAAAGAAGAAGAAAGTGAGGAAGAAGATACAAAGATTGAGTGTTCCTTGAACACCTGCAACAAGAGCCTCTCAAACTCACTAGTACCCAAAACAGGTTGGTACTCTAGCACTCTTTGATCTCTTTTTCCCTCACACTGAATTTTTCACTCTCAAAGATAGAAGATAACCAAGTGAATTGAAGACTTAATTTTCTGTATATGTTCCGATGTTGTCTTAAGCCTCTTTCCTTGTTTTTATACAGCTGAAGAAGGTGATGCATTCGGATGTCTTTATTTACATCTAGTTTCCTCCAAGTGCCTATCACGTGGATCTTTAAGTGACTCTCCTTTTAGTTGCTTCTGAAGTGCTGCGTTTGGGTGGTCATCTTAATCTTTAGTAATGCATGACATTGTAGTGCCTTTAGACTCATGTAATACGGTTGTGTTCCATGTTAACTACTGCTGGCTGCTTCAATGAAACGACAGAGCTTTGATGTGTATTTTAAGATAAACTCTTCAGACATGTACTTGCTCTTTTGTCTCCACGTGATTTAGGCTTTAGTTTAGCTCACGTATGCTTCGAGAAACATTCTCCATGTTCTTTCTTTTACATCTTCCTTCAGACACACACATTTCACTTCTTGTCTTCTATTCTTCTTGCCTTCATGTTGATTCTGGGCATAGATTAATGGAGATTATCGTGATTATTATCACATCTTTCCCTCCTTCTCCATTAATCCAAGCTTAGAACCCCCTTCTGTGAGTGAAAACCCAAAAGACCCGAAAACCTATTTCTCCCAAAACTTTGTGAAATATGTCGAAATCTTCTTAGATTTCAAGAGGTTTCCCTTCTATTTGACCTACCCTAGCTAAAATTAAATAACCCTAGACAAAAAACCCCAAATCTAAGAAATCCCCAAATCCCGAAACCCTAATCTTCACCCCTTGTGAGATCTGATGATTCTGACTTCGGTATCATGGGGGATCTTCGATCTGTGAGTAATCCCTACAAAAAATGAATTTATTTTGGGTTAGTATTTTAGTTTCAAAATCAGAGGAGTTTAACTCACCTTTGATCTTTTCAGGTTGTGAAGCCTTGACTAGCTTGTCCCTCACGAATGAGTCGATGTCAGCGTGCTTGGACCTCTCATGCAAGATTGGATCGTGCTCGGTATAAAGCATTTTGACTATCTGTGAAAGTTCTTGTTGTAGCTAGGTTAGTTTTAATTTACGCTAGGATGCCTATTAGCCATGTTAATACCTTAACCCTTACGTGATTGCATAAAATTCTGCTTCTATGGTTGAGATTGATATGCACGATTGTTCTTGTAGCTTCCAACTTCTTGTGTTTCTGCTAGTGTTAAAAAGTATGCGAACATTGATTTCATTGTGTTTTATCATTGCATATTCTGCATCTACACATCTATGTAGGCTTAGGCTGTTATTATTAGCTAGCTTAGGTTTAGTGAAACAGGTCCATGACTTAGAGTTCAACAAGGTATCGAAGACATTCTTGATCCTTGCCAATGCTCTAAGCGAGGATTAGACATGAACTTGCTTAGAATGCTAATAGCATGAGCAAGATCAGGTCTGGTACATAGCATTATATACATGATGCTACCATCTCCAACATCATAGGGGTATTTTAGAATGGCTTTCTTCTCTTCTTCAGATTGGGGGCACTTGTCTGCAACCATCTGAAGATGTGGGCTTATAGGAATGGGGGTAGGTTTTGCCAATTCCATATTGAACTGACCAAAACCCTTTCGGATGTAGCCTTTCTGGTTCAACCATAGTTTCCATTCCCTCCTATTCCTTGTAGTTTCCATCCCTAGAAACTTCTGAGCCTTAGCTTCTTAAAAACTTTTAAGAACCTTACCCTCAAAACCTTCGGCCTCTTCCCTCCTTTCTTCATATTGTGCTATGCCTTCTGAAGGCTCCACAGTTTCTAATTGTGAACCACTATCTTCTTCAAATTCTGGTGGTACAATAAGGTGGGCTGATTGGTTTAATGCTCCTAAATCCTCCTGAATATCACTTTGGAGATCAGTGTTTTCTTTAGGTATTAAACCTTGCCTAGAGAGATGATGCAGGTTATTATTGCCTGCATGAACCAACCTTACAATTTCTGTTGTTCAGGGTTTCTAGTTTCTGAAATTTGATTAATTTTAGTTGTGCCTATTACATAGTATAGGCCACCCCTCTTCACTCCTCTAATGATGACTTTCCCGTCCCTTAAGATTTCTCTAAGTCCATCTTTGGATCTGATCTGAAAGCCTTGCTTATCAAGCAAGCTTTCTGAAATCAGATTTCTCCTTATTCCAGGCATAAATCTGACATTGCTTAGGATCCTCTTAGAAACCCTTCCTATGCCCTCTATCCTTTGCTGCCCAGAATCTGCCATTTTAACCTTGGTAGTGACTGATTCAAATGTAGTGAACCAGTCCCTATGAGGAGTGACATGCATGGTGCATCCTGAGTCAAATATCCACTCTCTACTTAGGTCCTCACATACCTCACTCACAGCTAGTATTTCATCTTCACTGGAATCTTCAGGTTTTTCTACATTACCTGAAATTTCACTTTCAGCTGCCTTGTCCCTCTTCTTTTTCCTACAATCCTCTACAAAATGCCCTTCTTTATCACAGTAGAAGCAAGTCTTAACTTTACCCTTTTTCTTCTTTTCTTTTTCCTCTTCTTGATTGTTTTTCTTTATCACTTCCATACGCCACTTTCCTTCTTTGTTTTTCTTATGAGCTTTATTCTCATAGTTATTCTCTACAAATAGTACTTCAGCCTCTTTCTTAAAAGGATTGACTTCAATTATTTCTTCCATTAGAGAATCTAGGTTACAGTAAGTGTTTCTCCACTAGCATGCTTAATTACCTTCTTGAATGCATTAAATTCGAAGGTAATGACTTTAGGATTACTACGACTTGATGTTCCTCACTTATTTTCTCACCGTAGCTTCTAAATCTTGCACTAGCTTGAAGAAATAGTCTAAGTTATCATCTAAGGATCTTTGAAGTATTCATTTTGTAGTTAGCAGGTTGTGGAGAAGTGTCATCTTGTTAGGAAGACACTTCTTAGCAAACAATTCATCAAATTTGACCCAAAGCTTACGTGCGATGTTACGATTCGACTTTCCTTATCACTGTTGGTGATAAGTGAAGCATTAACTTGCAATGTACAAGTCTTTGCATTTTCAGCTTCTTAATAGGATCATTTTCAAGGTCATAATCATCATCAATTGCACCATAACATTCATAAGACTCAAGAAGAGCTTGCATCTGGAGTTTCCAGATGGTAAAGTCTTCTTTACCAGAAAAAAAACATCCATTTCTTTACTTACCATGATTTCTGTAATGTAAAGAAACTTAAAATTTCACTTACTTATTGATGTTGAATGTATCTGACACTGAACTTACTGACTGATCTTGACTGATTGATTATGCTTCTTTGCTGACTAATCTTGGATGATTCTTGATGCTTCTTTGCTGCTTGAAGTGTCCAGGAATTGTCCCAGGAGATCTTATTGCTCTGATACCACTTATGTTGGGATTTCTACTGCTATTCTGATATTCTTTAAACAGAAACTTGACAAAGATTTGTTAAGTTGCAGATGTAAATCAATTGCAGAAAATAAACAAGGCAGATTTACTTGGTTCGATAACACAAAGCTACTTACATCTAAGGTTCCCACTTAATAGTGGTGTAGAAAATTTCACTAAAGCAGAAGAAAGTGAGGAAGAATATACAAATATTGAGTGTTCCTTGAACACCTGCAACAAGAGCCTCTCAAACTCACTAGTACCCAAAACAGGTTGGTACTCTAGCACTCTTTGATCTCTTTTTCCCTCACACTGAATTTTTCATTCTCAAAGATAGAAGATAACCAAGTGAATTGAAGACTTAATTTTCTATATATGTTCCGATGTTGTCTTAAGCCTCTTTCCTTGTTTTTATACAGCTGAAGAAGGTGATGCATTTGGATGTCTTTATTTACATCTAGTCTCCTCCATGTGTCTATCACGTGGGTCTTTAAGTGACTCTCCTTTTAGTTGCTTCTGAAGTGCTGCGTTTTGGTGGTCATCTTAAGCTTTAGTAATGCATGACATTGTAGTGCCTTTAGACTCATGTAATACTGGTAGTGTTCCATGTTAGCTTCTTTGGGTACTTGAATGAAACGACAGAGCTTTGATGTGTATTTTAAGATAAACTCTTCAGACATGTACTTGCTCTTTTGTCTCCACGTGATTTAGGCTTTAGTTTAGCTCACGGATGTTTCGAGAAACATTCTCCATGTTCTTTCTTTTACATTTTCCTTCAGACACACACATTTCACTGCTTGTCTTCTATTCTTCTTGCCTTCATGTTGATTCTGGGCATAGATTAATGGAGATTATCATGATTATTATCACAATAACATATAATCGAAAATGGGAAACAACATCTGTGTGGTTTGATAATTGGCTAGACATCAATCCACTCATTTCATCTCCAGATTTTCAATGGTTGTGCGACAAACTACCCATACATCTCAAAGTTTTTCTTTGTTGAATAACGGTGTTGGTTTATGCCCTTGCAGCCAATTTTGGCGGTGAATGGCACATGAATTTTCGAGGCTCCACACCATTTATGACTCACTTCCCGAACCTGCTTAATAGAGTTGAGGAGGATCGTATAACTGGGAAGCTCACAGCAGATGGTTGTTTTGTCTAACAAATCATGCTATAATCTCTTTACTCATTCTGCTATGGTTATCCCGTGGTATTCCCCTTTATGGCATAATACCATCAGCCCTAAAACAGCTTTCATAATATGGTTAACTATCAAGATCGACCTCCTAACACTGAATCATTGACACAGTACTATTGATGATCTATGTGTTCTGTGTAACTTGGCTGCTGAATATCGAGATGGTCTTTTCTTTCAGTATATTTATTTTGAAGCCATTTAGAGTCGTATTATGCACTTGCTTCTGGCACAATCCGGCCACTATGACTGGGAGTTTGTATTGCAGTGGGTAATTTCCAAATCAAGGAAAGGAGCTCCAAATGCAACTTTGTTCTCTTGTGCCTTCGAACTATCTATATATTGCATTTGGAAAAAAAGGAATAGACATAGATTCACTGATGCAACCGAAGAGAAATGCAAACTAGCAGATAAAACTATCAACCTCATTCGAGCTACCATTTTTTCCAAAGGTGCATACAGTCCCTTACTACTGACATGAAGCGACAATGGCAATTGTAATACTTACGGAAGTTTACGTTTTGATATGTCTGTCTTACTAATTTTTCGGTTATGTTTTGTAACAAAGAATAGCCTCCATTTTTGTTTTTGAACTCATTGTAATGGTGTTATAGTTTCATCTATCGTAATTTAGCATTCATTTACCAAAAAATAGGTATGTCGATCATCATCGATAACCACTAGGATTTAATGTGAGAAAAAAGAACTTTTAGGAGATTGGCACCTAAGCATGATGCTTGCTTTGAAGTTTTAGAGAAATTCAGTCATATGGTATAATATGTAAAGCTATAAGAAAGGTTAAAATTTTAATCCACCTTCTATGTTACCTTTTTGTGTAGGTTCTTAAAGATAGCCAAGAACCAGAAAGGAGTAAGTCTAAACATGATCCTAAAAAGGTGAAAAATAGTTCAACGATATTGGGATAACATAAGAAGAATTGACAGACATAATTTTTTATGTCATGGAAATTAAAAGAAGGATGTAGCAAAATCAACATAGGAGAAAGATACTTGTGACAATTTAGAGACAAAATAAAAGCATATCTTGAAAATCTATAAACAAGGACATCGACTTCTTTAGGTGGGGGCATTGTTTTGAAACCAGGACCGAACCAGCCTGTTCGACCAGTTCGACCGATGACCGGTCGGCTATCCAGTCCGGGGAACCCGTAAAAATCGGTCCCCAATTGAACCAGTGAGAATCTGTAAAAACCGATCAATTGACCGATCAAACTTGTTTTAATAAATTTTTTTATTTTTAATATTTTTATATTATTTGGTATATTTTTCTATTTTTTTAAATATTACTAATATTATATATAATTATTACATAATTATGATGTCACACCGATTCAACAGATGGTTGAACCGACGAACAGATCGAACCGGTGACCAATAAGGCCTCCGATTCGATGTTCGGTCCGGGTTTCAAAATCTTGAGTAGGGGAGATCTATGAGCCCCTATACTTCACTCAAAATTGGTAAAATAATTATTGACCCTTATTTGTTTCTAGCCAATAAGGTATGGCATAATGGTGGCATGCCTACTAAGGAACATTAACTATTATTGATTTTTTTGTAAATGGTCTTTGGTAGCTTAGTGAAGGTGTGCTTAGACGACATTCAATAAACATTAGACATCATGATTTATGCACAAATTTGTCAATATAATGGAAGTGTAAGCAATTCTGGACAACCTAAAATATCCTTTAGCTTTATCATTTACAGTCACATTTTGACACTAAAATAATATGGGATTAGTGCTAAGAAGGTGCTCGATGAATATAGGGCAAAATCAAACTCAGGCTTCATGAATTAGTCTGGCTTAAAGTTTAAACTCCTCGTGACGCAAGGCAATGTTATTTTGTGTGGATGAAAACCCAAAATTCTATCTCTGTTACCCTAGCTCTCTTTCATGTTGCTATCTCTTGTTTGCCTCCACTTGTTGCTCTCATCTCCCACCTACTTTATTCTCATGTCTCTGATTGGACTTTTCTATAATTAAGGAAAATCTTGAAGTAGTCACAAATTCACAACATAGTTGCAGCTAGTACTGACAAGTATGTGTCAATCTTATGAAGATAGTGATTATTAGTAATTACCTTTCGCTTATTATCTAGCCTACTAATTGGATTTTGGATTTTAATTAAGAAAATAAAATTATTGATTAAAAAAATAAGCAACAATATTGAACACAGAAAAGAAAGAAATCACTTAGAAAATAATCAATATTAGCAATTAGTTTCTAGTTAATGAATCCCCTTAAAAGCATTAAATAATTAATCTTTTATTATGCAATTGTTTTATTGACTATTGGACCATAAAAGTTCCTATTGTATGCTAATAACTCACTTGAGACTAATAACTAATCTTAGAAGTATCAATCAATATTATTGATTAAATGTACTAAGATTGCTTTACCGATTTGTAAATTTAGCTATAAGGTTTGATCTTAATTTAAAGGATTTATGTTGATTTGTCTTTAGGTTTGCAATTAACTCTTTTCAATTCCATCGATTTATTCATAAATAGAATTTCTCAATTTCTATATTCATACACGTAATTTCTTAATTTCTATCTTATGAAATCAAATTATGTACTAATATTTTGGATCTATTAGAACACATATTAAGCGCATAATTGAATCACAATAGATCAATCAAAACAATTGCATTAAGTAAAAGAATAAAAAATGTTATCATATAAGCTAGGGTTTGTCTCACCTAAACACTAAAGATTTAGTTACATATAATAGAAAATGAAATCAAGCATAAATTGGAAGAAAAATGATTTTAAAAATTGAGTTCATAATTATAAGTCTTCCTTTCTCTTCTATCGAATTTTCTTACAAGTTCAAGGATGTTGTAATCTATTGGATCTTTTGATGATTTTTTCATGTTTTCGATTACTCTGGATAAATATTGTCCCTTTTGGACGTTCTCTATGTCTGGAATTGTCTCCAAAAGTTTCCTCCCTCAATTTGCCTATGCTCACATCCTTTCATAGCAATTTCTAGGGTTTTTTTTGGACATACACGATCTAGTACACAGTCGTGTATTAAACCATGTATTTGAAAAAAAAACACTTAAAATTGTGATTTTACATATTCTGAAAAACTTACACAGCTATATACACGACCGCGTATCTCCTAATTGCTTCAAATCTTTTATTTATGCTATGATTTCAGTCAAATTTGTCTCCATTTGGTCTATGAAGGAAATTATAATCTATAAATGCACTTGGAATGAATTAAGTACCAATTATATAACAAAATAACAAAATAAATCAAAAATGGGTGTATAGATATGGTCTAATATGCATCTATCAAACATCCACACATTAAGTATTTGCTTGTCCTGAAGAAAACCATAATCAAAATTATAAATCTTATAAATCCAACCTTCATTAATCTTGATCTTTCTATTCTTGCCATAAATCATCCTGTCATATTGAATCAAATTAACATACAATTAAAGTCAAGTTATCCTAAAATTACATTCCTTAGTCAATATTAATAGTAATCACATTGATAATCTCATTGAAATCAAAAAATGCACTTAAGTGTTTAGGATGAAAAATATCAAACTTTCAATCAATGCATATTAGAACTCTTACTATAGGCTTTCAATATAGTCATATCTCCACCACTTATGTATAAACTAAAAACAAAAATAAAAAGGCCTTTATAAGGTTTGTAATCGGGCTTAGGTATGATATGATTGGGATCATAAAAAGGGTGAATTGAAAAAAATGTACAAAAAGAGACATTACATGAAACTTGTTCACAATACACATAAATCCATTCATTATAAAACCAATGGTATTATATATTTTCTTATTTTATTTTTATGCTATTTTTTAATTTCAAGTCACAATAATTTTCCAACCATTCAATACCACAATTAAAGAAATAATGGAATTTTCAAATTTTCAAGTTTCATAAAAACAAAATAGTGTGAATAACCTTCAGGGTTCAAAATAATAAAAAGGCTTCAAAGAAAAATAGGGTAAATAAAGGTTATTGATTTGTTATAATCAATGAAAGAGACTTAACTTGGCTATTTATAAAGATAAATTTTAGGTAAGGTAATTATCAAAGAAACAGGCTAAAACAAACTGTTGAATCTAAATGTCTTTATCACATCCATGGTTCTAATTTAACAAACATTGTCTCAATATGTATAATAGAAACAGGTTTTAAAATAATCCAACTATGCATGATAAAACCTGTGAAAGGAATAAAAGAGCTTAAATTTTTTTCAAAATTTGTTCTTAGGATCAAAAGCTCACAAAAAGGATGAGTTAACATGTGTAAATAGTATGCAATTTTTATTTAATTTGACTATCTCAATGATTACTAAAAATATGACTTATAAAAGTCATTTTATTCTAACTATTATCCTTTCGCATACTAATTCAAATCAATATTTAATAATGAAGTAAAGTATTGATGGATAAATTTTAATTAATTCAAAATATCAGTTAATAAAATTTAATAACAGAGAATATAATAGGCTTAAGAAAGTTAGGAAAATGTTTAGCCTCTTCCCTACACATAAAGTTGTACATTGTCCTCAATGTGCACAGTTTAAGTAAATATAATAAGTGAGGAAGTTTGTGATACTTTCCAGAATATTACAATTATTTTATTTTTGATCCATCCAATATTAAACTAACATCCTTGCAAAATAAAAAGAAAAGGGATAAAAGTAATAAAATAAAAATAAATACTAAATATGAAAATAAAATTAACATAAAATTTAAAATAAAAGTAACCTAATTCATGATATGCCTCCTATGCAACGCTTATTTAATATCAGTAGCTCGACCTACCCTTCACATTATCCTCATCCTGGATCTATTATCAGTGGCTTGCTTCCACCCGTTTCTCCACAAAGCAGTTGCAAGATAATCATTAGGACAATTTATAAAATTAATCAATCCAATCACATGCATTACTAGCCTTTTTAATGAAAATTTGTTAATAAAATAATGGATAACAAAACTCCCTAAATTATCGACTAACTCAAACAGTTTGACTTTAAAGAAGTAGGAACCCTCCGTATTCAAAGTGACTACCAATAACTCATAAGTAGTTTCCTTATATGGTTCCTGCGCCAATTCTTCCTCAACTAACTTTTTCCACTCTTCTTCTTTCTCTTCTTGGATAGAGGATTCTAGCTCTTCTTCTTCTCCAATTACCATTTTCCAGTTCTCTATTTCCTCTTCTTGGATAGAGACTTCCTCTTCTTCTACATCTGCTATATTTGTCATATCTTCTTCATCCTCTACAATAGCAGTACTTACCTTCTCATCTTTTTGGAGTGCCACTTCAGCCATGAAGCCATATTGTTAGATATTACCTTTTCTAGTTGATCAATCTAATTAACCTTATTTTGTATATGAATCTCAATTTTTTAATGTCTCATGATTGATTTTTGAATAAAATTGGCCATCATATTTTCTAGAGCTGGCTCCTTAATTTGAGGTGCTTGGTGTTATAAATATTTAGCTGGAGCATAATTATTCCATCCATAAGCATAAGAGTTACTCCATTTTGAATCATAACCATTTTCATATAGTGCATCTTAAGATTGATTGTACATACTCATTACTCCCATATATGGGTTGCTCAACATTCATGATTGTATCGGTTACTCCCACAAATGGCATAATACAGCATGGATGTCCGTTAAGCCTCCAAAAACATATGAGGAAACTCTCTTCCCTATATGGTGATGTCATATATTGTGAAGAAACATCATAGCTCCTATAAGAGTACTATTTGCTTTATCCTTACATTATGAGTTGTAGTGATGGTGTTAAATCTCAAATCCTAAAATAAACCACAAATATACTATTAATGTAGAGAAGTTCAAAAGATAATTAAATGAATAAGCCAAAAATACAACAAGATACAATAAAAAATAAAAATAAAATAAATACAAAAATAATGACTAGAGTAATAGCATTCAAGTATTCCTAATATCAATGTCTTCTGCAATGGTTACAAAAACTTGATTGATCTTTTCTATACTTAAGGCCAATATTGAATTAATCGTAAGTACGCAGCGTAGTTGTAGCTAGTACCGGTAAGTATGAGTCGATCCCGTGAAGATAGTGATTGCTAGTAATTACCATTCTTTTATTAGCCAATCTACGAATAAGATTTTGGATTTTAATTAAGAAAATAAAACTTAACAATTAAATAAAATAAGCAACAATATTGAACCCAGAAATGAAAGAGATCACTTAGAGGACAATCAATATTATGAATTAGTATTTAAGTTAAAAAATCCCCCTAAAACCATTAAATTAACCTTTTATTATGCAATTGTTTTATTAACTATTGGATTGTGAAAATTCCTATTGTATGCTAATTTGACACTACTAATAACTAATCTTAGAATTATCAACTGATATTATTCAAGTCAAAGGTACTAAGATTATTTTACTTATTTATGAGTGTAGCTATTAAGTTTGATCTTAATCTAGAGGATTTATGTTGACCTATCTTTAAGTTTACATCGACTCCTTTCAATTATGGTAGATCTATTCATACATAGGATTTATTAATCTCATCTTATGCAAATAGATTATGTACTAATATTCGGATCTATTAGAACATTTATTAAACACATAATTGAATCACAATAGATTAATCAAAATAATTACATTAGATAAAATAATCAAAACATGTTATAGCACAAACTAGGGTTCGTCTCACCAAAACACTAAATATGTTTTGTTACATATAATAGAAAACGAAATCAAACATAAATTGAAAAAAAAAAGATAGAAACAAGAGTTCGTAATTCTAAATCACTCTTTCTCTTCTATATAATGTTCTTGCAAGTTTGAGAATGTTGTTGTAATCTATATGATTTTTTATGATTTCTTCGTGTTTCTCATTTCTCTAGATCAATATCATCCCTTTAGGACGTTCCCTAAGTCTGGAATCATCTCCAAAATTCTGCTCCCTTAGCTGGTCTCTGCTCACGTTCTTTTATGACAATTTCTAAGGTTTATGTGACATACACGGTCTGATACACAATCGTGTATTAAACTTTATATCTCCAAAAATACTTTAAATCGTGACTTTACATATTTTGAGACTTACACAACTATATATCTCCTAATTGCTTCAAATCTTCGTTGGATGTCAATTTTTACCCGAGTTCCTCTCCTTTTAGTCCATGAAGTTAATTAGGACCTATAAATGTACTTGGAGCGAATTAAGTATCAAATATATGAAAAAAAAATCCAAATTATCAAGCAAATTACACCAAATGTAGGTGTATAAATATGGTAAAATATGCATGTATCAATCTCTCATCTCTCTTCCAAGCTTTATTAAGTTTCTCTTGCACCTATATATTTAAGTCACCATTAAAGCACCACCTACCCCTACTCTTTTCAAGTTTTGTTAGATAATGCATTTATTTGGACTTCATACACAAAAATTCATGCATATAAAGGATCTTTGTCTTACGTTTTAGTTTCTTGTACAAAAATTCTTGCGTTTAGTTCCTAGGTTTCTATTGTACATGTCAAATAAATGGTCAAAGCTTACAATTTTGTTGAGGATGCTAGTGAGTTTGTTTAACGTTCCTTTTCTTGCTTTTGGATGTAAGGATCTTTTCACTATCCATCAACGTTGGGGAGGATTCCCTTTTTAAACTAAGTAGGCGTACCTATTTAACAAATATAATGGTATGGTATATGTGTGGTTCATTCAAAGAACTCAATCGTAAACTTGATCAAGTTTTCAGGCCTGACCTGATCCGAATTCCAGACCATCAAAACTTAATCAAACTTGAACTCAAGCTAAACGCTACCCAATCTTGTCTTAACCTAACTCAGGTCAAAATAGAAAAAAGTTCAGGCTATTGCAAACTAAGCCCCGTTTTTTTGGATCATTTGTTGCTTATGACGTCACTCGTTTCTTTTTTGACATGAGCCCAGTTCTCATAATACAACTGTTTGGACCATTAAAAAGCCCAGTTCACAGATCAAAAGTTGGAATTTTTTTTTAAATTTTACATAAAAGGAAAGAGTATATCAGATACTAATTAGTCGGAAAAAAATACGCCCAGCTGATCCTCTAAAAACAGTTGAAAATTTATGCA
Organism: Erythroxylum novogranatense; assembly: GCA_029891385.1. NCBI lineage: Eukaryota > Viridiplantae > Streptophyta > Magnoliopsida > Malpighiales > Erythroxylaceae > Erythroxylum > Erythroxylum novogranatense. The sequence continues at coordinate 29,763,210 of CM057233.1, read as the reverse complement.
TGCCTCGTTACAGATGAAAGAGAACGTTAGCATCTTCTCATCACAAGGAAGATGTGAACTACTTGAGAAAGGTGACTGAATGGAAAATTCATAGACCTATTCTACTTGCTACGACAATTAGGGGGGGTGAAAGGAAACGAAATTATCATAATCAACAACATAAACTAGTATCGCTTCTATATGCAATAAATCAACAAACTGGCACTCAAAAGTCCCTCGTACCCCAGATGCAAAGGAGATTGGGGGTTTTCACAAGCTGTTGCAGATTCTTGCCAGAAGTTACCTTAAAGGCTCAGATATCTACTGTCGTCTGGAATAGCTAATAGAAGCACATAATGTTAATTGCAGCGCCAATAAATAGAAAGAGGGGTGGCAAATTTGTTGTTGCTACAAGGAGTAATGCAATACAGACTCCCAATACTCTTTTTCAACCTCAAATGGAAACAACACCAAAGCTGCAAAAATGGAAGAAACATAAACTCTCAGCCAATCACAGCACTAGAAAGCGCTAGTTTACTTTTCATGGGAGCACTTGGTTCGTTGTAATCACAGTTTTCTTTTCACTAATCCCACTGAAATCCAAAATTGATAACAAGCCAAATCCAAATGAAATCTCAAAGCAGGCCCCAACTGAATGTCTTCACAATGGGATATCCTTGACTCTATCACAGTGGGCTGAGTGTCCAAACTCTAACGCAGGCATCCTCTCCAGAACTTACCACGCTGTGTTCATCTGTGAAAGCTAACCCGTAAACACCACCAAGGTGAGCTCCTTTTATGGTCATCCGATTAGAGGCTGGCTTGTCAACATCATAAATAATGACACAGGTATCAAGTGATCCGGTGGCAACCATGCTGCTGTTAGGAGACCATGCAAGACAGTTTATACGGGCAGTGTGATACAACATGTTTTTCACTTTCACCTGTCATATATCATTTGCAGAATTAGGTTTAAGCTTCAGCTTCTAAACAAAAGGAAAACAAGGGAAGGGCAGGGTGGAATTGAAAGAAAAGGCAACATAGAGCAGTTGCGATCCAAAATCGTTTCTGCGACATCAATTGGTATGCTGCAACTCTTGACAAAAACAGAAGGCATAAAATTTTCAAGAGCTCAACAAGCTGGGACATGTTATGGTCCATAAAATTATCTCAAATCAAGGACAAGGTATATCATTAATAAGTACAAACCCTTTAATAATCTAATCACTACTACCTAGGTCACCCTTACATTGCGTCTTATCAAATAAATTGATCGTTTGAAATAGTAATTCTCAAGAACAGATAAAATTAAAAAGATCACCCATTCAGATGAGTGCAAACGTACCTCTCTAGAGATTCGGTCCCAAACCACAGCTTCTCTATTTGCATCACCAGATGCAAACATTGAAACATCTGGAGAGTAGCGTATTACAGTGACAGGGCCCCGATGTCTCTCAAGGACTGCTTCTTCAGCAAGTGTATCACCCATGATAGTAAATATGTGCAATTTACCGTCTTGCCCACCAATAATTGCTTCAGTTCCATCTGGTGTAACTGCAGATGCAGTCACAGTAAAACCAAGACTTATTGTAGACACTACTTTGCTACCACGTAGCATGACAACACCTGAATCAACTGTAACCAAAGTAAGCTCAGGAGATTGAAGGGCAAGACTCAAGTCTTTTGGTTGATTGCCAATGTCAATTGAATCTGAATCTGCACACTGATCCCCATGCAAATGGACTCTCCATATCTACGTTTCAGAATTCACAAAAATCAATAATCATAGAAAGGGACAAAGCACATTGTTTTGCCAACTAAATAAAAGAAATAAATTGACTTCATTCAGAATAATGTTTAACATACAAGTTCTTTTAATTGAAGTAAACAAGAATGAGAAAAAGGGAGAGAGGAAAAGATCATACGATGATACCAAAAAACAAACAAAAAAATTTATTTCCTACAATTAGGGACTCAGAAAAAAGTTGGAGATATTTTATCAACGAGCCATTTGAGAAGCACATGGATTAAAAATATAGAGGAGCAAGTGGCTTCCAAATTATCAAAAGAAAGAAAAGGTTAAGGCTAATCTTAGCAAGGTGCATATCACTATGGACTGTCACCAACACCATGAACCTTGACGGGTAAGTACAGCCTTGTTTTGAATGTCAAACAAGCACACAATATTTTCATGGTTCTCTGGCACCTCGAAGAATACATTGAACAGTACATCACCAACAAACAATATTTTTGCCCAAAAGAATAGCCAAAGATACAAAAGTAAGAAAAAGAAGTAGTTAATATTCAACATTTGTAATTAGCAGGCAAATAACTATGTTCAGCTTCCTTGAAGTAAGGATGTTTATATGAATTGATCCTTATGTTGATATAAAGAACATCCCACATTTTTATGAAGATATTTCATGAATGAATTCATAAGGAAGGACATAGAAGAATAGCTACTCGCATAATCCAAACTTACAAGAAAGAAATTCTTTTTGTGAGGTAAACTCCATTTACAATGTTCTATGTTTTGGACAGTTGAATCAAATGACAGTCACATAACTGTTCCCAAGTTATAGCAGTTTTCTTTTTGTCACTTAAAGGATACAATATTCATAAAGTTATTACCCTAACAGTTAATAAAAAAATATTGAGGTTTGAAGTTCTTGTTCCCCTTCTACATGAATTACTTTCAAGGTCAGTATCACAAAAATATAAGAAAATCAAGCTGCCAATATTCAATATGTTTGTAATTGATCACCTTCTATGCTAATTACAGCTAAGAAGTGGAGCTATAATGAATGTGAACCAAATGCAACATAAAAAGAACATGTAAACAAGTGAATTACCTTGTTATCAAATCCAGATGTAACAATTTCTTCTTCAACAGCAGCTAAGCATTTGATTTGAGAATTCTCTTTTCTCTGTATCTTACCACTGTAACCAATGCCTTGAATCCATCTGACTATTAGACCATCATAGCTGCATGATATTATAGACTTTGGGATACTGTTAAGAACAGCCAATGAACTAACATTCTTCATGTGCCCAGATATTTGCAGGGGAGTTTTATCAAGATCACTTGCAAGGAAAATCGTAAATGTGCCTCCAAGGGAAACTGTGACGAGATGATCATTTTGCCAAAGGCAACCAACTAGCATATCATCCACTCCACCTGATCCAGAACAAGTCAATGTCTTCTTCAAGTTTCCAGTACCATCATCTGAAATCTCCCATACTTTTGCTGTCTTATCTGCAGACACGGTCAACACCTACAAATAAAACATATTCTGTTGTCAAGTAAGGCAATGTGCTATTGAGTGGAATATTGGAAAAAGGTAGATGATGAAACTTATACAAGTTGAAGTTAGTAAGTATATGTGACAAAAAAAAAAGGACAAGGAAAGAAAGTAGAAGCATAAGAAGAACAATTACAGCACACAGAATTGTGTGATTTTAGATCAACAATATGATCAAACAAATATCTATGGAAAGCCCAAATTATATAATCTGACAACAAAGGACTCCAAATAAGGGAGATTTTCGTCTTGCTCCACATTTATATCAACCAGCAATCAAACTCAAAACAAACTACAAATATGTAACTAAACATCAGAAGAGGCAACCAAGCGTAAATCCAGAAAGCAAACAAAGATGCATTTATACATATTTAAAATAGAAGGCATCATGAAGTACCTGTTTACCATCTGGACTCCAGCTAGCGGCGTAAATGGAACCCTTGTGTCCATTATCAGATAATAACTCCCCAATTTTCTCCCCAGTTTTTCCATCAAACAATATTCCCTTCTTATCAGAGCTTACAGTGATAAATTTGGAGCCGTCCGGCGAGAACCTCGCACAATTGACAAAATTAGAGTGGTTCCTGCAGTTAGACAACAAACTGCAACATCAATCCTCTTCATGCAATTCTAACAAGTATCCAACATAGTATCCACAAGTAGATAACAATCGATTCTTTGTAGAAAGAAAAGAAAAAGAAAAACGACCTGTGAGACAGCTTGAACCTAAATGGCGGGCCTTCATAAAAGTTGACCAAAAAATCCTCTCCACACGTCACTATCCGAAACGGTCTAGTCGGTTTGAACGCACAGCTCAGAACTCTTCTTGAATGCCCGTCGAATTCCCCCACATTAGTTCCCGAATCCCACCTAATAAAAATTTACACAAAAGAGAAAGAAACTTAAGGTGGTAGATAGGTATGCACATAGACAGATGAAGGAGTGCAAAGTGGAGTCTGACTAACATAAAGGCGCGAACAAGAGACTTGCCCTTGCCATCACCAGAAGCGACGATCCTCAAGCCGTCGGGGGACCACTGTAGATCGTCGATCCGGCCAGCGAGGACTTTGAATTCCTTCTTCAAGACGTGGTCATTGTAGGCGCCCCAGATCCTGACGGTACCGGAGACGTCGGCTGAGGCGATCCACTCTCCATTGGGGGAGAAGCGGGCAACGGTGGCCTGGTAAGCGTGGTCGCCGTAGACGGAGACGTCGAGAGGATTGTCAAGGTTAAGAATAAGGACCGAGCGATTGTTGGTGTAGAGGATGGAATTGGTCTTGGGGTGGCCGGAGATCAGGACGCCTCGGCCACGCTCGGTGGAAGGGACGCAAGCGTAAGTTTCAGAAAGTCGTGGCATCTTGAGATTGGAGACTTGAGTGAGCTTAGTGGGGAATTTCAAAGTCTGCATTTTATATACGTACATTCGTACAGACAACTAAGACGCTTATCAGCAATTTTTTAGATTATTAACTAAAAATTAACCTTTGACCCACAAATTAAAGGGTAAAAAATCAATTATTTCCTGTTTTATAATTTTTGAATTATGATGTATATTATATCTGTATCATATTATAATTATAAATATTTTTAATTTATTAAATAATAAAATTCATACATATTATATAAAAATATTAATATAATGCAGCTCGCTGCATCATTTACATTAATAGAGAATTTAACGTTTGATTATTATTATTATTACTATAAATCGGATCAAAAAGTGTGCGGAAACGGAAGGAAATCGAATGGCTCGGAATCAAAGGAAACAAATGGGATCAATCACACTGAAGGACAAATTTCGACATCCGAAACGCGTACCTTAGAAAACAAAACGTTGAAAACCATACGACACACTTGGTCTAACCCAATCCAATTCGGTATAATTTTTTTTTCTTTTCTCATCATTCAAAACAATTCAATTCCCCATTTGAAAATTCATCCACATTCAAATATCAATTCATAAGATTCTCTTTTTTTTTATACCATCATGTCCCATCATTTTAAACTCTTACTTTTCATTTGTTATAAATACTCACACATGTCAATATTGTAGGAAAATTCCGGTGTGAGCATCACATGTCCACGGTGCGGAAAACAAAAAATTTTATTCTGGGACCTTCCCGAAAGCCAGGATCCATGTGACTATACAACAGACTCAAACCATAACGGTCAAAGGAGACCGTCTCTAACGATATCCACGCAGAGATCGGAGAACCTAACCGGGATAAACCCTTTGACCCGAGAATAGCTAGAACAAAGTAAAGAGTGCTAGCTCGTACCTTCGTCCTTGGAGAGTTTGGAATCACGATGAAGAAGCTTGCTTGGAGAAGATGAAGCTTGAAAGATGAATGATGAAGAGATGAGAAGCTTAGGATTTTAAAACCTTTTCAAAACCCTTTCTTCTTCAAACCCACGACCTTCATCAACGACCACACTCTCAAACCTTCTTCCTTAGGCTTTTATATCTTTAACAATTAAAGATGTAATAAATGCTAAGGTGAGTCATTGACCCACGTTAGCTACTTTGTATATATATATATATATATAAAGTAAAGTCAAGCTTTATCCTCTCCTTCCATCTTCCACGTATAACATATATATATATATTAATTAATTTTTTAATTAATTAATATAATATATATATATATATGTATATTAATGTTGAGGTGGTCCAGTCACACTAGGGTCGGTCTTACAGGCCTACCGGGTCCCGGTATGGGAAAAACCCCTGGAAATATTTTTCAGCAATATCGATGTCGCGATCTCATCGGGACATATCTCGATCTCATCGGGATCCATTTAATCCGATTGCTCTCCATATATTGGAACTCTGTCCAAAACTATTTTACGGAGTTCTCCGAGACACTCTTATCGTGTGACCCATTAGGTTCCCGGTTATGTTGGCCACTTAGATTAACACTTAATCTGAGCAAGTCATGAGCGGTATCTAGCAACACATCATGACCCCCAATTGACCGGAAGTCGTCTCTTGTTTGGAACTCTTCCAACTAACTACCCCGCCATTCAGTGTGAATACGTAACCTGATTGAGATTTGGAATCATCCTTATCAAATTGAAAACTGGCATATGTATACCCGCTCACCTGGAGATCTCCATCTCCATATATCAAGAAAACATCCTTAGTCCTTCGCAAGTATTTGAGGATATTCTTGACAGCCACCCAATGACCCTCACCAGGATCCGATTGGTATCTGCTCGTAACACTTTGAGCATATGATACATCGGGTCTCGTACATAGCATAGCATACATGATAGATCCTACCGCAGATGCATACGGGATCATATCCATGCGCATCCTTTCATTTTATGTCTTAGGATACATAGATTTCGAGAGTGTTATCCCATGAGTCACGGGAAGGTACCCTCTCTTGGATTGCTCCATGCTAAACCTCTTTAGCATCTTGTCTATGTACGTTGATTGTGAAAGACCAAGCAACCTTTTTGATCTATCTCTATAGATCCTTATCCCAAGGATATAAGTCGCTTCACCAAGGTCTTTCATGACAAATTGTTTGGACAACCAAATCTTGACTGATTGTAGCATAAAGACATCGTTTCCTAGTAATAATATGTCATCTACATACAGCACAAGGAATATGATTGCAGTCCCATTAACCTTCTTATACACACAGTATTCATCCGCATTTTGTGAGAAACCAAACTCTTTGATTACCTCATCAAATTGGATATTCCAACTCCTGGATGCTTGCTTCAATCCATAAATGGATTTCTGAAGCTTGCATACCTTTTCACTATCATAGGAGATGAAGCCGTCAGGTTGTGTCATATACACATCTTTAGCTAAATTTCCATTTAGGAAAGCTGTCTTCACATCCATTTGTCGTATCTCATAATCATAATGAGTGGCAATGGCTATGAGTATTCTAATGGATTTAAGCATTGCTAATGGGCTGAAGGTATCGTTGTAGTCAACTCCTTGTCTTTGACGAAAACCTTTAGCCACAAGCCTTGCTTTACAGGTAATCACATTACCATCCATGTCGGTTTTCTTTTTGAAAACCCATTTGTACCCTATGGGTTTGATTCCTTCGGGTGCCTCAACCAAAGTCCATACTTGGTTTTCATATATGGAATCCATTTCAGCCTGCATGGCATGAAGCTATTTCTCAGACTCTGAACTCTTCAGAACCTCTTCATAGGTGGTAGGCTCATTATCTTCTATGAGCAATAAGTCATCCTGTTCATTCACGAGAAATCCATATCTCTCGAAGCAGGCGTATCCTACGTGACTTACGAACTTCATGTGTTGTAGAAGGTTGAATCACATTTACTTCATCAGTATGAGTTACAGCTTGAGTTCAGCGATTGATCTGCGTCTGTCACAAGCATTTTGAACTTCTTCAGTTCAATTTTGCTCCCACCGCCTTCTTGTAAAAGAAACTCTTTCTAAAAAGACAGCGTGCTTTGAAACAAACACCTTTTGTTCCTCGCCAGGTAGAATTGATATCCCATTGTTTCTTTAGGATATCGTGCGAACAAACACTTGTCGGACTTTGCATCAAGTTTATCTCGACCGTGTTCGCTTCATAAGGTGACAACCCCAAACTTTCAAATGAGTAAGATAGGGTCTTTTTTTAGTCCACATCTCATATGGAGTAACATCAACTGTCTTTAATGAAACTCTGTTTAACAAGTAAATAGCTGTCTCTATTGCATACCCCCAAAAGGATTTTGGTAACTTTGCAAAACCCATCATTGATCGTACCATGTCTAACAAGGTTCGATTTTGTCCTTTGTGCCACACCATTATGCTGTGGTGTGTACGGAGGAGTCCATTGAGATAAAATTCCATTATCTCTTAGATAATCCAAAAAATCTTGGTCTAAGTATTCCCCACCACGATCAGATCGTAATGTCTTGATACTTTTCCCAAGTTGGTTTTCTACTTCATTTCTGAATTGTTTGAACTTTTCAAATGCTTGATTTGTATCTCATCGACATCTGGTACCCATATCGAGAATAATCATCGATAAAGGTAATGAAGTAAAGACAACCACTTCTAGCATGGATGGACATCGGACCACATACATCTGAATGTATTAGGTCTAATACCCCAATTGACCGGAAAGTAATCGGTTTGATGTATTCATCACGAACCAGATCACAAACCCTTCCATAGACAATTACCGTGCAATTCGTCCTTTCACCATCCTATACCCCACTTGGTTATGAGTATGGTCAAAGTGTCAACTCTCACTAGACCGAGTCTAGCCCAGTGATATCAATTCTCGTCCCGAACTCATTACTTTATATGTCAATGAAGACACTCTTCATGACATACATCTTCCGCCACCTTAGTAATGATCCCGACAAGAGGCCATGGGTATCTCTTCGCTAATCCGAAGTGGTGAATCCTTTATTGGCTACTCAATTATCTTGAATACCTCAAGTGCACTCCAAGCACCACCCTATGAGTTACCTCCGAAGGCAACAAGGAATGGAGTCAAAGCACGGATCAAGATTCAAGATATCCTCGAGTACCTCAAGTCTAAGGATACTTGCACCATTGCTATGATGAGATTATCAACGACACTTAGATAAGATATCCATGTGATGATCTCATGACAGTCATCCAATGAACTTACTACCGCTAGTAAGCATCCACATGTCAATTCTAAATATCTCATATTTACGGCTTCGAGATCCACCGCTGATCCAATCAAGGAATATGACATGTGCTAGTCTATCCGGATTAATGATGTCCAGTCTCATTAATCCTATGACTAGGAGAATTTAGAATCTTGACATAATTGCACATGATAGGAATCTCGGTAGTATGATCACATCATAATTTCCTTCATGCTATGTCATATATCATGGACTTCATTAATTTGATTAAAGATCAAATCAATTCATAAACAATGTTTATGAATATCAAATTAATGAATAATGCCTTTTTTATTTATTCATAAAGTCCGCACACGGCTTTGAATAAAACGCGCTAAAGGGGATTGCCTTTAGGGCACAAATAAACAGTACCGACCTTGAACAAGTCAACTTATCACTTACAAATCTCCCACTTGACCTAAAGCCAATCTCCTTAGTATCTAATACCATAAGCGAGTCCATGAGAATAACAATTCTCCGTGACAATGGCTTTGTCAACGAACAAAGAACACTTTGCTCGTGGAATTCTCTCTATCGGGATATCATCTCGACTAATGATCTCCGAATCGGCGAGCACGAGTTCGGATCGTTGATAAGACCTTGATTCCTTTGCTCGCACTAGCCCCATTGTATCACAATACAATCCTATGGGCCCATCACGGTAGGGACCGATCAAGTTCAAGAATGAACTTCGATCCAAACCGCTTCTTTCATGATCTCACGCGGCAATGTACTCGCCTCGGTTGATGAATCGCACCCTCTCTTGTTTGGAACTTTTCCAATCGACCGCCACGCTATTCAAGTGTGAATGTATATAACCCGATTGTGATTCGTAATCATCCTTATCGATTAAACACTTGCATCCGAATGCCGCTCACTTGAGATTTCCATCTCCATAGATCAAGAAAACATCCTTAGTGCTTCGCAAGTACTTGAGGATATTCTTGACAACCACCCAAAGGACCTCACCAGATCCGATTGGTATCCGCTCGTAACACTTAGAGCATACGATACATCGGGCCTCGTACATAGCATTGTTCCATGCTAAACCTCTTTAGCATCTCATCTATGTACGATGATTGTGTAAGACCAAGCAACCTTTTGATTTATCTCTATAAATCTATATCCCTAGGATATAAGTTGCTTCACCAAGGTCTTTTATCGCAAATTGATTGGACAACCAAATTTTAACTGATTGCAGCATAGAGACATCGTTTCCTAGTAACAGTATGTCATCTACATACAACACAAGGAATACGATTGCAGTCCCATTAACCTTCTTATACACACAATAATCATCCGGATTTTGTGAGAAATCAAACTCTTTGATTGACTCATCAAAACGGATAATCCAACTCCTGGATGCTTGCTTCAATCCAAACATGGATTTCTGAAGCTTGCATACCTTTTCGCCATCGATGGAAGTGAAGCCCTCAGGTTGTGTCATACACATCCTCGGGTAGATTTCCTCTCGTGAAAGTCGTCTTCACATCCATTTGCCATATCTCATAATCATAATGAGTGGCAATGGCTAGGAGTATCCTAATGGATTTAAGCATTGCTACGGGTCAAGGTCTCGTCATAGTCAACTCTTTATCTCGTGATTTAAATCCTTTAACCGAAGCATTGCTTTATAGGTAATCAAATTACCATCCATGTTAGTTTTCTTCGAAAACTCCTTTGCACCCTCGTGGGTTTTATCCTTCAGTGTAACAACCAAAGTCCATACTTGGTTTTCATACATGGAATCTATTTGATTTCATGGCACAAAGCCATGTTCCGCACTCGAACTTTTGTAACTCGCTCATAGTAGTAGGCGCATCATCTCATATGAGCAATACGTCATTCTGTTCACTTACGAGAAATTCATATCTCTCGGGAACAGTGCGTATCCTACTTAACCTACAAAATTCGTGTGTAGTAGAAGGTTGAACTGTTACCTCATCTATATGAGTGACAGTTTCAGGTTCAGGCAATTGATCTATGTTTGTTCGAGAATCTTGAACTTCTCCAAGTTCAACTTTGCTCCCACTGTCCTCTTGTAAAAGAAACTCTTTCTTTAAGAAAACAACATGCTTGAAACAAACAACTTTTGTTCCTCGGCAGAAGGTAGAATTGATATTCCACGATATCCTACGAACAAACACTTGTCAGACTTTGCATCAAGCTAATCTGACTGTGTCCGCTTCACGTAAGCAGGACAATCCCAAACTTTCAGATGAGAAAGATAGAGCTTTCAGTTAGTCCATATCTCCATATGGAGTAACCACAACCGTCTTTAATGGAACTCTGCTTAGCAAGTAAACAAATGCCTCGAAAGCGCATATTCCCAAAATGCAAAACCTATCATCAATCGCACCATGTCTAACAAGGTTCGATTTCTCCTTTCAACCACACCATTGTCTTTGCGGCGTGTAAGGTGGAGTATACTGAGATAAAATCCCATTATCTCTGAGATAATCAAAAACTATTGGTCTAAGCATTTTCCACTACGATCGATCGTAATGTATTCATACTTTTACCAAGTTAGTTTTCTACTTCATTTCGAATTATTTGAACTATTCAAATGCTTGATTTGTATCTCATCGACATCTGATACCTATATCGTGAATAATCACCGATAAAAGTATTTGAAGTAAAACAACCACTTCGCATGGATGGACATCGGACCACATACATCCGAATGTATTAGGTCTAATATTCCATTCACTGCTCACCCTTTCCTTTAAAGGATAACTTAGTCATCTTGCCTAATAAACAAGATTCGCATGTGTCATATGATTCATAATCAAATGACCCTAAACATCCACTCTTATGGAGCTTAGCGATGCGTGTCTCATTTATATGGCCGTTCGACAATGCCATAAGTAAGTTGATTTTAAATTATCTCGATTATGTCTTTCCGCGTCATTGACATTCATAATTGGATATGACATATCTCATATGTCAATTCCATTGCATAATGTACGAGTACCATAGAGCATTCCATTGCAACTAATATAACAACCATTGCTACTAAAAGTCCAATGGAAACCAAATCTAATTAAACATAAAACATACAATATGTTCTTTGTTTAAAACAGTACAAAATGTCAATCATCCAATTTGAATACAAGCCCAGTAGGGAGTAACAAGACATAAGTGCCTACGGCTAATGTAGCAACTCTTGCTCCATTACCTACACAAAGGTCTAGTTCTCCTTTTATGAGCTTTCATCGTCCCCGAGGCCTGCATATCATTTCATATGTGAGCCACAACCGTATCAAAGACCGATATGTTTGGATCAGAATAGTATTAACCTCAATGACAAACATATTTGAAGAAGTAGAGGCATCGATGCCTTCTTCTGCTTCAAGGACTCCAGATAGATTTTACAGTTTCGCCTCTAGTGGCTAGACTTGCCACAATGAAAGCAAAATCCTTTTGGGGCTGAATCTTTGGTTTTTCCTTGATGGCACTTCCATTTGGTTTCTTGGCCTTTTTCTTCTTTGAACTAGAAGAAGAAGCATCCACCATTAGCACTTGCTATCTCTCTTGATAGCCTGTCCAGCTGTCATGAGCAGATTGATCAGCTCAAGAATTGTTGTGGATATTTGGTTTATCCGATAGTTTATCACAAACTGTGAATAACCATCAGACAATCCAACTAGAATTAAGTCTCTACTTAACTCATAATCCATTACAAATCCTAAGACATCCAATCTCTCAATATAGGCATTCATCCTCAGGGTATACTGCACAGCAGTTGTCCCTGGAGCCATCTTTGTAGTGAAGAGAAGCCTTGAGGTCTCGAACCTTTCAGACCGAGCTTACTCATCAAACCGCTCCCTAAGATGAAATACTATAGTGTGAGCATCCATGGACTCGTGCTGCTGCTGCAGCTCTGGTGACATCAAGGCAAGCATAAATCAAGTATCCATATCACTGTCCTTTAGATGCTTACGATATGCTTTCTGATCCCCATCAGAAGCATCGACAGCAGGTGCATCTGGAAGTGGAACATCTAGGACGTATCCCAGTTCCTCAGATCTGAGAACAATTCTTAGAGTCCTTAGCCAATCAAGAAAATCGGTCCACAAAGGAGAGCATAAATTCACACTGAAAGACTTCTTCAATCAACCTAGCGCGATAGAGAGAAGGAATGATAGAATAGATATGCCTGCATGATCATAAGGACTTGCATGATATGCATATGGCTCCCACTAGTTTCCTAGAATCCATGACCCTCTTTACGAATCCAAAGAAACGATGTGACATAATGTCCTAGTGGGTCGATATCCGACATTGCTAAGAGTGACCTTGGGTTTACCCAACAAGCCACAACTTAGGTCAATCGGTAGGTATCGGTCATACCAATTGTATCATCGATAACCGACATTAAGAATGACCTTGGGTTTACCCAACAAGCCACCTTAAGTCTCGGGAGGTATCAGATATACCAATTACATCTTAGACACAACTATCGATCAGTGCTATCAACTTGTTGATGTGTGCACTTACATTGGGTATCAACTCTTTGATGCGCATATATCTAATGTATGCTACCCAATTTCGCCTCATCCACGCCGACCTTGAGTTTACTCAACAAACTAACGCTTCTAGTGAAAACCGACCCATTAATCTGAAAATCTTATTTTCATGGTTCGAACATATTCGTATAGAGCGAGCTTGGGTTTACCCAACAACCCATCCCTATAAGAACTCTGGTTCTTACCATATTAATGGAAGGCGTTAGTTTTCATATTCAGAGGAGGGATTTAGAAACTCTAGACTCCAAGTCAAGGATCATAGTCGCCAGACTATATGGAATGATTTAGGTTTCATCAATCTAATTGAATCAATCCTTATAATCATCCATCATCCAACTGAAGAGATGCCACAAGTCGACTTTCATCAAATGCAAGTCGCCTTATGCTTGCCCACACAAGTCGACTTGTATGACACAAGTCGACTTATTTCACTGCCCGTGTACAAGTCGACTTACAAGGTGCTACAAGTCGACTTATACTGAGATCTTGAACAAGTCGACTTATTCCATATACAAGTCGACTTATCCAGGGAAATTTGCTAAAATCTCTAATCGCTAATTCCTCAATCAATACAATTCCAATTCTCAACACCATCATACCTAGGGTAATATTCAGAATTGATGCCTCAATGAACACTTCATCGAGTCATGAATGCCTTAAATAGTCAAACTATATGAAAAACTTGAAATGAGTCAAAACTCATTAATTTCCAAATAATTTAGGAACACCCAAATCATCATCCTAAGCATCTCTAGCTAGCACATACATTATCAAATTTACTTCAGCACATGCCATAAAAAATATGACGGTCAAAACAAACAAGATAATGCAATATACTAACGAGACGCTAATGTGATCAATTAGGCATCCGAAAATTATAGGATAAACAACTTCAAGCAATTCAGTTTGGAAATTATACTACATCAAGATAACACATTTTTAATCACATTAAAAATGGTGCAAGGCATTGGAACTGAAAAAGCACACTCAATCAAGCCAAGCAAAACAGTCCCAACAATTTTCACAAAACTGTCCAGTTTTGTACATTGCTTGAAATGATCAATGAAACAATTTCAATAAATCATGAGAAAATTATATAGGTTACTAAATGTTCAGAAAATGCTACATGAATTGTTTCAGGATTTTAGGACATCAAAAACTCAGTCAACCTAAATAACAAAACCGATTCAAAATCTGTGTTCATCAGCACAGCAATTCCCAACAGCATAGAATAAATTCGTGAATAAATATCCAATCACCTTGAAATTCAATTTCCATGCTCACAGACATTCACCAACATCTTAGAGACATGTAGGTGAAGGAAAATCCCAAAAACCATTTTTCTAGAATTTATTATGGATTTTATACTCATGCCTGTTCCAGAATCGTTTCACAAAACAGCATCTGTAACCTTAGGGAATTAATTAGCAAAACTATATCAAATCAAATCAATAAATTCTGAAAATTCATAAACATATTCTATAACATGTTATGAACAATCCTGGGCAGAAAAATTTCGAAAAACATATCACAATATACATTCGAAAATTGAACAGATAGCATGCATCAACAGAAAATTCCATTAGGGTTTCTGATCTCGCTTAGGTTTTAGCTTCATACGGGATACCAGACTCTCTGATACCACTGTAGGAAAATCCCGGGAGGTACATCATATGTACCGGAAGCGGAAAACAAAAATTTTTGTTCCCAGGACTTTCCCGAATCCCAGGATCCAGGTATCGGTATGAAGACATCAACCTAAATAGCCAAAAGAGACTATCTCTAAAGGTGATCCACGCAGATCGAATCTAACCGGTCAAACCCCTTTGACCCGGGAATAGCTAGAACAGATTAAAGGCTGCTAGACCCTACCTCTGTCCTGGAGAGCTGAAGGAAACGTTGAAGGAGGATGAAATCCTTGGAGGAGAAGATGAAGAATCAATGGAGAAGATGAAGAAATAGGTTTTTCTCAAAAACCTTTCTCTTCTTTGCAATCCACGATCATGCTCTTCACCAAAGACCAAAGAAAAACTCTTTTTCTTCTAGCTTATACCATAAGCTACGACCATCATCTTTTATGCTTTCAATTTTTGTCTTTTAGTTATCATGAAAAGTGATGACTAGGCATCTTAAAGGAAGCTTGCATGCTTCCTCTCCTCCCATCCACGTGACAAGCATATATATATATATATATATATATTAATTATTTAATTAATTAATCATATATATATATATGTATATATATTGCTGAAGTAGTCCAGTCACACTGGGGTCGGTCCTACCGGCCTATCGGGCCCCCATCTTTGAAACAGACTCTAAATCTTTCTTAGCAATATTGATGTCGCGATCTCATCGGGACATATTCCAATCCCATTGGGATCCATTTAATCCTAATGCTCTCCATAATTGGAACTCTGTCCAATTACTATTTTACAGATTCTTTGAAACACTCTTATGCGTGTGACCCTTTAGGTTCCCGGTTATGTTGGCCACTTAGATTAACAATTAATCTGAGCAAGTCATGAGCGGTATCTAGCAACACATCATGACCCCCAATTGACCGGAAAGTAATCGGTTTGATGTATTCATCACGAACCGGATCACAAACCCTTCCATAGACAATTACCGTGCAATTCGTCCTTTCACTATCCTATACCCCACTTGGTTATGAGTATGGTCAAAGTGTCAACTCTCACTAGACTGAGTCTAGCCCAAGTGATATCAATTCTCGTCCTGGAACTCATTACTTTATATGTCAATGAAGACACTCTTCATGACATACATGCTTTACCAGCCTTAGTAATGATCCCGACAAGAGGTCATGGGTATCTCTTCGCTAATCCGTAAGTGGTGAATCCTTTATTGGCTACTCAATTATCTTCAATACCTCAAGTGCACTCAAGCACCACCCTATGAGTTACCTCTCGAAGGCAACAAGGAATGGAGTCAAAGCAGTGATCAAGATTCAAGATATCCTCGAGTACCTCAAGTCTAAGGATACTTGCACCATTGCTATGATGAGATTATCAACGACACTTAGATAAGATATCCATGTGATGATCTCATGACAGTCATCCAATGAACTTACTACCGCTAGTAAGCATCCACATGTCAATTCTAAATATCTCATATTTACAGTTTCTGAGATCCACTGCTTGATCCAATCAAGGAATATGACATGTGCTAGTCTATCCGGATTAATGATGTCCAGTCTCATTAATCCTATGACTAGGAAGAATTTAGATACTGACATAATTGCACATGATAGGAATCTCAGTAGTATGATCACATCATAATTTCCTTCATGCTATGTCATATATCATGGACTTCATTAATTTGATTAAAGATCAAATCAATTCATAAACAATGTTTATGAATATCAAATTAATGAATAATGCCTTTTCTTTATTTATTCATAAAGTCTGCACACGACTTTGAATAAAACGCGCTAAAGGGGATTGCCTTTAGGGCACAAATAAACAGTACTGACCTTGAACAAGTCGACTTATCACTTACACATGTCCCATACACTTTTCCACTCAATGATTCATTTACACCTCCAATTCAGCCACAAACTCAACACAACAATTAGTTGTATACTTACACAAAAGTTGGCAACATACATATACACAATTCCCATACTTTATTTCCATTCATTACACATCATAAACATCATTAACAACCTTACTTTCACATTCTTTACCTACTCTATCCATTTTCCTCACACAAGCATGCATTAAACCCATTCAAACCTACCACTTTCATGATCAAATAAATGCTTAAAGGATCTCCACGAATGCTTCTAACTACCAAAAGCATAAAAACAACCATCAATACTCACCTTAAACAAGTTCAAGCTATCAATACTCCTTAATTCTTCAAGTTCACACTTCTTCTTCTTCACTCCTCACCCACGGTTATCATAAGCATCTTAAACAATATCCGGGTTCGGGTCACGTGGGAGTGAGGTGTTACATCAGTCGGTAGGACTCAGTAAAAAAAAACTTTTTGTTTTAAAACATTTATTCGTGCGGAATAAACAGTAGACAGTAAACATTTGCAGTTATTACAATCATTTAACAATACTTTACAGTAACCATAAAGTTCACATACTAATTAATCCCTATCAATCTCATCCTATGATAATTTACTATTTTACCCTTCCTGTCGGGGGTGGGATGTTACAAATACTCTCGATCAGTTGGCCCAGAAGTATGTGGCAGAGATTGTGCGACTGCATGGGGTCCCAGTATCGATAGTGTCAGATATGGATCCCAGATTTACTTCGAGATTCTGGAAGAGCCTGCAGTTAGCTTTGGGTTCGAGGTTGAATCTTAGTACAGCATTTCATCTTCAGACAGATGGGCAGAGTGAGAGGACGATCAAGACTTTTGAGGATATGTTGAGAGCTTGTGTAATGGAGTTCAGAGGTGCTTGGGATCAGTACTTGGCTCTGGTTGAGTTTGCGTACAATAATCAGTACCAGAGAAGTATTGGGATGGCACCGTATGAGGCCTTATATAGGAGACCATGTAGATCACCTCTTTACTGGGATGAAGAGGGTATGAGGATGCTCGAGGGTCCCGAGCTGATCCAGGATACAGTAGATAAAGTGAGATTTATTCGGAGTCGCATCAAGCGCTCGGGATAGATGCGTTATGTGGATCAAGATCGGCGTGAGATGGAGTACAGTGTGGGCGATAGAGTATTCCTCCGAGTGTCACCTTGGAGAGGAGTGCTGAGATTTGGCCGTAAGGGCAAGTTGAGTCCTCGGTATATCGGTCCGTATGAGATTACTGAGAGGATTGGACCGTTGGCTTATAGATTGGCTTTGCCTAGTGAGATGTCCCAGTTGCACGATGTGTTTCATGTGAGTATGCTCCGGAGATACCGCTCAGACCCGACTCATGTGATTCCGGCTCAAGAGATTGAGATAGCTAGTGATCTGAGTTATGTTGAGGAGCCGGTGCGGATTATCGGATCTCGGGTCAAGTAATTGAGGAGTAGGGTGATTCCATTGGTGAAAGTCATATGGAAGAACCACTCATCAGAGGAAGCAACTTGGGAGACTGAGGAGCACATGAGGAGGCAGTACCCTCATTTGTTCGACCAGCCAGGTATGACATTTTAGGATGAAATTTTTATTTAGGAGGGGAGAATTGTAACATCCCGTTACTGATGTGATGGGCATATCGATAATTTGGATGTGATAGCTTTGGGTGCATTCATAATTGAACTGCACGTGTATTTTGCCTCTGCATCAGTGATAAATGAGTTAATTGCACATGCATTAATAGTAACATGCATTCATGATTGTTCCAGCATTTAAATTGTGATTATGAGTTGAATTGTGAATCTTGAGATAATTAGGTTAGATTGTGGCTTGATTGAGAATCTAAGAATAATTGAGTGGAATAGTTGAGTTATAGTGAAAATTGAATTTTTGGGATTTGGAAATTTAAATTTGAGTATGGGATCGTGTATTTTATATTTTTGAGAAATTATGGAAATTTTTCTGAAATTTTTAGAGTTATGTGTCTGGACCGGGAAAATGACCTAGAGACTGATGATTTAGATTCCGATTACGAAATTGACTGAAAAATGGCTTGGAAAATTTAGATTTGCGAGTTTAGGAACTTTTGTGATGAGCCAGTGAAATTTAGAGACTGAGATTAAATGAAATTGAGGACTATGATTTCTAGGTTAAATTGACCCTTTATATATAGTTCTAAGTTCAAATCTCCTTTTATAAAAGCTTTGAAAACCTAAATCTCTTCCTTCTTCTCCTTCCTTCGACTGTGTGATTCTCTTCCCTTGGAGATCTTGTTTGTTTCCCTTTTCTTTGTGGTTGAAGAACTGCTAGAGATCTTGGAGATGATGATGGTTGGCTTGGATTGAGGAGTTCACCGTGATTGTTAGAGCTTGAGGAATTTTTGAAGGTTTTTAGGGTTTACGGATTGAGCTTTGATTTGGTAAGTTTATCGAGTTTAATGTTGTTATTTATTGTTGGTTGTTGCATTTATGGTATTTAATGTGTTAGTTTGGGTAGTTGGAGTGAGTTAATGATGGTTTTGAGAGAGAGAAAGAATGAAAATCGATCGGAGAAGACAAAGATCGTTCGCACGTCGCGACGTCTGCAACTGGCCTCGCCGCGACGAGCCAGTGCGTGTTCGACACGACGAGTGGGCCGAGTCGCCGCGACGAGCGTGTGGATATTCGTCGCGACGAGCATTTTTCCTCGCCGCGACAAGCGTCCCTTCCCACGTCGCGACGAGGGGTAATTTCTGAAGTGAAATAAGTTGGTTTTTGGGGTGTAACTTTTAGTGTAGACCTCCAATTGAAGTGATTCTTAATTCGTTATGATCTAGAGAAGGAGGTCTACAATTGTGGTAAAGATTGAGAGCTCAAATTTTAATTAGTGGGATCGAAATTATCGAGAGAGAGTCAATTACAGTTCCTAGTATAACCTAAGAGTTATGTTTTGACGATTGGAGTTATCTTTGGGGACTTAGTGAAGGAATTTGACCTAGTGAATAGTGAATTTTGGGTTGTGAAGCGAGAAATAGCGAAATTGGATTAGAGCGCTGGAAAATCATGATCATGCATCGTACAATTTTGAATTAAGACATGTGCATTATCGAATTTATTTGATTGAGCATATAGTGATGAGAATTCGTTTGAATTGTTATAGAGGTGTCGTTGGATCGTCAGTCCACGGATATTGCTGGGACTTCCAGGCAGTAGCTCGGAAGTTACAGGTGAGTAACCTAGTTGGTTCCTCAATCTTTGTGTGTTAAATGTGCTATGATTGTGTAAATTGTTTGACAATGTGAGTCCTTGTGATTGTGAATCAGTGTATAGAATTATGAGTAAGTGTTCTAAATACGATCAATTGAATCGATTGAATTGTGTTATTGATTGTGCGAGTGTGAGTGCATGCTAGGCATGATTAAAAGCGGTAAATTAACAGTTGTGACTGGAGCAATTAGTGATCAGAGCTTTAAGCTCGATTATGAGTGAAAAGGGCCTAAGGCCAAAAAGGGAATAGTGCATACCCAGAGGGCTCTCCTATCCCTAATGTGAGCAGGCAGTAGTGCATACCCTGAGGGCTCTCCTACTTGCCAAAAATGCGATTATTGTGAAATGTGCCCGAATCGGGATAATATTGATGCTCAGTCACAACACTGACATAAAATGAGAATTGGCATGCATTATGCATCTGACTGTGTTGTGAAAAATGAGAATGCGTGTAGTATGTGATAACTTCTCAGTGACCTATCTAATGTATGATTATAGTGAAAATGTGTAAAGTGTCTGATAGTGTTCCAAATTGTGTTTTGTGACCGCGTGATATATTGTGATATATTATGTGTATATGCATGAGTTGGGTGAACCATCGATGATGGTTTCTCATTGAGTTCGCAAACTCACCCAACATTGCAAATATTTTTAGGTCAGCGTTAGTATATTTCTAGCTCCCGAGATAGACATTTCCTACTGTGCGAGTGCGTGGGCAAGTGAAGCGATGGCACACAGGTCGATCAGCTGGGACGATTTTTGCGGATGACTTAGTATAGACTTTTGTATCAGTTTCCTTTTTGGGATATTGTATTTTAGACTGTAAGGAACTGATAGACTCGTCTATATTTTGGATTGATTTTTATGAGATAAAAGATTATTGTGGTTTTAAATTTTAGTGATTTGCATTTCGGTTTAATTATATTGATGCCATGTGAGTATCTAGTGATTGATTTCAATAGTAGCACTTCCTTGCTGTGGGATATGCGTAGGAATGACCCACGGGCGTCCCTGTGCGTACCCTACGGTAAGGGGGCGTTACAATAACCCATACAAATCTACTCAAATCTCAAAGTCATCAAAACTAATGAATTTTTTTCTCATCAATTTCTTTAAAGCACAATAACATCTATAACACAATACATATACAAAAACACTCATTTCATACATTAAACTAAACATATCATTGCTGCAATTTGTTCAAACTAACCTTGCTCAAATAGAACATTAAACACAATCATTCAAATTCATAAATTGTCTTTTTTTTTTGCACATGACTAATTCACCACAAAATCCTCACTTAATGCTATTTTATAATTCAAAATCCCACTAAAAGATCGGGGTCTAACAAGAAAACATTCAGATTAAACCTTGATCACTAACGGTGTTAAAGTATCGTTAGTTATCTGTTATCGTGTGGCCAAAAATTTGTTGACATAAATTATTTTTTTATTTTTAGTTATGGAACCACCAAAAGGTTACAAGATATTTTTAAGTAAAGGTTTTCTCACCTCCTATGTAAATGTTTCGTTTTTGGTGTTGCAATATTGACAACACCAATGATTAGTTACTGGGAACATTTAAAGAACAATGGTGTAGCTATGAGAGGACATGTCGGGGATGGATGTGGAGAATTTATGGCAAGTGGTGAGGACAGCAAACCCGAATCATTGAGATATGCAGCTTGCTAATGCTATAACATTTTTCACATAAAAAAGATTGATGGAGCACCAAACTATTTAGTTAATTCTCACCATAAGAATAATAGCCAAAGAAATGCCCTACCTCATTATCATCTTCACCATCAGCAAGTCAACACTCCTCTTCCTCAACTGCAAACTTCTTTTCACCAGCATCTGAGACACCATGTAGAAGAAAGAAGAAGAATATGTTGAATTGTATATATTGAATGATTAAAAGTGATACAATGTATTTATATAGGTAGCTCATGCTGAATGAGCTAGGAAGTATTAGAATCTAATCTGTTACATTAGAATCTAAACAGTTTTAACAACTCATAACAAACTTGTAACTAATTACAATAGCTCCTCAACTCCTTTGACTATTTTTCCATCCACTCTAGCTCATCTAACTAATATGCTGAGGATGATTGCATTCCTACAGCCACGCCTGAAACCAACACCCCCTCCCCAAGATGAAGTATATTGAAATAACTTCATCTTGGCTAATACTGAATACATTTGTGTAGAATTTAAAGGCTAAGTAAGTTAAAACTTGAAACCAAGTGTTCCCTTACAATGTGATAGTCGATATCGATATGCTTTATATGTTCGTGAAAGACAGGACTGGCTGCTATATGAATAGTAGCTTGATTATCGCAGAATAAAGGTATATGCAAGGTAGGATTAAGTTTAAATTCACTAAAGAAATATGTCAACCATTTCAATTCACAAGAGGTTGTAGCCATAGCACAATATTCAACCTCTGTTGAACTTTTACTAATAGTATTATGCTTTTTAGATTTCTATGAAACCAGTGATGATCTAAGAAATACATAATATCCTGTCACTGATCATTGAGTAACTTTGCACCTCCCCCAATCGAAATCACAGTAGGTGTGGCACCCTAATACCCTCTAAGAGGATACAGAAGTACCACATCGGGACTCACTAACAAAAACAAACAATATATTGATGCGGAAGCATTTCAAAACACAATAAACATTCATTGCATAAAATTTTAGAAACTGAAGTAAAAATACATTACATACTATAAGTTCATAAACTAGCCTGTAATATGGTTATTATAGACCTTTATACAAATTCAAATACAAGCTAAAAATCAAACTCAAAATACATTTGTGTCAAAACAAAAACTCAAACTCCATTGTCCATTGCGGGTTGGATCTTGTTTTCGGAGCCTAACTTCGGAGTCATGAAACGTGAGCATATTTCAATGAAATCTCCTTACCCTTCATCAGTTCATCTTCATTCTCTGATACCATAAATGTTGGATCCCTGGGTCTTGGCGGGTGAGTTTGTCGTAGCAAACTTTATGTTTTGCTTCGGTGAACGGACAAGAACTTTTGCAGAGACCCTTCGGGAAAAGTTCGTCGTGGTGAACTCTCGTGGCGAAGTTCCCATATTAGACCCAAGCATCTTTTGGGATAAAGAAACCATGGCGAAGATGCAAAATTAACCATAATAATACCTTTCAGGAAAGGTTCACTCCAAAGCGTTCCTTAGGTGTCTCCATCTATCCAATCCTTACTTTCACTCTAAGTTGTCTTGAGTTCACTCCCTCTAAGGTAACTTCATTTCATGACTATTCAACTACTAATGTTATTTCATCAAAATCTCTAATCTCTACTCATTTGATTCCTTATTTATGACTAATTTTCATCCTTCACAAATTCCTATTTTTCTTTTTCATAACACATCTCACTTATATGTTACAACAATTCGTAATCAAAATGATCAATCTTAAAACGATAACTTCCTTAAGTAGACTTAATTTCAATTCAACCTCATCCATAGACAAACTCATATTTCATTAACCTCAAAAGTAAAGAGTTTTACAAAACTTTAATCATATATCAACATGACATCATTTGCTTAATTCAAAATACATATGGATGCTCATATTTGATATGCTGCTAAAGCTACTCAAAGATCAAACTAACTTAGTACAAAAGCTAACTATCTTATAGTTTCCAAATGCCCTTATGCTCTTGATCACTCGATCTCTTGCTCATCACCTGAAGATGGGGAGGAACAGGGGGATGAGCTTAAAAACTCTTGTGTAACTAGTTTATAATGGAGAGACAAGCAAAAATCATTGAAATATTTATTTGTCATGGAAAATTTCTTATTGAATCATAAAATGCATAGTTCTTAAATTCTCAACAAATTCACAATAACACAAACCATGTATGCATCAACTTGTCAATATATCATAAGCACATTATAATGGTTTGGGTGGATCCAAAAATAGAACGTACCACACAATTTTACATAATGATCACGTGTAGCCGTGAACAAACATATTATCGTAATCTCACTTAATGATCTTGTGTAGCTGTGAACTTATGGGAGTCCGTAAAGGAGCTCTATGCTACTAGCTGCCAGGCGGGAGAAGCCTTTTGTCAAAGTACACTTGACTTAACTTAGGGGACTACCACAAACCCACATAACATATATTTCATGACTTGCAAAACATATTTTCCAAAAAGGCACTTTTCAAAAACATGATTTTCATAAGCATCATATATTTCAAAACTATTTCCATCTTCATCTCATAAATCATCAATAATTTAAGTATCAAACATGTAGCAATTTCTTAAATCATTTGAATAACAATAATACAACATTTATAAACAAATGAAATCATTTTAATTTTATTGCTTTTGAAAATATAGTTTTGACTCATTAACTCTATTATAAGCATGTAACCCACCTTGAAATCCTTGCTTATAAACTTGCTTAAAGAGACCTCTTCCCTTGCTCCTCTTGCCTTTCTTGATTTCCTTTAACAATAATCAAAAACTCCATTCAATAGGAATTCCAATTTAGAACCCAAAGAAACATATTCACTAAAACCCATGCATTTCTTAAGCTTTTAGAACCAAAATCCTTTAAAAAATTCAAGCTTTCGGGTCAATTTTCCACTATCATTTTGATCAAGTAAATGAAGAAATTTGATAATACTTTCTTCTATAAAATTTTCCCCCATTGTCTTAAGTTTCTAATGACACTATAATCATTCAATTTGGTGCAGAAACCTGAAAGTTATACCCCAAATATTTTCAGACTATTCTTATACTAAAACAATATTCTATGCTCAACTTCCATCCAAAAATTAAAAAATTAAAATTCTTAGAGACTAAATTAAAACTCAATTTCATCAGAACGATTGTAGCCTATGTCTCTAGTTTACTCCAAATTAAAAATCATTCTATTTGGATAACTACATAAAAATTTATGCCTAAAATACCGAAGTATGTTTGAGTTGTACAGAGAAAACTTCGCCGCGGCGAACCAAAAAATTGGCTACAGTGAACTTTGATTTCCTATAGGTTGGCCGTGGCAAACCTCAGAATTGGCCGCAGAGAACCATGGGGACTTCGTTGCGGTGAAGATAAACGTTCGCTATGGAGGACATTGCCATAAACTTAACTTATCTTCCAAATTTTCCCGATTCTAACTATTCATTTACATCATTTTCACTCTCATTTTACTTCTAACTATCACCAAAACATGCTTGATTCATCAAATAAAAAAGAAAGATGCTTATACTTACTTGTTTAGCTTCAAAATTCTTCAAACTCTTTAAGATCTCCAAAAACCCTAACTTCTCTCTCTCTCTTTATCTCTTCGTTATTTTCTTTTCTTCTCCCTCTCAAACACGTTTTCTCTCTTATTCAAAGCAAGACAACATTTCTTCTTCCCTTAATACCTTTAATGAATGTAAAAAGTCCATTCTACCTTTCCTTAGTGCCTTATAGCCTTATATGCTTAAGTGACTTGCTAAAAATAATCTTACTACCTTAACACTTTAATTCAATCAACCTATGTCATATAATCTTACTAACATTAATGTAATAATTAACTCCACAAAATAATTCCATAAATACCTCATAATTAATTTAAATCATACTTATTCATCAAGAAAAAATTCGGGGGCCAACAGCAATTAAATTGTCCCAGTCCTTAAGTCCTTCTCTATGAACCTACTCGGGGCAAATCCACCGTGCTAAGAATATAGCTTGGTGAGTAATAACTAAACTATGTCTAACCACAACAAATCATGTTATACAAAAGCATCTTAACATACTGAAATTCAGAACAGAATAAGATTATTAATGAAAACACTTCGCATGCTAAAGTCAGACATTTTAATAGCAGAACATAACATACAAAAATACAGAATAGATTTTCATAATAGGATGTTAACCCATCAAATCAAAAATAGGGTTTGTTTTTTTTATCAAAGCTTATCAGAGATCAAAGTACAAAACGAGTCAGATTGTAAATCCATGAACAGAAGTGAGTAACGAGACTTATAAAGAGGGAGACCGAAGTCTCGACACTGAAGTGTCACAAAAGTAGATGTAGATTTTTCTAGGCATGCTTATTTACCCATAACTTAGGACTTGACGGTTACAAACCAAACAAGTTCATTTCATGTGCATAATAATTAGTCAATCATATTTACATGCATCAAACATTTCAGACATTCATTATCCCGAGGTTCAGAACACAATCAATATAAAAACACAATTTAATTTAGTACTAAAAATAACAAAATAAAATGTGATTATCCTAAAGATTACTGACAACTTTGCAAATCATTCAATGGAGCAAAATCAATAGCAAACAAAACAGTCAAAACAAAACCATCAAAAACTTCTTACTGAACTACTTACAGAGGAGACCATCTAAATTACTTACAAAATACTCAAGGATTACTTACTGAATTTCTTACGAATATTCATAAAAAATTACTTACAAAATTTCTTACTATATTACTTACAAAGCTCCTTTTTTGCTTATTGCCTCGAAGTCTCGGCAATATCTGGAAGTGGTCACTCTATGCATTCTTCTATAACATTTAACACAAACCCATATTACTATTGTGCATGATTATGAAATCATTTATACACATTCATGTATACCAAATATGTATGATGCATGTTCATGACAAATTCCTGGGTTTCTTATCCTTAATCTTGTCACATTGTCAATCATACGAAACCATACTCAATTTCTCAATCTAGATTTATCTAATAACTAACTTTTGGGTCCACTTTGCTTAATTATTCACATTAGGAAATTGAGGTAATTTGATAAAACTTCTTTCAAGAAAGTTGTTCTTCCATGTCTTAAGTTTCTAATGAGAACAAGATCATTCCATTTGGTTTTATATACTGAAAGTTATACTCAAAAGATCTTAGACTATACTTAAACTTCAACAAAATTCTTATCTCAATTTCCAATCAGATTATGAAATTCTTAGAGGCAGAATTTGATTTCAATCCCTCAAAAAATTTGTAGCCTTTTGTCTCTAGTTTAATTCAAATAAAGAATCACTCCATTTAGAAATCTACAGATCCAGATATAAGTAAAATACCGAAGTAGGCTCAGTAAAAACATACTAGTTCATACTATTCCCACAGATTTCCTAGCTTTCATTCAATCAATATTTCTCAAATAAATTCAAAAGGCTACTAATTTTTATGGAGAGGTATAAAAATGTGTTAGGAATCATTGGGTTAAGAATCAAGTCATTTGGATGTCAAGTGAAGAAGTTATAAGAAAAAGATCAAGGTATGTTCAGAAAACAACCTCTTTTGGATAAACAGGGAAGTCGCGATCGTGCACATCCACGGCTGCGATACGTCGGGTGAACCAGCGAAGTTGCAATCGTGCTCACTTACTTCTTCAGCCAATGCATGATTGCGACATCCGTTTTCCTCACCGCCAACTTTTCTTCTTCTTCTCCTTTCATTCTTTGTTTTTTTTCTAGATTTTGCTGCACGATCGTGACATCCTTTTTCTTCACTGCTAACTTTTCTTCTTCTTCTTCTTTCATTCTTTGTTTTTTTCAAGATTTTTTCTCCTTTACACATTATAATCAATTCATTCATGCACTAACCATCTTCTCTACTACAATTTCAACTCCAAAACACAAACAATCCACAATTCTAGATTAAATATCCCACCAAAATTCAGTCACAGGCGTGTGACATTACGCATGTCTATGCGTGCCTTACACACCCATGCATGTCCATGCATAGCCGTGCAAGTGCACCTGATTCCTCAAATTTTTTGTATCTTCCCACAAATTTATTCATTCTTAATCATATATTTAGTCTTTCTACTTCAGGACAATCTCAAAACTATTTCAAATGCAAGCTTATATGGTGTTTACCATCAAAATTGAAACTTACACAAGCTTTCTCTCACTATTGTAAGTTTGTTTTCATGAGCAATAACAATTCTAAACAGACCTTATATGTTATTTTCCACACCCATTGTAACTTATCCTACACTAAACAACTCAAAATTCAAGATCAAAATTCAAACTTCAAAAATCGTATGCACTCTCTCTCTACTGCTATGTTTCTTTCCATTAAAAAACAATCCCAGCTTTAACACAGAACTGAGCCTATAAAATTTTTATACTTTTTTGCAGTTGTCGACTTCACTAAGTTTCTCTTTAAGCTACATACAATCAGTATTACAACACCTACACATTCCACTGCATAATAGTCACTCATCCGAAACCTCTCTCTCTACTACATAACTCATCTTTCTCATCACTAATTTCGAATTAGCTTCATACACAACTCATGCATGTATTCATTTCCAACACATAAAACATCATCAAACTCATTCATAGAGTTTAGAAACTTAAAACTTTACTTACCTGATTCTTCAAACAAATTCTAGCTATGACAGTGAAGAGCAGGGCTTCGATAGATGGGGGAAGAAAACAATAAGAATAGGCAGAAACAAACACTCGCTAGGTTGAAATGTCTACATGTAGGGAATAACACTACTGTAAGAATCAAGGCCAGTATTTCGGTGATGAGGGTTCAGTGATTTCCAAAGAACACTAACAAAATTTGAAGAACAAAAAAACTTTAGTGATTTTCCTTTCAAAACTACGTGCTTACACATGTTACTAACACCTTGCCATGTGTCACCATGCATGTATACCACTTGTCATGCAAATAGGACTGCCACCTTGCATAATGTCATTTGTATATTTTTTACATCTAAAATACTCCAAAATTTTCAGAAAAATTCCTAAAATTTTGAAATAATTCCAATAGTTTCGGAATAAATTTTTCACAATTTAATCGTATTTATAAATCCATTTTACCCGAAAATGTCAATAAATGCATGCACAATTTATTTGCATATGTCAAAATTCATATGTACATATCATTGAATATTCAATTATGCAAAGCATACGGTGCATTGAAATTCCTCAATTTTTGTAACCCCAAATATGGGGTGTTACAGTAGGCTTGCAAATCAAAGCCATTGTCAGCTACATAAAATAGCCCTATAAAATTAATGCCTTTCAGGTATTTAACAACATGCAAGGTTGTATCCATCTGAATTCTTATGAGAGCATTCATATATTGACTTAATTGTTGAGTCACAAAGGATATATCAAGCATGGTAAAGCACAGATACAACAACCCGCCCACTAACCTTAGATAAATATCTAGTTTATCATACAACTCAGAATCAACAATCAATTGAACCCTAAAGGAAAAGGATTGGTGATCGGTTTTGCATTCAACAATTGTGCATTTTAAACCAAGCCACAAATGTATTTGGTATGTGAAATTAATATCCCTTGTTGTGATCTAGCCAATTCAATCTGTAAAAAAAAAAAACTTGGCCTCTCCCATGTCCTTGATAATAAAACAAGCA
The DNA here is from genome assembly GCA_029891385.1 of Erythroxylum novogranatense. NCBI lineage: Eukaryota > Viridiplantae > Streptophyta > Magnoliopsida > Malpighiales > Erythroxylaceae > Erythroxylum > Erythroxylum novogranatense. The sequence goes on along the minus strand of CM057233.1, from coordinate 29,733,543 downwards.
TCCAATTGTTGTTTCACATCCTGGATCAGTTAGATGGAAGTGTCTATAACAAGAATATCATCAACATAGACTAGAAGAGATATAAAGTCTGTTGATGTATTTTTGGTGAAAAAGCAGTAATCATAGATTGATTTCACAAATCCTATCTGTAGAAGCTTGTTAGTAAAAGCTTTATTCCATTGTCTTCCTACCTACTTCAGACCATATAGTGACTTTAAAAACTTGCAGACTTGATTCTTACTTGTCTTAGTGTAGTCATCTGGAGGAAGCATGTAAATTTCCTCATTAATTGACCCATACAAATAAGCATTGTTGATTTCAATTTGATGTATTGGCCATCGATTCCAAGCTATGATTGAAAAAAACACCCTGACTGTGACCATCTTAATGAAAGGGGAATAGCTATAAGATAATCAATGCCAAACTCTTGATCATATCCTCAAGCTACTAGCCTAGCCTTGTATCAAGAAACTGATCAATCAAGGGCATATTTAACCCTGAACATCCCATTTAGATGCAATAGCTCTCTTCCCTTTTAGGAGTGAATCCAAATGCCTCTCTAAAGCTTCCAGCTCCTCCTACATTATTTTGATCCAATTTGGGTCTACCTTTGCCTTATGGTATGTTTTTGGTTTATAGATCTTTGTACTATTAACAAGGATGGCTGAGTGAGTATCTGTGTACTAAAAAAATCCGTGGAAGCATAAATGTGAATATGATTAACAACAAAATCAAATAACTAAGCTAGTGGTCTATTTGATATGCTTGAATGTCTCCGCACAACATCTTAAGTTATAGGTTGTTGTGCCAAATTTATTTCAACAAAAGGATTGCAATTTTCAGATATCTGAGAATTCGTATGAGATGACTATAAGAATTATGGAATATGTTGTACATCCATATGAACACGTGAGCCATGAATATTATTATTCTCAGTAAATTCTAAATGTGTTGTCTCTTGTTGAGATATCTACAATGAATCAACATTAAAATTGTCAGGTAAAACAATGGTTAAGTAAATATCATTCTCATCCTGGTAAGTGTAACTGTACAGGTAAGGAAATTATTTCTTGTAAAATTTTACATCTCAAGACACACCAATCTGATGTGTTTGTGTTTTGTATATTTTCCATCCTTTATGTCCTAAAGATCCTCCCAAGTACAACCCTGGAAAAGCCCGCTATCAAACTTATCCTTGTGAGGATTTACATTTATCACAAACCCCAAACAACCAAAAAACTTAAATTGAGTATAATCAAGTTGTTTTTTATTCAAGACCTGATGAAGACTCTTTCAATTTAACACTCTGGTTGGTGAAACACTAGGCAAGCAAATAGCATGGAGCAAAGCTTTGCCCTAAAATTTGGTTGGCAGATTAGTTTGTTTCAATAAAGTGTTGGTGATAGAAACCAAAGACTTGTACCTTCTCTCAACGACACCATTTTGTTATGGGGTATATGTAACACCCAATTACCCGTCGAAGGATATACAGATGTTACCTAAGACAGGACTTAAACATATCAAAACAATACAAAGCATAGCTAGAAATTCAAACAACCATTAATTACTTTTCCATACATATTCGACTTTAAACAGATTTTAGCTAGCACACTAAATTTATCCAAATACATGCTTCAATTACAACATCATCCTGAATTAAAGTTATTACATTACAAACCCTTAACAAAACAATATATATCTTAAGTTCAAATAAGGTTTGTATTACAATATTTACAAACTTTTAACGAAATACTTCATGTCTCATATTATTACATACAACTCAAACATACATTCCAAAAACAAAACACATTCTTTGTTGGCCACTGCAGTTATTATTGTGCTAGTCTTCAAACCCTCCTATTGAAACCTATATAGGGCAAAACCACCGTCCTAATCATAAAGCTTAGTGGGGAATAAAAAAACAGGATATAAGTAGATAACTGTTTCAAACAGTCATCCAAACATTCATATATTCAAAATTGCATATGATTATAAGCAGTGTTTACTTATCCATTTTCAAACTGAACCAAAATATGATGATTCTCAGAAAAAAAATATAACATATCGGAACAGGTTACACATTAGCCTCAGAGCAAAACTCACCAATTTTAAAGCTAAATATTATAATATCAAAACAAAACTTGTTTATAAAAAAACATAATTTGTTTATTTCAGAACAGAGCTCAGATGTTTCATATCAAAGCTTATTTATATCAGAACTGAGCATATAATAGAATACATAACAAGTTAGTATGTTAATCCTTTGTACAGAAGTGGATAACAGGAATAATATAGGAGATACTGAGATCGGTATCATAGAATAGGAGAGACTTATGTCTTAATAACAAGAGGCACCGAATTTTAGTAATAGGAGACACCAAAGTGTCACAGGAGTAACTGCAGACCCTTCTAGGCATTCTTATTTACCCACGACTAGGACTTAATAGTTTTAAAACAAAACAGGTTTATTTCAGAATTCTCATGTGACAAACATATTGCAACACATACTCCTTTATTCCATTTTTTTCAATTTGACATATTCATTGATTTCCAAACAAACTAACATGTCATACAATTACCAGTATGTGCAACGATGCATCAATAAAGGTATTTAGTCATCATAAATTATGTATATTCACACAATGAAAAGCACTTCCAACACAATCCCAAATATCAAACTTCTCGATCACTTGATGGTTCGGAAATTAACACAATATCATTGCAAAAAATCCTAATTCACAAACATCCATATCCAATTCATAATATATAAACCTTTGGAACTCATTCATTCATGAACACACCAAGTAATTCAATATTATATTCATCATTATTAAACCATACATTCTTTGTATTATCATCCCAATTAATAATGCATAATTAAATTAAGTGTTACTCATTTAAATTGAATACCAATTTAAGTTCATAACACACCTTAAACAAGTCCATTTAAGTCCTATTGTACCAATAAATTAACTAAACCTTATATAGTTCATCAATTGCACAAAACCCCATTTTTTTCACCTTCATAACCATTTCCTATAATTACGGAATAAGTGACCTGAAACCTCCAAGCAACTATTTCCACAGGACAAGTTTTTGGATTAGTATTGTATGGCCATTATGACCTAGAAACTGGTGTTTTTAGACAATATGTTCTTCTACAAAAATGTTCCTCTATGTATTAAGTTTAAAAAAATAATGAAATTACAATTTGGTTCATTATTCTGAGAGTTATACCCAAAATACTACAGACTATTCTCAACCATGGATAACAACAAGAATTCAACTTTAAGGTAAATGTCAAAACCCTTACTGACAGAAATAAAATTTGATTCCTTTATGAAATTTGTAGATATATATATGTACTTTAATCTAAATTTAAAATCATCCAATTTTGATGTCTACAAGTCAGGGTATGGCTAAAATGTTGATGTCTATTTAGTAAAACCACTCCTTCTATCAAGTATCCAGCATATATCAAGTTTCTAACCTCAATTCTTCATTAACTTAGTACACATTTTATCCACTTCAAACACTAGTCAATACATATTCTAACATGAAATCAGGTTTAGTATTCCCTTACCTCTTTAAAATTCAAATAACAACTCCAAGATCAAGCTAAACTAAGCTTCCAAGTGATCAGAATATACCAATGATTAAGGTGCAACTTTCAACACCAACTAGATAATAATACATAGAGTTACAAGACCTACTTCTTAATGAAATAACTTACAAAGATGATGATCCAAGATTTAGCAATGTTCTAGAAGTTGAGAGGGGGAGTAGGAGAATTTCAATGGAGAGAAACGAGCAAAGTGAAGACTGAACAAAACAGAAATTGCTCCAGCAAAATTTGCCACATCCAAAGCTAGGTGTTATTGAAATGGAGCAACATATGTCTCCATACACGAGCTTCATATGTCCCATGCAGGAGCTACCATCTATCAATGGTACATTACGCCATATGTCACACACTTAGTGCTGCCATTTGTCGATGTATAACTATGCCATTTGTTAATGCTTTAACCATGCCAAATGACATTAATTCATAGGTTAATCATTCTAATTTTCATGTACCAAAACTTAATTTACCACTTGAAAATTTTTGCTAGACCAAATGTATATTTAAATACCTCAATTCTCTAATGACATAAATTAGTTTCAATTCACTAATTATGATCCACTTGACCAAAAATTCAAGTCATATGTCTTTTATATTCTAATCATAACATAATTTAACTCCTATCACACATCTACTTGCATAAACATCTATTATTTCAACTAGGGTGTACTTTGGGGCCTTACAATACAGGTGCATGTTTTCTAGTGGATTACGCCATATTTGTGCAAAACAAGTTATGTATTACTCCTAATGAACTATGTTGAAGTGAATCACACGTTAATACAGCACTTAGAAAACAATAATAGAATGCACGAGAAGGGGGGGTTGAATTGTGTATTCCCCTCTTTATAAGTCTTTTCGAATTACTTGTTAGGAATAAAATCTTTACGAATTTTTATTTATTCCGATTGATCAAACTTCTCAATACTATGTATATGAACAAGAAGTAATGATAAAATTTGAAACTAAAACGAGATAGAGAGTAAGAGTGGTAGACACGCGGATTTATCCCGGTTCACTCCAAACCGTGGGTCGCGCCTAGTCCTCGAGTTTCTTCCGAGATTTCACTATCTCTTCAATCGTTACAAGTATTCTTTCACGAGCCTCTTCAGTGTCTCTACAACCAAAGATTCTTTCACACTTAGCCTCTGCAGTTATCTCATACACCTTTTCTTTTCAGAAAATATTTGAACACTTTGTTACAAAGAAGATAGCACTCACTAGTTTGCACTTAATCGCTTTTCACTTTGTGTAATTTTTCTAAGATCGTGACTTTTCGCCGACTTCGACTTGAATTTATAGCCTTCGCTTCTAATCGCTTCTTGATTCTTGATTCTTGAATCTTTAATCTTTAAAGAAACGATTAATCAGTTGAGTTCAGAACTAACTCGAATCGACTCTTCATGTCTGTTTCTTTCTTCGCGTCTCGATCCGCTTCACATTTGCGCTCGCTTTGCTTTTTGTCTCAAGTCGCTTTGTATTTGCGTCTGCGTGCGCTTTGTATTTGCGTCAGGTTCGCTTTGCATTTGCGTGCGTCTGCTTTGCATTTACGCCTCGTATCGCTTTGCATTTGCGTCTCAAGTCTCGTCTGCGTCTCGCTTTGTATTTGCGGTCTGTCTGCTTTGTATTTGCGTCAGGTTCGCTTTGCATTTGCGCGCTCGTCGCGCTCTTTGCATTTGCGTTTATTCTGCGCTTTGTATTTATGTCTGCGTCGCTTTGTATTTGCGTCGTATGCCGCTTTTTTTTCTTGTATATGATCTCTCTTTGTTTGTTATACATCAAAATCATTTTTATGTAAAGTCATTTTGACTTAACATATGTCCCATTATTAGTTCAAATTTTCTTGATATTTCCATTAAATTATGTGCAAACTAGCTTGAAAAACTGTTCAATCAAATGAGCAATATGATCCTTGCTCTTAAACAAAATTTTCCAAACAACTTTAGTGAAATCATCCATAATGGTTAACATATAACTATCACTAGTTAAAGATTTTTGTTTATATGGCCCCTAACAATCAATGTGCAACAATTCAAAAGGTTTTATTGACTGAATAATGCTATTACAAAAGGGCTTTCTAGCTTGCTTTGCCTTGTGAAAAGTATCACAAACAATCACCTTATTCAAATAAGGAAAATTAACAAACATGCCTTAATTTATCTTTGGACATATGTTCTAATTGTCTATGCTAGAGCTAAACACTGCCTTCTAGGCTATTACTTACAGTAAAAATAGAATAAGAAGTATTGCAATATTGAAGGATCAAATGAGGTCTGAGTAATGCAATATAAAACATTGATCAACATCTTAATTACCACCACCTCTTTATAATTCTAGCCTTACAAAACACAATTCTTAGGTAAGAAATACACACTCAAGCACTAATCCCTGATTAATTTGCTAATTGATAGCAAGTTATACTTAAACTGAGGCACATAAAGCACTTTTGATATCTTAAACCCTGAACTGAAAAATACATCTCCTATGTGAGTCACAGTTTTGATTGAACCATCTGACATATATACACACTTAGGAAAAATGCTACTTCTTAACATTTTTCATATGAGACAATGAATTGCTCATATGTGTTGTTGCCCTTGAATTTATGATCCATGGTTTAAAACTCATATAATCAAATTTGGAATGAAACTTACCTACACAGGCTACTGCAAATGTAGTGACATCAACACCACCTGATCCACAGTCTTATATCATCTTTCCCTTTAGAATTTTCTAAACCTCTTTCTGTAACATTAACTATATGGTTTGGCTTCAGTTTTGCTCTATCTGACTCTGAATCTGATTCTTCCAATGATGTATGTACTTCATGAGTTATATTTTCTTGAACTACAAATTTACCAGGTCTTGTGAACTTCCTGCCTTTATACCATTCAGGGTCCATTTAACCTTAAGCATTCTGATCGTTCAAGTCCCCCTTTCTTGCAAAATGTATAATATTTTTCTTCTTTATTCTTTCTTGGCTTAATGTTTTCTTCTTATTGTTATTGTCAAAGCGATTGTTCTGAAATCTAGAAGTAAAGGCAACAACATTGGCAAAATCTTTTGTATCCATAGTTGCATCTTTCTGTTTCTCAATCCTTAAAAGCATTGGATAAGCCTTATGTACTGAAGGAAGAGGATCTAAGAGTAAAATTTGATCCCTAACATGATCAAATTTAACATTTAAGCCTGAAAAAAATTGCATTAATTGCTCTTCTTGACAAATCTCCTATGTTATGATTCATGAAACTCCACATTTACATGTTGTCATAAGTTTCAACAAAGCATATTCATCCCATATTCTCTTAATTTTGTTGAAAAAATCCACTATGGGAAGATTTCCTTGCCTTGACCCACAAATCTCCCTTCGAAGATGAAAAATGAGAGGACCATTGCTTTCTCCATACCTTTGTCCAATTTCTATCCATAATTCCCTAAAGGAAGGAGAAAATAAAAACACATATGCCAATTCTCTTGATAAAGAATTTATGATCTAAGAGAAAACTAAACCATCATATTCTTTCCACTGTGCAAACTCATTTGAATCAACATCTGGTGCATCATCCTTTAAAATGAAATTTGTTTTCCTTTTTGCACTCAATGCTAACAATATAAATATTTTACATAAAATGAAATTCTTTCCATTTAACACTAAACTCACAAGGATCAAACCTGGATTGTCACTATTTATTGATTCGTGATTGTATTGTGGTATTCTTCATGTGATATGTATAGTGTCCTCAATATATGGATATGATCTTTGATTCACATTTCTAGTTCTTTCCTCCTCATAAAATCTGGATCTTTCTTTTTGTGCTTGTAGAGCTTAAGCATAACTCCTTCTACTATGGCTTATATAAGCTTTTGAATGAAAACAAATAGAAGAAAGCAAATGTTGTTTGGATAGAGCAATGAGCTATGATGCCATGTAGAAGAAAGAAGAAGAATATGTTGAATTGTGTATATTGAATGATGAAAAGTGATACTATGTATTTATATAGGTAGCTCATGTTTAATGAGCTGGGAAGTACTATCATCTAATTTGTTACATATAATCTAAATAGCTTTAATAGCTCATAACGAACTTGAACAACTCCTCAACTACTTTGACTACATTTCCCTCCATGCTAGCTCATCTAACTAATATGTTGATGATGATTGCATTCCTACAGCCATGCTTGAAACCGACACACCATCTTGGAACAACCCCGACTACACCAATAATGATGACCTTTGGAGGAGCTACAGTAGGGGTCATCAAGTGAAGATCTCAACATTTCTAGTCAAACTAGCAAGTGTAAGCATCAATCCATCCATCTTCATCGTCAAAGAAGAGGTTCAAAACGAAATTCAGTCAAGAACAAAATGAAAAAAATGATGAAATTTGCAGAGAAATTAGAGTGGAAGATCCAGAAACATAATGAACATGAGGTGCAATAGTTTTGTTCTCAAGTAGGTGTTCAAGAAAATTTTTCCAGGTTTGGATGCACAGCAACAAGCAAGTAATAAAGAAGAAACAATTTGAAGAAATTTGAACCCTTGTAAAGCACTATTTATAGGTTGGAAGGCATAAGTCAAGAAATTAGACTACAATCTACATAACTAAGACAAAAAGAAATTTCTCACTCATCACTAATTTCTATCAAAGTCCATTAGTTTTAATATCCTACATACATTGTAATGCAGTCTTCTAAACCATTCATAGTCATCAAAATCCAATATGAATTTGTCATTTTTTTAAGTGAAGCCATGCCTATAGCTACATGAAGTTTCTCGTTAACTTCACCATATATGTCAACCACTTTGTTTTTCCCATATCCCACTGCTGTAGCCATTGTTTCTTTAAGATTGCCTGCTATATCTGAAGTCATGTCCTTAGCAACATTCAGCTTCTCTTTAGTTTCATCATAAGAATTAGTAGCTCTATCTTTCTCGTAACTCATTGCTCCATCCACTCTGTCTTTTACCTCAGTAGCCCCATCAGAAGCCACATCTTTCACCATCTTTGACTTCCCTTTCTTCATCTTTTCCATATCCATCTATGCCTCCTATAGTTTTAGCATGGTTCTTTAAACATTCCTGGTAACTAATCGTTGGTGTCATCAATGTTAAATGCCCAAAATGTAGCATTTAACTAGAGTTAGGACCACCTTTAGTTAAACAATTATATTGCCCAAAATGTAGTGCTTATGTAGGAGGTGGGGCTGCCACCTCTATTTTAGAAATTCACGTTAACTTCTAATGTGTCCCACAAACAAAAATTCAAAAAAATTCATGTCAATAGATAATTGATGGTACCATAATACCGTTATTGGTCAAGGTTCAATCTAAACATTTTCCAAACATTATGGTTCAATATGAACACCTTGAAATGTTAGGGTACATTTTATACATCAGTATAAATGTTAGGTTTCATTTAACTCTTTTAGAAAAATTTCATTTTGATTTCTTCCCAATACAAGTTTGAATAAGGCTAAGCCTCCTCGCTTAGGTAGAGTAATGTATGAGTCCATTTTTCTCTCGAATAAGATTGACATCTTTACTTAATTTTGACTTAGCTTGATCTAAAGTCAACAAATTTGATTTGATTTGATCAAATTTAAAATTGAGTTCAAGCTTGAGCACCCATGCCGAGTTTGACTTGAAGCCCAAGTCATCTTATTATTTAATTTGACATAAAGTCGTTTTATCTAGCTTCTTTTTTTCATCTTCACACTCACTATAGCTTAATTCCGATTGAAATTAGTTTCTCCCATAGCTTTTCTTCACTCCTCACTCCTCGCTAGTTGGTTCTGCTCCTCGCCCTTGGCCCTCTACTCCTTTGTCATAGTCCTACAGTGCTTGATTTTATTTGCCTTTGCATGAAGTAAGTGCTCATGTTTATTTTGGTGAGTTGAGTGATAGAAAAACATTGTGGACTTATGGTATGGCTCTTAAGTTTTAAGCATGATTTTTAGGGTATTGTTGCAATTATGGTTTTCACTCTTCACTGTCCTCTTTAAGCTTTCCTTGATGAAAAATTAAAGGATAGAGATGAAAGCATATAATATTAAAGTTCTTTGAAAGCATATTCTTCATATTATGTAACTTCTCATATTATTATTAACAAGAAAAATATAATCCACATAATAGACTAAAAACACAAATTGCTTACATTAAATTCTGAATGTATATAAAAGTCAAGTGTGTATGTTGAGCATGTTTTACTTTTATAAAACCCTCGAAAATCAGCAAGTGCACAGGTAGTAAAGCGTAGTAATTAAGGAGTTGATCCCTAAGGAACTAGTGAACTAATTAAATCTTAATGTTATCTAAGGTTATAACAAATGTGATAAAAATGAAAATAAAAGCTAAAACAACATATTAAACAATTGATTATGAATTTATTGAAATTAAAATTATGAAATTAACACAAGGAAATCAAAATAGAGCATACCCACTTTACAATCAAGAAAACGCACAAGACAAGATTAACCAATTATGAGAAGAGGTGATTCATTCTATTGTTAATTGTTAACTTAATTACTTTTGAGTTAATTGGTAACGGTCTTAGAATTTTGAAAGGTTGATTATTCTCCCTCGAGACCTAATGATTAAAACCTAAATCACAATCCTTAATTGAATTCGAATTTCTGATTTTGCAATTTCTTAACTAACAAAACAACTCTCGTTCCAATTAGCTTTTAAGCAATCTAATAAACAATCAGGTTCTCACACAAGATCTCTCTTTGTATAATTACTAATTTGATGTTTATATGATCTATTAGGTTGTTAATTCTCATTTCCTATCTTAATAATTTTATTATCAGTTCATCTCTCGATTTATTACTGAAGAATGCAAAAACCATAAACAATCACAATACCCAAACATTCATTAACATTAAAAGCAAATAAGTCACAATTAATTCAAGAATCAATCCCAAATGAAGTTATAACATCCTTAACAAAATATTCATCATCCTCAAATCTAAAACTTGCATTAGATGAAGTGAATAACAAGAGGAATAAAGAAATTAACTTAGAAAGTAATGGCTGAAATGGCTAGCAGTAGCTCCTCCTCTCCTTCTTCTTTTCTTCTCTCCTTCTTCTCTCTTCCTTGTCTCTTTCTAAATTGGTAAAATGGAGGCTTTTTTTTATTAGGTTCATTTAATGATCTTATACAATCTTGGGACCATTTAAGGTAAAAACTAGATTTCACCCAATCTAAAAAGTCCAAAAAGACTCTTATAAAATGAAAACAGAAGGAGATCCCTGCGTTTGTGTATGTCTGTCACAATCATGGAAGGGATGTCAAAATCATGACCCTTAAAATTTGACTTTTATCATGATTATGACAAAGGTGCCAAGATCTTCACCTAATGTTGTTCCCTTCTATAACGATCATGACAAGAGTGTCACGATCATGACCCTGGCTAGATCACTTATGTCATGACCGTGATAGGGATGTCAAGATCATGACCCTTGCTTTTTCTCCAAACTTTCTCGCACTTCCTTCGATCTTCTTCATTTGATATCAAACACTAACAAATAATTAAAATACCTCAAGCACATGTAATTTATGTCCGATAATATGTTTTGAACCACATAACACTCAAAAACATAAACCTATAATGACATTGACATAATTATAAACCTAAACATCCATAAATCATCTAATCAATGCCTAAAAACACACTAAAACACCTACTAAAATGTAATGTAAACTACAACTATTAGTGTCCTCCTTAAAATTTGTGACCATCTTATAGAGTTTTAGATACCATTGTTATGATTCCTACTTCATTCTATAGATTTACTTCCTAAATTTGCATAATTTTCCCTCACTTTCATTTAACTTAAAACCCTTAGGTTATTGCATATATACCTCCTCCGCTAAATGCTCTTTAAATAATATTGTCTTAACATCCATCAGGTGAAGCTCAAGATTAAAAATGATGAATCCACAATGATCTAGAACGGGTCATTAGTTGATAATGTTAAGGAATTCTTAGTGTACTGCACTCTTTTTTTGAAGTGTATCCTTTAGCCACAAGAATTTCTTTGAAACTCTTAATCTTGCCTTTAGAATCTCTAGTAGTCAATATCTACTTGCAGCTAATAACTTTAAATCCATCTAGAATGTCAACCAACTCATAAACAACAATCTTTACTATATCATCCATATGTTATAATAATAACTCTTCATTGCTTCATCATAGGTAAAAGAATCTATGATCTCTCCCAAAACATAATTAGTCTCACCCATATAAATAATAAAATCATCAAAAAGTGTAGTTCTCATATCTCTCTATAAACATCCAAATACTGCTATAGGACGAGGTTAAGCATCCATCACAGATTGCTCAATAACATTTGTGGGGCCTCTAACATTAGGATTCAAAGCTACAAACCATCCCCACAAACCCCTGGAAGTATCTAAATAACTGGATTATGAATAATAAAAATGAGTACTAATATTAGCTCAGGCTCCTTAACTACTTCAATTTTTAATGATACATCTCCTACACCATTATTTATAATTTTTTAGTGAATACCTCTATAATTATGGTACTATTACCAAAATAGTAAAACACATACCCTTTTAGTACCTTTAAGATAACTTATGAAGAACCTAAGATTATCCTCAAATCTAACTTCTTCTCTAATGAGTTGCATATTTTTATCTAAGATGTAGAGTGTTGTCTCCAGTGCCTTGCCCAAAAAATTCTTAAGAAGGCTTTATCTCAGGTTCATGCTCCTCACCATTTCCATTTGTGTGCAATTGTGCTTATCTTGTACTTAATTATAATCAGGTATACCAGGTATGGTTTACTATGTAACTATGCCATAATCCTTAAAAAACTTATCAAAATTTCCCTTCTCTTGACCCAAATATCTATGTCTACTATAGTACTCTCAATCATGATCTAAACTAAAAATCTTATAGTTCTTCTCAATATTTTCTTTGAAAATTTTAAATTTTTTTAGGGCCTTAAACTTATTACTGATTAAATACAATTAACCATATCATGAGTAGTCATTAATAAAAGTCAAAGTAACTTTTTTCTTTAATGGTAGGTTTTAAAGATCTACTAATATTTTTGAATTATTTCTAAAATCTCACTACTTTAGTGGAACCTTTCTTCTCACTTTCACTTAGTTTATCTCATAATCTACGCAAGCATTATTAATACCACCATAGACTAAATTAGGAAGGATTTCATCTATGATCAACCTCTAAACCTTTTCTTCAATGTCACCAAGTTTATTATGCATAAAATGAATGATTCTCCTTAAATAAACTACTTTTTAACTGCTTTTTTAAAATAATTATAACTAAGTTACAAGGTTCATTTAAATCTAAGCAATAAAATATACCATTCAATAGACATCCACTAATAACAAAGGATTGAGGGGCAAGGAAAATTTTTGTCAGTGAGAACCAATAGATATCTAGCATCATCAAGTTTGCAAAATTAACAATGAGTTGTATATTATAAATAACACATACACCACTTTATTCAACTATATATAACCACCTTAGTTATAGCTCTATATCTTTAATCTACTTCATTTCTACTTTGGTTCCATTTCCCACAAACACATTGACCTCCTTAATAGGTTGACATTTTATATGTTACTTAAGGTTAATTTACTTGATATTTAACACCTTTATAATATATTTATATGAATTTTATTATGTTTCCTATCTTTGATTCATTGTCTTATAGTCAATGACTTTAAGAAGTAAACACAAGATTTAGTGCAAAATTTTCTATAATTATCCATTTGATGATATTTTGAAGTCATTTGGAAGAAAATAAGATATAAAATAAATGTTAAAGATTTTAGAGCTAATTATAATTCAAATATATAAAAAAATGGATAATTTGGTAAAGAAAAGTTCAACTTATTAAGATAACATGCACTTGTCTTCTGTAAAGGTATAAGAAGCTGAGAAATATAACAAGATCAGAGCGAAAAATTGTCTTAAATTTACAAAGAGAAATAATATAAATTCAAATTTAATTACAACTTGGTGTCAGGCTTTAGTTACACCTTAGCAAGCAAAAATTAGAAGTTCTAGAATAAGACCAACATTCGTCTTAGAGCTAGTTTGATGTTTATTTTTAGACAAAATTTATAAGGATATGTAATTATTCAATTTTAAGCAATCTTAAACTTTATCTTTTGTATACTTAGCTATAAATACTAGTATTAGAATTAACCTATAAGACTCCTGACATCTTTTTAATATCATCTTAATGACTTCTAGCATATTTTTTTAGATTTCTTGTGTTCTTTCTATTAGAGAAAGATTTGTACCAAGGATTAAAGGAACTTATGGCATCTTCTCTTATTATTTTCTTCTACCCTTTTCTTATATTTTGAGATTTTTTGCTATTTTTTTGGTTTTCATTATGTTTAGTGGCTAGAAACACTAATCAGGGTTAAGGATGTAGCTTGTAAAGATTTATTCAATTATCTATAAATGTGTTAATTATTTCCTTAGTTAAATTTATTCTTTTTTATCTTAATGTTGGATATATGTTTGGCCACCCTAGATTCAATCTTAAGACTTGTATGGATAGATAAGTGGAGTAGAAGAGAATAAATACTTCAGCACTAGAGAATGATGTTATCCTAGAATTTAGTGATAACCGTATAGAATAAATATACATAATAAGTTTATATTAAATTACACATTGACAAGTGGTAGTAACTTAAGTGGTAGTAACTTAATTAGATATACTTATTTTTAGATCGGAAAAATAAAGTATGCACGATTTGGATAAAATGGTAGATTTCAAAACTTTTGAGAAATCAAAATTACAGTGGAAGCAACATAACTAAATCAACATGCATAGCCATACATGATACGGTATAGGGATAAAAATTTGCATAAACACAAGATGAAAATTATCACTTACTCCTTCGCTATAGCTTTAACTCCTCGCTGTGCTATCCTATCCTTGTAATGTATCCTCTCCTAAGTGATTTATCCTCTTCTCGTTATTGTATCCTCTTCTCGATATTATATCCTCAACCAATCTGATCTACCACTTATTCTTCTTGGACAACTTGGATAATAAGATTCTTTGGTGGGAAAGGAGAAGAAAGCTTGAAGAAATTTTGCCTTAAAAGAAAGAAGCTAATAATGAGACACCTCTCATGCAAATTTCGGCTCTTATATGCAATATAAGAGAGAGAGAGATAAAAATTCAACAACCATGTCCTTTTTTTCTCTCGATTTCAGTTAAGTCTCAAAAGGAAGAAGTGAAGTGCATCCAATGCATCACTTCCTTCCTTAATCAATGATAAAGAAGCCAACAAATGAGACTCTTCTCATTTATTTTAAGATGGCTATATGAAAAGACCATTAACCTAAAAATACATATGAATTTCAATTTTTTGATGAAAGAAGGAAGATGGTCCATCAAATGCACCTCTTTCTTCTCTAATCCAATGAATGGTAATAGGTTACATGATATCATTAAAAGACCACCATTAAACCATTTAATGATAAGGTTATTTGTAACATCCCATCCCCGACGGGAAGGGTAAATTGGTCAATTGGGACAGGCTAGTAATTTGCATTGCATATTTTGATTGAGCATTTTTGGCCTCTAATTTTAGAGGAATAAGTCAATTGGCACATGCATTTATGTGTACATGCATTCATGGCATTCCCGGCATTTACTTATGACTGAGATGCGATTTGTGAAAATTCTGAGATAACTGCGTATGAAATTGAATTGGAATGTCTTAGGATTTATTTTCAGTGGGTTAGTGATCTTTAGAAATTTCCTAGTTAATTGGGAGAAAAATGTCTGGATCGAAAATTTTTCGAGTGGTGGACCGACTGACTGTATAGTACCGAAATAATTGTCAAATGGCAATGGGGAAGTTTGATTTATGATTTTAGAAATTAGCTGGTTAAGCCATTAGAATTTGGAGACGAATTTGACTGGAAATGAGAAGGGATTTAAATGTATTGTGAGAAATGATATGTGGCATATTTGAGTAACCTTTAAAATGCCTCAAGTTCTAAGATTAAAAGAAAGGAAATTCTCTTCTCTCCTAGGGCGTGATTGTTTCTTCTTCCTTGGAGATTTTCGTTCTTTCTCCCTTTGTGATTTCCATTACTAGTTGGCTTACTTCTTCTCTACTTGCAAAGCCAAGCTTTAACCTTAAGGAAGATGAAGATTTTGAGGTTTTGAGGGGGAGCTCGTAAGTGTTAAAGAAATTGGAGGATTTGTCGAGAGTTGTAGATTTGAGTTTGATTTGGTAAGTAAATTGATCGTATGTTGTTTATTTGTTAGTTAATGCATTTATGGGTTTAATTGTGAAAGTTTGGGGTAGTTATGGGTGAGTTATGACTGGTTTTAGTGAGAGAAATAAAAAGAGAATCGAGAGAGACGATTTGCGTCGTCGCGAGAAAATGATTGCACGTCATGACGAAAGCGAGATTCGCCAATGACGGGACGTCTGCGAGTGATAATTTAGACGTCGCGGCGAGAATTTTCCACTTGGCAATGACGACTTTTTGCCGCGGGTGAGGACATTTTCTGATTTGATTTAGTTTGGTTTTTGGGGCATAACTTATGGTGTAGACCTCCAATTGAGGTGATTCTCGATTCATTATGATCTAGAAAATGAGGTCTACAATTGAGGAAAAGAAAGAAAGTATTGAATGAAAATTGAGAATAGGTTCTATTGCAACCTAAGGATAGTTTCTTGATAATTGGAGTATAACTTGGGGTCTTCAATAGGTGAATTTGACCAAATGAATAGTAATTTTGGCTTTGAGGTCTTTCTTGAGAATATCATAATGGGTATGACTTAGTAAAGTGACTAATTGTTACAAATGAAATGTGTGGAGTTCATGACACATTATTGAATTGAAATGAAACGAGCTATTATTGATCAACTGAATGAAAGGTTAGATTTGGTCAAAAGAAAGTGGAAAATGGGAAATAGTGTCGGGATGGTTATGAGTAGGCATCGTGCATCTTTTATTTAAGATATGTGTATTATTGAATCTTTCTGATTATGCAATTAGTAATGAATGATTATTTTACTGTATAGAGGCGTCGTTGGAACAGCATTCCACGAGTTATGGTAGAGCTTTCAGGCAATAGCTCGGAAGTGCAGGTGAGTAACCTAGTTGGTTCCTCAACCTTTGTGTTTAATGTTACACACTTATGCCATATGGAGATGAATGGAGGGTTATGTATGTTTGTTTTTGATTGACTTCGAACCACAGGTGTCCGAAGTATTGGGAACTTGATATTGAAGTGCTATTGTGTGTAGTTGTTTATGAATGCTTCAATGTAATAAACTGGAAATGTTTATGACTGAAATACCGGATCGAAGGTCCGAAGGAATGGGAAATGGGACACTGGAATGTAAACTGACTGTAAATGAAAATTGGGGCATATGCATTCATGCATAAAGGCATGTTCAGATAATCATAGTTGTGACCTGAGTCGCTACTGATACTAAAAAGAGCTTCGAGCTCGAACACTTTTATTGAACCGAGCCTCAAGCTCGAGGGAAGTTAGTGCATTCTTAGAGGGCTCTCCTACTCCCTAAACGCGTCTGATTACTGATCACTGTTTATGCGCTCAGTCACAACAATGTAATAAACTAGAAAAGAGTCACATATGCATTGCATATATAGATGATTAAATGATATGACTGTGGCCGAGAAATTGGTTCTGATTGCATTGATAAATGAATTCCATAATTGATTGATTAATAACGGTTGTGACTGGAGCTGCTACTAAGAGCTATAAGTTCGATCACTGAATAAGAGCCTCGAGCTCGAAAGGGATTAGTGCATACCCAGAGGGCTCTCCTATTCCTACTGTCGCGTGGAAAGTAGTACATACCCAGAGGGCTCTCCTACTTCCAAAGATGCGATTACTGAATACTGTTCACTGCTTAAGCGCTTAGTCACAACTCAGAAGAAAAGAATGGAATTAATGGGAAAATATTATGTGATAACTGATTCGCGAAGTTCTGAGTCCTGCGATTGCATGAGAACCTGATAATTATCATATGATGACATTAAGTGTGTAATTGACTAAAACTGTGAATTACTTGATATATGCATGAGTTGAGTGAACCATCGATGATGGTTTTTCACTGAGTTCGCAAACTCACCCAACATTGCAACTATTTTTCAGGAATTGAAGAATACCCCGTTAGACAAACGGGAGTATGATTACTGCAAGCGAGTCAGAGTTTGAAGTCGGGATCAGTTCACGTCTGCATTAGTGTCTTCCTGTATTATATGTATCGTACATCTGCAATGTCTGCAGAATAGTACTGTTATTTCAGAGGGCCCAATTGATAAAAGTTGTATTTGTATTGTGATTACTGAAAATGTTCAGAAATGACATTGAGCCTAATTTGGCTATGGATTTTGTGCATAAAGTGATTAAATGTTGTTGAGAGTTTTAATGACTGAAATTATGTTTCGATCAAAATGTTTTCGTATTAAAGTGGGCTCAATTTGGGTACCGATTTTTGGGCACATGATTGTCTTTCAAAAAGAAAAAAATATCTTTATGAGTATTTGAACTGTTTTGACTGTTCTAGCATACCTCCCTCGTGAGGCACGGGCTCAGATATCACCATCGATATTGGGCTCGGGTCTTGCGGGAGTGGGATGCTACATTATTACTCCATTTAATGATGATAAAACATGTTATAAAAACATATTAAATGTAGCAAACTAATGTTAAATGTGCAATTGCACATTTAAACCATTAAAACCGAAATTCTACCTCCATTTATCTTTAATAACTTTGATTTAATTTAATTAATCTAACCAATCAAATTAAACCAAAGTCTAGCCTATTTCTAAATGTTCATATGGGCTTATAATTAACAATTAACTAAAGTAAGTCCAACATTCAATCATAGGCTTTAATACCTTTATTTGTAGTTCTTACTTTGCTTGATAACCTTCCTATAAGCCAAATGGGGAATCTAATTGGACTTATATAATTCAAGCTCTCATAAGGTTGGAATTAATTTAATTTCATTAGAATTAATTCTAGCTTGTTAACTAAATCTCGTTCTACTAAAGACAATTGGTTGAACTCTTGAATTACTAAATATTATGAGAACACATGTTTCAAATAAGATGTCTAATTGCAAACTCTAATATAAACCATATTATAACCATCCACACAATAAAGGGTAAAATTATCATTTTGCCCTTATGTTAGTTTTTCCTTTTAGATATCCCGTTTTACTCTATATGGTGATCAATACATAAGATCTCATCTTGGTGTTAACACTTGATGGGTAGCTAGTCCATCAAACTACTGGTGGCAGTTTAATCACCAATCTCTATAAAACATCCAAAAGTGATGATATCACTATAAACTCTTTATTTGAGTGAATGTCCCATGATACATGTTTTAATTAATAATTCCAACATGTTGACGCTAGATTGATACTCTGTAAAAATCCATTCAGATTAATATCTAGAATTATAATGAAACATATATGATTTTACCACTCATCAAGGTTGTAGTTCATAATAAACAAATGCTTAAGTTGTATGTTTTAAGATTAAATTAACGGCCCACTTTATTCTTTAAAACATACTTGATTCCAGATTCATTTAATAATGCCATTATCGATAGTCAACTACTATTATGATATGAAACTCATCATTC
This sequence comes from Erythroxylum novogranatense, assembly GCA_029891385.1. Taxonomy (NCBI): domain Eukaryota; kingdom Viridiplantae; phylum Streptophyta; class Magnoliopsida; order Malpighiales; family Erythroxylaceae; genus Erythroxylum; species Erythroxylum novogranatense. Next base: position 29,714,244 of record CM057233.1, on the reverse strand, counting down.
CCTTGAAGTAAACTCTTTTACTTGCACATAGATAAATTGCAACACTACAGTCTAAACTATAATTGTAACATCCTGTCCCCATATTAAGGGTCAGGACCTAAAATTTTAACATATGTAAGCTCAAAGAGAGATTAAGGAAATGCATTTTCTTGCTTATGCATAATATTAGTATATATGCTTATGAATATTGAATCTTGGCACAAAAATAAGTGTACATGCATTCATTGACAATTTCCAGGTACGATTATTTTTAAATGTGATGTTATTGAAAGTGAAGAGTAGAAGGAGTAGAAAGAGTGATCTTGGTAGGAGTTGCGATAAGGAAATATTTAGAAACAAGATTGGTAGTGATCTGGAAAAATATTCACTGAATATGCTTCAGTCTTTTAGCCACAACGTTTTCTCTAGTAATCCAAACGAGATGATTCTTAATTTGGATTAAACTAGAGATATATGGCTACATTTTGTATGAAGACATCGAATTTCAATTCTGTGTCTAAGAGTCTCAAATATTGTCATGAAGTGAAGAATTGGGTGTAGTGTTGGTGTATGAATGAAAATTTTGTCTTGGGATTTTGGGAGCAAATTTGGAATTGATATAGATAGATTTTGGCAAAATTTCCTTCTGTATAGTTGTAGATATTTCTTTTATCTTTCCAAAGGTATAAAGTTTGTAAATTTTGGACATCGAAGTCAAAAGTTATGATTCTTATAAGTGGATACGTTTTAGAAGAAAAGCAGACGATAGAAATGAGACGGAAGAAAAGTAGATGATAGAAATGAGATGTAAAAAAAGTAGACGGAAGAAAATGAGATGATGGAAATGAGACGATAGAACTGAGACGAAAGGAAAGTGAGACGATGCAAAATGTGAGACGATACAGAAGTCAAACGACAGAATTGGCCTTCGAAATCTTCATGAAAGTTGTAGATTTGGAAGTCTTAGTTCCAATAGTCTAAAAACAAAGTTAATCTGACATCTGTAGTGAGAGTTATAGCAATTGCTCCAAGACATATACAGTACGAGTAAAGATATGACCATGTTGGATTCTTTTGGCCATAACTTCTTCTCTAGACCTCCAAATGACTTGATTCTTGAACCATTGGATTCGTCAGACATTTCCCAACATATCCACTAAGAATCATAGTCATATGAAACTAATGGTGAAAGATTTAGTAAAAAGAGTGGGACGGGTACAGTGAGTGTGTTCTTCAATAATATGAACTGGTGTTATCTCACTGAACATACTTCTTTTGATGTTTTCTGGATCAGTAGAAGTCCAAATGAGACAATTTTTATTTTATGGTAAACTAGAAACATAGGGCTACAACTTATATGGAGAAATCAAATTTTGAATCGGACTCTAAGAGTTTCAAGTTTTGGATGGAAGTTGAGTATCGAGTATTGTCTCGAAATAAAAGCAGTTCGGAGATATTGGAGTAAAACTTTCACACTACTGAACCAAATTGAATACTTTTGGTGTCATTGAAAACATAAGACAAAAAAGAAGAGTCTTCTAGAAGAAAGTGTTATGTTAGAATATACAAGGGTGCTTTTGGTAAGACACTTAAGTATAAAAGACATAAGGCACAAATAAAAGGGGTAAATGGGACAATTCTCACTCATTAAGGGCATAAATGGAAGAAAAAGTGTTGTCTTGCTTATAAATAAAGGAGAAACGTGAATGAGAAGATTCTAGAGAAGCAAAATGAGTGCATTAGAAAAGAGATAAGAGAGAGAGAACATGAAAAAGAAATGAAAGAGAGAAGGAAGGGAAAACAAGCTAGGGTTTTAATTTATTTGGCCTTCAAGAGAGATTTTAAAGTTGTTCAAGAAGAGAATAAGGTAGAGGAAGAAAAGAGCTTCCATTTGAGCTAAATATGTAACATCCCGTTACTGTTAGCAAGGGTAATATGGTAATATTGGGTCAAACTGATAGGTTTCATTGCATTCACTGATTGAGCATGTTACTGGCCTCTAATTATAGAGAAACAGGCTTATTGCATATGCATTTATTCATAGGTACATGCATTCATGATTTTTTGGCATTTTAATTGTGATTATGAATTGATTGGACTGTGAACTGGAAACTGACTAAATCATGATCAATCGAGAAATTAAGAGTAAGTGGGCTTGAGTGACTTATTTAAAATAGTCTAAGAGTGATTGGCTACTGATAGTGACTTATAGGAAATTTTCGAGAAATTCGGGAGAAAATGCCCGGACCGAAAATTTTGGAGTGACCGACTGATTGACTGTATAGTACTGAAAGAATTGTCCAATGGCAAAGGAAATATTAGAGTTATACTGTTAGGAAATTAAAATGTTGAGCCATTGAAATTTAGAGACTAAAATTTGGACTGATTTAGAGACCTATGCCTATAAATAACTAGGTTTGAAATTTGGGGATTTACCCTAAAGCTTGAACATTTCTTCTTCTCTTCCTCCTCCCACGGCGATCTTCGATTCCTCCCACTAGTGAGGATTCTTTGATCTTTCTTTATGTTTTTCTTCTCATTATGCTAGCCTAACTGGTTTATTGTGATTGATGAAGGTTGAGAAAGATTGAGAGTGGGTTATCGTTGATTTCGAAGGATTTTAGGGTTACGGTGATTTTTGAGAGATTTGTAGATTGATCTTCGATTGGTAAGTTTTAATGGCATTAATGTTGTTATTATGGTTGTTGGATGTATTTATGGCATTTAATGTGAAAGATTGAGTAGTTAGGATGTTTAATGGAGGTTTTAGAGAGCTTTAATGGACAGAAATCGATCGGAGAAGGCGATGGATCGACTTCGCACGTCATGACGTCTGGTGTGCCTCGTCATGCTAGAAAATATAGTGCTTTCGCCATGACGGCGCTGGAAATGCGTCGCGTCGAGCCTTCTGGCTTACGTCGCGACGAGCATGAAAAGGGCGCACGCCGCGGCGAGCGATCCTCTGTACGTTGCGGCGAGAGCTTCTTGGACGCGGCGAAGGGATTTTCTGATTGGATTAATTTTAGTTTATTGGGTATAATTGATGATGTAGACCTCCAATTGAGGTGATTCCTGATTCGTTACGAACTAGGGAAAGAGGTCTACTATTGAGGATAATTATGGGAGTTAGAATTTAATTTAAATGGTATTGATTTATCAAGATTAAGGTCAATTATGGTTCTTAGTGTGACCTAAATATTGAATTGAGACAATTGGAGTTTTAAATGGGATTTTCAATAATGTGTTGACCCAATGAATAGGGAACTGTTATAGGAAGTATGAATTGAGGAAATTGAACTGAATCATAGGATTGGATCAATTTTGTCGATCAATTGAACTGTGAGTTAGAATGGGGCATAAGAGTTATAAATTGGGTTTTAGCGCCGAAAATCGTGAGCATGCATTATACATAATTCCACTGAGACATATGCATTACTGAATCGTTTTAATTGAGTATCTAATAATGGGACTGTATTTTACTGTTATAGAGGCGCCGTTGGATCGTCATTCCACAGACATTGCTGGAACTTCCAGGCAATAGCTCGGAAGTTACAGGTGAGTAACCTAGTTGGTTTCTCAAATTCCTGACTGTCTAAATGCTCAATGTGAATTACTTGCCAATGTGAAATTGCATGATTACTGAAATATATATGATCAAATGGCATGTTTCTACTCTATTAGATTGGACTACTGTATTGGACTGGACTACTGTATGATACTGAGAAATGCAATACTGGGCTTTTATAGTCGTACACTGTAGATTACTGAACACTGAATTATTGAAGACTGCATTGCATGCATAAATGCATGATCAGATAATGGATATGTGACCCAAGTTGCAACTATCACTGAAAAGAGCCTCGAGCTCGAACATTTATCTTGGCCTCGAGCTTGAGCAGGGAAAATCACAGCGCGTCCCCACCGAATCTTGTTGAACACTTGGGCACAACATCAATAAGCGAAAAGAGACTCATATGCATTGTATACATGGTGATTGAATTGCAAACTTCTTGAATTGTGTGATGACATGAGAGATTGCAAATTGTTACATCTTATCGTAAATTGTTGCATAATCTCGTGAATCGTAATATGATAATCGCAAAGCGTTATAAGCTACGCAAATTGTTATATACTAATTGTATCTTACTGTGTCGTGCTGTACGTAATTTGCGTAATGCTTGATTTGAGTGAACCATCGATGATGGCTTCTCACTGAGTTCGCAAACTCACCCAAAATTGCATCTAATTTTTTCCAGGATCGTTAGTGTAGACCCCTAGCTCCGGAGATAGTCTTTTCTCTGGTCTTGACGTCTTTGGCAAGAGAAGCGATGGCACATAGGTCAGTTAGCTGGGTTGGACTTTTGAGGATGACTTAGGATAGATGCTTGTATCAGTTTCCTTTTGGGTTTTGTTTAGGGGACTGATAGACTTGTCTTATTCTACATACGGATGATTGTACCGGATGATTATTTTGGATTTTAAAAGTTCTTGATTTACTTATATTATGGTTTAATTATTGCGATGCCATGTGGATTATTAGTGGAAATATTCTGGTGGTGCACCTTTATTGTGGGATACGTGTCGGAGCGACCTCCGGGCGTCCCGATGTGTATCCTACGGTGAGGGGGCGCTACATTAAGTGGTATCAGAGCATGGTTTGGCATCTTTTGGGCATAGTGTGTTTTAAATTTGGAATCCTTTGTAAGAATAGCGAATCGATCAAAATTTCTTGTCTATTTTAGGTCATCCGTCCTTGGAGATCGAGTTGAGCTACCAGCTGACCTGGAATTGGTAGGAGCTAGTAGGGAGTCCCCGATGCGTCATTCAGAGGAGTTGCCTCCTCAAGTTCTGTGAGACGAGAACGGAGATATGATCAATTGCGTGGCGGGGGTTGATTTCTATGGTAGCAGACCTGCGGAGGGCGAGGATGGTTGGAAGGGCCGAGAGAGTCCTCGACCGGATGGGCTGTGTCCGGATGAGCGTTTTGACTACGCGGTTTCTACGCTTGTGGTCCTGCATATCGGTGGTGGAAGACTGTCCCGGGAAGTACCACCAGCCTCCTGCATGACATGGGATGATTTTCGAGGGCCTTCAAGGAAAATTTCATGCCCAAGATCTATCTGGAAATGAAGTTGCAGGAGTTCTTAGAGCCGAGAGGCGAGGCGATTGGCCGTGGCGATTATGAGTCTTGATTCAGCGAGTTAGTGGTTTATGTTTCTTCATTGGTGGCTCTGAGGCTGAAAGGTGTCGGCGTTTTGAGGCGGACTCAATCTGGAGATCCGTACCTATTGGCTAGATCCGATATGGGCGCTTTATTGAGTTGAGGGCTGCAGCGGTGAGGATCGGCGATTCTTGAGACAACATGATTGAGGCCGGTCAGGGATCGGGACTAAGAGATCTAGTGATAGCTGTGGCATTCTTTGGCGGAGGGTATATGGCGAGTAGGCCATTCAGAGCTGCAGGAGGGCTAGACAGACCGGTCATAAACGAGAGGCGATTTGTATAGGCTATTAGTGGTGGCGGCGATGTCGAGTTTGAGGCGATCTGCTCCTTTATGTGAGCATTGTGGCAAGAGACACAGTGGAGAGTGTCGATGGCTGTCTGGAGCCTGTTTGAGGTGTGGTTCGATGGACCACCTAGTGAGGAACTACCCAGAGACTTTGGGAGCCCAGTCTACTATGACTGGAAGGTCAGGCAGCAATACCACGGTGCAGCAGAGTCGTGGTGGTGGATTGGGATGGAGAGGTCGAGCAGAGGGGTCCGTAGTGAGGTCAGAGGGGCCGAGCAGCAGACAGCAGTCGCAGGCTAGGGTCTATGCCATGACTCGGTATGAGGCCCAGGATTCCCCGGATGTTATTGCGGGTATGCTTCTAATTTCTGGTTTTGAAGCATATGCATTGTTGGATCCTGGATCCACCCATTCTTTCATTGCACCGCATTTAGCATGTAGACTGCATGGGGATAGGCAAAGGTTACAGTATGGGTTAGAGGTGAGTACACCTCTGGGTAGTCTGTTGTATTGGGAGAGATCAGTATGGGGTGTCGAGGTTGGATCGATCGGCGATTCTGATGCCGATCGATCGTTTTGCCTCTGAGGAGATTGATGTGATATTGGGGATGGGTGGTTGATCGCATAGGGCTATCATGGATGTTATACCAAGGAGGTCGATTAGAGTCTCTAGCCGCCCAGTAGCGTGTTTGAGGGTTAGTCGGGCGGCTAACGAGGATGATATCCTTCTTGAGTGCCCTGAGATTGATGCAGGGAGGCTGTGAGGCCTATCTGGCTCACGTAGTGGATTCCAGAGTCGAGTCGAGATTGCAGGATGTTCCCATAGTCAGGGAATTTCTAGATTTGTTTCCCAAGGAATTACCGGGATTGCCGCCAAAGTGGGAGACAGAGTTTGTGATTGATCTCGTTCCCGGTACAGCCCCTATATCGATCCCTCCGTATAGGATGGCACCGGTGGAACTGAGAAAGCTTAAGGCTCAGTTGCAGGAGCTACTGGATAAGGGTTCATAAGACCGAGTGTTTCGTCATGGGGAGCTCCGGTACTATTTGTGAAGAAGAAGGACAGGACGCTGAGACTGTGCATTGATTATAGGCAGTTGAATCGGGTGAAAGTGAAGAATAAGTATCCACTACCTAGGATTGACGATTTATTTGATCAGTTGCAGGGAGCTCAGGTGTTCACCAAGTTGGATTTGAGATCAGGTTATTACCAGTTGAGGATTGCAGAGGTCGATGTGCCTAAGAGTGCTTTCAGGAGCAGGTACGGGCATTTCGAGTTCTTAGTGATGCCGTTTGGGTTGACTAATGCCCCGGCAGCCTTCATGGCCTTGATGAATAGAGTTTTTCAGCCCTACCTGGATCGGTTCGTGATAGTATTTATTGACGATATTCTGGTCTATTCGAGGAGTAAACAAGAGCACGCTGAGCAACTGAGGATTGTCCTTCAGGTCATTAGAGAGAGGCAGTTGTTTGCCAAATTCACTAAGTGTGAGTTTTGGCTTGATGAGATTGTGTTTCTGGGGCACGTGGTGTCCGGTGAGGGTATCCAGGTGGATCCTCACAAGATAGAGGCGGTTATGAGTTGGGAGATTCCGAGGAGTGTGCCAGAGTTGCGGAGTTTCCTAGGATTGGTAGGATATTACCAGAGGTTCGTCGAGGGGTTTTCATTGATCTCCGCCCCTTTGACGAAGCTGTTGAGGAAGAATGCGTCGTTCAGATGGTCTAAGGAGTGCCAGAAGAGCTTTGAGGAGCTGAAACATCGGTTGACGCATCGCACGTGTTAGGCATTCCATCTGGGACCGGAGGCTTTGTGGTTTACAGTGATGCCTCGCATCAGGGATTGTGGTGTGTATTGATCTGACATGGCGAGTGATAGCGTATGCCTCGAGACGATTGAGGTCTCACGAGGTGAATTATCCAGTGCATGACTTAGAGTTGGCCGCAGTTGTATTTGCTCTGAAGATCTGGAGACATTATTTGTATGGTGAGACGTTCGAGATCTTCACTGATCATAAGAGTCTCAGATATCTGTTGAGTCAGAGAGAGCTTAATCTGAGATGAGGAGATGGATAGAATTCTTGAAGGAATATGACGCACGATTGAGTATCACCGAGGAAGGCCAATGTGGTGGCCGATGCCTTCGAGTAGGAGATCGCGTGGGAGTGCGGCTCGAGTTCGAGTTTCGAGGTTACAGTGCGATTCGATTGAGAGCTCTTAATGTACAGATGGATTTGGGTCAGGATGGAGCTCTGATTGCTACTCTGAGGTTGAGGCCGATGTTGCATGATAGGATCCGGAGAGTTCAGGATCAAGATCCAGAGTTAGTGAGACTAATTAAGAGAGTCCAGGCCGGTACTGATTCAGAGTTTGAGTTGAGAGATAGGACTTTATGGATGGGATAGAGGCTGTGTGTGCCGAATATTGAGGATTTGAGACAGGAGATTCTAGAGGAGGCTCATGTAGCTGCCTATGCAATGCATCCTGGTACGACCAAGATGTATCGTACTCTGAGACAACATTTCTGGTGGCCTAGTATGAAGAGGCAAGTGGCAGAGTATGTTTCCAGGTGTCTGATTTGTCAGCAGGTTAAGGCAGAGCATCAGGCTCTAGTGGGAAAGTTACATTCGTTGCCCATTCCAGAGTGGAAATGGGAGTGAATTATTATGGACTTTGTTATGGGATTGCCTAGGACACCGAGGTAGCATGATGCTATCTGGGTCATAGTGGACCGATTGACTAAATCGGTTCACTTCTTGCCAGTGAGGGAGAGCAATACTCTCGATCAGTTGGCCCAGAAGTATGTGGCAGAGATTGTTCGATTGTATGGGGTTCCGTTGTCTATAGTCTCAGACCGGGATCCCAGATTTACCTCGAGGTTCTGGAAGAGCCTACAGACTGCTATGGGTTCAAGGTTGAACTTCAGTACTGCATTTCATCCTCAAACAGATGGACAGAGTGAGAGGGCGATTAAGATCGTTGAGGACATGCTTGGCGTGTGCATTGGAGTTCGAGAGGATCATGGGATCGATGTTGCTTGATTGAGTTTGCATATAATAACCAGTATCAGAGTAGTAATGGGATGGCACCGTATGAGGCCTTATGTGGGAGGCCGTGTAGATCGCCACTGTATTGGGATGAAGAGGGCATGAGATCGATAGAGGGTCCCGAGCTGATTCGGATCTGATGGATAAAATCTGATTGATCCGAGTCGCATCAAGCGCGGCTTAGATGCATGTAAGAGCTATGTGGATCAGCATCGGTGAGAGATGGAGTACAGTGTAGGTGTCAGAGTGTTTCTCCGAGTGTCTCCTTAGAAAGGAGTACTGAGGTTTGGCCGTAAGGGCAAGTTGAGCCCTCGATATATCGGTCCGTATGAGATCCTTGAGAGGATAGGACCGTTGGCTTACAGATTGGCATTACCGAGTGAGATGTCTCAGATGCATGACGTGTTTCATGTTAGTATGCTCCGACGGTACCGTTCAGACCCGACGCATGTGATTCCCGCTCAGGAGATTGAGATAGCCAATGATTTGACTTATGTTGAGGAGCCGGTACAGATTATAGGATCGCGGGTCAAGCAGCTGAGGAACAGGGTGATTCCGTTGGTGAAAGTCCTTTGGAAGAACTACTCTTCTGAGGAAGCTACATGGAAAACTGAGGAGCATATGACGAGTCAGTATCCTCATTTATTTGATCGGACAGGTATTAAATTTTGAGCACGAAATTTTTATCAGGAGGGGTGAATTGTAACATCCCGTTACTGTTAGCAAGGGTATTATAGTAATATTGGGTCAAACTGATAGGTTTCATTGCATTCACTAATTGAGCATGTTACTGGCCTCTAATTATAGAGGAACAAGCTTATTGCATATGCATTTATTCATAGGTACATGCATTAATGATTTTTCGGCATTTTAATTGTGATTATGAATTGATTGGACTGTGAACTGGAAACTGACTAAACTGACTGAATCATGATCAATCGAGAAATTAAGAGTAAGTGGGCTTGAGTGACTGATTTAAAATAGTCTAAGAGTGATTGGCTACTGATAGTGACTTATAGGAAATTTTTAAGAAATTCGGGAGAAAATGCCCGGATACCGAAATTTTGGAGTGACCGATTGATTATTTGTATAATCTTGAAAGAATTGTCCAATGGCAAAGGAAATATTAGAGTTATACTGTTAGGAAATTAAAATGTTGAGCCATTGAAATTTAGAGACTAAAATTTGGACTGATTTAGAGACCTATGCCTATAAATAGCTAGGTTTGAAATTTGGGGATTTACCACAAGGCTTGAACATTTCTTCTTCTCTTCCTCCTCACGACGATCTTGATTCCTCCCACCGTGAGGATTCTTTGATCTTTCTTTATGGTTTTCTTCTCATTATGCTAGCCTAACTGGTTTATTGTGATTGATGAAGGTTGAGAAAGATTGAGAGTGAGTTATCGTTGATTTCGAAGGATTTTAGGGTTACGGTGATTTTTGAGAGATTTGTGGATTGATCTTCGATTGGTAAGTTTTAATGGCATTAATGTTGTTATTATGGTTGTTGCATGTATTTATGGCATTTATTGTGAAAGATTGAGTAGTTAGGATGTTTAATGGAGGTTTTAGAGAGCTTTAATGGACGGAAATCGATCGGAGAAGACGAGCATACGACTTCGCCGTCACGACGTCTGGTGTGCCTCGCCAAGGCGAAAATATAGTGCTTTCGCCACGACGGCGCAGCAGGGACGCCTTGTGATGGCGCTGAGAGTACGCGTTGCGAGCCTTCCTTACGCTTCGTCAACGGCGTGAAAAGCGCGCGCCGCGCTTAACGTCATTCACGTCGCGGCGAGCGATCCTCTCAGACGTCATGGCGAGCTTCTTGGCATGGCGAAGGATTTTGATTAGATTAATTTTAGTTTATTGGGTATAATTAATGGTGTAGACCTCCAATTGAGGTGATTCCTGATTCATTACGGACTAGGGAAAGAGGTCTACTATTGAGGATAATTATGGGAGTTAGAATTTAATTTAAATGGTATTGATTTATCGAGATTAAGGTCAATTATGGTTCTTAGTGTGACCTAAATATTGAATTGAGACAATTGGAGTTTTAAATGGGATTTTCAATAAAGGTGTTGACCCAATGAATAGGGAACTATTATAGGAAGTATGAATTGAGGAAATTGAACTGAATCATAGGATTGGATCAATTTTGTCGATCAATTGAACTGCGAGTTAGAATGGGGCATAAGAATTATAAATTGGGTTTTAGCGCCGAAAATCGTGAGCATGCATTATACATAATTCCACTGAGACATATGCATTACTGAATCGTTTTAATTGAGTATCTAGTAATGAGACTGTATTTTACTGTTATAGAGGCGCCGTTGGATCGTGATTCCACGGACATTGCTGGAACTTCCAAGCAATAGCTCGGAAGTTATAGGTGAGTAACCTAGTTGGTTTCTCAAATTCCTGACTGTCTAAATGCTCAATGTGAATTACTTGCCAATGTGAAATTGTATGGTTACTGAAATATATATGATCGAATGGCATGTTTCTACTGTATTAGATTGGACTACTGTATTGGACTGGACTACTGTATAATACTGAGAAATGCAATACTGGGCTTTTATAGCCGTACACTGTAGATTACTGAAGACATGCATGATTAGATAATGGATATGTGACCCAAGTTGCTACTATCACTGAAAAGAACCTTGAGCTCGAACATCTTTGTCTTGACGGACCTCGAGCCCGAGGGAGAAATCCCGACGCGTCCCCATCTGAATCTTGGTGAGCACTTGGGCACAACATCAATAATCGAAAAGTGTCTCATATGCATTGTATACACATGACTGATTGAATTGCAAACTTACTGAATTGTGTGATGACATGAGAGATTGCAAATTGTTACATGCTACTGTAAACTGTTGCATAATACTGTGAATCGTAATATGATACTGCAAACTGTTATAGGCTACTGCAAATTGTTATATACTAATTGTATCTTACTGTGCCGTGCTGTACGCAATTTGCGTAATGCATGATTTGATTGAACCATCGATGATGGCTTCTCACTGAGTTCGCAAACTCACCCAAAATTGCATCTAATTTTTTTCAGGATCGTTAGTGTAGACCCCTAGCTCCGGAGATAGTCTTTTCTGCTTGGTCTGCGTCTTTGGCAAGAGAAGCGATGGCACACAGGTCGGTCAGCTGGGTTGGACTTTTGAGGATGACTTAGGATAGATGTTTGTATCAGTTTCCTTTTGGGTTTTGTTTAGGGGACTGATAGACTTGTCTATTCTGCTTCTGGATGATTGTACCAGATGATTATTTTGGATTTTAAAAGTTACTGATTTCTGTTATATTATGGTTTAATTATTGCGATGCCATGTGGATTATTAGTGGGAATGTTCTGGTGGTGCACCTTTATCGTGGGATACGTGTCGGAGCGACCTCCGGGCGTCCCGATGTGTGCCTTACGGTGAGGGGGCGCTACAAAATATCTCTTCATTTGGTGAAGAATCAAGGAAATCAAGAGAATCCTACCCAAGAATAAGGGGAAAGACAATTGTGACTTGGAGTTTTGGCAAGCAAACTAGGCGCGTAAAATATTTATGGTTATTGTATAAATAGGCAATGTGCCTAAATGTGTACATATGTTTAAATTGCTAAGCTATGAATGGGAATTAGATATTATGAGATCATGTGAGGTTAGAAAAGAGATGATGAGAAATTGAGTTATGATATAGAGTAACCAAGTGTTCTTGAACCGTAAGCTTATGAATAAGCTAGACATATAAAACGGGTAAAAGATTTGAAAGGAGCAGTTAGATTGATCATGTACAAATGAAGTGTAAGTCTAAGTTAATTTAGACACCTATGAATTATGAAATGAAAATGAGCATAACATGTGTTCTAGAACATATGCCCAGGATTGTCATTGAGCACGTATTATATATGGTCCATTATTACGATTGTGCATAAATGAATGTTTTTACTTGTGTAATTATTGATGAGTGTACAATGGGTGTCTTGTATAAATAGGTTGTGCAGGTCAAGTATCCACATTTAGGCATTCCTAGAAATTGAAAGAAAATGCTAATCTGGAGCGTACTGTGAGTAGACCTAGATGGTCTCATTTCATTGTCTGCTTTATTTGAATTTTTGTATACATTGATCTCTGTATGATGAATGTGTATATGAATGTGATTGATTGTGTTTGGATTTCGGACAGAAGGTCCGATGATTGTGATGATTGATCTGAATTATTGAAGTGCTCATTACATGTGATTAAAATGAACTAAGTGTTTTCGGAATGTGCATTGCATGCAAGTGAAAGAGTGAATGCTCAACTATATGTTGAATGTCGGACTACGGTCCGATAATAAGTGAATTTGATCGAATAAGTGCATGCAATGTAAGTGATGCATTCCATTGCATGAATGTATGAAACATAATGACAGTTGTGATCAAAGTAGCCACCGATCAGAGCTACAAGCTCAACGTGTGAAAAAGAGCCTCGAGCTTAAAAGTGATTCAGAGCCTTAGGCTCAACATTTAATGAGCCCTATATGGGACAGTTATTAATGAGCCCTTTAAGGGACATTTTAGGCACTCGGTCACAACAAAGTAACAAATGGAAAGTGAGTCTCATGTGCATTGCATATGCATAATATAAATGATTAAGTGTAATGAACATGAAGTGTTAAAGTGAATGTGAAGTGTACAATAATGTGAAATGTGAGATGTATGTGTTATGTGAATTATGATTTATGTGATTAGGTGAGCCATCAATGATGGTCTCTCATTGAGTTATGCAAAACTCACCCAAAATTTGCAACTATTTTTCAGGGTAAGAAGAATACCCTGTTAGGCCAACGGGAGTATACTTACAGCATTCAAGTGAAGGATAGAGGTCGGGATCAGTTCGCGTCTGTATTTGTGTTTTTCACATTTTGTATTGAATTGTATATTCTGGATCTCTTTATATAAAATTGTATTTTGAAATGACACAAGTATTTTATAATTATGAAAGGCCTCGAATGGCTATTGAAAATTGTGTTAAGTGAAAATGTTTATGAATGAATGTGGGGCCAATTTGAGTTTCGATTTTCGCATTTTGTGTTATCAATTTTCAAAAACAATTGTGGGCTTTTGAAAGATTGAGTGCTTTAGCACACCACTCTCTCGGGGCACAGACTCGGATATCACCATCGATGTCGGGTTCGGGTCATCGCGGGAGTGGGGTGCTACAATAATCAAGTGACCAACTTAATCATTCAATTGTGAACCCATTTGATGGGACCCGATCCGGGAACCGGATTCCAACCGAAAAGCGAAAAACGAAGGAAACGAAAGCGAATGGAAACGAAAATTTCGCATCGAAATTTTGAATCGGAAACAATCGATACTTAACAAACGGAGCCGACATCTGAGAACAATCAAGAACACATAAACACATTCGCGTTGGAAACCTAGACTATCCAAACCCGGTACAATTTTTTTTTCTTTTTTTTATTCCTTTTCTCTTTACTCAATCACATTCAAACCATACAATTTCCTTTTTGGAAATTTTATCCTCATATAACACTCAATTCATATAATTTGTCTTAATCACGCAAATCTCATCTTTACCAAACTAACTTCTTAATCATTTTTTTATACATTCATTTTTAAACCCTTTTTACCCATTTTACCGAAATTTCGGCAGCATAACGACTATATTTTGACCGTCCAAAAATTCTGCAATTATAAAAACACACTTCTAAAATCACAAAATCACATCCAACCTTAACAACCATCATCGGACCTCCTGTCCGGAACCCAGCAGAAACAAACGCAATTCTATACCTAACACTTCAAAAGTCTCAATCCGAACACAATACAATCATATACATTTACTGGCCACGAGCAAATCCATTCACATACATTTCAATTCATATATAACTCCATAATTTACTTACACATATTATAAATTCAATTCATACTCATTTTCAGCATAATTGTATACATTCTTTACATTCGGACTAAATACACTTTACTGGCTTTCTAACCATCCATAAAATCTAATACGAACATCAAACTTTACACATAAATACGAACAAGCACAAATTGGACTGAGGTCATGCTCGTCTTCCATCCGATCTCCTGCTTAAAAACCTGGAGATTGGGGATGAAAGGGGGATGAGCTCGGAAGCTCGTGGATAATATATTTATAAATTGAAACATAAGCAAAAACAATTTTCAAAAAATTTGTTATTTTGCAAATCTTTCAACAAAAACTTATTTCTTCAACTTTCCACATTTTCAAAATTTTTATTACTAATTTCCAAAAATTTCTCAATTTCAAAGCTCAATTTCTCTTTCAAATTCTCAAATCATTCCAAATCATGCATACATGAATGCAACACATTTTCAATGCATCAGAAATATGAACAAAAGCAAAAAGCACATAACATTTCAAAATGGTTTGGTTTCGGTCCTAACAGGACGTACTACATAATCTCGCAAAGCGATCCTATGCAGCCGTGAACAAGATGTACTATATTTTTCCGCATAGCGGTTCAGTGTAGCCGTGAAGGGAGTCCGTAATCGGAACTCCATTGCCTCTTGCGGGCAGCCGAGAGAAGGTTTTAACAAGTAGAGGCGATAATCGACTCACAAAAGGACTGACCAAACCCACATAGCACATAAGCAAAATGGAATTTCAGATTGCCCGAAGGCACTTTTCAAAATCTTAATTTTCTTTAAAATTTTCATATCATATCATCATAATGTGTCCTAAATGACACAAACATATATCCATATGAATTCATATAACAAATCGAATGCAATTCACTTAAATCACATATTCATCAAATTCATCACAATATATGCACCAATTCTTTAAATCATTTAAATCATAAATCAAATAATTTGAAAACCATGAATTTCATAATTCTTGCATTTTCTAAAACTCATTTTAACCCTTCAAAATCATAATTTCAAACATTTACATCCTTTTCCAAACATTTTTATCAATAATAATTTATCAAAATCAAAATTTGTTTTCTTTAATTTTCAAAATTTCACATATAGCTTATAAATCAAAATATAAATATACTACCCACCTCATATCCATGCTAACAACTTGCTTTGTGCCTCAATTGCTCCAAAGCCTCCTTCTTTCTTCCAATTTAACATTCCTAAAGCAATTTCATCAAAATTCAATCTCATAAATAACTTAATCCTTGATTTGATGCATAAGTCATCAATTCATACTAATTCCAAGATATGTACATCATTAATTTTAAAATCCCCAAATCCTAAATTGAACCTAAACCAATTCAATCAAATTCAATATCATAATTAACTTAATTTCTCAAATTGAGCTTAGAAAACATCAATTCCTCACATATTCAAGCTACTTCAATCTCCAATTTTGAAAATCCCCAATT
The DNA here is from genome assembly GCA_029891385.1 of Erythroxylum novogranatense. Taxonomy (NCBI): domain Eukaryota; kingdom Viridiplantae; phylum Streptophyta; class Magnoliopsida; order Malpighiales; family Erythroxylaceae; genus Erythroxylum; species Erythroxylum novogranatense. Next base: position 29,698,322 of record CM057233.1, on the reverse strand, counting down.
TTCAAAATTGGCCTAAACCAATTTACACAAATTCAATACCATAAATCACAATTTCTTCAAAATTGATTTCATATTTCACCAATTCCTACTATTATTGATGATTCTACACCATTAATTCAATAAATTCCCTAATTTCTAATTTGGCCTAAACCCCAATTTACAATTTTTCAAATTAAACTTCACCTAAAGCATAAACATCAAAATTAACTTAGGATATTTCAAATTCATCACTAATTCAAGCAATCTAAAGCAACAATTTCAAAAACCCCCAAATTTCAAACTTTGACATTCATTCCATCCAAAACTAAACACAACCTAAGGCATAATCATCAAAATTGCTTTCATAAATCACATACCCATATCATTTTCCATGATTCTAAACCAAAAGATCAAGAAAAACTCAAAGTTCAAAGGATTGCTCTTATCTTCTGTAACACCCCACTCCCGCAAGACCTAAACCCGACATCGACGGTGATATTCAGGTCCGTGCCCCGCGAGGGTGGCGTGCTACATCACTCGGTAGAAAATTCAATAAAACTTTTTTTAACACATACTCACACATATTATCGTGAATGCGGAAAACAATTTATATAAACAATTCAATGGCCTTGGGGCCCTTTTTACATTTACAATTTATTTCAGTCAATTGACTTTACAACTTGTCCAATTTAGTAATACAAAAGTCCAAGAATAGAAATACTAAGACAGACGCCTAACCGATCCCGACCACTTCTGCGCTTCCTCAACCAACAGATGTCATACGCCTGCTTTGCTAACGAGGTATTCTTCTAAGTCTTGAAAAATAGATGCAAATTTTGGGTGAGTTTTGCGAATTCAAGTGAAACCATCATCGATGGTTCACTCAATTCATGCATGTTCAATCGACTTACCAAATATCACATACGATCACGATTCACAAATGTAATCTCAAATAATACATACCATTACATTTCACAAATGTAAGGCGTATCACCTTTCATACAATCCAAATTCAATCATACCATATATGCAATGCACATGAGACCCTTTCCATTTTCATTACGTTGTTGTGACTGCATATGCAAACTTGTCCCAATGCGGGCACATTGCGTTGAGCTAGTGGCTTTGAAACATTGGGCTTGAAGCCCTAATACATTGAGCCTGAGGCTCTGAATACGTTGGACTGAGGTCACATGCGTTGGTGAAAGCTCTCATATACGTTGGACGTGATATGCCCTGATACGGTGGCTGCTCCGGTCACAACTGCCTTTATCTGATCATGTCCTTATGCAAGAATGCATATGTTCCAATTTCCATTTACAGTTATTTCTATCACTTACATTCAATGCCATTTCCTATTTCTTCGGACCTTCGTTCCTAGATTTCAATCATATATTTTCCAATTTATTGCATCATACCATATCGCATTTAAAAGTCACATCCAATGTATTGAAACAGACAATTAACACTTCAATATCAATTTCCCATTTCCTCGGACCTTTGGTCCGAGATCTCCAATATAAATATTCACACACAGTTACACACAAATAGCACTTCGTTATCTCATTCCAAATATTTGATACACCTATGGTCCAAATCAATCAAAATCAAACACATAAACCCTCCATTATCTCCACATGGCATAATGGCAAAATCTTAAACACATAAGGTTGAGGAACCAACTAGGTTACTCACCTGCATTCGAGCTAACATCTGGAAGTTTCGATAACGTCGAGATCGACGCTCCAAATGTGCCTCTATAACAAAATGCAGAGAAAATCAGATCACTAATTATCAATCCGAACTAATATAATGCACATGTAAGTGTATAATGCATGTTCATGAGATTTCGACCCTAAATCCAAATTTTTCTCATCATAAAAATTCCATCAAAAATTAGAAAACTATAGCCACTGACAGCACTCAATTCGGACCCCGATCGGTCCAAAAATAAATACAACAGTGACCATAGAACAATTTCCCAGGGCTACGTCAATTTCCCGTCTCAAAATTCCCAATTTCTCATAAAATGAAATTCAATATTTCACTAATCCGATGCCTCAAGAATCAGGTCAATCGGACGTCAGACGGAAAAGAAATTGACAAAAGAATTAAACAAAACCATTAAAAAGATTAAACCCCGTCACTAGGGCGAGCAGGCGTCACCCTAGTAATGGGCGACTTATTTCACCCCATCGCTAGGGCGATGCTCGTCACCCTAGTGATGAGCGACCTTTTTCCACCCCATCGCTAGGGCAACGCCCATCACCCTAACGATGGGCAAGTTTCCGCCCACTGCTTCCCTTTTTCTCCTAATTTTTAATCCAACTTCCAAAACCCTTAATTCCTAGCACACAAATCAGAAAAATACAAATTATACCTTGTTGGAAAGATGAAGAAACCCTCTACAATTCTCAAGAAGACCTTAAAAATCCATCCCACCCCTAAGGGTGTCAAAAATCCCTTCAAAGCTACTGCCTACTCAAATCCCATTAAAACAGAACAGTACATTGCAAATTCCATAACTCTCTGATTCTTCAGCCAAAAATTACCACATAAATATGCTCAATAAGTTCACAATGTCATCTACAACTTTTATGAACGACCCAAAATCAAATTCCATAACTAACTAGGTCAAACAATTCAACAAAGAATCTGTATACTGAAATCAACCAATCTGGACAGTAAGTTTCCAATCAGCATAACTCTTAGCACAAATGTCACAAAATTCACTACCTTATATCCCTGAAAAGATAAGTTCTCAAACTTAAATTTTCATGAAGAACTCAAAATCCAATTCAATTTCTAACAATTTCAAAACTGTCATGCAAGTTACTGCCATGATCAGCAATTCATAACCTAATGCAGGTTCAATGTTTGCAAAATCGTAACTCCCAAATCTGACCTCTAAAAATTACATGCCATATATCATTTTCAAGATAATTCCTTCCTCTGAAACTTTTCAGAAGATCACTCACACCAATTCAGTTAACATAATTTGCTAAAATTGCTTCCAATCCGCAAGCTCACAAACTCAACACTTAGGCTAGGTTTCATCAAAATGCCCAAAACCAGTCAATAGTAATCAGTTCATATCTCCCAATATACAACTCGAAAAATAGCAAGATCAGTGGCAATGGAAAGCTAACAATGTAGGCTTCAACTCTCATGAAGACTATTTTCCCAAATTCCATCTCAATTAATTTAGAAAAATCAACAAAGTAATCAGGTTATATATGCGGTACTGTTCACAGACCCTACAAACAGAAACTTTCCATGCAAAGATTCACCCTTCTAACATTACAATTTAACATCACCTATTTCACACAAAGTTGAAGCCAACATCCCAAAGTTTCATTGAGCACAAACCTTGCCTAATTTGCATGTCTAAACAATAAGTTATGATCAAATCAGTATACTAGGTCAAAAATTAATTTCCAGCTTTACTTCTCCAATTCACTTCCTATCATGTCAATTCAATTCCTACTACTATAAGCATCTCAATTGGACACAAAATCAATCCCTACATCAATCCTACATTCACTAAGCATACCTACCAAAAATTGGCAGCACTTACCTCATTAATATTATGCAAGAAAAATCATACATATTCAATTAAAATCAAGCTAAAACCACTCATTCCTATTACTTCATCAATTCTTACTTCAACCTAACCTTATACCCATCATTTCCACCTATAAGTTTCATTAAATTAATGCATCAATAATCACAATAAATGCCCCATAATTCCCATTGCATGCTTCTAACTACCAAGTCATTACATTCATAATCAAATCATAAAGCTTAACTAAAACACTTACCAAATCAAATCTTCTTTCCACCTTCAATTTCTTCAACTCTCTACCTACTACTCCAACTTCCCACTTTCTCTACTTTCTAAACCTCACACAAGGAGTTTATTATCATGATAAGAAGGTGGTTTGATTGTATAAAGGAACACTTTTGAGTTTGGAGGAAGGATTACTTTGAAAGAGGAATCGATGGATGGAGGTGGAGAGGAAATGGCTAGGTTTCAGATGGAATAAAAAAAAACAAAGCATCAAAGTCTTCTTTTCATTCACATCACCGAGAGAGGGGCTTCAACATAAGACAAACATAATTAATTTAAGAGGACATGTGGCATGTTTAAGAAAAAGACAAAAAGGAATAAGGCAAAAACATGTCATATGCTTAACTAAGAAACCCTAATGAAAGTTGACCCAATTCAATTCCAATGATCCTAATTTCAATCCCAAATAATATACCCAATAAGACAGTGCCATTGGGTAGAAATTTTCGCTACCGAAAAATCGACCGGTTCGCCAATTGGCGATTTTTTTCCCGATCCGAAAATTTCTAGGAATTTCTCCGAATCATTTTTTTGAAAATTACCTAAATTGCCCAAAATTGTAAAACATATGACAGTCCACTCCCAATAATTTTTAGAGGCTATATACTGTATATTCATGCCGAGCTATAATTTAATACTCCTAACCCGTCCCAATTTACTAAAATATCCTTCCCATCAGTGATGGGATGTTACAATTCTCCCCTCCTAATAAAAATTTCGTCCTCGAAATTTCATATACGATTAATCAGGAAGGCAAGGGAGTCTGTTTGATTAATACCCTCTGTTTTTCACTGTTTTCACTACCCGACCAAATTCGGTCAATGAACGGAGATCAAAACAATCAATTATTCTTTTCCTTTCTCGAATTTTACTGCTTTCTCATGATTACGCACAATTCATCACTTTCAATATCAATAACATATATATCGGATCCTAACAATATTTCCAATTCTATCTATGAAACACTTTGTGAATCCGAATCATCTTTTTGGTTTTAACCTAACTTACCAATCCATAATTCTATTTACACCACAATTGCATAAAAGCCCCTCATCACGAATTCAATTTCCCTTAACTACACCTTTGTTTCCATCCAAGTACATTTTGGCCGAGGCGACACACTTCCAAATATTTCATGTATTACTTTTCATATTTCATTTTTATCGAACCACAAATCTCATGAGATTTAGAACCTCAGTGAATCAATTCGACTTATTGTCACCATCTTAAATTACTTAACCTATCACTTTATTATCTTGATCACATAATATAGGGATCACGACTCCTTTTGGACAGTAAGACCCCTTATACACTTTTCGAATGGTGACACCAATGTAATGATTGTCATGCCATAATCCCTTTGCACTTTACATCAATCTCATATCCCAATGAAGTCCAAAATTATCAATTTCACATTTGTCTTCAGGAGTCAAGCCTGTTGATTAATCACACACGTCATCGTTCAATTTAACAGATTATACCAGCAATTGCTTTTCCACAATACTTTTACTAGAACATAACGCTTCGATTGTTTCTTATGCTTTCTCGTACCATTCACTTTTAATCATTTGATTTCCCATTCTAACCTTTCAATTACTCTTTCAATACGCTCTTGTTCGAACATAAAGCTTCTATCATTGCTTACGTCTTCACTAATAGTTCCCGTAATAAGTATCACCCATATCTCTTAATCTGAACTATACCTATCACTTTCCTCACAATTGGAGTTAATTCCCGTTCCTCAATACAGTTTACAATTTCTACATCCTCACTTCGGGTTTTGCCAATCCGCTTTGATGCAAACCAACTTTGAACTTCTCAATAGCTAATAATACTTTCTTTTGCTCCATTTTGTCAGTTCGACTATAACACTCAAAAATACACTAGATTTGATAACCTTCTTACCCAAATTTTGATCTTCTGCAATTGAATTTATTTTTTTTCTTTGTTCAATCTCTTAAATTGCGCCATTGGCTTAGTTTAAATTAATCAGCCGTTGAATCCTTTTCAAATCATTCAAATGCATGACATAACTCAATCGTTATCGATTTGCATATTCATAGACATCTCCAAACTATTTTTGTACGATTAATGTCTCCACGCTTATAGGCCACACACAGTATAACACGTTTCAAATCATCAATCATAATACCGCCCATAGAATCATATTTACCCCAAGGTACATAAAATCACTTTATACAATGTCAATAGATCACATCATAACCTTTACTGGAACACTTCAGTATAGACAGTGAATCCTTCAAATGTCTCCTTTATGATCATCAGTCATAACATTCGCATGTTTTCTCAATTATTCTTGTCGTTTTGCTAAAACCAGAAAATCTCTGAACAATTTCCGAACGTATCCAACATTCCGTTAGTTCTAATAAATTTCAAATTCTGCATACACATATCTTTTGAACTTTCGCATTTTATCAATACCTATTTCTTTATTAATTCTCCCAATATACCAAGTTCGTATACTAATTCATCCCTTATTCATTCAATCAGGTTAAGATTCACTCTGATGAGACTTGTATAACGACCAATTTCCTCAACTATACCAATTCATCTATTTCTTTGACTTATATCCATTATCCACTCCAAACACAATTGAGACATGTTCCTTACCTAAATTTCTCCACATAACTCAATTTATTCACGATAGATCCCTCACTGACTTGAATAAACAATCGTTATATCGACCTCGTGCTTTCAAAACATAATGACACAAAATATACACGAACCTTTTATCCCCTCAAAGCCGCAATTAATATTTCCTTAATATGCAGTACTTCTCTTACATAATCAAAGTCATCTTATTAACGTAATGTACACTTTTTCAGTAGCATATTTTTATCTCTCACGAATAAGTCTCTGCTAGATTTAATACAGCTCATAAAACTTTATCAATCAACTATATTTTTTTTTCCATCACTAAAGATATACATATCAATTACCCTTGATACTTCGCAAAGATCAATCTCTGAAGAGCACTTAAACAATTTCTTTCCCTCTACTATCTTGCCATCATTACCCTAATCATCACATCCTATCTGACAATATATCTCTATAGTCCCATCAATTTGTCCGTTAATAGATCGTACTGCTAAGAATACCTTAATTGTATTTACTTCTCGATAACCATTCTCTTTTTGGTACCAATTCTTGATCATGGGGACCTTACTATATTCATGTCCCTCTTTTTATTCCCGCAAGCTCATTACCGATGCTAACATCTTTAACTCTCTCACTTCTTTCGCAATTGATCATTTTGAGCATTCTCCTGCCTTACTCTCACTCATTTTGAACTTGAGCTACCGGCATTATAAGCGGAGCTTACGTAATAGGTCACCGATTACCTCCTATATCATATTCACGTAAATTATTCATTTATGCTTGCTCAGTTCACCCATGATGGTAATCCCACTATCACATATACACTTACAGTGATCATATAATCTGAACTCAACAATCTTCCCATTTACACCCGTCCTCGCTTGTGAGGATCATATACAATCTGAATTCATTCACAACAAATCATTATAAGCACTTTCATTTCTTCTTTTAACTCATAAAAGGGATTTTTTTTTGACAAGAATTCTGGCTAGCAAGTAGCCATTAACTCATCGATTCTGGTAACATTTTCACTTAACATAGGGCTCCCATAATCGGTGTGCATTTACTTAGGCAGATCAATTAAACCCGAACAACTTTTTCATCTACCAATTTCATTGTCTTACATTTCAATATTTTCATTATTGCATTAGACCCATATATTTCCATACTCATATCTATATCATAGATATGAAATCATTCTTGATTTTGCACTTAATGTATAATTTGACTCCACATCACCAATCCTTATTTATAACTCTCATCACGGTAATCAATCCCAATTGTAACTTTTCTATATCATAGATACACTTTATTTTCATTTACCTTATACACTGTAAATCTTACCATTATCACATCTCTATTTTCCTCTATTAATTTTACAACGATTAATCTTTATAGCTAACTCATATTCAAGGATATGCCCAATATAACTCCAATATTGTACTTCACAATATACCCGTCAATATCAATACACTACATATTCGTCTGTCTGATCAAACCGTACACTCTTTCCTATTTTGCGATATCATTTACTTCTTTTTCTCACATTCTAACACATTATCCTTTTTCTCACTTTTTCTAACCGCTAAAACGACTGAGACATACTTATGCATACAACCCATATACTACACTGGGGATCAGTTGTCACTGTCTGCGTGACATGACTTAAATACATACACCTATATTTGATCGTGCCGGATAAATTACGTACTCATCGGGCTCGATACCACCTAAATGTAACACCCCACTCCATGAGACCTGAACCCGACATCGACGGTGATATCCAAGTCCGTGCCCCGCGAGGGTGGCGTGCTACATCACTCAGTAGAAAATTCAATAAAACTTTTTTTTTTAACACATACTCACACATATTATCGTGAATGCGGAAAACAATTTATATAAACAATTCAATGGCCTTGGGGCCCTTTTTACATTTACAATTTATTTCAGTCAATTGACTTTACAACTTGTCCAATTTAGTAATACAAAAGTCCAAGAATAGAAATACTAAGATGAGACGCTAACCGATCCCGACCACTTCTCTGCTTCCTCAACCAACAGATGTCATACGCCTGGTTGCTAACGGGTATTCTTCTAAGTCCTGAAAAATATATGCAAATTTTGGGTGAGTTTTGCGAACTCAGTGAGAAACCATCATCGATGGTTCACTCAATTCATGCATGTTCAATCAGCTTACCAAATATCACATACGATCACGATTCACAAATGTAATCTCAAATAATACATACCATTACATTTCACAAATGTAAGGCGTATCACCTTTCATACAATCCAAATTCAATCATACCATATATGCAATGCACATGAGACCCTTTCCATTTTCATTACGTTGTTGTGACTGCTGCGCAAATCGTCCCAAAGATACGGGCACATTGCGTTGAGCCGGTGGCTCAAACATTGGGCTTGAAGCCTAATACATTGAGCCCGAGGCTCAATACGTTGGACTGAGGTCTGTGCGTTGAAATAAAGCTCTCATATACGTTAGGATATGCCCCGATACGGTGGTGCTCGGTCAACCGCTTTTATCTCGATCATGTCCTTATGCAAGAATGCATATGTTCCAATTTCCATTTACAGTTATTTCTATCACTTACATTCAATGCCATTTCCTATTTCTTGGACCTTTGGTCCGTATTTCAATCATATATTTTCCAATTTATTGCATCATACCATATCGCATTTAAAAGTCACATCCAATGTATTGAAACAGACAATTAACACTTTAATATCAATTTCCCATTTCCTCGGACCTTTGGTCCGAGATCTCAATATAAACATTCACACACGATTACACAAATAGCACTTCGTTATCTCATTCCAAATATTTCGCACACCTATGGTCCAAATCAATCAAAATCAAACACACATAAACCCTCCATTATCTCCACATGGCATAATGGCAAAATCTTAAACACATAAGGTTGAGGAACCAACTAGGTTACTCACCTGCATTCCGAAACTAACATCTGGAAGTTTCAAGAACGCGTCGGTAGATCGACGCCCAAATGTGCTTCTATAACAAACAGAGAGGAAATCCGATCACTAATTATCCAATCCGAACTAATATAATGCACATGTAAGTGTATAATGCATGTTCATGAGATTTCCGGCCCTAAATCCAAATTTTTCCCATCATAAAAATTCCATCAAAAATTAGAAAACTATAGCCACTGACAGCACTCAATTCGGACCCCGATCGGTCTAAAAATAAATACAACAGTGACCATAGAACAATTTTCCGGGGCTACGTCAATTTCCCGTCTCAAAATTCCCAATTTCTCATAAAATAAAATTCAATATTTCACTAATCCGATGCCTCAAGAATCAAGTCAATCGGACGTCGGACGGAAAAGAAATTGACAAAAGAATTAAACAAAACCATTAAAAAGATTAAACCCCGTCACTAGGGCGAGCAGGCGTCACCCTAGTAATGGGCGACTTATTTCACCCCATCGCTAGGGCGATGCTCGTCACCCTAGTGATGAGCGACCTTTTTCCACCCCATCGCTAGGGCAACGCCCGTCACCCTAGCGATGGGCAAGTTTCCGCCCACTGCTTCCCTTTTTCTCCTAATTTTTAATCCAACTTCCAATACCCATAACTCCTAGCACACAAATCAGAAAAATACAAATTATACCTTGTTGGAAAGATAAAGAAACCCTCTACAATTCTCAAGAAGACCTTAAAAATCCATCCCACCCCTAAGGGTGTCAAAAATCCTTTCAAAGCTACTGCCTACTCAAATCCCATTAAAACAGAACAGTACATTGCAAATTCCATAACTCTCTGATTCTTCAGCCAAAAATTACCACATAAATATGCTCAATAAGTTCACAATGTCATATACAACTTTTATGAACAACCCAAAATCAAATTCCATAACTAACTAGGTCAAACAATTCAACAAAGAATCTGTATACTGAAATCAACCAATCTGGACAGTAAGTTTCCAATCAGCATAACTCTTAGCACAAATGTCACAAAATTCACTACCTTATATCCCTGAAAAGATAAGTTCTCAAACTTCAATTTTCATGAAGAACTCAAAATCCAATTCAATTTCTAACAATTTCAAAACTGTCATGCAAGTTACTGCCATGATCAGCAATTCATAACCTAATGCAGGTTCAATGTTTGCAAAATCGTAACTCCCAAATCTGACCTCTAAAAATTACATGCCATATATCATTTTCAAGATAATTCCTTCCTCTGAAACTTTTCAGAAGATCACTCACACCAATTCAGTTCACATAATTTGCTAAAATTGCTTCCAATCCGCAAGCTCACAAACTCAACACTTAGGCTAGGTTTCATCAAAATGCCCAAAACCAGTCAATAGTAATCAGTTCATATCTCCCAATATACAACTCGAAAAATAGCAAGATCAGTGGAAATAGAAAGCTAACAATTTAGGCTTCAACTCTCATGAAGACTATTTTCCCAAATTCCATCTCAATTAATTTAGAAAAATCAACAAAGTAATCAGGTTATATATGCGGTACTGTTCACAGACCCTACAAACAGAAACTTTCCATGCAAAGATTCACCCTTCTAACATTACAATTTAACATCACCTATTTCACACAAAGTTGAAGCCAACATCCCAAAGTTTCATTGAGCACAAACCTTGCCTAATTTGCATGTCTAAACAATAAGTTATGATCAAATCAGTATACTAGGTCAAAAATTAATTTCCAGCTTTACTTCTCCAATTCACTTCCTATCATGTCAATTCAATTCCTACTACTATAAGCATCTCAATTGGACACAAAATCAATCCCTACATCAATCCTACATTCACTAAACATACCTACCAAAAATTGGCAGCACTTACCTCATTAATATTATGCAAGAAAAATCATACATATTCAATTAAAATCAAGCTAAAACCACTCATTCCTATTACTTCATCAATTCTTACTTCAACCTAACCTTATACCCATCATTTCCACCTATAAGTTTCATTAAATTAATGCATCAATAATCACAATAAATGCCCCATAATTCCCATTGCATGCTTCTAACTACCAAGTCATTACATTCATAATCAAATCATAAAGCTTAACTAAAACACTTACCAAATCAAATCTTCTTTCCACCTTCAATTTCTTCAACTCTCTACCTACTACTCCAACTTCCCACTTTCTCTACTTTCTAAACCTCACACAAGGAGTTTATTATCATGATAAGAAGGTGGTTTGATTGTATAAAGGAACACTTTTGAGTTTGGAGGAAGGATTACTTTGAAAGAGGAATCGATGGATGGAGGTGGAGAGGAAATGGCTAGGTTTCGATGGAATAAAAAAAAACAAAGCATCAAAGTCTTCTTTTCATTCACATCACCGAGAGAGGGGCTTCAACATAAGACAAACATAATTAATTTAAGAGGACATGTGGCATGTTTAAGAAAAAGACAAAAAGGAATAAGACAAAAATATGTCATATGCTTAACTAAGAAACCCTAATGAAAGTTGACCCAATTCAATTCCAATGATCCTAATTTCAATCCCAAATAATATACCCAATAAGACAGTGCCATTGGGTAGAAATTTTCGCTACCAAAAAATCGACCGGTTCGCCAATTGGCGATTTTTTTCCCGATCCGGAAATTTCTAGGAATTTCTCCGAATCATTTTTTTGAAAATTACCTAAATTGCCCAAAATTGTAAAACATATGACAATCCACTCCCAATAATTTTTCAAACACGAAAACCACATTTTTCACAACAAAAACACCTTTAGGCCATTTACTGGCGATTTTGCCGGTCCGGGAATTTTCTCCGGATAATTCCAGAAAAATTCCTGAAAATCCCATAAAATGTAAAACACTCAATGGCGCACTCCAAATAATTTTTTTCAAATACAATTATCCCATAAATTTCACAAAAGATCTTAATTGAAACCTAAGCCGGAAAATGTCATGAATGCATGTTTACCATGTGCAAGTGCAACAAACCCTCATTTATAGAGGCTATATGTTGTATATTCATGCCGAGCTATAATTTAATACTCCTAACCCGTCCCAATTTACTAAAATACCCTTCCCATCGGTGATGGGATGTTACATCTTCTCTCTCTAAATTTCGTATTTTCTTGCCCAAGATGAAGCTTCCATCATCTTCCTCATGTTTCCCTCTTGATAGCATCGAAAATCTCTTGAAAAACCATGGAAAAAACCAAACTTTACATACCTTTCATCATCTTCCTCCATAACCGATCCTCTCCTTCTCTCTTCATCGTTTTCTTCTCTTTTCTTCTTTGTATTTTCTTTCTTTTTTTGTTTTGGAATTTTCGTGAGTCATAAGCCTTATATGACAGCCCTCCCATGTGTTTCTGCCATGTCATTAAAATGGGGCACAAATGACCAAGTTGCCCCTCACTTATTTGCCTATTTCCAAAATTGCCCCTGCAGGAACTTGAAAAACTGATACCTTGCCATCTGATTTCGGGCAACTAAACAAAATAATTTGGACAAACTTTCTACTAGAGAATTGTTCCTCTATTTCTCCTCTATGAAAATGATACCAAAATCGCTCAATTCGGATCATAATTGAGGAAGTTATGGCCAAAATACCAACGGACCTGCACAAAATCCGAAACTGCATTTAATTCCGAAAATTGAAAATTTTCAGGACTAAATTAAAATTCGAGTCCTTCACATGATTTGTAGCCCCATATCTTAATTTTATTTCCCTCAAGAATCAACTCAATCGCAGTTGTACAGCTCCCGAAATTCTCAAAATACCGAACCATGTTCAGAAAATTATCCAACTTATAACCTATAACCAAATCTCTTACTTTGGTTCAATCAATCTCTTTCCATTTAATCTCCTAAAAATCATAATTCTTCATAAAAATGAAATTAATTGTCTTCGGAATCCAACGCTTAGAGGATCAAATCAATCGGATGTCGGACGAAGGAATTATAAGCAAAAGATTACAAAAGGGATCGGATTAAAAACAAAGTAACCGAACTTCAAAATCGAACTTTTCTAAAATCATATCTCACGATTCCGAACTCAAAATTTGACAAATTTGGTGTCAATAAAAAGATAAAAGGAAGCTCTACAACTTCCCTGAAGTACTCAAAATCAAATTAGGTCTCAAAAGAGGTCAAAACCTCAATCAAAGATTCTGTCCAAAACAGCTTTTCCTAAACGACTTCCAATTTTAAATCACTCATAACTCCTAGTCCCGAAATCGAAAAATTTCAAACTTTATATCAATGGAAAGATAAAAACATCATCTAAAACTTTCATGAAGACTACTTACTCCAATTCAGACTAAATCCATACGACGAGTGGCCTCGAAACAGAGAACACACAAATCTATACTTAATAGCATTTTTAAAACAAAGCATATCTTCGAAAAATCATATCTCTCAATCCCGACATCGAAAAATAGCAAACTTTATGTCCACAAAAAGCTCTCGACAGAGGTTAAAATTTTTGTGTTGATCATTTTCTCGAATTTTGCCTAAATCAAAAAGTCAAACTCCAAGCGAACTTTGACTGATTATAACTCTCACTTCCGATATCGAAAAATATCAAACTTTATGGCTACAGAAAATTCTTGACATAAACTACAAGTTTTCAGAAGACAATTTTCTCAAATTTTGCCTCAAACAAAAAGTCAACTCTCAAGTCAAACTTTCTATCTCCAAAAGTCAATTTTTTTAATTTTTTCAAATTCTCTCACTTTTCTCTCTATTTCTTGATTTTCTACTAACTTTTCAATCAATTCATTCGCTTAAACTTTCATAACCCATACAAATCTCCACACTTATCAAATACATTGAAAACTCATAATTCTTTTCTCAAAATTTCCTTAAAACATAATTTCATCTATAACATAATATTTAAACAAAACACTCATTTAATTTCATTTACTATTTCTAAATTCCAATTAAAGATCGGGGTCCAACATTTCTCCCCCTCTTAAAAGAATTTCGTCCTCGAAATTCATACATAGTCATCAAGTAACACATTACTTTCTTATCAATTTCTTATCACACATATTCTTAACTTAATCACTATTTTTTTCACTTCTCATTGATATCAAAACACTATTTCCTCAAATAAAATATTTCTTAACACATTTTCACAAGTCAATGGTCTCATTTCTTAAGGAACCCAATATGGGCCAATAATCATCCAAAATCAACCTATTGATCTTTCACACATATATTTTTATCCTTTATCTCATCTCTCAATCATTCCTCATTTCATCTCACACACATAAATATCCAAAAGCAAGTCATCAAGATTCATCATGAAATTTTAATCACGATTTCATAGTCACAAACCTAAAATTCATCAAAGTTCTTAACCCTCATCAATCACTTAATGAGGTCTTCACATACTTCATAAAACTCCATCTCCATGCTCATCTTTCACTCACAAATGAATATACAAAATCAAATCATCCTAATTCCTCATGAACTTCAAATCTCAATTTCATGCACAATTTCCTAAAATCACTTAACATTCTTATCATCTTCATCTATCATGCACTTTGGTATGCACTTTATCTTTATCACAATCTCACATATTCAATCTTATACTTGAACATTCTTCTTATACACATCAGCTAGACACAAACGCCCAAGTACGATTATAATACTAGGCTCTGATACCATAAATGATGGGACTCGATCCGGGAACCGGATCCCAACCGAAAAGCGAAAAACGAAGGAAACAAAAGCGAATGGAAACGGAAATTTCGCATCGAAATTTCGAATTGGAAACAATCGATACTTAACAAACGGAGCCGACATCCGAGAACAATCAAGAACACATAAACACATTCGCGTTGGAAACCTAGACTATCCAAACCCGGTATATTTTTTTTTCTTTTTTTTCATTCCTTTTCTCTTTACTCAATCACATTCAAACCATACAATTTCCTTTTTGGAAATTTTATCCTCATATAACACTTAATTCATATAATTTGTCTTAATCACGCAAATCTCATCTTTACCAAACTAACTTCTTAATCATTTTCTTATACATTCATTTTTAAATCCTTTTTACCCATTTTACCAAAATTTCGGCAGCATAACGGCTGTATTTTGACAGCCCAAAAATTCTGCAATGACAAAAACACACTTCTAAAATCACAAAATCACATCCAACCTTAACAACCATCATCGACCTCCGTCCTAACCCAGCGAAACAAACGCAATTCTATACCTAACACTTCAAAAGTCTCAATCCGAACACAATACAATCATATACATTTACTGGCCACGAGCAAATCCATTCACATACATTTCAATTCATATATAACTCCATAATTTACTTACACATATTATAAATTCAATTCATACTCATTTTCAGCATAATTGTATACATTCTTTACATTCGGACTAAATACACTTTACTGGCTTTCTAACCATCCATAAAGTCCAATACGAACATCAAACTTTACACATAAATACGAACAAGCACAAATTGGACTGAGGTCATGCTCGTCTTCCATCCGATCTCCTGCTTAAAAACCTGGAGATTGGGGATGAAAGGGGGGTGAGCTCGGAAGCTCGTGGATAATATATTTATAAATTGAAACATAAGCAAAAACAATTTTCAAAACATTTGTTATTTTGCAAATCTTTCAACAAAAACTTATTTCTTCAACTTTCCACATTTTCAAATTCTTTATTACTAATTTCCAAAAATTTCTCAATTTCAAAGCTCAATTTCTCTTTCAAATTCTCAAATCATTCCAAATCATGCATACATGAATGCAACACATTTTCAATGCATCACAAATATGAACAAAAGCAAAAAGCACATAACATTTCAAAATGGTTTGGTTTCAGTCCTAACAGACGTCTTGCCTGATCTCAAAAAGTGATCCATGCGGTAGTGAAACGAGATGTACTACACTTTCCCGCATAGCGGTTCAGTGTAGCCGTGAAAGGAGTCTGTAATCGGAATTCCATTACCTCTTGCGGGCAGCCGAGAGAAGGTTTTAACAAGTAGAGACAGTGCACTGACTCACAAAAGGACCTGACCAAACCCACATAGCACATAAGCAAAACGAAATTTCAGATTGCCAGAAGGCACTTTTCAAAATCTTAATT
The DNA here is from genome assembly GCA_029891385.1 of Erythroxylum novogranatense. NCBI lineage: Eukaryota > Viridiplantae > Streptophyta > Magnoliopsida > Malpighiales > Erythroxylaceae > Erythroxylum > Erythroxylum novogranatense. The sequence continues at coordinate 29,681,769 of CM057233.1, read as the reverse complement.
TTCTTTAAAATTTTCATATCATATCATCATAATGTGTCCTAAATGACACAAACATATATCCATATGAATTCATATAACAAATCGAATGCAATTCAATTAAATCACATATTCATCAAATTCATCACAATATATGCACTAATTCTTTAAATCATTTAAATCATAAATCAAATAATTTGAAAACCATGAATTTCATAATTCTTGCATTTTCTAAAACTCATTTTAACCCTTGAAATCATAATTTTAAACATTTACATCCTTTTCAAACATTTTATCAACAATAATTTATCAAAATCAAAATTTGTTTTCTTTAATTTTCAAAATTTCACATATAGCTTATAAATCAAAATATAAATATACTACCCACCTCATATCCATGCTAACAACTTGCTTTGTGCCTCAATTGCTCCAAAGCCTCCTTCTTTCTTCCAATTTAACATTCCCTAAAGCAATTTCATCAAAATTCAATCTCATAAATAACTTAATCCTTCAATTTGATGCATAAGTCATCAATTCATACTAATTCCAAGATATGTACATCATTAATTTTTAAAATCCCCAAATCCTAAATTGAACCTAAACCAATTCAATCAAATTCAATATCATAATTAACTTAATTTCTCAAATTGAGCTTAGAAAACATCAATTCCTGATTTTCAAAATTGGACTAAACCAATTTACACAAATTCAATACCATAAATCACAATTTCTTCAAAATTGATTTCATATTTCACCAATTCTTACTATTATTGATGATTCTACACCATTAATTCACAAAATCTCCAAATTTCTAATTTGGCCTAAACCCCAATTTACAATTTTTCAAATTAAACTTCACCTAAAGCATAAACATCAAAATTAACTTAGGATATCTCAAATTTATCACTAATTCAAGCAATATAAAGCAACAATTTCAAAAACCCCCAAACTTCAAACTTTGACATTCATTCCATCCAAAATTAAACATAACCTAAGGCATAATCATCAAAATTGCTTTCATAAATCACATACCCATATCATTTTTCATGATTCTAAACCAAAAGTTCAAGAAAAACTCAAAGTTCAAAGGATTGCTCTTACCTTCTCTCTCTAAATTTCGTATTTTCTTGCCCAAGATGAAGCTTCCATCATCTTCCTCATGTTTCCCTCTTGATAGCATCGAAAATCTCTTGAAAAGGAAAAAACCAAACTTTACATACCTTTCGTCATCTTCCCCTATAACCGATCCTCTCCTTCTCTCTTCATCGTTTTCTTCTCTTTTCTTCTTTGTATTTTCTTTCTTTTTTTGTTCTGGAATGTTTGTGAGTCATAAGCCTTATATGACAGCCCTCCCATGTGTTTCTGCCATGTCATTAAAATGGGGCACAAATGACCAAGTTGTCCCTCACTTATTTGCCTATTTCCAAAATTGCCCCTGCAGGAACTTGAAAAACTGATACCTTGCCATCTGATTTCGGGCAACTAAACGAAATAATTTGGACAAACTTTCTACTAGAGAATTGTTCCTCTATATCTCCTCTATGAAAATGACACCAAAATCGCTCAATTCGGATTATAATTGAGGAAGTTATGGCCAAAATACCAACAGACCTACACAAAATCATAAACTGCACTTAATTCCAAAAATTGACAATCTTCGGGACTAAATTAAAATTCTAGTCCTTCACATGATTTGTAGCCCCATATATTAATTTTGTTTAGCCTCAAGAATCAACTCAATCGGAGTTGTATAGCTCCCGAAATTCGCAAAATACCAAACCATGTTCAGAAAATTATCCAACTTATAACCTATAACCAAATCTCTTACTTTGGTTCAATCAATCTCTTTCCATTTAATCTCCTAAAAATCATAATTCTTCATAAAAATGAAATTAATTGTCTTAGGAATCCAACGCTTCGAGAATCAAATCAATCGGATGTCGGACGAAGGAATTATAAGCAAAAGATTACAAAAGGGATCGGATTAAAAACAAAGTAACCGAACTTCAAAACCGAACTTTTCTAAAATCATATCTCTCGATCCCGAACTCAGAATTTGACAAATTTGGTATCAATAAAAAGATCAAAGGAAGCTCTACAACTTCCCTGAAGTACTCAAAATCAAATTAGGTCTCGAAAGAGGTCAAAACCTCAATCAAAGATTCTGTCCAAAACAGCTTTTCCTAAACGACTTCCAATTTTAAATCGCTCATAACTCCTAGTCCCGATATCGAAAAATTTCAAACTTTATATCAATGGAAAGATAAAAATATCATCAAAAATTTTTATGAAGACTACGTACACCAATTCAGACTAAATCCATACGACGAGTGGCCTCGAAGCAGAGAACACACAAATCTATACTTAATAGCATTTTAAAAACAAAACATATCTTCAAAAAATCATATCTCTCAATCCCGACATCAAAAAATAGGAAACATTATGTCCAAAAAAAGCTCTCGATAGAGGCTAAAATTTTCATATTGATCATTTTCTTGAATTTTGCCTAAATCAAAAGGTCAACTTTTTCTTCAAAAAGTCAAACTCCAAGCGAACTTTGACTGATCATAACTCTCACTTCCGATATCGAAAAATATCAAACTTTATGCAGAAAACTCTTGACATAAACTACAAGTTTCCAGAAGACAATTTTATCAAATTTTGCCTAAAGCAAAAAGTCAACTCTCAAGTCAAACTTTCTATCTCCAAAAGTCAACTTTCTTAATTTTTTCAAATTTTCTCACTTTTCTCTTTATTTCTTGATTTTCTACTAACTTTTCAATCAATTCATTCGCTGAAACTTTTATAACCTATATAAATCTCCACAATTATCAAATACATTGAAAACTCATAATTCTTTTTTCAAAATTTCCTTAAAGCATAATTTCATCTATAACATAATACTTAAACAAAACACTCATTTAATTTCATTTACTATTTCTAAATTCCAATTAAAGATCGGGTCCAACACCATTATTTTAGATTCTTATAATATACATGTTTCCCATATATCTCTATGTATATGTATATTACTTACAAAAAATCTTGGTATCTTATGATTAGATATATAATGCTCATAAAACCAAACTCTTTTGTTTTATTAAAATAAATATTTTATTACAAAAATAACTGGAAGAAAATTAAGTTATAAGTAAATACACTTGCTTTTTAGGGCACTTTGTATTTACATAACTCTAACACTTATGTGTCTCGATGAAGGACATAAATACCTTAGGTTAATTATTCAACCTAGATAATTAACTATGTATGATAATTGAAATTCTATATGAATGAACCAAAACCTTAACAATTATTTTATTGATCTTTCTTCTTTAATTTTTTTCTTTAGTTAAGTAATTGAATCCTATTAAATGAACTCTCTAGTCTTATTTAATTTGTTTATTAATTAGTGACTAGTTTTGAATAGGACCAATACTCAAATCACTCCAGTTTTAGTAAGATATATAAATTTGATTATGTGCACTTGAAGATATAAAGTACATAAAGTTTTATACCATTTTGAGGAACTAATTTTACTATTTTTGTTCATTTAAGTATTCATTTTATTTTTAATTCCTTTTAATTTTGATTGTTTTTGTTTATTTTAGGTACTTGATACAAGATAAGAGACCATGAAGTGATAGCTTACACCTCTACCTAAAATCAAACAAACTAATTGGATCGCAACAATTAATCAAACTAATTGCATTAATAAAAGAATCAAATCATATCAAAGTATTAACATAAGGTTCATTTAACCTAAATACTAACCAAACATTTAGTCACATATTATCGAACACGAAATCAAACATAAACCCAAGAAAAATGAATTGAAAACAATGGGTTCATAATTCTAACTCTCCCTGATTGTCTTCTATTGAATACTCTCGCGATGTAGAGATTTGATTTTATATTTTGATGGATCTTTATGATGAAATCTTCATGTTTTCCACTTATCTAGACCAAAATCACCCCTGGAGAATGAACTTTATGTTTGGAAATCTTCTCCTAATGTCTCCTCCAGCAACTCCTCACCGACTGCCTCTGAAAATGTTTTTTTATCACAAAATTTAGGGTTTTGAGAGATGCACGATCTGATGCATGGTTGTGTATTAGACCTGCATCACTAAATTCTATGAAAATCAAGATTCTGCACGGCCTAGATGAAGTGCATAGGTAGATGCATAACCTTTCATCTTTGTTACACATCGATTTTTCTTTTTATGTGGTGTTTTTATCCAAATTCCTCTCCTTTAAGTGCATGAAGGCAATTATACTCTGTAAACACCCCTGGAGCAAATTAGTACCAAATATACGATAAAGTGTAAAATATCAAGCAAATTACATTAAATATGGGTGTAAAAATATAGACAAATATCTATCTATCAAACATTGTCATACTTAAGATTTTGCTTGTCCTCAAGCAAACCATAATCAAAATTATAAATTTTACATCAATCCATCATCAATTAGATTCAAGTTAACATACAATTAGATTCAAGTTATCCTAAATTATCTCCTAAGTAATATTAATAGTAATCACATCAACAATCGTATTGAAATAAAAAATGTATAACTTCACACCCTCACAAAGATTTCACTTAATGCACTCAATTGTTTAGGTTGATAAGAATCAAAACTCTCAATCAATGCATAGTAGTATCATAAACTTGCAATAAAATCACATCTCTACCACTTATGTATAAACTAGAAACAAAAATCCAAATGTCTTTACACTAGTTGGAATAAGGTTTAGATATGGTATGATTAGGATAATAATAAGGTTGATTTGAAGGAAATTTACTAAAAAAAATACATGAAACTTATTTAGAATACACATAGGTCCTTTCATTGCAAAAATAATGGTACTATATACTTATTCTTTCTTTCTTTCTTTTTTTTACGCTCGATTTTTCTTTTCTTTTCCCCCTTTTTCTATCTTCTTTTTTCACAATAATTTTGAGTAGTTTCATCATGTACCACAATTAAAGAAATATTGGACCATTAAAAAATTCCAATTTCAAATAAGCAAACAATCTAAATAACCTTCAGGGTTCAAAAATAAAAAGGACTTCAAAGAAAAATAGGATAAAGGTTAATATGTGGGTTTAATAAATGAAAAAAGCTAAGGCTCAACTTTGTTATTCCTAAAGGCAACTTTTATAAGTATGGTAATTTTCAAAGAAATAGGCCAAGCCAGTTTGTAAATCTAAATGCCTTTATCATATTAATGCTTCTAATTTAACAAATATGGTCTCAGCACGTATAATAAAAGCAAGTTCTAGAATTATCTTACTTTACGTGATATCACATATAAGAAAGAATAATAAGAGCTTTAAAAATTTTGAAAAAAGTGCTCTTTTGGCTCAAAAGCTCATGAAATAAAAAAATAGGTATATATGTGTGTAATAATATGCAATTTCATTCAACTTGAGTATTTCGATGATTACAAAAAATATAACTTAGAAAACTAATTTTATTTTAACCATCATCCTTTTGAACACCAATTCAATCAATATTTAACAAAAACATATAGTATTCATGGACAGATTAAACCAATTCAAGACATTAGTTAACAAAATTTATAATCAGGATTATAATAACTAAGTTAAATGTTCCTTAAACTCATCTCCATACTTAAAATTGGACATTCTCCTCAGTGTACATGATAAAGTAAGATATGCAAGTGAGATGGATGCTTGGTACTTTCTTAATTATGATGATTTCTTGATTTGGATATATCCAATGTCAGACTAACATCCTTGCAAAATATGAAAGAAAAGGATAAAAAAAAACAAAAAAAATAACATATAAAAAATAAAATCTTATACTAATATGAATGCGAAAAAATATATAGAAATGGAAATAAAATTGAAACTAACTTATGGGTTGCCTCCTATGCAGTGCTTCGTTAACGTCTGTAGCTCGACGTAATCTTTATGCTCAACTTCATCCTAGATCAATAATCAGTGGCTTGATTGTAGCTTTGTTTTCTATAAAGCAGTTTTATAGATCATAAACGAGTCACATGTTATAAGATAATAACAAGTACATAGTTTATCAAATTAATAAATCAATTTCAAACAATAATGCCATTTTTTTGACAAACTGTTAATGAAAGAGGGAATCACAAAACTCCCTGAATCATCGATTGGATTGAATAGTTTGTCTTCGAGGAACTGGGAACCCTCCATATTTAAGGTCACTATAATACCTCGTCAGTAGTTTCCTTAGTTTCTCTTTTAGTTCTTCCTCAGCCTCCTTTGTCCACTCTTTTTCTTCCTCTTCCTAGACAGAGGCTTGTGGCTCATCTTCTTTAGTTATCTTCTACCACTTCTCTACTTCCTTCCCTTAGATGGAGGCTTCTTCTTCTTCTGAAAGCTCTTTTAGGAATATCACTCCATTCATAGAGCCAACCCTTGCCTTTTATTCACTCTCAAATTTTTGTAGTTCAGCTTTCATTTCAGTAATGATTTCCATTAATTTATCTCTAAGACCTGCTTCCTTTTCTTCTTCTTCTTTTAAGAGCTCATTTTAGAATGTCACTCCAATTATGAATTCAACCTTTTCTTCTCTTCATTCTTGAATTTGTCTTGGTCAGCTTTCCATTCAGAAAGGACTTCCATTAATATATCTGTAAGACTTTCTTTTTCTAGAAGCTTATTGTGACTCTTGAAAGTGATTGCCTTTCCATGTTCCTCAGCATCAATTTTAGTAGGACTAGGCACACTCCCTTGGATCTTGTTAGATAATATCGCTGTCAAATGACCCATCCAGTTCACCAAATTTTGTATGCAAGCCTCTTGTTCGTGATGCTTTATGATTGATTCTTGAATGAAATCAACCATTATATCTTCCAGAGTTGGCTCATAAATTGGGGGTGTTCGGTGCCTTAAATATCCAGTTGAAGCGTAATCGTCCCATCCATAAGAAAAAAGTTACTCTATTATGAATTGTATTCATTCTCGTTTAGTGCACCTTAGGGTTGATTATACAAGCTCAATTGCTCCTAAGTATAAATTAGTGCTAGACATTCATGATTGTAGTGATAACTCCCACCAATGTCAATTCACGTCTTGAATATCCATTTAACCTTCAAAATATGTGAAAACATCTTGCTTTCCCATATGGTGATGTTATAGATTGCAAAGACACATTCTAGCTCCCATAAAAGTACTGTCTACTCCATCCTTCCATTGTGAGTTGTGGCCATAATTATGGATCGTAGTTCTTACAATAAACCTTAAACTCAAGATCAAGTAGAGAAATTCAAAGGATAATTAAATTAATAATTTAAAAGAATTCAACAAGATACAATAAAATAAAATAATTTATAAAAACAAAATTAAAAAATTAAAAAAAAATTGATTGATCTATTTGCGATTAAGTTAATACTGTAATAACCACAAGTGCATAATGTAGTTGTAGCTATTATCGACAAGTATGGGTCAATCCTATGAAGACGATGTGTAACACCCCACTCCCGCATGACCTGAACCCGACATCGACGGTGATATCCGAGTCCGTGCCCTGTGAGGGTGGCGTGCTGCATCACTCAGTCAAAACTCAATATCAATTTAAGCTTCATTTGTTTTTTTAACACACATACACAGAGATTATAATTTATGCGGAAAACAACTTACATAAACAATTCAATGGCCTCGAGGGCCCTTTTTTTTAATACAATTTATATCAGTCAATTGACTTTACAAATTGACCTAATCATTAATACAAAACTTCAGAAAATAAAAATACACTAATGCAGACGCGAACTGATCCCGACCACTTCTCTATTTCATTAACCAGCAGATGCCATATGCCCGTTGCCTAACGGGGTATTCTTCTAAGTCCTGAAAAATAATTACAAATTTTGAGAGAGTTTTGCGAACTCAGTGAGGAACCATCATCGATAGTTCACTCAATTCATGCAATACACCAATTCACATATCATAATTTCACATTGTGTCATATTCAATCACATTGCACATTTTCACTGAAGCATAGGCCACTTATTCATTTCATTCGATCAGACCCACATAACCAAATAGTTTCATATAATACTCAAACATGTCACAATTGCATAAGGCATTTTGCCTTCCATTCAATCAAAGAAGTGCAATACAATACATATGTAGTGCGTGTTGGACCAATGGTGGTTGACAAATTAAATCTCACTTATGTTTTGATAATAATAAAATGTATAGAATTGGTTAAGAAATTGTTTCAAATATTTTGGATTGATATTCAATAAAAGAATTGTGCAAATCAAGATGGGCAAGTGACTAATCATTGAAGAATCAAGATGGAAGTTTCCTTATAAGAGAAAGAGACATTAATAATGATGATTATAGAAGATTTGGATGGATATTACCGTTGAAGCCAACATAAGTCAACTTGCACATCATAAGTGGACTTATATATCATAAGTCGACTTATATATCAAGTGAGAACAGCATAAGTCGACTAGAACATCATAAGTCGACTAACATATAAAGATATGTCAACACAAATCGACTAATAATACATAAGTCGACTTATCGAGGACCACAAGTCGACTTACACAGCACAAGTCGACTTATAGAAGAGCGGAGATGAAATTTTACGAAAAATGTTGTCACAAGTCGACTAATAGTCTATAAGTCGACTTATCGAAGGACACAAGTCGACTTACACAGCATAAGTCGATTTATTGAAGAGAGGAGATAAAATTTTACGTAAATCGTTGACACAAGTCGATTAATAGTACATAAGTCGACTTATCGAAAGACACAAGTCGACTTACACACTCGACAAGTCGACTTATGGGTACAACAAATTAATTCCAACGATTCAATTAGCCACAAATGGAAAGGAGGATGTTAAGGAACGGTCATGACAATCAAGCAATGGCTAGAAGGAGTTCTAACAGCTATTTTTCTTCAAGTATAAAGAGTGGATGATTGATGAAGAGACTAATAGAAGTTCTACAAGTAAAAATACTCTTCTATTGCTCCAAAGTTGCTCATTATTGTTCTTATCTTGTTACATCATTGTATTGAGCTTTGTTCTTCATTCTTTATCTTATTTCTCTTACAATTTGAGTGACTAGTGAAAGTTCACGTGTGAGGTAGCTTGAGCCGAAAATCAAGTGGTGTTGGTAGGATTTGTGCTGGAAGACAAATCAAGTGTAAAGGTAGCTTGAGCCAGAAATCAAGCGGTATTGTAAGAGTTCACACTGAACTACAAAGTGTGTAATAAAGTGGTTTGCAAAATCCTAAGTGGGAGCTTAGGTTGAGGACGTAGGTCTTAGCACCGAACCTCTATAAAAACAGTGTTTGATCTTCTTCCCTACTCTTTTCATTTAAATTTGTTTAAATTATTTTTGTGTGAATTAACTTCTAATTTTATTGTAAAAATTTACAAAAAGCTTAAAGATCTATTCAACCCCCCTTCTAGATCGCTTACAATTGGTATCAGAGCAGAAGTATCTAGGGATGGCATACAACAAACTAGTGGAAGAAGGTAACACAAATTATCGCCCTCCTTTATTTAATGGTACTAACTATTCTTCTTGAAAAAATCCTATGAAGTATCACATTATAAGCGAGGGAGTAGAATATTGGAAGATCATTATCTTCGGTCCACAAGCACCGTTGAAAGAAAATGGTGAGTTAAAAACGGAGCTGGAATACGACGACAATGACTGGAAGCAAGCTTACATCAACGCGAAAGCCATGAAGCTAATTTATTGCGTTCTCACGGTTGAGGAAAGAAACCGAGTTAATTCTTGTACCGGCGCTAAAGAAATGTGGGAAAGACTTCGCATCACCCATGAAGGAACCAAGTCTGGGAGATAAAGATCAACATGCTTCTCCATGACTATGAAATGTTTGTCATGAAGGAAGGTGAGTCTATTTCCACTATGCTTGATCGTTTTGCAGAAATCATAAATAGATTAGGCAACCTTGGAAAGCATATGAAGGATAGCGAGAAGGTGAAGAAAATTCTTTGCTCACTACCAAAGGAATGGGAATCACAAGTCACCGCCATTATGGAATCCAAAGATCTCAATCATCTGGAATTCATCACCTTGGTGGGATCACTTATCAACTATAAGATCATTCTCAAATCCAGAGGAGGTAGAGGTAAGTCACAAAAGTCAATTGCTTTAAAAGCTAATACTTCTTCTTTTGATGAAAGTGATGAAGAAATAGATGAAGAGGAGAAAGACGAAGAAATAGCAATGTACACCAGAAATTTGAAAAATTAAATGGTGGAAGAAATGGAGAAAGGAAGAAATTTGCCATGGAAAGAGGACATCATGCTAGAGAATGCAAAAGCTCATCCTCAAATTCAAATCTCCAGAAAAATGACAAAGGGAAAAAGAAAGCTAGCCTTATAGCCACGTGGAGTGATGATGAGAAAGCATATCAAAGCAATGATGAAAAAAACTTAGCACTTATGGCAAATAGCTCCTCAACAAGTGATGATGAAGATGAGGTAACTTTCATTGATCAAGATCTTATAGATTCTTTTAATGCTTTACAAATTGATTTTGAAGAAGCTATTGAGATCAATAAAAAATTGAGAAAGAAAATAAGAGAACTAATTGCTGAAAATAGTGTCTTGCATGAAACTATTAATGATTTGGAATGCACTAAGGAAGATCATTCTGCATGCCTTACTGAAAAAGAAAATCTTACTGATGAACTTGGTAGACTTAGAAAGGAGTTTTCTTATGTGGTTGGAAAATTTGCTGGTGGAAATGCAAAGTTTGAAGAGATGTTGTCTTTACAAAGATATTCTATTTCTAAACATGGTTTGGGATATGTTCCTTATAATAGAGATTGTTCTTTAATCTCCAAATTTACTAAGGATGGAAAAGTTGCTCAATGTGCTAGATGTTTGAAAGATGGTCATATAGAAATTGCATGTAAAAGTATTAGGAGATGTGTTAAGGTTAAGAAAACTTGGGTGGTAAAAGGTACAACACCTTCTAATGTGGTTTATATGACTAACCAAAATGGACCCAAGATGGCTTGGGTATCAATGAGAAGAAAGGATGTTTCAGTTGTAGGTACAAGCAAGGAATGAAAATCTACCAAGCACATGGTACATTGATAGTAGATGTCGACTAATTGGTGACAAATCTGCTAACAAGTCGACTTATGTGGAAACAAGTCGACCTATGACATACGAAGCTGTTTGGACATGAAGTTATTTAACGATAAGTCGACTTATACAGTACGACAAGTCGACTTATGAAGGTCAATAAGTCGACTTATGGAGGTAAAACAAGTCGACTTATGTTTACACGGGTTCCATTGTTGGATTGTTATGTTATGTAATGACTTTGCATTTTCTTTGTGTTTGCTTATGAACTGTCAGTCGAATATAAGTCATCTGGGTCTTTTTTTAAAAAAATTCTTTTTTTCCCAAAATCTCCGAAAACATATTCTCTTCTACTTTTGAGATTTATTCATGATAATGTTTCTCCACCATGATGATTTTTGTATCTAGCCAAGACCAACATTTCATATTATTTGTATTTGCTTGCTACTTGAGACTATTTGTGTTTGATGACTTGCTTCTCTATTTAATGTGATTGCGATATTTCATCTATTGTTGGTTTGTATTAGTTGTTTTGATTATGACAAAAAGGGGGAGAAAAATGAGAAATTGGATATTCTTCAGTTACTTGATTAAGGGGGAGTATGTATGTTAAATTGAAAAATGGGAAATTGGATATTCTTCAGTTACTTGATTAAGGGGGAGTATGTATGCTAAATTGTCTTTGATTTGAGTCTATTTTGATTTCAAATTACTTTATGAATTTGATCTTACAAGGTTATTAAATTCAATGATTCATATGATTGAGGGGGAGACTTCTAACCAAAATGACAAGGTATAAAAACCTTGATCAATGTTTCTTTGTTTTCATTTCTTAAACAATTTCTAAGTGTTTTGTCATTATCAAAAAGGGGGAGATTGTTGGACCAATGGTGATTGACAAATTAAATCCCACTTATGTTTTGATAATAATAAAATGTATAGAATTGGTTAAGAAATTGTTTCAGGTATTTTGGATTGATATTCAATAAAAGAATTGTGCAAATCAAGATGGGCAAGTGACTAATCATTGAAGAATCAAGATGGAAGTTTCCTTATAAGAGAAAGAGACATTAATAATGATGATTATAGAAGATTTGGATTGATATTACCGTTGAAGCCAACATAAGTCGACTTGCACATCATAAGTCGACTTATATATCAAGTGAGAACAGCATAAGTCGACTAGAACATCATAAGTCGACTAACATATGAAGATATGTCAACACAAGTCGACTAATAATACATAAGTCCACTTATCGAGCACCACAAGTCGACTTACACAGCATAAGTCGATTTATAGAAGAGCGGAGATGAAATTTTACGAAAAATGTTGTCACAAGTCTACTAATAGTCCATAAATCGACTTATCGAAGGACACAAGTCGACTTACACAGCATAAGTCGACTTATTGAAGAGCGGAGATGAAATTTTACGTAAATCGTTGACACAAGTCGACTAATAGTACATAAGTCGACTTATCGAAGGACACAAGTCGACTTACACACTCGACAAGTCGACTTATGGGTACAACAAATTAATTCCAACGGTTCAATTAGCCACAAATGGAAAGGAGGATGTTAAGGAACGGTCATGACAATCAAGCAACGGCTAGAAGGAGTTCCAACAGCTATTTTTCTTCAAGTATAAAGAGTGGATGATTGATGAAGAGACTAAGAGAAGTTCTACAAGTGAAAATACTCTTCTATTGCTCCAAAGTTGTTCATTATTGTTCTTATCTTGTTACATCATTGTATTGAGCTTTGTTCTTCATTCTTTATTTTATTTCTCTTACAATTTGAGTGACTAGTGAAAGGTCACGTGTGAGGTAGCTTGAGCCGGAAATCAAGTGGTGTTAGTAGGATTTGTGCCGGAAGACAAATCAAGTGTAAAGGTAGCTTAAGCCGGAAATCAAGCGGTATTGTAAGAGTTCACACTGAACTACAAAGTGTGTAATAAAATGGTTTGCAAAATCCTAAGTGGGAGCTTAGGTATAGGACGTAGGTCTTAGCACCGAACCTCTATAAAAACAGTGTTTGATCTTCTTCCCTACTCTTTTCATTTAAATTTGTTTAAATTGTTTTTGTGTGAATTAACTTCTAATTTTATTGTAGAAAATTACAAAAAGCTTAAAGATCTATTCAATCCCCCCTTCTAGATCGCTTACAGTGTGCATGTGACCCTTTTCTAATTTATTATGGTGTTGTGACCGAGCGCCTAAATTGTCCCAATATAGGCGCATTAATCGGTGAGCCTGAGGCTCTGAACTGTCCCAATATGGGCACATTAATCGTTGAGCCTGAGGCTCTAAATCACTATGGGCTCGAGGCCCAAATACATTGAGCTTTTAGCTCTCGGTGGCTGCTCCGGTCGCAACTGTCATTAACTGATCATGCATTCATGTATGAAATGCATATGTCCCAAATTTAACAGTAAATGTATCACAATTATCCACATGTTACAAATAGGCAGTAACTGTATCACAACCAATTCCCGTATCACAATTTATCACATCACAATCGAACCCAAATTATTACATTCAAACAATTATATCACAACTATTCACAATATAATCACAATCATGATTTATCACATTGGAAACATGAAGGTCTCAAATTCTCAGACAAATAACACTTCTATGTCAAAATCTCCCAATACATCTGGCACCTTCGGCCCGAAATCAGTCGTAAACAAATGCAAAATCTACCATTATTCTCCACAGTGTTATAAGTGCAAAATTATAAACAATCAATAATCGAGAAACCATCTAGGTTACTCACATTTGCTTCCGAAGTTAAAGTCTGGAAGACTCGGCAACGTCTGTGAATTGACGATCCAAATGCGTCTCTAAAATAGTCCAAATAACCAAACATTACCAAATTGGCAATCAGAAACATTTAATAATGCTAATGTGGCAATTAAATGTGTACAATGCATGTTCGTGACATTCCCGGCACTATTGCACAATTTTCCGTCACCAAATTTTCCTCAAAAAATTAGAAACCCGTTGACACCAAAATCACTCAATTTGGACCTCTATAGGTCCAATTATGAATAAAACACGGATTAGGAAAATCATCACCCGGACCTCTCACTTTGACCTAACCGATCCAAATCAATTACAGCTCTAAAAATTTTCAATTTCACAAATAAATGAAATTCAATGTTTCACGAATCCGATGTCTCGAGAATCAGGTCAATCGGACGTCGGACATAAAATTTATAAGCAAAAGAGTGGAGAGAGGTCAGTTTTAGGCAAAATACACATCCTAGTCGACTAGTCAGAGGTTGTAGTCGACTAGTGCAGGAAAAATATATGTCCTAATCGACTAGTCAGAGATTATAGTCGACTGGAAGCTTTATTATTTCTTTTTGCCGACATCCCAACTTTCACAAGTCATAATTCCTTGCTCCGAACTCCAAATTGAACAAACTTAGTATCAATTTCAAGATAAAAGAGAGATCTACAAGTTTTATGAAGGACACAAAATTCAATTTTATCTCTAAGGGTGCCAAAAATACAACCAAAGTTACTGCCTACAACCAAAGTTACTGCCTACATAATGTTTCCCAAAACAGTATACCATTTTGTAAAAATCATAACTTTCCATTCCTTTTGCCAATAATTCCAAAATTTATATCAATCAAAAGATAAAAACAAATTCTACAACTTTCAGGAATAACATGGAACCAAATTCAATTGTTCAATGGGTCAAAAATTCAATTAAAGATTCTGCCCATACATTACACCTGAACAGTACTCCAATTTTCTAAAAACCATAACTCCTTACCCAAATGTCCCAAAAATGCATACTTTATATCCATAAAAAGATCATATTACATACTAAAATTTTCATGAAGGGCTTAGAAGCCAATTCCAATTCTAATTAGGTCAATTTTGCCCATGAATGTGACTGCCCGATAACTAGTAGAATACCTAAATCAGATCCCACCTTTAAAAATTCATATCTCACGATTCTGACATCAAAAATTCACATATTATACCTCATTTTAAAGCTAGTTCATCCCTCTACAACTTCCCATAAGGCCACTTGGGCTAATTAAAATCACAAAAATCCAGAATTTAGCTTCAATATCCAATCACTACAAAACCTATACTTAGAACAATTTCCAGCACCAACCTATTAACATCCAAAAGTCAACAAGTCATAACTCTCAACATACATATAGAAAAATTGCATACTTAGTGGCGACAGAAAGATAACAAGGAAAGCTTCAACTTTCATTTAGACCAATTTCACAAATTCAACTTCAATCAATCTAGAAAAATTCATCAAAAGTTCAGGTCATCAAGCTCGATTTACTGTTCATACTGTACCTATACTTCACTTCCAAAGCAAGATTCAACACTCTTCTAATCAAAATTGGGCAGCACTTCCTTCACAAGAAATGTAGAAAAATGTCTCAATTTTAATTTAAGACAAACCTCACCTCAATTGCTTAACCACACAACTAGTTATGGCAAAAATATTGAAACATGAACAAGTCACATTTTCCAGATTTTATACCTAAGCCAAATTCTATCATTCCAATTCCAATTCTACACTAATAAGCATCCCAATTAGTCCCTAAATCACTCATACTATAATCAAAACCTCCACTTGAACAATGATCATAAAAATGACAGCAACTCATACTTACTCATTCATCTCTTTTCTACACCATTACCATCATTTATTGCAATCCAAACCCTCTCAAATGACATATATCACATATTATACATACTACATCATTCATCATTTCTCAATCAACCATTAATTTAAACAAACCAATTACATACCCACATAAACCAACATAGTTCTCATACAAATTTAATGCATTAAATGAACAATCAACACTTAAAACATAAGCTTACCTAAAACAAGCTTTCAATTTTCCAAGTCTTCAACTATTACACCAATCCTCTATTTTTCAACATCATACACAATCATCATGATAAAAAGGTAGAAAGCTTAAGCTTGTATGCATGCAAGGCACTTAAGGTAGAAGAGAAGAGTAATTTAGCTAAGGTTGATGAAAAAATCGATGAAGAAGAAGGAGAGGAAGTAGGTTTCGGATGGGAGAGAACCAAAAGCAAGCTTCCAATTTTTTTGTTTTTGTTTTCACATGGTAGTTTCGTGGATGAATGGTGGAACACAAGCATTAAATCTGTTTAAGGTGAGTCATCATGCCACTTGGCATGTAAAGAGAGGAAAAAGACTAAAGTCCATTTAATAAATTTGAAATAAAATGAAAGGAACCCTAACAAATGAAATTTCTACATCATCCAATACTAATGGTCCCAATTACAATCCCAACATCATTTACCCAATATTCCAGTGCCATTGAATAGAAATTTTCGGTACCGAAAACCAATCGATTTGTCACTTGGTGATTTTATCGGTCCGGAAATTTTTTTCGAAAAATTACTAAAATTCCCTAAAAATGAAAAACACACATAAATCACTCCAATTCAATTTTTCAAACACAAATAACACATTTTTCACAATAAATACATATGCCGGGAAATGTCAGGAATGCATATACAATCATGTGCATATACAAAAATTACAATTTATGCATATATGGAAGCCATATTATGCACGAACATACCGAGATACGTTTTCACACTCATATCCCATTCTAAATTACCATTTTATCCTTCCCTTCGGTGATGGGATGTTACACGATGAATACTAGTAATTACCTTTCCCCTATTATCTAGCTTAAGGATTGATTTTGTTTTTTAATAAACGAAACTAAAACTATGAAAAGTAAAATAAAAAAGGTAACGAAATTGAATAGGGAATTAAGGAAGCACTTAGGAAATTATCAATATCGAGAATTAGTATATAGGTTTCAATTGCCCCAAAACCCTTAAACGATTGATTTTGTATTATGTAATTGTTTTATTGATTTATTAGGTTGTGGAGATTCCTATGGTATGCGAGTAGCTGACCTTGAGTACTAGATTCATTATTATTTATTGGATTGTGGAGATTTCTAACCAAATTACTCATGTTAAATTTTATAAGATTATGTTACCATTTTATAAATCCCTCTATTAGGTTTGACCATATTCAAAAGATTTATGTCATCCTATCTTTAAGGTAGTAATCAACGCCTTCTAATTACCATAGATCTATTCATCCTAGGATTTCTCAATATCCACATATGAAATCAGATTATGGTATAATATTCCGATTACTATAATATAAATAAAACAAGTAATTGGATTGCAACAATTAATCAAACTAATTACATTAATAAAAGAGTAAAATCATATCAAAGTATTAACATAAGGTTCATCTAACCTTAATACTAATTGGACATTTAATTACATATTATCGAACACCAAAATCAAACATAAACCAATAGAAAAACGAATTGAAAACAAGGGGTTTATAATTTTAAATCTTCATGATTGTCTTCTACCGAATATTCTCGTAATGTAGAGGCTTGATCTTGTATTTTGATGGATCTCTATCGAATCTTTGTATTTTTCACTTTTCTTAACCAAAATTGCCTCTAGAGAATGAACTCCATATCTGAAAATCACCTCTTAATGTCTACTCCCGTGACTTCTCACCGACTACCTCTAAAAACATCTATTTATCACAAAATTTAGGTTCTAAGAGATGCATCGTCTGATGTGTGCATCACCAAAATCTCTTAAAATTGCACTTTTGTATGGCGCATCACCAAAATCTCTTAAAATTGCACTTTTGTATGGCTTGGAAGAAATGCAAGGGTAGATGCATGGCTTTGCATCTCTTCTGCATATAGACTCTTCTTTTTATGTTGTGTTTTGGTCCAAATTCTTATCCTTTAAGTCTATGAAGGCAATTATACTATATAAACACTCTTAGAGAAAATTAAGTACCAATTATACTATAAAAGTGTAAAATATCAAGCAAATTATATCACATATGAGTGTAAAAATATAGTCAAATATCCATCTATCAAGTTCCTACAAAAAGAATATAGTGACAAAGATAACATATGGTTATGTATCAAGAAATAATCTAGTTACGAATATGGAGAAGCATTCACAAAGGATATGGATAAGGGACATTCATTAATGCAAGTCCTTAATGTATTAAACAAAGTTAAAGGAGTTAAACTAGGTTTGTAATGGGTTTATGTTGAGATTTTTCTACTATATAAGATCACCAAATTGATGATACAAATACAAAGCTCCACACAGAGGAAGGGAAAGCACTTCATGAAGCTTGGGAGTGATATATAGATCTTTTTAGTTGGTGCCCTCATCATTAGTACTCATTACAACTAATGAATCAACTTTTCTATGAAGGCCTGACATTGAAGTTTCAAACTTTTATAGATACAAGGGTTAAGGGACAATCTACATTAAGGCTATTAAAGAGGTAAAGGAGATCATAAAAGAGTTGATAAGAAACTTATTGACCAAAGGGGTAATGGGGAACTCAAAGACTTCCTTCTATGAGGTATAAGAATCTTTAGATTTAGAAACATAAATAGAAGATATTTTGAGTTAGATGAAGATTATATTGAAATGGATAAAAAGTAGGCGTATTATTATTATGTCTTGCATTGACACCTATCTCATATATGTATAGAGGAAAGTATATGATGTAGAATGACCCTTCTCTAACAGTTATAATTTAGGATAGAGAAGTCACCTAAACTTCTTGTGAGAAAGAGTAAGGAGCAATTGGAACTCACAAACCAATAAGACCACCTGGGTTCTAAAGTAGATCTCAATTTTAATAACGACCACCACAAAGCAATAGTTTGGAGGAGACACAAAAATAGTTTATTTGCACTATGGGAGGAAAATTGAATAAAGTGGATCAACTTGAAAAACTAGAGCAATTTAATGATGCCTCCATTTATAATCCGGAGATACAAATGAGTCAATCTGGTTATCAAAGTCTAATCACCTTTGCCTTCAATAGTCAATATTTTTCTTCAAGATTTTTAGTATTATTCGAATTAACTCTCTTTCTTTATTATTTGTATCTCATTTTCTATTAGGAAGCTGTTAGATGAATGTTTGATGGTATATACTATGTATTATGTAAAGCTTCCTTGAATCTTCAAAAGAATATAGATGAAAATGGAGGCAGTAGTAATGTCCTCATGGTTCATATAGGATTAGCAAATTGGTTATTTTGGAATAGTCTTTGATTAAAAAAACTATATCTATTCAACCATGTATGCATGTGTTCCAATTTGGGTTCCTTATATTGTTTGACTTAGCTATTTAAGTTCTATACTATTTGTTTCTTAGGTGAAACGCATCGTACATACGGTTTATCTAATTCAGTGATTTATACTGTATCTGTGGAATCGTTCACTATATCTTCTGCTAGTTTAGTTAAAGCCAAGAAGTTGTTGGAAGAGGGTGTTAATAAACTAACACTTGAGAGAAGATCTTTGACTATTTCAATTGATATCTTCACACGTGCAAAGAACCTTCTTAGGAATCCAAACATAGGGAACTCCTCTACCTTTTCTACTAAGTCTTATGTCACTTGAAATTCAAAAAAATAATTATTTCTTTTATGTTTCGATAGAATAAGCGTTGAACTTTATTTATTATTTTGTTTGTAAGAATTTTAAACTTCTAATTAAAATATTGTATTATGTGCCATATATTATTATATTATATTACTTACCATATTTCAATATTTATTATTTTTTGTAAGAATCATATATGATCATTATATTACAAACTTCATGTTAAAATTATTTAAAAGTTTTGTGACACCATAAAAATTTTCAAATCATATAATTTAAAAAAATAAAAAGTAAATATCTATGTAATATAAATTAATTTTGAGTTTATAGTTTCATAAATTATTGAAATGATTTGATAATTTTGATAGCATGCTTAAAATCATTGTCATTAATATTAAATTTGATTTTGTTATTTAAAATTTTGGCTACGATTTAAAAAATTCTTCACAAAGCCGCGACCTTTTGGCCACAAAAATGCTAATTCTGTAAAACACTGCGAAAAGATAAGCTTTTGTTGATGTTGATAACAATCTATTATCTTAAAAACAGTCTAAACACTATTAGCACCTCTATCTATTTGCTCTTTACCTCATTTTTGTGAATTTAAAGTTCACCGGAAGAGTAAGCAGATAATTTCTTCTTCCATTTTTTGATCCTACATACAGTACACATCTTTTTACAATTTAAAGGCTAACCTAACAAGAATTTATGTTCAGTCATGAATTGACATGCATTCACGGTGAGATTCAATAAATGTGTCCAAGGAAATAATATCACGTGAAATACCATCTGACATGCATTTACGGTGAGATTCAATAAATGTGTCCGAGGAAATAATATCACGTGAAATGTCATCTAATCGTTAATGATGGAATTAATTTATATATATAGATATACATAGATAGAGAGATAGAGAGAAAAGCAGCAGCACCATCATACCTACTTTTGTAAAGGGTTTTGGGGACTTTAGACTGCAAGCAACTTTGGTCGTTTAGGCGTGCAAGCCTGCTTTGTGACTCGAACTCCATAGCAAAAGCAAAAGTAGAAAAGAATAAGCTCAGTCAACTAATTAATTTATCGTAGTCCAAGAGTTCCCACAATGGACTTTGTAGTAACACAAGTTTTCGTTTTCGAAGCAACAAAAGTAATAGCAATATGCATTTGTTTTATTGAATTATGACAAAAGAAAAGTTTAAAAGAACTCAATAAATGAAATATTGTGCCTTCCACTCTCAAATCAGCTTTTGAAAAATAATTAAGGACGATATTCAAATATTAATATGGAAGCTGCCTTAGTAAATTTCTGCGAGTTGTTCATTAACTATGTTTTGGCATCATTTACCTTACTATATACATACCTTATCGGCATAGCTATTAAGTTGGTTGATCGGGATAACAAATGCAAATTTATATGCATTTCTTGTCAACCGAAGCTCTGGTAAGACGGGAAAAACATACCACTACGTAGATACCCGAAGCCATGTTCTACCAAAAACGAAAAGAAGCTAAACTTGAAATACTATGACAAGAACCAAAAGAAGATACAGAAGGTGGCAATATTTCCTAGTGTTCCTGAAGCCTGAGTAATGCCTACCTTTGTTGAACTTGAAAGATATAGTGAATCAATCGTAGAAACACTCGGTCGCATCTGTTTTTGTTTTCCATTTTCCAAGGAAACCAGATAAATATTTTGCTGTCAGAATGTCAGGAACTCAAGATTATTCTTTCCTTTTCCTATTTCTATTATTTTATGAATAATGCGCATATTCGATGATGTCAGGACTACAGTCAATGTATATAAACTCATGATCATTAGTTAAGAATTAGATACATTAGATCCTAGTTATAGTCTTAACTTTTAATTGCTTTTGTAGCTATTTAATACAGAGTCTCCAATCCATGCGTTCGAAATGTGTGTGTATGATTATATAATTATGCCTTGCTTCTCGTAAAGAATCCATTAAATCTAGGGTAGATTAGAACATCCTCCAATTTTTCTTCAGCAATTTACAGAAAGTTTTATATGAAGTAAAATCAAATTGTTAGTATTCTTTATCATATACTAGACCTTAACTGAACCTATCCATGATGAGTTAGCAGCATATGTACGTAGCATAATGAAATTGCATTTTTGTAAGCTACTGGCAACATACTCTTTTTATCTCTGGCAGCTATGTCCAGTGGGGCACTGCCTAGAGAATTATCGTTGTGTGTACTGACAGCAGGCATCTTGCTGGTAGCTAGAAACTAATGCACTGGCATTTTGGCCTCTGATTTTCCTTTGTCTTGTCTTGTTTTCTTTTCCTTTTTATGTTTCCAATCTTTCTAATGCATGTTTAAATTCGGCCACGAAACAGTCAGGAGTTCACTACACAAGAACAGAGACATGGGGGAGTAACGTGCCCCATTTTTCTCAAGTCCAATTACATATATATACATAAATATATCCAATTTAACCTAAAAATGTTACTTGGATTGTTAAGACACAGTTTCTTTCTTTTTCCTTTTAACAAAAAACTTCACAACTTTGTAGGGTTGGAATTTGGGCCCGAGCTTGGCTTGGGTCTTGTATATGACCACATAAGTCACTAATAATTGATTATGACTATAGATAACATATATATTCAATTATAATTATATTATTCAATATATTTGAATTATGATTATGAATAACATATATATTTATATGTTGATTGTTTTAGATCAATTGAGAGTTGTAATTCGATATTGGAGATAAAAGTATAAACTTCTAATCTCGTACTAAGTAAAGATAAAAGTCCATCTCAAAGTCAATTGAAAAATAAAGTTTAGAATCACTTCAATAAGACCAGATCAATGGATGAAATAGAAAAAGTTGAATATAAATATTACCAAAAGATATTGGTAGAGAATTCAAAAGGTGGAATCTCTCATTTAAAGAGACATATGGATTTATGAGGCAAAAAATAAATGGTATTAAGAGGTCAAACAATTTTTTTTATAACCTTATGAGAGGGAAGAATGAAATGAATGCAACATCTTATGACAATACAAATCAAAGTTTTTGATAGCTTATATGATAATTGGTGATGAACATACACTATCTATAGTTGATAACAAAAGATTTAGGATGTTTCTCACCTCACTGCAACCGACCCTCAAGATCTAAATTGGGAATATGTTGAGAAGGATATAATGACGATATACGATGATAAGATGAAAGGAATTTTAAGGTCATTGTCACATATTGAAGGACGAATTTTCGTTGCAACACACATGCAAATAGTTGATAACCAAAAGAAGGGTTATGTAGTGTTTATGTTACATTATGTTGATAATGACTAGACTCTACGTAATAAACTTTTGAGGTAATTTATATTCTTTATTAAAATTTACTTTTTGATTATGTTATGATTGATGTTAATCGTATTTGTACATGATAGGTTCATTTATATGCCAGCACCAAAGACAAGCAACAGGTTGATAACCATGTTGGAAGAATATTTGATTGATTTTAATATCAACACCAAATTATCTACCATAATAGTCAACAATTTTAGAGCGAGCAATGCTATAATTGAAGAGTTGAAAAGTAAGATATAGGTCGGGAGCTTATTGGATGGTGGAAGGTTATTCCATATGTGTTTTTTGTGCATATTCTAAATTTGATTGTGAATAATAGATTAGATATGATAAAGGAAGCAATAGATTTAATTTGGAATATTGTAGTATATTGGAGTGCAACACCTAAAAGAGTTGAGAAATTTAAAGAAACTACATGACTAATATGCAATGTGAGTATGAAGATGTTGGTTTTGGATTGTTCAAATAGATGGAGCTCAACCCTCAAAATGTTGAAGACAGTAATCCAATATGTTGATATGTTTACCAGATTGAGACAAAGAGATTCTCTTTACACTTGAATGCCTATAGAACACCAATAAGAGTTAGTTAGAGAACTTTATATAAAGTTGAAATTATTTTATAATACGACTGAATTGTTCTCGGGAGCAAAATATGCAACTATGCACTTTTGTGTTTAGCACTATATGTGAGATAATGAAAGCTTTATTTGATTGGATGTTTGATTTCAATAAGGTTATTTGAGTTATGACAGAGCAAATGATAGAGAAACTGAATTCTTATCAGTATATGGTTAGACATATTGTTACGCTCTTATTTGTATTAAACATGAGATATAAGATAGAGGAGATTAATTTTATATACAATGTGTTGTATGGTGATCAAGCTTAAGATCAAGTAGATGTCATTAAATAGTTCATTAACTCAGCCCTTGCTCTTTACACCATAACATGCCTTAATTTTTGTCCTTCCACTTCAAAGCCCAACTAGGCCTTAAAATTTTCAAATATTAACCAATCTTAAAAGAAACAGTTTGTATCCAATGAAACTTCACCATAAAGCTAATACCAAAGAGAACCCACAAGAAACCCACTTCTTGAATTTTCAATTGAAGTCAGTTTTGCTACAAAACACGATTGAAGAAGGCATAAAACCTAGTCACCACTAAAGTGAGGTATTTTTTTCTTGAGGAGAAGCAGAAGAGGCATAAAAAGGTTTTCATTTTCATTTCCCTCTAAACTTTAGCGTTATTAATTCCCGGTTTTAACTATTATTTGGCTACAATTGTTGAAAACATCACCAAAAATCTACTATCGTCGCAAAATTAATTTTACAAAATCTAACCTTCTACAATGACAAAAGCTTTTGGTGACCAAATTTGAAGAGCTATTTTTTAGTAATGATTTTAAAAATCGTCACTACTAATTTACTTTTAGTTATGAATTATAAAATGTAATTAAATGTCTATTCTGTTGTAGTGGTCTGTAAAGAGAAAACATAATTGGGTAGTTGTCTCGAGAATAGTACGATTGTAAACTACTTAGCATGGGGAAAGAAATCTTTTAACCATTCACCGTGAACAATGATGAAACAAATTTTATGATGTAATTGCTACTCATTTCCTTTTCATTGATTGAGTATATATACAGGGATTTGTATGTCTGTACAACTAAAGTTTGTTACAACAGAATTGTGGTATTTTATTGTATATTGTGCAGGTGCATCCCGTTATTGTGAGGGAGCTGAATAGTTGGGCTGGAGCTGGATCTGGATTTGGAACTTGGGCTTGCAGCATTCTTTATGTTAGCTGTGCATGAAGACAATTGGTCTCTTACATCCCCTCTCAAACGAGACCTGGGATTTGGGATAAGGTTGAGTTTGGATATTAGATAAGAGAAACGTGTGGCTGTCAAGGGCTTCGTGAGTAAGTCAACCACCTGATCTGTTGTACTGACATACCTCACCTTAAGAACCCCATTTGAAATCTTGTCCTGAATGAAGTGGATGTCCAGTTCAAAGTGTTTAGTGCGGGAGTGAAATACTGGATTGTGAGCTAGAGACCGAGCACCATTATTGTCGCCCCAGATGATAGGCTTTTGGGAGGAGGCAGAGCCAAGTTCGGAGAGCAGAGAAAGGAGTCATATGATTTCAGTGGAGACCTATGAAAGCGCCCGATACTCTGCCTCAGTACTGGAGCGAGCGACTATCGACTATTTCTTCGAGTTCCAGTACATAAGATTCCCCCCGAGGAAAACACAGCCACCGCTGGTGGACTTCCGATCATTAGGTGAGCTAGCCTAGTCCAAGTCGCTAAAGGCATGAAGTTGAAGAGGAGAAGAGGAAGGCCAAAAGTGAAGCCCTAAATCAGCAGTTCCCCAAAGGTAACGAAGAACCCTTTTGAGGGCAATCTAGTAGGTAGTTAAAGGATTGACTAGAAATTGACTCAATTTATTTACTGAGTAGCTGATGTCGGGTCTTGTGTTGCAAAGATGAAGAGCCCCAACTAAGCTACGATACAGTGAAGGGTCCGAGAAGGGAAGACCATTATGGAGCGAGAGCTTGGACCCAGTGGAGATGGGAGTGGCACAAGACTTGGAAGAGGACATATTAGCACGGTGAAGCAAGTCTCGCACATAGTGAATCTAAGAGAGATACAACCCTGTCTTATTACGGTAAACCTCAAACCCTAGAAAGAAATTAATACTTCCTAGTGTCGTGAGAGCAAATTGAGAGTGAAGTTTAGCAATAAGATCCTGTATAACTGCTTGATTGTTCCCTGTAAGGAGAATGTCATCAACATAAACCAAGGCAATTAGGAGTAAATCATTATTCTTGTAGTAGTAGAGAGAGGTGTCGGACTTGGAGTTGACAAAACCCCAAGTGTTGAAGGCTGCCTTCAGAGTCTGAAATCAGGCTCTAGGAGCCTGCTTCAAGCCGTATAGGGCTTTAGATAGACGACAGACATGATCAGGGTGAGTAAAGCTTTCAAAACCCTAAGGTTGGCTAATGTAGACAACCTCTTGTAAATCACCATTCAAAAATGCATTGTTAACATCAAGTTGTTGGATATCCCAATTATGGGAGATTGCAAGAGACAAAACCACCTTAATGGTGGATGCTTTGACCACTGGGCTGAATGTCTCACAATAGTCAATGCCAGGGGTTTGAGTGAACCCCTTGGCAACAAGACATGCCTTAAACCTATCCACAGACCCATCAGCTCTGTATTTTGTGCAAAAAACCCACTTAGTAGCCAGAATATTCATGGTAGGATCATAAGGAACCAAGGTCCAGGTACGATTGTTGTGTAGTGCAGTGATCTCATCCCTCATAGCTTGATTCCATATAGGATCTTGAAGGGCTTGAGAGACAGAGGTAGGTTCTGAGGTAGGACAAGAGGTTAAGGCAGCAGAATAGATTTTAGGTTTAAAGATGCCATATTTGGATCAAGTCTGCATGGGATGGATATTTTGAGTTGGTGGAGGGTGAGTAAGATGTGGTGTAGGAAGAGTGAAGGTAGGCTGCTGATCAGAGGAAGAAGAGATAGAAGTGAGAGGAGAATAAACATGAGAGGGAGAGAGAGGAATTACCTGAGAATTATTGCTGGTGTAAGGAGGTATGACAGGCAAACCTTGTGAAAATAGAGTGCTTCAAGATGAGATCTGAGGATAGGTAGCAGAGGCCAAAATAGATAGAGGTAAGCCTGTAGAAGGTGAAGTTAAGTGAGATTTAGGGGAAAAAAGAGAGGTATAAGGGAACTCATGTTCATTGAAAACAACATGACGAGAAATAAAAACCTTGCCATTTGAACTGAGACACTTATACCCTCGATGAAGAGGGCTATATCCCAAGAAGACACATTTGGTAGTGTGAAAATCAAGCTTGCGCTTGGAGTAATACCGTAGGTAAGGATAGCAACTGCAGCCAAAAGATTTTAAAAGAGAATAGTTAGGGGATTTGTGATATAGAAGTTCAAATGGTGATTTGTTATGGAGACGTGGTGTTGGAAGATTATTGATTAAGTAAACTGTTGTAGAAAAGGCTTCAAGCCATAGAGTGAGAGGCATATTGGCATGGGAAAGGAGGTTAAGCTAGTTTTTGTAATGTGTCGATGTTTCCTTTCAAAAATACCATTTTGCTGGTGAGTGTAGGGACAGCTGAAGTGATGATGAATGCCAGTTTGATTGAGAAAGGGTAAAAAGGATTTGTATTCCCTTCCCCGCTCATTATGCGTGTGAATTGCTTTTATTTTGTGGTCAAGTTGTAGTTCAATGTGAGTTTTGAACCGAATGAAGGTGACTAGAGCTTCAGATATAAGTTTAAGAGGATAAAACTAGGTAAATCGTGAGTATGCATCAATAAAAGTGAGATAATATCGGTGACCTTCATTAGATGGGTAGGGAGAGGGTCCCCAAATATCCAAATACACAATTTCAAAAGGTTTAGTGACAGTGATATCATGTGTCAAAAGGAAGTTGATGTAATTTACCTTGCTTACATGAGTTACAAAACTGAAGATTACTTGGATCAAAATTTAAGTTCATTGATTTTGAAATCAAGTGAAGTACATGTTTGGACGGATGGCCAAGTCTAGTGTGCCAAACATTGGCAGATTTTTGAACATTGTGAACTTCACATTTGTTGAGCACATGAGCAGTAGAATTCTTGGAGAAAGGGTTTGAGAGGAACTAGAGGAAGGAGTAGAAATTGCAGACTGTGATGGAGTGGTAGCTTTAAGACTGTAGAGCCCATCTCGAAGTACTCCTCTAAGCAAAAGTTTCCCTGAAACTTTGTTCTTAAACAAGCAATGATTGTCAATAAATTCCACTGTGATCTTGTTATTCTTTGTTAGTTTAGAGATACTCAAAAGATTTTTAGTTATTTGAGGAACATGAAGAATTTTTTTTAAGGCTAAGGGTGTGTGTTTGTTATCATGAAAGCGAATAGAAGAAGAACCAATATGAGCTATTGAAAGAACATTACTATTACCCACAGTGAGATGATCCCTTTCTCCATATACTGAGCTGTCTGTAAGGTTGTTCAAGTTAGAGGTGACATGGTCGGTAGCACCATTATTCATAAACCATGTTGAGTCACTTCCAGGACCTATAGGAGTGTAGGAGGAGGACTGATTGTGATCAATAAAAGTTTGTGGACCAGATATGTGTTGCTGGAAGCTACCTAAAGCATCATGAGATTAATGCTGTGATTGTCAATTTGGTGACCTCTGTGAACCTTGTCAAGTTTGATCAAATCGCTTGTAACATTTGAGAGCATCATGACCAGGCTTTTGACATAATTGACAAAAAATTCATCCAGCTCCAGAACACCGACCATTTTTGCCTCTACTACCTCTACCTCGATAGCCCAACCTGCTTCCATGATTTGACTATCTATTTGAGTTGTTATTTTGTTATAAGTAGCAATGTTAGCTGTGGGCATAGTGGCAGTAGCTTGTGTAGAGAGAGTATTAAGTTGTTCAATTCCAGTCTCATGCATCATTAGAGTATACTGAGTATCTTGTAAGGTAGAAGTTTTCATGGTGTGAGTAAGAAAAACAACTACTGGATCATATTCATGTCCTAAGCCATTTATAGCACTTAAAATGAGTTCAAGTTCAGGGATTGGATGACCTGCAACCAAGAGAGAATCTCCAATCGATTTACTCTTCTACATATATTCTGAAATGTTAAGAGCACCTTTTTGTATTGTAGAGAGTTGTTGCTTGAGTTGCAGGACACGCACCATAGATGTTTGGGCATACAACCTCTCAAGTGTTTGCCATACCTCAAGTGAAGTTAAAGAAGTATTGACCTGTCCAATCACATCATTGCCAATGGTGGAAAACAACCAGCAAAGGAGGAGCTGATCAGAACGTTTCTGGTCTCTATATTCTGGATTTGATGAAGGTTGAGCTTCGGCAGTGATGGAAGATGAAATAACAACTAGATTTGGTGGTGAAGTGCCTGGTGTGATGAAGATCTCTAGCTCCAAGGCACGTATGGCTGCTAGAACTTGTGCACGTCAGTTGATGAAGTTATTTCGATCCAACTTAATGGGTAAGTTGAAACTGAGTGTTTTAGCAAGTGCAGAAAAATCAAGAGAAGGCATAGTCGAGATTGATTGATTTTATTGAGAATCAGAAGGATGATTGGCAGAAGAAGAAGCTTATGAAATGTGAGTCATGGACGTTTGTCCTTTGTAGCTCTGATACCATGAACGAAGATGAAACAAATTTTATAATGTAATTGCTACTTATTTTTTTCATTGATTGAGTATATATACAGGGATTTGTATGTCTGTACAACTAAAATTTGTTACAACAGAATTGTGGTATTTTATTGTATATTGTGCAGGTGCATCCCGTTATTGTGAGGGAGTTGAATAGTTGAGTTGGAGTTGGAGCTGGATCTGAAACTTGGGCTTGCAACATTCTTTATGTTAGCTGTGCATGAAGACAATTGGTCTCTTACATACCGCAACTTTCCTTGATGCTGGGTTCTTGAATTAGAGACCATATGTTGAATGCAGATGTTAAATTTGTAACCTAATTATTGCATAATAAGGAATTTAGAAGATACAAAATGCATATATGGATATTTTAGGCAAATTTTAACCATAGTTTGCTATTGATCCTCTAGCACAAATTTTCTTAATGGATTGATTTACTATGAAAACTTTAAATATATCAAAATCACCGTCAATCAAAAGCTTAATGTGATAGCCTGTCAAGTTGAATTCGAAATCATTGAGATATCACCAACTTCCAACTTCCAAGTTTTCATTCCGAATAAACACTATGTGAATGTCAAGGAAGCCATTTTACAAAGCTATACTAATTTCCTACTCAGAGAAAAGGATTCCTCGCTTAAAACTTTCCCCGTAAAGGAGGTCTTGAGTTCGAGTCACGCCAAAGGAGGAGAAATAGGCATGTTCCTATTGATGATCCTCTAGCTCCTAGGCAAAGTTCCTTGATCGGATCAATTACGGATGCCTCGCCCAAATGGTAGCGGTGTGAGAGTTGGAGTTCTAGGGAACACAGGGTGATGGGAACCCTGACCGATGGGAACCTGATGTGAAGACTCTTTGTGCAGGAAGTATGACAGTACGTGAGAGCACCTCGAGGATCTTAGGTTCCAAATTTACATCCTCTAAACACTTGAGGTGGGATCGTAGGGACTTAGGATTAGTCTGGCCAAATAAGAATACCTAATATATATAAGGCCAATGTGTAATGTACTCGTCTAGATAAAGCAGGTGTATAATAAGATCTCTCGTAAACGACAACGTGACAATGTGCACACACATGCACATGCGAATACACAGTATGACCTCGTAAACGATAACTTTTAGACAAGAATGATTTCTCCATCATATACACTCACTGCGTGTCTCCTAACGTAGTAGAAGTACCTCATTTTTATGATCTAACCAAATAATAACAAGAACCAAAAGGAATTCATATTCATCCCACCCCCACCATCTTCTTTCCCGTCCCCTTTTCCTTCTTTTTCTCCAACCCCCGATGCCTACCTTTTCTCCACACCCTCTCTCTTAATCAACACGTCTTAAAGAAGTGAAGAACAAAACACATAACCCACCAAAATTCTTTTTCCCTATAATGACGCTTCCAAGTAATTTTTTCTTCATCTTTCCCTTCTTTGTCATCTTCCCTACAAGTCTTGTTCTGGGTCTACCTGATCCAGACCCAGTAAATGTGCAGTCATTTTTGCCAGCCCGATCGCCGCCAGCAACAATCCCTGCCTTCCCCGAGCAATCCAATGTCGCGGGCTGCCCCTTGGACCTGCCTGACGAGCTCCTCCAGGGCATAGAATCCGCATGTGGCAGCGGAAATGGCGGCCACGGACAGCTCCAGAAAACACGATGCTGCCCCGTGCTGGCAGCTTGGTTGTACTATGCTTACTCCGGTACAGCGCTTGGCAGGGCCGAAGGGGTGGCCCCTGTGGCAGGCGGCGCTCCACCTTCTTCGTTCGATAATTTGCCATTATTGCCAGATGACTCGGAGACATGCGTGGATACACTTGGAAAAGCGTTGAGAAAGAAAGGCATGGAATTGATTAAACCCAACGAGACCTGTGATTTAGTGTATTGTTATTGTGGGATCAGATTGCATCCGTTAAGCTGTCCTGAAGCATTTTCGTTGAACCAAAAGGGAAAGCTTGTTGGTGAGAAGGGTGTGAAGAGATTAGAAAGAGATTGCCTGAGCAGTAGCAGCAATGTTGATGGATTCCCCGGTCTTGGTGGGTGCTCCAATTGCTTGAACAGTCTCTATCTTGTGAGTTCTCTATCTCTCTATATATGTGATAAATTCTTCTATTTGCTTCTCTAATATAATGTTTCTTTTTCTGTTCTACATTTTCTTTAGTTGGTCTTTGAATCGAGCAAAGTCATACCTTTCTTCGGCCAATTGAACTGTCAATTGGTAAAGGTGCGATCTTAAGAGCAAATAACTAACCATTCTGGAAAGTGAAGAGTACTATAGATGAAATGATCACTAACAGTCATTTTCTTTTTGCCATATATAGGTAGTTTAACTTCGTTAAGTCGAGAATCGCTTGCCTGCAATAGGATCAAGATACTAACCCTGTAATGACTGCTGAAGACCTGAAGTTCTTCATCTGTCGAGATATTGTTGAATTCTTCAACTGGAAATTATAACTATAATAGTACTTAATAGGGCTTGTTTAGTTAGTTGCATTCCTTTATTACAAAGGTGAAGTTGATTAATACACTAGTACGACCAGTCCCTGCAGTTTGGTACTATCCAACCAATCTTCTAACCGTCAAGTTTGTTATCTAAGTCTCATCATGGTTTGGTCCCTTTTGTTTTTGATTTGGCTTGATGCAACAAACTGCAGTACAAGAAGTCTTCGTCATAAAAATTTTATGTAATGCAGCTTAACAACAAGTCTTCGAGTTCAAGCAAATCAGAAGACAGGGCCACAAAAATGCGAAACAAAGATTGCCAGTTGATGGGTCTCACATGGCTTCTCGCCAAAAATCGGACTGCTTACATTCATACAGTTTCAAATGTCTTACGAGCTATGATGCTGAATAGAGACGGTTCTGATCCTCACACCTGCGCTTTAAACAGCGATGGAATGCCCCTAGCTGTTGATTCTTCGGAAATCTCCAACAGTTCTTGCTCGATCACCAAGGAGTTAGCATCGTCGTCGGTCCATCTATTTATTGCTTTCATTTACTTGTTACATAAATTGCTGTGACATTGTCTAATTCTTTCTTGTTTTAAGTTCCGTTTTTGCTGGGAATTATAAAATAGGCTATTGGACGGCCAAAGCATTTTCCTTCTTAAAAGTTCAAGATGAGTATGTAGTTTTTATTAACCCGCACGGGTAGCTCAACTGATTATTAGCAAGAATGTTGAGTGTAAAAGTCTCAGATTTGAGTTTCGGTAGCAATAATGTGAGAGTTTATTCAATGTAATAGCTCCTTGTGCATACTGAAAAAAAAAAAACGACCACTTTGTTAATAACTTAAGTGAAATTAAACCTTGATTTACCTCTAATAATTCTATCAGACCGAGGTGTAGAGGCGCATAAGACGAGCGATTCTACCTTGCAAAAGAGTGTAGTTTTTATTAAACTAGAAGTAGGCGTTGTAGTGGTGGGAGTCCACCAGCATGTGGGCATAAAGCAATGCTGCTTTTCTCGGGGCAGACAATTTGTAGCTTCTGCCAGCCTACTTGGACAGCTTCACGGGAATTTCATGTATAGGTCAGTGCAGTGTCTCACGTCCTATGGACCTTCTATTCTATCTTCAATTTTTCTTAAATTTAGTAATTTAATACAAGCCAACTGCCCTAAATTATGAATTTTTAATTAAGGCATTAAATTGATGGACCCAACCTTGATAATTACCTCTTTTTTTTAATAATAATTTAACACAGTACTACTATCAACTTGAAGTTGGTTCTCTTCACCCGTCGGTGGAAGGATGCAAAGCTTGTATTAACTCTACTCAATGTTAGACCAATAGTATGACTATTACATCTTGTTAATATATCCAGTTATACCGCTATTACCAGATATACCATCACCATAATGAATATATTCAAAATCCAAAGATAAGTACATAGGTTGAAAAAGCCCAATGTCAAGATATGCGATCAAAATTTGTTTAAACCATAGCAAGATTAAATATAAGACAAGTTCGAAAGAGAGAGAGTTGTTATAATGCCTTGGTCACTTTTCATCAAACTTCACAACATTAATAGTTACTCACTACAAGAAAAATAACGTTTACCGATAGAACTTACCGACGGAAAATATTAATTTTCCATCAATAATTTAAGTTTACGACAGTATTAACCGATGGAAAAATATGTCACAAAATTGGGTATCAGTAACGTTGCTGACAGAATATCATGTAAAATATCTTCCAATCTCATTATTTACTTTATCCTGTGTGCTGTCTGGCATGATCTCGCGTAACAATGTCTCGTATAATCTAAATACATTACAAAATGTACTAGCTTCCTCCACTAAATAAACATTACATATCGAATTTTCAACGCTAGTCTTGTTTTTGAATTTTTTCTTCAAGTGATGCAAATACTTATATTACAAAATATGGTTATTACAATTTATAGTCAAAACATGTTATTACTTCAATTACAATAATAAGAATTTGAATGACCTCTCAAACGGATACATCCATCGATATTGAATTAGACCAGCTAGTTTTTCCTCGTGTGTTAAATGCACAGGTAAATGCTCTATACATTCAAAGAAGCTTGGAGGAAGAATCCCTTCTAAGTTACACAATATTACTGGAATCTCCCTTTCTAGTATTTCCATTTCAGTGAACTTGATTTTGGATGATGTTAAACTTTTGAAAAACAAATTTATTTCTGTTATCGCTTCCCAAACTTTATTTGGTAGCAACTCCTAAAATGCGGTTGGAATTAGCCTTTGTATAAACACATGAAAATCATGACTTTTCAACCCAAATAATTTGTACTTCCTCATGTCCACACACTTTGCCAAAATTGAAACATAACTATCGGAAAACTTTAGACTTTTCAACCATTCATACAATATCTCCTTTTGTTTTTTTTTCCATAGTGTAACATACTTTTGGATATTTACCCATACAAAGATCCCCATGTAACTCATTTCTTCTACAAAAAAGCTGCAAATCTGCACGTGATTTTGCATTGTCTTTTGTCCCCCCTTCAATGTTCGTTATGATATTGAACAAATTGTAAAAAAAGTTCTTTTCAATATGCACTACATCTACAATATGATGTATCAAATTAGTTTTTCAATATGGCAAATTTCAAAAGATGTTTCGTTTTCTCCAATCAAAGTTTTTACTAATGCTTGTATTAACTTCATCAGCTTTAAATTATGTAACTTTTAGTAAGCCTAATTCATCAACTTCCAGCAAAACCTCTTCACCAACTTTGTAGGGAGGAGGTAGTTTTACCATCCTATTCTTAAAGAACTTTTGTTTATTACATCTAAATGAATGATTTAGAGGAAGAAATTTCCTATAATTGTCAAACCAATACACTTTGCCCCGTTTGAAAGATAAAAGGCATCAGAATCGTTGCCATAATAAAGACAAGCTAGTTTTCCTGTTGTGCTTAATCCAGACAACATGACATATGTTGAAAAATCACTAATGGTCCATATCAATGCCGCTCTCAACACAAAATTCTGTTTCAGAGACACATCATATGTCTGAACACCATATTCTCAAAGATGCTACAATTTTGATATCAATGGTTGTAAGAAAACAACAATTTTATGCTTCGGATTTGTAAGAAAACGACGTCATTTTGGTTAATTTAAAGATGTTATGTTTTAGTGGCAAAACGATGTCGTTTGGTTTAAAAACTAACAACATCATTTTGGTTAACTTAAAATGTTCTGGTTCAGTACCAAAATGACATTGTTTGGTTTTAATCCAAACGACGTCGTCTCGGTTTACTTAAAGATGTTATGTTTCAGTGCCAAAATGACGTCGTTTGGTTTTAAACCAAATGACATCGTTTTAGTTAACTTAAAATGTTCTGCTTCAGTACCAAAACGACGTCGTTTGGTTTTAAACCAAACGACGTCATTTTGGTTAACTTAAAGATGTTATGTTTCAGTGACAAAATGACGTTGTTTGGTTTAAAAAAAACAACATAATTTTGGTTAACTTAAAATGTTCTACTTCAGTACCAAAACAACGTCATTTGGTTTTAAACCAAACGATGTTGTCTTGGTTTACTTAACGACGTTCTGCTTCAATACCAAAATGATGTCGTCTAGAATTATAACAAAACGATGTTATTCTAGTACACTAAAAAATGTTCTCCCTCTATAAAAAAACGATGTCGTTTGGGTTTGAAAACCAAACGACATTGTTTTGTTATAATTAAAAACATTCAAGCTTTTAACAGGGAAGATGACGAAGGATGACAACTTTTATCAATGACATTACCCACAGAAAGTTCCCTTGCCAAACTACAATTTTATTATTCCTGCCTTTTCCATTTTTTGGCAACTTTTTCGACTGATATAATATTTTTATCAGTAATTATCGATGGTTTCTTTACCATTGGTAATATTTTGTTGCTACTTCAGACTTTTCTTATAGTGACTCAAACACTTGTCTCAAGATTGGAATCATTTGAATTTGTAAAGCTTTAGACCAATGGAATATGTTGATACTAGTTCCAGTTCCAGTTATTGGATAATAAGGAGTTCTCTCTTGTTTTCGTTTCCTTTGCACTAATTGCGTCCCTTATCCAACCATTGGTTCTTGGTCAAGCATGTACTCACCCTGATTGGTGCTCCAGTGGATGACAGTCTTGGGTTTAGCCTTTTGGAGTTGAAGGATTGTATACAGCAGCATCAACTTGAGGAATGTTCCATTGACGGTGAGCGCGACACTAACCTTGGACACACTTTTCGTAATGATGATCACTCTTATCCCTGAGAAGACATAGATGCTAAGGTCTTTTGCATTTGTCTTCTCTTTTCTAAACTTCCTATAGTTTCTAAAAGTTGTTTTAAAAACTACCATATCACCTTTATGTAGAAAGGAAATGTTGTTAACCCATTCCATGTTTAGGTGCCAATAAGAGTTGCTACATTGGCCTCGACAAAGAGTTTGAAGTTTCCTCCATAATTGAGTGGAATATTGATTATTGAATGACAACACATATAGAGTGTATTTTAAAATTTACTTGACTCTGCACACTAAAAGTTTGTAGCTATGGTGAGAAGGATTGTATTTATAGGAAATGTTTGGTTAATCCTCGTCATCACCATCATCACCATCACACCTAGTCTGAAGTCCTGAAATAAAGCAAGGTTTGGGGAGTTCGCTTAATCCTCGTAACGAAAATAATTAATGCAAAGAAAATAAAAAGGGGGGTTTGAGTTAATGCAATTGAGAAAACAAAATAAAATTAAACTACACAAGAAACTTATAGAAAATAGTCAAACGTGAAAAAGTGTCAAAAATGTGTAAAACCCAGTTCTCGGATCAATCTTGGCCTACACATGATTAAACACATTTCATTGTTATAATGCTTTCACACCTAGCCTAGGACTATTGATTGTGGACTAACAACATGTTTTGCTAATCTCAATTTTCCCTTAGGTTGTGTTTAATTAAGAGTCACATTAATTAAACCTAACTACTGAATCACTTAGAACATGTTCTCTATATTTAATTAGGTAGTGGCATTATGAAATAGAAAATGAATCAATGTAGGCAATAACCTCACAAATCGGGTTATCTTACCTAAGTTACGTTGTTCCTAATGATTCAAGGTTATTAGTGGCTATTAACGAATATCAAACACAACAATTATGAATTGTATTCAAGATTCTAGCAATGGGTTCGTAATAGAACAATTTAATGAACACATTAAAATCATCTTTACAATACCCAAATCATTCAACATAGAATAACAATAACAATCCTTAAAGAGAGATTCAATATTAAACAAAGAGAAAATATGCTTAACTATGACTTGGGTGTCGATTTCACCTTCAAACCGGTATCGAGAAGCCTAGCCCTCCATCTTCTCTATAGGTTTCCAAGAAGTAGTTCTCTCTATTGATTCTGTTATCCCGAAACCCTAAAAATGAAGAATGAAATGTTTCTATCATTGACATAATGTATTTATAGAGAAAACTAGGTTTTTGGGTGAGCTGGCAAAAAGTCACACTAGTGACTTGTTGTGTCACAGCCATGACTAGCCTCTATGGAAGGCTCACGATCGTGAGCCAAGGTTGCATAGGTGTGACATGGGTGTCATGCCTATGCTACATGTGTCACGGGCATGAGATGAGTCTTATGCCTATGACATATTTGTCATGGCCTTGAGAGATGCCTCACAGCTATGACAATTTATGGATGGTCGTAAGCCACTTTTCTACATTCTTCATGTTGATATTTTCATCATATACTCTTATCTTCCTTGGCATTTTCTTATCTTCTCTTTCTTTAATCCTTCTTCTTCTTATTTTATGAATATAATTGAGTGTGAATCACAAGAAGATGACTTAAAGAGTGTGCTTTCAACTTTTAGCCATTATGCTTCCAAATTGTACTTAAAACTAAATATGACCATAACTAAATGTCTTAAGCATTTGAAAAAATTAATCACTAATTATAATGGATTAAATATATCAACAATTAAACACATATCAAGTTCCCCCACACTTAGCTTTTGATCTTCCTTGGGAAAATAATCAAAATCAAAGTCACAAACTAAAAAACTTCCTCAATTTCATATTTTCCCAAGAATTGATAGTCATAAGCAAAGATGAATAATTTTCAAAAACCATAGCAAGAGCTCAAAATTCAATACTTCTACTCATGTTTAATAAACATTCATCACCCTTGAAACTGAGCAATCTAAAGGTAGACTTGGATAAAATGTGTTTAAATAAGATAGATCCATAGGTACACTAAAACATCATTCATAATCATAACATTTCACAACTTTGCATATCATTTCATTTCTCCACCATTAAGAGTCATATGTATAATCATGAATCAAAGGACTTTTTAAAGGTTTTATTGTGGGAAAAGGTAAGGTGAGATGCATTTTTTAATAATGTAGCATAAAAGTCATCAAGCTAATGAAGCAAAAGTAACACTCAATAAAACATTAAGCGCACAAGCTCACATTCATTCAAAACTAGGTACCATCAGCCATGATGAATGCAACAATTATATTTCACAGCTCAAATCCATACTCTCACACCATAGACCATATGAAGCATAACCAATAAGAAGAAATCACTTGTAAAAACCATTGATAATAATACATTGAAACTATATAAGGAGTGATCCTTCCAAAACAACATCTACCTCATATGCAACATATTTAAATCACCCATTCAATACAACTTTAGAAGGAGAAACTAATAATTGTCAACTTTTCAAAACAAATGTATTTCCTCCTTGATACTTTTATTCAAACAATTTTTCTTTTTATTCAAACATTTTCTTTTTTTCTCCTTTTATTTTTCTTTTTTATTAAAAATTGAAAAAAGCTACGTCAATATGGGAATTTTATTGATAAGACAAAAATGACATCCTAACAATTATAACCATCCCACACATATGCATACCCACTTGTACTTTTGTACATCCATAATCATCAACAATTGATAAATGCTCCACTAGCTTTATAGCTTAGGTAGGACATTTAATTAAGTTTAAAAGCATGTAATGTTTCTAGTATAAAAAGAAAGACTAATAAAGATCAAGGGGTTTAACAAAGGAAAATTTATATTAATAGGTAGGTTATTTAGCTAACGTAGTTTGTAAAAACAAAGAATTCCTATATCATTTTCATGTTAATTCATGTGATAAAAATGTGGCCTTGAGTAGAAAATTAAAGCAAAGTCAGGATGTACATGTCATGAAGGTCACACATAAATAAAAGACAATGAGACTGATATGGATGTATAAGTCTAATAAGGCTCAAAATCTCACTAACTTTTGTCTACCACTTGTTACTACTCTTATAAAGATAATGCATATTGACCAATCACAAGAAAAAAGTATGCTAAAGTTTCCATGGATTTTTCTAGTTATTCACACTCTAATTATGAGTATATAGTCTTAAAAGATATAAAAAGAGAAAATGTTTTTTTATAATTAAGTTAAAAAACATGCATAAAAATAGAGAACCCCACCCCAATACTTAAAACTTACATTGTACCCAATGTAAAATCAAATGTAAGAAACGAATAATTTACAAAAATAGTAAATGAAAAATGTAAATAAAAAGAAATTGACTTCCCTTGGATTGTCTCCCAATCAGTGTCTTTGCTTACCATCGTTGGCTCGACTCTATATTACTCTCATTAAGTGATGTCATTCGCGTCTTCAAGCATCAACACTTCTATATCCTCCGTTTGGAAGCCTTTATAGTACAATTTTAGGCGATGACCATTCACTTTGAAGCATCAACACTTCCATATCCTCCTTTTGGAAGCCTTTATAGTACAATTTTAGGCGATGACCATTCACTTTGAATGTCTTGTCTATTTTTAGACTCCATATATCTACTGCATTAAAAGGAAAGACACAAATAACAACAAACGGACCAACTTAATGGGAACGCAACTTATATGGGAAGCATTTAAGCTTGGAGTGATAGAGCAACACTTTCTGAGACACTGTGAAACTTTTCCTTAAGATCATTTTGTAATGAAAAGCCTTCGTCTTTTCCTTATATATCATTGCGTTATGATAGGAGTCTGAATCACCTTTAACTCTTGCAATTGTAACTTCCTATGTACACTTGCATCATCCAAATTCATTAATATGCCTTATGTTGTAACTCCACCGAAATGTGACACAGCTTCCCAAACACTAGTCTATATAGAGACATCCCGATTAGTGTTTTATAAGCTATCCTGCAAGCCCATAGTGTGTCTTCAAACCTCACACTCCAATCCTTTCTATTAGGTTGAATTGTTTTCTCCAAGATTGATTTGATTTTTCGATTTGTCATTTCTTGTTCGTTGGTTTGGGGATCGTAAGATTTGAAAACCTTATGCATTATGTGATATTTCCTAAATAGTGTTTCCATCACCCTATTATGAAAAAGGGTTCCCCTGTTGTTGATGATTTCCTTTGGCATCCTAAACCTAGAAAGGATGTTAGCTCTAACAAAATCTGCAACAACTTTGGCATCATTAGTTTTGGTGGCTTTAGCGTCTACCCATTTAGAAACATAATCGACTAAAAGTAATATATAATTCAGAACAAAAGATGGAGGGAAAGGTCCCATTAATTCAATACCTAAAACATAAAAAATTTCACAAAAAAGAATGGGAGTTTGTGGTAATTGATCCTTACGGGACAAGTTTCCTAACCGTTAGTACTAGTCACATCACTTGCAAAAGATTTATGCATCCTTGAACAATGAGCATCAGTAGAAGATATGTTGAAGAATGAAGTAAAATATTATGTTTGCGATATTTTATCATTTATCCATCTGATCATTTAGCATTTATCTTCAAGTCGAACTCTTAAAGAAGGAGAATCTATCTGATTAACCTTGATTTTTTCTCATTCTTTAAGAGTAGGTATTATAACGCTGCATGATCAGAATAAACAATTACTTTAACACCAAGCAAATATGACCAAAATTTCTCTAAAACGAAAAACATAAATAAAGTTCTTTTTTAGATGTAAAATAGTTTAACTGAGCTGGAATGAGAGTCTTTGAAGCAAAATATATGGCATGTAAAGCTTTTTCCACTATCTATATTAGAACCACCCCCATTGCTTAGTCACTTGCATCACAATGATTTCGAAGGGCAGGCTCCAATTTAGAAGTTGAATAATCAGTGGGGATGTTAAGAACTCCTTAAGTTTGTTGAAGGCTTCTTTACACTTGTCACCAAACTCAAAGGAGACATCTTGTTATAACAACTTGCATAACAGTGTGACTATCTTCAAAAAGTCCTTGATGAATTTATGATAGAAACCTACATTACTAAGAAAAGAACTCACTTCCCACACATTTGAGGGGTAAGGTAAAGAGGAAATGAGATCAACTCTAGATTTATCTATCTTTATAAATGCTAAAATCATCTATGGATACCTCAATGATTTTCTCAACATACTCAGAAAAAATGCTTACCATACATCTTTGAAATATGACAGGTGTGTTGCATAATCTAAAAGGAATCCTTTTGGTATGCAATTATACCGAATGGGCATATGAAGGTGTTCTTTTCTTAATCTCCCAGTGCAATTGATATTTGAAGATAACATGAAAAGCCATCTAGAAAATAATAATACTTATAACCATTCAACCTCTTAAGAATTTGATTAATAAAGGGAAGGGAAAAATGGTCTTTACGAGTTACTAAGTTTAATATCCTATAATCAATACAAACTTGTCACCTAATTTGGACTTGGATGGGAACCAACTTACCTTCCTAATTTGTCTCAACTATGATTCCAAAGATATAATCAAAACAAACTCGCCACCTAGTTTGGAATTAGGTGGGAACCAACTCACCTTCCTAATTGTCCTCAACTGTGATTCCAAACTTCTTTGGAATCACCTGAATAGGACTTACCCACTTACTATCGAAGATCAGGTAAAAAACCCCAACATCGAGAATCTTCAGCACTTCCTTCTTCACAACTTCCATGATCGAAAGATTCAACTTATGTTGAGCTTGCCTTATGCACTTGGCATCTTCCTCTAACAAAATATGATGCATAGATATAGAAGGGCTTATTCCTTAGACGTCTGCGATCATCCATCCAATGACCTTCTTATGCTCTCTCAATATTCAAACTAGCCTGTCTTCTTGATCCGAAGTCAACTCTGCTGAAATGATTATTGGGAGAGTCTACTTATCTCTTAAATAGGTGTACTTAAACAATTCCTGCACCATAGGATCAATCAAATCAACATAGAAAACAAACTTATCATCATAAGGATTTTTATGAAATAAAAATGTTAAAATGAATCATTTCCCCATCAAATTCCATTGTGAGGACGCCTTTATGAAGATCCAATTTTGTCTAAGAGATATTGGGAAACAATCTCTCAACAAAATAGGTATTAGATTGTATGAAGTTTCATCATTCGTATCAACAACAACAAAATCAGTAGGAAATATGAACTTTTTTACCTGTACAAAAACATCCTCAACTACACCATTAGGGTAAGCGTTAGTGTGATCAACTAATTATATGATAACACTTGTTTCTTTCAAAGGGCCCAGATTCAAGGAAGCATAAATTGAATGAGACATAACATTAATTAAAGCTTCCAAGTCCAACATTGCTCTATTAATCACAGTGTTACCAATTTTGCAGGAATAGCAAACACACCTGGATCCTGATGTTTTAGAGGCATCTTCTTCTTAAAAACCATGTACACATTCTCACCCATCATCACCTTTTTAACACCTCTCTGTTTTCTTTTATACATATATAGTTCCTTGAGGAATTTTGCATACCTCGATACTTGCTTAATTGCATTTAGCAAAGGAATGTTCATTTCCAGCTTTCAGAACCTCCCTAATATCTCCTTTTCGAAGTTTACCTTTATGCTAGATGAGAAGTTTTCTTCCTTTTCCAGCTCCTTAATTTCTTCTTCATTGCAATCCTCAGTGAGGCCTTCTTCGGAACCTCAATCTCCTTTCTACTCCTCAAAGTTATAGCACTAACATTTTTTGGGTTCACCTCAAGTTGAAATGACAACTTTCCTCCGCTTTGTGATTCTAGATGGTTGATCCTCACTGCCATTTGACCAATTTGGTATTTTATGTTCTATATACTCGATTTGCAATCCTGCTAAAATTGAACAATGTTAGTAATAAGAGTATTGATCAAGTCTTCGAGAGATGTACCTAAACTAGAAGAAGAAGTTTGTGGAGGAAGTGTTGTGCTCCTTATGGCTTATTCTAAAGTAAGTTTATTAAATATTCCCTCTGTAACTGAAGTTGGGATGATCCCTCTGGCCTAGGTCATACATCTGAGAGTACGGGTTGTACCGGTTAGGGAAATTTCCTCTTACAGCATTCACGTATTCCATACTTCCCTCATGTAATGTTGAACACTCATCAGTCAAATGGATAGGGGTTTGAACATATTCCTGCATGCCATTACTTATTCCTGACCAATTGCAGTTTCTCTAAAAAAAGATGTTAGCTCATTTAAACAATGTTTGATAGATAAAATACTTACCTTGTTTACCTGATGAACTTCATTGTTTTTGGGTATTAGTGGCCATAAGCTCAAGTAAAATCCTGGCTTTGATAGGAGTCTTCTTACGTAGTGCCCCACTATTCGCTGCATCAACTAGACTCCTTTTCATTGATAGCAATCCTTCATGGAAATATTGGATAAGAAGTTGGTCAGGTATGTTGTAATGGGGACAACTAGCACAAAACTTCTTAAAACACTCCCAGTACTCATAAAGGGATTCTCCGTTATGTTGCTTTATACCACTGATTTCCTTATGTATACTTACTGTGATGTGAGAAAATATGTAACATCCCATCACTTATGGGAGATTAGAATAGTAAATATGAGCGATTAATGAGAGCTTAGAATTGCATTTTTCCATGCTCATGCATA
Organism: Erythroxylum novogranatense; assembly: GCA_029891385.1. Taxonomy (NCBI): domain Eukaryota; kingdom Viridiplantae; phylum Streptophyta; class Magnoliopsida; order Malpighiales; family Erythroxylaceae; genus Erythroxylum; species Erythroxylum novogranatense. The sequence continues at coordinate 29,638,236 of CM057233.1, read as the reverse complement.
ATATGTCATACATATACACGTGAATAGTGAAAGTTTTGCACATGATAATTATACATGCATTCATGAATGATTCTGGGTATAATTGAATTGAATTGGAATTTTTGGAAATTTAGTGAATTTTGAATTTATCTATATTGAAAATATTATTGGTTAGTAGGGTTGTGAGAATTGTGAATTTAAGTGAATTTAGGAATAAATTTCGGAGAAAAATTATAGAAAATAGGAGAAAAATCAAAAGAAGATTTGGAGATAGTTGGATTGTAAAGATAGAATTAATGGAGTTAGTTTCAAAAGAAATTTAGTTAGAGTCAGACCTTAGGAAAAGTGACAAGTGTAAAGTTGCCTTTATTATTTGTCAGAAGTAAGTTTGAGTTATCCGAGAATCAAAAAAGGGGTTTGTTGTTTCCTAAGTTCTTTCCTTGTTATCATCTTCTCCGAATTTCTTCCCATACATAGAGTTTTCCATCAAACTCCTTCTGAGAGTTAACTTTGATTTTTCATATCCCTCACCACTTCCTCTACTGCTAAGTGTTTCTTCTACCTAAAGAAAAATCAGAAGTTGGTTAGTGTTCACAGTGGTTTACGTAAGTTTGTATGGAGTTAGGGCTTGAAGATAGTTGAAGCTTTTGGAGTATTCAACAAGTAAATAGTGAATAAAATTGTTAGAGTTGTGGATTTTTGAAATGAAGTTGATGAATTTATTGTCAATGCATGATCATGGCATTTATGTATATTTATATTCTTGAACACTGTGTTAAGGGGATGAAAATTGTGGATATGGTGTTATTTGGTTTTTGATGGATTGTTAGTGATCTGATGTTGTAAAAATAGTTCTTGGAGTTTAAGTAGCAATGAATGATGCATAGGATTAGTGTAGAGAATTAGATATGGAAACATGATATGCTCTGTTTCTTCACTGCGCATGTATGAATATATAGGCGTTTATACATAAGTTGATGAAAACTCAGAGATATTCAAGAAAAATGTTTTTGAGTTGAGGAGTATAGATGGTATCGTCTGTGAAGACATATCCTCTGTGAAGAAGTATTGTCTTAGGTTTACTTTTGCTTCATCTTAAGTTGACCATCTCTATCGTCTTAGGTTGACTTCTGCTTTGTCTTAAATTAACCATCTGTATCAACTTAGGTTGACTTCTGCTTCATCTTAAGTTGACCATATATATTGTTTTAGATTGATTTTTGCTTTGTCTGCTTTCTGCTTTGTCTACATTCTGCTTCGTCTACTTTTTGCTTCATCTTCTTTTTGCTTTGTCTACTTTTTGCTTCATTTGCCTTTTGCTTCGTCTGCTATCTACTTCATCTTATGTGGACATAACCTTGTTTGATTCTTTCAGCCATAACTTTGTCGTCCGACCTCCAAAAGACCTGATGTTTGAAGCATTAGATTCATAACACATTTCTCTATCTCTCCATAAAAATTATAGCTTTTTGTTTTGACTCGAAAAAGATTAATCTAATCAAAGTAAGGGTATCAGTTGGAAGAGCATGGACTGGATATTTTACTAAACATGTTCCTGTATTTTTGATGATATCTTGATCTGTAGGATTACAAATGAGACGATTGTTAATTTCGAGTAAATTATAGATATAAGCCTACAAATTGTCTCAAGAATTCGAATGTTGATTCTTCTTCTAAGATATTGAATTTTTGGATGGAAGTTTTACATAGTACACTAATGTTGAATGTGAACAACCCGATAATGTTTGAGGTATATCTTCCAAATTACTAAACCAAATTAAGTGATTTTGGTGTCAATAGCAACATAAGATATAGAGGAACACTTTTCTAGAGGAGTGTTTGACCAAATTATATCAATTGCACTCCCTAAATTAACGTGAATAATAGATCTGAGAGAGTGTCTTGGAAAAAAATCTGAAGTGCTTCTATGAGATTAAACGTGTGATGAAATTGATGAATTGATACACGGGATTATCATGACCATGCATTGTACATAATTCATTTCATACATGTGCATTATTGAACAATTATAATTATGCATATTGTGATATAAGTGTATGTTGTTTAATATAAAAGATCGAATTAAGCACCATCCTCCAGACGTTGGGGGGACTTCGAGGCAATAGCTTCGAGAGCAACTAGTGAGTAACCTAGACGGTCTCACTTAATTACTTGTTTGCTTTAATTATGTTTTGAATGTGAATGTGAAGACCTAAGTGCTTTATAATGTGAGTGATTGTAGTTCATGCATTCCATAGATGAATGCACAATCAAATAATGGTAGTTGTGACCAGAGTAGCTATCGATCAGAGCTTCGAGCTCAATGAGTGAAAATGAGCCTCGAGCTCAAAAGTGATTAAGAGCCCAAGGCTCACTATGTAAAATGAGTCTTGTATCTCCCAAGCGGATAAGGGATAGTTAGTAATGAGCCCGGCATCCAAAATTAGGTACGAGATAGTTCTGGCACTTGATCACAACAGTGTAACAATTGGAAAAGTATCTCATGAGCATTCCATATGCATTTTGATAAATATGTTTGATTGATTGAAAGGAGTAATTGCCTATGTTTGAGTGAAAATGTGTTACATGACCTATTATGCAAAATTGTGGATTACATGTTATGTGAAATGGTGTGTTGCATGAATTGAGTGAACCATCGATGATGGTTACCTCATTGAGTTCACAAAACTCACCAAAATTGTAACATTGTCTTTTCAGATCAGAGAGACGACTCTAGCTACTCAGAGGCTCTATAGCCGTGTGGATTGTGTTTGATAAGAGAATTCATGGCTCAAAGGTCGGTCAATTGGGATTTTTAGACAGATTAGTTAGATTGTGTATATTTTCCTCTTTCGTGTAGTACTTTTTTATTAAGTTTTGATGATGTTCATATAGAAAATGTTGAAAGACACAATGTAGACATTCGGGTTTTATGAAATGAAACGAGGAAAAAGGTTGGTTTTAAAATATTATGGTTTTTCTATTGATGCTTTATAAGTGAATTATGATACCATGCCATGTGTAGTGAATGTAGTGATCGACGTAGCTCGCCCTTATCATAGGTTATGTACCGGAATGACCTCCGGGTGTCTCGGTGTGTACCCTACAGTAAGGGGGTGCTACATATTGGTAGTATTAGAGCATGGTTTGAAATCTATTGGGACATATAGGAATATTAGGCATAAAGCATCATGAGAAATGTGGATAATTATTAAAGTTATTGTTTGTTATAGGTCATCCGCTCTAGGTGATCAGTTTGATCAACCTATTGATCAAGGATCGGTAGGAGCCAGTAGAGAGTCCTCGGTACCTCGATAAGAGGAGATGCCTCTTAGAGTTCCCAAGAGAAGGGAGAGGAGGTATGATAGGCTATGGAAGCAGGGTCTGTGGTGTAACATCTCACCTCCACTAGGAAGGGTAAAATAGTAATTTGGAAAGGGCCGAGAGTGTTTAGTATTGGGTTGCAATATTTATGCATACCATTACACGTGAATAGTGGAATTGCACATGAACTTGACTGTACATGCATGCATGACATGAACTTGACTGTACATGCATTCATAAATTTTTCGAAAATCCTCCAACTTAAGTGCTTTCTTTATAAGATTGAGCTTCCTACCTTCTTATCATGGTGGTTGTCGTGCATGGTGTGGAGGAATAGAGGAGTTAGTGCAATAAGTTGAAAGATTGAAGAGTTGAAAACTTGATTAGGTAAGTTTTTGTTTTAAGCTTTGGTTATTCATTTAATGAATGAAGTGGTAGTTAGATGCATTAAATGGGAATTATTGTGCATGAATTATGATGTATTGTGCATTAATTTCATAGAGCATGGCTTGATTGTTTGGGTACAAATCCATGATTGTTGATGATGAGTGAAGGAGATTGGTTTTAGCTTGGTTTTGACTTGATTTTTGGAAGGTGAGATTAATGGAAATTGAAGGGAAACTAATTTTGCGTATGCTGCCATTTCTAAGGATAGATGTTTAGGTGAAGGTCTTGATGACCTATTGGCTGAATCCTTGTCTCAAGTGGATGTTTATTGATGTGTAATTGGCATTGGAAGTGATAGAATATAAGTTTAGGAGCAACATTGGAAAATGCAAATTGATCATGGTTTCATGTTTTTGCCATAACTAATTGTGTGGTTAAGCAAATGAGGTGAGGTTTGTGCTAAATTAAACTTTAGATGTTTGGCTTCAATTTCTTGTGAAATAAGTGTTGTCTAATTGTAACTTGAAGGGGTTGAATTTCTTTCTTGAAAGTGAACTATACTGGTTGTGTGAATAGTAACTGAATTAGATGACCTGAAACTTTGATGATTTTTCTAGATTGATTTAGGAGGAATTGGTGAAAATGGTCTTAATGAAGTTGAAGCCTATCCTGTTAGCTTCCCATTTCCACTAATTTTGCAATTTTTTGATACGTACGTTGGGAGTTATGAATTGTTAACTATTGACTAGTTATGTGCATTTTGGGTGAAACCTAGCTATAAGTGTAGGTTTTGTGAGTATTGTGATTGGAAGCAAATTTAGAGATTTCTTTGATTTGAATTGGTTCAAGTGATCTTCTGAAAAGTTGTATAGAAAGCAATTATCTTGAAAGTTAGATATACTATATTATTTTTGGATATCAGCATTGGGATTTATGAATTTTCAAAGATTGGACTTAAGTTAGGTCATTGACTAGTAATCAGGGCAGCCAATTGCATGACAGCTCTGAGTTTGTTAGAGATGGAATTGGCTGTTAATCCCTTCATGAGAAGTGTAGTATTCTGTTTGATCTTTTCATAGGTATAAAGTATGCAAATGTTTGACATTTGTACAAGGAGTTATGCTTTTTATAAAATTGGTGTTCAGTTTAGGTGGTTTAGTGGGCAAAATCATTCATTGAATTGTTTGACCTACTTAGAAATTGAATATGATTTCATGTTGTTCATGAAAGTTGTAGGTTAAATTTTTATCTTTCATTTGGAATAAATCTTGTAATTTTTAACAAAGGTAATGGGAAGTTATGGATTTTATAAAATGTTGCACTGTTTTGACAAAATGTTGCAATTGCTTTTGAGAGGCATTATGGCGCAGTAACTTTGAGTGTATTTTTGACACCCTTAGAGGTGAAATTAGTTTTTGTATCCTTCATGAAACTTGTAGAGATCTCTTTTCTCTATAAAATAGACACCAAGTTTGTCCAATTTGAAATTCGAAGCAAGGAGTTATGAATTATGAAAGTTGGGATGTCGGTGGACGTTTGTCCAGAACTGCCATTGTAGTAGCATAAGTCGACTTACATCCTCAGACAAGTCGACTAGGACATACACAGTAGCATAAGTCGACTAGGATTCTCAGGCAAGTCGACTAGGATCATATATTTTCCTTCTTTTGGTTATAACTAGTCCATTCGACCTCCGATTGACCTGATTCTCGAGGCATCGGATTCGTGAATCATTTAATTTCATTTCTATGTGAAAGTGGAAATTTTAAAGACTAAATTGACGAAAATTGGTTAGGTTAAAGAGAGGGGATCGGGTAGCGATTTTGGACCTTTTGACGTCCGAATTGAGCGATTTTAGTGTCTATGGTTTCTTTGGACATAGGGGAACATTTTTATAGTATGATTTATGGAATGATACCAGGAATGTCACGAACATACATTGTACACATTTTTATTGATACATGTGCATCTTTAAATAGTTCTGCCTGTACATTCAGTAATGTGTATGCAATTGCACTGTTATAGAGGCACATTTGGAGCGTCGATCCACCAACATTACTGAGATTTCCAGGTATTAGCTCGGAAGTACAGGTGAGTAACCTAGATGGTTCTTTCAATTATTATATGTCTAATGTGGGGAATAATGGTGGGATTAGTGACTGTGTTTGTTTATGACTGGGCGCCAGACACAGATGGTCCGAATAATTGGGAGATTTGACATAGAAGTACCCTTTATATGCTGATTGTCAAATTGCTTACTATTTACTGTGCTTCATTGTGTTGCTTCTACCGTGATGCATCGCTTATCGTGCTTCATTGCGTTGTTTCTCTGTGATGCATCGCTTATCGTGCTTCATTGTGTTGCCTCTACTGTGACAGACTATTTTATATTGACTGTGATATATTGGGCATATGCATTTCATACACAAATGCATCAACGGATAATAATAGTTGTGACCAGAGTTGCCACTGATACTGAAAAAAAAGAGCGTCTAGCTCGAAGGGAGATAGTGCATACCCAGAGGGCTCTCCTACTCCCCAGACGCGTCTACTGTCCACTGTTTACTATTTAAGCACTCAGTCACAATACTAAAATAAAATGGGAAAGTGTCACATATGCATTACATTCATAGTTGATTGAATACTGTAAAAGGAAGCAAGGCAAGAGTGCCTTCTATAATTGTGAATTTCTTTTGTATAATGATATGGTACTTCTGACTTTGTTTTTGTGAACTGAACTGTGAATTGCTTGAGTGATGCATGAATTGGGCGAACCATCGATGATGGTTCCTTACTGAGTTCGCAAAACTCAACCAAAATTTGCAACTATTTTTCAGGCCTTGAAGACTACTCCGTTAGACACGGGAGTATGCCTACTGCTTGCCAGGAAAAGATAGGGGTCGGGATCAATTCGCGTCTGCATTAGTGTCATCTTACTTTTATACAATTATGGATTCTGCATTTTTCTGGAAAATAATGTTGTAGTTCTAGTGGGCCCCAAATGAGCTATTGTAATTTTATTGATTGTAATGTGATCACTGAAATGTTTATGAATAAAATTGGGCCCAATGTGATTATGGATTTTTTTACATTCGATGGCTAAATACTGTGACTGTATTATGATGACCTAAAATGTTTTTTTTTAATTTATACTGAATGTTTGACGGTATTCAAGTACTCTAGCATACCACTCTCGTGAGGTACGGACTCGGATATCACCAACGATATCAGGTTCGGGTCTTGCGGGAGTGGAGTGCTACATATGTGGTATCAGAGCCCAGAAGTACGATTGTACATGGGCATTCTGAAATTTGTGTTAAGTTACATGCATTTTGGTCATATCAAAGCAGGCAGTAGCAACTGATCCCTAGTTGAGTTGCATGAACATGTATAAAGTGTTTAAGTTGATATAAATAGGGCGAAAAGTGACGGTATATCGTAACGAAAGGTTGTGGATGTGTAGAAATGAGAAATTGTACAAGATTTGATATGGTATATAACGATATGAGCCAATGAAGGTGTATGGGCCATTAGGAATGAGGAAGGAACAATGGACAATAATATTCATGTTATAATGTGATTGTAAACCCTTGAAGATGATATGAATGTAAACACATGGGTATGGGCTGCTTCAGGAAAGAAGTGATATCAAACCAAAGTTGAATGAAAACAAAAATTTCTATAACCAGAGGAGGTCATAGTTGCACATAAGACGAATATCGATTAAAGTGATAAAAGTATGATGTGATGGTAAATATGCCTATACGAGATTAAAATTTCAGGCTAACTAGGTATTCACGATTCTGAATTGTGATTTTATATGCATAGAGACACGATGAAAGTCTCGAGGGCTAAATTGGGTACATGGTTTAGAATTTCTATCAAAATGATTGTTTTGAGAATTTGGAAACATTAGGCATACCGAGACATTTCGGAACTGTACGGATCAATCCAATTCGAAGATAAGAAGAATATATGTGGAAAGAATAGGACTAAAATGTACAAGCTCGGTTACAGGAATAAATTTTTCTTTATGACCATGAAAGATTCGATTCGGATACGCAATGAATGTTGTATACTTAATTGAGACCAAAATTTTACGATGCCCAAATCTCTATGTGTCTGAACTGATTCTGGACGATAAAGTGTGGATAATATGGCAACGAGAAAAAGTATATGGTTCGAAAAGGTGGATAGAAATGTTATCTAGAAATAATTGGAATGTATATAGCATTTGTGAATGTTCTTACTTAGAAACTTGATGTGAATGTAATTAGGCGAGATGTAAGGATTTTGGAAGGTATATACATTACCTAATACCTTATGGCGAGGGTGTTTTGCCTTCTTCATCATGATATGTCTTGATCTTAGCGAAACCCTAGGAAATCTTATTGAGATCCTATGCAATGTGGAAGCTAATTTTTGCTAAGTGCTACAACTGATTAATAAGAAAGTATAGGAACTGGAATCATGAACAATATGGAGGGAAAATGAAAAATGACTAATGAAGGAACAAACCCAAATGACCAAGTGATGAGTTAAAAGTGAATATTGGAGTTGCATTCGACGCAAAGAGTCATGCACAAGAATCAGAAGGGGCTATTGAGAGTGTATACAGTTTGTTGATATAACGTATTCCACTATATAAGTGGATTTGTGAATTTGAGAGAAAATTTGGTTCATTTGCTAATTAAAGAGATGAATTATGGGCATAAGGACCCCATGTTGTAGAGTAACGTGATTACAGTTGCATAATAGCAATTAGTGATTATGATCATAGACCGTATTCCGATTGTGCTTTAGAAACGTGAGATGAGAATTTGACTAATTGTGATATCATATGTAAGTCGCATCAGTGAGGAGATCCTAACAAATGTTTGAGGAATTTATGACCTCCGTATTGATGATACTGTTTTGAATTGGAGATTTTGTAGGAAATTTATCACGTTTCCTATTAGTGATTTCAATACGATTGTTTGCAACACTATAAAGTGATTCGTGTACTGAGGACAATTTTTATCTCGGGAGCTTAAGTCATCTATTAAAAAACTTGAAATGTGTTATACTAGTACTTGGTTCGAAAACGTGGAGACACCGATGAGAGTAATATCATTTGTTATTTGGGATTGCAGATTGCCATACGATGATGTTTTATAGACGGGACTAGAAGTATAAGAAAGTGATGTCATATGCATCAAGAAGACTAAAGTCCCATGCGCTGATTTCTGAATGCATGAAGTAGAACTTGTTACAGTAGTGATTACTTCGTTAGTTGGAGACATGATAGGTGCAGGGGAATTCATTATAGAGGTTGACAGAACTAAATCTTCGATTGAAACAATGAATAGAGGTATAGAAAGATGTTGACTAAGAAAATGAGTACTTCCCGTAAAGCTAGTGATGTACATCGGTGCATTTGAACATAAAATCCGACAATGGTATAAAACAAATTGTGATATTGAGGTCACCATTAATACTACATTAAAGAGCACAGGAAGTCGAGTTGAAGTTTGGGCAAACCGAAGTACTTTTAAAAGTTGAGTTTAAGCTTAGTCTCACATGAAGAGTGTAGGAAAATCCCGGGAGGTACATCACATGTACCGCAGCGGAAAACAAAATTTTGTTCCGGGACCTTCCGAACCTGTGATCCAGTATCCGTATGAAGACATCAACCTAAATAGCCAAAGAGACTATCTCTAAAGGTGATCCACGCAGATCGAAAAAACCTAACCGGATCAAACCCTTTGACCCGGAATAGCTAAACAGATTAAAGCTCGCCAGAGCCTACCTACATCCCCGAGAGCTTGAGGAGCACGTTGAAACCTTACCTTGAGAAGAGAAAATCGATAATGCTTGAGGAAGAAGACTTGAAAACCACTTTCAAACCAAAGCTTAACCTTTAAGCTTTCTTTATCTTCTCCTTTGCAAAACCTTACGACCATCACCTCTTCATAAGCCTTTTATATGTCTTTTAATACATTAAAGACTCATCAAAACTTATGGTGGAGAGAGCTCACGCTTTTCTCTTTATATATATATATATATATATATAAGTTAAGATAAAAGCTTCCTCTCCACCTTATTCCACGTATTATATATATATATATATATTAATTAATTAATTACTTAATTAATTAACATATATATATAATTACTAAGAGGTCCAATAAACTGGGTGGTCTCTACCGCCTACCGGCCCGATCTCAAACAAATTCAAAACCTTTCTTAGCAATATTGATGTCGCGATCTCATCGGGACATATCCCAATCCATTGGGATCCATTTAATCTAATGCTTCCATAATTGGAACTCGTCCAATTACTATTTTACTGATTCTCTCAAACACTCTTAGCGTGTGACCCTTTAGGCTCCGGTTATGTTGGCCACTTAGATTAACAATTAATCTGAGCAAGTCATGAGCGGTATCTAGCAACACATCATGACCCCCAATTGACCGGAAAGTAATCGGTTTGATGTATTCATCACGAACCGGATCACAAACCCTTCCATGTACAATTACTGGTGCAATTCGTCCTTTCACCATCCTATACCCCACTTGGTTATGAGTATGGTCAAAGTGTCAACTCTTACTAGACTGAGTCTAGCCTAGTGATAACAGATCTCGCCCTAGGACTCATTACTCTATATGTCCATGAAGACACTCTCCATGACATATTCACTCGCCGAGATTTACAAGTAATGATCCCGACAAGAGGCCGTGGGTATCTCTGTGCTAATCCGTAAGTGGTGAATCCTTTATTGGCTACTCAATTACCTTCAATACCTCAAGTCGCACCCAAGCACCACCCTATGAGTTACCTCCGAAGGCAACAAGGAATGGAGTCAAAGCACAAAATCAAGATCCAAGATATCCTCGAGTACCACAAGTCTAAGGATACTTGCACCATTCTTATGATGAGATTATCACCGACACTAGATAAGATATCCATGTGATGATCTCATGGCGAGTCATCCAATGAACTTACTACTACTAGCAAGCATCCATATGTCAACTCTAAATATCTCATATTTACAGTTTCGAGATCCATTCTTGATCCAATCAAGGAGTATGACATATGCTAGTCCGTCCGGATTAATGATGTCCAGCCTCATTAATCCTATGACTAGGAGAATTTAGATATTGACATAATTGCACATGATAAGAATCTCAGGAGTATGATCACATCATAATTTCCTTCATGCTATGTCATATATCATGGACTTCATTAATCTGATTAAAGATCCAATCAATTCATAAACAATGTTCATGAACATCAAATTAATGAATTATGCCTTTTCTTTATTTATTCATTCACCAGATACGATCGTGAATAAAAGCGCTAAAGGGGATTGCCTTTAGGGCACAAATAAACAGTACCGTCCTTGAATAAGTCGACTTATGCAATGTACAAGTCGACTTATCGGTACTTTTCAAGAACAAGTCGACTTATCAGTAGTACAGTCGACTTGTACTTACAAATCTCCCACTTGACCTAAAGCCAATCGCCTTAGTATCTAATACCATAAGCGAGTCCATGAGAAACACAATTCTCCTGTGACAATGGCTTTGTCAACGGAACAACAACACTTTGCTCCGTGGGAATTCTCTCTATCAGGATATCATCTCGACTAATGATCTCCCGAATCGGCGGAGTACGAGTTCGGATCGTCGATAAGACCTTGGTTCCTTTGCTCACAAGACCAGCCCCATTGTATCACAATACAATCCTATGGGCCCATCACGCTAGGGACCGATCAAGTTCAAGAATGAACTTCGATCTAAACCGCTTCGCTATGCATCTCATGCGATGTATTCTCGCTTCGGTTGATGAATCAAGCCTCTCTTGTTTGGAATTCTTTCCAACTGACCGACACGCTATTCAGTGTGAATGTATATAACCTGATTGTGATTCAGAATCATCCTTATCAGATTAGATACTGGCATCTTAATGCCCGCTCATTAGGAGATTTCCATCTCCAAACATCAAGAAAACATTCTTAGTGCTTCACAAGTACTTGAGGATATTCTTGACAACCACCCAGTGACCCTCACCAGGATCCGATTGGTATCTGCTCGTAACACTTAGAGCATACGATACATCGGGCCTCGTACATAGCATTGTTCCATGCTAAACCTCTTTAGCATCTCATCTATGTACGATGATTGTGAAAGACCAAGCAACCTTTGATCTATCTGCATAAATCTATATCCCAAGGATATAAGTTGCTTTACCAAGGTCTTTCATCGCAAATTGTTAGGACAACCAAATTTTAACTGATTGCAGCATAGAGACATCGTTTCCGAGTAACAGTATGTCATCTACATACAACACAAGGAATACGATTGCAGTCCCATTAACCTTCTTATGCACACAATGATCATCCGAATTTTGTGAGAAATCAAACTCTTTGATTGACTCAACTAAACGGATAATCCAACTCTTGGAAGCTTGCTTTAATCCATTAATGGATTTCTGAAGCTTGCATACCATTTCGCCATCGATGGAAGTGAAGCCCTCAGGTTGTGTCATACACATCCTCGGGTAGATTTCCTCTCAGGAAAGCTATCTTCACATTCATTTGCCATATCTCATAATCATAATGAGTGGCAATGGCTAGGAGTATCCGAATGGATTTAAGCATTGCTACGGGGCTGAAGGTTTCGTCATAGTCAACTCCTTGTCTGTGACGAAATCCTTTAACCAGAAGCATTGCTTTATAGGTAATCAAATTACCATCCATGTTGGTTTTCATCTTGAAAACCCCTTTGAACCCTGTGGGTTTTATCCCTTCTAGTGTAACAACCAAAGTCCATACTTGGTTTATGTACATGGAATCCATTTCAGATTTCATGGCACAAAGCCATGTTCCAGACTCTGAACTTTTCAGAACCTCTTCATAGGTAGTAGGCTCATCATCTCATATGAGCAATACGTCATTCTGTTCACTTACGAGAAATTCATATCTCTCGAACAAAGTCGTATCCTACTTAACCTCTGAAATTGTGTGTAGTAGAAGGTTGAGTGTTACCTCATCTACATGAGTTACAGCTTTGAGTTCGAGCGATTGATCTATGTTTGTTCGAGAATCTTGAACTTCTCCAAGTTCAACTTTGCTCCCATCGTCCTCTTGTAAAAGAAACTTTTCTTTAAGAAAAAAGATGCTTCAAACAAACACCTTTTGTTCCTCAAAGAAGGTAAATTGATATCCCACAATATCCTACGAACAAACACTTGTCAGCTTTGCATCAAGCTAATCTGACTGTGTCCGCTTCACGTAAGCAGGACAACCCCATACTTTCAGCTAAGAAAGATAGGGTTTTCAGTTACTCCATATCTCCATATGGAGTAACCACAACTGTCTTTGATGGAACTCTGTTTAGCAAGTAAACAGCTGTCTCGAGTGCATATTCCCAAAACTGTGCAAAACCTATCATCAATCGCACCATGTCTAACAAGGTTCGATTTCTCCTTTCAGCCACATCATTGTGCTGCGGCGTGTAAGGTGGAGTGTATTGAGATAAAATCTCATGATCTCTGAGATAATCCAAAACTGTTGGTGTAAGTATTTTCCACCACGATCAGATCGTAATGTCTTCATACTTTTACCAAGTTAGTTTTCTACTTCATTTCTGAATTATTTGAACTATTCAAATATTTCAGATTTGTATCTTATCAGATACAGATACCTATATCGTGAATAATCACTGATAAAAGTAATGAAGTAAAAACAACCACTTCTGGCATGGATGGACATCGGACCACATACATCCGAATGTATTAGGTCTAATATTCCATTCACTCGTTCACCCTTTCCTTTAAAGGATAACTTAGTCATCTTGCCTAATAAACAAGATTCACATGTGTCATATGATTCATAATCAAATGACCCTAAACTACCACTCTTATGGAGCTTAGCAATGCGTGTCTCATTTATATGGCCAAGCCGACAATGCCATAAGTAAGTTGATTTTAAATTATCTCGATTATGTCTTTTCGCGTCATTGACATTCGTAATCGGATATGACATATCTAATATGTCAATTCCATTGCATAATGTACCAGCACCATAGAGCTTTCCATTGCAACTAATATAACAACCATTGCTACTAAAAGTCCAATGGAAACCAATTCTAATTAAACATAAAACATACAATATGTCCTTTGTTTAAAACGGTACAAAATGATAATCATCCAATTTGAATATAAGCTCACGGGAGTGACAAGACATAAGTGCTTACGGCTAATGTAGCAACCCTTGCTTCATTACCCGCACGAAAGTCCGCTTCTCCTTTATGAGCTTTCTCATCCCCGAGGCCCCGCATATCATTTCATATGTATGAGCCACATCCGTATCAAATACCGATATGTTTGGATCAGGAATAGTATTAACCTCAATGACAAACATATTTGAAGAAGTAGAGGCATCTGATGCCTTCTTCTGCTTCAAGGACTCCAGATAGATTTTACAGTTTCGCCTCTAGTGGCTAGTCTTGCCACTATGAAAGCAAAATCCTTTTGGGGCAGAATCTTTGGTCTTCTTCTTGTTGGCACTTCCCTTTGGTTTCTATGCCTTTTCTTATTTGATCTAGAAGAAGAAGCATCCACCATTAGCCACTTGCTATCTCTCTTGATAGCCTGCTCAGCTGTCATGAGCAGATTGATCAGCTCAGGAATTGTTGTGGATATTTGGTTTATCCGATGGTTTAACACAAACTGTGAATAACCATCAGACAATCCAACCAGAATTAAGTCTCTACTTAACTCATAATCCATTACAAATCCTAAGACGACCAATCTCTCAATATAGCCATTCATCTTCGTGGTATACTTGCGCATGCGAGCTTGTCCCTCGAGCCATCTTTAATGATGAAGAGAAGCCTCGAGGTCTTGAACCTTTCGATCGAGCTCACTCATCAAACAGCTCCCTAAGATGAGATACTATAACGTGAGCATCCATGGACTCGTCTTTTCGCAGCTCTGGTGACATCGAGACAAGCATAATGCAAGTATCCATATCATCGCCCTTTAGATGCTTACGATATGCTTCGATCCTTATCGAAGCATTGGCAGCAGTGCATCTGGAAGTGGAACATCTAGGGCGTATCCGGTTTCTCGATCTCGAGAACAATTCTCGATTCCTTAGCTAATCAAGAAAATCGGTCCAGAATAGAGAGCGTATATTCACACTGAAAGACTTCTTCAATCAACCTAAACGCGATAGAGAGAAGGAATGATAGAATAGAAATGCCTGCATGATCATAAGGACTTGCATGACATGCATATGGCTCCCACTAGTTTCCTAGAATCCATAACCCTCTTTACGAATCCAGAGAAACAAAGTGACATAATGTCCTAGTGGGTCGATATCCGACATTGCTAAGAGTGACCTTGAGTTTGCTCAACAAGCCACAACTTAGGTCAATCGGTAGGTATCGGTCATACCAATTGCATCATCGATAACCGACATTAAGAATGACCTTGAGGTTAGCTCAACAAGCCACCTTATGTCTCGGAGGTATCGGATATACCAATTACATCTTAGACACAACTATCGATCGCTCTATCAACTTGTTGATGTATGCACTTCATCGGGTATCAACTCTTTGATGCGCATACATCTAATGTATGCTACCCAACTCTCGCTCTGTCCACGCTGATCTTGAGGTTAGCTCAATAAATCAACGCTTCTAGGAAAACCGACCCATTAATCCGAAAATCTTATTTTCATGGTTTGAACATATTCAGATAGAGTGAGCTTGAGGTTAGCTCAACAACCCAACCCTATAAGAACTCGGTTCTTACCATATTAATGGAAGGTGTTAGTTTTCATATACCGAGGAGGATTTGAGTCTCTTCTTCTTGAGCCGTAGGATTATAGTCACCATGACTATATGGAATGATTTAGGTTTCATCAATCAAATTGAATCAATCTTATAATCATCCATCATCCAACTGAAAGCATGCCACAAGTCCACTTTCATCAAATGCAAGTCGACTTATGCTTCTCTTCACACACAAGTCGACTTGTATGACATAAGTCCACTTATTTCACCTGCCTGATGAACAAGTCGACTTATAAGGTACTACAAGTCGACTTATATCGAGATTCTAACAAGTTGACTTATTCTCTCCACAAGTCCATTTATCCTATAACCTTGAACAAGTGGACTTATTTCACATACAAGTCGACTTATTCAGGAATTTGCTAAAATCTCTAATCGGCTAATTCCTCAATTAATGCAATTCAATTCACAACACCTACATACCTAAGGTAATATCTGATAAATTTGATGTATCAATGAACAATTCATTGAACCATGAAAGCCTTAAATAGTCAAACTATATGAAAAACTTGAAATGAGTCAAAACTCATTAATGTCCAAACAATTTAGGAACACCCAAATTATCATCCTAAGAATCTCTAGCTAGCATATACATTATCAAATTTATTTCAGCACATGCCATAAAAAATATGACGGTCAAAACAAACAAGATAATGCAATATACTAACGAGACGCTAATGTGACCAATTCGGCATTCAAAAATTCTAGGTAAAGAAACTTCAAGCAATTCACTTTGGAAATCATACCACATCAAGATAACACAGTTTTAATCAGATTAAAAATGGTGCAAGGCATTGGAACTGAAAAATCACACTCAATCAAGCCAAGCAAAACAGTCCCAACAATTTTCACAAAAACTGTCCAGTTCTGTACATTGCTCGAAATGATCAATGAAAAAATTTCAATAAATCATGATAAAATTATATAGGTTACTACATGTTCAGAACATGCTACTTGAAGTTTTTCAGGATTTTAGGCCATTAAAAACTCAGTCAACCTAAATAACAAAACCGATTCAAAATCTGTGTTCATCAGCACAGCAATTCCCAACAGCATAGAATAAATTCGTGAATAAATATCCAATCACCTTGAAATCCAATTTCCATGCTCACAGACATTCACCAACATCTTAGAGACATGTAGGTGAAGGAAAATCAAGAAAAAGATTTTTCTAGAATTTATTCTCGATTTTATACTACTGCCTGTTCCAGAATCGTTTCACAAAACAGCATCTGTAACCTTAGGGAATTAATTAGCAAAACTATACCAAATCAAATCGATAAATTCTGAAAATTCATAGACATATTCTCTAACATGTTATGAACAATCCTGGGCAGAAAAATTTCGAAAAACCTATCTGTATAGCAATTCGAAATCTGGGAAGTACACATGCATCAACATCAACAGAACTTAGGGTTTCTGATCTAGCTTAGGTTATAGCTTCATACGGGATACCAGACGCTCTGATACCACTGTAGGAAAATCCCGGGAGGTACATCACATGTACCGGCAGCGGAAAACAAAACTTTTTGTTCCCGGGACCTTCCCGAACCCAGGATCCAGGTATCTGTATGAAGACATCAACCTAAATAGCCAAAAGAGACTATCTCTAAAGGTGATCCACGCAGAGATCAGAAAACCTAACCGGATCAAACCCCTTTGACCCGGGAATAGCTAGAACAGATTAAAGCCTGCTAGAGCCTACCTCTGTCCTGAAGAGCTTGAGGAGCACGTTGAAACCTTGCCTTGGAGAAGAGAAAATCGATAATGCTTGAGGAAGAAGACTTTCAAACCACTTTCAAACCAAAGCTTAACCTTTAAGCTTTCTTTATCTTCTCCTTTGCAAAACCTTACGACCATCACCTCTTCATAAGCCTTTTATATGTCTTTTTAATACATTAAAGACTCATCAAAACTTATGGTGGAGAGAGCTCCACGTTTTTCACTTTATATATATATATATATATATATATATATATATAAAGTTAAGATAAAAGCTTCCTCTCCACCTTATTCCACGTGCTTATATATATATATATATATATTAATTAATTAATTACTTAATTAATTAACATATATATATAATTACTAAGAGGTCCAGTCAAACTGGGGTCGGTCCTACCCACCATCGGCCCCGATGTCAAAAACGACTCAAAACCTTTCTTAGCAATATTGATGTCGCGATCTCATCGGACATATCCCAATCCATTGGGATCCATTTAATCCTAATGCTCTCCATAATTGAAACTCGTCCAATTACTATTTCTGATTCTCTCAAACACTCTTAAGCGTGTGACCCTTTAGGCTCCCGGTTATGTTGGCCACTTAGATTAACAATTAATCTGAGCAAGTCATGAGCGGTATCTAGCAACACATCATGACCCCCAATTGACCGGAAAGTAATCGGTTTGATGTATTCATCACGAACCGGATCACAAACCCTTCCATGACAATTCTGGTGCAATTCGTCCTTTCACCATCCTATACCCCACTTGGTTATGAGTATGGTCAAAGTGTCAACTCTTACTAGACCGAGTCTAACCCAGTGATAACAGATCTCGCCCTAGGACTCATTACTCTATATGTCCATGAAGACACTCTCCATGACATATTCACTCCGCCGAGATTTACAAGTAATGATCCCGACAAGAGGCCATGGGTATCTCCTCCGCTAATCCGTAAGTGGTGAATCCTTTATTGACTACTCAATTACCTTCAATACCTCAAGTCGTACCCAAGCACCACCCTATGAGTTACCTCCGAAGGCAACAAGGAATGGAGTCAAAGCACGAATCAAGATCAAGATATCCTTGAGTACCACAAGTCTAAGGATACTTGCACCATTGCTATGATGAGATTATCACTGACACTAGATAAGATATCCATGTGATGATCTCATGGCAGGTCATCCAATGAACTTACTACTACTAGCAAGCATCCATATGTCAACTCTAAATATCTCATATTTACAGTTTCTGAGATCCACTGCTTGATCCAATCAAGGAGTATGACATATGCTAGTCTGTCCGGATTAATGATGTCCAGTCTCATTAATCCTATGACTAGGGAGAATTTAGATACTGACATAATTGTAGGAAAATCCCGGGAGGTACATCACATGTACCGCAGCGGAAAACAAAATTTTGTTCCCGGACTTTCCGAAACCTGTGATCTTGGTATCCGTATGAAGACATCAACCTAAATAGCCAAAGAGACTATCTCTAAAGGTGATCCACGCAGAGATCGAAAATCTAACCAGATCAAACCCTTTGACCCGGAATAGTTAGAACAGATTAAAGCCTGCTAGAGCCTACCTACATCTGGAGAGCTTCAGATCAAGCGTTGGACAAGACTTGGAGAAGAAGAGAAATCAATGGTTGAAGAAGAAGAAGCCTTGAAATCACCATTCCAACTTTCCTTAACACTTAAGGACAAATTCTTTTCTTCTTTCTCCATGGAGCAACCGTCGACTCCTCCATCCCATAAACCCTCTTTTATGTCTCTTTTAACTCTTTTTAAAAGATTCCATAAGCTTATGCCAAGTGTAAGCTTAATAGCCACTCATTTCATAAAGTAAACTTTGAAAAGTCAATGGCTATCTCTTCCTTTCCAATTCCAACGTACATGCCTTATAAAATTCATAATTAATTAATTAATTTACTTAATTAATTAATTAGAATATAATTGCTAAGGTCCAGTCCAACTGGGTCGGGTCTATCGGCCTCTATCGCCCCGATCTTTGAAACAAATTTTAAACCTTTCTTAGCAATATCGATGTCGCGATCTCATCGGGACATATCCCAATCTCATTGGGATCCATTTAATCCATTTGCTCTCCATAATTGGAACTCTGTCCAATACTATTTTACAGATTCTCTGAATCACTCTTATACGTGTGACCTTTAGGCTCCGGTTATGTTGGCCACTTAGATTAACAATTAATCTGAGCAAGTCATGAGCGGTATCTAGCAACACATCATGACCCCAATTGATCGAAAAGTAATCGGTTTGATGTATTCATCACGAACCGATCACAAACCCTTCCATGACAATTACTGTGCAATTCGTCCTTTCACCATCCTATACCCCACTTGGTTATGAGTATGGTAAAGTGTCAACTCTCACTAGATCGAGTCTAGCCCAGTGATATCGGTTCTCGCCCCGGGACTCATTACTCTATATGTCAATGAAGACACTCTTCATGACATACATGCCGCCACCTTTAGTAATGATCCCGACAAGAGGCCACGGGTATCTCTTCCGCTAATCCGAAGTGGTGAATCCTTTATTGGCTACTCAATTATCTTCAATACCTCAAGTCGCACCCAAGCACCACCCTATGAGTTACCTCCGAAGGCAACAAGGAATGAAGTCAAAGCAGGATCAAGATCAAAGATATCCTCGAGTACCTCAAGTCTCGTGGATACTTGCACCATTGCTATGATGAGATTATCAACGACACTTAGATAAGATATCCATGTGATGATCTCATGGCAGGTCATCCAATGAACTTACTACCGCTAGTAAGCATCCACATGTCAATTCTAAATATCTCATATTTACAGTTTTTGAGATCCACTGCTTGACCCAATCAAGGAATACGACATGTGCTAGTCTATCCGGATTAATGATGTCCAGTCTCATTAATCCTATGACTAGGGAGAATTTAGATACTGACATAATTGCACATGATAGGAATCTCAGGAGTATGATCACATCATAATTTCCTTCATGCTATGTCATATATCATGGACTTCATTAATTTGATTAAAGATCCAATCAATTCATAAACAATGTTTATGAATATCAAATTAATGAATAATGCCTTTCTTTATTTATTCATTCAGTCTGCATACGACTGTGAATAATACGCGCTAAAGGGGATTGCCTTTAGGGCACAAAAAAAACAGTACCGTCCTTGAATAAGTCGACTTATCCAATGAACAAGTCGACTTATCGGTACCGAATAAGTGTAAGTCGACTTACACATGGTACAAATCGACTTATCACTTACAAATCTCCCACTTGACCTAAAGCCAATCGCCTTAGTATCTAATACCATAAGCGAGTCCATGAGAATCACAATTCTCCTGTGACAATGGCTTTGTCAACTAAACAACAACACTTTGCTCGTGGAATTCTCTCTATCGGGATATCATTTCGACTAATGATCTCCCGAATCGGTAATCTGAGCTCGGATCGTCGATAAGACCTTGGTTCCTTTGCCTGCGCACTAGCCCCATTGTATCACAATACAATCCTATGGGCCCATCACAGCTAGGGACCAGATCAAGTTCAGTAATGAACTTCTTGATCCAAACCGCTTCCTTTGCGCATCTCATGCGGCAATGTACTCTGCCTCGGTTGATGAATCAGCAGTCCTCTCTTGTTTGGAACTTTTCCAACTGACCGCCACGCTATTTAGTATGAATGTATATAACCTGATTGTGATTCAAAATCATCCTTATCAGATTAAATACTAGCATCTGAATGCCCGCTTACTTGGAGATTTCCATCTCCAAAGATCAAGAAAACATCCTTAGTGCTTCGCAAGTACTTGAGGATATTCTTGACAGTTACCCAGTGACCCTCACCAGGATCCGATTAATATCTACTCGTAACACTTAGAGTATATAATACATCGGGCCTCGTACATAGCATTGTTCCATGCTAAACCTCTTTAGCATCTCATCTATGTACGATGATTGTGAAAGACCAAGCAACCTTTTTGATTTATCTCTATAAATCTATATCCCTAGTATATAAGTTGCTTCACCAAGGTCTTTCATCGCAAATTGATTGACAACCAAATTTTAATCGATTGCGGATAGAGACATCGCTTCCGAGTAATGTGATGTCATCTACATACAACACAAGGAATACGATTGCAATTCCATTAACCTTCTTATGCACACAATGAACATCCGAATTTTGTGAGAAATCAAACTCTTTGATTGACTCATCAAACGGATAATCCAACTCTGGATGCTTGCGCCAATCCACATGGATTTCGAAGCTTGCATACCTTTTCGCCATCGATGGAAGTGAAGCCCTCCGGTTGTGTCATACACATCCTTGGGTAGATTTCCTTCGTGAAAGTCGCCTTCACATCCATTTGTCATATCTCATAATCATAATGAGTGGCAATGGCTAGAGTATCCTAATGGATTTAAGCATTGCTACGGGTCAAGGTTTTGTCATAGTCAACTCTTTATGCGTGTGACGAAATCCTTTAACCGTAAGCATTGCTTTATAGGTAATCAAATTACCATCCATGTTGGTTTTCTTCGAAAACTCCTTTGCACCCTGTGGGTTTTATCCTTCGTGTAACAACCAAAGTCCATACTTGGTTTTCATACATGGAATCCATTTGATTTCATGGCACAAAGCCATGTTCCGCATCAACCTTTCGTAACTCGCTCATAGTAGTAGCGATCATCTCATATGAGCAATACGTCATTCTGTTCACTTACGAAATTCATATCTCTCGGGAACGGTCGTATCCTACTTAACCTACTGAAATTGTGTAGTAGAAGGTTGAACTATTACCTCATCTATATGAGTGACAGTTTGATTCAGCAGTTGATTCAGGTTTGTTCGAGCATCTTGAACTTCTCCAAGTTCAACTTTGCTCCCCATGTCCTCTTGTAAAAGAAACTCTTTCTTTAAGAAAACAGCATGCTTGGAAACAAACAACTTTTGTTCCTCGAAGGTAGAATTGATATTTCACGAACAAACACTTATCAGCTTTTACATCAAATGTATCTGACTGTGTCCGCTTCACGTAAGCAGGACAATCCCAAACTTTCAGATGAGAAAGATAGGGCTTTCAGTTAGTCCACATCTCATATGGAGTAACATCAATCGTCTTTAATGGAACTCGCTTAACAAGTAAACAAATTGCCTCCAAACAGATATTCCCAAAACTGTACAAAACCTATCATCAATCGCACCATGTCTAACAAGGTTCGATTTCTTCTTTCAGCCACACCATTGTGCTGCGGCGTGTAAGGTGGAGTATACTGAGATAAAATCCCATTATCTTTTAGATAATCAAAAACTATTGGTCTAAACATTTTCCACCACGATCAGATCGTAATGTATTCATACTTTTACCAAGTTAGTTTTCTACTTCATTTCTGAATTATTTGAACTATTCAAATGCTTCAGATTTGTATCTCATCAGATACAAATACCTATATCGTGAATAATCACCGATAAAAGTAATGAAGTAAAAACAACCACTTCTGGCATGGATGGACATCGGACCACATACATCCAAATGTATCATGTCTAATATTCCATTCATTCGTTTACCCTTTCCCTTAAAGGATAACTTAGTCATCTTGCCTAATAAACAAGATTCGCATGTGTCATATGATTCATAATCAAATGACCCTAAACTGCCACTCTTATAGAGCTTAGCAATGCATATCTCATTTATATGGCCAAGCCGACAATGCCATAAGTAAGTTGATTTTAAATTATCTCGATTATGTCTTTCCGCGTCATTGACATTCAAAACTAGATATGACATATCTAATATGTCAATTCAATTACATAATGTACCAGTAGCATAGAGCCTTCCATTTGAACTAATAGAACAACCATTGTTACTAAAAGTCCAATGGAAATCAGCTCTATTTAAACATAAAACATACAATATGTTCTTTTTTTAAACAGGTACAAAATGTCAATCATCCAATTTGAATATAAGCCCACTAGGGAGGAACAAGACATAAGTGTCTACGGCTAATGTAGCAACTCTTGCTGCATTACCTACACGAAGGTCTAGTTCTCCTTGAATGAGCTTTCTACTGTCCCTGAGGCCCTGCATATCATTTCATATGTATGAGCCACAACCGGTATCTAATACCGATATGTCTTGATCAGGAATAGTATCAACCTCAATGACAAACATAATTGAAGGAGTAGAGGCATCTGATGCCTTTTTCTGCTTCAAGGACTCCAGATAGATTTTACAGTTTCGCCTCCAGTGGCTAGACTTGCCACAATGAAAGCAAAATCATTTTGGGGCAGTTTCTTTGGTTTTTCCTTGATGGCACTTCCCTTTGGTTTCTTGGCCTTTTTCTTCTTTGAACTAGAAGAAGAAGCATCCACCATTAGCACTTGCTTGCTATCCTTCTTGATAGCTCCTTTCAATTGCCTTGAGCGATTGATCACCAAGAATTGTTGTGGATATTTGGTTTATTCGATAGTTTATCACAAACTGTGAATAACCATCAGACAATCCAACTAGAATTAAGTCTCTACTTAACTCATAATCCATTACAAATCCTAAGACGGCCAATCTCTCAATATAGCCATTCATCTTGTGGCATCTTGCATGCCAGATGTCCCTGGAGCCATCTTTGTGGTGAAGAGAAGCCTTGAGGTCTCGAACCTTTCAGACTGAGCTTACTCATCAAACAACTCCTTAAGATGAAATACTATAGAGTGAGCATCCATGGACTCGTGCTGCTCGTGCAGCTCTAGTGACATCGAGGCAAGCATAAAGCAAGTATCCATATCACTGTCCTTTAGATGCTTACAAAATGCTTTCTGATTCCCATCAGTAGCATCGACAGCAGGTGCATCTGGAAGTGGAACATCTAGGACGTATCCCAGTTCCTCAGATCTGAGAACAATTCTCAGATTCCTCAGCCGATCAAGAAAATTCAGTCCAGAATAGAGAGCGAAAATTCACACTGAAAGATATCTTCAATCAACCTAGCGCGATAGAGAGAAGGAATGATAGGATAGAATCGCCTGCATGATCATAAGGACTTGCATGACATGCATATGGCTCCCACTAGTTTCCTAGAATCCATAACCCTCTTTACGAATCCAGAGAAACAAAGTGACATAATGTCCTAGTGGGTCAATATCCGACATTGCTAAGAGTGACCTTGAGTTTGCCCAACAAGCCACAACTTAGGTTAATACGTAGGTATCGGTCATACCAATTGTATCATCGATAACCAACATTGAGAATGACCTTGGATTTGTCTAACAAGCCACCTTATGTCTCGGGAGGTATCAGATATACCAATTACATCTTAGACACAACTATCGATCGATCTTTATCAACTTGTTGATGTGTGCACTTACATTGGGTATCAACTCTTTGATCGCGATACATCCGATGTATGCTACCCAATTTCGCCTCTCCACGTTGACCTTGAGTTTGCTCAACAAACCAACGCTTCCAAAGTGAAAACCAACCCATTAATCGGAAAATCTTATTTTCATGGTTCGAACATATCCAGTATAGAGTGAGCTTGAGTTTGCTCAACAACCCAACCTATAAGAACTCCGGTTCTTACCATATTTGCTTGGACCCAACCTTGGTGACAATTTGATTTAGTAATATGAATGATCAAGTGGATGAGTTGATTGAAATGAAGCTAAATAGCAAGAATTAGAAAGAAAAGTGTGAAAATTTGAAGGATTTAGAAAGTTTGACTTTTGGAGAGAATGTTTGACTTTGAGAGTTGACTTTTGTTTGAGGCAAAATTTGATAAAATGGTCTTCTGAAACTTGTAGGTTATGTTAAGAGATTTTTGTGGACATAAAGTTTGTAATTTTTCGATATCGGGAGTGAAAGTTATGATCAGTCAAAGTTTATGTTTGATCGGGTTTGACTTTTATTATGATTGAATCTTTGACTGAGAAATTAACCTAGTTAGAGGTTACTTGAGCTTTGATGTTCTTCATGAAAATTGAAGGATTTGTTTTGATCTTTATTTCGATATAAAGTATGCAATTTTTTGGATCTCGGAATATTAAGTATGATTTTTACAAGTTTGTATAAAGGATAGTATCTTTGACCGGAAAATGGACTCCCGTAGAAGTCGAATTGAGTTTTATGTTCTTCTTGGAAGATTTAGAGCTTCTCTCAAGTTTTCTATAGAGACTAAGTTTGTCAAAATCGGAGTTCGGGAGTAAAAGTTATGAATTTGGAAGTTTTGATTTTAAGTGAAAAAAAAAAAAAAAAAAGTTTTAGCGCCTCGCTTAGGCGACATTCGCCTAGCGAGGCGGGCGCCAGATCGCCTCGCTAGGCGACGTCTCGCCTCTAGCGAGGCAAGGCAGCACTACGCCTCATGCGAGGGCAAGGCTCGCCCTCAGTTGCGCTCGCCACGGCGACGCCGCCTAGCGAGCGGGCGCCTCGCCTCGCGAGGCGTCTCGCCCTCATGAGTTAGAGCGTCCGTCGCCTCAAGCGCCGTTTGCTTCTTAAATTTTTTTCATTTCTTTGTTTTCAATCAGACCTTTGCTCACTATTTTGCCTATATCTTTTCCGTCCACATCCGATTGAGTTGATTCTTTTGCGTTGGATTCCTAAGACAATGAATTTCATTTTATAAGAAATTTAGAACTTTTGAGATTAAATTAATGGTGATTAATTTAATCAAAGTGAGTCGGGAAATTTTCGAGCATGATTCAGTGTTTTGTGAAATTCGGGATCTGTAGAGATCCGATTGAAGCGATTCTTGAGGCGAAATAAAGATAAGACAAGGGGCTACAAATCATATGAAGACATGAAATGTCAATTTTGCTTTTAGGACTTTTAATTTTTGAATTTAAGTTCGGATTAGGGTTTAATTTTTGGATTGGGAACACCTGTGAGTAATTTGAGTATAACTTTTGATCTGGGAATCGAAATGCGACGATTCTTATTTTGAATTAAACTAGAGACATAAGGCTACAATTGTGATGAAGACATCGAGTTTCAATTCTGGGATTAAGAATGTGAAATTTTGGACGGAAATAATCGTACATAGAAAATGTGTTAGAATATGGATATTTCCGCCTTTATTTAGCAAGATAACTTTTGATGTGGTACTCAATTGAGCGCGGTCAGTGGCGTTGGATTCAGATGAGTGAGAGGAACATTTCTAGAAGGAAGTTTTGACAAATTCCTTCAAATAGTTAGTCTTGAATCAAACCGCAAGTAAGCGTAATTTTAAGTTTTGAATGGAGGGCAAAATGGTCATTTGACCATCAATTAATGAAACTCATTAATGATTGTCATTTTGAGCTATTAAAACGATGAATGGTCTGGAAAATTACAGAAGAAGAGAAGAAGAAGAAATAAGAAGAGAGTGGAAGTTTCAGATGGAGAAAAGATGAGAGAGAAAGTTATTTTTGATTTTTCTACTTGTTTTCTTAAGGATTTTGGGATGGTTCCAAGAGAGAAAAAGGTAGAGGAGCATAAGAGCTTCCTTTCAAGCCAAAAAAATTCGAATTTGGAAGTGAAAGAGGTAAGAGAAATTGTTCTACTTTAAGATTTTGATTAATTTTCGGTTTAGAATTATGACATATGAGATGGGTTTATGGATTGTGGAATTAATTTTGATGTATATGCTTTAGGTTGGGTTTAATTTTGGATGAAAAATTGAGTAAGGTTTAGGCTTAATTTTATGATTGAGAATTTTGAGATATTTTGGTGTAGAATTATAGGAAATATGATGAATTGACGATATATGAAATCAATTTCGAAGAATTTGTATTTTGTGGTATTGAATTTGGATAAATTGGTTTAGGCCAATTTTAAGATTTGGGAATTTTTGAAATTGAGGATTTAGATGTCTTGGAATTAATGTGAATTGATGAATTGTGAGATTAATTTTGAAAATTAAGTTATTTATGAGATTGAATTTGGGTGTATTGGTTTAGGCCAATTTTGAAAATTGGGGATTTTCAAAATTGGAGATTGAAATAGCTTGAATGTAAATGGAATTGGTGAATTCCTAAGTTGATTGTGAAAATTAAGTATTTTCTGATGTGAAATTTGGATGATTATGGTTTAGGTTTTGGTATTTTGGAAGAGAGGAAAGAAGCAAGGATCAAATTGAAGCTCGGGATAAACTTCTAGCGTCATTTCGAGGTGGGTAGCATATTTATATTTTGATTTGTGAGCAATATGCAATTTTTGAAAAATTAAAGAAAGCAATTTTCAAAAATTAAAGAAAGCAAAATTTTGGATTTTTGATACATTATTGTTTTAGTAAGTGTTTGAAAAGAAAGGTTGGTTAATGTTTGAAATTGTGATTTCCAAAGGATTTCTGAAAAATTATTACAAGCTGAATTATGTTTGAAAAGAAAAATAGAAATTTCTGAAAGTTCATTTTGTTATGTATGCATTGCTAAATTATGTGAAGTGCTGAAGTTATTGATTGATTGATTGAGTGATTTGCTGGTATGTATTATGTGAATATATGATAAATCAAAAATTTGGAAAGTGCCTTCGGGCAATTTGAATTTCCGTTTTCGATATGTGTTATGTGGGTTTGGTAGGTCCTTGGTGAGTCATTGTCTCTATGTGTATAGCCTTCTCGGTGCTGCCTCGCTAGTGGCACGGAGTCCGATTCGGACTCCTTCACGGCTACTCGGACCGCAATGCGGAAAGTGTAATCGTTTCGTTTCACGATCGCACACAGGACCGCTTATGCGGATATGCGACGCTCTGTTTGGACCTAGCAGACCATTCGATATGTTATGTGTTTTGCTTTGTTTACGTGTTACGCATTCTTGTTTTTAAAGTGAGAAATGAAAATTGAAATTATGTTGCATTCATATTTATGAAGAATTAGAGAATTTTGAAAATGAGAAAATGAGAAGTTTGGGAAAATTGGAAGAGTTTGAGAGAAATATTTGGAAGTTGAAAAGTTTGAAAATATGAAAAGTGTTTGAGGAAATTGTTTGAAAAATTATAAAGTTTGAAAAACTAGCCCTTTTGGCAAAAAGCTTGTGAAAAATGATTTCCGCTTATTTATCGATTTATAAATGTGTTATCCACGAGCTTTCGAGCTCACCCCCTCTTTCATCCCTATCTCCAGGTTTCGAGCAGGAGATCGGATGAAAGAATGTGAAGACGTCAGTTTCGACATTTGAATATGTTAGATTTTGAATATTTGGAATTTGTATATGAAATTGTGTATGATGTTTGGAATATATATTTATGTTTGATTATGGGAATGAGTTTGATTGGTGAGACTAGTGTATTGAGTTACAATTTGAAGCAGTTTAGAAATAGGTTTGTGTTTATCTGCTGAGATCCCGGACGGAGGGTTCGGTTGATTTTGATTTGTGTATGATTGTTTGAGTTTTTAGAAGTGTATTTTTGAACCCTTGCAGGTTTGGGTTAGGATAAAGGCAGCCGTTATGCTGCTGAAATTTCGATAAAATCGGGGTTAAAAATGTAATTTGAGATTTGTATGGATGAATAAGAATTTGTATGATTGTTGAGTTTCGGGTTTAAGAATGAATTTTCCTATGGGAAATTATATGGATGTGATTGATGTAAGAAATGAGAATAAGAAAGAAAAAAAAAATTATATCAGATTTTGGAACGTCTTAGGATCCCCAACGCGATTCTGTTTCCTGTTCTTTGCTTAGTCACAGATGTCGGAAAGTGTTTGATTTACATTGATTTGTTTGCTTACTTTGTTTTCTATCCGAATTCGATTTGCATTGATTCGATCCCGCTTTAACTTATTCGTTCGCTTTGTGATTCAGATTCGATTATTTCGCTTCGCTATATTCGATTGAATCTGCTCGTTTGATTCGATTAGTATTTGCTTCGCCGCTACTTTCGATTTGTGCGCTTCGCATTTTGTTTCGATTCGACATTTCCGCTTTCCGTTCCGTTTTGCTCCGTGTTTGTTTCAGTATTAACTGGCTTCGCTTTGTTTCCGCTTCCTTCGTTTCCGTTTGCTTGGTTTCGATTACCTTATGTAGTTGGGTTCCATAACGGATCGACAATATTAATGGAAGCGTTAGTTTTCATATTCAGGGAGGGATTTGGGTCTCATCTACTTCTTCTCCAAGCCATAGGATTATAGTCACCAAGACTATTTGGAATGATTTAGGTTTCATCAATCCAATTGAATCAATCCTTATAATCATCCATCATCCCACTATGATGCCACAAGTCGACTTTCATCAAATGCAAGTCGACTTATGCTTCTACACACAAGTCGAACATGATGACACAAGTCGACTTATGTCATCTGCCCATGAACAAGTCGACTTACAAGGTACTACAAGTCGACTTATGTCATCTGCCCATGAACAAGTCGACTTACAAGGTACTACAAGTCGACTTATACTGAGATCTTGAACAAGTCGACTTATTCTATCCACAAGTCGACTTATCCAGAAAACTTGAACAAGTCGACTTATTTCATATACAAGTCGACTTATTCAGGGAATTTTGCTAAAATCTCTAATCGGCTAATTCCTCAATTAATGCAATTCCAATTCTCAACACCATCATACCTAGGGTAATATCTGTAAGTTGATGTATCAATGAACAATTCATTGATTCATGAATGCCTTAAATAGTCAAACTATATGAAAAGCTTGAAATGAGTCAAAACTCATTAATTTCCAAATAATTTAGGAACACCCTAATTATCAACCTAAGCATCTCTAGCTAGCACATACATTATCAAATTTACTTCAGCACATGCCATAAAAAATATGACGGTCAAAACAAACAAGATAATGCAAGATACTACCGAGACGCTAATGTGACCAATTCGGCATTAAAAAATTCTTGGAAAAGCAACTTCAAGCAATTCAGTTTGGCAATCATACTACATCAAGATAACACATTTTTAATCACATTAAAAATGGTTCAAGGCATTGGAACTGAAAAAGCACACTCAATCAAGCCAAGCAAAACAGTCCCAACAATTTTCACCAAAACTGTCCAGTTCTGTACATTGCTCGAAATGATCAATGAAAAAATTTCAATAAATCATGAGAAAATTATATAGGTTACTACATGTTCAGAAAATGCTACATGAATTGTTTCAGGATTTCAGGCCATCAAAAACTCAGTCAACCTAAATAACAAAACCGATTCAAAATATGTGTTCATCAGCACAGCAATTCCCAACAGCATAGAATAAATTCGTGAATAAATATCCAATCACCTTGAAATAAAATTTCCATGCTCACAGACATTCACCAACATCTTAGAGACATGTAGGTGAAGGAAAATCCGAAAAACCATTTTTCTAGAATTTATTCTCGATTTTATACTCATGCCTGTTCCAGAATCGTTTCACAAAACAGCATCTGTAACCTTAGGGAATTAATTAGCAAAACTATATCAAATCAAATCGATAAATTCTCAAATTTCATAGAAATATTCTATAACATGTTATGAACAATTCTGGGTAGAAAAATTTCGAAAACAATATCACAATAGAAATTCGAAATCTGAACAGATAGCATGCATCAACAGCAAATTCCATTAGGGTTTCTGATCTCGCTTAGGTTATAGCTTCATACGGGATACCAGACGCTCTGATACCACTGTAGGAAAATCCCGGGAGGTACATCACATGTACCGGCAGCGGAAAACAAAAATTTTTGTTCCCGGGACTTTCCCGAAACCCAGGATCTTGGTATCCGTATGAAGACATCAACCTAAATAGCCAAAAGAGACTATTTCTAAAGGTGATCCACGCAGAGATCAGAAAATCTAACCGGATCAAACCCCTTTGACCCGGGAATAGCTAGAACAGATTAAAGCCTGCTAGAGTCTACCTCTGTCCTGGAGAGCTTCAGACTGGCGTTGGACAAGACTTGGAGAAGAAGAGAAATCAATGGTTGAAGAAGAAGAAGCCTTGAAATCACCATTCCAACTTTCCTTAACACTTAAGGACAAATTCTTTTCTTCTTTCTCCATGGAGCAACCGTCGACTCCTCCATCCCATAAACCCTCTTTTATGTCTCTTTTAACTCTTTTTAAAAGATTCCATAAGCTTATGCCAAGTGTAAGCTTAATAGCCACTCATTTCATAAAGTAAACTTTGAAAAGTCAATGGCTATCTCTTCCTTTCCAATTCCAACATACATGCCTTATAAAATTCATAATTAATTAATTAATTTACTTAATTAATTAATTAGAATATAATTGCTAAGGTCCAGGTCCAATGAGGTCGGTCTCTCTGCCTATCGGGCCCCGATCTTTGAAACGACCGAAACCTTTCTTAGCAATATCGATGTCGCGATCTCATCGGGACATATCCCAATCCATTGGGATCCATTTAATCCATTGCTCTCCATAATTGGAACTCGTCCAATACTATTTTACTGATTCTCTGAATCACTCTTATCGTGTGACCCTTTAGGCTCCGGTTATGTTGGCCACTTAGATTAACAATTAATCTGAGCAAGTCATGAGCGGTATCTAGCAACACATCATGACCCCAATTGACCGGAAAGTAATCGGTTTGATGTATTCATCACGAACCGATCACAAACCCTTCCATGTAGACAATTACCGTGCAATTAGTCCTTTCACCATCCTATACCCCACTTGGTTATGAGTATGGTAAAGTGTCAACTCTCACTAGGCGAGTCTAGCCTAGTGATATCGCTTCTAGATCACGGGACTCATTACTCTATATGTCAATGAAGACACTCTTCATGACATACATCTTTAACGACCTTAGTAATGATCCCGACAAGAGGCCGTGGGTATCTCTTACGCTAATCCAAGTGGTGAATCCTTTATTGGCTACTCAATTATCTTGAATACCTCGGTTTGCACTCCAAGCACCACCCTATGAGTTACCTACGGAAGGCAACAAGGAATGGAGTCAAAGCGATCATCGATATCAAGATAGCCTTGAGTACCTCAAGTCTAAGGATACTTGCACCATTGCTATGATGAGATTATCACCGACACTTAGATAAGATATCCATGTGATGATCTCATGGCGGTCATCCAATGAACTTACTACCGCTAGTAAGCATCCACATGTCAATTCTAAATATCTCATATTTACGGTTTTTGAGATCCTTTGCTTGACCCAATCAAGGAATCGACATGTGCTAGTCTATCCGGATTAATGATGTCGGTCTCATTAATCCTATGACTAGGAGAATTTGAATCTTGACATAATTGCACATGATAGGAATCTCGGAGTATGATCACATCATAATTTCCTTCATGCTATGTCATATATCATGGACTTCATTAATTCGATTAAAGATCCAATCAATTCATAAACAATGTTTATGAATATCAAATTAATGAATAATGCCTTTTCTTTATTTATTCATTCATGCGCATCATTTGTGAATAAAAGCAGCTAAAGGGATTGCCTTTAGGGCAAAAAAACAGTACCGTCCTTGAATAAGTCGACTTATCCAATGAACAAGTCGACTTATCGGTACCGAACAAGTGTAAGTCGACTTACACATGGTACAAGTCGACTTATCACTTACAATAATTGCACATGATAGGAATCTCAGTAGTATGATCACATCATAATTTCCTTCATGCTATGTCATATATCATGGACTTCATTAATCTGATTAAAGATCCAATCAATTCATAAACAATGTTCATGAACATCAAATTAATGAATTATGCATTTTCTTTATTTATTAATTCAGATGCAGCATCACGATTGTGAATAAAACGCGCTAAAGGGGATTGCCTTTAGGCACGAATAAACGATCTTAGATCCTTGAATAAGTCGACTTATGCAATGTACAAGTCGACTTATCGGTACTTTTCAAGAACAAGTCGACTTATCAGTAGTACAAGTCGACTTGTACTTACAAAGAGTTGAGCAAGACCCTAAATTGGCGATTCATAGATTTTGGCTCTCCCTGTGAAACTGACAATGAATTCGGATTCTGAAGACAATGAATTCGGATTCTAATGAGTGAATACGGAAATGTGACCGTGTGATTAACATATAGAGGACATTGCCTTGACTAAAATAGTTAAGAATCGTATTAAATCGAAAGTATTAATGAGCGGCGAACATGTGATTGGTTATGGAATTGAAATCATATGTATCAAGGAACTGACAAAGCCTAAATCGAGGAGTTAGAACTTGTCAATTTGATCGAGGACTTTAATTGAAAAGAGACCCAATTTGCGATTAAATGATATTATAAATGATGATTAAGCACTGTTAGTAGAAACATAAGGAACAATCGAAGCTCTATGGTCTAGTAAGAGTACGCCGAAAGAACAATTGTTAATAAAGAATGAAGAACGGAGTGACTACACATTTGAATTGCCGAGGTCCTAACTATCGAGAGGCAGATATACAGTCCATATTTTGGAGGTCTTAGGAACATGGGAGTGATTTGTCATATAAGTGATTACAGATACATAGTGTCACCATTAGAATTTTCTATGAGGCAAGGGACGACAAAAAGAGTCGTTCGCCATTTCATTGTGATAGAGAGAGAGAACATAGAAAAATGATTACTGTTAGTGAGTGAAATGAGTATAGAATCAAACTGAAGTGATTTATGAAAGCTGAATGGGTTAGCTGAGGTGGAACCAGATCGAATAGATGAAATATAGTAAAATAAATATACGAATTGAGTGCGTGAACACTACTGAGAATAGGAATTGGCAAAGGAGATGAATCGAAATAAGAGTCAATGAGATATGAAGGATAAATGAGTTAGAGATGAAGTATTTTGTAAGTATCACTGGAAAAAGGTATCAATGAAGCTATATGAATTGGTTTGTATGTTATTGATGAAAGAGGTATTGGATTTACAATACGTGATAAGTGAATAGGTGCGGAAAGAATGATCTGATCCTTCGCATACGAAATAAAGTTAGTGTCTACTCTGAAATAGTCAAGTGAGATAATTAAGATAGTGAGATAGCCAAATAAGTGACTGAAAGACTGACTGAGTCTGTCTACTGTGATCTTTCGGAAAATGAGTAATTGAGTGATGAGGTGTATGGGACATGTAGGGGGTTATAAAAAATGATCATTTTCTACCATAGTGAACCATTGACTGGAAATTTCGAGGACGAAATTTTTTTATTAGGAGGGGAAATTGTAACATCCCACCCCCACTGGGAAGGGTAAAATAGTAATTTGGAAAGGGCCGAGAGTGTTTAGTATTAGGTTGCAATATTTATGAATACCATTACACGTGAATAGTGGAATTGCACATGAACTTGACTATACATGCATTCATGACATTTTTCGGTATTTGTGTTAAACCCCGAATTTTTTTTATGATCTTATTCAGTATGAATTGTGATTTTTGCCTTAGTTTGATTAAATTGAGAGAATTATGGATAATTAAGGTCTAAATATGGTTTAAATGAGCATTTGAGGATTTAAATTGTGTAAAGGCTTTTTGAGAGGTTAATTTAAGTTGTTTTGGGCTTGGGCTTATTAGGGAGGGTCCATTCCCTTAGGGTTTAAAGAAGAGAATGAGAATAGAAAAGATAAGAAAGGAAAAGAGAAAGGAAAATAGAAGAAGAAGAGGAGAAGCACGCCGGCGGGGAGAGGAAGAGAGGAAGAAGAGAGGATTTTGATTTCTGAGGTTTTCCGATGATTCGAAGCATTTTCTGGTAAGTTTAGTGCCTTCCTAACTTGGTTTGAGTAGATTTAAACTTAAGGAATGTTGAATCCGTGAGAATCGAAGGTTTTAGGGTTTTTGGGTGAAAATGTAGAGATTTCCTTATGTTGATGTGTTTGTGTTAGATGTGAAGCTTAGAATGGGCTAGAAATGTTGTAGAGGACTGGATCTATAGTTTGGTTGTGTTGCATTTGAGTTTAGAAGAGGATTTAAGATGAGATATGCAGAAATTGGAGTTCGGGTTCGGTTCTTGGACGCAGACGTCGCGACGTCGTATGAACACGCCATGACGTCGCGAGAAGGGAAGCTACGTTGCGACGAGTAAAATATTTATTCGCCATGACGAGAGAATCGATCTTCGTCATGACGTCGAACTTGTGTTCGCCATGACGTCTGAGTAGGTGCCCACAAGACACTTAATGGTCGCCATGACGAAGCGGGCCGTTACCATGGCGAGAGCCCCCTGTTTTTGAAAATGAGATTTTGGTATTTTGGGCATATCTTTTGGTGTAGATGTCCAATTGAGGTGATTTTAAGCCGTTGTGAACTAGAGATCGGGGCTACAAGTTGTCTGAAGAAGGAACTTCAGAAATTGTTTGAAGGGTTGAATTTTAGGAGGAGGTCTAATGGAGATTTTAATGCTTTATTTTGACTCTTCAAGCTTTGATTATTTTATGTGGATATTGATTGGATGGAAACTTGGTTGTTTTAGGAAACCAAGGTGACCCGATTTCATCGCAAAGAGGAAGGACATTCGTGAATTGGATTCTCGCGATCTTAGGTGGGTAATATACTTATAGTTATTGTGTGATTTGGCAGGTTCTTGCCTATGTGTGAATATATATACTGTAGATGATGCATGTTTAAATGTAATGAATTGAATGACTTTGATTTCATGTATTTTGAAAGAAGTATGGAAATTGATAGCATTACATAGATTTTGAGCATGTTATGCCTCGACTTCGGTCATGGCATTTTGATTAAACGAAAGACATGATAGAATATCATATGATAGAATGATTGTGAGCATGATTATATGCTTTTGTTTGGCGATAGTGGAACCATTTCGTTAAATCATGTGCACGTGAGACAAGAGCCTTCTCCGGCTGCCCAGTGGCATATGAGCTCGAATGGACTCATTTAGATTCGAGGTTAAACTTTGGTTTCTCCTTTTGTTTCCATGGAACCCTCGAACCATTGTGATGTACATTGTATATGTGAATTGATCATTGTGAAGCATACTTTGTGACATATGATGACTTACTTGTATTGAATGTATAAATTGTTGAGTAGCATGTGAATGCTGGAATTATTGTCTGTATAGATATAATATATATATATATACATTCATATGCTGGGATTTGTGCTAATTGCCGATGGCTATAACTATATTAGCCACTGAGCTGTGTAGCTCAACCCATTACTTTCCCTCCTCAAAAGTGCGGTCGGACGATCGTTGACTTTCTTGTGACATCGAAACTTCGGACAAATTAGAGCTTTGTATTAAGTTAGTATTTTGTTGGCCCTCGAGCATGTTAACATTGAGCATACTCATGTATTTTTGGATTTAGATTTCATTTTTTATTTTGTTATAATTGAGGATACTTGTTGACTTTTCTTAATTTGCAATAGTATGAAATCCCTATGGTTATAGGGTCTTTAATGTGTGGTTGTGTATGTTCTGGCAATGTATGTATGTATTAATTGATCGATTGTGCCGAAATGTTGGGATCGGGTCCGCGGTTTGGGGCGCTCGACGTGGGCGCGACCCGAGGGGCCGCCCTCGGGGATTTGGACATACGGGGCCCGGGCCCAACAATTTGTGCCTAAATGGAATGTGGTTGTAAATTACGTGATAATTGGATTTGAAAAATTATTTAGAGTGAGTCTTTGTGTGTTGAATATTTTAAGGGAATTTTAGGAAATTTTTTGGAATTTTCTGGGAAAATTTTCGAACCGAAAAAACCGCCAAGTGGCGAACCGGATGAATTTTAGTATCGAAAATTTCTGTCCAATGGTACTAGACTATTGGGTGCATTATATTGGGACCGAAATTGGGACCCTTGAAAATGGTTTGACAATTGGATTATTTCTATTTGTTTGGATTATTTTTTATCAAAGACTATTAATTAGTTTTGTCTTTTTCTTCTTTACCATGGACTAGTGTCAAATTGACACATATCACCCTCATTTAATGGATTCTAGTGTTCTCGATGGTTCCAATTGAAAGAAGGAAAAAAATGGTTATTTGGCTTTGTTTGGCCTTTTCTTCCTTAACTTGAACAAGTTTCCCAAACTCATTAAATGGTTTTGTTTTTTTTTTCACTCACCCACGGCTCTTTCAAGCCATTAGCAACAAATGAAAGATTTCCCTTGCTTTTGTGTAGTTCTCCTCCACCGAAAACTCTCCTCTTCTTCCTCTTCATAAATTTTTCGAAAATCCTCAAACTTAAGTGCTTTCTTTACAAGCTTGAGCTTCCTACCTTCTTATCATGGTGGTTGTCGTGCATGGTGTGGAGGAATAAAGGAGTTAGTGCAATAAGTTGAAAGATTGAAGAGTTGAAAACTTGATTAGGTAAGTTTTTGTTTTAAGATTTGGTTGTTCATTTAATGAATGAAGTGGTAGTTAGATGCATTAAATGGGAATTATTGTGCATGAATTATGATGTATTGTGCATTAATTTCATAGAGCATGGCTTGATTGTTTGGGTACAAACCCATGATTGTTGATGATGAGTGAAGGAGATTGGTTTTAGCTTGGTTTTGACTTGATTTTTGGAAGGTGAGATTAATGGAAATTGAAGGAAAACTAATTTTGCGTATGCTGCCATTTCTAAGGCTATATGTTTAGGTGAAGGTCTTGATGACCTATTGGCTGAATCCTTGTCTCAAGTGGATGTTTATTGATGTGTAATTGGCATTGGAAGTGATAGAATATAAGTTTAGGAGCAAAGCTGGAAAATGCAAATTGATCATGGTTTCATGTTTTTGCCATAACTAATTGTGTGGTTAAGCAAATGAGGTGAGGTTTGTGCTAAATTAAACTTTAGATGTTTGGATTCAATTTCTTGTGAAATAAGTGTTGTCTAATTGTAACTTGAAGGGGTTGAATTTCTGCCTTGAAAGTGAACTATCTTGGTGTGTGAGCGATGGCCAATTAGATGACCTGAAACTTTGATGATTTTTCTAGATTGATTTAG
Organism: Erythroxylum novogranatense; assembly: GCA_029891385.1. NCBI lineage: Eukaryota > Viridiplantae > Streptophyta > Magnoliopsida > Malpighiales > Erythroxylaceae > Erythroxylum > Erythroxylum novogranatense. The sequence continues at coordinate 29,600,125 of CM057233.1, read as the reverse complement.
GAGGAATTGGTGAAAATGGTCTTAATGAAAGTTGAAGCCTATCTTGTTAGCTTCCCATTTCCACTAATTTTGTAATTTTTTCATACGTACGTTGGGAGTTATGAATTGTTAACTATTGACCGGTTATGTGCATTTTGGGTGAAACCTAGCTATAAGTGTAGGTTTTGTGAGTATTGTGATTGGAAGCAAATTTAGAGATTTCTTTGATTTGAATTGGTTCAAGTGATCTGCTGAAAGGTTGTATAGAAATCAATTATCTTGAAAGTTAGATATACTATATTATTTTTGGATATCAGAATTGGGATTTATGAATTTTCAAAGATTGGACTTAAGTTAGGTCATTGACTAGTGATCAGGGCAGCCAATTGCATGACAGCTCTGAGTTTGTTAGAGATGGAATTGCTGTTAAACCCTTCATGAGAAGTGTATTATTTTGTTTGATCTTTTCATGGGTATAAAGTATGCAAATTTTTGACATTTGTACAAGGAGTTATGCTTTTTATAAAATTGTTGTTCAGTTCAGGTGGATTAGTGGGCAGAATCATTCATTGAATTGTTTGACCTACTTAGCAATTGAATCTGATTTCATGTTGTTCATCAAAGTTGTAGGTCACATTTTTATATTTCATTTGGAATAAATCTTGTAATTTTTAACAAAGGTAATGAGAAGTTATGGATTTTATAAAATGTTGCACTGTTTTGACAAAATGTTGCACTGTTTTGAGAGGCATTGCAAAGGCAGTAACTTTGAGTGTATTTTTGACACCCTTAGAGGTGAAATTAGTTTTTGTATCCTTCATGAAACTTGTAGAGTTCTCTTTTCTATATAAAATAGACACCAAGTTTGTCCAATTTGAAATTCGGAGCAAGGAGTTATGAATTATGAAAGTTGGGATGTCGGTGGACGTTTGTCCAGAACTGCCATTGTAGTAGCATAAGTTGACTTACATCCTCAGACAAGTCGACTAGGACATACACAGTAGCATAAGTCGACTAGGATTCTCAGGCAAGTCGACTAGGATCATATATTTTCCTTCTTTTGCTTATAACTTGCCCATCCGACCTCCGATTGACCTGATTCTTGAGGCATCGGATTCGTGAATCATTTAATTTCATTTCTATGTGAAAGTGGGAATTTTAAAGACTAAATTGATGAAAATTGGTTAGGTTAAAGAGAGGGGATCGGGTAGCGATTTTTGGACCTTTTGATGTCCGAATTGAGCGATTTTCGTGTCTATGGTTTCTTTGGGCATAGGGGAACATTTTTACTGTATGATTTATGGAATGATACCGGGAATGTCACGAACATGCATTATACACATTTTCATTGATACATGTGCATCTTTAAATAGTTCTGCCTGTACATTCGGTAATGTGTATGCAATTGCACTGTTAGAGAGGCACATTTGGAGCGTCGATCCACCGATGTTACTGAGACTTCCAGGTATTAGTTTGGAAGTACAGGTGAGTAACCTAGATGGTTCTTTCAATTATTATATGTCTAATGTGGGGAATAATGGTGGGATTAGTGACTGTGTTTGTTTATGACTGGGCATCGAACACAGATGGTCCGAATAATTGGGAGATTGACATAGAAGTTCCCTTTATGTGTTGATTGTCAAATTGCTTACTGTTTACTATGCTTCATTGTGTTGCTTCTCTTGTGATGATCGCTTCTTGTGCTTCATTGTGTTGCCTCTCTTGTGATGATCGCTTTTTATATTGACTGTGATATATTGGGCATATGCATTTCATACACAAATGCATCAACGGATAATAATAGTTGTGACCAGAGTCGCCACTGATACTGAAAAAAAAGAGCCTCGAGCTCGAAGGGAGATAGTACATACCCAGAGGGCTCTCCTACTCCCCAGACCCATCTACTGTCCACTGTTTACTGTTTAAGCACTCAGTCACAACACTAAAATAAAATGGGAAAGTGTCACATATGCATTGCATTCATAATTGATTGAATTCTGTAAATGGGAGCAAGGCAAGAGTGCCTTTTACAATTGTGAATTTCTTTTGTATAATGATATGGTACTTCTGACTTTGTTATTGTGAACTGAACTGTGAATTACTTGAGTGATGCATGAATTGGACAAACCATCGATGATGGTTCCTCACTGAGTTTGCAAAACTCACTCAAATTTGCAACTATTTTTCAGGCCCTGAAGAGTACTCCGTTAGACACAGGAGTATGCCTACTGCATGCTAGGAAAAGATAAGGGTCGGGATTAGTTCGCGTCTGCATTAGTGTCATCTTACTTTTATACAATTATGGATTCCGCATTTTTTTGAAAAATAGTGTTGTAGTTCTAGTGGGCCCCAAATGGGCTATTGTAATTTTATTGATTGTAATGTGATCACTGAAATGTTTATGAATAAAATTGGGCCTAATGTGATTATGAATTTTTGTACATTCGATGGCTAAATACTGTGACTATTTTATGATGACCTAAATTTTTTTTTTTAAAAAAATTATACTGAATGTTTGACGGTATTTGAGTACTCTAGCATACCACTCTCGTGAGGCACGGACTCGGATATCACCCACGATATCAGGTTCGGGTCTTACGAGAGTGGGATGCTACAAGTGGACTTCTATGGTAGCACATATCCCGTTAAGGCCGTGGGATGGTTAGAGAGGATAGAAAGGGTATTTGATCAGATGGATTGCGAGCCTAATGAGAAGTTCAATTATGCAGTGTCTTTACTACAGGGCCCAGTATACCATTGGTGGAAGACTGTCCCAGACAGTACCACCAAGCATTGCCAATTGAAGTGGGAAGACTTTCTGAGGGCCTCCAGAGATAATTACATGCCTAAGGTCTATTTGAACATGAAGAAGCAAGAGTTCTTGGAATTGAAGCAAGGTAGGATGTTAGTGGCTGAATGTGAGGTCCAGTTTAATGTGATAATGGGTTATGCTACTGCTCGGATCCCTACAGAAGAAGACAAGTGTAGGAGGTTTGAGAATGAACTCAATATAAAGATCAGAACAAGGTTGGCGCTTTCAGACCTGGGTACTTTGATTAAGTTGAGAGCTGTTTCAATTAGAATTGAGCAGTTGCTGAGGGAGAGACAAGCAAAGACTGGGCAAGGATCCAGTATAAAGAGGTCTAATGAGAGTCAAGGCAGTTTTGGCAAAAGATTTAATAAGCGCCATAACAGAGCATTTAGACTACCAGGTGGATCCAGGTAATCAAGATCTGGGCAGAGGGGTAGGTTTTCACAGATTGACAATGGAAAGGGTGCAGTACAGAGTCAGTTTCCAGTATGTGAGCACTATGAGAGGAGGCATGGTGGTGAGTGTTGGAGACTGACTGGAGCTTGCCTCAAATGCAGCTCCATGGACCACTAGATCAGAGATTGCCCTGTTACTTTGGGAGCTCAGTTTGCTATCAGTGGGTGATCTGGGAGTAATACTACAGTCCAGCAGAGTAGAGGTGGTAGATTTGGACAGAGAGGCTGAGGTAAAGGCAGAGGGAGAGCTGGGAGTTCTTCCATGAGGACTGAGGGGCGGGGTAACTGACCGAAGTCCCAGGCCAGGGTCTATGTTATGACTAGGTAGGAGGCTCAGGACTCACCGAATGTAGTGGCAGGTGCACTTCTCATTTATCATTTTGAGGCATTTGCATTGCTAGATTCAGGATCCACACACTCCTTTATTGTACTGCATTTGGCAAGTAGATTGCAATATGTTAGAGAGGTGCTACAATATGGGCTAGAGGTGAGTACGCCTCTAGGTAGTACTACTGGCATAGGAGAAGTTTGCAAGGGGTGCTTGATTAGGATCGATCAAGCAGAGTTGGAGGCAAAGCTGATTATATTATAGTTGAGAGAGATAGAGGTTATCCTAGGCATGGATTGACTCATTGCTCATAGGGTCATCATGAATTGCTACACCAAAGAGGTATTACTGGAATCTCCTGGTCAGCTGAGGGTAGTTTTCAAAGGAGTTAGTCAGGCAATGCCAGCCGAGATGATATCATTTATGAGTGCACTGAGATTGATGCAGGGAGGAAGTGAGGCTTATTTGGCCCAAGTCATTGATACTAGGGCTGAGCAGAGTGTACAGGACATTTTGGTGGTTAGGAAATTCCTAGATGAATTTCTCGATGCACTACCTGGTCTACCACCAAATCAAAAAATAGAGTTCACAATTGATCTAGTTCTAGGTGCCACTCCTATATCGATTCCTCCATATAGGATGGCACTTATGGTTGTTGGAAAAGGGTTTTATTAGACTAAGTGTTTCACCTTGGGGAGCTCCAGTGCTGTTTGTGAAAAAAAGGATGGAACCTTGAGGTTATGCATTGATTATAGGCAGCTGAATCAGGTAATAGTGAAGAACAAGTACCCGTTGCCTAGAATTGATGATTTAAGTATTTACAAAATTGGACTTGAGGGTAGGGTACTGTCAGTTGAAGATAACTAAGGCTGATGTACCTAAGAGTGCATTCAGGAGCAGGTATGGGCATTTTGAGTTTTTAGTGATGTTGTTTGAGCTGACTAATGCCCTAGTAACTTTTATGGCCCTGATGAATAAGGTGTTTCAGCGCTACCTGAATCGATTTGTGATTGTGTTCATTGATGATATCTTGGTGTATTTGAAAAGTAGAAAGGAGCATGCCGAGCATCTGAGAGTCATCTTACAGATTATGAGAGAGAAGTAGCTATAAGTCAAATTTAGTAAGTGTAAATTTTGGTTGAATCAGGTTGTGTTTCTGGGACATATAGTGAATGGGGATGACATACAGGTAGATCCAAAGAAGATTGAGGTAGTGATGAATAGGGAAGCTTCGAGAAATGTGTCAAAGATCTGAAGTTTTCTAGGATTGGCTAGGTATTACTAGAGGTTTGTTAAGGGGTTTCCTCTAATCTCAGCCCCTCTGACTAAACTTTTGAAGAAGAATATAATGTTTAAATAGAGTGAGGAGTGTCAGAAAAGTTTTGAGGAGCTGAAACATCGGTTGACTACTGCACCGATGTTGATTATTCCATAAGTGGTGTATAGTGTTGGACCAATGGTGGTTGACAAATTAAATCCCACTTATGTTTTGATAATAATAAAATGTATAGAAATGGTTAAGAAATTATTTCAGGTATTTTGGGATTATTATTCAATGAAAGAATTGTGCAAATCAAGATGGGCAAGTGACTAATCATTGAAGAATCAAGATAGAAGTTTCCTTATAAGTGAAAGAGGTATTAATAATGAGGATTATAGAAGATTTGGATAGATATTATCGTTGAAGCCAACATAAGTCAACTTGCACATCATAAGTCGACTTATACATCAAGATACGAACAGCATAAGTCGACTAGAACAGCATAAGTCAACTTATCGAAGACACAAGTCGACTTACACAGCATAAGTCGACTTATTGAAGAGCGGAGATGAAATTTTACGTAAATCGTTGACACAAGTCGACTTATACACTCGACAAGTCGACTTATGGGTACAGCAAATTAATTCCAACGGTTCAATTAGCCACAAATGGAAAGGAGGATGTTAAGGAACGATCATAACAATTAGAAAACGGCTATATGGGTTCCCAACAGCTATTTTCTTCAAGTATAAAAAGTGGATGATTGATGAAGAGTGGATGGATGCTCCATAAGCAAAAATACTCTTCTATTACTCCAAAATTGCTCATTATTGCTCTTATCTTGTTACATCATTGTATTGAGCTTTGTTATTCAATCTTTATCTTATTTCTCTTATAATTTGAGTGATTAGTGAAAGGTCACGTGTGAGGTAGCTTGAGCCGGAAATCAAGTGGTGTTAGTAGGATTTGTGCCGGAAGACAAATCATTTGTAAAGGTAGCTTGAGCTGGAAATCAAGTGGTGTTGGTAGGATTTGTGCCGGAAGACAAATCAAGTGTAAAGGTAGCTTGAGCCTGAAATCAAGCGGTATTGTAAGAGTTCACACTGAACTACAAAGTGTGTAATAAAATGGTTTGCAAAATCCTAAGTGGGAGCTTAGGTAGAGGACGTAGGTCTTAGCACCGAACCTCTATAAAAATAGTGTTTGATCTTCTTCCCTACTCTTTTCACTTAAATTTGTTTAAATTGTTTTTGTTTGAATTAATTTCTGATTTTATTGTAGAAAATTACAAAAAGCTTAAAGATCTATTCAACCCCCCCTTCTAGATCGTTAACAATTGGTATCAGAGCAGAAGTATCCAGGGATGGCACATAATAACCTAGCGGAAGAAGGTAACACAAATTATCGCCCTCCTTTGTTTAATGGTACTAACTATTCTTCTTGAAAAAATCCTATGAAGTATCATATTATAAGCGAGGGAGTGGAGTATTGGAAGATCATCATCTTCGGTCCACATGTTCCATTGAAAGAAAATGGCGAGATGAAAACGGAGCTAGAATATGATGACAATGATTGGAAGTAAGCTTACATCAACTCAAAAGCAATGAAATTGATATATTGTGCCCTCACCGTTGAGGAGAGAAATCGAGTGAACTCGTGTACAAGTGCTAAAGAAATGTGGGAAAGACTGCGCATCACTCATGAAGGAACTAATCAAGTTCGGGAAACAAAGATCAACATGCTTCTCCACGACTATGAAATGTTTGTCATGAAGGAAGGTGAGTCTATTTCCACTATGCTTGATCGTTTTGCAGAAATCATAAATGAATTAGGCAACCTTGGAAAACATATGACTGATAGCGAGAAGGTGAAGAAGATTCTTCGCTCTCTACCAAAAGAATGAGACTCACAAGTCACAGCTATTATGGAGTCTAAGGATCTCAACCATCTGGAATTCAACGCCATGGTGGGATCTCTCATCAACTATGAGATCATTCTCAAATCGAGAGGAGGTAGAGGTAAGTCACAAAAGTCAATTGCTTTAAAAGCTAATATTTCTTCTCTTGATGAAAGTGATGAAGAAATAGATGAAGAGGAGGAAGACGAAGAAATAGCAATGTACGCCAGAAATTTGATAAAATTCAAAGGACTTCTCAAAAATTGTAGGAAATAATTAAATGGTGGAAGAAATGAAGAAAGAAAGAAGTACACCATGGAAAGAAGGACCAAAAGCACATCTTCCACATCAAATTTCCAGAAAAGTGACAAATATGACAAAGGGAAAAAGAAAGCTAGCCTAGTAGCCACTTGGAGTGATGATGAGGAAGCATACCAAAGCAATGAAGAAAATAACCTAGCTCTTATGGCTAATAGCTCCTCAACAAGTGATGAAGAAGATGAGGTAACTTTCCTTGATCAAGATCTTAGAGATTCTTTTAATGCTTTACAAATGGATTTTGAAAAAGCTATTGAAATCAACAAGAAATTGAGAAAGAAAATAAGAGATTTGGTTGCTGAAAATAATGTCTTACATGAGACTATTGATGATTTAGATAGTCCAAAGGAAGATCATTCTGCATGTCTCGTTGAAAATGAAAATCTTATTTGTGAGCTTGATAGACTTAGAAAGGAATTTTCTTATGTAGTTGGAAAATTTGCGAATGGAAATGAAAAGTTTGAAAAATTGTTATCTTTGCAAAAATATTCAATTTCTAAACATGGATTAGGATATGATCCCTTTAATAGAGATTGTTCCTTGATTTCAAAATTCACTAAGGATGGAAAAGTTGCTCAATGTGCTAGATGCTTGAAAGATGGTCAAATAGAACTTGTTTGCAAAAGTATTAAAAGATGTATTAATGTGAAGAAAATATGGGTGGTAAAAGGTACAACACCTCCTAATGTGGTTTATATGACTAACCAAAATGGACCCAAAATGGCCTGGGTACCAATGAGTAGAAAGAATGTTTCAGTTGTCGGTACAAGCAAGGAATGAAAATCTACCAAGCACATGGTACATTGATAATGGATGTCGACTAATTGGTGACAAGTCTGCTAACAAGTCGACTTATGAGGGTCGATAAGTCGACTTATGGAGGTAAAACAAGTCGAATTATGTTTACACGGGTTCCATTGTTGGATTGTTATGTTATGTAATGACTTTGCATTTTCTTTGTGTTTGCTTATGAACTGCCAGTCGAATATAAGTTATCTGGGTCTTCTTTAAAAATTCTCTTTTTCCCAAAATCTCTGAAAACATATTCTCTTCTACTTTTGAGATTTATTCATGATGATGTTTCTCCACCATGATGGTTTTAGTATCTAGCCAAGACCAACATTTCATATTATTTGTATTTGCTTGCTATTTGAGACTATTTGTGTTTGATGACTTGCTTCTCTATTTAATGTGATTGTGATATTTCATCTATTGTTGGTTTGTATTAGCTGTTTTGATTATGACAAAAAGGGGGAGAAAAATGAGAAATAAGATATTCTTTAATTACTTGATTAAGGGGGAGTATGTGATAATTGTCTTTAATTTAAAGTATATCATGATTTCAAATTGCTTTTATGAATTTGATCTTACAAGGTTATTAAATTCAATGATTTATATGATTGAGGGGGAGACTTCTAACCAAAATGACAAGGTATAAAAACCTTGATCAATGTTTCTTTGTTTTCATTTCTTAAACAATTTCTAAGTGTTTTGTCATTATCAAAAAGGGGGAGATTGTTGGACCAATGGTGGTTGACAAATTAAATCCCACTTATGTTTTAATAATAATAAAATGTATAGAAATGGTTAAGAAATTATTTCAGGTATTTTGGGATTATTATTCAATGAAAGAATTGTGCAAATCAAGATGGGCAAGTGACTAATCATTGAAGAATCAAGATGGAAGTTTCCTTATAAGTGAAAGAGGCATTAATAATAAGGATTATAGAAGATTTAGATAGATATTACCGTTGAAGCCAACATAAGTCGACTTGCACATCGTAAGTCGACTTATACATCAAGATCCGAACAGCATAAGTCAACTAGAACAGCATAAGTCGACTTATCGAAGACACAAGTCGACTTACACAGCATAAGTGTTGGGCCTCAAAAATTTTTTTGTTTATTTAATTGATTATTTATTGATTTATTTGCTATTCTTGCTTTAATTGTTTTAATTATGTGTTTATGTAGATATATATTTTTATTGAGTCTTGGAATTAGCAAGTATGATTGGGATTAGAAGTTAGAAATTCTTGGACTTAATATTGGAAAGTATGGACTTTAGAATTTAAGTGGTTAAGTGTAGTGGGCTTGTGAGGAGGAGGAGAGCCCAAAGCCTTGTAAGATATAAGGAGAGCTTTAAGGAGTATCAAAACTATGTAGTTTTGATGAGGGATTTAAAGATGAGAATAAAAGAGTTAAATGAATTAAAGGAAGAAGGAGAAGAAGAGAGATTGTCGTAGACTTAAAGGAAAGAAGAGAAGCAAAACATGAGTTAGGGAAAAAGAAGATCTTTCGGCCAAGAAGAAGAGGGAGAGACGTAGGAGGCTTGGAGGAAAGAAGAAAGAAGAGGAAAAAGAGGAGAAAAACTACTAAGTTCCATCTTTGCTTAAGCTAGGTTTAAGAATGGTGTAGGATGGAAGTTAGGGTTGGTGTAGGATGGAAGTTAGGGTTTGTGTAGAGATTGAAGAAAGATAGAGAGAAAGGTGAGATCTATGGATTTTAGGGACTTTTAAGCTAAGGTTATGGTTATTCTAGCTTAAATGTCCTATGGGTAGGTTAGGTTTAAAGTTTATTTTCATCTTTGCTTGATTTATGAATATTATGACTTTCTTTTAAAATGTATTTATTGAATGAAGTATGATTTAATTGAAGGAACTCAAGAAAATCCCACTCAAGACAAGGAGGAAGGGAAATCTTGAATTCGGATACCAACGATAGGTGGGTAACATTTTTATAGTTGTTGTGTAATGGGCAAATGCCCTATGTGTGCTATCTTTGTTAATTGTGAGTATATTAAAAGTGTATTTCCCTTGATTTGAAAGAAAAGAAAGAAACTATGATGATTTGATACAATGAAAGAAGCATAAAATGCTATTTTTGTGTTTGAATACGTGAGCATAAATTGGTTGTGATTGGGCAAGAGAGAACCTATATCATTAGTCACGTGCACGTTGACCTCCCCTAGCCTTCTCCCGGCAGCCCGCTTGTGGCCCACGAGATCCGAAAATGGACTCTTTGTGTTTACGATAAACTTCGGTTTATTCGTTGTATTTAAGGAACTCTCGAGCCAATTGTGTGCATTCCATCTTTTAATTGTGTTTATAATGCATAATATGTGGTTGATTGATATAAATTCGCATGTTCTACCTTATGTGATGATTTTGGATTATTTGTGTTTCATATGATAAATTGCTATTGCTTCGGATCCTTGTTTATGTGTTGTGTGATTCATTACTCGATGGCTATAAAAGTGTTAGCCACTGAGCCGTGTTTGCTCACCCCATTCTCCCTCCTCAGGTGCAAATTCAAGTTGAACTTGGAACCTTGCAAGGCATCGGTCTTAACTCCAAGAATCCTAAATACTTTTGTTGTTGGGACCCGATCCGGGAACCGGATCCCAACCGAAAAACGAATGAAAACGAAGGAAACGGAATCGAATGGAAACGGAAATTCCGTATCGAAATTTGTGAATCGAATATAGGATCGAATCATAAATAACGAACGAAAGCGTAAGAAGCAATAACTAATCGAATCAAACGAATAGATTTCGAAGCGAAACGAAATCAAGCAGAACACATCCGACATCCGGAAACAATAATCAAAGAAAACGATCGAATGAACATAAATGCGTTGGAAACCCTAAGACGTTCCAAAATCCGGTATATATATATTTTTTCTTATTCATTCTTTCTTATACCAAATCACATCCATATCATTTCCCATAGGAAAGTCATTCTTATACCCAAAACTCAACATTCATACGTAATCTTATATATATCCATACAAATCTCAAAATTATATTTTTTGTTCCCAATCCAAAAATTACACCCTAATCCGAACTTAAATTCAGAAATTAAAAGTCTTAGGAGAAAAATTGACATTTCATGTCTTCATATGATTTGTAGCCCCTTGTCTTATCTTTATTTCGCCTCAAGAATCGCTTCAATCGGATCTCTACAGATCCCGAATTTTACAAAATACTGAACTATGCTCGGAAAATTTCTCGACTCACTTAAATGTTGGACCCCGAACTTTTGAGGATAATGGAAATATTACAATGAATTTAAGTGAGAAAGAATTGATGAGAATGAGAATGAATTTAAGGAAATGTGATGAATTTAAGAAAAATGTAGGAGAAAAGAATTGTTTCGGTTAGAGGAATTTAATATTTGAATGAATTTTTATGGATTATGAGAGGAAAGTGGATGAGTTGATTAAAATGAAGTTAAATAGCAAGAATTAAAAAGAAAAAGTGTGAAAATTTGAAGGATTTAGAAAGTTTGACTTTTTGGAGAGAGAATGTTTGACTTTGAGAGTTGACTTTGATTTGAGGCACAATTTGATAAAATGATCTACATGAAACTTGTAGATTATCTTACGAGCTTTCTGTGGACATAAAGTTTGCAATTTTTTGATATCGGGAGTGAAAGTTATGATCAGTCAAAGTTTATGTTTGATAAGGTTAACTTTTGACTTTAATTATGATGACTGAATCTTTGACTGAGAAATTAACCTAGTTATAGGTTAATTGAGCTTTGATGTTCTTCATGAAAATTGAAGGGTTTGTTTTGATCTTTTTTTCGATATAAAGTATGCAATTTTTTGATCTCGGAATAATAAGTTATGATTTTTACAAGTTTGTATAGAGGATAGTATCTTTGACCGAAAAATGGACTTCCGTAGGAGTCGAATTGATGTTTATGTCCTTCGTGAAAGATTTAGAGCTTCCCGCAAGCTTTCTATAGAGACTAAGTTTGTCAAATTAGAGTTTGGGATTAAGAGTTATGAATTTTGGAAGTTTTGGATTTTTTATGTGAAAAAAAAAATGAAATGAAATTGATTCATCCCCGTCGCTAGGGCGACGTATCGCCCTAGTGATGGCGAGCGTTTCGCTCGCATCGCCAGGGCGACGCATCGCCCTCGCGACGGCAGGCGTTTCACCCTCGTCACTAGGGCGACGCGTCGCTAGGGCGATCTTGCCCGTACGACGCCGTTTTGATTCTTTGGTTTTCTTGACTTTATTTCCTCCAATCCGACCTTTGTTCACTATTTTGCTTATATCTTTTCCGTCCGACATCCGATTGAGTCGATTCTTGTGGCGTTGGATTTCTAAGACAATTATCTACATCCTCATAGAAATTTGTGAATTTTTGAGATTAAATTAATGGTGATTAATTTAATCAAAGTGAGTCGGAAAATTTTCTGAGCATAGTTCAGTGTTTTGTGAAATTCGGGATCTGTAGAGATCCGATTGAAGCAATTCTTGAGGCAAAATAAAGATAAGACAAGGGGCTACAAATCATATGAAGACATAAAATGTCAATTTTGCCCGTAAGACTTTTAAGTTCTGAATTTAAGTTCGGATTAGGGTGTAATTTTTGGATTGGGAACACCTGAGAGTATTTTGAGTATAACTTTTGATCTGAGAATCGAAATGAGGTGATTCTTGTTTTGAATTAAACTAGAGACATAAGGCTAAAATTGTTATGAAGACATCGACTTTCAATTCTGGGATTAAGATTGTAAAATTGTGGACGGAAATAATCGTACATGGAAAATGTGTTAGAATATGGATATTCCCGAACTGTTTTGCACATAACTTTTGATGTAGTGCTCCGAATTGAGCGCGGTCGGTGGCGTTGGATTCGTATGATTGAGAGGAACATGAATTTCTGTTTTCATTTGATTATGTTTCCTTCGTTCTCATTCGTTTTTTGGTTGGGATCTGATTTTCGGATCGGGTCTCAACATTTATGATATCAGAGCCCAGTAATAGGATCTTACTTGGGCGTATGAGTATGAGTAAGAATTTGAGAAGAGTTTGTAAAGATAAGAGTAAATTTATGAGAATGTGCTAAGTGATCATTTGATTTTGATGAAAGAAGTATGATTGTCTTTAGGAATGTGAAATTGATGTGCATGACTATTTGACGAATTCATGTGATTGGTTCGATTTGGATGTCAAGAATGTGATTGATTTTCGGAGTGTGTTGAGGAACTTAAGATTAGATTTATTGTGATGAATTGATATAGATTAAAAAAAGATGACATAATGATAAAGATTAGATACTAATTGAACCATATTAGGGTTCCTTAAGAAATGGACCATTAATTTGTGTCCATATATAAAGAAATAATGAGTTATAGATATAGTATTTTGATATGATATGAGTGGTATATGATTTAAGGAAGTGAAAATTTTGAAGAGCTTGAGAATATGTATGATGAGTAAATTTGATGAAAAAGTAATTGATTATGAGTTTTGGAAAGAAATTAGTGAGAAAGTGCTTGATGATTTTTATTTAGAAAGAAATTTATGCAAGAATGAGTTACTTGGAGTTTAAGTAAGTGTGAATTTCGAGGACGAAATTCTTTTAAGATGGGGAGAAATGTTGGACCCCGAACTTTTGAGGATAATGGAAATATTACAATGAATTTAAGTGAGAAAGAATTGGTGAGAATGAGAATGAATTTAAGGAAATGTGATGAATTTAAGAAAAATGTAGGAGAAAAGAATTGTTTCGGTTAGAGGAATTTGATATTTGAATGAATTTTTATGGATTATGAGAGGAAAGTGGATGAGTTGATTGAAATGAAGTTAAATAGCAAGAATTAAAAAGAAAAAGTGTGAAAATTTGAAGGATTTAGAATGTTTGACTTTTTGGAGAGAGAATGTTTGACTTTTTGGAGAGAGAATGTTTGACTTTGAGAGTTGACTTTTGTTTGAGGCACAATTTGATAAAATGATCTACATGAAACTTGTAGATTATGTTACGAGCTTTCTGTGGACATAAAGTTTGCAATTTTTCGATATCGGGAGTGAAAGTTATGATCAGTCAAAGTTTATGTTTGATAAGGTTGACTTTTGACTTTAATTATGATGACTGAATCTTTGACTGAAAAATTAACCTAGTTATAGGTTAATTGAGCTTTGATGTTCTTCATGAAAATTGAAGGGTTTGTTTTGATCTTTTTTTCAATATAAAGTATGCAATTTTTCGATCTCGGAATAATAAGTTATGATTTTTACAAGTTTGTATAGAGGATAGTATCTTTGACCGAAAAATGGACTTCCGTAGGAGTCAAATTGATGTTTATGTCCTTCGTGAAAGATTTAGAGCTTCCCGCAAGCTTTCTATAGAGACTAAGTTTGTCAAATTAGAGTTCGGGATTAAGAGTTATGAATTTTGGAAGTTTTGAATTTTTTATGTGAAAAAAAAAATGAAATGAAATTGATTCATCCCCGTCGCTAGGGCGATGTATCGCCCTAGTGATGGCGAGCGTTTCGCTCGCATCGCCCTCGCGACGGCAGGCGTTTCACTTGCGTCACCAGGGCGACGCGTCACTAGGGCGATCTTGCCCGTACGACGCCGTTTTGATTCTTTGGTTTTCTTGACTTTATTTCCTCCAATCCGACCTTTGTTCACTATTTTGCTTATATCTTTTCCGTCCGATATCCGATTGAGTCGATTCTTGTGGCGTTAGATTCCTAAGACAATTATCTACATCCTCATAGAAATTTGTGAATTTTTGAGATTAAATTAATGGTGATTAATTTAATCAAAGTGAGTTGGGAAATTTTCCGAGCATAGTTCAGTGTTTTGTGAAATTCGGGATCTGTAGAGATCCGATTGAAACGATTCTTGAGGAGAAATAAAGATAAGATAAGGGGCTACAAATCATATGAAGACATGAAATGTCAATTTTGCCCCTAAGACTTTTAATTTCTGAATTTAAGTTCTGATTAGGGTGTAATTTTTGGATTGGGAACACCTGAGAGTATTTTGAGTATAACTTTTGATCTGGGAATCAAAATGAGGCGATTCTTGTTTTGAATTAAACTAGAGACATAAGGCTACAATTGCTATGAAGACATTGAGTTTCAATTCTGGGATTAAGAATGTGAAATTTTGGACGGAAATAATCATACATGGAAAATGTGTTAGAATATGGATATTCCCGAACTGTTTTGCGTATAACTTTTGATGTAGTGCTCCGAATTGAGCGCGGTCGGTGACGTTGGATTCGTATGATTGAGCGGAACATTTCTCTAGAAGGAAGTTTGGACAAATTCCTTCAAATTGATAGTGCAAATCAGACCCACATGTATAAATGAAGTTAGGGGCAATTTTGGAATTTAGTTAAAGAGTGAGGGCAAAATGGTCTTTTACCCTCCATTTTTAATGACTTGGCACTCCAAAAATCAGATGAGTGTCGTTTTTAAAGGGTGATTCACGATTATTCTAGAAAAGAAAGAAGAAATAAGAAGAGAAAGATGAGAAGCTCTTTCGTATGGAGAAAGAAGAGAGAAAGAAGAAAGTTTTTGATTTTTCCAAGCTTCCAAGGTGATTTTCGTGCTTCTTCCATGGAGGAAATAGATGGAGGAGCTTAAGGACTTTCTTCCAGAACCAAGAATTTTCGAAAATGAAGAAGAAAAGAGATAAGAGAAAAATTTGGATTTTGAGTTTTGGTTAAGTTTTTGGTTTAGATTAATTAGAAATGATGTGGGTTTATGTGCTATGAGTTTTATTTTGTGATTGATGAGTTAATTTTGGTTATGGAAGATTTTAGAGAGAGAAAGCTTAGTGAGGAAGATGATGAATAGTAAAATTTGGGGGTTTTTGAAATTGATGATTTAGATGGCTTGAATTAGTGATGAATTTGAGATATCCTGAATTAATTTTGATGTTTATGCTTTAGGTGAAGTTTAATTTAGAAAATTGTAAATTGGGGGTTTAGGCCAAATTAGAGATTTGGGGGTTTTCCCAAATTTTGTTAATTACAGGTGTAGAATCATCAAAAATAGCATGAATTGATGAAATATGGAATTAATTTTGAAGAAATTAATTTGGGTCTATTGGTTTAGGCCAATTTTAAAAATTGGGGATTTTCAAAATTGGAAATTGAAATAGCTTGGAAATATGATAATTATGAATTTCCGATAGTTAATTTTGGGAGTTATGCAAATTTATGATGTGAATTTGGGTGATTATAGCTTAGGTCAATTTTAATTGAAAGAAGGAAAGAAGCAAGGATCAAATTGGAGCTTGGAACAAGTTCCTAGCGTCATTTCGAGGTGGGTAGCATATTTATATTTTGATTTTTAAGCTTAATACGAATTTTGAAAAATTAAAAGAAAGCAAAAGTTTGGAATTTTGATCACTTATTGTTTTTGGAAATGTTTGAAAATAAGAATTGTTTTAAGGTTTGAAATTATGATTCCTAAGTGATTTCTAAAAAATTATTACAAGCTTAAATTCATTGTTTTAAATGAGTTGCTAAATCGTTAGAAATTTCTGAAACTGTATTTGTTGTGTACGCATTGATAATTATGCATACTGTTGCAATTATTGATTGATTGAATTAATTGAATTATATGATATGTGTGAATTTGTGAGATTGTTTTAAGTTGATGCAATAATGTTAGGAAAGTAAAATTTTGGAAAGTGCCTTCGGGCAATTTGAATTTCCATTTTCGATATGTGTTATGTGGGTTTGGTAGGTCCCTTGTGAGTCAGCGCTGTCTCTATGTGTATAGCCTTCTCCCGGCTGCCCGCTAGTGGCACGGAGTCGATTCGGACTCCTTCACTTGCTATAATGGACCGCTATCTTGAAAGTGTAATGCGTTCTATTCACGATCTGCAGGACCGCTCTACGGAATTTGTGCAATACGCTCTGCTTGCACCTAGCCAGACCATTCTGATATGTTATATGTTTTCAATTTTGTTTCTGTATGTTGCATTCATATTTATGAAAATTCGAGAATTTTTGAAAAATAAGAAAAAGTGAGACGACTATGAAAAGTTTGAAAAATATAAAAAAAATGTTTGAGGAAATTGTTTGAAAAATTATAAAGTTTAAAAAAAATAGCCCTTTTGGCGAAAAGATTATGAAAAAAAAATGAATGATTTCGGCTTATTTGTCAATTTATAAATGTGTTATCCACGAGCTTCCGAGCTCACCCCCCTTTTCATCCCCATCTCCAGGTTTCGAGCAGGAGATCAAATGAAAGAATGTGAAGACGTCAGTTTCGACATTTGAATACGTTAGCTTTTGAGTAATTTGGATCTTGAGTATGAATATGTTTATAACATTAGATAAGTTTGGGAAAAATGTATTTGTGTACAAAGTTGAGAATTGTGAATGATTGTGAAATTTGTATATGAAATTATGGATAATTTGGGAATATATATGTATGATTGATTTGGGAATTCGGTTGACTTATGAGTTTGGTATTGAATTGAGAATTCTGGAAGTATTAGATTTAGGTTTGCGTTTTGCTGGTATTTGGATTCCGGACGGGAGAGTCCGATGATTCTAAGATCTGTTTGGCTTTTAGAAGTGTATTTCTTTACCCTTGCAGGTTTGGGTTAGGATAAAGGCAGTCGTTATGCTGCCGAAATTTTCGATAAAATTTGGGATAAAAATATAATTTTGAGATTTGTATGGATATATATAAGATTACGTATGAATGTTGAGTTTTGGGTATAAGAATGATTTTTGTCGGGCCCCGACCCGGAGACCGGACCCCAACTGCTGGATCCCGTTATCGGAATCCAACTCTTGCCTTGTAAACCATGAAACTTGATCATCTTGTCTTGTAGGGTTTATTCTACTTAACCCTAATTGATGTTAATTTCTCTTGTAAATCATAGCCTTAAGACTCTTGCTTTATTTCAGACAAGAATCGCTTCAATCGAAGTCATATAACTCAAGATACACTCCAAAAACCTAAAGGAATTCATACCTGAAACATGCTCTCTCAACCAACCCTTAACTTGCTTTTTATTCAATTATTATCAATTTAGCTCCAAATGCTACAAATTTTTATATGGAAACAGATACATGTCCTAGAAAACTAATGGTTCAAGCCTCACCTCGTTTGGAGGTCATATGAGGGGTTTATGCCCAATTTAATAGGCCATGCTCACTTCCAAATTCAAACTGAAACTCTTTTGGGACAATTACCATAACTTTTTATATATAGGTCATAATGTGTTCGATCTTTCACCATTTGAAATTAGACATCTAGATCTACAACTCTCATGAAGACTGCAAAACCAAATTCGGCCTCTAACAATGCTCAAAACGCTTGACTAACAACTCGACCTGTGCTGGAAATTAGCCTATAACTCGACTTATCGAGACAAATAAGTCGACTTATCACCAGCAAGTCGACTTATCGAGGAAAATAACTCGACTTATCTATCTAAAAAGTCGACTTATTATGCAAAAACTTCACAAGTCGACTTATGGGTCCAATAAGTCGACTTATATCTATCCGAACTCAAAACCTAACCTCTACACTCTCTCTGACTTATTCCAAATACCATATACACTTCTAAACCTCTCAACTCATTCATTCCACTCCCAACATGCTATAATCTCACTTAATCTTACATCATTCATCTACCCACATGCATTTCAAAACAATTCCATACAACTTTGGAACTATGCTTAAACATACATGGATTTCTCAAAATACATTTGAACTTAGCATTCTTTCATTCATATGAAGTCATAAGTCATTACAAAGCTTTAGAGGGCATTTCAAGCCACTCCATCATATCCCCAAAAATACAAACTTGCCACAATCATCATTTTCTCAAAATGCATCTAAAGCATTGAGTTACAAAAAAAAATCATTTCAAATACAAAATCAAAAGAAAATTCTTGGAGTAAATGCCTTTAAACTTGCTCCTCGGGATCCTACTCATTTCCTGGAGAATTTAGGGGGGGTGAGCTTTCGCTCCGTGGGTAACACATTTATATTTATATATCAAGCATGTCTACTTAGTTACTCATACTTTTAGCAAACTTTCAATAGAATCATAATACATGCATCATGCAATTTTCATCAATACATAAACATCATTTCTCACAATTCAAAACATTCATGATTCTTGCAATTTCATGTTATCACATAAGAAACACATCAAATGGCTCGGTAAGTCCATATTCTTGGCAACCATATAATCTCATTTAATGATCTTATATGGGCAAATCTTTAGGAGTCCAAAAATGGATCATCCTATGCCACAATCGGGCGTAAGGCGAAGGCTTTCATGGTCGACGTGCGCGTGATTTTCTTGGGACTATACCTTACCCACATAACATATCATTCATGCATCATACAAGAAAATTGGACTATTCTTGTCCAATTCACTGTTTCTTTAAAATATCATCTTTTCATACATCATTCATGCTTTTCATCATATTCATTTAACAAGTTTCTAAAACAATTTCAATCATCATCATACAAAGTACACTTACAATCATCATAATTTCATACTCAACCTTAATAATTGCCTAACAACAACATCAATCATTTAATACAATCATCAATGACTTATACACCCACATTCAACATTAATCTCAAACATTTAGTACAACTACCAAGTAATCAAAACTCATTAATGTCATGCATTTATTTACATTTATAGCTTATATGCATAAAGATAAATATGAAACCCACCTTATATTTGCTTAATCCTTTCCTTAGGAGTGTTCTTCTTGCCCTTCTCCTCTTTCTTCTTTCCTTCATTAAAACCGAAACCCATAATCACTTAGGGTTTTAAAATTGACAAACCCAAAGAACTTTAATCATGAAATTTACCTTAGAATCACTAAACCCATTCTATTTCTAAGCTTTTGAACCATGAAACAACAAAATCTTAACCTTAATCAAGAAGCTTACCTTAAATCCTTAACCAAACAAGTGGTTTCTTGGTTCAAAATGAAGCTTGCACTTTCCTCCACACCTTTAACTCTTGATCTTTCTTCAAAAACTCACTCAAACTCATAGGAATCACTAACCTTTCTTCTCTTCTTCTTCCTTCCTCCACTTTGCCGTAACTCTTCCTCTCCCTCTTCTAATTTTCAGAAATTTCCTCTCTTCTCTTCTACACTCACTTATTTCTTCTTCTTTTATACTTCTTATTCATTTCACTTAAGCCCATTTATCCTTTTAAGCCCATATACTCCACCTTCATCTTCCTTTCCTTCTTCCTTTCTTATTTCCTACTACAACTTAAGCCCATTGATTTCCTTTAAGCCCAATTCATTCTCTTTTCTTTTCTTCTTCCTTCCTTCTTATCTTCTTTAACCTACATCAAGCCCACTTGTCTTTTAAAGCCCAACTTATTCTCTTTTCTTTTCCTACTTCATTAAAGTCCATTGCATATATATCCTCTCTTCTTTCTTATTTCATTTGGGCCCATTTCATTTCTTTTTCTTTATTCATTTCATTTGGGCCCAAGGCCCAACTAACTCATTTAATTTCCTTAATTCTTCACCTAACTCTTTAGTGCTATCATACACTAATTAGTGACAACTTAATTTGATGCTAACATAACTTACTTAATTTAATCTAATCAAGCTTAATTTATCATAAAAATTTTCTGGGGGTAACAATTTTCCTATGGGAAATGATATGGATGTGATTTGTTATAAGAAAGAATGAATAAGAAAAAAATATATATACCGGATTTTGGAACGTCTTAGGGTTTCCAACGCGATTATGTTCATTCGATCGTTTTCTTTGATTATTGTTTCCGGATGTCGGATGTGTTCTGCTTGATTTCGTTTCGCTTCGAAATCTATTCGTTTGATTCGATTAGTTATTGCTTTTTACGCTTTCGTTCATTATTTATGATTCGATCCTATATTCGATTCACAAATTCCGATACGGAATTTCCATTTCCATTCGATTCCGTTTCCTTCGTTCTCATTCGTTTTTCGGTTGGGATCCGGTTCCCGGATCGGGTCCCAACATTTGTATTAAGTTAGTAACCAGCTTTTGGAATAGCTTTATAAGCATATCAAGCATTAAGCATCTCATATTCTTTATTTTGTACTTAATTTTGATGAATATGTTGATATGTAACTAAAGCTGCGTATGAATTCTTGTATGATTGGTAGGTGTGAATGAGAGCTCTAGTACTCTCTAGTATCATGTGAAATTGTTGATTTCCGATCTGTGTATGGCCTTGAAAGAGTATGCGTATGAGTATTTTAATTACTGAGTTGCTGTTGAGTTTGCCTTGAGAGAGCCCGCTGGAAAATTGTTATGGTTTATGTGTTGTTGAAGTGGGATGTAATGCTGAAATTCTAGGCTGATGCACTTAGGTGGTCATCTTTGTGTATGTTGTGTTGTACTGAAATTTCTGGGTTGATATAGGTTGAATGGGATCTTTTTGACTCCTTGAGAAGGTTAGGCGAGCTGTAGAACTCTCCCAGAATGCTTTATGAGCTATTTATGATGTGTTAAATTGGTAGGTGTGAGTCGTTAGAATTAAATGCAGGTGCTGTCTATATGGCAGATTGTTAGGTAGAGCTTTGAGTCCACTTTTGATCCTCATGGAGTCGGAATATAGGTCAATGATCTTCATGAAAGTTGTAGATAATTATTTTACCTTTCCATAGACACTAAGTTTGTTAAAATTGGAGTTCTAAGTCAAAAGTTATGGTGTTTGTAAGTTCTGATACTGTTTAGGAGGAGCTAGTCGATCAGCCTTTGATTAAATTTTTGTTTCCCTTAGTGGCTTAGCATGTCTTTGAATCCTTCTTCAAAAATGTAGATTTTTCTTCTAGCTTTCCAACAAATCAAACCGTGTCTAATTTGGAGCTCAGAGTCAAAAGTTATGAGGGTTAGAAGTTAGTTAGGTCGGGTTGCAGGACGGGTCGCCCAGACGCTCGCGGGCGAGCGAGTGCTGGTCGCTCGCCCATGCGGGCGGCTGCTCCTTGCTTGCCCATGCGGGCGAGCACCAGACACTCGCTGGCAGGCGAGCGCTACGCGCTCGCCCATGTCGAGCGTCCGCGCGTTTGGGGTCGGTCTTTGGCCGACCGACCCCTCTTCCTTCTTTTGGCCATAACTATTTATGTAGACCTCCGATTAAGCTGATTTTTGAAGCGATGGAATTCTAAGAAAATTTTCTATCTTTTTATGCCTGATTTACTAGTATTTATTTTAAATTGAAAAAGGTGGTTTGAAACAAAGTGTGAAGGTCGGCTGATCAAGTCTGAATATACTTTACTAATTTTGAGATATCTTGAGGTATAGAGCTCCGATCGAAGCAATTCTTGTTTTAAATTAAACTAGAGACATAAACCTACAAGTTTTTTGAAGGAGCTGATCGGTAATTAGCCTCTAAAATTTTCAAATTCTGACATGAAGTCGGTTGAGGGTCAGTTTTCACTGTTTTCTTTAAGATAGTATTTTAACCATAACTCCTTCATTTCTAATCCAAATTGAGCGTTTTCAGTGGCGTTGGAATCGAGAGATCATGAGGAGCAATTTTCTTAAAAAGCAAATCCCAAATTTTCTATTAAAAAGTTTCTCTATTTGTGGTCAGTTTGTGTTCGGTTTTGGGTCCTCTATGCTTATGTATGCTTGTGTGCTTCCGAATGTTGGGCCTCGGAGACGGGGTCCAACATTGTTTGGTATCAGAGCCTAGGTTTCACTCCTAGGCTTAGAATGCATAGTCGGGAAATTGTTTTGTTATGTGATTAAATGTTGCATTATGAATTGATTGTTTGTATTAAGTGGCATGCATATCATGCATACATATAGAAACTAAGATTAAAACGAATTGTAGCTAATTATAAATGTTTTCATTGAAGGAGTAAGATGCCACCTCGTAGAAGGACACGAGGAGTTCTGCAAGATTCTATCGCACCTGACTCTCCACCGAGAGAGAGAGTATGCAGATGAGTCAAGAACCCGGCGGTGGTGAGGCTTCTCGGGCGAGTAGTGAGCCCCTCCGATCTCAGACTCAGCTGTCGCCTAGTCAGTCTGAACAAGTGCCTGCGTTAGACCCGAGATTGTTCCAGACATTTACCCAAGCTTTTGTTCAGGCGATGGGTCAAATGCCCCAAGCTTCTAGTTCGGCCCCAGTTAAGAAGGGGAGACAGTTTGACAAGCTGAGAATGTATGGAGCTGTAGACTTCTATGGGACCACGGATCCTGAATAATTCGAGAACTGGTTGAGGAAGACCGAGAGGGTCTTGGATCAGATGGAGTGCGAGGATGACGAGAGGGTGGTCTATCTTGCCATCTGCTCGGTGTGATGCCTTGCCTTGGGGGAGTGTAATCAAGAGTCACCAAAGACGATAGGGTTGACTTGGGAGACTTCTGGCGGCTTCAGTGAAGTATCTATCTGAGTGTATATTCAGCAGAAGCGGAGGGAGTTTCGAGTCTCACCCAGAGAGATGACGATTCTTGAGTATGGCCCGGTTTACTCGATTATAGAGGTATGCTTGAATGATGTTCGATGAGGCTGCCAAGTCTGCAGAGTTTGAGTCGACCTACACCTAGCTATCAGAGAGAAGGTGGTAGTGCAGAACTTTGGCGACTTTCAACAGCTGGTTGAAGCAGCGTTGATAGTTGAAAACATTGAAAACATTAAGAGTGTTGTTAGCAGGAAAAGAAAGGGAAGAGAGCAGTTCAGGAGGGGAGGTGGTACTTCTATACCTGAGAGAAGTGCCAGAACCTTTCCTGTGCAGTCTGAGGAGATAAGCAGCGGTGGGAGCCGACCAAGACCCATGAGGACTTCTACTGTTTCTCACCAAGCCTCAACGGTGGGCAACAGTAGAAGGGGAGATGGGGATAGGCCACCTATTCCTAAGTGTGAGCACTGTGGGAGGCATCATAGAGGAGAATGTTACCGAGTAACAAGAGCATGCTTCAATTGTGGACAGAAGGGACACTTGGCCAAAGAGTGTCCTAAGCTGGACAGAAGAGAGGGATCACAGATACAAGCTTCTAGGAGGACAAAGACAGTGGGACAGAAGGCTGTGACTGAAGTGGGTAGCTCTGGAGTGCCTAAGAGAGCTTACCCTCCAGACAGATCCAGGGGGCAAGCTCTAGCTAGAGTTTTCGCAATGACTCGAGAGGAGGCAGAGACAGCTCCAGAAGTGGTGACGGGTATGGTAAAATTGTTTGATGATGATGTTCTTGCTTTAATTGATCTGGGTTCTACCCATTCCTTTGTGTCTTTGGGTAGGACTATGCATAGGAAGAGTCTGATCCCATTGGATACTCCTTTGATGGTGAGTACTCCGATCGGCCAGTATATTATTATCAGTCAAGTGTATAGAGAGTGTGAGATAGGGATTAGTGGAGGAAGATTTGTGGTGGACTTGATGCCCTTGAAGATGGGAGGATTGGATGTGATCCTAGGTATGGATACCTTAGAGAAGTATCATGCCAACTTAGACTGCAAGCAGAAGACAGTGGTATTCGAGCTAGAGGATGGCAGAAAAGTGGTATTAATGGGAGATAGAAAAGTCAATCCGCCTCAGATTGTTTCGGTGATGACAGTAGAGAGAATGATGAGTAAGGGATGTGAAGCATATTTGGCCTATGTGTTAGACACGAAAGCAGATAGAGGGAGGTTGGAAGACATTCCTGTAGTCAGGGAATTCTCGGACGTCTTTCCTGAGGAATTGCCAGGACTACCTCCTCCTAGGGAAATTGAGTTTCCCGTTGAGCTCCTCTCAGGTACCACGCCGATTTCAATTCCGCCTTACCGGATGGCTCCGACGGAATTGAAGGAGCTTAAGGAACAATTGGCGGATATTTTGGAGAAAGGTTACATTAGGCCGAGCTCTTCGCCTTGGCGAGCTCCGGTTATCTTTGTGAAGAAGAAGGATGGGTCGTTGCGGATGTGTGTGGATTATAGGAAGTTGAATCATGCCACCATTAAGAACAGATATCCGCTCCTGCGCATAGATGATTTATTTGACCAGTTGCAAGGGGCGAGAGTATTTTCCAAGATAGATTTGAGACCGAGTTACCATCAGTTGAGGATTAAGGAGACCGATGTGTCAAAGATTGCTTTTAGGACTCGGTATGGCCACTTTGAGTTTTTGGTTATGCCTTTCAGTTTAACGAATGCTCCTGCAGTCTTTATGGATTTGATGAATAGAGTCTTCAAGTCTTTCCTAGACTAATTTATCATTGTCTTTATTAATGATATATTGGTATATTCTAAGAGTGATGAGGAGCACGAAGATCATTTGAGGGTTGCTTTGGAGACCTTGAGAAAGAACGAGTTGTATGCCAAGTTCGACAAGTGCGAATTTTGGCTAAGAGAAGTAGTATTTCTTGGGCATGTGATTTCAGAGCGTGGAGTGCATGTGGATCCACAAAAGATAGAAGCTGTGGTTAAATGGGAAGCACCTAAGAATGTAGCTGAGGTGAGAAGTTTCTTGGAACTAACTGGATATTACAGGAGATTTGTGGAGGGCTTTTCTATGATAGCTACTCCACTTTCCAAATTAACAAGAAACATCAGAAATTTGAGTGGACTGAGGAGTGCCAGAGCAATTTTGAGGAATTGAAGAATAGGCTTACTACTACACCGATTTTGACGCTACCTTATGGTGATGATGGATACATTGTGTATAGTGATGCTTCTAGGAAGGGTTTAGGGTGTGTATTGATGCAAGGAGAGAAAGTGATTGCCTATGCTTCTAGGCAATTAAAGCCTTATGAGACGAATTACCCTATTCATGACTTGGAATTGGCTGCTATAATTTTTGCATTGAAGATTTGGAGACACTACTTGTATGGAGTTACTACTAAGGTATTTACAGACCATAAGAGTCTTAAGTACCTGTTGACCCAGAAAGAGCTGAATTTGAGGCAGAGGCGATGGTTAGAATTGTTGAAGGATTATGACTTGATGATAGACTACCATTCGGGGAAAGCTAATGTAGTAGCAGATGCTTTGAGTAGGAAGTCCACTATGGCACATGTGGAAACAATGTATCTTCCCTTGCTGAAGGATTTAGCCAGACTTGATGTAATGTTGAGACAAGTTGAACCTGATTGTATTTTGGCAAATTTTAGAGTGAGACCAGTATTGAAGGGGAAGATTAAAGAATTGCAGGAACAGGATGAGTACTTGAGTAAGCTTAGAGAAGAGGTAAAGAATGGAAAACCTTCTGAAGTAGAGGTGAAGGAAGCTGGATTGATGGTTATGGGCAAGAGATTGTGTGTTCTAGACATGTTAGAGCTGAAGGATGAGATTCTTGATGAGGCGCATAACGCTCCTTATACAATGCACCCAGAGAGTTCTAAGATGTATCGGGATTTGAAAGAGTATTTTTGGTGGAAGGGAATGAGGAAAGATGTGGCAGAGTATGCTAAAAGATGTTTAGTGTGTCAACAAGTTAAAGCTGAACACCAAGCACCTTCAGGCAAGCTTAATCCTTTGTCGATTCCGGAATGGAAATGGGAGAAGATTACCATGGATTTTCTGATGGGATTACCGAGGACTAGCCGGAAGTATGATGCTATATGGGTAATTGTTGATAGGTTGACCAAGTTAGCACACTTCTTGCCAATTAGACAGACAGATTCTTTGAACGTTTTGGCTAAGAAGTATGTGGATGAGGTAATCAGACTTTATGGGATTCCAAGCTCGATAGTTTCTGATAGGGATCCTAGGTTTACCTCCAGATTTTGGGAAAGTTTGCAGGAGGCTTTGGGAACTAGATTGCATTTTAGTACAGCTTTCCATCCGTAGACTGATGGACAATTGGAGAGGACGATACGGACTTTGGAAGTAATGTTGAGAGCTTGTGCTTTGGATTTCAAAGGTTCGTAGGATGATCACCTACCTTTGATTGAGTTTGCTTACAACAATTCCTATCACTAGGGAATTCAGATGGCACCTTATAAATCTTTGTATGGTAGGAGATGCAAAACTCCTATTTGTTGGGATGAGGAAGGTGAAAGGAAGCTTGTAGGACCTGAGTTGGTACAGGCTACGGTCGATAAAATCAAAGTGGTGAAGCAGAGGCTTAAAGCAGCTCAAGATAGGATGAAGAGTTACGCAGATGCTCATAGGAAAGAGATGGAATTTGAAGTGGGTGAGAAGGTATTTCTTAGAGCTTCTCCATGGAAAGGTGTTTTGAGGTTTGGCAAGAAGGGCAAGCTTAGCCCGAGGTACATAGGCCCATATGAGATCGCTAAGAGGATTGGGCCTTTGGCTTATAAGTTAGATTTGCCATTGGAGTTGTCTAAGATTCACAATGTGTTCCATGTATCGATGTTGAGGAGGTATAGATCAGATCCTTCACATATAGTTCAACCTTCAGAGGTTCAGTTGAGGGAGGATTTGACTTATGAGGAGCAACCTGTGGAGATCTTAGATTCAAAGGAAAAGGTTTTAAGGAATAAGATTGTAAAGCTGGTAAAGGTCTTGTGGAGGAACCATTCGACCGAGGAAGCGACTTGGGAGCCTTTGGAAGCCATGAAGGAGAAGAATCCCTACCTCCTCGTGGACTCAGGTAAGAATTTCGAGGACGAAATTCTTTTAGGAGGGGAGAATTGTTGGGCCCCAAATTTTTTTTTGTTTATTTAATTGATTATTTATTGATTTATTTGTTATTCTTGCTTTAATTGTTTTAATTATGTGTTTATGTAGATATATATTTTTATTGAGTCTTGGAATTAGCAAGTATGATTGGGATTAGAAGTTAGAAATTAAATGAAGGCTTGGACTTAACATTGGAAAGTATGAACTTTAGAATTTAAGTAGTTAAGTGTAGTGGGCTTGTAAGGAGGAGGAGAGCCCAAAGCCTTGTAAGATATAAGGAGAGCTTTAAGGAGTATCAAAACTATATAGTTTTGATGAGGGATTTAAAGATGAGAATAAAAGAGTTAAATGAATTAAAGGAAGAAGGAGAAGAAGAGAGATTGTCGTAGACTTAAAGGAAAGAAGAGAAGCAAAACGTGAGTTAGGGAAAAAGAAGAGCTTTCGGCCAAGAAGAAGAGGGAGAGACATAGGAGGCTTGGAGGAAAGAAGAAAGAAGAGGAAAAAGAGGAGAAAAACTACTAAGTTCCATCTTTGCTTAAGCTAGGTTTAAGAATGGTGTAGGATGGAAGTTAGGGTTTGTGTAGAGATTGAAGAAAGATAGAGAGAAAGGTGAGATCTATGGATTTTAGGGACTTTTAAGCTAAGGTTATGGTTATTCTAGCTTAAATGTCCTATGGTAGGTTAGGTTTAAAGTTTGTTTTCATCTTTGCTTGATTTATGAATATTATGACTTTCTTTTAAAATGTATTTATTGAATGAAGTATGATTTAATTGAAAGAACTCAAGAAAATCCCACTCAAGACAAGGAGGAAGGGAAATCTTGAATTCAGATACCAATGATAGGTGGGTAACATTTTTATAGTTGTTGTGTAATGGGCAAATGCCCTATGTGTGCTATCTTTGTTAATTGTGAGTATATTAAAAGTGTATTTCCCTTGATTTGAAAGAAAAGAACGAAACTATGATGATTTGATACAATAAAAGAAGCATAAAATGTTAATTTTGTGTTTGAATACGTGAGCATAAATTGGTTGTGATTGGGCAAGAGAGAACCTATATCGTTAGTCACGTGCACGTTGACCTCCCCTAGCCTTCTCCCGGCAGCCCGCTTGTGGCCCACGAGATCTGAAAATGGACTAGTTGTGTTTACGATAAACTTCGATTTATTCGTTGTGTTTAAGGAACTCTCGAGTCAATTGTGTGCATTCCATCTTTTAATTGTGTTTATAATGCATAATATGTGGTTGATTGATATAAATTCGCATGTTCTACCTTATGTGATGATTTTGGATTATTTGTGTTTCATATGATAAATTGCTATTGCTTCGGATCCTTGTTTATGTGTTGTGTAGTTCATTACTCAATGGCTATAAACGTGTTAGCCACTGAGCCGTGTTTGCTCACCCCATTCTCCCTCCTCAGGTGCAAATTCAAGTTGAACTCGGAACCTTGCAAGGCATCGGTCTTAACTCCAAGAATCCTAGATACTTTTGTATTAAGTTAGTAACCAGCTTTTGGAATAGCTTTATAAGCATATCAAGCATTAAGCATCTCATATTCTGTATTTTGTACTTAATTTTGATGAATATGTTGATATGTAACTAAAGCTGCGTATGAATTCTTGTATGATTGGTAGATGTGAATGAGAACTCTAGTACTCTCTAGTATCATGTGAAATTGTTGATTTCCTATCTGTGTATGGCCTTGAAAGAGTATGTGTATGAGTATTTTAATTACTGAGTTGCTGTTGAGTTTGCCTTGAGAGAGCCCGCTGGAAAATTGTTATGGTTTATGTGTTGTTGAAGTGAGATGTAATGCTGAAATTCTAGGTTGATGAACTCAGGTGGTCATCTTTGTGTATGTTGTGTTGTAGTGAAATTTCTGGGTTGATATAGGTTGAATGGGATCTTTTTGACTCCTTGAGAGGGTTAGGCGAGTTGTAGAACTCTCCCAGAATGCTTTATGAGCTATTTATGATGTGTTAAATTGGTAGGTGTGAGTCGTTAGAATTAAATGCAGGTGCTGTCTATATGGCAGATTGTCAGGTAGAGCTTTGAGTCCACTTTTGACCCTCATGGAGTTGGAATATAGATCGGTGATCTTCATGAAAGTTGTAGATAATTCTTTTACCTTTCCATAGACGCTAAGTTTGTTAAAATTGGAGTTCTGGGTCAAAATTTATGGTGTTTGTAAGTTTTGGTACTGTTTGGGAGGAGCTAGTCGATCGGCCTTTGAGTAAATTTTTTTTCCCTTAGTGGCCGAGCTTGTCTTTGAGTCCTTCTTGAAAAATGTAGATTTTTCTTCTATCTTTCCAACGAATCAAACCGTGTCTAATTTGGAACTCAGAGTCAAAAGTTATGAGGGTTAGAAGTTAGTTAAGTCGGGCTGTAGGACGGGTCGCCCAGACGCTTGTGGGCGACCGCTCGTCGCTCGCCCATGCGGGCGATCGCCAGACACTCGTTGGCGGGAGAGCACTAGGCGCTCGCCCATGCCGAGCGTCCACGCGTTTGGGGTCGGTCATTGGCTGACCGACCCCTCTTCCTTCTTTTGGCCATAACTATTTGTGTAGACCTCCGATTAAGTTAATTTTTGAAGCGATGGAATCCTAAGAAAATTTTCTATCTTTTTATGCCTGATTTACCAGTATTTATTTTAGATTGAAAAAGGTGGTTTGAAACAAAGTGTGGAGGTCGGCTGATCAAGCCTGAATATACTTTACTAATTTTGAGATATCTTGAGCTATAGAGCTCCGATCGAAGCGATTCTTGTTTTAAATTAAACTAGAGACATAAAGCTACAAGTTTTTTGAAGGAACGGATTGGTAATTAGCCTCTAAAGTTTTCAAATTCTGACATGAAGTCGGTTGAGGGTCAGTTTTCACTATTTCTTTAAGATAGTATTTTAACCATAACTCCTTCATTTCTAATCCAAATTGAGCGTTTTCAGTGACGTTGGAATCGAGAAATCATGAGGAGCAATTTTCTTAAAAAGCAAATCCCAAATTTTCTATTAAAAAGTTTCTCTATTTGTGGTCAGTTTGTGTTCGATTTTGGGTCCTCTATGCTTATGTATGCTTGTGTGCTTTCGAATGTTGGGCCTCGGAGACGAGGTCCAACAATAAGTCGACTTATTGAAGAGCGAAGATGAAATTTTACGTAAATCGTTGACACAAGTCGACTTATACACTCGACAAGTTGACTTATGGGTACTACAAATTAATTCCAACGGTTCAATTAGCCACAAATGGAAAGGAGGATGTTAAGGAACGATCATAACAATTAGACAACGGCTATATGGGTTCCCAACAACTATTTTCTTCAAGTATAAAAAGTGGATGATTGATGAAGAGTGGATGGATGCTCCATAAGCGAAAATACTCTTCTATTACTCCAAAATTGCTCATTATTGCTCTTATCTTGTTACATCATTGTATTGAGCTTTGTTCTTCAATCTTTATCTTATTTCTCTTACAATTTGAGTGACTAGTGAAAGGTCACGTGTGAGGTAGCTTGAGCCGGAAATCAAGTGGTGTTGGTAGGATTTGTGCAGGAAGACAAATCATTTGTAAAGGTAGCTTGAGCTGGAAATCAAGTGGTGTTGGTAGGATTTGTGCCGGAAGACAAATCAAGTGTAAAGTGGTTTGCAAAATTCTAAGTGGGAGCTTAGGTAGAGGACGTAGGTCTTAGCACCGAACCTCTATAAAAATAGTGTTTGATCTTCTTCTCTACTCTTTTCACTTAAATTTGTTTAAATTGTTTTTGTGTGAATTAGTTTCTGATTTTATTGTAGAAAATTACAAAAAGCTTAAAGATCTATTCAACCCCCCTTCTAGATCTCTAACATACAGTGATGCTTTGCATCATGGATTGGGATGTATGCTGATGCAGCATGGAAAGGTGATCGCCTATGCATCGAGACAATTAAGGTCTCACGAGATCAATTATCCTATACATAATTTAGAGCTAGCTACAGTTGTCTTTGCTCTAAATATTTGGAGACATTATTTATATGGAGAGACTTTCCAGATATACACAGATCATAAGAGTTTGAGATATCTACTGAGTCAGAGGGAGTTGAACTTGAGGAAGAGGAGATGGATTAAGCTACTGAAAGACTATGATTGCACTATTGAGTACTACCCGGGCAAAGCTAACATGGTTACAGATGCTTTGAGCAGGAAGTCTCACATCAGTGTAGCTCAGATTCAGTTATCGAGGTTACCTAGTTTAATTCACTTGAGAGCTCTAAATGTGGAGTTGAATTTAGAGCAGGATAGGGCCTTGATTGCTACATTGAAACTTAGGCTGATGTTACATGATAGGATCGGGAAAGTACAGAGAGAAGATCCAGATATGGTGAAGCTTATACAGAAAATAAAGATGAATCTGGATTTCGAGTTTTAGTTGAGGGATGAAACATTATGGTTGAGACAGAGGCTGTGTGTGCCTAATATGGATGATCTGAGGAAGGAGATACTTGAGGAAGCTCATATGACCACCTATGCTATGCATCCTGGTACTACCAAGATGTTTAACATATTGAAGCAGCATTTCTGGTGGCCTGGAATGAAGAAGTAAGTGGCAGAGTACGCATCTAGATGTATGACGTGCCAGCAGGTGCAAGCTGAGCATTAAGCTCCGGTAAGGAAGCTACATTTGTTGCCTATTTCGAAGTGGAAATGAGAATGGATCACTATAGATCTCAATATAGGATTGCCTAAGACTTCGAGAAAGCATGATGCTATGTGGGTCATAGTGGACCAGTTGACTAAATCAACCCACTTCTTACCAGTGAGAGAAAATAACTCACTTGATTAGTTGTCCCGGAGATATGTGAATGAGGCGGTGAGACTGCATAGGGTTCCAGTGTCCTTAGTATCAGACAGGGATCCTAGATTTACTTAGAGGTTTTGGAAGAGCTTGCAGTCTGTTATAGGTACTAAGTTGAACTTCAGTACAATATTTCATCCTCAGACAGATGGACAGAGTGAGAAGACAATCAAGACTGTTGAGGATGTGCTTAGAGCTTCGGATCAATATATGGCATTGATAGAGTTTGCCTATAATAACCATTATCATAGTAGTATCGAAATGGCACCGTATGAGGCACTGTATGGTAGAAAATGTTGGTCTCCATTGTATTGGGATGAAGAGGGCTTGAGAATGGTTGAAGGCC
Organism: Erythroxylum novogranatense; assembly: GCA_029891385.1. Lineage (NCBI taxonomy): Eukaryota > Viridiplantae > Streptophyta > Magnoliopsida > Malpighiales > Erythroxylaceae > Erythroxylum > Erythroxylum novogranatense. The sequence goes on along the minus strand of CM057233.1, from coordinate 29,567,567 downwards.
CAGAGTTGATACAGGAAATAGTGGATAAGGTAAAGTTGATCCGAAGCCGAATTAAAGTGGCTCAGGATAGGCAAAAGAGTTATGTGGATCAACACCGACGTGATATGGAGTACAGTGTGGGAGACAGAGTATTCCTGAGAGTGTCACCCTAGAGGGGAGTTTTGAGATTCGGTAAAAAAGGCAAATTGAGCCCTAGGTACATTGTTCCTTATGAGATCATTGAGAGGATCGGACCTTTGGCCTATAAGCTGGCTTTACCGAATGAGATGTCTCAGTTGCATAATGTGTTTCATGTAAGTATGCTCTGAAGACACCGATCGGATCCGACACACGTGATACTGGCTTAGGAGATTTAGGTTGCTAGTAACTTAAGCTATGTTGAGGAGCCGATCAAGATTGTGGGATCGCACATCAAGTAGTTGAGGAACATGGTCATTCCATTGGTAAAAGTCCTTTGGAGGAACCACTCAACTGAAGAAGCAACATGAGAGATGGAGGAGAATATGAGGAGACAATATCCCCACCTGTTCGAACCAACAGGTAAGAATTTTGAGAATGAAATTTCTTTTAAGGAGGGGAGAGTTGTAACATCCCATCACCTATGGGAGGCTAGAATAGTAAATATGAGTGATTAATGAGAGTTTAGAATTGCATTTTTCCATGCTCATGCATAATATGTCATACATATATACTTGAATAGTGAAAGTTTTGCACATGAACATAATTGTACATGCATTTATGAATGATTCCGGGTATAATTGAATTAAATTAGGATATTCAGAAATTTAGTGAATTTTGAATTTATCTATGTTGAAAATATTAATGGTTAGTAGAATTATGAGAATTGTGAATTTTAGTGAATTTAAGAATAAATTTTGGAGAAAAATTATAGAAAATAGGGGAAAAGAAATCAAAAGAAGATTCGGAGATAGATGGATTGTAAAGATAGAATTAATGGAGTTAGTTTCAAAAGAAACTTAGTTAGAGTTAGACCTTAGCAAAAATGACCTTAGGAAAATTGACAAGTGTAAAGTTGCCTTTATTATTTGTCAAAAGTAAGTTTGAGTTATCCGAGAATCAAAAAAGGGGTTTGCTCTTTCCCAAGTTCTTTCCTTATTATCATCTTCTCCGAATTTCTTCCCATACACAGAGTTTTCCATCAAACTCCTTCTGAGAGTTAACTTTGATTTTTCATATCCCTCACCACTTCCTCTACTGCTAAGTGTTTCTTTTGCCTTAAGAAAAACCAGAAGTTGGTTAGTGTTCACAATGGTTTACGTAAGTTTGTATGGAGTTAGGGCTTAAAGATAGTTGAAGCTTTTGGAGTCTTCAACAAGTAAATAGTGAATAAAATTGTTAGAGTTGTGGATTTTTGAAATAAATTTTATGAATTTATTGTCAGTGCATGATCATGACATTTAGGTATATTTACATTCTTGAACACTGTGTTAAGGGGATGAAAATTGTGGATATGGTGTTATTTGGTTTTTGATGGATTGTTAGTGATCAGATGTTGTGGAAATGGTTCTTGGAGTTGAAGTAGCAATGAAATGATGTCTGGGATTAGTGTAGAGAATTAGATATAGAAAGCTGATATGCTCTGTTCTTCACTGTGCATGTATGAATATATAGGTGTTTATAAGTGAGTTGATGAAATCTTAGAGATGATCAAGAAAAAGGTTTTTGAGTTGAGGAGTATAGATGGTATCGTCTGTGAAGAAGTATCGTCTTAGGTTGATTTCTGCTTCGTCTTAAGTTGACCATCTGTATTGTCTTAGGTTGACTTTTGTTTCGTCTTAAGTTGACCATCTGTATCGTCTTAGGTTGACTTCTGCTTCATCTTAAATTGACCGTCTGTATCGTCTTAGGTTGGCTTCTGCTTCGTCTTAAGTTGACCATTTGTATCATCTTAAGTTGACTTCTGCTTTGTCTTTAGTTGACCATCTATATCATCTTAGGTTGACTTCTGCTTCGTCTTAAGTTGACCATCTTTATTGTCTTACGTTGATTTTTGCTTCGTCTGCTTTCTGCTCCATCTGCTTTTTGCTTCATTTGCTTTTTGCTTTGTCTACTTTTTGCTTCGTCTACTTTTTACTTCGTCTACTTTGTACTTCATCCTACATTCTGCTTCATCTACTTTTTGCTTTGTCTACTCTTTGCTTCGTCTGCTATCTACTTCGTCTTTTGTGGACATAACCTTGTTTGATTCTTTCAGCCATAATTTTGTCGCCCGACCTCAAAATGACCTGATTTTTGAAGCATTGGATTTATAACACATTTCTCTATCTCTCCATAGAAATTATAGCTTTTGGTTTTAACTCAAAAAAGAAGAGCATGAACTGGATATTTTACTGAACATGTTCCTATATTTTAATGATATCTTAATTTGTAGGATTCCAAATGAGATGATTTTTAATTAAGAGTAAACTAGAGATATAGGTATACAAATTGTCTCAAGAAGTAGAATGTTGATTCTTCCTCTAAGATATTTAATTTTTGGATGGAAGTTGTACATAGTACATTGTTGTTGAATGTGAACAACCTGATAATGTTTGAGGTATATCTTCCAAATTACTGAACCAAATTAAGTGATTTTGGTGTCTATAGCAACATAAGATATAGAGGAACACTTTTGTAAGCAAGGGTGTGACCAAATTATATCAATTGCACTCCTTGAATTAACTTGAACAGTAGACCTGAGAGACTAGAGAGTGTCTTGAAAAAAAAATCTGAAGTGCTTCTATGAAATTGAATGTGTGATGAAATTGATGGATTGATACTTGAGATTATCATGAACATGCATTGTACATAATTCATTTCATACATGTGTATTATTGAACAATTATAATTGTGCATATTGTGATGTATGTGCATGTTGTTTAATATAGAGGATGGAATTGAGCATCATCCTCCAGACGTTGCCGGGACTTCGAGACAGTAGCTTCGGGAGCAACTAATGAGTAACCTAGATGGTCTCACTTAATTACTTGTTTGCTTAAATTATGTTTTGAATGTGAATGTAAAGACCTAAGTGTTTTATAATGTGAGTGATTGTGGTTCATGCATTCTATACATGAATGCATAATCAGATAATGGTAGTTATGACCAGAGTAGCCATCGACTAAAGCTTAAAGCTCAACGAGTGAAAATGAGCCTCGAGCTCAAAAGTGATTAAGAGCTTAAGACTCACTATGTAAAATGAGCCCTGTATCCCCCAAGCAGATAAGGGACAATTAGTAATGAGCCCGGTGTCCAAAATTGGAAACGGGACAGTTTTGGCACTCAGTCACAACAACATAACAATTAGAAAAGTGTCTCATGAGCATTCCATTTGCATTTTGATAAGTATGTTTGATTGATTGAAATGAGTAATTACCTATGTTTGAGTGAAAATGTGTTACATGACCTATTATGCAAAATTGTGGATTACATGTTATGTGAAATGGTGTGTTGCATGAATTGAGTGAACCATCGATGATGGTTACCTCATTGAGTTCACAAATCTTACCAAAATTGCAACGTTGTCTTTTCAGGACAGAGAGACGACTCTAGCTACTGAGAGGCTCTACTAGCCGTGTAGATTGTGTTTGAAAAGAGAAGTCATGGCTCAAAGGCCGGTCAGCTGGGATTTTCGAACAGATTAGTTAAATTGTGTATATTTTCTTCTTTTATGTAGTACTTTTGTATTAGGTTTTGATGATGTTCATATAGAAAATGCTTAAAGACACAATGTAGACATTCAGGTTTTATGAAATGAAATGAGAAAAAAGGTTGGTTTTAAAATATTGTGGTTTTTCTATTGATGCTTTATAAGTGAATTATAATACCATGCCATATGTAGTGAATGTAGTGATCGATGTAGCTCGCCCTTATTGTAGGTTATATACCGGAATGACTCCGGGAGTCTCAGTGTGTACCCTGTGGTAAAGGGACACTATAAAATATTTTTCCAAAAATAATCACTTTATCTCTATCCAAGCATTCACATTCCCAGTAGATAGATTAAACAACCAATTGTTTGCTGCATCTTTCAGTGAGAATGGGAAAGCTCCTACCCTATAGACTTCATACTCAGACATACTACATTGAACTCCTTGAGATGCTTATGCATGTCCTCACCTGCAAGACCACACAAAATAGAAAAAAAATTTATTAACCTAGACTTAAGTTCAAAAGTAACATGCTCAGCAAATTTGGGAAATGTATGTATAAAGGTCCTTGGGGTTAAGTCTGGTTCCGTCAACTCCTTTAGCTTTCTTGAATTTGCTATTGTTTCTTCGAATTCAAGTTCTGGTTCTACTTCCAGATTTGTTCTTGCCACCCTTCATAATCTCCATAGTGTCCTCTCAATCTTTGGGTCAAATTATACACATTCTCTATGAGGAGATCTCGTCACTATCATACACCAACACTAACAAACTTTTGAAGATCAAAAAATAACTAAAAGAAACAATTATAAACAATATATACACAACACTCCAACTAAAATAAAAAAAATTAAATCACCACATTTATAAGGCCCCAAATTGTACCCTAGTTGGAATGTTACATGTTCATGAAAGTACAAGTATGATAGGTATTAAAAATTGTGATATGATTAAGAACTGCATATAACTTGAATTTTGGTTTAATGGATCATATTTAGTGATTTGGAATTAATTGATATCATTAAAGAATTGAGGCATTAAAATGTACATTTGGACTAGGAAAATTGTCAACTGGCAAGATAAGTTGGTACATGTAAATTGGAATGAATAAGGCTATGAGTTAGTGATATTTGACATAGTTGATGCATTGACAAATGGCATAGTTAATAAATTAACATGTATCAGCAATAACTGAGAGGCAAATGGCTTAATATATGGGTGACATTTGATAGCTCCAATATAGGGTAAATGAAGAATATGCATAGTGACACATGTTGTTACAACTTGATGGCACTTAGCAATAGACGAGGCAAGTTTCTGCTGGAGTAATTTCTGTTTTGCTCATTCTTCATTATCGTGCACTCTCTCCACCGAAACTCTCTCATTTCCTTTTAACTTTTGGAGTTTTTAGGATCATTTTCTCTTGGAATCCTTGTAAGTTACTGCGTCAAGAAAGCTATTTTATACTACCTTTTATGTTGTTATCATCTTTGTGTTAAGATCATCTTACATCTACCTAGATTTTAGAAGTGTTTTGGTTACATAAAGGGCTGGTTTTGTTAGTTCTTAAAGAAGGAACTTGAAGGTAATTAGGTAAAGGAATTCTAACTTGATAACATGTACTAATACAAGTTTTATGATAATTGAATTGGTATGAAATATATGTTAAGATGATGATAAATGAAAGCTAGAAAAATGATCCTTGTATGATAACTTCTGGATTGGTTTTGATTTGTGGAAGATATTGATTTGCAAGTTACTTAAGGAATGATTTTTAATTGGTTTGGAAATGAATTTGATGAGGTATTGAAGCATGAATAAGGTAAAATTGAAGTGGAATTGATGGTCCTTGATGAAGGTGTGTGAATTGGAAGTGAAAAAGTCAAGTTTTGGAAATAAATTAGAGATTGTGGGTGAGTGAACCGAAGAAGTTAGGCTTTGGAAACAAATTAGAGATTGTGGGTGAGCGAACCTTCGATTCATCCATCCCACAATCGTGGGATTTATAAGGTTTATTCCTACAATTGTAGGAAGTACTTAGGAAGGAGAAAAGATTGGTTTTGGACAATTAATGGAGCATATAATTTTTTATATTGTTTGAAATGTATTATTGATGTTTGAGTTATATTTACGCGTACTATTGATGTTTGACTTATATTATGTAGATTTTTTATGTTTGAGTTATGTTTATCTGTATTGTTGATATTTGACTTATGTTTATGCATATTGTTGATGTTTGAGTTAAGTTAAGGTGGATTGTTGATGTTTGAGTTATGTTTATACGTATTGTTAATGTTTGAGTTATGTTTATGCATACTGTTGAATTTTGGATTATGCTTATGCAAATTGTTGATATTTTTTGGGGGATTGTTGATGTTTGACTTATGTTTATGCATATTATTGATATTTTCCTTATATTAATGCGGATTATTTATGTTTGAGTTATGTTATTACAAATTGTTGATATTTGATTTGTAGATATCCAATATACTGACACTTGGTATAAACAAAGGGAAGAAGGTGGCAAGTATCGAGATTTTTTCCCCTATAACAACCAGATCAATTAAATCCTAGCTAATAATAACAATCAACTTCATCCACTAATAAACCCAGTTAGCAACAACCTCCATCTGACTCAACATTATAGAGGGATCTCAAGGTTTTTTAATCTTTAACACATATAAATAGACTTATACTCAAATATATATTTATATGTTTAATGTGTTTTTTTAATCATTTTTCATTTGTTTCCAGGTTCCAAATCAATGTAAAAAAAAAGATGTAAAGTTATAACTACAAGTTGTGAGTTGCAATGAAAGAATGTTGCAGTGAACAACAATATGTCTGTAAATATTGATATCTTGTAAGGTCATCCTGTTGACAAGATTGAATAAGCTAAATTATCTAGTAAGTTGGGAGTAATTGCCAGAACTGAATTACCTTACATTAAGCATGCAAAGCATTGAAAGGAAGACAACTTGCTAAAGAATGCTTTGGATAAAGTTTCAGTAAATTTTCAATTTATTGAATTATATTCAATATTTTTACTTATTTAAAGATTAATGTCATTTTTACTTATTGTTCATAGATGAAGCTCAATATTGTCGATGTCGACAATCCTGATGTTTCAAACTATGTGACTTTATTATTGAAACAAAGGACCAGGGATCGTTATTGTCAACTACATCAATATTACAATTATTTTCTTTGGATGAGGAATAGACATGTTCCCAAATGGACATCTCCAAAACAATTTGAGCAAGATGTGTAATTATTGAGCCTCTGCTGATGTTAAGGTTTGTTTTCTTTTTCATCACATTTGCTTCCATTAATCTTGTTACACAATTTAATGACCATTTCTTTTCTTTATTTAGGAAAATTTTGAGAAAGTTAAGGTTAATAGAGGAAAAATGAAAATTCCTCACAACTAAGGCTCCAAGTCATTTATTGTCCTGTGAAATGAATATATAAGTTCTTTGTTTATAAGTTATAATTATATCAGTAAATACAATATTATTTATTATATTTTGTATTTTTTTCATAAAGTAGAGTCAGAAAGAACTACATGGAGAATAGTGTGATAGGATCATACTCTACAAACTGACATATTATAAAGAAGGTGAAGCTGCATGTTTGAAGAAGTACACAATAATTATGTAAGTATAAAAATTTGTTTAAATTTTAAGTTTATTTATTTATGTTGTACTAACTAATATTATTTGAATTGAATATTGATTTTGATTTTTAAATTTTAAAATAAGATGCAAGAGTTGTTACAAATATAAATATCTAATAGAAAAAGCTAAATATAGATGATATTTGCAACAAGGTGCTTGGAACATGATCCGGCTACATCAAAGGTTTTGGATTTAGGCCAAAGCCAATAGCTTCATCCTCATTAAGCCCACAACATGTTCAACGTCTTGCAAAAGATAACCAGTTGCTTTATGCTAAATTAGAACATGATGAAAAAAAGTTGGCCAAGCTTAAAACGAGTTTTAGTCATCAAACCAATATTTGTATTTTTTAATTTTATATTTAAGTATTTTTCAAATTGTAATTAACATCTTGCATATGATCATATTTAACAATATTTTATTTTGTATATACAATTCTCCTAATTTTCAATTATTTTTGTAATATTTTTGCATAATAAATTATACAACAAAAATCTAAATATTACATATAATAACATCGATTAAAAATGTAACCAATAATTATAATCTACATAATATAATATTTAGTTATAATATATATAAAAAAATTCAAAACAATGCTAAAAATATTTGGCTATATTTTAAAAACATCACTAATAAGTTTTGTCTATGCATTCTTTTCGTAGTTAAAAATTATTAGCTACAATTTCCAAAACTTATTGGCAATGATTTAGAAAAACTTTACCTATAATTTTTCGCTACGAAAACTATTCGTAGCAAAAAATATTAACAATGTTATAAAAGATAGAAATAATATGGTGTACCACTAATTGTAGACGCACCATTTCATAGTTATTGTACATATGGATTGGTTAGGTTTTACCTAACACAAGAATGAGGTAGATAGTTATTGGTTAGGTTTTACCTAACACAAGAATGAGGTAGATAGTTATTGGTTAGGTTTTACCTAACACAAGAATGAGGTAGATGGGTTATTGGTTAGGTTTTACCTAACACAATAACATATATGGAGTAGGTGATCACATGTGTGTTAGGTGGTTAAAATGTACTATAAATAGAAGGGTTCACTTGATGTAAGTTACACTAATTTTTCATAAGAAGAATTCTCCTCTCCCAAATATTCTTTCAAGTTTAGTTTCAGTTTTATAACACGTTATCAGCACGAAGCTCTCGTTTCTAAATTCGGCTTATCAACATCAAGCAATCATAAGGTTCTTCCGTCTACCTACATCATACAAACGTTCTTCGGTTTACATACATCAAACAAACGTAAGTTCTTCCGTTTATTTATCCTAGTTACGATGTTGTTAAAATAAAGTTCTTCTTTTTATCTACATTAATTCTACTTATGATATGATTAAACAAATTATAGACGACTCACTATTTTACCTTCTTTTAATAATGAAAAGTTATTACCACCTCTAAATACGTAATTTATTGTATAGTATACATCATCAATGTTAACAAAAAAAAAAATAAAAATAAAAAATAAAAAAGTATAACGGCTATATATATATAACGGTAAAAAAAAAAAAAACATAACGGTAACTTTATAACGGCTAGGTAACGGCTAGGTAACGGTAACAATTTTTTTTCTATAAATAGATATCACTTCTTCATAATTTACTTCATCCCTATCTCTTACCTCTCTTACCTCAAATTTCTTACAAAAACAAAATTTTCAAATGTTGTCCGCTATTTCATTTTTTTGTATAATTATGATCATTATATATTTTTGTTTCACTCTTAATATAGAGCTAGATAATGCACTTCGCATATATTTTCTCTTAGTAATACCATGTATTATGATCCCTATGTTGCTTCTTGGCATAGCATTTGAGCAAGGCATGTGATTTATTTAATGTAATATCGATTTGAATAACTGTCTTAATTATTTCTCTCTATTGTATAATAGTTGCCAACATGTCCAATCTTGCCAAAATTGAGTTCGTTGCTCTTGATGTTGCGGGCAATAATTATATGCCGTGGATGATTGATGTCGAAATGCATCTTGAATCAATGGATCTTTTAGATACCATTAAAGAAAATAATACAACATCAAAACAAGATAAAGCCAAAGCGATGATCTTCATTCGTCGTCATCTTGATGAGGATTAAAAGAGAATACCTCACAATTAAAGATCCAAGTCATTTGTGGAAAAATTTACAAGAAAGATATGACCATCAAAAGGAAGTTTTACTTCCGCTTCCGTGATGAATGGAGCGCTTTCGCGCCCAAGATTTTAAAAGGTCAATGAGTATAACTCATTATGTTTAGAATTGTCTCACAACTACAATTTTGTGGGCAAACAATCAACGAGGAAGATATGTTAGAAAAACATACTCTACCTTCCACGCAGCAAATGTAACATTGCAACAACAATATCGAAAAGCGTGGATTTAAAAATACTCGACCTGATTTCATGCCTCCTTGTAGCGAGAAGAATAATGAACTTTGATGAAAATCATCAATCCCGCCTCATCGGCGCGCGGCATTTCGAAGCAAATATTGCAATTCGAAATGAAAGAAAAAATCATCATGGGCCTAGTCGTGGTCGCGGTCGTGGCCATGGTCGTAACTACATTCGTGGCCGTGTGGTCGTGGGCGTGGCGAGGAAGTTATCCATATAACTCTCTTGAAAATACGAGCCACCACAATAACAAGCACCATATTAATGATGTTCATGGAAGTTCTTATAGGACTTGGAGATTCTTGCCTTAGATGTGGTACAAAAGGACATTGGGCTAAAGTTTGTCGAGTTCTGAACATCTATGTCGCTTATACAAAGCATCCTTAAAAGGGAAAGAAAAGGAAGTGAATTTTCTTGAACAACACCCTTTAGGTGATTCAACTGACTTTGGTACTTTTGATTTTGATTTCATTAAGAGTCATAATCCTTCAGATGACTCTACATATCTGAATGTTTCGATTTTACTTGATGATTTTGTGGATCGACATTGTTGGTGGCGAGTAATTAAAATAATGTACTTATGTTTCATTAAGTATTATTATGCTTATTATATCACTCGGTTTCAATTGCTTGTTATGTTTTGTTATGTTACTAGTTTCAATTACGATATTGTTTTAAGTTAACATAACATCTCTTTCTCTTTATTTTGCAATTTTCTCATTAAATTATTTATTTTATGCGAAGTTTTGATATGGATCGATTACGTAAGAGGAGCGGCAAATTATGATAATTTATGCATACCGATAAGTGGCACAACGCACACTATCCTGAAGATAAAAGGTTCTTTCGTAATTAAAACCAACAAAAACAATTGTGAACACAATATCAGGTCCTATAGACTTGATTGAAGGAATTGGCAAGGCCAAGTTCACATTACCAAATGGCACAAAGTTCTCAATACATGATGCCTTATTTGCGCCAAAAGTCTAAAAAAATTTGTTGAGTTTTAATGATATATATTCTCATAAATATGATACTCGATTCGAAGAATCGAGGGAAATATGAAATATATGTATCTTACAACCTGTCAATCAGGAAAGATAAACATATTGGAAAAACTACCAATGCTCCCTACTGGATTGCATTATACATATATAAATGTGATGGAATCTAATATGGTAGTTAAAGCAAAACACATTGATCCTTCAATAATCTCTATTTGGCATGATCGTCTGGGTCATCCAGGATCAACAATGATGCGAAAAATAATTGAGAATACACATGGACATCCATTGAGTAACAAAATGATTACTCAAATAAATAAGAGTCCATGTACATCTTGTTCTCTTGGAAAACTGATCATAAGGCCATCACCAGCTAAAATAAAATTGGAATCACCTACTTTTCTTGAACGTATTCAAGGTGATATATGTGGACCCATTCATCCACCATGTGGACCATTTCGATATTTTATGGTATTGATAGATGCCTCCAGCAGATGGTCTCACGTTTGTCTACTATCAACTCGTAATATGGCATTTTCAAGATTTCTTGCACAAATTATTAAATTACGAGCACAATTTCCTGACTATACAATAAAGAAAGTCAGACTAGATAATGCTGGTGAATTCACATCCCAAACTTTCAATGACTATTGTATGTCAACTGGGATTATGGTCGAGCATCCTGTTGCTCATGTGCATACTCAAAATGGTTTAGCTGAATCTTTAATTAAACGCCTTCAGCTTATTGCTAGACCATTGATGATGAGAACAAAGCTTCCAATTTCTGTATGGGGTCATGCAATTTTACATGCTGAGGCATTAATTCGCATCCGACCAAGTACATATCATACATACTCCCCCCTACAACTTGCATTTGGTCAAGAGCCAAATATCTCCCATTTGAGAATTTTTGGTTGTGCAGTATATGTGCCTATTGCACCACCACAACGTAGTAAAATGGGACCTCAAAGAAGATTGGGGATATATGTCGGCTATGAAAGTAAATCTATTATTAGATATCTTGAACCTCAAACGGGTGATATATTTACAGCACGTTTTGCTGATTGTCATTTTGATGAAAATACTTTCCCGACATTAGGGGGAGATAATAAACAGCTGATGAAAGAAATTACATGGTGTGAACCATCATTATTGTATCTTGATCAACGCACAAAACAATGCGAAACAGAAGTGCAAAGAATTGTGCATTTGCAAAGAATTGCAAATCAATTACCAGATGCTTTCACAGATACAAAAAGAGTGACTAAATCATTTATACCAGCTGTAAATGCTCCTGCTCGGATTGAAATCCCAAAAGGACAATCTGAGAACTTGGTCACTCATGAATCTACGACACGCATGAAGCGTGGTAGACCAATCGGTTCCAAAGATAAAAATCCTCGAAAAAGAAAAGGAGCAAATATGATTAATGACCCCAAGATAGATAAAAGTGTTCCTCTAGAAACACAAGATGAGGATAGTGTCCCAGAAGAGACACAAACTGACATTAATCAAGAAATCGCAATTAATTATATTCACACAAAAGAATTATGGAACCGAAATGATATGAAAGAGATTGATGAAATATTTTCTTATGCTATAGCATGTGATATCATCAATGAAAATGAAGATCCCGAACCAAGATCTATCATTGAATGTCAAAATAGACATGATTGGGTTCAATGGAAAGATGCTATTGAAGCTGAATTAAATTCTCTTAACAAGCGTAATGTGTTTGGACCTATTGTCCTTACACCCCAAAGTGTAAAGCCTGTAGGTTACAAATGGGTTTTTGTTCGAAAACGAAATGAGAAAAATGAGATTGTGAGATACAAAGCTCGACTTGTTGCACAAGGTTTTTCTCAAAGACCCGGAATTGACTATGAACAAACATACTCTCCTGTTATGGATACAATTACGTTTAGATATTTAATCAGCTTAACAGTTCTTCAGAAACTGGAAATGCGTCTTATGGATGTTGTTACAGCTTACCTGTACGGATCACTTGATAGTGATATTTACATGAAAATCCCTGAAGGATTCAAAATGCCTACAGCATTAAAATCACAACCAAAGGAAATGTATTCGATCAAATTGCAAAGATCCTTATATGGACTAAAGCAATCTGGACGCATGTGGTACAATCGTCTAAGCGAGTATCTATCAAAGAAAGGATATGTAAATAGTCCTATTTGCCCTTGCGTTTTTATAAAGAAAACAACATCCGGATATGTGATTATCATTGTCTATGTTGACGATTTGAATATCATTGGTACCGCTAAAGAAATCCAAGAAACAAAGGGTATACTTAAAGAAAGAATTTGAAATGAAAGATCTTGGAAAAACTAAATATTGTCTTGGTCTGCAAATTGAACATAGACCAGCGGAATCTTTGTGCATCAATCGACATATCGTAAAAAGTATTGAGGCGTTTTAATATGGATAAAGCAACTCCATTAAGTACACCAATGGTTGGTAGATCGCTTAATGTTGAGAAGGATCCATTTCGCCTCGCGAAGAAAACGAAGAAGTTCTTAATTCAAAGCGCCATATCTAAGTGCGATAGGAGCTCTCATGTATCTTGCTAATTGTACTAGACTGATATAGCTTTTCTTTGTTAATCTACTAGCAAGATTTAGTTCATCTCCTACGAAAAGGCACTTTGGAATGGAATTAAACATCTATTCCGCTATCTTCGAGGTACAATTGATTTGGGATTATTTTACACTAAAATGCAAAACAAGTTTTGGTTGGTTATGCAGATCAGAGTTACTTATCGATCCGCATAAAGCCGGATCCCAAACTGGTTATGTATTTACGTATGGAGGCACCGCAATTTCTTGGCGTTCACGAAACAAACACTTGTTGCTACTTCTTCAAATCATGTGAAATCATTGCACTTCATGAAGCAAGCCGAGAATGTGTATGGTTAAGGTCAATGACACACCACATTTTAACAACTTGTGGCTTATCGACCAACAAAGAATCAACAATCATATTTGAAGACAATGCAGCATGTATCGCTCAAATAAAGGAGGTTATATCAAAAGTGATAGAACCAAACATATCCCTCCGAAATTTTCCAATTCACCCAAGATCTCGACAAGAGCAAAGAAATCAACATCCAAGATATTCAATCAAGCAACAATGTCATGGATCTTTTCACAAAGGCACTTCCTACTATACCTTTCAGGAAGCATGTCCACGAGATTGGAATGCGACATCTAAGAAATTTATGAGGAAGAGCTCATTGTGTTAAATGAGGGGGAGCGTACGCAGTTGCACTCTTTTTCCCTTATCATGGTTTTTATCCCACTGGGTTTTTCCTGATAAGGTTTTTAACGAGGCAACACCAAATGCGTTTAAAGGCGTAAAAGAGACAATTATGTGGCACACCAAGGGGAGTGTTATAAAAGATAGAAATAATATGGTGTACCACTAATTGTAGACGCACCATTTCATAGTTATTGTACATATGGATTGGTTAGGTTTTACCTAACACAAGAATGAGGTAGATAGTTATTGGTTAGGTTTTACCTAACACAAGAATGAGGTAGATAGTTATTGGTTAGGTTTTACCTAACACAAGAATGAGGTAGATGGGTTATTGGTTAGGTTTTACCTAACACAATAACATATATGGAGTAGGTGATCACATGTGTGTTAGGTGGTTAAAATGTACTATAAATAGAAGGGTTCACTTGATGTAAGTTACACTAATTTTTCATAAGAAGAATTCTCCTCTCCCAAATATTCTTTCAAGTTTAGTTTCGGTTTTATAACAAACAATGATTTGTTGAAAACGTCACGTACAATTTTTCACTACAAAGATTTGGCGAAGATTTTGGTGACGAATATAAAGCATCGCGAATGACTATTAGCGATAATTTTAGGAAATTTAGCGATGAAATATTTTTATTGCTAAAGGTCCCTTTTGTTGTGGTGATAATAGAACTTGAATAACTAAAAAGAGAATAACTTGGTTAATGATAATCTGATGAGTGCTGAATAAATAATGAACAAAGCTTATGATCACATCCTAATATGGTTTCCAACTTAGGAAACAATTGATTGTGTCTGTTAACCTTAAAAACTGACAATGCATAATGATTCCAACGTCTGTGCTATGGCAATCCACATTGACATAATTTGACCAAAAAGTTATCACAACCAATTTACAAAATTATTAACTAACTAGGGTTGGCAGGAGCATAAAATAAGGACCAAAATAGAGAAACGATTTTCAACCAGACGAAATATTGTGCATCACTTTTGAGTACTTTCAAAAACAATATGGCATTGAAACTAAAGTCAAGGAGATTCCATAGGAGGTGAGTGAATTAAATAGGGAGGAATTAGTGAGAGAAGTTTCAAGGGAAGAGATCAGGGGAACTATCTTCTCTCATAATCCTAACAAGGCCCCAGGTCCAGATGGATACAATGAACATTTCTTCCAAACGAATTGGGATATCTTAGGAGATACAATGATTAAAGTAGTCCGAGAGTTCTTTCAGGATGAAACTCTATTAAAGGATTGGAATAAAAACTTTGTGTTCCTGGTTCCCAAACAAGGTAATGCTACACAACTAGAGCACTTTAGACTTATGCTTGTTGTAACTTTCTTTACAAGCTAGTTACTAAGATCCTAGAAAACAGGATCAAAAGGGGCCTAGGAAAGATTATGAGTCAGGAGCTGAATGCTTTCTTGAAAGGAAGGTCAGTAATTACAAGTATTCTCCTTTGTCAGGAGTTAATGGAAGGTTATAACTCCAAATGGAAAGGAAAGAACTGTACTATAAGGATGGATTTAGCAAAGGCATATGACTTTATTAATTGGAGCTTCCTCTTCAGTATACTGAAAGCAGTAGGATATCTAACATTGTTACGGGAGTGGATACAAAAGTGTGTCACAATGACAACAATAGGTATTTTGGTTAATTGTGAACCCACAAGGATGAACCTTGAATTCCAGTATCATTATGGGTGTAACAAAATGAAGATCACCCATCTTACTTTTGTTGATGATATTTTATTGTTTTGCAGGGCTGATAAACATTCAATCAGTAACTTAATTCGAACTATACAGGAGTTCCAAGAGATTACTGCATTGAGAAGCAATCTACTGAAAAGCTCATTCTATTTATCTTGCAACTTTGACAGAGAGGCGACTTCAAAGGCCATAGAGATGGGGTTGTCACAAGGGAACTTACCTATAAAATATCTTGGCGTGCCAATTTCCCAAAAGAATATCAGTGTAAGGGGTTGCAAAACTTTGTTGTAAAATATAACAAGAAGAATCAGTCGATGGAGAAACAGGTTCTTAAGTTATGGGGGAAGGCTATAACTCATTGAGTCTATACTGAGTTAGCTAACAAGCTGCTGTATAAACCATGTCTTCTTACCGAAGATTGTGCTCAAGGAGAATGATAGAAAAATTAGGGATTATCTGTGGAATGGATTGAGTGATGGTAGAAGCAAAGCAAAATTGAGCTAGAGCAAAGTCTGCAAACCAAAAGAACAGGGGGGACTTGGGATATGCTCAGCCTGACTACTCAGTAAGGTTAGTTCAGGCAAATGCTTGTGGTGGTTATGTAGTAAGAAGGATGATCTTTGAGTTAAATGGATTCATAATACATTCATCGAGACTAGTAGCATTTGAGTTTTGAAACTCAAGCAAAACATGTCAGGGATGCTAAAGGAGATCTTAAGAACTCGATTATGGATGCAAAATTTGGTGTTCCATCAAATTGGAAACGGTGAAAACACGTCTTTTTGGTTTGATAATTGACATTGTAGGGGCCCTCTTTATAAAGTGAGTGAACTATAACAGTGGAGAAGGCTTGTGAACAATGAGGCCAAAGTAAGAAAATTTATAAGAGGTAGTCAATGAGTTTGGCATATCTTAGCTGCAGATACTCAAGCATGGTACTGAACTAGATGGTAGGAAGATGACGAAGATAAAATTCAGTGGACAGCTGATAACTCTGGACTGTTTAGCACTAATGCCTGCAAGTCCATGTTAGAGAAGGATCAGAATTTAAGAGTAAGACGAGGCAAAGGCGGTCTAGGATTCAGACGTCAAACCAGTTCATGCATTTATTTGTTGTTTGGGCATGAATTGAGGGCTGCTCAGTAAAGATAGATTGAATTTCCAAATTAACTCAGTGAATTGTGAATTATGCATAGCAGAGTTGGAGAGTCAGGAGCATTTGTTGTTTGGACGTAGTTTCACCGAGGAGGTTTGGGCACGACTTTAGTCCCTGCTAAGCATCACTAGTCCTGCTTCTTCTTAGGAGGAATGTATCAGTTGGTTAGGGAGACTGAAACTGTTGAATCAAGCAGACTACAAAGCAATCAAGATTATCGTTCTTTAATCGTTCTCTTGTTTCCTAGAAATTCAGCACGTACGACAAAGTTGTGAACTATTCTGGTATAATTATTAAGGTTCAAATGCTCTTTCAGTCGAAACCAAAAGGTTTGAACTTTTCAGTAGTCTTTATCTAAGATTCCTTAGAGTTAAACACTAAACCCGCCCCAGCTGCTTACACAATATCAAAGCAGAAGCAGCTGCTTAAACCTATTTCTTTGCCACCACAACTATTTCAAGGATGTATGATGACAACCATAACCCACCTCTCTGGCCATCCTTTATGAGTTACCGGGGAATTGGGTTACCGGGAAGACTTAAATATCAGAACTAAAAGCAAATGGCAAAGAAGTCGTCGTCGCCTCATGATGATTCTTTTAATTCGTAATGAAGCCAACCTGCTGTCAAGCGATTGCAGTTAGAAGTTTCATTGTAGAAGTCAGTAAGATTAATTATACCTGGTTCATTTTTATGAGGATTATCCATATTCAGCTTGAAGACAAGATTTTTATTTCTTTCTTCACCAAGATGAGTATGAGAGAAGTAGATTGTTGTTGTTGAGGAGAATGGATGTGACGTTATTTAAGGAGGAGCAGGAGTAGTGGCCAGTGGGCATCAGAAAGCCGGACTTTACCAAGTTTTGAGAAATGCGCGGGACTTATCGTTGGAGAAGACAATTGCACATTGACTGCATATATATGCAGAAGTTGAATTACCTACCACAACCCATCAATGAGCTCCAAATCCAATCAACAGCATATTCTTCCAAAAAATCATTATCACGAAAACGACAATCACGAGCCGCTGCTGACATGGACGTGGTCAGCTGGAACATGACAATCTCCGCCCACATGCGCAACGGGGATTGCCAAGCCGCTCTTCGAGTCTTCAACTCTATGCCTCGTCGAAGCTCGGTCTCCTGCAATGCGATGATTTCTGGGTATATAGCAAATAACAAGTTTGGTCGTGCCAAAGACTTGTTTGATAAAATGTCAGATAGAGATTTATTTTCTTGGAACGTTATGCTTAGTGGGTTTGTCAGACATAAAGATTTGAGTGGTGCTCGAGCCTTGTTTGTGAGAATGCCTGAGAAAGATGTTGTATCCTGGAATGCAATGTTATCGGGGTATGCACAGAATGGACTTGTCGATGAGGCTAGAGACATTTTTGATAAAATGCCCTGTAAGAATGAGATTTCATGGAATGGGATGCTTTCAGCGTATGTGCAGAATGGGAGGATAGAGGATGCGAGAAGTTTGTTTCAGTCGAAGATGGATTGGGAGGTTGTTTCTTGGAACTGTTTGATGGGTGGGTTTGTGAAATCAAAGAGGGTATTGGAGGCCAGGAGGCTTTTCAATACAATGCCTGTGAGAGATGAGGTCTCATGGAACATCATGATTACAGGTTATGCTCAGAATGGAGACATGGAAGAAGCTTCTAAATTGTTTGAATTGTCCCCTAGTCGGGATTTGTTCACATGGACAGCGATGGTTTCTGGGTATGCTCAACATGGGATGTTGAATGAAGCAAGAAGTATATTTAATCGGATGCCAGATAAGAATTCAACTTCATGGAATGCAATGATTGGTGGATATGTGAAGTATCAGAGAATGCAAATGGCAAGAGATTTGTTTGATGCTATGCCTTCCAGGAACACTAGCTCTTGGAATACAATGATCACAGGATATGCTCAAGCTGGAGATATTGATCGTGCCAGAAGTATGTTTGATAGCATGTCAGAGCGTGATTCCATCTCTTGGTCAGCTATGATTGCTGGCTATGCTCAGAATGGCCGTAGTGAAGAAGCTTTACAACTTTTTGTAGAAATGGAAAGAGATGGAGAAAGATTGAACAGGTCATCATTTACCTGTTCTTTGACAGCTTGTGCTGATATTGCTGCTTTAGAGCTGGGAAAGCAATTGCATGGTCGTCTGGTGAAGGCTGGTTTTCACACTGGATGCTTTGTGGGAAATGCTGTTGTTGCAATGTATTGCAAGTGTGGAAGCATAGATGAAGCACGTGATGCATTCCAAGAAATAGCCCACAAGGATGTAGTCTCATGGAACACAATAATCTATGGTTATGCAAGGCATGGATTTGGTGAGGAAGCCTTAGCAGTTTTTGAGTCAATGAAGACATCAGGTATCAGGCCAGATGCTACCACTATGGTGAGTTTATTTATTCATTTAGTTGGACTTCCAGATATGTTTTGGGACACCCACCATCGTGAGATATCTCTTCTTTTTACTTTTTGAGAAAAAAAAACTCCTACAAAATGACAAAAACATCGATATAGCAGTGTACCTCTGGTTAATGACCAAAATCAAATCAAAAGTTTATCCTAAGAATGAAGAATAATTAAAATTAAACCAATAGCTCAAGTAAGACTATAACTCTTAACTAGACAATTGAAGTCTACATTTAAATTCAACCGATTCTTCTATTAGTTGATCCTCCATCAATACCATAGTACAGTAGTCAGCATGTTCAAATATTGGAGGAGGTTTGCTTTTATATACTAAAAAACGGAGGTTATGTGGTATCTTGAAATATATTTTTTCCATTTATAGATGGCATGGGAAAGAGAGTTAATTTTTTAGTCTGGAAGAGTTTTGTAGTTCTATCGACATTCTTTTGTAGTGTGTATCTGTTATTGTCTCCCTTTGTATATCAATCTACAGAAGATTTCCCTTAACAAAGATGTGAATGAGGAGGGATCTATCAACTAAACATGAATATTGTCAACTAGAAAGTCGACCAAAAGTAAGCTACTGAGTGATACTCCATGAGGAATCAATACTGTTTTAACACACACCACCTTAACAGAAATAGCGGAAAAATTAACTGTTTGCATTTCTTTATCATCTATTTATCAATCTTGGTTTCACTTTGGTTTCTCAGGTTGGCGTATTATCTGCATGTGGTCACACTGGCTTAGTAGGGAAGGGGACCGAATATTTTTATTCAATGAGTCAAGATTTTGGTATAGTTGCAAATTCAGTACACTATACTTGCATGGTTGATCTACTTGGCCGTGCTGGTCGCCTGGAAGAAGCTGAGAATTTAATAAGAAACATGCCTTTTGAACCAGATGCATCAACATGGGGTGCTTTACTTGGTGCAAGCAGGATGCATTGCCATATAGAATTAGGTGAAAAGGCTGCTCAGGTTGTTAATGAAATGGAACCTGATAATTCAGGAATGTATGTTCTTCTCTCAAACTTGTATGCAGCTAAAGGTAGATGGCCAGATGTTGGTAAAATGAGATTGAAAATGAGGAACAAAGGTGTGAAAAAAGTGCCTGGGTATAGTTGGCTTGAAGCACAAAATAAAATTCACACATTTACAGTTGGTGATTCTTCCCATCCTGAGAAGGAAAAGTTACATGCTTTTCTGGAAGAAATGGATTTGAAAATGAAAAATGAGGGATATGTCTCTTCTACCAAAGTAGTTTTACATGATGTTGAAGAAGAAGAGAAAGAGCATATGCTTAAGTATCACAGTGAGAGATTAGCTGTGGCATATGGGATTCTTTCCATTCCTGTTGGGAGACCTATTCGTGTTATTAAAAACTTGAGAGTTTGTGAAGACTGTCATAATGCCATAAAGTACATGTCCAAGATTGTGGGGCGATTGATAATTTTGCGAGATAATAATCGTTTTCACCACTTTAACGGGGGTTCATGCTCTTGTGGGGATTATTGGTGACACTGAATAAAAGCAGGATAGTATCACATCTTCGGATACATTCATTGTACCTCATAAATCCTCAGTTTATTTGAACCCGCAGGAATCCTTGACTATTATCTGGAAACAGGTTGACCACTGCTGTTTGCATGAAGATGCGCTGCAGGATGGATCATAATCACTTTTGGTAGTGTCTTTCACAAAACGCTTGTCCTATTATACAGTTATACATATATATGTGTTTGTTGGTTTCGACATGGATTTTTATTTTCATTTTCTTCTTCTATTTTGATAAAAACTGTTAGTTTATGCCCTTGTAGTCAATTAATTATATGCAAATTAATGTATAAAATTATTTTTAATTAATGAAAAGGCTTTATTTATCTTTATGTATTAATTTAATTAATTTTTATATTTTAATATTAAAGGTAAACTCTTTTGAATAATTATTGTGTAATTGAAATTATAATCAGATCATAATTATAAGATTCAATTTACATGTATTATTTTAATATTTCTAATTGTAGTTTCATCAAGACGGGATATTATTGAAGCGGTAAAATTAGCACAAATTATGTTTCTTTTTTATGAAAAAAGTAATTGGTCTCGTAAATTAAAGTATGAAGATATTTAAACTAATTTGTTGGTGATTATTAGAGAATAAGTCACTGAACTGACCTGATTATGAGAATTTCGAATGTAATATTACTTATATGTCTGTGGATTATCTTATAATGATGGTTGTATAATTGATCCTTATATTTGAGATTATCAAGGTATCTCGTATGGGAATTACTATATTTTGATATTACTTATGAATCATCTTAGGATGATTCAGTCGGTAGTAATTGGATACAGTATGAACCGTATGGAGATAGTCGAGCAAGTCAATACAGGATTCGTTACTTTAAAGTAATTAGAGAGAATATTATACTGATATTGATTAGTAATGATTTATGGAATTCTGTGGTAAGAGGGAATTGATATTTGAGAAGTTGTTCTCAAATATCAATTCACTAGGCGTTTTCAAATTTCAATTACAAATCAATCACTAATTAGCAATAACGAGCATAATTGGATCAAAAGAGTAGACGTTGTATCCATACTCTGTCTAATTAGAATATTGAATGACAAAAAGATTAAATTATACATCATAATCATGCACGGACAGGTTAAGTTAATCACTTTGACATGCCTGATATTTGGGTAATCATGACATGTTGCTAGACCTCAATCATGATTTATGATTATGAATTGTTTAATTGGAGAATTAAAGATAAATTAAAAGAAGTTTTAATCTATCTAATTCTAATTGCGAATTAGAATTATAATTCATTGTCAATTTTTTAGAAACTTAATGGGTCACACATCAAAGAGCAATTTGTGAAAGAAAAACTAATTTAATTTAATTTATACTTAATTATAAAGTTTGAGAAACTTTAAGGATTAAATATGAGATATTTGATTTTATTAAAATTAAATTAATTATAATTATAATTAGATTTTAATTATATATAAAGACCCTAATGATTTTTATATTTAAATAAAGAAAGAACATTTAGAAGTGAGCACTTTGCCTTCTTCCTCTCGAAAAAAGTATTGAGAATTGCTCTGTAATTGAAGAGCTCGTGATTAACAAATCGGAAACAATTTCAAAAGTTTTTCAATTGGAACTCAGATGGTATGATTTCTTATTTGAATTCATGTTTCATTCAAGTTAATTCAATTATCGAAATCCGCTCGGAATTTGTAAAATTGTTAGTTTTTCGGCTGCGTTCATGATTCGATTACAGTTGGATTCCAACAGTGATATCAGAGCCTCCATTTAATTGCTTAATTTGGATTAGGTGCTTGATTGTTGTTGAATTTGATAAAAATTAATGTGTTATGCTTTTAGTTTTTTTCTTTTTCCGAAGCAATTCTTTTGTCTGCTTCGGAGTTTTATTTATTCATGGACATGTGTTCTGCTCTAGCTTTGCACAATTAATTCCTTAAAGCAAAATTTGGTTATTTGCTTTGAAAAATTCATTGTGTGAAAAGTTACAATGACTAATGAATGCGAGTATCTTAAAAATGTTTTCTATCACTTATACGTTTGCTTATTGCAAAGAAACTAGCCTTGAATTGTTTCTAATTATGACTTCCTTTGTACATGTTCTGAGATTGCATTTTTTAAAATCTTGTGTGTTTCTGCCCTATTTTGGTTCTATCTTTTGCGTGTTTTCCCTCACGATTATTTTTTCTTTGTTATCAATTTACTGCCTTGCGTGTACACGAAGCAGATAGGCGATTATCACCCATCTAACTTTCGCATCTGGCGACCTAGTGGGTTGCTTACAACGCGACGTTTGCTAGGCATCACTTGTGACACTACAGTCGATGCTATGGAGGGTGTCGTTATGTCAATTGGGTTGTCGATGGAGACTAAGGGAGCAAAGAGTTGGGAACACAGGCAGCAAAGGTGATTCGATAGCCGATGGTTCAAGAATCGAAAATGTTACCCAACGATTTAGGAAACATTGGAGATGGGTGTCAGTTGGAGACAAGTTGGGGAAATGTGGGACAATGATGTGAGGGAAGCAAATGTGGGATCGTTAGTTTGAGAATTCTGGTAGGGAGGCAGTTACAGAAGTAGGTGGAAGCTTCTAGAGAAGATGATGGGCACGTGTAAGTCACACATCCATTGTCTTCGGAGTGTGTCTATATCAATGCACGCACCAGTCAACCCTCCATGTTGACCGTGGGTGCATGCAGTGCACGAACCCACGTGTTATCATATTGCACGTGCCAGACGCTCTCCCATCTCTCTTTTAATTCATTTAATATTTTAAAAGAAACCTAATTTTTGTATACTCCTAATAAAATTAAATGAAGTGTTTCGAATTTTGAAATTTGTTTCAAAGGAATTGTTATTAGGAAAAGTTTTGGAATTTATTTTAAATTTTCAAGAGTTGAATTATTAAATTAAATTTGTTATCAAATAAATAATTAGAATATGTTAGGTTCCAATCATGTATATCATACATAATATATATCAAATATACGCAGCAGAAATAAAACGAAACCTCAAAAACTAGATTTAATCATGCATATAGATAAAGAAAACAAAAACATGAAATGCAAGATATTTATATACCTTTCTAACGATCTCCTTCATTCCTTAATCTTCTCCATATTGGGTTGTCGTAAACTACAACGATCAATGCAGACTGTCTCTAATGAAAGTCCACACGAAGATAGAAGGATAAAACCTTACTAGGAGATAGCTAGAATTCTTTCTTTGTGCTAGTAAAGATAAGAACTCTTAAGAGAGTTAGAGAGAAAAAGTGTGTGTGTAAGAAAAAGAACCTTTCTTTTTTTACTTCTTTTTCTTTTCATGTGTCTTACACAAGATGCATAAAATTCATCTCTATTTTCTGCACCATTTGGCCATCCATAACCCCCATCACTAATGAAGAGTTATAGGAAGTTAATGGTCATGAATAACATGCATTAATGGACATTATGGGAAGTTAATAGCCATGAATAATATGCATTAATGGAAGCTCCGAAAGTTAATGGCCAAATTGGCAACCAACAACACTTGTTTCTAATCCATTTTGTACAACATTTTCTACCACGATCACATTCTGATACAATCCTGAAATACTCTCTCATATCTTGAATCACCATTCAAGACCATTTTACTTATCTTTTGGATCTCCTATGTGTATCACCCCTTAGGTTTCCATTTATGTTAGCCACTTGAATTAACACTTAATTTCAGCAAGTCAAGGGCGACATCTGGCAACACGTTATGATCTCAATTGAGTGGCAAACTGTCAACTCACACTAGACTGATTACGTCACATCTATTCCAAGAAATATTAGATCTTTTCCTAAAGATCTCATTACTCTATATATCATTGTAAGACTCTCTTTATGACACATATCTGCTCTGGCCAGAGACTTTTAAGTAATGACCGCGATAAGAGGCCGTGGGTATCATCTCCTTCTATTAGGAGTAGTGAATTCTTTATTGATTACTCAGTTACCTCCGAATACCTCAAGATGTACCCAGTCACCACCCTATGAGTAACCCCTAAAAGGCACCAATGAATGGAGTCAAAGCACAGGATCAGTATCTATGATATCCTTGAGCACCTTAAGTTAAAGGATATTTGCACAATTGCTATGATGAGACTATCATTGATATCAGAATAGAATATCCATATGATTGTCTCATAGTAGGTTAATCCAATGTACTTACTACCCTTAGTAAGCATCCACAAGTTAATTCTAAATAATTTATGTCTACAGCTTATGAGATCTACTGGTTGATCCAATCAAAGAGTATAACATGTGCTAGTCTATCCGGATTAATGAT
This sequence comes from Erythroxylum novogranatense, assembly GCA_029891385.1. NCBI lineage: Eukaryota > Viridiplantae > Streptophyta > Magnoliopsida > Malpighiales > Erythroxylaceae > Erythroxylum > Erythroxylum novogranatense. The sequence continues at coordinate 29,542,408 of CM057233.1, read as the reverse complement.
ATCTCATCTCATTAATCCTATGACTACGAAAAGTTTAGATACTAACATAATTACATATGATAGGAATTTTATTATCATGATCTCATTATGATTTCCTCCATGCTATGTTTTGTATCAAGGACTTCATTAAATCAATTTAAGATCAACATCAAATCCTTAAGTGTATGAACATCGAAATAATGAAAATTGCCTTTATTAATCATAAAATGATTTGTACAATAAGTGCTAAAGGTGATTGCCTTTAGAGCACTTCTCTAACAAACTCCACTTGTATTAAAGCCAATCGCCTTGATATCTAATACTATAGGTGTGTACATATGACATAAAACTCTTTTGGAAAATAGGCTTAGTTAATGGACCAACTATATTCTAATCGGTAGGGAACTCTCTCTAACTTAACATCAATTGTACCAATGATTTCTCTAATCAAATGGTAGCACCTGAGTACATATTTGGACTTCTGATGAGAATTTGATTCCTTTGCCTGCACTATAGCCCCGTTGTTGTCACAATACAACTGCACTAGGTCAGCGATGCTCAGAACCACACAAGTTCCATAATGAACTTTTTGATCCAAGCTGCTTCTAAAGCTACATTGTAATTGGCCTCTATCATCGAATCTACAGTCGTCTCTTGTTAAAGATTTTTTCAACTGACTGCAGCACCATTCAATGTGAATACATTCTGGACTGGGATCTGGAGTCATCCCTATCGGATTGGAAACAAGCATCAGTATACCCACTTACCACAAGATCACTTTCTCCATATGCCAAGAATACATCCTTAGTTCTTCTCAAATACTTAAGGATATTTTTGACAGTCACCCAACCCCTCACTAGGGTCCAACTAGTATCTGCTAGTAACACTTAGAACATAAGATATAGTGAGTCTAGTACATAACATAGCGTGCATGATCAATCCTGTAGTCGAAGCATGAGGAATTAAACTCATGCGAGTCCTCTCATCTTGTGTCTTTGGAAACATAGATTTAGAGAGTGTAATCCCATGTACCATATCAAGATAACCTCTCTTATACTGCTTTATGATAAACCTCTTTAACATCTTGTCTATGTATGTAGACTGAGAAAGACCAAGCAACCTCTTAATTCTATCTCTATAAATCCTTATCCCCAAAATAAAAGTTTCTTCTCCAAGGTCTTTCATAGAGAAGTTCTTAGCTAACAAATTTTGACTAATTGCAAATCTAAGATATCGTTTCCTATTAGCAATATGTCATTACATATCCCACTAACCTTTTTATACACAGACGACCTATCTGGATTTTACGAGAAACTAAAGTCTTTGATTGTCTCTTCAAATCAGATATTCCAACTCTTAAATGCATGCTTCAATCCATAAATGGATTTATGAAGCTTGCATACCTTTTCTCCATTTATGGATATGAAACCATTAGGTTGTGTCATATACACATTCTCAGTTAGGTTTTCATTAAGGAAAGTTGTCTTCACATTCATTTGTCATATCTCATAATCATAATGAGCGACAATGGCTTGGAGTATCCTAATGGATTTAAGCGTAGCTACTGGGCTAAACATTTTTTCATAGTCAACACCTTGCCTTTGACGATAACCTTTAGCTACAAGTCTAGCTTTATAAGTAACTACATTACCCTCCATGTTAGTTTTCTTCTTGAAAACCCATTTGCACTCTATAGGTTTTATCCCTTTAGGTAGGTTAACCAAATTCCATACTTGGTTTTCATACATGGAATCCATTTCAGATTTCATAGCTTGAAGCCATTTATTAGATTCTGAACTCTTTAGAACCTCCTCATAGGTAGTAGGCTCATCATCTTCTATGAGCAACACGTCATTAAGTTCACTTATGAGAAACTTGTATCTCCCGAGAACATGATGTATCCTACCCGACTTGTAGACTTCTTATGTGTCAGAAGGTTAAACTATTGTTTCATCTTCATGAATAATAGTCTCGAGTCTAGGTAGTTGATCTGCGTCTGTTTGAACATTTTGAACTTCCATAAGTTCAATTTTGCTCCCACTGTTTTCTTTTAAAAGAATCTCTTTCTCTAAAAAGACAACATGTTTTGAAACAAACACCTATTAGTCCGAAAAATGGTAGAATTGATATCCTATAGTTTCATTAGGATATCCTACAAGCAGACACTTGTCAGATTTAGGTTCAAGCTTATCTGACTAAATCTACTTCATATAAGCAGGACAACCCCGAACTTTCATATGAAAAAGATAGGGTTTATTGTTAGTCCATATCTCATATAGAGTAACATCAATTGACTTGGATGGGATCGGACTTTATTCAATACATAAGCAGAAGTTTCGAGTGCATACCCTCAAAAGAATTTTGGTAAATTCACTAAACCCATCATAGACTTCACCATGTCTAATAAGGTTCGGTTTCTCATCTCAACCACACCATTGGGTTGTGGTTTGTAAGGTGGAGTTTGCTGGGACAATATTCCATGAGATTAAATGCATACGTGAACTTAAATTAGGCTACTTGAGTGGAGAGTTAACCATGTGGAGTGATGAAAGTAGTTGGCCGCATAAACTTATTCAGAGGAATTGAACCTTTATGACTCCATTCTATAGTCATTTCATTTCTTTGTTTGTGTGATGCTTCCTTAGGTAATTACCTTCAGAACTTGCCTTGAATTGGTTTAAATCTACTGGATGAATGCAAGTTAGAAATGATTAAGGCCATTTTGCTTTAACCTTTGGCTTAAATGACCTACCCTTTTTATTATCCTTTGCTAGCCCCATTGAGCCTTTAACCTTTTATTTCTTAAAATCACCCAAATTTAAAACCCACAAACCCTATTAGCTTAACCAATCATAAGTTAATAGAGTACTAAGTGAGACTTGAGTGTGAAATCACAAGTTAAGAGCATATTGCATATAGTTGCTGTTTTCAGTTCATTGTTTCTTAATTGTGTTTAAAAAAAGAAAAGAAACAAAAATGAAAAAATTGAGAAAAGAGAAGAAAAAGGAATAATATGTAGTAGCTTCAATAAGTGCATAGAAGTGTTGCACATCTTAGAATTTTATCTTTGTCATCCCTTTGTACACTTAGTAGTTGATAGATGCTTGTGATCAATCCCTAAAACCTATTTAACCTACCTTAACCCTAGCCACATTACAACCCGAAACAAAGTCTTTTTGATCTATCCTGGCATGTAATCATTATCAAGAAGAATTGTTGTATTAGCAAGCCTATAATAGTGTGGTTTCCATAGGAAGTTTGAGCGAAACACTAACCATCAATCACTTGAAAGCAATGAGTGAAATCTTTAAGTAAGGTCTATAGTGAATTTGTACTTATCTTTGAGTGATGGTTTCATAGGTTGAGTTTGCTTATGTGCACCAATGAAAATTAGTCATGGTGTGCGTAGTTGCTTGACATTTGAATTGACCAAAGTTTCAGGGATTGCTTGCTTTAATTTTAGTGAAAATGAAGTGATAGAATCTTATTGGTTGTACTTGATCTTTGATTGAGGACAAGCAAAAGTTGACATTTGAATTGACCAAAGTTTCAGGGATTGCTTGCTTTAATTTTAGTGAAAATGAAGTGATAGAATCTTATTATTTGTATTTGATCTTTGATTGAGGACAAGCAAAAGTTTAGGTGTCGGGAGGTTGATAAGTGTAGATTGTATTGTATTTTTATTGGTAATTTGATATATGTTTATTGGTTAAGTTGATTGTTTAGTGTGTGCTTAGCTTAAGAATTATGTTAGTTCATAAACATTTGGGTTTTAAGTGCTCTTTAAGTGGGAACGTGTTTTTAAACTTCAATATTATATATATGAGGTTCCCTAATGAATTTGTTAGTGTTTCAGGAACTTTGGAAGAGTTTCGGAGAAGATCCGAACCAAAATACTAGGCCACGATCCTGGGAGATTTGCCACGATCGTGACAAAAGCACTAACATAGGGCCAAGATCATGGCATATATGCCAAGATCGTGAAAGAAGCTCAAGCATATGGCTGCAATCATGGGGGATCTGCTATGATCGTGATAGAGAGTAGGTAAACTAGCGACGATCGTGCACCAACGGCCATGATCATGGTCTACGCGTAGACAAACGTAGAGTCACTTTCGAATTTGAGGTTTTTAGGGACATTTCAGAAATTTCGAACACTAGGGTTACCTTAATTGGTAAAGACTATAAAAGGATTATGATGGAGCCCTAAAGGGGAGCTTACATTCTACCTACATTTGGAAACCTAAAAGAGACAGAGAAAAGAGAGAGAGAGAAGAAGAAGAAGAGGGTTCCAATGCCGAAGCTTCCCAAAATAGGTGATCCAATGTCGAAACTTCCCAGAATAGGTGATCTCTCGATGCCACTTGTAACATACCACTCTTATAGGACATATACCTGACATTCCAAAGAATATTTGAGCACATACCCTATAAAAATGACATATTAGAGCAATCACATTATCATATTCAAGGCATCATATACACGATATTCATAAAATCATTTTCCTATTTCATTCACAAATATAATTTACATTGCAGATTACATATCATAATCCACATTTTTACATCACAAAACATCTGAGAGTTTGTTGTCCCATACAAAATATCTAACACAAAATAGGATGCTAACAAAAACTTTCTAACTAAACTCCTCAAACATCAGTTGACCAGATCTTTGAGCCATTCTTGATTCCAAAAAAGACAATACTAAACTGCTACTAGATTTCTTTAGAAGCTAGGTCTCTCCAGTACCTGAAAATCTATGTTCCAATTTTGATGAGTTTGCGAATTGAGTGAGTGAACCATCATCGATGTGGTCAGTTATGTCAAAAAACAAATATCAAGAGTATAAAACCAATTTCACGAATATATCACATTATTCAGAATCAATTCTCATTCATCACATCTCTCAATTTGTATACCAAATCACAATATATGTATCATATTTCACAAGCATATTATGATTATAAGCATTTCATAAAATCATCTAAGAACAATCCAATCACTCATCTTAACCATTCATATCATCAACATATACATTGGTATTTCATATCACCATTCAACACAAATCAATGGTTCTTTCCAATCATTCTCAAGATACATGTAAGGATATGTATATGCAAATGCAAATGAGACTCCACTTTCATTTGTATTTTTGTTGTGAACAAGCGTCTATTTAATTATCTCATATCCATTATGGATATCAAGATCATTTCAGATACTGTCCTGTACCCATTATGGATACTAGGCTCATTAATAACTGAGTCTCTGGCTTTGTGTGCACATTTCCTGAGCTTTAGGCTCTTTTTCATATTGGTCACTTCGGTCACAACTCCTTTATCTGACCATGCATATTAATTTCATGAAATGCATCATTTCACATAATATACTATCAATCGTTTTCATTCAATATGCACAATTATTTATCACATGCATCATATTTAAGTTCGGCATTCAACATTCAGTTGAGCACTCATTTTTCCATATTCACTTACAAGTAGATAACACTTCCAATAGATTCCCTAATATTGGACTCCTCAGACTATCAATGTCCAGAATTATCACAATCCCATAGGTGACAATTTAATAATTGGAATTTAAACAAAAACAAATCAAATGCAGTGAGAAAACATCTATGTTGACTTACAGTATGCTCCAGATTAGCTATTACCTTGATGATCCGACAATATCTAGATATTTTTAGTCAATTTTTCCTTCTATATCATGTAATACACATATATTTACACATTACTAACTTGTTTAATTAAATGAGTACTCAATCATACACATATATGTTCAATGCATGCTTAATTGACTATCCCGGCTATGTAATCTTATTCAAAAATCTTACTCATTCGTTCATCATAGCTTATATGCATCCTATTTGCAATTAGGTTATGCATTAAGTAAGTTTGATTACTCTCAATTCATCAATCATACATTCACCGATCCCTTTCTAGTATTATATTTACAAAATTTCCCAATTCTCATTCAGTCATGCCTAATTCATTACTTATATCCTTTGAATCACATTTGCATTCATAAAAGCATCCTTACACCATTAATAACTCATACTTCTCAAATTCATATACGTTGATATCAAACAATCCATTCCTTAAGTTATAACATCAATCAACAACCTAAACTCGTCAAACACTTAGCCAATTGATTCAACATATATCTAAGTTCATTTTAAGCCCTAATCAAGTTTAAAAGCACCAATGTATAGTGTCTTATCCATATATGATTCAACCAGAACACAAAACTTAAATTTTCCTCACTACCAAGCATTTCCACGATCGTGGGAATTGTGAACTGAAAATTTCACCTTCATTTTCCTTCAACTTTTCTTTCAAAATTTGACAGCTTCATGATAGTTCATCAATTACACCTCAATTATACCTTACAAATATGTCAATTCCTCATCAATTCATTCCTAAAGCAATCTATAACCTGTGGTTTCCATACATTAAGAACAAAACCTATTCATTCATCAAAATTCAAACACATCTCATCATCAACCCTACATATAATTAATCTTAATTCACCCATAATCAATCTTTATGGATGTTATGCTCACATATATCACAATAAAGCAATAAATTACTTACTTATTTAGTTCAAGGTCTCCTTAATTTAACAAACTAAACAAGCCTCCCAAGCATTCAAAAGTACACCAATAACAAGACGGGATAAAAGGATTTCAATTGCACGATGAAGGCTGCAAAATTCTGGAAAAAATTAAAGGGTTATGGAGATTATGTGAGGGTGTCGTTGGTGAGAGGAAAGAAGGAGAAAGCTTAATACCAAAATATGAAAGAAGGTAGTCTTGCAAGGGTGAAAGTCGGGGTGCAAGTGTATGGCAGAGAGGTTGGACACATGTCTCGCCACTTGTCAAATGGAGAGCTAAGTCATGTGTGTTCCTCTTACAATACCAATTATCAATCTATAACTAGTCCATTTGTCACTTAATCACCAGGCCATATTTCATGCAACTATACCACCATTTTTCACTCATTTATTCAAGCCATTTTTCATTATATTATTAATGACATATGTCACCATTTCATAGGACCAATCAGCCTGAATTGCTATGTATCATTTTATCCTGCCCTTTAACATTTTTCCTAGTCTAGATGCATATTCATTCAATTGTAACAATAAATTCCCATTTCACTAATTATAATCCATCCAAAACAAAATTCAAGACATAATGAACACACAATTACATCATAATAATTTAAAATCTTTTATACCCCGAGATATGTCAATTGAGTGCATATACTGTTTTGACAATGTCATGATTCATGTATATATGTAAATATGATACATGCAATGAAATGTACTTCACAAATTCTCATATGATATGACTCAATCTACTAATTAAATCCTTAAATGTAGAAACGGGTTATTACACCACTGCTTTCCTGAATCATCTTGCCTGAGTTTCATTTCCTCCCCATTTATTTTTTGTTCATTTAAATATGTAAGATTGAGATGAGGTTATATGGACATGGATTTTGAGTTATTCATGATGTTCTAACTTTTCCTTTAGGATTTTTCTTATCTTTAATGTTAATTTAGTTGATTTGTGTTTAACTAAGTTAGAGGTTGTGATTAATTAATGTATTTTCATATTTTGGTAATAAATGGAGAGGATGAACTAGATAAAAATGATTAGATTGGATTAACGAGAGTTAGGCGATCTAATTAACCATTTAATAAATTTAGTTAGTAATTTCATATTGAGAGATCCCGTGCGAGACTAGATTGTTTTTTAGAGAGCTTTAGAGGATTGTTTTTTAGAGAGCTTTAGAACTAATTAGAATTGTGGGTAATTTATGAATTGAGAGATTGCAAGTCCATAATTCGATTAGGATTTACAATTTAGGGAATGATTATAACTCAAGAGAGAGTAATCAACCTTACAATCGCCTAGAACTAGCATCCCATAAACACATAAAAGGCTAGATTAACATTAGTGATAGGTAAAATCCCCTCTCCCATAACTTGACTAATTCTCTTTACAGATTTCCATTATTAAATTATTCGACTGTTGGTAGTTTGTTTTGATTTAGTTTTCTTTTCAGTTATTATTCAAATTTGAGTATTAAACAAAGCACAACCTGAATTAAGTGGTGCTTAAGCACAATTTCTATGGGACAATATCGGCTTTTCACTACAAGGAACGAATCATATACTTGCGATTTTTAACATAAAACAAGTAATTGGTTTTACAATCAATAAGTTTTTGGCACCTTGCATTTAGTTTTTGGACCCTACATTTGAATTTTTGTGATGAATGTGTTGCTATAAGATTCTATCATGCTAGTTGGAATGAGATTAAATGCATAAATGCATACGTGACTTAAATTGGGCTACTTGAGTGGAGAGTGAACCATATGGAGTGATGAAAGTATTTCGTCGCATAAGTTTACTCAGAACTTGACGTTTGAATAGTAAGGTAATGTATAGAAGCACAATGGATTTTCATTTGAGCTTATGTGAGGAATTGAGCCTTTATGACTCCATTCTAAGTCATTTCATTTCCTTGTTTATGCAATGCTTCCTTAGGTAATTACCTTTAGAACTTGCTTTTAATCAGTTTAAATATACTGGATGCAAGCTAGATAGAGATGATTAAGGCCTTCTTGCTTTAACCTTTGTCTTAAATGACCTACTCTTTTTATTATCCCTTGCTAGCTCTACTGAGCCTTTTACCTTTTGTTTCTTGAAATCACCCAAATTAAAAACCCATAAAGCCCATTAGCTTAACTAATAATAAGTTAATAGAGTTCTAAGTGAGACTTGAATATGAAATCACAAGTTAAAAGCACATTGCATATAGTTGCTGTTTTTAGGAAAAATTTGGTCATTTCCTAATTTTGGGCTTAATTGCAAATTTAGCAAAAATTTGAAGGGGTATAATGATAATTTCACATAAGTTAAGGGCAAAAAGGTAATTTCACCATATTTTTGTCGAAGAAGAGTCAATATTCTAGACCCTTCTTCATGTATGGCCATGTAGCACCCCCTTACCATAGGATATGTACCGGGACGCCCGTAGGTCATTCCGATACACACCCTACGATAAGGGTGCGCTACGAACAAACACTAACACTCCACATGGCATCGAAAATCATAAAGCATTATTATGAAATCCACTAATTTTTGAAACCATAAATTTCTCATTTCATAACCTCAAAGCAATAAATTACACAATCATTATTTTCGTACATTAGTCCAAAAGAGAGTCAAACATAAACCTAGCTAGGTCATCCTCAAAAGTGCCAAATGACCAACACATGTGCCATGACTTCTCTTGCCAACTTAATCTACACGGCAGAAAAAGTCCCTCTGGAGCTATAAGTCTACTCTCGGTCCTGAAAAATAATTTGCAATTTTGGGTGAGTTTGCGAACTCATTGAGGAACCATCATCGATGGTTCACCCAATTCATGCATATACACAGTATATCACAGCTACACAGTTATTTCACTAAAACACTTTCAGAAGTACCACATGATTATTACGATATCAGTCAAAAAAAACCAATTCAGATGCATATGAGATGCGTATGTGACGCTTTTCCAATTTATTACGTTGTTGTGACCGAGCGCCTAAAACTGTTCCATTACGGGCGCATTAAACGGTGAGCCATAGGCTCTGAATCACTGTGGGCTCAAGGCCCAATTACGTTGAACTTAAAGCTCTCGTTGGTCGCTTCTAGTCAATCGCCAATTCTCGACTATGCAATTATGCATGGATGCAAATGTCCAAATAACAAAATCTATACCATAATCGATTCCCATTTAACATAATCACATAAGTCAATCCCAAGTAATCATATAAAAATCAATTATAACACTTCAATATCTCATTCCAAATATTTCAGACACCCATGGTCCGAAATCAATCAAAATCAAACACACATATTCCCATCCATTATCTCCACATGGCATCAACGCGTAATATTAAACACATCAAGATTGAGAAACCAACTAGGTTACTCACCTAATAACTTCCGAGCTAATACCGGGAAGTCTCTGCCACGTCCGTGGATCTACGGTCCAACTGAGCCTTTATAGCAATTAAAATAGGTAAACATTACCAACTGTATAGTTAGAATGACCAAACAATGCACATGGAATAATTAAAATGTGTATAATGCATGTTCATGGCATTCCCGGCCCTAATCCAAAATTTTCCCATCATAAAAAAAATTCCATCTACAAATTAGAAAGCTATAGCCACTGACGGCACCCAATTTGGACATCAATCGGCCAAAAAATAATTAAAACAGTGATCACCGGACAATTACCCGGGGCCACGTCAATTTCCCGTCTAAAAATTCCCAATTTCTCACAAAACGAAATTCAATATTCTATGAAGCCGATGTCTCAAGAATCAGGTCAATCGGACGTCGAACGGAAAAGAAATTGACAAAAGAAGCAAGTAGGTCACTTAATGCCAAGCAAAAAAAAACAATAATAACAAATTAAAATTCTATCTCTCTTCCTTCCTCTTTCTTTCCTATTGCCAATCTGAATTTCCAACAACCATAATTCTTAACACACAAATCGGAAAAATACAAACCATAGCTTGTTGGAAAGGTCATGAAAAGCTCTACAATTCTCAAGAAGACCAAAAAAATCAATTCCAACCCTAAGGATGTCAAATATCCCATCAAATCTACTGACCTACTCAAAATCTACCAACACAGGACAGTACTTTGCAAATTCAAGAAATCACTTATTCTTCAGATAAAAATTACCACATAAATATGCTCAATAATTTCACAATGTCATCTACAACTTTCATGAACAACCCAAAATCAAAATCCAATGCTAAACAAGTCAATTAATTCCCTCAATGCTGCTGTCCCTGAAACCATTCAATTTGAACAGTAAACTTATAACAAACATAAATCCCTGTACAAAAGTCAGAAAAATCAGAAATTTTTATCCCTGAAAAGCTAAAACCTCAAACTTCAATTCTTCCTGAAATAACCAAACTCCAATTCAGCCTCTAACAGTTTCAAATGTGTTATGCAAGTTTCTGACCTTACCAGCACTTAACATCACAATGTAGGTTCAGTTTTTGAAATTCCATATCTCCCACATCTGTTTTCCAAAAATTATAAGCCATATATCATTTTCTATATCAATGTGTCATCTAGAACTCTTCAGTACAATTCAAACTCCAATGCAATTCACAAAAATTACCAAAAATGCTTTCAATCCGAAAACTCCCAAAATCGACAAGTAGGCTAGGTTTCATCACAAAGCATAAAACCAGTCTATAGTAATCAGTTCATATCTCCCAATATACAACTCGAAAAATAGCAAGATCAGTGGCAATGGAAAACTAACTCAATATTCTACAACTTTCATGAAGACCATTTTCCAAAATTCCATATCAATTAATTCAGAAAAATCACCAAACTAATTAGGTCAGAAATGCGGATACTGTTCACAGACCCCAAAACAGGAATTTTCCATGCAAATTTTCGACCTTCTAACATTACAATTTAGCAACACCTATTTCACACTAAATTGAAGCCAACATCCCAAAGTTTAAGTGGCCACAAACCTCACCTCATTTTCATTCCTACACAATTAGTTATGATCAAAACATTCCAATAGGTCAAAGATTCATTTTCCAGCTTTCCACATTAACCTAACTCCTAACACTTCTAACATCAATAACACATCACTAAGCATCCATTTCTACCACTAATTCAACCACAAATTCATCACAACATACACTTCTATAATGACACAAAAATTGGCAGCACCTACACAAATGATCTTCCTAAGTTTTCCATCCATCTAACCTTACAAACTCAATCCAAAACCAAGCTAAAATCAATAGAAAGTATAGTCATTCATTCATCCCTACACAAGCATTCATTTACACCCATTCAAACCTACCTTTATCATCATGAAATAAATGCATAAGTGCTTCCCTTAATTGCTTCTAACTACCAAAAACATAAAAAACAACCATCAAGACTCACCTTACACAAGTTCAAGCCCTCCACTCTCCAAAGCTTTAAACCTCTCCACACTTCCTACTTTGATACCTCACCCACGGCAATCATAAGCATAACCAAGATCATCATCAACTCAAGGATCTAGCTAGGTTTATATGTGAAGAAAAAAAACAGCAAGGAACCAAGGCAACCCTTCTTGGATGAAGAAAATTCAAAGGAGAAGAAGGAACATCCCAAAGGAGAAAAAGCAAGTTTCGGATGGAAGGTGGAAGAATGAGCTTTCCAAAGCTTTCAAAGACCAATTTTATAAGTATAATAAGGAGGAAGGTCATGGGTGATAATAAGATGGGACAAAATCAATTAATGGAAGGGTACACTTGGCTTTTGAAATGGAGAAAAGACAAAATAACTTAAGTAACATCCTTAAATCATAATCTTTAATCTAATTTAATCTTAATCCAATTTATGCTAATAAGTCCATAACAATTCTCACAATAAATTATTCACTAATCTTATGCCATTATGCAGTCCCTTTTCAGTACAGAAAAGGCTCACTCAGTCAGTCAGTTGAAATTTTCCGGTCCGGAAAAGAACCCCGAAAAATTCCAGAAAAATTCCCATAAATCCCAAAAAATGTAAAACACTTAATGACGCACTCCAAATAATTTTTCAAACACAATTACCCCATAAATTACACAAAGAATCTCCATTTGAAACCTAAGCCTGAAAATGTCATGAACGCATGTATACTATGTGCATGTGCAACCAATCGTTAATCATGGAGGCTATATGTTGTATGTTCATACCGAGATTCAATTCAATACGTCTAACTCATCCCAAATTACCAAAATACCCTTCCCATCGGTGACGGGATGTTACAATTCTCCCCTCCTAATAAAAATTTCGTCCCCGAAATTCTTACCTGGTTGATCGAAAAGATGAGGATACTGCCTCCTCATATGCTCCTCGGTCTCCCAGGTAGCTTCCTCAGTCGAGTGGTTCCTCCAAAGAACCTTCACTAATGGAATACTCTTATTCCTCAATTGTTTCACCTGTGTCCCGACAATCTGTATCGACTCCTCTACGTAACTCAGATTACTAGAGATTTCAATCTCCTGAGCCGATATCACATGTGTCGGATCTGACCGATATCTGCGGAGCATACTCACATGGAAGACGTCATGCAACTGAGACATCTCACTCGGTAAAGCTAGCCTGTAGGCCAAAGGTCCTATTCTCTCAGTAATCTCATATGGACCAATGTACCTAGGGCTTAGCTTACCCTTCTTGCCGAATCTCAGCACACCACGCCACGGTGATACCCGTAAGAATACTCTGTCGCCAGCATTATACTCCATCTCCCTCCTATGCTGATCCACATAGCTCTTCTGTCTGTCTTGAGCAGCTTTGATGCGACTCCGAATCAGTTTCACCTTATCCACAGTGTCCTCGAATCGCCAGACCTCAATCATCCTGACACCCTCTTCATCCCAATACAACGGCGATCTACACGGTCGTCCATACAGTGCCTCATATGGTGCCATCCCGATGCTACTGTGATAATGATTGTTGTATGCAAACTCAATCAGGGCTAGATACTGATCCCATGCTCCTCTGAACTCCAATACACATGCCCGAAGCATATCCTCAACAGTCTTAATAGTCCTCTCACTCTGCCCATCTGCCTGAGGATGAAACGCAGATCAAGTTCACCTAGTACCCATAAGCAGATCGCAAACTCGCCGTAACCTCGAGGTAAATCTGGGATCCCTGTCAGACACTATCGACACTGGGACCCCATGCAGTCTCACTATCTCCGTCACATACTTCTGGGCCAACTGATCCATGGTATTGTTCTCCCTCACTGGCAAGAAATGGGCCAATTTAGTCAACCGGTCTACTATGACCTAGATAGCATCATGCTGCCTCGGCGTCTTAGGCAAACCCATAATGAAATCCATGGTAATTCGTTCCCATTTCCACTCCGAAATGGGCAACGAATGAAGCTTCCCTACTGGAGCCTAGTGCTCAGCCTTAACCTGCTGGCACGTCAAACATCTAGATACAAACTCTGCTACCTGCTTCTTCATGCCAGGCCACCAGAAATGTTGCTTAAGAGTGTTATACATCTTGGTAGTACCAGGATGCATAGCATATGTGGCCATATGAGCCTCCTCCAATATCTCTCGTCTCAAATCATCCACATCAGGCACACAAAGCCTCTGTCCCATCCATAAAGTCTCATCTCTCAACTCAAACTCAGAACTCGAATCAGCTTTTACTTTCTCAATCAACCTCACCATAACCGGATCCTTATCTTGAACCCTCCTGATCCTATCCAGTAGCATCGGTCTCAGTCTCAAAGTAGCCAATAAGACTCCATCCTGCTCCAGATTCATCTGAACATTCAAAGCCCTCAACTGAATCAAATTAGGCAACCTCATTGCCTGAATCTGAGCTGTACTAGTATGTGACTTCCTACTCAGAGCATCTGCTACCACATTGGCTTTCCCAGGGTGGTACTCAATAGTACAGTCATAGTCCTTCAACAACTCAAGCCACCTCCTCTATCTCAAATTCAACTCTCTCTGGCTCAGTAAATATCTCAAACTCTTATGGTCAGTGAAGATCTGAAAAGTCTCACCATACAGGTAATGTCTCCAAATCTTCAAAGCAAATACAACTGCAGCTAACTCCAAATCATGAACAGGATAATTTACCTCGTGAGACCTCAACTGTCTCGAGGCATAAGCAATGACTCTACCGTGCTGCATCAGAACACATCCCAATCCCTGATGCGATGCATCACTGTATACCACAAATCCTCCAGTCCCAGATGGAATAGCCAACACCGGTGCAGTAGTCAACCGATGTTTGAGCTCCTCAAAGCTCTTCTGACACTCCTCAGTCCATCTGAATGGTACATTCTTCCTCAGAAGCTTTGTCAGAGGGGCTGTGATCAGTGAAAACCCCTCGATAAACCTCCAGAAATAACCCGCTAATCCGAGGAAACTCCGAATCTCTGACACATTCCTAGGAGCTTCCCACTTCAGCACTGCCTCTACCTTACTCGGATCCACCTGAATACCCTTTCCAGTCACTATATGCCCCAAAAAGATCACCTGATCCAGCCAAAATTCACATTTACTAAATTTGGCATACAACTGTCTCTCCCTCATAGTCTGCAACACAATCCTCAAGTGCTCACTATGCTCCTGTCTGTCCCTCGAATACACTAGAATGTCATCAATAAATACAATAACAAACTGATCCAGGTAGGGCTGAAATACCTTATTCATCAAGGCCATGAAGGCTACCGGGGCATTAGTCAACCCAAACGGCATCACTAAAAGCTCGAAATGCCCATACCTGCTCCTGAAGGCACTCTTAGGCACATCGGCCTCTGCAATCTTCAACTGATAGTAACCAGATCGCAGATCTAACTTGGTGAATACCTGAGCTCCCTACAACTGATCAAATAAATCATCAATCCTAGGCAGTGGATACTTATTCTTCACTGTCACCCGATTCAACTGCCTGTAATCAATACACAACCTCAATGTCCCATCCTTTTTCTTCACAAACAAAACTGGAGCTCCCCATGGTGAGACACTAGGTCTGATAAAGCCCTTCTCCAACAACTCCTGCAACTGAGCCTTAAGCTCCCTCAGTTCCACAGGTGTCATCCTATATGGAGGTATAGATATAGGAGCGGTACCTGGAACGAGGTCAATAGTAAATTCTGTATCCCGATCCGTCGGCAAACCCGTAGCTCATCAGAAACACATCCGAAATTTCCTAACCACGGAATATCCCAAGCCTCTCGCTTTCAACTCGGTATCAACCACATGAGCCGATATGCCTCACACCTCCCTCGCATCAATCTCGGGGCACTAAGGAAAGAGATCATCCGGCTAGTATCGCTCGACTAACTCCTCGAACACCGCTCTAGGTGACCAGAGACTCCAAAACAACCTCCTTCAGATAGCAGGTCCATAATAGCCCCATGGGCCGTCACCATCCATCTCCGAATGACATCGATCTCTCTCGAGGCAACACTATAAGGTCCCCTCAAGATCGCTGATCAATCTGGATCGAGCATCCCTGCAGACCTCTCCCAATGCAAGAGTAGTACCTAGAGGTGTACTCACCTCTAGCCCATACCGTAACATCTCCCGATCCCCATGCAATCTATATGCCATATGAGGTGCAATAAAGAATGTGGATCCAGATCCATAATGCAAATGCCTCAATATCGAAATGAGAAGCATACCACCACAACATCGGGAATCTGGGCCTCCCCTCGTCATGGCATATACCTAGCCGGGATCGTGGTGGTGCCCCCCGACCCTCGGTCCCGCCTAAAGGATCCTCACCTCACCTCGGCCTCTACCTCGACCCTCCAGATCGATCCACGCCCGAGCCACCCACTCTACTCACAGATCAGAGTACTACTCCACGGCCATTACCCGCAGATTGAGCTCCTAAAGTAGCTGGGCAATCCCGAATCTGGTGATCCATAGAGCCGCATTTAAGGCAAGCTCCAGTCAACTGCCAACATTCTCCAAAGTGCCTCTTCTCACAATGCTCACAGAATGGGGGAATATGCCCAAAACCCCGCCATCGCCACGCCACCAGCATAAATCTCCTCTCTTTCCAAAACCCGACTGTCTGGATCCTGCTGAAGATCTAAAGGTCCTGCTCTGGCGCCTGTTAAAGCTCCTACCAGAGCTGCCCTGGCTGTCACTAACTCTCTTTCCTCTAGACCCTTGACCCATATCTGACTGTCTCTGCCTCACAATCTGCTCCACTCTCACAGCAGCAGCTCTCAACTCTATAAAAGAGCCCATATCAGAACGGGCCAGTCCGGCACGGATCTCCAAATTCAGCCCCATCTCAAACCTCCGGCACCTATCTGCCTCAGTGGAAACCACAGTAGAAGCATACCCCATCAACTCATTAAACCTCACCTCGTACTCTGCCACTGTCATCATACCCTGTCTCAGCTCCAAAAACTCCTGCATCTTCATTTCCAGATACACCTTGGGCATATAATTGTCTCTAAAAGTCCTCAGAAAGTCTTCCCATGTCAGTAAGCAAGGCCTGGTGGTACTGCCCGGAATAGTCTTCCACCATGTATAAGCGGGGCCCTGCAAAAGAGATACTGCGTAATCGAACCTCTCATCAGGTTCGCAGTCCATCTGATCAAGGACTCTCTCACTCCTCTCCAACCATCCTCGGCCTCGGCGGGTCTCATCGCCATAAAAGTCTATGTACCGCCACGTAGCAAATCATATCTCCTCTCCCGTCTCACGGGGACTCTAGGAGGTAACTCCTCAGATCGAGGCACCGAGGACTCTCTGCTAGCTCCAACAGATCCCTGGTCAGCTGGTTGATCTATCTGATCACCTAAAACAGATGACCTATAACAAAACAAGAATTTTGATCAGTTTCTGCATTTCTCACAATAATTCAAGCCTAATTATATACTACTCCCAACAGATGCCAAACCATGCTCTGATACCACCTAATGTAGCACTCCCTTACCATAGGATATGTACCGGGACACCCGTAGGTCATTCCGATACACACCCTACGATAAGGGTGCGCTACGAACAAACACTAACACTCCACATGGCATCGAAAATCATAAAGCATTATTATGAAATCCTCTAATTTTTGAAACCATAAATTTCTCATTTCATAACCTCAAAGCGAAGAATTACACAACTGTTATTTTCAGACATTAGTCCAAAAGAGAGTCAAACATAAACCTAGCTAGGTCATCCTCAAAAGTGCCAATGACCGACCACATGTGCCATGACTTCTCTTGCCAACTCAATCTACACGGAAAAAAGTCCCTCCTGAGCTATAAGTCTACTCTCGGTCCTGAAAAATAATTTGCAATTTTGGGTGAGTTTGCGAACTCAGTGAGGAACCATCATCGATGGTTCACCCAATTCATACATATACACAGTATATCACAGCTACACAGTTATTTCACTAAAACACTTTCAGAAGTACCACATGATTATTACGATATCAGTCAAAAAAAACCAATTCAGATGCATATGAGATGCATATGTGACGCTTTTCCAATTTATTACGTTGTTGTGACCGAGCGCCTAAAACTGTCCCATTACGGGCGCATTAAATGGTGAGCCATAGGCTCTGAATCACTGTGGGCTCAAGGCCCAATTACGTTGAGCTTAAAGCTCTCGTTGGCTGCTCTAGTCACAACTGCCAATTACTGATCATGCAATTATGCATGGATGCAAATGTCCAAATAACAAAATCTATACCATAATCGATTCCCATTTAACATAATCACATAAGTCAATCCCAAGTAATCACATGAAAATCAATTATAACACTTCAATATCTCATTCCAAATATTTCAGACACCCATGGTCCGAAATCAATCAAAATCAAACACACATATTCCCATCCATTATCTCCACATGGCATCAACGCGTAATATTAAACACATCAAGATTGAGAAACCAACTAGGTTACTCACCTAATAACTTTTGAGCTAATGCCGGGAAGTCTCTGCCACGTCCGTGGATCTACGGTCCAACTGAGCCTCTATAGCAATTAAAATAGGTAAACATTACCAAATGTATAGTTAGAATGACCAAACAATGCACATGGAATAATTAAAACGTGTATAATGCATGTTCATGGCATTCCCGGCCCTAATCCAAAATTTTCCCATCATAAAAAAATTCCATCTACAAATTAGAAAGCTATAGCCACTGACGGCACCCAATTTGGACCTCAATCGGCCAAAAAATAATTAAAACAGTGATCACCGGACAATTACCCGGGGCCACGTCAATTTCCCGTCTAAAAATTCCCAATTTCTCACAAAACGAAATTCAATTTTCTATGAAGCCGATGTCTCAAGAATCAGGTCAATCGGACGTCGGACGGAAAAGAAATTGACAAAAGAAGCAAGTAGGTCACTTAATGCCAAGCAAAAAAAACAATAATAACAAATTAAAATTCTACCTCTCTTCCTTCCCCTTTCTTTCCTATTGCCAATCTGAATTTCCAACAACCATAATTCTTAACACACAAATCGGAAAAATACAAACCATAGCTTGTTGGAAAGGTAATGAAAAGCTCTACAATTCTCAAGCAGACCAAAAAAATCAATTCCAACCCTAAGGATGTCAAATATCCCATCAAAGCTACTAACCTACTCAAAATCTACCAACACAGGACAGTACTTTGCAAATTCAAGAAATCACTTATTCTTCAGATAAAAATTACCACATAAATATACTCAATAATTTCACAATGTCATCTACAACTTTCATGAACAACCCAAAATCAAACTCCATTTCTAAACAAGTCAATTAATTCCCTCAATGCTGCTGTCCCTGAAACCATTCAATTTGAACAGTAAACTTATAACAAACATAACTCCCTGTACACAAGACATAAAACTCAGAACTTTTTATCCCTGAAAAGATAAAACCTCAAACTTCAATTCTTCCTGAAATAACCAAACTCCAATTCAGCCTCTAACAGTTTCAAATGTGTTATGCAAGTTTCTGACCTAACCAGCACTTAACATCACAATGTAGGTTCAGTTTTTGAAATTCCATATCTCCCACATCTGTTTTCCAAAAATTATAAGCCATATATCGTTTTCTAGATCAATGTGTCATCTAGAACTCTTCAGTACAATTCAAACTCCAATTCAATTCACAAAAATTACCAAAAATGTTTTCAATCCGAAAACTCCCAAAATCGACAAGTAGGCTAGGTTTCATCACAAAGCATAAAACCAGTCTATAGTAATCAGTTCATATCTCCCAATAGAAAACTCGAAAAATAGCAAGATCAGTGGCAATGGAAAACTAACTCAATATGCTACAACTTTCATGAAGACCATTTTCGCAAATTTCATATCAATTAATTCAGAAAAATCATCAAACTAATTAGGTCATAAATGCGGATTCTGTTCACAGACCCCAAAACAGGAATATTCCATGCAAATTTTCGACCTTCTAAAATTACAATTTAGCAACACCTATTTCACACTAAATTGAAGCCAACATCCCAAAGTTTAAGTGGCCACAAACCTCACCTCATTTTCATTCCTACACAATTAGTTATGATCAAAATATTCCAATAGGTCAAAGATTCATTTTCCAGCTTTCCACATTAACTTAACTCCTAACACTTCTAACATCAATAACACATCACTAAGCATCCATTTCTACCACTAATTCAACCACAAATTCATCACAACATACACTTATATAATGACACAAAAATTGGCAGCACCTACACAAATGATCTTCCTAAGTTTTCCATCCATCTAACCTTATAAACTCAATCCAAAACCAAGCTAAAATCAATAGAAAGTATAGTCATTCATTCATCCCTACACAAGCATTCATTTACACCCATTCAAACCTACCTTTATCATCATGAAATAAATGCATAAGTGCTTCCCTTAATTGCTTCTAACTACCAAAAACATAAAAACAACCATCAAGACTCACCTTACACAAGTTCAAGCCCTCCACTCTCAAAAGCTTTAAACCTCTCCACACTTCCTACTTTGATACCTCACCCACGGCAATCATAAGCATAACCAAGATCATCCTCAACTCAAGGATCTAGCTAGGTTTATATGTGAAGAGAAAAAACAGCAAGGAACCAAGGCAACCCTTCTTGGATGAAGAAAATTCAAAGGAGAAGAAGGAACATCCCAAAGGAGAAAAAGCAAGTTTCTGATGGAAGGTGGAAGAATGAGCTTTCCAAAGCTTTCAAAGACCAATTTTATAAGTATAATAAGGAGGAAGGTCGTGGGTGATAATAAGATGGGACAAAATCAATTAATGGAAGGGGACACTTGGCTTTTGAAATGGAGAAAAGACAAAATAACTTAAGTAACATCCTTAAATCATAATCTTTAATCTAATTTAATCTTAATCCAATTTATGCTAATAAGTCTATAACAATTCTCACAATAAATTATTCACTAATCTTATGCCATTATGCAGTCCCTTTTCAGTACAAAAAAGGCTCACTCAGTCAGTCAGTTGAAATTTTCCGGTCCGGAAAAGAACCCCGAAAAATTCCAGAAAAATTTCCATAAATCTCCAAAAATGTAAAACACTTAATGGCGCACTCCAAATAATTTTTCAAACACAATTACCCCATAAATTACACAAAGAATCTCCATTTGAAACCTAAGCCGGAAAATGTCATGAACGCATGTATACTATGTGCATGTGCAACCAATCGTTAATCATGGAGGCTATATGATGTATGTTCATACCGAGATTCAATTCAATACATCTAACCCATCCCAAATTACCAAAATACCCTTCCCATCGGTGACGGAATGTTACAGGCCATGCACCCCACCATTAAAGACTTAAAACATTTTGTTTTAATTAAAAAAAGAAAAAGAAAAAGAAAGGAGAAGAGAGGAGGAGAATAACCCATTTTTGGCTATCACTAAAATTCTACCATTTTTTTAATTCTCCAACCCAAATCAAGGTGTTTAAGTTAATTTGGGATCAAGGAACTCAAATCTATCATTAGATTTGCGAAATTCTAAAAGGATTTTAAGATATCACCAAAGGAAAGTTTAGGTAAATTTTGTCTCATCTCTCTCTACATTATGATTTTGATTTTGGTGTTAAGATATGATGTTCTCCATGCTTGAATATGCCTGAAATATGGTTTAGATGAATGAAATGAGTAATGGAGAAATTCCTTTAAGCCAAAACCGAAATGTTTTCTTTTTGGTGAAAGTTTGTGAATTTTTGAATATCTTCTGAAATTGATGATTTAAATGAATTCTATGGTGTTAATTGTATTCGTATAATGTGAATTGATGATAAAAAAAATGAAGAAGATGTGTATTGGATAAGGCTTGGTTGAAATGATGGGAGAAGGAATGGATTAATGTAATGAGTTGTATAATTATGATGGATATGGCTTAAATAAAAGTAAATAGATTGAATGTCTTATTGTTTAGAAGTGTTTGTTATATAACAAAATATAAAAGCATGAATTACTATGATAAAGTCTTGAAAATATGACTTGAAAGTCATGCACATTAGGTGTTTGATAGAATTTCTAAGAGAATTTGGTCTAGGATTTAAGGATTCGTAATGATATGCATTGGAAAGCGACTTTCATGATTACTTAAAGTAAACTTGAATTTTTGCTTAGATTAATGAGTAATGGCCTAATGTGTTTGAATAAAAATGTGTTTAATTATATTTTGAAATGAGTAAGTATTGGATTAAAGGTATTAAATGCCTCGAAAAATGCAAAAGAAAAGCTAATGTGAATAGTAAGGGAAGTAACCATGTGAGAAGCTTAATGACCGAATCTTATAGCTTAAAGATATATTGTGTTTTATACACTATGTTATGGTGTAAAAATATGAGACATATGTTTGAGTAGTAAATACAGCGTATATTTTTATGTATAAAGGCTCGAGAGCTATGAATCAAGGAGCTCATATTGAGGATTGTTGAAGTTAAGGGAGTGTACACCTTCTTTTGAGGTGAGTCGGGGAAACCATATCTCAAATGGGATTAGAACATCCCAAGACATGCATGATGACTTGTATGTGAATTTTGAACCTAGGTAATGCATATTAGAATTGAATCTCAATGGATGCTAGTATACTTGTGTATTTAATAAGTGACATTTTTTTCAATAACACTTTGCACTTGAAGTGCAAAAGATGATTTTTATTGCATGAAATAAATTTTTTGGAATCTACATATGAATAATAGAGTCATATATGGTACATGTTTGTGTTCTCTTTTGGCTTAGAGCCATGGCAAGGTTCTATTGTATTGGTCGGACCGATAAATAAAGGCATGGTGCCTTACTTGAATTTTTTGTACTTAATATTTTTTATGATTTTTGTGATTAGTGAGGTAACGATTGGCCAATCATGTGCTACGCACAAGATATTAAGCAACCCCTGTACCCTTGATGCTGGTACATAAAAGTTGAGTCCCCATATCGACCTTTCTACGGGATTTGCAGGTGATTCCACACTTAGAGTCTGGACACCAATGGGGTTATCACCTAGGGTCATGATACTCTTATCGACTGTAGTCCGAACTTACCACAGATGAAAGTTAAGTCAACATGGGAATCGGTGGGTGTGCACACTAGTTTGACTAACTAGTGGTGACACGCATGATTGTTTTGGCCTATTCTGAGATTTTTTTTTTGACGAGATTTGATTTATACATATGATGTTTTTTTTTAATTTTGTGTACCAGAACTAAAACCTTTGTTCATTGGATGAGTGATTAATAGGTTAGGCCTATGTTATTTCTAACTAGTATACATTGAGTTATAGGCTAGGTGTAGTGCCCCATTACCACGGGGTACGTACTGGAACACCCAGAGGACATTCCAGTACCTAACCTATGACAATGGCATGCTAGAGCATTCATAACATTCACTTAAACATGGCATCATAATTCTTTATTCTCTTATAAGACACCATCAAGAAAGACACAATGTTTAAAATCCAAATACCTCATTTCATTACTTAAACAATATGTACATTATAGCTTTACATTATCATCCGAATATGTACAGTGACTAAACTAAATACAAAATATGCTACATATGAGGAATTATATAAAAATTTTATCTAATCCACCAATCTCAGCTGACCAATCTTTGAGTCATTTCTTCTTTCCAAAAATACAAAAATATTGCTTCTTGTAGAATCTCTCAGTAGTTAAAGTCCTCTCTCGGTCCTAAAAAATCAACGTTACAATTTTGATAAGTTTTATGAACTTAATAAGGTAACTATCATCGATGGTTCAATCAATTTATGCAACATACGTAACATATAATTCACATCTTTGAATTTTGGCATAAAGCATCATATATCACTTTTAGAACAATCATATCGAACATTTCATTCATACAAATTACACATATCAATTGTAAATGCAATGTATATGAGATTCACTTTTATTTATTATTATCGTTATGAATGAGTTTCTTTTTATTAGCCCATATTCCTCATGGATACCGAGCTGTATTAGATAATATCCCATATCCCTGAGTGGATATTGGGTACACTCACAATTGAGCCTGAGGCTTTGATCATAGTCTGGGCTTTAAGCTTTTTATATTGGTGATTCCGGTCACAACAACCTTTATCTTTCATGCATTCACGTAATGGAATGCTTCACCTTCTCATATTTTCAATCAATCATATGGTTTCACATTTACATTTAGAATACATTTATCTTCGGAACTTAGTCCAACATTTAACAATCAGTTGAGAAATCACTTATTTATTCACATTCACATATAAGTAGCACTTCAATATCACATTCAAGCATTAGTAGCCTCAGACCTTCATTGTTTGGAATCAACATAATCAAATCACATTCATAAGCTAATTCAAAATTTAATCTAACACAAATAATTAATTAAGTGAAATTGTCGAGGTTACTCACAGTTAGCTCCAGAAGCTATTTTCTCAAAGTCCCGGCAATGTCTAGATGATGGTGCTCTATATGTTCCTCTATATCATGCAAAACATAGACATTATACACATAACAACTTTGCACAATTATAAGTATTCGTTAATGCACATATGTATATATGGAATATGTTGAATGCATGTTCAATGACAATCCCAGGTATATATCCTAAATACATGTCTCATAACTAATTAACAAGATCTTTAAATCATTTCTTAACATCTAAAACACTTACCTTACTTTATGGCACAATCCAACATCAACTAGGCTCATTGAAGTTCGTAATCAAGCCTAAATATCTTTGTGAAAAACACTGATAAGTCAATCATCTATAAACAAACATATCTTGGGATAAAAGGCATAACTTTGATGTAGATGTCGGATTAATGTAATTATAGGATGTTTTTGAAGAGGACTTCGAGATCTACAAACTGAGGAGAGATTTTGCACCTACAGTGTAACATCCCATTACCCATGTTAAGCCTAGAATAGATTATATGAGAGATGATTGAGAGATTAGAAAATGTATTTCATGTTCATGCATAATATGACATGCACATATATGTGAATAGTAAATTTTTGCACATGAAAATGATTGTACGTGCATTCATGGACATTTCGGGTATAATTCTTTCTAAATGTGATTTCTATTGAGAATTGTGGTTTTTATGTTTTGAAAATTGATTTAGAGAGTCTATTTATTGATTTAGATTTTTTGAAAATTTTGGAGAAATTTATGAAAATTGTTGGGTATTTTGGACTACGAAAATTACTGACTGGCAAAACTATTAATAATTGGTAGTAGAATTTATTGTCCAAAAGCAATGGAAATGTTGATAAATGACTTTATGATTAATTGTCAAGTTTCATTAAAAATAGGGAGACAATTGGAATTGATTGGACTAGTTAAATAAAAGTGCTAGTTGAAATTCATGGAAATTGGGCAAGTGTCCAAGTCTAAAGTCACTATTCTTTCATCTAATTGAAAGACCATTAAATGGTCTTACATTTTGCTCTCTCTTCCTTCATCTTTCTCGGCTTTCTTCTTCTTCATTTTCGTGATTTCTCTTCTCCTTCTCTTCTTCTTCTTTACTTATTTCTTCACTCCCCCATTCACGTTGGAAATAGCCACTCATCTTCCATTTGCTACTCCTTCACCTTGCTCTCTCTTTCATTCCCACCAAAAACCCATCCCTACCACTTTTAGAAGATGATGATCGTGGGTTGTTGGTGAAGTTAGGGATTTTCAATATTCTTGAGTATTTTAGAGATTTTGGAGCTAAACTAAGTAAGTAGGGCATTGATTATTATGGGTTTGGTTAAATGAAACTAGAATGATGAGTAACGAATGATCGATGGCTTGATTATGTGAATTTTTATGTATGTGTCATAGTTGATGAGAAGATGATGTTATTTTTTTGCTTTTGGATATGTTTGATGATACTTGATGAGTAATAAGTTATGAATTGATATAGAGATGTTGTGAGGTTGAATGATCTTCATAATGGGGTGAGAAATGGGTGCAGAAAATTAGTAGATGAATGTAGATGTTTGTGTTCTATTTTGGGTGTTTATTATCAAGCATGGAATTTTGATTTGTGTATAGATGATGTTGAGCTAAACTTTAGGTATACATGAACTGGTTATCAACTTGAAATAATGATATTAAGAAAGAGATATGTTATGGAAAAAAATAATAGGAATTCATAAATGATGAGATGTAGTTGATTGTTGATGAATAGGTATATGAACATATCTTGTTTTTGGGTTAATGATCAAATTTAGATCATGCTTCATTGGTGAATGATATTGAGATGATATGGAGTTGAGAATAAGGAGTAAATGAAGTAGAAAAGGGTGATCTTTGTACAAGTTATGTTAGGTGTGAAATCTGGAAAGTTTGAAGATGATTGACTGGAAAATGTTCACTAAATATGCTTCAGTCTTTTAGCCATAACTTTTTTTCTAGTTATTCAAATGAGATGATTCTTTATTTGGATTAAACTATAGACATATGATACATTTTTTATGAAGACTTCAAATTCAAATTCAATCTATAAGACCCTTAAAATCTGACCTAAATTTGAAAGCCAAGGTATGCTTTTGTGAAAGTTCGTCACGGTGAACTTGAAGGATTTGGCAAGAATTCCTCTCGGGTAAAGTTCACCACAACTAACTCTTGGTTTCGCCACAGCCAACTTGTGAGATTTTTGCGAGAATTACTCTCGGGAGGAGTTAGTCACGGTGAACATTTCTTTACACTGAACATGTTTCGGTATTTTGGGCATATCTTGTTTTGTAGTTATCTGAATGAGATGATTTGTAATTTGAGTAAACTAGAGACATAGGGTTACAAATTATATGTAGAAGCTGAATTTTGATTTAGTCTCTAAGACTTTCAATTTCTGGATGGAAGTTGAGTATAGTGAATTTTTCAGTGTAAGAACAATCCAAAAATGCTGAGGTATAACTTTTAGATTACTGAATCAAATTGAATGCTTTTGGTGTCATTAGAAACTTAAGATATAGGAGAACAATTTTCTAGAATAAAGTATCCAAATTACCTTATTTTCACTGTCTAAATAATCAAGAACTATAGACCCGAAAGTCAGTTAAGTGATTTAATGTGATATGAATTGTGATTTTAATGGTTTTATTAAGGTATAAACCTAAGTACACATTATACTTAAATGAGTTTTGAGATAGGATTGATTATGTGATGAGGATAATGGAAAAAATACTTAGGATTGTTATAAACATGCATTGTGCATTTTTCATTTACGTACATGTGCATTATAAAACACTTACAATTGTGCCAAATTGTGATATTTGTATGTTTCTTGTTATAGAGGAGCAACTAGAACGTCAACCTCTAGACGTTACCAGAACTTCTAGGCATTAGCTTCGAGAGCGACTTGTGAGTAACCTAGATGACCTCACTCAATTAATTGTTTCTTTTAAATTATATTTGAATTATGAACAAATGTAATTTGATTGTGTTGATTCTAGAAAATGAAGGTCCGATGATTATGATATATAAATGAGATATTGAAGTGTTACTTTTACATGAATGTGACAAACTAAATGTTTCATGACATGATTGATTATGAGAGATGCATTCCATGCATGAATGCATAATCAGATAATGAGAGTTGTGACCTGAGTAGCCATCGAAACTGAGCTTAAAGCTCCAAATGTGATTAAGGGCCAAAGGCTCACAATATAAAATGAGCCATGTATCTCTAACGAATAAGGGACAGTATAAATAAGTTTGATATCCACAGTGGATACGAGAAAGCCTAGGCATTCGGTCACAACAATGTAATAATCAGAAAAGAGTCATATAAGCATTTCATATGCATTTTATTAAGAATGTTGCATTGATTGAAATGCAAAATTGTCTACTCTTGAGTGAGAATGTGATATGTGATGAATTATGCAAATTTGTGAAATATATTTTATATGTATTGATGTGATGCATGAATTGAGTGAACCATCGATGATGGTTACCTTATTGAGTTCACAAAACTCATCAAAATTGCAACGTTGATTTTTCAGGAACGAGAGACGATATTAGCTAATGAGGGATGCAACAAGCAGTGTAGACTTTTATTTTTGGGAACAAGAAGAAATGGCTCAAAGGTTGGTCAGCTGGATATAGACAGATTAGATAGATTTTTTATATTTCCTCTTTCATGTAACAATTTTTGTATTAGGCTATGATGTTGTATAAGTATGAAGGTTGAAAGATACATTGTATACATTCGGTTTCTACGAAATGAAATGAGGAAATTTGGTTTTAAAATATTGTGACTTTCATTATGATGTTTATATGAGAACAAAGATAGATGTTGCCAAGTTAAGTGAATGTTATGATTGAACGTAGTGAGCCATTATCATAGATTATATACTGGAATGTCCTCAGGGCATCCCGATATGTACCCTAAGGTAAGGGGGTGATATGTAGAGGGTCAAAATCGCGAATTTCTGAAAGTGTCCCGTGAATGTTCTCTAAGAAAACATACATTCCCCTTTAACAAACGTAAATAGGGTTGGGACATGTTTCAGACCCGTGAAGGTCCATTTAGTAGATCTAATGTCTGTTTAACAGACATGGATAAGGTTAGGAGCTTTTCCAAACTTGAGAAGGTCCGTTTAGCAGACTTAATTTCTATTTAATGGACATAGGTGAGACAAAACTCATATAAGAGCATTCCCAATGG
This sequence comes from Erythroxylum novogranatense, assembly GCA_029891385.1. Classification (NCBI taxonomy): domain Eukaryota; kingdom Viridiplantae; phylum Streptophyta; class Magnoliopsida; order Malpighiales; family Erythroxylaceae; genus Erythroxylum; species Erythroxylum novogranatense. The sequence goes on along the minus strand of CM057233.1, from coordinate 29,513,698 downwards.
TTTCTACATCTATTCTAACTTCACTTTCACTTCAAATTTTCCCAAATTCACTTCCTATAATGCGACATTATTTCATAACAATTCAACTACCAATTTGATTTCATTAAACTCTCCAATCTCTACTCATTTGAATCTTCACTTACAACTATTTCTCATCATTCATGAATTCCTATCTTTCTTTTCCATAACATATTTCATTCCTATGTCTTAAACAATTCATATTTAACATTCATCATTTCAAGTTGACACTTCTTCAAGTACACCCTTAATTTCAGCTCAACATCATCCATACACAATTCATATTCCATGCTTTTAATATAAAACATATTTTCATATTCTTAAAACAGAACACAAACATATACATTCATCCATCAATTTGTTGTACACCGTTCTAAATTTCATGTCAAATTTTGAGACTCTTAAGGACATAATTTAAATTTGATGTCTTCATAGAAAATATAACCTTATGTCTCTATCCAAATCAAAAATCATCTCATTCGGATAACTATAGAATAAAATATGGCTAAAATACATAAGCTTAATCAGTGTAAATGTTACTGCTAACATTTTCTAGCACTCTCTTCCAATTTTTCAGATTTTATAACTTTCAACATTTTACATCTAACCCATCTTGTACCTAAATCATCCTTTATACTTCATTTCCTATTTATTCTTAACTTCATTTCATCTCAATATCATTCACAAACCAATTCATGATCTATGTTTGATCATTAACCAAAAACAAAACATGTACATGTTCCTATTCATTATCAATTTTCTGCACTCATCCTAACACCATTATGATGATCATTCTACCTCAAAAACATCTCTATAACAATATATGAATTATTACCCATCATACATATACAAGAGCAAGACATTTACATAAATTTTTCATCACCCACGACACATACATAAACATTGCATAATTAAGGCATCAAATCTTAATTTACTCATCATTCTAGCTTCATTTAGCCATACCCATGATATTTAAAGCATAACTTACTTGATTTAGCTTCAAATCTTCAAAAATAAAACTTAGCCATAGCTCCCAAGCATCATGCAATCTTCATCTTCTAAAGGTAGTAGGGTTAGGTTCTTTAGTGACAAATGAAAGAGGCTACAAGATGGATATAGCAATTAATAGATGAAAGCAAGGTGTAACATGAATAATGCTTTGGTGAATCAAAATTCATGAAGAAGAAGAGAAAGCCATGAAAAGATGAAGACAGAGTAGAAATGAATGAGAAAATAATTGACTTAGTCTTTCAAGTGAAAGAATCTTGTTACTACCACTTGTCACCTTCCTATGGTCCTATTTGAACCCTCATTAAGAACTATTCTATTTGTCTCCAATTTTCTCTCAATTTTTAATGACATTTGTCAATAAATCCCAAATTCATTTATCAAAGTTTCCATTGTCATTAGACAGTAATTTTTGCTACCATTTATCAATAGTCTTGTCACTTGGCTTTTTTTCTAGTCCAAAATACCCAAAAATTTAGAAATTTCCTAATTTTCACCAAAAATTCTAAATCAATGCATATACTTTCCAAATCAATTTTGAACACATAAAAACCCCAATTCTTAATATAATCATATTTATAACTCAATTATGCCCAAAAATGTCAATGAATGCATATAAAATCATTTTAACGTGCAAAAATTCAATATTCAAGTGTATGTGTATGCTATAATATACATGAGCATGAAATGCACTCTGAATTTCTCAATAACTCTTATATTTACTATATAGCCTTAATATGGGTAATGGGATGTTACAACTGTTGGCCCCCAAATTTTTCTTATTGGATTAAGCATGATTTAAATTAATTATGAGGTTTGATGGATAAAGTTTTGGAGCCACTTGTTATGTAAATGTTGGTCGAATTTATTATATGGTTTGGTTGTATTAAAAGTGGTAAGAATGCTTAAGGGCATTTTGGGCAAGTCACTTAAGATTATAAGATTGAAGGCTTTAATGAAAGGGCAAAATGGACAATTCACAATTAGTAAGGGTATAAAAGGAAGGAGAATTGGTTGTTTTGTTTGGAAATGAACGAAAGAACCGTGGAAGAAGAAGAGAGGAAGAGGAAATTTAGGGTTTTGGAAATCTTGAAGAATTTGACGAATCGTGGAGTTAAACAAGTAAGTATAAGCATCATCCCTTCTTGATTTGTTGAATGAATTATGTTTTGTGATGGTTAGAAGAGAAAAATTAGGTTGAATGTATAAAGTGAGTTTTCAGTTGAAGATGTCCTAGGGTTAATGATTTTGTTGTGTTTGTGAATGATTTTGGGTTGGAATGAGTTTAGAAACGAAGTAGGAATGATGATTTAGAGTTAAGATGACTTATTTGTGAAATTTGGGAAGTATGAAGATGAAAAATGTCAAAAAATAGTGTTCAGAAGAAGGTTTCTGGTCCATACGTCGTGGTGCACGCAGGCGTCCACGTCGCGGCGCGCACAGGCGCCCACGACGCGGCGAGCTCAATTTTTCTGACAGACATATTTTGGTATTTTGGGCATAACTTTTGGTGTAGATGTCTAAATGAGGTGATTTTTTATTCTTTATAAAATAGAGACAAAGGTCTACAGGTTTTATGAAGAAAGAAAGTTTTGAATCAGTCTTTAAAGTTCTCAAATTTTGGATGGAAGTTGAGTATATATTTTTGTTTCAACATAAGGATAGTCTCAATATGTTTAAAGTATAACTTTCAGATTTTTGAACCAAATATAATGATTTTTGGAGTCATTAGAAACTTAAGACAATGGGGAACATTTTCTAGAAGAGAATATTACTAGATTTTGTCATTTATTTGATCATAATGATCATGGAAAAATTGACCCGAATGTTTGGACTTTTGGAAGAGTTTGAGTTTGTTTAGAATTTATCTTAGTGAATATGCAATATTTAGGTCTTTAAATTGTATTCCTATTGAATAGGAATTTTTTATTTGATAAAGGGAAACAAAGAAGGCAAGAGGATCAAGAGGAGAGGCATCTGTTAAGCAAAGGAATTCAGGTGGGTTTCATGTTTATAATTTAGTAATAAGCCACTAAAGTTTTCTCCCAAATCAAGAATGATTTCAACTACTTCATAAATATCATTTTGTTTCTATTGAATGATTTGCAAAATTGGTACTTGTTTCAGCATATGAACTTTTCTAATGAATTTCAAAATAAAGATGAGAATGCATTGAAACATTTTATGTTATGCCTTGGAAAATTTATGGTATTTTGTATATTCGGAAATGAAAGAAAAGAGCATGAAAAGCACGAAAGCATTTGATAAAATGATTTGAGCATGATTATGTGCTTCTGTTTGGGCGAGAGAGGAACGTTTCATTAGTCACGTGCACGTCGACGTATAGCCTTCTCCCGGCTACCCGCTTGTGGCTACGAGATCCTGAGAAATCGGACTCGTTTCGTTCACGGTATAAGCTTCGGTTCATCCATTTTGTTCAACAGAACTCTCGAGCCGTTTGTTTGTGCATTGCATCTATGAATTGTCAAGTATGTGCATAAATTGAGTGTTTTTGTATTGTTGATGTGATGAAAATTTTCAACTATGAGTTTTGAACTCAAACTTCGAAATTGACTAAGATTTGGGAACAAAGCGTTTTACGAACTCATTATGATTTTGATTCAACAAATAAACATTTTAACGGTTTTGCTTGTTCTTCATTATAAACTTGTTACCCACGAGCTATAAGCTCACCCCCGCTTCATTCCCATCCACAGGTGATGAGAAGATCGGGTGAAGGGAAGTGAAGGTTTTTGTTGTATGTGCATATTGTATTATTTTTAAGTTAGATTGTTGTTAATAATTTTGGGAGTTTCGTATTTTGTATATGCAGATTTCGATATTGATATTGTATTGTGGCTTGGAATGCCATTAGACCTTGTAACATTCTATTCTTTTGATGTTAATGCATTATGTATGGATGATAATAAGTGGACGTAGGCATTTGTGTATATGGACCAGGTTAAGTGAAAATTTGGGATACTTGAGGAAGTAATGGATTTGTTATGAATGTTTTTTTGATAGTGAATTGTTGCTATATATATATATTGAAATGAGATGTGTTATGGAAAAAGGAACATAGAAATGAAATGAGACTGTAAGCTTCATGATTTTTGTGGTATACGTTAACGCTTTTGGTTCAATGGTCGGACTTCGAAAACGGGGCCCAGCATGTTGGTCAAAGTAAGAAAAAAAATTTTCAACCACGTTTATGTATGATGGCACTTCTATTCCGAGGTTGGGTTCCGGAAACGAGATCCAATATTTGTGGTATCAGAGCCCAGTAATAGGATCTTACTGGGGCGTTTATGTTTGTAAAGTGTCTGAATGGCTAGTGAGAATGTGATTTTGCTTTGAAGGAATTTTCATGAACTATTTGAGGAACTAAGGTAATTGTTTGACTTAGATTGACAAGAATTTTGATTGATTTTAGAAATGTGTTAAGGAAATTGAGATTTGAATTTCTTGATGCATTGGGATAAATTGATGTTGAATCTCTATGTGTGAGATAAAAGTTTGAAAGATGAGATAAAGAATAGAAATATACGTATGGAAGATCAATAGGTTGAATTTGAAATGATGATTGGTCCATATGGGGTTCCTTAAGAAATGGGACCATTGGCTAGTGAAAATGTGTTAAGGAATATTGATTTGTGGATATAGTGTTAAGACTTTGAGGTGAGAAAATGATGATACTCTGTCATGATATGAGAAAAAGAAAGTTGTGGATATTTAGAAAGGAGAAATAGAGGATGGGTAAATGTAACAGATAATGAATCAATGCAATGTATTGGAGGATGTATTATTGAACATGACAACGATATTGTACTGTGGTGTTAGAGTGTACAAGTAGAGTGCAATGGAAGCATAACTTTGTTATGATCTTAAGACGAGAAAATTGGAACCGAAGTGGTTGTTCGATTAATACGATAGGAGTTATGATTCGCAGTAAGAAGCAATGAGTGGAATTGAGGTCAGAATTTCATAATGATTATGCATCGATAATTTCGAATTGGTTAAGGATATGCATGTGGAAGATGAAATAAATGATAATTGGAAAATGAGATAAAAGTGGGGAAATAGAGAAAGGGAAATGAAATAGACATGAATGACCTTATATGAGACGAATGACATGATATGTAGTATGGGAAAAATCGCAAATGCGTATGAGATCCCATCTTATGTATGAATGAGATTAGAAAAAAAAAGATGAAGAACTAAATGAGAAGATTATATGCACTCGGTATGGTAATTGACTCATTATGAAATGATATAGCATGAGAAAAGGTGAATTTTGGAAAAACTAGAATAAAGTTGGTGTTAGTGTGTTTGATAAAGAGAGAACTGTTTTCTAAGATCAATGAAGATCAAGGTATCAATTGTGTAAGATATAAATTGGTGCTTTTAAGGATTAAATCTGTGGACAGAATGGCATGACTTTGACGATGCCTATCCAAGCATATGTGATAGCAAGTATGTTCACTACTCCATTGAGTTTTGAGTGACTTAAACACTATCACCTTATGAGGATGAGAGAAAGTGGTCCTCTCAAGAGATTAAAAGTAGCTGATGATGTGATGATAGCAGGTGATTCATAAAGATTTGCATGAATAATATATATGATAGTAGTAAGAAACTCTCTTTTGAAGAAGAATTTCACTAAGTTAGATTCAACAGATCAGATAGTTTATGCGAAGAAAGATCAATGGAAGAACTGGTTAAAAAGGAATATGTAATGATTCGAAAGTGAGTATTAGAGTCATATCCCTAGCGGAGACTCAAGCAAAAGAGGTTGACTATACTACTGAGAATGTATGTATTTTTGTTTGATGTGAAGGATCCAACTAAGCGAGTGGATTCCTATATTTGAGGAAACATTAATTGCCAATATGAGGAGTATATAAGTTCACGTTATGTTCTAGGTAAATATGTTCGGGAGATGCAAGTTTTTTCCGATGAAGGTGTGACAAGCACAGGAAGCTAAGATTGCAAATAAACTAGAGTGTGTGGAGAAACGGATATAAATGAGTAGACACTAGAATACGTCAATGCAAAATATGAGGAAATCTAAAGAATGGACAAAAGCAGTCAAGAAAGGTAAGACAATTGAGAAATTGAAAATAACAAGAGGTAATATTATCTTATTGAGGAAGCAGTTATTTGAGGAATTACTATAACCAAGTATGGACATATGGAATTTTGACAATATTTTTTTAAGTTAACAAATTTCCTCGACAATACTATGGTATTGAAGATTAAAGTGATCCAATCGAAGTTTGATGATATGTTAAGTTGAAGAGTTGAGAAGAATAGTTTTGAATACTTGAGGAAAAATGAGTAAATCATATGAAGGACGAAGATAAAGAAAATTCTGAGGAATTATAACAACGATATTAATTATATTGTCTGAATTTGGAAATTCGATAGTAGACAATGATGTTTGCATAAGAGATCAGGATAAGATCCACGAAGTAAAATAAATGTGAATTGGATTTGGATAATGTGATTAGGATTGAGTTTGGATTTCCGGACGGGAGGTCCGAGGAATTGTGTGATGTGTTTGAGCTGGAGTATAGAAGTGTTTAAAGCTATTTACAGGTTTTGAGTTTTAAAAATACAGCCGTTATGCTATCTGATTTTTGTATGGTAGTCTATGGATTTGTGTGGTAAATGTCATTTGGCATAAGAGAGGAATGATAAGATTTTGTATAAGTCATGTGTGAGATTCTTTGGCAAAAAGGCATATAAGTTTTTTTATAGATGATTTTGAGTACGATGTATATGAATTATGTATTGATGTAGGGAATGTTAGAGTTATGTAAATATAGTGCCCTGGAAAGCAAGTGTATTTACATGTAACTTTATCTTCTTCAGTTACAGTTTTGTAATGAAAATATTTATTATTAATAAAACAAAAGAGTTTGGTTTTATCTGTATGAGCATTATATATGTTGGACTCCGAACTTTTGATGAAAATTAGAAATATTAAAATGAATTTAAGTAAGAAAGAAATTGGTGAGAAAATGTTGAGTTTAAGGAAATTTGATAAAATTATAAATTTTGAGGACTTTGATATTTGAGTGAACTTATATGGATTATATGAAAATTGTAAAAGTTTGACTTTTTGGCCTTTGAGGGTTGACTTTTGATTTAGGCAAAATTTGATAAAATGGTCTTCTGGAAACTTGTAGATTATGTCAAGAGCTTTCCGTAGCCATAAAGTTTGATATTTTTCGATATCAGGAGTGGAAGTTATGATCAGTCAAAGTTAAGTATGAAATTTGTTTGAAGTTTGACTTTTGGGGTTGACAGTTGACTTTTTAATTGAGGCAAAATCCGAAAAAATGATCTACATGAAACTTGTAGCCTCTGTCGAGAGCTTTTCATGGACATAAAGTTTGCTACTTTTCGATGTCGGGATTGAGAGTTATGATTTTCTGAAGTTAAGTGATCTAGCTTTGTTTTGTATAAATGACCTAAGTGTATATTTGCATATACTATACTTCGAGGCAACTCGTCGTATGGATTTAATCTGAATTGGAATAAGTTGTCTTAATGAAAGTTGGAGCTTGTATTTCGATCTTTCCGACGCCATAAAGTATGTAATTTTTCGATATCAGGGCTAGGAGATATGATCTTTGAAAAATTCAGGTATAAGTAAGTATTTGAAGTCTTGTAACTTGGTTTGAACTTCGACCCTTTTGTAATCTTTTGCTTATACATCCTTCGTCCGACATCCGATGATTTGATTCTTGAAGCGTTGGATTCCTAAGACAATGACGTTCATTTTTATGAAGAATTATGATTTTTAGGAGATTAAATGAAAAGAGATTGATTGAATCAAAGTAAGAGATGAGTTATAGGTTATAAGTTGGATAATTTTCTGAACATGGTTCAGTATTTTGCGTTTTTCAGGCGATGTACAACTCTGATTGAGTTGATTCTTGAGGGAAAATAAAGTTAAGATATAGGGCTACAACTCTTGTGAAGGGATCGAAATTTAATTTCATCCCTAAGATTGTCAAATTCTGTATTGAAGTTATGTTAATGTTCAGTTTCGGATTTTGTGCAGATCAGTTAATAATTCGGCCATAACTTCTTCGTTTTAGATCCGAATTGAGCACCGTCAGTGGCGTTGGATTCATAAGATCGAGAGGAACAATTTTCATGAAGAAAGTTTGTCCAAATTATTTCGTTTAGTTGCTCGAAATCAGGTCGCAATGTATCAGTTTTTCAAATTCCTGCAGGGTCAATTTTGGAAATAAGCAAACAAGTGAGGGCATAAGGGTCATTTTGGCACCATTTTAAGTGACATGGCAAAACTCACTTGGGACTGTCGTATTAAGCATCTGGAATGCACGAAATAAGCAGCAAAACAAGAAAGAAAATAAGAGAGAAATAAAAGAAAGAAAAAATGAAGAAGAGAGAAGAGAAGAGAAACTTGCGTGGAGGTTGAAGGAGAAGAAGATGAAGGGGAAAAAAAGAAAGCTAATTTGGTTTTGATGGTTTCAAAAGGGACTTTGATGCTATTTCAAGAGGAAGAGATAGAAGAAGAAGGAAAGCTTGTCTTGGAGCTAAAAAAATAACGAAAATGGAGGAGAAAAAGGTAAGAGAGAGAAAGTTTTGATTTTGAAATTTTGATGAGTTTGTTGGTTGATTTGGCTTGGAAAGGTAATGAAGTTAAGTTTTCTAAAGTTTATTGAAGAGATTAAACTATGGTTATGTTGATTTAATGAATGTGGGGTTTATGCCTATGAGGTTTTAGTAAGATTTTTGGTTAAGTGACTTAAGGTTTATATGGATTTGTGATTTATGAAGTTATTTATGGTGTTTATGCCTTAAGTGAGGTTTCATTTTGGATTTGATGAATTAGGGATTTATGTTAAGTTCGTAGATTTGGGGATGTTGGAAATTGTTAAGGTAGATAGTTTGGATATATGTGGGATTAGTGTTTGCTTAAGTTAATTGTGAGGATTTTGATTTTTATGATATTAAATATGGATGATTATGGCTTAGGTATTTTAAAGTTGAGGAAAGAAGAAGGATTTTGGAAAAGTAAAGCTTTGGACAAGATGTTAGTATCGATTCGAGGTGGGTAACGTATTTGTATTTCGAATTTTAAGCTTTGTACAAGTTTGTGAAAAATCAAGAATGAAAATGTTTTTGGAAAATTGTTGTTTATGAAAATTGTTGCAAGTATTGATTTTGAAGGTTTAATTAAAAAAAAGCGATGTTATATGATGTTTGAAATAAGTTAAGGAAATTATGTTTTTGAAGAACCAAGAAAAGAAAAGATTTCGAAAATTTGTTTAAGAAATTGTTATTCATGACGTTTGAATTACTCAAAGAAATTGTTTTGTTCGGACAAAGCAAACAAGATGATTCAATTGATTACATTCATCGCTTTTGAATGTTTTGATAAAGAATGAAATAGTTGGTAATTTAACTGTTTGATAAAATGATTTCTTATGACAAGATTTGTACTTTTGATATTTGATATTTGAGAAACCTTAGGTTAGAATGATGGACGTTAATGCTTTGGAATTTTATAAAACCACAGCTTTATGAAAGTGTTTGAAAACTAGGATTTCGAAAGCTTTGAAAATGTTAGAAAATATCGCTATATAAAAGTGTTTGACAATTTATGATTCCCAAGATTTTTAAAGTGTTTATAAATTATAGTTTATATTAAAAAAGAGGGTTTGAAAACCTTGATTTCGAATAAACTTGGAAGTGTTTAGAAAGTATTCTTTACATAAATGATAGAAGATTTTGATTTCCGAAAATGCATTTGAAATCGTGTAGAAAATATGGTTTATGCGAATGTTTAAAGTTTATGATTTCCAATTACCTTCGGAATTAGTTATAAACTCTTGTTTGTGAAAATGTTTAAAAATCTTAATTCCGTTGAGTACATTCCTTGCTTTCGAAATTTCTGTAGAAATTGTTATATATTCAATGATTTTGGAATTCCAATTATTAATTTCGAATGCTTCAAATGCTTAAATTCCTTGATTTTGTACTGAATGGAGAAAATGTTTTGCAAATTTATTGTGTATGTTTTCGAAAAATCAAGAAAAGAAGAAGGTTTCGAAAATAGTTAAAATGATTCGATTTATTATTTTGAATGATGGTTTGGTTGATTTGAAATTTTGATTTCCGAATGATTTCGAGAAGGTGGAAGAAAGAAAGTATCGAATTTTGGTATTGATTTCAAATGGTTTGGAAAATTGTTCCAAGTTCTACGTGTTTGAAAAGTTGGAAAATCATGATTTCGACTATTTTGGAAAGTAGGAAATCTATGATTGCGAATGTTTTAGAAATTAATTATAAAATATTGTTTATGTAATCGTTTGATTTTCGTTCGATGAAATTCTTTGCTTTTGGAATAACTTTAGAAATTTTGTTATATGTTCAATGATATGAGAAATTGAAACTTTCAATTTCGAAAGTTTTCAAAGGTTTTAAATATTGATAGATTTCGAGCATGTCTGGAATTACGAAAATTATTACAAAAGTTAGATTTATTGTTTCTAAAGATTTTGAAAATTGAATGAAGAAATTGTTATTCAAGATATTCAAAATTTTTAGAGATTGTTATTATGTCTTGGAAAATCAAGGAGAGAAATGTTTTGGAAATCGATTTAAGAAATTAAAATGATTAGTGATTTTATTGTTTTAAATAAAAGGTGAAAATCGTGGTTTAAATTTTGGATGGGACATGTGTGTTGTATGTTTCAAAGGAATTGATAAAGTTGTTATCTATTTTGTGTTGCATACTTTAATTATGTATAGTTACAAACCGAATATGATTGTGAATCGGTATAAAAGTGATTGATGAATTGTGATGGTATTTGATTTTGTTATGTGAATTATGTGAAATTATGAATGATAATGTGAGACGATATGAAAATCAAGTTTTCGAAATGTGCCTCCGGGCAATATGATTTTCGAGTTTGATATATGTTATGTGGGTTTGGTAAGGTCCCCTCCGATGAGTCAGTGCACTAGTTTCCCTCTGATAGCCTTCTCCCGTCTGCCCGCTAGTGGCATAGGAGTTCGATTTTGACTCCCCTCATTCACTTTGCACTGCACGCATTATCTGAGGAATGTGCAAGACGTCATGTTAGGTCCGACCCAAACCATTTAATGTGTTATGTGCTTAGTGTTGGATGCGCGGTATAACCCAAGAACACACGCCGAAGATAACTCGCAAACACCTACGGGTGGGGTGTGGGGTCCAACATCAAACCAATGATGTGTTAGATGATCTTGCTCTGTTTGTATGTGATATTTTATGATGTGATACATTCATGTTTGAAATGGTGCATAATTTGTGAAAAGTTTGAGAATTTGAGAAATAATGGTTAATTTTCAATCACGAAATTTCGCAAACAGTTTATGAGGATTTTAAAATAAATGAAGATGATGAGAAAAATCTTAGAAAATATTGACGAAGGTTTATAAATTTTCGAATGGGAAAGATTTGAAAAGTTTGAAAAGAAAATTTTCGTTTATGTTTCATTTATACGTATGTTACCCACTGAGCTGTCAAGCTCACCCCACCTCTCATCCCCATCTCCAGGTTTCCAAACAGGAGATTGGATGAAGGCGGTCCAGTCATCAGTTCTGCATGTGTCAGTAATAGGGTTCGTTGAGATTGTGGTTTTTGGTTTGATATCGTGGATTGAAAATGTCACTTTGCTATTGATGATGTATTTGAGTTAAGTTATGAAATTGAATTTATGTATGATAGTGGAATTAGATTATTTAAGTAGATCATGTTAGTTTATATGAATATGATTGAATTGTATTCGAATTGAAGTATGTATGATGGATTGAGATTATGAAGTGCTTAGATATAGATGTGTGTTGCTGCCGATGTTTGGATTCCGGACGGGGAGTCCGATGACTTTGTGTGATTGGATTTGGTTTATAGAAGTGTATTTTTGCCTTTGCAGATTTTTGAGTCAAAATACAGTTAAGATCTTTGCCGATTTTCGGTAAAAATCGGGTTAAGATAAGAAAAGAATAAAAAATTAGTTTGGTAAAGATGAGATTTGTGTGATTAAGAAAAATTATATGAATTTAGTGTTATATGAGGATAAATTTCCAAAAAGGAAATTGTATGGATTGATTATGATTTGAATGTGATTGAGTAAAGGGAAAAGGAATGAATAAGAAAATAAAAAAAAAAGAAAGAAAAAAAAACTATACCGGTTTCGGATGGTTAGTCTAGGTTATCCAACGCATCTCGTTTCGTTTCTCGACCAATCTTCGTTACCGGATGTCGGACACTTGATTTCGATTCGCTTCGATGTGTATTTCGTTTCGAGACGTTCCGAGTTTTTTGTTTGCTCCGATAATGCACTTTGTTTTGCTTTTTCTTCTTTTTCTTTTCCGTTTTTCGGTTAGGATCCGGTTCCCGGATCGGGTCCCAACAATATATCTAGTCATAAGGTTCCAAGATTCTTTTGTAAGTAATATACATATACATAGAGATGTATGGGAAACATGTATATTATTAGAATCTGAATTAATTGATTCACAGTTGAATAATCAAGTTGGTCGCTTGATTATGGTTTAGACTGTTGTGTTGCGATTTATCTCCATATAAGTAAAGGAGTTTACTTGAAGGGAATGATGAGTTTCATATCATGATAGTAGTTGACTATCGATAATGGCACTATTAAATGAATCTGGAATCAAGTATGTTTTTAAGAATAAAGTGGGTCATTACTTTAATCTTAAAACATACAACTTAAGCATTCGCTTATTATAAACCATAATCTTGATGAGTGGTGAACTCATATATGTTTCATTATATTTCTTGATATGATCGGAATGGATTTTTACAGAGTATTAATTCAGTGTCTGCATGTTGGAATTATTAATTGAAACATGTATCAGGGAACATTCACTCAAATAAAGAGTTTATAGTGTTATCATCTCTTCTAGATGTTTTAAGGAGATTTGGTGATTAAACTGGCGCCAGTAGTTTGATGGACTAGCTACCCATCAAGTCTTAACACTGAGATGAGATCTTATGTGTTAATCACCATATAAAGTAAAATGAGAGATTTAGAAGGAAAAACCAACATAAGGGGCAAACGGTAATTTTACCTTTTGTTGTGCAGATGTCTATAATAAGGTTCTAAATATGGTTTGCAATTGGACATATTCTTATAATATTTAATAATTCAAGAGTTCAACTAATTGTCTTTAGTGGAATGACATTTAGTTAATAAGCTAGAATTAATTCTAATGAGATTGAATTAATTCTGGGCTTATTGGAGCTTGAATTATAAAAGTCCAATAAGATTCCCCGCTTGGCTTTAAGGAAGGTTATCAAGTTAAGTAAGAAATATAAATGGAGGTTAATTAGAAGCCCATAATTGAATCTTGGGCTTGGTCAAATTAAAGAAGCCCAAATGTACATTTAGTAATGGGCTTGGTTTTTGGTTTAATGTAATTAATTAGATTAATTATATTAAAACAATTTTTTTAAGAAGAAGATAGCAATTTCTGTTATTCCTAGGTTAAATGTGTAACCACACATTTGACATTAAATGCTAAATAAATATGGTCTTTATTATGGTTAATCATCATTAAATGGAGTTATGAACTTACGATTAAATGGTTTAATGATTGTCTTTTAATGTTGGCTTGTAACCTATTTGCATTCATTAGATTAAAGATGAAAGATGTACATTAGATGGACCATCTTCCTTCTTTCTTCTTGGCAAAACCGAAATTGGGTATTGAATTTTAGGTTATGGTCTTTTCAAATAGCCATCATAAAGATAAATGAAGATAATCTCATTTATTGGCTATTTTATGAGTGATTAATGAAAGAAGTGATGCATTTGATGCCTCTCTCTCCTTCCATCTATGCATATACGAAATTGGTAGGCAAGAAAGAGTTCTTGCATGTTCTTTACACCTTCTTTCCTTTCATGAAAGAGAGAATCGAAAATACCAATTGAAAGAGTTTCAATTTTGCTTCTTCTTCTTCTAAAAAAATCTCCCCCAAATATTTCTTCTCCTTTCCCACCAAAGGATTTTGTTAACCTAATTGTTCTTGAAGAACATGTAGTAAATCTAATTGGTTAAGGATACTACAACAAGGAAAAGAGTCAAAGGCAAAGGATTTGGATACATGAAGAAGGAGAGGATAGCGCAGCGAGGATTTAAAGCTGTAGCGAAGGAGTCGATAATACTCCTGATCTTTTTTATATTTTATTATCCTTATACCATATCATGTATGGATTGTCATGTTGATTTGGATTTGTTGCTTCCGCTGCAAGTAATGATTTCTTAAAATGTTTGAAATCTACCATTTTTCCAAACAAAGCATGTTTTCTTTTTCCGATCCAACAATTGGTATCAGAGCTAGTTTCTAATGTATGATTTCGGTTCCTATTTATTGGATGCATTGGTTGGCAATCTTTTTTTGTATGCTGCATATTTTTATGTGATAGAAATATACATGGTGTATGTTTGCTCTTTTGGTTGTCCATAGAAGTTAAATTTACCTTGTAAGATTTCTTCATTGGTTGTAACAAGGAGGGTGGTCTATCATCACCATGTTTCCTCCTTGGTTTCTTTTTTCTATTTTCTTTGATTTTGTAATGTACAAATTGATGTAATGATGAAGATGGTGTAAGTGTAAGTCGACTTGTACCATGTGTAAGGCGACTTGTGCTTGCTCGGTATTGATAAGTCGACTTGTCCACTCGTGTAAGTCGACTTATATGTGTACAGTACCATAAGATTGTTAGCGTAGTGCCCTAAAGGCAATCCCCTTTAGCGCGTTTTGTTCATAGTCATGTACAGACTTTATGAATAAATAAAGCAAGGCATATTTCATTTATTTGATGTTCATTTTATTATGAATTGATTGTGATCTTTAATCAAATTTATGAAGTCCATGATATATGACATAGCATGAAGGAAATTATGATGCGATCATACTACTGAGATTCCTATCATGTGCAATTATGTCAAGATTCAAATTATCCCTAGTCATAGGATTAATGAGACCGACATCGTTAATCCGGATAGACTAGCATATGTCAAACTCCTTGATTGGATCAAGCAAAGGATCTCGAAAACCGTAAATATTGAGATATTTAAATTTGACACGTGGATGCTTACTAGTGGTAGTAAGTACATTGATGACCTGCCATGAGATCATCACATGGATGTCCTATACAAATGTCGTTGATAATCTCATCATAGCAATGGTGCAAGTATCCTTAGACTTGAGGTACTCAAGGATATCTTGGTCTTGATTACGTGCTTTGACTCCATTCCTTGTTGCCTTTCGAGGTCGCCATAGGTGGTGATTGGGTGCAGCTTGAGGTATTCAAGGTAATTGAGTAACCAATAGAGGATTCACCACTTCGTGATAGCGAAGAGATACCCATGGCCTCTTATCGGGATCATTACTTGGAAGTCTCTGGCGCCGAGCACACATGTGTCATGAAGAGGGTCTTCATGGACATATCAAGTAATGAGTCCTAGGACGAGAACTGATTACACTTGGACTAGATTTGATCTGATCAGTCTAGTAAGAGTTGACACATTGCCCATACTCAAACCAAGTGGGGTATAACATGGTGAAAGGAAGAATTGCACAGTAATTGTCTATGGAAGGGTTCGTGATATGGTTTCATTAGTCAAACCAATTACTTTTCGATCAATTGGGGTCATGATGTGTTGCTAGATACCGCTCATGACTTGCTCAGATTAAGTGTTAATCTAAGTGGCCAACATAACCGGAACCTAATGGGTCACACGATAAGAGTGACTCGGAGAATCAGAAAATAGTTTCGATGATCCGATATCCGGAGAGCAATAGGATTAAATGGATCCCGATGAGATTGGGATATGTCCCGATGAGATCGCGACATCGACATTGCTGAAAACCGTCTCCGACGATTTTTTACCATGAGTCCCGGTAGGCCGTAGGACCTAATTCTCAGCTTGATGGACCTCTTCAGCAAATATATATATATTAATTAATTAATTATATATATATATGTGAGTGTTCGGTGGAGTAAAGCAAATGGAGAAGAAAATGAGTTTGAAAAGTCAAACTTAATGATTAAGTTAATTTTTCAATGCTTTTTAAGCCACCAACGTGGCTAGTCTCCTAACCATGCCTTCATATGTTTTAATTAGTTAAATATACATATAAGAAGGTTAGAGAAGCAAGCTTATTCGGTGGTTTTTAGAGGAGAGGGCCGAATGCTTAATAGTTAAGCTTTGAAATGTGATTTTCATCTTCTTCCTCTCTTACTCTCACGATAGCTTCTACTCTCCAAGGCTCCACCTAGGTTCATTTCACTTGCTCTCCAAGATCAAGGTTAGTGCTAGCACACTCTTTACCTTGTTCTAGCTATTCCCGGGTTAAAGGGGTTGGTCTCGGTTAGGTTTTCCGACCTCTGCGTGGATATCGTTAGAGACGGTCTCCTTTGGTCGTTATAGTTTGATTGTTTGTACATACACTTGGATCTTGGCTTTCGGGAATGTCCCGGGACTCAAAATTTTAAATTCCGCACTGTGTTCATGTGATGAACACCCCGGGATTTTCCTACAGATGGAGCAGCTATGGATTGAAGAAATAGAAAGGTAAAATTTTCGGTGTATCCTTTTGTGTATTGACATAAGTTTTGTGAAAACATAGTTGCTGGAATTTTGTTTCAATGGATCACTTTTCTTTCTTTTATTGTAAAAGCAAGTGTTGGATTTTTGTTTCAAAGAATCAGATTTCGGTTTTACTAAAATACTAAGTGCTGGTTTTTTATTTTCATGAAATGAGCTTCGGTTTTAATGAAAACTAGTGCTGGAATTTTTTTTCAAAACAAAGATTTGGTTTTCTAAAAATCTAGTGCTGGAATTTTATTTTTCAAAGTGACAAAATTTGATTTTTATATATGCCATTACATTCTGTTTACCGAATGGGCCGGATCATGTTTGTGAGGAGTTCGAAGCGGAAGATCCAAGTCCAAGAAGAATACTTTGGGCCTAAAAGGCTTGTAATTATTTAATTTTTCTAGGATGGACAATCAAAAGTGGCTTTATTAGTTCATGTGATGAATGGAGAAATGAATGCTTATAATATGTGATATTATGTGATTGCATGTCATTTAGAAAATTACCAACCCTAGGCTTTGCCATGCATTCATTCTGTATGAGATATATAATGAAACAATATAGATGGATAATAAATTGCATCTAGACAAGATGGTATTTAAAACTTAAAGCCCAAAAAGATTGAGTGGGAAAGGATCTCCTGTGAGAGTCCATGGTCTCCAAATGATGGCCCGTTTGCATATGGTGAAGTGTTACTCCCCATCGGAGGGCATGGATCCTAGATCTTTCATGGTTTGGGTCTCCTTAAGGATAAGTCCACTTAAAGATAGCAAATGTGACCTCCCACCGAGGCATGGTTTGTAGGAATCTTTAGTGAATGAATCAAATGGTTAAACACTCAACATTTTTTATCAATAAACTGCCCACCGTAGCTCTGTTGGAAAAAGTATGGACCAAATTAAGGCGCTTCTTAAAAAATTGGGCATGAGATGCTTGATAGTTTTTGAGTGGGAGGGTCCCAGTTTTTCTTTTAATGGATAAGATGGCCCACCGTCACTTAGTCTGTTATAGATAAGAAAAATAACCGTCGTATAATGTTTTAATTTTTTAAGTTTTGTTAAATCTATCATCATGCATACATGCATCATGATTTTATACAAAGTTCCATAAATTTTTGACTAGTATGCTCATGTTTTAATAATTTATATTTTCAGACATAATCAACCAAAAAATGAATCCACTCACCCTGCTCTTGACTAATAACAAATTGGAAAACAGAGACAATTTTAATGAATGGAGACGTAATCTTGACATTGTTTTTCAATATGAACGTATTTCATGGGTGTTAACTGAAAATGAGCCTACACCTCCAAGTGGAGATTCAACTCCTGAGCAAGTCCAACAACATGAGCGTTGGCAGAATGCTGACAAGACTACTAAGTGTTATATTCTGGCTTCTGTCAACGGCATGTTGCAAAAGCAAATTGTTTATATAAAAACTGCTAGTGCAATGGTCCATCACCTACATGAGATGTTTGGTGTGAGGACTAGGTCTGCAAGAGTGAAAGCTATCCAAACCTTTCATAATCTCGCATGAAACACTCAGTGAACCGGTGCAGGATTACATGATGAAGGTAATCTCTGCAGTCACTGAGGCTGAGATGCTTGGGGCGAATATGGATGCGGACACGCATATGATTATGATCATCAATAGCTTAAACTCTTCTTTTCAGCAGTTTAAGTTGGACTATGAGCTCAACAACAAGGATTACACCTTGAGTGAGTTGATGAATACCCTTCAGAGCACGGAGGAGATATTGAATATTAAGGCTCATGGGCCAGAAGCTAATGTGGCTTCTTCTTCTAAGCCCAAGGATAAGGGCAAGAAAAGAAGAAGGGTCCAATGAAAAAGAAAGACCAAACAGGGGTCAAGGCCAAATCCATGAAAAAGAAGGTTAAAGAGAACATCAAAGGAAAGTGTTTCCACTGTGATGAGATGTTGGATCCCGTTTCTGGAACCCAACTGCACAAACTTAACATGATCACTCTTAAATCGAATCCGAAACGGAACAAAAAATAATGAATCGGATCATATAGCGAAGCCAACACATGAATCAGAAATAAAATCGAATAACAAAATAAGTCGAAACGAATACAAATGGAAATCGAATACGAATGCGAAACAAACGGATCAAATCGAAGCAAATAAAACCGAAACCGACATCATATACAAATATCTTAATCATAGCGTTAGAAACCTTGGACTAACCAATCCAAAATCGGTATATTTTTTTTTTCTCTTTTTCTTATTATTCAAATCTTAATCACAAACTTCTAATTATGCGATAACTTAATATCTTCATAACGAAACATGTTCTTATCCTTTTTCTCATTTCCTGCCATAGCAATATCACACTCATGCCAATAAACCCATAAATATATACATTAATACCCTTATCCATATGTTACTCTACAAAATCGGGCAGCATAACGGTTGCACAAGAACAAAACCCAAACCTGCAATGTGTGAAACTCACTTCTATCAATTTCAGAAAATTTCACATACATCAAATCCACCAGACCCTCCGTCTGGGATCTTAGCAGAAACTCAATCCTAAATTCTAAACCACTTCAAGTCATTTTTCATATCCAATTCATATTCATCACATTCAAACTCGTATGCAATTCCCATTCACTCATATACAAATTAATGCTTTCATCACACTCAAAACCAAACGTATTAATAAATCATCACAATTCATATCCCAACACTCATAACTCAATTCAATTGTATACAAATCCAATATGCACCATCTATAGTCAATACATTTCTAATTCTATAAATCAGGTTCTTATATAATATCATAATCCAAAAATACATCAAGAACAAAAACATGCACAAATCGAACTGATGTCTTGACGTCTTTCATCCGATCTCCTGCTCGAATACCTGGAGATAGGGATGAAAGGGGGGGGGGGGTGAGCTCGGAAGCTCGTGGATAATATGTTTATAACTCAAATGATAAGCAAAACATTTTCAAACCTTATTTTCAGTTGATCGAAAACATTGAAGGTTTATTTCTCAAAAACTTCTTAATTCCAAAATCTTTCATAAACATTTACAAAAAGTTTTCAAAACTATCATAGTTGAAAATCCAAATTTCTCATTCGTCGAATATCCAAACCATTGTACAATAACAAAGTCAAAACACATGAAATGCATAACAAATAAATGCACCACATTTTTACATAAAGCAAAGCATGTAGCACATCAAACGGTTTGGGTCGGTCCCAAAAATAGGACGTACTGCACATTTTCGCAAAGCGGTTCTGTGTAGCCGTGAAACACATGGGGAGTCCGTGAGGAGCTCCATGGTCACTAGCAGGCAGCCGGGAGAAGGCTTTAAACACATGAGACCAGTGCACTGATTCTATTTGGGGGACCTAACCAAACCTATATAACACATATTTATGTTTGAAAAACCAAATGCCCGAAGGCACATTTCGAAAATGAACTTTTTCATGTCATCTAATATTCAATGCAATACCTATCAATCACAATATCACCCAAGTTACAAACAAACACTCATATAATAATTCTCAATCTTTCCCCAAACAAGGAAATGCACACTTTATAATCTTTCAAAAACATCCAAACATCATATCACACTAATTCACATACTCAACTTATCAATCAATCTAACACAATGAAACTCAATGAGTATTTCATCTTTATCAATTTACTCAAAAATCCATTGAATAAACAATTCAAGTCATTAATGGAATATTGACCGAACCCTTTTAGAATTTTTCGTAAATCATTTGGAAACAATGACTTTAACACTTTATAAATCATTTCAAAAGCAATTGGTTCAATCATTTGTAAAATAATAGCTTATAAAACCAACACTTATAATTAGCTCATAATTTGAAAAATAAACACATTATCCACCTTATTTCCATGCCATGAGCTTGTCCAATGCTCAAGTCACCTAAGCCTCTCTTCAATTTTCCTCATTTAAGATAAAAAACCTAAATCATAAACATCCATAATTGATTCAAATCAACTATAAAAACTCTAAAATTGGCTTGAGAATCCACAAGCCCATGCCAAACTTAAGTCAAATCAACCTAAAAACTTACTAAAACTCAAAGATCAAAACCATCACTTACCTTTATCTTCTTCATTTTCGACTTTTGCTTGGATCATCTTGGAGCTCTCACTTCCTTCTATGTTTTTCCCCCATAAACCCAAGAAAAACCTTGCTTGGAATCCCTAAAATCTGAAACCCTAGCTTCATGTTCCTCCTTCTCCTTCTTCTCCACGACAAAACTCTCACTTCTCTCCTCTCTCTTTCTCCATTTATGCATTTTGGCCGAGGCTATTTAATAACGAATTTAGTTTCCTTATTTACCTTTATCTCCATTTATGCATTTTGGCCTAGGCTACACACTTCGAAATATTTCATTTATTTACTAATCAGATTACATCTCTTTAGTGTTAAAACACTAATTTCATCAGATTCTCATAACCACGATCCTAATCGATTCGTCTCACTTTCATTAACTTGGATTGCTCTACCCCTTTTTACAGATTCATTTCACTTATCATCATTAACTCAAATCAATCATAGTCTTTGACTATATTCAAGCCTTGTTTACTCTAATGTAGGGGTTAACGACTTCTTATACACTGTTCGAATGGTAACACTAAAATGATGATCATTAATCCCACAATCTCTCTTAACTGTACCTCAATCTCAACGGACTCCAAAAATATCAGTCTCACATTTGCCTCAGCAGTCACATCTGTTAGTTATCCCTACGAATAACTATTCGATTTCACACTCTAAACCTTCTATTACTCTTTCTGCACACTCCCGCTGAAACACAACACTTCGATGGTTCCTAGAGATTTCTCTAACAGTTTCTTTGGCAGGTAAAACACATACTTCACAATACAGTCATAAATATCATTTTTTCAAAAGTTGAATCCCATTTGAATTTTCCAATAAGGTTTGAAATTTCTAAATCCCCAATTTGTTTTACCAGTCCTTTCTATACACACCTGATCCGGAATTCCATAATTAATAATGATACATTTCTTTTTACCTCCATAATAGATCGACAGTCGCACTCGGTATTACACTAGGTCTAATAGCCTTAACATCCAAATTAAGATCCTTTGCCATTGCATTTTCTATTTATTACCTTACATTGCACCATTAGCAAAAATTTTGAAACCCTTAAACGCATAATCCTTTTCAATTCTTTCGAATTCACTAATACCTCGATCACTATCAATTTGCTTATTCATACCCATATCTGAAATGTTTCTGTCCAACTAGTATCTCCAAGCTTTCAAAACAATATCCAACACAATAAATTCCAATCATCAATTATAATATAGTACAAGAGATTATACTTATCCCTATGCACATAAAATTACTTTACACCATTTCAACAGATTGCATCATAACCTTTATTGGGACACTTCGATAAGTATTGCAAAGTCTCCGAATTTACAACGATACAATCAATACTCGAATTAAAAATTTCTCTTTTTCTTTTATTAGACATACGATTTATACGTTTTTCCTCAATGCTTAACAAAGAGCTAATGTTGGGCCCGGGCCCCGGATGTCCATTCCCGAGGTGGCCTCTCGGGTCGCACCTGCGACGGGTGCTCCATAAACCGTCGGACCCGATCCTAACATCCATACAAATAACCATTCGATTCACTCATACATATATATACATTCTACACATGCATCCCATCCATGAATTAAACACCCCATAAACTAAGGGGTTTCATGCCATTATAATTTCAACGAAATTCAACAAGTATTCTCAAATGCAGCATAATACAAAATAAAATGAAATCCTAAAATACAAAAGTATGCTCCATGATGACATGCTGGCAGGCTAACCAAAGTACTAACTTATACAAGGCTTCTAACTAGCTTGAAGTTTCTGATGCCCTGCAAGGTCGACAATCGTCTCGATCTGCACCTGAGGAGGGGAGAGTAATGGGGTGAGCTGCGAAGCTTAGTGGCATATACGTTTATAGCCATTGGCAACGAGCCACACAATCAAGCATATATGTATATTCATATAGCAAATCCATATTCATCAAATAATTCACATTCATATAAACATCGGTCATGCAATTTCTGTTTCTCAACATAACAATCATTATGCAACAAGTCTGTCAAATCCATCATATGTTATGCTCAACAAATCGATCGTGAATGCACAAACAATTGGCTCGAGAGTTCCGTAAATGATCCGGATAAACCAAAGGTAAATCCGTAAACTATCCGAGTCCGATTTCTCAAGGATCTCGTTGCCACAAGCGGACAGCCGAGAGAAGGCTTTACTGTCAACGTGCACGTGACTCCATCCGTAACTCTCTTACCCAAACAACTCACATAGTCCATTCGATTCATGCTCAAAGCATCTTAGCAAAGCTTTCGAAGTTCTCATTCTTTTCATATTTGCAAATTGCCATAAGGCTTAACAAGCCATGCATAATCATAGTCAAAATGCAATTTTAATATTTCAGGTCATATCATGCAAGCAAGCAAGCAAGCATACACAAGGCATTTTGCCCATACACACAATAACCATAAACATATTACCCACCTAGTATCGCTTGAGTATCAGAATCATTGTTGTCCTTCCTCTTGCGATTGGGTCAAATCAGCTTGGTTCCCTATAATAAACCAAGTTTCCATACAATTAATATCCATAGCAAATATTCAATAAAGCTCGAAAAGCAAAAAGTAAAGCGCTAAAAGTCTCCATCCGACTCCTATCGAAATTCTCGAACACTTCGAAACAATTTCCAAACTTCCCTTCTTCATACAACTCGTAGTCCTTTATTTCTAGAACATAATGAATTCAGAATCACCTCAATAGGACATCTATACCAAAAGATATGCCAAAAAATGTAAACATTGCACTTTCGGAAACAGGGGGCACGCCGCGGCGAAGACCACGTTCGTCGCGACGAATAGCTTGGTCTCGCCGCGGCGTGCACCAATTTTCCCGCACATCGCGACGTGCTCCTATTCGCACGTCGCGACGTGCTTCCGGTCGCACGTCGCGGTGAATAATTTATTCGCTCGCCGTGACGTTGCTCCCCTATCACGCACGCCGTGGCGTGCTCATACACACGTCACGACGTGCGGGTCTGGAGGTCGACTCCGAGACCCGATTTCCATAAATTTCCAACTTCAATCCTTCCCCAAACACAAATGCAACACTTCCAAGGGATAGATCAAGACTTATACTACACTTCTAACCCATTCTAACCTTCCAATCCATCCTAAAATCATCAACCCAACGATTTACTCAACTTTTTCACCAAAAACCCTAAAACCTTCGATTCTCCACATTTCAGCTATCCTAGGGTTTAATCCAAACGAAAACAAGAAGAAACGAAGCTAACTTACCCGGAATGAGCTTCAAATCCGTCGGAAATCACAAAAATTATTTTCTTCCCTTCTTCCTTTCCACCGTCGGTGTTGGATCCCATTACCGGAACCCAACTACTTATACAGAACAGAAACCGAAGCAAACGGAAACGAAGGGAAGCCGAAATTTCGGATCGAAATTTCGAATCAGAAAAAAAAGCACATCGCAAACAGATCGGACAACGGAAATGTCGAATCGAAAACAAAATGCGAGTTTAACAATTCGAAAGTAAGCGAAGCGGAAGCAAATGCAAATCGAATCGAAATACAAACGCAAGCGAAGCAAATACTAATCGAATCAAACGAACAGATTGCAAAGTGAAACGAAATCAAAGCGCATACATCCGACATCCTAAACAATAATCAAAGAAAACTTATCGAATGATCATAGTCGCGTTGGAAACCCTAAGACGCCTCAAAATCCGGATGAAATTTTTTTTCTTTTCTTAGTCTCATTTCTTTTCTCGTTACTCAATCACATCCAAATCATCTTCAATCCATACAACATACATAATCTTAAATAAATCCATACCAATCTCAAATTACATTTTATCCCAGATTTTATCGAAATTTCGCAAAGATAACTACCGCTTTTATCCTAACTCAAACCTCGCAAAGTGTTCAACACAACACTTCTAAAATTTCCAAACAATCACACACACATCGTAATCCACCGGACCCTCCGTCCGGATATCGCAGATAATCACAAACCTATTTCTAAAACATTCTCATATTTGTAAGTCGATCTACTATTCTCATAATTCAATCTCGCTCCCAAATCAATCATACAAATATCTTCCCAAACTATTCATAATTTCATATACAATTTCACAATCATTCACAATTTTCAACTTTATACACAAATACATTTTTCCAAACTTATCTAAAGTCATAAACATATTCATACACAAGATCCAAATTTCTCAAAACCAACGATTCAAATGTCGAAACCGACGTTTTCACATTCTTTCATCCGATCTCCGTCAAACACGGAGATGGGGATGAAAGGGGGGGTAGCTCAAAGCTCGTGGATAATACATTTATAAACCGATAAATAAGCGAAAATCATTTTAATACTCTTTTTGCCAAAAGGGCTAATTTTTTCAAACTTTATAATTTTTCAAACAATTTCCTCAAACCCATTTTTTTCATATTTTCAAACTTTTCATAATAATCTCACTTTTTCTCATTTTCAAAACTTCTTGAATTTTTCATAAATATGAATGCGAACACATAAACAAATCAAAACATATTACACATCGAATGGTCCAGCTAGGTCCAAGCAGAGCGATCGCATAGCCCCGCATAGCGGTCCTGCATGCAATCGTGAATGAACGCATTACACTTTCCGCATCATGCGGTCCAAAGTAGCCGTGAAGGAGTCCGAATCGAGTCCGTACACTAATGCAAGCAGCTGGAGAAGGCTATACATATAGAGACAATGACTCACCAAGGGACCTACCAAACCCACATAACACATAATCGAAAACGAAAAGTCGGATTGCCCGAAGGCACTTTTCAATTTCGTACTTTTCTTCAAAATTTTCCCAAAAATGCATACCACTCAATTTATTCAGTCTATCATTCACTAAATTCAACAATCAAAACATTCAATCAAACAATAATTTCAACAATTGAATAATGCATACACAACAAATGCATTTTCAAAAATTTCTATCGGTTTATCGAATCATTGAAAGCAATGAATTCAAACTTATAATAATCTTTCAGAAAACATTCGGAAATCAGAATTTCAAACCTTTACAAAACAATAATTTGTCAAAATTTTCACATTTTGCTTTCTTTATTTTTCAAAATTGCTTTCTTTAATTTTTCAAAATTCACATATAGCTTACAAATCAAAATATAAATATGCTACCCACCTCGAATTATTGCTTAAACTTGATTTCAAGCTCCAATTGATCCTTGCTTTTCTCTCTTCCAAAATACCAAAACCTAAACCATAATCATCCAAATTTCACATCGAAAATACTTAATTTTCACAATCAACTTAGGAATTCACCAATTCCATTTACATTCAAGTTATTTCAATCTCCAATTTTGAAAATCCCCAATTTTCAAAATTGGCCTAAACCAAGACACTTAATTCAATCTCATAAAACATAATTTCTTCAAAATTAATCTCACAATTCCTCAATTCACATTAATTCCAAACTATTTAAATCCTCAATTTCAAAATTCTAAATCTTAAAATTGGCCTAAACCAATTTATCCCAATTCAATACCATAAAATACAATTTCTTCGAAATTGATTTCATATATCATCTATCCATATCATTATCAATAATTTTACACCAAAATATCACAAAATCCTTCATCATAAAATTAAGCCTAAACCTAAATCAATTTTCCATCCAAAATTAAACCCAGCCTAAAGCATATATTTCAAAATTAATTCCACAATCCATAAACCCATCTCATATGTCATAATTCTAAACCGAAAATTAATCAAAATCTCAAAGTAGAAAAATTTCTCTTACCTCTTTCTCATCCAAATTCGAATTTTTTTGGCTCCTTAGGAAGCTCTTATGCCCCTCTACCTTTTTCTCTCTTGGAACCATCCCAAAATCCTTAAGAAACAAGTAGAAAATTTGGAACTTTGTTTTCTCTCTCTTCTTTTCTCCATAACCGAATCTCCACTCTTCTTCCTTCTTCTTATTTCTTCTTCTTTTCTCTGGAAATTTCCAGCCACTTTCGTGGCTTTTAATAAGCCAAAACGACATCTCTACCTTGTGTTTCATTAATTGATGGTCAAATGACCAAATTGTCCTTCATTTAAAACTTAACGTTACGCTTACTTGCGGTTTGATTCGCACTATCGATTTGAAGGAATTTGTCAAAACTTCCTTCTCGAGAAATGTTCCTCTCACTCATAAAAATCTAACGCCAATGACCGCGCTCAATTCCGAGCACTACATCAAAAGTTATGTGCAAAACAATTCGGATATATCCATATTCTAACACATTTTTCATGGTACGATTATTTCCGTCCAAAATTTCACATTCTTAATCCCAGAATTGAAACTCGATGTCTTCATAACAATTGTATCCTTATGTCTCTAGTTTAATTCAAAACAAGAATCGTCTCATTTCGATTCCCAGATCAAAAGTTATACTCAAATTACTCACAGGTGTTCCCAATCTAAAAATTACACCCTAATCCGAACTTAAATTCAAAAATTAAAAGTCCTAAGGGCAAAATTGACATTTCATGTCTTCATATGATTTGTAGCCCCTTGTCTTATCTTTATTTCGCCTCAAGAATCGCTTCAATCGGATCTCTACAGATCCCGAATTTCACAAAACACTGAATCATGCTCGGAAAATTTCCCGACTCACTTTGATTAAATTAATCACCATTAATTTAATCTCAAAAGTTCACAAATTTCTTATAAAATGAAATTCATTGTCTTAGGAATCCAACGCAAAAGAATCAACTCAATCGGATGTCGGACGGAAAGATATAGGCAAAATAGTGAGCAAAGGTCGGATTGAAAACAAAGAAATCAAAATTTAAGAAGAAAATCAGGCGTGAGACGCCTAACTCATGAGGGCGAGACGCCCGCTCGCTAGGCGAGGCGTCGCCTAGCGAGGCGCACAGCTCATGAGGCGCAGCCTTGCCTCGTGAGGGCGGCTTAGCCTCCTCGCCTCGCTAGGGCGAGGCGTCGCCTAGCGAGGCGATACTGGCGCCCCTCGCTAGGCGAGCCGTCGCCTGGCGAGGCGCTAAAACTTTTTTTTTTTTTTCACTTAAAATCAAAACTTCCAAATTCATAACTTTTACTCCCGAACTCCGATTTTGACAAACTTAGTCTCTATAGAAAACTTGAGAGAAGCTCTAAATCTTCCAAGAAGAACATAAACTCAATTCAACTCCTACGGAGTCCATTTTCCCATCAAAGATACTATTCTCTATACACGCTTGCAAAAATCATAACTTAATTTTCCGAGATCGAAAAATTTCATACTTTATATCGAATTAAAGATCAAATCAAATGCTTCCATTTTCATGAAGAATATCAAAGCTCAATTAACCTCTAACTAGGTTAATTTCTCACCAAAGTTCAACCAATATAAAAGTTAAACCCGATCAAACATAAACTTTGACCAATCATAACTTTCACTCCCGATATCGAAAAATTACAAACTTTATGTCCACAAGAATCTCTTAACATAACCTACAAGTTTCCAGAAGACCATTTTATCAAATTTTGCCTCAAACAAAAGTCAACCTTCAAAGGCCAGAAAGTCAACTATTACACAATTTTTCATATTTTCATACTTTCTCTCTTTATTTCATGATCTTCAACTTAATTTCAATCAACTCATCCACTTGATTATTCATATTACTAAATCAAATTGTCACTCAAGGTTCGGGGTCCAACAGTCGGCCTCTTTCTCTTCTTTTCTTCTTTCCTCTTCTTTCTTCTCTTCTTTCCTATTTCCTTAACCTAAAGAAAACACAAATACCAACTTACCCCTCTTTACAAGCCTAAACCCAAATCATCCTAAAAAATCTTCCTAAAATGCCCTTACATATTTTAATCCCTTAATTCTCATTTAAACCACATTAAACGCAAATACACCTCAATTATCCACTAATATTCTCAAGTTAATCAAACTAAGTCTTAATCACATAACTAACACAATTCATGCTTAATGACATCATAAAAAAAATTCGGGGTCTAACATTTCTCCCCCTCTTAAAAGAAATTTCGTCCTCAAAATTTACCTGAATCGTCGAAGAGATGCGGATACTTCTCCCGCATGGCTTCCAATGGCTCTCAAGTAGCCTCCTCTACTGAATGGTTCCTCCAAAGAACTTTGACTAACTGAACCGTCTTGTTCCTGAGGACTTTGTCCTTGGTATCCAAAATCGCCACCGGTTGCTCCTCATAACTCAAATCATCCCTCAGCTGAACCTCACTAGTCTGAATGATGTGAGAAGGATCCGATCTATACCTCCTCAACATAGACACATGGAAAACATCGTGAATCTGCGACAACTCCAGAGGTAACGCCAACCTGTAGGCTAGTGGCCCAATCCTCTCAAGGATCTCATAAGGACCCACATACCTCGGACTCAACTTACCCTTCTTGCCGAATCTCAATACTCCTTTCCAAGGAGACGTCTTAAGGAACACCTTCTCACCAACATCATACTCCATCTCCTTTCGGTGAGCATCAACAAAACTCTTCATTCTATTTGTGCTGCCTTAAGCCGCTCCTTAACCAAATTGACTTTCTCAACTGTTGTCTGAATCAATTATGGTCCTTCCAATTGCCTCTCTCCTTCTTCATCCCAACAGATCGGAGTCCTACACCTCCGCCCATACAAAGCCTCATATGGAGCCATCTAAATGCTCGAATGGTACGAATTGTTATAAGCGAATTCGACCAATGGCAAATGCTCATCCCATGCTCCTCGAAAATCCATCACACAAGCCTGAAGCATCCCCTCAAGTGTCCGAATGGTCCTCTCAGATTGAACATCCGTCTAAGGGTGAAAAGCCGTACTAAAATTCAGCTTCGTCCCCAAAGTTTCCTGCAAACTGCCCCAAAACCTCGAAGTAAACCGATTGTCTCTATCGGACACAATCGAATCCGGAATCCCATGCAATCTCAGTATCTCATCGATATACTTCTTTGCTAACACATGCAAAGAATCAGTCTGCTTGATCGCCAAAAAGTGAGCTAACTTGGTCAACCTATCCACAATCACCCAAATGGCATCATGCCTCCTGCTAGTCCTGGGAAAACCCATCAGAAAATCCATAGTCACTCGTTGCCACTTCCACTCCGGAATAGGCAACGGTCTCAATTTGCCTGAAGGTGCCTGGTGTTCAGCTTTGACTTGCTGACACACTAGACACTTACTCACAAACTCTGCTATATCCCTCTTCATGCCTTTCCACCAAAAATGCTCTCTCAAATCCCGATACATCCTGGTGCCACCTGGATGCATGGCGTAAGGCGCATTGTATGCCTCATTCATAATCTCGGCCTTAACTTCCTGCACATCAGGAATACACAACTTACTTCCTACTATCATAAGCCCATCATCCTGCACCTCTATCTCAGAAACCTTGCCATTCCGAATCTCATCTCTGAGTCTACTCAACTCTGCATCTTGAACCTGCAACTCTCTAACTTTCTCTCTGAGAATCGGTCTAACTCGGAAGTTAGCTAGGAGACAATCCGGCTCCTCTTGCTTCATGCTTATCTTAAGCTTGGCCATCTCTTCCAATAAAGGAAGATAAACCGATCGAACATGTGCAATCGAAGACTTTCTACTCAAGGCATCCGCCAAAACATTGGCCTTGCCCGGATGATACTCAATCAACAAGTCATAATCTTTGAGTAATTCGATCCACCTTCTCTGCCTCAATTTCAATTCCTTCTGACTCAGCAAATACTTCAGACTCTTATGATCGGTAAAAATCCTCGTCTGAACTCCATACAAATAATGCCGCCAAATCTTCAAGGCAAAGATCACAGCTGCTAACTCTAAATCATGCGTCGGATAGTTCAGCTCATAAGGCTTCAACTGCCTCGAAGCATATGCAATCACCCGATCTCCCTGCATCAAAACACATCCAAGACCCTTCCTTGAAGCATCACTATACATCGAATAACCGTCATCTCCCGAAGGCAAAACCAAAATCGGGGCACTCGTCAATCTGCGCTTAAGCTCCTCGAAGCTCCTCTGACACTCCTCACTCCAAACAAACTTCTGGTTCTTCCTCAGTAACTTCGTCATCGGAGCGGCTATCATAAAGAATCCTTCTACAAATCTCCTATAATAACCTGCTAAACCCAGAAAGCTTCTCACTTCTGCCACATTCTTCGGTGCTTCCCAACTTACCACAGCTTCTATCTTCTTTGGATCCACATGAACTCCTTGCTCTGAGATCACGTGTCCAAGAAATGAAACTTCCCTAAGCCAAAATTTACATTTATCGAATTTGGCATACAGCTCATGCGTCCTCAAAGTCTCCAAAGCGATCCTCAAATGCTCCTCATGCTGTTCATCACTCTTGGAATACACCAAGATATCATCGATAAAGACAATGATAAATTGGTCCAAGAATGGCTTAAAAACCCGATTCATCAAATCCATAAACGTTGCAGGCGCATTCGTCAATCCAAAAGGCATCACTAAGAATTCAAAGTGCCCATACCAAGTCCTGAAAGCAGACTTCGGCACATCCGACTCCTTAATCCTCAACTGGTGGTAACCTGATCTCAAATCAATCTTAGAGAAGACTCTCGCTCCTTGCAATTGATCAAACAGATCATCAATGCGAGGAAGCGGATACTTGTTCTTCACCGTAACCTGATTCAACTTCCTGTAGTCCACACACATCCTCAACGAGCCATCTTTCTTCTTCACAAATAAGACCGGAGCTCCCCAAGGTGAAGAACTCGGTCGAACATACCCTTTCTCCAACAACTCCTCCAGTTGCTCCTTAAGCTCTTTCAATTCCGTCGGAGCCATCCGGTAAGGCGAAATTGAAATCGGCCTTGTACCTGACAAAAGCTCAATGGGAAACTCAATTTCCCGAGCTGGCGGTAGTCTTGGCAACTTCCCAAAAACCTTCCAATCCATCCTAAAATCATCAACCCAACGATTTACTCAACTTTTTCACCAAAAACCCTAAAACCTTCGATTTTCCACATTTCAAGATATCCTAGGGTTTAATCCAACCGAAAACAAGAAGAAACGAAGCTAACTTACCCGAAATGAGCTTCAAATCCGTCGGAAATCACAAAAATTCTTTTCTTCCCTTCTTCCTTTCCTCCATCGGCCTCTTTCTCTTCTTTTCTTCTTTCCTCTTCTTTCTTCTCTTATTTTCTATTTCCTTAACCTAAAGAAAACAAAAATACCAACTTACCCCTCTTTACAAGCCTAAACCCAAATCATCCTAAGAAATCTTCCTAAAATGCCCTTACACATTTTAATCCCTTAATTCTCATTTAAACCACATTAAACGCAAATACACCTCAATTATCCACTAATATTCTCAAGTTAATCAAACTAAGTCTTAATCACATAACTAACACAATTCATGCTTAATGACATCATAAAAAAAAATCGGGGTCTAACAGCTAAGCCTGAAAATCTTTAACAACTTCTGGACGTATCCAGCATAAAGCTAGTTCTAAAGAACTCCAAATCTCGAACATACATATCCCTTACAATATCACATTATCTCAATACCTCCATTGTCATTAAGTCTCCCAACGAGCCATGCTCGAATACTAATTCACCCATAATTTAGTGTTCAAACAAAAATTCCCTTTTGTGAAACTTTCATGTTGTGTCATTCCTCAACTATGCCCACTATTTCCCCTCATTCTCTATAAACAATTGGTATGTCCTGAATGATCACAGTCACTATCCAATCTAACCACAATTGGGAAATTTTACTCTTCAATAATATAGTACTATCAGGGGCATTGATATCTTTGACGATTACAACCTAATACTCTTATACTTGTTATTTACTTTTCCTAACTCTTAAAATAGCTAAATTCCCCCATGGGAAAATTCTCTTATGACTTCTCAATTTCTAAATATCATATTCTGCCACAAGTTCCTTTACACTATTTTCTCCATATTCATCATATCAACTTAGTACTTCCCAAACATTTTACATAAAAAAAATTTTGTGAACCAATAATCCCCTCAATTTCATGACTAATTTCTCTTACAGCTCAAGAATCCTATTACATACAGGATTCCTTACGTTAACATAATGCACATTTCCTCAGTAGCAGATTCTATCTCTCACACTTGAGTTTCCATTAGAATCAGGTCTCCCAATAACGACTTTTCATTCATTTCAAATTTATTTCCAGTTTATCTTTTCATTGCTAAATTCTTTAGTTATAATCATCTGATCGACTCCTGTATCCACTACGTGAGCCAGATAGGTCTCACAACCTCCCTGAATGAACCTCAGGGCACTAATGAAGGATATCATCCTCGCTGGCACTGCCTGACTAACTCCTCTAAAGACAGTTCTAGGCTGACCAGGAGATTCCAGCGTAACCTCCTTGGTGTAATAGTCCATAATAGCCCTTATGCGCAGTCAGTCAGTCCTTCTCCAATATCACATCTATTTCCCAATACAGTCATACTACCTAGAGGAGTACTCACCTCTAACTCATACTGTAACCTCTCTCTATCCCCATGTAGTCCACATGCTAAATACGGTGCAATGAAAGAATAAGTGGATCCAGGATCCAATGCATATGCTTCAAAACCAGAAATCAGAAGCATACCCGTAACAACATCTGGAGAATCCTGGGCCTCCTGTCGAGTCATGGCATAGACCCTGACCTAAGACTGCTGTCTGCTACTCGGACCCTCTGATCTCACTGCTGATCCCTTTGCTCGACCTCGGCCTCGACCTCGGCCTTGGCCTCTCCATCCGGATCCACCGCCACGGCTCTGCTGCACCGTGGTATTGCTACCAGATCTTCCAGTCATAGTAGACTAGGCTCCCACAGTCTCTGGGCAGTTCTGAACCAAGTGGTCCATCGAGCCACATCTCAAACAAGCTCCAGACAGCCACCGACACTCTCTGATGTGCCTCTTATCACAATGCTCACATAGAGGAATAGACTGCCCTGAACCTCTGACACCGCCTCCGCCACTACCAGTCTGTGCAAAACTGCCTCTTTGCCCATGACCCGTCTGTCTAGCTCCTCCTGCGGACCTGAAGGGCCTGCTAAGGCGCTTGTTGTACCCTCTACTAGCACTGCCCTGACTGTCACTAGATCTCTTATGCCTGGTCCCCTGACCAGTCTCAGCTAGATTCTCTCCCAGTAGTTGCTCGATCCGCACTGCAGCAGCCCTCAGTTCAATAAAATTGCCCATATCGGACTTGGCCAGTCGGGTACGGATCTCCCAATTGAGTCCGCCCTCGAAACGCCGACACCTGTCAGCCTCAGTAGCAATCAATGTAGAAGCATAGACCATTAGCTCATTGAACCGCACCTCATAGTCGGCCACGGTCAACTGTCCCTTTCTCAGCTCTAAGAACTCTTGCAACTTCATTTCTAGATAGACCTTGGGCATGTAATTGTCCTTGAAGGCCCTCAGAAAATCATCCCATGTCAGTGTGCAGGGCCTGGTGGTACTACCCGGAACAGTCTTCCACCACTGATATGCAGGACCCTGAAGGAGAGAAACCGCGTAGTCAAAACGCTCATCCGGGTCGCAGTCTATCTGATCGAGGACTCTCTCAGTCCTCTCTAACCATCCCTCAGCCTCCGCAGGGTCGGTGCTGCCATAGAAGTCAACCGCCCCCTACTTACGCAGTCGATCGCATCTCCGTTCCCGTCTCACAAGAGCTCGAGGAGGCAACTCCTCTGAATGAGGCGTCGGGGACTCCCTACTAGCTCCTAACGATTCCAAGTCAGCTGGTAACTCAACTCGATCTCCCAGTACGGATGACCTAAAATAGACAAGAAATTTCGATCAGTTCTGCTATTCTTACAGTGATTCCAGCGCCTAAAATACACTATGTCCAAAAGATGCCAAACTATGCTCTGATACCAATTAATGTAGCGCCCCCTCACCGTAGGGTACACATCGGGACTCTCAAAGGTCGCTCTGACATGTATCCCACGATAAAGGTGCACTACTAGAAAATTTCTACTAATACCTACATGACATCGCAATAAATAAATCACAATATAACAGAAATCACTAAATTTAAAACCATATTATCAATCTGATACAGTCATCCAATAACAGAATAGACAAGTCTATCAGTCCCTGACACAAAACTCAAAAAGGAAACTGATACAAACATCTATCCTAAATCATCCGCAAAAGTCCAACCCAGCTGACCGACCTGTGTACCATCGCTTCTCTTGACAAAGACGTCAAGACGGCAGAAAAGACTATCTCCGGAGCTAGGAGTCTACTCTATCGATCCTGAAAAATAGGTTACAATTTTGGGTGAGTTTGCGAACTCAGTGAGAAACCATTATCGATGGTTCACTCAAATCATGCATTACGCAGATTGCGTACCGCACGACACAGTAAGATATAATTAGTATATAACAATTTGCAGTAGCCTATAATAGTTTGTAGTATCAAATAACAATTTACAATAAATCAGGTCATCACGTAATTCAGTAATCGTCACAAAGCAATCATTCATGTGTATATAATGCATATGTGACTCTTTCCCAGTTATTCAGTATTGTGCCCAAGTGCTCACCAAGATTCGGGGGGGGCCGTCAGGATTTTCCCCTCGGGCTCGAGGCCCGGTCAGTATAGTGTTCGAGCTCGAGGCTCTTTTCAGTGATAATAGCAACTTGGGTCACATATTCATTATCTGATCATGCATTTATGCATGTAATGCAGTGTTCAGTAATCCAGTGTATGGCTATAAAAGCCCAGTATTGCATTTCTCAGTGTCATGCAGTAGTCCAATCCAATACAGTAGAAACATGTCATTCGATCATGTACATTTTAGTAATCATGCAATTTCACATTGGCAAGTAATTCACATTGAGCATTTAGACAATCAGGAATTTGAGAAACCAACTAGGTTACTCACCTGTTACTTTCGAGCTACTGCCTGGAAGTTCCAGCAATGTCCGTGGAATGACGATCCAACGGCGCCTCTATAACAGTAAAATACAGTCCCATTACTAGATGCTCAATTAAACAATTCAGTGATGCATATGACTCTATAAAATTATGTACAATGCATGTTCACGATTTCCGGCGCTAAAACCCAATTTTGATGTCCTATGCCTAATTCTAACTCGTCATTCAATTGATCGACAATAACTGATCCAATCCTAAAATTCAGTTCAATTTCCTCAATTCATACTTCCCATAACAATTCCCTATCCATTAGATCAAAACCTTTATTGAAAATCTCGATTAAAACTCTAACTGTCTCAATTCAATACTTAGGTCACACTATAAACCATAATTTACCTTATTCTCTAAGAATCAATACCATTTAAATTAAATTCTAACTTCCATAATTATCCTCAATTGTAGACCTCTTTCCCTAGTTCATAATGAATCGAGAATCACCTCAATCGGAGGTCTATACCATAAGTTATGCCCAATAAACTAACACTCATCCATTCAGAATTTCGATCCCTCATCGCGACCTACGCCCCTTCGTTGCGACGAGGGAAGCTCGTTCGTCGCGACGTGGAGACCGCTCGTCGCGACGAATAAATCCACGCTCGTTGCGACGTCCAACCAAGCTCGTTGCGACGAATAAATCATTATTCTTCGCAACGAAGCCCTCACGCCTCTGCGCGCTCGTCGTGACGTGCGAAGGCCCGATCGTCTTCTCCGATCGATTTCCGATCTCTCTCTCTCTAAAACCAGTATTAAACACTCTCAACTACCCAATCTAACACAATAAATGCCATAAATGCATCAGAAACCATTAATAACAACATTAAAACCATAAATACTTACCAATCACAGCCTCAAATCCACAAATCTCTCAAACCTCCGTAAACCCTAAAATCCTTCAAACTCAACGATTAACCACTCTCAAGCTTCTCAACCTTCATCAATCACAATAAACAAGTTAGCCTAGCACAATGAAGAAGAAGCCATAAGGAAAGATCGAAGAATCCTCACCGATGGGAGGAATCGAAGATCACCGAGGAGAAGAGGATGAGAAGAAACGGTAATGCCTTAGGAAAATCCCCAAAATCTCAAACCTAACTATTTATAGACATAGGTCTCCAAATCAGTTCAAATTTCAGTCTCTAAATTTCAATGGCTCAACATTTTTATTTCCTAATAGTATAACTCTAATTTTTCCATTGCCATTGGACAATTCTTTCTATACTATACAGTCAATCAGTCTGTCACTCCAAAATTTTAGGGTCCGGTATTTTCTCTCGAATTTCCCGAAAATTTCCTATAAGCCACTATCAATTATCAATTACACTTAAACTATTCTAAATCAGCCATTCAAGCCCACTTATTCATAATTTCTCAATCGATTGCAATCCATTCAGTTCAGTCAGTTTCCAGTTCACAATCCACTCAATTCATACTCACAATTAAAATGTCGAAAAATCATGAATACATGTACCTATGAATAAATGCATATGCAATAAACCTGTTCCTCTATATTAGAGGCCAGTAACATAATCAATCAGTAAATGAAATGAAACCTATCAGTCCTGTAACACCCCACTCCCGCACGACCTGAACCCAACATCGACGGTGATATCTAGGTCCATGCCCCGCGAGGGTGGCGTGCTACATCCCTCAGTACAAAAACTCAGTATAAATTTTTCTTTTTTTTAACACATACACACACATATTGTCATTAATGCAGAAAACAAAAAAATTTATGTAAACAATTCAATGGCCTTGGGGCCCTTTTCATAACTACAATTAATTCCAAAGGTTGACTTTACAAACCGACCTAATCAATAATATGTAATATCAAAAATAAAAAATACACTAATGCATTTAAACCGATCCCGACCTCTTTCTTTCACTTGCATACAATACTCCCGTGTCAAACGGGGTATTCTTCAAAACTTGAAAAATATATGCAAATTTTGGGTGAGTTTTGCGAACTCAGTGAGTGACCATCATCGATGGTTCACCCAATCACATAACATATAACACATACTTTCATTTCCATTAAGTCACAATTCATATTCCCTATCACACCTCACATTCACATTCAGTTTCACATTTTCATTATGTCGATACAATGTCATATTCAATATGATCAAATCGATCATTCAATCCAATTTATCATTCCCATTCAATACAATGTTGCAGTCTCATTCAATACAAGTAATTCAACCATTCCCATTCTGTACAATCAAATCAATCATGTTATGCATATGTGCATGAGACCCACTTTCTATTTAATTACTTTGTTGTGACTGAGTGTCTAAACTGTCTCGTACCCATGGATATCGGGCTCATTGAAACTTTCCCATATAGGGCTCATTGTAAACTGTCCCATATAGGGCTCATTGTAAACTGTCCCATAAAGAGCTCATTGTCATTGAGCCTGAGGCTCTGAATCAGTATCTGAGCATGAAGCTCTTCTCACTCATTGTTGACTACTTTGGTCACAACTCCCATTATCTTTCATGTATTCATGTAGTGGAATGCCTTTTGCATATTTGCATGCGCTCAATCAATCATAATTATTATTATCGGACCGTAGTCCGACATTCGACATCTAATTAAGAAGTCACATTTCATTTATGTGCAATTATGCATGCAAGACATTTTAACAATCTCAATATATACACTTAGGTCATCCCATTCACATTCAAGGAGCACTTCAATTACGCACTTCCCGACACATAATCAATCACCGGACCTCATGTTCGGAACCCATATTTAATCACAATCAATAAAATAAATTAATACTCATTCAACATATAACAAAAGCAAATAACCAATAAATAAGACCATCTAGGTCTACTCACAGTACGCTCCAGATTTGCATTGGTTTCCTCTGGAGAACGCCTGATGGTGACATTTATCCTGCACTACCAATTTATGCCACATGCACACATTAATCACTTTGCATAAGAATTTCCATTTATGCACAATTATAGAATAAGGACAATGCATGTTCATGATATTCCCGGTCCTAATCCTATTTTCCATCATAACAATTCCATCAAAAAATTAGAACTCAATCGGTCCAAAAATAAATAAAACAGTGGTCACATAACTATTACCCAGACTCACGTCAATTTTTCATCCAAAAATTTCCAATTTCCCATAAAAAATGAAATTCAACCTTTCATGAATCCGATGCCTCAAGAATCAGGTCAATCGGATGTCGGACGGAAAAGTTATGAGAAAAAGAAGAAAAAATACACATCCTAGTCGACTAGTATAGGAAAACACATGTCCTAGTCGACTAGTGCAGGTTCTAGTCGACTGGTTTGAGAATCCTAGTCGACTAGTACAAGTTATAGTCGACTAGTCTTATTAAAATGACAAATCTGAAACCCTTTCCTCCGACATGTCAACTTGTTTAGGTCATAACTCCCTACTCCGAATTCCAAATTAGACAAACTTGGTGTCTATGTCATAGAGAAAAGAGAGATCTACAGGTTTCATGAAGGACACAAAAGCTAAATCCACCTCTAAGGGTATCAAAAATGCCATCAAAGATACTACCCACACAATGCCTCTCAAAACAGTGCAACCTTTGCCAAAACAGGGCAATAGTTTATAAAATCCGTAACTTTCCAGTTCCTTCATCAAAATTACAAAATAAATATGCTCAGAAATATCCCAATGTTATCAACAACTTTCATGAACAACCCAAAATCAAATTCAGTTGCTAACTAAGTCAAATAATTCAATCAATGATGCTGCCCCAGAAATCACCCAATCTGGACAGTCATGGTTCTATCGAGCATAACTCCCTGTACACAAGTCAAAAAAATCACTACCTTATATCATTGGAAAGATAAAACCACATACGTCAAGTTTCATGAAGAGCTTAAGAGCCAATTACATCTGCAACCAATTCAAAACTGTTATACAAGTTTCTGCCATGATCAGCAGTCCATGACCTAGCTTAGGTTCAGTTTTTTAAAAAAATCATAACTCCCAAATATGATCTCCACAAATTACATTCTATATACCATTTTCAAGATAAATGTTTCCTCTACAACTCTTCAGAAGATCACTCAAGCTAATTCAATCCACAGAAATCGCTAAAATTGCTACAAATCAGAATGTGCACCAAATCCACACTTAGTCTAGGTTTCCACAAAATGCTCAAAAACCAGTCAAAAGTAAACAGTTCGTATCTCCCACTATACATCTTGAAAAATAGCAAAATCAGTGGAAATGGAAAGCTAACTTAATATGCTTCAACTTTCATAAAGACCATTTTCCCTAATTCCATATCAATTAATTTAGAAAAATCAACAAAACACTTTGGTCATAGTTTTGGTTACTGTTCACAGACACTAAAACAATAACTTTCCATGCAAATTTTCGACCTTTTAGAGTTACACTTTAACAATACCTATTTCACACAAAATTGTAGCCAACAAGCTCAAGTTTAATTGGGAACAAATCCCAACTCATTTTCTTACCTACACAATGAGTTATGATCAAAACATTGCAATAGGATCAATATCCATTTACCAGCTTTCATCTTCAACTTAACTCCTATCACTTCTAATACCAATTTCACATTCATAAGCATCCTAATGGACAAGAAATAAGTGACTACATCATTTATACATTCACTTAGGCTCAGCATACACACTCAAAACACAACAAGTTAGACACATACTCCATTCACACTCAATCCTCACCTTCTCATCAATCTAGCTTCCAATAACCATGTATATAACATGAGACATGAAACTTACCTAATTAAGTCACTAAATCTCCAAATTCTTCAAGGAAAATCCCAAGACCTATCTTGCTCCACCACCCACATAAATCACCATCTCTAGGGTTGAAAAGAGAACAACTTCTTTGAAGGAAAGAAGAGCAAAGTGGAGGAGGTATAAGATGTTCAAAACAAAGGGATTAGAATGATCAAAGTTCACCAAGGAAAGGAAGAAGAGAAGGCACGAAGATGGGGGAAAAATCACCTAAGTTCCTCCAAGTAGAGAGAGTGTCGTGAGAGTGAGTGAATAAGCTTAAAAAAAGACAATTATAAGGTTACTTAAAGAAATACATGGCTAATATCATGCCATGTGTCATGCCATGTGTCAAGCCTTCATTAATTCCATCAAGTAATAAATAAAAACCCAAATTCCAACAATTACACTTGTCCAATACCCATATAGCCACATATCCATAATTTCCCATTGGTCTGTCACCCGGTATTTTTCTTAGTCCGGGATTAAATCCCGAAAAATTTTAGAAAAATTTCCTAAAATTCTCTAAAATTGAAAAATCATTATTGACACTCTCTAAATATTTTATTTTTTTTAAAGATTAATAACCCATAATTCTCGAGATTCTCAATTACAGTTATAACCAAATAAATCGGGAATGTCAATGTATGCATGTACAAATATGTGCATATGCCAAATGGCTCAATCATCTACAATTAGAGGCCAAATGAATGCTCAGTTAATAATGTGCGGTAAGAATCCTAACCCGTTACAATTTACCAATATAACCTTCCCATCGGTGACGGGATGTTACAATTCTCCCCTCCTAATAAAAATTTCGTCCTCAAAATTTCATATACGATTGATCCGAGAAACAAGGGAATTGTTTTGATCACTATATACTGTGTCCCACTTATTTCACTACATGACCAATTCCTATCAAATATACTGAATCGATACAATCGATCACTCTTTTTCCCTTCTCAATCTTTACACTATCATAATTGATTCCTTATGATTACTCGTAATTCTTCACTTTCGGAATCAATAATACATATACTAGATTATAACATTATTTCCTAGTCCTGTCCATATAACACTTAACAAATCCGAATCATCTTTTTGGTTTTAAACTGTCTTACCCATCTATTAACCCCACAATCACATAGAGGTCATTTAATCACGGAATTAGTTTCCCCATTTACCTTTATCTCCATTCATTCATTTTGGTCGAGGCGATACATTACGAAGCATTTCATTTGTTACTAATCAGATTACCTCCATTTTAGTATTAAAACACTAATCTCGTAAGGTTCTAATAACCTCAATAATAATCCACTCGACTCATTGTCATTACTTTGGATTTCTCAATCCCTATTAC
This sequence comes from Erythroxylum novogranatense, assembly GCA_029891385.1. Classification (NCBI taxonomy): domain Eukaryota; kingdom Viridiplantae; phylum Streptophyta; class Magnoliopsida; order Malpighiales; family Erythroxylaceae; genus Erythroxylum; species Erythroxylum novogranatense. The sequence goes on along the minus strand of CM057233.1, from coordinate 29,471,824 downwards.
AGATTCATTTCACTTATTAGCATTGTACACTATTAAAATGGTGTCACCAATAAAACAATTAATATAACCACAATCAATCTGAACTATATATTGATCTCATGTCCCTATGAACTCCAAAAGTACCAGTTTTACCTTTGTCTCCAACAGTCAAGGCTGTTGGTTATTCACACATATAATCATTCCACTTACACTTTAAACCATCAATTACTCTTCGATATATTCACACTATAACATAAACTTCCTAATCCATTCATAGATATCATTTTCTCAAAATTGGATTCATTTCGATTCCTAGGTAAGGTCCACATATTCTAAATCCTCAATTCGAGTCTTGCCAATCCTTTTTATACACACCAATTTTTGAAATTCCGAAAGCGAATAATACTTTCTTTTTGTCCCTCTGCTAGCTCGACAGTTTGCGCTCAGTCATACACTAGGTTTAATAGCCTTATCGCTCAATTCATGATCTTCTGCCCTTGAATTTTCTATTCCATCCAGTCAATTTCATCACTAGCTTAATCAAATTCCCGAAATATCTCTTACCCGTTATCGATTTATATATTCATAGACATGTCCATAAATGTGTTTGTACAAATAAAATCTCCAAACTTTTAAGAAATATCCCGTACAACAATTTCATTAGATTGCATCTTAACCTTTACTGGGACATTTCGGTACATTTATTGCAAAATCTCCACATAAAAGCGATACGATCAATACTCAATTTGCAATTTTCTCTAATTTTTTTTTACACTCATCAATCGTATGATTCACACGTTTTCCTCAAGCAATTTTGATCTTTAACAATTTCTGGACGTATCCAGTATACAGCTAATTTTAATAACTCCAAATCTCATATATATATATTCCCTTATAACCTTGCATTTTATCGTTACCTCTATCATCATTAAGTCTCCCAATATGCTATGTCCAAATACTAATTCATTCATAATTTATTTTCCCTATCCATGCAAAATATTCTTCTCCACTTATCACATACTATAAAGACATCATTAATCACTATCCAATTTAAACATAATCGAAACATTTCACTCTTCAACAATATAACACTACCGGGGCATTGATATCTTTGACAATTTCAACCCAAAATTTCTTATACCCATAATTGATTTTTATAACTCTTTATGCATCTGATTTTCCCAATGAGGAATCTCTCAGTTCCACAATGACGTGTTTTAATGTCTATTCCTTTACACTAATTTCTCCACATAACCCAATTTATTTACGATTTATAACTCCCTGGGATGAATAAACATTCATCATATTGATTTTCTACGTCCCGAACAATTTTACACCAATTATTCGTGAACCAATATTCTCCTCAAACTCGCAAATAATGTCTCCTTAATAATCAATAATCCTATTACAAAATCGGATTCCTTACACTTAACATAGGACATATCTTTTCAATAGCAGATTTTATTTCTTATACTTGAGTCTCAGCTAAGATTATGACTCCCAAGTTAACCTGTAATTCATTTCAGAGTTATCCCTATATTTTCCTTTCATTAATCACTTACAAATCGAATCATCTGATCATCGTACCTAATTCAGGTAAATTCTTCTTTGAAAGAAGATTTCTTACTATTTTCCTCGTTACCATTTATGAAATTTCTACTCATCAGCTATTGTCATTATTTCTTGTCAATCATTTTCAATACCATAGGAAATCAATTCCAGTTATACTCAGTATCCCATATAGATCAATCTATGCCTTAATCCACATACCAAGAACATCCTTTGAATACTATTCATTACGGTACATACCATTGAAAATCATTACGTCAATATACCAATTTGTCACTTACGTTAAAGATACTTTGTTCTCATTCAATTTTGATAACACTTTCCCTTTTTACCGTCGTTCCCAATCGTGAGGATCATAAACACTCTCCATTCATTCCCACTTGATCACTTTAATCGTTTTTGTTTCTTATTCTAACTCATATTGAACTTTAAACGATAGGGACTATGACTAACAATTTGCCACGAACTCACCAATTTCTTCTCATGTCATCACTACACATATGAGAAAATTGAGCTTAATATTTTTACTTACCATGGGGCTCCCATAATCAGGTGTGTATTTACTCAGGCAAATCAACTAAACCTTGGCAACTCTTTCATCTGTCGTTATCAGTGTCTTACATTTTAGTCCTTTCAATACTACATCATACCCACTTATTTTCACACCCCAATCAGTATCATAAATGTACAATCATTCTTGATCTATTTGATTCAAGGTCGTGAATCATTATCCATAACTCTCGTCACAAAAATCAAATCCAATTGTGCCTTCTCTAGATCATAGAACATTTTATTTTCATCCACTTTATACACTTGAAATCTTACAAATTCTAACACATCTCTATTTTCCTCTATCAGTCCACAATTTTATATTTATGTCTGTTCCACCTTTAAGGATATTCCACATTATGACTCCGATATTGCGTTTCACAATATATCCACTAATACCAATATACTAAATTTTCATTTATCTAATTGAATCATATACCTTTCCTTATTCCACAATATTCACAACCTCCTCTTATCACATTCTAACCTATTCTCATTTCCACACTATTTCTAACCGCTTAAACGACTGATACATGCCCATGCATGTGACTCATGTGCTAGACTAGGGATCAGTTGTCACTGTCTGCCATGACATGACTTAAATGCATGTAGTTGGACACATTTTTCTCAAGATGCCCATGTAAGATTGTACTTCTGGGCTCTGATACCACCTAAATGTAACACCCCACTCCCGCACGACCTGAACCCGACATCGACGGTGATATTCAGGTCCATGCCCCGCGAGGGTGGCGTGCTACATCACTCAGTACAAAAACTGTTGGGACCCGATCCGAGAACTGGATCCCAACCGAAAAATGAATGTGAACGGAGGAAACGAAACAACCGAAGCGGAATCAAAGTAGAAGCAAAGCGAAGGCGGAAGCGAAAAATAGCAAAACGAATCACAGCAAACGAAGGAAACGGAATCGAATGGAAACGGAAATTTCGTATCGAACTTGCGAATCGAATATAGAATCGAATCATAAATAACAAACAAAAGCGTAAGAAGTAACCGAATCATAAATAACGAACAAAAGCGTAAGAAGTAACATGGAATCGAAAAGCGAGTCGAATTCAGAAATCGAAACGGAAGCATAACAAATGTGCTGAAGCAAAACGAAACGAAGCGGAATAGATACTTAACAAATGTCCGACATCCGAGAACAAGAAGGAACACAGGAACACAATCGAGTTAGAAACCCTAAGACGTTCCAAAATCCGGTATAATTTTTTTTCTTTTCTTATTCTCATTTCTTACCTCATTAGTCAACCTCATTCAAATCACACAACCAAATTCCACTTTTGGAAAATCATTCTCATGCAGAACTCTAAGTCTGATCATATTTTTACTCATCCATACAAATCTTAAATTACACTTTATTCTCATTTTATCGAAATTTCGGCAGCATAACGGCTGCCTTTATCCTAACCCAAACCTGCAAGGGTAAAGAAATACACTTCTAAATGCCAAATAGATCTCAGAATCATCTGACTCTCTCGTCCGAACCCAAACACCAAAGAAAACGCAAACCTAAATCTAATACTTCCATAATTCTCAATTCAATACCAAACTCATAATTCAATCAAATTCCCAAATCAATCATACATATATATTCCCAAATTATCCATAATTTCATATACAAATTTCACAATCATTCACAATTCTCAACTTTATACACAAATACATTTTTCCAAACTTATCTAAAGCCATATACATATCCATACTCAAATTTAGATTACTCAAAATCTAACTTATACAAATGTCGAAATCGACGTTTTCACATTCTTTCATCCGATCTCCCGTCAAACCCGGAGATGGGGATGAAAGGGGTGAGCTTCAAGCTCGTGGATAACACATTTATAAAGTGACAAATAAGTCGAAATCATTTTTCATAATCTTTTGCCAAAAGGGCTAATTTTTCAAATTTTATAATTTTTCAAACAATTTCCTCAAACCCTTTTTTTCATATTTTTCAAACTTTTCATAGTCATCTCACTTTTCTTATTTTTCAAAATTCTCGAATTTTCATAAATATGAATGCAACATACTGAAACAAAATTGAAAACACATAACATATCGAATGGTCCAGCTAGTCCAACAGAACATCGCATGCCTCCAGAGCGGTCCATGCGATCGTGAATAGAACGTATTACACTTTCCAGATAGCGGTCCAAAGTATAGTGAAGAGAGTCTGAAATCGGAGTCCGTGCCACTAGCGGGCAGCCGGAGAAGGCTATACACATAGAGACAAATGACTCACCAAAGGACCTACCAAACCCACATAACACATATCGAAAACGGAAATTCAAATTGCTCAAGGCACTTTTCAAAATTTTACGTTTCTAACATTATTTCATCAACTTAAAACAATCTCACAAATTCACACATATCATATAATTCAATTAATTCAATCAATCAATAATTGCAACAATATGCATAATTATCAATTCAGCACACAACAAATACAGCTTGAAAATTTCTAACGATTTAGCAAATCATTTAAAACAATGAATTTAAGCTTGTAATAATTTTTCGAAATCACTTAGAATCATAATTTCAAACCTTAAAACAATTCTTATTTTCAAACATTTCCAAAACAATAAGTGATCAAAATTCCAAACTTTTGTTTTCTTTTAATTTTTCAAAATTCGTATTATGCTTACAAATCAAAATATAAATATGCTACCCACCTCGGCTTAATGCCAGAAGCTTGTCCAAATCGTCAATTCTCCAAATTCCTCCTTCTTTCTATAACTTAAAAATTCCCTAAGCCATAAATATCCAAATTCATCATCATAATTTGCATAATTCTCAAACTTAACTATAGGAAATTCATAATCACCATATTTTCAAGCTTTCTAAAACCAGAATTTCTAAAATCCCCGATTTTAAAAATTCGACCTAAACCAATACACTCAAATTCAATCTCATAAATAACTTAATTTTCAAAACTAACTTCACAATTCATCAATTCACATTAATTCCAAAATATCTAGATCCTCAATTTCAAAATTCCCCAAATCTTAAAATTGGCCTAAACCAATTTATCCAAATTCAATATCATAATTCACAAATTCTTCAAAATTAACTTCACATATCATCAATCCATAGTATTTTTCATGATTCTACACTCACAATTTCCAAAAACCCCAAATTATAAAATTTGGGCATAATCCCAATTAAATTTTCATCCAAAATTAAATCCAATATACTTAACAATCTCTCAAATTGACTGCAAATACCACATACCCATATCATTTTCCATATTTCTCAACAAAAATCTCACCAAAAACTCAAAACTCAAAACTCAAATTTTTCTCTTACCTCTTTTCTTCTTCATTTTCGAAATTTTGGGCTTGGAAGAAAGTCCTTAAGCTCCTCCATCTATTTCCTCCATGGAAGAAGCACGAAAATCACCTTGGAAGCTTGGAAAAATAAAAAACTTTCTTACCTTTCTTCTTTCTCTCTTCTTTCTCCATACGAAAGAGCTTCTCATCTTTCTCTTCTTATTTCTTCTTCTTTTTCTCTAGAAAAATCGAGACTCTCCCTCTTAAAACGACACTCATCTGATTTTTAGAGTGCCTAGTCATAAAAATTGAGGGGCAAATGACTTTTTTGCCCTCACTCTTTAGCTTAATTCCAAAATTGCCCCTAACTTCATTTATACTTGCGGATCTGATTCGCACTATCTAGATTAAGGAATTTGTTAAAACTTCCTTCTTGAGAAATATTCCTCTCAATCATACGAATCCAACGCCACTGACCGCGCTCAATTCGGATCACTACACCAGAAGTTAAACGCAAAACAGTTCGGGTATATCCATATTTTAACACATTTTCCATGTACGATTATTTCCGTCCAAAAGTTCACATTCTTAATCCCAGAATTGAAACTCGATGTCTTCATAACAATTGTAGCCTTATGTCTCTAGTTTAATTCAAAACAAGAATCGCCTCATTTCGATTCCTGATCAAAAGTTATGCTTAAAATACTCTCAGGTATTCCCAATCCGAAAATTACACCCTAATCCGAACTTAAATTCAAAAATTAAAAGTCTTAGGGGCAAAATTGACATTTCATGTCTTCATATGATTTGTAGCCCATTGTCTTATATTTATTTCGCCTCAAGAATCGCTTCAATCGGATCTCTACAGATCCCGAATTTTGCAAAACACTGAACTATGCTCGAAAAATTTCCCGACTCATTTTGATTAAATTAATCACCATTAATTTAATCTCAAAAATTCACAAATTTCTATGAGGATGTAGATAATTGTCTTAGGAATCCAACGCCGCAAGAATCAACTCAATCGGATGTCGGACGGAAAAGATATAAGCAAAATAGTGAACAAAGGTCGGATTGGAGGAAATAACAAGCAAGAAAAATCAAAACGGTGTCGTATTGGAGAAACAAAAACGGCGCCGTATCGAGCGAAACGCGCGCGTACTGGGCGCGGCGAGGGCTGGGTCACCCTGGCGACGCGAACTGAACGCTCGCCATCGCTACGGCGATGCGTCGCCCTAGTGACGCGAGCTAAATGCTCGCCGTCACCAGGGTGATGCGTCGCCCTAGCGACGAGGTACTTCATTTTCCTCTTTTTTTTCACATAAAAACCCAAAACTTTTGAAATTCATAACTCTTCATCCCGGACTCCAATTTTGACAAACTTAGTCTCTATAGAAAGCTTGAAGGAAGCACTGCATCTTCCACGAAGGACATAAAACTCAATTCGACTCCTACGGAAGTCCATTTTTCGGTCAACGATACTATCCTCTACACAAACTTGTAAAAAATCATAACTTATTATTCCGAGATCGAAAAATTGCATACTTTATATCGAAATAAAGATAAAAACAAATCCTTCAATTTTCATGCAGAACATCGAAGCTCAAATAACCTCTAACTAGGTTAATTTCTCAGTCAAAGATTCAGTCATCATAATTAAAGTCAAAAGTCAACCTTATCAACTTTGACTAATCATAACTTTCACTCCCGAGAATCGAAAAATTGCAAACTTTATGTCTACAGAAAGCTCTTAACATAATCTACAAGTTTCATGTAGATCATTTTATCAAATTTTGCCTCAAACAAAAGTCAACTCTCAAAGTCAAACATTCTCTCTCCAAAAAAGTCAAACTTTCTAAATCCTTTAAATTTTCACACTTTTTTTTTAATTCATGATATTTAACTTCATTTCAATCAACCCATCCACTTTATCATTCATATTACTAAGTCAAATTGTCACTCAAGGTTCGGGGTCCAACATTTCTCCCCCTCTTAAAAGAATTTCGTCCTCGAAATTCATACTTACTTAAACTCTAAGTAACTCATTCTTGCATAAATTTCTTTCTAAACAATGATCATCAAGCACTTTCTTACTAATTTCTTTTCAAAACTCATAATCAATTACTCTTTTATCTAAATTACTCATAATACATATTTTCAATCTTTTCGCAATTTTCACTTCCTTAAATCATATATCACTTATATAATATCAAAACACTATATCTATAACTCATTATTTCTTTATATATGGACACAAATTAATGTTCCATTTCTTAAGGAACCCTAATATGGTTCAATTAATATCTAATCTTTATCATTATGTCATCTTTCTTTCATCTATATCAATTCATCATAATTTATCAAGAAATTCTAAGCTTAAGTTCCTCAACACACTCCAAAAATCGATCATATTCTTGACATCCAAATCGAACCAATCACATGAATTCGTCAACTAGTCATGCACATCAATTTCACATTCCTAAAGACAATCATACTTCGTTCATCAAAATCAAAAGATCACTTAGCATAACCTCACTATTTCAATCTTATCCTCACACACTCTTATCAATCTTATATGCCCAGTTAAGATCCTAATACTGGGCTCTGATACCATAAATATTGGGACCCGATCCGGGAACCGGATCCCAACCAAAAAACGAAGAGAACGAAGGAAACGGAATCGAATGGAGACGGAAATTTCGTATCGAAATTTCGAATCAGAATACAAAGCATAAGAATCGAAAGTGAAGCGCATAAATGGAACTTTCGCATCGAAAATTTGAATAGGTGAACTGAAAGCAAATCGAATCATAAAGCAACATACAAAGCGAAGTGGATACTTAAAAAATGTCTGACATCCGAGAACAAGAAGGAACACATGATCGCAATCGCGTCGGAAACCCTAAGACGTTCCAAAATTCGGTATAATTTTTTTTCTTCCTTATTTGTATTCTCATTTTCTCATCTTATTGATCTCATGCACAATAAATAATACAAATCCAAAATCTCATTTTCATCCAATTTTAACGAAATTTCGACAGCATAACGGCTGTCTTTATCCTAACCCAAACCTGCAAGGGTAAAGAAATGCACTTCTAAATGCCAAACAAATCTCAGAATCATCGGACTCTCTCGTCCGGAACCCAAACACCAGCAAAACGCAAACCTAAATCTAATACTTCCATAATTCTCTATTCAATACCAAACTCATAATTCAATCAAATTCCCAAATCAATCATACATATATATTCCCAAATTATCCATAATTTCATATACAAATTTCACAATCATTCACAATTCTCAACTTTATACACAAATACATTTTTCCCAAACTTATCTAAAGCCATATACATATACATACTCAAATTTAGATTACTCAAAATCTAACTTATACAAATGTCAAAACTGACGTCTTCACATTCTTTCATCCGATCTCCTTCTCGAAACCTGGAGATGGGGATAAAAGGGGGGGTGAGCTCGGAAGCTCGTGGATAACACATTTATAAAGTGACAAATAAGCCAAAATCATTTTTCATAATCTTTTGCCAAAAGGGCTAATTTTTCAAATTTTATAATTTTTCAAACAATTTCCTCAAACCCTTTTTTTCATATTTTTCAAACTTTTCATAGTCATCTCACTTTTTCTTATTTTTTCAAAAATTCTCGAATTTTCGTAAATATGAATGCAACATACTGAAACAAAATTGAAAACACATAACATATCGAATGGTCAGCTAGTCCAAGCAGACGTCTTGCATAGTCCCTGAGCGGTCTGTGCGATTGTGGAATGAACGTACTACACTTTCCCGCATAGCGGTCCAGTGTAGCCGTGAAGGGAGTCCGAAATCGGAGCTCCGTGCCACTAGCGGGCAGCCAGATAGAGACAGCGCTGACTCACCAAAGGACCTACCAAACCCACATAACACATATCGAAAACGGAAATTCAAATTGCCCGAAGGCACTTTTCAAAATTTTACGTTTCTAACATTATTTCATCAACTTAAAACAATCTCACAAATTCACACATATCATATAATTCAATTAATTCAATCAATCAATAATTGCAACAATATGCATAATTATCAATGCGTACCACAACAAATACAGCCAAAATTTCTAACGATTTAGCAAATCATTTAAAACAATGAATTTATGCTTGTAATAATTTTTCGAAATCACTTAGAATCATAATTTCAAACCTTAAAACAATTCTTATTTTCAAACATTTCCAAAACAATAAGTGATCAAAATTCCAAACTTTTGCTTTCTTTTAATTTTTCAAAATTCGTATTAAGCTTACAAATCAAAATATAAATATGCTACCCACCTCGAATTAATGCCAGAAGCTTGTCCAAATCGTCAATTCTCCAAATTCCTCCTTCTTTCTATAACTTAAAAATTCCCTAAGCCATAAATATCCAAATTCATCATCATAATTTGCATAATTCTCAAACTTAACTATAGAAAATTCATAATCACCATATTTTCAAGCTTTCTAAAACCAGAATTTCTAAAATCCTCAATTTCGAAAATTCGACCTAAACCAATACACTCAAATTCAATCTCATAAATAACTTAATTTTCAAAACGAACTTCACAATTCATCAATTCACATTAATTCCAAAATATCTAGATCCTCAATTTCAAAATTCCCCAAATCTTAAAATTGGCCTAAACCAATTTATCCAAATTCAATATCATAATTCACAAATTCTTCAAAATTAACTTCACATATCATCAATCCATAGTATTTTTCATGATTCTACCCTCACAATTTCCAAAAACCCCAAATTATAAAATTTGGGCATAATCCCAATTAAATTTTTGTCCAAAATTAAATCCAATATACTTAACAGTCTCTCAAACTGACTTCAAATACCACATACCCATATCATTTTCCATATTTCTCAACAAAAATCTCACCAAAAACTCAAAACTCAAATTTTTCTCTTACCTCTTTTCTTCTTCATTTTTGAAATTTTGGGCTTGGAAGAAAGTCCTTAAGCTCCTCCATCTATTTCCTCTATGGAAGAAGCACGAAAATCACCTTGGAAGCTTGGAAAAATAAAAAAATTTCTTACCTTTCTTCTTTCTCTCTTCTTTCTCCATACGAAAGAGCTTCTCATCTTTCTCTTCTTATTTCTTCTTCTTTTTCTCTAGAAAAATCGAGACTCTCCCTCTTAAAACGACACTCATCTGATTTTTAGAGTGCCTAGTCATAAAAATTGAGGGGCAAATGACTATTTTGCCCTCACTCTTTAGCTTAATTCCAAAATTGCCCCTAACTTCATTTATACTTGCGGATCTGATTCGCACTATCTAGATGAAGGAATTTGTTAAAACTTCCTTCTCGAGAAATATTTCTCTCAATCATACGAATCCAACGCCACTGATCGCGCTCAATTCGGATCACTACACCAAAAGTTATACGCAAAACAGTTCTGTTATATCCATATTCTAACACATTTTCCATGTACAATTATTTCCGTCCAAAAGTTCACATTCTTAGTCCGAGAATTGAAACTCGATGTCTTCATAACAATTGTAGCCTTATGTCTCTAGTTTAATTCAAAATAAGAATTGCCTCATTTTGATTCCCAGATCAAAAGTTATGCTTAAAATACTCTCAGGTGTTCCCAATCTAAAAATTACACCCTAATCCGAACTTAAATTCAAAAATTAAAAGTCTTAGGGGCAAAATTGACATTTCATGTCTTCATATGATTTGTAGCCCTTTGTCTTATCTTTATTTCGCCTCAAGAATCGCTTCAATCGGATCTCTACAGATCCCGAATTTCGTAAAACACTGAACTATGCTCGGAAAATTTCCCGACTCACTTTGATTAAATTAATCACCATTAATTTAATCTCAAAAATTCACAAAATTCTATAAGGATGTAGATAATTGTCTTAGGAATCCAAAACCGTAAGAATCAATTCAATCAGATGTCGGACGGAAAAGATATAAGCAAAATAGTGAACAAAGGTCGGATTGGAAGAAATAACAAACAAGAAAAATCAAAACGGCGTCGTATTGGAAAAACAAAAACGGCGCCGTATCGAGCGACACGCGTGCGTACTGGGTGCGGCAAGGGCTGGGTCGCCCTAGCGACGCGAGCCGGACACTCGCCATCGCTACGGCGATGCGTCGCCCTAGTGACGCGAGCTAAACGCTCGCTGTCACCAGGGCGATGCGTCGCCCTAGCGACGGGTATTTTATTTTCCTCTTTTTTTTTCACATAAAAATCCAAAACTTTCGAAATTCATAACTCTTAATTCCGGACTCCAATTTTGACAAACTTAGTCTTTATAGAAAGCTTGAAGGAAGCACTACATCTTCCACGAGGACATAAAACTCAATTCGACTCCTACAGAAGTCCATTTTTCGGTCAACGATACTATCCTCTATATAAACTTGTAAAAAATCATAACTTATTATTCCGAGATCGAAAAATTGCATACTTTATATCGAAATAAAGATCAAAACAAATCCTTCAATTTTCATGAAGAACATCAAAGCTCAATTAACCTCTAACTAGGTTAATTTCTCAGTCAAAGATTCAGTCATTATAATTAAAGTCAAAAGTCAACCTTATCAAACATAAACTTTGACTAATCATAACTTTCACTCTCGATATCGAAAAATTGCAAACTTTATGTCTACAGAAAGCTCTTAACATAATCTACAAGTTTCATGTAGATCATTTTATCAAATTTTGCCTCAAACAAAAGTCAACTCTCAAAGTCAAACATTCTCTCTCCAAAAAAGTCAAACTTTCTAAATCCTTTAAATTTTCACACTTTTTCTTTTTAATTCATGCTATTTAACTTCATTTCAATCAACTCATCCACTTTATCATTCATATTACTAAGTCAAATTGTCACTCAAGGTTCGGGGGCCAACAAAAACTCAGTATAAATTTTTCTTTTTTTTAACACATACACACACATATTGTCATTAATGCGGAAAACAAAACAATTTATGTAAGCAATTCAATGGCCTTGGGGCCCTTTTCATAACTACAATTAATTCCAGTGTTGACTTTACAAACTGACCTAATCAATAATATGTAATATCGTAAAATAAAAAATACACTAATGCGCATTTAAACCCATCCCGACCACTTTCTTTCACTTGCATACAGTACTTCCATGTCAAACGGGGTATTCTTCAAAACCTGAAAAATAGATGCAAATTTTGGGTGAGTTTTGCGAACTCAGTGAGTGACCATCATCGATGGTTCACCCAATCACATAACATATAACACACACTTTCATTTCCATTAAGTCGCAATTCATATTCCCTATCACACCTCACATTCACATTCAGTTTCACATTTTCATTATGTCGATACAATGTCATATTCAATATGATCAAATCGATCATTCAATCCAATTTATCATTCCCATTCAATACAATGTTGAAGTCTCATTCAATACAAGTACTTCAACCATTCCCATTTCGTACAATCAAATCAATCATGTTATGCATATGTGCATGAGACCCACTTTCTATTTAATTACTTTGTTGTGACCGAGTGTCTAAATTGTCCCGTACCCATGGATATCGGGCTCATTGAAACTTTCCCATATAGGGCTCATTGTAAACTGTCCCATATAGGGCTCATTGTAAACTGTCCCATAAAGAGCTCATTGTCGTTGAGCCTGAGGCTCTGAATCAGTATCTGAGCATGAAGCTCTTCTCACTCATTGTTGACTACTCTGGTCACAACTCCCATTATCTTTCATGTATTCATGCAGTAGAATGCCTTTTGCATATTTGCATGCGCTCAATCAATCATAATTATTATTATCGGACCGTAGTCCGACATTCGACATCTAATTAAGAAGTCACATTTCATTTATGTGCAATTATGCAAGCAAGACATTTTAACAATCTCAATATATACACTTAGGTCATCCCATTCACATTCAAGGAGCACTTCAATGACGCACTTCCCGACACATAATCAATCACCGGACCTTATGTCCGGAACCCATATTTAATCACAATCAATAAAATAAATTAATACTCATTCAACATATAACAAAAGCAAATAACCAATAAATAAGACCATCTAGGTCTACTCACAGTACGCTCCAGATTTGCATTGGTTTCCTCTGAGAACGCCTGAGTTCGTACATTTATCCTGCACTACCAATTTATGCCACATGCACACATTAATCACTTTGCATAAGAATTTCCATTTATGCACAATTATAGAATAAGGACAATGCATGTTCATGATATTCCCGGTCCTAATCCTATTTTCCATCATAACAATTCCATCTAAAAATTAGAACTCAATTGGTCCAAAAATAAATAAAAAAGTGGTCACATAACTATTACCCGGACCCACGTCAATTTTTCGTCCAAAAATTTCCAATTTCCCATAAAAATGAAATTCAACCTTTCATGAATCCGATGCCTCAAGAATCAGGTCAATCGGATGTCGGATGGAAAAGTTATGAGCAAAAGAAGAAAAAATACGCATCCTAGTCGACTAGTACATGTCGTAGTCAACTAGTATATGAAAACACATGTCCTAGTCGACTAGTGTAGGTTCTAGTCGACTGGTTTGAGAATCCTAGTCGACTAGTACAAGTTATAGTCGACTAGTCTTATTAAAATGAAAAATCTGAAACCCTTTCCTTCGACATGTCAACTTGTTTAGGTCATAACTCCCTACTCCGAATTCCAAATTAGACAAACTTGGTGTCTATTTCATAGAGAAAAGAGAGATCTACAAGTTTGATGAAGGACACAAAAGCTAAATCCACCTCTAAGGATATCAAAAATGCAATCAAAGATACTATCCACACAATGCCTCTCAAAACAGTGCAACCTTTGCCAAAACAGGGCAATAGTTTATAAAATCCGTAACTTTCCAGTTCCTTCATCAAAATTACACAATAAATATGCTCAGAAATATCACAATGTTATCAACAACTTTAATGAACAACCCAAAATCAAATTCAATTGCTAACTAAGTCAAATAATTCAATCAATGATGCTGCCCCAGAAATCACCCAATCTGGACAGTCATGGTTCTATCGAGCATAACTCCCTGTAAAAAAGTCAACAAAATCACTACCTTATATCATTGGAAAGATAAAACCACATAATTCAAGTTTCATGAAGAGCTTAAGAGCCAATTCCATTTGTAACCAATTCAAAACTGTTATACAAGTTTCTGCCGTGATCAGCAGTCCATGACCTAGCTTAGGTTCAGTTTTTTAAAAAAATCATAACTCCCAAATATGATCTCGAAAAATTACATTCTATATACCATTTTCAAGATAAATGTTTCCTCTACAACTCTTCAGAAGATCACTCAAGCTAATTCAATCCACAGAAATCGTTAAAATTGCTACAAATCAGAATGTGCACCAAATCCACACTTAGTCTAGGTTTCCACAAAATGCTCAAAAACCAGTCAAAAGTAAACAGTTCGTATCTCCCACTATACATCTCTAAAAATAGCAAAATCAGTGGAAATGGAAAGCTAACTTAATATTCTTCAACTTTCATGAAGACCATTTTCCCTAATTCCATATCAATTAATTTAGAAAAATCAACAAAACACTTTGGTCATAGTTTCGGTTACTGTTCACAGACACTAAAATAATAACTTTCCATGCAAATTTTCGACCTTTTAGCGTTACACTTTAACAATACCTATTTCACACAAAATTGTAGCCAACAAGCTCAAATTTAATTGGGCACAAATCGCAACTCATTTGCTTACCTACACAATGAGTTATGATCAAAACATTGCAATAGGTTCAATATCCATTTACCAGCTTTCATCTTCAACTTAACTCCTATCACTTCTAATACCAATTTCACATTCATAAGCATCCTAATGGACAAGAAATAAGTGACTACATCATTTATACATTCACTTAGGCTCAGCATACACACTCAAAACACAACAAGTTAGACACATACTCCATTCACACTCAATCCTCACCTTCTCATCAAACTAGCTTCCAATAACCATGTATATAACATGAGACATGAAACTTACCTAATTAAGTCACTAAATCTCCAAATTCTTCAAGGAAAATCCCAAGACCTATCTTGCTCCACCACCCACGTAAATCACCATCTCTAGGGTTGAAAAGAGAACAACTTCTTTGATGGAAAGAAGAGCAAAGTGGAGGAGGTATAAGATGTTCAAAACAAAGGGATTAGAATGATCAAAGTTCACCAAGGAAAGGAAGAAGAGAAGGCACGAAGATGGGGGAAAAATCATCTAAGTTCCTCCAAGTAGAGAGAGTGTCATGAGAGTGAGTGAATAAGCTTTAAAAAAAGACAATTATAAGGTTACTTAAAGAAATACATGGCTAATATCATGCCATATGTCATGCCATGTGTCAAGCCTTCATTAATTCCATCAAGTAATAAATAAAAACCCAAATTCCAACAATTACACTTGTCCAATACCCATATAGCCACATATCCATAATTTCCCATTGGTCTGTCACCCGGTATTTTTCTTAGTCCGGGATTAAACCCCGAAAAATTCTAGAAAAATTTCCTAAAATTCTCTAAAATTGAAAAATCATTATTGACACTCTCCAAATATTTTTTTTAAAGATTAATAACCCATAATTCTCGAGATTCTCAATTACAGTTATAACCAAATAAACCGGGAATGTCAATGTATGCATGTACAAATATGTGCATGTGCCAAATGGCTCAATCATCTACAATTAGAGGCCAAATGAATGCTCAGTCAATAATGTGGGGTAAGAATCCTAACCCGTTACAATTTACCAATATAACCTACCCATCGGTGACGGGATGTTACAAGTCCATCCTAACTTACCAGAATACCCTTGCTAGCAGTAACGGGATGTTACATGTTTACTCTGGAAGTAATCTTATTCCGACATGATATACGGATTCTGATTTCCAATCAGATGTTGATTTTAGAAAATCAACTTCTGGTTCTATATTTACTTTAGGAGGTGGAGCCATAGTTTGGAGGAGTGTCAAGCAATATTGTATTGCTGATTTGACTATGGAGGCTGAGTATGTTGCTGCTTGTGAAGCAGCAAAGGAAGCAGTCTGGCTCTGGAAGTTCCTAAATGATATAGAGGTAGTTCCAGAGGCAGAAAAGGCCATTACGCTTTATTGTGATAATAGTGGGGCAGTGGCTAATTCTAAAGAACCTCGGAACCAAAAAGTTGCCAAACACATTGAGTGAAAGTATCATCTTATAAGGGAGATAATACAACGTGGAGAAGTGGATGTGGTAAGGATTCCCACCGAGCATAACCTTGCTGATCCGTTTACAAAGAAATTGACTCAAAAGAGTTTTGAGGGTCACCTAGAGGGTTGAGAATGAGGGATATGTCAAACTTGCTTTAGGGCAAGTGGGAGATTGTTGGAGTTATGTAAATATAGTGCCCTGGAAAGCAAGTGTATTTACATGTAACTTTATCTTCTTGATTCTGCTTTGTAATGAAAATATTTATTATTAATAAAACAAAAGAGTTTGGTTTTATCTGTATAAGCATTATATATCTGGTCGTAAGGTACCAAGATTATTTTTTAAGTAATATACATATATATAGAGATGTATGGGAAATATGTATATTATTAGAATCAATTAATTGATTCACAGTTGAATAATCAAGTTGGTCTTTGATTATGGTTTAGACGTAGTGTTGCGATTTATCTCCATATAAGTAAAGGAGTTTACTTGAAGGGAATGATGAGTTTCATATCATGATAGTAGTTGACTATCGATAATGGCACTATTAAATGAATCTGGAATCAAGTATGTTTTCAAGAATAAAGTGGGTCGTTACTTTAATCTTAAAACATACAACTTAAGCATTCGCTTATTATGAACCATAATCTTGATGAGTGGTGAACTCATATATGTTTCATTATAATTCTTGATATGATCGGAATGGATTTTTACAGAGTATTAATCCGATTATCGCATGTTGAAATTATTAATTGAAACATGTATCAGGGAACATTCACTCAAATATAGAGTTTATAGTGTTATCATCTCTTCTAGATGTTTTAAGGAGATTTGGTGATTAAACTGGCGTCAGTAGTTTGATGGACTAGCTACCCATCAAGTCTTAACACTGAGATGAGATCTTATGTGTTAATCACCATATAAAGTAAAATGAGAGATCTAGAAGGAAAAACTAACATAAGGGCAAAACGGTAATTTTACATAGGGTTTGCAATTGGACATATTCTCATAATATTTAATAATTCAAGAGTTCAACTAATTGTCTTTAGTGGAATGACATTTAGTTAATAAGCTAGAATTAATTCCATTGAGATTGAATTAATTCTGGGCTTATTGGAGCTTGAATTATCAAAGTCCAATAAGATTCTCAACTTGGCTTTAAGGAAGGTTATCAAGCTAAGTAAGAAATATAAATGGAGGTTAATTAGAAGCAAATAATTGAATCTTGGGCTTGGTCTAATTAAAGAAGCCCAAATGTACATTTAGTAATGGGCTTGGTTTTTGGTTTAATGTAATTAATTAGATTAATTATATTAAAACAATTTTTTTAAAGAAGAAGATAGCAATTTCGGTTATTCCTAGGTTAAATGTGTAACCACACATTTGACATTAAAATGTTAAATAAATATGGTCTTTATTATGGTTAATCATCATTAAATGGAGTTATGAACTTACCATTAAATGGTTTAATGGTTGTCTTTTAATGTTGGCTTGTAACCTATTTGCATTCATTAGATTAAAGATGAAAGATGTACATTAGATGAACCATCTTCCTTCTTTCTTCTTGGTAAAACCAAAATTGGGTATTGAATTTTAGGTTATGGTCTTTTCAAATAGCCATCATAAAGATAAATGAAGATAATCTCATTTATTGGCTATTTTATGAGTGATTAATGAAAGAAGTGATGCATTTGATGTCTCTCTCTCCTTCCATCTATGCATATACGAAATTGGTAGGCAAGAAAGAGTTCTTGCATGTTCTTTACGCCTTCTCTCCTTTCATGAAAGAGAGAATCGAAAATATCAATTGAAAGAGTTTCAATTTTGCTTCTTCTTCTTCTAAGAAAATCTCCTCCAAACATTTCTTCTCCTTTCCCACCAAAGGATTTTGTTAACCTAATTGTCCTTGAAGAACAGGTGGTAAATCTAATTGGTTGAGGATACTACAATAAAGAGAAAGTAGATTGCTAAAGGAAAAGAGTCAAAGGCAAAGGATTTGGATACACGAAGAAGGAGAGGATAGCGCAACGAGGATTTAAAGTTGTAGCGAAGGAGTCGGTAATACTCTTGATCTTGTTTATATTTTATTATCCTTATACCATATCATGTATGGATTGACATGTTGATTTGGATTTGTTGCTTCCGCTGCAAGTAATGATTTCTTAAAAGTTTTGAAATCTACCATTTTTTCAAACAAAGCATGTTTTCTTTTTCTGATCCAATAGGGAATTGAGTTATAAATTTGCGTATGATTATGGTTTATGGATTGTGATTGTATATGAATTTGATTGGGTTACATTTGGATTGAATTGAGAATTTGTATATTAAGTTAACATGAATGGGAATTACATATGATGTATGAATGTGGTTTGTATATTGAATTGAGAAATGAATGTGAATTTTCCAGTTCGAGTAGGAAAATGGTACTGGGTGATTGAGATAAGAAGTATGAGTTTTTGTTGTATGTGCATATTGTATTATTTTTAAGTTAGATTGTTGTTGAGAATTTGGGGAGTTTCGTATTTTGTATATGCAGATTTCGATATTGATATTGTATTGTGGCTTGGAATGCCATTAGAGCTTGTAACATTCTATTCTTTTGATGTTAACGTGTTATGTATGGATGATAATAAGTGGAAGTAGGCATTTGTGTATATGGACTAGGTTGAGTGAAAATTCGATATACTTGAGGAAGTTATGGATTTGTTATGAATATATTTTTGATAGTGAATTGTTGCTATATATATATCGAAATGAGATGTGTTATGGAAAAAGGAACGTAGAAATGAAATGAGACTGTAAGCTTCATGATTTTTGTGGTGTACGCCAACACTTTTGGTTCAATGGTCGGACTTCGAAAACGGGGCCTAACATGTTGGTCAAAGTAAGAAAAAAAAATTCAACCACGTTTATGTATGATGGTACTTCTGTTCCGAGGTTGGGTTCTGGAAACGGGATCCAACAACAACTCTCCCCTCCTTGAAAGAAATTTCATCCTTAAAATTCTTACTTGATTGTTCAAACAGGTGGGGATATTGTTTCCTCATATGCTCCTCCATTTCTCAAATCACTTCCTCATTTGAGTGATTCCTCTAAAGGACTTTCACCGTTGGAATGACTCGATTTCTTAACTGCTTGATTTGGGATCCCACTATCTTGATTAACTCCTTAACATAACTCAAAGTACTAGCAACCTTTATCACTTAAGCTAGTAGTACATGTGTCAGATCCGATCAGTATCTTTGAAACATACTCACAAGAAATACATTATGCAACCGAGACATCTCATTTGGTATGAAAAATTTGTATGCCAAAGGTCCTATCCTTTTGATGATCTCATAAGGACCAATATACCTAGGGCTCAGCTCACTTTTTACCGAATCTTAATACTCCTCGTCATGGCAACACTTTGAGAAACACTCTTTCTCATACACATTGTTCTATATCCCTTCAATGCTGATCCACATAACTCTTTTGTCTATCTTGAGTCGCTTTAATTCAACTTCAGATCAATTTCACCTTATCGACTATTTCTTCTATCAATTCTAGGCCTTCATCCATTCTCAAGCCCTCTTTATCCCAATATAGAGGTGATCGACACTTTCTGCCATATAATGCCTCATATGATGCCATTCCAATACTACTGTGATCGTGGTTATTGTAAGAAAATTCTATTAGTGTTATATACTGATCTCAAGCTCTTTAAAACTCCAATACACATGCTCTAATCATATCCTCAACAATCTTGATTGTCCTCTCACTCTGTCCATCTATTTGAGGATGAAATGCAGTACTAAAGTTCAATTTAGCACCCATAGCAGACTACATGCTCTTTTAGAATCTCAAAGTTTATATGGGATCCCAATCTGATATAATACAGACTAGAACCCCATGCAGTCTTACTACCTCATTCACATATCTACACGCCAACTGATCTGGTGAGTTATTCTCTCTCACTGGTAAAAAATGGGCTAATTTGGTCAATCGGTCCACTACAACCCATATAGCATCATTTTACCTCGGAGTCCTTAATAATCCCATTATAAAATCCATGGTAATTCATTCCCATTTCCACTCTAGAATAGGCAATGGATGTAGCTTTCCAACTAGAACCTGATGCTCAGTTTTAACCTATTGACATGTTATACACTTAGCAACATACTCTGCTACTTGCTTCTTCATTTTAGGCTACCAAAAATGTTGCTTAAGCGTATTATACATCTTGGTGGTACCAGGATGCATAGCATAGGCGGCCATATGATCTTCCTAGAGGATTTCCTTCCTCAGATCATCCACATTAGGCACACATAGCCTCTGTTTCAACCATAATGTCTCATCCCTCATCTCATCTTCACTTTCTCTATAATCTTCGCCACATTAGGATCTTTCCTCTGGACTTTTTTGATTTTATCTTGTAACATCGGCCTCAACTGCAATGTAGCGATCAATGCCTTATCTTGCTCCAGATTCAACTCCACATTCAGAGCTCTTAATTGAATGAAGCTCGGTAACCTCAATAACTAAATCTAAGCTACATTAGTATTAGAATTTCTTTTCAAAGCATCAGCCACCACATTAGCTTTCCCCAAATGATACTCAATTGTATAGTCATAGTCTTTCAATAACTCTATCCATCTCCTCTGTCTCATATTGAATTCCTTCTGACTCAATAGATATCTTAAACTCTTATGATTGGTATATACCTAAAATGTCTCTCTATACAAATAATGTTTCCATATCTTTAAAGCAAAGACAATTACAGCAAGTTCTAAATTATTTATCAGATAGTTAATCTCATGAGACCTTAGTTGTCTCGATCCGTAGGCTATCACCTTGCCATACTACATCAACACACATCCCAATCCTTGATGCGAAGCATCACTATATACCACATATCCTCCAATTCCCGATGGGATAGTTAAAACTGGTGCCTAAGTCAACTGATGTTTCAACTCTTCAAAGCTCTTCTGACATTTTTCATCCCATCTGAATACTACATTCTTTCTCAAAATTTTTATCAGAGGGGACGAGATCAAACACCAAAAATCTCCGATAATATCCAACCAATCCTAGGAAGCTTGTTCTGATACATTTCTCTGAGCTCCCCAATTCATCACTACCTCTATCTTCTTTGGATCCACTTGTATGCCTTGTCCAGTCACTATATGACCCAAAAAAACTACTTGACATAGCCAAAATTCAAACTTACTAAATTTGGCATACAACTGTTTCTCTCTCATTATTTGTAAAATCACTCTCAGAAGCTTGACATGCTCTTCTCTATTCTTTGAATATACTAAAATATCATCAATAAACATTATCAAAAATCGATCTAGGTAGGGCTGAAAGACTTTATTTGTTGGGACCCGATCCGGGAACCGGATCCCAACCGAAAGACAGAACGGAAAAAATGGAAAATCGAAAAGCGAGAAATCGCTAATCGGAATACAAATCGAATCATCGGAGCGAAACAAATACTCGGAAAGTTTCGAATCGGACCGAATCAGATCAAACCGAAGGTAGCGAAGCGGATCGAATCGGAAAATACAAAGCGAAAGCGAAGACAAACACTTAGCAAAGCGGATCCGACATTCGAGAACCAAAACCAGAGAAAAAATGATCGAACGAACATAATCGCGTTGGAAACCTTATGACATTTCAAATCCGGTATAACATTTTTTTTTTCTTATTCTTTCCTTTTCTCTTTAATCAAACTCATTCAACATATAAACAATCCCTACATTTCTATTCTTTCTCACTTCATCCATCTTAATCATTTCTTATACATTCATATAAATCCTCAAACTCATTTCTTTAAACCCATTTTACCAAAATTTTATTTGAAATTTCGGCGGCCTAACTACAGATTTGACACTCAAAAATTTAAAACAAAGCAAACGCACTTCTAATATCGTAATCCATCCAATAACACAAAGCAACATCGGACCTCCCGTCTGGCATCCAAACACCAGCAGAACACAATCTTAATTCTAAACACTTCATAAATTCAATCCATAACCATCTCAACTCAAAATTTCAACCAATTCATCACAAAATTCAAATCTTAAGTTCCACAAACACATGTTTCTAATCACTCGTATTCGTATCACCCAAATCAAACCAATCACTTGAATTTGAGCGTCAAATAGTCATGCACATCAATTTTGAAATTCCTAAAGACAATCATACTTCTTTCATCAAAATCAAATGATCACTTAGCATATTCTCACAAATTCACTCTTATCTTCACAAACTCGTATCAATTCCTTATTCATACTCATACGCCCAAGTAAGATCATATTACTGGGCTCTGATACCACATATGTTGGATCCCGTTACCGAAACCCAATTACTCATACAGATTTCCTCATAAACGTTAGAAACCTTAGACATTCTAAAACCGGTGTAAATTTTTTTTTTCTTTTCCTCATATTCTTCTATTCTCTTTTCCTTTATTCAAACTCAATCACATTCGAATTTCGGGTAAATCGGAGGTCCTCATAATTTTTTATTTTATTTTTATTTTATTTATTTTATTATTATTTTTTACTCCGATTTGGACGCACCATACCTCGTTGGAGAAAAATCTTAACAAGTTCTACACACCTTAAGAAATACCTCCAAAGCTAATTCCATCATTAAGATAGTCTAAACGCCAAATGGAGTTTCTGCCCAAATTTAGGAGAATTTGGACAGCACCTCCCTAACATTGGATCTAGCCAAATTTTCCATTTCATTCCCACCTATAACCCCGCATAAAACACTTCTATCTTCCAACTCAATAGCACAGCCCATCCCCAACTCAAGGGCCACATCGCAATCTTAATCATCTATCATTTGAATTCTTAAAACTATTTCATCTCATCCTTATTTTTATCATTTCCATGCATACATCCAGACATTCTTTCTTATAATACATACACTATACAATTGAAACTTCTAAGCCTTACTAATGACATAAAACCAAAGCAATACTAAGAGTCAAAGGACATTTAGCCCAATTACATTCTCAAACATAACATTTAAAATCAATTGCATCGGAGTTGCTTCACTTCCGATGTGGGACTCAGTTTCTCGTGCAAGACCTGTGGAGGGGAAAAGGGGGTGAGCTCGACGGCTCCGTGGGTAACACATTTATACATTAAACAATAAGTGAAAATTTGTCTTTTTAACTTTCAAACATTTCCCATTCGGGAATTGAAAACCTTTCAAAACAGTCATTTTCTCATTTCTCAAAATCTCAAACCTTTTTCAAATCATGCCCAGCTTTAAACATGAATGCATCACATCATAATCAAATTAAAATCACATAATCAACTCAAAATCACATAATACGTCAAGGAGGTTAGTGTTGGACCCCACACCCCACCCGTAGGTGTTTGCAGGTTATACTGCGGCGTGTGTTTGCGGGTGATACCGCGGCATCCAACACAAACCACATAACACATCAAATGGTTTGGTTTGGTCCCAACAAGACGTACTGCACATTCCCGCATAGCGGTTCTGTGCAGCCGTGAACAGAGGGGAGTCCGAGATCGGAACTCCTATACCACTAGCGGGCAGCCGGGCGAAGGCTATAAACATGTAGAGACCAGTGCACTGACTCACAACGGACCTGACCAAACCCACATAGCACTTAAGCAAAACGGAAATTCAAATTGCCCGAAGGCACATTTCAAAATTTTGATTTTCATATTGGCACATTCTCATTCACAATTTCACATAATTCACATAGCAAATCAAATATCATTACCAGTCATCAATAAAGTATGCAGTACTTTTGATAATTTTATCAAAATCATTCATAAATGATAAATGCACAGAAGTATCAAATCTCCATAATTGACACAAGTATCATGAATTTCAGAAAATTTCTTCATTTATCAAAACATTTTGAAACTCGTAAAATAATACTTAGCTTATAATTCGAAGTATAAATATCTTACCCACCTGAATTTTCCTTAAGCTTTAGGATTGACCACATTGTCCTTCTTTAATCTACACGAGCCTTAATTAAACATAACAATGCTAATTAACAATAATTCTCAAGGCTGGAATTTTAAAAGAACGTCAAAACTTGACTTTCAACTTTCAAAAATCTCATTTATACTTTAACTCAACTATAACATCTAAAACCTATCTCAAATGAATCAATTATATTTAACAATCTCATGTCTAAAAGCTACTCAACAAATCTATTTTTTTTTTTTTGACTTTCACAACCCATGTTCCTTCCTTTAACTCTAAGATAGATCTCAATATCTCAATTCATTTTCAAGAAACCCATTAAACACAAAAACCCTCATTTCCAAGGGATATATCATTGCTGAAATTTTGTAAAGAAAAGAAAACATGCAAATTCTTTCATATAACCTCACAAAAACCATAATCTAACAAATGGGAACAATGCTGGAAATTTTCCCAAACCTCCATTTCTATCTAATTCTCCATACTAAGCACTTCAAATATACAAGTCATTCATTCCAAGGTGATGTGAACCATTTCTATTCACACTTCAACATCTCATACCCAATTCTGAGTCCCTATATGATCATACAACACAAATCATATCCTTTTAATTACACTAAACACTCAAATGAACATGATCAAGAACATCCATTTACAACTATCTCCACATTCCATCTTAGTACTTCACTTACCCTACATTCATTCACTCAATAACCCAATCAATAACTCAAAACCAATCATGATGTAACATCTAGCATTAAACAAGAACCAAAACAGAACATATATAGCTACCCTTTTATAAACCTCTTCCTAACCCATCTTACCCATACTTTACTTAAACCAATAGCATTAACACGTATTAAATAACCATCAAGATTTGAAAATCTCTAAGTTTAGAACCCCTTCACAACAATTCTGATTTTTCCGAAACTCAAACCCCAACTTCATACTCATTCTTTTCTTCTACTCATTCTTCAAATCAAGCAAGAAAAGATAAAACCTAACAATCAAAACCATGAATTAACAACTAATACACATGCTGATTTTTCTTTCCACTTTCCTAATTCTTCTTCTTTCATTTACTAATCCTTCACTCAAACCATCATTAGCAAATAAGAAAGAATAAACCTAACAATAATCATGAATTACCAATCAATACTCGTGCTGAAATTTTTCTAGGAATGGCAAACTTGGCTTAAACAATCATCGAACTTTACCTAACTTTACTTAAACCTTTCTTAAGTCATTTAAACCCAAAACCCATCAAGAAACTTAAACAAATTCCAGAATTTTTCATACCCACGAAAACCAGATTTTTCTCTCAACTTCCATTTACTCTTCTTCTTTCTTCATCAATCAACTTCCAATCATCATGCTTAAGCAAGAAAGGAAGAACTACAACAAGAAACTAAGAAAATTTCTAAATCCTTACCTTGAAAAGTGACCCACGACTTTCTTCTTCCTTTGGCTCAAATGGAAGACAACTCTTCCTCTTTCCTTTGGCTTTCTCGAGAACCCCTAAGAACTCCAAAGATCTTCACGTTTTTCTTCTTCTTCTTTCCCTTTGGATAGCCAAAATCATCTCTTCTTTTTTTCTCTTTGGCTAGCCGAATCCCCCTCTCTTCTTCCTTTCATTTTCGTAGACTCCCTTCTCTTTTTTGCTTTTCCAAAAATAACGAGCTCCTCTCTCCTTTTTCTCCAAGTTTCCAGACCCTTCTATTGTTTTAAGCCATGTCATTAAATGGTAGGTAAGAGACCAAAGTGCCCTTCTCTTATAAGCCTATTTTCAAGTTTACCCCTGCACTTCCATTTGAAAAATCTGATACATTACGTCCAGAATTTGAGCAGCTAAACGAAATAATTTGGGCAAACTTTCTTCTTGAAAATTGTTCCTCTGGATCATAAGAAACCAACGCCACTGACGGCGCTCAATTCGGATCTAAAACGAAGAAGTTATGGCCGAATTACTAACTGACCTGCACAAAATCCGAAACTGAACTTTAACATAACTTCAGTCCAGAATTTGACAATCTTAGGGATGAAATTAAATTTCGATCCCTTCACAAGAGTTGTAGCTCTATATCTTAACTTTATTTTCCCTCAAGAATCACCTCAATCGGAGTTGTATAACTCCCGAAAATTGCAAAATACTGAACTATGTTCAGAAAATTATCCAACTTATAACCTATAACCCATCTCTTACTTTGGTTCCATCAATCTCTTTCCATTAAATCTCCTAAAAATCATAATTCTTCATAAAAATGAACGTAATTGTCTTAGGAATCCAACGCTTCAAAAATCAAGTCAATCGGATGTCGGACGACGGAATTATAAGCAAAAGATTACAAACGGGATCGGATTAAAAACAAACTATCGGAACTTCAAAATTGAACTTCTTAAAAATCATATCTCTCGATCCCGAACTCGGAATTGCAACAAATTTGGTGTCTATGGAAAGATAAAAGGAAGCTCTACAACTTCCCTGAAGAACAGAAAAATCCAATTGGCTTCCAAAGAAATCAAATTTCCACTCAAAGATTCTGTCTTAATCAGTTTTTCCTAAACAACTTCCAATTTTTCATCGCTCATAACTCCTAGCCCCGATATCGAAAAATTACAAACTTTATGGCGTCGGAAAGATCGACATACAAGCTACAACTTTCAGTAAAGCCACTTTTTCCAATTCCGACTAAATCCATACGACGAGTGGCCTCGAGTACAAAGACATGCAAATCTATACTTAATAACATTTTCAAAACAAAGCATATCTTCCGAAATTCATATCTCTCAATCCCGACGTCGAAAAATAGCAAACTTTATGTCCACGAAAAGCTCTACAGAGGCTACAAGTTTCACGTTGATCATTTTCTAGAATTTGACCTAAATCAAATAGTCAACTTTTTATCCTAAAAGTCAAACTTCCAAGCTAACTTTGACTGATCATAACTCTCACTCCCGATATCGAAAAATGTCAACCTTTCTGGCTACAGAAAGCTCTTAACATAACCTACAAGTTTCATGTAGCATATTTTCTCAAATTTTGCCTAAATCAAGAGTCAACTCTCCAAGGCCAAAAAGTCAACTATTTCATAATTTTCATATTTTCACTCTTTCTTTCTTTATTTCATGATCTTCAACTTAATTTCAATCAACTCATCCACTTTTGAAAACTTCTTATTTCCACTCAAAGATCGGGGTCCAACATTATTCATCAAAGCGATAAATTTTGTCGAGTCATTAATTAACCAAACAACATTACTAATAAATCGTAGTGATCATACCTGCTCCTGAACGCACTCTTCGGTACATCAACTTCTACTATCTTCAACTGATAATAAATTGATCTCAAATCTAGCTTAGTGGACACCTGAGCTCCCTGCAGCTGATCATGTAAATCATCAATTCTAGGCAACGGGTATTTCTTCTTCACTGTCACCCGATTCAGTTGCCTATAATTGATAAATAACCTCAAAGTTTCATCTTTCTTCTTTATAAACAAAACTAGAGCTCCCCAAGGTGAAACACTAGGCCTAATGAAACTCTTTTCTAGCAACTCCTGAAGCTTAACCTTCAAATCCTTTAGTTCCTTAGGTGCCATCCTATATGGAGGAATGGATATAGGAGTCGCACTCGGAACTAAATCAATTGTAAAATCCATTTCTTGATTTGGAGATAAGCCAGAAAACTCGGTGGAAAACAAGTCCATAAATTTTCTAACCACGAGAATGTCCTGCACATTCTACTAAGCTCTAGTATTAATAACATGGGCTAGATAGACCTCACATCCACCTTGCATCAATCTCAATGCATTTATGAGTGATATCAACCTGGCTAGCACTACTAGACTAATTACTCTGAAAACTGCTCTCTGCTGACTAGGAGATTCTAATACCACCTCCTTAGTATAGCAGTTCATATAGCTCTATGAGCAGTGAGCCAATCCATGCCTAAGATAATATCTATCTCTGTTAACTGTAGTATAATCAAGTTTGTCTCCAATACTACCTGTTCAATTCGAATCAAGCATCTTTTGCATTCTTCTCTTATCACTGTAGTATTACCTATTGGTGTACACACCTTTAATCCATATTGTAATAGCTCTCTATCACAATATAGCCTAGATGCCAGATGCGGTGTGATAAATGAATGCGTAGATCCTAGATCTAGCAATTCAAATGCTTCATGATGATAAATAAGTAGCACATCTGCAACAACATCTGGAGAATCATATGCCTTTTATTTGGTCATGGCATAGACTCAGTCCTGAGACTGCGGTCGGTTGCTCCACAAATCAGTCCTAACAAAAGGACTTCTAGAGCTCACTCTACCTCTATTGCGATTTCTCTCTCCAGGCCCACTATCTCAGCTTTGCTGGATTGTAGCTTCACTTATATCTCCTCCTGTCATACCAGACTAAGCTCCAGCGACATCAAGACAATTTCTAATTTTGTGCTCTAGAAAGCCACATTGAAAACATGCTCTTGATAAAGACCGACACTCACCACTGTGCTTCTTCCTACAGTGCTCACATAGGGGTAACTGACTCTGCATCGTACATCTTCCACTGCCAGATTGTACAAAGCCACCCCTCTGCCTAAATCTTGATTCTCTTAATCCAATTGGTGATCTTAAAGCTCAGTTCTGACGCTTACTGAATCTTTTGTCAGAACCACTCTAAATCTCACTGGACCTCTTCATTCTAGATCCTTTGCCCGAACTCTACTTGTCCCTCTCTTAGTAGCTGCTTAATTCTAATCGAAGCAACTCTCAGCTCGGTGAAACTGCTCAAGTTAGTGATCACTAGCCTTGTCTTAATCTCCATGTTTAGCCCATCTTCAAATCTCCTAAACTTGTCTTCTTTGGTAGGAATCAAAATAGTAGCACACCCCATCAACTCATTAAGCCGAATCTCATATTCTGTCACTGACATTTTGCTATACTTTAGATCCAGAAACTCTTTCATCTTCCTATCCAAGTAGATCTTAGGCATGTAATTCTAATTGAAGACCATTAAAATCTCTTCCCACTTCAAGTTGCAAGGCCTGGTGGTACTATCTGAAACAGTCTTCCACCATTGATAAACTAGGCCTTGTAATAAGGACACTGTATAGTTGAACTTCTAGTCCCGCTCATAGTCCATTTGATCAAAAACCTTCCCTGTCCTTTCTAGCCATCCCTTGGCCTCTACAGGGACTGTACTTCCATAAAAATCCATAGCCTCCTGCTTCTGCAACCTATCATACCTCCTCTACCTTCTCTCGGGAACTCTATGAGGCATTTCCTCTAGTCGACGTACCGAAGACTCTCTATTGACTTCTATCATTATCCGCATTTCTCATGATATTTCATGTTTAACATTCCTATATGTCCCTACATATGCCAACCATGCTCTGATACCAACCAATGTAGAGCCCCACTACCACAGGCTATGTATCGGAACACCCTAAGGACATTCCAGCACCTAACCTATGATAATGGCACTTTAGAGTATTCACAACATTCACTTAAACATGGCATCATCATTCTTTATTCTCCTATAAGACACCATCAAAAAGACATAATATTTAAAAACCAAATTCCTCATTTCATTACTTAAACAATATGTACATTGTAGCTTTACAGTATCATCCGAATATGTACAATGATAAAATTAAATACAAAATATTCTACATATGAGGAATTATACAAAAATTTTATCTAATCTACCAATCTCAATTGACCAACCTTTGTGTAACATCCCGTTACCCATGCCAAGGCAAAATTTATAGATGAGAGAATGTGTTGACGAAGTAGGAAACACGTTTCATGCTCATGCATAAGATGGCATGCACATACATATTGAATATTAAATGTTCATGCACATAAATAATAATAATAATAATAATTATACATACAATCATTGACAACTTCCGGGTATGATTTTTGTGAATGTGGATTTGATTGAAAATGAGAAGTAGAGTGATCTGGAAAATGTTCACTGAGTGAGCTTCGATTTGTTAGCCATAACCGGTTCTCTCGTTATCTAAACAAGAAGATTCATGATTAGGATTAAATTAGGAACCAATGGCTACATTTCTTATGAAGGCATCGAATTTAAATTCGTTCTTTGTGAACCTCAAAGGTTGTCATAAAGTTGAGAATTGGGTGCAGATATTGAATAATTGTAGAAAATCCATGTTCTGTATTCGAAGGAAAGTCAGGTTTAATCTAGGTTAGACTAGAGGAATTATATCTTCTGTCTTTTTTCATACTTCTTCTGTGTTTTTGCTTCTTTTTTAATGACGTCATTGATGACATCATCTCTTTTTGTGTTTTGCTCCACTTTGTTTAAGTTTTGCTCCTTCTGTGTTACTATGCACAAACATCTTCTGTGTTTTGATGATACACTTCTTCTATCTTTTGTATCGTCTGTGATTTGTATATCTTCTGTGTTTTGACGATACACTTCTTCTGTCTTTTGTATCTTCTGTATTTTAATGATACATTTCTTTTGTCTTTTGTATCGTCTGTGTTTTGATATCTTCTGTGATTTGATGATACAATTCTTCTATCTTTAGTATCGTCTGTTTTTTGTATATCTTCTATGTTTTGACGATACATTTCTTCTGTCTTTTGTATCGTCTATGTTTTAATACCTTCTTTGTTTTGACAATACACTTCTTCTGTCTTTTGTATCGTTTGTGTTTTGATACCTTCTATGTTTTGATGATACACTTCGTTTATCTTTTGTATCGTCTATGTTTTGTATATCTTCTATGTTTTGACGATACACTTCTTCTATCTTTTGTATCGTCTGTGTTTTGATATCTTCTGTGTTTTGACGATACATTTTTTGTATCTTTTGTGTCGTCTGTGTTTTGATATCTTCTGTGTTTTGACGATACACTTCTTCTATCTTTTCTATCATCTATGTTTTGTATATCTTTTGTGTTTTGACGATACATTTCATCTGTCTTTTGTATCGTCCGTGTTTTGATATCTTCTGTGTTTTGATGATACACTTCTTCTGTCTTTTGTATCGTCCGTGTTTTGATATCTTCTGTGTTTTGATGATACACTTCTTCTGTCTTTTGTATCGTCTGTGTTTTGATATCTTCTGTGTTTTGACAATACACTTCTTCTGTCTTTTGTATCGTCTGTCTTTTGTATATCTTCTGTGTTTTGACGATACACTTCTTCTATCTTTTGTATCGTCTGTGTTTTGATATCTTCTGTGTTTTGACGATACACTTCTTCTATCTTTTGTATCGTCTGTGTTTTAATATCTTATGTGTTTTGTTGATACATTTTTTTTATCTTTTGTATCGTCTGTGTTTTGACGATACACTTCTTCTGTCTTTTGTATCGTCTGTGTTTTGCTTCGTCTGTCTTTAGTTCCTTTTGCCTTTCGTTTCTTATGAGTTACTATTCACCTAATATCTTCTGTTCTATTTTGACCCCTCAGAAGATAGAATTTGTCTTCGAGGTCTGCATGAAAGTTATAGATTTCGAAGTCCTCTTTTGAACTATTTAAAGAACATCTTAATCCGATATCTGTAGGGAAAGTTATAGCAACTTTTCCCTTCCTTCTGTCTTTTGTTATCTTCTGTATTTTTCTATCTTTTGTCTTTTTCTTCTGACTAGAATTTCTTCTCTAGGTACCCAAATGAATTGATTCTTAAACCATTGAACTCGTAAGACATTACCCTACATCTCCACCTAAAAATCTTAGCCATCTAAAATGAATTGAGAAAGATTGAGTAAAAAACGTGGAACGGGTACAGTGAGTGCGCTCTTAATTTTTATGAACTGGGGTTATTCTATTGAGCAACACTTCAGTATTTTGAGTGTATCTCGACCTGTAGGATTCCAAATGAGACGATTGTTGTTTTGGAGTGGACTAGAGATAGACCTACTCAAGGATTATAATTGTGATTCAGTTTATAAGATGTTTAAGTCCTAACGGAAGTTGGGCATAGTACACTATTTCAGAATATGACAATCCAAAGATATTTGAGGCACATCTTCGGAAATACTGAACCAATTAAGTGATTTTGATGTCAATGGAAAGATCTAGAAATGGATAAGTGGTTAAGAATTGGATAGGTGTCCTAGTTAAAGTGGAGTTTTAAATAACCTTGAAGGAGAAGTCATTGTACTGGCCTTCATTTCTTTCTCTCAAAGCTTCTTTCTCTAGAGCTCCTCCAACCCAGAGGTTTTCATCAAATATTCCCAGAAGTTAAACCTTGCTTTTCTATGTTGTCATCACTTCCACTTTGATATTTCCTTCTTCTATTCCAAGAAAAGATCAAACCCCCTGCCAACCTTCAAAATGAGGTACGTGGGCTGCATGAGAAACTAGAGTTCATGTGATTTGAAAATGTTAGGGCTTTGTGATGGTTGCAAGTTGGAGCTTCAAACAAATAAGCCTATTATGATTACGTAGTTTTGCATGAAATGAAGTATGCATCGTTAGTTCACTGATAAGGGTTAAGAACAATGATATTCTTATTTTCTAGAAAATGAGTAAGGAGATTTAGTGTGCCACACATGGTGATTTTCTTTGAATTTGATGACAGAAATATTATGGGGTGGTGTTAAATCAGTTTTGGGGTTGAAAGATCAATAAAAGTGTGTAATGGTGTGAAAGAACGATTAAAGTGAAAGTTAGAGGAAATATTAAATTTCAAATAGAAAGTTGATAGTGATATTTATATATAATTACATACTATGTTTTCCTCTAAACTAGTCCCATATGGGATTATATTAGCAAAATAGTGAATGAGTTATTGATATCAAAGTATCAAAGGATTGAGGTTCTAGTTCAAAGAACTGATGAGTAATTAAGTTATGAAATGAGAATGTGTTTAAAATATGAAGTTCGTTAAAGTACCCGAGATTGTCATTGAGCATGCATTTTACATAGTCCATATAGCTATTTGTGCATAAATGAGTTTTGTAACATGTGTGAATTGTGTATTGCATAAATGGATTGTGCAGGTCAAGTGTTCACATTCAGACATTTCCAAAATTTTAAACCAAATGCCAATCTGGAGTGTACTGTGAGTAGACCTAGATGGTCTCTATCTATTGTTTGTTATGTTTACCTTTTCGATATTAATTGAATTCTGAATGTGTTTGATTATGTTAGCTTCTAGACAAAAGGTCCGATGATTGTGATTGTGATTTGGATATTGAAGTGTTATTTGTATATGAATAAGATGAACTAAGTGCACTGAAGTGTTTGCTAAGTGAACTCTGAATGTGATATTGCATGCAAGTTAAGTGTGAATTCTCAATTATATGTTGAATGTCAGACTACAGTCCGATGATAAGTGATTGTGACTAAATTAGAGCATGCAATGTAAGTGATGCATTCCATCTCATGAATGCATGAAATATAAAGGCATTGTGATTTGTGTTGCTTGTATGAAGCACTTCCACGTAGAGTTATGCTCCGTGATTCTGTTCTGACTGAGCCCTATGGGCCAGTATTCTGCTCTGACTGAGCCCTATAGGGCAGTATTCTGTTCTGACTGAGCCTACGGGCCAGTATTCTGCATATGTGAGTGACAGGCACTCAGTCACAACAATAAGAACAAAAGTGAGTCTCACACAAATGACATATGCATGGTATGAATGTTTAAGTGTATTGAATACGAAGGGTGATAATGATTGTGAAATATGTGTGAATGTGAAATGTGAAATTATGTGAAATGTGCAAAATTTGAATTATGTGTGATGTGATTTGGTTGAGCCATCGATGATGGCCACTCATTGAGTTCGCAAAATTCACCCAAAATTTGTAATTATTTTTCAGGATCAGAAGAATACCCTGTTTGGCCAATGGGAGTATGCTTACAGCATTCAGTGAAGGATAAGGGTCGGGATTAGTTCGCGTCTGCATTTTTGTTTTTCTCAGTATTGATCTGTATCTTCTGCGACTTTTGTATAAGTTTGTTTTCCAAAATGACTCAAGTCTTTTGTATTTGTGAAAGGGCCAAATTGGCTATTGAAATTTTATTGATCGTATTATGGACTAAAAATGTTTATGAATGAAATATGCCCAATTTGATTATTGATTTCCACATATTATGTTTGTGATTTAAAACAAAATCTATACCAATTTCTAAATGTGTTAAGTACTTTAGCACACCACCCTCACAGGGTAGGGACTCGGATATCACCATCGATGTCAGGTTCGGGCCTTACGGGAGTGGGGTGCTACACTTTGAGCCATTTCTTCTTTCCAAAAACACAAGAATATTGATTCTTGTAGAGCCTCTCAGTAGCTAAAGTCCTCTTTCGGTCCTGAAAAATCAACATTGCAATTTTGATGAGTTTTGTGAACTCAATAAGGTAACTATATCGCTGGTTCACTAAATTCATGCAACACATGTAACATATAATTAACATCTTTGCATTTTGACATAAAGCATCATATATCACTTTTAGAACAATCATACTGAACATTTCACTCATAAAAAATACACATATGAATTATAAATGTAATGCATATGAGACTCATTTTCATTTATTATTGTCGTTGTGACCGAGTGCCTTTTTACTAGCCTATATCCCTCGTAGATACTAAGTTGTATTAGATAATGTCCCATATCCTATAGTGGATACCGGGCACATTCACAACCATGCCTGAGGCTCTAATCACAGTTTGACCATTGAGCTTTTTATATTAGCAACTTCGGTCACAACTACCTTTATCTTTCATGCATCATGTAATGGAATGCTTCACCTTTTCATATTTTCAATCAATCGTATGATTTCACATTTACATTCATAATACATTTATCTTCGGACCTTAGTCCAGCATTTAACAATCAATTGAGAAATCTCTTATGTCTTCACATTCACTTACAAGTAGCACCTCAATATCACATTCAAGCATCAGAAGCCTTAAACCTTCATTGTCCAGAATCAACATAATCAAATCATATTCATAAGCTAATTCAAAATTTAATCTAACACAAACAATTAATTAAGTGAAACTGTCTAGGTTACTCACAGTTTTCTCCAGAAGCTATTGCCTCGAAGTCCCGGAAATGCCTAGATGATGGTGCTCTATATGTTCCTCTATATCATGCAATACATACATATTTATGCACATCACAACTTTGCACAATTATAAGTTTTCATTGATGCACATATGTATACATGGAATATGTACAATCCCAAGTATATACCCATTACAAAAAAATAAGGCATTTTGCGACGTTTTTAAAATGTCACAGAATGTCAAAAAACGTCGTAGAATGTATTCTGCAACGTTTTCAAAAACGTCACAAAAAACGTCGTGAAATGTGGTGTAGGCAAAAGGTTTTTGCGACGTTTTATGTAAAACGTCACAGAAAATATTGACATTTTACGACATTTTTAAAAACGTCACTAAAAGTTAGGAAAATCCGCGACGTTTTTAAAAAACGTCATGAATTGTCTAACATTTGGTGACGTTTTTAAAACGTCACACAATGTGAAAGAATCCGTGACGTTTTTTAAAAAACGTCGCAGAATATATTCCGTGACGTTTTTTAAAACGTCATGGAATGTCTTTTGCGACTTTTTTATTATTATTTGTATTATTTTTTTATTTTTCAAAAATTATATTAATTTAATAATTTTTAATTTTAATAATTATTTTTTAAATACACTTTTTAATCTTATTTGTTTAATAATTAGTCAATATTATTTATGAAATTTATTATTTTTACAAATAATTGTATTATTTTTAATTATTATTTTTCTATTTTTCAAAAATCATTTTAATTTAATAATATTTATAATATTTTACAATTAGTGAATTTTTACAAAAATGTAATAAAATTCATAATATTTTACATCTTAAATTATTACATTTTATAAAATTAAAGATCGATAAGTCAATTACTTAATGCAAAATTTGAGAATTGTCAATTAAGTAAACTTGTAATTAAAAATTTTATTTTATGACAATTAAAATATTAAAACTTACAAATTATCTAAAGTAAATTATTACAAATTATTCTCTACATCCTCGAAACTTATATAAGATAAAGTCTTAGACATGACTCGTCTTGCAAATTAAGTAATAAGAAATTCAAACATAGGGAGTATTCAACCAGTCTGAGCAAAACCACCTTCAGGTGCACTGGGACGAGTTGAACCTCTCGCAACGACTTTAATGACTCTTTCTTGTACAGTTACCTCCTGTCAAGCTCATCATCACCAGATCCTCAAATCAATTTCTCACGAATTCATAAAAGCTTTACAATATCAAAATCCAGAAGAAGAAGATGAACATAAATTAACAAACCTCAACAGTTTCTGACTTCGATTCTTATTTTCATCTCCTGGAAATTGCCGATCAGTCAATATTATTACAGCATTAACTAAATGAACTATTCCTAATAGTTTAAGACAATCAGTGAGATTTTACCCGTAGCACAAAAGCATTAATTTCTAACATATATAAATAATCATTAATTTCTAACATCTTATAGAACCTAAGTAAATGGTACATAATTTGAAGTCAAGAAGTGAACCTAACAGAATATGTGATTGTAA
Organism: Erythroxylum novogranatense; assembly: GCA_029891385.1. Classification (NCBI taxonomy): domain Eukaryota; kingdom Viridiplantae; phylum Streptophyta; class Magnoliopsida; order Malpighiales; family Erythroxylaceae; genus Erythroxylum; species Erythroxylum novogranatense. Next base: position 29,434,709 of record CM057233.1, on the reverse strand, counting down.
TTTTAACAAGAAAAAAGAAAACACTAGCCATTATGGAGTTCAATGGTTGATCTGAAAGATCAAATCAAAATGAGTTGAAAGGATAAGAATAACACAAGTTGCATATGTTCCCTATTTTTTAAAAAAAATTTGGCTACACATAGGCCTCGATATTTGTTATGTCTACAAAGGCAGGAAACTTTACCATTAGTACCAAAGAGGAGAACTTAAATGACAATGCAACATTCACGGGAATGTTGAAGACCACCATATGACACTAGTTCTAGACACCACAATCACGTGTACTTCACAATGTTAACTAAATCTTGGTATTCTCATAACCAAAACAGTCATTCATCTTCTAGTGCCTTATCAGAAAACAAAAGAAAATGAGTCAAAAAGATTAATAATAGCTAAAACACCCATAATATATCAACAATAGAATTGTGACATAATACCCATTCTGCACTGCACCAGAATGAGTCCTATACTAGTATTAAATGCCGTAACTAACAGAAAGTTTTTTTTCAATACAGAATGTTATTCAGCATTAGTAATTCCCAAAAAACTGTATGCATACAAAGCTTGAAATAAAGGCCATAGATACCAATTATACAAAACTATTATCTTTGCAGACTACCTTGTATTGAAATCAATACGCAAGAAATCTCCATCAACGCTCTTGTCAACAATTACAGATGTTGTGGTATTGACCGTCAAATTATGACTTAGTTCCTGCATAAAGAATGTAATGGAATTTGTAATCTCAAGTGGTTATAACCATAGGATACTCTCTCTAAATAGCATTTTTCTAACACAATAGCAGTTGCTTCAGTTATTACCAACATCACTATTTTTTCAATTTCTACACTTCTCACAACAAATTGGATTTATCTTATTCCATTCTTCAATGTGTGCATCATGTATGTTACACGGTATCAAGCAACATTCTATTTATCTAGGAGTAGATGCTCTTAAACCGTTTTCCCCAGTAATAAGGCAACTCAAATTCCTTCTCATTGTAGTTAATTATTTGACAGGATAGGTTAAATAAATGACTAACCCCAGTAATAAATGACTACACAACTGTGAAGCTTCAACTCGAAAAACATCTGCCTCTGCAACCAATCTAGAATGGGGGCAAGTTGGGGAACTCTCAAATTCAAGAATTCAGATATGTGGTAGACAGTGGATAATTTGTAAACAACAGATCTGCCTCTGCAAACAATATAACAGATCCAAATGCCCAATGAGCTCAGGTCCACCTCCATACTCTCATTTCCATCCTAATTTCATAAACTATCGAATTCCAAACCCCAACCTAGAGAATCCTCACACACCCAAATTTAGTTCAATCAACAAACTAAATCAAAAATCAAATCGATAAAATTGATAACTCAAAGAGCAGAGATTGAAGAACACAAACCTGGGATTATGAAACGGCCGACCTTTTTGGCATAAAGAGGAACATCATCGGCTACTTTGTAACGATGATTTGATGCGTCAGATCTAACCATCGCTACACAACCGCATAAGATCAGTATAGCAGATAGAAAACACGTCACTAGTTTTTCTTTCTCCATCCCAAACAGAGCTAGAAATAGAGGGTTATTAGTCGAGTGAAGATGCAATTGATGGGAATGGAATTGTTATACGGAAAAAGGAAAACACTAGCCTTCAAACTGAAGAACGGATAGAGAGAAGATGAGAAGGATAGACACGACAGAGAGGCCTTTAGGGTACACGATGTATGGTATATGGAGCGCTCCACTTCTTAATCTCGAAACGTTTCGATTTCTTAGTGGAGGAAGAAGTAGCGGCGCTGGACATTTGGGTGGGAAGAAGGCAGAGAGAAGGAAATGAACGCGCGTTAATTAAACAAAAGACAAACACCTTCCCCGACCTTTTCTTCGTCAAAATGTTGTGGATTTTATTTCGTAACGTTTTATTAATAAAACGTCGTAAAAAATATTACAAATTTGCGACGTTTTTTAAAACGTTGCAAAAAAATTAATTTTTTTGTGATGTTTTTTAAATGTCACAAAAAATCTTTATAATTTGTGACGTTTTTTAAGTAAAACGTCACAAATTGAATATATTTGTTGTAGTGATCCTTACGCTGCGTTTGGTTGTTTGCCTCCAGAGTGCAGATGAATGTAACGTGACAAAATGTAATGTAAACCGGAGACAGGGGTGTTTGGTTGTGGTTGATGTATCGAGAAAACGCCTCATCCCCTTTTAATGTGTGTTTGGTTGCAGAGGACAAAGAACAAATATAATACAAATGACGAATATACCCCTGATCCTTAATATGATTAGAAATATGTTATTCATTGATACTTTTACTATGAATGGTTTGTATTAGTTAAAAAATTAACTTAGAATAATAATAACAATTTCAAATTAATCACGAGAATAATAATAACAATAACTAATTCAAAATTATAGATAATAATAATAATAAAATAATAAATAAAACAAGTCATAAAATACATTTAATAATAAGAAAATAATAATTGTAATAAGAAATATATTTTAATAATATTGATAATAATAATTTTGGACCAATAATAATAATATTAATATTAATGATATTCAATACAAAATTTACAACAATAGAATCAACATATATTCATATACATCATCTAAGCATTAAAATAGAATTAATTACATAATAACTTCAACATACATTCATATAAATAATTACATGATAGGTTCAACATTTATTAAAAAGACATTTAAGTGTTCATAATAACAATTGGTTCTCATTCTTCCCACTAATCAATTCCCTTAACCACCATTCTCTTTCATCATTATTCCTCTTTCGCAAGTCTTCTTCCGATCTCAACCGAACATCAAATGCGTCTTGAAAAAACCAGTTAAGTACATTAACTCCCAAAGTTTTAACGAGGAAACAAGAAATGAAAATCCCAGGCTCAATTTAGACAGATAACGAGAAGACAACCTCCAAACTAGAGTTAATAAAACACAATCCTATGTAACTTTTGTTGTTAAAACCCGATCTCATCATCATCTTCCTCGCCATTAAAATTCATCTTCTCATAATGAGAATCGAGAGCGGGGACAACGATAGATGAACCTCATCCTTCCCTACCTCGTCGGGGCTTGGTGCCAATCATCGGTGGGAACGGAGCCCATGAAGACGCCAGAAGAACTTCGCCACCGTGGAGGTGTATTGTGGTTTGAGAGAGGCCAAAGGTACGAGAATGAAGTCTCTGAAACCCACCAAGCGCAAGAACCACAGATCTCACCGCTGGTTTGCGCATCCAATATTAGCCTGGTGTTTGGTGCAGATGAGCTCCCAAAGTCTCTCATCTTGCGATGTTCGATTCTACTGCTTGCTCACACACGCAGAGAAAGAAGGGCAAGAGTTTGAGGGTAAAACAAAGTGGAGGGAGCGTATTTCTTGATAGACAGGGCGCATGGGTTTTGTCCCACGATTTTGGGTAGACAAATTTCATTGCCCTGTTTACCGGTGGCAGGGGACAAAAACGAAGAGACGAGAACTAAACATTAATAGGAGACAGGATTTTGTTGTTTTGTTTACTGTCCCCATACATAGGGACAGTAACCAAATACTGCGTTAATACACGTCTCATAACCAGTTAACAAGATCTTTACATATACCCTTAATACACGTCTCATAACTAGTTAACAAGATCTTTAAATCATTCCTTAACATTTAAAACACTTTCCTTACTTTAATGGCTAAATCCAACATCAACTAGGCTCATTCAAGTTCCTAATCAATCCAACATATCTTTGGGAAAAACATTGATAAGTCAACCATCTATAAACAAACATATCTTAGGACAAAAAACATAACTTTTGATGTAGAGGTTAGATTAATATCATTCTAGGACGTCTTCAAAGAGGACTTTAAGATCTACAACTTTTGTGGAGAGCTCGAAGAGAGATTTTTCCATTTAAAGGGTCAAAATTGTGAATTTTTGAAAGTGTCCTGTGAATGTACGCTAAGCGGACATACACTCCCCCTTAATAGACATAGACGGGATTAGGACATGTTTTAGACCCGTGAAGGTCCATTTAGTGGATCTAATGTCCATTTAATGGACATAAATGAGGTTAAGAGCTTTTCCAAACCCGAGAAGGTCCATTTAGTAGACTTAATGTTCGTTTAACAGATATAGGTGAGACAAAACTCACTCAAGAGCATTCCTAATGGTTTCTACATCTATTCTAACCTCACTTTCACTTCCCAAATTCACTTCCTCTATTGCAACATTATTTCATAACAATTCAACTACGAATTTGATTTCATTAAACTCTCAAATATCTACTCATTTGATTCTTCACTTACAACTAATTCTCATCATTCATAAATTCCTTTCTTTCTTTTCCATAATATATTTCATTCCTAAGTCTTAAACAATTCATATTCAACATTCATCATTTCAAGTTGACACTTCTTAAAGTACACCCTTAATTTTAGCTCAACATCATCCATACACAATTCACATTCCATGCTTGACCATAAACATCCAATACAAACCATATTCTTATATTCTCAAAATAGAACACAAACATATACATTCATCCACCAATTTGCTATACCCAGTTCTCAATTTCATGTCAAATTGTGGGACTCGTAAGGATAGAATTTAAATTTGATGTCTTTACGAAAAATTTATCCTTATGTCTCTAATTTAATAAAAATAAAAAATCATCTCATTTGGATAACTATAGAATAAGTTATGGCTAAAATACATAAGCTTAATTAGTGTAAATATTATTGTTAACATTTTTCCAACACTCTCTTCCAATTTTCTAGATTTTATAACTTTCAACATTTTACGTCTAACCCATCTTGTACCTAGATCATCCTTTCTACTTCATTTCCTATTTATTCTCAACTTCATTTCAACTCAATATCATTCACAAACCAATTAATGATCTATATTTAATCATTAACCAAAAATAGAACATGTATATGTACGCATTCATTATCAATTTTCTGCACTCATCCTAATACCATTATGATGATCATTCTACCTCAAAAACATCTCTATAACAATGTATTAATTATTACCCATCATACATATACAAGAGCAACACATTTACATAAGTTTTTCATCACCCACAACACATACATAAACATTGCATAATCAAGGCATCAAATCTTAATTTACTCATCATTTTAGCTTCATTTAACCATACCCATGATATTTAAAGCATAACTTGATTTATCTTCAAATCTTCAAAAATAACACTTAGCCCTAGCTCCCAAGCATTATACGATCCTCATCTTCTAAAGTTGGTAGGGTTAGGTTCTTTAGTGAAAAAAGAAATAGGCTACAAGGTGGAGGTAGCAATTGATAGATTAAAGCAAGGTGTAACGTTGATGAAGGTTTGGTGAATAAAAATTCATAAAGAAGAAAAGAAAACCTTGAAAAAGATGGAGATAAAAGTAGAAATGAAAGACAAAACAATTGACTTAAGTCTTCCAAGCGAAAGAATCGTGAGAGAGAGGAGTGGTGAGTAGTAGTGACACTTGTCACTGCCACTTGTCACTTTCCTATGGTCCCATTTGAACCCTCATTAAAAACTAGTCTATTTGTCTCCAATTTCGAATCCAATTGTCTCTCAATTTTCAATGATATTTGTCAATAGATCTCAAAGTCAGTTATCAAAATGTCCATTGTCATTGGACAGTAATTTCTACTACCATTTATCAATTGTCTTGCCATTAGGCATTTTCCTAGTCACAAATACCCAAAATTTCAAAAATTTCCTAATTTCCACCAAAACTTCTAAATAAATTCTTATACTTTCCAAATCAAATTTCAATACATGGAAACCCCAATTCTCAATATAATCACATTTATAACTCAATAATACCCAAAAAATGTCAATGAATGCATGTACAATTATTTTAATATGCAACAATTCAATATTCAAGTGTATGTGTATGCTATAATACGCATGAGCATGAAATGCGCTCCCAATTTCTCAATAACTCTCATATTTACTATTCTAGCCTTAACATGGGTAATGGGATGTTACATTAGGCCTATGTATTTCTATGTCATGTTGTAAGTGCAAGTCGACTAGTACATGGGGTAAGTCGACTTACACGTATTCAGTACCGATAAGTCAACTTGTACATGGGGTAATTCGACTTATGCAAGGACGGTACTGTTTATATTGTGCCCTAAAGGCAATCCCCTTTAGCGTGTCTTGTTCAAAGTCGTGTGCAGACTTTATGAATAAATAAAGAAAGGCATATTTCATTAATTTGATGTTCATGAACATTGTTTATGAATTGATTGGATCTTTAATCGAATTAATGAAGTCCATGATATATGACATAGCATGAAGGAAATTATGATGTGCTCATACTCCTGAGATTCCTATCATGTGCAATTATGTCAGTATCTAAATTCTCCCTAGTCATAGGATTAATGAGACTGGACATCATTAATCCGGATAGACAAGCACATGTCATATTCCTTGATTGGATCAAGCAGTGGATCTCAGAAACTGTAAATATGAGATATTTAGAATTGACATGTGGATGCTTACTAGTGGTAGTAAGTTCATTGGATGACCTGCCATGAGATCATCACATGGATATCTTATCTAAGTGTCAGTGATAATCTCATCATAGCAATGGTGCAAGTATCCTTAGACTTGAGGTACTCGAGGATATCTTGAATCTTGATCCGTGCTTTGACTCCATTCCTTGTTGCCTTCGAGGTAACTCATAGGGTGGTGCTTGGGTGCGACTTGAGGTATTCAAGGTAATTGAGTAGCCAATAAAGGATTCACCACTTCTGGATTAGCATAAGAGATACCCATGGCCTCTTGTCGGGATCATTACTTGTAAGGCTGGCCAGCAAATATGTCATGAAGAGTGTCCTCATTGACATATAGAGTAATGAGTCCTAGGACGAGAACTAATATCACTTGGGCTAGACTCAGTCTAGTGAGAGTTGACACTTTGACCATACTCATAACCAAGTGGGGTATAGGATGGTGAAAGGACGAATTGCACGGTAATTGTCTATGGAAGGGTTCGTGATCTGGTTCGTGATGAATACATCAAACCGATTACTTTCCGATCAATTGGGGGTCATGATGTGTTGCTAGACGCCGCTCATGACTTGCTCAGATTAATTGTTAATCTAAATGGCCAACATAACCGGGAGCCTAAAGGGTCACACGCATAAGAGTGACTCAGAGAATCTGTAAAATAGTAATTGGACAGAGTTCCAATTATGGAGAGCATTAGGATTAAATGGATCCCGATGAGATCGGGATATGTCCCGATGAGATCGCGACATCGATGTTGCTAAGAAAGGTTTCCGGAGCTATTTCAGTACCGGGGTCCGGTAGGCCGGTAGGACCGACCCCAGTTGGACTGGACCTTGGCAATTATATTCTAATTAATTAATTAAGTAAATTAATTAATTAATTATTATATATTTAGACATATGCACGTGGAAGAGGAAGAAGCAAAAGGAAGCTTCTTTAAGTTGCTTAGTCATTAGTTTCATTAAATGGCAAAAAGACAAAAGTTGATGGATGAGAGAAGATTGATGATCGTGGCTTTGAATAAAAAGCAAGGAAAAAGAAAGAGTTTCTTGGTCTTGGCTTATGATCATCGTGGATTTGGTGAGATAGAAGGAAGAAATAGTTTTTCCTCTCATCCTTCATCCATCAACGATCATCAATCCTCTCTTCTTCACCAAGTTTCTCCTCTTCTCCAATGTTTTCTCAAGCTCTCCAGGACAGAGGTAGGCTCTAGCAGGCTTTAATCTGTTCTAGCTATTCCCGGGTCAAAGGGGTTTGACTCGGTTAGGTTTTCTGATCTCTGCGTGGATCACCTTTAGAGATAGTCTCTTTTGGCTATTTAGGTTGATGTCTTCATACCGACACCTGGATCCTGGGTTTCGGGAAAGTCCCGGGAACAAAAATTTTTGTTTTCCGCTGCCGGTACATGTGATGTACCTCCCAGGATTTTCCTACAGTGGTATCAGAGCGCCTGGTGTCCCGTATGAAGCTAAAACCTAAGCAAGATCAGAAACCTAATGGAATTTTCTGTTGATGCATGCTTGCTGTCCAATTTTCGAATTTATATTGTGATATGTTTTTCGAAATTTTTCTGCCCAGGATTGTTCATAACATGTTAGAGAATATGTCTATGAAATTTGAGAATTTATCGATTTGATTTGATATAGTTTTGCTAATTTAATTCCCTAAGTTTCGGATGCTGTTTTGTGAAACGATTCTGGAACAGGCAGTAGTATAAATTCGATAATAAATTCTAGAAAAATGGTTTTTCGGATTTTCCTTTACCTACATGTCTCTAAGATGTTGTTGAATGTCTGTGAGCATGGGAATTGGATTTCAATGTGATTGGATATTTATTCACGAATTTATTCTATGCTGTTGGGAATTGCTGTGCTGATGAACACAGATTTTGAATCGGTTTTGTTATTTAGGTTGAATGAGTTTTTGATTTCTAAAAATCCTGAAAAACTTCGGGTAGCATTTTCTGAACATTTACTAACCTATGCAATTTTCTCAGAATTTATTGAAATTGTTTCATTGATCATTTCGAGCAATGTACAAAACTGGACAGTTTTGTGAAAATTTGTTGGGACTATTTTGCTTGGCTTGATTGAGTGTGCTTTTTCAGTTCCAATGCCTTGCACCATTTTTAATGTGATTAAAAATGTGTTATCTTGATGTAGTATGATTTCCAAACTGAATTGCTTGAAGTTGCATTTCCAAGAATTTTCAGATGCCTAAGTGATCACATTAGCATCTCGTTAGTATATTGCATTATCTTGTTTGTTTTGACCGTCATATTTTTTTATGGCATGTGCTGAAGTAAATTTGATAATGTATGTGCTAGCTAGAGATGCTTAGGATTATAATTTGGGTGTTCCTACATTATTTGGAAATTAATGAGTTTTGACTCATTTCAAGCTTTTCATATGGTTTGACTATATAAGGCTTTCATGGTTCAATGAAGTGTTCATTGAGACATCAAAGTAGCAGATATTACCTTAGGTATGTTGGTATTGTGAATTGGAATTGCAAGGATTGAGGAATTAGCCGATTAGAGAATTATAGCAAATTCTGTTGGACAAGTCGACTTATTTGGAGTATAAGGCGACTTGTTCAGGGTCTGTGCATAAGTCGACTTGCAGTGTACAAGGCGACTTGTGCGCGGGTAGGTGCATAAGGCGACTTATATCAGATAAGTCGACTTGTGCGAGGGCAGAAGACAAGGCGACTTGTATTATGATACAAGGCGACTTGTGTATGGGCAGGGGCATAAGGCGACTTGCATTCGTTGTAAGTCGACTTGTGGCATGCTCAGGTTGGATGATGGATGATTAAAAGGATTGATTCAATGTGATTGATGAAACCTAAATCATTCCATATAGTCATGGTGACTATAATCCTACGGCTTGGAGAATATGAAGATGAGACCCGAAATCCCTCCTCGGAATATGAAAACTAACGCCTTCCATTAATATGGTAAGAACCAGAGTTCTTATAGGGCTGGGTTGTTGGGCTAACTCAAGCTCACTCTATACGGATATGTTCGAACCATGAAAATAAGATTTTCTGATTAATGGGTCGGTTTTCACTAGAAGCGTTGATTTGTTGAGCAAACTCAAGATCAACGTAGACAGAGGCGAAGTTGGGTAGTGTACATTGGGATGTACACGCATCAAGGAGTTGATAGCCCAATGTAAGTGCACACATCAACAAGTTGATAGCACTGATCGATAGTTGTGTCTAAGATGTAATTGGTATATCTGATACCTCCCGAGACATAAGGTGGCTTGTTGGGCAAACCCAAGATTATTCTCAATGTCGGTTATCAATGATGCAATTGGTATGTCCGATACCTACCGATTGACCTAAGTTGTGGCTTGTTGGGAAAACCCAAGGTCACTCTTAGCAATGTCGGATATCGACCCACTAGGACTTTATGTCACTTTGTTTCTCTGGATTCGTAAAGAGGGTTATGGATTCTAGGAAACTAGTGGGAGCCATATGCATGTCATGCAAGTCCTTATGATCATGCAGGCATTTCTATTCTATCATTCCTTCTCTCTATCGCGTTTAGGTTGATTGAAGAAGTTTTTCAGTGTGAATTTTCGCTCTCTATTTTAGACCGAATTTTCTTGATCGGCTGAGGAATCTGAGAATTGTTCTCAGATCTGAGGAACTGGGATACGTCCTAGATGTTCCACTTCCAGATGCACCTGCTGTCGATGCTTCTGATGAGGATCAGAAAGCATATCGTAAGCATCTAAAGGACAGTGATATGGATACTTGCATTATGCTTGTCTCGATGTCACCAGAGCTGCAGAAGCAGCACGAGTCTATGGATGCTCACACTATAGTATTTCATCTTAGGGAGCTGATGAGTAAGCTCGGTCTGAAAGGTTCGAGACCTCAAGGCTTCTCTTCACCACAAAGGTGGCTCCAGGGACATCTGTTGTCCAGGATACCCTGAAGATGAATGGCTATATAGAGAGATTGGCTGTCTTAGGATTTGTAATGGATTATGAGTTAAGTAGAGACTTAATTCTGGTTGGATTGTCTGATGGTTATTCACAGTTTGTGATAAACTATCGGATAAACCAAATATCCACAACAATTCTGAATGATCAATCTGCTTTCATGACAAATGAAAGCAGCTATCAAGAGAGATAGCAAGTGCTAATGGTGGATGCTTCTTCTTCTAGTTCAAAGAAGAAAAAGGCCAAGAAACCAAAGGGAAGTGCCATCAAGGAAAAACCAAAGATTCTGCCCCAAAAGGATTTTGCTTTCATTATGGCAAGACTAGCCACTAGAGGCGAAACTATAAAATCTATCTGGAGTCCTTGAAGCAGAAGAAGGCATCAGATGCCTCTACTTCTTCAAATATGTTTGTCATTGAAGTTAATACTATTCCTGATCCAAACATATCGGTATTTGATACCGGTTGTGGCTCATACATATGAAATGATATGCAGGGCCTCAGTGACAGTAGAAAGCTCATAAAAGGAGAACTAGACCTTTGTGTAGGTAATGGAGCAAGAGTTGCTACATTAGCCGTATGCACTTATGTCTTGTTACTCCCTACTGGGCTTGTATTCAAATTGGATAATTGACATTTTGTACCTGTTTTAAACAAAGAACATATTGTATGTTTTATGTTTAATTAGATCTGGTTTCCATTGGACTTTTAGTAGCAATGGTTGTTATATTAATTGCAATGGAATGCTCTATGATACTCATACATTATGCAATGGAATTGACATATGAGATATTTCATATCCAATTATGAATGTCAATGACGCGAAAAGACATAATCGAGATAATTTAAAATCAACTTACTTATGGCATTGTCGGCTTGGCCATATAAATGAGACACGCATCGCTAAGCTCCATAAGAATGGCAGTTTAGGGTCATTTGATTATGAATCATATGACACATGCGAATCTTGTTTATTAGGCAAGATGACTAAGTTATCCTTCAAGGGAAAGGGTGAACGAGTGATTGGAGTATTAGACCTATTACATTCAGATGTATGTGGTCCGATGTCCATCCATGCCATAAGTGGTTGTCTTTACTTCATTACTTTTATCGGTGATTATTCACGATATGGGTACCTGTATCTGATAAGATACAAATCTGAAGCGTTTGAAAAGTTCAAATAATTCAGAAATAAAGTAGAAAACTAACTTGGTAAAAGTATGAATACATTACGATCTGATCGTGGTGGAAAATGCTTAGACCAACAGTTTTGGATTATCTTAGAGATAATGGAATTTTATCTCAGTACACTCCACCTTGCACGCCGCAAAGACAATCATGGGTGACAGAGATATCGAACCTTGTTAGACATGGTGCGATTAATGATAGGTTTTGCACGCTTTTTAGGGTATGCGCCGAGACAATTTGTTTACTTGTTAAATAGAGTTCCATTAAAGACGATTGATGTTACTCCATATGAGATGTGGATTAACTGAAAGCCCTATCTTTCTCAGCTGAAAATTTGGGGTTGTCCTGCTTATGTGAAGCGGACACAGTCAGATTAGCTTGATGCAAAATCTGACAAGTGTTTGTTCGTAGGATATCGTGGGATATCAATTCTACCTTGCTGAGGAACAAAAGTTGTTTGTTTTAAAGCATGCTGTTTTCTTAGAGAAAGAGTTTCTTTTACAAGAGGACAGTGGGAGCAAAGTTGAACTTGAGGAAGTTCAAGATGCTCGAACAAACGCAGATCAACTGCCTGAACCTGCAACTGTAACTCATATAGATGAGGTAACAGTTCAACCTTCTATTACACAAGAATTTCGTAGGTCATGTAGGATACGCTCTGTTCCTGAGAGATATGGATTTCTCGTGGGGAACAGAATGAAGTATTGCTCATACGAGATGATGAGCCTACTACCTATGAAGAGGTTCTGAAAAGTTCAGAGTCTGAAAAATGGCTTTGTGCCATGAAATCTGAATGGATTCCATGTATGAAAACCAAGTTTGGACTTTGGCTGTTGCACCCGAAGGAATAAAGCCCATAGGGTGCACATGGGTTTTCAAGAAGAAAACCAACATGGATGGTAATGTGATTACTTATAAAGCAAGGCTTGTGGCCAAAGGATTTCGTCAGAGACAAGGAGTTGACTATGACGAGACCTTCAGCCCCGTAGCAATGCTTAAATCCATTCGGATACTCCTAACCATTGCCGCTCATTATAATTATGAGATATGGCAAATGGATGTGAAGACAGCTTTCCTGAATGGAAATCTTCCCGAGGATGTGTATATGACACAACCAGAGGACTTCACCTCTTATGATGGCAAAATGGTATGCAAGCTTCAGAAATCCATGTATGGATTGAAGCAAGCATTCAGGAGTTGGAATATCCGTTTTGATGAGGTACTCAAAGAGTTTGATTTCTCACAAAATATGGATGTACATTGTGTGTATAAGAAGGTTCATGGAACTACAATCGTATTCCTTGTGTTATAAGTAGATGACATATTAATACTAGGAAAACGATGTCTCTATGCTACAATCAGTTAAGATTTGGTTGTCCAAACCCTTTTGCGATGAAAGACCTTGGTAAAGCAACTTATATCCTTGGGATAAAGATTTATAGAGATAGATCAAAGAAGTTGCTTGGTCTTTCACAATTAACGTACATAGGTAAGATGCTAAAGAGGTTTAGCATGGAACAATGCTATGTACGAGACCCGATGTATTATATGCTCTAAGTGTTACGAGTAGATACTAATCGGATCCTGGTGAGGGTCACTGGGTGGCTGTCAAGAATATCCTCAAGTACTTGCGAAGCACTAAGGATGTTTTCTTGACACATGGAGATGAAAATCTCCAAGTGAGCGGGCATACAAATGCCAGTTTTAATCTGATAAGGATGATTTTGAATCACGATCAGGTTATATACATTCACACTGAACGGCCCGCCGTCGCTTTGAAAGAGTTCCAATCAAGAGACAATCGCGATTCAACAACCGAGGCAGAGTACATTGCCGCATGAGATGCGCAGAGAAGCGCTTTGGATCAATCCTAGGCGTGATGAGCCCATAGGATTGTATTGTGATACAATGGGGCTAGTCTTGTGAGGAAAGGAACCAATGTCTCATCACTGATCCAGACTCGTACTCTGCCGATTCCATTTGATTCGGGAAATCATCGGTTGAGATGATGTCCTTATAGAGAGAATTCCCACAGAGCAAAGTGTTGCTGATCCGATGACAAAGCCATTGTCACACGAGAATTGTGATTCTTATGTACTCGCTTTTGGTATTAGATACTAAGGCGATTGGCTTTAGGTCAAGTGGGAGATTTGTAAGTGCAAGTCGACTAGTACATGGGGTAAGTCGACTTACACGTATTCGATCTCGATAAGTCGACTTGTACATGGGGTAAGTCGACTTATGCAAGGACGATCTTGTTTATATTGGCCCTAAAGGCAATCCCTTTAGCGCTTTTGTTCAAAGTCGTGTGCGGACTTTATGAATAAATAAAGAAAGGCATATTTCATTAATTTGATGTTCATGAACATTGTTTATGAATTGATTGGATCTTTAATCGAATTAATGAAGTCCATGATATATGACATAGCATGAAGGAAATTATGATGTGCTCATACTCCTGAGATTCCTATCATGTGCAATTATGTCAGTATCTAAATTCTCTCTAATCATAGGATTAATGAGACTGGACATCATTAATCCGGATAGACAAGCACATGTCATATTCCTTGATTGGATCAAGCAGTGGATCTCAGAAACTGTAAATATGAGATATTTAGAATTGACATGTGGATGCTTACTAGTGGTAGTAAGTTCATTGGATGACCTGCCATGAGATCATCACATGGATATCTTATCTAAGTGTCAGTGATAATCTCATCATAGCAATGGTGCAAGTATCCTTAGACTTGAGGTACTCAAGGATATCTTGGATACTGATCCTGTGCTTTGACTCCATTCCTTGTTGCCTTCCAGAGGTAACTCATAGGGTGGTGCTTGGTACACTTGAGGTATTCAAGGTAATTGAGTAGCCAATAAAGGATTCACCACTTCTGGATTAGCATAAGAGATACCCATGGCCTCTTGTCGGGATCATTACTTGTAAGGCTGGCCAGCAAATATGTCATGAAGAGTGTCCTCATTGACATATAGAGTAATGAGTCTTAGGACGAGAACTAATATCACTTGGGCTAGACTCAGTCTAGTGAGAGTTGACACTTTGACCATACTCATAACCAAGTGGGGTATAGGATGGTGAAAGGACGAATTGCACGGTAATTGTCATGGAAGGGTTCGTGATCCGGTTCGTGATGAATACATCAAACTGATTACTTTCCGGTCAATTGGGGTCATGATGTGTTGCTAGACGCCGCTCATGACTTGCTCGATTAATTGTTAATCTAAGTGGCCAACATAACTGGAGCCTAAAGGGTCACACGATAAGAGTGACTCGGAGAATCAGAAAATAGTAATTGGATAGAGTTCCAATTATGGAGAGCATTAGGATTAAATGGATCCCGATGAGATCGGGATATGTCCCGATGAGATCGCGACATCGATGTTGCTAAGAAAGGTTTAGAGTCGTTTGATCATCGGGGCCCGAGAGGCAGTCAGGACCGACCCAGTTGGATCGGACCTTGGCAATTATATTCTAATTAATTAATTAAGTAAATTAATTAATTAATTATTATATATTTAGACATATGCACGTGGTAGAGGAAGAAGCAAAAGGAAGCTTCTTTAAGTTGCTTAATCATTAGTTTCATTAAATGGCAAAAAGACAAAAGTTGATGGATGAGAGAAGATTGATGATCGTGGCTTTGAATAAAAAGCAAGGAAAAAGAAAGAGTTTCTTGGTCTTGGCTTATGATCATCGTGGATTTGGTGAGATAGAAGGAAGAAATAGTTTTTCCTCTCATCCTTCATCCATCAACGATCATCAATCCTCTCTTCTTCACCAAGTTTCTCCTCTTCTCCAACGTTTTCTCAAGCTCTCCAGGATGTAGGTAGGCTCTAGCAGGCTTTAATCTGTTCTAGCTATTCCCGGTCAAAGGGTTTGACTCGGTTAGGTTTTCGATCTCTGCGTGGATCACCTTTAGAGATAGTCTCTTTGGCTATTTAGGTTGATGTCTTCATATCGACACCGGATCCTGGTTTCGGAAAGTCTCGGGAACAAAAATTTTTGTTTTCCACTGCCGGTACATGTGATGTACCTCTCGGGATTTTCCTACACATGTATGTTCACTTCATAGGTTACCTACACCGTCTTTGTGTTCATCTAGTTTTATTTATGATATATGTTTTTCCTACTCATTGAGTATATAGTGTACTCGCCCCCTCTGCTTTTCAATTGTTTAATTTGGTAAGCTTGAAGCCCTGAGTGTATAATGTGGTCTTTTGACATTATTGAGGCATTACCGCACGTGAGTGATCTTTGTTTTTGTACTTTTAATGCATAGTGGCTTATAAATTGTTTTTATTAAGTTGGTTATGTTGATACGATTTATGATGTTATAAATTAACTCTTAACTGTCTTGTAGTTTGTAAAAGACCTTATGTATGAACCTTTAGTACTGTTGTTGAGATTGCTTTGAGTGGACTTAAATGTCCAGATGTTACGGTAGAATTTTAATATGAATATAGAAGTGCGTTTAAAACTAATTGCAAATGTTTGATTGAGTTTTGATATTTTTAAAATATAGTCATTGTACTGCCCAAATGTTTTTTTTAAAAGATATTCAGTTAGCCTTGCATAGTCAGATTAAGGATGCAGTAAGTGTTCTTAGGCCAGGTATGTGGTGGTTGTCATGTGCCTAATGTGGTACTAGGTCATGACAAGAAATGACATACTAATGCTCCAATTTACGAAGATTTGGTTATCCAAGAACTTCACCATGAAGGATATGGGAGAAGCAACCAATATTCTAAGAATAAAGATCTATAAAGAGGCTGCTTAGGTTATCTCAATCCATATACATAGACAAAATGATACAGAGGTTTAGTATAAAGAATTCCAATTGGGGATTCTTACCTATTTGGAATGAGATATCTTTGTCATATAGTATGTGTCTTAAAATACAAGAAGAGAGAGATAACATAGATTGTGTTCCATATGCCTCTACAATTAGATCAATCATGTATGTGATATTATATACTAGACAAGATGTCTCTTATAATTTGAGCATAATGAGCAAGTTTCAAGCCAATCCAGGTAAGTTTCATTGGATGACTATGAAAACATCTTAAAAAGGATTAGAGATGTTTTCCTGGTCTATAAATTGGGAGTTTAAGGTTATTTAGATAATAGTTTTTAGTCAGATCTAAATGATAGTAGATTACAATCAGGTTAAATCTTCACTCTTAATAGTGGTGCGGTAAGTTAGAAGAGTTCCAAGCAGCCAACCATTGCAAATTCAATGATCGAGGTAAAGTACATTTGTTGGATCATAATTTTTCTAAATTCTTATTAACTGTCTAGTTATTTATTTTTGTTTTGTTAGTTAGTTAGTTTATTTATTTTTAGAATTGGGTCATTAATTAGAAATTGAGGGACGAACTAAAAATTTGAAATTAGAAGGAAGTGTTAGAAATTAGTAGGCTTGTATTAAGTGGATTAAAGGAGTAGAGCCATAAAAGACAAAGGAGGGGCAACAATTGGAAAGGGCAAGTAGGTGAGGGTCAATTTTGGAAGAAAGAGCTAAGGATGAGTCTTAAAATTTGATGAAGGGTGGGAGATGTCGTTAATAACCAAGGAGGAGAAGAAAAGAGAGAAACGTGAGAAAGAGAGAGAAGAAGGAGAAGAAAATTGAAAAAGCTAGAGAAGGAGGAGGAAAATTGTGGAAAGAAAAGAAGAATCAAGCTTTTAAGGTAAGTTCATCATCATCTTCTTGCTTTGGTAAAGAAATGGGTTGTTGTGTTGTGAATGAAGAAGTTTAGAGAGAGAAAGGGGTTTTGTGTTGGGAATTATTGGAGGAAGAAGATGGGTTTCTAAGTTAGGTTTTGGGTTTTCTAACTTATATAGACTATGGGTAGGTTAGATTTGAGCTTGATTTGTGTTAATTTCATTTAGGGTGGTTTTGAAGTTTTAGGGATTTGTTGTGATTATGGAAATTGGAAGATTTCCATTTGAATTAAAATTGAATGAAAATTTTGGTTGCGTTAGGAAATCAAAGACAACCTACCCAAGAGCAAGAGGAAGGGCTCAATTGAATTTGGATTTTCAAGAGTTTTAAGGTGGGTAATTTGTTTATAGTTATTGTGTAATGGGCAAATGCCTTGTGTGTATATAGTGTGTTAAATGACTTGTTTGAAAGGTGTGAAGTTGAAATTGCATTATGATGTATGACATCGTGATAAGACAATTAAATTGTGTGTATGATCATGTTATGCCATTGCATTGAGTCATGGCATTTTGTATAAAGAAAAGCATGAGAATATGAGATTGTGAATGATTGAATTAGGCATGAAATTTGATTGTGTTTGGGCAAGAGAGGAACCATTTCGTAGTCACGTGCACGTCGACAAAAAGCCTTCTCTCGGTTGCCCGCATGTGGCCTATGAGGTCTGAAATGTGGACTCGTTTCGTTTACAGGGCAAACCTCGGTTTCTCTGTTTTGTTCCACGGAACGCTTGAGCCAATTGTTTGTGCATTTGCATTTTGATGTGTTAAGTTATGTGTTATGAATTGAAATTGTGAATGTTGAACTTGCATTACTAGACTAAGAGATGACATGGTTGCAAGTATGAATATTCATATATATATTTGATTGTGTGGCTTGTTACTAATAGCTATAAATATCTTAGCCACTGAGTTGTGTAGCTCAACCCAATATTTTTCCCACTGCACAAGTGCAGATCGAGAAGATCAGTGATCCTTTCAAAGCAATTGGATAAATTCCAGGATAGTTAGCTTTTGTACTAAGTTAGTGGCTAGACTTTCGAAAAGCTTTATAAGCATATTGAACATTGACCATCCAATGTATTTTTGTAACTTGGGTTAAACATTGATATAATGTCGATTTGTAATTAAAGCTATGTATGGAAGTTATGTGTGAACTTCATTTTTTTTTAGAAATAAGTTGAGTATTGAAGAAGTTCTGTTATGGATGTGCTTATTATCTAGTAGGG
The DNA here is from genome assembly GCA_029891385.1 of Erythroxylum novogranatense. Taxonomy (NCBI): domain Eukaryota; kingdom Viridiplantae; phylum Streptophyta; class Magnoliopsida; order Malpighiales; family Erythroxylaceae; genus Erythroxylum; species Erythroxylum novogranatense. The sequence continues at coordinate 29,416,045 of CM057233.1, read as the reverse complement.
TATTTTTCACACTTTAAGTTTTCCATAGGGATAGAATTGTGTACTGACTTCGGGGGAAAATCTAGAACTATCTAGGTAGCATTGGTAAAAATAGTCTTCTTAGAAGTTCTAGATGATCTTCCCAGATTTCCAACGATATGAAGTTTGTAAGTTTTGGATATCGTAGAGGGAAGTTAGGATCTTTACAAGTGATGTTGCATAGGATATGTGAATGTGCCAACTATGGAAATTCGTGTATTGACTTCAAGGATATTTCTGGGTTGATGTTAGTTGATTTAGGTGAAATTGTCTTCTTGGAAGTCGTAGATGATCTTTCTAGATTTCCAATGTTATAAAATTTGTAAATTTTGGATATTGGAGTTGAGAGATACGAGTATTACAAGTTGTAATATTGTATCGTCTTAGTTACTGTTCATCGTCTTAGTTACTGTACATTATATGACGAAGTTACTTTACATTCTAAGACGAAGTTATTGTTCATCATCATAGTTTGTATCGTCATCTTTTGTTCTATTTCTGATCCTTTTAGAGTCAGAGACCTTCATAAAAGTTGTATATCTAGAAGTCTTCTTTCAAATGGTCTAAGAACGAACTCAATCCGAAATCTGTAGAAAAAGTTATGGCAATTGCGCCAAAAGAGGTACAAAATGATTAAGGACACAAACAAGTTGGATTATTTTTGCCATTACTTATTCATCCAACCTCCAAATGAGGTGATTCTTGAAGAAATGGACTCCTATTGAATTTTTATGCCTCTCCACAAAAATTGGTAGTTTTTGGTGTTGAATTGAAAAATATCGATGGAAATAAAATGAGGGATCGGTTGGAAGAGCATAACTGGGTTATGAACATACTTTGAGTTCTTAGGCATATCCTGAGTTATAAGGCTTTAAATGAGGTGGTTCTTATTTCTAGGTAAGCTAGAGAAATAAAGCTACAATTGTCTTAAAGAAGTCAGATTGGGATGTTGGTGTTGGGCTGGTGTAGGCATGCCACCCCTGTGAGGTGTCGATTAATGTAGGTTCATTGAAATAATCCTTCAAGGAAACCCGCTCACGCTTTATGACTCCGGATGGATTGTTGAGCTTTGAAAATGGGGCCCAACAACATTTTAGTGTCATAGGAAACAAAGGAAGCAGTTTGGATCAAGAAGTTTAACATTGAATTTAAATTGGTTCTTAACATGGTTAAGTCCATAGTATTGTATTGTGATAATAATGGTGCCATTGTATAGGCAAAGGAACCAAGGTCTCATTAATGGTCTAAACATGTACTTAAGAAGTTTCACTTCATTACGGAGATGGTGGAGCGAAAAGAAATAACATTGGAATAAGTCCCCACTTAATAGAATCTTACAGGTATTCTTACCAAACCATTGTCTCAAAAGAGACATGATCGACCTACGGATGGATATGGTATTAGATACGCAGAGATTGATTTTAGTACAAGTAGGAGATTGTTAGTTTATGCTCTTATAACCAATAATTGAAATTATGATATCCAATTTACATTTATGTACTATTCATAAATGTTCATACTTGTAGCTTCATTAAGACAAGATATTGATGAAATGGTAAAACTATTACACATTATGTTTCTTTCTTGTGAAGAAATTAAATGATCTCATAAATTAAAGTATAAAGATACATAAACTAATATATAGGTGCTTATTAGAGAATAAGTTCACTGAACTAACCCAACTAAGAGGATCTCAAATGGAATATTACTTATATGTCTGTGGATTTCCACATAATGATGGTTGTATAATTGATCCTTAGATTTGAGATTACCAAGGTATCTCATATGGGAATTACTGTATTTTTATACAACTTATGAACTGTCATAGGATAATTTAACCTGTAGTACTTGGATGCAATATGAACTATATGGAGATAGTTCAGTAAGTTTATAAAACATTTTTCACTCTAAAGTAATTAGAGATAATTTTCTACTGTTCTTGATTAATAATGATTTATAGAATTCGATTGCTAAACTAAAATGACTTTTCAAAAATGTTTTCAACTATCAATTATAAATCAATTACTAATTAGCAAGAATGAACATGACTGGATATAAAAGAGTAGACATTATATTCATACTCTATCCAATTGGAACATTAGATGATAAAAGAATTAAATTGTACATCATAACCATGCATGGTTAGGTTAAGTCAAAGTTTGACATTCTTGGTATTTGGGTGGTCAAGACATGTTTCTAGACATCAATCTTGATCTATGAGTATATATTGTTCAATTAGAGAATTAAAGATAAATAAAAGAATATTAATTTATCTATTTCTAATAATAAATTAGAATTAGAATTTATAATTATTGCCAATATATTGGGAACCTAATAGGCCACACATAAAGAGGAGTTTGAGAGAGAAAATCAATTTCAATTAAGTTGGACTTAACTATAAAGTTTGAGAAAATTTAGGATCAAATATGAGATATTTGGTTTTATTAAAATTAAGTTAATTATAATTAGATTTTGAATTAAATTATAAAAAGGTAAAAATTAAAAGTGATATTTTTCTATAAATAGGAATAAGTATAAAGGAGTTAGTACACTTGGTTAATTCCTCTCAAAAGTTGAGAAGTTGCTCTGTGAACACCGTTAAAGGCTAGACACATAAATAACTTGTGGTTGACACATTTAAAAAGTTTCAAATTCAACATGAATCGAATAAGGTTTGATTTCATATTTTATGATTCAAGTTTAATTATTCAAGTTATTCAATTATTAGGAACCGATCAAAAATAGTAAAATTGTATTTTTTATTACGACCGTGATTTAATCATGTTTGATTTGGATATGCATTAACCTCTTAATTTATGATCATTTATTTTCTTTATATCCACACTATCAGAACTGAATATCCATTTTTTCATTATTAAAACTGCATATTGCCTTACTAGATATTCTTGGAAAAATCTTTATTTTTTCAATGCAGCTTTAGACAAATTCAATTTGTTAGCTTGTATATCTATTTTAAGAGATCAGTTTCTCTTTTGGCTTTTTAGTCTTCTCTTCCACTAAAAGATAGGAGCAATTGTTAAAGCAAAGTCCTCTTAGTAAAATTTTAAAGCGAAGTTCCTCTTAGTAAAATCTTGTCCCATAGAGTACAAAGTAGCAGTTGCTTCTTCTTCATAATGTTTGTAATAAATATTATAAGTATGCCAAAAAAATCACCTTTTAATCATAACACCCCCACCCCGAAACACACACCTTTTCATTATAATTAGTTTAATATGGTTACATTTTGTGTAAGGAAACAAAGAAAAAAGTTTATGAAGTATATCACATTTGTGAAACCATTTGGTTCATATTCACCTTTTAATGAGTATCCATTTATATTCTAGCTTATTCAATATGAAAACTACTATTATTCTCGAGATTGGGAGTTGAGGAGTAGTATGGTATAACTAGTGGAAACAATAACTTAATTAGTTTTATTTTCTCCCTAATTAATGGATATCTAATGAAAATATCATCAAATTCTTAGCAATGAACTTGTATTTATTTTCATATTATTGTATTGTGCATTAGGATTAGTGATAATTTTCTTAGATTACTTGCTTGCAATCATTGATGTAGATGGAGTTTGGCGGGTATAGGTTAAGACTCTTGTTCTTTGGTGGAGATGGTTTCCAATTCAATTAGCTGATATTATAATTCAATTGTACTTTGTTTAAAACTCTAACGATAAACCATTTATCTCCTAAGATAGATATTTCAATTATCATAATCTAAAGTGTTAAATATTTGATTAGGAATTGAACTCCTTATTAAATAAAATGGATGTGATCAATAAAATTATTGGTTTTGCAATTGAATAGCTTATAAATATAGGTAACCTAATTAAATAGTAATGTTATTTGTAGACAATGTTCTTAGCAATAATGAAACCTTTTACCATTAATGTAATGGTAAAAGGTCAAATTAGACTTAAACATTTTTATCAGAATTTAGTTTAAACTCAAACCTTTTAATATATTAAAAAAGAACTCTAACCTTTCACAAAAAATTAAATTTGGGCTATAACTTACCTTCTCCATTAGTCTTCCATTACAAAAATTACACATGATATCTTTTTATAGATCCCTTACCAAAATGCTTATTATACGTCACAATTAAGATCCTAAAAAAAAATGAATTAAGGTTCTATCTCTCTCTCTTTCCTCTCTCCTCTCTCCTCTCTCCTCTCTCTTTCTTTCTTTCTTTATCTTCAACTTCTTTACTTACATTTTCTTGAAATAAAAGTCTCTTTGATCTCCATACCATTACATAAAAGAAAAAATGAACACGTTTATATAAACTCCACCTCTCATTTCTAGTGTGAACGATCATTATTTGAGTGGAATGCATGGAGGAAGCATTGACACTCAATTGTTAATGGATTTACCTGTTGGCTTATGCCGTATAGCTAATCAATTGATTGAATATATTCATATGTATATGAGAATTCTATTTATAACATTACTTGTGTTGGGCCCTAAATTGTTGTTATTGATGTTATTAGGCGTGAATTATATTAATTGTATGATTTATTTCATAGTTTGATTTTATTGGAAGTGTTAGTGGGAAATTAAGATTAATTTGAGTTTAGTATGATTTAAATGAGCATGAAAAGGGTAAAAATGAGTGAGGGCATTTTGGGAAGATCGCTTAAGTTGGTTTGATTTAGGCTTAACAAGGAGGGACATTCTAGTCTTTGTGCCTTCATTTAGGCTTAAGGATTTAGAAGAAGAATAGAAAGATAGGAGAAAGAGAGGAAAGGAGAAGAGGGAGTCCTAGGAAGAGAGGAAGAAGAAGAGAAAAAGAGGAAAGCTAGGTTCAGAGGATTTTCGATCGGAACTGAAGCATTCTCTGGTAAGTATAAGCTTGATTCTTCTTGTTTGGAATGAATTAAACCCTAGATTAGAGTTGCATTAGCTAGAACCGACGGTTTTAGGGTTTTTGGAAAAATTTGTAGAATCCCTTGGGTTGATGATCTTGTTGTGTCTTGATGATGATTTTGTGTTAGAATGAGTTTATAACTAAAGTATAAGGCATGATCTTAAGTTTAGGTGTGTTGCATTGTCATAATGGTAAGGATTGAGGTGGGAAATGCGACGTGCGTGGAAGGCATGTACATCGTGACGCAAACAATGGTGCACGTCACGACGAGCCGCAGGTCAGACGTCGCAGCGAGCTTGGACGTCGCGACGAGGAGCGGGCCGCACGTCGCGGCGAGCTCCAGCTTTTCTGCACAGAGGTGTTTTGATGTTTTGGGCATATCTTTTTCTCTAGAAGTCCGAATGAGGTGATTTTTGATGCGTTATAAACTAGAGACATAGATCTACAAGTGTTGTGAAGAAAAAAGTTCTGAATCAGTCTCTAAGATATGAAATTTTGAACAGAAGTTAAGAATAGAATTATTGTTTTAGCATGAGTTATTGAATGGGATTTTGGTTTTTGTTTAAGGAAATCTAGTGAGGCAAGAGGAGCAAGAGGATCAAGAGGAAACTCATTCATGAGCAAGTATAAGCAAGAAATTCAAGATGGGTTCATATTTATAATAGAGTAAATAAGTCACTCATTGTTTTGTGCAAATCAAGAAAGATTGAATAATTTGAAATTTGCATCATTTATGTTTGCTTTAATTGCTATTGTGAAATGATTATATGTTGCTACATGATTTGCATTCATGATTCTTTTTGAAAAGACTTCAAAAAGGGTGTTCTCCTTTCAAGAATACATGCATATGAAATCATGATTTCCAAAAGATAAGAAAAGTAAATTTCTAAACAAGTGCCAGTTTGGCAATCAAGTTTACAAGACTTTGAATCATGCATGATATGTGGGTTTGCGGTATTTCCCAAGAACTGTCACGTGCACGTTGACCATGAAAAGGCTTCACCCGCCTGCCCGCAAGTGGCAAGGAGCTTCCCCCCAAGGACTCCCTCAAGAAACTACGCCTACACAGGACCATTTGATGGGAATGTGTAGTGCGTCATGAACCCGGACTAACCCAAACCATTATGCTATGCTTATGTGTATATGATTTGTTATCATGTTTCATGCATTCAAATTTGGAATTTTACTCATGAACTATTACCAATCAAGCATTTTGAGATGACAATTCGCATATGCTCAATTACTACAATTTCAAAGTATATCATGGCAATGAGTTATCTTTTGAATAGTTTTGCTTATTTCTATATTATAAATGTGTTCCCACGAGCTTTATAGCTCACCCCCACTTTATTCTCCCCATTCAGGTGACGAGCAAGAGACTGAGTAAGTCAAGGGTCATGGCTACACTCCATTTTGTTATGTTTAAGTATTTTCAAGTTGTACTTTTGGAAGTCAAGGCTTTAGTTACATTTCAAGTTTGATTAGCTCAAGTGTATTTTTTGTACTTTTAACACTAGAACTCAAAGTTGTAATTTGGTTTGAAATGTTATTAAAGCTTTGTAAAACTCATCTTTTGAATATTAATGAGGTATGCATGTTTATGTTTCAAATCTTACGTATTGAATCATTTAGAATTTCGCTCTAGTGCATGTTGATAAGGTTGGGAGGTCCAGCCCACGCATCAAGCACCACGCTTTCATGTCCGATGTTGGGCTCTGGAAATGGGGTCCAACATGTTGTGGTATTAGAGCGCCTAGGTTTTGGTCTAAGGCTGCATGGCATTGCTTTCAAGGAATAACTTGCATCGTTTTACGTGATTTGAACTGTTTTTACATACTTTGAAATTGTCTTACTTGAACTAAAAATTTTCAATGGTTTTATATTGAAGGAGTGAAAATGCCACCTCAAAAGAGAACTCAAGGAGCTATGACTCGGTCTCATTCTCGTCAAGGGAGCACGGATGAATCCCATGTCCCGCAAGATGCTGGGACACATTCTGCTCTGATTTTTGAGGCACCTAGTTTGCAACAAGAAGTGCCTCCTCCGCCTCCTCCTATGCCTCAAATGAATCCCATGGATCTGAGTTTCTTTCAGGCTTTTGCTCAGGCTTTCACGTATGCCATGGGACAAAGATCTCAGATTCCGATGCCAGCTCCAGTGGACAGGAGTAGACAGTATGACAAGCTCCGTAAGTTTGGGGCTGTGGATTTCAGTGGGACGACGAATCCAGAAGAGGCTAAAGCCTGGTTAAAGAGGACCGAGAGGGTTATAGTTTAGATGAAGTGCTCAGATGAGGAGAAGTTAGAGTATGCGGTCAGTTTGTTACAGGGAGACGCACTGCATTGGTGGGAATCAGTGCCTCACAGTCAAGTTGTTCCTTCGGTGCTAACATGGAGAGACTTTGTGGAAGTGTTCAAAAAGAAGTATCTCTCCAGAGTGTATGTACAAGAGAAGGTCAGGGAGTTTCTGAATCTCACACAGAGGGACATGAGTGCGAGCGAGTATGAGCTGAAGTTCACATAGCTTTCTCGTTATGCAGCCAACATTATGCCAATAGAGGAAGACAAATGTCGTAAGTTTGAGGGAGATCTTCACTTGGGGATCAGGGAGAAAGTCTTGATCCACAATTTCTGTGACTACCAACAATTAGTGGATGCTACTCTATAGGCTGAAAAACTGGAGAATATCAGAAGTGAAGTAAGCAGGAAAAGGAGGAACAGGGACCAGTCTTTTAAGAAAGGAAATAGTGCTCCAATGCCTGAGAGGAGCACAAGAAGCTTTCACACCCAGAGTGAAGTGGGTAGCAGTGGCTCTACTAGGAACAAGCAAGTAAAGGCAGTATCAGAGCAAGCCTCTAATGTGGGGGGCACTGGAAGAGCAGGAAAGAGCTAGTTCACCAATCCCCTATGTGATCATTGTGGGAAACATCACCAAGGAGCGTGCCTCAAGTCTCTTGGAGTCTGTTTTGGATGTGGAGAGAAGGGGCATATGGTCAAGGATTGTCCACAGGCACCGAGACATGAGGGGTCACAGTTTCAAGCCTAGAGGCGAGCAGAAACAGTGGGAACCAGGCTAGTTACTGAGGTAGGTAGTTCTGGAACTACAAGGAAGGCTATTCCTCCAGGAAGGCCAAGGGGGCAGGCTCAGGCAAGGGTGTTTGCCATAACTAGGGAGGAAGCTACAGCTGCACCTGAAGTTGTCACGGGTATGGCTCAGTTACTTGATTCAGCAGTATTTGTTTTAATTGATTCTGGTTCCACGCATTCATTTGTTTCTGCAAACATAGAATTGCATGGTGTGAATTCAGTACCTTTGGATAAGCCTTTGCTTGTTAGTACTCCTCTAGGGAGGAATGTAGTGATCAGTCAAGTATATGAGGATTGTGAACTTAGTATTGATGGTGCTAGATTGGTAGTGGACTTACTACCTCTAGATCTAAGAGGATTAGATGTCATTTTGGGAATGGATGCTATGGAGAAATATCTAGCAAAGTTGGATTGTGGTCGGAAAGAGGTGGAATTTGATCTGGGCAACGGTGAGAAGGTGATTTTCAGAGGGGACAGGAAAACACCTTCTCCAAGACTAATTTTAGTTATGCTAGCTGAAAGAATGATGGGCCAGGGGTGTGAAGCCTTCTTGGCACATGTTGTAGATGTTGATGTGAATGAAGGGAAGTTAGAGGATTTTTTGATTATGAGGGAGTTTCCAAATGTGTTCCCAGAGGAATTACCAGGTTTGCCACCGGTGAGGGAAATCGAGTTCGCCATTGACTTGATTCCCAGAACCGCACCTATTTCAATACCGCCTTATAGGATGGCTCTAGCTGAGTTGAGGGAGCTTAAGGAATAGTTGGAGGAACTGTTAGAGAAGGGGTATGTTAGGCCGAGTTCATCACCATGGGGAGCGCCGGTTTGTTTGTTAAGAAGAAGGATGGATCATGGCGGATGTGTATTGACTATCGGAGACTCAACAAGGTGACGATTAAGAACAAGTATCCTCTGCCTCAGATAGATGATCTGTTTGACTAGCTGCAGGGAGCAAGGGTCTTTTTCAAGATTGATCTCAGGTCAAGCTATCATCAGCTTAGAATCAAGGAGTCTGATATAAGCAAGACAGCCTTCAGGACTCGATATGGACATTATGAGTTTTTAGTTATGCCATTCGGCTTGACCAATGTTCCAACTTCTTTTATGGATCTTATTAATAGGGTCTTCAAGGAGTTTCTGGATCAGTTTGTCATAGTGTTTATAGATGACATTCTGGTGTATTCCAAGAGTGAAGAAGAGCATGAGAAGCATCTCAGAATTGTATTGCAAACTTTGAGGGAGAGAGAGCTCTATGCAAATTTAAGCAAGTGTGAGTATTGGCTTCATGAGGTGACATTCCTTGGACATGTGATTTCACAGGATGGTGTACATGTTGATCCTAGGAAAGTCGAAACAGTGGTGAATTGGCATGCACCCAAGAGAGTGACAAAGGTGAGGAGTTTTCTAGGTCTGGCAGGTTACTACAGGAGGTTTGTAGAAGGATTCTCCATGATAGCTGCTCTGATGACTAAGCTATTGAGGAAGAATCAGAAGTTTATCTGGAATGATGAATGTCAGCAGAGCTTTGAGGAGCTCAAGCACAGATTGACAAGTGCTCCAGTTCTGATCTTGCTTTCTGGTGATGAGGGCTATTCGGTGTACAGTGACGCTTCGAGGAAAGGTCTTGGTTGTGTATTGATGCAGGGAGACAGGGTGATAGCTTATGCTTCAAGGCAACTGAAGCCATATGAGTTGAATTATCCGACTCATGATTTAGAGTTGGCAGCGGTGATCTTTGCCTTGAAGATTTGGAGGCATTACCTATATGGGGTTCAGACGAGGATCTTTACTGATCATAAGAGTCTCAAGTACTTATTGAGCCAGAAGGAACTGAATTTGAGATAGAGAAGGTGGATTGAGTTGCTTAAGGATTATGACCTGATGATAGAGTATCACCCAGGCAAGGCAAATGTAGTAGCAGATGCTTTGAGTAGGAAGTATTCTTTTGCCCATGCTCAGACAGTTTATCTTCCTTTATTGGAAGAGATGGCCAAGCTTAAGATAAGCTTGACGCAGGAGGAACCAGATTGCCTCCTAGCTAACTTCCGAGTGAGGCCGATACTCAGGGAGAAGGTTAGGGAGTTGTAGGCACAGGATGCAGATTTGAGCAAGCTTCGGGAGGAAATTCAGAATGGTAAGATTTCTGAAGTCACAGTGAGGGATGATGGACTCATGATAGTGGAGAACAGGCTTTGCATTCCAGATAGCAGGGAGGTTAAGAATGAAATTTTGGATGAGGCACACAATGCGCCTTATGCCATGCACCCAGGTAGCACCAGGATGTACAGAGATTTGAGAGAGCATTTTTGGTGGAAGGGCATGAAGAGGGATGTAGCAGAGTATGTCAGTAAATGTCTCGTGTGTCAGCAAGTCAAGGCTGAACCCCAGGCACCTTCAAGCAAGTTGAGGCCATTTTCCATTCCTGAGTGGAAGTGGCAAAGAGTGACCATGGATTTTCTGATGGGTTTGCCCAAGACTAGTAGGAAGCATGATGCCATATGGGTTATTGTGGATAGGTGGACGAAGTCAGCCCATTTTCTGGCAATCAAGCAGACTGATTCGTTGCATGTGCTAGAAAAGAAGTACATTGATGAGTTAGGAAGATTACATGGGATTCCAGATTCTATAGTTTCTGACAGGGATCCTCGGTTCACTTCGAGATTTTGGAGAAGTTTGCAGGAAGCTTTAGGTACTAAGTTGAAATTTAGTACGGCTTTTCACCCTCAGAAGGATGGTCAATCTAAGAGGACCATTCGGACACTTGAGGGAATGCTCAGGGCATGTGTGTTAGATTTCAAGGGAGCTTGGGATGAACATTTGTCATTGGTCAAATTTGCTTATAACAATTCGTACCATTCGAGCATTCAGATGGCTCCATATGAGGCTTTGCATGGAAGTAGGTGCAGAACTTTGATATGTTGGGATGAAGAAGGAGAGAGGAAGCTGGTAGGACCAGAATTGATTCAGATGACAGTGGATAAAGTCAATCTGGTTAAGCAGCGACTTAAGGCAGCTCAGGATAGGATGAAGAGCTACACTGATGCTCATCGGAAGGAGATGGAGTATGAAGTTGGTGAGAAGGTGTTCCTTAAGACGTCTCCTTGGAAAGCAGTAATGAGATTTGACAAGAAGGGCAAGTTGAGTCCGAGGTATATGGGTCCTTATGAGATTCTTGAGAGGATCGGACCACTAGCCTACAGATTGGCGTTGCCTCCGGAATTGTCTCAGATTCATGATGTCTTCCATGTTTCCATGTTGAGGAGTTATAGATCAGATCCTTCTCATATCATTCAGGCCACGGAGGTTCAGTTGAGAGAAGATTTAAGTTATGAGGAAATTCCAGTGATGATTTTGGACACCAAAGAAAAGGTTCTCAGAAACAAGACGGTTCAGCTAGTTAAAATCCTGTGGAGGAACCATTCAGTGGAAGAGGCCACGTGGGAGCCATTGGACGCCATGAAAGAAAAGTATCCGCGTCTCTTCGATGATTCAGGTAAATTTCGAGGACAAAATTTCTTTTAAGAGGGGGAGAAATGTTGGGCGCCAAATTGTTGTTATTGATGTTATTAGGAGTGAATTATGTTAATTGTATGATTTATTTCATAGTTTGATTTTATTGGAAGTGTTAGTGGGAAATTAAGATTAATTTGAGTTTAGTATGATTTAAATGAGCATGAAAAGGGTAAAAATGAGTGAGGGCATTTTGGGAAGATCGCTTAAGTTGGTTTGATTTAGGCTTAACAAGGATGGGCATTCTAGTCTTTATGCCTTCATTTAGGCTTAAGGATTTAGAAGAAGAAAAGAAAGATAGGGGAAAGAGAGGAAAGGAGAAGAGGGAGTCGTAGGAAGAGAGGAAGAAGAAGAGAAAAAGAGGAAAGCTAGGTTCGGAGGATTTTCGATCGAAACTGAAGCATTCTCTGGTAAGTATAAGCTTGATTCTTCTTGTTTGGAATGAATTAAACCCTAGATTAGAGTTGCATTAGCTAGAACTGATGGTTTTAGGGTTTTTGGAAAAATTTGTAGAATCCCTTGGGTTGATGATCTTGTTGTGTCTTGATGATGATTTTGTATTAGAATGAGTTTAGAACTGAAGTATAAGGCATGATCTTAAGTTTAGGTGTGTTGCATTGTCATAATGGTAAGGATTGAGGTGGGAAATGCTGGAAAAATCGGGTTCGGATACGTTCTCCAGACCCGCACATCGCGATGTCCTCATGAGCACGCCGCGATGTGCGTGGAAAGTGTGCACGTCACGACACACACAATGGTGCACGTCGCGACGAGCCGCAGGTCAGACGTCGCAGCGAGCTTGGACGTCGCAACGAGGAGAGGGCCGCACGTCGCGACAAACTCCAGCTTTTCTGCACAGAGGTATTTTGATGTTTTGGGCATATCTTTTTCTCTAGAGGTCTGAATGAGGTGATTTTTGATGTGTTATAAACTAGAGACATAGATCTACAAGTTTTGTGAAGAAATAAAGTTCTGAATCAGTCTCTACGATATGAAATTTTGAACGGAAGTTAAGAATAGAATTTTTATTTCAGCATGAGTTATTGAATGGGATTTTGGTTTTTGTTTAAGGAAATCTAGTGAGGCAAGAGGAGCAAGAGGATCAAGAGGAAACTCATTCCTGAGCAAGTATAAGCAAGAAATTCAAGGTGGGTTCATATTTATAATAGAGTAAATAAGTCACTCATTGTTTTGTGTAAATCAAGAAAGGTTGAATAATTTGAAATTTGCATCATTTATGTTTACTTTAATTGCTATTGTGAAATGATTATATGTTGCTACATGATTTGCATTCATGATTCTTTTTTAAAAGACTTCAAAAAGGGTGTTCTCCTTTCAAGAATACATGCATATGAAATCATGATTTCAAAAAGATAAGAAAAGTGAATTTCTAAACAAGTGCCAGTTTGGCAATCAAGTTTACAAGACTTTGAATCATGCATGATATGTGGGTTTGCGGTATGTCCCAAGAACTGTCACGTGCACGTTGACCATGAAAAGGCTTCGCCCGCCCGCCCGCAAGTGGCAAGGAGCTTCCCGCCAAGGACTCCCTCAAGAAATTACGCCTACACAGGACCATTTGATGGGAATGTGTAGTGCGTCATGAACTCGGACTAACCCAAACCATTATGCTATGCTTATGTATATATGATTTCTTATCATGTTTCATGCATTCAAATTTGGAATTTTACTCATGAACTGTTACCAATCAAGCATTTTGAGATGAAAATTCGCATATGCTCAATTACTACGATTTCAAAGTATATCACGGCATTGAGTTATCTTTTGAATAGTTTTGCTTATTTCTATATTATAAATATGTTCCCACGAGCTTTATAGCTCACCCCCACTTTACTCTCCCCATTCAGGTGACAAGCAAGAGACTAAGTAAGTCAAGGGTCATGGCTACACTCCATTTTGTTATGTTTAAGTATTTTCAAGTTGTACTTTTGGAAGTCAAGGCTTTAGTTACATTTCAAGTTTGATTAGTTCAAGTGTATTTTTTGTACTTTTAACACTAGAACTCAAAGTTTTAATTTGGTTTGAAATGTTATTAAAGCTTTGTAAAACTCATCTTTTGAATATTAATGAGATATGCATGTTTATGTTTCAAATCTTACGTATTGAATCATTTAGAATTTCGCTCGAGTGCATGTTGATAAGGTTGGGAGGTCCAGCCCACGCATCAAGCACCACACTTTCATGTCCGATGTTGGGCTCCGAAAACGGGGTCCAACAACTTGTATGTCTATAAAACTTTTCATTATGATGATTGCATAAGTGATCCTTTAAATTGAGATCATTAAAGTATCTCATATAAAATCGCTATGTTTTGATATTACTTATGAACCATTCCAATTCAAGATAGCTCAATTGGTAGTTATTGGATATAGCATAAACTATATGGAGTTATTGAGGGATCAATATAGGATTTATCACCTTAAAGTGATTAGAAAGAATGATCCACTATTATTGATTATTATTAATTTGGGAAATCCTTAGCTAAGATAAAATAGTTTACAAATATTATTAATAGAATCAATTACTAATGGTGGAGGACTAACATAATTTGACTCAAATAAAGTAAGACATAAATTCCATACTCTATGTTTAATTGGAATATGTCGAAAGGATTAAATTATATGAAAATTATGTATGAAAAGTTAATCAAAACAACTTTGACATTCCTAATTATTTGGATGACCATGATGTATTGCTAAATGACAATTTTAATTTATAAATATGAATTGTTTAATGATAAAATTAAAGATAAATTAAAAGAATTTAATTTGTGTAATCTTGAATATGACTTGGAGTTAAAACTTATATCAACTGCAAATAAATTTATGAACCTAATGGGTCACACATAATAATGAGTCAAAAGAAAAATATGCTTTAATCATATTATACTTGATTGTAAAGTTTGAGAAGTTTTGTTAATAATTATAAATGATTAATAATTAGAGGTCAATATGAGATATTAACTCTTATTTTAGGCCACTGCTATTTAATTAAAATTAATTTTAATTTTAATTAAATTTTATTCAGATTAAATCATTAAAAATTAAACCTATTATAAATAGGCTAAGTTCCAAAGGAGCTAGCATTTCTTACCCACGATAATTGTACTGTTTTATTAGGGAAATCATAAGAAAAAAAATAAACTTCACCATAAGGTATGATGTACAATTTATGATTTATTTTGTTTTATGTGCAAATTATGGTATAGAATTTTAAGTGATATTATCTTTTACGTGTAAATTATATTAAGGAATTTTGGAAGGTTTTGTAGGGGCATTATGCACGTGAAGCTGCTGGACTAGAGGAGGTTGTCGCATGTGATGTGGCTGGAAAAACATAAATAGGTGGTAGCCAACGGCAGCAGTAGCTAGAACCTAGAGATTGTCGTTGGCACCTGCTGAAGGTGTTTTTTCCTTAAGGTGGGGATAACATGGCAGCAGATGTAAGACAAGCGACATGGGGAAGCTTGACTAGGTTTTGTGGTTGTTGGTTACCAATGCCAGAGAAAGGAAGATGAAAGCCTGGTAACAAGAGATAGCACTGGCGGTGACATGCAACAAAAGTGAAGAGAGACAAATGTGTGTTGACAATGGTAGCAATAGGTGGGATTCCTATCGTTGGTGATTAGTTTGTGGAGAGGAGAAGTTGGAGTAAAGGTAGCTTGTTATAGATATCGAAGAAGATGGTAAGAATGACTCATAAATAAATAAATAAATATTTTAAATGAAAATATGTTATCTACCTTCTGACCAAGGATTACCATTATAATATCATAGTCATAAGTGTTATTGACTGTGATTATATTATTTTAGATGAAAATGAGTAAAAAGATCTTGTCATATTCTATGAATGACTTGTTGCCTAGTGATCCTATTCATCTTTCTTTAACTCTTTCTATTATTAAACTTCCTTTTAATGTTAAACACACTCTTTCTGACAAAATCGAAAACCTTGTCAAATTACCCATCTTTTTTAGGAAAGCTGCATCTATGATATTTCTTTACCTTTGATTAGTCCCTATAGTATATATTCCTAAAATCATTCTTAGATCAAATATATTAGGACTATTTTGACTACAAATCGTCCAAAGGTCAAAGAAATTATCTAGAGTTCTCATTTGGAACAATATTGTTTAAAAGCTACAACAATTGAACAATATCTGAAAGTGGAAATTCCAAAGGAACTCATCATTCTTTGGAGATAGCATAATCATACTCATCTCTATATTGGAGCTATTCATCTTGTTCTTACATTTCATGGAAGAAAAGGAATCCCTGCTATATTCAGGATATCTCTTCTTAACAATGCCTATAAGTGTTGGTTTTATAAACTATTGTTTTATGAATGATTGAATCAATTTCCTTTGGAATGATTTATTAATCGTTAAAGTCATTGATTTCAAAAGGATTTACGGAAAATTCTACAATTGTTTCAGACAATTTTCCATAAATAACTTGAATTGTATATTCAATGGATTTTTGAGTAAATTGATAAAATCAAAATACTCATTTGAGTTCATTGTGTTAACTTGATTGATAATTTGATTATGTGAACTAATGTGATATGATGATTGGATGTTTTTGAAAAGTTATAAAGTGTGCATTCCGTGTTTGGGAAAAATTGAGAATTATTATATTAGCGTTTGTTTGTAACTTGTGTGATATTGTGAATGATCGATATTGCATTGAATTTGAGATGACATGAAAAGTTCAGTTTCAAAATATGCCTTCGGGCAATATGATTTTTCAAGCATGAATATGTGTTATATGGGTTTGGTTAGGTCCCTCATGTGGAGTCAGTGCACTGGTCTCATTTTCTAAAGCCTTCGCCCGGTTGTCCGCTAGTGGCATAGGAGCTCTGATTTCGGACTCTCTTCACGACTACACTGGACCGCTATGCCCGAAAGTGTAGTACGTCCTATTCACGGCTGTACAAGACTGCTTTGCGGGAATGTGCAGTACGTTCTATTTTTGGACCGATCCAAACCGATTGATGTGTTATATGTTTTTGCTTTGTGTAGAATGTGGTGCATATTGGAATTGTTTACAAATTGAATTGAATTATGAATGTAATTGGGATATATATGTATAGTTATGGATGAATGTGTTTGATGATGGGATATGAATTATGATGATATATGAATACGATTGGTTTTGGGTTTGATTGAAATATAAACTTGTATACGAGTATAAATGGACATTGTATATAATTTTGAATGTGATGAATACAAATTGGATATGAAAAATGACTAGAAAAGGTTTATAAATAGGATTGCATTTATGCTGAAATCCCGGACGGAGGGTCCGGTGGATTATGATGTATGAGTGATTGTTTGAAAGTTATAGAAGTGAGTTTTACACTTTTCAGGATTGGGTTTAGGAAAATACAGTCGTTATGCTGCCCGATTTTTGTAGGGTAGCATATGGATAAGTGTATTAGTGTATAAATATATGGGTTTATTGGCATGAGTGTGAAATTGCTATGGTAAGAAATGAGAATAAGGATAAGAATATGTTTCATTATGAAGATATTGAGTTATCGCATAATTAAGAAGACCATGTTTAAGGATTGAGATTTATATAAGAAAAAAAATACCGATTTCGGATTGGTTAATCCAAGATTTCCAACGTGACAAGTTTTCTATGTTCACGCTTCAGATGTCGGAATCTGAAATTTAGTTCGAAACCACCGTTTGTATTCGTTGATTTTGAGTTTACTTTCTTTTTGCTCCAACGCTATAATTAAGATATTCGTATCAGATGTCGGTTTCGGTTTTATTTGCTTCGATTCGATCCGTATTTGTTTCATATTCTGTTATTTGATTATTTGATTTCGACCGTTTAATCGGTTTCATTTCCGATTCATATGTTTGATTCGTTTTGATTCGCTATATGATCCGATTAATTGTTATCCGTTTCAGATTCGATTAAAGAGTGATCATGTTTAGTTTAAACAGTGGGGTTACGAGTGTTAAGTTTAAGCAGATTGGGAACCGGCCTCTGGATCGGGTCCCAACAATCTGTGTTTGAAGGAGGAAGAAAAATAGAAGAAGAAGACAATAACCTAGAGAAATTCATCATTTTCAACCTTCTTAACAATTCTATCATTGACATGATGATCATAATCTTGATTCTAGACTATGGGTTAGGCTTAAAAATCCAAAATCACGACCTAAGAACCTTCATAAACTACTCAAAGTTGTTGGAAAGGAACATCTATTCATTATAGATCCAACACCCAACCTTAACCAATTATTCCTTCAATTCATATTGTACCTACTCTAGCCTCAATTCCTTGTATGATGTTAGACCATATAAGGATGAATTTCCTCCTCTAAAGAGACATATAGATGAGTATAACAGGGTTATCTCTACCCCCTTATATACGTGTTATAGGAATTACTTCTAAAAAAACTATTATCTCAAATCCTACCAATGAAGGGTTTAACTGGAAAACTAATAATGATTTGGCCCAAAATAATGTCCTTCAATGGATTGATTCTAAGCTTGATGATCTTAACCAACAGCGCAAGTTACTAAAAAGAGGGTCAAAACAATCTCCTTTCAGATCCAAAAACTATACAGCTCTTTGAAAGACCAGATGGTGTAAGTTGATACAAATCTCAGATATTATATTAAAACACATTATTTTAGACTTCATTTTTACCAATAAAGAGCAAGAACTTCAAAATTTGAAAGAAGTGCTTCAACAAACGGAGGTTGATATGAAAACAGAACAATCTAAGACTGTATATAGGGCTTATCCAACTACTTTTTCAGTTTTAAAACCCATTTATTCAACCCTAACTTATCCTAAAGCTGTTGATTATGAGAAAATCTTCAAAATGAATTATCCTTTAATTCAGTAGTATATCCATCCTACCAGCATCAAACCCAAATCCACTAAATTTCTAAAACCCGAACCTACAATGATCTCTGATCTTCATCTTCATATACCAAACCTACTGAACAATGGAAAAAAATTTTGCAAATCAAAACTCTACCTTCTTCACTAACTAAATCCCAATAGCCCCTATCTACTGGAAAAGATATAGCGCCTCAACAAGAGCTCATTGCAACTCTTGCCCTAAAATCTACTATATAAACATCTGGAGAATCCATCCCTAAGTATTCTAATATATTTAAACAATCTTTTGAAATATCTGAACCACCTTTAGAAGAATTGGAGAAATTTGTTGATTTATCTTATCTTACTTAGATCATGATGACTATACTTGAGCCAACCAAAGTCAAACTAGATATCAATGAAGCTGAATCAACAAGAAATGAACCATTCAAACAACATAATTAACACCAACTAAAACTACTCCAAGAACTTGATTTACATTTGTCAATCTTTTACCTAAAAATGGAGAGAACACCTCTATAAATTTGACGCATGGATTGATTTACATATAACTAGATTAAATAATCCTTTAAGGGATATTTTACTTGAATTTACTTCTTGTTTTACTAGTACCTTATAGGAATGGTGGGAGAGTTTAGATGACTATCGAAGACTCTAATATATTCTACCATAGGAATTCTTCTTAAAGTAATTCATAAAGAGTTTATTAGGGATTTCAAGCTTATTAATAAACAAATAAGTTAAGAGTATTTTGAGAAGAAATGTTGTTCCCTGAAATGACAGGATTTGCAAAAGCACTTTCCACATATTACAGAAGGATATTATCATCTTAATGGATTCAGTGATTTCACTGTTATATATTTATCTCCTCTCTCCCATATGAATTACAACCAGAACTCCAAAGGACATTGCAGAGTTACGAAGAGATATATTTCTTATAGAAATATATCAACTTGCCTTAGCTTCTTTGGGCAAGCTTTCTGAATAACAAAAAATCTTCAAAAACATGATGAAAGGCAATTATTTACTAAAAAAGCTTGCAAAAAGCCTTATTTGAATCTCGTGTAAGGATAAAAAAAAGATTGTGACTGTCATACTAAGAAGAAATATCATCACAAGAAGTTCACCTCTAAGAAAACTCACAAATCCCACATTTCTAATAATGGAAAGCGTAAGCCATTTGGAAGAAAAAAATGAAACTAGTTTGTCTGATGCTTTAAACAAAGAACTCCTTAAACAAAAGAGGTCG
Source organism: Erythroxylum novogranatense (assembly GCA_029891385.1). NCBI lineage: Eukaryota > Viridiplantae > Streptophyta > Magnoliopsida > Malpighiales > Erythroxylaceae > Erythroxylum > Erythroxylum novogranatense. The sequence continues at coordinate 29,396,413 of CM057233.1, read as the reverse complement.
ATCAATGTTTTATCTGTGCAAAGCAGGCCATTATGCTCACCAATTTCTGTTGAGGAAAGTTTTAATCTTTTTAAAACTCTCAATATCCTACAAGCACCTAGGTCGTTGGTGTAGTATGTAAGGTTTCGATCCCTCAAGAAGTTGTCGAACTAATCTAATTCTAAGTTATCTAAGGCCTAAAGAATTATTAAAATGAAAATAAAAACAAACAAAAAAGTAAATACGTAAAGATGATTAACATAAAATTAATTTGTAAAATTCACATAAATGAAATCAAATATGTAATCTCCTGATTAAAAATTAGTCCACAACCTAATCAGATTTTAAGCATTCTATTAAACAATCGGGTCCTCACACGAGATCTCTCTCCATATAATTACCAATTTGATTATTTGCATGATCTATTAGGTTAATTAACTCTCATTAACTAACCCAATCATTTTGCATTCGATTCACTCACTTAATTTATTACCGAAATATGAAGTTACAACAAATAATCACAACACCTAAATGAATTGACAAAAAAACAATTAGATTAATATTGAATCAAGTTTAAATCTCTAAAGAAAAGTTAGAACATCATCATCAATCTCAAATCTATCTTACATCATCATATCCATCTTACACGTTCAAAGAAAAGAAATAACAAGATGAAAAGAAATTGTCACTTGGATAGAATCGAGATGGCTCAAGAAAGCAATAGCAACAGAGGCCCACACCTCTCTCTTCTTCTTCTTGGAGTTTTCCCAAAGTGGTAGAAATTGGAGCTCCCCCTAGGGTTCTTTCTCTTTCTTTATATAGTCTTTTCTATTTTAGGTAAAGGGTTTCTTGAGGTCCAAAAAGTTCCAAATTTCCCTCGGTAAGTTAGATTAGGGAGGTTGTCCACGATATCTGTCATGCAGGCCACAATCGTGGAACTTAATTTTTGCTCTCTGTCATGAGCGTGGCAGACCCTCCATACTTCTATCAAGATCGTGTCCCTGAGCTTTACTTCAAGCTTCCTCCGAATTCTCTTCGTTCTCTAATATTTGATCTAAAACACTAACAAACACATCAAGAAACCTCAAATACACAAAATTTAAGTTGAATATCATGCTTTGACCTATGAAACACTCAAAACACAAATGTCTAACTAAATAACACAATCCTAAACTAAACATGCACTAATCATTCAATTTAACAATTAAACATATACTAAACTACCCATTAAAACATTATGTAACCTATCACTATCAATTTCCTAACAAAAAAAAAGGATGTTAAACTATTAGAATTCATTGAGGCTATAATGCCTATCTATGATAATGGAAACATTGAAGACTTCATTAAAAAACAATTCAGTGAAGATAAGGAAACAAAGTTTGTTGTTCCAATTGACTATTATGTCTGATAATCCAATCTATAAAGATGAAGATACTAAGGATTATATGTTATACATGGTACAACAAAAATGTTTGAAGGTAGACTCAAGGCCTTTCACTGTTCCTCGTCCTTATGTCCATATCCAACTCATACAGTAGGATAAATGTGATAAGACAATTAAGGCTATGGAATATTGATAGGTGTATTTTATACTATATTTTGATAGGTATTTTAGTGTGTTTATAGGTGTTTAGATGATTATCATATTTATAGGCTTAGAATTGTGTTGATACGAGTGTTCGTATATATTCTAAGTGTTTGTTTAGTTTAAACCAAGAATTAGATCTTAACTTTATGTTTCATGAGTTATTTGATGTGTTTGTGAGAATGAAAATAGGAAATTGAAGAAAGGAGAAGAAGTTAGATGAAAATGCAAAACAAAATGAAGGTTCAAAGTACAAAAGAGATGCATGATTATGCATCATCTCGTGCATGTCTCTTAGGTCGTGCAAATTTGTGCCTTTTTTAGCAATTTTGGTGAAGCATACTTTGATGCGTGACCGTGCATAATAGTGTACATTTATCAGATAACAATTCTAGTCAATTTAAAAGCATGAGAGTTTCTTCAATTTTTTGACGTTTTTAGAACCAAATTAAATAGGGAAACACTATAAAGAATCCTAAAAGCCTTAAGAACTATTTAAGAATGGAAAGCCTAGTTATGTAAGGAATTTTCAATTTTCTAAGTGCATCAATAGAGAATTTAAGATGAGAGCATGATGAGAGATGTCAACTTCTTTTTTGCACTCCAAATCAAGAAAATGAAGGATGACATCTTTATCAATCAAGCTATGTATAATAAGGAACTAATTAAGTACTTTAACCTATGAGGAACACTCGCAAGTGTCACAACTAAGTTGAACAATGCTAAAGAGAACAAGTCAATTAATGTAAAACTTTAACAAAGTATGCACAAATAGGCACAATATTATGTTTAATGTATGGGACATGTTGCATTTCAATCATTTCTAAAAAAATCTCATCTTTTAGCTATTAAGAGCATAATTAGATATTTGAGTGGCACCATTTTTTATGCATTGATATTCTAAACAAACATTCTTTAATTTGATTGACTATTTGAATGAGGATTACAATAGAAACCTTTAGATAGAAAATGCACATCATCTTGAAATCTCTCTTATGATCCAAAATCGTGGTACTTATTAATTTTTAAGCAATGCATTAGTCTTATGATTTATTAAGGAATAAAATTCAATTGATTTACCTCCGTAGAAGTCGAATATATGGTGGTGGTAGTTGTTATGCAAAAATTCTCTGACTTATACCAACTTAAAGACTATATCATAGAACTTACAAAGATATCAATTTGGTGTGATAACACTACTGCGATTTGCCTTGCAAAGAACTCCATTCAACATTCTAAAACTAAACACACAGAAATCAAATATCATTAAATTAGAGATCATGTGCAAAATAGGGATATTGAGTTAAAAGTTACAGATGCACTACATCAACTTTCCAATATGTTCAACAAACCCATAAGTGATTTTAAAATTTACACAATTATAAGATAATTGGACCTGACTAATGAAATTATATATGATTAGTGTTTATTTTAACCCTTATAATTACCCTTGGTTTAGATTGTCATGAACAATTAAGCTTTAAATGTTTTAAATATTTTTTAGACATTATTTGGATTAAAAAATACGATAACAATTCATACTGGTTGACTAATATATAGTAGTGATCAATCTTTATCCTTACAATTTCCTAAAATAAAGTATACCATAAATTTGTAAGACCATTGGTCGACGTAGTAATTGACCACTACATCACATTAGTCGACCAATGGCCTTTAGTGATCAACCATTATAAACATGTTTATAGACTTTCTATAATATGAGCCTATTAAGAAATTTGTCTTTCCTTCATCTATTAGAAAATGAAATTTGAACATTTCTACTTGTAATATCCCATCTCTTAAATTGCTAAAGGATCTAAAATGTTAGACTATTGAGTCACATGAGTGACATAATATAAAATGAATTTGGTACATTTGTGATATGTTTGTATGATTGCATTCATATGTGAAGTGAATCACACGTTAATACAATACTAATAAAACGATATAGAATGCACGAGAAGGGGGGTTGAATTGTGTATTCCCCTTTTTGAAAAATCTTTCAAAATTGTTTGTTAGAAATAAAATTGTTTACAGAACTTTCAATAGATTCTAATTAATCAAAACTTTTGAAAACTTTGTTTACTGATTAAGTAATGATAAAACTTGAATCTAAAACAGAGATAGAGTGAGAGTGGTCGACACAGCAATTTATCCTGGTTCACCCCAAACCGTGGGCTACGTCCAGTTCTCAGAGTTCCTTCTGAGATTTCCACTATCTCTTTCAACGTTACAAGTATTCTTTGCGAGCCTCTTCAGGTCTCTACAATCAGTATTCTTTCACACTTAGCCTCTGTAGGCTATCTGCACTACTTTTTCTCAGAAAAATGTTTACACACTTGTTACAGTAAAATAACTCTCAGCTAGATTGAACAAAATGCTTTTTGCTAACTTTCGCTAACTTTTTCTCACTTTGTCTTACTTTTTCTCACTTTGTCTTACTTTTTCTAACCTTGCAATCTTCGACTTCGACTTGTATTTATAGCCTTTGTCTCCAACTGCTTCTTGATTCTTGTTTCTTGAATCTTTAAAGAAACGGTTATTCGATTGAGTTCAGAACTAACTCGAATCGACTCCTTCGCCTTCTTTTCAATTCGCATCTGCTTTTCTTTTCTCATGCTTTATCGCCTCAGGCTTCTACGTCTGCGTCGCTTTTACTTCATCTGCTTCGCTTTTACTTCGTATGTATCGCTTTACTTAAATCAGGTATGCGCTTTTACTATTTCGCATCTGCGTCTGCGTCTGCTTCGCTTAGCGTCTGCGTCTGCTTCGCTTAGCGTCTGCGTCTGCTTTGTTTAGTGTCTGCGTCTGCTTCGCTTAGCGTCTGCATCTGCTTTGTTTAGCGTCTGCGTCTGTGTTCGTCTATATGACTTCGTCAGTCTGACTTCGTCTGTATTTCTTTTCTTTTTATTTTGCTCTTTTGTTATACATCAAAATCATATCTAAGTAAAGTCATTTGGACTTAACAATCTCCCCCTTTTTGATGATAACAAATTATATACAAAAGAAAACAAAAAATACAATGTTTTGAAAAGAACACAAAAAAAACTTATCTTCAGAACTTATTCCTTTCTTCGTCTGCTTCAGTCACACCTTCTTTTCTGAACATTCTGAACATCCACTTTTCTTCTCTTCTGCTCATTCTCTTCTCCCCTTGTTCATTCTATTCTTTTCTACTCTTCTCCCCCTATTTGTTATAATAAAAAATGATTAACGATGATGGCTCTTTAGCAGTTCTGTCATCATCTTCTTCAGGTCATTCATCGTCTCCTTGATCTCGTTGACTTCACCACGTAATTTGCTGATTTCACCAGAGTCCAACGGTGAGGAGGATTGATCAAGATCTGCTGAGGGAGCAGTGAACGGAATTGACGTAGTGTAAGCATCAGAGGTAGGAATGTATTCATCATTGATCTCAATAGTTGGTGGACGAATAAATGTATCAGCTTCAGGAAGATCTAATTCAAACGGAGAAGGCAGCATCAACAACTGTCTTCCTTGCAGGGGTATGCCTTCAGCTTCAATAAACAGTGTACCAGATAAAGGTCTAATACGCAAAACTGTCTGAACAAGGAACTCAATAAACATCCCTGTTATTACTCTTCCCCCTACTGAACAGTCTTCTTACTTGTCAGTATAGCTGCAACTAGCTTCATCTTCATTCTTATTCAAAGCGCATGCATCATCAATTTTACGCACTTCTTCTTCAATTTGATCTGCGGACAGATCATCACGAAATTTTTCAGGAAATAGCTTCGACTTCCCCTTAGTCAAATCCAAAGGATATCTTGGTTGAATATCCGGTACAATCTTTATTTTCGTCTTTTCTGTGATCAGAAAAATAGTACACGACTTACAGGGAATTTTTGTAGGGTATGGCTTCGTAACAGCATCCCTCAAAGCATAGTAGAATATCTTTTCATCTTCTTTCAGTTAGTCCCATGTGTCACTATTTATTGACATAGATTGTACGAGAACTACTGTCTTCTTCATTGGTTGACTTCCGATAGCGATAGCAGTTGTCCTGGTAACATAATGAACTATTTTGATCTTCAGCTTTTGCTTTCTCAAAAACTTATGATAGTTGTATACCATTAGACAAGGTTTATCATTATCCGAGTCTGATTCTGCTGTTGCCTCTGGTTGTGCTTCAATAGGATTCTCTGAACTGTTTTTGCTCCATCGGTTCCTCCTATCGAGCAATGTGGATTTCTAAACTCGCTTCTCGCTCGCTTTTTCTTTTGAGCAAAGATCGAGGTTTCTTTCTTTCTACTAACCTCCTCAGCAGTTGAGACGATCTTTTTCCGACTAATTTTCTTAGTCTTGTCTTCTGCTTCAGTCAGTCTTGAAGATTTCTGTACTTGAGATTTTTCTCTTTCAGATTCTGATTTTCTCTTCTTGTTAGTCTCTTTGACTTTTCTGGCTGTATCCTCTTCCAGAATAGAAACTAACGGCCTTGTCGCTTTAGGTGCACAAGATTGAGGAGTTTGTTCCTGACTCTGTTCTCTGGCATTCTTCTCTTCTTGTTGCATTAGAGTCCGAATCCTCGGTGATCTCTTCGCCTTCTTCGTAACTTCACTTAAAAGACTTTCTCCTTGTCTTTTTGGCGCACCTTCTTCTGTCCTTCGAGGTAGACTTACTTCGATTTGAGGACTTGCCCGTTTTATCAGCGGTCTTCCCGTAAGTCTTCTTATTTCTTCTGCAGACGATCTTATACTCATTTGAGTTCGGAGACTTGAAGCGGGAGACTTGTTCGATACACGCTCCCCCTCAGTTCTTGTTCTTCTTGAAGAGACTGTTTCTTCTTTATTCATTGTCCTCAGACCCATTCGCCGTATTGTGATTGAATCAATCTTACTTTTCACTGGAACAATGCTTCTATTTCCTTTGTGTAGAAGGATTCCGGATTCCTTAAAAATCCTTGTAAGAAGCATGCCGTAAGGATAGCTATTTGTATCCTTTATCCCCTTAATCATATAATGAAAGATTAAGAAGGGTAAATCGACAGGATTGCGATTCAGTAGGTAGAACAAGCATTGTTCATCCAGGGTAGTCACCAAATGTCTGGAACCTACTCTGGGTAAAATGCAATTAAACAAAATTGCATGGAGAACCCTAGCTTTTGGGATGAGATTCGAAGTTTTCCTCTCCGAAGGGTTATTGGCTCCATATAGTTGTCTTCTGACATCGTCTTCTTTCATACCTACTTGAGACATCCAACCGGCCTTGGTAGATAGAGTCTCACCAACCGATGGACAATCGGTCACCTTCTTTATCAGCTCCTTAGTCACAACAACAGATATACCATATACTGAAGATACCACAGTGTTGTCTACAAGCTGAGCATTCTTCCAAAAATCGAAAACCTCATTTGTGTATACTGGTTCTAATACCTGGAAGAAATTCCTCCAACCAGCTCTTACGATCTCTGGTTCTACGTCCATACCATCATTTCTCAATGACTCGAAATCCACATGTCTTCCGAAAATCATAGCTGCTTCCATTGTTTCATAACGAAAACTGTCTCTAGTAAGCTTTTCGTCTTAGGGTAGGATGATTGAGAGAATTTGGAAAGCAAGATGAACCGTCTGGAGATGAGAGTAACCGTAATGATATCAACTTCAGGCAACTTGAAAGGTCTTATCACGCGTATTCTAGAATCATAGGGATTATGAAGATCGTGAGGCGTTTCCCTCCAAAACTTCCTTGTCAGAGAAGTTACCAGCTGTAACTCACTGTTTCTGACGCTGTTAGTTTTGACGTCCCTTTAGTCTGACTGTTCACTCAACATGACCATGTTAAGGTTGCATCTGATCTTCTGGAACCGTTCTTCACTCAATGGTTTAGTGAAGATGTCTGCCCACTGAGACTTTGTTTCGATGAACTGTAGCTTAACCACCTTTCTCTGAACATAGTCTCTCAGAAAGTGATGTCTAACTTCGATGTGCTTCACTCTAGAATGCTGAATCGGATTCTTTGACAGGTTGATTGCACTGGTGTTGTCACAGTAGATTGGAATCTCCTCTTCTCGAACTGAATAGTCTTTAAGTTGATATTTGATCCACAACGTTTGTGAACAATAGCTTCCGGCTGACATATACTCTACTTCAGCAGTTGATAAAGCTATCGAGCTTTGTCTCTTGCTTGACCAGGAAACTAGGTTTGCGCCAAAAAAGTGACATCCTCCACTTGTGCTCTTCCTTTCAATTCTATCTCCAGCATAGTCCGCATCGCAATATCCAATTAACCTGAAATCTCTACCTTTCTCAAACATCAAGCAAAGATCAGTAGTACCTGCAAGATATCTCATAATTCTTTTAACAGCAATAAAATGAGACTCTCTAGGATCGGCCTGAAACCTTGCACACAAGCAAACAATGAATAAAATATCAGGTCTACTTGCTGTAAGATACAGTAAAGAACCGATCATCCCTCTATACAGGGTTTGATCCACCTTCTTACCAAGTTCATCTTTCGACAAAAGGTTTGAAGGGTGCATCGGAGTCGCCATAGGCTTCACATTATTCATATCAAACTTGAGCAACAATTCTTTCACGTACTTTTGTTGATGAATAAAGATCTTCTCTTCGGTCTGCTTAACTTGCAACCCAAGAAAGAACTTTAATTCACCCATCATGCTCGTTTCAAACTCTTTCTTCATTAGACTCTCAAACTTCATACATAGCTTGTTTGAAGTAGCACCAAAAATAATATCATCGACATAAATCTGAACTAAAATAAAATCATTCTGGAAATTCTTCCTAAAGAGTGTCTTATCAACTTGACCTCTACTAAAACCATTCTCTAAGAGAAAAGTACTCAGACAATCATACCAAGCTCTAGGAGCTTGCTTCAGGCCGTATAAGGCTTTATGAAGTCTATAGACATGTTCTGGATTCTTAACATCCTCGAAACCAGGTGGTTGCTTAACATACACCTCTTCATCTATAAATCCATTCAGAAAGGCACTCTTAACATCCATCTGTAACAGCTTTATATTATGACAAACTGCATATGCCAGCAATATCCTGATGGCTTCAAGTCTTGCTACTGGAGCATACGTCTCATTGTAGTCTATTCCTTCTTGCTGATTATAGCCTTGTGCTACTAATCTAGCCTTATTTCGACTCACTCTTCCTGATTCGTCTAACTTATTCTTAAAGACTCGTCTGGTTCTTATGATGGATTTCTTAGGGGGTTTCGGAACCAAAGACCACACATTATTCCTAGTAAATTGATTCAGCTCCTCTTGCATGGCTAACACCCAAGCTTCGTCTTGAAGAGCTTCCTCAACCTTCTTAGGTTCTATTTCAAAGATAAAAGCCACATTAGCTTCTCTCCTGAATCTAGACCTTGTTCTAACTCCTTCTGAGGTCTCTCCGATAATTAACTCTTCTGGATGAGAACTTTTGTATTTCCAGTCTCTTTTCAGTCTGATAGTTTCTGGAATGTCTTCAACTTTATCTACTTGAGTTCCTGGTGATGGAGTTTTTGTACTATCATCTAAGTTCTTTAAAGGACCTTCACTTTCCATGTCATCTTCCTTATGGGGTTGGAAACTATCATCAAATTTGACATGGATGGTCTCCTCAACTGTCTTTGAAGTAAGGTTGTACACCCAAAATGCCTTAGAAGATGATGAGTAGCCTAGAAAGATTCCTGGGTAGGTCTTTGAATCGAATTTATCCAACAGCTCCTTTGTATTCAAAATAGAGCACTTACACCCGAATGGATGAAAGTAAGATATGTTTGGTCTTCTTCCATTCCATAACTCATAAGAAGTCTTCTTCAACATGGGTCGCAACAGAATTCTATTCTGAATATAGCATGTTGTATTCACCGCTTTTGCCCAGAAGTACTTAGGAAGATTCATCTCATACAGCATGGTCCTAACCATCTCTTGAATCGTCATGTTCTTCCTTTCAACAACTCCATTCTGTTGTGGAGTCCTGGGAGCAGAGAAATTGTGGAAAATTCCATTCTCCTCACAGAATAACCTAAACTTCTCGCCTCAAATTCTCCACCATGGTCACTCCCGATCATCGGCTATAGACACTCCTTTTTATTCTCAGAACTTTCGGATAAGGTCCTAAAGCACTTAAAAGATTCATCTTTGTGTGATAAAAACAATATCCAACAAAATCGAGTAAAGTCATCAACAATAACAAGTCCATATTTCTTTCCGTCAAGACTTATTGTCCTTGTTGGACCAAATAAATCCATATGTAACAGCTCTAAAGGTCTAGATGATGTTACAAAATTTTTAGAAGAAAAAGAGGTTTTAACTTGTTTTCCTTTCTAACAGTTTTCACAGAGAAACTCTTTGTCAAAACTTATTTTTGGCAATCCTCTTACCAAATCATGTTTTGCCAACTTTGAAATATGTTTAAAAGAGACATGACCTAGCTTTTTATGCCAGATTAGTCTTTCTTCTTCGGAAGATAGAAAACATGAAATATTTTGGCTTTGAAAATCTTCTAAATCAATTTTGTAAAGATTGTTTCTTCTCTTGGCAGAGAAAAGTATAGACCCATCTTTGTTTCTGACTTCGCAAAGATTTTGATTGAATGTGACTGTGAAACCAGAATCACATAATTGACTGACACTAATCAAGTTATGCTTCAGACCATCAACAAGCAGTACATTATTTATGCATGCAAAGGAATTTTTACCAATTTTAACGATTCCAATGATCTTGCCCTGCTGGTTGTCTCCGAAAGTTACTGATCCTCCCTTCTTATACTGAAGGTCTAAGAACATAGACCTTTTTCTCGTCATATGTCGCGAGCATCCACTGTCTAAATACCAATGGTGCTTGCCGTATCTTCCAAGGAAGGATATCTGCAGGAGAAACTATTTTATTTTTTGGTACCCAAATTTTCTTGGATCCTTTATGGTTAGTAGCATGCATATGATGAGTTCTTTGATGCATATACCTAGAACATTGATCAAAACGAGATTTATTATGGTTTCTCTTTTGAACAAAAGGTTTTTTATGAGACTGAGTCTTGTTACCTGTAAACCCTAATCCGATTTTATCACTCGGATGTCTACATTTTCCAAGCATCTCATTCATTTTCTTAGTGCTCTCTGTGAAGGTAGCTAAATCAGCTGACAAATTCTTAATTCTTAGTTTAAGCTGATTAATCTCTTCTGATCTGTCTATGACTTTATTTTTCTCCTATAATTGCTTCTTTAGACAGACATTTTCTCTCTCTATTACTTCAGTACGTCTAATATTTTTTGCATACTTTTTCTTTAACAGTTTGTACTATTTCAGAATAGCATGAGAATCTTCTAACAGTTCTGAGTAGGCATCATGCAAATTATCGTAGTCAGATTTTACCTCCTCATCACTATCTTCCTCGGCTACTAGGAAGATGTTTGCATGTTCAGATGACTTGGAACCTGTATCTGATTCTGATGAATCTAGGTCCTCCCACATTACCATCATGCTTTTCTTGCCTTCTCTACTCTTCTTTCGTTTCTTCTTAAGAATAGGACATTCAGACTTGTAGTGTCCAGGCTGATTGCCCTCGTAGCAGATAACAGATGACTTCTCTGGCTTAGCTTCATCTTTGACATTCTTCTTGAAAGTCTGGTTTGCTCTGGACTTCTTCTTCCACATGCGTCTTATCTTTCTAAAGATGAAAGATAACTCGTCGTCTTCATCACTTGACTCCGGTTCTGATTGGATGGAGTTGTCATCCTTTGATTCTTCAATCTTTAACGCTTTTGATGATTTCCTCCGTCTTTGATTCTTGTGATTCTTATGTCCGGTCTTCATCGCTATCGACTTGTCCCGTTTGGGCTTGTCTTCAGCATCGAGTTCAACTTCATGAATCTTCAAGGATCCAAGCAACTCGTCAATTTTTAGCACGATCAAATCTTTCGCTTCTTGCACCGCAGTAACTTTAGGTCTCCACCTCTTTGAAAGACTTCTTAAGATCTTATGAACATGGTCTTGATTGTTGTACGTTCTTCCAAGAGCTTTCAATCCATTGACAATTGTTTGAAATCTTCCAAACATTTGATCAATAGATTCTTCGTCTTTCATCCTGAAAAGTTCATACTGGTTCACAAGAATACTTATCTTGGATTCTTTAACTTGGCTTGTGCCTTCGTGAGCGATGGACAATGTGTTCCACATCTCCTTAGCGGTATCGCATCCGTGGACTTTGTCATACTCGCTCCTGCTTAGGGCACACGTCAAGAAGAACTTCGCCTTTGAGTTCAGTTGTATTCTCGCCTTCTGGTCAGCTGTCCATCTGACTCGTGGAATGGAATTGCCATCATCATCTACTGGTGTATAAGGTCCGATCTCTATTACGTCCCAAAGGTCGACATGAGTAGATTCTATGAATAGCTGCATCCTATCTTTCCAATAATGATAATCTTCTCCATTGAATGCTGGAGGTCTAGTGACTGAGGCTCCTTCTGCGATGTATACATGTGATTCCGCCATTATCTTTGATCCACACTTTGCTAAAGTGATCCTTGGATACTAGGCTCTAATACCAATTGAAGTGAATAACACGTTAATACAATACTAATAAAACGATATAGAATGCACGAGAAGGGGAGTTGAATTGTGTATTCCCCTTTTTGAAAAATCTTTCAAAACTGTTTGTTAGAAATAAAATTCTTTACAGAACTTTCGATAGATTCTAATTAATCAAAACTTTTGAAAACTTTGTTTACTGATTAAGTAATGATAAAACTTGAATCTAAAACAGAGATAGAGTGAGAGTGGTCGACACAGCAATTTATCCTGGTTCACCCCAAACCGTGGGCTGCATCCAGTCCTCAGAGTTCTTTCTGAGATTTCCACTATCTCTTTCAATGTTACAAGTACTCTTTGCGAGCCTCTTCAGGTCTCTACAATTAGTATTCTTTCACACTTAGCCTCTGCAGGCTATCTGCACTACTTTTTCTCAGAAAAGTGTTTACACACTTGTTACAGTAAAATAGCTCTCAGCTAGATTGAACAGAATGCTTTTTGCTAACTTTCGCTAACTTTTTCTCACTTTGTCTTACTTTTTCTCATTTTGTCATACTTTTTCTAACCTTGCAATCTTCGACTTCGACTTGTATTTATAGCCTTTTTCTCCAACTGCTTCTTGATTCTTGTTTCTTGAATCTTTAAAGAAACGGTTATTCAGTTGAGTTCTGTAACTAACTCGAACTGACTCTTTCGTCTTCTTTTCGAATTCCGCATCTGTTTTTCTTCGTCTGTACTTTATCGTCTGTGCTTTTGCGTCTGCGTTTGCTTTTACTTCGTCTGTGTCTATTTTACTTCGTATGTGTCTGCTTTACTTTGTCTGTGTCTGCTTTACTTCGTCTGTGTCTGCTTTTACTATTTTGTATTTGCGTCTACGTCTGCTTTGCTTAGCGTCTGCGTCTGCTTCGCTTAGCGTCTGCGTCTGCGTCTGCTTTGTTTAGCGTCTGTGTCTGCTTCGCTTAGCGTTTGCGTCTGCTTTGTTTAGCGTCTGCGTCTGTGTTCATCTGTATCACTTCGTTTGTCTGACTTCGTCTGTATGACTTTGTCTGTCTGACTTCGTCTGTATTTCTTTTCTTTTTATTTTGCTCTTTTGTTATACATCAAAATCATATCTAAGAAAGTCATTTGGACTTAACAATATGCATAATATTAGCATACACACATGAATTCTGATTTAGACAAATTGCACTTAGTTGACATATTCTGGGTTCAGAAATTTAAATGAATATGAAATGAATATGCAATTCCAATGTCTTGTACTTTGGATTACCAATGATAAGAATTAATGGACTAAAATTGATAACTTGTAATTTATTGTTACAATTGAGAAATTGATGAATTAAAATATGCATTTAGTCTAGGTAAAATGCCAAGTGGCAAGACAAGGGAATACATGAAAAATTAGGATGAAAAAGCTTATAAAATGAGTGACATTTGGCATACATAATTGAGTGACATTTGACATAGAGATTAAGTGACATATCGTAGATTAAGAAGAAGACATATGGTAGCTTAAGAAGATGGAATGTCTACCATTTAATGGTAATGCATGTAGCTTGCTTCCTTGTAAGGCAAGTGTCCTTAAAAAAGGAGACACTTTTCTTAACTTAGCTAATGACACATGTATATGGAAAAAAGCTTTCCTTAGATGTTTCTGCTGGAATTCATTCTTCCTCCTTCCTCACATTTCCGAAATACACTTATAACCCTATAGCTTTGAAATTCTGCTTTTCTTATATTTATAGTCACTTCAATAATTATATAAGATTATGCTCAAAGATAGTTATAATATGCTATCATCTCCTTACATTTGTTAGAACCAATCTACTTCTACTTTATGCTTGGATGACCTTGCATGCATGGAGAGCTGAATTAGCTTGATCTTTGAGCTAGAATTTGAGCTAATTAAAAGATTCATATTTATGGCATGTTATAATAGATAATTAATGATGATGAAATTGGGATGAATTGTATATGATATTGAAGATGAATTATGCTAGAAATTTCTGTATGAACTTGGATACTTTTCTGTTGTATTCTTGATGTATGAACAGTAGGTTATGGATTGTTTTATGGATGAATTAGATTAGGATTTTAGATTAAATAAAGTTGAATTTATGTTAAAGAAATGTGTTAATGTAGTGATCTTGACATGTCAACAAAACTAGGATACATGATTGATAGTGAATGATATTTTCTGTTTTAATTTTGATGTGTGAAAGATAATGATTTGTGAGTTATCTAATGAATGATTTTTTTATTGGGTTTGGACACAAATTTGATAAGGGATTGAAACATGAATAAGGTAGAATTGAAGTTAAATTGACGGACTTTGGTGAAGGTGTGTTAGATAGAGTATGAAGGAGTAAAAATTGGAAGCAAAATGAAGGTTATGGGTGAGTGAACCTTCGGTTCACTCATCCCACAATCGTGGGATTTATACGACTCCTTCCCACAGTCAGGGGAAGTACTTTGGAAGGAGAAAATGTTGGATTTAGGCAATTTTTTTACTATATAAGGTTAAGACACTTTATAATGGTGTAATTGGACTTGATTGGGGCTTGAAATAAACCTAGAAAATTGCTTGTTTAAGTGATTAAGTGTTTGATAAGTTTAAATTGTTAATTGAGGTTATAAATTATAGAATGGAATGATTGATATCAATGTATATGAATTTGGGAAGTATGAGTTGTTAATGGTATAAAGATGTTCATGTGAATGCAAATGTGATTTAAAGGATATAAGAAATGAATTAGGTATGATTGAATGAGAATTGAGAAATTATGTGAATACTTAATGCTTGGAAAGGATTGATGAATGTATGATTGATGAATTGAGGGAAACCAAACTTACTTAAGGCATAAACCTAATTGCAAACTAGATATATACAAGCTATGATGAATGAATGATCAAGATTTGTGAATAAGGATACATACCCGAGATAGTCAATTAAGCATGCATTAACCATAACACATATAAACATATGTATGATTGAATAATCATATGATTGATCAACATAGTAATGTTTGAATTATATTTGTGTATTGCATGATTAAAGAAGCAAAGTAGATCGTCAGCATCCAAACATGGTTGGGTCACTAAGGCAAAAGCTTATTTGGAGCGTGCTTTGAGTGAATCTAGATGTTTTCTCACTATATTTGAATTATTTTTAATTAACTGTTAGATGCTGAACTATTATTGATATGATTGTGATAATTCCAAACCATCAATTATTCAAGGAGCTTGATGTTTGGGATTGTATTGGAAGTGCCTTTTAATGATATATGCAATATCAAATATGTTCCTAACTAAATGTTGAATGTTGGACTTAGATCAGATGAATATGATAAATAACTGTGCACACTGAATGAAAGTTATTGATAGCATATTATGTGAAATAATGCATTTCATCACATGAATATGCATGATCAGATAAAGGAGTTTTGATCGGAGTAACCAATGTGAAAAAGAGCTTAAAGCTCATAAATGTGCATAAAGAGCCACAAGCTCAATGATTAGTGAGCTCGGTATCCACAATGAGTACGAGATAGTATCTAAAATGAGCCCGATATCTACAAGGCATATGGGACAGTTATATAGGCGTTCATTCACAATAAAATAAAAATGAAAATGGAGTCTCATGTTCATTTACATATTTATATCATTACATGTATCATGTGAATGATTGCAAAGAATTACTAAATTTAGTTGATATAATGATATGCAATGTTTGTGTACATGTTGATGATATGAATGATTGGATTATTCTGAAATGATTATATGAAATGTTTGTATTTATAATGTACTTGTTGAAATATGATGTATAATGTGATTAGGTAATCACTACTGAATGATGTCATATAAGGGATTTGATTATAAATGATGTGGAATACAAAGTTGGATAATATGAAATACTTGTGTAACATTCCATTACCCACTTTGAGGCTAGAATAGTATATAAATGAGAGATTATTGAGAGATTAGAAAATGCATTTCATGCTTATGCATTATATGATATGCACATACACGTGAATATTGAATTTATGCACATTAAAATAATTGTACATGCATTCATTAACATATTCCGGATATAATTGTTTATAAACATGATTATATTGAGAATTGTGGTTTGCATATGTTGAAAACTGATTTGGTGAGTGTATTTAGTGATTTACAATTTTTTGGTGAATTTTAAGAAAATTTTTGAAAATTTGGGTAATTTTTTGACTAGGAAAAATGTCAAGTAGCAAGACAAATGATAAATGGTAGTATAATTTACTATCAACTGGCAACGAAAAATTTGATAAATGACTTTGATATTTATTTACAAGTGTCACTGAAAATTTAGAGACAATTGGATTAGAAATTGGAGACAAATAAACTAGTTTTTAATAAGGGTCCACATGGGGCTATAAGAAGGAGGCAAATGGTAGTGACAAGTGTCACTACCACTCACCACTTCTCTCTCACACATTTCTTTGAATTGAAAGACCAAGTTATTTCTTGTTTTTGTCTTGCTTTCTTCATTTTCTTCGTGGCTTTCTTTTCTTCTTCTTCTCCATTTTCGTTTCTTCACTTACTTTCACCTTATCAACGTTACAACGTGCTTTCATTTATCAATTGCTACTACCATTTTGTTGTTTCTTCCAATTACCATTAAAAAAACTAGCTTATCCGCCTTCAAGATGAAGATCGTGTGATGTTTGGGAGCTAGGGTAAAGTGTTATTTTTGAAGATTTGGAGCTAAATCAAGTAAGTAGCATATTAATCTTCATGGGTAATGTTAAATGAAGCATTTATGACGATAATTAGAGGTTAAAAGACAAAAAATGGTGTTTTATGTATGATGAATGTGAGTGATGAAAAGCTTAAGTAAATGTCTTGTTTTTGGATATGTCTGATAAGTAATAATTCATATATTGTTATAGATATGTTTTTGAGGTAGAATGATCATCATAATGATGTTAGGATGAGTGCAGAAAATTGTTGATGAATGGTATATGCACACATTCTGTTTTTGAGTCAATAATCAAATATATATCACAATTTATTTGTGAATGATATTGAGTTAAAATGGAGTTGAGAATGAATAGTAAATGAAGTAGAAAAAGGGATCTTTGTACTAGTTCTGTTAGGTGTAAAATCTGAAGAAAAAAAATTGGAAGATGAGTGCATTTTCATTTATTATAATTATGTGAAAGTTTGTTGTAGCCAACTCCTTACTTCGTCGTGGCCAACTTGCAGGATCTTACAAGGATTCCTCTCAAGACACTTTCGTCGTGACCAACTGCTGGCTTCGCTTTGGCCAACTTTCCTGCACAACTTTGATTTTTTTTTAATTTTTGAGTTTTAATATGGGATTTTGGCTTTGTTTGTGGGTGATTTGAGTTAAATGGAAGTCCAAAATGGGGAATGTAAAAAAAATTATGATCTTATGAAATCATTTGGGAGAGATTGAGTGATAAATTTGGGACAAAAATGATGAACAATTTTGGAAAATTTTTGAATGGAGTATTTTCATTAAACATGCTTCGGTATTTTGGTGATATATTGATCTGTAGTTATCAAAATGAATTGATTCTTGATTTAGATTAAATTAGAGACATAGGACCACAATTATTCTGAAGAAATAGAATTTCAATTAGGTCTTTAGAATTCCAGAATGTGACTTGAATTTGGGTACAAAATACTATTACAGTTTAAGAATAGTCTGAATTATTTGGAGTATAACTTTTAGAATACAGAAACAAATTGTATAATCTTGGTGTCAGTAGAAACTTAAGAGATAAAAGAACATTTTTCTAGAAGAAATTGTTCTCAAATTACTCCTTTTTCATTGTCGGAATGGTCAAGAATAGTAGACCTGAAAGTCAGTTTTTGGAAAATTTTGAAATGAGCAATTCAGTTACGAAATTAGATTCAAGTGGTTTTATTAAGGTGCAAACCCTAAGTACAAATTATACTTAGGTGAGTTTTGATATATGATTGATAATGTGTTGAGAATAATGGAAAGATACCCAGGATTGTTATTGAGCATGCATGTACACATTCCATATGCATATTTGTGCATAAAGGAGTACTTATAATTGTGCAATTGTTAATATATGTGCAACGTGTGTATTGCATAATTTGGATGCGTAGGATAAACGTCCACATTCAGCTGTTTCCAGATCATGGAAGTTAATAATAATCTGGAGGGGGATTGTTTTGTTCATATTATGTTTTGAATTATCTTATGAATGTGAATTTGATTGTGTTGATTCTGGACATTGAAGGTCCGATGATTTTGATGCTTCAATGTGATATTGAAGTGCTTCTTGTATGTGAATTTGATGAAATATGTGATATCTAACTTGATTGTAAATTTTTTAAGAAACATGTGAATATGCATATGATTGAAAAAGTGTTTCTCAACATTTATGTTGAATGTCGGACCACGGTTCGATGATAAATGTATTCTGAATGTGAATATGGCATGTCAAAGTGACTAATTGATCATATAAGAATGTGAAGCGTTCCATTACATGAATGCATGAAAGATAAAGGCAGTTGTGACTGAAGTAGCCACCGAAAAGAGCTTAAAGCTCATAATGTGAAAAAGAGCTTAAATCAAAGAATGTGAAAAAGAGTTTAAAGATCAGAAAGTGATTAAGAGCCAAAGGCTCACTATGTAAAATGAGCCTAGTATCCCTAATGGATACAGGATAGTTATCAATGAGCTCGACATCCACAATGGATACAGGATAGTTATAGGCACTCGATCACAACAAAGTAATAAATAAAAGTGAGTCACATGTTCATTGCATATTCATTTAATATATATGTTCAAATGATTGCAATATCCTATTAACTTGTAATTGAATGAACATGTGAATGTTGTGAACAAAGTGATATGTGATTATATGAACTATTTCTGTATGTGGTTAAGTGAGCCAACGAGGATGGTCACTCATTGAGTTTGTAAAACTCACCCCAAATTTATAATATTTTTTAGGCTAAGAAGAGTTACTCCATAAGACTAATGGGAGTATAGCCACTGCATTTAAGTAAGAGATAGAAGTTAGAATTAGTTCACGTCTACATTTGTATTTCTTTATTTTTGTTTATAATAACTTTCCAAATGGGAAATGTTTGTAAATGATTTTGTAATGTAATAAAAATTATGAATTTAAGTGTTTTGTATCTATAATGGGCCTTAGTGTCTAATGAAATTTGGATGATTTGTGAAATGATTGTAACCCTTGTGATTGAAAAAGTTTATAAATAAAGCGGGCCCAATTGATTATTGATTTCCACGTATGCTTGTGCTATTTTTGAAAATTTTGTATTGAGTTTCAAATGTTTGACTATTCTAGCATGCCACCCTTGTGGGGTACGCACTTGAACATCACTCAAGATGTTGGTTACATGTGTTGTGAGAGTGGGGTGCTACAACTTGTGAATTTGGTTAAATACTTATGACATTTGTGTTCTGTTTTGAGTGAGCATGTAAAAGATGGTTCATTCACTAAGTTTGCAAAACTCATCAAAATTTCAAATGTTAATTTTTTAGGTACTGAAGAGACCTAACTTCCCTAGCTAGTCTAGTTGAAGTAGCTTCGGCATTTGGACATGGGTCAATGTCATGATCAGTTGTACATACAAATTTCTTAGTTATGTTGTACCAAGAATTGTATCTCTCAACTACGATATAATGTACATATGAATTTTAGAAATGAAATGACATTCAAGATTGTATATGTTAGTTAATGAAATAGGACAAAATTATTGTGACTGAATATGATTGTTAATGAAATGATCTAAAATGAAGATTTGAAATGTTTTTGTTTTGAAATGATTAAAATATGTAATGAGTTCATACGTCATGCTTTAAAATTTTTGAAATGTGACCGTCTGAATATGCCCTTTTGTAGAGTATGTTCCCAAATATTCTTTAGTATGTCGGGCGTTTGCTCTATGGAAGTGGTATGTTACACTATTTTCCTTTGAAAATCAATAAACAAAACTCCTTGTTGTTGCACAACTTTCTTTTCTATTCGACTCTTTTATACCTTCACTCTACTTAATCTTCTTGAAGTCATCATAAAGAAGCAAAATTTTGAAGCTTTTTTATGCAACATCCCTTTTAACTTTAATAGCTCCTTTTCTCTATTGTGTCTCTCTATCGAATCTCAAACGAAACTAGTAATACATATGAAAATCATACATCTCAAGGATCTAAACATATCAGCATCCAACTTTGATTTATCTAATTTCATTTAAGGTAAGCCTAATTCTTTGAATTATAGGTTTTTTGGAACTGATGATTTTTTTCTTCCAATTATTGATCAATTTCCCTTATATTAATTTTTTTATAACATGTTTGTACGTTCAATGTAATAAGATTTCATTCATATTGAATCGAATTGCAAACTAGGGGAGTTGAGGTTTCATATTTAGGGATTGTACAGTTTATGTACATTTTTTGTTACCTTTTCAAATTGATGCTTTTTTAGTGAAATTGAAGGTTGAATTAAGGTTTTCTAACTCCCAATTGCATCTTATTATCACTAATTTTGATTAAATTTATCTTTTAGACATGTTTATTTAATATAAATTAGGGGTCTCGAAGTTACTCAAAATTATGGAATCTTCAGATAATACATGGTTTATTACTATAATTAAGAACATATTTTAGCTATTTTAATAATTAAGTTCATTTATTTGTACCAAAGTGGCTTAATTGAATATTTCAACTTAGGTAAACTAAAATTTGGGAATTTTTAAATTAGGCACAAATTGGACATATTTCCATTAAATTAAATCCACATACCTTTTCATTCATTAAAGGTTCAATTAAACTTTTTCTTAACCAAGGTTATTAACTTTTGATCTAATTTATCAAATTTGAATTTTTAAATGACTTATTTTTACTTTTTATTAAAACTTTGCTTCTTAAGATTAATTCTGTATTGAAAGTAATGAAGTTAATACTGGTTATGGTTGATGGAGTTGAGGTCGATTATAATTGATGAAATTTAGATTGCTTATGGATGTATTAAAGTGCTTCATTTTTTTAAATATCTTTTGAAATTTCTTAAAACTAGTACCATTGTCTACTCATCCATCTTAGAGCCTTTGTAGTTTTCTTCTAAAACACTTTGGTATCCATTTCCTTTTATTACCATAGTTATAAGTCACGAAACCCCTCTTTAATGTGTAAAGAGCTTGTTGAGCCTTCATCTCATCATGCCCATGGATTTAGGGACCCTTACTACAGGTTAAAATCTTAACAACCCTACAAGGACTTTCAAAACTCAATAGTAATCTCCTACTCTACCTCCTTTTACTCTTCCACTAATTCTTGCAGATGAGTATTTTGACATTCACTTGATGCCTTTTATAAAATTTGTTTGATTTACCTTGTCTATCGAAACCATTTTAAGGAATACAGTCTTGTTTAATATTTCATTACTTAAGGGTGGGATCTTTACTTACAAAGACATGTCGAGTGAGTCCAATGGATGTATAACTTTTCTATTATAATCTTTAAGCTCATATCAATTGGGATATTCATCATTGATAAATGATTATTTGAATATAATTATATATGTAACATCCCATTGCTAGTGGAAAGGGGTGGGATGGTAAATGTGAGTGACTAATGAGAGTTAGGAATGTATCCTACATGTTCATGCATAACTTGCTACATGCTCAGACTTGATTGTTGCACATGAAAATACTTGTACATGCATTCATGAATAATTCCGGGTATAATTGGAATGATTTGAGAATCTTGAATATTATTACATTGAAAAAAATTATGGGTTAGTGAAATCTTGATATTCTGAATTTTAGTGGAATTATTGTATTAGTATATGTTGGTGAAGTTATGGAGTATTGAGAGAGAGATATTTATAGTAGGAACAAGAAATAAATTAAATAAAGATTTGGAGATAGTTAGGTTGTAAAGATGATTGTTGTATTGGAAAGAGGGGAACTAAATGGAGTTAGTTTCCAAAGAAACTAAGTTAGGGTTTAATCATTTAGAAAGTGACATGTGTCACTTAGATCTTGTAATCTAGCTAGAAGTAGGTCTTTATTCCTTAAGATTTGACAGGTTAAGTCTTGTCCAAGTCCCTTCTTTATTATCATATTTCTAAAACTTCTCTCTTCGAAAACACAAAATTTTCCAGCAAAATATCTTCTAAGGGACTCTTGTGTTCTTCCTTTCTTTCACAAAACTTACTTTGCCATGTGTGTCATCTACTCTAAGGAAAAACCAGAAGCTGATCATTTCACTCAGTGAAGTACGTAAACGTTTGGAGTTTAGGGCTTGAAGATTTTGGAGTTTTCAGCAGGTAAGTGTTAGAGAAATCCCTCACTGTAGGAGATTTGTGAAAATAAAGTTGATAGATTTCTGTCATCTACATGGAAAATGTACTTCATGTGTTTGTTCTTAAATACTGGTTAGTTGGGGAGAAATAAATTCAGTTATAGTGTTAAATTAGTTTTTGAGAAAACTTTTGGTGTGTGGTGACGTAAAGTGTTGAAAGTCAGAAAGTCTGGAAAAATTCTCGCTGAGCATGTTTCAGTATTTTGGCCATAACATTTTCTGTGGTTGTCTAAATGAGATGATTCTTGATTCCGAGTAACCTAAGAATATATGGCTACAATTCGTATGAAGACATTGAATTTCAGTT
Organism: Erythroxylum novogranatense; assembly: GCA_029891385.1. Lineage (NCBI taxonomy): Eukaryota > Viridiplantae > Streptophyta > Magnoliopsida > Malpighiales > Erythroxylaceae > Erythroxylum > Erythroxylum novogranatense. The sequence goes on along the minus strand of CM057233.1, from coordinate 29,373,663 downwards.
CTGTCTCTAAGAGTCTCAAAAGTTGTCACGAAGTTGAGAACTGGGTGCTGGATGTTAAGAGTTGAGAGAAAATTCGTGTTCCAAGTTCGGGAGGAATTTTCGACCTGATTTAGATAGATTCTGGCAAAATTTCCTTCTAAAAAGTTGTAGATCTTTCTTTTAGCTTTCCAACGGTATAAAGTTTGTAAATTTTAGACATCGGAGTCAAAAGTTATGCATCTCAGAAAGTAGACGCATAAAAGTAGACGCAAAAAGTAGACGCATAAAAGTAGACGCAGAAAGTAGACGCAGAAAGTAGACGCAGAAAGTAGACGCATAAAAGTAGACGCAGAAAGTAGACGCATAAAAGTAGACGCAGAAAGTAGACGCAGAAAGTAGACGCATAAAAGTATACGCAGAACTGAGACACAAAAACAAGCTGTACTCTTTTGGTCATAACTTCTTCTCTAGACCTCCAAATGACCTAATTCTGGAAGCATTGGATTTCTAACATATTTATTTATTTCTACACAAAAAGTTATGGTCTTTGGTATTAAATTGGAAACGATTGACTGAATCAAAGTAAGGGTACAGGTGGAAGGAGTATGAATTGGATATTTTATTGAATGTGTTTCAATATTTTGATGATAACTTGGTCTATAGGATTCCAATTGGGGTGATTCTTGATTTGTAGTGAACTAGAGTAATAGGGCTACAAATTATATGAAGGAGCTGAATCTTGATACGGTCTCTAAGGTGTTCAATTTCCAGATGGAAGTCGGATATAATACACTGTTTTGGAGAAAGATCTGAAATGGTTCATTGGATTATGAGAGTGGATTCAAATGGTTTATGGAGGGTTAAATCCCACAGAATGAGGCTAATTAAGTGAGTTTTGATAGTTGAGCGTCTTGTGAAGAAATTGATGGGTTGATGCCCGGGATAGTCATGAATATGCATTGTACATATTTCATCTCATTCATGTGCATTATTAAACACTTATGATTGTTCAAATTGTGATATATGTATATGTTATTTGTTATAGAGGAGCCATTGGAACGTCAACCTCCAGACGTTGTTGGATCTTCTAGGCTTTAGCTTCAGGAGAAACTTGTGAGTAACCTAGGCGGTCTCACTCAATTAATTGTTTGTTTTAGAATATGTTTTGAATGAGTTACTTAAGTGCCCCAAACATGCGAAAATTGTAAATGTGCATATGAATGCAAAAGTGTGCTAAGCATTTCTACTGAATGCCGGACTAAGGTCCGATGATAAATGTGATCAAAACGTGAATGAGCATCCATGTAATTGACTGAGATTATGATATGTGAAACATTTATTACATGTATGCATGAAAGATAAAGGAAGTTATGACTGGAGTTGCCAAGATAAGGAGCCAAAAGCTCAAAAGTGTTAATAGAGCCTTGGGCTCGAAAGTCGATCGTCCCGATATCTACGAAGAGATATGGGACGTTATTCGACTAAGCGACATCCAGAAAAGGGATGAGCTGGAAAAAGGCACTCGGTCATAACGACAATAATAAATGAAAGTGAGTCTCACGTGCATTGCCAATGATAAGTGATGTGTGTTTTTATGAACAGTGTGATACATTGTGAATATGCAATGAAGTGAATATTATGTTATGTGCGATAGTATGATACATTGTGAATATGTAATGGAATGAGCGTTGTGTTATATGCGATGATTTGATACATGAATTGAGTGAACCATCGATGATGGTTACCTCATTGAGTTCGCAAAACTCACCAAAATTGCAACGTTGTCCTTTCAGGATCGAGAGACGACTCTAGTTGTTAAAGAGGATCTTCTAACCGAGTAGATTGCGATTGGAGTTTGAGGTCATGGCTCAAAGGTCGGTCAGCTGGGGTTCTTTTGGATGGTTTAAATAAATTTGATACACTTTCCTCATTCACGTAGTACTATTGTATTAGGTTTTCTGATGATGTACATACAGATATTGTGGACAGACAATGTAGACCTTGGTTTTTGTGAAATGTAATGAGGAAAAAGTTGGTTTTTAAATATTGTGATCTTCTTATGATGCTTTATTCTCGAATTATGTTACCATGCCATAGAAAAGGGATGTAGTGATCGATCGTAGCGCGCCCTCATCGTAGGATATATACCGGAATGACCTCCGGGCATCCTGGTGTGTACCCTACGGTAAGGGGGCGCTACAATATACCCATATTTAATGTGTTGTGCTTGTTATTTAATAGTACTTGGACCAAAAGGAGAAGAACTCGAATAAAATTGTGGTATGCAATGAATATTTGAAGTAACTAAGACCTATATACTGTGTATAGTGACAGTATAAGTCTTTGTAAATGTGTAAAGATTTAAATAATATTGTATTTGGTCGTATGAAGCTACATGTCTATGTATGTTGATATACACGGTCATGTATATTGCTTGTGTAAGTCTTTGTGCCTATGTAAAATCACAAATTCAACTATTTTTAGAGATACGCAATCACCAACACAACTACGTTTGTTGACTGTGTATATCCCAAAAACCTTAGTTTCTGTTATAAAAGGACGTTATTGGAGGCAAAATAGGAGGAGAGTTTAGAAGTAGTTTGGAGTCAACAAACACATAAAGAAGTGACAATTATAAGTAGAGGACAAGGAAAACACGAAGAATATGTCACAAGATCCGAAGAAAACAACATTCAATCCAAATTGCAAGAAGATCCATTAGAAGAAAAAGAGAGGTTTAGAATTGAGATTTCTTTTTTTTAGTTGGTCTTTTGTATATTTGTCTTTGGTTTTTTTTTCTATGGATAGGAACTAATATTTTTAGTGCCTAGGTGTGATGAACCCTAAGCTATGATAACAATATGATTTCATCTTTGTTTTAATGCATTTTTATTGATTGTTTTATTGAGATTCAATTATGCATTATATTCTTATTATCATATTTCTAGAATATTAGTTCATGATTTAATTTCATATGATTGAAATAGAAATCTTTTTTGTGAATAGATCTACCATAATTTGAAGGTGTTATATGCAAACCTAGAGATAGAACATAAATCCTCTATTTAGGGTCAAACCTAATATTGAATTTCATAAATCAATAATGCAATTACAGGGTTTTAATTAGAAAGAGATTTCAGTTAGTCAATTGAGAGATTAGTTGTTAATAATCTTGAGAAAGATACTAACATAAGATAGAAATTCCCATGATCCAATAATCAATAATTCAATTGCATGGTGAAGGGTTAATGTCTTATAGTTCTTAAGGGAATTCATCTCTTATATACTATTTATTTGATATCAAATTTTGTAGTGTTTTCCTTTTTCGATTACATAATTTTTCAATCTTAGTTTAATTTGTTTAATTTAATTTAATTCAACCATTAAATAATAGGAAAAGGTGAATACTAATACTTACAATCCTTGTAGGATTGACTGTACTTATATGTGCTAGCTATAACTATATAGTGCACTCGCGGTTTTAAAATTAATAAATTCTTATAAACATAAGAAACAATTGATCAAGTTTTTACGTTATTAATGGGGATTAGTAATATTACAAAACCTAACTTTTATTAATCTATCTATTTTACTTTATTTTATTTTATTTTGTTTCTAGTTTATTTTATTTTATTGATTCTTTAATTTTCTTGTTCTCATAGACATTGACTCTTTGGACAATTTATGACCTAAAATGATATAATGAGCTTAGTGAATGAAGATTCAAAAATTGAAACAATATTTCATAAAAATATCTACGGAACATAACTGAGAGAGTTTAAGCTTGATCAACAAATAAAGGACTTGGGAGGTTATATTGATACCAAGGAATCACAAACCATGTGCACTAACCAAGGATGATGTTTGATTATGCTAGACCAGATATGACAGGAATGGAGTTCAACATTGTTAGACCAACTGTGAATGCCAATAATTTTGAGATCAAGTTGAGTATTATACAAATGGTGAAATAGTTTGTCCAACTTAATGGACTACGAAATGAAGATCTGAATACACATATCTCAATTTTCTATAGAATTGTGAGATCAATAGAGCTTATGATAATGCAATAAGATTGTAGTTATTTTTATTTTCATTAAGGGGAAGGGAATCAATGGTTAAACTAAATGTCAAGATCATCACTCATTATATGGGATCAAACGGAAATTTTTTTTTATTAAAATACTTCCCACCAACCAATACTGCAAAGTTGAGGAACAATATCTCCTTCTACTCCTAAGCTGATTTAGAAGATTTATATGATACATGGGATTGGTTTAAGGAGATCTTAAGAAAATGCCCACATCATGGTCTACTGCTTTGGATGCAGATCCAAATCTTTACAATGGGCTAAATTAGAACATAATACAGTTAACAAATGCATAAACTAGGGTTACTTTCAATAATAAGACACTATAAGCAACCTATGACCTTATTGAAGATATGGCAATGAATAGTTACCAATGGTGCTCTTCTCAAGCTATAATTAATAAGCTAACATGAGTATATGAAGTGGACATAGTGGCGCTGTTAGGGAACTAGGTGGAAGCTTTAAACAAAAAATCGATAAATTGACGATGAATCCACCATGCCAAGTTATCCATTGTGAGGCATGTAGGCTAAATCATCCAAGTCAGAATTGTCAAGTAATACAAACCGAGCATATGGATTATATAGAGAAAGCTCCTAGACCCTAAACACAATCCATATGCTAATACTTACAATTCAAGATAGAGGAATTATCCCAATTTCTCTTGAGAAATCAAAGGCAAGTAAGGAATAACCCTCCACCTAAGTTTCAATAATAACAACCTCAAGCTTAAAAGCCTACTTTGATGGAGGCAATGATAAAAATTGCTCAAGATTTTGACTCAAGAAATTAACAAACAGAGGCTTCTATGCATAATTTAGAGGTTTAGATCGATCAAATCACCAAATTAGTAGTATTTGAAAGACCACATGGTAGTTTTCCTAATAACTCGAAAATAAATCCTAAAGAACATATAATAGAAATCACTCTGAGGAATAGAAAAGAGGTTCTAAAAGAAGAAGGAGAAATGGAGGATATGAAAAATCAATTTAAAGGCGAAGACGAAGGTGACCTTAAGAAAGTCAAGGAATGTCATCCTATCATCCCTAATCTTACTAAAGTGGAGAAAAATCAAATGGATGCACAATTTGGTAAGTTCCTTAACATGTTTAAGCAACTACAAGATAACTTACCTCTTATTAAAGCTCTTATGCAGATGCCACAGCACTTGAAATTTTTTTAAGAGCTATTATCAAACATGGGAAAGTTGGAGGAGTTATTAACCATTACACTGTGCCAAATGAGCTCAAGAATTCTAAAAAGCAAGCTACTAAAGAAGCTCATAAAACCAAGTAATTTTACTATTCCCTGTCAAATTAGTAGTTCAAAAATAGATAAGGTTTTATCCGACCTAAGGGCTGATATTAACATAATGCCTTATTCATTATATAAAAAATTAGGATTGGAAAAACTAAAACCTAATAGGATAAGTGTGTAGCTAGTATAAATCGATAAAATATCCTAAGGGAGTTATAGAAGATATTCTTATTAAGGTTGATAAGTTTGTCTTCCTATTAATTTTTTGATTTCCTAGTTCATTTTGTGATTCATGACATAGAGGAAGATGTAGAAGTATCTCTAGTCCTTGATCGATTCTTTTTTATGAATTCTAAGTCAACAATTGATGTTGAAAAAGGAAAATTAAAATTAGGGGAGGGGGATAAATGTTGGACCCTGAACTTTTCTCAGATTTGTGAATTGTAATTTGACATTAAACGATAAAATTGAGGTGGCTTAGTCAAGTGTAAAGGAAGAGAAAGTTCGTGAATTTGAATGATTATGTTTAAGGTTTGATGTGAACAATGCCAGTTTGAACAAATTAAGATGATATGTTAAGGTTAATACATGGAATGGGTGTGTTTGAGTTCAATGAAATTGATGTGAGGTTCTGAGTAAATTTTGTGTTGTATCATGGAATTTATTAGAAAAAGTTAAAGTAAATGAATTGATTGAAATGGAGTTGAAGGGTATGAAATAAATTGTGAAAGAATGAGAATTTGAAGAATTGAGAAAGTTTGACTTTTGGTCATAGAGAGTTGACTTTTTGATTTAGGTAAAATTTGAGAAAACGATCTTCATGAAACTAGTAGATTATGTTGAAAGCTTTCTGTCGCCTTAAAGTTTGATAATTTTCGATATCGGGAGTGAAAGTTATGATCAGTCAAAGTTAAGTATTTGTGAAAATGTTCATAAGTGTACATTTATGTGTGTAAGGTGATTTGAGGCAAATATTGGACAGATATGTTTTGAATTGAGTTCAATGAATTACATGAAAGATATAGAAGATGATCCTAGCTTTTCAATGATGTACAATATATTATTTCTGGTTGTGGAATTTAGAAGATATGGAATTTCAAAGTTTGGATGTGTTATAGGATGATAAATTCTGGCAGAACTTTGAATGAGAAATTGACCTAGTTAGAGGTGCTTTTAAGTCCTACATGAAAGTTGTAGAATATGTTTTGATTTTTCCATTGATGTAAAGTATGAAATTTTTGGAGCACGGAATAAGAAGTTATGAATTTTGGACATTTCGGTTTGTATGTCGCTTTGACTCCTCCTGTTTTTGTTATTTCGTTCCCAATCTGACCCCTTTTTCGATCTTTTGCTTATAATTTCTCCGTTCGACATCCGAATGAGTTAGTTTTTGAAGCGTTGGATTTCTAAGACAATGACCTACATCATGATGGGAAATTATGATTGACTGAATCAAAGTGAGTTAGATATTTTCTAAGCATAGTTCAGTAATTTTTTATGATATCTTGAGTTGTAGAGATCCAATTAAGTTGATTCTTGTTTCTAAATAAAATTAGAGACATGGGACTACAAGTTATCTGAAGAAATCGAATTTCAATTCAGTCCCTAAAATTTTAAATTTCTGAATTGAAGTATGAATTATAAGAATATATAAGGGCAATTTGGGCATAACACTTAAGTCTAAGAGTTATAAGACTTATGTGGGAGGGAAAAATGGACATTTCCCACCCATAAGAGTATGAATTAAAAAGAGGAAATTAGAAATGAGAAGAAGAAGAAGAGAAGTCGTGGCCGTGGGAGAAGGAGAGAAGAGGAGAAAGCTAGGGCTTGATGATCTTGAAGAAATTGAAACTAAACCAGTAAGTAGAAGCATCATCCCTTCTTGAGTTGTTGAATGAATCGTGTCTAGTGTTCGATAGAAGTGAAAAGTGTAGTGAAATGTAAGAAATAAGTTTTCGGTTGAAGGTGCTTTAGGTTTAATGATTTTGTTATGTTTGTGAATGATTTTTTGTTTGGAATGAGTTAGAAATGAAGTATAAGACTTGAATCAAGGTTTAGATGAGTTGCATGTGCTTAAGGGAAGGATTGAAGTGGGAGAATGTTGGAAAATAGGGTTCGGAGACGTTCTCCAGACCCGCACGAGCACACCGCGACGTGCGAGGAAGGTGTGTGCACGTCGTGACGTGCGAATTTGTGTTCGTCGCGACGTGCGAATTTGTGTTCATCGCGGTGAACACTGGCCGTTCTTCGCGACGAGCGTGGCCTTCGTCGCGGCAAGCCCCCAGTTTCCAGCATAGATGAATTTTGGTATTTTGGGCATATCTTTTGCTGTAGAGGTCCAAATGAAGTGATTTTTGATTTGTTGTAAACTAAAGACATTAAGCGACATGTTTTGTGAAGAAATGAAATTGAAATTCAGTCCATAAGAATCTTAACTTTTGATCAGAAGTTAAGTATAGTTTCTTGTTTCAACATAAGGATAGTATTTATATGTTTGAAGTATAACTTTGGGATTTATGAAATGATTTGAATGATTTTGGAGTCATTAGAAACTTAAGACAATGGGGAAGAAATTGAGTTTTCTTGGAATTTATGGGTCCTCAAAATTGTATTCCTATTGAATGGGATTTTTACATTTTGATAAAGGAAATCAAGGAAGGCAAAGGGATCACGAGGAGAGGCACCTTTTAAGCATGGATCCAAGCAAGAAAATTCAGGTGGGTTTCATGTTTATAATTTAGTAATGAGCCACTAAAGTTTTCTCCCAAATAAAAAAAAAAGATTTCAATTACTTTATAAATATTGTTTTTGTTTCTGTTGAATGATTTGCGAAATTTCTACATGTTTCGGCATATGAACTTTTCTAATGAATTTCAAAATAAAGAAGAGGCTGCATTGAAACATTTATGTCATGCCATTGAAACATTTATGTCATGCCTTATGAAATTCATGGTATTTTGTATATTCAGAAAGGAAAGAAAAGAGCATAAATTCATGGCATTTATGTCATGTATAAAAAGCATGAAATGATTTGAGCATGAAATGAATATGTGCTTTGTTTGGGTAAGAGAGGAACGTTTCGTTAGTCATGTTCACGTTGACGTATAGCTTTCTCCCGGCTGCCCGCTTGAGGCCACGAGATCCTAAGAAATTGGACCCGTTTTGTTCACATTATAAACTCTGGTTTATTCGTTTTGTTCCACGGAACTCTCGAGCCATTTGTTTGTGCATTGCATCTTTGAATTGTCAATTGTGAGCATAAATGGAGTGTTTCGTATTGATGGTTAAATGAATATGCTGTGTTGATGTCATAACAATTTTCAACTATGAGTTTTAAACTCAAAATTTGAATTTGACTGAGATTTGGGAATAAGCGTTTTATGAACTCATTATGACTTTTATACGACAAATGAACTTTTCAACGGTTTTTCTTATTATTCGTTATAAACCTGTTACCTACGAGCTTTGTCCTCACCCCCTTTCATCCCCAATCTCCAGGTAATCGTAGGAGATCGGATGAGGGAGAGACAAGATGTTCGTTCGACATGATTGCGATTTTTGTATTTTGTGAAAATGCCACTAAGAGTTGTATAAGGATTTGATTTACAAAATTGTATATGAATTGTGATGAATTATAAGATTGTATATATACTTAAGTATGAACTGATATGAGAAAATGTGAATGGGTTTTGAATGTTGAATTGAGATATGAATGTGTTTTGGATTCTGGACGAGGTGTCCGATGATACTGGTTATTGTGTGAGAAATATAGAAGTGTATCTTAAACCCTTTGCAGATTTGGGTGAGTTAAATTGCAGCCGTTATGCTGCCAGAATTTGTATGATAAAAGAAAGATAAGGATTAGATTTATGATTTTGTTAGCAAGAACGAGTTATAGCATGATTATGAGAAATTTTATGGTTTGAGTTTTTGTTTGTGTAAGATTGAATAAAGCGATTATGAAAGAAAAGGAGAGAAAAGACAATTTTTTTATACGGTCTTCAGATTTGGTTTAGTCTTAAGGATTTCCAACGCGACATTTTTCTATAGAGTATTATTTTCGGATGTCGGATCCGTTTTCATTTTGTCTCAGAATTCGATTTGCTTCCGCTGTCATTTTGCGATTCGATTTCATTGTTACTATTGATTTCTGCATTTCCCTATTTGTTTCACCTTCGAATTTGAATTATCCGATGTGCATTCGCTTTGTTTTCGATCGCCTTCGTTTCGTTTTTCGGTTGGGATCCGGCCTCCAGATTGGGTCCCAACAATGAAGAGGTTGTTTCTAAAATTTATAATGTCATTCATCCTGCTCTTAAACTTAATAATGTAATTGAATCTAGTGAGTTATGTAATGATTCCTTTTTTGATATTATACAGGACTCTACTTTTAAAGGCAATTAACTGAGGGAAAAATGCAAAAATAAGCAACAAAGGTTAGTTTATTTTATTGGCCCCCGTTTCCGGAGCTCAACTCTGATACGGAAATCATAACTATTATCGCTTCCTATTCTTGCTTTGATACCACAAATGTTGGGACCGAAACCCAACCGCTTAAACTAAACCATAACACTTATACTATTGCTTAAAACATACGACGGGAAAGAACGAATCATAAAACTTGCGGAAGTCAAAGTGAGCGAAATCCATGAAAGCAAATCGGATCAAAAGCGAAGAAATCGAAAGCAAATCGAATGGCTCGGAAAGCATAAAATGAAAAACAAATCAAAAGCGGAATCGAAGGAATAGATTTACAAACCTCGGAATCAAAGAAACCAAAACAGTTCAATCAGACTGATTGGTCAAGTTCCGACATTCGAAAACGTATACTTTAGAAAAAAAAACTAGCATTGGAAACCATAAAGAAACTTGATCTAAACCAATCCAATTCGGTATAAATTTTTTTCTTTTTCATTTTACACATCTTTATTCAAAGCAATACACTTTTCCCTTTTTAGAATTCATCAATTCCATAACCTCAATTCATTTTCTGCTTCATATACGAATCATAACCATCAATTTTAAACATAATCTTAGTTTTTCCTTTTCCATAAGACACCTTACACACATATCAATAACTCCACAATTTATACACAATAAGCACTTCAATATCTCAAATCCATCTACACAATCATCGGACCTCTTGTCCAGAATCCAAACGCAAACAAACACAATCATATACATATAGAACTTCAATAGCCAAGTCACATTCACATTGATCTCATCTCATCCATATACCATTCACATACCATATCCATACACAAATTTATATCCCAATTCCATACGCAAAATCCATAATTCATTCAATCACATTCACATACAATTTATATACAAAACCATAACTCACTTTTCTATTCCATATACAAATCCATAATTCATTTACATACTCCAAAAGAAATGCATACCAACCAATAATGGCATTTTCAAGCCACAAAACAATATCAATCTCAAATTCCGAAATACACAAGAATACAATAATTCCAAAATCCTTAACAAAAGTCTAAAATCTTATTCTTACAAACATTTAACTTAACCCTACAACATATATACAAACAAACGAAGGTCTTGACTTGCTTTCATCCAATCTCCTTCTCGATACCTAGAGATGGGGATGAAAGGAGGTGAGCTTTACAGCTCGTGGATAACATGTTTATAATTGAAAAACAAGCAAAAACCATTTTAAAGACTCATTGACATGGTACAATTTCGAAACCATAGTAATTTCTACTTAAAAATCATAAAACACTTATTTCATGAAAATCTCAATTTGTCAAACAATTCAAAATAGCACAAACCATGTATGCATCAATCTTGGCAAACATGTCATGAGCACATCAGCACATCAGCACATCATTGGTTCGGGTGGATCCAAAATAGAATGTACTACGCATTTCCACATAATGGTCTTGCGTAGCCATGAACTTATGAGAGTCCATGAAGGAGCTCCATGCCACTAGCGGGCAGGCGGGAGAAGTCTTTAACTTTCAACGTGCACGTGACTTAACTTAGGGGACCACCACAAACCCACATAACACATATTCCATAACTTGTAAACTTGTTACCCAAAAAGGCACTTTTCTTGAAAACTTGCTTTTCATATACTTGACGTATATCTTGAAAACTATTCTTGAAAGCATGATTTCATAAACATACATCTTTTCAAAGATATTACTTTCAAAATAACTTTTCATAAATCATCACACAAATCATGAAGCAAACATATAGCAGATTTCACAAATCATTTATAAACAATAGATGCAACACTTATGATGCGATTGAAAATAAGAAAACTTCTTCAAAAATGCAGCTCATAGATCCTAGTTTATTGAGCGTGCCTATTACCTTGAAGGGGTAATCCATTTAACCCTCATTAGTCATCATCTATATTCATCTTCATTTGCATAACATCCCAAAAATTTCCTCACAATTTATTCAATGGCGTGGCCATACCAATCACTCACCATAATCAAACTCATTTCTTATAACTTCCTAGCATAAATTTAGGAAACCTCAATTTGGACTTCTATAGATGAAGATATGCTTCATAAAACAAAATATAATCATGCCCCAACATGCTCTCCTAATCGACCCCTCACATCCTTCCACTCAATCTTTTTGAATCTGAAACCAATGGATATAAATTTTTGTGGGAAGGTAGGAAATCGTGTTATAAATCTAACGCCTCAAGAATTGCCTTAATTTGAGGTTGGAAGAATAAGTTATGACTAAACAAATTCAATCGGTTCATGTCTAAACTTACATTGTACATGCCCTGGTACAAATGTCATAACTCTCACTATGGAGGTCGGATTGACTTTATTTTTAGACGGTTAGAAAGAAGACTTCTAAGGCTACAACTTTCCTGAAGACCCCAAAATGAAATTCTGTAGTTTAAAGGGTCAAAACACGGACCAAAAGAACTAACTTGGACAGGCCGTGTAAGTGCAACTCTCAGGTGAACCCTCCTATACGACGTCCTAACTTATAATGATCATATCTCTCAATTCTGATATCCAAAAATTTCATACTTTATAGTGTTGAAAAGATATAAAGACATACTACAACTTTTATGAATGAAACTTTGGCTAATTCCATCTAGATCAATACAGTTTTTCCTTGGAAAATTAGCATACACATTTTATTCTCATGCAAAACTTACAATTGATCCCAACTTCACTTTCTCTACTACAACATCATTTAAAACGATTCAACTTCCCATTGAAATTTATCCAACACTCAACCTCAATTCATATGACTCCTTATATTCCATAACATCATATCATTCACCACAAATCCTATCTTTCTTTTCCATGCTTTTCTTATATCTATACATAACAACATTTCATATTCATGGCTCATCAACTCAAATCATATCCTCCATACACAATTCACATACTAAGCATAAAATAAATTCTCAAATCATTCAAAACAATAATGCAATATTTATGAAGCCATTTAGATCATTTTATTCTCTTGATTCAAAATAAACTTTATTCCTTTCTTTTTCGGAAAACATATTATGGCTCATTTCTCAAATTGTAAACATGAAACTCATCTCATTTCTATGCTTGCACACCTTGCTCAAAATGCCTTTCCTCTAGCTCCTCTTATCTCCCTTGAATTTCTTCAAAATCACAAAACCCTAAATCAAAAGGGATCTTAAAAATTGGAAAATCTAAGGAAACAAAAACATGAAATTTATCCTAGAACAACCATTCCCATACTTTTCCTAAGTCATTTGAACCAAAATCCCTTCAAAATTCCATAAGATTTGAGACAACTTACCTTAAATCTCTTCCCACGATTTTGTGTTCTTTAGCTCTAAAGGAAGATCAAATCTTCCTCTTTCTTGTTTCCTTCTTGAAAAACACTTGAAAACACTCTTCTAAAGCAAGAAAAGATGAAACCCTAAGTTTGTTCTTCTTTTTCTCTTCTTCTTCTCACAACCGAACCACTCTCCTCCTTTTCTCCTCCAAAATGTCGTTCCCTCTTCTCCTAACACACTCCAAGCTTTATTTCTTTCACTTAATGAAGCCAAAAGACCAAAATACCCCTCCTTATAAGCCTTACAACTTAACAACTTAAGTTATCTTCCCACTTTGCCCTTATTCTATCTTTAAAACTGACATCTTAACTCCTTATTTTAATCAGGTAAATGAAGCAATAAAAAGTTCCTCTATGTCTTATGTTTCTAATGACACCAAAAACACTCAATTTGGTTTAGAAATAGGAAAGTTATGGCCCAAACATTTTCAGACTATTGCTAAACCGAGACTATACACTATACCCAACTTCACTCCAGAAATTGAACATCTTAGGGACTGACTTGAAATTTGCTTCCTTCAGATAACTTGTTGCCCCATTTCTCTAGTTTAATTAGGAACAAGAATCACCTCATTTGGATCTCTACAGATCGAGATATCACTAAAATACTGAAGTATGTTCAAACTTTTTCAACCAATCCTCTCACTTTGATCTAATCAATCGTTTTCAATTTAATCTCAAAATCCATAAATTTTCCTGGAGAGGTAGAGGAATGTTTTAGGAATCCAACGCTTCAAAAATCAGGTCAATCAAAGGTCATAAAAAATATAAGCAAAAGAGTGGAGAGAGGTCGGGTCAGGGAAACATGATTACTAATGCATGCATTAGTCGACTAGTCGAAGACTATTAGTCGACTAAGTCGACTACAGTGGTTGACCTGGAAAACTCTGGTCTTTTTTTCTTCCGACAACCCAACTTCTCTAATTCATAACTTCTTATTCAGAACTCTAATTATAACAAACTTGGTATCAATGGAAATCTAAAAGAAAACTCTACAATTGCGTTGAAGAGCTTAAGAACCAGATCTACCTCTAAAGGAGTCAAAAACCACCACAAAGTATCTGTCAGATAAACATCATCCTACACAATGACAGAAACTCTAAACATCATAATTCTCTACTCCATTGTCCAAAAATGACATACTTTATATCAATATAAAGATAAAAACAGAATCTACAACCCTTGTGAAGACCTTAAGAACAATTTATACCTCTATAAGGGTCAAAATCTAAATCGAAGTTACTGCCCTGAAATTTCCATACTAAACAACATACAACTTTCAAAAATGCATATCTTTCAATTTCTACATCCAAAAATGGCATATTATGCATCGTTGAAAAGATCAAAACCTAAACTACAATCTTTAAGAAGACTTTTTGGTCAAATTCTAACTCTACAAGGGACAGAACTTCACTCAAACTTTCTACCCATGATTGGCATTTTGGCAACACCTCCCCCAAACTTCAACTATCCATATTTCTTTAAACACCCACACAATTTACAGCACCTGCACAAACACTTCAATCATCCACATTCTCCAATTCTCACATCCAAACACAATGCACAATATCTCATTTTAAAGCTATGCAAATACTCCATAATCCTTAAGAAGGCTAAAGAAGCCAATCAATTCCACATAAGTCTAGAAATTTGTCTCAAAAGAAAGGAATACAGTAAACACCATTCTATTCATTGGACGAGGCCATGTTCAACATCATACTACCTCATCTTTTTATCAAGCATATGCAAAACACAAGGAAACTCAAATGTCTTTCATTTCATCAAATGCTCATAGATTCATTTATACTTTTCATTCATTTCAAGGAATTATACCATATTTCCTCATTTAATTTCATTTAATAAATTTCTAATTTTCAAGAAAAGTTCGGGGAACATATTTAGAGGTTATGGAACCTACGATAAGATTTTAAAAACCCCATCTTTGTAAGCTTCCTTGAGCATGAAAGATAAGTCGAGCTAACGACGTTAAATAAGAACTATTTGGGAGGCAAACCAAGAATTAGTTAGGCCTTATTTTTAAATTATCTTTCATTTTGTTTATATTTTGATGTTAGCATAGGATTTTATTGAGTTTTGATGTGTTTTAGGTTGGGACATTGAGCATTTTGAAGAGAATGTGTTCGTTTATCAAGTTAGGGTATGCATGTTTAAGTTTTGTAACATTGAGTGAAAAAAAATTTAATTTGTCTAACTATTTTTCATGTTGCACATGTTTACAAAGAGCTACATGCTCTCTAGACATGCTCATGTAGACTTACATGATTAGATACACACCTACATTTAGACAATGAATAGTGCAATAGATGTACAATGTTCAATCAATGATCAATATAACATATATAAAGTATCAATTATTATATTTTTCACATACTAAATCATCTAAACTTAATTTTTAACCCTCCATATTCTTTCAAAGATTTAAAGTTCTTTTCTTTTATAAAGAAATTCATTTAAGACCATCTGTAAAGATCCATAAAGTTTGTCTACAAATCAATAGGTATTTTTAAGTTAAAAAATCATTATAAAATTGTACATTGTGTCCTACATGTAAATAATGATGCAATGATTGAGCTACTTATTTATTGAAAATGACCAAGATAGGTTATAACAAAAATTAGAATGGTTATTGCACTTGGAACAATTTCATTATCTATTGTTCTTGATCGTCTTTGACTTAGGTTTCCATAAAACCCTATTATATTTTGTACTCTACTTTGCTCATTTATATCCTTTGATCTCATTGTCCTTCCAAATAAATTTGATATTTGACCGCTTACTTAAATATCAAAATTAACTTACTGTTATCACTGAAAATAAAAATATTAATAATATCATATTTCATTATCATCAAAATCATGAGTTAAAATCTCATTTGGTCCAATAATAACTTCTTTACGGACATATGTATATTGATATTTTGGCAACTCCTTAAGGTTGATTTGTATTTGCATTTTTAGTATGATTATGGTTTTCTTATTATATATTGGATATTTTTATTTATATTGATGACACAAAGGTACTTTATATAATTGTAAGTTCAGCCTTAAGTCAATCACATGCTCCTTTTAATCAATCTGTCCCTTTTAAACGTATGAACGATACTCATATGAGTCTAAAAATAAGAAAAAACAAATGAAATAAACATCACCATCACCTTTCGTATTCTTTTCATTTTGTATTTGATTTTATAAATCCTTTTAAAGGTTGTTTCTTAGTTTGACTCTACTGGGGCCAATCAACTTGAAATAGCGTACGAAATTTTAGGTAACTTAAATAATAAGAAAAATTGAAATTAGCTTTACAAGTTGTAATTAGCCATCAAATGTAAAAATATATATTTGAACATAATAAAATTATTCTTTTTTATGTGTGTGAGAGAGAGGTATGGCTCCATAAAATCTAATAAGTAAAAATAATTTTTAAGTATATCATATTTGACATGAAATTCTCGTCATCATCGTAATTATCATTACACTCAATTCGAAATCTGGCAATAAAGTAGCATTTGAGAAGGTCTGATAATACACAGTCTTACTCTTACATAATAGAGAAGTTATTTTCGGTAGATTTAAAATTCTAACTCTTATAATAAATTGAATTTGCATCTTCCACGTATATTAGAAGATTTGGTCTTTATTAACAAGTAAAATAACTCGAAATACATGTAGAAAATGCTTTGTCCCAATTTAAGAATATCTTACCAAAATATTAAGAAAATAAGGTACGTATTCTTTGACATCATAACTAGCAAGTACATGACAACTTTTGTTAGAAACAATAAATTTTAATTCATATTTATTATTTCAATTTTAACTTAACTCCAAATCTTATTAATAAATTGAAAGTACACCTTCTACTTCATTATCTTATTAGAAGATTTGGTCCCTATTAATAAGTTAATACTAACATGTACTAAAGTCAATTTAAGAATAATTTACGAAAAGATTAGGAAAAACAACGATTGGTATTCTTTGACAATAAAACTAGAAAGTACCAAACAACTTTTATGATGATTTGATGATAAAAATAAAATTGTGATTGTTACATGATATGGTAACAATCACAGTAACAATCACAATTTTGTTTCAAGTTTATTATAATATTTTATTTGTAGTCTTGCGAAGGTGGCAATACGAAGATTATTAGTCTTCACTACTTAAAAGGTTGATAATTGACTGGAAAATACACTACAAAGCCCAATTGACAAATAAAGCTAAGATTGTTAGTCTTCGCTACCTAATATGAAATCATTTTGCACGTTGAATTTCAATTTAAGAATGAGGGTGGCCAGGGGCTAGCAAGGACTATAGCTCTTACAAAATTAAGAAATTTTTCAAAATATATATATATATATATATAGTAAACTAAACAGGGATATAGGCCCTACAAAACTATATTTTTTGCCCTTAAGATTAAATCCCTGGATTCGTCGCTGGGTGGCCCCATTACGTATACAGACATTATTCTAACTTCAGCCTTTTTTTAATGGTACAACCATAAAGCTTAATCGGAAATCCATATTCGAAGAGGACTTCCTTAACAATGTTGATTTTTGAGCCGCTGTCTGCTGCTCTCCATGTGCCACCTATGCATCCACTCAGCTAGTCCCCAACGTAGAAATAGGTCTGAAGCATAGTCCTTAAGAATAGCGGTGATAAGAAAAACTCCCGAACTTGTGAATTAGATCTGAATTGAAGCTATAAACAAGGTTAACTGAACATAAATAATTAAGTTCATGATTTAGGTTCAAATTTTTAACTTACGGTTTTAGATTAATCGAATCTAAACTGAACCTATAAGAGGTTAATCGAACTAAACCTGATTTATAAGTTTAGGTTTAAACCTGAGCTTGAAACATTAAAAAAAAACTTATCATATATTTAGATATAATTTAAGAAGATATTAATAATAATAAATTCACTAATATTTACTATATTAATTTTGAGTAAAAAGAAAAGGAAAAAATACTTTAATTCTATGTTATTAAACTTTAATCTTGAACATTACTATTATAGGTAACAACTAATGTATAGCACTCAATACTTCTATTTTAAATAGTAATTAATATGTGTCAAAGTTATTAATCTAAGTTTAAATTCATTGACTAAAATAATAATTGTTTAATAATTTATCTCTTTTTTCTAATATGGATCTTTTATAAGACATGCTTTGGCTTATTTTTACTTTGCTTGGTTTTAACATATTGGATTAATCTTTGATAGATTTTATATGCATACTTTTATGAATAATTTGTATTTGTTTTCACCGGTTATTTTTATAATTTTTTGTCATATATAGTGATATGAATAAATTCTGGTTATCCTGATAATCGAACCTAAAAATAGGTTAACCGATCCTATAGGTTCTTTCGATTCAAGTTCAAGTTCGTGAAATTGCCGAATCTGACATTCAGATTCAGGTTCAGGTTGTTTATGAACGAGTCAGGTTACTCTACTATGAACATCTCTACTTAAGAAGCTAGATCTGCATTCAGGTTGACCCGAACCACATTACTCATTAACTGTTGCAATTTGTCTAATTTTTATGTGTTTTAGGTGTTTGTTTGTTTTAGCTCTAGGTTGCAATTGCATTATGTTTTGGTTTTTTCATGTTTATATTATGAATAGTTTATAAAATATGCGTTAGGCTTGGGAGTTGGAATTAGTTGTGTGAATTGTTTATAGTTTATTAACATTTAGGCATTGTAAATTTATGAAGAAATGGGATTAAAATAATATTGTCTATAAACTGTGGAAGAAAATTTAGAAGTTGTGAATTGTGTATGGTTCAAAACATGCAATATTATTTTATTTTAATAATCATAAAAATGAGATCAAAATTAATTCATTAAGTTGTTAAATTGTTAATAAATGTATATGAAACATACAATTTTCTAATTACCAATTGTATATAAAAGGTATTTAACATATGATTAATCATTTAAATATAAGATTTAATATATAATTAAATCATTTAATATATGTAATTAAGTTAAGAAAATTAAATTTTTACATTTTGTATTATTCATTATTGTCATTAGAAAATAATGTTACAAATATTAATTCAATCTTATAGGTAGCAGATATACATTCATCATCTTATTTTATGGATAGTTAAATACATAGTAAAAAAATAATGAGAATTTATGAAAGAATACTTATTACTCAACATATGTGAAATTGTAAGTGTTCAAATCATTTTTACGATGTGTGTTATCATAACAGAAAGTCGTTTTTGCAATGTGCATTATCATAAAGAAAGATGTAAGATAGAGTCTATCTAAATTTTGGATATGCTTATAATTGAATTTTGAATTTTTATAGTTATGTAAAGATATTATATACAAAATTGTATTTTAAAAATGAATTTATTAATTTAATTTTGACACATGTCTTTATTTTTTTAAAATAAAAGAAGAAGAGTTCAAGTACTCTTGCTAATTAAGTTGCTTTAGAAAAATTTTGATAACCCAACTTGGGTTCGTGCTAGATTGGTTCTTGGAATAAAGAACCATATTATTTGTGTATATTGTAACAAACATTTAAAAGGTGGGTGAATAATCAAATTAAAGAAGCATTTAGCTAGGACCAAAGGTAATGTAGAGCCTTATAAAAAATGATCATAATGTGAAATGGCAAATTAAAACTTTTCTTGAAGAGTATCAGTATGAAAAAGAGAGAAGATAAAGGTTAAACAACGAAATTGGTTATGGAAGTTATTTTTCTAATGGTCAGGATGTTAGTAGGAATGTTGAAAGTAGTAGTATTCCTACACAATAAGAAGGAAATGTTATACCTGATATAAGGGGAAAAAAAAAAAAAGAAGAAGACATGTATCTAGTTTTTTTAACCATAAACAACTCCAAAGATTCAACCTTCAATCTGTAGTGTCTTACAATATGAAGAAGTGGCTCATAATATGGGCATAGCAATGGCTAGATGGTTGTATAATTCACATGTATCATTTTATGTCACCCGGCCTTATTCTTACTAGCTATGGTGGATGTTATTACCTCTTATAGTCCAAGATATAAGGCTCTTTCAATTAATGACTATAGAGCCCCGTTTGGTTGGTAGAAAAATAAAGTGAGTTTGGAATATGATTCTTTGAAAAATAAATCTATGAAAAATAAAGATATTCACGTGTTTGGATACTTATAAGAATTCTAATAGAAAAGTTGGGTAGATTCTTATTATAGTGTTTGGTATGCAATAGTATTTCATAGAATGTAACTTAATTTTGACTTGTGTTTCCAATTATAACCTTACAAACTAAATTAAAATTAAAAACGTTAAATAAGGAAAAATATGAACCTGAAGATTGTCGAATGAAACTTCTGAGCAAAAATATTCAAAATTCTACTAACGGGAGAATAATAAGAATAGTTTAAGACAAAATTATGAATATCGGTATGTGTCGTGCTGAACCAAAATCGGTATGAAATAAAGAGTGGGTCATACTGAGTTTAAATACCGGTCAGCACCGACCCATTTCGGATAGACTGGCCAAAATTTTGGCCAAATATCGGCTAATACTAGAAATTTTAAAAATTATGGATATTTTTTTGCAAAATTTTCAAAAATATTTAAAATTTTCCTCCCTCCCTCTTCTCTCTCCTTCCTACTTTTTTTTCAAAGTTTTTAATAAGTTATTTTATTTATTTCAACTTTTATAATTATTGTAAATTTTAATTTTGTTTTAAAATAATAATACATATTTTATTACTAATAATAATTATAAATTAAATAAAACTTAAAATAAATTATTTTATTTAAATTTATTTAAATATTTTATATAATATTTATTAATAAAGTATTAATAAAATATTTTATTTTTAAAATAAATAATTTAAAATTTATTATTTATAAACTAATATTTATTTTACATAATTTTTAATTATTAAATCAAAATATATTTGAAATTTATATATTTTAAATTTAATTATATTTATTAATAATTATTAAATTAAAATTTTATTATTATTTATTACTGTGATTTTAGGAGAAAGGGTTAAAATCATACAATATAACTATATAATATGACAATGGACTATTTTGTAATTTAAAAAAAAATTAAGGACTATTTCATAAATTTGAAAAATTACCCAAATAAAGATTTCAGATAACTAATACTGCACAAGACCACATCAGAACCCAATCCGATACCAAATCTGGTACGGTATTCGTAATATTGGTTGAAGAGGAGGTAGGATTTTATAAAAGAATTGTCGTAGAGTTGAGAGAGAAAGAAATGTCAAATTGACTAGCTTATTTTTTAGATTAAATTCTTGAGGAAAGTAATCTAAATGCCAAGGGGATGTTGAGATTTAGAATCCAAGTAAAGTGCTACTACTTTCCCTAGATTGAGAAAGTTTTTATTTTCCTAACTACTCAAAAAATGAACCAAACGTGATAATATAAATTTTAGAAAAAAGATTACTTTCCCAAGCAATAATCTATGCTAACCAAACAAGGCCTAGAGGTAAACTTCTAAGCATATTTGTTTATGAAATAAACGATTATTTGGATGAAAGAAGAATGAATTAGGCAGTTTATAGATGTTCAATTATGTGTGATGGTTGGACAAATAGAAGACATAAACTCATTATAAATTTTTTAGTTTATTCTTTTTTCTTGAAAAATGAAAGGAATTGTATTAATACTAGCAAAAGCTACAAAACAACATTACAAGGAGTCACATGATCTGCCTACAAATTCAGAAGCAACAAATAGTTACAATGATAGACTACAACAATTAATAACAACATCTAGTTGTTCTTCAATACTAGGCTAAATGTATATTGTTTGTTATTGGCAATAAAAGCTACTCATATCCAATTCACTATCTAGTATCAAAATTTTTAGTATATTTTACTAAGGGGACAATTTTTTAAGTCAGTTGATGCTTCTGACCTTGTTAAAAATGTTAATACTCTATTTCAAAAATTTCATGAAGTTGAGTTAGAAAATATTGTTCAGTTCATTATTGATAATAATTCTACTTAAAAAAGCAACTGGAAGAGATTGAAAAGTAAGTATAATTCTTTTTATTAGATTCCTTGTGTTGTACATTGCATTGATGTTGAAAAATATAGTAGATGCTAGACATTTACCTATCATTGATGAGATTATGCAGAAAGCAAAGAAAGTGACTAAGTTTATCTATAATCGTATATGAGTAATAAATTTGATGAGGATGGATTTCACTAATAGTAGGAATTTACGTTGTCCAACTATAACAAGTTTGCGACTAATTTCTAATTATTTTAGTGTTTTGTTTAGATAAAAAAGAAGTTGAGGCAAATGTTTGCAAGTGATAAGTAGGTCGCATAAGAGGATGCTAGGTTTACTTCTAAAGTTGAGATTTCTAGAACTATACTTAAACATAGGCCTTCTTTCTACACACCTAATTTTGCAATTATCAATGGGAGATAAAAAGGACAATTTTACCCTCTATTGTTTACAATTGAGAAATTTTTGAATCCTGATTTCTATTTTAAACCAATTTTTACAAAGAAAGCTAAAGTTAATAAGGTGATAGGTATAGATTGCATCATGTTTTTGTGGGTAGTTTAGTGTATGTTTAGTTGTTAGTTTGATTGTTTAGTGCATGTTTAGGTTAGAATTGTGTGTGTTAGTAAATATTTATGTTTTAAGTATTTTATAGGTTGGAACATGATGCTAAGCTTCAATTTTATATTTATGAGGTGCCTTGATGTGTTTGTTAGTCTTTCAGGGCAATTGAAGGAGATTCGGAGAAGATCCAGGAAATAACCCAAGGCCATG
This sequence comes from Erythroxylum novogranatense, assembly GCA_029891385.1. Classification (NCBI taxonomy): domain Eukaryota; kingdom Viridiplantae; phylum Streptophyta; class Magnoliopsida; order Malpighiales; family Erythroxylaceae; genus Erythroxylum; species Erythroxylum novogranatense. Next base: position 29,350,707 of record CM057233.1, on the reverse strand, counting down.
ATTGTGACAGAAGTAACAACAAGAAGCCACAATTGTGGGGAATATGTCTTGATTGTGATAGAAGTCGGTACAGGGAGCCACAATCATGGCATTATGGGCTATAATAGTGACATAAGAAAAAAAAACTCAACCATGATCGTGGCCTATGCGACAAATACGGGGACAATAGTTCCAACTTAAGTTTTTGAGGGATTTTTCGGACCTTTTGGACGTGAAAAAGATCCTAGGGTTTCCCTAATCGGAAATAATATATAAGACTTAACAATGTAACCCTAGTAGACTTCTACATTCTGCCATTTTTGGAAAGTTCAAGAGAGAGAGATAAAAGAAGAGAGAGAGAGAAGAAGAAACGGGTCTTGATGTTACTGCTTCCCAGATTAGATGGTCTCCCGACACTACTGCCTTCCTGGATTGTCCAATCTAAGTTTTATTTCCTTCCCATTTCAGTTTTTTCATTTAATGTATAAGATTGAAAAGGATTGCATAATGATGGGTTTTGGATTGTTGACGATGTTCAAACTCTTCCTTTGGGATTTTACTTTGATTTAATGTCAATATATTCGAATTTATGTTTTATTGATTGGGTGTTATGATTAACTTCAATTTTTGCATATTTTAGTAACAAACCGAGAGGATGAGCTAGATAAAAATGATTGGATTAGGTTAATGAGAGTTAGGTGATCCAATAGACCACGTAGTTAATCATATCGATTTTTGTGCAGAGAGAGATCCTGTGTGAGACCTGGTAGTTTAATAGAGAGCTTCTGATCTAATTTTAATTATGGGTCATTCGCTAATTGATAGATTGCAAATTCTATAATTTAATTAAGGTTAATGATTTAGGACACGAAATTATAACTTGAGAGAGAATAATTCCCCTTACAATAGTCTAGAACCGACACCCTAATAACACATAATTAGCTAGGTTAGCATTAGTGATAGGTAGAATCCCCTCTCTCATAACTTGGTAATTTCAATTCTTGTTTTGTGTTAATTTCTTGAGTTGAGTTCCTGCAATTAAATTCCCGTGTTTATGTTCTTGTTTCATTTTTAACTTCATTTTTTAATTTATGATCCTTAGCTAACCTAGGATTACATTAGTTTACCCTCCTTGTGGGATCAACCCTTCAAATACTACAACTCACGACCCGTGCACTTGTGATTATTGATAGATATAAATTGTAATACTCGAAACCTTGATGAAGTTTTTTGGCACCGTTACTAGGAAGGCATAGGATTAGTTTAGTTCTTTTTAGTCTAAGGCATTTTTAGTTATTTTAGTTTAAGGCTTTTACCCCTCTTATGGTTATGTACTTGCATGAACACAAAAACCACAAGAAGTACAAATCATATAATTGAAAATTTGACACTTGATATAACTCGGTTGGTATCCGAAGAGCCAAATGCCAGAATGTAGTTGAGGAACCAATGATGGAAGAATATGATCAAGAGTTCGATCAAAGAGCAAACTAGGGGCATCAACTGATAACTCTTATGGACTTTATGAGGCCTGGCTTCAACGTAGCAAATCAAGGCATAGCTAGGCCGCTAATCCAAGCTACCTCTTTCGAAATCAAACCAGCCCTTCTAAACATGCTACAAACGAATGTGCAATTTTATGGATTGACAAATGAAGACCCTAATGCGCATATCGTGAACTTCCTTGAAATATATTATACCTTCTGATATCATTAGATGTTGGAAGATGCAATTAGAATGAGACTCTTCCCTTTTACTTTAAGGGATAGAGCGAAGGCTTGGTACCACTCCCTCGACCCATCCAACTTCACCATATAGGACCAATTAGTACATGTCTTTCTGGATAAATACTTCCCCTTTACCAAGACTACACAGATCATTAAGGAGATCACAAACTTTCAACAAGGTGATGGGGAGTCGATTTATTAAGCGTGGGAAAGATATAAAGACTTGTAAAGGAAATGCCTATATCATAACCTACACAAGGAGTTCCTTTTTGCAAATGTTATATAATATAGTATCACCACCCATAAGAGGCACAATTGATGCAGCCTCAAGAGGATCATTAATGAGAAAGACCATTGATGAAGCAGAAGAGCTGGCTAGTAAAAGTTGCCTGTGATCGAATGACAGAAATAGACAATCCATAACTTTTCGAGAACAAAAAGGAGTTATAGCTATCAACCAAATGATCAAAATACACGCAAAAATTGACAGCTTCACACAACAACTAAATAACATAAAGCATCGTCTTCTGTTCCCGTGAAGGCCACTCAACAAAGATGTGAGTTTTTCGAATTATGATAGTATTGGCTATTTCCTAACGCAAGAAGGTGAAGCAAAGCAAGTGAACACCATAGGAGCACAATATGGTCAAGGAGGGGGAAACAATCCCTACTCTAACACGTACAACCCTGGGTGAAAGATTCGAACAAGTAACAAAGAATCATGCCTCTTCCATCCATAATCCATATGTACAAGTGAGCTAATTGTCAAAAATGCATTCTGCACAAAATGGAGGAAGTTTCCCCAGCAATTCTATCACAACATCAAGGGAGAAACTTAAAGTTATCACACTTTGAAGTGACAAGGAACTCAAACAATCCATAAAGACAAAAGTTGTAAACTCTGCTCCTTTTGAAAAAAAAAAGACTCAGAAAAGGAGAAAGAAGTGGATATGAGTGAATATCCTCCTTATATTGCACCTCTATAATATCAACCCAAGGTTCCCTATTCTCAGCGATTGCAGAATAATAAATTGTACTCTTAATTTGCAAAATTCGGAGAGAAGTTAAAGATACTACAGACAAATCTTTCATTTGTCGAGGCTTTGAAACATATTCCTAAATATGCTAAGTTTTTTAAGGACATATTATCAAATAAGCATACTTGGGAAGAAAACCAAATAGTAGCTCTAATTGGCACCTGTAGTTCTATAGTCACCAGCTAGATACCATCCAAGCTTAAAGATCCAGGGAGTTTCACAATACCCTATGTGGTTGGTAAATTTGAATTCACAAAGTGCTTATACGATTTAAGAGCAAGTATTAATCTTATACCTTTGACAATATTCAAGAAATTAGGGCTAGGTGAGGTCAAGCTAACATCAATGCTAATTCAGTTAGCGATCAATCTATTAAAACATCGTTTAGAGTGGTGGAGGACGTTTTGATGCAAAAGTATAAGTTCATTCTTTCTGTAGACTTTGTGGTTCTTAACTTTGAAGAGGATAAAAACTGTATGTTGATCCTTGTTCAACCATTTATGAATACTGGGAAAGCATAATTGGCATTCATAAAGGGAAATTAACATTTAGGATCTGTAAAGACCAAATGGAGTTTAATATAAAAAAGGCCTTAAAAATGAAACAGAAAGCAACGCGTGCATGAAGGTTGAAATTATAAATCAAAATTTGCAAGAACAAGTAGAGAGTTGCATTGCAAAAGTGAAATCGATAAAAGGAAAGACAGCTAATGGAGATGAGAAGTTGAACAAGGCTGAGTTTGAAGGAAATGATAAGACGAAGGAGTAGGGTGTTCAAACACATCAAGACATATTAGTCTGAACCGAAGCATCCATACCACCGTTCAAAGAGAAACCACCTATATTAGAGCTTAAAACTTTACTTACACGTCTTAGATATGCCTTTCTTGGTGAAAGCCTAATGTTACCTATCATCATCCCCAATCAATTGAATAGGAAACAATAGAGCAGGGTGGTAGCAATTGTTAGAAAGCGAATGAAGGCCATTGGATGGAAATTTTTTTATATTAAAGGTATAAGCCCAAATGTTTGTATGCATCGAATAAACCTCGAAAAAGGATGTAGAACATTAAGGGAGCATCAACGGAGTTTGAATCCTAACATAAAGGAGGTGGTCAAGAAAGAAATAATTAAACTTTTAGATGCAGGGATAATTTATCCCATATCCGATAGTGAATGGGTCAGCCTAGTGCAATGTGTACCCAAGAAGGGTGGAATGACAGTAATAGGGAGTGAGAGTGGAGAAGTGATTTTAACAAGAATAATCACTAGATGGAGGGTATGCATAGATTATTGCAAACTTAATGCAGTGATAAAAAAGGATCATTTTCCTCTCCCGTTCATGGATCAAATGATAGAAAGGGCGACTTGTCATTCATTCTATTGCTTATTAGATAGATACTCTGGATACAATCAGATCTTCATCTACCCCAAGGACCAAGAAAAGATCAAATTCACTTTCCCTTATGGTACCTTTGCATATAGATGGATGCATTTCGAATTGTGCAATGCCCGACTACATTTCAAAGATGGATGATGCTATCTTCGCTAACATGATTCAAGATATAATGGAAGTGTTCATGGATGATTTTTCAGTTTATGAAGACTGTTTTCAAATGTGTTTAATCAATATGGATAGAATGCTCCAAAGTTGTGATGAGTCACATTTAGTGTTGAACTGAGAGAAGTGTAACTTTATGGTGTAAGAGGGGATAGTGTTCAGGCATAAAATTTTGCATCAAGGATTCGAAGTTGGTAAAGGAAAAATAGAAGTTATAGAGAAAATCCCACCATTAAGTAACGTTAAGGGTGTGTGAGGATTCTTAGGTCTTGTAGGATTTTACTGTCGATTTATTAAAGATTTCTCGCAAATTGCAAGACCTTTGACAAACCTATTATTCAAGGATGTGCCCTTTCTATTTGATGAAGAGTGTGTGTCTGTATTCAATAAACTAAAGAAGGCAGTAACATCTGCACCAATTTTAACGCCACCTAGTTGAACACTCCCATTTGAGGTCATGTACGATGCAACCAACCAACCTATAGGTTGTGTATTAGACCAAATGAAAGATAAAAGATTGCAAACAATGCACTATGTAAGGAAAACCCTTTCTGAACCTTAACTTAATTACACCAACACAGAAAAGGAATTACTTGCAGTGATGTAAGCATGTGATAAGTTTCGATCATACCTCTTAGGGTCAATGGTAATCGTATTCACAAATCACGTAACTTTAAAATATCTTTTTAACAATAAGGATGCAAAATCGAGGCTTATTCGATGGGTGCTACTCCTACAAAAATTTGATATAGAAGTATGAGATAAAAAGGGGGAGGCAAATGTGTTCACAAACCACTTATCATCTCTGGAAGGAGCAGAATGCGAGCAAAGTGAAGATATTAGTGAGAAATTTCCTGACGAAACTCTAATGTTTCTTGATAGTCTAGCTACACCATGGTTGGTTGATATCCCAAATTATGTTACTATAGATAAGCTTCCTTATGACCTCTCTTATCAACAAAGAAAGATATTCTTACATGAGTGTAACCGATATCTCTGGGATAAACCAATCTTGTATTGAACATATGTTAACGAATTAGTAAGACGATACATGCCAGATGATCAGCTCTTCGTATTGATCTAAAGATCAATCCCTTGGAAACTGAGTTAAAAATAATCAAATTCCAAGGATTGTAATGTAGGATGCAACCTCGGGTCGTCTCACTTAATTGGAACCAAATGAAAAAGGTCTAAGCTAGCCTAATTGTCAAAAATTGCAATCAAAGTTGATAAAATGGGGGTTTTGGTCATTAAAAAGAACTAAGGAAATTTAACTAAAATTGAAGGACAAAGTAATATATATATATATATATATATATATATATATATATATTTTTGGATTTTAAGGAAATAAAGAAAATTGAAAATTTAAGAAATAAGCAAATGAGAATAATCAAGTGAATCACACGTTAATACAATACTTATAAAACGATATAGAATGCACGAGAAGGGGGGGTTGAATTGTGTATTCCCCTTTTTGATAAATCTTTCAAAAATGTTTGTTAGAAATAAAATTCTTTACAGAACTTCCGATAGATTCTAATTAATCAAAACTTTTGAAAACTTTGTTTACTGATTAAGTAATGATAAAACTTGAATCTAAAATAGAGATAGAGTGAGAGTAGTTGACACAGCAATTTATCCTGGTTCACCCCAAACCGTGGCTACGTCCAGTTCTCAGAGTTCTTTCTGAGATTTCCACTATCTCTTTCAACGTTACAAGTATTCTTTGCGAGCCTCTTCAGGTCTCTACAATCAGTATTCTTTCACACTTATCCTCTGCAGGCTATCTGCACTACCTTTTCTCAAAAAAGTGTTTGAACATTTGTTACAGTAAAATAGCTCTCAGCTAGTTGAACAAAATGCTTTTACGATCACGTAGATGTAAATCTACTAACTCTTTCTGCTTTTTGCTAACTTTTTCTGACTTTTTCTAACCTTGCAATCTTCGACTTCGACTTGTATTTATAGCCTTCGTCTCCAACTGCTTCTTGATTATTGTTTCTTGAATCTTTAAAGAAACGGTTATTCATTGAGTTCAGAATTAACTCGAATCGACTCCTTCGCCTTCTTTTCAATTCCGCATCTTCATTTCTTCGCTCAGATTTTATCGCTCACGCTTCGCTCGCTGCCTGCTTTTACTTTGTGCGTATTCGCTTTTACTATTTTGCGTCTTCGCTCGCTTTACTATTCGTGATCTGCGTCAGGTTCCTTTACTATTCGTGATACGCTTCTGCGTTATGCTTAGTTCGTCTGTGTTCCTTCGTCTTACTGACTTCGTCTGTATGTCTGACTTCATCTGTATGACTTCGTTTGCTTTTGTTTTTCTTTTATTTTGCTCTTTTGTTATACATCAAAATCATATCTAAGTAAAGTCATTTGCACTTAACAAATAAATCTTCTTGAAAATGAACTTAGGCCATCATGGTTAAAAACAAATTTTTAGGGAGTGAAATTCACTAAGCTTTCGATTAACAAACCTTAAAGATTCTCCTTAAGACCAGAATCTTGATTAATGAACTCCATTTCATCAAGATTCCATTAAGTGCTCATAAGCCTTAGAACCTTAAGGGACTCTTTAAGTCCAAGGTTTTAATCAACGAACTCCGTTAATTACAACCTTGTTAAATGCATCTTAGTGTGTGAAATGGACAAGTTAATGCAATTGGTCATTTGGCTCAAGCACAACCTCAATATCAAACACAACTAGGCAGATAAAGAAAATCAACACAATCACCAAAAGACATATATGAAACTTCATATATTGAGCATCAAATTTCTACAGATAACCAATCCATAACACAAGACATCATTCAACACTTGATTAAATTATAACCAAGCTAATCTAACTACATGAAGTAAACCCCAACTCAGGAATTTACAACAATGTAATTAAACTTGACGATGTAAGATTAACTACCTTTTTAGAATCGGTGAACTCAAGATGATGTTACATTCTCAAGAGGAAATATGGATTTAGCCGAGCATGACTCTGGACTCTCTCACGACTGTTGAAGATCGAACGTCACCCATGGTTGCAGTAGATACTGGCGGTGGTGTAGAGATGATGGTGATGGTCGAAGATGAGGTGTGATTGTTTCTGTGGAAAAATAGTCTCTCCGCCTCCCCAGTATATTCTCGACAGATGATCCTCTCCTTTTGACCTAAATTTAGCAACCTTTTAAATGATGGGTGCGGGTCGGGTCGCCACAGTGAGAGAACTTTCCAAATAAAGTCCGGATATCCGTCTGCTCGCCACGAAGAGATGCTTCTTTGACTTCGCGACGTGCCTTCCTGGATTGCTCGCCACGGCGTGTTACTTGGTTGGCATCGCGACGTGCTCCTCTTGGATCGCTCGTCGCGGCGTGTTGCTTGTAGCACGTCGCGGTGTTAGACCCCAAATTTTTTTTTATGATGTCCTTAAGCATTGATTGTGTTGATTATGTGTTTATGCCCTAAGTTGATTAATTTGGATGTATTAGTGGATAATTAAGGTTTAAATGTGGTGTAAATGAGAATTATAGGATAAGAATATATGAGGGCATTTTGGGAAGTTTACTTAGGTTGGAGTGGTTTAAGCTTTGCTAAGAGGGGTAAGTTAGTCCTTAGACATAAGAAAGAGTTAGAAAGAAATAGAAGAAAGAAAGAAAAGAAGGAGAAAAGAAGAAGAAGAGTGTCGTGGGTGGAGGAAGAGAAGAGAAGAAGGATTTCGATCTTTGAGGATTTCCAACAGTTTTTCGGGTAAGTTTCGCTTCTTTGAATCTTGTTATGGTTAGATTAAACCCAAAGATATGATGAAAGTAGTAGAATCGGTGGATTTAGAGTTTTAGGGTAAAAATGGTTAGATTTTGTGGGTTAATATGTTTATGACTGATTTTAAGTTGCTGCTAGGTTAGAAAGGTAGTATAAGTCATGATCTAAGGCTTAGGTGTGTTGCATTTGAGTTTGGGAAAGGATTGAAGTTGGAAAATGCTGGAAATCGGGTTTCGGAGTCGAGCTCCAGACTCGCACTTCGCGACGTGGAGTTCGTCGCGATGTATAATAATTAAATTCGTCGTGACGAGCGGAGAGGCGTTCATCGCGACGTGCGAAGGAGGCACGCCGCGACATGCGAGAGAGGCGTTCGTGGCGACGTGCGAGAGAGGCGACGTCAAGACGTGCGAAGAGATTTGGCTCGCCGCGGCGAGCATCCAATTTTTCTGAAGGAGATTTTTGGGCATATCTCGAGTTGTAGATGTCCAATTGAGGTGATTTCAGATTCGTTGTGATCTAGTAGAGGGCTACAAGGTTTATGAAGAAGGGAAGTTCGGAATTTTCGTCTAAGGGTTTGGGATTTTATGAGGAAATCGAACTTAGACTTTTAGTGCTTTATTTTGGATTTTCAAGCTTTGTGAATATTTCTTTTGGATATTGATTGAATGGAAACTTGGTTTGTTTTAGGAAACCAAGCTGACCCGATTCCATCGTAAGAGGAAGGAAAACAGTGAATCGGATTCTCAAGCGATATTAGGTGGGTAATATACTTATAGTTATTGTGTGATTAGGCAAATTCTTGCCTATGTGTGAATATATGTATGATGAAGTGCATGACTTTTGAACGAACATGTGAATACTGTTTAGCATGAATTATTATGAGACTTGAAGAAGCATGAGAACTGACAGAAATAAATTTGATTATGAGCATGTTATGCCTCGACTTCGGTCATGGCATTTTGAATAAATGAAAAGTATGAAAGCATATCATATGATGAAATGATTCTTAGCATGATTATATGCTTTTGTTTGGGCGAGAGTGGAACCATTTCGTTCGTCACGTGCACGTCGATAAGAACCTTCTCCCAGCTGCCCGCTTGTGGCTTATGAGGTCCGAATGGACTCATCTTGTTCAGGGTGTAAACTTCAGTTTCTCCCTTTTGTTTCCATGGAACCCTCGAGCCATGTGATGTGCATTGCATTATTGATCTGTTTGCTATGAAGCATATTTGTGGCATGTTTTACAAGTTGCATTAATTATGCTGAATGTGCTAGAATTGTTGCATGTATATACATATATACCTACATATGCCTGATTTTGTGCTAGTTACCGATGGCTATAATTATATTAGCCACTGAGCTGTGTAGCTCAGCCCATTATTCTTTCCCTCCTCAGGTGCAGAACAGGATAATCGCTGATCTTGCAAGGCATCAGAAACTTTAAGTTAGTTAGGAGTTTTATATTAAGTTGTTACTTTGGTTGGCCCTCCGAGCATTTCATCATGGAGCATTTTTCATGTATTTTGTCTTTAGATTTTATTCTGTACTGTGTATGGATATGAACACGATTTGTAATGGCATGAAGCCCCTTAGTTTTGGGGTGTTTGATTATGTTTTAATGTGTGCAAGATAGCATGAATGAGTATATGTGTGAATCGAATTATGTATTTGTATAGATGTTGGGATCGGGTCCGAGGTTTTTGGGTGCCCGTCGCCGGCGCGACCCGAGGAGCCCCCTCGGGAATAGGGATCCGGGGCTCTGGTCCAACACACGGCGTGCGAACTTCTTCATGCGCCGCGACGTGTTGACTCTGCGGATGCTTTTGACTCTTCTTTTCCCCTACAATATGAAACAACAATTTGCAGTATCAATTGTCCTTGGAAAAATTATGATGGAATTAATGTCAGTTTGTGACAATTTTACTATCAAATTGTATAAAGTATGAGCTCATGTAAGGGACTAATTAAAGCACAAAAACCACAAATTAAGAGTCAAAAAGCACGTTAAAAACTATGAAAGTGTCGCCAATTTATATAATAAACTTGGGCTCAATCACCAGATGACGAAATGTTGGATACATTAACACAATGTCCTGAAGCTCAATAAGCTGCCCATTATGGAACAAACAAAACAATAGCTCGAGTACTAGAATGTGGATTTTATTGGCCATATTTGCCTAAGGATGCTCAAGCTTTCATGGCACAATACGACATTGTCAAAGAGTAGGCAACATCTCCAAAAAAGGATGAGATGCCTTTATCCAACATTTTGGAAGTTGAATTCTTTGATGTATGGGGAATCGACTTTATAGGTCCCTTTCCATCCTTTATGAGAAACACGTACATTCTAGTAGTGGTGGAGTATGTATCACGTTAGGCCGAAGTTGTGGCATCTTCAACTAATGAAGGAAGGGTTGTGCAAAAATTCATCAAATGGTTATTCAAATAGTTTGGAGTGCTAAGGACTATAATAAGCGATAAGGGCATGCATTTTTGTAATAGATCTTTTGATGCTCTCCTAAAAAGATACGAATTCCACCATCGCATTGCCACTCCTTATCACCCGTAGACAGTGGCCAAGTGGAAGTTGTTAACCAAGAAATGAAACGAATTTTGGAGAAGACTATCACACCTCCAAGAAAGATTGACCGTTAAAACTAGATGATTCCTTATAGGCTTATAGGACTACTTTTAAGACATCATTCAGAATAACTCCTAATAGGCTAGTATACGACAAGGCTTACCATTTACCAATTGAGCTAGAGCATTAGGCATATTGGGCAATAAGTTTGTTAAATTTTGATTGGAAGTAAGCAGGCGAAAACGACTTTTGCAACTAGATGAACATGAGGAGTTTCATTACAACGTAGAAGAGAATGTTAAACTTTGCAAGGAAAAGGTAAAGAGATGGCACGACTCTCATCTTAGGCATATTAAATTTAAGGTAGGAGATGCAATGTTTCTATACAATTCAGGGTTGAGGCTGTTTCCAAAGAAGCTAAAATTGTGATGTAATGGACCTTTTACGACTATTCAAGTTTTTAATCATGGAGCCCTGAAACTGGAAAATTCAAACAAGGAAACCTTTAAGGTTAATGGGCATCGATGCAAACTATATCTTGGTAGAGTGATCCCGAAGGAAAAAGAAATAATCTCATTCCTTTCGGGGAATTGAGCAAGTTCCAAGGGTACAAGGTTAAGCTAATGACCATAAATTAGCATATTCAGTAGTTAGATTTAAATTGTTGTGTGCAGTTAGATTTGTTTTGAACCTCGAAAAATAGTTTTTCATGACTTAGAATGGTTTGGACTACTAACTCTCTTAGTTTCTTTTCAAACAATTATAAGATAGAGCAACAATCTTGGGCGCCAAACGAATTTGGTTTCCACCTCCATCACCTTGATGGTTTTGCACTCTATCCCTTTCTCTTTTAAATTATGTCTTTATACATTTCATGTTATTTTATTCTTACTTTATATGTTTGTATGTGCACTTCTCACATTAAGGATAATGTGCTGTTCAAGTAAAGGGAGGATTGTGTTTTTTTTTTTACTTTTAGTGTGAATTTTGCATTGTGTATGCTAGTTTGTTTAGGTCAGCATGTGTGAATTGTGTGAATGTGGCAATGGTTAGGATTTAACGGATTAATTGTAACATCCCGTTACTGTCAGCAAGGGTAAAATGGTAATATCGGGACTGACTGATCGGTTTTACTGTATTTATTGACTGAGTATGCTACTGGCCTCTAATTAGAGAGGAACTGGGTTACTGCATATGCATATATTCATTGGTACATGCATTCATGATTTTTCGGTATTTAATTGTAAATTAGAATTGACTGGAAATTGACTGGGTTGTGAACTGATCGAATTGTGGACTGACTGGACTGACTGAATCGTGATTAAATGAGGAATTAGGAGTTAATGTGTTCAAGTGACTGATTTAAAATAGTTTGAGTGTAATTGGAAATTGATGATGGCTTATAGGAAATTTTCGGGAAATTCGGAGGAAAAGCCCGACCGAAATAATTGAGAGATCGATTCGACCGTATAGTATCGAAAGAATTGTTCAATGGAAATGGAAAAGTTAGAGTGAGACCGATAGGAAATAAATACGTTGAGCCACCGAAATTTAGAGACCAAATTTGGGTGATTTGGAGACCTATGCCTATAAATAACTAGGTTTGGAAAAATTGGGAAAAACTACCGAAGGCCATCGCAAGTTTCTCCTTCTCTCCTCCCACGGTGATCTTCGATCCTCCCCATCGGTGAGGTTCGTTGATTTTCTTGTGGTTTTCCCTCTTATTGTGTAAGGCTAACTGGTTATATGTGATTGATAAAGGATTGAGGAGCTGAGAATGGATCATCGTTGGATTTGAAACATTTTAGAGCTTACGGCGATTTTGAGGGATTTGAGGATCGATCTGTGATTTGGTAAGTTTTTACTGGTTTAATGTTGTTATTAATGGTTCCTACTGCATTTATGGCCTTTATTATAGTTGATTTGAGTAGTTGAGAGTGTTTAATGGGGTTTAGAGTGAGAAAATGGACGGAAAACGATCGGAGAAGACGATCGGATCGTCGCACGTCGCGCCGAGGGCTTCATCGCGACGAATAATTGAATGTAATTATTCGTATTAGTCGCGACGAGCTCGGGTCGACGACGCGACGAGCGATCCCCTATGTCGCGACGAGTGAGCTTTTCACGTCGCGACAAAAGGGCGTAGGTCGCGACGTATGGGGCAGTTTTCTGATTGAATGTATATTCGTTTATGGGACATAACTTATGGTGTAGACCTCCGATTGAGGTGATTCTCGATTCACTGTGAACTAGGGAAAGAGGTCTACTATTGAGAAAAATATTGAGAGTTGGAATTTAATTTAATTGATACTGATTCTTGAGATTTAAGGTTAATTATGGTTTATAGTGTGATCTAAGTACTGAATTGAGACAATTGGAGTTTTAATTGAGATTTTCACTGGATAATTTGACCGATGGATATGAAATTGTTATAGGAAGTATGAATATAGGAAATTGGACTGGATCATAGGACTGGATCAATTATTGTCGAGCAATTGAGTAAGAAAGTGGAATTGGGCTTAAGGTATCGAAATTGGGATTTGGCACCGGAAAATCGTGAACACGCATTGTACATCATTTGCACTGAGACATATGCATTACTGTACTGTTTTATTGGGCAATTAGTAATGGGTTGTACTTTACTGTTATAGTGGCGCCGTTGGATCATCGTTTCACGGACATTGCTGGGACTTCCAGGCAATAGCTAGGAAGTTACAGGTGAGTAACCTAGTTGGTTTCTCAAATTCTTGATTGGCTAAATGCTCACTGTATGAATTACTGAAATGAATGTGATTGAATTGTATGCTTTTATTGTACTGAACGGGACTGCTACATGACACTGTAAATTGCATGATTATTAAGATATACATGATTGAACTGTATGTTCTCACTATATTGAACTGGACTACTATATGACCACTGAAATGTATGAGTGAACTGTATTATTACTGAATTATATGTGACCGATTCGCATACGACATCAGATTGATTGAATTATCGAGTGACACTGAATCGATATATTGGGCTTTGTAGCCATACATCGTAAATTATCAATCATCAATATCAATTATCAACATCGCATCGCATGCATAAATGCATGATCGATAATGGACGTGTCCCAAGTTGCTATTATCACCGAAAAGAGCCTCGAGCTTGAACATCGATCGACCGGGGCTTAGCCCGAGGGAGAAATCTCGACGCGTCCCATCGATCATCAGCATTACTCGACCGGGCCTCAAGCCCGAGGGGATTTATCCTAAGCATCAGATCGACGGCCTAGCCCGAGGGGAGAAATCTCGACGCGTCCAATCGATCACCGATCGAGCACTTGGGCACAACATCAATAATCGAAAAGAGTCGCACGTGCATTGCATCTTCGCATCAATGCCCGAAATGATCGTGACGTGACTCATGTGAATGACCGTGATCGCTTCATCGCAAATTATTGTGAATGAATGACCGAATTGTGACAATGATCGATTGTGTGTTGACATGATTTATCAGAATCGCTACATAATATCGCGAACCGTGATGTGACATCAGAATTGTTATGTATGATTACCATATATCGATATAGATCGCTGTACAATCGTTACGTAAATCGCTTCTACGCCATCGTATTATTGTTACTGATACAATATATTGTCGGAAACTGTTATAGACCACTGTAAACTGTTAATTAATATTACTGTGTCGTGCTGTACGCAATTTGCGTAATGCATGATTTCGAGTGAACCATCGATGATGGTTTTCACCGAGTTCGCAAACTCACCCAACATTGCAACTTATTTTTCAGAATCGAAGAGTACCCGTTAGCAAAACGGAGTATGTTCGCAGGATTCAAGTGAAGGTCGAAGTCGGGATCGGTTCGCGTCAGCATTGCATGTCTTGACTTTTGTACTAAAATGGTTATTTGTATTCGTAAGATTGATCTCAGTGGCTATTGAAAATGTTTGTACCCAATTGGATAGACTTCCGCGCATTTGTTATTGAAAAGTAATGTACTGATTTCTGATCGAGTGGTTAGCACGCCATTCTCGTGGGGCACGGACCCGGATATCACTGTGGATGTCGGGTTCGGATCCTGCGGGTGTGGGGTGTTACATTAATTTAGCTGTGAACATAGTCTTTTAGGTTGCTAAGGCCTATTAGCTCATGAAATTACTGACCTAAGTTACTTAGGGCTAAATATATTGGTTAATTAAGATACGATGTTAGTCTATCCACCCTAGGAAGTTGCCATATTCATTTATAATTTTAGGTCAATCAAATAAATGGCATTACTAGTATATTTTCATAAGAATAATTAGCAAAAGCAATAAGGGAGGCAAAATAATGTGTAAAAAATGCATAAATTTCAATGAGATAAATATTCCGCTGGCCTTCGGGTTATAAATAGCTAGTAGCCAGTTAAGAATGTGACGTAGCTGAGTAATCAGATCGACGTGCATCACAAATGAGTGCCTTCGCATCAAAAGGTTATAATGGCATTCCAACCAAGCCACTTAATAATAGCATGACCAGTTGAGTAACCGGATTGACATTCACCCCAAATGTTTGCCTCCACATAAAAAGGCTAGATTCATGTCCTTAAAAATCAACAAAATGAATGTTTTCAATTAAAAACCTACCAAACTTGTTAGTAGTTTGATTTTTCATGAAAACTTACTTAGGAATAACTACACTTTTAATTTGACCAAATAATTATCAATGTATGTGTGTCAGTGATATGGGTGAATAAACTTAAAATTAAGATTTTGATTAGTTTGTATATTTAGTCTAAGGTACTTAGACATAGATTTCACAAGTTAATAAGTAAAAACAACTTGAGGGATTGTGTTCGAAGTTAAATTCGTTTCATTAAGTCTAATACCATTATCTTATTATCGCATTTGCGTGTTTTATGTTTTGGTTGTTGATATTTGTTTGTTTATTTTTTTGTTTGCTTAAGGACAAGCAAATGTTTAGGTGTAGGGATGTTGACAGGTGTAGATTACATCGTGTTTTTGTGGGTAGTTAGTGTGTGTTTAGCTATTAATTTGATTGTTTACTGCATGTTTAGGTTAGAATTGTATTAGTTAGTAAATATTTGTGTGTTTAAGTGTTTTGTAGGTTGGAACATGATGCTGAGCTTCAAATTTATATTTATGAGGTGCCTTGATGTGTTTGTTACTGTTTCAAAGAAATTGGATGAGATTTAGAGAAGACTCGGGAAATAACCCAGGGTCATGATTGTGACATAAGCAAAAGCAAGGAGTCACAATTGTGGAAAATATGCCATGATTGTGACAAAAGCTGGTATAGGAAGCCACAATCGTGGCATTATGGGCCACGGTCGTGATAGAAGGAAAAAAATCTCAGCCACGATTGTTTCATTAAGGGCCACGATCGTTGCCTGCATGATAGTTACACAGAGAGTAGTCCCAACTAAGGGCCACGATCGTGACCTGCGTGATAGATACACAGACATCAGTCCAAACTTGAGTTTTCAAGGGATTTTCGGACCTTTCAGACTCGAAAAAGACCCTAGGGTTGCCCTAATTGGAAATAATATAGAAGACTTAATGATGTAACCCTAGTGGAGCTTTTATATTCTGCCACTTTTGGAAAGTTCAAGAGAGAGAGAGAAGAAGATAGATAGAGAAGAAGAAGAGGAATAAGAAGTAAGTCTCGACGCTGTTGCTGCTCGGATTAGTTGATCTCTCGATGCTACTGCCTTTCGAGATTGTCCGATTCAAGTTTTATTTCCTTTCCATTTCATTTTTGTTCATTTAATATATAAGACTGAAATGGATTGTATGATGATGAGTTTTGGATTGTTGACGATGTTTTAACTCTTCCTTTGGGATTTTTCTTTGATTTAATGTCAATATAGTCGATTTTATGCTTTATTGATTGGGTGTTATGATTAACTTCAATTTTTGCATATTTCAGTAACAAATCGAGAGATTGAGCTGGATAAAAATGATTGGATTGGGTTAACGAGAATTAAGCGATCCAATACACCACGTAGTTAATCATATTGGTTTTTTTTTTTTTTGTAGAGAGAGATCTTGTTTGAAACCTGGTAGTTTAGT
Source organism: Erythroxylum novogranatense (assembly GCA_029891385.1). Taxonomy (NCBI): domain Eukaryota; kingdom Viridiplantae; phylum Streptophyta; class Magnoliopsida; order Malpighiales; family Erythroxylaceae; genus Erythroxylum; species Erythroxylum novogranatense. The sequence continues at coordinate 29,333,993 of CM057233.1, read as the reverse complement.
AGAAAGCTTCCAATCTAATTTTAATAATGAGTCGTTTGTTAATTGAGAGATTGCAAACTCCATAATTTAATTAAGGATAATGATTAAGGGCGTGGGATTATAACTTGAGAGAGTAATCCCCTCTACAATACTTTAGAACCGACACCCTGATAACACATAGTTGGTTAGGATAGCATTAATGATAGGTAGAATCTCCTCTCTAATAACATGGTAATTTCTCTTGATTAATTTCCATAGTGACCCTTTGCGTTGCTTAATTTCAATTGTTTTGTGTAAATTTCTTGAGTTGAACTCCTGCAATCAAAATTTTGTGTTTATATTCTTGTTTCATTTTTGTTTCATTTTCTTAATTTTTGAGACTCAGATAACCTAGGATTAGATTAGTTTACCCTCCTTGTGGGATCGACCCTTCAAATACTACAACTTACGACCCGTGCACTTGCAGTAATTAAGTGATATAAATTGTAAGACTCGACACCTCGATCATAAGGGAATACTATTAACTATTACAACAATTGTTAACCACGAGATGTTGTAAAATCTTTTAAGCTCACAAATAGAGGTTTAAGGATGCCTATGGTAACTTTGGATGCCCATTGCTATTCATCGAAGAGATAAGCTTAATCTATATGTATATATTTAACTTTGTTACTTGTTAGACATTAATCATCATTTTATTTTATTTATCTATTTTGTACCAGAGAACGATACGAAATAGGGGTACTTATGTATCGGGCGTAAGTACTGGTTGATATCGACTTGTTTCGTTTGGTATCGACTGGTATTTATAATACCGGTCATATACTGGTCAGTACTGAAAATTTTGAAAAATATAGGGATTAAGTTGCAAAATTTTCAATTTTTTTTAAAAATTTAGCTCCCGCCTCTCACCCTCCTCCTTTTTCTTTTTTTCAAAGCTTTTGTAATTTGTTATTTAGTTAAAATTTTATTGTTTTTATTAATTTTATTTTTAAAATAAAATAAAATTTTATTACTAACAATAATTATACATTAAATTAAAATTAAAATTTGATTATTTTATTTAAATTTATTTTAATCTTTTATATAATATTTATTAATAAAGTATTAACAAAAATATTTTTAAATTAATTAATTTGAAAATTATTATTTATTTTATATATTTTGATTATTAAATCAAAATTTATTTGAAATATATATTTTAAAAATATTTTAAATTTAATTATATTTATTAATAATTATTAAATTAATTTTATAAATTAAATTAAATTAAATTAAGATATTTATAATTTTAGTAATAATTAATTTTAATTAATTAAATATATAGTATATTTAATTGATAGTAAATTAAATAATTTATATTTTTATTTCGTATTTCAATTATACTTTGTTATTTTCTTATCACGAACTTTTATTGTAAATTATAATAATTTGAGTTAATGATATTTATTATTCTTTTATTAGATATTTTGATGTAATTATTATTTATTATATAATAAAATTGAAATGATAATATTTTAAATTCTTTATATTGATGTTAATTTTATATTTGTGTAATAATAATTATCCTTTTATATAAATTATAATTATTTATATGTAAAAAACTTAAAATCATTGTTATTTCATATTAATTATAATTATTATTTATTATTTTAATTTTTAAAGGCAAGGTTAAAAAATATACAACATAACTCTACTATATTATAATATATTATTTTATAATTTTTAAAACATTTTAAAGATTATGCCATAAATTTAAAAATTAATCGAAACAGTATATAATATTAACCGATACTATTATAATACCGTCCCAAAATTCAATCCGATACGGTATTAACACTGATCAAAATCAAATTCGATGTTAATACCGGTTTAGAATCCCTAACATTGGTTTCAAAGCCAAAACAAATGGATCATTAGAAAAATCAACTTGCTAGCGATTGCACAAGCTTCAACATTCGCATAAATGAACAAAGATCAAGTGAACATACTTCATTTCTTCCTACAAATATTTATTCAATGAAAAAACTTCGAAATGTAGTCTACACTAAAGAAGAAAATTGTAGAAAAGGACAACACAGAGAATACATTAAACTAAAAAAACCCTACTCACTGATAACTCGTCCAAATTAGTCATCCCTACTCGTTACTTTACAGACATTCTTCTACTTCTTGAAGCTCTTCCTTGCTTACTTGTCTTGGTTAGAGAAATAGTAACTTGTTACAATTTGTGGGTGAACTCAATTCAAGTTTGGACAACAGGTGGTAGAGGATCTTCACGCAAAGGAGCGTTGACATCCAAAGAAGCAAGGCCTTCTAATTCTTGGATTGCAGTCATCACACTTATCATCCCCGTCTCGCTGCTCAACTGGGGCCTTAGTAGTCCTACAGCCTGCCTTACTCTTGATTGCTGCAATCCAAATCATATATTCATTTTCACAATCTCAAAAATAAAACTATGTATAAAAAAGGAAATGATTATAAAACTCACGAAAAACTCAAGTTTCATCTTCAGATCTGCAACTTCTGCTTGTGCTTGAGTTTGTGACTGTTCAGTTGTTATCCATGACATATTTGTGTTCTTCTTGTCCCAAGATGAAAAAGTAAAAGAATAACTAAGTAATTGTGAATCCCAACAAAAATCTTAGGGCTTAGCAAAATTTCATGTGTGATATTTACCTTTCTAGGTCGGCCAACAGGTCTTCCTGTGCTCTTCCTAGGCGTCGCCGGAGCCACAGCCTTTCTTGGACGACCTCTAGGCCTGGCTACACTGATCAAAGTGCCGTCAGCAGCGTAAGTGACAGCCACAGAATGAGATTGGGCCTTTGGGGGACGACCACGGCCTCTCTTAACACCATTTTGAGCCGCCATCACAGACTTGGGCTTTCTTGGCCTCCCGGGACTCTTCGGTGGCCTACCTCTTCCTTTTTTGACAACCACCACTTGGCCACCGGCTTGAGCCACCACCGACGACTTCTTGGGACGACCTCGCCCTCTCTTAGCCTCCTTGGGTTCATCAGCCAAACCAAGCGCCACCAGCACAGGTTGTGTGTTACTAGTCTCAGCAGCAGTAGTAGTAACAGTTTCTGTTTGGACAACCGGAGGGAAAAAACCGGTCGAACCCAAAACGGGCTGCTGCTGATCTTGAGAAAAAGTTACTGAATATGGTTGTGGTTGTTGTGGGATGGACTGTCCATTAGAGTCCGGTAAAGAACCGAGTTTCGGCTTTGGAGGCCTACCTCGTCCCCGTTTCTGTCCATAACTCGGATCGTTAGTGGCAGTCGTGGAGGAAGTGGAATTGACGTAGTCGTGGGCAGAGGTGGTGCTGAAGTCAGATCTGGGAAGTTTGTAAGACTTTTTGACCATAACGAGTAGACCACTGTTTTTCAAGCGCTTTAAGTGGTGAGTCAACAAGGTGGAGTGAGTGGGAGGGAGGTCTGTGTACGCTTTCTCTATGTACTTGGCTATGGCTCTCTTGCTCGACCCATCGCGTTCCTTCAACGCCGTTATAGCTGCGTATATCATCTGCACACAACACAATAGATCCATATCAGGATCACAAAACCCCAAAAGGAAAGAATATATGAAATGAATATTTCTTATTACCTCGGCGTAAGGAGGAAGGGACGGGGAGATGGATGGGGTAGCATGATGGATGTGGTTATGGGGGACTTCAGCGGCGGAGAGCGGCGACGGCGCAAGCTGATCCATGACTGCTGCGACGGTGGTCGTTAGGCTCGGAGGAGGAACCGATGGCGGAGCAAGTAGTGGATCCATGGTTAGAGAGAGAGAGAGAGAGAGAGAGATGGGTTTACTGTTCACTTCAATTATGCGTGTGCTCAGAGAGAGAGAGAGAGAGAGAGAGAGAGGGCGAGCTTTCAGATGAAATCGAGTTTGTGTTTTGTTATTTATGTTTTTTTGTCATAGTTTTATGAGAGAGAAAGACTGGGAAGGTATAATAAAGTAAATGGTGTGAGAGGATAAGGACGTCTTTTCAGTTGAATTATGGAGAGGATGAGATAAATCCGACCGTTAATATTGCCCTCTGTATTCATTTGTAAACACGACGTAGACCTTTCGTCTGTCCTTTTCTTATCTTCTCGATTATAATATTTATTCTTATCATCTATTTAGTATTCGTAATTTCACATACAGAGTAACGTCTACACGCCCCTAACACTTTTTCTTCCAACGGTAACATGGCTTGGTGTTTAAAGGATTTCACAGTTCACTCCCCTTAATTTTCTTTTTAGATTTTTTTCAATCAAATCAATAGAATGGTATAATGGTCTCTGCCTTATAGAGTACCCAATTGACATAATTTATAAATTATTGTGTCAATTTTTTATTGTGTCAATTTTTAAATTGACACAATAATTTATAAATTATGTCAATTGGGTATTCTACATTAAAACAAGCTTTGTATGATAGACTCGACCATCAGTCTTGATATCTCATACAAGAAGATTTTGTAAATTATGTCAACCCAAAGATTTTCGAAAATTTTCTTGTAAAATTGTTGATGTTTGGGATTGCGACGACTCGAATTTATAATTCCAAACATAATGTTAAGACTTAATTACCCTTAATCCATAACATCACGTAATGATATGCTTTTACAAAATGTTAAAACAAAAAAATGTACAAACACTGATTAAATCTAAATCTACTAATCCCAGCAGGTGATGACTAATTTATGAAAGCGTTGAGTGAACTTAAAGGGTGTTTGGTTAGCAGAAACTCTGTTTTCTCTGTAATTTTCTGTTATAATTATACCAAAGGATTAGAAGATATTTGTTACATTTTATTTCAAATATAAAAGAACTACGACATCATTATAAAAAAAATGTTTCTTTGAACATCCAGATGGCGTGGCTGTTAGTTATGGTGTGTCTGCTATTGTTTACTATGACAACGTGGAGCCATGTAGCAGGAAAGCAGGTTCGGTTTTTGTTTTATGAATTGACTCACCAGTTAGTAAAGGAAGGGGGTTGGTGTCATCCCCGTTCAATGTGGATAAAAGCTCATTCCTTTGACCGTTGGATCCAGATTCATCATTGACTGTTTTTTTTCCTTGGCCAAGCCATGAGCTTTCCTTCAAGATATGATTATTAGGGGCATTAATCCAATTTGGAACCTTTTCTTTTCTTGTCAATTTGTTGTTAACCTTTTCTGCAAGGAAATTTTAGATTAAGAACATAAAATTAGGAGGAAATTTGGAAACGAGATGACAATTTTTTGGTTTGAGTGTAGTTTTTGTCTGAATATACTACGCGGGCTTGCTATTTGTGATTCAATGGCCATATTGGACAAGTATTTGCTTCAAAATTAAGTTAGACCTGTCCTTTGTAAAACTTGATGACAAATGCCTCGAAGAATTTCAAACTTCTCTATGGACTCAAGTTCAATTCTCATAAGAGTTCTTATATCATCTCCTCAAGATGTTACTCCCTCTCACTCTACAAGTGCTTCCTTTTAAATACCTTGGTCTACCTATTGCTGAAAAACAACTCTCTAAAGAGGATTGCCTCTTCCTCTTCAATGTAATAAATAAAAGATTCCACAACTGGTGCAATACAAGCCTATCCTATGGTGGAAACTTCAACTAACTATCTCTATACTTGGTGACTTTTACACCTACCGGATCTCCCATTTGACTCTTTGTAATAACCTGGATTTCAAAACTTACTGAGGGTTAGAATCTTAGACTATTGAGTCGTATCATTTAAGAATTTATGAAGTGCATTTTATTCACATGTGTAATATTTGCATACACACATGAATCATGATTTAGTAAACATTGTCAAGCTTGTATATGCACTAAATTGACATATTCTGGCGTATAAAAGGTTTAAAATGATCATGATATGAATTGTACATTGCTTATATCTTGAATTTTGGTTTGGTGGATTATAATTAGTAAAATTGGAATTAATTTTTACAATTCAAAATTTGATGAATTGAAACATGCATTTAGTTAATTGTTACAATTGAAAAATTGATGAATTGAAATGTGCATTTAGTTTAAGAAAAATGTTAAATTGACACATGAAAATTTAGAATGTCTAAGCCTATGAAATAAGTTGCACATGGCAGTAGAATTGAGTGACATTTAACATAGAAAATTGAGTGACAAATGGCAGCAGTGATTGAGTGTCAAATGACCTAGGATATTGGTGATATTTGGCAGCTTATATATGGTACAAATGGAATGCATGCATAGGTAACAAATGTCATTATGAAATGGTAACACCTAGCACCTAATGAGTTACGCTACTGTAGGGATAGTTTCTGCTGGGTTCATTCTTCTTCTCATTTCCTTTCACAATCGAAACACCATACCCTCACATCCCTATATTTTACTTAAGTTGTGCCTAACTGCCACAACAAAAATCTAAGCTTTCACCTTTTATAAGATAGTTATAAAACCAGAACATTGTTGTTTTTGCCATTGTCTTTTATCCTTGTTGAAAACCAAATCCCACCTTGTATTTGAGATTATCTTGCATTTATATAAGGCAAAGTAGACTTGATGAATTACGTTGGAGCTTTAGCTAAACAAGTAAGTAAAATACTGATCTTTGTGGCATATTATAATAGAAAGTTTATGATGATTGAATTGGGATGGATTGCATGTGATGTTGATGATGAAGTGTGCTGGAAAATGATACATGAATTGGATACTTTTCTTTTTTTTATTATGTTTGAGAACCGTAGGTTATAGGTTGCTATATGGAAGATTTAGATTAAGATTTGAAGTTTAAATGAAGGTGAATTTATGCTAAAGAAAGGTGCTAGTGAAGTGTTCTTGAATTTGGAAAAAAAAAACTAGGACTACATATATGATGAGATTAAGTGAATGAAAGTGTATGTTTTGTTTTTGTATGCATGAAAGATAAATATTTTATGAGCTACCAATTGAATGATTTTGAGTTGGAATTGGAGATAAAATTGATGAGGAGCTGAAGTATAATTAAGGTATAACTGAGATATAATTAACGGACTAATATGAAGATGTTTTGAATTTGGTATGAAGGTGCTAGAATTAGGAGAATTGAGAGAAATTGGATAGTGCATGTTGGGAGCTCAACATTCAGAGTCATGAAACTTAAACATATTAACCTATAGGGTTATTTCCATGAAATCTTTTTAGCCATCATCGGTTCCTCTCATTCTCATAACATCTCAAACCACAAGGGCGAGCCCACACAACAGAATCACGAAAATCAAACTTATTTTTTTTCCTATTTCAGAATAGATTTTGGGAAACTTCAAACTCAAATTACAAATTGAATCCTTCAAGAAAACTTTATCTCTATGTCTCTAGTTTATTTTGAAGTAAGAACCATCTCAATCGAAGCTCTATAGATCAAGATATGCTTAAAAATCCAAAGTGTGTTCACAACCAAGTCTTGCCCTTGCAACCGATCCCTCACTTTCTTTCCATAAATATTTCTGAACTCAACACAAAAGGCTAATAATCTTTATGAAAAGATAGGTAAACTTCTTATAAATCTATTGCTTCAAGAATTGCTTAATTTGGAGGTCGGGTCATGAAGTTATGGCCAAAAGAATCAACCATGCTCATGTCCTCAATCATGTTGAACCTATCTTGGGATAATGGACGTAACTTTCACTAGGAATGTCAGATTTCGTCCATTCCTAGACGATTTGAAAGAGTAATTCTAGATATACAAATTTTGTGAAGAACTTAAAGTGAGATTTTGTCATTGGGAGGGTCAAAACATGGGCCGTGTGAACCCCACATGAGCAGACTGTGTAACTTTTGGGTCTGGCAGTTTTTTAGCATCAGGAATACACGACCAGTATGATTTTACACGACCTGATCGTGTAACCTTCAGGTTTAACAAAAATTTTCACTCTCCAAGACCCCTTTAATAGATCCTAAGCCTATCCTAACATCCCTTTTACTCATAATCTTTCCAAATTGAGCAATCCTAGAGCAATATCACTTCATAAACTCTAGTTGTTCGGTATACACATTCTCTATGACATCCTAATTTGTAATGATCATAACTCTCAACTCCAATATCCAAAAATTGCATAATTTATATCTTTCAAAAGCTAAGAGGACAAGCTATAGCTTTTATGAAGACAACTTTATCTAATTATCCTAGATTAATGTAGATTTTCTCCTGAAGTTAGAATATACACTTTCCTCTCATGAAAAACTTGAGAATTATCCCAACTTCACTTCCTCTATTGCAATATCATTCATAACGATTTCAACTACCAATTGGAATTCATCAAACTCTCAACCTCAATTCATTTGACTCTTTATATTAGAGTACATCTCACCATTCATGATTCCTATCTTTCTTTTTTCCATAGCATCTTATGTATATATATATACACACTTCATGCTCAAAGTTCACACACACACACACACACACACACACACACACACACACACACACACACACACACACACACACACACACTTAATGCTCAAAGTTCATCAACTCAAGCGGAAAACTTCTTCAAATATATCTAATTCCAACTCAACTCATATCATCCATACACAATTCATATTTCATTAACATCATAAGATAAGTGTTTACAAAGCTTTATGGCATCTCATGCCACAATACATCATCAATATCAATATCCAAAATACAAAAGAGGCAAAACCCAATAATTTTCGAAATGTTTCTAAAATCTTGCTTTTACAAAATCTAACTTCAAATACAAAAAAAATGCATAATCAAAATGATGCCTTGACTCTTGATTTCTCAATCTCATTCCTTTCACCTAAAGATGGGATGGAAGGGGGTGAGCTTAAAAGCTCGTGAGTAATAAGTTTATAACTAATAATAAGCAAAACCATTCAAAAAGTTTATTACTATAGAAAATCCTTATTGAATCATAAAAAACATGTTTATTAAAATTCTCCTCATGAAATCAAATTCACAAACAACACAAATTATGCATCCTTCAACTTATTCACAAATAATAAACATATAAACACATCAAAATGGTTTGGGTAGGTCCAAAAACAGAATGTACTACACATTTTCACATAGTGGTCTTGTGTAGCCGTGAACTTAGGGGAGTCCATGAAGGAGCTCCATGCCACTAACGAGCAAGTGGGAGAAGCCTTTTTGTCAAAGTGTAGTTGACTTAACTTAGGGGACCACCACAAACCCACATGACATATAATTCATGACTTGAAAATAGATTGCTCCAAATGGCACATTTCGTTAACATGACTTTTCTTAAACATCTTGCCACAAAGTCGCATTTCAGGAACACAACTTTCCATAAACATGAAATATTTCATATGCACTTCACCATCATTTCACAATTCATCAACCAAATTCATACAAAAAATTTCCAAATCATTCAAAAGCAGTAAATGCAACAATTAGGAAGCAATTTGAAATCATTTTATTCTATTGACCTAATGGAAAACATAATGGCTCATTATTCAATTATAAACATGAAACCCACCTTATTTCGCTTGAGAATCCAAACTCAATTGTTCCCTTCCTTTTGCTCTTGGATAAGGTTTCTCTTGATTTCTTAAATCAAACCAATTTCCCATTCCATTCCAATTCAACAAAATCCCTAAAACTTCAAAATCATAATAAATGAAATCAACACAAATCAAGCTCAAACCTAACCTACCCATAATATATTTAGGCTAGAAAACCCAAAACCTAACTTAGAAATCCTAAAATCAAATGGGTTCCCCCAAAACCATCTTCTTTCTCCATTCATCCCCATCACAAAACCCTTTTTTTTTTCTTTCTAACTCCTTATCTAACAAAGCGAGAAGAGAAATAAAGCTTACCTTGAACAAATCTTCTTCCTTCTTCTTCTTCTTTCTTCTTCTTTTCTTCTCTCCACTACTCTCTCTCCCTCTTCTCTCTTCTAATTTTCGTTTTTTTCCTCTTCAAATTCAAGTCAAGTCTTCTTTCTTTCTTTTATACCCTTAATGAATCTAAAATGTCTACTTTGCCCTTCACTTAAAGCCTTATGTCTTTTAAACTTAAGTGACTTGCCAACTTTGCCCTTGATATCATCTTACTACCTTAATTCAGTTAACCCATGTCATAAAGTCTTGCTTATATTAACATGCTAATTAACTTCACAAAATAACATAATTAGTTTATCAAAACCTCAAAATTATTTAAATCATGACTAACTCCTTCCAAAAGTCCAGACATTTTCTAATCAGGTAATTAAAGGAATTTGATAATACTTCCTTCTAGAAAAATGTTTCCCATTGTTTTAATTTTCTAATGACACCAAAATCATTCAATTTGGTTTGGAAATCTGAAAGTTATATCCAAATATTTTTGAGCTATTCTTATACTAAAACAATATTCTGTGCTCAATTTCCATACAAAAATTGAAATTCTTCAAGACCAAATTAGAACTCGATTTCATCAGATAAGTTGTAGCCCTATTTCTCTAATTTAGTCCAAATCAAGAATCATCTGATTTGGATAACTAGAGAAAAAGGTATGGCTAAAACACCGAATCATACTCAATGAACATGTTTCAACTTAAAACTTCCAATATTTCACATATAACCAATCTTGTCCTAACTATCTTTTCTACTTCATTTCAAATTTTAAGAATTCTTCTTTTCTTTACACATAAATAATCGCCAAAATTTCTCATTTAATATTTCTAACTTCTAAGAAAAGTTCGGAGTCCAACAGTGCATATTGAGGCACTCATCCCACGATCGTGGGGGACCCAATGCTTTAAAATGAATTTTTTTTGTTTTGTGTGATTGTTTAACCACATAAGGATAAGTCAATTTAATTTGGTGCATTTGGATTTGATTGGGGCTTGAAATGATCCTAGATTGTAGCTTGATTAATTGGTTAAGGGTTTGATAAGTTAAGGTTGTTAATTGATGTCATTATTTAAGGAATGAATTGTCTTGATATCAATGTATTAAATCTAAAAATTATGAGTTATTAAAGGAATAAAGTGTTCTTATGAATGCAAATATGATCCAAAGGATATGGGTAATGTGTATTAGGTATAAATGAATGAGAATTGGGAAAAATTATGTGAATATATTGCTAGAAAAGAGTTAGTAAATGTATGAATGAAAAATTTAGAGTAATCAAGTTCACTTAAGGTATAAAACTAATTGCAACTAGTTATATACAAGTTATGATATTTGAATGGTCAAGATTTGTGAATAAGGATACATAGTCAGAAAGTCAATTGAGCATACATTGAACATGACACATATACACGTGCATGATTAAATATTCATTTGATTGAACAACTTAATAATATGTGAACTATATGTGTATTTCATGACTTTAGATGCACAAGTTGATCACTAGCATCTAGACATTGTCGGATCATCAAGGCAATAGCTTATCTGGAGCATACTATGAGTTAACCTAGATGTTTCTCACTATGATTGCATTGTTTGGTTAACTTTTAGTTATTCAATGGTTACTTATATGATTGCTATGATTCCGTGAAGTGAATCACACGTTAATACAATGCTTATAAAATGATATAAGAATGCACGAGAAGGGGGGGTTGAATTGTGTATTCCCCTTTTTGAAAAATTCTTTAAAAAATGTTTGTTAGAAATAAAATTCTTTTACAGAATTTCCGATAGATTCTAATTAATCAAAACTTTGTTTACGAACTAAGTAATGATAAAACTTGAATCTAAAAGAGAGAGAGAGTAAGAGTTGTTGACACAGCGATTTATCCTGGCTCACCCCAAACCGTGGGTTACGTCCAGTCCTCAGAGTTCTTTATGAGATTTCACTATCTCTTCAACTTTTACAAGTATTCTTTACGAGCCTCTTCAGGTCTATACAATCAGTATTCTTTCACACTTAGCCTCTGCAGGCTATCTATACTACTTCCTCACAGAAGAGTGTTTGAAACTTGTTACAGTAAAAATAGCTCTCGGCTAATTTACACAATATGCTTTTTACGATCGCGTAGATGTAATTCAGCTAATTTGTCAACTAACTTTGCAATATTTGACTTCGACTTGTATTTATAGCCTTCGTCTCCAACTGCTTCTTGATTCTTGTTTCTGGATTCTTGCTTCTTGAATCTTGTTTCTTGAATCTTTAAAAGAAACGGTTAATCAGTTGAGTTCTGTAACTAACCCGAACTGACTCTTGCGTCTGCTTTTCAATTCTTCTTCTGCGTCTGTTTTTCTCAATTCGTGTCTTCTTCTGTTTTTATTTTGTGTCTGCATTTGAGTCTGTGTTTCTCTTTTGTGTCTGCGTCTGTTTTTTTTAGCGTCTGCGTCTGTCTTTCTTTTTTGCGTCTACGTCTTATTGTGCGTCTGCGTCTGCGTTGCTTCGTCTGTATTGCTTCGCCTGCTTTTGTTTTTCTTTTATTTTTCTCTTTGTTATACATCAAAATTATATCTAGGTAAAGTCATTTTGACTTAACAATCTCCCCATTTTTGATGATAACAAATTATATATCAAAAAAAGAAAACAAAATACAATGTATAAGAGGAAAAAACTTATCTTCAAAAATCTTCTTTTTCTTCTTCCTTTCATTTCTTCGTCTCCTTCAATCACACCCTTTTCAAATTCTTTTATGCTCATTCTCTTCTCCTTTGCTCATTCTCTTCTCCTTTCCTCATTCTCTTCTCCCCCTATTTGTTATAATAAAAAATGATTAATGACGACGACTCTTCAACAGTTCTGTCATCATCTTCTTCAAATCATTCATTGTCTCCTTTATCTCGTTGACTTCTCCTCGTAATTTGTTGATTTCAGCTTGTGAGTCCAACAGTGAGGAGGATTGATCAATATCTGCTGAGGGAGCAGTGAACGCAATTGTTGTAGCATAAGCGTCCGAGGAAGGAATGTAATCTTCTCGAATCGCAAATGTGGGTGGATGAATGAATACATTTGACTCTGGGATGTCCAAGTCATAGGGAGCAGGTAGCATAAGCAACTGTCTTCCTTACAGGGGTATAGCTTCAGCTTTAATAGACAGTGTATTAGATAAAGGTCTAATACGTAAAAATGTCTGAACAAGGAATTCAATAAACGTCCCTGTTATTAATCTTCCCCCTACTGGACAGTCTTCATACTTATCCGTGAAACTGCAACTAGCTTCGTCTTTATTCTCCTTAGAAGCGCCAATTGGACGCACTTCTTCTTCAATTTGATCTGCGGATAGATCATCACTGATTCCTTCTGGATATAGCTTCTTTTTCCCTTTATTCATATCCAAAGGATATCTTGGCTGAATGTCTGGTACAACCTTTATTATCGACTGTTCTGTGACTGGATAAATAGTGTATGATCGAGAAGACATTTTCGTAGGGTATGGTTTTGTAGCAACATACCTTAAGGTATCATAGAAGTTCATTTCGTCTTCATTCAATATATGCCATGTCTCACTATTTATCAAAATAGGTTGTAAGACAGCCTTTATTTGCCTTCTTGGTTGACTGCACATGGCAATTGCAGTACTCCTCCTTGTCACCACTTTAACTAGTCTGACTTCAAACTTATCCTTTCTTAAAAGTTCGGAATAGTTATGAACGACCAGACTAGGTTCAACAGATTTCTCCAATGGTACCTGCACTGAGCTCAAATCTGCTGTGACCTCTTGTTAATTATCGACAAGAGTAGGCTGAACCAAGCTAGACTCCACTGGTTCCTTCAGTTGCTCAACAATGGGAGTATTCTTCTCTTGATTAACTTCCAAAGGAGTAGACAAACTCCTCCTTTGACTAACTACTTTAGTCTTTATTCTTGGAGTTTTCTTAACTTGAGACTTCTGTATCTCAGACTCTAATTTTCTCTTCTTCTCAGTCTCCTTACTCTATTTGGCTGTTTCTTCCTCCAAAATTGAGACGAGAGATCTTGTCACCTTTGATGCGCTGGATCCAGAGGCTTCTACTTGTTCCTGCTCTCTGGCTCTTCTTTCTTGTTGTTGCCTTGAAGTTTGAATCCTAGGTGATCTCTTTGCTTTCTTAGTAATTTCACCCATAAGATTCTCTCCTTTCCTTTTTGTCGCACCATCGTCTGTCCTCCGAGCTAGATTATACTCTTCTCTATGACATGCCTGTTTTATCAAAGGCCTTTTATATAATCTTCTCCTTTCTTCTATTGACATACTCACACTTCCATGAGATCTAGAACTTGTTGTTGGAGATTTCTTTAATAATCGCTCCCCCTCAGTTCTAGTTCTCCTTGAAGAGTCTGCTTCTTCTTTAATTACTATCCTCAGACCCATTCGTCGTATAGTGATTGAGTCAATAGTACTCTTCACAGGTACAATCATTCTATTTCCTCTGTGTAGAAGGACTCCAGATTTCTTAAAAATCCTTGTAAGAAGCATGCCGTAAGGATAGCTGTTTGTATCCTTCATCCCCTTAATCATATAATGGAAGATTAAGAAGGGTAAGTCAATAGGATTGCGATTCAGCAGGTAGATCAAACATTGTTCATCTAGGGTGGTCACTAAATGCCTTGAACCTGCTCTGGGTAAGATGCAATTAAACAAAATCGCATGAAAAACCTTAGCTTTCGGGACCAGACTCGAAGTCTTCCTCTCCGAAGGGTCATTCACTCCATCCAACTGTTTGCTAACATCTTCTTCCTTCATGTTGACCATTGTCATCCACTTAGCCTTGGTTGACAGGGTCTCACCAACTGATGGACAATCGGTCACCTTCCTTATCAGCTCCTTTGTCACGACAACAGATATACCGTCTACTGAGGATACAGTAGTGTTGTCTATAAGTTGAGCATTCTTCCAAAAGTCAAATACCTCATTGGCGTACACTGGTTCTCGTACCTGGAAGAAATTCCTCCAACCAGCTCTTTCAATCTCAGGTTCTACGTCCATACCATCCTTCCTTAGCGACTCGAAATCCACATGCCTTCCGAATATCATAGTTGCCTCCATTGTTTCATAACGAAACCTGACTCTGGTAAGCTTTTCTTCTAGGGTAGGATGATTGAGAGAATTTGGAAAGCAAGATGAACCGTCTATAGATGAGAATAACTGCAATGATCTCAACTTCAGGCTATTTGAAGGGTCTTATCACGCGTGCCCTAGAATCGTCGTGATTCTAAAGATTGTGAAGCGTTTCCCTCCAAAACTTCCTTGTTAGAGAAGTTACCAGTTGTAACTCACTGTTTCTGACGCCGTTAATTTTGACGTCCCTTTAGCCTGAATGTTCGCTTAACATAACCATGTTAAGGTTGCGTCTGATCTTTTGGAACCGTTCCTCACTCAATGGTTTAGTGAAGATGTCTGCCTACTGATACTCTGTTTCGATGAACTGTAGTTTAACCACCTTCCTCTGAACATAATCTCTTAAGAAGTGATGTCTGACTTCGATGTATTTTACTCTCGAATGCTGAATCGAATTCTTTGACAGATTGATTGCACTGGTGTTGTCGCAATAGATTGGAATCTCCTCTTCTTGAACTGAATAGCCTTCAAGTTGATATTTGATCCACAACGTTTGTGAACAACAGCTTGCGGCAGACATATACTCTGCTTTGGCAGTTGATAGAGCGATTGAGCTTTGTCTCTTGCTTGACCATGAAACTAAGTTTGAGCCAAGAAAGTGACATCCTCCACTTGTGCTCTTCCTTTCGATTCTATCTCCGGCATAGTCCGCGTTGCAATATCCGATTAACCTGAAATCTTTACCTTTCTTAAAAATTAAGCAAAGATCAGTAGTACCTGCTAGATATCTCATAATCCTCTTAACAGCAATATAATGAGACTCTCTAGGATCAGCCTGAAACCTTGCACACAAGCATACACTGAACAATATATCAGGTCTACTTGCTGTAAGATAGAGTAAAGAACTGATCATCCCTCTATACAGGGTTTGATCCACCTTCTTACCATTTTCATCTTTCGACAAAAGGTTTGAAGGAGGCATCGGAGTAGTCATTGGCTTCACATTTGGAATATCAAACTTATTCAACAATTCTTTCACATATTTGTTGATGGATAAAGATTTTCTCTTCTGTTTGCTTAACTAGCAACCTAAGAAGGAACTTCAACTAACCCATCATGCTCATTTCAAATTCATTTTTCATTAGACTCTCAAACTTTATGCATAACTTCTTTGAAGTAGCTCCAAAAATAATATCATCAACATAGATCTATACTATTAGGCCCCGAACCTTTTATGGAAATTAGAACTATTAAGTGAATTATTGGAAATCATTCAGGTGTAAAGAAATAAGGAATTCATGAAATGGAATTCAAATGAAAAATATGGTATAGATATAAGATGGATTTTATGTGACATGTTGAAGTTAAAGAACATGAAATTTCAAGTGAAATATGTTCATAAAATATGCTTCGGTGTTTTATCCATAACTTGATCCCTAGTTATTCAAATGAGATGATTTTTGATTTGGATTAAATTATAGGAATAGGGTTACATTTGTTATGAAGGAATCTTGTTTCAATTTGGCCCTTAAGAAGGTTAATTTTGGATGGAATTAAAGTACTGGAAAATGTGTAAGTAAAATGATATGTCCGACATGTTTTGAGCGTAACTTTTCATGTAGTGCTCTAAATTGGATGATTTTTGTGGCATTATGAAATTAAGACATAGGGGAACATTTCTCTAGAAGGAAGTTCTAGCAAATTCCTTCAATTTAATGATTTGAAAAATATTCTAAGTTAAGCATGATTTTACGATATTTGAGACTTGGTCATATTTGATGACTTTGAGGAATTAATTAGCATGTTAATGGGACTTAATTAACATGTTAATTTGACTAAAATCATATGGCATGAATTAATTAAATTAAGGTGGAAAGATGTCATGAGGGGCAAATGGGTCAAGCCACTTAAGTTTGTAAGTTTACAAGGCTTATTAGTAAGGGCAAAGTGGTCATTATACAAGTGGGTTGGTATATAAGGGTAAGAGATCCACAAAAATTAGAGAAAAACAAGAGAAAATAGAGAAGAGAGGGAGAGATGTCGTGGAGGAGAAGAGGAAAAAGAAGAGGGAAAGAAAGAAGAGAAGAAGAGAAGGAAATCCAAGAGAAAGGGAAGGAATTTCGTGGATCAAGGAGAGGAATCAAGCTTTCCAAGGTAAGTTCTCCCACTTTTCATCTTCTTTGTTGAGAAATGGTTAGGGTTTGTTCATGGTGAAGTTCTAGAGAGAGAAAGTTAAAAGGAAGAAGAAGATGGTGAAATCCTTTGGAGTTTTGGGTTTCTAAGCTAGATTTGAAGTTTTCCAGCCCACATGAACCATGGATGGGTTAGATTAGAGATTGATTAGGGTTTATGGAATTTATGTGATAATTAGAGAAATTTGGAGGTTTTTCAAATTTAATGGAAATTTATGGAATTTTGTTTGTGTTAAGGTTATTAAGGACCTTTCCAAGGGCAAGAAGGAGGAAGCCATTGATTTTGGATTTCCAAGAATAAGCAAGGATATAAGGTGGGTTTTCATGTTTATAGTGAATAATGAGCCATAATGTACTTTCAAATATCAAAATGATAAAATGATTTCAAATTCATTGTTTAAATGATTTGAGAAATTAGTACAAGTAATGCAAAGCTTGGTTTTAAGCGATTTGAGAAATTGTTATACATGTTGCATTTATTGCCTTTGAATGTTTTGTGATAGTGCCACATGTTTTGGTGTATGCATTGTGATGATGAATTGAGAATTGATGATGACCTTGCATATGGAATGTTACATGCTCATGAAAGGATTCATGAAAATTTGCATGATTTATGAAAAACAAGAATTCCAAGAGTTTTGCCATTTGGGGCAATCATTTTTCAAGAGCATGATTACATGTTATGTGGATTAGGTATAGTCCACCCAAGAACTGTCGTGTGCATGCTGACCATGAATAGGCTTCTTCCGCCTGCCCGCAAGTGGCAAGGAGTTCCTTTTAGGACTCCTCAAGAATTTACGACTACACAAGGCCATTCTATAGAATTGTGTAGTTCGTCATGAATTGTGGACTTGCCAAACCATTATGATGTGTTTATATGTTTATGAATTGTGATAAGTTTTGATGCATTCATGATTTATGAGAGAGTTGAAAATGCAGGAATTGTGTTGTTTGTGAGTTTTGGTTATTTGACAAGGATTTTGAGAAATATGGGTTTCACGTCTCCACAAGAATTTTAAGAATTATACGTTTTATAACTCAACAAGCATTCTTCATGGTAAAGAATGTTTTTGAATGATTTTGCTCCTTATTTATTATAAGCATGTTTCCCCACGGAGCTTTCGAGCTCACCCCCACTCTCTTTCCCCATTCATAGGTGATAAGTAGGAAAACAGAGTGAAAGTCAAGACTTTTCTCCGGAATTGCATGTTTTGTTATGTTTTGGATTAATTGATGTAAATTATGGTTTTACATGTATTTTGAGAATTATTGAGTTTTGCATGTTTTGGATATTCAATATTGTTATGGGTAATGAATTGTGGCATGGGTTGTTATTGAAGATTGTAAAATGTCATGTTATGGGATTGTGTATGTTTTGAAATGTAAAATTTTATATGGGTTACTATGATGAATGCTGAACATGAATGATGGGTAGATACATATGCAAATGTACATATATGTGTATCCATCAATGAGATGCTATGGAAAAGAACAACAGGAATTGTGATGGTTTTGGATAATGAAATGTGAAATTGTGCATGGATGATTGTCAAAGTTGAATGCGAGATTGGGTGTGGATTAAGGTAGAGTAAGGATGAGTTTAAATTGGACTGGAATACAATTGAAGAAGTGATCCATGTGAGTTAATAAGCTATGTATATGAATTGATATATGTATATATAAGTGAGGCAATATGGACAAGAAATATAGAAATGCTAAGACGATAATCATGAGATGTTTTTGCCCAAATTGAAGTTGATGAATTGATGGATTTTTGAATATGAGTTGCCATTACGTGTAATTGAAATGTTAAGGAAAAGAAGAATTAGTATTTGATGAACTCCATATTAGTATTTGAATGGATAAAAGGGGTGGTGTATTAGCAAAGGAAGTGAAATGGAACAAAGTTCAAGTTTTCATAGGGATATGATGTTGTGAACTGATTCAAGGGAAAATCTGAAAAAATCTAGATAAATTGATCAAAGTTGTCTACATATAAGTTTTAGATGATCCTTTTAGCTTTCCGACGCTATAAAATTTGTAATGTTTGGATGTCGGAGTTAAGAGATAGGATTGATGTAAGTTATGATGTCTCATAGAGTGTATGAACATGATAGCTTTGATGTATGAGGAGAGTTTGTGGTTTTGATGAATTATTTAAGATAAGATTTGAGAGATTGATGAGATTAATTTGATGTTTGAGTTGTTATGAAGAGTTTAGATATTTGAATAAGTAAATATGTGAAGATTATAAATGGTTATGATGGTATTTTGGATGTAAGAAACATGGGAAAAAGGTTGAAGAGGTTTTGGAAATCGCAGGTCCGTTAAACGGACATGGAAGTCCGTTTAACGGACAGCCTCAGGGCAAAAGGACCCCTCCTCTTGCTCATGTCCTTTAGACGGACATGGATGTCCATTTAACGGACATTTTCGGATGGTTTGGTGCAGTTTGGGCCGTATGTGTCCGTTAAACGGACATGCATGTTCGTTAAACAGACAGCCAGGGATCAACTTTAGTAATTTGCATTTTTGACTAGTTTTGAGGCCGAATCTCATTTTGAGGCGTCTAATACGAGTTGTAGATCTCGATGGTATGTTTCTAATGGCACAAGAACGAAGGCATTTGGATATTTGTAGAAAAAGTTATGGGAATTGAGACAAAGTATGTTCAAATTGATTTTGGGGAATGAACATGGTATATTCTTTTAATCATAACTCCCTCATCCGACCTCCAATTGAAGTGATTCTTAAAACAATGGATTTCTAAGACATGTAGTTATCTCTCCATGAAAATTTGTATCATTTGGAGTTTATTTGAGAAAGTTTGAATAAAATCAAGTGAGAGGTCGGATAGGAGGGCTTGTTTAGGATATGAATACATTATGGGTTTTTGGTGATATCTTGAGTTGTAGAACTCTAATTGAGGTGATTCTTACTTCAAAATAAAAAAGAGATATAGAGCTATGATTTATATGAAGAAATCAAATTGAAATTATGATTTAAGGTGTTCAAATTTTGGTCCGCAAGCAGTGAAAAGTGAGTTCTAGTAGGGTGACTGTTTTGTTGGGCACACCATGGAAGATATTGTAAGTGAATTTTGGATTGTTATAAGCATGAAGATAGATGATGCCTAAATGGATTAAGAATGAAAAAAAAAACATTTAACCCTCCAAGGTTATGTTCACACTCTCGTTTCATGATCCAGAATAAGTAAGGCTTCATAAGTTGAGCAAGAGAGTTGGGTTCCGGTAAAGGGATCCAATATTTGTGGTATCAGAGCGCCGGAATTGAGATCTTATCTGGGCGCAAGTGTATAAGTTACACACATAAGCAAATTTTAAAAGTTTAGGCCTATTGAATTAGTGCGCAAAGTGATATTGTTTCATGATATGAGAAAATGAAAGCTATGGATACATGGAAATGAGAAATAGTACATGGTCAAAGATAATAGGTAATGATTCAATGTATTTGTAGTGGGGAATGCAGTGTGTGGCATTATGATGGTATACCTTCGAATGAAAATGTATGATCATGGCTTGTTTGGGGAAAACGAGGATGTGAGTGGAAATGTCGAGCTTGAAGTGAACAAGTGATATGTTTTGAAAACAGAGATTCTTATGGTCCTAAGAAGATGAAATCGGAACCTAAGTGGGTTTTCATGTTTATAATTTAAGTAATGAACCTTTAATGTATTTTCAAGAAAATCAAGAAAATAAACATGTTTATAAGTTATTGTTTTCCAAATGATTTATGAATTGTTAAGTTCATGGTTTCCGAATGATTTAAGAAATATTTTCAATTATTCCAGACGATTCTTCATGAATAATTTAAATTGCATCATGATTATTGCATATTGTGCCTGGAATGCATTGAGAAATTGCTACATGTTTGATATGTGAATTGTGTGATAATTTTCCATCTATAAGTTTGAACAAATGGTAAATAAAAATATGTAAGATGTAATGTGAAGAAATGGGAAGATGTGATGAATGATAGTAATATTTGTATAAGTCCTAGAAGGGTAAATTGTTTTTATTGTGAGTAGCTATATGATGATCTATCATCATACACCTATGAATATATTAAGCACGTAGGTATATATATGTATGGAGTTGATAGAGGAAGAAAACCTATTAATTAGAGGGACACATGAAAGTGCTCACAATGATCAAGCGAAGATTGATGGAAAATTGTTGACGATATTGCAATGAGAAATAAAGTCAAAGAATGAAGAGAAGAATATTTTCTAGGATTAATGAAGACCAAAGTATCAATCATGTAAGAGATAGAGTTAGGGAATTGGTGGAGATAAACAAGTGGACAAAATAGGGTGAATTTGCTGACGTTACTCAAGCATATACGACAGCAAGTATGTTCATTACTCCCTTGGGTTTTGGGTGAGTTGAACATTATGACCTTGTGAGGAAGATAGAAATTGGTCTTCCCGCGGTATTAAGAATAACTGATAAGAGGTGACTGATCAAGATTGCATACATAGCATAGATGATGGTAACAAGAAACCCTCTTTCAAGATAATTTTATTAAATTAGAATAAGCAGATTAGATAGGTTATATTAAGAGTGATCGATGAAAGAACTGATCGGAAAGGAATATGTAATGATTCAAAAGTGAGTACACTTCCTAACAAAGATTCAAGCAGAGGGGTAAAATATGTTAATGAAAAAGTATGTATCTTGGTTGATGTAAAGGATCACGTGAGTGGATTTCTAAATTTAAGAAGACATTGATTGCTAGTATGAGGAGTATATAAGTACATGTTATGTGAAAATATGTTTGGGAGGAACTAATCTAACTTGAGGAATGTATTAAAATCACAAGAAGTCAAATTTGCAAATAGATTGCAATGGGTGGAGAAATTGGTATGGATCAGCAAACATGATCGTGAATCCAAGTGAGGATTGATGAAATGCAAGAAATAGAGAAAATCATTTGAGGAAGGAAGTTAATAGGGGGAAATGGAAAAGAAAGTGAGACAATGTACCTCATTGAGGAATCAGTTAATTAAGGAAATCACGAGGGCTAATAAAGAGAGATTTGATGATGTATTAAAGATATTCAAGGAATGGAGAAAAATAGTTTGAATACATGAAGAAAAATGTGTAAAGCGTATGAGTAATGTAAGTAAAGAGAATTTTGAAAGAATTATGATGATGTGGACTATATCATATAGATTTGAAGATTTTATGAAATGCACTGATGTTGTGTAAGACATTTGGCTAAAATCCCATGCAGTGTAGCAAAGTGATTTCATAGGTATGGAGACAACTGAAGTCCTATGAATTGATTTTGATATATGATTTAGAACTGCTTCTGTAATGATTGTTTTGAAAGTTTGGAGACAGTATATGCACAGAGACATCTTAGATATACATATGCAAGTACAGATCGTACAAGTAAGAGACAATCACTGAATTGGGAGAATTAAATATAAGACCCAGGAGATTGACAAAAATAACAAAAGACTATAATTGTACAAGAGAGATATTCCAAGTAAGGCTAAGTGTTATATTCAAATACATTAAGCATAAATTCAATATTATGATTACCAAAACTAGAGCGAAAGAAAGCTTAACATATGGGGCCAAGTATAGCCCAAATTGAGGATTAAGAGATTGTGAACCTTATTAAGAGATTGAAAACAGATCTGAATTTCAAGTTCGAATGAGAAGAATGATACGTGGTGAATGAAATAAGAAGTATGTGAAATCAATAAAGATGATTGGGTAAAGAGATTGCTAGCAAAGTAAAATTTGTGGCATAAGTTATGCATCCTAGTAGGGATATATTGAAAGACCTTTTTAATGACTAAAAATGTCAAAGTAAACAAGTGAAGTGTTGAATTGATAGTCGTAACTGGCAAGAATATGTTTAAGACATATCGTTTGAAGTTCATAGGAACATGAGATCCAAGTATAGTTTTTTTGACCCCTAGCACAAAAATCACAGTCCTAGGGAGTTTAGTTGAACACTGTATGAGAAATTAGATAATAGAATGAGTCATCGTTTTTGTATTATGATGAGTAAGGCTTGCAAGTCGTTGAAGGCTAGAATTAGAGATGTCATAGACAGGTGAAATGGACGAATGATAAGAATTAAGTGAAATAAGAAAGATGAATGAATTAGGAGGATCGATGTCAAGGGCATGAAACTTGGGTAAGAATAGGCATGAGATTTAAGTGTGTTGGCACACAGCCACTTAGCACTACCCTGATGTGAGTCATTAAGCATAAGACAAATTTCCTCTGTGATACTCTCAGAGCTATATGTTTATACTCACATGAGTACATGTTTATGAATACCACCATGCCAAGGTGTGCCCAAGCTCGAGCAAGGGTGTGCTCAAGTCCGACATGAATAGGATTACATGGAATAGTTATGGTGTTGCTATTGATGAAAGACGTCTCACATTCGAAATGTGATGTAAGTGAGTATGTTAAGAAGATTAGTAAGGTATAATATGGGTGTTATAGACCCAAGAAGTGGGAAATAAAATTATGATTAATTCGAAGAGTATGGAAGAAACAGATAAGAAGTTGTAGCATTTGGAAGGGATTGTTTAAATCTGAAACCCAAGGTTGTTTCAAAGAAAGCAATGGAGTAACGGAGTAAAGTGAAAAAAAAAACAAAAGAGTGCAAGAGGATGCAGCGGACTAAGGTATGAATTTCGAGGACGAAATTCTTTAAGGGGGGGGAGAACTTGTAACATCCCACCCTCAATTGGAAGGGTAGAATAGTAAATTAGCATAGGATGTGCTAGATTGGGATTTCATGGGACTGCTCATGCATAATAGGATTGCTACATAGTCACAATTGTGCACAGGAATTTACTGTACATGCATACATGACATTCCCGGTTTTCGTGCCTAAAACAATTTTATTGGGATTAACGTGATTTTTGGGTTTGGAAAATTATTCTGAGTGCGCCATAAATTGTTTTCTATTTTAAGGGATTTTTGAGAATTTTTCTAAAATTTTTCGGAGAAAATTCTCGGACCGGAAAAATCGCCAAGTGGCGAACTAGTCGATTTTCGGTAACGAAAATTTCTATCCAATGGCACTGCATTATTGGGTATATTATTTTGGGATTTAAATTGGGGCCATTGGAGTTGATTTGGGTTAAATTTTTTGATTAGGCTTAATTGATTAAAGTTTATTAGGTAAATCACTTTGACTTTTCTTCTCCTTGTTGGACAAATCCCATCTTGCCACCATTTCCCTTCATTTAATGTCTATTTATTACTTGTCTTGGTATGCTCCCTCGGTGATTGTCTTAAGAGAAGAATGAAAAGAACTCTTGAATTGCTTAAAAACTCCTCTTTCATCCGAAACCTCAACCTTCTTCCTTTCCTTCGTTGGTCTTGTTTATATATATATATGTTCTTGTCTTTTTGCTTGCTTCTACTCACACACAAACCAAGCTTAAGTCTCCTACCTTCTTTTCATGATGATAGCCATGCATGGTGTTAGAGAAGTAGAGAAAGTATAAGGGGGCGTTTGGTTTGAGGGTTTGGGAATGAAGGAATGGAATAATAGTAAAAAATAGTGTTTGTTTTGGAGTTTTCAATTCCAAGGGAATGGATTTATTCCATTAAGTTTGGGAATCTACTAAACCCTCCAAATGAGGTGGGTATCAAGTTTTCATTCCAATCTAGTGGTTACTATTTATACCCCTCCCCCACATAAGTAATTTTTATTTTTAATTATATTACTCATCACTCATCATCATCATCTTCATTATTATTATTATTATTATTATTATTATTATTATTATTATTATTATTATTATTATTATTATTATTATTATTATTATTATTATTATTATTATTATTATTATTATTATTAATTATTGCTATTATTATTATTATTATTATTATTATTATTAAGTTTTAAACTTATTATTATTAATTGTTGTTGTTGTTGTTGTTATTATTATTATTATTATTATTATTATTATTATTATTATTATTATTATAAATTATAAATTTTAAACTTCTTAATAATAATAATAATATTATTATTATTATTAATTATTAATTATTTTCTTATTATTATTATTTATTATTATAAATTTTAAACTTATTATTATTATTATTACCCTTATTATTCTTATTCTTATTATTATTATTATTATTATTATTATTATTATTATTATTATTATTATTATTATTATTATTATTATTATTATTATTATTATTCTTATTATACTAAATTAATTATCTTATTATTATTATTATTATTATTTATTATTATTATTAATGTTATTATATGAAATTAATTATCTTAATAATAATAATATTATTATTATTATTAATTTTATTATACGAAATTAATTATCTTATTATTTATTATTATTATTATTATTATTATTATTATTATTTATAAGTTTTAAACTTATTATTATTATTAATTATTGTTGTTTTTTGTTGTTGTTGTTGTTGTTGTTATTATTATTATTATTATTATTATTATTATTATTATTATTATTATTATTATAAATTTTAAACTTCTTAATAATAATAATAATATTATTATTATTAATTATTGTTCTTATTATTATTATTATTATTTATTATAAATTTTAAACTTATTATTATCCTTATTATTATTCTTATTATTATTATAATATGAACTTAATTATCTTATTATTATTATTATTTATTTATTTATTTATATTATTATATGAAATTAATTATCTTATTATTATTATTATAAATTTTGTAATAATAATAATAAATATGATATGAAAAATGGTATTATATTATCTTTCATTCCCATTAATGCAACAAACCAAACAATATTATTGGTATTAATACAGAAATCCAAGTTATAAACCAAACATCATTTTTTATTTTTCATACCCATTCTCATTCCCTTATACTATTATACCTATATCCATACCCAATCCCGTGCTCAAACCAAACGCCCCCTAATAGTGGAGAAGTTATTGGTAGTTGAAGAATTTAAGAGGAAGCTTTAATTAGGTAAGAATTTCATTATGTTTTTGAAGTTGTAGTGGTTAGATGCATTGATTGGAAATTATTGTTCATTAAATATGGTTTATGATGCATTAATTTCATGAAGATAGGGGTAGGATTATTTGGGTATAAATGTATGTTTGTGTGAGGGAAAGTGATATAGTAGATAAAGATTGTGAATTTAAGGTTGTTTATGATGTTTAATGAATGGAAATGAAATATGGAAGTTGTGTATGTGGGTGCTGCCAACTTTTGTGTAATTATATAAGTAAATGTTGTGATGATTTTGTGGTTGAATTAGAGGTGTAAATGGATGCTTGGTGATGTGTTATTGATATTAGAAGTGATAGGAGTTAGGTTGAAGTTGAAAGCTGGAAAATGCATTTTGACCCTATTGCAATGTTTTGATCATAACTAATTGTGTAGGTGAGCAAATGAGGTGAGGTTTGTGCCCAATTAAACTTTGGGATGTTGGCTACATTTTTGTGTGAAATAGGTGTTGTCCAATTTTAGCTTTAAGAGATTGCAATATGGCTTGGAAAGTTACTGCTATTGACTGGAATGAATAGTACCTGAAACCATAACCTAGAGTTTTGCTAATTTTTCTAAATTAATTGAGAAGGAATTAGAACAAATGGACTAAATTAAAGTTGAAGCCTATTAAGTTATCTTTCCAATGCCACTGATTTTGCAATTTTTCTATATGTATAGTAGGAGTTATGGACTGATGACTATTGACTGTTTTCATGCATTGAATGAAACCTAGCTGGAATGTCAAATTTGGTGCACATTATGATTTGGAGCAATTTTAGCAATTTATGTGAACTGAATTGGTGTGAGTGATCTTCTGTAAAGTTTTAGAGGAAGAAATTATCTTGAGAATGATATATGACATGTAATTTTTGGTTGTCAGATTTGAGAGAAAGGAATTTGCAAAAACTGAACCTGCATTAGGTTGTGAATTACTGATCATGGCAGAAACTTGCATAACAGTTTTGAAATTGTTAGAGATCGAATTGGATGTTGAGTCCTTCATGAAAATTGAATTTTGAGATCTTATCTTTTCAGGTATATAAGGTAGTGAATTTGGTGACATTTGTGCTAAGAGATATACTATTGTGAAATGTGCTGTTCAGATTGGGAAAATTCTGAGGGCTGATGCTTTGGTGAATTGTTTGACATAGTTATCAAGTGAATCTGATTTTGGGATGTTCATGAAAGTTGTAGATAACATTGTGATCTTACTGCATGATTTATTGTGTAATTGTTGACTGAAGAATCAGAAGGTTAATGAATTTGCAATGTACTACACTGTTTTGATAGGTTTGGAGTAGGCAGTGGCTTTGACTGAACTTTTGACACCCTTATGGGTAAAAGTGTTTGTCGGGGTCTTCATGAAACTTGTAGAGGGTTTCATTATCTTTCCAACAAGGTATAGTTTGCATTTTTCTGAAATGTGTAGAAAGAGATATGATAGGTTGAATTTCGGTTGGAAAACAGGAAAAAGAGAAGGAAATAAGGGCTATTAATTGTTGAATTTTGGTTTCTTTCGTGAATAACTTTTCCGTCCGTCGTCCGATTGACCTGATTCTTGAGGTATCGGATTCAGTGAATATTTAATTTCATTTTCTTAGAGATTCGGGATTTTTGGACGGGAAATTGACGTGGGTCCGGATAAAGGTCTGTTTAATCACTGTTTTGTTTAATTGGGGACCTTTAGAGGTCCGAATTGCGCACCGTCAGCGCCAATAGGTTTCTAATTTTTTAGAAGGATTTTTATGATGAAAAAAAAATGGGATTAGGGCCAGGAATTCATGAACATGCATATTTCACCTACATGTGCATCAATACTAGTTCGAATTAAATATTTAGTGACTCGTTCGTTTTCTGATTCTTATAGAGGCCCAAGTGGAGCGTCGTTCGACCGACGGGGCGGAAACTTCCCGGCATTAGCTCGAAAGTAATGGGTGAGTAACCTAGGTGGTTATCTCAATCTACGTGTTTACTGTGACTTATTTGCCCTACGGGGATTACTTGGATTACATGATATTGACTGTAAATTACTGCTCATTGGGAATTTTAGATCGTTATGTAATCGTTTCAATTGAACATGTGCACTCATGCACGATGCATAAACCGATAAAGAATAAATGTGAACCGAGTCGCCATCGACATCGACATCGCAAGCTTCTGACTCGAAGGAGATAATTCTCCTAGACGCGTCTCATCGACCATTGAACACTGCTAAAGCACTCGGTCACAATATTGTAATAAACTGAAAAAGAGTCACATGTGCATTGCATACTGGACTGAATAATTGACATGGTACCTGACTGTATCTATACTGTAATATGACTGTAACTGTGTTCTGTTTACCGTGATTGTGTTGTATGCCTATTACTGTTATTGTATTAGCATTGTAATTGTATGATTACTGGATGCATACTATATCATGCTTATGTGATGCATGAATTGGGAGAACCATCGATGATGGTTTCTCATTGAGTTCGCAAACTCATCCAAAATTGTAATCTATTTTTCTAAGCCTACGTGTAGGCAGATAGCTCCTTGAGACCGTAGAGCCGTGTCTTGTGGATTGGCGAGAGGCAATGACTCAAAGGTCGGTCACCGGGCTTTCTTTTGGAGACTTATAGTTAGATCATTCTTTGTACATTCTTGTATGGTACGTGGTGTACGGTGTTTTGGAACATGTGCGGTCGAAAATCTTGACGGTTTGTAAATTTCTGAATTTTGAGTGAATGAAATGAAATCCAGTTTGGTTTTAAAAGTTGTCAATTTTTTCGCATCGCTTTATGATTGTGATGCCATGAGGAGTTTAGTGGTAGTTGTCAAGAGTGGTCTCTTATCGTAGGATATGTACTGGAATGACCTACTGAGCGTTCAGTGGGTACTCTATGGTAAGGGGCTACATTAGGTGGTATCGAGCATGATTTGGCATCTTTGGGAATAGTAACAATGTAGGTATAAATTTGACTAATTGTTGAAACCGATCGTAATTCTTGTTTTGTTCTAGGTCTTACGCATTAGGTGATCGAGTTGAGCGTACCAAATGACCAAGGATCAGTGGGAGCAAGTAGAGAGTCTTCTATGCCTCGTACTGAGGAATTGCCTCCTCGAGTTCCCGTGAGACGGGAGAGGAGGTATGACTTGCTGCGTAAGCGGGTCGTCGATTTTATGTATCTGAGACCCGCGAGGTGAGGGGTGGCTGGAGAGGACGGAGAGAGTCTTCGATCAGATGGACTGCGAACCTGATGAGAGGTTCGATTATGCGGTGTCTCTACTGCAGGGCCCAGCATACAAGTGGTGGAAGACTGTGCCAGGCAGTACCACCAGGCTTTGCTTACTGTCATGGGCTGATTTTTTGAGGGCCTTCAGGGACAACTACATGCCCAAGGACTATTTGGACATGAAGATGCAGGAGTTTCTAGAGCTGAAGCAAGGTAGGATGTCGTTGACAGAGTATGAGATGAAATTCAATGAGCTGATGGACTATGCCACTGTCATGATCCCGACTGAGGATGATAAGTTCCGGAGGTTCGAGAACGGCCTCAATACCGAGATTCGTACCCTGTTAGCTCGGTCTGACATGGATACCTTTATTGAGTTGAGAGCTGCTGCTGTGAGAGTGGAGCAGCTGTTGAGGCAGCGACAGGCTGAGATTGGGTCTCGGGGTAATCGGCCAAGTGACAGTCAGGGCAGCTCTGGTAGGAGCTTTAGTAAGCGCCAGGGCAGGACTTTCAGGTCTCCGGGAGGTTCGAGACAGTCTGTTTATGGGCGAGGGGAGATTGGACAGACCGCGATAGTAGTGGCGAGAGGTTCAGGCGGCACCCTCCAGTGTGCCCGCATTGTGAGAGGAGACACAGTGGAGAGTGTTGGTGGCTTACTGGAGCCTGCTTGAGATGCGGCTCGATGGAGCACCAAGTTCGGGATTGCCCAGCTACACTGGGCGTTCAGTTTACTGGTAGTGGACGAGATGGGAGTTTCACTACTGTATAGCAGAGTAGAGTGGGTGGATCCGGACAGAGGGGCCGAGGTAGAGTTGAGGGATCCTTTGTGAGGACTGAGGGTCGGGGCAGCCGACCACAGTCCCAAGCCAGAGTCTATGCCATGACGAGACAGGAGGCGTAGGATTCCCCTGATGTTGTAGCTAGTATGCTCCTTATTTCTGATATTGAGGCGTTTGCATTGCTGGATCCTGGATCTACACATTCTTTTATTGCACCTCATATGGCATGTTGATTGCATGGGGATAGGGAGATGTTACTGTATGGGCTAGAGGTGAGTACACCTCTAGGTAGTACTACTGCATTGGGAGAGGTCTGCAAGGGATGCTCGATCCAGATTGATCAAGCAGTGTTGAGGGCAGACCTTATAGTGTTGCCTCTAAGAGAGATTGATGTGATTCTGGGGATAGACTGGCTTACTACCCATAGGGCTATCATGGACTGCTATACCAAGGAGGTTGTATTAGAGTCTCCTGGTCAGCCTAGAGCAGTGTTCAGAGGAGTTAGCTAGGCAGTGCCAGCTCGGATGATTTCTTTTCTGAGTGCCCTGAGGTTGATGCAGGGAGGCTGTGAGGCATATCTGGCTCATATGGTTGACACCAGAGTTGAGCAGAGGCTTTAGGATATTCCTGTGGTTAGGGAATTTTCATATGTGTTTCCTGATGAGTTACCGGGTTTGCCGCCGGATCTGGAGACAGAGTTCACCATTGACCTCGTTCCAGGTACTGCTCCTATATCTATACCTCCATATAGGATGGTACCGTGGGCGAGGGAGCCAAGGCTCGATTGCGGGAGTTCTTTGGAGAAGGGTTTTATCAGGCCTAGTGTTTCACCATGGGGAGCTCCTGTTGGATCCCACTTTCGAGACCCAACGACAAAATACATAAGCGTCCCAAGACCCAACTACATAAGCAGACCGAAAACCGAAGCGAAAGGAAACGAACGGAAACGGAAACAAATAGCGAAAGCCGAATCGAATAGGACGGGCCAATCCGTCTCGAAATATCGAATCGGAAAACAAAATGCGGAAGCGAATAAATCCGAAAGTCGCGAAGCGGAAGCAAATACTAATCGAATCAAACGAACAGATTCAATCGAATATAGCGAAGCGAAATAATCGCATACGAATCACAAAGCGGAACGAATAAGCGAAAGCGGGATCGAATCGAATGCAAATCGAATTCGGATAGAAAACAAAGTAAGCAAACAAATCAATGTAAATGAAACACTTTCCGACATCCGTGCATAAGCAAAACGGGAAGAAATGAATCGCGTTGGGGATCCTAAGACGCTCCAAAACCGTTATGAATTTTTTTTCTTTTTTCTTATTCTCATTTCTTTTCTCGTTACTCAATCATATCCAAATCATCTTCAATCCATACGGTCATACATAATCTTATATAAATCCATACCAATCTCAAATTACATTTTATCCCGATTTTATCGAAATTTCTAAAGATAACTACCGCCTTTATCCTAACTCCAAACCCGCAAGTGTTCAAAACAACACTTCTAAATGCCAATCAATCACACAAATATCAGAATCCACCGACCCTCCGTCCGGATATCGCCAGTAAACACAAACCTAAAACTAATACTTCCATAATTCTCAAATCAATAAATACCAAACTCATAATTCAACTCATTTCCAAATTCATACATATAGATTCCCAAACTATTCATAATTTCATATACAAATTTCTCATTCATTCACAATACTCAACTTTATACACAAATACACTTTTCCTAAACTTATCTAAAGTCATAAACATACTCATACCCAAGATCCACATTACTCAAAAGCTAACGTGTTCAAAGTCTAAACCGACGCCTTCACATACGTCTTCACATTCTTTCATCCGATCTCCCTTCAAACCCGGAGATGGGGATGAAAGGGGGTGAGCTCAAAGCTCGTGGATAACACATTTATAAACCGATAAATAAGCGAAATCATTTTAATACTCTTTTTGCCAAAAGGGCTAATTTTTTCAAACTTTATAATTTTTCAAACAATTTCCTCAAACCCATTTTCATATTTTCAAACTTTTCAACTTTCAAATATTTCTCTCAAACTCTTTCCAATTTTCCCAAACTTCTCATAAAATATCATTTTCTCATTTTCAAAATTCTCAATTCTTCATAAATATGAATGCGAACATGTAAACAAATCAAAACACATAACCTTTCGTAATGGTCCAGCTAGGTCCAAATAGAGCGTCTTGCACATTCCCGCATAAGCGGTCCTGCGATCGTGAATAGAACGTACTACACTTTCCGCATTGCGGTCCAATAGCCGTGAAGGAGTCCGAACGGAGTCTCCGTGCCCTTGTGCAGCAACTGGAGAAGGCTATACACATAGAGACAATAACGACTCACCAAGGACCTACCAAACCCACATAACACATTCACAAGTTTAAAATCAAATTGCCAAGGCACAAATTTCAAATCTGGATATTTTTCACACGTGTCCTAATGTACATATTTTCATTCATAAATTCACAATCTTCAAGCAATACAATACACATAACACATTCTCAAAAGTCAATAATGCACAACCATAGCAATTATTAAAACTTCATATATAATGATGCAAATTTTATTCAAAACTCATTTGGGACTCGTAATGCCAAACGATAACAAACTTTTATTTTCAAATATTTACAAAAAACCTTAATTCATCAAAATCCAAATTTTTACTTTCTTTAATTTTTCAAAAGTTGCATATTGCTCACAAATCAAAATATAAATATGCTACCCACCTCGAATTATTAGGAAACTTGATTTCAAGCTCCAATTGATCCTTGCTTTTCTCTCTCTTCCACAATACCAAAACCTAAACCATAATCATCCAAATTTCACATCAGAAAATACTTAATTTTCACAATCAACTTAGGAATTCACCAATGCCATTTACATTCAAGCTATTTTAATCTTCAATTTTGAAAATCCCCAATTTTCAAAATTGGCCTAAACCAATACACTCGAATTCAATCTCATAAAACATAATTTCTTCAAAATTAATCTCACAATTCATCAATTCACATTAATTCCAAACTATTTAAATCCTCAATTTCAAAATCCCCAAATCTTAAAATTGGCTAAACCAATTTATCCCAATTCAATACCATAAAATACCAATTCTTCAAAATTGATTTCATATATCATCAATTCATCATATTTCCTATAATTCTACACCAAAATATCTCAAAATTCTCAATCATAAAATTAAGCCTAAACCTTAATCAATTTTCCATCCAAAATTAAACCCAGCCTAAAGCATATATTTCAAAATTAACTTCATAAATCATAAACCCATCTTATATGCCATAATTCTAAACCGAAAATTAATCAAAATCTCAAAGTAGAACAATTTCTCTTACCTCTTTTCTCCTCCAAATTCGAATTTTCTTGGCTCATGAAGAAGCTCTTCATTCTCCACTCTTTTCCTTCTTGGAAAAATCCCAAAAGCTTGAAGAATTGAGTAGACAAAATCAAATTTACCTTTCTCTCTCATCTTTTCCTCCATCACCCGAACTCTTCTCCATTCTTCTTCTTTCTTCTTATTTCTCTTCTCCTCTTCTCTGGAAATTTCCAGCCACTTCATCGTTTTTAATAGCTCAAAACGACAATCATATATGTGTTTCATTAATTGAAGGTCAAATGACCAATTTGCCCTTCATTCAAAACTTAAAATTACACTTACTTGCGGTTTGATTCGCACTATCGATTTGAAGGAATTTGTCAAAACTTCCTTCTCGAGAAATGTTCCTCTCACTCATACGAATCCAACGCCACTGACCGCGCTCAATTCCGAGCACTACATCAAAAGTTATGTGCGAAACAGTGCGGAAAAATCCATATTCTAACACATTTTCTATGTACGATTATTTCCGTCCAAAATTTCACATTCTTAATCCCAGAATTGAAACTCGATGTCTTCATAACAATTGTAGCCTTATGTCTCTAGTTTAATTCAAAACAAGAATCGTCTCATTTCGATTCCCAGATCAAAAGTTATACTCAAATTACTCTCAGGTGTTCCCAATCCAAAAATTTCACCCTAATCCGAACTTAAATTCAAAAATTAAAAGTCCTAAGGGCAAAATTGACATTTCATGTCTTCATATGATTTGTAGCCCTTGTCTTATCTTTATTTCCTCAAGAATCGCTTCAATCGGATCTCTACAGATCCCGAATTTCACAAAACATCGTATCATGCTCGGAAAATTTCCCGACTCACTTTGATTAAATTAATCACCATTAATTTAACCTCAAAAGTTCACAAATTTTTTTATAAAATGAAATTCATTGTCTTAGGAATCCAACGCAAAAAGAATCAACTCAATCGGATGTCGGACGGAAAAGATATAGGCAAAATAGTGAGCAAAGGTCGGATTAAAACAAAGAAATCAAAATTTCAGAAACAAAACGCAGTCAGATGCAGACGGACGCCCTAACTCATGAGGCGAGACGCCGTCATGAGGCGCCCGCCGCGAGGGCGAGACGCCCGCTCGCTAGGCGAGGCGTCGCTAGCGAGGCGCAGACACCTGAGGGAGAGCCTTGCCTCATGAGGCGCGCAAGAACGCCTCGCCGAGGCGAGGCGTCGCCTCTAGCGAGGCGCCAGACGGCGCCCGCCTCGCTAGGGTGAGCCGTCGCCTAGCGAGGCGCTAACCCTTTTCCTTTTTTTTTTTTTCCTCTAAACTTCCAAAATTCATAACTTTAACTCCGAACTCCGATTTTGACAAACTTAGTCTCTATAGAAAGCTTGAGAGAAGCTCTAAATCTTCCAAGAAGAACAAAAAACTCAATTCGACTCCTACGGGAGTCCATTTTCCGGTCAAAGATACTATTCTCTATACACGCTTGCAAAAATCATAACTTAATTTTCCGAGATCAAAAAATTGCATACTTTATATCGAAATAAAGATCAAAACAAATCCTTCAATTCTTATGAAGAACATCAAAGCTCAATTAACCTCTAATTAGGTTAATTTCTCAGTCAAAGTTTCAATCATAATAAAAGTCAAACCCGATCAAACATAAACTTTGACTGATCATAACTTTCACTCCCGATATCGAAAAATTACAAACTTTATGTCCACAAAAATCTCTCAACATAACCTACAAGTTTCCAGAAGATCATTTTATCAAATTTTGCCTCAAACAAAAGTCAACTTTCAAATGCCAAAAAGGTCAACTATTACAAAATTTTTCATATTTTCATACTTTCTCTCTTTATTTCATGATCTTCAACTTAATTTCAATCAACTCATCCACTTGATCATAGTCAAATTGTCACTCAAGGTTCGGGGTCCAACAGCTCCGGTATTATTTGTGAAGAAAAAGGATGGGACTTTGAGGCTGTGCATTGATTACAGGCAGCTGAATCGGGTGACAGTGAAGAATAAGTATCCACTGCCTAGGATCGATGACTTATTTGATCAGCTATAGGGAGCTCAGGTATTCACTAAACTGGATCTGAGGTCAGGGTACTATCAGCTGAGGATAGCAGAGGCTGATGTACCTAAGAGTGCATTTAGGAGCAGGTATGGGTATTTCGAGTTTCTGGTGATGCCGTTTGGGTTGACTAATGCCCCGGCAGCCTTCATGGCCTTGATGAATAAGGTATTTCAGCCCTACCTGGATCAATTCATTATTGTATTCATTGATGACATTTTGGTGTACTCGAGGACTAGACAGGATCATGCTGAACACTTGAGGATTATCTTACAGACTATGAGAGAGAGACAGCTGTATGCCAAATTCAGTAAGTGTGAATTTTGGCTGGATTAGGTGATTTTTTTGGGGCATATTGTGACTGGAGAGGGTATTCAGGTAGATCCGAGTAAGGTTGAGGCATTGCTGAAGTGGGAGGCTCACGGAATGTGTCTGAGATTCGAGTTTCTCGGATTACCGTGGTTATTACCGGAGGTTTGTCGAGGGGTTTTCATTGATCTCAGCCCCTCTGACAAAGCTTTTGAGGAAAAATGTACCGTTCCGATGGACTGAGGAGTGTCAGAAGAGCTTTGAGGAGCTCAAACATCGGTTGACTACTGCACCGGTGTTAGCTATTCCATCCAGGACAGAAGGATTTGAGGTTTACAGTGATGCATCGCATCAGGGATTGGGGTGTGTTCTGATGCAGCATGGGAGAGTGATTGCATATGCTTCGAGACAGTTGAGAGCTCATGAGGTAAACTATCCAGTGCATGATTTGGAGTTAGCTGCAGTGGTTTTTGCCCTCAAGATTTGGAGACATTATCTGTAGGGTGAGACATTCCAGATCTTTACCGATCATAAGAGTCGAGGTATTTATTGAGCCGAGAGAGTTGAATTTGAGATGAGGAGATGGCTTGAGTTGTTGAAGGACTATGATTGTACTATTGAATATCACCACAGGAAAGCCAATGTAGTGGCGGATACTCGAGTCGGAGGTCGATATGAGTAGTACCTTCGATGCAAGCATCGAGGTTGCCTAATTTGATTCAGTTGAGAGCCTTGAATGTACAGTTGAATCTGGAGCAGGATGGAGTGTTATTAGCTACTTTGAAGTTGAGACCGATGTTACTGGACAGGATCAAGAGAGTTCAGGACAAGGATCCTGTTATAGTGAGACTGATTGAGAAAGTAAAAGCTGATTCGAGTTCTGAGTTTGAGTTGAGAGATGAGACCTTATGGTTAGGACAAAGGCTCTGTGTACCTGATGTGGATAATTTGAGACGAGAGATATTGGAGGAGGCTCATATGGCCGCATATGCTATGCATCCTGGTACTACCAAGATGTATAACACTCTTAAGCAACATTTCTGGTGGCCTGGCATGAAAAAGCCGGTAGCAGAGTATGTTTCGAGATGTATGACGTGCCAGCAGGTTAAGGCTGAGCACCAAGCTCCAGTAGGAAAGCTTCATTCGTTGCCTATTCCGGAGTGAAAATGGGAACGAATTTCTATGGATTTCATTATAGGATTGCCTAGGACGACGAGGCAATATGATGCTATCTAGGTCATAGTGGACCGGTTGACTAAATCGGCCCATTTCCTGCCAGTGAGGGAGAACAATACTATGGATCAGTTGGCCCAGAAGTATGTTGCTGAGATAGTGAGACTGCACGGGGTCCCAGTGTCGATAGTGTCAGACAGGGATCCCAGATTTACTTCGAGGTTTTGGCAGAGTTTGCAGTCTGCTATGGGTACTAGGTTAAATTTCAGTACAGCATTTCATCCTCAAACAGATGGGCAGAGTGAGAGGACGATTAAGACTGTGGAAGATATGCTTCGGGCTTGTGTATTGGAGTTTAGAGGAGCATGGGATCAGTATATAGCTCTGATTGAGTTTGCATATAATAACCATTATCACAGTAGTATCGGGATGGCACCTTATGAGGCATTGTATGGGCGACCGTGTAGATCACCGTTGTATTGGGATGAAGAGGGTGTCAGGATGATTGAGGGTCCAGAGTTGATTCAGGACACTGTGGATAAGGTGAAACTGATTCGGAGCCGAATCAAAGCGGCTCAAGATGCATGTAAGAGCTATGTGGATCAAGATAGGAGGGACATTGAGTACAATGTCGGCGACAGAGTGTTCTTACGGTGTCACCGTGGCGTGGTGTCTCGAGATTTGGGAAAAGGGTAAGTTAAGCCCTAGGTACATTGGTCTATATGAGATCACCGAGAGGATAGGACCTTTGACCTCTGAAGCTAGCTTTACCGAGTGAGATGTCTCGGTTGCATGACGCCTTCCATGTGAGTATGCTCCGTAGATATCGGTCGATCCGACATATGTGATACCGCTCAGAGATCGAGGTCTCTAGTAACTCGAGTTATGTAGAGCCGTCTGATTGTCGTCACAGTGAAGCAATTGAGGAACAAGAGTATCCCACTGGTGAAAGTTCTCTGCAGGAACCATTCGACTGAGGAGGCTACCTGGGAGACCGAGGAGCATATGAGGAGACAGTATCCTCACCTGTTTGCTCAATCAGGTAAGAATTTCGCGGACGAAATTTTTATTAGGAGGGGGAAATTGTAACATCCCACCCTCAATTGGAAGGGTAGAATAGTAAATTGGCATATGATATGCTAGATTGGGATTTCATGGGACTGCTCATGCATAATAGGATTGTTACATAGTCACAATTGTGCACAGGAATTTACTGTACATGCATACATGATATTTTCGGTTTTCGTGCCTAAAATAATTTTATTGGGATTAGCATGATTTTTGGGTTTGGAAAATTATTCTGAGTGCGTCATAAATTGTTTTATATTTTAAGGGATTTTTGAAAATTTTTCTGGAATTTTCCGGAGAAAATTCCTTAATCGAAAAATCGCCAAGTGGCTTAACCTACGATTTTCTAGAATGAAAATTTCTATCCAATGGCACTGCATTATTGGGTATATTATTTTGGGATTTAAATTGGGGCCATTGGAGTTGATTTGGGTTAAATTTTTTGATTAGGCTTAATTGATTAAAGTTTATTAGGTAAATCACTTTGACTTTTCTTCTCCTTGTTGGACAAATCCTATCTTGCCACCATTTCCTTCATTTAATGTCTATTTATTACTTGTCTTGGTATGCTCCTCGGTGATTGTCTTAAGAGAAGAATGAAAAGAACTCTTGAATTGCTTAAAAACTCCTCCTTCATCCGAAACCTCAACCTTCTTCCTTTCCTTTGTTGGTCTTGTTTATATATATATATGTTCTTGTCTTTTTGCTTGCTTCTACTCACACACAAACCAAGCTTAAGTCTCCTACCTTCTTTTCATGATGATAGCCATGCATGGTATTAGAGAAGTAGAGAAAGTATAATAGTGGAGAAGTTATTGGTAGTTGAAGAATTTAAGAGGAAGCTTTAATTAGGTAAGAATTTCATTATGTTTTTGAAGTTGTAGTGGTTAGATGCATTGATTGGAAGTTATTGTTCATTAAATATGGTTTATGATGCATTAATTTCATGAAGATAGGGGTAGGATTATTTGGGTATAAATGTATGTTTGTGTGAGGGAAAGTGATATAGTAGATAAAGATTGTGAATTTAAGGTTGTTTATGATGTTTAATGAATGGAAATGAAATATGGAAGTTGTGTATGTGGATGCTGCCAAATTTTGTGTAATTATATAAGTAAATGTTGTGATGATTTTGTGGTTGAATTAGAGGTGTAAATGGATGCTTGGTGATGTGTTATTGATATTAGAAGTGATAGGAGTTAGGTTGAAGTTGAAAGCTGGAAAATGCATTTTGACCCTATTGCAATGTTTTGATCATAAATAATAGTGTAGGTGAGCAAATGAGGTACGGTTTGTGCCCAATTAAACTTTCGGATGTTGGCTACATTTTTGTATGAAATAGGTGTTGTCCAATTTTAGCTTTAAGAGGTTGCAATATGGCTTGGAAAGTTACTTCTATTAACTGGCATGAATAGTACCCGAAACCATAACCTAGAGTTTTGCTAATTTTTCTAAATTAATTGAGAAGGAATTAGAACAAATGGACTAAATGAAAGTTGAAGTCTATTAACTTATATTTCCAATGCCACTGATTTTGCAATTTTTCGGTATGTATTGTAGGTGTTATGGACTGATGACTATTGACTGTTTTCATGCATTGAATGAAACCTAGCTAGAATGTCAAATTTGGTGCACATTATGATTTGGAGCAATTTTAGCAATTTATGTGAACTGAATTGGTGTTAGTGATCTTCTGTAAAGTTGTAGAGGAAGAAATTATCTTGAGAATGATATATGACATGTAATTTTTGGTTGTCAGATTTGAGAGAAATGAATTTGTAAAAACTGAACCTGCATTAGGTTGTGAATTGCTGATCATGGCAGAAACTTGCATAACAGTTTTGAAATTGT
Source organism: Erythroxylum novogranatense (assembly GCA_029891385.1). NCBI lineage: Eukaryota > Viridiplantae > Streptophyta > Magnoliopsida > Malpighiales > Erythroxylaceae > Erythroxylum > Erythroxylum novogranatense. Next base: position 29,294,021 of record CM057233.1, on the reverse strand, counting down.
AAGAGATCGAATTGGATGTTGAGTTCTTCATGAAAATTGAAGTTTCATATCTTATCTTTTCAGGGATATAAGGTAGTGAATTTGGTGACATTTGTGCTAAAAGATATACTGTTGTGAAATGTGCTGTTCAGATTGGGAAAATTCTGAGGGCTGATGCTTTGGTGAATTGTTTGACATAGTTATCATGTGAATCTGATTTTGGGTTGTTCATGAAAGTTGTATATGACATTGTGATATTACTGCCTTATTTATTGTGTAATTGTTGACTGAAGAATCAGAAGGTTAATGAATTTGCAATGTACTGCACTGTTTTGATAGGTTTTGAGTAGGCAGTGGCTTTGACTGAACTTTTGACACCCTTATGGGTAAAAGTGTTTGTTGGGGTCTTCATGAAACTTGTAGAGGGTTTCATTATCTTTCCAACAAGGTATAGTTTGCATTTTTCTGAAATGTTTAGAAAGAGATATGATAGGTTGAATTTCGGTTGGAAAACAGGGAAAAGAGAAGGAAATAAGGGCTATTAATTGTTGAATTTTGGTTTCTTTCGTGAATAACTTTTTTCGTCCGTCGTCCGATTGACCTGATTCTTGAGGCATCGGATTCAGTGAATATTTAATTTCATTTTTCGAGAGATTCAGGATTTTTGGACGGGAAATTGATGTGGGTCCGGGTAAAGGTCTGTTTAATCACCGTTTTGTTTAATTGGGGACCTATAGAGGCCCGAATTGCGCACCGTCATCGCCAATAGGTTTCTAATTTTTTAAAAGGATTTTTATGAAGAAAAAAATGGGATTAGGGCCGGAAATTCATGAACATGCATATTTCACCTACATGTGCATCAGTACTAGTTCGAATTAAATATTTAGTGACTCGTACCTTCTCTGATTCTTATAGAGGCCCAAGTGGAGCGTTGTTCGACCGATGAGGCAGAAACTTTCCGGCATTAGCTCGGAAGTAATGGGTGAGTAACCTAGGTGGTTACCTCAATTTACGTGTTTACTGTGACTTATTTGCCCTACGGGGATTACTTGGATTACATGATATTGACTGCAAATTACTACTCATTGGGAATTTTAGACTGTTATGTAACTGTTTAATTGAACATGTGCACTCATGCACAGATGCATAAACTGATAAAGAATAAATGTGAACCGAGTCGCCATCGACATCGATCTCATGAGCCTAGAGCTCGAAGGAGATAATTCTCCCAGACGCCGCTTCATCGACCATCGAACACCGCTAAAGCACTTTCGGTCACAATCTCGTAATAAACCGGAAAAGAGTCACATGTGCATTGCATACTGGACTGAATAATTGACATGGTACCTGACTGTATCTATACTGTAATATGACTGTAACTGTGTTCTGTTTACCGTGATTGTGTTATATGCCTATTATTGTGATTGTATTAGCATTGTAATTGTATGATTACTGGATGCATACTGTATCATGCTTATGTGATGCATGAATTGGGAGAACCATCGATGATGGTTTCTCATTGAGTTCGCAAACTCATCCAAAATTGCAATCTATTTTTCAGCTTACGTGTAGCAGATAGCTCCTCAGACTGTAGAGTCGTGTCTTTGTGGATTGGCGAGAGGCAATGGCTCAAAGGTCGGTCACCGGGCTTTCTTTTGGAGACTTATAGTTAGATCTGTTCTTTGTACATTACTGTATGGTACGTAGTGTACGGTGTTTAGGAACATGTGCGATCAAAATCTTGACGGTTGTAAATTTCTGAATTTTGAGTGAATGAAATGAAATCCAGTTTGGTTTTAAAAGTTGTCAATTTCTTCGTCTTCGCTTTATGATTGTGATGCCATGAGGAGTTTAGTGGTAGTTATCAAGAGTGGTCTCTTATCGTAGGATATGTACCAAATGACCTATGGGCGTTAGGTGGGTACTTTATGGTAAAGGCGCCATGTAACTGATGAGCCCCAACCTTTATGGAAATTAGAACTGTTAAGTGAATTATTGGAAATCATTCAGGTGTAAAGAAATAAGGAATTCATGAAATGGAATTCAAATGAAAATATGGTATAGATATAAGATGGATTTTATGTGACATGTTGAAGTTAAAGAACAGGAAATTTCAAGTGAAATATGTTCATAAAATATGCTTCGGTGTTTTAGCCATAACTTGATCCCTAGTTATTCAAATGAGATGATTTTTGATTTGGATTAAATTAGAGGAATAGGGATACATTTGTTATGAAGGAATCGAGTTTCAATTTGGCCCTTAAGAAGGTTAATTTTGGATGGAATTAAAGCTTCGAAAATGTGTAAGTAAAATGATATGTCCGACATGTTTTGAGCGTAACTTTTGATGTATTGCTCTAAATTGGATGATTTTGTGGCATTATGAAATTAAGACATAGGGAACATTTCTAGAAGGAAGTTCTAGCAAATTCCTTCAATTTGATGATTTGAAAATGTTCTAAGTTAAGCGTGATTTTATGATATTTGAGACTTGGTCATATTTGATGACTTTGAGGAATTAATTAGCATGTTAATGGGACTTAATTAACATGTTAATTTGACTAAAATCATATGGCATGAATTAATTAAATTAAGGTGGAAAGATGTGATGAGGGGCTGATCGGCGGCTTATCGTTCAATTTAAGAATTGATCCTTGGAAACCGGTCAAATAAAATTTATACCAAGGATTGCAATACAGATGCAACCTCGGTCGACTCTCGAGGAACCAATGCACCAATTGATCCTAGACTAGCCTAATGTTTGAATTATGCATGCAATGAAAGCAATAAAAGGGGTTTTGATTGATTAATCTAAAATTAAACTAAACTAAAGCAAAGGTAAATATTTTTGGGATTTTGAAAGATAAGGCAATTTATAAATGAGACCGAAAACAATTAATTAAAACTCTCCTAAAAATGCGGCTCGGTCATCATCACTCAAAATAAATATCGTGGTTTAAAATCCACTAAGTTTCAAAACACAACCTTAATAACTCGTTATGCAAGATTTAATTGATCAACTCGATAAATTAAAGCTTGTTAAAACCCTAGTGTATGGCATGAAATGATTTATGCAATAAGTTAACCAGATAAAACACAATCAATTCAATCAAACACAACTAGGTAGATTAAATTAACTCATGCAAATCTGCTTTAACATACATGAAACTTCATGTATTTCGAACAATATCCAACACAAACTAATCCACACCATAAATCAAAGTTTTACATCCGATTAAACTATAAATGATTCAATCCATCATATATCGCAATCTCCAACTCGGAGGTTTTACAAAACATGACAAAATCTAAAACTATGGTTGATTACCCTTGAAGCTCATGGAACTCCGACCTTCGCTACATTTTCGGAGAATATCGATTTAGCCATGACTCCGCCAACTCCATCATCTTTGGAGAATCACCGATACTCATGATCGATTTATTTAACTGTTGAAGATGAAGACAACGAACGTTGTGCGTGGCTGAACTCAGTAATACGTAATGAAAACCTATTAGAAGCGAAAATGTAAAAGAATGAAAGAAACTGGAGAAGAACGAAGAAAAGGGAGGAAAAGAAAAACTCAGGCGGTAGTCCTTTTTGCCCTAAATGGCAAGTTTTATTAGGGATACGTGCGGGCGGGTCGAACAAAGGATACTTTGCCAAATATAGGCGGGTTACCCGATTATTCGCCGCGCGAATGGTTGTAGTTCGCCGCGCGAAGTCCGGATGGTCACTCGTCGCAATAAGTAATTGCATTTAATTTATTCGCCATGGCGAATGGAGGTTTGGGTTCGCCCAATAATCTCAGCGGATGTTGACTTCTTGAATGTTGACTCCTTTGGTCCTACAAAATACAACCCATTTGCAGTATCAATTGTCCCAATAAAAATTATGCGTAATTAATGACAAATGACAACAAAATAATCGACAATGTGCAATTTATCAAAACTCAATGTGCGGACCAAAATAAGCATAAAATCATAGATCGAGTCAACAGATGCATAATTACTAGAGAAAACGGCCTAATTTATAGTATAAATTTTGTCCAATCAAATTCCCCACACTTAAACCTTTGTACTCTGAACAAAGCTTATAAGAGTCAAAAGGTACAAGAGTAAAAGAAAATTCTGCCCCATGCTCAAACAACAACCAAAATTGACTCAATCCACTTTATCGTAATTCTAACGCAGAAATTGAAAGAGTGCTAATAAAACAAACATTGAAAGAATTTAAGCACAAGAGATTGAACAACGGAGAATCACTCGGGATATGGTGTTTACGCCAACTCACTTGTATAGTAGGGATATTTCTCTCAATCTACTTAATACATCTCCTACCATAAAGCTTGTATCAATTTTATTTCTCCACTACAAGGACTATCAATTTGAAGATCAAGAGGTCTTTAAGGGTTGTAATGAGCGGAAGGCTAAATGAATGGATGATGTGAGAAAAGAAAATATGAGCATGGCATAAAATGAGGATCGATGTCGATAATCTATATCAAACTAGACCTCTACTAAACTAAATTTTGATTGTTTTTTTTAATCTCATTTTGAGATACTAATCCCATTTTGGGATTCAATACACATTATTATCCCTTTTTGGAATAAACAAAATTAACTTTTTTTTCACTAAAATAGAACAAACCGACTATTGACGCTATCTCAAAATAATGCATGCAAATGCTCATAGAAGAAGGCTCAAAGGGCTAGCAAGGAACGGTGTTTAGGGGTTGGTGTTTGGGGAAAGGGCTGAAAGAAAGAACGCCTCTATCATATCCACAAAAATCTAGTCCATCAAGCTTTAAGTAAAACCGACACAAATTCTAGAGAAGCATGAACTAAGCGATGCACACACAAAATATAGAAGAAAAATCTTTGGCTCGAATATCCTTCCAACAAGGTTTTGTCTCAATGATCAATCTCAAAACTTAAAACTTAAATGCCACCTTGTTAGCATGCTCCCATTTACTTTGTTTTGAAAATTTCAAAGTTAAAATTTTGCCAAAACCAATTATCGCTCAAGAATGGAGAGCATTTTCACAAAACTCAAGTATCGCTTGAAACTTATAAGGGCTTTGCATGCAAGGGCACAAAAGAACGAGTGTAAAATGTTTGATTGAATCCAAATTTATCAAGAAAAGCAACGGCCCACAAAATTATGCACAAGTTTTAATAGGTGTACAATGCAAAATATAAAGGGAATGGCTCCCCACACTTAAACATGGCATTGTCCACAATGACAAAAGTAGCAGGCACGCAGAGGAAACGAAACAAAATAGACAAAACATAAATGTGGATATAGCATGAAGCTCAAAACGACAAGTTGCAGCAACATGAAGGATTCAAAGAGCTAGCCTAGAACAAAAGATATCGAATAAAAGAAAATACAGCAAAAACAAAATAACCGTAAGATGAAAGAACATGCTAAACTAAACAGAGGATCATCCTCAACAGGCGATTCGGGAGGGCAGCAACACGAGGAGCACGAAAAAGAAGGTGAGGCGAACTATAGTAAAAGAGTTAGGAGCAGCCGTGACCGGAGGCGGAACGGGTGATCAAGACGAGTGGTAATCATGTTCAAGATGGAGCGGAAGGTCTCATGGTCAGCCTCCATTTGAGTCTCAAGACGACGGATGTCCGCGAAGCATGGTCACCTCGGGAGAAGCCGAGGCAACTGCAGTGGAGGAGACTCACGAGACGGAACATGGAGGGAGCAAAAGGAGGAGGTTTCTCGCCATCGCTAGCATTGTGAGTTTGAGACATGATTCCTGCAATTACAAGTAATAGAAACAAAACTTAACCGCAAAATCATACAGAATCACCCTCCTCGTCGCGACTCACGCTCGGAAGTCACCACGAATAGAGGTCCGCATCCATTCGTCGCGACGAGCAGGGGTGTTCGCTGCGACGAATGGGCTTCTTCGTTAGTCGCGACGAATTATGAAGTTCGTCGTGACAACGGCGATTCTCAGAACCCCATCGGCTTAACAACAATGCTGGTACCCTAACTAAACATTAAACAACGAAAATGAAAGCGAACAAAGAAAAGAGGCTTACGAGAGTCGATAGTGGAGGGAGACTTTGAAGGAGACGACTACGGAGGGAATGAGAACAGAGGTGGCGAAGAAACGAGAGAATGAGGGAGAAAAGAAAGAGGAAGAAGGAGAATAAATAGGTGAGAGGCAAACAAAAGGCGCGAAAGGAAAAAGACGGAAAGGGTCCTTGACAAAAGAGATGACCAACGGTCCAGAGGGTTCGCCATGACGAGGCGATCATTAGCCAATGCGAATAAAACGCAAAACTCTACATTAGTCGCGAGAAAAGCAAAGTTCGCCATGCGAATCACCCAAAACATCTCACGATCAACCATTCACTTCAATCTAATCATGCTTTAGTAAACTAGAAAGATCATAGAGCTAACAAAGGAAATCAAATTATTTGCAATGTAACGTAAAATCCTACCTAACTACATTTAAGCCTATTGATTGGGTCTTTCCCCACACTTAAACAATGAATCACAACGATAAAAATTTGCAACAAAAGCGAGACATATAACAGATAAACAAGTGAGGGAAAAAGTAACCCGATAATTACTGGCGGTTGAGGAGTCCCATGATAGAGCTTGAGCAGATGTCCATCGACCAAATCGCGCGCCATTTGTTCTCGCAAAAGTTCTATCATACCAAAATTATGTACTTTAACTACCACATAAGGCCCTTCCCAACGATGATTGAATTTGCGAGTTTGAATGTGAAGCGGGCTTTATACAAGAGCACTTTGTCGCCTTCCTTAAAAGTCTTTCGAGAAGAATCTTGTCATGTATCGGTTTGGCCTTTTCCTTGTAGAGCCGAGTGCTCATATGCTTCAAGTCGCAGCCTCTAATTCTTGCACCGGAGTTTCCTTTCCATTCCCGATAGGTCAAAATCCATGTTGCATTGTTTTATCGCCCAATAGGCCTTATGCTCTAGCTCCACGGTGTAAATGATGTGCCTTTCCATAAATCAACCAGTATGGGGACATTCCTATCGGGATTTATAAGCGATCGACACGCCCACAAAGGCTTCCTCTAAACGCAGACTCCAATCCTTTTAGAGGCTTGACTATCCTTTCCAAAATGTGCTTAACCTCTTTGTTTGAAACCTCTGCTGACCATTGGTTTGTGGGTGGTAGGCGATAGAGACCTTATGGGTAACTCCAAATTTGGAAAGCAAGTTAGTAATAATCCGTTGCAAAATGGGTCCCACGATCACTCACCACCGCTTTGGGAATTCCAAATCGACGTAAGATATTGATTTGAGGAATTTAGTGATCGTCACAGCGTCATCTTGTCTAGTGGGTACACCTCGATCCATTTCAAACATAGTCCACTCTAAGAGAATATACACGAACCTTAACGATGGGGAACGGTCCCATGAAGTCGATAACCCAAACATCAAAGATTTCACAGAACATCATTGGTTGTTCCGACATCTCATGGCGCTTCCCTAACCCTCCGAAACGTTGATACTTGTTGCACGCTTGGCAAAAATGGAAAGAGTCCCAAAAATTGTAGGCCGGAAGAATCAATCCAAAACTTTTCTACCGTTCTTCCGCACTAAATGTCCCCACAGCACCATGGAGTGGCAAGTCGATAGTATGTCATTGAATTCCTCATCGCGACACATCGACGAATCACTTGGTCATTGCATATCTTCCAAAGGTAAGGCTCGTCCCAAATGTAATGCCGAGCTTCACTCTTCAATTTCTGAGCCTGCCCCCGAGTCATACAGACAGGGGTTAAATTTGTCATTAAGTAATTGACAATATGCGCATACCAAGGCTCCTTGAGAACTGCGGCACACAGGACAGAATCCGGAAAAGAATCACAAGTCAGATCGGAAGAGTCCACTCCTTTAGTATCTTGTGGTAGTCTGCTCAGATGGTCAGCTACTTGGTTTGCTGCACCGGCTCGATCTTTAATCTCAATATCAAACTCTTGAAGGAGCAAAGTCCAACGGATCAATCTGGGTTTCGATTGTGGCTTCGTCAAGAGGTACTTAACAGCTGCGTGATCGGTGAAAATGATGACATGGGAATTGAGCAAATACTGCCAGAATTTTTCTAATGCGAAGATTATTGCAAAGAGCTCTTTCTTAGTTGTGGTGTAGTTGGCTTGAGCTGGATCTAAAGTTCTGGACGCGTATGCAATAACTCGAGCTAACTTCTCTTCATGTTGTCCTAACATGGCTCCCACAGCATAATTGGAAGCATCACACGAAAGTTCAAAAGGCAAATGCCAAACAGGGGCAACTGAATAGAGGGAAATGAGTTTGGCTTTAAGTGTATCAAAAGCCTTTTGGCATGAAGCATCAAACTCAAATTTGTCATCCTTTTGCAAGAGTTTTGAAAGAGGAAGGCGATTTTGCTAAAATCCTTAATAAATCGCTTCAGAAAATCTGCATGACCTAGGAATGACCTGATATCATGGACGCAGGTAGGATAAGGCAGGGAAGATATGACTTCGATTTTAGCTTTGTCGACTTCAATTCCTTTCTTTGAAATCAAATGTCTAAGCACAATACCCTCATTTACTATAAAATGGCATTTTTCGAAGTTAAGGATCAAGTTCTTCTCGATGCATCTCTTAAGAACTTTAGTCAGGTTAAAGAGACAGGAATCGAATGAATTGCCGTGAACTGTGAAGTCGTCCATGAAGACTTCCATACTTTCTTCCAAAAAATCGCAGAAGACAGCCATCACACAACGCTGGAAGGTACCGGGGGCATTACATAAACCAAAAGGCATCCTGCGATACGCAAAGGTGCCGAAGGGACAAGTAAATGTGGTCTTATCTTGGTCCTCAGGTGCAATGGGTACCTGGAAGTACCCCGAGAAACCATCTAAGAAACAGTAACGCGATTTCCCGGCTAGCCTTTCTAGCATCTGATCGATGAATGGCAAGGGAAAATGGTCCTTTCGAGTGGCGTCGTTTAATTTGCGATAGTCAATACAAACTCGCCACGAATTTTGCACTCTAGTAGGGATGAGTTCATCCCTCTCATTTTTCACCACAGTGATCCCGCTCTTTTTGGGAACCACATGAATGGGGCTGACCCATTCACTGTCAGAGATGGGATAAATAATCCCAAAGACTTAACTTTTCAGGATTTCCTTTTCACAACATCCGAGATTAGCGGTTCAATCTTCGGGGTTGCCTTTACCGCCTTGGAACCCTCATTCAACAATATCCTATGAGTGCAAAGGGCCGGGCTAATCCCAGGTATGTCTGCTAATGACCACCCTATTGCGCGCTTATGCTCTGTCAACACTTTGAAAAGTTGCTTTTCTTCAAGCTCAGATAATGAATTTGCAATTATGACTGGTAATTTATTATTGGGCTCCAGAAAAGCGTATTTCAATGAGTGAGGTAAGGGCTTTAGTTCTAACTCTGGGGGTTGTAAAATGGAAGGGACCAACTTAGGAAGCTCAAGGGAGAAAAGGTTTCTGCATTTTTCTGGACAATTGAAAGAATCAATCGAAGAATTCTCTTGGATGCCGAGCGAACACAATTCAAGATTAGACGACTTATCGTGTAGATCCTCATCAGAGTCTGAATGAGTAGAAAGAACGCTAAGCATGTTGACTCCAAGGAGTGAGTAATCCTCATGTGGGTGTTTCATGGCTTCGTACATGCTGAAGCTTATTGATCGATCACCTACCTCCATGGTAATCTTCCTTCCATCATATTGATATTTGTACCACCGTCCAAGGAAGAGTCGGCCAAGAATCAAAGAAGTGTCTGCACAACTTCGAGGTCATGTCCAACACGTAAAAATCGGCAGAAACACTAAACTTTTCACTTGGACCAAGATGTCCTCGATGATTCCCCTCGGATGTCGGAATGATCTATCGACCAACCGTAAGACTACCAAGTAGGTTTTATGCTCTTAACGCCTGTGGCTTCATAGATGATTTCGCATTACGTTAATCGCCGCCCCAAATCCAATAATGCTCTCCCAATTGTTACCTTTCCTATAACACAAGAAATGGTAAACGAGCCCGATCTTGGCACTTTATCGATTTGGGGCTTAAATAAAGCCGACACATTTGAACTCACCGGACACGCTCATTAGGCCTAAATTTTAAACTTGTTTGTGCACAAATCCTTCGGTACTTGGCGTGTTTGCACTTTCTTAATCAAATCCAACAGGGGCACGTTGACTTCAACCTTCCCAAATAGGTCAATGATTTTTTTTTCGTGTTTGAGCTCATTAACTCTCTTGCTCATCGGATACGAGTTCGGAAAAGGGAGGTCCTTTAAGTTGACTTCCTTCTTGGCTGGTTCATTTCGCCGATTTATCCTTATCGCTCTTCTTCCTAAATGCTCGATGATTGCTCTTTATCCTCAATTGTTGATTGCTTCTTGTTCCTCAACAATTCTTCTTCGCGATCACTCTCGATCGCATACGCTTCTCTCTCACTTGAGGCGCTTCTTCAACCTCAATTTCCTCGGTGCATTCTTCTTCTTCAGAATGTCGAAATGCACTTTCTTTCCACCTCAACTCAATTGCATTTAAACTCTTCGGTTTATTACCGTGTTGGAGGAATGGATCCATCGCTCGAGCTTGGTTGTCACTCAAATTATTAGACAATTGGGTGACATAGGCGTTCATGTTCTCGGCCTTGGTCTCCCATTGCTCCATGCGTTTCTCCAAGGCACTAAAGCGGCAGCATTCTTAGCGAGTCCTGTTGGATGAGGTTCGCGATGGCGTTGAATTGATTTCTTGTGGAAGTTCGTTCCTCTTTCATCAACGCCATCATACCATGCGGTGATTAGTGTCCTCTTTTGGTGGTCGTGGTTGCACCGCCAACGCTTCGATCGGGAAACTGGTTTGTAGATGGTCCAGCTCCACTCCTTGTTGAAAACGGTTGGGTGCTCTTCCTTCATTATTCCTCCAATTGAAGTTAGGATGAGATCTCCATCCTTCGTTATATGTGTTGGAGCACGGTCCCACTTAGAATTTTGTCTACCCGTAAACAATGGACACTTCTTCATACCTTCCGGACAGACATCGAAATGTGCATCACCGATCCACAAGATTCGCAACTAGGTGCGACCGCCTCGATGGAAGACGATGGGCGATGCACATTCAGATTCTTAAGCTCAGCCGTGATCGAGGATAACTGTGAAGTTATCCTATGCTCCAGGGAATCCACCTTCGATTCCAGGCTTTCCATACTCTTAGTTTGAGCCGTCATGGCTCCTACTTCATTCACATTCCTGGAATCTCTGACACTATATTGCTGATGATTTAGGGCCATCCTCTTGATCAAGGCCCATGCTTCAGGTGCGGTGAGGTCAATTAACGAACCTCCCGACGCAGCATCCAACATTCCCTTTTCCTGATTTTTCACCCCATCGTAAAAATATTGAACCAATTGTTCATCAGGGATCTGATGATGGGGGCACCGAGATAACAGATCTTGGAATCTGTTCCAAAAGTCATATAAGGATTCGTCGAAATCATGCTTGGCGGAATAAATCTCTTTTCGCATCGACGAAGTCCTCGAGGCTGGAAAATATTTTTCCAGGAAAGCTTTCCGCAAGTTGGCCCAACTATGATAGGCATTCGCGACATGCCTTGGGAGGCTCATGTACCACTCCCGGGCCTTTCCTTCTAACGACAAGTGGAATACCTTCCACAGCACCTGGTCCAGATGTGCTCCTACAGGCTTCATACTTTGACAGATCATTGTGAGGGCCTGAAGATGCATGTAGGGGTCCTCTCCCGCCAAACCGTGAAATTTGGGTAGGAGTTAATCAATAAACCTTAACTTCAAATTTACGCCGGTTAGGGGTGAACAACGATGAAAGGATCGTAGTTTACGTCCGAGGTTGTAGCTTCTGATGGTTCTACGTCGATGTTCACATTGTTGTCATCTACGCGTTCCTGGTCACCGTTAAGACCGTGATCTCCATTTCGGGGTGGTTGACCGGGATATTCTTGGTGTTCAGCCATCTCAGATTCTAGTCGATCTAGTGTGCTAAGTCTTTCTTGCTCTCTCTTGTTTTTCCTAAGTTGTCTAAGGTGTCGCTCAATTTCAGGTTGAAAATGAACTAGCCTAAGTCTACGGGGCATGCACAAGAGAAGTTCACCTAAGATAGCTCACTAAAACGACAACGGATAGCAAGGCTTCAATTCACTCGGGTTATTGCGACGATAGTAATTATTGCAATGAATCAATAGATTGTAACTTTCGCTGCGGCGAATATATGAACTCGTTACGGCGACTAATGAACTCGCTGTGACGAATGATGAACTCGTCACAGCCAAGAAGCACAGACCAACAAAGCAAACGAATCAGAATAAACACTTAAAACAAAGCAGAATGAAATCACAAACAAGATTAACACTAAAAACACTTAAGCAGAAAAGAAATTAAATAAAATTATGCAATGCAAACAAAATGTAAACAACAAAAATTAAAATCAAAACAAACATCGGCTAACCTAGAGAACCAATTAATTTGATTCCCGACACGGCGCCAAATTGATCGGCGACTTATCGCTCAATTTAAAATTGATCCTTGAAACCGGTCAAATAAAATTTATACCAAGGATTGCAATATAGATGCAACCTCGTCGACTCTCAAGGAACCAATGCACCAATTGATCTAGACTAGCCTAATGTTTGAATTATGTATGCAATGAAAGCAATAAAAGGGGTTTTGATTGATTAATCTAAAATTAAACTAAACTAAAGCAAAGGTAAATATTTTTGGATTTTGAAAAGATAAGGCAATTTAAATTAAATGAGACTGAAAACAATTAATTAAAACTCTCCTAAAAATGCGCTCTCGGTCATCATCACTCAAAATAAATATCGGGTTTAAAATCCACTAAGTTTCAAAACACAACCTTAATAACTCGTTAAGTCCAAGATTTAATTGATCAACTCGATAAATTAAAGCTTGTTAAAACCCTTAGTGTATGGCATGAAATGATTTATGCAATAAGTTAACCAGATAAAACACAATCAATTCAATCAAACACAACTAGGTAGATTAAATTAACTCATGCAAATCATTTAACATACATGAAACTTCATGTATTTCGAACAATATCCAACACAAACTAATCCAAACCATAAATCAAAGTTTTACATCCGATTAAACTATAGCCGGATTCAATCCATCATATATCGCAATCTCCAACTCGGAGGTTTTACAAAACATGACAAAAATCTAAAACTATGGTTGATTACCCTCAAGCTCATGGAACTCCGACCTTCGCTACATTTTCGGAGAATATTGATTTAGCCATGACTCCGCCAACTCCATCACCGCCGGAGAATCACCGATACTCATGATCGAGATTTACTAACCGTGAAGATGAAGACAATGACGTTGTCTCGTGGTCAACTCGTAGCATGTAATGAAAACCTATTAGAAGCGAAAATGAAAAGAATGAAAGAAACCGAGAAGAACGAAGAAAAGGGAGGAAAAGAAAACTCATGCGGTAGTCCTTTTTGCCCTAAATGGCAAGTTTTTATAGGATACGTGCGGCCGGGTCGAACGAAGGATACTTTGCTAAATATAGGCGGGTTACCCGACATTCGCCGCGCGAATGAATCAGTAGTTCGCTTGCGAAATCCGGATGGTCACTCGTCGCAGTAAGTAATTGCATTTAATTTATTCGCCGCGCGAATGGAGGTTTAGTTCGCCCAAATAATCTCGCAAGATGTTGACTTCTTGAATGTTGACTCCTTTGGTCCTACAAAATACAACCCATTTGCAGATCAATTGTCCCAATAAAATTATGCGTAATTAATGACAAATGACAACAAAATATCGACAATGTGCAATTTATCAAAACTCAATGTGCGGGACCAAAATAAGCATAAAAATCATAGATCAGGAGTCAACAGATGCATAATTACTAGAGAAAACGGGCCTAATTTATAGTATAAATTTGGTCCAATCAGGGGCAAATGGGTCAAGCCACTTAAGTTTGTAAGTTTACAAGGCTTATTAGTAAGGGCAAGGTGGTCATTATACAAGTGGGTTGGTATATAAGGGTAATAGATCCACAAAAATTAGAGAAAAACAAGAGAAAATAGAGAAGAGAGGGAGAGATGTCGTGGAGGAGAAGAGGAAAAAGAAGAGGGAAAGAAAGAAGAGAAGAAGAGAAGGAAATCCAAGAGAAAGGGAAGGAATTTCGTGGATCAAGGAGAGGAATCAAGCTTTCCAAGGTAAGTTCTCCCACTTTTCATCTTCTTTGTTGAGAAATGGTTAGGGTTTGTTCATGGTGAAGTTCTAGAGAGAGAAAGTTAAAAGGAAGAAGAAGATGGTGAAATCCTTTGGAGTTTTGGGTTTCTAAGCTAGATTTGAAGTTTTCCAACCCACATGAACCATGGATGGGTTAGATTAGAGATTGATTAGGGTTTATGGAATTAATGTGATAATTAGAGAAATTTGGGGGTTTTTCAAATTTAATGGAAATTTATGGAATTTTGTTTGTGTTAAGGTTATTAAGGACCTTTCCAAGGGCAAAAAGGAGGAAGCCATTGATTTTGGATTTCCAAGAATAAGCAAGGATATAAGGTGGGTTTTCATGTTTATAGTGAATAATGAGCCATAATGTACTTTCAAATATCAAAATGATAAAATGATTTCAAATTCATTGTTTAAATGATTTGAGAAATTATTACAAGTAATGCAAAGCTTGGTTTTAAGTGATTTAAGAAATTGTTATCCATGTTGCATTTATTGCCTTTGAATGTTTTGTGATAGTGCCGCATGTTTTGGTGTATGCATTGTGATGATGAATTGAGAATTGATGATGACCTTGCATATGGAATGTTACATGCTCATGAAAGGATTCATGAAAATTTGCATGATTTATGAAAAACAAGAATTCCAAAAGTTTTGCCATTTGGGGCAATCATTTTTCAAGAGAATGATTACATGTTATGTGGGTTAGGTATAGTCCACCCAAGAACTGTCGTGTGCATGCTGACCATGAATAGGCTTCTTCCGCTCATGAAGTGGCAAGGAGTTCCTTTAGACTCCTCGAGAATTTACGACTACACAAGGCCATTCTATAGAATTGTGTAGTTCGTCATGAATCGTGGACTTGCCAAACCATTATGATGTGTTTATATGTTTATGAATTGTGATAAGTTTTGATGCATTCATGATTTATGAGAGAGTTGAAAATGCAGGAATTGTGTTGTTTGTGAGTTTTGGTTATTTGACAAGGATTTTGAGAAATATGGGTTTCACGTCTCCACAAGAATTTTAAGAATTATGTGTTTTATAACTCAACAAGCATTTTCCACGGTAAAGAATGTTTTTGAATGATTTTGCTCCTTATTTATTATAAGCATGTTTCACCACGGAGCTTTCGAGTTCACCCTTACTCTCTTTCCCCATTCACAGGTGATAAGCAGGAAAACAGAGTGAAAGTCAAGACTTTTCTCCGGAATTGCATGTTTTGTTATGTTTTGGATTAATTGATGTAAATTATGATTTTACATGTATTTTAAGAATTATTGAGTTATGCATGTTTTGGATATTCAATATTGTTATGGGTAATGTATTGTGGCATGGGTTGCCATTGAAGATTGTAAAATGTCATGTTATGGGATTGTGTATGTTTTGAAATGTAAAATTTTATATGGGTTACTATGATGAATACTGAGCATGAATGATGGGTAGATACATATGCAAATGTACATATATGTGTATCCATCAATGAGATGTTATGGAAAAGAACAACAGGAATTGTGATGGTTTTGGATAATGAAATGTGAAATTGTGCATGGATGATTGTCAAAGTTGAATGTGAGATTGGGTATGGATTAAGGTAGAGTAAGGATGAGTTTAAATTGGACTGGAATACAATTGAAGAAGTGATCCATGTGAGTTAATAAGCTATGTATATGAATTGATATATGTATATATAAGTGAGGCAATATGGACAAGAAATATAGAAATGCTAAGACGATAATCATGAGATGTTTTTGCCCAAATTGAAGTTGATGAATTGATGGATTTTTGAATATGAGTTGCCATTACGTGTAACACCCCACTCCCGCAAGACCTGAACCCGACATCGACGGTGATATCCAGGTCCGTGCCCCGCGAGGGTGGCGTGCTACATCACCCAGTAGAAAACTCAGTATAATTTTTTTTTAAACACATACTCACACATATTATCATGAATGCGGAAAACAATTTATATAAACAATTCAATGGCCTTGGGGCCTTGTTTACATTTACAATTTATTTCAGTCAATTGACTTTACAACTTGTCCAATTTAGTAATACAAAAGTCCAAGAATAGAATATTAAGACAGACGCGAACTGATCCCGACCACTTCTCCGCTTCCTCAACTAGCAGATGTCATACGCCTGCTGCTTAACGGGTATTCTTCTAAGTCCCAAAATAGATGCAAATTTTGGGTGAGTTTTGCGAACTCGGTGAGAAACCATCATCGATGGTTCACTCAATTCATGCATGTTCAATCAGCTTACCAAATATCACATACGATCACGATTCACAAATGTAATCTCAAATAATACATACCATTACATTTTACAAATGTAAGGCGTATCACCTTTCATACAATCCAAATTCAATCATACCATATATGCAATGCACATGAGACCCTTTCCATTTTCATTACGTTGTTGTGACTGTATACTGGCTCGTCCCAAGAACGGGCACATTGCGTTGAGCCGCTGGTTTCAAATATTGGGCTTGAAGCCCTAATACATTGAGCCCGAGGCTCAATACGCTGGACACGAGGTCCTGTGCATTGAAATGAAAGCTCTCATATACGTTAGGCGTGATATGCCCCGATACGATGGTCGCTCGGTCACAACCGCTTTTATCGATCATGTCCTTATGCATGAATGCATATGTTCCAATTTTCATTTACAGTTATTTCTATCACTTACATTCAATGCCATTTCCTATTTCTTCGGACCTTGGTCCCAGATTTCAATCATATATTTTCCAATTTATTGCATCACACCATATCGCATTTATAAGTCACATCCAATGTATTGAAATGACAATTAACACTTCAATATCAATTTCCCATTTCTCGGACCTTTGGTCCGAGATCTCAATATAAACATTCACACACAGTACACACAAGTAGCACTTCGTTATCTCATTCCAAATATTTCGACACTATGGTCCAAATCAATCAAAATCAAACACACATAAACCTCCATTATCTCCACATGGCATAATTGCAAAATCTTAAACACATAAGGTTGAGGAACCAACTAGGTTACTCACCTGTATTCGAGCTAACATCTGAAAGTTTCATGAACGTCGATGATCGACGCTCCAAATGTGCCTCTATAACAAACAGAGAGAAATCGATCACTAATTATCCAATCCAAACTAGTATAATGCACATGTAAGTGTATAATGCATATTCATGAGATTTCTGGCCCTAAATCCAAATTTTTCCATCATAAAATTCCATCAAAATTAGAAAACTATAGCCATCGACAAGACTCAATTCGACCCGATCGGTCAAAAATAAATAAAACAAAGACCATAGAACAATTTCCGGGGCTACGCAATTTCCGTCTCAAATTTCCCAATTTCTCATAAAATGAAATTCAATATTTCACTAATCCGATGCCTCAAGAATCAGGTCAATCGACGTCGGACGGAAAAGAAATTGACAAAAGAAACACCAAAATTCAATTTAAACAATTAATATCTATATATATACCTAACCCTTATTCCTTCTTTAATTTCTTGATTTCCAATCCAACTTTCACCACCAATAACTCATTACACACAATTCAGAAAATTACCTACTATATCTCATTGGAAAGATCATAAAACCCTCTACAATTCTCAAGAAGGCCATAAAATCAATCTCACCCTAAGGGTGTCAAAATCCTTCAAAGCTACTGCCTACTCAAATCCCATTAAAACAGACCAGTACATTGCAAATTCCATAACTCTCTGCTTCTTCAGCCAAAAATTACCACATAAATATGCTCAATAAGTTCACAATGTCATCTACAACTTTCATAAACAACCCAAAATCAAATTCACTTGCTAACTAGGTCAAACAATTCCACAAAGAATCTGTCTACTGAATTCAACCAATCTGGACAGTGATTTTACAAACAGTATAACTCCTTGTACAAATGTCGAAAAATTGCATACTTTATACCCATACAAAGATAAAACATAGTACTACACTTCTCATGAAGGACTCAGAATCAAATTCCATCATTAACCAATTTAAAATAGTCTTGCAAGTTATTGCCATTATCAGCAATTCACATCCTAATGCAGGGTCAGTTTTTACAAAATCATAACTCCCAACTCTGACCTCTAAAAATTACACACCATATATCATTTTCAAGGTACTTTCTTCCTCTGAAACTTTTCAGAAGATCACTCACACCAATTCAGTTCACATAATTTGCTAAAATTTCTTCCAATCCGCAAGCTCACAAACTCAATACTTAGGCTAGGTTTCATCAAAATGCTCAAAACCAGTCAATAGAAATCAGTTCATATCTCCCAATATACAACTCGAAAATTAGCAAGATCCGTGGAAATGGAAAGCTAACTTAATATGCTACAACTTCCAGGAAGAACATTTTCCCAAATTCCATCTCAATTAATTTAGAAAAATCAGCAAAATAATCAGGTCATATATGCGAGTACTGTTTACAGACCCTACAACCAGAAACTTTCCATGCAAAAATTCACCTTCCTAACATTACAATTTAACAACACCTATTTCACACAAATTTGAAGCCAACATCCCAAAGTTTAATTGGGAACAAACCTCACCTCATTTACACACCTACACAATTAGTTATGATCAAAACATTACAATAGGTCAAACTCACATTTTCAGCTATACTATACAATTCCTCTTCCTATCATGCCAATTGAACTTCTAACACCATATGCATTTCAATAAAGCATAAAAATCAGTATTCCTAACATTCATACATTCACTAGGGCTAACATTCACGAATTGGCAACACTCAATTCTTCATTTTTAAGTAAAAATCAATCATCAATATGTAATCAAAATCAAGTTAAAAAAAAACACTCATTCCTACTACTTCATCAAATCTTACTTCAACCTAACTTTATACCCATCATTTCCACCTATAAGTTTCATTAAATTCATGCATCAATACTCATAATAAATGCACCATAACTCCAATTAAATACATCTAACAACCATGATTCAATACTACATAATTAAAGCTTAATTAAAATTAACTTCAAACCTTACCTACTTAAACTTCCAATCTTCACTTCCTTTCAAATCTTTGCTTCCTACCTTCTCTAACAACTTCTCCTAACACCAAGCAAGGGCAAGCTCTCCATGGCAAGAAAATAACTTGATTTCATGAAGGAGCTCTTAAGGTTTGGAGGGAGGTTTGAGAGAGGAAGAAGAAAATCAATGGTGAGAGGAACAAATGAAGAAGGTTTTCGGATGGTTGCAAAAGAAAGCAAGGCAACTTGACTTTTCATGCTTTAATTCAATGAATTTCGGATGGAGATGGAAAAAAACAAGGCATTTGGCCTTTTATTCAATGAGTTCCCGTAATATACAAGCTAACCATTCATTCTAAGGTGGGACACTTGGCAATTTAAAAGAAGAAAAGACAAAATGAGTTAATCTCAATTAATTAAGCACTAATCCCACTTAAACTCTAAACATGGCACTAACATAATTCCCAAAATTATTTATTCACTAATCTCATGCCATTAGGCAATCCCTTTTCAGTACAAAAAGGCTCACTCAGTCCGTCAGTTGGAATTTTCCGGTCCGGGAAAGAACCCCGAAAAATTCCAGAAAAATTTCCATAAATTCCTAAAAATGGAAAACAATTTATGACGCACTCAAAATAATTTTCCAATTACGATTATCCCATAAATTTCACAAAAGGTCTCAATTTGAAACCTGTTTAAAATGTCATGAATGCATGTTTACCATGTGTAAATGCAACAACCCATCACCATAGAGGCTATAATCAGATGCAAGATGCCGAGCTATAATTTAATACTTCTAACCCGTCCCAATTTACCAAAATACCCTTCCCATCGGTGATGGGATGTTAGATTACATGTAATTGAAATGTTAAGGAAAAGAAGAATTAGTATTTGATGAACTCTAGATTAGTATTTGAATGGATAAAAGGGGTGGTGTATTAGCAAAGGAAGTGAAATGGAACAAAGTTCAAGTTTTCATAGGGATATGATGTTGTGAACTGATTCAAGGGAAAATCTGGAAAAATCTAGATAAATTGATCAAAGTTGTCTACATATAAGTTTTAGATGATCCTTTTAGCTTTCCGACGCTATAAAATTTGTAATATTTGGATGTCGGAGTTAAGAGATATGATTGATGTAAGTTATGATGTCTCATAGAGTGTATGAACATGATAGCTTTGATGTATGAGGAGAGTTTGTGGTTTTGATAAATTATTTACGACAAGATTTGAGAGATTGATGAGATTAATTTGATGTCTGAGTTGTTATGAAGAGTTTAGATATTTGAATAAGTAAATATGTGAAGATTATAAATGATTATGATGGTATTTTGGATGTAAGAAACATGGGAAAAAGGTTGAAGAGGTTTTGGAAATTGCATGTCCGTTAAACGGACATGGAAGTCCGTTTAACAGATAGCCTCAGGTCAAAAGGACCCCTCCCTTTGCTCATGTCCGTAAGACGGACATGGATGTCCGTTTAACAGACATTCTCGGATGGTTTGGTGCAGTTTGGGCCGTATGTGTCCGTTAAACGGACATGCATGTCCGTTTAACGGACAGCCACGGGTCAACTTTAGTAATTTGCATTTTTGACCAGTTTGGAGGCCGAATATCGTTTTAAGGCCTCTAATACGAGTTGTAGATCTCGATGTTATGTTTCCAATGGCACAAGAACGAAGGCATTTGCATATTTGTAGAAAAAGTTATGGGAATCGCTCCAAAGGACTGTGAATTGTCCCTGACGAGATAAAGGAGGTTATGATAAGTATCACCTTGACAAGATGAACTCAGAAGTGATAAAAAGGGGTATCAGTGGAACACGAATTAGTTTGTATGTTACTGTCGAAAAAGGTATTGGATTGATAAAATATGATAAGTGAATAGGTTCAAAATGAAAAAAAAAAGACGAACTGATTCATAGCATCGGAACTAAAGGTAGTGGTTACTCTGAAATTGGCAAGTGAGATACTTGAGATAGTAAGATTTGCCAAATAAGTGACTGAAGCACTGACTAAGGTTGTTCACTGTGACCTTTTGGGAAATGAATCATTGAGTGGAAAAGTGTATGGAACATGTAGGGATAATTGAGAACTATCATAGTGAATTATAGACTGAGAATTTTGAGGACGAAATTTTTATAAGGAGGGGGGAATTGTAACATCCCACCCCCGATTGGAAGGGTAAAGTAGTAAATTGTCATAGGATGAGATCGATAGGGATTCATTAGTACCGTTCATGCATAATAGGATTGATACACAGTATCAATTGTGCACATGGAATTACTGTATATGCATTCATGATGATTCCCGGTTTGCGTGCCTAAGACAATTTTATTGGGATTAACGTGGTTAATGGGTTTTAAAAAATTATTCGAGTCGTCATAAATTGTTTTCTATTTTAAGGATTTTATGAATTTTTCTCGATTTTCCTGAGTAAATTCTCGACCGAAAAACCGCCAAGTGGTGAACCGGTTGATTTTCGGTAGCGAAATTTTCTATCCAATGGCGATGTAATATTGGGTATATTATTTTGGAATTGAAATGAGGATCATTGTACTAAATGAGTCAAATTGTAGTAGGATTTCTAAATCCTATCTATTATTTTGTCTTATTACTATTTTGTTTTTTTCTAAATGCCACTTGTCATTTTTCCTTAATGGCTTTTGTCCTATGCTTAGTCTTTATCTCGGTTATTGCCTTAGAAAAGAAGGAAAAGAAGCCTTTTTATTGTATAATGGGAGCATCATCCGAAACCTACCTTTGTTTCCCTCCTCTCCATCGTTTTTCTTCTTTAAGGAATTCCTTCCTCCAAAACTCAAGAACTCTTCTTCTTACAACCAAGTT
Organism: Erythroxylum novogranatense; assembly: GCA_029891385.1. Lineage (NCBI taxonomy): Eukaryota > Viridiplantae > Streptophyta > Magnoliopsida > Malpighiales > Erythroxylaceae > Erythroxylum > Erythroxylum novogranatense. The sequence continues at coordinate 29,271,927 of CM057233.1, read as the reverse complement.
ATGTTCTTGCCATGGAGAACCTACACATGTATGGTGTTAGAAGTGAGTGGAGAAGTGGTTGAGGTAGACTAGTAAGTAAAGAATTGAAGAGAATTGAAGGTTGAAAGCTTAAGAAGGTAAGTGTTTAAGTTAAGTTTTAAAGATGTTTTAATTATGAATTTAATGACTTGGTTGTTAGATGCATTCAATGGGGGTTTGGTACATTTATTATGATTATTGATGCCTTAAATGGATGATAGTTATTGCTTGAATTAATGGGTATAAGATTAGGGTTGTTATGAATTGAAAGTAGGATGAGTGGTGAATGGTTTTAGCTTGATTGTAATTGCATTTTGATGATGAATTGTGCATAGGAATTGGGAAATTAATGCTGCCAAAATGTGACTATTATCCCTAGTGAATGTATGAATATTGTAGGTACTGATTTTGTATTAAAATGAGATGCCTATGGTAGTAGGAATTGAATTGGTATGATAGGAAGTGAATTGGTGAAGTAAAGCTGGAAATTGAGTTTTGACCTAGTATAATGTTTTGATTATAACTAATTTTGTCTTTGAGCAAATGAGTTTAGGTTTGTGCCCAATGAAACTTTGGTTTGTTGGCTACATTTTTGTGTGAAATAGGTATTGTCTAATTGTAACTCTAAGAGGTTGAAATTTGGCTTGGAAAGTTACTGTTTTGACTTAGGTGAACAGTATCCGGATTTATAACCTGATTGTTTTGATGATTTTTCTAAATTAATTGAGAGGGAATTAGTGAAAATAGTCTTCATGAGATTTGAAGCGTACATTGTTAGCTTTACATTGCCACTGATCTTGCAATTTTTCGATCTGTATATTGGGTGATATGCATTGTGAAATATTGACTGATTTTGAGCAATTGGTGAAACCTAGCCATCAGTGTAGGTTTTGTGAACATTCTGATTAGAGGTAATTTTAGCAATTTATATGAAGTGAATTGGTTTGAGTGATCTTCTGAAGAATTGTAGAGGAAGTGATTATCTTGAAAATGGTATATATCCTGCTATTTTTAGAGAACAGAATTGGAATTTATACTTTTTCAAAGACTGGACTGAAGTTAGGTCATGGGCTGCTGATCAGGGCAGAAACTTGAAAGACTGTTTTAAATTGGTTGGTGATGGAATTTGATTCTGAGCCCTTCATGAGAAGTGTAGTACTATGTTTTATCTTTTCATGGGTATAAAGTATGCAATTTTTCGACATTTTTACAAGGAGTTATACTGTTTGAAAAATCACTGTCCAATTTGAGTAATTTCAGGGGCAGCAGCCTTCACTGAATTGTTTGACATAATTGGCAAGTGAATATGATTTGGGGTTGTTCATGAAAGTTTTAGATAACATTGTGGTCTTGATAATCATATTTATTGTGTAATTTTTGACTGAAGAGAATGGAAGTTACTGAGTTTACCAAGTACTGTACTGTTTTAAGAGGTATTGCATGGGCAGTAGCTTTGATTGGATTTTAGCCACCCTTAGGGGTGAAATTGATTTTTATGGCCTTCATGAAACTTGTAGAGTTTTTCTTAATCTTTCCAACGAAATATGTGTTATAATTTTCTGATTGGTATGGAAAGAGTTATGATTGATTGAAGTTCGGTGTGGAAAAAGATGAAATGAGAGAAAGCATTTGGAACCTCGCCCCTCGCGACGGCGACAGCTCGCCCTCACGAGTCAAAAAGGAATATATGTGATTTTTGTTTTAATTTTGGATTTCTGATTTCTTTGATGAATAACTTTTCCATCCGACGTCCGATTGACCTGATTCTTGAGGCATCGGATTCGTATAATATTGAATTTTATTTTAGAAGAAATTGGGAATTTTTGGATGAGAAATTGACGTGGACCCGGTTTATTGTTTTCTGATCATTGTTTTATTTATTTTTGGCTCTATAGAGGTCCGAATTGAGCGCCGTCAGCGCCATTGGATTTCTTATTTTGAAACGGATTTTCCTGATGGAACAAAATGGGATTAGGCCCGGGAATATCATGAATATGCATTGTGCACCTTCAAATTGCTTCATATGCATTATTAAATAGTTCTGATTAGACAAATGGTAATGGTTATATTTTCTGATTATTATAGAGGCACATCCGAGCGTCGATCTACCGACGTTACTGAGACTTCCAGATATTAGCTCGAAAGTACAGGTGAGTAACCTAGTGGGTTCCTCAATCTATATGTGATGAAAATTATGTGGTTATGCCATGTGGAGACAATGGAGGGATTACGTGTGTTTACTTTTGATTGATTTCGACCATAGGTGTCCAAGTATTGGGAACTTGTTATCAAGTGCTATTTGTGTGTAATCGTTTGTGAATGATTACGTTGAGATCTCGGACCAAAGGTCCGAGGGAATAGAAAATTGATATTGAAGTGTTAATTGTTTGTTTGATAATTTGGTTTTGACTTTCAATGTAATATGGTAGAATTGTAATAAATGAATTTCGCACATGATTAATGGATAACAGCCAGGATCGAGCGCCACCGAGAGCTATATGCTCAACATTTAATGAGCCCGAAGGGACGCTTCGAGCTTTATGCTCAATGTTTAATGAGCCCGAAGTGGACGATTCGAGCTTTATGCTCAATGCTTAACGAGCCCGAAAGGACGAGAGCTTTATGCTCAATGCTTAATGAGCCCGAAAGGATGCTCAGAGCCATAGGCTCACTAATTAATGCGCCAAGATCGACAAGATCAAAGCCAAATACAACACATAATCTAAATGGGAAGAAATAGAAAATGTTATGCATGTATTTGATTGTACCGTGAATTGGGAAAAGCATCAATCACTTGAAATAAAATGGGAAATGTTATATAGTTGAGTAAGTATGCATTAAATTGACTTTTGATCGGGAAAGAGGCAATATGCCTTACATTTTGTGATATCGCTTTGAATCCTTTCGATTATGCAACAGTGAAAATCAGAAATTGTCTTATGATATTCTAAATGTGCAATTGTGATAATCTGTACGCTATTCGCGTAATGCATGAATTGGGTGAACCATCGATGATGGTTTCTCACTGAGTTCGCAAAACTCACCCAAAATTTGCATCTATTTTTCAGGTCTTGAAGAATACCCCGTTTGACACGGGAGTACTGTAAGCGAGTAAAGTTAGAGGTCGGGATCAGTTTGTGTCTGCATTAGTGTATTTTTATTTTCTGATATTTTGTATTATTGAATAAGTCAGTTTGTAAAGTCAACAGACTGGGATTAATTGTATTTATGAAAAGGGCCTCGAGGCCAGTGAATTGTTTATGTAAATTGTTTTCCGCATAATATATGATGTGTATGTATGTGCGTAAAAAAAAATTATACTGAGTTTTGGACTGAGTGATGTAGCACGCCACCCTCGCGGGGCACGGACTCGGATATCACCATTGATGTCGGGTTCGGGTCTTGCGGGAGTGGGGTGTTATATTTAGGTGGTGTCGAGCTCAAGAGTACGTAATGTATCCGGCACACACAAACATAGGTGCATGCATTTGAATCGTGTCATTGCGCATCGTGGCAATCGATCCCTAGTCCGAGTCGACGGTAGAAATCCTACGTGTGCATACGTGTTAAGTGACTAAGTGAGAGAAAAGTGAAACCGATTTAAATGTGAGCCCATGAATGTGTATGGGCAATGAGGAATGGGAAAAGGAAACATCGATAATGAGAATTATAATGTCTCGTGGTTAGAATGACTATGTCGGCCTAGATCGATTAAGGAAAGAATTGATATCAAACCGAGTCCCCGATTTATGTGGCAATATTACGGCGACGTAAAACAAACATGTCTAGAATCGAGAGGTCCACTAGAGATATGGGAAGCATACCGTTATAGTAGGCCTAAGTGAGATTAAAAGTCCGGATGATTAGGTAATTACGACTTTTGATCAGATATGTCATGAAAGGGAAATATCGCCCGAGTAAAGTGTAGATGGTCCGATCGGCATATATTGGTTCATCAGATTTGTGTTAGATATCGAGATATCATAGGTTGATGATGATAGCGAAATTGCACTAAGATCAAGGTTGTACCGTAACGGTTTACTTAGAACTGAAAGAACTGAAAGAGCAAGGTGTCTAGTGCCTAGTTGAGTGAGAAAAAGTAGAAATGATGAGATAAAAGCTCGTGAAACAGTTATGATCTGGAACACATAAGCTTGAAACTGAAATGATTTTGTGACTATTGTGCTAAGAGTTTGGAAATCAGTATGGTAAAATCGTAAGGGAAAAAGACCGACTGATGAGTTCTACTAATTATGTATCGGGAAATTCTAGATTGATTGAATATGTGGATTTGGACACAGAAACGATAAATGGATGGGCAAATAGATAAATGGATGGAGAGACAGTGGAGTTGTATCACCGATTTTGTCGTGTATTGGGGACTGTGAATACCTTATCATAGATTGTTTGAGGAAAATAAAGAAATACGAAGTAATAAGGAGATGACAGTGTATAAGTCAAGCTGTTATGACCTTAAAAGGTCAAGCTGACACATTCATGATATAAGAAGAAAACTATGTAAAAAGAAGTACAATGATGAGTGGGAAAGGAAATAAGAATAAAGATAGTGAAACAATGAAAATGTTAATGAATCAAGGATAGTGATATATAAAAAGAGTTGTCGCATTTAAGTCGATTTACCGTTGGGAGTATCTATTGGACAGTATAGTTGATCATGATTAATGAAACGTAAGTGAAAGATACATGGAAATCATGGAGGAGATGATCAGTGAATGATTAAATACGTGCTTCTATAAGTGGCTATAAGTGTAAAGTTTATATTAGGTTAAAGTAAGATATAGGAGGACTGAATGTACCTTTATAAGAGGAAATGAGAAATGATTATGGCATCATTTATTTATTTGAGAATTAGCATAAACGAAAAGGAGTCTTATGGAAGTATGAATTGTATAGGTTACTAATTGGTTTCCAGATAAAATGCTGAGGTATAGATTACTGAATAAGTGTGAAAGAAACTGCTTATGTGGATCACAAGGAACCTTAGTGTAAGGAATGTTCGATCTTTTAAATTATGACATAAACTTGTTCGATTGAGATAGTGCTTAAGAATGATTGAAAAACAATTAGGGACACTAATTGGCTGAAGAGATTTTCGTGAACAATTATAAAGATGGTAGCAAGACTAATGGACAAACGGAAAGAAGTATGGACGAAATCAAAAGTGAAATTGAAGTTATCTCAGATCAGATGTATGCGAAATGTAAAGTATCCAACAACATGAGTGGAAGTTTAATTTGAAGTGATTCTATTGCAATGTGAAGCGAATAGAGCTCCATAGGTGAGGCAAAACTGTAAAGTAGCCCCGAACTGTAAAGTGAAATACTCAAATGAAGTGGAAATTGATAGAAGTCCAAGTACAAACGATTAGGTATTGGTATATATATAGATATATTGATGTGGATGACAGGAAATCGATTGAAAAGAGAAAATGAGTAAAGGAAAGAAGTCCTAAGGAGAAATTGACAATGACGTGATACAGTGTTACCTTCATAAAGGGATTGCAAATACACTACTTGTGGGCTCAATGAAAAAGCTGAATGATGTATGGTAAAGTCAACAAGACCCTAATAGGGAATTATGTGTGATAAGCAAATGGTAGTGACTATGTTTATGGACGGAAGGTGTTTGAAAGTGTTGAATAGTGAAAAAGAAAAAAAAAAGAACTATATGAATAATTGAGGAATTTGGTACTGATGATAAGCATACATCGTGTTTCTTCGAGGAAAGAGACGGGTATGAATGACTACTATATCGACAATTAAGGCGAGCATGTACATTTCGACTAGTGAATGATAAAAATCGCAAGGAATGATCAATTACGATATTGGGATTTGCAAAGAATGTCAAGTAGATTATGGAAATTGTGAAGTGTTTCTGGAAATTGAGGTACTAACTAAAGGTAAGAATGATTAAGAGTGCAAGATTTACAGTGGTGAGTCCTATAAGGAGTCTGAATATGCGAGTGAAGTCGAAAAACAATACCGAATGATTCATAGAAGAAGTATGTGTAAATTCGATAAAAGTGATAGAACAAGAAAGTGAACGGTCGAAGCTAAACATTCTAGTAACCATGTGCGAAAAGTGAAATTGAATAACTATGGGTATAGAATGAAGTGATTATTGCTTCAAGTGCTTATAGGTGTAAATGTTCAACAGGAAAAATGCTTGATTATGATCGTGTTACGTAGTTCGATTTTCCGTAGGATATATTGCTACATCATGGGGCCTAACAGAGTCAAAGACCATAATGGATTTGAGACTGTGATGGGTAAAACAAAGGACAGGACTTAGGAAAACTGCATAGGTTAGCTGAAGTAGATCAGGATCAAACAAATGAACTAGAGTAAGTGCATATCCGAATAAAGTGCGTTAACACTTTAGAACAGTAAATTGTCTAAGGAGAATTGAATGATTTCAAAGCATGACTGCATTAGGTAAAGTATCACTGGTTATAGCGAAATGGATCTAAATGTCATTGTATTGGTACCAAAGGAATGCGAATTGTCCCTGACGAGATAAAGGAGGTTATGATAAGTATCACCTTGACAAGATGAACTCAGAAGTGATAAAAAGGGGTATCAGTGGAACACGAATTAGTTTGTATGTTACTGTCGAAAAAGGTATTGGATTGATAAAATATGATAAGTGAATAGATTCAAAATGAAAAAAAAAAGACGAACTGATTCATAGCATCGGAACTAAAGGTAGTGGTTACTCTGAAATTGGCAAGTGAGATACTTGAGATAGTAAGATTTGCCAAATAAGTGACTGAAGCACTGACTAAGGTTGTTCACTGTAACCTTTTGGAAAATGAATCATTGAGTGGAAAAGTGTATGGAACATGTAGGGATAATTGAGAACTATCATAGTGAATTATTGACTGAGAATTTCGAGGACGAAATTTTTATAAGGAGGGGGGAATTGTAATATCCCACCCCCGATTGGAAGGGTAAAGTAGTAAATTGTCATAAGATGAGATCGATAGGGATTCATTAGTACCGTTCATGCATAATAGGATTGATACACAGTATCAATTGTGCACATGGAATTACTGTATATGCATTCATGATGATTCCCGGTTTGCGTAACTAAGATAATTTTATTGAGATTAACGTGGTTAATGGGTTTTAAAAAAATTATTCTGAGTGCGCCATAAATTGTTTTCTATTTTAAGGGATTTGTATGAATTTTTCTGGATCTTTCCGGAGTAAATTCCCGGACCGGAAAAACCGCCAAGTGATGAACCGGTTGATTTTCGGTAGCGAAATTTTCTATCCAATGGCAATGTAATATTGGGTATATTATTTTGGAATTGAAATGAGGACCATTGTACTAAATGAGTCAAATTGTAGTAGGATTTCTAAATCCTATCTATTATTTTGTCTTATTACTATTTTGTTTTTTTCCAAATGCCACTTGTCATTTTGCCTTAATGGCTTTTTTCCTATGCTTAGTCTTTATCTCGGTTATTGCCTTAGAAAAGAAGGAAAAGAAGCCTTTTTATTGTATAATGGGAGCATCATCCAAACCTACCTTTGTTTCCTCCTCTCCATCGCTTTTTCTTCTTTAAGGAATTCCTTCCTCCAAAACTCAAGAACTCTTCTTCTTACAACCAAGTTATGTTCTTGCCATGGAGAACCTACACATGTATGGTGTTAGAAGTGAGTGGAGAAGTGGTTGAGGTAGACTAGTAAGTAAAGAATTGAAGAGAATTGAAGGTTGAAAGCTTAAGAAGGTAAGTGTTTAAGTTAAGTTTTAATGATGTTTTAATTATGAATTTAATGACTTGGTTGTTAGATGCATTCAATGGGGGTTTGGTACATTTATTATGATTATTGATGCCTTAAATGGATGATAGTTATTGCTTGAATTAATGGGTATAAGATTAGGGTTGTTATGAATTGAAAGTAGGATGAGTGGTGAATGGTTTTAGCTTGATTGTAATTGCATTTTGATGATGAATTGTGCATAGGAATTGGGAAATTAATGCTGCCAAAATGTGACTATTATCCCTAGTGAATGTATGAATATTGCAGGTATTGATTTTGTGTTAAAATGAGATGCCTATGGTAGTAGGAATTGAATTAGTATGATAGGAAGTGAATTGGTGAAGTAAAGCTGGAAATTGAGTTTTGACCTAGTATAATGTTTTGATTATAACTAATTTTGTCTATGAGCAAATGAGTTTAGGTTTGTGCCCAATGAAACTTTGGTTTGTTGGCTACATTTTTGTGTGAAATAGGTATTGTCTAATTGTAACTCTAAGAGGTTGAAATTTGGCTTGGAAAGTTACTGTTTTGACTTAGGTGAACAGTATCCGGATTTATAACCTGATTGTTTTGATGATTTTCTAAATTAATTGAGAGGAATTAGTGAAAATAGTCTTCATGAGATTTGAAGCGTACATTGTTAGCTTTACATTGCCACTGATCTTGCAATTTTTCGATCTGTATATTGGGAGATATGCATTGTGAAATATTGACTGATTTTGAGCAATTGGTGAAACCTAGCCATCAGTGTAGGTTTTGTGAACATTCTGATTAGAGGTAATTTTAGCAATTTATATGAAGTGAATTGATTTGAGTGATCTTCTGAAGAATTGTATAGGAAGTGATTATCTTGAAAATGGTATATATCCTGCTATTTTTAGAGAACAGAATTGGAATTTATACTTTTTCAAAGACTGGACTGAAGTTAGGTCATGGGCGGCTGATCAGGGCAGAAACTTGAAAGACTGTTTTAAATTGGTTGGTGATGGAATTTGATTCTGAGCCCTTCATGAGAAGTGTAGTACTATGTTTTATCTTTTCATGGGTATAAAGTATGCAATTTTTAGACATTTGTACAAGGAGTTATACTGTTTGAAAAATCACTGTCCAATTTGAGTAATTTCAGGGGCAGCAGCCTTCACTGAATTGTTTGACATAATTGGCAAGTGAATATGATTTTGGGTTGTTCATGAAAGTTTTAGATAACATTGTGGTCTTGATAAGCATATTTATTGTGTAATTTTTGACTGAAGAGAATGGAAGTTACTGAGTTTACCAAGTACTGTACTGTTTTAAGAGGTATTGCATGGGCAGTAGCTTTGATTGGATTTTAGCCACCCTTAGGGGTGAAATTGATTTTTATGGCCTTCATGAAACTTGTAGAGTTTTTCTTAATCTTTCCAACGAAATATGTCTTATAATTTTCTGATTGGTATGGAAAGAGTTATGACTGATTGAAGTTCGGTGTGGAAAAAGATGAAATGAGAGAAAGCATTTGGAACCTCGCCTCTCGCGAGGGCGACGCCTCGCGTGGGCGAGGCGAGCTTCTCTCTCGAGGGCGACTCCTCGCCCTCGCGGCGAGGCGAGGTAAGTCGCCAAACTCGCGAGGGCGACAGCTCGCCCTCGCGAGTCAAAAAGGAATATATGTGATTTTTGTTTTAATTTTGGATTTCTGATTTCTTTGATGAATAACTTTTCCATCCGACGTCCGATTGACCTGATTCTTGAGGCATCGGATTCGTATAATATTGAATTTCATTTTAGAAGAAATTGGGAATTTTTGGACGAGAAATTGACGTGGACCCGGTTTATTGTTTTCTGATCACTGTTTTATTTATTTTTGGCTCTATAGAGGTCCGAATTGAGCGCCGTCAGCGCCATTGGATTTCTTATTTTGAAACGGATTTTCCTGATGGAACAAAATTAGGCCTGGGAATATCATGAATATGTATTGTGCACTTGCAAATTGCTTCATATGCATTATTAAATAGTTCTGATTAGACAAGTGGTAATGGTTATATTTTCTGATTATTATAGAGGCACATCTGGAGCGTCGATCTACCGACGTTACTGAGACTTCCAGATATTAGCTCAGAAGTACAGGTGAGTAACCTAGTGGGTTCCTCAATCTATATGTGATGAAAATTATGTGGTTATGCCATGTGGAGACAATGGAGGGATTTTGTGTGTTTACTTTTGATTGATTTCGGACCATAGGTGTCCGAAGTATTGGGAACTTGTTATCGAAGTGCTATTTGTGTGTAACTGTTTGTGAATGATTACGTTTGAGATCTCGGACCAAAGGTCCGAGGGAATGGGAAATTGATATTAAAGTGTTAATTGTTTGTTTCGATAATTTGGTTTTGACTTTCAATGTAATATGGTAGAATTGTAATAAATGAATTTTGCACATGATTAATGGATAACAGTTGTGACTGGAGCTGCCACCGAGAGCTATATGCTCAACATTTAATGAGCCCGAAAGGGACAGTTCAGAGCTTTATGCTCAATGTTTAATGAGCCCGAAAGGGACAGTTCAGAGCTTTATGCTCAATGCTTAACGAGCCCAAAAGGGACAGTTCAGAGCTTTATGCTCAATGCTTAATGAGCCCGAAGGATGCGATTCAGAGCCATAGGCTCATCGATTAATCTTGCCAAGACCGGGATAGTCTGAGCCAAATACAACACATAATCTAAATGGGAAGAAATAGAAAAATGTTATGCATGTATTTGATTGTACTGTGAATTGGGAAAAGCACTGAATCACTGAAATAAAATGGGAAATGTTATATAGTTGAGTAAGTATGCATTAAATTGACTTTTGGATTGGGAAAGAGGCAATATGCCTTACATTTTGTGATAACGCTTTGAATCCTTTCGATTATGCAACAGTGAAAATCAGAAATTGTCTTATGATATTCTAAATGTGCAATTGTGATAATCTGTACGCTATTCGCGTAATACATGAATTGGGTGAACCATCGATGATAGTTTCTCACTGAGTTCGCAAAACTCACCCAAAATTTGCATCTATTTTCAGGTCTTGAAGAATACCCGTTTGACACGGAGTACTTAGTTTAGTAAAGTTAGAGGTCGGGATCGGTTTGTATCCGCATTAGTGTATTTTATTTTACGATATTACAGATATTGAATAAGTCAGTTTGTAAAGTCAACAACAGACTGGGATTAATTGTATTTATGAAAAGGGCCTCGAGGCCAGTGAATTGTTTATGTAAATTGTTTTCCGCATAATATATGATGTGTATGTATGTGCGTAAAAAAAAATTTATACTGAGTTTTGGACTGAGTGATGTAGCACGCCACCCTCGCGGGGCACGGACTCGGATATCACCATAGATGTCGGGTTCGGGTCTTGCGGGAGTGGGGTGTTATACTGGGAGCAGAGAAATTGTGGAAAATTCCATTATCCTCACAGAATAATCTAAACTTCTCATTCTCAAACTCTCCACCATGGTCACTCCTGATACTAGCTATAGACATTCCTTTTTCATTCTGTAACTTTCTAGATAAGGTCTTAAAACACTTGAAAGATTCATCTTTGTGTGATAAAAACAATATCCAACAAAATCGAGTAAAGTCATCAACAATAACAAGTCCATATTTCTTTCCGCCAAGACTTATTATCCTTATTGGACCAAATAAATCCATATGTAACAACTCTAAAGGTCTAGTTGATGTTACAAAATTTTTAGAAGAAAATGAAGTTTTAACTTGTTTTCCTTTCAAACAATTTTCACAGAAAAACTCTTTGTCAAAACTTATTTTTGGTAATCCTCTTACCAAATCATGTTTTTCCAACTTTGAAATGTGTTTAAAAGAGACATGACCTAGCTTTTTATGCCAGACTAGTCTTTCTTCTTCGGAAGATAGAAAACATGAAACATTTTGATTTTTTAAATCTTCTAAATCAATTTTGTATAGATTATTTCTTCTCTTGGCAGAGAAAAGTATGGACCCATCTTTGTTTCTGACTTCACAAAGATTTTGATTGAATGTGACTGTGAAACCAGAATCACTCAATTGACTGACGCTGATCAAATTATGTTTCAGACCATCAACAAGCAGTACATTATTTATGCATGCAAAGGAATCTTTACCTATCTTACCGATTCCAATAATCTTGCCCTGCTGGTTGTCTCCGAAAGTTACCGATCCTCCCTTTTTATACTGAAGGTCTAGGAACATAGACCTTTTTCCCGTCATATGTCGCGAGCATCCATTGTCTAAATACCAATGGTGCTTGCCGCATCTTCCAAGGAAGGATATCTGCAGGAGAAACTATTTTATTTTTTGGTACCCATATTTTCTTGGGTCCTTTATGGTTAGTAGCATGCACATGATGAGTTCTTTGATGCATATTACTAGAACGTTGATTAACACGAGATTTATTATAGTTTCTCTTTTGAGAGAAAGGGTTCTTATGAGGATGAGTTTTATTGCCTGTAAACCCTAATCTGGTTTTATCACTCAGATGTCTACATTTTCCAAGCATCTCATTCATTTTCTTTGTGCTCTCGATGAAAGTAGCTAAATCAGTTGACAGATTCTTAATTCTCATTTTCAGCTGATTGATCTCTTCTGATCTGTCTACGACTTTCTTTTTCTCCTCTAATTGCTTCTTTAGACAGCTATTTTCTCTCTCTATTACTTCCGTATGTCTAATATTTTCTACATACTTTTCTTTAACAGCTTGTACTTGCTTCGTAATAGCATGAGAATCTTCTAACAATTCTGAGTAGGCATCGTGCAAGTTATCGTAATCAGATTGTACCTCCTCATCACTTTCTTCCTCGGCTACCAGTAGATATTTGCATGTTCAGACGACTCGGAACATGTATATGACTCTGATGAATCTAGGTCCTCCCACGTTGCCATCATGCTTTTCTTTCCTTCTCTACTCTTCTTTGGCTTCTTCTTTAGAGTAGGACATTCGGAATTGTAGTGTCCAGACTGATTGCACTCGTAGCAAATGACAGATGACTTCTCTGGTTTAGCTTCATCTTTGCCATTCTTCTTGAAAGTCTGATTTCCTTTGGACTTCTTCTTCCACATGCGTCTTATCTTTCTAGAGATGAAAGATAATTCGTCATCTTCATCACTTGACGCTTGTTCTGATTGGCTGGAGTCTTCATTCTTTGATTCTTCAATCTTTAACGCTTTTGATGACTTCCTCCTTCTTTGAGTCTTGTGATTCTTTTGTCCGGCCTTCAGTGCTATCGACTTGTCCCGTTTGGGCTTGTCTTTAGCTTCGAGTTCAACTTCATGAATCTTCAAGGATGCAAGCAACTCGTCAAGCTTTAACACGCTCAAATCTTTAGGTTCCTGCACCGCAGTAACTTTAGGTCTCCACCTCTTCGGAAGACTTCTTAAAATCTTTCGAACATGATCTTGATTGTTGTACGTTCTTCCAAGAGCTTTCAATCCATTGACAATTGTTTGAAATCTTCCAAACATTTGATCAATAGATTCTTCATCTTTCATCCTGAAAAGCTCATACTGGTGCACAAGAATGCTTATCTTGGATTCTTTAACTTGGCTTGTGCCTTCGTGAGCAATGGACAATGTGTTCCACATCTCATTAGCTGTGTCGCATCAGTGGATTTTGTCATACTCGCTCTTGTTTAGGGCACAGGTCAAGAAGAACTTCGCTTTTGAGTTCAGCTGTATCCTTGCCTTTTGGTCATCCGTCCATTTGATTCGTGGAATAGAATTCCCATCTTCATCTATTGGTGTATAAGGTCCATTCTCTATCACGTCCCAAAGGTCGACTTGAGTAGATTCTATGAATAGCCGTATCCTATCTTTCCAGTAATGATAATCTTCTCTGTTGAATGCTGGAGGTCTAGTGACTGAGGCTCCTTCTGCGATGTATAAATGTGATTCCGCCATTATCTTTGATCCACACTTTGCTATAGTGATCCTTGGATACCAGGCTCTGATACCAATTGAAGTGAATCACACATTAATACAATGCTTATAAAACGATATAAGAATGCACGAGAAGGGGGGTTGAATTGTGTATTCCCCTTTTTGAAAAATTCTTTCAAAAATGTTTGTTAGAAATAAAATTCTTTTACAGAACTTTCGATAGATTCTAATTAATCAAAACTTTGTTTACGAACTAAGTAATGATAAAACTTGAATCTAAAAGAGAGATAGAGTAAGAGTAGTTACACAACGATTTATCCTGGTTCATCCCAAACCGTGGGTTACGTCCAGTCCTCAGAGTTCTTTATGAGATTTCACTATCTCTTCAACTTTTACAAGTATTCTTTACGAGCCTCTTCAGGTCTCTACAATCAGTATTCTTTCACACTTAGCCTCTAAAGGCTATCTATACTACTTCCTCACAGAAGAGTGTTTGAAACTTGTTATAGTAAAAATAGCTTCGGCTAATTTGCACAGTATGCTTTTTATGATCGCGTAGATGTAATTCAGCTAATTTTTCAACTAACTTTGCAATCTTTGACTTCGACTTGTATTTATAGCCTTCGTCTCCAAATGCTTCTTGATTCTTGTTTCTGGATTCTTGCTTCTTGAATCTTGTTTCTTAAATATCTAAAAGAAACGATTAATCAGTTGAGTTCTGTAACTAACCCGAACTGACTCTTGCGTCTGCTTTTCAATTCTTCTTCTGCATCTGTTTTTCTCAATTCGCGTTTTTGTCTGTTTTTATTTTGTGTCTACGTCTGCGTCTGTGTTTCTCTTTTGCGTCTGTGTCTGTTTTCCTCTTTTGCTTCTGCGTCTGTTTTTCTTAGCGTCTGCGTCTGTCTTTCTCTTTTGCGTCTACGTCTTATTGTGCGTTTACGTCTGTTTTTCTTAGCGTCTGCGTCTACGTATTATTGTGCGTCTGCCTCTGCGTTGCTTCGACTGTATTGTTTCGTTTGCTTTTGTTTTTCTTTTATTTTTCTCTTTTTTATATATCAAAATTATATCTAGGTAAAGTCATTTTGACTTAACATTCCGAACATTGTTAGTCCGAGGAGTTTGATATTTGGGACAGGATATAGAAGTGTTTTCAAATTATATGTGTAATATAGAATGTGCACTCAATTGAATGTTGAATGTCGGACTTAGGTCTGAAGAATATGATAAATGACATGAACACATTGAATAAAAAGAATTGATGGCATGTTATGTGAATTGAGGCATTCCATTATATTGATATGCATGATTAGATAAAGGAGTTGTGATCAGAGTGACCAACATGAAAAAGATATTTAAACTCAGGAATTATACACAAAGAGCCACAGGTTCAGTTAATAATGAGCCCAGTATCCACAATGGGTATAGGACAGTAAATAGGCTCTCGGTCAAAACAAAGTAAAATGAAAGTGGAATCAAGTGTGCATTTGCATATATATAACTTTACATATATCATATGAATGATTTAGAAGAATTAATGGATTGTTATGAAATAGTGTTATGAAATGTTTGTATGTATTTTATACTTGTACTTAATGAAATATGACAAAATGTGATATGGGATTTGATACTGTATGATGTGTTAAACTTCTTATTTGACTTTGTGTTTTGACTAGAGTGAGCACATCGATGATGGTTCACTCACTCAGTTTGCAAACTCGTCAAAATTGCAACATTGATTTTTAAGTACAAGGGAGTTCCAGCTTTTAAGGCAAACAAATAGAATTCTCGTATTGTGATTTTGAGAATAAGAATGGCTTAAAGTTTTGCTCAGTTGATATATGAAGAGTCGAGTTAGGATGTGTTTGTTTAGCTTTTCATTTCATATTAACATTTTGTATGGAGTTGTAAACTCTCAAATATTATGTAATGTAAATACATGGATATGAATCGTAATGGTACAATGTAAGTAAGATTATTTTGTGAATGAACGAGAAGATTTGATCATTTTGAATACTTGTGTTATGTATGATGCCATAATAAGTTAATGTGATTGTTCTAACGTGTGTTTCTTATAGGGCATGTTCTCAAATATCCTCTGGATGTTCAAGCATATGCTCTAAGGAAGTGGTATGTTACACTCTTCCTAAAGTTGTTCCAAAGGACAATGATAAAGCATTAAGAGATTTTCTCCAGAAGGAAAAAACTTAGAATATCTAGAAGGAAATGAGCACTAGCAAGTAATCCCAAGAAGTTTGGAGGTCTAAACATCACATCCATAAGCACAATGAGTAAGGTAATGCTTGTCAAGAGACTTTGGATCCTATACTCTGAAAATGAAAGCCTATGCATGAAATGGACTCACAAACAAATATTTATAGAGAAATCCATATGGAACCACAAAGCAAATCTTGTGATCTCTTAAACTCTCAATCAAATCTTGCGAATGACGGAGTTAAGCCACCCTCACATTAAGCACAAAATTGGAGATGGAGGTAGAACCTTCTTTTGGTTTGACTCTTAACATAGCAATGGGCCTCTTTATAGAATACCTAATACCTGACTACTCAGAAATTCTATACCTCTAAATACTAAAGTCTAAGCTCTCATCAGAAAAAATTATTAGTATTGGCCTTCACAGTCTACTAGAGGAAGGTAGAATTTTAATGCATTAATAAAAGGAGTTACTCCTAACTGGAGTACTTAGGACTTAATTATTTGGGCCTTAGAAAGATCCTCAAAATTTACAACTAACTTTTGTAGAAAACTTCTAAGAGCCTCTTTTTGAACTACCAGCATACAAGCTAATTTGGGACTCTACAGTTACTCCCTCCCATTCATTTATCTTGTGGCTGGTGGCTCATAATAGGATGGACACTAGAGACATCTTAAAATCCCCAATTTCAAGTCTGCACTATTCTATTTTGCAACATAGATATTGGAAGTGTTAATAACCTATTCTTTGAATATGGTTAAACTAGAACTGGAAACTTACCCTATATAAATTTATCATCTCCTACCCTCATTTAAACATATATAGCATCCTAGAGTGGGCATCTGCATACCTCTTCATATTGAAAAGGGACTACAAACTATTCAAAAATTCTTTAAGGGCCTTTACTTACTATACATTTGGTGAGAAAGGAATATAATGATTTTCAAATCAACCTCTATAATGATGAGTCCATGTTTAAGATAGCTCAACACCTTCATACAATCAAAAGAAATTGTTTGCCAACTAGAAACACAATTGGATCCTATTACCTCCGACAAATGGGGAAAAAGCCTTTAGGATACTAGCATGTCATCATCACAAGTAGACTTGTCAAATTTACACATCTCAATCACCATATCATGTCTTAAAGAAACATATAACACAGAGAAAGAGAAAAAGAAAGAAGGAGAAAAAGTATATATGGACTAACCTGATAAAACCCAACACCAGCCATCAAAAAACAACACAGTAACTCTCAAAGAGATCCTTAGAAGCTCTCATTAGGAAGGCATGAAAGAAGATGATACGAGTTGGGGAAGAAGTAGAAACAAAGAAAACTCCAGATTAAATTAACTTTACCTTTTGTTCATATAAGTTTTCAGAGCATTACCTTTAATTGGATGTAGGAATTTAGGAATTTATGATTCTGCCCTCAATTATGATGTAACTACATTACATAGGTAATATATTATCAACTTTTAAAAAAAATTATATGGAGGATTTCTAAGTGTACCTTAATTACTAATTATTATTGCAAATTATGTTTTGGGTGGGTTTCTATTTACCTTTTTGGAAATATTACTCTTTCCATATATATTTTCATTTTACCTACTTTTTAATTTTTGTATGCTATTCTTTTAGATCGAGAGAAAAAACATAAGTAAACTCATCATTGTTACTAATTATTTATGTAGAAATTGCTACATCTTTATTATTTAAGGCTATATTTTATGTTGGTTTAGTAACTTTCCTTATTGTAATATTAAATTCATCAAAGAAGTGGAATCTTACTGCAAACCTCAAAGGATATTTGATATGAACCTTCTTGAACATGGGATTTGAAGTCATTACCCCACTCTTTGTGGTATACGATACATGAACAATGCTTGATCTATTGACATTGATTATTATGGTTCCATTATTAGTTGGCTGCGTTGTTTGAAGTGCATTTGAAGCTCATATGGATAAGCATGGTACATCTTGTTGTCTTTTGGTGCCTATTATATTTGAGCTGTACAATTCAATAAATAGCAACTTTGCTTTCATCCTTTATGAAATGATTCTTTTCATAAAAGCCACTTTTTCATTGAAAAGTTGATTTCAAATTTAGAAGACTTTCTAAATTTGCACAGTTGATGGAAAAACAATATATTTTCTATGATAGTAACCATTTAAGTCCTTAGTTTGGTTTGCCTCTGATCATAATTAACATTTTTATAAGGTTTTTTTCCTTCTAGATAACTATTGATTAATTATATCCTAGTTATCCTCTTTTTGTGGCTTTATGATATCTATTACAGGCATAATATGAAATCCTTAGATGTTATCTTTTTCAAGACCGCATTAATGTTATTTATATGAATCCTACAATAGTGGTTGAGAAGGGTTAGTAAGTAACTCTTCTGCTTATCTTAAAGGAGCCTAATATTATAAGATGAACACAAGGTTTATATTTTAAGAGATGCTTCCTTGACTAGGATTTTATAATTTTGTTATAAGAGTTCTCTAGGAAAAATGTGCTTAGATCTAAACTATCATGTAGCGGAATAATTACAAAAATTTTTTGTTTAATTTTCTGATAGTCAAGATCACTAAAATTCTATGAAATGATTAACATATAATTTATAATAAAGCATGAATCATAATTTGTACCTTATTCCAAAGTTTGATCATTTTCTTGTCATATCTCTTAATTTGTTTTTGAAATTGACTAATCTCAACCACTATAACAATACAAGTTTTCAGTCTTTAACAATATCTATAGAACAAGTTAAGAAAACTTTACAATAGTTACAGAGAGGGTTAGATAAGGAGCATTAGCTCTCTTAATGAATAAGCCTATTTATAATAAGTTTTGGATATTTTAGTAATTAAATTAAAATTAAATTCTAATTTCAATTAAACTTTAATTATAATTATAAATTATTCTAATTAAATACCAATTATGCCCAAATATATATAATATCTTATATTGATCCTTATTTATTAAATATCTCATATTTAATTATAAACTTTCTCAAACTTTATAATTAAGACCAACTTAATTAAAATATCTTTGCTCTCTTCAACTTGCTCTTTATATGTGATCTATTAGGTCCTCAAATATGTTGGCAATGGATACAAATTATATCCCTAGATAATACTTAGGATAAATTAAAACCCTGAATTTGTCTTTAATTTTCTAATTAAACAAGTTATATCTATATATCAAGATTGATGTCTAGTATCCAATTATTGCATCATACAATATTCGATTAAACATAAAGTGTGTAATTAATACCTACTCTATTTTAAGTCCAATCATATTAGTTCTCTACCATTAGCTATTGATTCAATTCATGAAATTTGTAAACTATTTAATAAATTTCATTCCACCTTGACCAAGGATTTCCTAAATAAATATCCTTCCTATTTACTTTAGGATGATGAATTATATCATGATCACTCAACTACCTCCATATAGTTCATGCTATATCTAATAACTATTTATTGAAATATTCTTGACTAAAAAAGATCATAAGTTGTAGCGCCCTCTTACTGCAGGGTACACACCAGGATACCCAAAGGTCATTCCGGTACATATCCTACAATACGAGCTCATCACATTCGAACACTACACTCACTTCACTTAGCATGTTATCATAAGAAAATCACAATATTTTTAAAACTCACTTTTTTTCTTCATTTCACTTCACAAAACCGAAAGTCTACATTGTATCTTTCAACATTTTCTACATGTACATCAACAAAACCTAATACAAAAGTACTACAAGGAAGAGGAAAGTATACAAAGTCTATTTAATTTGTCCAAAAATCCCAGCTGACTGACCTTTGAGCTATGACTTCTCTTGCCAATCACAATCTAAATGGTTGGTAGAGCCCCTCAGTAGCTTCTGTCGTCTCTTGGTCTTGAAAAGACAACGTTGCAATTTTATTGAGCTTTGTGAACTCAATGAGGTAACCATCATCGATGATTCACTCAATTCATGCATCACAATAATTCACCCAACATATAATCACATAGTGCATTTTTCATAAATTTCACATTTTCACTTAAGCATAGACATTTCATTTCAATAGAGTATATTTAACAATGTGCATATGAAATGCTCATGAGACACTTTCCATTTATTACGTTATTATGATCGAGTGCCTGAACTATCTCGTATCTATTTTAAATATCGGGCTCATTAATGACTGTCCCGTATCCGCTTGGGGGATACAGGGCTGATTCTATATAATGAGCCTTAGGTTCTTAATCATTTTTGAGCTCGAGGCTCATTTTCACTCGTTGAGCTTTAAGCTCTGATCGGTGGCTACTCGAGTCATAACTACCATTATCTAATTATGCATTCAAGAATGGAATGCATGTACCACAATCACTTACATTATAAGGAACTTAGGTCTTCAAATTCACATTCAAGTAGCACTTTAATATACATTCCACATTCACAATCAAACACATTCATTTATCATTCAAAGCATAATTTAAGCAAAAAATAATTAAGTGAGACCATCTAGATTACTCACAAGCTATTACCTCGAAGCCTCGACAATGTCTGGAGGATGATGCTCAATTCGATCCTCTATATTAAACACATACACATATATCATAATATGCACAATCATAACTGTTCAATAATGCACATATATGAAACAAAATATGTACAATGCATGCTAATGATAACCTCGAGTATTTATCCATTAATTTCATCACAAAATTAATCTCACATCAAATCTCATCTAAGTATGGTTTATGCTTAGGTTTATGCCTTACTAAAACCATTAAAATCACATTTCATTCTCATTGAATCACTTCAGATTTTTCCAAGACACCCCTTTCGGGTCTACCGTTTACGTTCAACATAATTTGGTCATATCATCTTCTAGAAAAGTATTCCTATATTTCTTAGGTTTCTACTGACACCAAAATCACTTAATTTGGTTTAGTATTTCGAAAGATATGCCTCAAACATTTTTGGGTTATCATATTACAAAAACATTGTACTATACATAAATTCTATTTAGAATTTGAATATCTTAGAGACTGAATCACAATTATAATTCTTGAGAATATTTGTAGGTATACATCTTTAGTTCACTCCAAATTAACAATCATCTCATTTGGAATCCTATAGGTATAGATATACTCAAAATACTGAAGTATGTTCAGTGAAATAACACCAGTTCATATTACTAAAGAGCACACTCACTATACCTGTCCCAATTTTTTCACTTAATCTTTCTCAATTAGATTCACAGGGCTATGAGTTTTGGTGGAAATGTATAGAAATGTATTAAAACTACAATGGTTCAAGAATCAATTCATTTGGGCGTCTAGAGAAGAAGTTAAGGCCAAAAGAATTAAACTGGGTTTTGTCCTCAATCATATTAAACCTATCTCAGGACAAATGGCATAAATCTCTCTACAGAGGTCAGATTAAGATCATAGTAAGACACTTTCAAAGAGGACTTTGAGATCTAAAACTTTGAAATAGACATTTATGTCAAATTTTATCATTTGGATGGTCAAAATGGACCAGATGATAGAATCAAACGAAGCCAAAGGAAAAAGCAGACTAATAGAAAAAGACATATGAATAGGGAAAATTACTATAACTTTCCCTACAGATATTGGATTAAGATTTTCTTTATATGGTTTGAAATAAGACTTCAAGATCTACAACTTTTATGAAGACCTCGAAGACAGATTCTATCTTTTAAAGGGTCAAATATGGACCAGAATATAGACTAGATGAAAAAGCAGAAAAAGCAAAAAGTAGAAGAAGCAAAACATGGAAGAAGTAAAAAGAAGAAGAAGCAAAACATAGAAGAAGCAAAAAGATAAAAGAAGCAAAACATAGAAGATATGACGTCATCATAGATCATATGACATCATCACAGAAAAAACAAAACATAAAAGAAGTGAAAAGATAGAAGATACATCTTCCCTTATAGGGACCATAACTTTCAGCCTAGAAGTCCAAAATTCCATATTATATATCGTTGGAAAGCTAAAAGAGAGATCTACAACGTTTTAAAAGACACCTTTCTCTAATTTAGCCTAGAATAAGTCCAAAATGGCCCTCGAATTCAGAACACAAATTTTACATTCATCCATCAATGTACTGCACCCAGTTCTCAACTTCATGACCAATTTTGAGATTCTTAAAGACAAAATTTAAAATCTATGTCTTCATAAGGAATGTAGCCATATGTTTCTAGTTTAATTCAAATTAAGAACCATCTAGTTTAGATAACTAGAGAAAAAGTTATGGCTAAAAAACTGAAGCATACTTCGAGAATATTTTCCAAATCAACCACCCATATCGTTTCACAATCTTTCCTTAACACAACTCATACCAAGGTCACCTTTTCTACTTCATTTCAAATCAATATCATCCATAAGAAAATATAATCCATGATACATGCGATGACAATAAATTCATCAGTTTATTTAAAAAATTTAACTCTAACAAATTTATCCATTACTTACTCTTTGAAAATTCCTAAAAGCTCCAACTATCTTTAAGCCCTACTCCATGCAAAACTCACATTCCATTATGAACACTAACCAACCTCTATTCTTTTTTCTTATAGAGATTCGATTGAGGAGATTTTTTATTCTAATTAACCTAGAGACATGGAATTTCATTTTAGCTTAAGAATCGGTTTCAATTTTGAGCCTTAAAAAGATCAATTTTATTGTGGATATTAGGATGAATTTTTCAAGTTTCGCTCAGGAGGAAGTGAAATAAGATCGATTTGAAGTTGTCTTCTGTGGTGAGGAGTTCCTCCCTCATGGGAAATGCGTCCAGATGTCACGTAGGATGTCGGACCTGTGACTCACCAGGGAGGGGTTCCAAGAACTCCGATATCCAAAGTTTACAAACTTTATATCGTTGGAAAGCTGGAAAGATCCTCTACAACTTTCAAGAAGATTATTTTTACCCATTCTACCTAGATCATCCCATATTTTCCCTCGAAGTTAGTACACAATTCTATCCCTAAGGAAAACTTGAAATATGCAATGTACACTACGAAATAATGAGCACACCCATACAGAACTTCTTCAATACTCAATTCATTTTCAAAACAAAAAGGAGTTTGCACATAGCCTCCATTCATAGCTTTAATTACACATCGACTTTTCATTAAGTCTTAAACCAAGTTACAAAATACATTAGATGCTCAATGTTCAAAATGCATATAAAGCTATTTGACAGTCTATTCGTTAACTTAGTACAAAAGCTAACTATCTTGGAATTTCTGATGCCTTGCAAGGATTGCCAACCTTCACACTCTGCACTTGAGGAGGGAAGAGTGGGGTGAGCAACACAACTCAGTGGCTAACATAATAAAGATGCAATGCACAACAAACGGCTCGAGGGTCCCATGAAACAGAATGAGAAAATCGAAGTTTACCTTATGAACAGAATAAGTCCATTTCGGAGCTCATATGCCACAAGTGGCCAGCTGGGAGAAGACTCTTGTCGACGTGCACGTGATGAACAGAATGGTTTCTACTCTCGCCCAGCAGAAGCACATAATCATGCTCAGAATCATTTTATCAAAATGACATGTTGTCTTGCTTTTTCTTCTTTTTTTTTTCATTTATACAGAATGCCATGATAGATATCAAGGCATATTCATAATTTAGTTATATCAAAAATCTTGCTTCTTTCATTGTATGACGAAAATCAAATATCATCATGAATTTTCAACAAATCATTTTTCAAACAATATCACAAAATCAAACAAAATGTCATGCATCTTTTTAATGCATAACATTTAACACATGCTCAAACATATGCGAGAATCTGTCCAATCACACAAAACTATAAATATATTACCCACCTAGTTAGCTTGTGAAAAACAAGTCAAGCTTGCCTTTCCCTTTGCTTTTGGATAGGATTTCCTTGGCTTCCTACAACAACCAAGGTTCCAATCAAACAACCTTCTAAAAATTCATAGCTTCAAAAATCACCAATTTTTTTAACAAATTACAAATTGAATTCAAATCTAGCCTATCCATAACCTATTTAGGTTAGAGAACCTAAGATCTAGATTAGAAACCCTAAAATCATTTGGGTTCTCCTCATCCATCTTCTTCCAACACAAAATTTTTATTCTCTCTAACTCCTTCATCCACAACACAATCATTCCTTTAATAAAGCAAGAACAAAAGATGGTTAACCTACCTTAACAAAATGATCTCTCTTCTTTCCTTCTTCCACTGAAACCTTCCTCTTCTCTCTCTAACTTCTATTTTCTCATTCTTCTTCCTCTTCAATTCACGTTTTTCACCTCTTAACAAGCAAAACAACACTTCCTTTTTTCTATTTCTACCCCTAATGAGCCCAAAAAGTCTATCTTACCCTTCCTTATAAGCTTATGCTCTTCTATGCTCAAGTGATCTCCCAAAAATGTCCTTATTACGTCCTTATTACCTCACATTTTACCTTCCCTTATCTATTCAACAAATCCTACTAACCTTGGCACCATTATAGTTCCAAAAATTAAATCTACCTAAACTCCAAAATTATTTTGAAATCCTGCTTACTTAAAAAAAAATTCAAGGGTCTAACAGAAATAATCCACTAGTTTACCAGTCCACATCTCCATCGTTGTCTTCAACTCAATTGCAATTGATGGAGCTCTATTCACCACATAACAGGCAGTATTGACTATTTTTGCCTAGATATTCTTATCTAAGCCTGCAGTCCTCAACATCGCCCTTGTTCTTTCCAACAGAGTTCAATTCATCTACTCTGCTACTCCATTTTTTTGAGGAGTGTATACTGTCGTGAACTGCCTTTTATGCCTTCTTGCTTGCAGAATTTATCAAATTCTTTACTAGTATATTTGCCTCCATTATTTGAACATAAACACTTGATCTTCTTACCAAATTCGAGTTCTACCCGTGCTTTGCATGATTTGAAAGTTGGAAACACATCTGTCTTCATTTTAATAGGAAACACTCAACATCTCCTCGAATAATCATCAATGAATGATAAAATGAAATTTACTCCGCCTAGGGACATAACTGGTGCTTGCCATACATCAGAGTGGATCAATTCTAAATTTTTTTGCTTCGAAACTTTGATGTGTTGAACTTCAATCGATGTTGCTTACTCGCAATGCAATGTTCGTAAAAGGGTAGTGATGCTGGACCCCGCTTCCAAAGCCCAGCATCCGAAGACATTTAACGCGGGCAAACACATTGCAATTTTTTTATAACAATAACGCATATGCGGAAAAATCGATAATCTAAATGGTCCGATTTGTTTAAAACAGTTACAGTCGCAAAGATGCAACCATTATTGAACACATCAGTGTTTCAGTAATTACTTGGGCCCATCACAGAACACAAAGCTTGTTTTCAAAACATCTTTACATTTCAAAAACCACTCCTTTTTGGTTTAATACAAATACAAAATACAAAAATACACATGATATAATTGAATGCTTATGCTTAAAATGATTCTAAATTACAAAATTTCCTAAACTAACTTCATTACAAAAGTCTTCAACTGTCTTGGAGTTTCAATGCCTTGCAAGGATTGCTAATCTTCTCTTTCTGCACCTAAGGAGGGAAGTGTGGGGTGAGCTACACAGCTAAGTGGCTAGTATATTTGTAGCCATTGGCAATTGACCTAAAGTCAAGCATATGTATATATATGTCTAGCATTTATACTTTATTTAAGCAATATAAAAATTTATCAATTTTAGCTCCTAACACATAACACTCAATATGCTTCATAATTGACAATTTAAAATGCAATGCACCACAAACGACTCGAGGGTTCCATGAAACAGAATGAGGAAACTGAAGCTTACCCCATGAACAAAATGAGTCCATTTTTCGAATTTCATATGCCACAAGCAAACAGTCGAAGAAGGTTCTTGTCAACGTGCACGTGACGAACAGAATGACTCCACTCTCTCCCAAACAGAAGCACATAATCATGCTCGAATCATTTTATCAAATGCTTTCATGCTTTTCATGCTCTTTCCTTTCTTTTTCATTTATACAAAATGCCATGACAAATATCAAGGCATAACATTGACCAAAATCACCATTTAATTACATCAAGATATCATGTTCCTTTGACG
Source organism: Erythroxylum novogranatense (assembly GCA_029891385.1). NCBI lineage: Eukaryota > Viridiplantae > Streptophyta > Magnoliopsida > Malpighiales > Erythroxylaceae > Erythroxylum > Erythroxylum novogranatense. Next base: position 29,245,902 of record CM057233.1, on the reverse strand, counting down.
ATATAATATAATCAAAATCATCATATATTTTCAATAAGTTAATTTCAAACAATTTAACACATATTCACACATAGGCAAGAATTTGCCCAATCACGCAATAATTATAAATACATTACCCACCTAGTTCGTTTGCAAAAATCCAAATCAAGGTTGTCTTTCCCCTTACTCTTTGGTAGGATTCTCTTGGTTCCTAAAACAAACCAAGTTTCATTCAATAGGAATCCAATAAAAAATTCCACAATGCAAAATCACTAAAAATTGATTCTAGAATGCTTAAACCTAGGCATTTTTAAACTCCATAGACTAAAATCCTTCCAAAAATCCAAAAGATCCAAAATGATCTTACCTTGATTCTTCACCAATTGAAGAGATCTTTAGCTCAAAGGGAAGCTCTTCTCTTCCTCTTCTTTTTTCCTTTCTTGAAAAACTCTAAAATCTCTCTTGAAGGTTAACACAATTGAAACCTTAGCTTGTTTTCTCTTTTTTCTCTCATTCTCTTCTTCTCTTTGTGTTTCTCTCTCTTTTTCATGACATCCCCTTTTTCTCTTTCTTTCTCCTTTCCTTATTCTCTTCTACTTCTCCATTTATAGGTAAGACAACACTTCTTCTTCCAATTATGCCTGTTGAGACCCGATCTGAGAATCGGAAAAGCAGGAACGGATACGAAGAACGAGGCGAATTCAAATTGGATAAATTGAATTTGATAACGACAAAAAAAGTGAAAATGGAAGCAAAGCGGGAGCAAAGCGAATGCAAATCGAATACAGAATCAAAAGAAGCAAATCAGAATGGTTACAATCAAAGGAGAAACAGATACGGATCGAATTCGAACTTACAATCAAAGTATACAAATCAAGCCAAATCGAGTAGCATAGCAAATGTCCGACATCCATGAATACAATACAAAGACAACAACGATCACGTTGGAAACCTAGACTATCCAGATTCGATACAATTTTTTTTTCTTTTCTTTTTTTTTACTCATTAATCAAATCTGATTTCCTTTTTCTTGGAAATTTTTCTCAATCAATCTCTCATATCATAACGAACTTTGTAACAATCATAAAAATCGCTAATTCCATCATTTAAGCATCTAAATCTTATTTTTCTTCTTTTCCAATTTATTTTCTAACGAAAATTCGACAGTATAACGGCTGCCTTTGACCTAACCCAAAACCTGCAAGGTTTAAAATACACTTCTAAAGTTCCCAATCAAAACATACAATCATCAAAATCAATCGGACCCTCCGTCCGGGATCTCAGCATAGGCAAATGCAAACCTATTTCTAAACACTTCCATAATTCTCAATCAGTCAACCCAAGCAATCTCATTATCCATATCTCAAATCCAATACAATCTCTTACATTCTTCATAAATAAATCCATAAACCATACACAAATCTAAATCCATAAATCAAATCTTGATACAATTTCATTAATTCATACATATCATCAATTAGGTGCTTACAAATCCTTAATGGCGTTTCAAGCCATTTGCAAACCAAATACTCAAATCCAAAGAATACGAATTACAAACGAGACAAAAATCAGACAGATGGTCTTTCTTTCATCCGATCTCCTACTTGAAAACCTCGAGATGGGGATGAAAGGGGGGGTGAGCTGAAATAGCTCGTGGATAACATATTTATAAATTAAAAAATAAGCAGAAATAATTTTTTTTAACTTTTTCCATAAGGTTTATTTTTCAAACTTTGCAACTTTTCAAACAATTTCCTCAAACCTTTTCAAACTTTCCATTTTTTTCATAAACATGATTGCAATAACATAAAAGCACAAATTACAAAAATCACAAATCAAACACATAAAACATATCAAAATGGTCTGGTTCGGTCCAAAACAGAACGTACTGCACATTCCCGCATAGCGGTCCTGCTGTTGTAGAACAACGTACTACACTTTCCAGCATAATGTCCAGTTATAATCGTGAAAGGAGTCCTAAATCGGGGCTCCGTGCCACTAGCGGGCAGCCGGGAGAAGGCTATAAACGAATAGAGACAGTGCACTGACTCACAGAAGGACCTGACACGTAAGTGTCTTGTCAAAAGCACTGACTCACAGAAGGACCTGACACGTAAGTGTCTGACATAACACTTTATTCTAGAAAAATCTTCTCTATTGTCTTACATTTCCAATAACACCAAAATCATTCCATTTGGGTCAGTTATTCAAAAGATATACTTCAAACTTTTTTGGACTACTTTTGTCCAAATCAGCAAACTATGTACAACCCTTATAAAAAATTTAAACCTCTTAGAAACTGAATTTGACTTTAACTTCATACTGTTTGTAGCTCCGTGTCTCTAGTTTATCTTGAAACAAGAGTTATCTTATTCGGAGCTCTACTGATCTAAAAATCATCAAAATATTGAAGTATGTTTAGTAAAATATCCAATTGATATCCTTATTTTGGTTCAATCCATCCCTTTCAAAGTAACACTAAGAGCTATGAACTGCAATGAAGACGCAAAAAGAAAATGTTAGGAGTCTAAGGGTTCAAGAATCACTTCATTTAACTTTGAAATTTACAACTTTGAAGAAGACCCTGAGGTCAGATTTTATCATCTGAAGGGTCAAAATGGATCAGACGATAGGATTAGATGAAGCCAAAGGAAAAAATAGAAGAATGGAAAAAGTCAGAAGAAGTGGAAAAATTGCTATAACTTTCCCTATAGATATCATATTAAGATGTTCTTTATTTGGTTCGAAAGAAGACTTCAAGATCTACAACTTTCATGCAGACCTTGAAGACAGATTCTATCTTCTGAAGGATCGAAAGTGAAACCGAAGATATAAGATGAACAGTAACCTAGGGGAAATGAAAGACAGAAGAAGCAAAAGACAGAAGATAGCAAAACACAGATGAAGCGAAAAGACAAAAGAAACAAAAGATAGAATGTAACATCCCACCCCCGACAGGAAGGGTAAAATAGTAAATTTGGCATAGGATGAGATTGATTGGAATGACTTAGGACTGTTCATGCATAATAGAATTGGTACACAATATCATTTGTGCACATGAAAGTACTGTACGTGCATACATGACATTCCCGATTTTCGTGCCTAATGTAATTTTATTGTGATTAACGTAGCTATTGGGTTTGAAAAATTATTCTGAGTGCGCCATTGAGTGTTTTATATTTTAAGGGATTTTTAGGAATTTTTCTGGAATTTTCCAGAGAAAATTTCCGGACCGGAAAAAAATCGTTAAGTGGCGAACCGGTCGATTTTCGGTACCGAAATTCCTATCAAATGGTACTGGCCTATTGGATATTTTGTGTTAGGGTTGAAATTGGGACCCTTTGAAAATGCATTATTAAAGATGTAATTATGAGGATTTATTAATTAGACATGAACTTTGACTTTTCTTCTTTAATGGGCTAGTCTTATTTTGACACATATTACCTTCATTTAATGCTTGAAGACAAGCATTCTCGGTTGTTCCAGTAGATGAAGGGAATATTTATATGAGTTTACTAGCTTTACTTATGTTCCATCCGAAAAAAAACCCTCCTCCTTTGCCTCTCATCGGATTTCTCTCAAATATTCCTTGATTTAATTGTTGTTTCCTCCAACCTTGAGTGATTTTCTTGCATGCTTTCAAACTTAAAGCTTCTACCTTCTTACCTTGATGATAACCTTGCATGGGATGGAGAAGAAGTAAAATAGTTGGAGAATTGAAAAGTTGAAAGCTTTGATTAGGTAAGTGTATGGTTTAAGTTTTACTTATGTATTTAATACATGAATTCATAGTTAGTTGCATGAATTGGAAGTGATTGTTTATGAAATATGATGTATGATGCATTAATGACATGTAACATATGGTTTGAATTGTTGGGCATGTTTATAGAAGAATTAATGCGGTTGAAGATGATTAGCGTTTGAATGTCATAGTTTGAAATGATTGTAGTGATATTAGATGAATAAGACTTAAAAGAAAATGATAAGAAAATGAGTGAAGAGGATGCTGAAATTTTAGGGGTTATGTTGAAGTGAAGTGTTTAATGAAGACTTGGTGGAATAGGTGACTAAATGGAGAGCTAATTGAAGTGGAATTGACATGGGATTGATAGGAAGTGAATGGAGTAGCAAAGCTGAAAAAATTGGTTTTGTACTGATTATACTGTTTGGATCATAACTAATTGTTTGGTCATGCAAATGAGGTGCGGTTTGTGCCAAATGCAACTTTGGCTTGTTGGCTACATTTTTGTGTGAAATAGGTGTTGTCTAATTTTAGTCTTAAGAGGGTGAATTTTAGCATGGAAAGTTACTGTTGTAGTTTCTGTGAACAGTAACTAAACCAATGACCTACTAGTTTTGATGATTTTTCTAAATTAATTGAGATGGAATTAGGGAAAATGATATAAATGAAAGTTGAAGCCTGTGTTGTTATCTTTCCAATGCCACTGATATTGCAATTTTTCAATATGTATATTGGGAGATATGCATTGATGACCATTGGCTGATAAAATGTAAACCTAGCTGAAATGTCAGTTTTGTGAGCTTTCTGATTGGAAGCAATTTTAGCAATTTTTGTGAATTGAATTGGCTTGAGTGATCCTCTGAAGAGTTGTAGAGGAAACATTGATCTTGAAAATGGTATTTAGCATGCAATTTTTGGAGATCAAATTTGGGAATTATGAATTTTCAAAATTTGTACCTGCATGAGGTTATTGACTGCTGCCCTGATCAGTAATTTGCATGAAAGTTTTAAGCTTGTTAGAGATGGAATTGGATTTGAAGCCCTTCATGGGAAGTGTAGCATTATGTTTGATCTTTCCATAGGTATAAAGTATGCACTTATTTGACATTTTTGCAAGGAGATATACTATTTAGAACATTACTGTCCAGATTGAGTACTTGCAGGGGCAACAGCATTCACTGAATTGTTTGACCTAGTTAACCATTGCATTTGATTTTATATTGTTCATGAAAGTTGTAGAGAACATTGTTATCTTTCTGAGCATATTTATGGTGCAATTTTTTACTGAGTAGAATGAAAGTTACTGAATTTACAATACTGTTCTGTTTTAAGAGGTAGTGCATGGGCAGAAGTTTCAATTGGATTTTGATACCCTTCGGGGTAAAATTGCTTGTTGGGGTCTTCATGAAACTTGTAGAGTTTTTCATAATCTTTCCAACAAGGTGTGGTTTGTAATTTTCTGAATTGTGTTTAAAGAGATATGCTAGTTAGAATGTCAGACAGGAAAAAGGGAAAAAGAGAAGGAAATAAGGGCCGAGAATTCATGAACATGCATTATACACCTACATGTGCATCGTTAACAAATTCGGATTGGATAATTAGTGATCGTTTTCTTCTCTGATTCTTATAAAGGCTCAATTGGAGCGTCGTTCAATCGACGTGGCAGAGATTTCCCGGCATTAGCTCGGAAGTGATAGGTGAGTAACCTAGTTGGTTTCTCAATCTATGTGTGTGTTTAATATTACGCATTGATGCCATGTGGAGTTACCCACAGGTCTCAGGATCGAAACCTGGCTCTGATACCACATATGTAGCACCCCACTCCCGCGAGACCCGAATCCAACATCTTTGGTGATATCCGAGCCCGCGCCCCGCGAGGGTGGCTTACTAGAGCACTCAAATTCGTTCAGAAATTCAGTAAAACAATTTTATACTTTTTGGAAACAAATGAGTGCGCAGAAATCATTAAACAATTTGGGCCCGTAATATGAAACATTTTCAATCAAATACTATTTCAGTACTCAAATCAGTTCACATACATATAATCATAGCCAAATTGGGCCCAATACAAAAACATTTACACATATAAATCAGAATGACTCAAATGCAGACACGAAACCGATCCCGACTTCAAACTCTGCCACTCTTGCAGTACTCATACTCCCGTTTGTCTAACGGGGTACTCTTGAATCCCTGAAATATAATTGCAATGTTGGGTGAGTTTGTGAACTCAATGAGAAACCATCATCGATGGTTCACTCAATTCATGCATATACAATCAATTTCCCAAATATCACATAATCACACAATTACATTTACAGAAATATCACATGCAATTTCATTATTCACATTTCACAGTCAATCATATACATATGTGATGCGCATGTGACACTTTCATTTTCTTTTCGTTGTTGTGACCGTGCGCCTGAAACTGTCCCAGTGACTTGCACATTGCGTTGAGCCAGTGGCTCTGAAAATATTGGGCTTGAAGCCCTGATACATTGAGCCTGAGGCTCTGAATACGTTGGACCTGAGGTCCTGTGCGTTGAGCTTAAAGCTCTCATATATGTTGGGCGTGATATACCCTGATACGGTGGTTGCTCCGGTCACAACTGCCTTTATCTGATCATACTTTTATGCATGCAATGCACATGCCCCAATTGCCAATTTCGCATGCCAAAAGTACATTCAATTTCACACATTTAACACTTCAATGACAAATTACCGATCCTTCAGACACTCTTGGTCCGATCCCAAATCAAATCAATCACGTAACCCTCCATTTCATCCACATGGCATAAGTACGAAATTAAACACACAAATATTGAGGAACCAACTAGGTTACTCACCTGAACTTCCGAGCTACCTGCCTGGAAGTCTCAGCACGATCCGTGAAATAACGATCCAACGGTGCCGCTATAATAATCAAATAGTCATTCATTACGAAATGCACATTCAAACATAATTGATGATGCACAGACCTTGAATAAAAGAGGTACTATGCCTATTCATGATTTTCCCGACACGATTTCCCATTTTTCCACTTTCTTGAGTCAGATACTAATTTCCAATTTAATAACATAATACGGAACTCCCCAATTTCAATTCTAATATTCAGTCCATTTATCCAGTCATATTTGTCAGGGTATTACCTCAAAATCAATAACACTATTCTCTAGGTCGAATTCAGCCTTTATGCTCAGTTCCTAAAATTCCCAGTAGTATTGAATTCACTTTCAAAGTCTCACATTATAACCCAATTACTCAAAACAATTCTTAGGATGCAATACAATCATATTTCTTAGCTTTCTTTCACCAATTGAAATCACAAAAATCTAAATTCACACTCTCATTCTTTTCCTCAATTGTAGACCTTTTTCTCTAGATCACAACGAATCAAACATCACCTCAATTGGAGGTCTACACCATTATTTATAGCTTAAAACTCCAATTAAATCATTTCAAAAAAGGGCCCCTCGCCGCGATGTATGACACTCGTCGCGACATGGAACGGGCTGCTCGCCGCAGCGTGGAAAATGCTCGCCGCGGCGAACACATTCCTTGGCTCGTCGCGACGCTGAGGAAGGAGGCTCGTCGCGACGTAGCATTATACGCTCGTCGTGATGTCCAGCTGAGCTTGCCGCGACGAGCAACTGTTTGCTCGTCGCGACGAGGCCCTCAGCGCGTGTCGCGACGTGCGAACCTCCGATCATCTTCTCCGATGCATTTCTCCCATTTCTCTCACTACAATCAGTATTAAATCACTCTTAACTACCCCAATCTTTCATATTTAACCCCATGAATGCTTTTAACACAATAATAAACAACATTAAAACCAAGAATACTTACCAATCAAGCCTTAAATCTCCAAACTACCAAATATCCTCCATCCCTTTCCTCTTCTCTCTAACATCAATGGTTTCCTTCCCAAAATCTCTAACAAACTTCTTCCTCTCTTTGCTCTCAACAACAAGGAAAGAGCAAACAACTTGGGCAACGAAAATCACAAAGAGGAGGAAGAATAAAGCTCAAACGGTGGAGGAAAATCGTATGCCCTAGGGAGTGAGAAGATGATTTCGTTATTCCATTTTAGAGCCCTTTTTAAAGGTTAAACACTTAAGATTCTTATCTTTATCCTCAAATCTCTTTCTCTTTTCACAATCATTTCTAGTCTAATAAATCTCCAAGTTTCAATGACTCCACATATTAATTTCTAAAATCATAAATCAAGCTTTCCCATTGCCATAAGACAATTATTTCGATCCTAGTCAGTCAATCGGTCCGCCACTCGGAGAATTTTCAGTCCGGACATTGTCTCCTAATTATTCCAGAAACTTTTCCTAAAGTTCACTGTCACTTTACGATCACTCTAGTACAGTTCTAATTCCTCTATTCACACCCAATTATTCCATAATACCCAATATATTATAATCCAATCTAATTATCTCACAAATTCACAATTCAAATCATTTACATAATCAAATGCCGGGAAAAAGCCATGAATGCATGTACCTACATGTGCATGTTCCAAATGACTCAATCCTCTACAATTAGAGGCCAAATGCAGGTTCATATCGGACTATGCAATGCAACAAACTAACCTGTACCAAATGACCCATATACCCTTCCCATTAGGGTCGGGATGTTACAATCTGTGTGTTTGATTTTGATTGATTTCGGACCAGGGGTGTCCGAAATGTTGGAAATGTGATATTGAAGTGCTAATGTGTGTAAATGCCTGTGAATGCATCAATGCAATAAATTGAAAAATGTATATGATTGAAATACCAGACCGAAAATCTGAAGAAATGGCAAATAGCATTGACATGTAAATGGAAATTGGAACATGTACATTGCATGCATAAAAGTATGATAAGATAAAGGCAGTTGTGGCCGGAGCACCACAAGATGTCGGGCATATCACGCCCAACGTATATGAGAGCGTTCAGCTCAACGCACAGGACCTCAGGTCCAACGTATTCAGAGCCTCAGGCTCAATGTATCAGGGCTTCAAGCCTAATGTTTTCAGAGCCACTGGCTCAACGCAATGTGCCCGTCACTGGGACAGTTTCAGACGCACGGTCAAAACAACGAAATGAAAATGAAAAGTGTCACATGTGCATTGCATTTATAAATGATTGAATATAAATTGTGTTAAAGGAGAAACGCCTTACATTTGAATAATGTGATTGTATGCATTATTTGGTAAATTGATTGAATATGCATGAATTGAGTGAACCATCGATGATGGTTTCTCATTGAGTTCGCAAACTCACCCAACATTGCAACTATTTTTTAGGAATTGAAGAGTACCCCGTTAGTGAAACGGGAGTATGATTACTGCAAGCAAGGCAGAGTTTGGCGTCGGGATCAGTCTCATGTCTGCATTTGAGTCATTCGGTTATATGTGAAAATTGTATTTTCACGTAAAAATATTGTTATTGTATTAGCCCAAATTGGCTGTCAATCTATGTGTGTATGAATGGTTTTATGACTGAAATTGGACTTTGATTGAAAATGTTTTCGTATCGTGGCCCAAATTGTTTAACGAAATCTGTTTTAAATTGATTTGACCGTTCTAGCATACTACCCTCGTGGGGAACGGGCTCAGATATCACCATCGATATCGGGTTCGGGTCTTGCGGGAGTGGGATGCTACATAGAAGATAGCAAAACAAAAAAGAAACAAAAACAGAAGAAGTAAAAGGCAGAAGATAACAAAACACGAAAGAAACGAAACAGAAGGAACAAAACACAAAAGAAGACACGTCAGCAAAACACAGAAGAAACAAAACCCAGAAGGAACAAAATCCAGAAGAAGACACGTCAACAAAACACATAAGAAGATACGTCAGCAAAACACAAATAAAGATGCGTCAGCAAAACACAAATGAAGACGCGTCAGCAAAACACAAAAGATAAAAAAGCAGATGATACAAAAGGCAGAAGATACAAAAGGCAGACGATACAAATGGCAGACAATACAAAGGGCAAAAGATACAAAATGCAGACTATACAAAAGGCAGAAGATACAAAGGCAGAAGATATAAAAGGCAGACGATACAAAACAAAAAAGGAACAAAACACATAAGAAGTTCATGAACAATATGTAGGAAAATCCCGGGATGTACATCACATGTACAAGGTGCGGAAAACAAAAATTTTTGTCGCCGGGACCTTCCCGAAGGCCAGGATCTATGTGTCGGTATGAAGACTCAAACCTAAATAGCCAATAGAGACTATCTCTAAAGGTATCCACGCAGAGATCAGAAAACTTAACCGGGACAAACCCCTTTGACCCGGGAATAGCTAGAACAAAGTAAAGGCTGCTAGACCCTACCTCTGTCCTTGGAGAGCTTGAATCAACGATGAAGAGGAAAAGATGCTTCAGAGGAGAGAAGATGGAGAGAGTCGATGATGTCTTTCTCAAAGACAACTTAGGTTTTTCAAAACCTCTTCTTCTTTTTATAAAGCCCACACACGACATCAACCTTCTCCAAGCTTCTATGTCTTTTGTCTTTAACACAATTAAAGACATTAAATGCTAACTTCCACGTTAGCCTTATATATATATATATATATATAAAGTAAAGATAAGCTTTATCCTCTCCTTCCATCTTCCACGTGCATATATATATATATATATATTAATTAATTCTTTAATTAATTAATTAATTATATATATAAATAAATGCTGAAGTGGTCCATCACATTAAATTGGTCCTACCGCCTCCGAAGTCCCGATATGGGAAAACCCCGAGACCTTTTTCAGCAATATTGATGTCGCGATCTCATCGGGACATATCCCAATCTCATCGGGATCCATTTAATCCTAATGCTCTCCATAATTGGAACTCTGTCCAATTACTATTTTACAGATTCTCTGAATCACTCTTATGCGTGTGACCCTTTAGGTTCCCGGTTATGTTGGCCACTTAGATTAACAATTAATCTGAGCAAGTCATGAGCGACGTCTAGCAACACATCATGACCCCCAATTGACCGGAAAGTAATCGGTTTGATGAATTCATCACGAACCAGATCACGAACCCTTCCATAGATAATTACCGTGCAATTCGTCCTTTCACCATCCTATACCCCACTTGGTTATGAGTATGGTCAAAGTGTCAACTCTCACTAGACCGAGTCTAGCCCAAGTGAAATTAGTTCTCGCCCTAGGACTCATTACTCTATATGTCAATGAGGACACTCTTCATGACATATTCTTTGGCCGACACTTACAAGTAATGATCCCGTGAGAGGCCATGGGTATCTCTTACGCTAATCCGTGGTGAATCCTTTGTTGGCTACTCAATTACCTTTGAATACCTCAGTCGTACTCCAAGCACCACCCTATGAGCGACCTCGGAAGGCAACAAGGAATGGAGTCAAAGCACGTAATCGGTATCAAGATATCCTTGAGTACCTCAAGTCTAAGGATACTTGCACCATTCTATGATGAGATTATCACCGACACTGAAGAAGATATCCATGTGATGATCTCATGGAAGGTCATCCAATGTACTTACTACCGCTAGTAAGCATCCACATGTCAACTCTAAATATCTCATATTTACGGTTTACGAGATCCTTTGCTTGATCCAATCAAGAAATATGACATGTGCTAGTCTAACCGGATTAATGATGTCCAGTCTCATTAATCCTATGACTAGGAAAATTTAGAATCTTGACATAATTGCACATGATAGGGATCTCGGTAGTATGATCACATCATAATTTCCTTCATGCTATGTCATATATCATGGACTTCATTAATTCGATTAAAGATCCAATCAATTCATAAACACTGCTCATGAATATCAAATTAATGAAATATGCCTTTCTTTATTTATTCATAAAGTCCGCATACGACTTTGAATAAAACGCGCTAAAGGGATTGCCTTTAGGGCACTACTCTAACAATCTAACGATGATCGACATCCATAAGTCGACTTACACTTTGGTGAACAAGGCGACTTATCGATCTAAAACAAGCATAAGTCGACTTACACATGGTACAAGTCGACTTACACTTACAAATCTCCCACTGACCTAAAGCCAATCGCCTTGGTATCTAATACCATAAGCGGCGTCCATGAGAATCACAATTCTTACGTGACTATGGCTTTGTCAATGATTAGCAACACTTTGCTCGTAGAATTCTCTCTATTAAGACATCACCTTGATCGATGATGTACCGAATCGATGGAAGCGGCGAGTGCGTGTTCGAATCGTTGATGAGACCTTGGTTCCTTTGCTGCACAAGACTAGCCCCATTGTATCACAATACAACCCTATGGGCCCATCACGCCTAGGAACCGGATCAAGTTGAAATGAACTTCTTGATCCAAATCGCCTTTGCATCGATCGATGCAAAGAATGTACTCTACCTCGATTGTTGAATCGCCATCCTCTCTTGATTGAATTCTTTCCGATCGACCGCCAGGTCGTTCAGTGTGAATGTATATAACCTGATCGTGATTCAGAATCATCCTTATCAGATTAAAACTGACATTTGTATGCCCGCTCACTTGGAGATTTTCATCTCCATATATCAAGAAAACATCCTTAGTGCTTCGCAAGTACTTGAGGATATTCTTGACAGTTATCCAGTGACCCTCACTAGGATCCGATTGGTATCTGCTCGTAACACTTAGAGCATATGATACATCGGGTCTCGTACAAAGCATTGTTCCATGCTAAACCTCTTTAGCATCTTATCTATGTACGTTGATTGTGAAAGACCAAGTAATCTCTTTGATCTATCTCTATAAATCTTTATCCCAAGGATATAAGTTGCGTCACAAAGGTCTTTCATGACAAAATGTTTGGACAACGAAATCTTAACTGATTGTAGCATAAAGACATCGTTTTCCTAGTATTAATATGTCATCTACTTATAACACAAGGAATACGATTGCAGTCCCATGAACCTTCTTATACACACAATATACATCCGAATTTTGTGAAAAACCAAACTCTTTGAGTACCTCATCAAAACGGATATTCCAACTCCTGAATGCTTGCTTCAATCCATACATGGATTTCTGAAGCTTGCATACCATTTCGCCATCATAGGAGGTGAAGTCCTCTGGTTGTGTCATATACACATCCTCGGGAAGATTTCCATTCAGGAAAGCTGTCTTCACATCCATTTGTCATATCTCATAATCATAATGAGTGACAATGGCTAGGAGTATCCTAATGGATTTAAGCATTGCTACGGGGCTGAAGGTCTCGTCATAGTCAACTCCGTGTCTCTAACGAAATCCTTTGGCCACAAGCCTTGCTTCATAAGTAATCACATTACCATCCATGTCGGTTTTCTTCTTGAAAACCTATGTGCACCCTATGGGCTTTATTCCTTCGGGTGCAACAACCAAAGTCCAAACTTAGTTTTCTTACATGGAATCCATTCAGATTTCATGGCACAAAGCCATTTTTCAGACTCTGAACTTTTCAGAACCTTTTCATAGGTAGTAGGCTCATCATCTCGTATGAGCAATACGTCATTCTGTTCCCCACGAGAAATCCATATCTCTCAGGAACAGAGCGTATCCTACATGACCTATGAAATTCTTGTGTAATAGAAGGTTGAACTGTTACCTCATCTATATGAGTTACAGTTGCAGGTTCAGGCAGTTGATCTGCGTTTGTTCGAGCATCTTGAACTTCCTCAAGTTCAACTTTGCTCCCACTGTCCTCTTGTAAAAGAAACTCTTTCTCTAAGAAAACAGCATGCTTTAAAACAAACAACTTTGTTCCTCGGCAGAAGGTAGAATTGATATCCCACGATATCTCTTTAATAAACACTTGTCGACTTTGCATCAAGCAAATCTGACTGTGTCCGCTTCACATAAGCAGGACAACCCCAAACTTTCAACTGAGAAAGATAGGGCTTTCTTTTAGTCCACATCTCATATGGAGTAACACCAACTGTCTTTAATGGAACTCTGTTTAACAAGTAAACAGTTGTTTCGAGCGCATACCCCCAAAAACTGTGCAAAACCTATCATTAATCGCACCATGTCTAACAAGGTTCGATATCTCCTTTCAGCCACAACATTGTGCTGCGGCGTGCAAGGTGGAGTGTACTGAGATAAAATCCCATTATCTCTGAGATAATCCAAAACTGTTGGTCTAAGCATTTTCCACCACGATCAGATCGTAATGTATTCATACTTTTACCAAGTTAGTTTTCTACTTCATTTCTGAATTATTTGAACTTTTCAAACGCTTGATTTGTATCTCATCGACATCTGAGATACCCATATCGTGAATAATCATCGATAAAAGTAATGAAGTAAAGACAACCACTTCGCATGGATGGACATCGACCACATACATCCAAATGTATCAGTCTAATATTCCATTCACTGCTTTTCCCTTTCCTTAAAGGATAACTTGGTCATCTTGCCTAATAAACAAGATTCACATGTGTCATATGATTCATAATCAAATGACCCTAAACTGCCACTCTTATGGAGCTTAGCGATGCGTGTCTCATTTATATGGCCAAGTCGACAATGCCATAAGTAAGTTGATTTTAAATTATCTCGATTATGTCTTTTCACGTCATTGACATTCAGAACTGGATATGACATATCTAATATGTCAATTCAATTGCATAATGTACCAAGAGCATAGAGCATTCCATTCAACTAATAGAACAACCATTGCTACTAAAAGTCCAATGGAAATCACTCTATTGAAACAAGAAATGCATAATATGTTCTTTGTTAAAACAGTACAAAATGACAATCATCCAATTTGAATACAAGCCCACTAGGAGTGACAAGACATAAGTGTCACGGCTAATGTAGCAACTCTTGCAGCATTACACACGAAGGTCTAGTTCTCCTTTTATGAGTTGTCTACTATCCCTGAGGCCCTGCATATCATTTCATATGTATGAGCCACAACCGGTATCAAACACCCATATGTTTTGATCAGAAATAGTATTAACCTCAATGACAAACATATTTGAAGGAGTAAAGGCATCTGATGCCTTCTTCTGCTTCAGGAACTCCAGATAGACTTTACAGTTTCGCCTCTAGTGGCGAGTCTTGCCACAATGAAAGCAAAATCCTTTTAGGCGATTACTTTGGTTTTTCCTTGATGGCACTTCCATTTGGTTTCTTGGCCTTTTCTTCTTTGGACCGAATAAGAAGCATCCACCACTAGCACTCGCTTATCCTTCTTGATAGTCTCGCTTTCGTCATGAGCAGATTGATCACCAGAATTGTTGTGGATATTTGGTTCATCGATAGTTTAACACGAACCGTGAATAACGTCGAGACAATCCAACCGTAATTAAGTCTATACTTAACTCATAATCCATTACAAATCCTAAGACAGCCAATCTCTATATAGCCATTTATCTTCGTGGCATCTCGACGGTAGATGTCCCTGGAGCCATCTTTAATGGTGAAGAGAAGCCTTGAGATCTCAAACCTTTCGCATCGAAGCTTACTCATCACTCCCTAAGATGAAATACTATAGTGTGAGCATCCATAGACTCGTGCTGCATCTGCAGCTCTGGTGACATCGAGGCAAGCATAATGCAAGTATCCATATCACTGTCCTTTAGATGCTTACGATATGCTTTGGATCCTCATCGAAGCATCGACAAGAAAGCATCTCGGAAGTGGAACATCTAGGCGTATCCCGTTCCTCAGATCTGAGAACAATTCTCAGATTCCTCAGCCAATCAAAAAAATTCGATCCAGAATAGGGAGCGAAAATTCACACTGAAAGATATCTTCAATCAACCTAAGCATAGAGAGAGAGAAAGAATGATAGAATAGAAATGACTGCATGATCATAAGGACTTGCATGACATGCAAATGGCTCCCACTAGTTTCCTAGAATCCATAACTCTCTTTACGAATCCAAAGAAACAAAGTGACAAAATGTCCTAGTGGGTCGATATCTGACATTGCTAAGAATGACCTTGGGTTTGCCCAACAAGCTACTTCTTAGGTCAATCGGTAGGTATCGGTCATACCAATTGCATCATCGATAACCGACATTAAGAATGACCTTGAGGTTAGCTCAACAAGCCACCTTATGTCTCGGGAGGTATCAGACATACCAATTACATCTTAGACACAACTATCGTCCAGTGCTATCAACTTGTTGATGTGCGCACTTACATTGGGTTATCAACTCTTTGATGCGCGTACATCCGATGTACACTACCCAACTTCGCCTCTGTCCACGTTGACCTTGAGGTTAGCTCAACAAATCAACGCTTCTAGGAAAACCGACCCATTAATCCGAAAATCTCATTTTCATGGTTCGAACATATTCGTATAGAGTGAGCTTGAGGTTAGCTCAACAACCCAACCCTAGAAGAACTCTGGTTCTTACCATATTAATGGAAGGCGTTAGTTTTCATATTCCAGGAGGGATTTCAAATCTAGACTCAAGTGAAGGATTATAGTCGCCAGGACTATATGGAATGATTTAGGTTTCATCAATCACATTGAATCCATCCTTATAATCATCCATCATCCAACCTAAGCATGTCATAAGTCGCCTTACATCAGAATGCAAGTCGCCTTATGCTGCTGCCCACACACAAGTCGACTTATACGATACAAGTCGCCTTATGGCAATACCTAGAACAAGTCGACTTATCTACAATACAAGTCGACTTATCCAGCAAGAATTGCTATACTTTCTAATCGGCTAATTCCTCAATCCATGTAATCCCAATTCACAATACCAACATACCTAAGGTAATATCTGTTAATATGATGTATCAATGAACACTTCATTGTACCATGATTGCCATATATGGTCAAACCATATAAGAAAAGTTTGAAACCGAGTCAAAACTCAAAGATATCCAAACAATTTAGGAACACCAAATTATCACCCTAAGCATCTCTAGCTAGTCCATACGTTATCAAATTACTCCGGCACAAGTCACAAAAATTATGACGGCCAAAACAAACAAGATAATGAAATACACTAACGAGACGCTAATGTGACCTATTCGGCATCCAAAAATTCTTGGAAAACCAATTTCAAGCAATTCAGTTTGGAAAGCATACCACATCAAGATAACACATTTTCAATCACATTAAAATTGTCCAAGGCATTGGAACTGAAAAATACACATTCAATTATGCCAAGCAAAACAGTCCCAGCAATTTTCACAAAACTGCCAAGCTCTATACATTACTCGAAATAATCATTGAAACAATTTCAATAAATTCTGGTAAAATTAAACATGTTACTAAATTTTCAGAACATGTTTCATGAATTTTTTCAGGATTTATAGCCATCAAAAACTCAATCAACCTAAGCAACAAAACCGATTCAAAATCTGTGTTCATCAACACAGCTATTCCCAACAGCAGAGAATAAATTCGTGAATAAATAGCAAATCACCTTGAAAACACTTTTCCATCCACATAGACATTCACAAACATCTTAGGGACATGTTGGTGAAGAAAAATCCGAAAAAATTGTTTTCTAGAATTTATTATCGAATTTATACACATGCCTGTTCACAGAATGTGTCACTACACAGCATCTGGAACCTAAGGGAATAAATTAGCAAAACTATATCAAATCAAATTGATAAATTCTCATCTTTCACAGACATATTCTATAACATGTTATGAACAATTCTGGGTAGAAAAATTTCAAAAAACATATCCCTATACAGAATCGAAATTTGGACAGCACACATGCATCAACGTCAAATTCACATAGGGCTTCCGATCTAGCTAGGGTTTTAGCTTCATACACGACACAAGTGTCTCTGATACCACTGTAGGAAAATCCCGGGATGTACATCACATGTACAAGGTGCGGAAAACAAAAATTTTTGTCGCCGGGACCTTCCCGAAGGCCAGGATCTATGTGTCGGTATGAAGACTCAAACCTAAATAGCCAATAGAGACTATCTCTAAAGGTATCCACGCAGAGATCAGAAAACTTAACCGGGACAAACCCCTTTGACCCGGGAATAGCTAGAACAAAGTAAAGGCTGCTAGACCCTACCTCTGTCCTTGGAGAGCTTGAATCAACGATGAAGAGGAAAAGATGCTTCAGAGGAGAGAAGATGGAGAGAGTCGATGATGTCTTTCTCAAAGACAACTTAGGTTTTTCAAAACCTCTTCTTCTTTTTATAAAGCCCACACACGA
This sequence comes from Erythroxylum novogranatense, assembly GCA_029891385.1. Classification (NCBI taxonomy): domain Eukaryota; kingdom Viridiplantae; phylum Streptophyta; class Magnoliopsida; order Malpighiales; family Erythroxylaceae; genus Erythroxylum; species Erythroxylum novogranatense. The sequence goes on along the minus strand of CM057233.1, from coordinate 29,228,018 downwards.
CATCAACCTTCTCCAAGCTTCTATGTCTTTTGTCTTTAACACAATTAAAGACATTAAATGCTAACTTCCACGTTAGCCTTATATATATATATATATATATAAAGTAAAGATAAGCTTTATCCTCTCCTTCCATCTTCCACGTGCATATATATATATATATATTAATTAATTAATTCTTTAATTAATTAATTATATATATATATAAATAAATGCTGAAGTGGTCCAGTCACACTGGATCGGTCCTACCGGCCTACCGGGTCCCGGTATGGGAAAAACCCCCGAAGACCTTTTTCAGCAATATTGATGTCGCGATCTCATCGGGACATATCCCAATCTCATCGGGATCCATTTAATCCTAATGCTCTCCATAATTGGAACTCTGTCCAATTACTATTTTACAGATTCTCTGAATCACTCTTATGCGTGTGACCCTTTAGGTTCCGGTTATGTTGGCCACTTAGATTAACAATTAATCCGAGCAAGTCATGAGCGGCGCCTAGCAACACATCATGACCCCGAATTAACCTGAAAGTAATCGGTTTGATGAATTCATCACGAACCGATCACGAACCCTTCCATAGACAATTACCGTGCAATTCGTCCTTTCACCATCCTATACCCCACTTGGTTATGAGTATGGTCAAGTGTCAACTCTCACTAGACCGAGTCTAGCCCAGTGAAATTAGTTCTCGCCCTAGACTCATTACTCTATATGTCAATGAGGACACTCTTCATGACATATTTTGGCCCCACCTTACAAGTAATGATCCCACAAGAGGCCACGGGTATCTCTTCCGCTAATCCGTAGTGGTGAATCTTTGTTGGCTACTCAATTACCTTCAATACCTTAAGCGCACTCCAAGCACCACCCTATGAGCGACCTCTCGAAGGCAACAAGGAATGGAGTCAAAGCACGTAATCAAGATTCAAGATATCCTCGAGTACCTCAAGTCTAAGGATACTTGCACCATTGCTATGATGAGATTATCACTGACACTAGAAGAAGATATCCATGTGATGATCTCATGGCAAGTCATCCAATGTACTTACTATCGCTAGTAAGCATCCACATGTCAACTCTAAATATCTCATATTTACGGTTTCGAGATCCACCGCTGATCCAATCAAGAAATATGACATGTGCTAGTCTAACCGGATTAATGATGTCCAGGTCTCATTAATCCTATGACTAGGAAAATTTAGATATTGACATAATTGCACATGATAGGATCTCGATAGTATGATCACATCATAATTTCCTTCATGCTATGTCATATATCATAGACTTCATTAATTCGATTAAAGATCCAATCAATTCATAAACACTGTTCATGAATATCAAAGTAATGAAATATGCCTTTCTTTATTTATTCATAAAGTCTGTACACGACTTTGAATAAAACGCGCTAAAGGGGATTGCCTTTAGGGCACTACTCTAACAATCTAACGGTACTGGACATCCATAAGTCGACTTACACTGGTGAACAAGGCGACTTATCAGTACCGAGCAAGCATAAGTCGACTTACACATGGTACAAGTCGACTTACACTTACACAATAACACAGAAGAAGAAGTTTATGAACAGTAACACAGAAGAAGCAAAAGATAGACGATGCAAAACACAGAAGAAGATGACGTCATCACAAAAGAAACTTAGAAGGAGATGACGTCATCACAGAAGAAGCAAAAAGATAGAAGAAGCAAACTCAGACGAAGCAAAACACAGAAGAAGATGATGTCATCACATAGGAAACACAGAAGGCGATGACATCATCACAAAAGAAGCAAGAAGGCAGAAGATACAACTTCTCTCTTTCACATCTTCCCTTATAAGGACCATAGTTTTCAGCCTAGAAGTCCCCAAAAATTTCATACTATGTGTCGTTGGAAAGTTAAAAGAAAGATCTATAACTTCTGAGCAAACAACTTTCTCTAATATAGCCTAGATTGAACCAAAATTGCCCTCAAATATAGAACATGAATTTACATTCATCCAGTGTACTGTACCCAATTCTCAAATTCATGCCAAATTTTGAGATTTTTAAAGACAGATTTTTAAATTCTGTCTTCATAATAAAATGTTTCCATATGCTTTTACTTTAATCCAAATCAAGAATCATCTCATTTGGATAACTAGAGAAGAATTTGTGGCTAGAGGACTGAAACATTCTCCATAAACATTTTGCAGATCAACCATCCACTATGTTTCACAATCTTTCCTTAACACAAATCATACTAAGATCACCTCTGTCTACTTCATTTACTCCTCATTCTCAACTCCATCTCAAATCAATAGCATCCGAACAATATATATATATAGTCCATGATTAATCATGAACACCAACAACAGAACATACACATATGTACATCTCTTTTATCAACGCACTACACAAATGCAACTTCATTTATGACTTTCATTCTACTCCTAACTTTCACCTTAATTCTTCTCACTTCAAAATATTTTATCCACCAGAAGCACCAAAGCAAAACTTGGACATATCCACATTTCTCATTCACTACTTTACTCTTGTCTATCATTTCTAATTCAAGAATCTTCATTCATTTGTTCTTTACTCATTACTACTTGCCAAAATTTTTCCTTCAAATTGGTTTAAATTCTATGAAACATTTGGGGTCCAATTGTAAGCGATCTAGAAGGGGGGTTGAATAGATCTTTAAGCTTTTTGTAAAATTCTACAATAAAATCAGAAGTTAATTCACACAAAAACAATTTAATCAAATCTAAATGTAAAGAGTAGGGAAGAAGATCAAACACTATTTTTATAGAGGTTCGGTCTTTAAGACCTCGCCCTCTACCTAAGCTCCCACTTAGAATTTTGCAAACCACTTTATTACACACTTTGTAGTTCAGTGTGAACTCTTACAATACCGCTTGATTTCCGGCTCAAGCTACCTTTACACTTGATTTGTCTTCCAGCACAAATCCTACCAATACCACTTGATTTCCGGCTCAAGCTACCTTTACAAATGATTTGTCTTTCGGCACAAATCTTATCAACACCACTTGATTTCTGGCTCAAGCTACCTCACACGTGACCTTTCACTAGTCACTCAAATTGTAAGAGAAATAAGATAAAGTTTGAAGAACAAATGCTCAATACAATGATGTAATAAGATAATAGAAATAGTGAGCAAAATATGAAGCAATAGTGGAGTATTTTTCTTGTAGAACTTCTCTAGTATTTTTCCTTGATCATCCACTCTTATACTTGAAGGAAAATAGCTGTTGGGAACCCATATAGCCGTTGTCTAATTGTTATGACCGTTCCTTAACATCCTCCTTTCCATTTGTGGCTAATTGAACTGTTGGAATTAATTTACTATACCCATAAGTCGACTTGTCGAATATATAAGTCGACTTGTGACAATACTTTTCGTAAAATTTCATCTCCACTCTTCTATAAGTCGACTTATGTTGTGTAAGTCATCTTGTGGTCCTCGATAAGTCGACTTATGCTGTTCTAGTCAACTTATGCTGTTCGGATCTTGATGTATAAGTCGACTTATGATGTGCAAGTCGACTTATGTTGGCTTCAACGATAATATCCAATCAAATCTTCTATAATTTTTTTTATTAATGTCTCTTGCACTTATAAGGAAGCTTCTATCTTGATTCTTCAATGATTTATGTCTTGCCCATTCAAGATTGATGAAGATTATTTCCTTATTGATTTCGCCATGATTTATGTCTTGCCCATTCAAGATTGATGACGATTATTTCCTTCTTGATTTCACTATGATTTATGTCTTGCCCATTCAAGATTGATGTAGTCTTATTGTATTTGAATCTAAATCACCTAAAATAATTTCTTAACCAATTCTATACATTTTATTATTATCAAAACATAAGTGGGATTTAATTTGTCAACCACCATTGGTCCAACAATCTCCCCCTTTTTGATAATGACAAAACACTTAGAAATTGTTTAAGAAATGAGAACAAAGAAACATTGATCAAGGTTTTTATACCTTGTCATTTTGGTTAGAAATCCCCCCCCCCTCAATCATATAAATCATTGAATTTAATAACCTTGTAAGATCAAATTCATAAAAGTAAATTGAAATCATGATATACTTAAATTAAAGACAATTATCACATACTCCCCCTTAATCAAGTAACTAAAGAATATCCAATTTCTCATTTTTCTCCCCCTTTTTGTCATAATCAAAACAACTAATACAAACCAACAATAGATGAAATATCGCAATCACATTAAATAGAGGAGCAAGTCATCAAACACAAATAGTCTTAAGTAGCAAGCAAATAATATGAAATGTTGGTCTTGGCTAGATACAAAAACCATCATGGTGGAGAAACATCATCATGAATAAATCTCAAAAGTAGAAGAGAATATGTTTTCGAAGATTTTGTGAAAAAGAGAATTTTTAAAAAAGACCCAGATAACTTATATTCGACTGGCAGTTCATAAGCAAACACAAAGAAAATGCAAAGTCATTACATAACATAACAATCCAACAATGTAAACGTGTAAACATAAGTCGACTTGTTTTACCTCTATAAGTCGACTTATCGACCCTCATAAGTCGACTTGTCGATTTGTATAAGTCGACTTATCCTGAATTTTCTTCATTTCCATAGTGTTGTGTACATCATAGGTCGACTTATTGAACCACACAAGTCGACTTGTTAGCAGACTTGTCACCAATTAGTTGACATCCACTATCAATGTACCATGTGCTTGGTGGATTTTCATTTCTTGCTTGTATCTACATCTGAAACATTCTTTCTACTCATTGGTACCCAGGCCATTTTGGGTCCATTTTGGTTAGTCATATAAACCACATTAGGAGAAGCTGTACCTTTTACTACCCATATTTTCTTCACATTAATACATCTTCTAATACTTTTGCATGCAATTTCTATATGACCATCTTTTAAGCATCTAACACATTTAGCAACTTTGCCATCTTTAGTAAATTTAGAAATCAAAGAACAATCTCTATCAAATGGATCATATCCTAAACCATGTTTAGAAATTGAATATCTTTGTAAAGACAACATCTCTTTAAACTTTGCATTTCCACCAGCAAATTTTCTAACTACATAAGAAAAATCCTTTCTAAGTCTACCAAGTTCATTAGTAAGATTTTCTTTTTCAGTAAGGCATGCAGAATGATCTTCCTTAGTGCATTCCAAATCATAAACAGTCTTAAGCAAAACACTATTTTCAGCAACTAGTTCTCTTATTTTCTTTCTCAATTTCTTGTTGATCTTAATAGCTTCTTCAAAATCAATTTGTAAAGTAATAAAAGAATTTCTAAGTTCTTAACCTGAGATTATTACCTCATCCTCATAATCACTTTTCAAGAAGCTATTTGCCATAAGAGCAAGGTTGTTTTCATCATTGCTTTGATATGCTTCCTCATCATCACTCCACGTGGCTATAAGGCTAGCTTTCTTTTTCCCTTTGTCATTTTTCTGGAGATTTGAATTTGAGGATGAGATTTTGCATTCTCTAGCATGATGTCCTCTTTCCCTGGTGTATTTCTTTCTTTCGTCATTTCTTCCACTACGTAATTCTTTCCTCCTATTTTTGAGTAGTCCTTTGAACTTTCTCAAGTTTCTAGCATACATTGCTATTTCTTCATCTTCTTCTTTTTCATCTATTTCTTCATCACTTTCATCAAGAGAAGAAGCATTAGTTTTTAAAGCAATTGACTTTTGTAACTTACCTCTACCTCCTCTTGATTTGAGAATGATCTCATAGTTGATGAGTGATCCCACCAAGGCGTTGAATTCCAGATGGTTGAGATCTTTAGACTCCATAATTGCGGTGACTTGTGAGTCCCATTCCTTCGGTAGTGAGCGAAGAATTTTCTTCACCTTCTCGCTATCCGTCATGTGCTTTCCAAGATTTCCTAATTCATTGATAATTTCTGCAAAACGATCAAGCATAGTGGAAATAGACTCACCTTCCTTCATGACAAACATTTCATAGTCATGGAGAAGCATGTTAATCTTTGTTTCCCAGACTTGGTTGGTTCCTTCATGGGTGATGCGAAGTCTTTCCCACATTTCTTTAGCGTTGGTACAAGAATTAACTCGGTTTCTTTCCTCGACCGTGAGAGCGCAGTATATCAGTTTCATAGCCTTCGTATTGATGTAGGCTTGCCTCCAATCATTGTCGTCATATTCCATCTCTGTTTTTAACTCACAGTTTTCTTTCAAAGGAGCTTGAGGACCACAAATGATAATCTTCCAATATTCTACTCCTTCGCTTATAATATGATACTTCATAGGATTTTTCCAAGAAGAGTAGTTAGTACCATTAAACAAAGGAGGGCGATAATTTATGTTACCTTCTTCCGCTAGTTTGTTGTGTGCCATCCCTGGATACTTCTGCTCTGATACCAATTGTAAACGATCTAGAAGGGGGGTTGAATAGATCTTTAAGCTTTTTGTAAAATTCTACAATAAAATTAGAAGTTAATTCACACAAAAATAATTTAATCAAATCTAAATGTAAAGAGTAGGGAAGAAGATCAAACACTGCTTTTATAGAGGTTCGGTGCTAAGACCTACTTCCTCTACCTAAGCTCCCACTTAGGATTTTGCAAACCACTTTATTACACACTTTGTAGTTCAGTGTGAACTCTTACAATACCACTTGATTTCCGGCTCAAGCTATCTTTACATTTGATTTGTCTTTCGGCACAAATCCTACCAACACCACTTAATTTCCGGCTCAAGCTACCTTTACAAATGATTTGTCTTCCGGCTCAAGCTACCTTTACACTTGATTTGTCTTCCGACACAAATCCTACCAACACCACTTGCTTTTCAGCTTAAGCTACCTTTACAAATGATTTGTCTTCCGGCACAAATCCTACCAATACCACTTGATTTTCGGCTCAAGCTACCTCACACGTGACCTTTCACTAGTCACTCAAATTGTAAGAGAAATAAGATAAAGTTTGAAGAACAAATGCTCAATACAATGATGTAATAAGATAATAGCAATAGTGAGCAAAATATGAAGCAATAGTGGAGTATTTTTCTTGTAGAACTTATCTAGTATTTTTCCTTGATCATCCACTCTTATACTTGAAGGAAAATAGCTGTTGGGAACCCATATAGCCGTTGTCTAATTGTTATGACCGTTCCTTAACATCCTCCTTTCCATTTGTGGCTAATTGAACTGTTGGAATTAATTTGCTGTACCCATAAGTCGACTTGTCGAATGTATAAGTCGACTTGTGACAATAATTTTCGTAAAAGTTCATCTCCGCTCTTCTATAAGTCGACTTGTGCTGTGTAAGTCGACTTGTGGTCCTCGATAAGTCGACTTATGCTGTTCTAGTCGACTTATGATGTTCGGATCTTGATGTATAAGTCGACTTATGATGTGCAAGTCGACTTATGTTGGCTTCAACAGTAATATCTAATCAAATCTTCTATAATCTTTTTTATTAATGTCTCTTGTACTTATAAGGAAGCTTCCATCTTGATTCTTCAATGATTTATGTCTTGCCCATTCAAGATTGATGTAGTCTTGATGTATTTGAATCTAAATCACCTGAAATAATTTCTTAACTAATTCTATACATTTTATTATTATCAAAACATAAGTGGGATTTAATTTGTCAACCACCATTGGTCCAACACCAATAAGTGACACCTTTATGAGACCTAGAAGTAGATTCTTCTCTGCAAGTATCTTCATTCCTTGTTTTGACATATGTCGAAGCTTTTTATGTCACATCATTGCAGATTTGTCATCTAGACTAATCTCCACAACGGATGCCTCTCCTTCTTGCAAAGTTACTCCCTTCAGCATGTACAGATTTGCAGCAATGTTCTCTGCTTTCATAAATACTAGCTCTTCTTTAATCACTTTCATAATCTTGTTTTGACTCTCAAATCTGAAACTAAGATTATTTAGTTGTCCTACAAAAAACAAATTCTTTTGCAGGCCCTCCATATGTCACTCTTTTTCAGTAGTCTGAGTTGTCCCATCATACATCTTTAACTTGAGGGTGTTGATCCTAAGCTTGATCATTACAATTGTACACATATACCCTAGAAATAAATTCATAATGATGGAGAAATTCTCTTTGAGAGGTCATATGAAAAGTAGCTGCTGAGTCGAGAAACCATAAATCAACAAATCTTCTCTTACCTCCAATAGTCGTTGCTACTTCATAGACCATTGCACCTCCATCATCTAAAGTATTTTCCACATTTTCATGAGGAATAGAATTTTTTTTATTCAAATTCCAACAATCCTTCTTCAGGTGGCCTTTCTTGTCATAATTGCAACACTTGAAATTCTTCTCACTCCTAGATTTTGATCTACCATAATTATGACTCTAACTTAGGCCATGTTCCATTGATCTTCCTCTCGTCAGCGCCAAGGCCTCCGCTTGTTGTAAATTTGTTAGCTTGTCTGTTGGTGCTTGAGCCTCATTACCTATTTTGGGGCTTTGATTTCTCCAAAAATTTAATACTTCAGACACTTTTCAGCTTCAACATTGACAGGTTCATTGCTGTTGGACCCCTCTGTTGGAGCCCAACATCAGACATAAGAGCGTGGCGGGAAATGTGCTAATTATACGTTTAAGGAAAAGACCCGCGGAAGATTAATGGGCCTACTGGAAAAACATACTTGAAACCTGCTTTCATGTGATTTAAACAACAAATCCATAATTCATGCTCCAAAAGATGAGTTTCATAAAGCTTTAAGAACATCTCAAACCAAATTACAACTTTGAGTTCAAGAGCCAAAAGTACAAAATACTCTTGAAACAATAATACTTGAAATGAAACTAAAGTCTTGACTTCCAAAAATATAACATTGAAAAAAAACAAACATAACAAGATGAAACTGGAGTGCTGCCGTAACTCGTGACTCACTCGATCTCTTGCTTGTCGCTTGAATGGGGGAGATTAGAGGGGGTGAGCTAGAAAGCTTGTGGGAACATATTTAGGATATAGCAATAAGTAAAAGTATTCAAAAATATCTCATTGTCGTGGTACTTGTTGAAATCATAGTCATTGATCATGAATATGTCATTGTCTTGAAAAATGCTTGATTTTGTAACAATTCATGATGCATGACACATAACAACAAATCATCAAACACATAACATAACTTAATGGTTTGAGTTTTCCCTAGTTCATGACGTACTACACATGCCATCGAAATGTTGATGTGTAGACGTAGTTTCGTGAGGGAATCTCTTGAGAAACCCATGCCCACATCGGGCAGGGGAGAAGCCTTTTCGTGAGTCAATGTGCACTTGACTATTCGTGAGGGACACCGCAAACCCACATAAATATGCATGATTCATGTTCTTGTAAACTTGTTTGCCAAACTGGCACTTGCTTGCAAACTTGCTTGTAAACTTGCTTGTAATCTTGCTTGTCATATATTTCGTAAAACATGATTTCATGTACTTGTATTTGTGAAAGGAGAACACCCCTTTGTAAAAATCTTGTTAATAATCATGAATGCAGATCTCATAGCAGAATATACTCATTCATAATAGTATGTAATGCGATCGTCGATGATGCAATTAAAATGCATTGAATCTTTCTTGATTTGAACAAAACAATGAGTACTTAATTACTCTATTATAAACATGAACCCACCTGATTTCCTTGCTTGTTCTTGCCTAGGAATGAGTTTCCTCTTAAGCCTCTTGATCCTCTTGCCTCTTTTGTTCTCCTAAAATAAGAACCAAAATTCCATTTAATAACTCATGTTGCAACAATAATTTCATTCTAAACTTCCATCCAAAATTCCATAGTCTTAGAAACTGATTCATAACTTCATCACTTCACAAAACTTGTAGATCTATGTCTCTAGTTTACAACGCCTTAAAAATCACCTCAAAAGGACTTCTGTAGCAAAAGATATAATCAAAACACTAAAAACACTTCTGCTGGAAAAACTGGGCTCGCCGCGACGAGCGGTCTGGCACGTCGTGACGTGCGGCCCTTCCTCAGCACGTTGCGGCGTGCGGCTTGGCACGTCGCGACGTGCAGCCTTCTGCATGCCAAGGCGTGCGGCCTCATGCACATCGCAACGTGCGGACGGGAGGTTCGTCTCCCGAACCCAGTTTCCGCCATTTTTCTACCTTAAAACCTTCCCTTTCTCAACTACAACATATCTAACTCTTGAATCAAGCTCTATACTTCCATTCTAAAATCATTCTAACAAAAAATCACCAACAAACACAACAACTCATGCAAATCTATAAATCTTTCCCATAAACCCTAACTCCATCGATTTTTACTCAACCCAAGCAAATCTAGGGTTTGATTCAACCCAAATAAGAGTAGAAGAGTTAAACAAACCTGAAGAATGCTTCTAAACCTTCGAAATCTACAACTGGAGCTTTCCTCTTTTCCTCTTCTTCTTCTCCTCTCTCCCCCGACTCTCTTCTTCGTTTCTTCTCTTCTTTCTATTTCTTCTTTCTATTTCTTTTCTTCTTTTCCTTTAACCCCGTAAACCTACAAGGAGATAAAAAGACTAAAATGCCCTCCTTTACTTAGCCTTAAACATCCTAACTCAAGTGCCTAGACCATCTTGCCTTTAAACATTTTTACTCTTCCATAACCATTATTCCATACTAAACTCAATTAAATCCAAATTTTCCACTAATACTTGCAATAAAATCAAACTATGCCATAAATCATAAATCAAATAAGTTCATACTTAGTAACTTCAAGAAAACAAAATTTTGGGGCCCAACATTTCTCCCCCTCTTAAAAGAAATTTCGTCCTCGAAATTTACCTGAATCATCAAAAAGACTTGGATACTTCTCTTTCATAGCGTCCAATGGCTCCCACGTGGCTTCTTCCACTGAATGGTTCCTCTACAGAACCTTAACTAGCTGAACTGTCTTGTTCCTGAGGACCTTCTCCTTGGTGTCCAAGATCTCTACTGGAATTTTCTCATAACTTAAGTCGTCTCTCAACTGAACCTCTGAAACCTGAATGACGTGAGAAGGATCTGATCTGTACCTCCTCAGCATGGAAACATGAAAGACATCATGGATCTGAGACAACTCTGGCGGTAACGCCAACCTGTAAGCTAGAGGTCCGATCCTCTCAAGAATCTCATATGGACCTACATATCTTGGACTCAACTTGCTTTTCTTACCAAACCTCATTACTCCCTTCCAAGGAGACGTCTTAAGAAACACCTTCTCACCGACTTCATACTCCATCTCCTTCCGATGAGCATCATTGTAACTCTTCATCCTATCTTGGGCTGCCTTAAGCTGTTGCTTAACCAGATTGACTTTATCCACAGTCAACTGAATCAACCCTGGTCCGACTAGCTTCCTCTCTCCTTCTTCATCCCAACATATCGGAGTTCTACACCTCCTTCCATACAATGCCTCATATGGAGCCATCTGAATGCTCGAATGGTACGAATTATTGTAAGCAAACTCGACCAATGGCAAATGCTCATCTTAAGCTCCCTTGAAATCCAACACACATGCCCTGAGCATTCCCTCAAGTGTCAGAATGGTCCTCTCAGATTGACCATCCGTCTGAGGGTGAAATGTCGTACTAAAGTGCAGCTTAGTACCTAAAGCTTCCTGCAAGCTTCCCCAAAATCTAGAAGTGAATCGAGGATCCCTGTCAGACACTATAGAATCTGGAATCCCATGCAATCTTACTACCTCATCAATGTACTTCCTGGCTAGCACATGCAACGAATCAGTCTGCTTGATTGCCAGGAAATGGGCTGACTTCATCAACCGATCCACAATAACCCATATGGCATCATGCTTCCTACTAGTCTTAGGCAAACCCATCAGAAAATTCATGGTTACTCTTTGCCACTTCCACTCAGGAATGGACAATGGCCTTAACTTGCCTGAAGGCGCTTGGTGTTCAGCCTTGACTTGCAGACACACGAGACACTTACTGGCATACTCTGCTACATCCCTCTTTATGCCCTTCCATTAGAAATGCTCTCATAAATCTCTATACATCCTGGTGCTACCTGGGTGCATGGCATAAGGCGCATTGTGTGCCTCATCCAAAATCTCATCCTTAACTTCCCTGCTGTCTAGAATACAAAGTCTGTCCCCCACTGTCATGAGTCCATCATCTCTCACTACGACTTCAGAAACCTTACCATTCTGGATTTCCTCCCTAAGCTTGCTCAAATCTGCATCTTGCGCCTGCAACTCCCTAACCTTCTCCCGGAGTATAAGCCTTACTCTGAAATTAGCTAGGAGGCAATTTGGTTCCTCCTGCTTCAAGCTTATCTTAAGCTTGGCCATCTCTTCTAATAAAGGAAGATAAACTGCCTGAACATGAGCAATAGAAGACTTCCTGCTCAAAGCATCAGCCACTACATTCGCCTTGCCTGGATGGTACTCAATCAACAAATCATAATCTTTGAGTAACTCAATCCACCTTCTCTGTCTCAAATTCAATTCCTTCTGGCTCAGTAAGTACTTGAGACTCTTATGATCGGTAAAGATCCTTGTCTGAACCCCATAAAGATAATGTCTCCAAATCTTCAAGGCAAAGATCACTGCTGCCAACTCCAAATCATGAGTCGGATAATTTAACTCATACTGCTTCAGTTGCTTGGAAGCATATGCTATCACCCTGTCTCCTTGCATCAATACACAACCTAGACCCTTCCTCGAAGCGTCACTATACACTGTATAGCCCTCATCACCAGAAGGCAAAATCAGCACTGGAGCACTTGTCAACCTGTGCTTGAGCTCCTCAAAGCTCTTCTGACACTCATCGGTCCAGATGAACTTCTGATTCTTCCTCAATAGCTTGGTCATCGGAGCAGCTATCATGGAGAATCCTTCTACAAACCTCCTGTAGTAACCCCGCGGACCGTAAAACTCCTTATCTCCGTCATTTGTCTTGGGTGCATGCCAATTCACTACTGCTTCAACTTTCCTCGGATCAACATGTACACCATCCTGCGAAATCACATGTCCAAGGAAAGTCACCTCATGAAGCCAAAACTCACACTTGTTGAACTTGGCATAAAGCTCTCTCTCCCTAAGAGTCTGCAATACAATCCTGAGATGCTCCTCATGCTCTTCTTCACTCTTAGAATACACCAGAATGTCATCTATAAATACTATGACAAACTGATCCAGAAACTCTTTGAAGACCCTATTCATGAGATCCATGAAAGCAGCTGGAGCATTGGTCAAGCCGAATGGCATAACCAAAAACTCATAGTGCCCATATCAGGTCCTGAATGTTGTCTTGCTTACATCAAACTCCTTGATTCTGAGCTAATGATAGCCTGACCTGAGATCGATCTTGGAGAAAACCCTAGCACCCTGCAGCTGGTCAAACAGATCATCTATCCGCGGCAAAGGATACTTGTTCTTAACTGTTACCTTGTTGAGTCTCCGATAATCAATACACATCCGCCATGATCCATCCTTCTTCTTGACAAACAGAACCGGTGCTCCCCAAGGAGACGAACTCGGCCTGACATATCCCTTCTTTAACAGTTCCTCCAACTGTTCCTTAAGCTCCCTTAACTCAGCTGGAGCCATCCTGTACGGCGTATAGAGATTGGTGCGGTTTCGGGAATCAAGTCAATGGCAAACTCGATTTCCCTCATCGGCGGTAAACCTGGTAACTCATCTGGGAAAACATCTGGAAACTCCCTCACAATCGGGAAATCCTCTAACTTTCCTTCATGCACATCGGCATCTACAACATGCACCAAGAAAGCTTCACATCCCTGGCCCATCATCCTTTCAGCCAACATAGCTGAAATCAATCTTGGCGATGGTGTCTTCCTATCTCCCCTGAAGATCACCTTCTCACCATTGCCCAGATCAAACTCTACCTCTTTCTGACCACAATCCAGCTTGGCCAGATACTTCTCCATGGTATCCATCCCCAGAATAACGTCTAATCCTCTAAGGTCTAGCGGTAGTAAGTCCATTACCAATCTAGCATCATCAATAAAAAGCTCACACTGCTCATACACCTAACTGATCACCACATTCCTCCCTAGAGGAGTACTAACAATCAAAGGCCTATCCAAAGGCATAGAACTCACACCATGCAATGCTATGCTCGCAGAAACAAAAGAGTACGTGGAACCAGAATCAGTCAAAACAAATACTCCTGAATCAAGTAATCAAGCCATACCTGTGACAACCTCAGGTGCGGCTGCAGCTTCTTCCCTGGTCATGGCAAACAATCTTGCCGATGCCTGACCCCTTGGCCTTCCTGGAGGAACAGTCTTCCTTACAGTCCCAGAGCTGCCTACCTCAGTAACTGGCGTGGTTCCCACTGTCTCTGCACACCTAGGAGCCTGAAATTGTGACCCCTCTTGTCTCGGTGCCTGAGGACAATGCTTGGCTATATGTCCCTTCTCTCTGCATCTGAAACAAACTCCAAGTGACCTGAGGCACTCTCCCTGATGATGTTTCCCACACTGATCACATAAGGGATAGTTGAACCAGCTTCTTTCTACTCTACCGGCGCCTCCCACATTAGAGGTATGCCCTGATACTGCCCTCACCTGCTTGTTCCTTGTAGCCCCACTGCTACCCACTTCACTCTGACTGTGAGAGCTCCTCGTGCTCCTCTCAGGTAATGGAGCACTAGTACCGTTCCTGAAAATCTGCTCCCTGTTCTTCCTCTTCTTGTTCGCTTCATTTCTGATATGCTCCAGTTTCTCAGCCTGGAGAGCAGTATCCACCAACTGCTGGTAGTCACAAAAATTATGAATCAGGACTTTCTCCCTGATCCCCAAATGAAGACCTCCTTCAAGCTTACGACACTTGTCTTCCTCTATTGCCACAATATTAGCTGCATATCGAGAAAGCTGCGTGAACTTCAGCTCATACTCGCTCACACTCATGTCCCTCTGCATGAGATTCAGAAATTCCCTGGCCTTATCCTACACATAGACCCTTGAGAGATACTTCTTTCTGAACACTTCTACAAAATCTCTCCATGTCAGCACCGAAGGAACAACCTGACTGTGGGGCACTGACTCCCACCAATGCAATGCATCACCCTGCAACATACTGACTGCATAATCTAACTTGTCCTCATCTGAGCATCTCATCTGAACTAGGACCCGCTCGGTCCTCTTCAATCACGCTTCAGCCTCTTCTGGATTAGTCGTCCCACTGAAATCCACAACCCCAAACTTCTGGAGCTTATCATACTGCCCACTCCTGTCTACTGGAGCTTGCATCGGGACCTGAGAACTCTGACCCATGGCATACGTGAAAGCCTGAGCAAAGGCTTGAAAGAAACTTGGATCCATGGGAGTTCCCTGAGGCATAGGAGGAGGCGGAGGAGGCACTTCTTGTTGCAAACTAGGTGCCTCTGAAATCGGAACAGAACGAGTCCCGGCATCCTGAGGAATATGGGATTCATCCGTACTCCCCTGATGAGAATGAGACCGAGTCGTAGCTCCCCGAGTTCCCCTTCGAGGTGGCAGGTTCACTCCTTGAATAGAAAACCATTGAAAACTTTAGTTCAAGTACAACAAATTTTCAAAACATGCGAAAACAGTTCAAATCATGTAAAACAATGCAAGTTATTTCTTGAAAGCTATATCATGCAGCCCTAGATCAAAAACCTAGGTGCTCTGATACCATAACATGTTAGACCCCGCTGTCGGAGCCCAACATCGGACATGAGAGCGTGGCGGGAAACTTGCTAATTATACGTTTAAGGAAAAGACCCGCGAAAGATTAATGGGCCTACTGGAAAAACATACTTGAAACCTGCTTTCATGTGATTTAAACAACAAATCCATAATTCATGCTCTAAAAGATGAGTTTCATAAAGCTTTAAGAACATCTCAAACCAAATTACAACTTTGAGTTCAAGAGCCAAAAGTACAAAATACTCTTGAACCAATAATACTTGAAATGAAACTAAAGTCTTGACTTCCAAAAATATAACATTGAAAATAAACAAACATAACAAGATGAAACTGGAGTGCTACCGTAACTCATGACTCACTCGATCTCTTGCTCGTGGCCTGAATGGGGGAGATTAGAGGGGGTGAGCTAGAAAGCTCGTGGGAACATATTTATGATATAGCAATAAGAAAAAGTATTCAAAAATATCTCATTGTCGTGGTACTTGTTGAAATCATAGTCATTGATCATGAATATGTCATTGTCTTGAAAAATGTTTGATTTTATAACAATTCATGATGCATGACACATAACAACAAATCATCAAACACATAACATAACATAATGGTTTAGGTTGTCCCTGGTTTATGACGTACTACACATGCCATCGAAATGTTGTTGTATAGATGTAGTTTCGTGAGGGAATCCTTGTGAGAAACCCTGTGCCACAGTCGGGCAGGCGGGAGAAGCCTTTTCGTGAGTCAATGTGCACTTGACTATTCGTGAGGGACACCGCAAACCCACATAAATATGCATGATTCATGTTCTTGTAAACTTGTTTGCCAAACTGGCACTTGCTTATAAACTTGCTTGTAATCTTGCTTGTCATATATTTCGTAAAACATGATTTCATGTACTTGTATTTGTGAAAGGAGAACACCCCTTTGTAAAAATCTTGTTAATAATCATGAATGCAAATCTCATAGTAGAATATACTCATTCATAATAGTATGTAATGCGATCGTGGATGATGCAATTAAAATGCATTGAATCTTTCTTGATTTGAACAAAACAATGAGTACTTAATTACTCTATTATAAACATGAACCCACCTGATTTCCTTGCTTGTTCTTGCCTAGGAATGAGTTTCCTTTTGAACCTCTTGATCCTCTTGCCTCTCTTGTTCTCCTAAAATAAGAACCAAAATTCCATTTAATAACTCATGCTGCAACAATAATTCCATTATTAACTTCCATCCAAAATTCCATAGTCTTAGAAACTGATTCATAACTTCATTGCTTCACAAAACTTGTAGATCTATGTCTCTAGTTTACAACGCCTAAAAAATCACCTCAAAAAGACTTCTGTAGCAAAAGATATGATCAAAACACTAAAAACACATCTGCTGGAAAAACTGGGCTCGCCGCGACGAGGCTCGCTTGTCATGACGAAGCTGCTCGCACGCCTTGTGGCGTCCGCCCGGCACGTCATGGCGTGTGGCCCTTCCTCAGCACGTCGTGTTGTGCGACTTGGCACGTCGCGACGTGCGGCCTCATGCACGTCGCGACGTGCGGACGGGAGGTTCGTCTCCCGAACCCAGTTTTCGCCGTTTTTCTACCTTAAAACCTTCCCTTTCTCAACTACAACACATCTAACTCTTGAATCAAGCTCTATACTTCCATTCTAAACTCATTCTAACACAAAATCACCAACAAACACAACAACTCATGCAAATCTATAAATCTTTCCCATAAACCCTAACTCCATCGATTTCTACTCAACCCAAGCAAATCTAGGGTTTGATTCAACCCAAACAAGAGTAGAAGAGTTAAACAAACCTGAAGAATGCTTCTAAACCTTCGAAATCTACTACTGGAGCTTTCCTCTTTTCCTCTTCTTCTTCTCCTCTCTCTCCCGACTCTCTTCTTCGTTTCTTCTCTTCTTTCTTTTTTTTTCTTCTTTTCCTTTAACCCCTTAAACCTACAAGGAGATAAAAAGACTAAAATGCCCTCCTTTACTTAGCCTTAAACATCCTAACTCAAGTGCCTTGACCATCTTGCCCTTAAACATTTTTACTCTTCCATAACCATTATTCCATACTAAACTCAATTCAATCCAAATTTTCCATTAATACTTGCAATAAAATCAAACTATGCCATAAATCATAAATCAAATAAATTCATACTTAGTAACTTCAAAAAAACAAAATTTTGGGGCCCAACAATTGCGGTGGAAATCTCCTCTCTTGCAGTTTACCACGGTGAACTTTTACACTTCACCGCAGTGAAGTCTCAAGCTCCAACGCTTATATCCTTCGGGAAAGGTTCGTTGTGGCGTAATTTGGTCCTCGCCGCGACGAAACCCTTGAACAGGACCTAGACAACCAACCTCGAAAACTAATATTCAACTCACCCACCAAACAAACATAATCATACACAAAAGGAATTTCAATTCTTCATTTCCTTACTAATTCAAAGAGTTTGAGCAAATACATATCATCATACACATCAAAACTTAAAACAAAATACATAAGGATGCTCAATGTTGATATGCTTATAAGCTAACCAAAATCACTAACTTAGTACAAAAGTCTTTAACTATCTTTGAGTTTTCGATGCCTTGTAAGGATCAACGATCTTCTCGTTCTACACCTGAGGAGTGGAAGGTAATGGGGTGAGCTACGAAGCTCAGTGGCTTATACATTTATAGCCATTGGCAACGAGCCACACATTCAGGCATATATACATATATATGTAACAATTCAATACTCAACAATTTAAACTCACAACTCATAGTTACCAAGATGCCACCACAAAGAACATGCCATGTAATTTATCATTATAGCATAACACTCAATTATGCATCATGCTTAACAAATCAGTGATGAAATGCACAACAAATGGCTCGAGAGTTCCATGGAACAAAACGAATAAACCGAAGTTTATACAGTGAACAAAATGAGTTTGATTTCTCAGGATCTCGTGGCCTCAAGCAGGCAACCGGGAGAAGGCTATATGTTGGCATGCACGTGACTAACGAAATGTTCCTCTCTTGCCCAAACTCAATCAAATTTCAATGCTTAACTTATTTCACATACATTTATACTTTTCATGCTCATCATGTTTTTTCATCTTTTCATTTATACAAAATGCTATGAAAATTTTCAAGGCATAACATGGTCACAATCATAATGCATTTTCAACAATTGCCATAACTCAAAACACAATTTAACACATAACATACAAGCAAGTAAAACAATTTACCCATATTACACAACTATAAATATATTACCCACCTAATTTCACTTGACAATTCAAGTTCAATGTTCTCTTTCCTCTTGCTCTTAGATCAGACTTGCTTGGTTTCCTATAACAAACCAAGTTCTCATTCAAACAACATTCAAAGGAAATTCATAAGGCTTCAATGATAAAAATGATAAATTGACTATAACCCTTTCAAAAAATCTAGACTTTTAAGTCAACTTTTCCATTATCATTATGATCAGGTCAATGAAAGAATTTGCTAACACTTTCTTCTAAAAAAACACTCCCCATTGTCTTAAGTTTCCAAGGACACCAAAATAATTCAATTTGGTTCAGTAATCTAAAAGTTATACTCCAAACATTTTTGGACTACTCTTATACTAAAACAATATTTTATTCTCAACTTCCTTCCAAAAATTGATATCCTTAGAGACTGAATTTAATTTCTTTATACAATTTGTAGCCCTATGTCTCTAGTTTACTCCAAAATAAAAAATCAATCCATTTGGATAACTACACAAAAAGTTATGCTCAAAATACTAAAGCATATTTGGTGCTGGAAACTTTTCTAGAAAGGAAAAATTCACCCAAAATCTTATAAGTTCACCGCGACGAACCCCCGAGTTGGTCACGGCGAACTTCATCCTTCAAGTTGGCTGCAACGAACCAAGGAAAGCTAGTTGTGGTGAACTTTAACAAAAGAATACGCAGAACATGTATCCTTCTCCATATTTTACTTCCCAACTTTCACATATAACCCATCTTAAACCTAAACCATCCCTTCTACTTCATTTTCAACTCCATTTCAACCTAAAATCATTCACGAATACATCGTAATCTATCTTTGATCATTAACCCTAAAAGATTAAAACATTTTCATACACCATTCATCAACAACTTCCTACACACATTCAACTTCATTTTCACTTCTAACTATGATTAAACATGCTTCATTCATCAAATCAAAAAGAAGATGATTATACTTACTTATTTATCCAAAGCTTTTTCAATCACCATAAAACCCTAGCTTAGAAATCCCTAAAAATCAAAATGATCCTTTAGTTCTTCCTTTCTTCCAACACAACCCCCAACACAAATCCATTGCTCTTCCCTTTGTTTTTCTATCCAAATAAGAAGAAAAGATGATAGAACTTACCTAGAACAAGTTGATTTCTCTTTTTCTTCTTCTTCCTCTTTTCTCCCATAATTTTTTCTTCTTTCTCTCCTCTCTTCCACGTCATTTTCGTTTCTTCTCTTCTTAAGAGTAAGACTACTCTTCCTTCTTCCTGTTGAGACCCGTTTCCAGAACCCAACCTCGGAATCATAAATCGAAAAATAAAGTGGGTGAAAATGAAAGAAATCAAAAACCGAAAGTGGGCCAACTTCAGATCGAAAACCAAAGGAATCGAAAGTGCAAGCAGAAACCAAAGGAATCGAAAGGTTCAGAATCAAAGAAAACAAAAATCCTTAAGGACAAAACTTTTAACTCCGACATCCAAAAACGCTTACTTTAGAAAAACGTTGGAAATTGTAAAGACACACTTAGTCTAAACCAATTCAAATCAGTATATATATATTTTTATCATCAATCAAAGTAACTTCAATATCCAATTGAAGTCATTTACACTCAAACCTCATTTCATTTTCTTCTTCATATTCATTCATATATCATCATTTAAACAAAATCTTATTTTTCTTTTGACATAAAGAACCTTACACACATATCGATATGCCCATAATTCATACACAATAAGCACTTCAATATTTCAGATCAATCATCACAATTCATCGAACCTCCTGTCCGGAATCCTAACCCACTCAATCACATTCATATCATCTCATCCATATCCATTCCATATCCATACACAATTCCATAACTCATTACCATCATAAATTAATATGCTTTCAAAACATTAATGGTATTCCAAGCCATAATACAACGTCAATACTAAAATCCAAAATACACGGGATAATACAACTCCAAAATTCTGAACAAAAGTCTAAGGACTTATCTTCCAACAATCTAACTTAAAAACACATCATATGCACAAACAGACGGATGTCTTGACTTTCTTTCATCCGATCTCTTCTAGTTACATGGAGATGGGAATGAAAGGGGGTGAGCTTTATAGCTCGTGGGTAACATGCTTATAACAGAAAAATAAACAAAAACTTTTTTCAAAACTCATTGCCATTTTATAGTAATTTCACAGTAGAAATCATCAAATACTTATTTCTAAAAAATTCTCAATTTATCAAATAATTCATGAGCAATTTTAAATCATGTATGCATAAAACTTATAAACACACATGAGCACATCAGAATGGTTTGGGTTGGTCCAGAAATATAACGTACTACACATTTTCGCATAGCGGTCCTGTGTAGCCGTGAACTTATGGGAGTCCTCAAAGGAGTTCCAATGTCACTAACGGGTAGGCGGGAAAAGCCTTTTTGACAAGTGCACTTGACATCTTATGGGACCTAACCAAACAAACATAACATATTTTCACATTTGAAATTGGATTTCCCAAAGGCACGTTTTAAAAGCTTAGTTTTCATACGCATGTCATATTTCAAATAGATTTCCATTCACAATTTCACAATTTCAATCAAATTCACATAGCAAATTCTCAATCATTCAAAAATGCAACAATTGTAGACATTTATCAAATCATTCAAAAACAATGAATTTAACCATTGTAGCAATTTATCAAATCATTCGAAAACAATGAATTCGAAAACATTTTATCTTCTTTATTTTTTGAAAACATGTTAGTGGCTCATAATTCAAATTATAAACATGATACCCACCTCATATCCTTGCTTAATACTTGTCTAAAGCCTCTTCTCTTGCCTTTCTTAAACTCCTTCATCAATGGTAAAAACCCTAATCCATAGGAATCCAAATTGGACAGCCCATAACACAAAATCATAAAATTGATCTTAGAAAACTTAAACCCATACCATTCTTAAGCCATAAGAACCAAAATCTCTTCAAAAATCCAAAGATCAAAATCCACCCTTTCCTTGAATCTTCTCCAAATGAAGAGTTTCTTAGCTTATATGAAAGTCCTCATGCTCCTCTTTCTTTTTCCTTCTTGAATCAATTTCGAAATCTCTCTTAAAAACTTAGAAAAATCGAACCTAACCTTTTTTTCTTCTTTCTCCTCTTCTCCACCGAAACAAACTCTTCTCTTTTCTTGTTCTTTTCTTTTGTTCTTTCTTTACAATTTCGTGCTTGCTTCCTTCTTAAAAACCAGCCCACATGTCTAATTACGAAAATGCCATTTATGAATGAGCAAAGACCACTTTGCCCTTACATATAAGCCTTGAAACTTAAAAGTTTAAGTGACCTTCCACTTTTGTCGTCATACATATCTTCCCACTTTACTTCAAATTAATCCATGTACTATGAGCTTACTTACATTAACATGCTAATTACTCACATTAACATGCTAATTAATTCTCCAAAATCATATAATATTACAAAGCCTCAAAATCATGCTTAACTTAAGAAAATTTTCTAATCATCAAATTGAAGAAATTTGATAACACTTCCTTATAGAAAAATGTTCCCCATTGTCTCAAGTTTTCAATGACACCAAAATCATTAAATTTGGTTCCATAATCTAGAAATTATAGCCCGAGGTTTTTCGGACTATTGTAAAACCAAGACTACACACTACAACCAATTTTACTCTAGAAATTGAAAGCCTTAAAGACTAAATTGAACTTTGATTCCTTCTTATCACTTGTATATCCATGTCTCTAGTTCATTTTGCAATAAGAATCAATCCAATTGGATCTCCACAGATCGAGATATCGCCAAAATACTGAAGCATGTTTAGAATTTTTTCAACCCATCCTCTCACTTGGATTAAATCAATATTTTTAAAAAATAATCTAAAAAATCATAAATTTCCATGAATAGGTAGAGAATTGTCTGATAAATCCAACACTTCAAAACTCAAGTCAATCGGATGTCGAATGAAAAAGATATAAGCAAAAGAATGGAAGAGGGTCGGATTAGGGGAGGAAAATAACAAAATCAGTCGCAGGGTGACGCCCTCGCGAGGGCGAGCATAGTCACTCACCTCATGATCGCGAGGTGACTGTACATGCATTCACTAACATTTCTAGTATAATTGACTTATATATGTGAAAGGTGATTTTATTGAGAATGGTGTTTTATGTGTACTAAAAAATTAATTTGAAAGTGTGGTTAATGATTTTGAATTATTGTGAATTTTGGGAATAAATTCTGAAAATGTTGAATATTATTGGACTAGGAAAAATGCTAAAAGGCAAGTAAATGGATAAATCGAGATAGAAATAAGAGTCGAATGATATTGAAGAACTATTTTTATGACTTTAGAATTTGTGAGAAAGTGACATGGAACTTAGAAGACATTTGGAGTAAGATCTGGAGAAAATTTGAAAATGAGAAACTAGTTAAAGGTGGACAAGTGTCCAAGTCTTAAGCCACGATTCTTTTAAATTGAAAGACCAAGTCAAGTTCTTGTAAGTAGAAGGGCTAAGTTACTGTTCTTGTCTAAAAATATCTTCCCCGTGACTTTCTCCATCTTCTAGAAGCTTCATGTCTTCCAAAGGTTTCTCACCCTAATAATATGAGCCTTGCTCTCATTTTTCACTTACCATCTCTTTTTGTTATCTCCTTCACCATCACTAAAATATCTAACCATACGACCTCAAACTGTTAATGATTGGGTGTTATTGGAAAGTTAGGATTCACGTGATTTTGAAGATTTTAGAGCTTTAAATAAGTCAGCATTTTATGGTTTTTCATTATGATATAAGATGAAACATGCATCATGTTAGTTAGCTGTTAATGTATAAAATGAAAATGTACATATGTTGAAACGTGAGTGAAAACCAGAGTATACAACATGTGTTGATTTTTCATATTTGGTGATAAATATGTTATAAGAGAGTGTTGAAATGATTATTGAGTTTGAAAAACCATTGAGATCGTGTATAAATGAGTGCAGAAAATGTTGAAGAAAATATAAGTTTCGTTACTGCCATTTGAGTGAACTTTTTTAAGTATCTTTATAGATGATTTACAATGAGTTATGAGTTAATAAATACGGTATGAGGATGTTTGGAGATGAGAAAGATTTTTTAAAATGAAAGTTAGAGAGGAGAATGAAAAATATGTAAAAAATGGAAATGTAGAAAAATGAAAGAAGAAATGCATCAGATAAGAAAAGTGTAGAGAATGTGAAGATGATGCATGATGGATTTTTCTATTTTTGATGTTGTTGTTTTAATCTAGAATTTGGAGTTATTTTTGAGTTTTTGGAGCTTAAATGGAAGTCAAAAATGAGTTAGAGATAAGTTAGAAATGTTGGTTTAAGAAAAAGAAAAGAAGATGTTGTTCACTGAAGAAGAGAAGAAAGAATAAAGATCGCGAGTCACGATCATGCTAGCACGATTGTGACTTCACTGATGAAGGTCATGAAGCATGATCACGATTTTGGTGATGAAGTTGCAGGTCGCGATTGTGCAGGCACACGATCGTGACTTGCGAGTTTTCTGGAAAACGATTGTTTTTTAACATCTATCATTCAATTCGCTATAACTTCTTCACCCGATATCCAAATGACATGGGACTTAAACCATTAGACTCATAACATACTAATTTACATCTACACCAAACATCTTAGCTATCTGAATTCATTTCAGAGATATTGATTAAAAAATATTAGACTCTTCAAATTGGGTGTTCACGGTCATGCATTGAGGTTGCAAACCGTGACTCATTTTGTATAGTGTGCACGAGCATGAATTATGGCTACACGCCTGTGACTCAAGTTTGATGGGATTCACAACTGTAAGTTTGTGTTGCATGTCCATGACTTAATTTTAAATTAGCTTAATGGATTTAAGATGAAAATGTTGACTATGCTACAATATGATAACCAGAAAGATTTCATTGAATAGAATTTGGTATTTTGACAATATCATATTTTGTAGTTATTTGAATGGAATTATATTTGATTTGTAGTAAACTAGAGACATAGTGCTACAAATGTTCTGAAAACATCAAATGTTAATTCAGTCTCTAAGAATTTCAATTTCTGGATGGAAGTTAAGTATAGTGCACTGTTTCAGAATCAGAACAATCCGAAAATATCTAGAGATAACTTTCACAATACTAAACCAAATTGAATGATCTTGGTTTCACTAGAACTTTAAGAGATAGGAGAACAATTTTATAGAAGAAAGTTTTCTAAAATTACTCCATTTTCTTAGTCAGAAAGAACATGAAAATTTGACCCGAAAGTATGCTTTAGGAAAAATTTAAATTTGACCAAATGAGTTATGAATTTTGATTCTAATGATTTTATTGAGGTATAAACCATAAGTATGAAAGATACTTATATGGAAATATGAATGTTTACGTGACGAGAATAATGCAATGATGCCCGAGATTGTCATTGAGCACGCATTGTACACATTCCATATATGCATTTGTGTATAAAGGAATACTTATAATTGTGCAGTTATTAATGTGTGTGCAGCATGTGTATTGCATAAATTGGATGTGTAGGATAAACATCCTAATTTAGATGTTTCTAGATCATAGAAGCTAATGCTAATCTATAGTATACTTTGAGTTGACCTAGATGGTCTCATTCACTGTTTGTTATGTTTTAACTTTTTACTTTGAATGGCCATTGAAATAAAATATGATTGTTCTGATTCTGGATGTTGAATGTCCGAGGAGTTTTGTAACATCCCATCACCGATGGGAAGGGTAAATTGGTCATTTGGGACGGGTTAGGAGTTTAGAAACATATCTCGGCATACTCATACATTAGATGGCCTCTAAATATATATGAATGATAATTTTTACACATGCATATGATTGTACATACATTCATGACATTTTCCGGTATATGTGCCTAAATGTGAATTCGATGTGAAAAATGTGGTTTTTGTGCTTGAAAATTTATTTGGAGTGAATTGTTATGTGTTTTCTATTTTTTTGAGAAATTTTGAAATTTTTTTGGAAATTTTTCGGGGAGAAAATTCGGACTGAAAAAATTGTCAAGTGGCGGACTGATTGGTTTTCAGTATCGAAAATTACTGCCCAATGGCACTGAAATATTGGATAAGTGATTTTTGGGGTTGTTATTAGAGTCATTAGCATTATATGACTTAAAGATTAATTTGTATTAAGGTTCTTTTATTAAATAGTATTAATTGATTTTTGTCTTTTTCTCCATTAAATGACAAGTGTTCTCATTCATTTAATGTTCTTGTCTTATTCCATTCATTCACTTACGACACTTTAAGTTGAGGAAGAGTAAAAACAAGTGACTTTAAATGCTTTCCTTCTCCTCCATCCGTATGTCCTCCTTCTTCTCCATTTTCGTTGGTTCTTCTTCCACCCTTTCTTGTTTATTTGCTTGCTCTTCTTCTCTTCACACATAAATCCACACTTAAGTCTTGGGAAGATGATGATTATTGTGTGTGTGGAGTGAGGGCTGTGGGTGTTGTTGAGAGGAAGAGAGTTGGAGTAGTTTGAAAGCTTGGAAGAATTAAAGCTTGAAGGTTGTTTAGGTGAGAATTTTGTATTGTGTTCTTTAATTGGTAGTTAGAAGCTTTTATTGTAATTAATTGTGAATTAATTTCATAAAGCTTGTGGTACGATTGTATGGGTGTGTTGCTTCTTTGATTGATTGATGATTGATTAAGGATGAATGTAAATGAATGAGTGAATATGTTTTGGATTGGTTTTGTGATGCTAGATGAATGGAAATTTAGGAAGACAATTGTGTATGTGTGTGTGTTGCCATTTTATGGTTAGGTGATTAAGTGACGTTTTGATGAAATTTGGTTGATTACTTGACTAACTGGGATGCTTATTGTCTTAGAAAAGGGTATGGAAGTGATAGCAATTGGTTTAGGTATAAAAGCTGGAAATTTGATTTTGTATAGATTTCAATATTTTGGTTATAACTTCTTTTATGGTTGAGCAATTGAAGTGATTGTTAGCTGAAATTAAACTTGAGAGATTTGGTTATATTTTATGTGAAGGAAGTGATGCTAAATTGTGCCTTGAAGGAGCTTGAATTTGACCTTGAAAGTGAGCTGTAGGTGCTGTATGAACAGTGATCCGAACCTTGTGACCTGAAACTTTGATGATTTTTTTAGGTTGATTTGTATTGAATTTGCTAATTTGGTCTTCATGAAACTTGAAGATGTTTTTGTTATCTTTCTATCTCCACTAAGTATGAAATTTTTCGATATCAAAGTTGAGAGTTATGACCTGTTGACTTTTGGATGTTAATAGGATGGGTACTGGAAAATGTGTTACATATATGTTTGGTGGTGACTGTACATTGAAGCTAAAGTCTAGACTGTTGTGATTCTACTTAGCTCAAGTGGTCTCATGGAAAGTTGTAAAGGAATGAATTAGCTTTAAAATGAGGTATAGTATGCTAATTTTGGATGTGTGGATTGTAAATTATGATTTTGTAAAGTTTTGATGTGGTTCAAGTTCAATGGTGACTTAACACTCTTAAACAGGGCAGCCACATTAATAGAGATTTTGAGCTAGGTAGAAATGGAATTTGCTTCTAAGTCCTTCATGAAAATTGTAGTATGTTGTCTGATCTTTTCATGGGTATAAAGTATGGATTTTTTTTTTCACATATCAGTAGGGAATTATGATTTTTTTAGAAGATTGTATATTGTTTGGGGTGACACATGTGGGCAGAAACGTTTCTTGAGAATTTGATGTGTTTCTAGGTTGAATTTGCTTCCAAGTTATTCATAAAAGTTGTATAACATGTTTTGATCTTTCTTTTGACATAAATTTTGGAATTTTTGACTAAAAGAATGGAAAGTTACGATTTTTGCAAAATGGTATACTGTTTTCGGAAACATTGTGTAGGTAGTAACTTTGGTTGCATTTTTAACACCCTTAGAGATAATATTGGTTTTTGTTTTCTTCATGAAACTTGTAGAGCTCTCTTTTATCTTGAAATTGATACCAAGTTTGTCCAATTTGGAGTTTGGAGTAAGGAGTTATGACTTGTGAAAGTTGGGATATCGGTAGATGAAAGAATAAAGCTTCCAGTCGGTCACTGTAGTCGACCTAGTCGACTACAACCTCCGACTAGTCGACTAGGACATGTATTTTTCCTAAACTGACCTCTCTCCACTCTTTTGTTTATAACTTTTACTTCCGGCATCCGATTGACCTGATTCTCAAGGCATTGGAGTTGTGAAATAATTAATTTCATTTCTATGTGACATTGAGAAATTGTGAAGATAAAATTGACGTGGATTGGTTAGGTCAAAGTGAGGAGACTGGGTAATCGTTTTTTTGGTCTATGTTTTATCAATAATTGGACCTATAGAGGTCCAAATTGTGTGATTTTGGTACCTATGGTTTCCTAAGTCATAGGTGAATCTTTTGTGATGTGAATTACGGGATAATGTCGGGAATGTCACGAACATGCATTGTACACATTTTAATTGCTACATGTGCATTATTAAATATTTATGATTGTACATTTGGTAATGTTTGAATAATTTGACTGTTATAGAGACACATTTGGAACGTCAGCCCACGGACGTTGCCAAGACTTCCAGGCATTAGCTCGGAAGCTATTTGGTGAGTGACCTAGATGGTTTCTCAATCATTATTTTTTTATAATTCTGCACTTATAACTCTGTGGAGAATAATGGTGGGCTTGTGCATTGTTTATGACTGGATTCCGGATAGAAGGTCTGATGTGTTGGGAGATTTTGACATAGAACTGCTATATGTGATTAATTGTGAACTATTTGTTTGAATGAATTAATTTGGGATTGATTATGATGTTGACATTGATCCATTGCGACATATGCATTCCATGCATGAATGCATGATCAGTTAATGACAGTTGTGACCGGAGCAGCCACCAAGAGCTTAAAGCTCAACGTATTTGGGCCTCGAGCCCACAATGATTTAGAGCCTCAGGCTCAACGATTAATGCGCCCAGATTGGGACAGTTTTAGGCGCTCGGTCACAATAACGTAACAATTGGAAAAGTGTCATATACGCATTTCATATGCATTTGATTTTGTTTCTTTGATTGATAATTACAATCATGTGGTACTTCTAAATATGACATGATGAAACACTATGTTATGCTTGACTATGCATGAATTGGGTGAACCATCGATGATGGTTCCTCACTGAGTTCGCAAACTCACCCAAAGTTGCAACTTATTTTTTAGGACCGAGATAGTAGACTCCTAGCTCCAAAGGGACTTTTCCTGCTGTGTAGATCGTGTTGGCAAGAGAAGTCATGGCTCACAGGTCGGTCAACTGGGATTTTTGGGGGGGATGACCTAGTTAGGCTTTTGTATTAGATTTCTTTCGGAGTAGTGTACAAACAGTGAAAAACTGACAGAGGTGTAAATTACTGCTTTTGATGAAATGAAATGAGGAAACATTTTGGTTTCAAAAATTAGTGATTTTTATATTGATGTCTTGTAATTATGATGTCATGTGAAGTACAGTAGTAATTGTTCGTAGTTCGCCCTTATCGTAAGATATATATCGGAATGACCTACGGGCATTCCGGTGTATACCCTACAGTAAGGAGACGTTACATTTAGGTGGTATCAGAGCATGGTTTGGCATCTATTGGGACTAGTCAAATATTTAGGTATGAATTATTGTAAGAAATGCAGAAATTGACCGGAATCCTTGTCTTGTTATAGGTAATCCATTCTAGGTGATCAGATTGATCAACTAGCTGACCAAGGATCAGTCGGAGCTAGTAGGGAGTCCTTGGTGCCTCGATCTGAGGAGCTGCCTCCTAGAGTTCCCGTGAGACAGGAGAGGAGGTATGATGATTATGCAAGGTGGGGTCAGGATTTATATAGCAAAGATGCACTTCGCCGAGGCTGAGGGATGGCTGGAGAGGACTGAGAGAGTCTTCGACCAGATCGATTATGATTCAGATGAGCGATTTGATTACGCAGTCTCTCTTCTGCAAAGCCCAGCTTATCAACGCTAGAAGACTGTCCCGGACAGTACCACCAAGCCTTGCCTACTGACATGGGAAAATTTTCTGAGGGTATTTAAAGACAATTATATGCCCAAGGTGTATCTTCAGATGAAGATGCAGGAATTTCTAAAGTTGAGGCAGGGTAGGATGACAGTGGCAGAGTATGAGGTAAGGTTCAATGAGCTCATGGGATATGCTATTGCTTTGATATCTACTGAGGCTGATAAGTGTCGGAGGTTTGGAAATGGCCTCAATCTAGAGATCCGCACTAGGTTGGCCCGATCTAATATGGGCACCTTTATTGAGCTGAGAGCTGCTGCAGTGCAAGTTGAGCAACTTATGAGATAGAGACAAGCTGAGACTGGTCAGGGGTCCAGGGGGAAGAGATCGAGTGACAGTCAGGGCAGTTCTGGCAGAGGTTTTAGCAAGCGCCAGAGCAGGACTTTCAGGTCACCGGGAGGATCTAGACAGTCTGGATATGGGCAAAGAGGGAGGTTTGTTCAGACTGGTAGTGGCAGTGGTAGAGGTACAAGGCAAATTCCTCCAGTTTGTGAGCATTGCGATAAGAGGCACAGTGGGGAATGTTGGCGATTGATTGGAGCCTGCCTTAAATGTGACTCCATGGATCATCAGATCAGGGATTGCCCTGCTACTGTGGGTGCTCAGTCTGCTATTAGTGGGAGATTGGGCAGTAATACCACGGTGTAGCAGAGCCGGGGTGGTGGATCTGGACAGAGGGGCCGAGGTAAAGGTCGAGGCAGAGCTGAGGGATCCTTTGTGAGGACTGAGAGACAGAGCAGCCGACCCCAGTCCCAAGCCAGGGTCTACGCCATGACTAGGCAGGTGGTACAGGATTCTCCAGATGTGGTAGTAGGTGTGCTTCTTATTTCTGATATTGAAGCATTTGCACTGCTAGATCCAGGATCCACACACTCATTTATTGCACTGCATTTGGCATGTAGATTGCATGGGGATAGGGAGATATTACAGTATGAGTTAGAGGTGAGTACACCTCTAGGTAGTACTATTGCTCTGGGAGAGGTCTGCAAGAGGTGCTTGATCCAGATTGATCAAGCAGTGTTGAGAGCAAACCTTATAGTGTTACCATTGAGAGAGATCGATGTGATTCTGGACATGGACTGGCTTACTGCCCATAGGACCATCATGGATTGCTATACCAAGGAGGTTATCTTAGAGTCTCCTGATCAGCCTAGAGCAGTGTTCAGAGGAGTTAGTCAGGCAGTGCCAGCCCGGATAATCTCTTTCCTTAGTGCCCTGAGGTTGATGCAGGGAGGATGTGAGGCCTATCTAGCCTATGTTGTTGATACCAAAGTTGAGCAGAGGCTGCAGGACATTCCCGTGGTCAGGGAATTTCTAGATGTGTTTCTTGATGAGTTACCGGGTTTATCGTCGGATCAGGAAACAGAGTTCACTATTGACCTAGTTCTAGGTACTACTCCTATATGTATATCTCCACATAGGATGGCACCTGTGGAACTGAGGGAGCTGAAGGCTCAATTGCAGGAGTTACTAGAGAAGGGTTTTATCAGGCCCAGTGTCTCACCTTGGGGAGCTCCGGTATTATTTGTGAAGAAGAAGGATGGGACTTTGAGACTGTGCATCGATTACAAGCAGCTGAATCGGGTGACAATGAAGAATAAGTATCCCCTGCCTAGGATCGATGATTTATTTGATCAGTTGCGGGGAGCTCAGGTGTTCACTAAGCTAGATCTGAGGTCTGGGCATTATTAGCTGAAGATAGCAGATGCTGATGTGTTTAAGAGTGCCTTCAGGAGCAGGTATGGACATTTTGAATTTCTGGTGATGTCGTTTAGGATGACTAATGCCCCGAAAGCTTTTATGGCCTTGATGAATAAGGTCTTTCAGCCCTACCTAGATCAGTTTATCATTGTATTCATTGATGACATATTGGTGTATTCGAGGAGTAGACAGGAGCATGTTGAGCATTTGAGGGTGGTTTTGCAGCTTATGAGGGAGAAGCAACTATATGCCAAATTCAGTAAGTGTGAATTTTGGTTAGATGAGGTAGTGTTTCTGGGCCACATGGTGACTAGAGAGGGTATTCAGATCGATCCTAATAAGATTGAAGCAGCGATGAATTGGAAAGATGTAAGGAATGTGTAGGTCTGAACTCGTGATGCATGCCCCAGTTGACCTGAGGATCCATGGACTCGATCACGAGCGACCCCAGTCGAATCCATGAACTCTGGCCCGCTCATCTGCGGACGCTTGGACCATCGAGCCACCTGGCTCAATGGTAAGAGGCGCCCACGTAAAGTGACAAACCCCGAGGTCTTGGTTCGAGTGGTGACTCACACAAGTACCGTAGGGACAAACTCATCAGACATGCTGATCGCAGGGCCCAAGTTCACGGATCCAATATCGACGCAGATCGCGGGCCGAGTTCACTTGATCCGACCGGGGGTCGATGGCCAGAGTTCATGGATCCTATAAAGGGGGCCACAGGTTGTTGAGTTCACGACCCCTGTAATGTGTCCGAGATTCAAAGTTTCCTAGGATTGGCCGATTATTACCGGATGTTTGTCAAGAGATTTTCACTAATCTCAGCCCCTCTGACAAAACTTCTGAGGAAGAATGTGGCATTCAGATGGACTGAGGAGTGCCAGAAGTGCTTTGAGGAGCTGAAACATCAGTTGACTACTGCACCGGTGTTGGCTATTCCATTTGGGACTGGAGGTTATGAGGTATATAGCAACGCATCGCAACAGGGATTGGGATGTGTCTTGATGCATCATGGCAGAGTGATTGCTTATGCCTCGAGACAGTTGAGGTCCCACGAGGTAAACTATCCAGTGCATGATTTAGAGCTAGCTACAGTTGTTTTTGCCCTGAAAATTTGGAGACACTATTTATATGGTGAGACATTTTAGATTTTCATTGATCATAAGAGTTTGAGGTATTTGCTGAGTCAGAGAGAGTTGAATTTGAGGCAGAGGAGATGGATAGAGCTGCTGAAGGATTATGATTAGACGATTGAGTACCACCTGTGGAAGGCTAATGTGGTGGCGTATGCGCTGAAAGCAGAAGTCTCACATTAGTGCAAATTTTATTCAGTGTGTGAGATTGCCTAATTTGATTCAGTTGAGAGCTTTGAATGTTCAGTTGAATCTGAAGCATGATGGAGCTTTGGTAGCCACTCTGAAGCTCAGACCGATGCTACATGACAGGATCTGGAGAGTTCAGGACAAGGATCCTGCTATGGTGAAATTGATTGAGAAAGTGAAGGCTAATTTGAGTTCTGAATTTGAAGTGAGAGATGGGACATTGTGGTTGGGGTAGAGATTATGTGTGCCTGATGTGGATGATTTAAGGCGAGAGATTCTGGAGGAAGCGCATATGGCCGCCTATGCTATGCATCCTGGTACTACCAAGATTTATAACACTTTAAAGCAACATTTCTGGTGGCCTGGCATGAAGAAGCAGGTGGCAAAATATGTCTCCAGGTGTATGACGTGCCAGCAGGTTAAGGCTGAGCACTAGGCTCCAGTGGGGAAGCTTCATTCGTTGCCTATTCCTGAGTAGATATGAGAACAAATTACTATGGATTTCATTATATGGTTGCTTAGAACGCCGAGGCAGCATGATGCTATTTGGGTAATAGTGGACCGGTTAACTAAATCGGTCCATTTCTTGCCAGTGAGGGAAAACAATTCACTTGAACAGTTGGCCCAGAAGTATGTGACTGAAATAGTGAGACTGCATGGGGTTCCGATGTCTATAGTTTCAGACCGGGATCCCAGATTTATTTCGAGGTTCTAGAAGAGTTTGCAGTTTGTTATAGGTACTAGGTTGAATTTTAGTACAGCATTCATCCTCAGACAGATGGGCAGAGTGAGAGGACGATTAAGACTGTTGAGGATATGCTTTGGGCGTGTGTATTGGAGTTTAGAAGAGCATGGGATCAGTATTTGGCCTTGATTGAGTTTGCATATAATAATCATTATCATAGTAGCATCAGGATGGCACCATATGAGGCTTTATATAGGAGACAGTGTCGATCGCCTCTATATTGGGATGAAGAGGGTGTGAGGATGATTGAGCGCCCAAAGCTGATTCAGGATATAGTGGATAAGGTAAAACTGATTTAGAGTCGCATTAAAGCGGCTCAGGATAGACAGAAGAGTTATATGGATCAGCATCGGAGAGAGATGGAATATAATGTGGGAGACAGAGTTTTCCTTTGAGTGTCACCTTGGAGAGGAGTACTGAGATTCGGTAAGAAGGGCAAGATAAGCCCTAGGTACATTGGTCCTTATGAGATCATCGAGAGGATAGGACCTTTGGCCTATAAGTTGGCTTTACCGAGTGAGATGTCTCAGCTGCATAATGTCTTCCATGTGAGTATGCTCCGACGGTACCGATCAGACCTGACACATGTGATACCATCTCAGGAGATTGAGGTGGCTAGCAATTTGAGTTATGTTGAGGAGCCGGTCCAGATTGTGGGATCAATGGTTAAACAATTGAGGAACAGGGTTATCCCATTGGTGAAAGTCCTATGGAGGAACCACTCAACTGAGAAAACAACTTGGGAGACCGAGGAGCATATGAGGAGACAGTATCCTCACCTATTCGACCAAGTAGGTAAGAATCTTGAGGACGAAATTTTTATTAGGAGGGGAGAATTGTAACATCCCATCATCGATGGGAAGGGTAAATTGGTCAATTGGGATGGGTTAGGAGTTTAGAAACACATCTCAACATGTTCATACATTAGATGGCCTCTAAATATATATGAATGATAATTTTTGCACATGCACATGATTGTACAAGCATTCATGACATTTCCCGGTATATGTGATTAAATGTGAATTCGTTGTGAAAAATGTAGTTTTTGTGCTTGAAAATTTATTTGGAGTGAATTGTTATGTGTTTTCTATTTTTGGGGAAATTTAGAAATTTTTCTGGAATTTTCGGGGAGAATTTTTGGACCGAAAAAATCGTCAAGTGGTGGACTGATTGGTTTCCGATACCGAAAATTACTGTCCAATTGCACTGGAATATTGGATATGTGATTTTTGGGGTTGTTATTAGAGTCATTAGCATTAGATGGCTTAAAGATTAATTAGTATTAAGGTTCTTTTATTAAATAGTATTAATTGATTTTTGTCTTTTTCTCCATTAAATGACAAGTTTCCTCATTCATTTAATGTTCTTGTCTTATTCCATTCATTCACTTACGAAACTTTAAGTTGAGGAAGAGTAAAAATAAGTGACTTTAAATGCTTTCCTTCTCCTCCATCCGTATGTCCTCCTTCTTCTCCATTTTCGTTGGTTCTTCTTCCACCCTTTCTTGTTTATTTGCTTGCTCTTCTTCTCTTCACACATAAATCCACACTTAAACCTTGGGAAGATGATGATTATTGTGTGTATGGAGTGAGGGCTGTGGGTGTTGTTGAGAGGAAGAGAGTTGGAGTAGTTTGAAAGCTTGGAAGAATTAAAGCTTGAAGGTTGTTTAGGTGAGAATTTTGTATTGTGTTCTTTAATTGGTAGTTAGAAGCTTTTATTGTGATTAATTGTGAATTAATTTCATAAAGCTTGTGGTACGATTGTATGGGTGTGTTGCTTCTTTGATTGATTGATGATTGATTAAGGATGAATGTAAATGAATGAGTGAATATGTTTTGGATTGGTTTTGTGATGCTAGATGAATGGAAATTTAGGGAAGACAATTGTGTGTGCGTATGTGTGTTGCCATTTTATGGCTACATGATTAAGTGAGGTTTTGATGAAATTTTGGTTGATTACTTGACTAATTGGGAAGCTTATTGGCTTGGAAAAGGGTATGGAAGTGATAGCAATTTGTTTAGGTATAAAAGCTGGAAATTTGATTTTGTATAGATTTGAATGTTTTGGTCATAACTTCTTTTATGGTTAAGCAATTGAAGTGATTGTTGGCTGAAATTAAAATTGAGAGGTTTGGTTATATTTTATGTGAAGGAAGTGATGCTAAATTGTTCCTTAAAGGAGCATGAATTTGGCCTTGAAAGTGAGTTGTAGGTGCTGTATGAACAGTGATCTGAACCTTGTGACTTGAAATTTTGATGATTTTTTTAAGATTGATTTGGATTGAATTTGCTAATTTGGTCTTCATGAAACTTGAAGATGTTTTTGTTATCTTTCTATCGCTACTAAGTATGAAATTTTTCGATGTCAAGGTTGAGAGTTATGACCTGTTGACTTTTGGATGTTAATAGGCTAGGTACTGGAAAATGTGTTACATATATGTTTGGTGGTGACTGTACATTGAAGCTAAAGTCTGGACTGTTGTGATTCTACTTAGCTCAAGTGGTCTCATGGAAAGTTGTAAAGGAATGAATTAGCTTTAAAATGAGGTATAGTATGCTAATTTTGGATGTGTGGATTATAAATTATGATTTTGTAAAGTTTTTATGTGGTTTAGGTTCAATGGTGACTTAACACTCTTAAACAGGGCAACCACATTAATGGAGCTTTTAAGCTAGGTAGAGATGGAATTTGCTCCTAAGTCCTTCATGAAAATTGTAGTATGTTGTCTGATCTTTTCATGGGTATAAAGTATGGATTTTTTTGGACATTTCAGTAGGGAATTATGATTTTTTTTGAAGATTGTATATTGTTCAGGGTGACACATGTGGGTAGAAACTTTGCTTGAGAATTTGATGTGTTTCTAGGTTGAATTTTCTTCCAAGTTGTTCATGAAAGTTGTAGAAAATGTTTTGATATTTCTTTTGACATAAATTTTGGAATTTTTGGCAAAAGGAATGGAAATTTATGATTTTTGTAAAATGGTATACTGTTTTGGGAAACATTGTGCAGGCAGTAATTTTGGTTGCATTTTTAACACCCTTAGAGCTAAAATTGGTTTTTGTGTCCTTAATGAAACATGTAGAGCACTCTTTTATCTTGAAATTGATGCCAAGTTTGTCAGATTTGGAGTTTAGAGTTTGGAGTTATGACTTGTGAAAGTTGGGATATCAGCAGATGAAAGAATAAAGCTTCCAGTCGGTCACTGTAGTCGACCTAGTCGACTACAACCTTCGACTAGTCAACTAGGACATGTATTTTTCCTGAACTGACCTCTCTCCACTCTTTTGTTTATAACTTTTCCGTCCGACATCCGATTGACCTGATTCTTAGGCATCGGAGTCGTGAAATAATTAATTTCATTTTTATGTGACATTGAGAAATTTTAGAGATAAAATTGACGTAGATTGGTTAGGTCAAAGTGAGGGGACCGGGTAATCATTTTTCTAGTCTATGCTTTATCAATAATTGGACCTATAGAGGTCCAAATTGTGTGATTTTGGTACCTATGGGTTCCTAAGTCATAGGGGAATCTTTTGTGATGTGAATTACGGGATAATGTCAGGAATGTCACGAACATGCATTGTACACATTTTAATTGTTACATGTGCATTATTAAATATTTCTGATTGTACATTTGGTAATGTTTGAATAATTTGACTGTTATAGAGGCACATTTAGAACGTCAGTCCATGGACGTTGTCGAGACTTATAGGCATTAGCTCAGAAGCTATTTGGTGAGTGACCTAGATGGTTTCTCAATCATTATTTGTTTATAATTCTGCACTTATAACTCTGTGGAGAATAATGACGGGCTTGTGCATTATTTATGACTGGATTCTGGACAGAAGGTCAGATGTGTTGGGAGATTTTGACATAGAATTCCTATATGTGATTACTTGTGAACTATTTGTTTGAATGTGTTAATTTGGGATTGATTTTGATGTTGACATTGATCCATTGTGACATATGCATTCCATGCATGAATGCATGATCAGTTAATGACAGTTGTGACCGGAGCAGCCACCGAGAGCTTAAAACTCAACGTATTTGGGCCTCGAGCCCACAATGATTCAGAGCCTCAGGCTCAACGATTAATGCGCCTAGATTGGAACAGTTTTAGGCGCTCGGTCACAACAACGTAATAATTGCAAAAGTGTCACATACGCTTTTCATATGCATTTGATTTGGTTTCTTTGATTAATAATTGCAATCATATGGTACTTCTGAATATGACATGATGAAACACTGTGTTATGCTTGACTATGCATGAATTGGGTGAACCATCGATGATGGTTCCTCACTGAGTTCGCAAACTCACCCAAAATTGTAACTTATTTTTCAGGACCGAGAGTGTAGACTCCTAGCTCCAGAGGGACTTTCCTGTCATGTAGGTCGTGCTGGCAAGAGAAGTCATGGCTCACAGGTCGGTCAGCTGGGATTTTTGGGGGGAATGACCTAGTTAGGCTTTTGTATTAGATTTCTTTCGGAGTAATATACAGACAGTGAA
Organism: Erythroxylum novogranatense; assembly: GCA_029891385.1. NCBI lineage: Eukaryota > Viridiplantae > Streptophyta > Magnoliopsida > Malpighiales > Erythroxylaceae > Erythroxylum > Erythroxylum novogranatense. The sequence continues at coordinate 29,189,763 of CM057233.1, read as the reverse complement.
AAACTGATAGAGATGTAAATTACTGCTTTTCATGAAATGAAATGAGGAAACACTTTGGTTTCAAAAATTAATGATTTTTATATTGATGTCTTATGATTATAATGCCATGTGAAGTACAGTAGTGATTGTTTGTAGTTTGTCCTTATCGTAGGATATGTATCGGAATGACATACGGGCATTCCGGTGTATACCCTACGGTAAGGGAGCGCTACAAGTTTGATAAATGCATGAATAATAACAAAAGTTCTCCATGTTTGTGAATTTGACGAAATATTGATACACAAATTGATTGTTAAATGTCGAACCAAGTTCTGAAGAGAAATGTGAATATGCATAGAAATGAAAAAGTGATTATCAGCTTAATATTGATTGCTGGACTAAGGTCTGATGATATGTGTAAAGTGAAATAAAGTAATTGATTAAAAAGATGTGAATGTGATGCATTTCATTTCATGGATGTTGGGCCCGGGTCCCGAATTCCCTATCCCAAGGTGGCCCCTTGGCCTCGCGCCACGGCGATCACCTAAGGGCTGCGCCGCGGCAAAGGACTGGCTCGCCATGGCGTGCTCCCCGAATTTTGGACCCGTCCCCAACATCTATACAAATTCATACAACACATACATTCTCATTATTATACATACATGCTATTTCCTACACAATCATTCTAGCTATGAGATGATCACCCCAATTACAAAAGACATCATGCCATTTTAAGCCAAAAAAATTAAACAAGCATTCTCAATATGACACATTACATGTTAAAGTGTAAATCCAAAATACAATACATGAGAATGTCCAATGATGATATGCTTTGTGTGCTAACCAAAAATACTAACTTAATGCAATGATCTTTAACTATTGCAGAGTTCTTCAATGCCTGGCAAGGATCAACTGATGACTTGAGTTGCACCTGAGGAGAGAAAAGTAATGGGTTGAGCTACACAGCACAGTGGCTAATATAATTATAGCCATCGGTAACTAACACAAATTCAAGCATATGTATGTTTATATATATATACATGCAAAAATTCTAGCACTCACATGCTAACCTAGCAATTTACCCATTCAATATAATTAATTCAACTCACAAAACATGTCACAAGTATGCTTCATAGTGAACAGATCAAGTATGCAATGCACATTACACGGCTCGAGGGTTCCATGGAAACAAAAGGGAGAAACCGAAGTTTACACCCTGAACAAAATGAGTCCACTCGGAGCTCATATTCCACAAGTGTTGGATCATGTTTTCTAAATCCAACTCGAACCAAAACCATAACACTTACAAACCTGCTTTGATACCGCACATGCTGGGCCCCATTTTCGAAACCCAAATTCAGAGCAAAAATATCATCATACTGAAGCGTGGCTCCTTGGAATCTTTTCTTGCTTCGCTACCAACATGATGAGCCCCGATCACGGAGTCCGACCATTGAACCATGAAACGTGGCGTGACCCAAAGAAATCGTGATGCTCAAAGTCTCCATAACACATCGCACTTATATATATACTAAACAACGATACAACAATTCACTATCAAAAGATTCATATCCAATCCATAGCTTTCTCAAGGAAACCAAATTTCTACTCAACCTAATCCATACTAGATGTATGAACATCAAAAGAATAGAATCTTACAAGCTTTAATGGCTTTCCATACCGCCTTACGATATCAATATCGAAATCCGAATATACAAAATATACAAATCCCAAAATTTCCAATACCAATCTAACTTAAAACACTACAATATGCACATACAGCAAAAACCTTCACTTCCGTTCACCCGATCTTCTTCTCATCACCTATGGATGGGAATGAAGGGGGTGAGTTTATAGCTCGTGGGTAACAGGTTTGTAACAAAGAACAAGCAAAACCGTTGAAACGTTCATTTGTTGTATAAAAACCATAATGAGTTCATAAAACACTTTGTTCCCAAATCTTAGCCATTTTCAAAGTTTAAGTTCAAAACTTATAGTTGAAAATTGTCATCACATCAACAATACAATATCACTCAATTTATGCACATACTTGACAATTCATAGATGTAATGCTCAACCAAACGGCTCGAGGGTTCCATGGAAACAAAAGGGAGAAACCGAAGTTTACACCCTGAAAAAAATGAGTCCATTCGGAGCTCATATGCCACAAGCAGGCATCCAAGAGAAGGCTCTTGTCAACGTGCACGTGACGAACGAAATGGTTCCACTCTCGTACAAACAAAAGCACATAATCATGCTCAAATTATTTTATCAATACTTTTCGTGCTCTTTCCTTTCTTTTCCGAATATACAAAATGCCACGAATTCTTCAAGGCATAACATAAAACGTTTCAATGCATTTCCATCTTTTATTTCGAAATTCATCGTAAAAATTCATATATTGAAACATGGAACTTTTTTGCAAATCATTAAAAAAAACAATATTTACGAAGTAGTTGAAACCATTCTTGATTTGGGAGAAAACTTTATTGGCTCATTACTAAATTATAAACATGAAACCCATCTGAAATCCTTGCTCGAATACATGCTTAAAAGATGCCTCTCATCTTGATCCTCTTGCCTTCCTTGATTCCCTTTATCAGTACAAAATTCCTATTCAATAGGAATACGAATTAATATTCATTAAGATAAATTTGAAAAACTCAAACTCTTCAAAAAGTTCAACATTCGGGTCAATTTTCCCATAAGAGTTCCCCAGTGTCTTGAGTTTCTAAAGACTCCAAAATCATTCAATTTGTTTTAGAAGTCCGAAAGTTATACTCCAAACATAATGAGACTATCCTTATGCTGAGACTAAAATCTATACTCAATTTACATCCAAAAATTGAGATCTTTAAAGACTAAATAAAAACTTCTTTTCTTCATAAAACTTGTATATCTTTGTCTCTATTTTACAACGAATTAAAAATCACTTCATTTGGATAACTACATCAAAAGTTATGTCTAAAAATATCAAAGCATGTCTGTCAGGAAAAACAGGAGCTCGTCGCGGCGTAAGACCATCAAGCTCGCCAAGATCAACACTGATCTGCCACAAGCGCAAACATTGGAGCTTGCCGCGGCGAGGGCCTTCGTACATGCCGCGGTGATGGCACATGCGCGTGCCGCGTCGTGGCGCTGTCTTGCTGCGTGGCGTGGGCGCGCGTCATATTGCTGCGCGTCGCGACGCGACGTGCGATTCCAGAAAACTTCCGAATATGCGGTTTTGGACATTTTTCATCTTCAAATCTCCCATCTTTCACAAATAACTCTTCTTAAACCTATTTCATCATTCCTACTTCATTCTAAACTCATTTTAACACAAAATCCATTCACAAATACAACAAGATCATTAAACCTAGACCACCGATCAACCAAAACTCATTTCATACATTCAACCCCATTTTTCACTTCTAACGATTTCTAAACATGATTCATTCATCAAATCAAAGAGGGATGATGTTTAAACTTACTTGTTTAGCTCCAAGATTCATCAAATTCTTCAAGATTCCAAAACCCTAATCTCCTCTTCTTCTCCTCTCTTCCACGGCTTCTCTCCTTCATTTCCAAACAAAACAATCAATTCTCCTTCTTTTTATTCCCTTAATAATTATGAAATGTCCATTTTGCCCTTTCATTAAAACCTTAAGTCTTATAACCTTAAGTGCCATGACCAATTTGCCCTTATGCATTCTTACCACTTTTAATACAACCAAACCATAGAATAAATTCTACCAACATTCACATAACAAATAGATCCAAAACTTTATCCATCAAACCTCATAATTAATTAAATCATGCTTAATTCAATACAAAAATTCGGGGGCCAACAACAAGCGGGTAGCCGGGAGAAGGCTCTTGTCGACGTGCACGTGACGAACGAAATGGTTCCACTCTTGCCCAAACAAAAGCACATAATCATGCTCAAATCATTTTATTAGCTGGTATGCTTTCAGGCTTTCATTTATTCAAAATGCTATGACCGAAATCGAGGCATAACATGCTCAGAATCAAGATTTACTTCTATCAATTCTCATGCTTCTTACAAGTCATTCAAATCTTTTAACAAATCATGTTTAAACAATTAACTACATATTCGATCAAAATGTCATGCATCTCATCATACATAACACATAACATATATTCACACATAGGCAAGAATTTGCCTAATCACACAATAACTATAATTGCATTACCCACCTAATATCGCTTGAGAATCCAAACTCACTACTGTCCTTCCTCTTGCGATTGGATTAGGTCAGCTTGGTTTCCTATAACAAACCAAGTTCCCAATCAAGCAACATTCAAAGGAAATGTTCAAAAAGCTTGAAAATCAAAAGTAAAAGCACTAAAAGTCTACATTTGACTTCTAACTCAGTTTTCGAATCTTAAAGGCAAATTCCAAACTTCCTTTCTTCATAACACTTGTAGCCCTATGGCTCTAGTCCACAACGAATCCAAAATCATCTCATTTGGACATCCACAGCAAAAGATAAGCCCAAAATATCAAAATTCACCTATGCTGGAAACTGGGGGCTCGCCGCGACAAAGGCCACGCTCGTCGCGATGAAGACTGCACTCATCGCGACGAACGGCCTACTGCTCGCCGCGACGTGCACAAATTCGCACGTCGTGTTGTGCACAACTCCCTCGCACGTTGCGACGTGTTCATGAGCACGTCGCGACGTGCGGGTCTGAAGAACGTCTGCGAACCCGATCTTTCCAGAATTTTCCCACTTCAATCCTTCCATTTTGCAAATGCTACACTTCTAAACCTTAATTCAAATCTAATACTACATTTCTAACTCATTCAAACCTTAAAATCAGTCACAAAATCATCAACCCAAGGATTTCACCTAGGTTTTTTCGAAAATCCCTAAACAATCGATTCTAACACATGCAAATCGATTCTAGGTTTAATCTAACCACAACACAATGGAATGAAGCTAAACTTACTAGGAAAATGTCCCGAATCTGTTGAAAATCCCTTAGGAACGAAAACCCTATTTTCTCTTCTCTTCTACCTCACCTACGGCAACTCTCCCTTCTTTTCTCTTCACCTTCTCCTTTCTTTCTTCTATTTCCTTCTTCCCCTTCTAAATTTCCTACCTAAGTCTAATGGGAAGAGCAATGACCAATTTACCCCTCCTTGTAAAGCCTTAACCCATTCCAACCTAAATAATCTTCCCAAAATGCCCTCATATACTTTTATCCTTTAATTCCTATTAAAACCACATTAAACTCAAGGAAACCTCAATTATCCACTAATACTCCCAATTTAATCGAACTAAGACATAATCACACAATTAACACAATTCATGCTTAATAACATCAATTAGAAAAAATTTTGGGGCCCAACATTTCTCCCCCTCTTAAAAAAAATTTCTTCCTCCAAAATTATTACCTGAATCATCGAAAAGATGCGAATACCTCTCCTTCATTGCTTCCAATGGCTCCCAAGTAGCCTCCTCCACCGAATGATTCCTCCACAGGACTTTGACTAACTGAACCGTCTTGTTTCTGAGAACCTTGTCCTTTGTATCCAAAATGTGCACTGGAAGCTCCTCATAGCTCAAATCATCCCTCAGCTGAACCTCACTAGTCTGAATGATATGAGAAGGATCCGATCGATACCTCCTCAACATGGAAACATGAAACACATCATAAATCTGAGACAATTCCGGAGGTAATGCCAACCTATATGCGAGTGGTCCAATCCTCTCAAGAATTTCATAAGGACCCACATACCTCAGACTCAACTTACCCTTCTTGCCAAATCTCATTACTCCTTTCCAAGGAGAAGTCTTAAGGAACCCTTTCTCACCGACTTCAAACTTCATCTCCTTTCGGTGTGCATCAATGTAGCTTTTCATCCTATCCTGCGCTACCTTAAGTCGCTGCTTAACCATATTCACTTTATCAACTGTCGTCTGAATCAGTTCTGGTCTTACCAAATTTCTCTCTCCTTCTTCATCCCAACAAATCGAAGTTCTACATCTCCTCCCATACAATGCCTCATATGGAGCCATCTAAATGCTCGAATGGTACAAATTATTGTAAGCAAATTCGACCAATGGCAAATGCTTATCCCAGGCTCCCCGAAAGTCTATCACACATGCCCTGAGCATTCCCTCAAGTGTCTGAATGGTCCTCTCAGATTGACCATCGGTCTGAGGATGCAATGCAGCTTAGTACCTAAAGCTTCCTGCAAACTTTCCTAAAATCTCGAATGAAACCGAGGGTCCCTATTAGACACAATAGGGTAAAATAGTAAATTTGGCATAGGATGAGATGGATCGGAATGACTTAGGAGTGTTCATGCAAAATAGGATTGGTACACAGTATCAATTGTGCATATGCAAATTTCGGTACATGCATACATGACATTCCCGGTAGATGTGCCTACTGCAATTTTATTGTGATTAACGTGGTTATTAGGTTTGAAAACTTATTCTGAGTGCGTCATTGAGTGTTTTATATTTTAAGGGATTTTTAGGAATTTTTCTAAAATTTTTCGGGGAAAATTTCTGGACCGAAAAAAAATCGCCAAGTGGCGAACCGGTTGATTTTCTACTGTTATTTTGGTACTAAACTATTAATTGTTTTGATGGGACCCAAAAGTGGACCCTTAAAATTTTTGGGAACCGAAATTGGATTGAAATTGCTTGGTATTTATTTTCTTTTTACAAAAATTTGATTGGTTCTTTGACTTTTCCTCATTCTCCTCCAATTGCCAAGTGTTCATTTCATTTAATGCATGATTATCCTATGCATTCTCGGTTCTTCTATGAGGAAGGAATGAAAAAGATGAGTTTTATGGCTTTTGGGTTGAAAACATCCGAAACTCTTCTCCACTTTGCCTCTCCATCGATTTTTCTTCTCATCAAAGCAATCCTTCCTCCAAACCTTAAGAGCTTCTTCTTTCTACTTACTTGCTTCTTCTTTATGCACACCCAAGACCAAGCTTAAGCCTTCAGTGGATGATGATGTTGTGGGTGGAAAGTGAGGATTAGAAAGTAGAGAAAGTGGAGAAGTTGGTGTAGTATTGAAGGGGGAAAAGCTTGATTTGGTAAGTTTTTGTTTTAAGCTTTCATTTATGCATTTAATGAATAAATTGGTTGTTAGATGCATTGATTGGTATGTATTGATCATTAATCATGAATTATGATGATCTATTGGCTCAATTCTTGTGTGATTAGGATGCTTATGCATGTGGAATTGGTATTAGAAGTGATAGGATTTAAGTTGAAGATGAAAGCTGGAAAATTGATTTTGACCTAGTACACTGATTTGAGAATAACTAATTGTGTGGTTATACAAATTAGTTTAGGTTTGTGCCAAATGAAACTTTGGCTTGTTGGCTACAATTTTGTGTGAAATAGGTGTTGTCTAATTTTAGCATTAAGAGGTTGAAATTTGGCTTGGAAAGTTACTGCTAGGACTTATGTGAACAGTATCCGGATTGATGACTTGATTGTGTTGATGATTTTTCTAAATTAATTGAGACAGAATTAGGGAAAATGGTATAAATGAAAGTTGAAGCCTATATTGTTAGCTTTCCATTACCACTGTTTTGGCTAGTGATCAGGACAGAAACTTGCATGACAGTTTTGAGCTTGTTAATGATGGAATTGGATTCTAAGTCCTCCATGAAAATTGAAGTATGAGATCTTATCTTTCTGGTTATATAAGGTAGTGATTTTTTTGACATTTGTGCAAGGAGCTATACTGTTTTAAAATTTTCTGTTTAGATTGGGAAATTTCAGTAGGCAGATGCTTTGATGAATTGTTTGTCCTAGTTAAAAAATGAATTTGATTTCAGGTTGTTCATGAAAGTTGTATATAACATTGGCATCTTTCTGAACATATTTATTTTGTAATTTTTGACAAAGGAAATGAGAAGTTATTGAATTTACAAGATACTGTACTGTTTTAGAACCCATTGACTGGGCAGTAACTTTGATTGCATTTTTGACACTTTTTGAGGTGAAATTGGCTTTTGTGTCCTTCATAAAACTTGTAGATCTCTCTTTTCTCTATAAAATAGATACCAAGTTTGTCTAATTTGGAATTCTGAGTAAGGAGTTATGCCCTGTGTAAGTTGGCATGTCGGAGGAAAGGGTTTCAGATTTGTCATTTTAATATGACTAGTCGACTAGGATTCTCAAACCAGTCGACTACAACCTGCACTAGTCGACTAGGACATGTGTTTTTCCTGCACTAGTCGACTACAACCTGCACTAGTCGACTAGGATGTGTATTTGCCCTCCTTTTGCTCATAATGTTTCCGTCCGACATCCGATTGACCTGATTCTTGAGGCATCGGATTCGTGAAACATTGAATTTCATTGCATGAGAAATTGGGAATTTTTGGACGGAAAATTGACGTGGGTCCGGGAAATGATTCTTTGATCACTGTTTTATTTATTTTTGGACCTATAGAGGTCCGAATTGAGTATTGTCAGTGCCGTTAGATTTCTAATTTTTAGACAAATTTTTGGTGATTGAAAATGGGATTAGGGCCGGGAATTCATGAACATGCATTATACACCTACATGTGCATCATTAACGAATTCGGATTGGATATTTAGTGATCGTTTTTTTCTTTGATTCTTATAGAGGCCCAATTGGAGCGTCGTTCGACCGACGTGGCAGAGACTTCCCGGCATTAGCTCGGAAGTGATAGGTGAGTAACCTAGACGGTTTCTCGATTACTGAGTGTTTATAATTTTGCACTTATAATAATGTGGAGAATAATGGTGGGCTTGCGTTTGTTTATGACTAATTCCGGGCCGAAGGTGCCCGATGTACTGGGAGATATTGACATAGAAGTGCTCTATGTGTGATTGTGATTGGAATGTGATTGTTTGTGAACCAATTGTGCGAATGTGTTAATTTGGAATCATAAATCGTGATTATGATTTTGTGACCTATCTGATGACCGTGTTAATTTGGAATCGATTGTGATGGTATAAAAGTGTTATGGGTGTGAAGGACTGCCATTGCGTTTTTAATGTGAAATATTGTGAATAAATTGCCCGATTGTGATAATTTAGAAATGATTGTGATATAGGAATACGTGAATAAAGTGATTGAACTATAGCATAAATGAATACGTGCATGATTGCAAAATCAGTTAATGATAGTTGTGACCGGAGCAGCCATAGTTTCAAAGCTATAAGCTCAACGATTAATGAGCTCTCAATGGGACAGTTTCAGAGCTACAAGCTCGACGATTAATGTGCCCTTATTGGGACAGTTTCAGAGCCTCTGGCTCAACGATTAATGTGCCCTTATTGGGATAGTTTAGGCGCTCGGTCACAACACCGAAATAAAAATGGAAATGTGTCATATGCGCATGTTGTATGTATCTGATTTTAATCTCTTTGATTGAGCGAAAGGCTAACAGTCTTATGCTTCTGTGGCATCTCTAAATGTGAATTATGTGTGTTTACAAATTCAATTGGTTATGTATGTCTAACCGTGTGAAATGTATAAATGGGCTGTGTTCAAATGATAGTGTGCAATGTGATTAATATGCAACAATGTGAGCATATATGTTTTATGGAACGATGTGTGCATGAATTGAGTGAACCATCGATGATGGTTTCTCACTGAGTTCGCAAAACTCACCCAAAATTTGCAATTATTTTTCAGGACTCAGAAGAATACCCCGTTGGGCAACGGGCGTATGACATCTGCTGGTTAATGAAATAGAGAAAGGGTCGGGATCAGTGCGCGTCTGTAATAATGTATTTTATTTTTCTAAAATTTTTGTATTAATAATATTGTATTTATAAAAAGGGTCCCGAGGCCAGTGAATTGTTTATGTAAATTTTTTTTCGCATAAATGTGTGGGTTTGTGTTAAAAAAAAATTTACGCCGAGTTTTGCCTGAGTGATGTAGCACGCCACCCTCTCAGGGCACGAACTCAGATGTCACCATCAATGTCGGGTTCGGGTCATGCGGGAGTGAGGTGTTACATTTAGGTGGTATCAGAGCCCAGAAGTACGAATGTATCTGGGCATAGTTTGAAACATAGGTTAAGTTGCATGCATTTGAGTCGTGTCGTTGCAGACCATAGTAACTGATCGCCAGTCTGAGTCGCACTAGTAGGAATCCTACGTGTGCATACGTGTTAAGTGACTAAGTGAGAAAAAAGTGAGACCGTATTAGAATGTGAGCCCATGAATGTGTATGGGAAATGAGGAATGGGAAAAAGAAAACATCAATAATGAGAATTATAATGTACTGTGGTTAGAATGACTATGTTAGCCTAGACTGATTAAGGAAAGAATTGATATCAAACTGAGTCCCCTGATTAATGTGGCAATATTACGGCGACAGAAAACAAACATGTCTAGAACTTAGAGAGGTCCTCTGTAGATATGAGAAAAATACTGGTTATAGTAGACCTATGTGAAAGTAAATGATGAAGTAATTAGAGTTCTGACTGAAGATGCGATGAAATGGGAAACATTGAAACTGAGTAAAACGTAGATGGTCCGATCTGGCAGATATTGATTCACTGCATTTGTGTTCGATATCAGTAGATATCATAGGTAGATGATGATAGCGAGATTGTAATAAGGTCAATATTGTACCGTAACAATCTACCTAGAACTGAAAGAGAAAAGTGCCTAGTAGAGTAAGAAAAAGTAGAAATGGTGAGATAAAAGTGTACAGATAAACTGAAATGAACTCGTGAAACGGGTATGATTATGAGCGCATAAGCTTGAGACTGAAATGGGTATGCGAATATTGTGCTAAGAGTTTGGAAACCAGTATAATAAGATCGTAAGGGAAGAAGACAGACTGACAATTTTCTACTGATTGGGTATCGGGAAATTCGGGATTGGTTGAAAAGATGTATATGGACACAGAAATGGTAAATGGATCGGTAAATAGATAGAGATACAGTAGAGTATCTATGATTTTGTTGTGGTTGGGGACATATCCCTGAATGTACTATCAATGTGAATACCCTATCGTGGATTGTTTGAGGAAAATAAAGAGAGACGTAGCAATAATGCGATGACATTGTGTAAGCCAAGAGGATATGACCTTAAAAGGTCAAGCTGATACATGAATGATATGGGAATAAAACTAGGGAAATGAAAAAAAAGAAACAATGATAGTAATATATGAAAAGAGTTGTCGCATTTAAGTTGATTTACCATTGGGAGTATCTATTGGACAGTAAAGTTGATCATGATTAATGAAACGTATGTGAAAGATACATGGAAATCATAGAGGAGATGATCGGTGAATGATTAGAGTGGCTATAAGTGTAAAGTTCATAATGGGTTAAAGTAAGACAAAAGAGGACTGAATGTACCTTTATGAGAGGAAATGAACAAAAAAAAAATGGCATCAGTCCTCTATTTGAGGATTAGCATAAACGAAAAGGAGTTTTATGGAAGTCTGAATTATATAGGTTACTAATTGGCTTCCGGATAAGATGAAATAAGTTCTGGTGAGGTGTATATTATGGAATAAGTGTTAAAGAAAGTGTTTATGTGACTGTCACATGGAACCTTAATGCAAGGACTGTTTTGATCTTTAAAGTATGGCATAAAATTGTTCTGAATGAGATAGTGCGTATAGTTGAGAATGATTGAAAAGCAATTAGGGACACTAATTGGCTGATGAGACTTTCGTGAACAGTATAATGATGGTAGCAAGACTAATGGTCAAACGAAAAGAAGTACGGACGAAATCAAAAGTGAAATTGAGTCATATCTCAAGAGGAGATTTAGACATAACAAGTGACATATACTACTGAGGTTATCTGCTTTGTGTGTACGGGAATGTAACATATCCACGTAGGTGAGTGGAATTTTAATTTGAGATGATTTTATTGTAATGTGAAGTGAATAGATCTCCGTATGTGATGCAAAACTGTTAGGAAATCTTAATTTGAATCTTGATTTGAAACTAAGAATAAAATAGTCCCGAACTGCGAAGTGAAATACTCAAATAAAGTGGAATTTATGGAAGTCCAAGTACGGATGACTAGGTATTGACATATGTTGATGTGGATGACAGGAAATCAATTGAAAAGAGGAAATGAATAGAGACACGAAGTCCTAAAGGAAAACTGACAATGACGTGATGTAGTGTTATCTTCATAAAGGAATTTGATACTGATGATAGGCATACCCTTAGAGAGTGGGCAGTGTGTGATGAACTGAAACATTATGTTAAAACGGTATAAGATAAATTGAATTGACTTTGATAAATGGTATTGGTGTTATGACCGCAATTGTTTAAAGTCTTGGAGACCTTAGATTCCTATAAGGATACATTGTGTTTATTCGAGGAAAAAGATGGGCATAAATGATTACTATACCGACAATGAATGATAATCTTTGATGAATGATCAATTACAGATATTGGGATTTCCAAAGAATGTTAAGTAGATTATGGGTAATTGTGAAGTGTTACTGGAATATTGAAGTCGTAGATCTAGTGATACTGGATAAAGGTAAGAAAGGTTAAGAGTGCAGGAGTTAAAGTAGTGAGTCCTATGATGAGTCTGAATATGCGAGTGAAATCGGAAAAATAATATTGCATGCTTCAAAGAAGAAGTATGTGTACCCGACAAAAAGTGCTAGAACAAGAAAGTGAACAGTTGAAGCTAGACATTCTAGTAAGTATATGCGAAAGTGAAATTGAATAACTATGGGTATAAAACGAAGTGGTTATAGATTCAAGTGCGTAGAGGTTTGAATGTTCAATAGGAAAAGTGCTTAAGTATTTGGACTATAGAGGATTATAACTTCATGATATAGTTTGACTGAATGATTATAGAACTAATGGTGAGCACAAGATGGAATTGTACACGCTTGTATTACACAGAAGAAAAAAATGCCTAACAAGAGGCAAAGACCAACAGTGAGTCGAGATGCTTGTGATGAGTGAAACAAAGGAAAGGTCTTAGGAAAACTGCATGGGATAGCTGGAGTGGATCAGGATCGGACTAATGAAAAATAATTAAATACATATAGAACAGTGACATGTCAAAAGAACACTGAATCTGGACTAAGAGTCAATGTAATATGAGGGGTAAATGCGTTAAGTGGGTTACCACCGGTTATAGTGAAAAATAGAGATAAATGCCACTGTGTCGGTACCAAAGAAAAGGGAAGTGTCGCAGACGAGAGAACCTATTTTATTGTAAGTATCATAGTGACAAAGTGTACGCAGAATTGGCAAAAAGGGTATCAAGGAAGTTATTAGAATAAGTCTGTATATTGAGAAAAAGGTATTGAATGATAACAGGTTCGGAAATAGTGATTTAAGTCATAGCATTGGAACTAAAAGAAGTGGCTACTCTAAAAATGACAAGTGAGATAGTTAAAATAGTGAGATCGCCAACTGACAGCGTTGCTGAGTCCGTCTACTGTGATGAGTAATAACGAGTTAGCCAAATAAGTGATTGAACAACTGACTGAGTGTGGTTACTGTGACCTTTCGGAAAATGAATCATTGAGTGGAAAAGTGTATGGGACATGTAGGGTCATTTGATAACGGTCATAGTGAACCGTTGACTGAGAATTTCGAGGACGAAATTTTTATAAGGAGGGGGGAATTGTAACATCCCACCCCCTACTGGAAGGGTAAAATAGTGAATTTGGCATAGGATGAGATGGATCGGAATGACTTAGGACTGTTCATGCATAATAGGATTGGTACACAGTATCAATTGTGCACATGCAAGTTTCGGTACATGCATACATGACATTCCCGGTAGATGTGGCTACTGCAATTTTATTGTGATTAACGTGGTTATTGGGTTTGAAAACTTATTCTGAGTGCGCCATTGAGCGCTTTATATTTTAAGAGATTTTTAGGAATTTTTCTAGAATTTTCCGGAGAAAATTTCTGGATCGGAAAGAAATCGCCAAGTGACGAACCGGTTGATTTTCTACTGTTATTTTGGTACTAAACTATTAATTTTTTTGGTGGGACCCAAAAGTGGACCCTTAAAATTTTTGGGAACCAAAATTGGATTGAAATTGCTTGGTATTTATTTTCTTTTTACAAAAATTTGATTGGTTCTTTGACTTTTCCTCATTCTCCTCCAATTGCCAAGTGTTCATTTCATTTAATGCATGATTATCCTATGCATTCTCAGTTCTTCTATGAGGAAGGAATGAAAAAGATGAGTTTTATGGCTTTTGGGTTGAAAACATCCGAAACTCTTCTCCACTTTGCCTCTCCATCGATTTTTCTTCTCATCAAAGCAATCCTTCCTCCAAACCTTAAGAGCTTCTTCTTGCTACTTACTTGCTTCTTCTTTATGCACACCCAAGACCAAGCTTAAGCCTTGAGTGGATGTTGATGTTGTGGGTGGAAAGTGAGGATTAGAAAGTAGAGAAAGTGGAGAAGTTGGTGTAGTATTGAAGGGGGAAAAGCTTGATTTGGTAAGTTTTTGTTTTAAGCTTTCATTTATGCATTTAATGAATAAATTGGTTGTTAGATGCATTGATTGGTATGTATTGATCATTAATCATGAATTATGATGATCTATTGGCTCAATTCTTATTTGATTAGGATGCTTATGCATGTGGAATTGGTATTAGAAGTGATAGGATTTAAGTTGAAGATGAAAGATGGAAAATTAATTTTGACCTAGTACACTGATTTGAGCATAAATAGTTGTGTGGTTATGCAAATGAGGTGAGGTTTGTTCCAAATGAAACTTTGTCTTGTTGGCTACAATTTTGTGTGAAATAGGTATTGTCTAATTTTAGCATTAAGAGGTTGAAATTTGGCTTGGAAAGTTACTGCTGGGACTTATGTGAACAGTATCCAGATTGATGACCTGATTGTGTTGATGATTTTTCTAAATTAATTGAGAAGGAATTAGGGAAAATGGTCTAAATGAAAGTTGAAGCCTATATTGTTAGCTTTCCATTACCACTGATTTTGCAATTTTTAGATATGTACGTTTCGAGTTATGAACTGTTAACTATTGACTGATTTTGTACATTGTGGTGAAACTTAGCCTAAGTGTCAGATTTGTGAGCATTCGGATTGGAAGCAATTTTAGCAATTTCTGTTAATTGAATTGGCTTGAGTGATCTTCTGCAGAGTTGTATAGGAAACATTGATCTTGAAAATGGTATTTAGCATGCAATTTTTGAAAAACAGAATTGGGACTTATGAATTTTCAAATATTAGATTGAAGTTAGGTCATTGACTAGTGGTTAGGGCAGAAACTTGCATGACAGTTTTGAGCTTGTTAATGATGGAATTGGATTTTGAGTCCTTCATGAAAATTGAAATATGAGATCTTATATTTCCAGTGATATAAGGTAGTGATTTTGTTTGACATTTTTGCAAGGAGCTATACTGTTTTAAAATTTGCTGTTTAGATTGGGAAATTTCAGTGGGCAGATGCTTTGATGAATTTTTTGGCCTAGTTAAAAAATGAATTTGATTTCAGGTTGTTCATGAAAGTTGTATATAACATTGGCATCTTTCTGAACATATTTATTTTGTAATTTTTGACAAAGGAAATGAGAAGTTATTGAATTTACAAGATACTGTACTGTTTTAGAACCCATTGACTGGGCAGTAACTTTGATTGCATTTTTGACACTTTTTGAGGTGAAATTGGCTTTTGTGTCCTTCATAAAACTTGTAGATCTCTCTTTTCTCTATGAAATAGATACCAAGTTTGTCTAATTTGGAATTCTGAGTAAGGAGTTATGCCCTGTGTAAGTTGGCATGTCGGAGGAAAGGGTTTCAGATTTGTCATTTTAATATGACTAGTCGACTAGGATTCTCAAACCAGTCGACTACAACCTGCACTAGTCGACTACAACCTGCACTAGTCGACTAGGATGTGTATTTGCCCTCCTTTTGCTCATAATGTTTCCGTCCGACATCCGATTGACCTGATTCTTGAGGCATCGGATTCGTGAAACATTGAATTTCATTACATGAGAAATTGGAAATTTTTGGACGGAAAATTGACGTGGGTCCGGGAAATGATTCTTTGATCACTGTTTTATTTATTTTTGGACCTATAGAGGTCCGAATTGAGTACTGTCAGTGCCGTTAGATTTCTAATTTTTAGACGAATTTTTGGTGATTGAAAATGGGATTAGGGCCGGGAATTCATGAACATGCATTATACACCTACATGTGCATCATTAACGAATTCGGATTGGATATTTATTGATCATTTTCTTCTTTGATTCTTATAGAGGCCCAATTGGAGCGTCGTTCGATCGACGTGGCAGAGACTTCCTGGCATTAGCTCGGAAGTAATAGGTGAGTAACCTAGACGGTTTCTTGATTTCTGAGTGTTTATAATTTTGCACTTATAATAATGTGGAGAATAATGGTGGGCTTGTGTTTGTTTATGACTAATTCCGGGCCGAAGGTGCCCAATGTACTGAGAGATACTGACATAGAAGTGCTCTATGTGTGATTGTGATTGGAATGTGATTGTTTGTGAACCAATTGTGCGAATGTGTTAATTTGGGATCATAAATCGTGATTATGATTTTGTGACCTATCTGATGACCGTGTTAATTTGGAATCGATTGTGACGGTATAAAAGTGTTATGGGTGTGAGGGACTGCCATTGCGTTTTTAATGTGAAATATTGTGAATAAATTGCCCGATTTTGATAATTTGAAAATGATTGTGATATAGGAATACGTGAATAAAGTGATTGAACTGTAACATAAATGAATACGTGCATGATTGCAAAATCAGTTAATGATAGTTGTGACCGGAGCAGCCACAGTTTCAGAGCTATGAGCTTAACGATTAATGAGCCCTCAATGGGACAGTTTTAGAGCTACAAGCTCGACGATTAATATGCCCTTATTGGGATAGTTTCAGAGCCTCTGGCTCAACGATTAATGTGCCCTTATTGGGACAGTTTAGGCGCTCGGTCACAACACCGAAATAAAAATGGAAATGTGTCATATGCGCATGTTTTATGTATCTGATTTTAATCTCTTTGATTGAGCGAAAGGCTAACAGTCTTATGCTTCTGTGGTATCTCTGAATGTGAATTATGGGTGTTTACAAATTCAATTGGTTATGTATGTCTAACCGTGTGAAATGTATAAATGGGCTGTGTTCAAATGATAGTGTGCAGTGTGATTAATATGCAACAATGCGAGCATATATGTTTTATGGAACGATGTGTGCATGAATTGAGTGAACCATCGATGATGGTTTCTCACTGAGTTCGCAAAACTCACCCAAAATTTGCAATTATTTTTCAGGACTCAAAAGAATACCCCGTTGGGCAACGGGCGTATGACATCTGTTGGTTAATGAAATAGAGAAAGGGTCGGGATCAGTGCGCGTCTGCAATAGTGTATTTTATTTTTCTGAAATTTTTGTATTAATAATATTGTATTTATAAAAAGGGTCCCGAGGCCAGTGAATTGTTTATGTAAATTTTTTTCCGCATAAATGTGTGGGTTTGTGTTTAAAAAAAAACTTACACCGAGTTTTGCCTGATCATGCGGGAGTGAGGTGTTACACCCATGCAATCTCACTATCTCATCAATGTACTTCTTTGCTAGCACATGCAAAGAATCAGTCTGCTTAATCGCCAAAATGTGAGATGACTTCGTCAACCGATCCACAATAACCCAAATGGCATCATGCTTCCTGCTAGTCCTCGGTAAACCCATCAAAAAATCCATGGTCACCATCGATGTCGGGTTCGGGTCATGCGGGAGTGAGGTGTTACACCCATGCAATCTCACTATCTCATCAATGTACTTCTTTGCTAGCACATGCAAAGAATCAGTCTGCTTAATCGCCAAAAAGTGAGATGACTTCGTCAACCGATCCACAATAACCCAAATGGCATCATGCTTCCTGCTAGTCCTGGGCAAACCCATCAAAAAATCCATGGTCACCATTTGCCACTTCCATTCTGGGATGGACAATGGCTTTAACTTACCTGAAGGTGCCTGGTGTTTAGCCTTGACTTGCTGACACACTAGACACTTACTGACATACTCTGCTACGTCCCTCTTCATGCCTTTCCACCAAAAATGCTCTCTCAAATCTCTGTACATCCTGGTGCTACCCGGATGCATGGCATAAGGCGCATTGTGTGCCTCATCCAAAATCTCATCCTTTACCTCCTGCACATCTGGGATACAAAGCTTGTTCCCCACTGTCATAAGTCCATCATCCCTCGCTATTACCTCAGAAATCTTACCATTCTGAATTTCCTCTCGGAGTTTGCTCAAATCTGCATCTTGAGCCTGCAACTCCCTAACTTTCTCCCTATGTATCGGTCTTACTCGAAAATTAGCTAGAAGGCAATCTGGCTCCTCCTGCTTCAAGCTTATCTTAAGCTTGGCCATCTCTTCCAATAGAGGAAGATAAACCGTCCGAACATGAGCAATCGAAGACTTTCTACTCAAAGCATCCGCCACTAGATTGACCTTGCCTGGATGATACTCAATCAGCAAGTCATAATCCTTAAGCAATTCGATCCACCTTCTCTGTCTCAAATTCAGTTCCTTTTGACTCAGCAAGTACTTGAGACTCTTATGATCGGTAAAGATCCTCGTCTGAACTCCATATAGATAATGCCTCCAAATTTTCAAGGCAAAGATCACTACTGTCAACTCTAAATCATGTGTCGGATAATTCAACTCATATGGCTTCAGTTGCCTCGAAGCATAAGCTATCACTCTGTCTCCCTGCATCAATACACAACCAAGACCCTTCCTCGAAGCATCATTATACACGGTATAGCCCTCATCTTCAGAAGGCAAAATCAAAATCGGAGCACTTGTCAATCTGTGCTTGAGCTCCTCAAAGCTCCTCTAGCATTCATCACTCCAGATGAACTTCTGATTTTTTCTCAATAACTTAGTCATCGGAGCAGCTATCATGGAGAATCCCTCCACAAATCTCCTGTAATAACCTACCAAACCCAGAAAACTCCTCACCTCTGCTACATTCTTCGGGGCTTCCCAATTCACCACAGCTTCTATTTTCTTTGGATCCACATGCACTCCTTGCTCTGAGATTACATGTCCAAGAAATGCAACTTCCCTCAGCCAAAATTCGTATTTATCGAATTTGGCATACAACTCGTTTCTCCTCAATGTCTCCAAAGCAATCCTCAAATGCTCTTCATGCTCCTTATCACTCTTGGAACAAACCAATATATCATCAATAAGGACAATGATAAATTGGTCCAAGAAAGGCTTAAAGACTCGATTCATCAAATCCATAAAGGCTGCAGGTGCATTTGTCAATCCAAAGAGCATAACTAAAGACTCAAAATGCCCATACCAAGTTCTGAAAGCAGTCTTTGGCACTTCAGACTCCTTTATCCTCAATTGATGGTAACCCGATCTCAAGTCTATCTTAGAGAAGACTTTCGCCCCTTGCAATTGATCAAATAGATCATCTATGCGTGGGAGCGGATGCCTGTTCTTCACAGTGACCTGATTAAGCTTTCGGTAATCCACACACATCCTCAACGATCCATCTTTCTTCTTCACAAAAAGAACCGGAGCTCCCCAAGGTGAAGAGCTCGGTCTTATGTACCCTTTTTCCAACAACTCCTCCAATTGCTCCTAAAGCTCCTTCAATTCCGCCGGATCCATCCGGTAAGACGGAATTGAAATCGGTGCCAAACCTGAAAGAAGCTCAATGGGAAACTCAATTTCCCTAGGCGGCGGTAGTCCTGGTAATTCCTCGGGAAAGATATCCGAGAATTCCCTGACTACCAGAATATCCTCAAGCTTCCCTCTGTCTGCCCTTGTGTCTACCACATAGGCCAAAAATGCCTCACATCCCTTCCTCATCATCTTCTCTGCTGCCAGAGCTGAAACAATTCTGGGCAGGCTTGCTTTTCTGTCCCCAACAAACACCACTCTCCTGCCGTCATCCAATTCAAATTCCACTGTCTTTTGCTTACAATCTAGACGGGCGTTGTACCTCTCCAACGTGTCTATACCCAAAATCACATCCAATCATCCCATCTTCAGTGGCATTAAGTCTACCACTAGAAGTTCTCCACCAATGCATATCTCACAGCCTCTATACACTTGACTAACAATAATATATTGGCCGATTGGAGTACTCACCATCAGCGGAGTATCCAATGGGCTCAAATAGCTACCACACATAGTTCTACTTGAAGAAACAAACGAATGAGTAGAACCCGGATCAATCAAAGCAATCACATCATCAGAAAAGAATCTAACCATACCAGTGACAACATCTAGAGCGGTCTCTGCATCCTCCTGAGTCATTGCAAACACCCTAGCTGGTGCCTGCCCCCTAGGTCTCCCCGGAATGTCCACCCTCTTGACTGCATCAGAACTGCCCACTTCTGTAAAAGTCTTATGTCCCACAGTCTCTGTTCTCCTAGAAGCTTGCATCTGTGATCCCTCTCTTCTTGACGGTTTGGGACACTCTCTAGCCAAGTGTCCTTTCTATCCACAATTGAAGCATGCTCCTGTTAATCTGTAACATTCACCTCCATGAAAACTGCCACAATGCTCACACTTAGGGAAGGATGACCTGTCCCCATCTCCCTTTCTGTTGCCTCCTGCCGTAGAGGCCTGATGAGAATAAGCAGGAGTCCTCATCTGTCTAGGCCTACTTGCACCACTGCTCCTCTCCTCTGACTGAATAGGGAAGCTTCTGGCACTCCTCTCAGGCATAGAAGAACCACCTCCCCTCTTGAGCTGCTCTCTCCCCTTCCTTTTCCTGTTCACTGCACTCTTGATATTCTCAATGTTCTCAACCCTCAAAGCTACCTCAACCAACTGCTGAAAGTCACAGAAGTTCTGCACTATCACTTTCTCTCTGATGGCCAAGTGTAGACCTGACTCAAACCGGCGACATCTAGCAGCCTCACTCAACATCAGATCCGAAGCATACCTCGCCAACTGAGTGAACCGAAGCTCATACTCACTAACTTTCATCTCCCTCTGAGTGAGACTAAGGAATTCCCTCTGGTTCTGCTGAATGTACACCTCAGACAGATATTTCTTCCTATAAGCAGTAAGGAAGTCCTGCCATGCCAACCCTACTGGTCTCATCTGATTCCCTGGCACAGTCCCTCACCAATGCAGAGCATCTCCCTGAAGCAAGCTTGCAGCATACACAACTCTCTCATCATCCTCACACTCCATCTGATCCAAGACTCTCTCGGTCTTCCTCAACTAGGTCTCAGCTTCCTCAGGATCAGTAGTCCCGTAGAAGTCTACTGCTCCATACTTCCTCAATTTATCGAACCGTCTGCCCTTCTTAGCTGGGGTAGAGGTAAAAGGCTGTGGCATCTGACCCATAGCCTGAACAAACGCCTGAGTAAACGCCTGAAATAGCCTTGGGTCTAGTGGAAGCACTTGCTCCTGCATAATTGGCGACTCCTGAGTCTGCGAAAGAATGGGCTCACTACCTAGCCCTACAGAAGCCTCAGCATTTCCTCGGGCTACCGACTCATCAGTCATCTCCTCCCTAGTCGAAGAGTCAGGTGCAACAGATCCTTGCAGAACTCCTCGTGTCCTTCTACGAGGTGGCATTGTACTCCTTCAAATATAAACACTAAGGATTAGCTACCTGGCAATCTGAATTCCTACATGTATGCATGATATGCATGTCACTTAATGCAATCAATCAATGCAACAAATAAGCATATACTAAACAATTCATCCTACTATGTATTCTAAGCCGAGGACACATAACCTAATGCTCTAATACAAAACATGTTGGGCCCGGGTCCCGAATTCCCTATCCCGAGGTGGCCCCTCGACCTCACGCCACGACGATCACCTAAGGGCTGCGCCACGGCGAGATCCTCGAATTTTGAACCCGTCCCCAACATCTATACAAATTCATACAACACATACATTCTCATTATTATACATACATGCTATTTCCTACACAATCATTCTAGCTATGAGATGATCACCCCAATTACAAAAGACATCATGCCATTTTAAGCCAAAAAAATTAAACAAGCATTCTCAATATGACACATTACATATTAAAGTGTAAATCCAAAATACAATACATGAGAATGCCCAATGATGATATGCTTGGTGGGCTAACCAAAAATACTAACTTAATGCAATGATCTTTAACTATTGCAGAGTTCTTCAATGCTTGGCAAGGATCAACTGGTGACATGAGTTGCACCTGAAGAGAGAAAAGTAATAGGTTGAGCTACATAGCTCAATGGCCAATATAATTATAGCCATCGGTAACTAGCACAAATTCAGGCATATGTATGTATATATATATATATACATGCAACAATTCTAGCACTCACATGCTAACCAAGCAATTTACGCATTCATCATAATTAATTCAACTCACAAAACATGTCATAAGTATGTTTCATAGTGAACACATCAAGTATGCAATGCACATCACACAGCTCGAGGGTTCCATGGAAACAAAAGGGAGAAACCAAAGTTTACACCCTGAACAAAATGAGTCCATTCGGAGCTCATATGCCACAAGCAGGCAGCCAGGAGAAGGCTCTTGTCGACGTGCACGTGACGAACAAAATGGTTCCACTCTCGCCCAAACAAAAGCACATAATCATGCTCAGAATCATTTTATTAACTAGTATGCTTTCAGACTTTCATTTATTCAAAATGCTATGACCGAAGTCGAGGTATAACATGCTCAGAATCAATATTTACTTCTATCAATTCTCATGCTTCTTACAAGTCATTCAAATATTATAACAAATCATATTTAGACAATTAACCACATATTCGATCAAAATGTCATGCATCTCATCATACATAACACATAACATATATTCACACATAGGCAAGAATTTGCCTAATCACACAATAACTATAATTACATTACCCACCTAATATCGCTTGAGAATCCAAACTCACTGATGTCCTTCCTCTTGCGATTGGATTAGGTCGGCTTGGTTTCCTATAACAAACCAAGTTCCCAATCAAGCAACATTCAAAGGAAATATTCAAAAAGCTTGAAAATCAAAAGTAAAAGCACTAAAAGTATACATCCGACTTCTAACCCGGTTTTCGAATCTTAGAGGAAAATTCCAAACTTCCTTTCTTCATAAAACTTGTAGCCCTATGGCTCTAGTTCACAACGAATCCAAATTCATCTCATTTGGACATCCACAACAAAAGACATGCCCAAAATACCAAAATTCACCTATGCTGGAAACTGGGGGCTCGCCGCGATGAAGGCCACGCTCGTCGAGACGAAGGGCCCGCTGCTTGTCGCGACGAAGACTGCGTTCGTCGCGACGAACGGCCTGTTGCTCGCCGTGACGTGCGCAAATTTCCACGTCGCAACGTGCACAACTCCCTCGCACGTTGCAGCGTGTTCATGAGCATGTCGCGACGTGCAGGTCTAGAGAACGTCTCCGAACCCGATCTTTCTAGCATTTTCCCACTTCAATCCTTCCATTTTGCAAATGCAACACTTCTAAACCTTAATTCAAGTCTAATACTACATTTCTAACTCATTCAAACCTTAAAATTAGTCACAAAATCATCAACCCAAGGATTTCAGCTAGGTTTTTTCGAAAATCCCTAAACAATCGATTCTAACACATGCAAATCGATTCTACGGTTTAATCTAATCACAACACAATGGAATGAAGCTAAACTTACCAGGAAAATGTCCCAAATATGTTGAAAATCCCTTAGGAACGAAAACCCTATTTTCTCTTCTCTTCTACCTCACCTACGGCAACTCTCCCTTCTTTTCTCTTCACCTTCTCCTTTCTTTCTTCTATTTCCTTCTTCCCTTTCTAAATTTCCTACTTAAGTCTAATGGGAAGAGCAATGACCAATTTACCCCTCCTTGTAAAGCCTTAACCCATTCCAACCTAAGTAATCTTCGCAAAATGCCCTCATATACTTTTATCCTTTAATTCCTATTAAAACCACATTAAACTCAAAGAAACCTCAATTATCCACTAATACTCCCAATTTAATCGAACTAAGACATAATCACACAATTAACACAATTCATGCTTAATAACATCAATTAGAAAAAATTTTGGGGCCCAACAATGGATGCATAAAAGATAAAGAATATTGTGACTGGAGTGAAAAAGAGCTTAAAGTTCAGATGTGGAAAAGAACTTAAAGCTCAAATTGTGAAAAAGAACTTAAAGCTCAAAAACTGTATAAGAGCTAAAGGCTCACTATGTAAAATGAGCCCGGTATCCTCAACAGATATGGGATAGTTATTAATGAGTCCATAATCCAAAATAGATATGGGACAGTTATAGGCACTCAGTCACAACAATAACAAATTGAAAGTGAGTCTCATAAGTATTACATATGCACTTCATCTGTATGTTTTGAATAGTTTGACTGATTTTCAGAATGTGAGATATGTTTCAAGCGAATATGAAATATATGTGACTCAATATGATTATTAATGAAATGATGTGAATTTTGTGAATTGGATGTGTTATGAGATGAGTGAGCCATCGAGGATGGTCACTTACTAAGTTTGCCAAACTCACCTAAAATCTGTAACATTTTTCAGGCTCAGAAGATTTACCGCACTGGCGAGAGTATAGCCACTACATTCCAGTAAGAGGTACAGGTCGGGATCAGTACACGTTGTATTTCTTTATTTTTGTATTGAATTGAGTCTTCCGCAATGACTGTATCTTATGTATTTGAATATTTCTTTTGTGTATAACTTTCCAATTAGAAATGTTTTGCAAAAGAGATTGATCAAAGTGTAATAATAATTGTGATTTTGAATTTTATGAAATAAAAGTATGGGCCTGAATTTAATTATTGATTTTTGCATATGATTGTGTTATTTTAGAAAATTTTGTACTAAGTTTTGAGTGTTTGACTATTCTAGCATGCCACCCTTGCTGAATATGTACTCAGACATCACTCAGGATGTCGATATGTGTTTTGCAAGAGTGGGGTGCTATATTGATTGGCATCAGAGCCCAAAATTAGTATCTTACATGGGTGTTTTTCAAAATATATGTCAAGTTACATGCATTTTAGTCATGTCATAGCAGACAGTAGCAACTGATCCCTAGTCTGAGTGGCATGTGTATGAATCACACACATGAGCATGTGTTAAGAGTTTGAGTTGATAGAATTTGTAAGAAGATTAATGCTCTTTCATAATGAGAGAAAAAAAAAGTTTGTGAATATTTAGAAATGAGAAATAGTATATGGGTAAATATGACAGATAATGATTCAACATATTTGTATTGGTGGATGTATTATTGAATACAACATCAATATTGTACTGTGATGATATATCCCCGAATGTGATATAGATGTGAATGTATTATCATAGATTGTTTAAGGAAAATAGGGATATAAGTATAAATGATGAGATTAAAGTGTACAAGTAGAATGTAATGGAAACAGAAATTGTTACGATCTTAAGAAATGAATTTAAAACCGAAGTGGTTGTTTGATTAATGTGACAAGATTTACGATCCACTATAAGAATATATTAGTGGAAATTAAGATCAAAATTTTTTTATGTTTATGCCTCTATAATTCTAAATTGATTGAGGATATACATATGGAAGATGAAATAAATGACAATAGGAAGATAAGATGGAAATAACATAAAGAAAAAGATGATGCATCAATGAGAAGAGTTAATACACCCAATATGGTAGTTGAAGTATTATGACATGATGTAACACTAAAGAGGTAAATTCTAGAGAATTAGGGTAAGGTTGATGTTAGTATATGCCAAAGTGAGGAAACCTTGATCATGGACAGGATAAAGAGAGAAATATAGTTTAGGATCAATTGAGATCAAAGTATTACTATTGTAAGATAATTAGTGATCTGCTAGAAATAAATCTCTGGATAGAATGGGATGACCTTGATGATACCCACCTAAGTATATGTGGATGTCTACTATTTCATCAGGTTTTGGTAACTAGAACATTATGACCTTGTAAGAGATAATATAATTGATCTTCTTAAGGTACTGAAAATGTCTAATAAATAGTAATGGAAAAATTGGTTAATAAAAGTTACATGAATAATATAGATGATAGAAATAAGAAATCTTCTTTTGAAAAAGAATTTCAATGAATTAGATTAAACAGTAGTTTATTCTTAAGAATGAACAAGAAGGAATAAATCAAAAATGATTATAATGAATCAAAAGTGAATATTGGAGTCCTAATCCTAACGGAGACTCAAACATAAGATGTAGAATATGCTACAGAGAGTGATGCATTTTGTTGATGAAAGTATCCAACTATGTGATTGGATTCTTGAATTTGAGGTGACATAAAGTATATAAGATATAAATCAGATCTTATGAATGTGTTACTAACACAGGAAATTAAGTTTTCAAATAAATCAAAATGTGGGGATAAACTAGTATGAATGAGTAGGCATTAGAATAAGTCAATGTGAAATTAGAGGAAATCGAATGAATTGAGAAAATCATTCGAGAAAAAAAGTCAATTAGGAAACCAAAAATAACATGAGATAATACTACCTCACCAAGGAATTAGATACTAAAAGAATTACGAGAACAAATCATGGGCATAATTAGTTTTGGGTTATATCTATTGGAGTTAACAATGGCCCCGACAATATTATGGTATTGAAAATTAAAGTGATCCAAGCAAAATTGTATCAATTAGTGAATATGATTATAGATGGTATTTTGAGAGTATTGAAAAGTAAAAGAAGATATTGAATACGAGGGAAATCTTAAATATCATGAATGTTAAAACAATTATATCCAAGTTTAATGAGAGTGAATCTTATTTTGATTAAATAAAATGTAGGTTGTATAATATCTAAACATGGCATATTGGGAGACCCAAAGAAAGTAGAGGTGATGATAAAGTGAGAAACTACAAGGAATATAAAAGAGATCTAAATTTTTCTAAAATTAGCTATAATTGAACACTACCAAAGAATGTCAAGGAGTTTTCACTTATCTTAGTCCTTTGACAAAAATGTTTGAGGAAAAATGTGCAAATCGTATGAGTGATGAATGTAAAAAGAATTTTTTTGAAGAATTGTAACACCGATGTTAATTATATCACTTCGATTTGGAGATTAAGTGGTATATAATGAAGTTTCACACCAGAGATTAGGATGCGATCTTATGTAGCAAAATAAAGTGATTTTGTATATATAAAGACAATTAAGCCTCATGAGTTGATTATTTGATACATGATTTAGAACTTGCTACAATAGGGATTGTTTTGAAAGTTTGGAGGCATTATATGTATAGAAACATTTTGGATCTATATATAAATATAGAGACCATTAAAGTTTGAGGTAATTATAGAGTTTGAAAGAACTAAACATAAGGTTGAGACAATGAATAGAATTACTGAAAGATTTTGATTAAGCGAATGAGTATTTTCTAGTAAAGCTAGTGTTATAATCTCATTCATTGAATAGAAAATTCAATAGCAGTGTATCACAAATTTAGATATTGAGGTTACCAATCTAACGTAATAAAATGTCAAGTTAAATTTTGGGCAATTCAAAGTACTATTAGCTATTGAAATTTAAGATCAGTTTCCCACAAAAGAATTAACAAAGCCCAAAAGCTGAGGATTCATTATTGTGAATATTATAGAGGAATTGAAAATGAATCTGAATTTTTGAGTTTGAATAAGAAGAATGATATTTTATTATTGAAATAAGAAGTATGTGTACCCGATAATGATGATTGAGAAAAAAGATAGTTAGAAAAAACATAAATAACAACCTATGCTATACATCCTAGTAGGAATACACCGAAATAGCATTTGATGGCTAAGGAGATAAAAACAAATGACTACATGTATAAATTGCCAATAGTCTTAATTGTTGGAGATATGCTTAAAGCTTATATTTTGGAGTTCATAGGAATATGAGATCAATGTATAGTTCTAAGTGACTTTAAGCATAACAATCATTATCATAGTGATATTTTTAGAATACTGTATGGGCATTATATGAAGAAAAAAAAGGGTCATTCACCCTTACCTTCAAATGAAGAGGGCTTAAAAATGGTTGAAGGCCATAATTGATTTGAGATACTGTTAATGAGGAAAATGAATCTGTAATAGAAATTAAGTGGTTTATAAAAGATAAATGAATTTGATGGATCAAAATTGAGGTTATGGAATATAGTGAGATAGATATAAGAGTGGATCAAAGGAAAGATGAATTGTTTCTGAAAGTACCACCTTGGTAAGGTGTGCTCAATTTAGGAAAAAGGATAAACTAAGTTCGAATAGTATTAGTCCACATGAAGTTATTGAGAGCATAGGACCAGCAACTTATGAGTTGTATTATCAATAAAGATGCCTCAAATTCATAATGTGTGATATGTGAATATGCTAAGAAATAATGATATGATTTGACAAAGATGTATTGTCGGCTTGCGAAGTGAAAATTTTGAGTAACCTAAATTATATTGAGGAAATAGTTAAGATAGTTGATATCTAAAGAAATAATTAGAGGATTCATTGATTTCATTGACTATGGTCAACTATAAGAAACTATTCAAGTGATGAAGTTAAATAGGAAACGGAGGTGTATTAGAGGAAACTGTTGGACCCCAAATGTTTCCTGGAAGTTAGAACTATTTTAAGGAAAAATTTTGGCTAGTAGTTATGAGTAAAGAGCAAACGAATGAAAATTATTGAACCAAGAAAAGATAAGAAAGGGCAAAGTAGCGAATGAGAAATATGGATATGTCCAAGTTTTGTTTTGGTGTTTCTGGTGGATACAACATTTTGAAGTGAAAAGAATTAAGGTGAAAGTTAGAAGTAAAATTAAAGCCAAAAATGAAGTTGCATTTGTGTAGTGATGTGGATGAAGAATAGGTACATACGGGTATGTTCTGTTATTGGTATCCATGATTAAACATGGACAATATATATATATATATAGGATGTTATTGATTTGAGATGGATTATATATATATTGGATGTTATTGATTTGAGATGGATTTGAGAATGAGGAGTAAATGAAGTAGAAAAGGGTGTCTTAGTATGATTTGTGTTAAGGAAAGATTTTGAAACAAAATGGGTGTTAAATCTGGAAAATTGTTCAAGGAGTAAGTTTCTGTCCTTTAGCCACGACTTCTTCTCTAGTTATCCAAACGAGATGATTCTTGATTTGGATTAAACTAGAAACATGTGGCTACTTTTCTTAGGAAGACATCGAATTTAAATTCGGTCTTTAAGAATCATAAGTTGTCATAAAGTTAAGAATTGGGTGCAGTACAATGAATGAATGTAGAAAATTCATGTTCTGTACTCGAGGGGAAAATCTACATTAATCTAGGCTGATTTAGGTCAGATTATAGAAAACGTGTCTACTAGTAAGTTGTCGATATTTCTTTTAGCTTTCCAGCAATGTATAGTACAAATTTTGTGGACTTCTAGGTTGAAATTCGTGGTCCTTATAAAGAAGATGTGAAAGAGAGGAGTTGCATCTTCTGTGTTTTTGCTTCTTTTGATGATTTCATTAATGACGTCATCTTCTTCTGTGTTTTGTTTCTTTTAAGTTTTTGTTAGCCCCAAAAAATATTTTAAAATTAAGCATGATTAGATTAATTGAGTAAGTTACGTTAGCATAAATTGAGTTGATATTAATTAATGTGTGATAGCATTAATGAGTTAGGTGGTGAATTAATGAAATTAAATGAGTTAGTTGGGCCTTAATGAGGTAGGAAAAGAAAGATAAGATGGGCTTAAAGGATAATGGGCTTGAGTAGTTTAAAGAGGAAAATAAGGAGGATATAAGAAGGAAGGAAAGAAGAGGAAGAGAGTTGGGCTTTAGGCTTTTGGGCTTAAGTGAGTTAGTGAGAAGTATAAAAGGAGGAGGAAATAAGTGAGTAGGAGAAGAAGAGAGGTAGGTTACGAAAATTTAGAGGAAAAGAGAAGGAGAAGTCGTGGAAGGAGAAAGAAGAAGGAGAAAAAGAAAGGCTTGGCTAGGGTTTAAGATTCCAAGAGTTCAAGTGAGAGTTTGAAGAAAGTCCAAGAAGGAAAAGTGTAGAGGAGGAGCTAAGCTACATTTTGAACCAAGAAACTCTTGCGTTGAGTCAAGAACTAAGGTAAGCCATGTTTTCAAGTGTTGGTTTTTAGTTGGGTTTTGGTGTAGAAAGCTTAGAAATGAAGTGGGTTTAGTGATTTTCAAGCAAATTTCATGTAAGAGGTTATGTAGAATTTTAATTGAATTTATGTTGAAATGGGTTTTTGTTTCTCTTGAAGTAGAGCAAGAGAGAGGAGAAGAGTAAGGAGAAGAGCACTCCTAAGCAAGGATTAAGCAAGTTATAAGGTGGGTTTCATTTTTATCTTTATGTTAGTAAGTTCTAAATACTATCTCAACTAAGGAAAATTAGTGTTTTTCAATTACCTTGGGTTGAGTATTGATTGAGCTTTGGTTGTGTATTAATTGATTTATGATTGCCATTATGTGAGAGTTTGTTTAGTATATGACATTGCTTGCTTTTGCTTGACAAGTTCATGAATTGAATGAGCACGAATATTAGTGAAATCATGAAAGGTGATTTAAGCATGAAATACAATTTTCAAGAATCAGCTATTTGGATGCATGAAAAATCCAATTTCAGAAATCAGCCAGCGGACAAGAACAGTCCAGATTTTAATGCATGAATTTGTGTTATGTGGGTACTTAAGTCCACCCAGCAAAGTCACGTGCACGTTGACCAGTATAGGCTTCTCCCGCCTGCCCGATTGTGGCATAGGATGTTCCTTTTTGGACTCCTCAGCATACGACTACACTCGTGTAGTTCGTCAGTTATTGTGGACTTATGAACCATCAGCTATGTGCTTATGTGTTAGCATGTATTTGCAAGAATGATAGATGCATGAATCATGAAAGTTATGCTTTTAGCTTGATGAAATTATGAGAATGCAAGTTGTATGATTGTTTGATGAGAAAATTGCTAACAGTATAAATAATGAATAGATTCAGCTTATTTGCATAAAAAACATGTTACCCACGAGCGAAAGCCCACCCCCTCCAATTCTGTCCCATCTCCAGGTGAGGAGCACGAGATCGACCACCGAGCTTAAAGGCATTACTCTAGAAATGATGATTTTGTATTTTCAAGATAGCTTTTGTAAATCAATGCTTTAGATGCAATTTGGGCAAGTTTACTTTTGCAAGTTGTATTTTGGATTTTGGATGCAAGTGGCTTAAAATGCCTCTAAATCCTTGTAATAACTCATATTTTCATATGAAAGCAAGAATGTTAAGTTTTAATGTATTTTGTGAAATCCATGTATGTTTTGAAACAATTGCATCATTGTATAGTTTGGATATGGTTACAATGATAAGAGTGTGGTTGTTGCCTTGAATTGTATTTGGAGATGTTTTTGGGATTAAGTTATGTTATACGAGGTTGCATGTTGAGTTTTATGCAGGTGGAAGCATTAGGATTGCAAATTGGCTAGTTGCATTTTCAAGGGAAGTGCTGTCAAATTTTCCTAAAATTTGACAGAACTTTGTTTCAGTTTTAGACCCTCTTAGAGCTTGATTTAGATCGGGAAGTCTTCATGAAGATTGTAGTAGAAGTTCATAACTTTCTAAGGGTGTATAATTTGTCTCATTTGGACTTAGGGTTAAAAAGTTATGAGGTGAAGAACACATTCAGTCACTGTTCATTTAGCTATATTACTGTTACATTGGTCCTTAATGAGCAGTGTCCTTTGAGTGGCTTTTTGCCTTGATTAATGATGAAATTAACATTTGCATCCTTCATGAGAGTTGTAGAGAATCTTGTTATCTTTCCATAGAGGTATAGTATGCACATGTTGGAGTTAGGATTAAGAAGTTATGAGTTTTGAAAGATGCTAGTGTCAAGTGGTTTGAAGTTGGATAGAATGGGAGAGGGTTTGAAGTTTTGAAGAAAGGCGTGTCCGTTAAACGGACAGCCACAGGTAATAAAACACCCCTTTGCCTGCTCATGTCCGTTAAACGGACTTGCATGTCCGTTTAATGGACATTTCCAAAGCATTTGGTACCCATCCACCCGAACGTGTGCGTTAAACGGACATGCCTGTCCGTTTAACGGACAGCTACGGGAAAAATGATGTTTTGGACAATGTTAGAGGCCGAATCTCGTTTTGTGGTCCCATGAGAGTTGTAGATCTAGATGTCTACTTTCAAATGGTGAAAGAACGAACACAATTCGATATCTAGATAAAAAGTTATGGCAATCGCGCCAAAAGAGTTTCAATTTGATTTTGGAAGTGAGCATGTTCTATTGTTTTGGGTATAAATCCCTCATCCGATCTCCAATTGAGGTGAGGCTTGAACCATTGGATTTATAAGACATATATCTTTCTTGATACAAAAATTGGTATCATTTGGAGTTAAATTGAAGAAGTTCATATTAAAGGAAGTGAAAGGCCAGTGAAGAGAGCATGTTTCAGGTGTAAACTCTTTTAGGTTTTTGGAGTGTATCTTGAGTTATATAACTCCGATTAAGGTGATTCTTGCCTCTATGCGAACGTGAGGCTTTAAGCTATATTTGATATGAACAAGTCAATATGTGATTACGATGTTTAGGTAGTGTGCGCTCATCACTTTTATGGAGCAACAGCAAATAGCACTGCAATGTAATAAGCGCAAGGTTTCAGGAATACTGAAGTTGGGCTCCGGGAGCGGGGTCCGACATCTTGTAGTATCAGAGCAAGAGCAAGAGTGTTAAGTTATAAGCAGTTGGGTCCCGGATCCAACAACTGTGGTATCAGAGCAAGTGTGACGGTGGTAAGTTATAAGCAGTTGGGTCCTGGATCCAACAGTTTTGCTTCTTCTGTGTTACTTTTCATGAACTCCTTCTATGTTTTGTTCCTTCTATGTTTTTCTCCTTCTGTGTTTTGTATCGTCTGTATTTTGTTTCTTCTGTGTTTTGTATCATCTGCCTTTTATATTCTCTACCCTTTGTATCGTCTGTGTTTTGTTCATTCTGTATTTTGTATCGTTTGTGTTTTATATCGTTTGTCTTTTATATCATCTACTTTTTGTATCGTCTGTGTTTTTTTCCTTCTATGTTTTGTATTGTTTGTGTTTTGTATCGTCTGTCTTTTGTATCCTCTACCTTTTGTATCATTTATGTTTTGCTATCTTCTGTGTTTTGCTAATGTGTCTTCTTCTAGCTTTTGTTCCTTTTGGGTTACTGTTCATAAACTTCTTCTGGGTTACTGTTTATGAACTTCTTCTGTCTTTTGCTATCTTCTGTGCTTTGCTGATTTGTTTCTTATGACTTTTGCATCTTCTTAGTTTTGCTTCGTCTGCCTTTTGGTTCGTCTAAGTTTCTGCCTTTCTCTTCTTCTATTTTCGTTTGATATGTGTTTTGCTATCTTCTTCCTTTCGCTTCTTCTGTTTTCGCTTCATCTGTGTTTTGCTATCTTCTGGGTTACTGTTCATCTTATATCTTCTGTTCCATTTTTATCCTTCAGAAGATAGAATTTGTCTTCAAGGTCTTCATAAAAGTAGTAGAGCTTGAAATCTTCTTTCGAACCATATAAAGGAAACCTAACTCTGATATCTGTAGGGAAAGTTATAGCAATTTTCCCCCTTCTTCTATCTTTTTCCATTCGTCTGTTTTTCCTTTGGCTTCGTCAAATCCTATCATCTGATTCATTTTGACCCTTTAGATGATAAAATCTGATCTCAAGGTCTTCTTCAAAGTTGTAAGTTTCAAAGTTAAATGAAGTGATTCTTGAACTCTTAGATTCCTAACATTTTCTATGTAACATCTCATTACCCATGTGAGGGCTAAAATTATGAATTACGAGAATTATTGAGAAATTAGAAAGTGCAATTCATGTTTATGCTAAACTCGACATGCATATTTTTGCACATTCATATAATTGTACATGCATTCTTTGATATTTCCAGGTACAATTGAGTTATTAAGTATATATGGTTAAATTGTATTGGACCCCAAATCTTTTTGGTAAGCTAGGATGATTAAATAAGGATTTTTGAATGATTATTCATGAGTAAAGAAGTTAAGAGTTCTTGAAATTGAAATGAAATGGAAGATATGGTTTAATACGAGATGGATTAATGTGGAAGTAATTGACATGTTAATATGCTTAAGGTAAGGTGTCATGAAATTAGGTGGCATGATTTAATGGGATTCAATTATTGTATTTTGTGGACTTAATTAGCATGTTAAGGAAATTTAATTAACATGTTGATTAGACTAAGACTATATGACATGGATTAAGTGTATTAAGGTGTTATGAAGGTTGTAAATGTATTAAAGGTTAAATGGGCCTTGGACTCAAGTTGGGCTTAAGTGGTGATATAAAAAGAAGAGGATTAAAAGAGAGTAATGAGTTAGGTGGCATGAATTAATACAATTAAATGTGTTAGTTGAATTTACGAGTTTAGAGTTTAATTGGGCCTAAGAGAATAATGGGCCTAAATCAAATGAAAAGAAGAAGAAATGGTTTGAACTTAAGTGATTTAGTAGGATGAGAAGAAAGAAGGAAGAATAAATTGGGCTTTGGGTCCAAATGAAATGAAAAAAGAAGAGAGGATATAAATGAAATGGGCTTAAGTTGTAGTAGGAAAATAAGAAGGAAGGAATTAAATGAAGTGGATTTGGGCTTGAGTCCATGAAGTGGAAATTAAAAGGAAAAGAATGGAAACAAAATGAAGAAGTGGACTTGGGCTTAAGTTGTAGTATGAATTAAATGAAGAAGGAAGGAAGAAGGAAAGAAGAGGGAAGTGAATGGGCTTTAAGGCATATGGGCTTAAGTGAGTGGGAAGTAGTATAAAAGAGAGGAAATAAGGAGGAAGAAGAAGAAGGGAGTTAGGCTTGGGCCTATGGGCTTAAGTAAGATTGTAAAGGAGTATAAAAGGAGGGAAATAAGTGAGTTGTAAGGGGAGAAGAGAGGAGTTACGAAAATTAAGAGGGAGAGGAGAGAAGTTTCGTGCAAGGGAGAAAGAAGAGGAAGAAAAAGAAAGGCTTTGGTTAGGGCTTGATTTTCCAAGAGATCTAGAGGGAATTTGAAGAAAGTGCAAGAGGAAAAAGTGTGGAGGAAGGCTAGAGCTTCATCTTGAACCAAGAAACTCTTGGTGTTGGTGGAAGTTTAAGGTAAGCCTTATGTTTAAGTATGAGATTTTAGTTGGGTTATGGTTGAGAAAGATTAAGAATGGAATGGGTATTGTGATTCCAAGATAAATTTCATGATTTGTGTTCTAAGGATTGTTGCATTTTGGATGTCTTTTGATTTGGGAATTGTGTTGATTTTGAGGAAAATGGTGAGAGGCAAGAGGAATGGAAAGCAAGGGAAGGCCATGGGAACAAGGTTTTCAAGCAAGAAATTATAAGGTAGGTTTTATGTTTATAGTTAAATAATGGGCCATTGACACATTTTTCAAAGAAATTAAGAATATAAAAATGCTTTCAAACTCATTGTTTTTAAATGCCTTGAGAAATTGCTATCGTTGATGTATAATGGTATGAATGATTTGAAAATGTTATGTGGATTGGATTATTGATGATTTGATATGTGAATGTGGTTGTTATGTGAATTTGCTTGAGGAATGATGATGCATTGCATATGAAATGCTCATGTTCATGAAATGATTTATGAAAATTTGCATGATTTATGCAAAACAAGATTTCCAAGAATTTTGCCATAGGGCAATCAAGTTTCAAGTCATGATTATATGTTAAGTGGGTTAGGTTAAGTCCACCCAAGAAACGTCTCGTACACGATGACCATGAAAAGCCTTCGCCCGGCTGCCCGACTGTGGCATAGGATGATCCAATATTTGGACTCCTCAAGATTTGCCCATATAAGCTCATTAAATGAGATTATATAGTTGCCAAGAATTGTGGACTTGCCAAACCATTATGATG
This sequence comes from Erythroxylum novogranatense, assembly GCA_029891385.1. Classification (NCBI taxonomy): domain Eukaryota; kingdom Viridiplantae; phylum Streptophyta; class Magnoliopsida; order Malpighiales; family Erythroxylaceae; genus Erythroxylum; species Erythroxylum novogranatense. The sequence continues at coordinate 29,153,919 of CM057233.1, read as the reverse complement.
TGTTAGGTGATATGTGTTATATGATGTGAATTGTGACAAGTTGAATTGCATTCATGATTTCATGAAAGTTTGAAAAATGCATGAATTGCGTTTATGATTTTATGAACCTTTGAAAAAAATGAATGATTTGTGATTTCAAGAAAATGACAAGAGTTTTGAAGAAAACAATGTTTTATGATTCAAAGGAGATTTATATGGAAATGGACTTCTAAAACTGTTTTGTTCATTATTTGGTTATAAGCATAGAATCTTCTGGGCTCCCCAATCTCACCCCCCTATTTTCCCAATTTCGGTGTTTTAGCGAAATCAAGTGGAAGTGGATCAAGACAGATTGTGCTTGTTTTATTGTGTATTTGAAGTTTGGTTATGTAAATGTATAATTGTAATTCATATGATCAATGGAATAAGGTAAATGAGATTTTGTTATTGGTTTTGGAATTTGGCTAGGAAATGCCAATGAAATTGTAAAACTCTTATGTATGATGATTAATGCAATATGGACTTGAGTATGGTTGTGAATGTACAATTGTATCATTGTATAGCTTGGATATGATTAGATGATTAAGAGTGCGGTTGTTGCCTTGAATTGAGTTTGGAGTTACTCTTGGGATTAAGTTATGTTATATGAGGTTGCATGTTGAGTTTTATGCAGGTGGAAGTATTAGAATTGAAAATTGGTTAGTTGCATTTTCAAGGGAAGTGCTGTCAAATTTTCCTAAAATTTGACAGAACTTCGCTTCAGTTTTAGACCCCATTAGAGATTGATTTAGATCGGGAAGTCTTCATGAATATTGTAGTAGAAGTTCAGAACTTTCTAAGGGTATATCATTTGTCTCATTTGGACTTAGGGTTAAAAAGTTATGAGGTGAAGAACACATTTAGTCACTGTTCATTTAGCTATATTACTGTTACATTGGTCTTTAAATGAGTAGTGTCCTTTGAGTGGCTTTTTGCCTTGATTAATAATGGAATTAGCATTTTCATCCTTCATGAGATTTGTAGTTCGTTTTGTTATCTTTCCTTGGAAGTTATAGTATGCACATATTGGAGTTAGGATTAAAAAGTTCTGAGAGTTGAAAAATGATAGTTACAAGTGGTCTTGAGGATGAGAGGTTTGGGAGTTTTGGAATTTGGCGTGTCCATTAAACGGACACAAATGTCCGTTAAACGGACAGCCTCGGGTGTCAAGACACCCCTTGCCCTACCCGTGTCCGTTGGACATTTGCGAAGAGTTTGGTACCCACTCACCCGAATGTGTCCGTTAAACGGACATGGCTGTCCGTTTAACGGACAGCTTCGGGTCACTTGGAGAAACATGCGTTTTTGACTAGTTTTAAAGCCGAATATCACTTCGAGATCTCTAATACAAGTTGTAGATATTGACCTTATCTTTCAAATGGAGTAAGAACGAAGTCATTTGAATAATTCTAGAAAAAGTTATGGCAATCGCGCCAAAAGAGTTTCAATTGGATTTTGGAAGTGAGCATGGTCCATTGTTTTGGGAATAAATCCCTCATACGACCTCCAATTGAGGTGAGGCTTGAACCATTGGATTTATAAGACACATATCTTCTTTGATACAAAAATTGGGATTATTTGGAGTTAAATTGAGAAATTTTGCATCAAAGTAAGTTAAAGGCCGGTTAAGAGAGCATGTTTCCGGTATGAACTCTTTTAGGTTTTTGGAGTGTATCTTGAGTTATATAACTCCGATCGAAGCGATTCTTGTCTTAAATTAAACAAGAGTCATAAGGCTATGATTCACAAGAGAATTTCAAATGAATTTAAGATTTTGAGTTTTTCAAATTCGGTGAACGCGTAGTGGAAATAAGTTCAAGTATGATGATTAGGTACATGGGCACACTAAAGGACTTTGGTAAGTAAATATTGGGAGCGTTTTGAGCATGAGAATGAATTTATGATGTCTTTAAGGGTTCAAGGGATTAAGAATGAAAAAAAAATTATAACCCTTCAAAGTAATACGCACGCTCATGTTTCACGATTTTAAGCAAGAGAGTTGGGTTCCGAAAACGGGATCCAACAGTCGGGATCCGATCTCCGGGTTGGGTTCCGACAAATTGTGTTTTGGCAATTTTGGTATTATTTAGGATATTTTAGAATTTTTAGTGAATTTTGTGAAAATTTATGATTTTTGGGCCAATTATAGAGTGAAAAGTGGATAAATTCTGTGTGACATGTGGACCTATAGCTATGAGACAAATGGTAGCTTATTTAGTGGACAAGTGGAAGACACGCAATGGAGACAAGTGTCGGGCATGCAAGAATACACGTAGAATTATGTTTTGAGTTAGGAATGTGTCTCTGTAATGTGTGTTCTTCGCTGTTCTTCATCACCGAACAAACTGATATGGTCTCTGTACTTCGGATTCGATTTCATGGCTGGAGATAAAAGCTTAAACAAGTAAGTAACATGATGACACTTTATGGTGTAGGAATATACATGCATGCATGGACTTGGGAAGTTTGGTTTCGGTATTAAATAGATTAGAGGATTAATTTGAGAGATAAGAATTGTTTTAAATGATATGGAATGGACTCTAGTTTGGAAGATGTATATACTATGTTCAGGTTTTGAGAAAGCCGAAATGGTACATGCATGCATCGTGTCCGTTGTTTATCGGTAGAAGTGAAGTTGATGTTTAAATATGAATATTGGAATTTTAATTATGTGTGTGTGTTGATGAGTTAGATGAATTACTTTGAGTATGATCTGATTTAATTGATATGAGAAAAAATGGTAGTTTGAGAAAGTGAAGTCTGGGTTTCAAGTCTAGAAAGTGAGGAAGACGAGTTTCAGAACCAGACGTCGCGACTTACTCTTTTTTGTACGTCGCGACGTGTGGCTTACTCTTGTTTGTACGTCGCGGCCTTCATCTTTATTCTCACCGTGGCTCATTCTTTTTTGTACATCGTGACGTATGAGACCCCCCTTGAGCTCGTTGCGGCGAACGTTGCAAGAAATCCCGAGAAAACTAATTTTTGGGCTGTAAGTCGCGACTTCATCTTTTCTCCACGCCGCGGCGAACACCCCTCATTCGACTACTCGAATATGCTTTCGTATTTTGACCATAACGTTCTCTACACTGATCCAAACTGGGTGATTTTTTGATTTTATGTAAATTAGATACATAGGGCTACAACTTTTATGAATAAATGTAGTTTTAATTCTGTCTCTAAGAGTTTCCAATTTTGGTTGGAAGTTGAGGTAATATTTCTACTGGAAATTAAGAATAGACAAAGATATTTTGAGTATATTTCTTTGTATACAGAACCAAATTAAACGATTTTGGTGTCATTAGAAAGCTAAGAAATGGGAGAACAACTTTACATAAGGAAGTTTGGTCTAATTTGGTCATTTACCTCATCATATTTAGTATGCAAAGTTGACCCGTATGTGTATTAGAGGAAAAATCTGAAGTGGTCAATGAAGTTATGAAATTGTTTTACAATGTTTTGTTCAATCCGATTGTAATTATACATGGTATTAATGAGGTATTTGATATCTGAATGATTTTGATAAGGATCGCGTCATTATACCCTGGAATTGTCATTGAACATGCATTGTGCATACATTCTATACATTGATGTGCATAAAAGAACCACTTGTGTATTTATGAAAAAATGCGATATTTGTGAATGTGTTTTGTATATTTTAGAGGAGCATATCGGATGCCAGCCGGACATTGCTAGACCATCCAGGAAATAGCTTATTGGAGCGTACTGTGAGTCAACCTAGATGATTTCCTAGGATTGATCTGATGTGATTTGTTTACACTTCCAACATTATTAAACTGTTTGTGATTTGTTATGAATTCCAGACTTTAAATTGTCCGAGGAGATCAATATTTGGGAATGTATTGGAAGTTGTTTGATTGTGACTTTGAGTGTTATGAAATTATGTATGATATGTGAATCCTCAACGAAAGTTGAATGTCGAACTTAGGTCCGATGATTATGAGTTTTGTTTGAGCATCCTATGTGATTGCCATATATGCCATATTCAGTTTTGATGCATTGGAAGTGTTTCGACTTGATGTGAAACCCCTTCTGATATGTGAATTCTCAACGTATGTTGAATGTCGGACTTAGGTTCGATGATTATGAATTTCTGATTGAACATCATATACGATTGTCTGATATGGCATAATCAGTATTTGATGCATTTCATAAATGCATGCTTAGATAAAGGCGTTGTGACTTGAGTAGCCAGTACGAAGCGCTTCCACGTTGAGCTTTGCTCCGTGATATATGTGTGTGCACGTAGAGCTATATTCCGTGATTCTGTTCTGACTGACCCCCATGGGCTAGTATTTGTATAAGTATGTGATAGGCACTCAATCACAACAATAAGAACGAATGTGAGTCTCATGCATATAGCATTCATATAAGATTGTAATTCATGAATGATTTACAAAGCTATAATGAGTGACCATATGTTATGCCCTGTTATGTGAGTGTCTGAAGAATAATTATGTTCTTAATGAATATCTGTGATGTTTGTATATAATCCGGTGAAATAATGAATGATGGTTCACTCATTGAGTTGCAAAACTCATCAAAAATTGCAATGTGGCTTTTCAGGTTCTGAGGAATTATTTCAGCTAGGCTAAATGGAGTATAGCCACTGAGGTCTGATATGGATTTAGGGGTTGGGATCAGTTTGCACCTGCACATGTCTTCATTGATTTTTATTTTTGAATTATGTTCAACAAGAATTGTACAAAGTGTATGTAAACGATTTGGTAATGAAATGACTTTATGGTTTCAAGTGTTTTGTATATGAAATGGGCCCAAATTTAAGGTTAAATACTAATGTTTGTAAAGATTGTAGCTTGGAAATGGAAATGTTTTTAAATGACATGGACCCAATTTGATTAGTAATTTCCGCTTGCATGTTCCTTATTTTAAAGAAAAAAAAGTTTTGTAATGAATTTTGACTGAATGATCGTTCTAGCATGTCACCCTTGCGGGATACGTACTCGAATATCACCATGGATGTAGGGTACGTGTCTTGTGAGGGTGGGGTGCTACATTTTGGTATCAAAGCCCAGTTTTAGTATCTTACATGGGCAGTTTTCGACATATGTGTTAAGTTACGTGCATTTCAATCATGTCATAGCAGGCAATAGCAACTGATCCCTAGTTTGAGTTGCATTTACATGAGTCACATCCATGAGCATTTGTTAAGTGTTTGAATTGCTGGAATTAGTGGGAAGAATGATGATCTGTCTGACTATGAGAAAATGAAAGTTTGTGGATATTTAGAAAGGGAAAATAGTATATGGCTATATATGATAAATAATGATGTAATGTATTCGCATTGGTGGATGTATTATGGAATACGATATCGATATTGTACTGTGGTAAGATATCCCTGAATGTGATATAGATATGAATACATTGTCATGGATTGATTAAGGAAAGTAATGATATAAAGATAAATGACAAGATTTAAAGTGTACAAGCCAAGTTGAAAGAAATAAAATTTTCTATGACTTTAAGGGGTCAAACTTGGACTTGAAATGATTGTCGAATAAAGGTGATATGAGTTATGATTCACTATAAGAATATGTTGGTGGAATTGCGATCAGAATTTTAGGATGATTATGTATCTATAAGTTCGAATTGACGGTGAAAATACGTATGTATAACGAGGTAATGGAAATTGGAAGATGGGATCAAGATAGTGAGAATTGTAAAAGTTGTCATAGTTTAGTTAATTTGTTATTTTGTGAACACATATTTAAGAATGGGATTACTATGACAAGTGTGAGAATCGAGCACATAAGAATTATATGTGTGGAGAGGATATAAGAAGCAATCTATGGGATATAAATAATTTGTTAGTCATAGTTCCCATAATTTAACATCTATGATGAATTAGAGTAATGAATGAAAGTGTTTATGGTTATCGATCGGGGATAGATTGAGAGTGTTAAAGATGATATTGTGTGTGATGAAATCGAGGAAAAGAAGAAGGGCAAGATTGTGGCATAGTTCCCACGACCGAGGTTAGGCGCAAAAAAGAAGAAGAGATAAGTGTTTTCCTAAATCAAATGAGATTAAGATATTCTGAGTATAAGTTGTTAATTAGTGAATTGTCTTAAATATATCTTTAGATGAGATGTAATGATTATGAATAGTTAAAATTGACCCTTTTGGGATATTAAGAATGTTTGATGAGCAATGATGGGAATAGTTGATTGATAAGGATTAGATGAACAATCTAGTTGACAGTAGCAAGAAATCCTCTTTGGAAGAAGAATTTCACCGAATCAGGTTTAGTAGACCAGTTGGTTTACTTTTAAAAATGAACAAAAAACAAAATAAATTAAAAGAAGAATATTGGAGCTCTATTCCTAATGAAGACTTAAGCATAAGATGTAAAATATGCTTCAGAGAGAGTGTATGTATTTTGTTTGAGGTAAAGTATCCAACTATGTGATTAGATTCTGAAATTTGAGGTGGCGCTCTTGCTAATGTGAGGAGAACTTAGGACCATATTACATTATATGAAAATATGTTCTTGGAATACAAATTGATTTGATGAGTGTGTTGCCTATACAGGAAGTTGAGTTTGTGAATAAATTGAAATGAGTGGAGACACTAGTAAGAATGGTACAACATTGCAATAAGTCAATGTGAAATCAGAGGAAATCGTACCAATGGAAGAATCATTCGAGAAAATAAGTCAATTGATAAATTAACAAAAATATGAGATAATATTACGTCATTAGGGAATTAAGTGCGTAAGGAATTACGAGAACTAATGATGGGTACATAGAATTTTGGCAATATTTGTTAGAGTTAACTACACCCCTGAAAGTGTCATAGTATTGAAGAATAAAGTGATCCAATTTTTTTTGGATCAGTTAGTGGCTGTGATCATAGATGATATTTTGAATGTATTTGAAGAGTTGAAAAGAATATTTTGATTACTTAAGAAAATATGTAGTTTTGCATGTATATGAAATTCTGTTTGTGCATTAAAGTGAAAGCTATGCATAGCATATTTTGTTATTTGATACATATCATATAATGCATATTCTGATAAAGGTGTTGTGATCAGAGTAGCCAGTCTAAAAGAGCTTTAAGCTCATAATTCTGCACGTAGAGCTTTGCTACGTGATTTCTATTTCTGGCTGAGCCTATTGGCCAGTACCTGTATCGCTATCTGAGAGGCACTCGATCACAACAAATAGTATCGAATTTGGAGATTTTGTAATATGCAATGATGTTTCACATCAGAAATTAAGATACACTTTGTTGCAGCTTACCAAACTGATCTTGTATGAATAAGAGGCAATTAAAGCCTCATGAGTTAAATGTTGGATTTTGTTAGAATAGCCACTGCTTTAAGAGCTTGGAGACACTATTAGTGCAGGGAAACATTTCGGAATTTATATTCAGATAAATAAAGTTTGAGGTACTTATTGAGTTTGAAATAATTTTGTACTATGTAAAACCAGTTTCGCATGGACAGATTGGAAAAGCCCAAATAAAGGATTTAGAGTTGATGAATCTTATTGAGGAAATTGTAAGTTGGTAATGAATCTGAATTTTTGAGTTTGAACAGGAAAAGAGTACCGTGTGATTGTAATATGAAGTTTGTGTGTACAATAAAGATGATTGAGTAAAAGATTGTCAGAGATAGCACAAATAATAGCCTATGCTCTACATCTTGGTAGGAATACGATGAAATAATGTCGATGGCTATGGATGTAAAAAAAAAAGGTGATCACATGTAACTGTTGCCAAGAGTCTTAACTGTTGGAGATGCGTTTAAAGTTTATATTTTGTATTTCATAGAAATATAGATCAATGCTTAGTTTTAATTGACTTGAAGCACGACATTCAATATCACAGTGATATCATTCGAAGCTCATATGACATGTTATACGATAGAAAGAGTTGAGCACCTTTATATTTGGATGAGTGAAATTGAAGTGTACTAAAAATTAAGTGACTCAAGAAAAACAAATGAATTAGGTGGATCAACACCAAAGATTGGAATAAAGTGAGCTAGACACATGAGTTAAGTGTATTAACACAAAAGAGATATGAAATATCAAGGAAGAGATTAATTGTTTTTGACAGTATCACCTTGCCAAGGTTTACTTAAGATAGGAAAAAGGGTGAGTTAACCCGACATAAAATTGTCCATAGGAAAGTTTTGTAAGAAAAGGACTATTAACATAAGTTTGTAACACCAACAAAGAGGACTTATATGAATTAAGTATGATATGTGAGTATGATAAGAAATCGTGATATGATCTGATCCAGATGTAATCTGGAACTAGAAATGAAAATTTTGAATGATCTGAAATATATTGAGGAGACAAACAAGATTGTGTGATATCTAAATAAGTAACGGGAAAAATCGATTGATTCCATTGACTATAGTCAAGTAAAAGAAATTATTCAAGTGATAGTGCCAAAAAGGAAAAGGCAGAGCGTATGAGGAAAACACTTACCCCTACATGTTTGATTAATCAAGTAAGAATTTTGAGGACGAAATTTTTGTTAAGAGGGGAGAGTTGTAACATCCCGTTACCCATGTGAGGGCTAAAATTGTGAATTACGAGAATTATTGAGAAATTAGAAAGTGCAATTCATGTTTATGCTAAACTCGGCATGCACATTTTTGCACATTCATATAATTGTACATGCATTCTTTGACATTTCCGGGTACAATTGAGTTGTTAAGTATGGTTAAAATATGTTTTGGTAATTTTGGTATTATTTAGGATATTTTAGAATTTTTAGTGAATTTTGTGAAAAACTATGATTTTTGGGCCAATTATAGAGTGACAAGTGGATAAAATTCTGTGTGACATGTGGACCTATAGCTATGAGACAAATGGTAGCTTATTTAGTGGACAAGTGGAAGACACACAATGGAAACAAGTGTCAGGCATGCAAGAATACACGTAGCATTATGTTTTGAGTTAGGAATGTGTCTCTGTAATGTGTGTTCTTCATTGTTCTTCATCACCGAACAAACTGGTATGGTCTCTATACTTCGGATTCGATTTCATGGCTGGAGATAAAAGCTAAAACAAGTAAGTAACATGATGACACTTTATGGTGTAGGAATATACATGCATGCATTGTAACATCCCGTTACCGATACGATGAGCATGTTGGTACGGGTAGTTCTGTTATTTCATAAATAGTGATCAAGTGTTTTGTGGCCTCTGAGATAGATCATTTTGCACATGCATATACATAGTGACATGCATTCATGATTGTTCCAGCATTTAAACTGCGATTTTGAGTTGAATTGTGAATTTTGAGATAATTGAGTTAGATTTGATTTAAAGTGAAATTAGGGATAATTTGAGTGGAATAGCGAAACTAGAGTGAGAATTGAATTTTAGAGATTTGGAAATTAAAAATTGAGCATGAGATCGAGTGTTTTATATTTTTGAGGAATTATGAAAATTTTTCTAGAACTTTTGGAGTTATGTGTTCGGACCGGGAAAATGACTTAGAGACTGACGATTGTGATTCCGGTTCCGAAAGTGAGTGGTAAATGGCTTGGAAAAATTAGATTTGTGAGTTTAGGAATTATTTTGATGAGCCATTGAAATTTAGAAACTGAGATTGAATCAATTTGAGGACTATGATCTATAGGTTTAAATCAACCCCATATATATAAATATCTTATGTTTGAAATTGGAAGACAAACTCTCTTAGGGCTCAAATCTTCTTCCTCTTCTCGTGGGTGTCGTGATCCTCTTTCCTTGGAGATTTTGCTTGCTTCCTTTTCATTGTGGTTGGAGAGTTGCTAGAAGCTTGGAGTAGATGATGTTTAGCTTGGCTTTGGAAGAAAATCGTTGGTGTTAGAGCTTGAGAAGTTTTCGGAAGATTTTTAGGGTTCCGTTCGATTCTGTGATTTGGTAAGTTTATTGTGTTTTAATGTTGTATTTATGGTTATTTATGGCATTTAAGGTATTTAATGTGTTAGATGGGGTAGTTGAGTGTGTTTAATGGAGGTTTTAAGAGTATTAATGGCGGAAAAGTCGATCGGAGAAGACGATCGAGTCGCACGTCGCGACGTCTGAAGCAGCCTCGCCGCGACGAGAAAAATGAGTACTCGCCACGACGAGTGCGCTCGTCGCGACGAGCGAATTAAGTTCTCGCCGCGACGAGCAGAGCGGTACATCGCGACGAGCCAGCCGATTCACGCCGCGACGTGGGTTTCATGGTCGCGACGAGCGGCGGTTTTCTGAAATGAAATAAGAGAATTTTTGAGGCATATCTTATAGTATAGACCTCCAATTGAGGTGATTCTGGAGTTGTTATGAACTAGAGAAAGAGGTCTTCGAGTGAGATTGATAATAAGAGTTCGAAATTAAATTAGCGAGTTCTCAATCATAGAAAGAGAGCTGATTTTGGTTCCTATAGTGACCGAAGAGTTATGTTTTGGCAATTGGAGTATAATTAGAGTTTAAATGAGAGATTTGTGAAATCAACGAATATTATTGACCTAGTGAGTAGTGAATTTTGGTTGTGAAGCGAGAGATAGAGGAATGGGATTGAAGCGCTGTAAAATCATGATCATGCATCATATAATTTTGAATTAAGACATGTGCAATAGTGAATTTAATTGATTAAGCATCTTGTGATGAGGATTCGTTTGGATTGTTATAGAGGCACCGTTGGATCGTCAGTCCACGGATATCGCTGGGACTTCCAGGCAGTAGCTCGGAAGTTACAGGTGAGTAACCTAGTTGGTTCCTCGATCTTTGTGTGATAATATGTGATGTGAATGTGTGAATTAATTGCCAATGTGAGTGATACAAATGTGAGATAAATGTGCTGCAATTATGAGTAAATGTTCTGATTGTGAGTGATCGTACAGAATGTGTTGCAAATGTGAATATTTGTGATTGTGAATCAGTGTATAGAATTATGAGTAAATGTTCTGATCTTGACAAACGAGTGAAGTGATATATATATGTATATATGCTAGTAACTGTGCAAGTGTTAGTGCATGCTAGGCATGATTATAAGAGGTAACTAAACAGTTGTGACTGAAGCATTTAGTGAGCAGAGATTTAAGCTCGAATATCAGTGAATGGGCCTAAGGCCAAAAAGGGAATAGTGCATACCCAGAGGGCTCTCCTATCCCTAATATGAGTGGGCAGTAGTGCATACCCTGAGGGCTCTCCTACTTGCCGAAAATGTGATCATTGTGAAAAGTGCCCGAATCGGGACAGTGTTAACGCTCAGTCACAACAATGACATAAAATGAGAATTTGCACACATTATGCATCTAACTGTGTAGTGAAATTGAGAATGCGTGTGATGTATGACAATTATGAAGTGATATGTTTGAGCTATGTTATCGTATAAATATGTAAATTGTGTACAGTGTTCTAAAATGCGTTAAAGTGTACTATGCGATATGTTATGTGTATATGCATGAGTTGGGTGAACCATCGATGATGGTTTCTCATTGAGTTCGCAAACTCACCCAACATCGCTAATATTTTTTAGGGCAACGTTAGTAGGTTTCTAGCTCCCGAGATAGACGTTTTCCTGCTGTGCGAGTGCTTGATCAAGCGTAGCGATGGCACACAGGTCGGTCAGCTGGGGCGATCTTTTGAGGATGACCTAGTATAGACGTTTTTATCAGTTTCCTTTTGGGCTATTATATTGAGACTTTAGGGGACTGATAGACTTGTCTATATTTTGGATTGATGTCATAAAATAAAAGATTACTATTGTGGTTTTAAATTTTAGTGATTTACATCATGCGGTTTAATTGTCTTGATGCCATGCGAGTATTTAGTGATAGTTGCGAGTGGTAGCACTTCCTTGCTGTGGGATATGCGTCGGTACGACCCACGGGCGCCCCGGTGCATACCCTATGGTAAGGGGGCGCTACATGCATGGACTTGGGAAGTTTGGTTTCAGTATTAAATAGATTAGATGATTAATTTGAGAGATAAGAATTGTTTTACATGGTATGGAATGGAATCTAGTTTGGAAGATGTATATACTCTATTCGGGTTTTGAGAAAGCCGAAATGGTACATGCATGCATTGTGTCCGTTATTTATCGGTAGAAGTGAAATTGATGTTTAAGTATGAATATTGGATTTTTAATTATGTGTGTGTGTTGATGAGTTAGAAGAATTGCTTTGAGTATGATCTGAGTTAATTGATATGAGAAAAAATGGTAGTGTGAGAAAGTGAAGTCTGGGTTTGAAGTTTGGAAAGTGGGGAAGACGAGTTTCAGAACCAGACGTCGCGACTTACTCTTTTTTGTACGTCGCGACGTGTGGCTTATTCTTATTTGTACGTCACAGCCTCCATCTTTATTCTCACCGCGGCTCATTCTTTTTTGTACGTCGCGACGTATGAGACCCCCCTTGAGCTCGTCGCGGCGAACGTTGCAAGAAATCCTGAGAAAACTGATTTTTAGGCTGTAAGTTGCGACTTCATCTTTTCTCCACGCCACGGCGAGCACCCCTCATTCAACTGCTCAAACATGCTTTCGTATCTTGACCATAACTTTCTCTATACTGATCCAAATTGGGTGATTTTTGATTTTTTGTAAACTAAATACATAGGGCTACAACGTTTATGAAGAAATGGAGTTTTAATTATGTCTCTAAGAGTTTCCAATTTTGGTTGGAAGTTGAGGTAATATTTTTATTGGAACTTAAGAATAGTCAAAGATATTTTGAGTATATTTCTTTGTATACAAAACTAAATTAAACGATTTTGGTGTCATTAGAAAGCTAACAAATGGGAGAAAAACTTTACAGAAGGAAGTTTGGTCTAATTTGGTCTTTTACCTCATCAGATTTAGTATGGAGAGTTGACTCGTATGTGTACTAAAGGAAAAATCTGAAGTGGTCAATGAAGTTATGAAATTGTTTTACATTGTTTTGTTCAATCCGATTGTAATTATACACGGTATTAATGAGGGATTTGATATCTGAATGATTTCGATAAGGATCGCGTCATTATTCCCCTGAATTGTCATTGAACATGCATTGTGCATACAATCTACACATTGATGTGCATAAAAGAACCACTTGTGTATTTATGAAAAAATGTAATATTTGTGAATGTGTTTTGTATATTTTAGAGGTGCATATCAGATGCCAGTTGGACATTGCCGGACCATCCAGGTAATAGCTTATTGGAGCGTACTGTGAGTCAACCTAGATGATTTCCTAGGATTGATTTGATTTGATTTGTTTACACTTCTAACATTATTAAACTGCTTGCGTTTGTTACGAATTCTGGAGCTTAAATTGTCCGAGGAGATCAATATTTGGGAATGTATTGAAAGTTGTTTGAATGTGACTTTGAGTGCTATGAAATTCTGTATGATATGTGAATCCTCAACGAAAGTTGAATGCCGGACTTAGGTCCGATGATTATGAGTTTTGTTTGAGCATCCTATGTGATTGCCATATATGCCATATTCAGTTTTGATGCATTGGAAGTGTTCCGACTTGATGTGAAACCCCTTCTGATATGTGAATTCTCAACGTATGTTGAATGCCAGACTTAGGTCTGATGATTATGAATTTCTGATTGAACATCATATACGATTGTTTGATATGGCATAATTAGTATTTGATGCATTTCATAAATGCATGCTTAGATAAAGATTTGTAACTTGAGTAGCCAGTACGAAGCGCTTCCACGTAGAGCTTTGCTCCGTGATATATGTGTGTGCACGTAGAGCTATGCTCCGTGATTCTGTTCTGACTGACCTCTATGGGCTAGTATTTGTATAAGTATGTGATAGGCACTCAATCACAACAATAAGAACGAATGTGAGTCTCATGCATATAGCATTCATATAAGATTGTAATTCATGAATGATTTGCAAAGCTATAATGAGTGACCATATGTTATGCCTTGTTATGTGAGTGTCTGAAGAATAATTATGTTCTTAATGAATATCTGTGATGTTTGTATATAATCCGGTGAAATCATCAATGATGGTTCACTCATTGAGTTGCAAAACTCATCAAAAATTGCAATGTGGCTTTTCAGGTTCTGAGGAATTATTTCAGCTAGGCTAAATGGAGTATAGCCATTGAGGTCTGATATGGATTTAGGGGTTGGGATCAGTTTGCAGCTGCACATGTCTTCATTGATTTTTATTTTTGAATTATGTTCAGCAAGAATTGTACAAAGTGTATGTAAACAATTTGGTAATGAAATGACTTTATGGTTTCAAGTGTTTTGTATCTGAAATGGGCCCAAATTTAAGGTTGAATACTAATGTTTGTAAAGATTGTAACTTGGAAATGGAAATGTTTTTAAATGACATGGGCCCAATTTGATTAGTAATTACCGCTTGCATGTTCCTTATTTTAAAGAAATAAAAGTTTTGTAAAGAATTTTGACTGAATGATCGTTCTAGCATGCCACCCTTACGGGATACGTACTCAGATATCACCATGGATGGCGGGTACGTGTCTTGTGAGAGTGGGGTGCTACATTCTATTTGCTTCTCTATTAAAGTTCATAGCTCTTGGAGTTGATTTGAAAGGGATGGATTGAACCAAAGAAAGGATATCAATTGGATATTTTCCTAAGCATACTTATATATTTTGATGATTTTTTGATCAATAGAGTTCCGAATAAGATGATTCTTGTTTCAAGATAAATTAGATACACAGAGCTACAAATGGTATGAAGAAGTTGAAGTCAAATTCAGTTTTTGAGAGGTTTAAATTTCCGATAGGAGTTGTGCATAGTATGTTGATTTGGACAAGAGCAGTCCAAAAATGTTTGAAGTATATCTTTCGAATCACCGACCCGAATTGAATGAGTTTGGTGTCATTGGAAACGTAAGACAATAGAGAAGATTCTTCTAGAATAAAGTGTTATGTCAGAATATCCAAGGGTGCTTTTAGCAAGACACTTATGTGTAAAAGACATAAGGCATAAATGGAAGGGCATAATTGGAAGAAGAAGTGTTGTCTTGTCTATAAATGGAAGGAAGCAAAAGAGAATGAGGAAAGGAGAAAGAAAGAGAAAGCGAGAATGTCATGAAAAAGAGAGAGAAATACAAAGAGAAGAAAAGAATGAGAGAAAGAAGAGAAAACAAGCTAGGGTTTCAATTTTCTTAGCTTATAAGAAAGATTTTGAGGTTGTTCAAGAAGAGAAAAAAAATAGAGGAAACAAGATCTTCCATTTGAGCTAAGGATCTCTTTACTTGGTGAAGAACCGAAGGGATCGAAAAGACCTATTTCAGTTAGATCAGCTCAAGCACACATTAAAGATACAATAGGAAAGGATTTTAGAGACCTCAAGTTGTTTTTAAAGAGAAGAGACATACTGAGCAAGCCTATAAGCAAGGAAATCAGGTGGGTTTCATATTTATAATTAAGTTAATAAGCCATTACTATTTTCGTTAAATCAAAGAAGTTTACTGATTTTCAATTGCATCATATGTGCTACATTATTGTTCATAAATGGGTGTGAATTTTGTTATATGTTTGTTACATGATTTGAGTGATGCCTTTTTGGAAAAGATGCATGTTTATAAATAAAAAAAACCATGTTTTTAAGAATGGCTTTCAAGATATACATCAAGCATGGGAAAAACAAGTTTGCAAGAAAAGTGCCAGTTTGGGAAACAAATTTACAAGTTTTGAAATATATGTGTTATGTCGGTTTGTAGTGGTCCCCTAAGTAAAGTCAAGTGCACTTTTCTAAAAGCTTCTCCTACCTACCCGCTAGTGGCATGGAGCTCCCTCGCGGACTCCCATAAGTTCACGACTACGTAAGACCATTACATGGGATTGCATGGTACGTTCTGTTCACGGCTACACAGGACCCGTATGGGAAATGTGTAGTACGTTCGGTTTGGATCCACCTAAATCATTATGATGTGCTTATGTGCTCATGATATGTTTGATCAAGTTGACGCATTCATGATTTTTTAATAAGTTGAAAAATGGATAAATTGTGTTGGTTATGATTTTGATTTCTTGACAAGACAAGAATTTTTGAGAAACATGTGTTTTTGTTTAAACTCAATGAAAGCGTTTTCAAATAACAAGGAAGAAATTGTTTCACAAGTTTTGCTTATATTTCTTCGATTATAAACTATTACCCACGAGCTTTCAAGCTCACCCCCTCTCTGTCCCCTCCTCAGGTGATAGTTAAGAAGATCAAGTGATCAAGAGAATAAGGACGTTACTTCAAATTCTACATATCTTGGAATTTTTGTTATCTTTGTGAAATACAAGAATTTGTAGTTCATGTAACTTTTGTAGTTTGAGATTTCGGATTATGTTGTAATGGGGCTTGAAAAGCCATTATAGCTTTGTAAAACCCTTTTGTTTTGAGGGTATGTAAATAATGAAAATCAGGTGTATGAAATCTATTAAAGAGTATGATGAAGTAAAAACATGAGAGTCTTATGACATTTTAGCAAGAGCTGGACTTCACATTCAGAGATAGGATCCAACATTAAGATAATAAGTTGTTTTGATATTTGATGTTCATGGGCACGCCACCCTTGTGGGATGATGCCTAACAAGGGTTTTTTTGGAATTAACCCTACAAGACCACACGCTCAAGTATTATGATATTCGCAACAGGTTGGGTCCAACATTTGTGGTATCAGAGTCCAGTATTAGGACCTCACATGGGCATTTTTGAAATAGGTGTCAAGTAGACTAGTGAGTAGGGAAATGATATGTCAGAATATGAGAAAAAGGAAAGTTGTGG
The DNA here is from genome assembly GCA_029891385.1 of Erythroxylum novogranatense. NCBI lineage: Eukaryota > Viridiplantae > Streptophyta > Magnoliopsida > Malpighiales > Erythroxylaceae > Erythroxylum > Erythroxylum novogranatense. Next base: position 29,137,174 of record CM057233.1, on the reverse strand, counting down.
ATATTTAGCAATAAGAAATATGGCGTAGTTCGATAGGTAGACATAGACGTACTTGAACATGATATGGACGTGAATATGTTATCATGGATTGTTTGAGAAAAATATGGAGACAAGTAAAGAGGATGAGATTAAAGTGTATAAGTGGAATGCGATGAAACCAAAAAATGTTGTGATATTAAGAAGATGAAATTGGAACTAAATTGGTTGTGTCGTTATTGTAACAAGGGTTACAATCCACCATAAGAATGTGCTAGTGGAATTGAGATTAGAATTTATGATGAATATACTTCTATAATTGTGAACCAACTGCCATTACACATATGTAAGATACAATGGAGGATAATTGGAAGATGAGATTAATGATAGCGACATATGTACAAGTTCAACCGATTAAGTTGAATTATCATTGTGAGTACCTATCTGATAATGCGATCATCATCACAAGTGAGAAAATTGAGCACATATGTAATATATGTGTGGAGATGATATTGGAAGCAATTTATGACTTAGTGGATATTTGTTAACTAGAGTTTCTATAGTTTAAAGTCTAAGAGGAACTAGGGAAGCACATGAAAGTGTTTAAAATGATCAATCGGGGATAGATTAAGAATGTTGATGATGTTATAATAAGAAATGAATTCGAAGATAAAGAAAAGAATATCATCTAGGATCAATGGAGATCAAAGTATCCATCGTGTAAGATATAAATTTGTGAATGGTTAGGGTTAAATATGTGGAAAAAATGGGATGATCTAATGATACACACCTAAGCATATGTGACAGTAATTATGTTTGCTACTCCATTGAGTTTGACAATTAGAATGTTATGACCCTGTAAGAATGATGGAAATGGGTCTTCTAGAGGTATTAAGGATGGCAGATAATGCGATGATGATAGTTGAATGATAAGCATTACATGAATAGTAAAGATGATAGTAGCAAGAAATCTTCTTTCGAAGAAGAATTTTATGGAATAAGGTTAAGTAGATTAGATAGTATATATATTAAGAATGATCAATGAAAGAATAAATCAGAACTGATATTGGAGTCCTAATCCTGATGGAGACTCAAGAAGAAAAGGTATAATATACTACTGAGAATGTATGCATTTTGTTTCATATAAAGAATCCAACTATATGAGTTGATTTCTGAATATGAGGTGACATTAAGTATAAGAGACACAAATAAGATTTGATGAATGTGTTACTAACATAAAAATTTGAGTTTACAAATCAATTGAAGGTTGTGGAGAAATTAGTATGATTGAGCAGACAATAGAATAATTCAGTGTGAAATCAGAGGATTGAGAAAAGCATTCAAGGAAGGAAGTCACTTGGGGAATTGAAATTAATGTCAGAAATGAGGAATCAGTGGAGTTATACTGATATTAATTATATCGTATAGATTTGGAGATTCTATAGTATGCAATGATATTATATAAGAGATTTGGATAAATCAAATACAGTAGGATAAAGTGATCTCCTATGTATGGAGACAACTAAAGTCCCATAAGTTGATTATTCGATACATGATTTAGAGATACTATAGTAGTGATTGTTTTGAAGTTTGGAGACAGTATAGGAAAAGGAATATTTGAGAGGTATATATATAAGTACAGATTATAAAATTTTGAGGCAATGACTAAATTAAGAGAATTGAATATGAGACCTAGAAGATTGATATAAATACTGAAAGACCATGATTGTATAAGTGAGAAATTCCAAGTAAGGCTACGTGTTATATCAGATACCCTAAGCAGAAACTCGATACTGAGGATTATCAGAACTAGAGTAAAAAGAAGCATAGAATGTGGGGCTTGGTTTATCCCAAATTAAGGATTCAGAAATTGAAAATCTTATTAAGGAATTGAAATAGATCTGAATTCCAAGTTTAAATTAGAAGATGAGGCCTTGTGATCAAAAAGGAGAAATATGTATACCTAATAAAGAGATAAAGGAGTTAATGGATCAATACAGAAAGTATGGACTAAAGTAATATAGACATGAAAGTCAAGTATGCTGACACTATAGAGATGTAAACTATGAGGAAAAGGATGAAATGTTTATAAGAGTATAACCTCCCCATGTTGTGCTTAGATTAAGTGCAAAATGTCAAGTATGTTACGAGAAATCAATACAATCTGATATAGGTGTTATCAACAAAGAAAATGGGGAAAATGTGAGTAATCTGAAACTAATGAGGAACTCGTTAGGAAAGTGAATGATTAAATAGGAGAGTGAAAGACTTGATGAATCTTTTGACAGTGATCACTTGAAAGAAAGTATTTAAGTGAAGAAGTTACTAGGGAGACTGAGGAAAACATAAGACAAACTTTACCTTCATTGGGTTGACCACTCTGGTAGGAATTTCAAGGACGAAATTCTTTAAAGGGGGAGAATTGTTGGACCCCAAATGTTTCATGGAAGTTAGAACTATTTGAAGGAGAAATTTTAGGTAGTAGTCATAAGTAAAGAGCAAACGAATGAAAATTATTAAACCAAGAAAAGATAGGCAAGGGTAAAGTAGCGAATGAGAAATGTGGATACGTCCAAGTTTTGTTTTGGTGTTTCTGGTGGATACAAGATTTTGAAGTGAAAAGAATTAAGGTGAAAGTTAGAAGTAGAATTAAAGCCAAAAATGAAGTTGCATTTGTGTAGTAATGTGGATGAAGAATAGGTACATACAGGTATGTTCTGTTATTAGTGTCTATGATTAAACATGGACTATATATATATATATATCGGATGCTATTGATTTGAGATGGAGTTGAGAATGATGAGTAAATGAAGTAGAAAAGGGAATCTTAGTATGATTTGTGTTAAGGAAAGATTTTGAAACAAAATAAGTGTTAGATCTGGAAAATTGTTCAAGGAGTAAGTTTCAGTCCTTTAGCCATGACTTCTTCTCTAGTTATCCAAACGAGATGATTCTTGATTTGGATTAAACTAGAAACCTGTGGCTACTTTTCTTAGGAAGACATCAAATTTAAATTCAGTCTTTAAGAATCACAAGTTTTCATGAAGTTAAGAACTGGGTGAAGTACAATGAATGAATGTAGAAAATTCATATTCTGTACTCGAGTGGAAAATCTACAGTAATCTATGCTAATTTAGGTCAGATTAGAGAAAGTGTATCTACTAGTAAGTTGTCGAGATTTCTTTTAGCTTTCCAGTAATGTATAGTATAGAATTTTTGGACTTCTAGGCTGAAAGATGGGGTCCTTATAAGGAAGATGTACAAGAGAGGAGTTGCATCTTCTGTGTTTTTGCTTCTTCTGATGATGTCAGTGATAATGTCATCTTTTTTTGTATTTTGCTTTGTCTAAGTTTTGCTTCTTCTATGTTACTGTTCATGAACTCCTTCTGTGTTTTTTTCCTTCAGTGTTTTGCTCCTTCTGTGTTTTGTATCGTCTGTGTTTTGTTCCTTTTGTGTTTTGTATCATCTGTGTTTTGTATCGTCTGTCTTTTGTATCCTCTACCTTTTGTATCATCTGTGTTTTGTTCCTTTTGTATTCTGTATCATCTGTGTCTTGTATCGTCTTCCTTTTGTATCCTCTGCCTTTTGTATCATCTGTGTTTTGCTATCTTCTGTATTTTGCTAACGTGTCTTCTTCTAGGTTTTGTTCCTTCTGGGTTACTGTTCATAAATTTCTTCTAGGTTACTATTTCTGAACTTCTTCTGTCTTTTGCTATCTTTTATGTTTTGTCGATTTGTTTCTTCTAATTTTTGCATCTTCTAAGTTTTGCTTCGTCTGCCTTTTGCTTCGTCTAAGTTTCTGCCTTTCTCTTCTTTTGTTCTCTTTTGTTCTGTGTTTTGCTATCTTCTGCCTTTCGCTTCTTCTGTTTTCGCTTCGTCTGTGTTTTGCTATCTTCTGGGTTATTGTTCATCTTATATCTTCTATTCCATTTTTGATCCTTCAGAAGATAGAATTTGTCTTCAAGGTCTTCATGAAAGTAATAGAGCTTGAAATCTTCTTTCAAACCATATAAAGGAAACCTAACTCCGATATCTGTAGGGAAAGTTATAGCAATTTTCTTACTTTTTCTGTCTTTTTCCATTCGTCTATTTTTCCTTTAGCTTCGTCAAATCCTATCATCTGATTCATTTTGAACCTTCAGATGATAAAATCTGACCTCAAGGTCTTCTTCAAAGTTGTAAGTTTCAAAGTTAAATGAAGTGATTCTTGAACTCTTAGATTCCTAACATTTTCTATTTGTGTCTCTATTGAAGGTCATAGCTCTTGGTGTTGATTTGAAAGGGATGGATTGAACCAAAGAAAGGATATCAATTGGATATTTTCATAAGCATAGTTCAATATTTTGATGATTTTTGGATTAGTAGAGCTCCGAATAAGATGATTCTTATTTCAAGATAAACTAGATACATGGAGCTACAAATAGTATGAAGAATTTGAAGTCAAATTTAGTTTTTGAGAGGTTTAAATTTCTGATAGGAGTTGTGCATAGTATGCTAATTTGGACAAAAGTAGTGTAGCATCCTACTCCTCCAAGACCCGAACCCGATATCGATGGTGATATCCGAGCCCGTGCCTCACAAGGGCGGTCTGCTAGAGCAGTCAAAACTGTTCAAATAATTAGCATGACATTTTTATTTATTTTTGAAAACAATCTCGTGCGTGGAAATCAGTAAACATATTGAGCCCACTATAATACGAAAGCATTTCGATCATAACAAAATTTCAGAAATCACATTACAATACAACATTTATCAATTTGGGCCCTTTTCAATGACAGTACTATTCTGCGAAAATTGCAGAAATACAAATTCTATACAATAACAGAAGGATACTAATGCAGACGTGAACTGATCCCGACTCAAACTCTGACTTGCCTGAAGTAATCATACTCCCGTGCCTAACGGGATATTCTTCGATCCCTGAAAAATATTTGCAATGTTGGGTGAGTTTGCGAACTCAGTGAGAAACCATCATCGATGGTTCGCTCAACTCATGCATATCGCAAGTAATTCACAGTTTCAGTCAGTTACACATTCAGTATTATCATATAACAATTTACAGAACTCATGCGATTTCATAAATCCGTTATCACATTTGTATGCAATGCACATGTGATTCTTTTCCAGTTTATTATAGTGTTGTGATCGAGCGCATAAACAGTGATCAGTAATCAGACGCGTCTAGGGAGTAGGAGAGCCCTCTAGGAATGCACTAACTCCCCTCGAGCTCGAGGCTCGGTTCAGTAACAGTTTTCGAGCTCGAGGCTCTTTCCAGTAATTAAGCTCAAGGCTCTTTCAGTATCAGTGGCGACTCAGGTCACAACTATCATTATCTGAACATGCCTTTATGCATGAATGCATATGTCCCAATTTACACTTACCGTCAGTTTACATTTTAGTATCCCATTTCCCATTCCTTCGGACCTTCGGTCCAGTATTTCAGTTACAATTTATTTCATTGATGCATTCATAATCATTTACACACAATAGCACTTCAATATCAAATTCTCAATATTTCGAACACCTATGGTCCGAAATCAATCAAAATCAAACACACATATCCATCCATTATCTCCACATGGCATCAATGCATATAATATTAAACACACATAGATTGAGCAACCAACTAGGTTACTCACCTGTACTTCCAAGCTATTGCCTGGAAGTTCCAGCAATATCCGTAGAATATCGATCCATCAGAGCCTCTATAACAGTCAAATAATTTTCTTTACAAAATGCACAGTCAAAATAATTTAATGATGCACATGCCTTGAAAAAGATGTACTATGCCTATTCATGACCTTCCCGATGCTATTTCCCAATTTTCACTATCTTTAGACCAAATCTAACCTTTCATTCAGTTGATCAATAATAGCTCGTTTCATTTCAATGACATATTACGGAACTCCACCAATTTCAATTCTAACATTCAGAAATCTCACAATTATACCCCAATTATCAAGAAACAATCCTTAGGTTGTAATAGAACCTATTCTCAATTTTCATTCAATACTTTCTTTCTTTTCCTCAATTGTAGACCTCATTTTCTAGATCATAACGAATCAAGAATCACCTCAATTGGAGGTCTACACTATTAGTTATGCCCCAAAAACTCAATTAAACCAATTCAAAAAAAGTCCCTCGCCGCGGCCTCAGGACCCTCGCCGCGGCGTCTTGCAGGCGCTCGCTGCGACGTGTAATGACGCTCGCCGCTGCGAACGTTTTCCTTGGGGCTCTCCGCGTCGCATGGGAGAGGACTCATCGCGGCATGGAAAACTCGAGCTCGCTGCGACGTCAAGAGGAGCTCGTCGCGGTGAGAAACGCTTTGAGCTCGCCGCGACGACTTCCTTCCAGCGAGTCGCGATGTGCGAGTCGCAGGTCGTCTTCTCCGACTAGATTTCGTCATTTCTCTCTCTAAATCAAGTAATAACTTAACTAAAACTACCCCAATCTTTCACAATTAAACTTATGTATGCATTTAACAACCATAAAAACACATTAAAACCATTTTACTTACCAATCAAGCTCAAATCTTCGACTCTTTAGAAAATTCTCCAATTCTTTTAACACTTACGGGCTCCCTCTCAAAACCTCAAAACCTTCATCTTCCTTAGGGTTAAAGCTTAGCTTTGCCAAGAGAGAAGGAGCAAGCAAGCTTAGCAAAGGAAATCACGAAGGGAGGAAGAACAAAAATCACCAAGGAAGAAGAAACAATCGTGCCCTAGGAGAGAAAGGATTTCTGTTTTTTTTTTCAACTTTGAAAACCTAAGGCATTTAAAGGTTAACAATAAAGCCTCTTGTCGTTTTCCTTACAAAACATTTAAACCTCTTTCTCTTTTCAATTTCATTTCTAATCCAATTCATCTCCAAATTTTAATGGCTCAACATATTAATTCCTAAAATCATAAATCTAATTTTTCCATAGCAATTAGACAGTCATTTCAGTCCTATAAAATCGATCGGTCCGTCACTTGGAGGATTTTTCCGGTCCGAACTTTTTCTCCCAAATTTCCAGAAAATTTCCTAAGGGCCACTATCAACTGGCGATCACTCTAATATAGTTCCAATATCCCACAATTCTCAAACTAATTAAAATCAAACATACTTATTTCGAAAATCACAATTCATATCATATTCAAAATCAAATGCCGGAAAAATGTCATGAATGCATGTACATACATGTGTCTGAACCAAATGACTCATTCCTCTAAAATTAGAGGTCAAAATAAATGTTCAATTCAAAATATGCAATGCAAATTACTAGCCTGTCCCAATTGACCAATTTACCATTCCCATCGAGAATGGGATGTTACAATTCTCCCCTTCTAACAAAAATTTTATCCTCGAAATTTCATATACGAATAATCAGAAAGGCAGGGGGAATTATTTCAATCGCTTACGTACTGTTTCACACTTATTGCACTACATGACCAAATTCTGTTAATTCACTGAAATTAATACAATCGATCACCCTTTTTTATCTTTCTCAAATTTTACACTGTCTTAACTGTTTCTTCATGATTACTCGCAATTCTTCACTATCGGTATCAATAACACATATATCAGATCATAACAATACTTCCTAATCCTGTCCAAGTAACACTTTGCGAATCCAAATCATCTTTTAAGATTTTAGATTGTCTTACCAATCTAATCACACCCCAATCACATAGAGGTCATTTATAACAAATTTAGTTCTCTGGTTTACACATTTATCTTCATCTCAGTGCATCAAGGTCGAAGCGATATACTTAGAAACATTTCATTTATCACTTCTCAGATTACATCTCTTTAGTGTTAAAACACTAATCTCATAAGATTATAATAACCTCGATAATAATCAACTCAAATCATTACCCCTTTACTTGGATTCCTTAATCCTCATTACAGATTCATTTTACTCATCAACATAATACACTGTTCAAATGGTGTCACCAATAAACAATTAATATACCCACAATCAATCCGAACTAACCATCACTTTCATAACTCTATGAACTTCAAAATATCAGTTTCACATTTATCTCCAACAGTCAAGGTTGTTGGTCAATCACACATATAATCATTCAATTTCACATTCTAAACCCTCAATTACTCTTTCAATGCACTCTTACTAGACCATAAAACTTCAATTGTTCCTGTGTTTCCTCTAACAGTTTCTTTAGCGGGTATTACACATACTTCTTAATCCAGTCATAAATATCATTTTCTCAAATTTTGGATTCGTTTTCAATTCCTCGATAAGGTCTGCATATTCTAAATCCTCAATTCGGGTTTTGTCAGTCCTTTTTATACACATCTGATTTGGAATTCCCATAACTAACAATACTTTCTTTTTGCCCCTTTGCTAACTCAACAGTTTACACTCAGAATTGCACTAGGTTTAATAACCTTATTGCCCAAATTGTGATCTTCTGTCGTTACATTTTCTGTTCAATACATTAAATCGCATCACTAGCTAAATTTTGAAACATTCAATCACTTAATCCTTTTCAATTCTTTCAAATTCCTGAAATACCTCAATCGTTATCGATTTGCATATTCATAGACATATTCAAAAATATTTCTATACTAATAAAATCTCCAAACTTCCAAAGCAATACCTAGAATAACAAATTCTAAGTCATCAATCACTATGCAGTCCATGTGGCTCAATGGTAAGAGGTGTGCACTTAAAGTGCAACAAAACCTTAAGGTCTTGGGTTCGAGTCGTGACTCATCCAAGTGCCAAAGAGGACAATACCTGGAGTGATGGCGGTAGAGGCCGGGCTCTACAAGTAGTCCAAAAATGTTTGAACTGTATCTTTCGAATCACTGACCCGAATTAAATGAGTATGGTGTCATTGGAAACATAAGACAATAGAGAAGATTCTTCTAGAATAAAGTATTATGTCATAATATTCAATGGTGCTTTTAGCAAGACACTTATGTGTAAAAGACATAAGGCATAAATGAAAGGGCATAATTGGAAGAAGTGTTGTCTTGTCTATAAATGGAAGGAAGCAAAAGAGAATAAGGAAAGGAGAAAGAAAGAGAAAGAGAGAATGTCATGAAAAAAGAGAGAGAAATACAAAGAGAAGAAGAGAATGAGAGAAAGAAGAGAAAACAAGCTAGGGTTTCAATTTCCTTAGCCTATAAGAAAGATTTTGAGGTTGTTCAAGAAGAGAAAAAAATAGAGGAAGAGAGAGCTTCTATTTGAGCTAAGGATCTCTTCACTTAGTGAAGAACCGAAGGGATCGAAGAGACATATTTCAGTTAGATCAACTCACGAAGCACACATTAAAGATACGATAGGAAAGCACTTTAGAGACCTCAGGTTGTTTGTAAAGAGAAGAGACATACTGAGCAAGCCTATAAACAAGGAAATCAGGTGGGTTTCATGTTTATAATTAAGTTAATAAGCTATTATTGTTTTCGTTAAATTAAAGAAGTTTACTGATTTTCAATTGCATCGTATGTGCTACATTATTGTTCATAAATGGGAGTGAATTTTACTATATTTTTGTTACATGATTTGAGTGATGCCTTTTTGGAAAAGATGTATGTTTATAAAAAAAACCATGTTTTCAAGAATGGCTTTCAAGATATACATCAAGCATGGGAAAAATAAGTTTGTAAGAAAAGTGTCAGTTTGGGCAACAAGTTTACAAGTTTTGAAATATATGTGTTATGTGAGTTTGTGATGGTCCCCTAAGTAAAGTCAAGTGCACTTGTCTAAAGGTTGCTCTCGCCTACCCTCTAGTGGCATGGAGCTCCATCGCAGACTCCCATAAGTTCACGGCTACGTAAGATCATTACATGGGATTGCATAGTACATTCTGTTCACGGATACATAGTACCCGTATGGGAAATTTGTAGTACGTTCTGTTTGGATCCACCCAAACCATTCTGGTGTGCTTATGTGCTCATGATATGTTTGATCAAGTTGACGCATTCATGATTTTTGAATAAGTTGAAAAATGTATAAATTGTGTTGGTTATGATTTTGATTTCTTGATAAGACAAGAATTTTTGAGAAACATGTTTTTTTGTTTAAACTCAATGAAAGCGTTTTCAAATGACAAGGAAGAAATTACTTCAAAAGTTTTGCTTATCTTTCTTCTATTATAAACTGTTACCCACCAGCTTTCAAACTCACTCCCTCTCTGTCCCCTCCTCAGGTGATAGTTAAGAATATCGAGTGATCAAAAGAATAAGGACGTTACTTCAAATTCTGCATATCTTGGAATTTAAGTTATCTTTGTGAAATGCAAGAATTTGTAGTTCATGTAACTTTTGTAGTTTGAGATTTCGGATTATATTGTAATGGGTCTTGAAAAGCCATTATAGCTTTGTAAAACCCTTTTGTTTTTAGGGTATTGAAATGTAAATGATGAAAATCAGGTGTATGAAATCTATTAAAGATTATGATGAAGTAAAGACATGAGAGTCTTATGACATTTCAGTAAGAGTTGGATTTCACATTCAGAGATAGGATCCAACATTAAGATAATAAGTTGTTTCGATATTTGATTGTCATGGGCACGCCACCCTTGTGGGATGATGCCTAATAAGGGTTTTTTTGGAAATAACCCTATAGGATTACACGCTCAAATATTATGATATTTGCAATAGGTTGGGTTCCTGAAACGGGTCCCAACAGAAACAATACCCCTGCCTTCATGGTCAATCGGAAAAGAATTTCTAGGACAAAATTTATTAAGGAGGGGAGAAATGTAACATCCCATTCCCATATTAAGAGTTAGAACCCAAAAATATGGTACATGTGAGATCAATGAGAGATTAAGAAAAATGCAATTTCATGCTCATGCATATTGTTAGCATACGTGCACGTGAATTTGAATTCTTACACACATTAAAATGAGTGTACATGCATTCATTGACATTCTGGGTATAATCAACTTATATATGTGAAAGGTGATTTTATTGAGAATGGTGGTTTATGCGTACTGAAAATTTATTGAAAAGTGTGGTTAGTAATTTTGAATTTTTGGTGAATTTTGGGAATAAACTCCAAAAATGTTGAATATTATTGGACTAGGAAAAATGTCAAGAGGCAAGTAAATGGATAAATAGAGATAGAAATAAGAGTCGAATGATATTGAAGAAATTTTTTATGATTTTTAAATTTGTGAGAAAGTGACATTGGAATTTAGGAGACATTTGGAGTAAGATTTGGAGAAATTTTGAAAATGAGAAACTAGTTAAGGCGTTAGAAATTGGACAAGTGTCCAAGTCTTAAGCCACGATTCTTTTAAATTGAAAGACCAAGTCAAGTTCTTGTAACTAGAAGGACTAAGTTACGGTTTTTGTCTAAAAATATCTTCCCCGTGACTTTCTCCATCTTCTAGAAGCTTCATTTCTTCCAGAGGATTCTCACCCTCATAATTCGAGCCTTGCTCTCATTTTTCGCTTGCCATCCCTTTTTGTTATCTGCTTCACTGTCACTAAAATATCTAACCCTACAACCTCAGACTGTTGATGATCGAGTGTTATCGAAAAGCTAAGGTGCACATGATTTTAAAGATTTTAAAGCTTTAAACAAGTAAGCATTTTATGGTTTTTCATTGTGATATAAGATGAAACATGCATCATGTTAGTTAGTTATTGATGTTATAAAATAAAAATGTACACATGCTTAAACATGAGTGAAAAGCTAGAGTATACAACATGTGTTGATTTTTCAAATTTGAGATAAATATGTTATAAGAGAACGTTGAAATGATTATTGAGTTTGAAAAACCATTGAGATCCTGTATAAATGAGAGCAGAAAATGTTGAAGAAAATGTATAAATGAGTGCAAAAAATGTTGAAGAAAATATAAGTATATGCTTTGTTTCATTACTTCCATTTGCATCAACTTTTTTTGAGTATATTTATAGATGATTTACAATGAGTTATGAGTTAAGAAATAGGTGTATGATGATGATTGGAGATGAGAAAGATTGTTTAAAAGGAAAGCTAGAGAGGAGAATAAAAAATATGCAAAAAAAAGGAAATGTAGAAAAATGAAAGAAGAATTGCAGTAGTGAAGAAAAGTGCAAAGAATGTGAAGATGATGCATGATGGATTTTTCTGTTTTTGATGTTGGTGCTTTAATCTAGATTCTGGAGTTATTTTTTAATGTTTGAAGCTTAAATGGAAGTCAAAAATGAGGTTGAGATAAGTTAGAAATGTTAGTTTAAGAAAAAGACAAGAAGAAGCTTTTCAGTGAAGAAGAGAAGAAAGAATAAAGATCGTGACTTCGCTAATGAAGCACGATTGCGACTTCGATGATGAAGTTGTGTGCACGATCGTGACTTGCAAGTTTTTTGAAAAACGATTGTTTTTGAACATCTGTCATTCAATTTTCTATAACTTCCTCACCCGATATCCAAATGACATGAAACTTAAACCATTGGGCTTATAACACACTAATCTACATTCCACCAAAAATCTTATCCATCTGAAATCATTTGGGAGAGACTGAGTGAAAAATATGAGACTGGTCCGATTGGGTGTGCACGGTCGTACGTTGAGGTTGCAATGCCATAACTCATTTTTGTTGGTGTGCATAAGAATGCATTATGGTTGCACGCCTGTGAGTCAACTGTGATGGGGTGCACAGCCATGAGTTTATGTTGCATAATCATGACTTAACTTTAAATTAGGTTAATGGATTTAAGAAGAAAATGTTGATAGTGATGGAAGATGATAACCAGAAAAATTTCATTGAACAGGCTTCGGTATTTTGACAATATCTTGTTCTGTAGTTATCCAAATAGAATGATCTTTGATTTGAAGTAAACTAGAGACATAGGGCTACAAGTTGTAAATAGAATGTCAATTCAACCTATAAGAATTTCAATTTCTGGATGAAATTTTAGTATAGTGTACTGTTTCAAAATGAGAACAATCCTAAAATATTTGGCGTATAACTTTCACAATACTGAACCAAATTGAATGATCTTGGTGTTATTAGAAACTTAAGACATAGGAGAACAATTTTCTAGAAGAAAGTGTTCTCACATTTCTCCATTTTCTTAGTCAGAAAGAACAAGCAAAGTTGACCCAAAAGTATGTTTGAGGAAAAATTTGAATTTGTCCAAATAAGTTATGAATTTTGATTATAATGGTTTTATTGAGGTATAAACCATAAGTATGAATGATACTTATATGAGTTTGGAAATATGAATGTTTACGTGACGAGAATAATGGAACGATACTTTAGATTGTCATTGAGCATGCATTGTACACATTCCATATACATATTTGTGCATAAAGGAATACTTGTAATTGTGTAATTATTAATATGTGTGCAAGGTGTGTATTGCATAATTTGGATGTGCCGGATAAACGTCTGCCTTTAGATGTTTCCATATCATGGATGCTAATGCTAATCTGGAGTATACTGTGAGTCAATCTAGATAGCCCCATTCACTGTTTGTTATGTTTTAACTTTCTGCTTTAAATTGCCATTGAAATGAAATGTGATTGCTCTAATTCCGGACATCGAATATACAAGGAGTTTGATAAATGCATGAATAACAATAGAAGTACTCCTTGTATGTGAATTTGATGAAATATGTGATACACAAATTGATTGTTAAATTTCGGACTGAGTTCCGAAGAGAAATGTGAATATGCATATAAATGAAAAAGTGATTCTCAACTTAATGTTCAATGTCAGACTAAGGTCCGATGATATATGCAAAATGAAATAAAGTAACTGATTGAAAAGGTGTGAATGTGATGCATTTCATTTCATAAACTCTTGAAAGATAAAGGTTGTTGTAACTAGAGTAGCCACCGAAAAAGAGCTTAAAGCTTAGATATGAAAAAAAAACTTAAAGCTTAAATTGTGAAAAAGAACTTAACGCTTAGAAAGTGTATAAGAGCCAAAGACTCACTATGTAAAATGAGCCCAGTATTCCTAACGAAAACAGGATAGTCATTAATGAGCCCAGTATCTATTATGGATACGGGATAGTTATAGGCAATCGGTCACAACAATAATGAATTGAAAGTAAGTCTCATAAGCATTACATATGCATTTGATGTGTATGTTTTGAATAGTTTGACTGATTTTTTGAATGTGAGATGTTTCAAGCGGATATTAAATATATGTGACTCAATATGATTATTAATGAAATGATGTGAATTTGTGAATTGTATGTGTTATGTGATGAGTGAGTCATCGAAGATAGTCACTCACTGAATTCGCAAAACTCACTCAAAATTTGCAATATTTTTTAGACTCGGAAGAGTTACCTGGTTGGGAAAGCGGGATTATAGCCACTGCATTCAAGTAAGAGGTAGAGGTCGATATCAGTTCACATTTGCATTGTATTTCTTTATTTTTGTACCGAATTGAGTCTTCCGCAATTACTGTATCTTGTGTATTTGAATATTTATGTTGTGTATAACTTTTCAATTGGAAATATTTTGCAAAATATATTGATCAAAGTGTAATAATAATTGTGATTTCAAATTTTATGAAATAAAAGTATAAGCCCGAATTTGATTATTGATTTCCACATACGCTTATGCTATTTTTGAAGATTTTGTAATGAATTTTTAGTGTTTGACTGTTCTAGCATGTCACCCTTGCGAGGTATGTACTCGAACATCACTTAAAATGTTAGGCACGTGTCTTACGAGAGTAGGGTGCTACAAACTACAATATTGTTGAAGACTAAAGTGTCTGTGTTGATTGTTAAATTGATGATGAGTTTATCTTACGAATTTGATAGACTTTGAGTAAAAGTTTCGCACATTCACTTATCTCCATTGTGTGTCTCAATGATGTAAGCTGGGAAATAGAGTATTTAAAGTATTTAAATGCTCCATCACCGAAGTAGATTCCACCATGCGTAAAGTGTATAGTTTTCTCTTCAAAAAAATTGTTATGGAATGATTTAGCCTTGTACAATTTTGTGAAGCTGGATAATACTCTATCAACTAAAGCTAGGAGAAGATTAGCTATAGCATTCTTGTCCATCTCGTTTCATTTTTCATCTGTGACTCTAGCTGGCCGTTTACTAATAGCCACCAGACAATTATCTTTCTTCAAGATTGCCTTTATTTTCAATTTCTATAATGAGAAATTACTCTCCTTAAACTTCTCAATCTCAAATTTTGCTCTCATTGCTTCTATAACGAACATAATTTAGTTCTCACTATTTTACGTAAATAGTACCCATATGTATAAATAAATAGTACCGTATATATATGTATGAATAGTACCGTACACGTGAATAATACTGTATACTTGAATTACAGTTATTGTACATGCAAAAATAAATGCATGAACGGTTGTTACCTTTCAAGATTACTATTCATCAACTTTCACTATGCTCACCTGAACTTTGAACAAATTATGCCAAAAAATTAGACGTAATTTTTTCACTTCGCTCTGATAGCACTTGTTGTGAAAATCGACCGGATTAGAGCAGGTTTGCAACTAAATAGGACTGAAAGAATAGTAATGAACACACAGATTTTATGAAGAAAACTCCCAAATTAGAGTAAAAATAATAAGTAAGAATAGAAGAATTTTACTACTAAAAAAACTGAAGAATTATAAAGAAAAATTAGACCCATAAATATACATAATGTTTTGTCTTTCTTTCTTTTTCTATTCTCTCTCACCTCACGTCTCTCTTTTTTGTTTGTTTATGTTTGCTCTCTTCATCTCTTGCTTATTTATAGGTAAGAGAGGTAGGATGGCAGGCCATTTGGTTTGCTATCCTTTTACCTTTTTTTTCAGTGCCTACCATTTTTGACAAGATTGCCATTTCGTGCTTCATAGGCATTAATATGAGACATGCATTCAGAATATGATGGCAACGGTGGTTTAAGCATTGTAGTGGCAAAGTCGTAGTAATCAGGGCCTAAATTCATAGGAAGAGAATAAACCTTGTTCTTGACTGGTACTGGCTTGCCGATTGTAGCAAGGTTGTCACATTTTTTCTTAAATTCTCTGAGATGGCATCGGTGTGCTACCCTCTTTCCCGTAGATAGGTGAGTTACTGCTGTAACGTGAACTCATGTTCCTAAGAGGAGCTTGCAAACTCTTGCTCCAACGCATCCCATAACTCTCGGGAGGTGTCATGGCCAATGGCTAGTCCTAGGACTTCAGGGGATAGTGTCGCTGTGAGAAGTCAACGAAGCATTAAATCTGTTTCATTCCTCAGGTTCGATGCTTCGGTGTTTCTACATTCCGCATCCTTCTTCAGTGAAGTTGTTGCTATACGGGAGCACGTGGGCTACACTTTTTACGTTCCTATTTGTCAATAATCTACCTGTGATGGAATGTTACTTATATGATATATTCGTCGGTTAGTAGTTTATTTTATTATCTCGATCTCTTTGACTTGAGTTGTGCTTGATAATTGACGTATTATTTACTGAGCGATTGTCAGGTGTGGAACAGTACTACAATACTCACCTGGGAATACATTGACACTATACCAAATGGATGGGAGCAACTATGCAAATTGACTGGTTTTCTGGCTTCATTTGTCAAATTAAGTTAGTTAAGATGAACCTACAGTAGCAAGTTTAAATGGGACGTTTCTCATTTGTGCTCCAGTAACCGGTATGAGAACAAGACTTTATGCATGGAGAAACTCTCATTGGTGCTTCCTGAAGTACTGCCGTATATATCAAGGCAGTTTGACTGATGTGCTGTTGTGATGAAAAAGACTTTATGAAAAAGCCTTGGTGTTTCTTTTGTTGCTTTGTTATGATGAACATGTGAAGAAATTGGAGAATGAGAGAGAGTTAAGAGGTGAACATGAATCTTATGAGGTCCTTATTTTGACAAGGAATGCTGACTTCTACCATAAAAAATCCATCCCTTACTTAAATCGTGAAAACTAAAATGGGTGCACCTGGAACCACATCCATGTGCACATCTATTTTTAAACCCGGACCGACCGATCGGTAGTTCGGTTCGGTTTATCCCTCAAAATTGGCTATCAATTGACTCAGTCTGAACCGGTCAAAATCGGTCAATTGACCAGTCGAACCAGTCCAGTTCGACCGGTCCGACTATTTTTTTTTATTTTTTATTTTTTATATTTTTTTAAAATATTTTTAATATTATATATAATTAAATATAATTATTGCATAATTATTACATCAACCACCGGTCGAACCGGTCAAACCGATAACTAATAAGACTATCGATTTATTGACCGGTTCGAATTTGAGAACATTGATGTGCACCCAATAAGTTATTACGTTTAGTTCATTTCTATCTGTTGATATTGTTAGGCTATCTGTGGATAAAGTTGATATTACAATCACATCGATTCAGGTTATTGTGCTCTGCTGCTACTTCTGCTATGTTCTCCATTCTAGATGATGCGAAGATAGTGAGAGGTCTTGGCCGCGTTCCTAATGAAGGTCCTCTCTTGATAGTTGGTTATCACATGACCGAGGTATGAAGCTGCTTTCATTAACATAAACAAACCTAAATAGTCGTCCTAGTGTTGTAACTTTTTTTTGTAATTTTAACATTTATTATTTGTAAATTGATCTGTATATTTATTATTTTATCAATAAGAATTGTTAAGATTATAATTAAACTCTTGTATACGAAGAATATTTTTTATTGTTATAATTTAATGATATTTTACTTTTATATACAATGCTTCAAATTATTAATTATTTTTCTATAATAAATTAACGAAAAATCTAAATATTATATATAATAATATGAATTTAAAATGTCACAAATAATTATAATTAACATGATATAATATTTTTTAACATTTCGTTACAATATATATTATGATTTGACTACATTTTACAAAATGTAACTTAAAATATTTGACAACATTTTCAAACCGTAGGTAAAACTCTTTGATTACTTTTTAGAAACATAACTAAAAATTTTGGTTACGTTTCTACAAGCGTATCTAAAACAATTAGCTACAATTTTAGCTATATGTATCTGTAAACGTATCTAAAAACAATTAGCTACGATTTTGTAAACATGACTAAATACTTTTGGCTATGTTTCTAACAGCGTAGCTAATAATTTTTAGCTACGAAATCTAAGTATAGCTAAAAACTATTAGTGACGATTTCAAAAAATATCGCTAATAGTTTTTCTCTGCAAAAATAAGATATAAGAAAAAAAAACTATTACTAACCATTAGAGAAAAACGTCACCTATATATAATTTTCATCTACAAAGATTTGACGATGTTTTTGGGAACAAATATAAATCATCTCTGTTGATTATTAGTGACAATTTTTGTAATTTTAGTGATGATTTTTTTAGTCAAATGTGGTTTCTGCTTTAGTGAAAGTGTCTAAATTGTAATAAATATTTTTCTTGTAAGTTAGGTGGATTTAAGGAAATAAGTCTAGAAGAACATCTAGCCCAATGGAAACTCATCAACAAATATGTAGCAGAAAATCCAACCAAAGTTAAGCTCAAACTTAAGCAACAAGTGGAAAATAATGTAGCCTATCAGAAACCATACCAAACCGGAGAACCAACCTAGCAAAAAGACCTATCCTAAAATAATAAATAGTAGAAAATAGAATAATGAAGGGTGGATGAAAGAGATGCATATACCAGAAATTCTCAGCCATCATAATCCCATTAAAAAGGAAAGATAATTAGAGACCTATCAAAGATACAATGGTGTGTGAGTGGCAGAGATCCTTTTGAGGCTATAAAACTAGTAGAGTAGTGAAAAAAGAATCAAGCGCTCGAAGTTGAGAGTTCCTGAAATTTCCATCATCAATCAAAGGTGATTGAAGCAACAGAGCTAGTCGAGCAAGTATGAGAGTGATAGGAGAACCATAAACCCACTAGAATCAAGCTGGTTTGTGACTAGTGGAGGAGAAATTCCAAGCCTTATGACAAAGGGTCCAAGATCTATGCAATCTTGACAACTTGAATAAGTCTCTCTTACCCCTAATACTCCTTACTTCATGTTTTTTGAAGCTTAAATTGTTTTTAAAGTGTTTGATTTGAGTTTATTAGTATTGGTTTCGAGGAACTTGGATAGTTAGTTACATTGATGTGGATACCGTTTTGTACGAAAAACGGAACCGGTACGGCTGCTAAAGTATCGGGCGAAAATTTCAACCGGTATCGGCTGTTTTCGGTCAGTACCGGTCGGTACCATCAATTCTGGTATTTTCCAGACCATTTCGAAAAATTTTGAATTCTTCAAGGACCAAATTGCAAAAAAGAAAAGTTAAAACCAAAAATATACCCCCACCCCACCCGAGCCCTAACCCTTCTGGAATCTCTACAACTCTTCTTCTCTCTTCTTCGGTTTCTCCTTCTTCTCCTCGCCGCTGCTCCTCCCTCCTCGGATCTCGTCTCACCGTCATCTCCTCGCCATCCCCTCCTCACCGTCGACGTGTTCTCCAATCCTCCTCCTTCGTCTTCGACCGGTGGTTTGTTCTCCAGTCCCTCAGCTCAGCCCGCTCCTCCTCGTCGCTGCCTTCGCTCGTTGCTTCTCCTCGCCCTCCTCTAGGGGTGAGCATTATTCGGGCCTGCCCGATTACCCGGCCTGGCCCGAATTAATTAGGGTAAAAAAAAATTAAATTTCAGGTAATTCAGATAATTCGGGTATTACCCGAATTATTTTCATTGAGGTGGGTAATTCTAAAAATTTAGACGCCCAATTACCCTAATTAGATTATAAAATAAAAAATTTGGGTTTTTAAAAAATATTTAAAAAACAACTTGAATAATTAAGTAAAGCCAACAAAATTTCTGTAATTGGCCTGGTTAAGCTCGGGTAAGAAAAAGTTCGGGTTCAGTAGGGTAAGATAAAAAAATTGCATAATTGGTAGGGCGAACAGTGAAATTTCGGCCCAAATTACCCGAATGCTCACCCCTACCCTCCTCATCGCCGGCACGATTTTAGGTGTGTGTTATTGATTTTGGTTTCATTTTTCAAGCAATTTGACAATGATTTGCTTCCTTGATTGTGATGATTGTTAGAATATGGTAGATTGTGTTAAGTCAAACCAGACTTCACGTATTAAATAATTTTGATAATAAACAAAGAGAAATATATACAAATGAAAAGTAGATGGATGCATAAAAAGAAAAAGCAGAAGGAAGAAAAAGCAGACGGAAGAAAAACAGAAGGAAGGAAAAGCAGACGGAAGAATAATGAAGGAAGAAAAGCGAAGGAAGAAAAGCGACGGAAGAAAAAAGAAGGAAGAAAAAGCGAGCGGAAGAAAAATGTAAGGAAGGAAAAGCGAGCGGAAGAATAATGATTAAGAAAAATGAAGGAAGGAAAAGAGCGATGAAGAATAACGAAGGAAGAAAAAGCGAAGGAAGAAAAAAGCGAAGGAAGAAAAAGCGATTAAGAAAAACAAAAGGAAGGAAAAGCAGCGGAAGAATAATGACGGAAGAAAAGCGAAGGAAGAAAAAGCATAGGAAAAGCAGGCGGAAGAATATCGACGGAACAAAAATCGATTTAAAGCTTTACGAAGAGAAAAGCGGGCGATCTGACAAGAATCGAGACGAAGAAAGAAACATCGATTTAAGGCGATTCTGAGTTAAACTGAATAACCGTTTCTTTAAAGATTCAAGAAGCGAGATATTCAAGAAACAATTGAAGACCCGATTATAAATAAGAGTCGAGATTGAAGTAAAAACGACTTTTGAGAAAAGTGAATGAAACTATGAGTATTCAAACATCTGACTATCTGAGAAAAATTGTGAACTATTTTTCGAGTGTACATTGTTAAGAGCGACTCTTTTGTAAAAAGCTCTTTATTAGTTTTCATTTTGAAAAGTGTTACTGGTAGCTGAAGAGGCTAAGAGTAAAAGAATACTTGTTGTTAAGAGACCAAGAGGCTCGATCAAAGAATACTTGTAAGCAGTTCGGAGATAGTGAAATCTCAGAAGGATATCTGAGGACTGGACGTAGCCCACGGTTTGGGGTAAACCAGGATAAATTGCTGTGTTTCTCTCTCTAACTCTTACTTTACTTAAATCGTAGTTCTCATTATTATCAAAGGTTTTCAAACTAGTCAAGAATTGATTTAAGATAAGTTTTCTGAAAGAACAAGCAATTGTTATTGAAGGGATTAACGAAAAGTTTATCACAATTCAACCCCCCCTTCTTGTGTATCTTGATCATATTATTACTCAATATATTAACGTGTGATTTACTTCAATTGGTATCAGAGCAAGGTGTTCAAGAATCACTCTAATAAAGTGTGAACTAAAGAAAATGGTGGAATCACACGTATATTGCGAAGGAGCCTCGGTCACGGACCTCCAAAGATTGATGGTGAAGACTACCACTATTGGAAGGATCGGATGAGATTGTTTATCGAGTCTACTCACATTGACCTTTGGGACATCATCGAGAATGGACCATACACACTGAAGATGATGATAAAAATCAATTCCACGAGAAAGATGGACGGTGAAAGCGTAAAGCAAGATTTCAACTAAATTCCAAAGCGAAATTTTTCTTGAGTTGTGCATTGAAAGCGAGCGAGTATGACAAAGTTCATGGATGTGATACTGCCAAAGAAATGTGGGATACATTATCAATTGCACATGAAGGAACAAATCAAGTCAAGGAGTCCAAGATAAGTATTTTGGTGCATCGATGCGAGTTATTCAAGATGAAAGAAGAAGAGACCATTGATCAAATGTTTGGAAGATTCCAAACAATTGTTAATGGACTAAAAGCTCTTGGAAGAGCGTCTAAATGATCAAGACCATGTTCGAAAGATTTTGAGGAGTCTGCCCAAAGATGGAGACCCAAAGTAACTAACGTCTGACAAGAAGCCAAAGACTTAAGCGTCTTGAAGCTTGATGAATTGCTTGGATCGTTGAAGATACACGGTAGAGCTTGATGCGAAGATAAGCCCAAGAAAGAGAAGTCCATAGCACTCAAAGCAAGTCAAAAGAATCACAAAATCCAGAAGAAGAAAACAAAGAGGAATACATCAAAGGCTTTAAAGATTGAAGAAGCAAAGGATGATGATTCCAGTAAGTCAGAATCTGAATCAAGTGATGAAGACGATGAGCTATCTTTCATTTCAAGAAAGATAAGAAGAATGTGGAAAAAGAAGTCCAAAGGAAATTCAACATTTAGAAGGAACAACGGCAAAGACGATGAAAAAGTCGATAAAGCATCCGTTACATATTATGAATGCAAGAAGCCGGGACATTACAAGTCCGAGTGTCCAATGTTGAAAAGACAACCCAAAAGGAGTAGGGATAACAAGAAAAGCATGATGGCAACGTGGGAAGATCTGGACTCATCAGAATCAGATACAAGTTCAGAAGCGTCAGAACATGCTAACATATGTCTAGTAGCTGAAGAAGAAAGTGATGAGGAGGTAACTTCTAGCTATAATGATATACAAGATGCATACTCAGAATTGTTAGAGGATTCTCATGCTATTCTGAAACAGTACAAGTTGTTGAAGAAGAAATATGTAGAAAACCTCAAACATACTCATGAGATAGAGAGTGAGAATATAAGTTTGAGAAAGCAAGTTGAGGAATTGAATAACAACAAAGTTGTAGATAGATCCGAAGAGATTAATCAATTGAAACTGAGAATTAATAATCTCTCAATTGATCTAGCTAAATTTACAAGATAGTACAAAAAGATGAATGAAATGATAGGAAAATACAGACATCCGAGGGATAAAACTGGATTAGGGTTTACTAAAAATAAGCCCTAGAATTACGTAAAATCAATTGCTCAAAAAGATAAGAAAAGATATCAATCAGGTTTTCAGAAAGGTCATCAACGTTTTCATTCTACACCTTATTATCATTCATTACATCATACTAACCCTAAAGGACCCAAGAGAATCTGGGTACCTAAAAATAAGATAATATCTCCTACAGAAATCCTTCTTTGGAAGAACCAGCAAGCACCATTGGTATTTGGACAGTGGATGCTCGCGTCACATGACGGGAAACAAGTCTATGTTCCTAGATCTTCAGTACAAGAAAGGAGGATCAGTAAATTTTGGAGACAACCAGCAGGGAAAGATAATCGGGTTTGGTAAGAAAGTTGTCAGAAAGGGAAACAAGTTAAAACCTCTTTCTCTTCAAAACATTTCGTAACGTCATCTAGACCACTTGAGTTGTTACATATGGACTTATTTGGTCCAACAAGAACAATAAGTCTTGGTGGAAAGAAGTATGGACTTGTGATTGTTGATGATTTTACAAGGTTTTGTTGGATACTTTTTCTATCACATAAAGATGAGTCTTTCAAGTGCTTTAGAAACCTTTCCATGAGGTTACAAAATGAAAAGGAATGTCTATAGCCAGCATAAGGAGTGATCATGGTGGAGAATTGAAATGAGAAGTTTAGAGTATTCTCGTGAAGAAAATGGAATTTTCCATAACTTCTCCGCCCCAAGGACTCCATGACGAGAATGGAGTTGTTGAGAGGAAGAATAGGGCGATTCAAGAGATGGCAAAAACAATGTTGTGCGAGATGAATCTTCCTAAATACTTCAGACGGAAGTCATCAATACAAAGATGCTACATTCGAATAGAGTGTTCTTTGCGACCAATCTTTGAAGAAAACTCCTATGAGTTGTGGAATGGAAGGAGACCAAACATTTCTTATTTCCATCCTTTCGTTTTGAGTGCACTAGTCTCGAACACAAAGGAAGCTCTGACAAATTTGATGCAAAGACATTTTCGTGAATT
Organism: Erythroxylum novogranatense; assembly: GCA_029891385.1. Lineage (NCBI taxonomy): Eukaryota > Viridiplantae > Streptophyta > Magnoliopsida > Malpighiales > Erythroxylaceae > Erythroxylum > Erythroxylum novogranatense. The sequence continues at coordinate 29,113,523 of CM057233.1, read as the reverse complement.
TTTCTAGGCTATTCTCTCACTTCAAAGGCATTTAGAATCTTCAACCTCACCTCAAAGACCGTGAAGAAACTATTCATGTTAAGTTCGATGATAGCTCTCAACCCAATAAGGAAGAGGAATCGAGAAGATGATCTTTATTCTGATGCCTTTGGCGCAGTGCAAGGAAGTATCTTCATCAGAAACACCTCATGATGAAAAGACAGACATTTCTAAGAATTTTGAGTTAAAGAAAGATTGGAGATACAAAAGCTTTCTTCCTAAAGAGTCAATTATTGGAGAAACCTCGAAGGTGTAAGAACAAGGTCCAAGTTCGTAAGAGAAGCCAACATGGCATTTATATCCAAGTAGAACCTAAGAAGATTGATGAAGCTCTAAAAGATGAAGCATGGATATTAGCTATGCAAGAGGAGTTGAATCAATTCAAGAGGAATAAAGTCCGGTCCTTAGTTCCTAAACCCGAAAGAAATCCATTATTGGTACTAGATGGATATTCAAGAATAAGCTAGACTAATCAGAAAAGTAAGTCGCAACAAGGCAAGATTAGTAGCACAAGACTATAATCAGCAGGAAGGAATAGACTACAATGAGACATATGCTCGATGGCAAGACTTGAAGCAATAAGGATCTGCTTGCATATCTTTGTTGCCATGACATAAAGCTTTTCAGATGGATGTAAAAAGTGCATTTCTGAGCGGTTTTATAGATGAAGAAGTCTATGTCAAGCAACCTCCTGGATTTGAGGATATAAAGTATCCAGATCATGTCTCTGAGACTTCATAAAGCCTTATATGGACCAAACAGGCCCTAGAGCATGGTATGATCGTCGCAGCTCATTTCTTATAGGAAATGGATTTACTAGAGGTAAAGTAGACAAAACTCTTTTAGGAAGAACTTGAATAATGATTTTATTATTGTGCAAATCTATGTTGATGATATTATTTTTGGAGCAACCTCAAAAAGGTTATGCATGAGCTTTGAAAATATGATGAAAAATAAATTTGAGATGAGCATGATGGGTGAGTTAAAATTCTTTCTTGGATTGCAAGTAAAGCAAACTAAGGATAAGATTTTTATCCATCAACAAAAATATGTCAAAGAATTGTTGTCTAAGTTTGATATGTGTAGTGTTAAAAGTATGTCTACACCGATGCATCCTTCAAACTTGTTGTCAAAAGACGAAAGTGATAAGAAGGTGGATCAAACCCTATTTAGAGGGATGATTGGTTCTTTGCTTTATCTTACAACAAGTAGACCTGACATTCTATTCAGTGTATGCTTGTGTGCAAGGTTTCAGGCCGATCCTAGAGAATCTCATTACATTCTTTGTAAAACGAATTTTGAGATATCTCGCAGTACTCTTGATCTTTGCTTAATGTATGAGAAAGGTAAAGATTTCAGGTTGAATGGATATTGCGATCACGGACTATGCCGGTGATAGGATCGAAAGGAAGAGCACGAGTGGTGGTTGTCACTTCCTTGGACCAAACCCGTGTCATGGTCAAGCAAGAGACAAAGCTCGATTGCATTATCAATCGCCAAGTTGAATATATGTCCGCCGAAGTTGTTGTTCACAATTGTTGTGGATCAAGTATCAATTGGAGGACTACTCAATACAAGAGGAAGAGATTCCAATATCTTGTGACAACACCAAATACCATCGACTTGTCAAAGAATCCAATTCAACATTCAAGGGTGAAGCACATAGAAGTCGACATCATTTCTTGAGAGATTACGCTCAAGAAAGTCGTCACCTACAATTCGTGGAAACGAAATATCGGTGGGCGGATATCTTCACAAAACCACTAAGTGAAGATCGCTTTAAAGAAATCGACGCAACCTCAATATGGTGATGTTAATGCACCATTCATCCGGTTTTGAAAAGAAGAAACAGATGACGACGGAGGAGTTAACGGACCATTCATCTGCTTTTTTTATAAAGACAAGACAGATAGATGGCAGAGTTAACAGATTGATCATCTGATTTTCCAAAAAGAAAAGACAATGAAACGGTGGAGTTAAACGGCGTTGACGGTTTCAGATTCTATAAAGGATACAAACACCTGTCCTTATGGGATGCTGTTGACAAGAGTGTTCAAAGAATCGGCATCGAGTTGGAAAGGGAATCGATGTAAGATAGTGTCAAAAGCTATATAGATTCAACAACTTGCTAAAATGGGTGCGAGATTTCGAGACGAAAAAGGAGCGAAGCACCAAGGAAAGCAACAAGCGAGGGGAGCCTATACCAAGAAATCCTCTATGAAGGAGAGAAGATCACACTCTCAGGAATCAAAGTCAAGAAGTGTTCGATTTATTGAATCAGGAGACTTGAAGCGTAAAGGGGAACCTCTGGTGAGTGACATTCCTAAGCAAGCAAGAAGGTCACCTGAATAGAAAGCTGTCATGACGAAAGAAACCCATCAATCCGAGATTCAAGCCAATCAAAGCATTATGAACAACAGAGATCAAAAGCTACAAACTCACTATCATCAATCCTTGAGAAAGATTCAGAAACTCAGTCTCAAGGAAATGGAGGAAAAGGAAGAAGAAGAACACGAAAAGAAGAAAGCACAATCCAAGAGGTCACCAAGGTTAAAGAAAATGAGTGCGAGAAAGAAGAAAGTCCAACAACAGAGACAAAGTCTAAGAAGGCAAAGGCAAGAAGAGATCATTGTTGACACTACTGAAAAAGTCTGCTGCAAGTCTTTGTTAGTCTTTGTTGATCTTCTTTGAAGTTAATATGGAAGCTGCTACTGAAGCGATTGTGGAAATTGTTACGGGTAATATTAAGGATTCTCACAAAGTTCTTAATAATCCAATTTTTGAAGAAGTAGTTCCTACTACTTTTCAGTCTACACTTGTCCACAAACAAGTTGCTACTCATGTTATGGGTAAGAAGGCTACTCAAAAAGTTGTGAGTGTGATGACTAATGTTCCATCTAAGTATTTAACTGTTCAAAGAGAAAGTTGGGAACACAGATTGGTTGTAATAGAGGAGAAGAAGACCAAGTCTGTCATCATCCGAGACAAACCAAAGAGATATGTGAAAGCCTTCTTCAAATCAGTTGAATATGATAATGGCATTTTACATCTGTTGGATAGGGGTTACAAAAATTTCTATGATCAACTGAAGAGAGTTGGAAGAGAACCATATCCACCAGAGCCATTTGGAGAGCATCTCACTTCTTATCCTATACTGAACAGTACAGTAATCAAGGTGGTACCTGATCTTCAACCACCAAATTTTGTTGAACTCAAGTATGAGAAGCTGAAGCTAAAAGTTCAACCAGAGCCAGTTGTGGATGACATGACTTCTGATCAAATTGAAGAGGCAGTAAAATTGATTGATGAAGCATGTGAAGAGAAAAGGAGTGGAAATTCTATCTGCGTATATCAAGATCCAGGACCAAGCCTAACTAAGGCTACAACAGAGGATCCACAGGGAGGGACTATCAGAAAGGGTCAGTATTGTTCTGTTCTGATTGGCAACTCAGAATGTTGTTATACTATTTTACAGAACATTCTGCGAAATCGACCTCTGTGGGAGATCACCTCAATTGCAGAAGCTATGCCATGGTTCGGAAGTACTTATCAACGTATACATGATTCCTATGATCTTGATATTCATGAACAAGCTGTATTTGTTCCTCCACCTCTCCTACAAATCATTGAAACAAATGTTTTTAACAAGGAAGCTTATACAACAACGGTGGCTATCGTTGAAAAGCAAGTTGTTGAGACAGAATCCTCGACTGCAGATGAATCATCAGCTTTAAAGAAGCATGTTCAGAAACTTGATAAGGATATGAAGAAGATTAAGAAGATGCTGAAAAAGTTGGTGAAGCAGATTGGGAAATAATTTTTTTTGATCAATAACAAATAGGGGGAGAAGGGAGAAGGAAGAAATCAGCTGGAAGGATAAAGCAGAAGTTATTTTTTTATCTCAATACTTCTGTATAATTGATACTTTTCATATTTCTCTAATTCACAAGTATTTGTTATCATCAAAAAGGGGGAGAATGTTAAGTCAAACCAGACTTCACGTATTAAATAATTTTGATAATAAACAAAGAGAAATATACAAATGAAAAGTAGATGGATGCATAAAAAGAAAAGCAGAAGGAAGAAATAGCGAGCGAAAGAAAAAGTAAGAAGGAAAAGCGATTAAGAATAACAGACGGAAGAAAAACAGAAGGAAGAAAAGCGAAGGAAGAAAAGCGAGCGGAAGAAAAGCGAAGGAAGAAAAAGCGAGCGGAAGAAAAATGAAGGAAGGAAAAGGAGCGGAAGAATAATGAGCGGAAGAATAATGAAGGAAGGAAAGCGAGCGGAAGAATAATAGACGGAAGAAAAAATGAAGGAAGAAAAGCGAAGGAAGAAAAGCGAGCGGAAGAAAAACAAAAGGAAGGAAAAGCGAGCGGAAGGATAACAGATCAAGAAAATGAAGGAAGAAAAGCGAAGGAAAAACAGGCGAAAGAATATCGATGGAACAAAAATCGGCGGAAGCTTTACGAAGAAAAAGCGAGCGATACAAGAATCGAACGAAGAAAGAAACATCGCTTTAAGACGATTCTGGAGTTAAATCTGAATAACCGTTTCTTTAAAGATTCAAGAAGCGATATTCAAGAAACAGTGAAGACCGATTATAAATAAGAGTCGAGATTGAAGTAAAAGCGAATTTTGAGAAAAGTGAATGAAACTCGAGTATTCAAACATCGACTATCGAGAAAAATTGTGAACTATTTTTCGAGTGTACATTATTAAGAGCAACTCTTTTGTAAAAAGCTCTTTATTAGTTTTCATTTTGAAAAGTGTTACTGGTAGCTGAAGAGGCTAAGAGTAAAAGAATACTTGTTGTTAAGAGACCAAGAGGCTCGGTCAAAGAATACTTGTAAGCAGTTCGGAGATAGTGAAATCTCGTAAGGATATCGAGGATTGGGCGTAGCCCACGGTTTAGGGTGAACCAGGATAAACTACTGTGTTTCTCTCTCTAACTCTTACTTTACTTAAATCGTAGTTCTCATTATTATCAAAGGTTTTTAAACTAGTCAAGAATTGATTTAAGATAAGTTTTCTGAAAGAACAAGCAATTGTTATTGAAGGGATTAACGAAAAGTTTATCACAATTCAACCCCCCCTTCTTGTGTATCTTGATCATATTATTACTCAATATATTAACGTGTGATTTACTTCAGATTGGAGGTTAAAATTTGGTATTATTGTGTTGGATTTGGGGGAAATTTTAGTTGTGGATTTCGGTGGAGAAAGGGAAGGTTAACCGAATGGAATTGGGACAAAATTTTGGATGTGGAAATTGGAATTCGTTTGGATAATTGGATTTTCATTTCTTTAGATTTGGAATTTTGGATGTTGAAGTTGAACCTAAATTGTGATTTGGATTTGGAATTCGGTTGGATTTGGAATGTTTGGATGTTCAGCCGAAATTGTCATTTGTAATTTTTTTGATTTGTGAGTTATTAAATTCAACTGAAATTGGATTTTGGAATTGTTTTTTATCATTATGCATTTTGGAATTGGAAATTGGAAGTGGATTGAAAATTAAATTTAGAATTGTAATTAGAATTGGAATTGGATTGAAAATTAAATTTGGAATTGGATTGAAAATTAAATATGGAATTGGAATTGGAATTGAAATTGTATAATTTGGATTGGAAATTAAATTTTGAATTGAAATTAGAATTGGAATTGGATTTTAGAATTGGATTGAAAATTAAATTTGGAATTGAAATTGTATGATTTGGATTGGAAATTAAATTTGGAATTGAAATTGGAATTGGAATTGGATTTTACAATTGGATTGTAAATTAAATTTGGAATTGGAATTGGATTTTGGCATTTTGCATTTTGGAATTGGAATTTGGAAGTGAATTAGAAATTACATTTGAAATGGTGATTTATTGATTATTGAATGATGAAAATTAGCTTGTGATTTATTATTGTATTAATATTGAATTGTTGAATTATTCATCAATGATATTGAATTGAGTTTGAGCAATTGAATTTGAGAATTGAGATTGAGTTTGATAATTTGAAATGTTTAATTGTACATATATTTTATTTAATGATAAGTTGGTGCTTATGGTTAACCTTATGTTTTAAATTTAAAAGTTAAATTGTTGATGTTGATTAATTGGTTGTTAAATCTTAAAATTGAAAGTTGATAATCAAAATCAAAACAAGATTTAAACCTAATTGTAAAATTGATAATCAAATATGAAATTAATAATTAAATGTAAAATTGATAATCAAAATTAGTGAAATTGAAAAGCTTAACATTAATTGACACATTCTTAATATTTGATAAATGGTTATTTATTTTTAATATTTGGGTATTGAATTTTGGTAAATAATTAGTTAAGTATAAAATTATGGAATTAGAAATTAACAATAATTTGATTGTAGTAAATGATAGTATTTGCTTATTTGCGTATTAGTTTTAGGTAGGTAAATAATTAATTGACTATAAAAGTTAAAAGATGTTGAACTTTAATAGAATGGTAATATATGTGTGTAGGGAATCTTAAATGTTTAAAATTGGAAATTGTTGTAAATAGAATGAATGGAAATGGAATTATGATTGTTTTTGTAATTGTTAGGATTGATAATTGTTGTAAATGGAAATAGAATTATGTTTGTTTTGTAATTGTTAGGATTGGGAATTGATGGAAATGGATTGGATATGGAATGGAGTTATGATTGTTTTGTAATTGTTAGGATTGAGAATTGTTGGAAATGGAATGAATGGAAATAGAATTATGATTGTTTTGTAATTGTTAGGATTGAGAATTGTTGGAAATGGAATGAATGGAAATTGAATTGTGATTTTTTTGTAATTGTTAGGATTGGGAATTGTTGGAAATGGAATGAATGGAAATTGAATTGTGATTGTTTTGTAATTGTTATGATTGGTAATTGTTGGAAATGGAATGAATGGAAATTGAATTGTGATTGTTTAGTAATTGTTAGGATTGATAATTGTTGTAAATGGAAATAGAATTATGTTTGTTTTGTAATTGTTAGGATTGGGAATTGATGGAAATGGATTGGATATGGAATGGAATTATGATTGTTTTGTAATTGTTAGGATTGGGAATTGTTGGAAATGGAATGAATGGAAATTGAATTATGATTGTTTTGTAATTGTTAGGATTGAGAATTGTTGGAAATGAAATGAATGGAAATTGAATTGTGATTTTTTGTAATTGTTAGGATTGGGAATTGTTGGAAATGAAATGAATGGAAATTGAATTGTGATTGTTTTGTAATTGTTAGGATTGGTAATTGTTGGAAATGGAATGAATGGAAATTGAATTGTGATTATTTTGTAATTGTTAGGATTGATAATTGTTGTAAATGGAAATAGAATTATGTTTGTTTTGTAATTGTTAGGATTGGGAATTGATGGAAATGGATTGGATATGGAATGGAATTATGTTTGTTTTGTAATTGTTAGGATTGGGAATTGATGGAAATGGATTGGATATGGAATGAAATTATGATTGTTTTGTAATTGTTAGGATTGGGAATTGTTGGAAATGGAATGAATGGAAATAGAATTATGATTGTTTTGTAATTGTTATGATTGAGAATTGTTGGAAATGGAATGAATGGAAATTGAATTGTGATTTTTTTGTAATTGTTAGGATTGGGAATTGTTGGAAATGGAATGAATGGAAATTGAATTTTGATTGTTTTGTAATTGTTAGGATTGGTAATTGTTGGAAATGGAATGAATGGAAATTGAATTGTGATTGTTTTGTAATTGTTAGGATTGGGAATTGTTGGAAATGGAATGAATGGAAATTGAATTGTGATTGTTTTGTAATTGTTAGGATTGGGAATTGTTGGAAATGGAATTAATGGAAATTGAATTGTGATTGTTTTGTAATTGTTAGGATTTGGAATTGTTGGAAATGGAATGAATGGAAATTGAATTCTGATTGTTTTGTAATTATTAGGATTGGGAATTGTTGGAAGTAGAATAAATGGAAATTGAATTGTGATTGTTTTGTAATTGTTAGGATTGGGAATTGATGGAAATGGATTAGATATAGATTGGAATTATGATTGTTTTGTAATTGTTAGGATTGAGAATTATTGGAAATGGATTAGATATAGATTGGAATTATGATTGTTTTGTAATTGTTAGGATTGAGAATTGTTGGAAATGGAATGAATGGAAATTGAATTATGATTATTTTGTAATTGTTAGGATTAGGAATTGTTGGAAATGGAATGAATGGAAATTGAATTATGATTGTTTTGTAATTGTTAGGATTGGGAATTGTTGGAAATGGAATGAATGGAAATTGAATTATGATTGTTTTGTAATTGTTAGGATTGGGAATTGATGGAAATGGATTAGATATAGATTGGAATTATGATTGTTTCGTAATTGTTAGGATTGAGAATTGTTGGAAATGGAATGAATGGAAATTGAATTATGATTATTTTGTAATTGTTAGGATTAGGAATTGTTGGAAATGGAATGAATGGAAATTGAATTATGATTGTTTTGTAATTGTTAGGATTGGGAATTGTTGGAAATGGAATGAATGGAAATTGAATTATGATTGTTTTGTAATTATTAGGATTGGGAATTGTTGGAAATTGAATTGTGATTATTACAGCATGACTTATATTATATAAGATAGATATGTATATTGCCATTGTGTACTGAAATTATGTGTTATTTGTGAATATGTACAGATAAATGGAACGAAGTTCAAACACTCCCAATCAACCTAGTTTAGGAAGATACAATGATCCAGCTTAGGCTCACGTTGGTGTGGTTCCCGGTCAAAAGAATAATACCATTTGCTTGTTTTGTAACAAGCATTTGAAAGGTGGAGGAATCACCCGATTGAAAAGGCATTTAGCTGGAGTTAAAGGAGATGTGGAACCATGTAAAAAAGTTAGTCATGATGTGAAGTGGTAGATGAAAACATTGCTTGATGAACATCAAGTGAAGTTCATTTCCCGGTTTTCATGGTGATTATGGAGATATTGAAGGTGGAAGTGGTACTGGTAGTGTTCCATCTCAGCCTCAGGATCCTGAAGAATCTGATGTGAGGAAGAGAAGAAGGCAGGTGTCTAGTTTCTTTGCACCACGAACAACTCCTAAAGCCCAACCTTCAATTCGTAGTGCAATGCAGACAAGAGATGCGGCTCACAATGTGGATATGTGTTGGGACTCAATCTCGAAACCGGACCCCAACCGAAAAACGAAAAACAAAAACGAAGTGACGAAACGAAAACATAGAGATAATCGAATAACAACATGCAGAAGCAAAAGCGAAAGCGGATTCGAATCAAATGACAAAACGGATCTCAGAACCAACTTGGGCCAAAACAAGAGCAAATGAATGAACAAAATCCAAAAGTGAACGAATCGAAGCAAAATAAAAAACGAATCGAAAGCAAATCGAATAATCGAAGCGGAAGCAAACAAATGGTTCGATTAAACTAAAAATCACATTCCGAAATCCGAAACGTATATCTTAGAAAACTATTCACGTTGGAACCCATAAGACATTCCAAATCCGGTATACTTTTTTTTTCTTCTCTTTCATTCATTAAAAACTCATACAAAGCAACTTAATTTTTTCCCAATTGGAAATTCATCCTCAAATCCAAATCTCAATTCTTAAAAATCTTCTTATACATTCATTTCTCATCTTGTAAACAAAACACATATCTTATTCTTCTTCTTAGTCCTTTATTTGAACCAAAAATTAGGTAGAATAACAGCTGTATTTTACACACCCAAAAACCTGCAAAAAGGTTCTAAACACACTTCTACATATCAGACCAATCCACCCAATTCCTCGGACCTCCTGTCCAGAATCCATATCTCAATCACATCCATATCCAAATCACAATCATATCTCAATTCAACATCCAAATTCAATCATAATTCATATACCGTAAGCACACCATATCATTTACATACATAATTCACTATACTAGATCATATACAAACCCATACTTCAATTTCGTACTCCAATAGCAACCAAAAGTGGCACTTTCAAGCCACGGTACAAAACCAATTACCAAAATCCAAATTATACATAGTACAAAAACATGCAAGAGTCGAAATGATGTCTTGACCGTCTTTCATCCGATCTCCTGCTCGAATACCTAGAGATGGGGATGAAAGGGGAGTGAGCTTATAACTCGTGGGTAACATATTTATAAATCGAAAAATAAGCAAAATTATCTTTTCAAAACCTTTGTCCTTTTTCAAATTTTCACAAATGAATTTCATCAAAAACTTATTTCTCAAAATTCTCAACTTTTCAAACTTCATGAAACTTTTCAAATCATGCAAATCTAAATTTCTTTCCAAATTTCATGTACAATTTTCAAATCATGCAATGCATCACACTTAGAAGCAAAACAAAAACACATATTATGCATCATAATCACGATTAATAATGAAATGCACACAAATGGCTCGAGAGTTCCATAAACAAAACGGTTTACACTGTAAACAAAACGAGTCCGATTTCTCAGGATCTCATGGCCTCAAGCCAGCAACCGGGAGAAGGCTATGGGTCATCGTGCACGTGACTAACGAAACAGGTTCTCTCTTGCCCAATCACAACCAATCTATGCGCAAATAGTCAATCGCAAAAATGACATTTTTATGCTTCTTTCTGTTTATCAATTTCGCATATTTCCATACCCTGCATTTATTTCAAAGGTAACATACCACAAATTCTCAATCATTCAAACACGAAGAATGCTAAAATCGTAGTAAAATAATCAAATTCTTTAAATCATGCGAAAACAATGAATTTAATCAATTCGTAATTCATTTCCAAAATCAATAATTTTAAACATTCGAAAACAATAATTTATAAACAATTTTACTTTCTTGATTTTTTTCAAAAATGTATAACTAGCTTATAATTCAAAATATAAACATATTACCCACCTCATTTCCATGCTAGAAACTTGTCCACATCTTCAATTTCTCCAAAGCCTTTCCTAAATTTTCCATAATTCATGACATAAACCCTAATTAATAATCATCCAAAATTAAACATCACCTTAGGAATAATCACTAAAATTGAGCTTGGAAATCACAAACCCATACCATTTTCAAGGTATCTAAACCAAAAACTCACTAAAAATTCAAAGCTTAAAAATTTTCTCTTACCTTCAACCTTCACATTTTCAGATTTTCTTGACTCATCTTGGAGCTTTCACCTTCTTCCCTCTTTTTTCCCTTGAATCTACTCAAAAACCATGCTTGAAGTCCCAAAAATTCGAAACCCTAGCTTTTCCCCCTTTCTTATTCCTTTTTCTCTCATCCGAAACCCATCTTTCTTCCTCTCTTCTTATTTCTTTCTTTCCTTCTTCTAATTTTCGTGTATTTCATTCTTCTAACTTCTTCTTATATGACAGCCCCTTGCCATGTCATTAAATGAAAGTCAATTGACCAAAATGCCCTTCCATGTAAGCCTAAAACCTTAACTCTTTAAGTGATCTTCCAAAATTATCCTTGAACTTTATTTCAATTCATGCTTATTTTAGGACATTTTTCTCACCATCAAATTGAAGAAATTTGCTAAAACTTCCTTCTAGAGAATTGTTCCTTATTGTCTCAATTTCATAACTGTAACATCCCAACTCCCATAGGAAGGGTTATTTTGGTAAATTGGGATGGGTTAGGAGTATTGACTTAGGTCTCGGCATGAACATGCAATATATAGTTTTTATGAGTATTGATTTGGTTGCACATGCACGTAGTATACATGCGTTCATGACATTTTAAACTTAGGGTTAAATTAAACTTCTGTGTGAAATTAATGGGGTAATTGAGTTTGGAAAATTATTTGAACTAGCCATAAATTGTTTTACATTTTAGGGATTTTAGGAATTTTTCTGGATTTTTCGAGACAATTCTGGAATGATAAAATCGCCAATTAGCGAATCGATTCGATTTTCTAGCAAAGATCACTACCCAATGGCACAGTAATATGGGGTATATTATTTTGGGACTGAAAGTAGGGTCATTAGAGTTAAATGGAGTAACATTTTGGACTGGATTAAACAAAGATACTTTGACTTTTCTTTAAAACCATTAGCCAATCATATTTAGCCAACTTAGATCCTTCATTTAATGCTTCCATCCTTGTAGTTTCGGTGATGTGGGTATTAAAAGAGTGAAAAGAACTCTTCCATAGCTTAAAACCTTCTCACGAAACTTGATTCATTCCTTTGGTGTGAGTGTTCTTCTTCTCCTTCAAAGTTCTTCTTCTCATTCCTTATAAGGTCCTCTATGGTTCTTTTCTTGCTTCTCCTTTGAGCACATCTAAGACCAAGCTTGAGAAGGTGATGATGAGCATGTGTAGTGGGGTAGCCGTGGGTGGTGATTAAGGTGTTATAAGAGTATAAGAGGAGAGGTTAAAGACTTGAAGACTTGGAGAATTAGAGAGTGAACTTGTCTAAGGTAAGAAATATAGTTGTTTACATGCTTTTGGTAGGTAGAAGCATGCATGGAGACTATATATATATGAACTTGATCATCATAGGGGTAGGTTTTAATGGGTGTAATTATGTGCTTGTGTATGAATAAATGATTATAGTTTTCCTTGAATTTGGCTTGGTTTGGATTGAGTTTGTTAGCTTAGATGAATGGAAAACCTTAGGAAGATGAATTGTGTGGTTGCTGCCAATTATGTATAATTCTAGAAGTGTATGTTGAAATGAGCTTGTGGATGAATTAGAGGTAAAATTTGATGCTTAGTGAAGTGTTATAGATGTTAGAAGTGAAAGGAGTTAGATTAATGTTGAATGCTGGAAATTGAGTTTTGAACCTATGGTACTGTTTTGATCATAATTAATTGTGTAGAAATGCAAATGAGGTGAGGTTAGTGGCCACTGAAACTTTGAAATGTTGGCTTCATTTTAGTGTGAAATAGGTGTTGTTAAATTATAATGCTAGAAGGTCCAAATTTGGCATGGAAAGTTGCTGTTCTGTTGTCTGTGAACAGTACCCGCAAATGTGTCCAATGAGTTTTGTTGATTTTTCTCAATTAATTGGTTTGGAGTTAGGGAAAATGGTCTTAATGAAAGTTGTAGCCTATTAAATTAGCTTTCCATTGCCACTGATCGTGCAATTTTTCGAGTTTTATGTTAGGAGATATGACCTGATTACTGATGACTGTTTTTATGCATTGGCTGAAACCTAGCTGGATTGGCACATTTAGTGCACTTTCGGGTTTGCAGGAATTTTAGGAATTTTTGTGATTTGATTTGGGGTTTGCATTGTACTGAAGAGTTTTATATATCAGATTGATCTTGAAAATGGTATATGGCTTATAATATTTGGAGGTCAGATGTGGGAAATATGGAATTTCAAAATCTGGACCTACATTGTGATGTTAAGTGTTGTTTAGGTCAGAAACTTGCATGACAGATTTGAAAATGTTAGAGGCTGAATTGGAGTTTGTTTATTTCAGGAAGAATTGAAGTTTGGGATTTTATCTTTTCAGGGATACAAAGCTCTGATCTTAATGACTTGTCTACAGGGAGTTATGTTGGTTATAAATTTACTGCTCAAATTGCATGATTTCAGGGACAACAACATTCAGTGAATTGTTTAAGGTGGTTAGCAAGTGAATTTGATGTTGGATTGTTCATGAGAGTAGTAGATGACATTGTGAACTTACTGAATATATATTTTTGGTAATTTGTGACTGAAGAAATGACAAGTTGTCGAATTTGTATTGTACTGATCTGTTGTGATTGGTTTTGTGTAGGCAGTTGGTGTGATTGGATTTTTGACACCCTTATGGGTAAAATTACTTGTCGGGGTCTTCATGAAACTTGTAGAATTTTTCAATACCTTTCCAACGAATCCAAATTTGTGTCATTTGGATGTGTATACTAAAAGATATGTATTGGGGAACAAGGAAAGGTTTTAAGTTAAAGTTGGAGAAAAGAGAGGGAGTTCGCATGGGGTGGAGCGCAGCCCGCCCATGCGGGCGAGCGAGGGAGCTCGCCAGGCGAGCAGGGGGGGGCTCGCCCAGCGAGCGAGCCAGGCGGGCTGGGTGCGCGCCCAGGCGCACCCACGAGCCTACGACGCCGTTTTGGTGAAGGGCAAATGATTTGGTTTTCCTTTCATTTTTGACCTTCCTCCAATCTTTCGTGCATAACTTTTTGGTCCGAACTCCGATTGACCTGATTCTTGAGGCATCGGATTCGTAAGACATTTAATTTCATTATTTGAGAAATTGGGAATTTTTAGACGAGAAATTGACGTGGGCCCGGGTAATTCTTCTGTAAGCATTGTTTTATTTAATTGGGGACCTATAGAGGTCCAAATTGAGCGCCGTCAGCGCCAGTAGATTTCTAAGTTTTTGATGGATTTTTTAGAAATTGAAAATGTGGTTTAGGGTCGGGAATGCCATGAACATGCATTATACACGTTTTAAGGATTCCATGTGCATTATTTGATCGTTTTAATTATCTGATTGGTAATGTGAATTTATTTCAATTGCTCTGAGGCTCAGTTGGACCGCTGTTCCACAGACGTTATGGAGACTTCTGGCATTAGCGGAAGTTAGTAGGTGAGTAACCTAGTTGGTTCCTCAACCTTTATGTGTTTACTATTTTGCAACTATGTCATGTGGGGATAATGGAGGATTTATATGTGTTTGATTTGCTTGATTTGGACCATGGGTGTGCAAATATCGGGGCCGTGATATAGAAGTGTTATGTATGAATTTCATGGGATTGCCTATGAGTGTCTTATATGAATTTGGATCGATCGCTATTGGTTTGGATATATTGGACATATGCATTTCATGCATAATGACATGATCGATAATTGGCGGTTGTGACGGAAGCGACCAACGAGCTTATAGCTCAGGCGTGATTGGGCCTCGAGCCCATGATGATCTGAGCCTATGGCTCACCAAGTAATGTGCCCTTAATGGGGCGATTTGAGCGCTCATCACAACAATGTAATAAACTGGAAAAGCGTCTCATATACATTTCATATGCATTTAAATTGGTTCCTTGGTGATATGATAATTACGTGGTATTATTGAATGTGATTTGGTGAAATAATTATGTGACTCTATGTATATGCATGAATTGGGTGAACCATCGATGATGGTTCCTCACCGAGATTCATAAACTCACCCAAAATTGCAAATTATTTTTTCAGGACCGAGACAGTTGACTCATAGCTCGGATAGACTTTTCTGCCGTGTAGATTGAGTTGGCAAGAGAAGTCATGGCACATGAGTCGGTCATTGGCACTTTTGGAGGGATGACCTAGTTAGCTTTCTGCTTGATTTTCTTTTGGAGACATGTACGACACTTTCAGTTGTATAAATTCTCGCTTTGAGGATATGAAATGAGAAAGTTATGTCTTGAAAAATTAGTGAATTCCATACTACTGCTTTATAATACATTGATGCCATGTGGAGTTGGTAGTTTGTTCGTAGCGCACCCTTATCGTAGGGTGTGTATCGGAATGACCTACTGAGCGTTCGGTACATCTCTATGGTGAGGGTGCTACATAAATAATATCGAGCATGGTTTGGCATCTGTTGGGACTAGTATATAATTAGGCTTGGATTCTTGTGATAAACGCAGAAACTGATCAGAGTTCTTGTTTGGTTATAGGTCATCCGTATTCGGTGATCAGATAGATCAACCAGCTGACCAGGGATCTGTTGGAGCTAGCAGAGAGTCCTCGGTGCCTCGATCGAGGAATTACCTCCTAGAGTTCTGTGAGGCGGGAGAGGAGATCGATTTGCGGCGTGGCGAAACGTCGACTTATGGCGATCTGAGACCCGTGAGGTGAGAGTTGGTGGAGAGGACCGAGAGTTCTCGACGGATGGATGCGAACTGATGAGAGGTTCGATTATCGATATCTCTTCGCAGGCCCGGCTTATACATGGTGGAAGGCTGCTAAGGCGGTACCACTGGGCCTTGCTTCTTGACACAGGCAGATTTTACGAGGGCTTTCGGAGATAACTATATGCCCAAGGTGTATCTGGAAATGAAGATGCAGAAATTCTTGGGCCGAGGCAGGTAGGATGACGATGGCAGTCTGAGGTGAGGTTTAATGAGTTGATGGGGTATCTGACTCTGTGGTTTCTCTTGAGACGAGATAGGTCTGGAGGTTTGAGATGGGGTTGAATTTGGAGATCCGCGGGTGGCTCGTTACGATATGGGCTCTTTATAGAGTTGAGAGCTCTTCTTTGTGAGTAGAAGCGATTGTGAGACAGACAGATCGAGAGATGGGTCGAGGTCGGAGGAAAGAGAGTTAGTAATGATCGGGGTAGCTCTGGTAGGAGTTTTAGCGGCGCCAGAGCGGGACCTTTAGATCTTCGGAGGTCCGAACGATGCTGGTTTTGGGCGAGAGAGGTAGATTTGTGCTGGTGGCGATGGCGATGGTAGTGGCGAGAGGTTTTGGGCGGATGCCCCATTACGTGAAACCTTGAGAAGAGACATTTTGAAGTCTTGGCGATTGATTGGAGCTTGCCTTAATCGGCTCCATGGATCATCGATTCGGGATTGCCCACCACATTGGGAGCTCGGTCTGCTGGTAGTGGCCGAGTGGGAGTAGCCCACTGCATGTCTGTGAGTAGAGTGGGTGGATCCGGCGTGGATCGGTCTGAGAGGCCGAGTAGAGGCCGTGGTAAGCGAAGGATCCTTTGTGAGGACCGAGGGTCGGGCGACCAACCACGATCCAGAGCCGGGTCTACGCCATGACGAGGCGAGAGGCCGAGATTCCCGATGTTGTGGTGGTATGTTACTTATTTATGATATTGAGGCGTTTGCATTCTTTGGATCCTGGATCCACGCATTCTTTTATTGCACCTCATATGGCATCTAGGTTGCATGGGGATAGGGAGAGGCTACTGTATGGGCTAGAGGTGAGTACACCTCTAGGTACTACTACTGCATTAGGAGAGGTCTGCAGGGGATGCTCGATCCAGATTGATCAAGCCGTGTTACGGGCAGACCTTATAGTGTTGCCTCTGAGAGAGATCGATGTCATTCTGGGGATGGACTGGCTGACGGCCCATAGGGCTATTATGGACTGCTATACCAAGGAGGTTGTTTTGGAGTCTCTGGTCGACTAGAAGCGGTGTTCGAGGAGTTAGTCGGCGGTGCCGGCCGGATGATCTCTTTCCTTAGTGCCACGAGATTGATCTGAGGAGGTCATGAGGCATATCGGCTCATGTGGTTGACACGAGTTGAGCGAGAGGCTTGGGATATTCCGTGGTTAGGAAATTTCCAGATGTGTTTCTGATGAGTTCTGGGTTTGCCGCGGATCGAGAGACGAGTTTACTATTGACCTCGTTCAGTCTTGCTCTATATCTATACCTCCATATAGGATGGCACCTGTGGGCCCGAGGGAGCTTAAGGCTCGATTCACGCAGGAGTTCTTTGGAGAAGGGTTTATTAGACCTAGTGTCTCACCATGGGGAGCTCGGTTTTGTTTGTGAAGAAAAAAGACGGAACTTTGAGGCTTTGCATCGATTACAGACAGCTGAATCGGGTGACAGTGAAGAATAAGTATCCACTGCCTAGGATCGATGACTTATTTGATCAGTTGCAGGGAGCTCAGGTGTTCACCAAGTTAGATCTGCGATCTGGTTATTATCAGTTGAAGATTGCAGAGGCCGATGTGCCTAAGAGCGCCTTTAGGAGCAGGTATGGGCATTTCGAGTTTCTAGTGATGCCGTTTGGGTTGACTAATGCCCCGGCAGCCTTCATGGCCTTGATGAATAAGGTATTTCAGCCCTACTTGGATCAGTTTGTTATTGTTTTTATTGATGACATTTTAGTATATTCGAGGAACAGACAGGAGCATAGTGAGCACTTGAGGATTGTATTACAGACGATGAAGGAGAGACAGTTGTATGCTAAATTCAGTAAGTGTAAATTTTGGCTGGATCAGGTGATATTTTTGGGGCATATAGTGACTGGAGAGGGTATTCAGGTGGATCCTAGTAAGGTTGAGGCGGTGCTGAAGTGGGAGGCTCCTAGGAATGTGTCTGAGATTCGGAGCTTTCTCGGATTAGCAGGTTATTACCGGAGGTTTGTCGAGGGGTTCTCATTGATCTCGGCCCTCGACAAAACTTCGAGGAAGAATGTACCTTCGGATGGAGTGAGGAGTGCGGAGGAGCTTTGAGGAGTGAAACATCGGTTGACTCTCGCACGGTGTTGGCTATTCCATCTGGGGCTGGAGGATTTGAGGTGTATAGCGATGCATCACATCGAGGATTGGGATGTGTTACGATGCGACATGGTAGAGTCATTGCCTATGCCTCGAGGCAGTTGAGGTCTCATGAGGTAAACTATCCTGTTCATGATTTGGAATTAGCTGCGGTTGTGTTTGCCTTTGAAGATTTGGAGGCATTACATATGGTGAGACCTTTCGGATCTTCACAGACCATAAGAGTTTGAGGTACTGTTGAGCGAAAGAGTTAAATTTGAGGCAGAGGAGATGGTTGGAGTTCTTGAAGGATTATGATTGCACCATCGAGTATCACCCGGGAAAGCCAATGTAGTGGTGATGCTCGAGTAGAAAGTCACATTCTAGTCTGCAGCTCGATTGAGCAATGAGGTTGCCTAATTTGATTCAGATTGAGGGCTTTGAATGTGCGATTGAATCTGGATCGGGATGGAGTGTTATTGGCTACTTTGAGGCCGAGACCGATGCTCTTGGGCGAGATCGGAGAGTTCGGGACAAGGATCTGTTATGGTGAGGTGATGGAGAGTAAAGGCGATTGAGTTCGGTTTTGTTTTGAGAGCGAGACTTTATGGTTAGGGCGAGGCTCTGTGTGCTGATGTGGATGATCTGAG
Organism: Erythroxylum novogranatense; assembly: GCA_029891385.1. Lineage (NCBI taxonomy): Eukaryota > Viridiplantae > Streptophyta > Magnoliopsida > Malpighiales > Erythroxylaceae > Erythroxylum > Erythroxylum novogranatense. The sequence goes on along the minus strand of CM057233.1, from coordinate 29,094,662 downwards.
GCGAGAGATATTGGAGGAGGCTCATATGGCCACTTATCTATGCATCCCGGTACTACCAAGATGTATAACACCACAAGCAACATTTACGGTGGCTGGCATGAAGAAGCGGTGGCGATTTTGTATCTAGATGTTTGGCGTGCAAGCGAGTTAAAAATTGAGCACCGAGCTCGATGAGGAAGCTTCATTCGTTGCCCATTCGGAGTGGAAATGGGAATGAATTACTATGGATTTCATTATGGGGTTGTCTAGGGCCGAGGCGACATGATGCTATCTCGGGTCATAGTGGACGGTTGATTCATCGGCCCATTTCTTGCCAATGAGGAGACTAATACCATGGATCATTGGCCCGAAGTATGTGGTGAGATAGTGAGGCTGCATGGGGTCCCGATGTCGATAGTGTCTATGAGGATCCCAGATTTACTTCGAGGTTACGCGAGTTTGCGATCTGCTATGGGGACTAAGTGAACTTGATCTGACTTTTCATCCTCGAACAGATGGGCGAGTGAGAGGGCGATTAAAGCTGTTGAGGATATGCTTGGGCATGTGTATTGGAGTTCGAGAGAGCATGGGATCGATATCTAGCCACGATTGAGTTTGCATACAATAACCATTTTCACAAGAGCATCGGGATGGCACCTTATGAGGCGTTATATGGGCGTACCGTGTAGATCGCCTTTGTATTGGGATGAAGAGGGTGTGAGGATGATTGAGGGTCTGGTGATTGGGATCTTGCTGATAAGGTGAAGTCGATTGAATCGCATCAAGCGGCTCGGGATAGATAGAAAGAGCTATGTGGATCAGCATAAGAGGGAGATGGAGTATGATGTAGGCGACAGAGTTTTCTTACGGGTGTCACCGTGGCGAGGTGTACTGAGATTTGGCAAGAAGGGCAAGTTGAGCCCTAGGTACATTGGTCCGTATGAGATCACTGAGAGGATAGGACCTTTGGCCTATCGGTTAGCTTTGCCGAGTGAGATGTCTCAGTTGCATGACGTCTTCCACGTGAGTATGCTCCGCAGATATCGGTCAGATCCGACTCATGTGATTCCGGCTCAGGAGATTGAGGTGTCGAGTAATCTGAGTTATGTAGAGGAGCCGATTCAGATTGTCGGGTCACAGATTAAGCAGTTGAGGAATAAGAGTATTCCACTGGTAAAGGTTCTTTGGAGGAACCACTCGACTGAGGAGGCTACCTGGGAGACCGAGGAGCATATGAGGAGACAATATCCTCATCTTTTCGATCAATCAGGTAAGAATTTCGGGGACGAAATTTTTATTAGGAGGGGAGAATTGTAACATCCCAACTCCCATAGGAAGGGTTATTTTGGTAAATTGGGATGGGTTAGGAGTATTGACTTAGGTCTCGGCATGAACATGCAATATATAGCTTTTATGAGTATTGATTTGGTTGCACATGCACAGAGTATACATGCGTTCATGACGTTTTCCGGCTTAGGGTTAAAATTAAACTTCTGTGTGAAATTAATAGGGTAATTGAGTTTGGAAAATTATTTGAACTGCGCCATAAATTGTTTTACATTTTTAGGGATTTTTAGGAATTTTTCTGGATTTTTCCGGAGACAATTCCTGGACCGGTAAAATCGCCAATTGGCGAATCGGTCGATTTTCGGTAGCAAAGATCACTACCCAATGGCACGATAATATGGGGTATATTATTTTGGGACTGAAAGTAGGGTCATTAGAGTTAAATGGAGTAACATTTTGAATTTGGATTAAACAAAGATACTTTGACTTTTCTTTAAAACCATTAGCCAATCATATTTAGCCAACTTAGATCCTTCATTTAATGCTTCCATCCTTGTAGTTTCGGTGATGTGGGTATTAAAAGAGTGAAAAGAACTCTTCCATAGCTTAAAACCTTCTCACCAAAACTTGATTCATTCCTTTGGTGTGAGTGTTCTTCTTCTCCTTCAAAGTTCTTCTTCTCATTCCTTATAAGGTCCTCTATGGTTCTTTTCTTGCTTCTCCTTTGAGCACATCTAAGACCAAGCTTGAGAAGGTGATGATGAGCATGTGTAGTGGGGTAGCCGTGGGTGGTGATTAAGGTGTTATAAGAGTATAAGAGGAGAGGGTTAAAGACTTGAAGACTTGGAGAATTAGAGAGAGTGAACTTGTCTAAGGTAAGAAATATAGTTGTTTACATGCTTTTGGTAGGTAGAAGCATGCATGGAGACTATATATATATGAACTTGATCATCATAGGGGTAGGTTTTAATGGGTGTAATTATGTGCTTGTGTATGAATAAATGATTATAGTTTTCCTTGAATTTGGCTTGGTTTGGATTGAGTTTGTTAGCTTAGATGAATGGGAAACCTTAGGAAGATGAATTGTGTGGTTGCTGCCAATTATGTATAATTCTAGAAGTGTATGTTGAAATGAGCTTGTGGATGAATTAGAGGTAAAATTTGATGCTTAGTGAAGTGTTATAGATGTTAGAAGTGAAAGGAGTTAGATTAATGTTGAATGCTGGAAATTGAGTTTTGAACCTATGGTACTGTTTTGATCATAATTAATTGTGTAGAAATGCAAATGAGGTGAGGTTAGTGGCCACTGAAACTTTGAAATGTTGGCTTCATTTTAGTGTGAAATAGGTGTTGTTAAATTATAATGCTAGAAGGTCCAAATTTGGCATGGAAAGTTGCTGTTCTGTTGTCTGTGAACAGTACCCGCAAATGTGTCCAATGAGTTTTGTTGATTTTCTCAATTAATTGGTTTGGAGTTAGGGAAAATGGTCTTAATGAAAGTTGTAGCCTATTAAATTAGCTTTCCATTGCCACTGATCTTGCAATTTTTCGAGTTGTATGTTAGGAGATATGACCTGATTACTGATGACTGTTTTTATGCATTGGCTGAAACCTAGCTGGATTGGCACATTTAGTGCACTTTCGGGTTTGCAGGAATTTTAGGAATTTTTGTGATTTGATTTGGGGTTTGCATTGTACTGAAGAGTTTTATATATCAGATTGATCTTGAAAATGGTATATGGCTTATAATATTTGGAGGTCAGATGTGGGAAATATGGAATTTCAAAATCTGGACCTACATTGTGATGTTAAGTGTTGTTTAGGTCAGAAACTTGCATGACAGATTTGAAAATGTTAGAGGCTGAATTGGAGTTTGTTTATTTCAGGAAGAATTGAAGTTTGGGATTTTATCTTTTCAGGGATACAAAGCTCTGATCTTAATGACTTGTCTACAGGGAGTTATGTTGGTTATAAATTTACTGCTCAAATTGCATGATTTCAGGGACAACAACATTCAGTGAATTGTTTAAGGTGGTTAGCAAGTGAATTTGATGTTGGATTGTTCATGAGAGTAGTAGATGACATTGTGAACTTACTGAATATATTTTGTGGTAATTTGTGACTGAAGAAATGACAAGTTGTCGAATTTGTATTGTACTGATCTGTTGTGATTGGTTTTGTGTAGGCAGTTGGTGTGATTGGATTTTGACACCCTATGGGTAAAATTACTTGTCGGGTCTTCATGAAACTTGTAGAATTTTTCAATACCTTTCCAACGAATCCAAATTTGTGTCATTTGGATGTGTATACTAAAAGATATGTATTGGGGAACAAGGAAAGGTTTTAAGTTAAAGTTGGAGAAAAGAGAGGGAGTTCGCATGGGGTGGAGCGCAGCCCGCCCATGCGGGCGAGCGAGGGAGCTCGCCAGGCGAGCAGGGGGCTCGCCCAGCGAGCGAGCCAGGCGGGCTGGGTGCGCGCCCAGGCGCACCCACGAGCCTACGACGCCGTTTTGGTGAAGGGCAAATGATTTGGTTTTCCTTTCATTTTTGACCTTCCTCCAATCTTTCGTGCATAACTTTTTGGTCCGAACTCCGATTGACCTGATTCTTGAGGCATCGGATTCGTAAGACATTTAATTTCATTATTTGAGAAATTGGGAATTTTAGGCGAGAAATTGGCGTGGGCCGGGTAATTCTTACATAAGCATTGTTTTATTTAATTGGGGACTATAGAGGTCCAAATTGGCGCCGTCGGCCTTGATGAATTTCTAAGTTTTGATGGATTTTTAGAAATTGAAAATGTGGTTTAGGGTCGAAATGCCATGAACATGCATTATACACGTTTAAGGATTCCATGTGCATTATTTGATCGTTTTAATTATCTGATTGGTAATGTGAATTTATTTCAATTGCTCTAGAGGCTCGGTTGGACCGCTGTTCCACAGACGTTCGGAGACTTCCCGGCATTAGCGCGGAAGTTAGTAGGTGAGTAACCTAGTTGGTTCCTCAACCTTTATGTGTTTACTATTTTGCAACTATGCCATGTGGGGATAATGGAGGATTTATATGTGTTTGATTTGCTTGATTTCGAACCATAGGTGTCTGAAATATCTGGACTGTGATATAGAAGTGTTATGTATGAATTTCATGGGATTGCCTATGAGTGTCTTATATGAATTTGGATCTGATACGCTATTGGTTTGGATATATTGGACATATGCATTTCATGCATAATGGCATGATCAGTAATTGGCAGTTGTGACCAGAGCAGCCAACGAGAGCTTATAGCTCAGCGTGATTGGGCCTCAAGCCCACAGTGATACAGAGCCTATGGCTCACCGAGTAATGTGCCCTTAATGGGACAGTTTCAGGCGCTCAGTCACAACAATGTAATAAACTGGAAAAGCGTCTCATATACATTTCATATGCATTTAAATTGGTTCCCTTGACTGATATGATAATTCTGTGGTATTATTGAATGTGATTTGGTGAAATAATTATGTGACTCTGTGTATATGCATGAATTGGGTGAACCATCGATGATGGTTCCTCACTGAGTTCACAAACTCACCCAAAATTGCAAATTATTTTTCAGGACCGAGACAGTTGACTCATAGCTCCGGATAGACTTTTCCTGCCGTGTAGATTGAGTTGGCAAGAGAAGTCATGGCACACAGGTCGGTCAGCTGGCACTTTTTGGAGGGATGACCTAGTTAGCTTTCTGTTTGATTTTCTTTTGGAGACATGTACAGACACTTTCAGTTGTATAAATTACTGCTTTGAGGATATGAAATGAGAAAGTTATGTCTTGAAAAATTAGTGAATTCCATACTACTGCTTTATAATACATTGATGCCATGTGGAGTTGGTAGTTTGTTCGTAGCGCACCCTTATCGTAGGGTGTGTATCGGAATGACTTACGGGCGTTCCGGTACATCTCCTATGGTAAGGGGGTGCTACAATAACGCCACCAAAATCATTTAATTTGGTGCACTACATCAAAAGTTATACTTTAAACATTTCAGACTTGTCTTATGCTAAAACATTTTCCAGCAATTTACTTCCATCCGAAAATTGATATTCTTAGAGACTGAATTAAGATTCACTTTATTCAGACAAATTGTAGCCTTATATTTCTAGTTTAATTCAAATCAAGAATCGCTTCATTTAAATTACTAGAGCAAAAGGTATGGCCAAAATACTTTCAGATTTTTCTAATCCAAGACTGCACACTAAATCCGAATTCCATTCAAACATTGGAAGTCTTAGGGGCTAATTTGAAATTTAATTCCTTCAGAAGACTTGTAGGCCCATGTCTCTATTTTATTTTTCAACAAGAATCACCTCATTCGGATCTATACAGGTCGAGATATCACTAAAATACTGAAGCATAGTCATACTTTTTCAACCGATCATCACACTTTGTTTCCATCCACCTTTTTCAATTTAATATCAAGACCGATCAACAAGGTATGGAGAGATAGAAAAATGTCTTAAGAGTCCAAAGCTTCAAAAATCAGGTCGATCGGAAGTTAGACAAAAAAGGTATGGCCAAAAGAAGGAAGAGAGGTCGGTCGGCCGAAAATCGACCCCGCGGGACGATCGACAGACGTGCGGGCGCCTGCTCTCCCGATCGGGCGAGCGGACGTGCGCTTGCCCGAGCGGGCGCTCGCCTGAACATGAGCGCGCGGACGCTCGCTCGGGCTTTCACCCAAGTGGGTGCCCGCGCACTGGCTCTCGCCCTAGCGGGGGCGCGCACGGGCGCTCGCTCGTGCGCTCGCCAAAACGGGCAAGCAGCCGAGCGGTCGGCCACGCGATTCTGACCTCCTAACTTCTAACCTTCATATCTTTTGACTCTGAACTCCAAATTTTACAATCTTGGTACCGTTGGAAATCTAAAAGACAGATATACCATTTTCACGAATGACTCAAAAGCAAGTTCGGTCTCCAAAGGGGTCAAAAGTTTATTCCAAGATGACCGATCGACAAGCTCCTCATAAACAGTACCAAAACTTGTAAACATCATAACTTTTGACCCAGAACTCCAACTTTCAAAAACTTGGTGTCTATGGAAAGGTAAAAGAACGTTCTAAAACTTCCATGAAGATCATAAGAACAACTTCCAACTCTATAAGGGTCAAATATGGACTCAAAGTCTCTGTTTGAAATTTGCCATTTTGGCAGCACCTGTACTCAGCTTTAACAACTCACATCTTCCAATTAACACATCCGAAAATAGCACATTATGCATCATTGGAAAGCTCTAAAGCTCCTCTGCAACTCTCAAGAAGGCCACTTGATCCCATTCAATCTATACCAGCCCAGAATTTGCCTTAATGCCTAACATACCCAAAATTAACCCTATGAACACATCAGCCCAGAAATTGACAACACCTACGCCCAACTTCAACAACTCATAAACCATTGAGCACAACCCAACAGCAACTCAACAATGAATAAATATGCACATACACATTCCTACACTTAGAGCATTTTCCAAAACCAAAGCAAAAATACATTTAACTTTGAAAGATCATAACTTTTAATCCCGATATCGAAAAATAGCATACTTTATGGCGACAGAAAGCTTTCAACAGAAGCTAAAATTTTTATGCAGATCATTTTCTCAAATTCTGCCTAAATCAAAAAGTCAACTCTCTACTCCAAAAGTCAAATTTCTTAATTCTCCAAAATATAACACTTTCACTAATCATTTCTTGCTTTTCAACTTCCATTTCAATCATCTATTTCACTTTTTCTTTCATAATCCAAATAATTCTATTCAAATCTCAAATTCATAAACACCCATCAATTCTTTTCTCGTAGCACAATAACATCTATAACAAAGTTCATATGCAAAAACACTCATTTAATTTCATGTAATAATTTCTAATTTTTACTAAAAGATCGGGGTCCAACAATATGGCAGTAGCTAGATGGTGGTATGATACAGGTTCGTCATTTAGTGCTTCTCAATCATATTATTATCAATATATGATAGATGTCATAGCCTCTTATGGTCCAGGATACAAAGGGCCATCGATTGATGACTTAAGAGGTAAACTTTTGAGTTGTGCTGTTTCTGAAATGAAAACTTATTTGGCTGAAAGAAGAGTGAGTTAGGGTATTAATGGATGCTCAGTTATGTGTGATGGTTGGACGAATAGGAGGCAAGAGCCTATTATAAATTTTTTGGTTTATTCTTGTAATGGTTCTATGTTTTTAAAATCTGTTGATGTATCTGGCCTGATTAGAAATGCTGATAATTTGTTTAGGATATTTGATCAAGTTGTGAATGAAGTAGAGGTGGAAAACATTGTTCAGTTTATTACTGACAATGATTCCGCTTATAAAGCGACAGGAAAAAGGTTGCAGAGTACCTATAATTCATTTTTTTGGACTCCTTGTGTTGCACATTGCAATGATTTAATACTGGAGAATATAGGAGATCCTAGGTATTAAACTGTTATTGATGAGACCATGCAGAAGGCAAAAAAGGTGACAAATTTTATTTATAACCGTGCATGGGTTTTGAATTTGATGAGAAGGGAATTTACCAATGGTGGAAATTTATGTCGCCCTGCTGTGACAAGATTTGCAACAAATTTTTTATCACTTCAGTCTTTTATTTTGATGAAGAATGAGTTAAGGAAAATGTTTACAAGTGATAAGTGGGTTGCATCTCAGCATGCTAGGTCTAATGCTAGAATGAAGGTTTGTAGTATCATACTGGAAGATAGAAAATTTTAGTCGCAATGTCAATTCGTTATCCGAGTTTGTGAGCCTTTGGTGAGGATGCTTCGGTTGGCTGATAGTGAAGAAAAGCCAACCATGGGATATATTTATGATGCTATAGAAAGAGCGACGGAAGCAATTAAGGCCAATCTGAAAAATAGGTCTTCTTTATACCTACCATTCCTCTTAATCATTAATGAGAGAAGGGGGAGACAACTTTCTTCTCCATTGTTTGTAGCCGGGGTATTTTTGAATCCTAGTGTGTATTATAGACTGGATGTTGAAAAGTAAGCTATAGTTAGTAGAGGAATGCTTTTCACAATTACAACAATTGTTCCTAATGAGACAATGCAAGAAATTTTAAGTGAACAAATGGAGCTTTATAAGTCGTGTAATGAGGATTTTGGAATGTCGCTTGCGATTCGACAAAGAGGAAGACTTTCTCCAGGTATTATTTATTTCTTATTTCTTATTTGTTGAAAATTATTTATCACTTTATTTTGTTTATAACACTATTTTTGTTATCTTATAACTTGCAGTTTCTTGGTGGGATGAATTTGGATGTAATGTTCCATAATTGAGAAGATTTGATATTCGGATTTAAGTCAATGTGTGAGTGCAACTGGGTGTGAACAAAACAGGAGCACGTTTGAATTTATCCATTCCAAGAAAAGGAATAGATTGGAGCATAAGAGGTTGAATGACTTGGTTTATGTTTGTTACAATTTAAAGCTTCGAGAAAGGTAAGTTATTTTCATTATTAATTTTGATATAATTTCTTATAATTTTCTAATAATTAAATTTAATTATTTACTAGGAGTCTTAGTAGCACAAGTTGTTCAAATGATCTTACTGCCATTGATAATGTTGGGCCCGGGTCCCGGATCCCTATTCCCAAGGTGGTCCCTCAGGCTGTGCAAGCGATGAGCTCCCAAATATAGCGGACCCGATCCCAACATCCATACATAATTCGATTCACACATGTATTTTCACACCCATTATAACATACACACACAACTATGAATTAAACACCCCATAAACCAAGGGGTTTCATACCATTACAATCCAAAGGAAATTCAACAAATGTTCTCAAAATAGCATAAAACAAAATAAATTTTAAATCTAAAATACATGAATATGCTCCATGATGATATGCTTGGCGGGCTAACCAAAATACTAACTTAATACAAAGCTCTTAACTAGCTTGACGTTTTCGATGCCTTGCAAGATCAGCGATCGCCTCGTTCTGTACCTGAGGAGGGAAAGTAATGGGTTGAGCTATACAGCTCAGTAGCTAATATAGTTATAGCCATCAGCAACTAGCACAAATTCAAGCATATATATATATATATACATGTAACACTTCTAGCACTCACATACTAACCAAGAAATTTGTGCATTCAACATAATTAATTCACCTCACAAAACATGTCATAAGTATGCTTTATAGAGAATAGATCAAATATGCAATGCACATCATATGGCGCGAGGGTTCTATGGAAACAAAAGGAAGAAACCGAAGTTTACATCCTGAACAAAATGAGTCCATTCGAAGCTCATAAGCCACAAGCGGGTAGTCGGGAGAAGGCTCTTGTCAACGTGCACGTGACGAATAAAATGGTTCTACTCTCGCCCAAACAAAAGCACATAATCATGCTCAGAATCATGTTACCCGATGATATGCTTTCAAGCTTTCATTTATTCAAAATGGCATGACTGAAGTCGAGGCATAACATGCTCAAAATCAAAATTCCTTTTTATCAGTTCTCATGCTTCTTCAAATCTCATAACAAATCATGTTAAATAATTAATCACATATTCAAAAGTCATGCACTTCATCATACATAACATATAACATATATTCACACATAGGCAAGAATTTGCCTAATCACACAATAACTATAAATACATTACCCACCTAATATCGCTCGAGAATCCAACTCACTGTGGTCCTTCCTCTTGCGATTGGATCAGGTCGGCTTGGTTTCCTATATCAAACCAAGTTTCCATTCAATTAACATTCAAAAGAAATATTCAAAAGCTTGAAAATAAAAAAGGAAAAGCACGAAAAGTCTACATTCGACTTCCACCTAACATCCTGAACCCTTAGAGGCTAATTCCGAACTTCCTTTTTTCATACAACTTGTAGCCATTTTCTTCTAGATCACAACGAATCCAAAATCACCTCAATTGGACATCTACAGCCTAAGGTATACTCAAATTACCAAAACTCATCGCCACTGGAAACAGGGGCTCACCGTGGCGAAGCCCCTCTCGTCATGCTGACGCCCATGTTACATGCAAGCAAGCACACAAGTGTCTTGTGCATGCACCATCTTGTCTGCGTCGCGGCGTGCTCCTCACACTCGTCGCGATGTTGCCCTTCCCACACGTCACGGCGAACCTAAAATTTGCACGTCGCGACGAACTCACATGTCGTGGCATGTTCATTCGCACGTCGCGACGTGCGGGCCTGGAGAACGACTCCGAACCTGATTTCCAGCATTTTCCAACTTCAATCCTTTCCTTTGTCTAAATACAACCCACCTAAACTTTGATTCAAGTCTTAGACTACATTTCTAACCTATTAACAACTGAAAAACAGGCACAAACTCAACAACCCAAAAAAATCGATCCATTTGTCCCTAAAAACCCTAAACCACCGATTCTAACTCATACAAATCGATTATAGAGTTTAATCCAACTAAAACCAGATGAAAAGAAGTTAAACTTAACAAGACTTGCTTCAAATCAGTCGAAAATTCCTAAGAGCACAAAGCCTCCTTTCCTCTCCTTCTTCCACACCCACGACACTTTCCTCTTCTCTTCTCCTCTTTTCTTTCCTTTCTTTCTTTCCTTTCCCTTTCTTCTAACTCTTTCACTTATATCTAAGAGAGATGGGTAAAGACCATTTTACCCCTCCTTCAAAGCTTTAACTTAATCCAACCTAAACAATCTTCCCAAAATACCCTCATACACTCTTACCCTTTAATTCCTATTTAAACCACATTAAACTCAAATAAATCTCAATTATCTACTAACACACTCAATTTAATCAAACTAAGGCATAAATACATAATTAACACAATTCAGGTTTAATGACATCATAAAAAAAATTCGGGGTCCAACAGATAATATTGATGTTTTGGCGGATTGGGTTTCTGAAGAACCCAATTTGGTTTATGTGAGTGATTTGAATTTGGAAGATAATTTTGGATGGGAAAGCATTGACATGTCATTTGGTGCATTAAATTTGAATGATAATGATGATGAAGCTCCTCTCAATGATGATGATTTTGTACCAAATGATCACTGGGGTCAGTGTCGTTCAAACGGATTTCTGCCCATTGACGATTGAATTTCAGGTTTTTATTTTTCATCTTTTTTTTTTAATTTTACTTGTATTTGGTCATTGATGTTTATGTTAAATTATATGTATGTAATGTAACTGTAATATTTTTTGTTTCAGTTTCAACTTCTACTTGATTGCTTATTCGTCATCAACTCTTTTTGTAATATTTATTGTTCTTTTATCGGATATTTTGAATCTTTTGATGTAAATATGTAATATTATTTATTATAATGATGAAATTGTATGATTGTAATATTTTCAATGCTTTGTATTATTCTTAATTTTATAATAGTATGATGATGATTATCTTTGTTTATATTAATTGTGGTTATTATTTATATGTAAAATATTTAAAATTTATTTTATTTCAAATTAATTGTCATTATTATTTATTATTAAGATTTTTGAAAGAATGGTTGATGTAAACAGTAAACTAGTAAAGTATACAGTACAGTTGTATAATATATCAATTTGGACTATTTTGCAATTTTTAAAAATTTTAGGGACTATTTTATAAATTTAAAAAATATTCCGACCGGTATCAATACAGTTCCGTTCCAGAGCTCAATCTGGTACTGAACCGATACGGTATTCAGAACATTGCTTAGATTACCGAGTTACTTTTAGCTTTCAAGCATATTTGGGTTTCTTGATTTTACATCAAGAAATGAAGATTGCAAAATGAATAAATTGAAATTTTCTCGTATGATAAAAAGGCTACTAATAATAAATGGGCATTTCATTTTATTAACTAGTTATAGTTAGGTTAGTTAGCTTTTTAAAATTCAATTTGGAAACTCTCTAAAATAATTATGCAAGCCAAAACCTGAATCTATCCAATTTTAAATTATTATAGGATTACTTCTTATTTCGTCTCTAAAAGCACCTAATTCGTTGCTGCTAATATAATAACAATATTAAATCATCATCTAAATAGTCACAAAACCCTAGTAACAAAATACTATAGGCGATATTTTTAGCAAATCGTTGTCAATTATTTTTTGCTACGAGCTAAATACGTAGCTAAAAGAGATACGTGATGATAAAGAAAATCGTCGTAGGCTTAGTTTTCTTAGCCAAATGATATTAGTTATGTTATTATAAATGCAGGTAACAATATTTAGTGATGCATAGACAAATCATCACCAAAAATTGTTGGCAATGATAGAGTAGTCGTAACAAAAATTTATTTGTTGCTTTTTTCAAAACGTAGCCAAAAGTTATTGGTGACATTTTTGAAAATGTAAAAAATGTCACCAAAAGGTTTTGGCGACCATTTTAAAAATGTAGGCAAATCTTTTTAGCTAATTTTTTAATTTTTTAATAAACATTATTACTAAAAGTTTTATCATGTTAATTATAATTATTGGCAACATTTTTAATTTATGTTATCGTATGTAATATTTATATACATGTTTTATAATTTACTATACTCTAATGTAGCTGGATCTTGTACCAAGCAGGTTGTTGCAAATGTCATCTATATTTGGCTTATTTTCGTAGACAATGATCTTTTCAACAACTCCTACATCTTATTCTAATTTTAAAAGATCAATATTCAATTCAAATATTATAAATTAGTACTACATAAATAAATAAACTTAAAATTTAAACAATTTTTATACTTACATAGTTATTTTGTGCTCCTTCTTATATCTACCCTTAATCTTCCTTATAATGAGTGAGTTTGTATAGTGTGATCCTATCACACTCTTGTGCATATAGTTCCTTTTCACTCTATATTATGAAAAGAATTGATAACACAATAAATAATATTGTATTTACTAATATAATTAGAGTCTCAAAACAAAGAACATATATATTCATTTTGTATGACAACAAATGATTTAAAGCCTTGGTTGTGAGGTATTTTATTTTTTTTCTCTGTTAACCTTAGCTTTATCACAATTTTCCTAAATAAAGAAAATAAATGGTCCTTAAATTGTGTAACAAGATTAATGGAAACAAATATGAAGAGAAAGAAGACAAACCTTAACGTTCTCAAAAGCCTAATAATCACACATTTGGCTCCAATTTTTTAGGGATATTTGTTCTGGAACATATCTGCTTACCTCCTTATCTAAAGGAAAAGATTTGTAGTATTTATGCAGCTGAGAATGATGATTCTTTGCCCTTTGTTTCAACAGTGAATTCACACAGTTTGAAACTTCAAAGTTGTCAATATCGACAATGTTGAGCTTCATCTGTGAACAAGTAAAAGTGAAACTAATCTTTAAATAAATAAAATAAAAATACATAATTAAATAATTTGAAAAATTACTTAAACTTTGCCCAAAGCATTCTATAACAAGTTGCCTTTTTTCAGCTACTTAGCATGTTGGAGGCAAGACAATTCAGCCTTGACAATGACCCCTAACTCAATGAACAATTTTGCCTATTAAATCTTGTCAACTGGATGACCTTGCTAGGTATCAATATGTACAGACAAATTGACATTCATTTCAACATTCATGTGTTGTAATATCACAACCTTTAATGATAGCTCTGCCTCTTTTTTTGATAGCAGTATTGAAACCTGACAACAAAAGAATAATGATAAGCAAAAACCCATTAAACATGCAAATATATATTTGAACATAAATCTAATTATAGGTAGTAAAGATTAACAGATCTGAAGATCCCTTAGCATTAGTTGAGGTAGATAGAGGTTGTTGCTAACTAATTTTATTGGTGGATGAAATCGATTCCTGTTATTAGCTAAGGTTATATTGATATGGTTGTTATAGGGGAGGAACAATTTTGATAATTACCACCTTCTTTCCTTTGTTTCTACCAGGATCCATTATATTGGATATTTGTAACTCAAATATCAACATTACACATAATACACAAGACAAACATCAATAATACATATAAATATAACTAAAACATCAACAATTTGTATAAACATAAGTTAAACATCAACATTACGTATAAAAATACTAAAACATGAACATTTCTCATTAACGTAACTCAACATGAACATTTCTCATTAACATAACTCAAATATCAACAATACACGTAAAAAATCAAACATCAACAATCCACATAAACATAATCGAAACAATAACGTTATGTATTAACATAACAAACATCAACATTTTGTATAAATATAACTTAAACATCGATTCTTACGCATAAACATAAGTGATATTTAGAAAACATTAACAATATGCATTAATATAAGTGAAATATCAACAATACGCATTAGTATATGTGAAATATCAACAATACACACTAACATAACTCAAACATAAAAAATACATTCTAAAAAATATAAACAACGTTTTTTTTCACCTTCAATTATCATGATCAAGATCTTGAAAATCATCGTCATTAATTGCATTATGATTCGACTCTTCATCACTATTATATTAGGCAAAAGTATCATCATTGTCATATAATTCATCCTTAATATAGTCTTAATCTCTTTCTACAATAAGATTGGTTGTACTTCATCCACTTGTTCTATATTAGGATCAATGTCTCTCTGATAGAATGATGATATATCTGCATCTTCTAATTGAATGTCTTCATTATTCAACTTCGACTCAATATTTTGATTTACTTCATCACCATCTTCACTCGTTAGATCATTATTCCTTTCACAAAGATCGAAGAGATTTTAGTATTGAAACTTCTGAATAACTTTCCAATTGTTTCCCAGTATAATATTGTTGAGATAGAATACTTGCTTTACTTGACTTACAAGGAAAAAAAAAGGGGTCATTATCATCCATATCTTATTAACACTAATGCTAGTAATATTGTCATTAACTGTTATGTCTCTAAGGTTAAATCATTTGCACTTAAACAGAACAACCTTTTTACCCTTGATGTAATATAGTGAAGCTCGTCATAAGCTACCAAATTATTCTTCTGTTATGTCTCTAAGGTTAAATCATTTGCACTTAAACAGAACAACCTTTTTACCCTTGATGTAATATAGTGAAGCTCATCATAAGCTACCAAATTATTCTTCTGAATGAATAACAAAAAAAGAATCATCAAAAATATTTTAGCTATTGTCGTAACATAAGGTACTTGTTTAATTAAAAAGAAAGCTGTTAGGACTGAATCCAAGGGAGTTATCCTCAATTCAATACACATGTATGTAGGTAGTTTACTTTTGTGTCAAAATTCTAATATGTAACTTAGTATCCACAGTTTGATGAATGAAACTTTAGCACATATTAGCATCTATGTCTTATTATTAAGAATGCAATATGTAACTGCCAAATATTGGAAGGGAACGTTACTAACTAAAATTAAATACAACGTATTTTATTATAGTCTTGTCATATTTTTTCAAAATTAAAAAATGTACTTACGAGTGCCAAAAATAGTTGGAAAATTTTCCCTTACAGTCCTTAACAGTAGCTAATCGACGTCTGTATCAAGGACAGGGCCTGCATCTTCAATTCTGAAAATGTCCTTGACAACTATGTTAGAACATTAAATCGGCGGCAGATTAATTGTTATACCAAACTCTAGCTCTCTTTGATTGTGCACTCAAGTTACCTTCCATTTAGCTTTGTCTAATTAATATTCCATCTTCGAATTAAACCTCTTCAATTGATACTTAAATCTCAAGTTTAATCTCCCTAATCTAACCCACATTGTGATATACCACAACAGATAATGTTAGTAGATCCTACCAGATGCTGAAATTATATAATTTAATTAGGTATGCTCGATGAGTTAATTAAACATAAATTAGATACAATAGAATAATTGAAATTTTATGAAAGCAAAATAGGAATCACAAAAGGTCTGTAGCTATTAAACAGGTACAAGAGTTGAATTTTTTTCATGACTCATTTTTGCTTAGTCGTCTCTTCTTCATTTTGCCTTCACTACCATTTGATTTGATTAAAGGACATTTTTACATCACGGTGGTTTTAGACTTAAAGTGACAGAAGGACTGGCTGGAGCTGCGCTACTGAACATCATTGAATTTGGAGTCCCAAGTTTAGCATTTCGCTAAGAATTGAACTGTTGTTCATCGTCATGTATATCGAAAGAGTAACAGATATATCGATTGACTTATTTATTATGCCAAACAGTTGGCAAATGACGTTACTTATTTTACTACTATACTCATTGGATTTAGTGGAACTCTGTTTTTCCGATATAATTTGTACTAGCTGTTTCTCTTTTATCCAATATATATATATGGAGGGCTAGACTGTCTAAGATTTAATTAGGTATACTCCTTTTTCGTAACCTAACGAGGCGCAAAAGCTCCATTTCCTCAATTACATTCTTGGTGAGAAAGAGACTCATCGACTTATGGATACAATTAATGCTATCATTTATCTTTTATGTGAGCAAAAAAATAAAACCCTATTTCATACGTGCAGTGTGGTTACTTTTAACTGATAAAATATTTATTTAATAGTAATAATTTTTACATTTGGTTCACCTGCAAAATGAGATGGTGATTCTTTAGAAATAAAATATAATATATTATTTAGTTTGATTTATTTTAAAATTTTCTAGTAATAATATAATGTTAATGTTTAGCTTAAAATATAAATTTAAAATGACAAAAGAATAAATAACAAAAGATCAAAATATACATTAGTCCTTATTAATTACATCATCATCATCATTATCGTCATTATCATCATTAATAATCTTATTATTATTATTATTATTATTATTATTATTACTAATTTTATCATTATTATTAATTTTATTATTTTATTAAATTTCTTCTTATTTATTATTATTATTATTATTTCTTAAGAATATTTTTATCAAGTAGTCCTAATTTTATTCTCAATCTATTTGGAATAAATAAAGATAGGAATAAAATAAGATTACTTATCTCACAAACTCAACGAATAAGTAAACTCTTGGTCTCGTTTCGTAACCAATAATGCAAAAATCGGAATAAAAAATAAGAATGAGAATTAAAAGTGAAAATCGAAATAGGAATATAATTAGTGATTATACATGTTTGATATACAAGTACTAGGAACGAGATTATAGAAGTTAATAGTTATATTATTATTTGATTTAAATTTTAGATAGTTAATTATAATATTTTATATTTTATAAATTTAATCAAAAATTTAATGATTTATATTTTTTATTTTAAATAATCATGACTAATTTTTCTATAAGAATAAAAGTATCTATAAAATAAATCAATTATTAAAATATTAACATCAAATGAGATCTTATTTAATATATTTTCAACCAAATAAAAAAATAACGTATTAGTAAAAATAAACCAAGAATAGAACGAAATTTAAGTCAACCAAACACGCGTCTAAATTCGCAGAAAGTAAAACAGAATCAAATTGCAAAAACAACAACATTATCGACGTTACTATTAATAACGGAAAAGAAGTAATTAACTCACAAGTATCCAACGGAACAGGTTGGTGTTTACCACTTTAACTAGAAAAAAGCATGGAAAGTCCGCTAACTTGCTTCCTCCTCCCTACACTCTCTTTTCTTCGGACTGCCTCCGCATATCACTCACTGGCCAAACGACATCTCACATGACACCCCTCTTTACATGTTAACCTTCTTTTATTTGATTTATAATTATGTAAATGAAGGTTAGTCTTTGTGATTCATATCATATTTGATCGGAAGAGGAATTCGTTTTTATAGGCACACAATGCTGGGATTGAACGGTTGAAAGCCATTGCAGCAAGAGCGTTTATATGGGGGGTGGCACTCTCGTGGACGCTGTTCGTCGCTGGTTTCAACGCCGCAATAATCCCACTTCTTCATCCTCATCTAATACTATTAAAGATGGTGTTGTTGTGAGTGCCGTCGATATATATGATTATAATAATAGTAGTGGTAAGAATAATACTAGTGGTTTCGCACAATCTTCGGGTGTTTCTACCCAAGTTGTTGGAGAGGAAGAGAGGCAACTACCGTTTATCGTGGATTTTGATATCTCTGGGTTAAAGCCCATTAGAGTCCCCAAACGTGTTCATTTGCCTATTGGCTCTACCATGGATCCCCACATTAAGGTATAAAAAAGCTCTCTTTCTAACATCTATTTTTGTAGATCTGTCTGTTTCTGTTGATTTTCTTGCTTGTTTGCTTCTTTGGTTTCTAGTGTTTGATTGTGTTGGTCACGGTGGGATTTTTCTTTCCTTTTTCTAGTTACCAACCCAGAATTTGTGATTAGGAAAGGAGACATATTTATATAATTGGTTGTCTTGACTGTTTAGCGAATGTACCTAGTGGGATCATATCTGAAAGTGGCGCATAACGAGACAGTAAAATTACAGCATCAAAGATGGGAGGTCACGTATGTTTTCCTCCTTTAAAGAGATTTTGCGCTTGTCTTTCCTCACGTTAGGTCCAAAATTTTGTGTAATAAAATAAATAGCAAAAATATACAATAGCATTATCATTGATTTCTTTTTTTCTTGCTTTTCACCATATTCCACTGTTTAGACTTCTTGTATCTGTTTTCTGCTTCACTTCATTTTAACTGCCTAATATGTATGTTTAATTGTGTTGTGGATTGTCCAGTTATATTTGTGCTTGTCAGTAAGTGAATGCTTGTATGCACTTTCGGGATTGAAATTCTGGTTGATATTTGTTTCTTTGAAGAGTTTAGTGGAAAGAAAAAAGGACTCCCGTACGAGAAATATTGAGTGAACAGGAATCTCCAATCTGTCTTAATTTGGAAAGGTTCAAGTTCAATTGTTGGAAATATTTACCGTATCTTGTTTTCCATATTGCCAAGAGAGCCTTGAAGCATATGGTTCTAAGGATTGCTTAGCCCATTGTTGATCTCTCTTTATGTTGCATATATAATAATGACACTATAGGAGAAAAAGTTCATACTGTATTCCCAATTTTAATCTTCCAGTTTCCTTTCTGGTTTTCTCGACAATATAATGTTGATGAACCTATTTTGGTCCAATCTACAGGGCTCTGCAGAGGCTGAGTTCTTTACTGAATATGGAGAGGCAAGTCGATTCCAAGTACAAGAAGTCATTGGTAAAGGGAGTTATGGTGTTGTTGCATCAGCCATAGACAGCCACACTGGAGAAAAGGTTGCAATCAAAAAGATTAACGAAGTATTTGAGCATGTATCTGATGCCACTCGTATTCTTAGAGAAATTAAACTTCTTCGGTTGCTTCGTCACCCTGACATTGTAGAAATAAAACATATCATGCTTCCTCCTTCACGTAGAGAATTCAGAGACATATATGTAGTTTTTGAGCTAATGGAATCTGACCTTCATCAAGTAATTAAGGCAAACGATGATCTCACTGCTGAACATTACCAATTTTTCCTCTACCAGCTTCTTCGTGGTTTGAAGTATGCACATACAGGTTTGTGGTTTTCTGTATTTTAGCTTTCATTTGGTGCTTGATTGTCTGAATAACTAACTGCGTCTTTTGCAGCAAATGTATTTCATCGAGATTTAAAGCCAAAAAATATCCTTGCAAATGCTGACTGCAAACTGAAAATTTGTGATTTTGGTCTTGCTCGAGTATCTTTTAATGATGCTCCATCGGCTATCTTTTGGACAGTAAGTTTCTTTATGGCACAATCCAACAACTAAAGTTGGTTTCCTTCTCCTTTTTTGACTCCTTGTTCATTCATTTACTAGGTGCTTAATCAGTTTATCTCACATCTAAATTAATCCTTTTTTTTTAAGGACTATGTAGCAACTAGATGGTACCGAGCCCCTGAACTCTGTGGTTCTTTTTTCTCCAAAGTAAGCTGCTTCTACTTTCTGACATATTACTTCAATTATTCTTTTTCATTGGTTTAAGGAATACTTAAGACAAACATATACATTTTCCTTTCTTTTTTTGATTTCTATGTGTTCTATGTTATTATCCCTTTGCATTAACTATTTGTCATTATTACCACTGTACCAACTTTACTGGCATGCATAGGCCCTAAACTTCATGATTCTGTTATTGTTGATCTTTGTTACAAATTCTTGTCTTACCATTCGCATTAATCACTGTACCTATATATATGTGTATATATGGAGTGACAGAAATTGAGCACCCAGAAATATTGTTTGATTTGGTTGTAAAAGTAAAGTCCACAGGATTCCATAATTGAAGGCATGATTTAACTCAGTAACTACAAAATATGTTTAGACCTTCTCTTAATGTAGTATAGGATCCCCATTATATCTGAAATGTGACAACTTGACTTTGAGCTTACATATTTGAGACCTGATAAAGCCTATGATATTGCTTCAGTTGCCATTGACTTTACTACAAAGCAATAACCATACACATTGTTGACTTTTTCTCCAGTATACCCCTGCCATTGATATTTGGAGCATAGGATGCATATTTGCTGAAATGCTTACAGGAAAACCACTGTTTCCTGGAAAAAATGTGGTGCACCAATTGGATCTCATGACTGATTTGCTTGGCACTCCTCCTCCTGAGTCAATTTCAAGGGTCAGTATCTAATTTCAGTTACTTCTTTTCTGTAATCTAATGGAAAACTTGTTAATGGTTCTATCCAGGTGTGTAAACATTCTTGTGCGTCACTTAAGTTCTGTTACTTTCACCCATCTCTTACTTCCCTCTCTTACACAGTTACCGTGACTGGTTTCTGAATCTGTTTTATGCACCTTATTCCTCCTGTGTCCCACAAATCTCCCAACTTGTTTATTCTCTACTCATATAAACATTATGGCATTTCAGATCCGGAATGAAAAGGCCAGGAGGTATTTAAGTAGCATGCGGAAAAAACAGCCAGTTCCATTCTCACAGAAGTTCCCTGATGCGGATCCTTTGGCTCTTCGCTTATTGGAGCGCCTAATTGCATTTGATCCTAAGGATCGTCCTACAGCTGGAGAGGTAACAAAGATCAAACATTTCAGACAGCCATGATATCAAGATTTGGATTGAAGTTCCATCCTCAAGAAACTTCGCTTCTTATTTGTCTAATATCATGCTTCAATACTTTACTGGCAGGCACTAGCGGACTCTTACTTTCATGGTTTGGCAAATGTTGACCGTGAACCATCCACTCAACCTATTTCAAAACTTGAGTTTGAATTTGAGAGGAGGAAATTGACAAAAGATGATGTTAGAGAATTGATCTATCGAGAGGTATATCTATGGTATTTGTGCTGCTTTCATCTTCTTCATTGTTCTCTTATCAGTGTGAATATTGTACATTTAGCTTTTTTAAAGCAGATACTGGAGTATCATCCCCAAATGCTTCAAGAGTACCTTCGAGGTGGAGAGCAGACTAGCTTTATGTACCCAAGGTAGAGCAGTTATCAAGGATCTTCCATCTATTCTGTATGAACTTCTATTATGAAACATTTGTATGTCAACTATTGCTTAGCACTCTTAGGCTGAATTTTAGAGACCAATTTGGAGATATATATCAAATATTGCTAAATTGACCACTAAAGAACTGCTTCTTGTATGAGCTATTTAGACCGAAGTTATGATGACTTTATCGCTATTGTCGACATCTAAGTTCTTCCATATTGTGATGCCATAGGTACTTTGATTTTGAGATTCAATATTTCATGTTGAAGTCACAAAATGATATGGATAACATGATTATGCATGTGAAAGAAGTTTCAATAATTTGAGGAAAAGTTGCTTCTTGTAGGTTGCTACTACTATTGATGTTGATGTCATTTTCCTCTTTTATTTCATTTTTATTTTCTTGAGTATTTTGTGTTTATATTGTTGATCAAATAGTTATTATTGTTGTCGTCATCGGTATTATTAGTATTGTTGTTTTTGCTTATTATTTTATTTGTTAATTATTATACTTTTATTATTTTAATATTTATCTTTTGTTATTCTTTATTTCTATTTTTATTTTTATATTATATATTTATTTATTATATAGATTTTGTGTATATATATATTTTTGGTTTGGTTATCGGAAAAAACTTCTCTACCAGTTAGAGATAAGACCGGTACTTCTAGACCTCTCTAGATCTCACATCTCAGGGAAACTTTTACTAGAATGTTGTTGTATT
Organism: Erythroxylum novogranatense; assembly: GCA_029891385.1. Lineage (NCBI taxonomy): Eukaryota > Viridiplantae > Streptophyta > Magnoliopsida > Malpighiales > Erythroxylaceae > Erythroxylum > Erythroxylum novogranatense. The sequence continues at coordinate 29,072,331 of CM057233.1, read as the reverse complement.
GTTGATCAAGTAGAACACTTCCATTATAAGCATCTGTAGACTTTTTAGCATGGATTGGGGATTTCCTTGTTGCAGTATGCATGCAGAGTAAAATTGTGAAATTGCATTAAAATTTGATTTGCTATATAGTGGGTAACCCAACTTATGTCATTATATGCAATTATAGTGGTGTGGATCGATTCAAGCGACAATTCGCACATCTTGAAGAGCATTATGGTAAAGGTGAAAGAAGCAGTCCACTCCAAAGGCAACATGCTTCCTTGCCTAGGTATGTGCTTTGTTAGGAAGTCTGAAATATGGGTGTATGCTTAAAATTATTTCTAAATTTCATTTTATCATTTCAGAATTGACATTAGAAGCCCATTTTTGTTAGAGAAGACTTGCCTTTTATTTGAATTGTAGATTTTCTTTCCGACCTTTTTCAACTATGATGTAGGCGTTGGAAAACCCACAGAAACTACCCTATATTTGCATTCTTCACCCTAGTTTTGCTTCCAAAGTGAGAACTTATTGCTTCAGTTCCAGGCTTCCCCTCTCTGTCTGCGTGTCTCTATAACCCAATCAATGCATTTGCTTATATCTGCATGTTTTGTATAATATTTGGCTACAACTTTCACGTTGCAATTGTTACGGTCCTTATCTAAAATTGACTATGTTGCCTTCATATGATGCCAATTCGTAAGGTACAATGATTATCCTTTTTCTTTTTCCAGAGAGCGTGTTGCTGCTCCCAAGGACGAGACCGCAGGGGAAAGTAATGAAGTGGAGAGAAGAAGTGCAGCTTCTGTTGCGACAACCCTCAAGAGTCCTCCAGCATTACAGCAATGTTCGGAACAAAATGGGCCTGGCAAGCCTGATTACAGCAATCGAAGCCTATTGAAGAGTGCTAGCATTAGTGCTTCCAAATGCGTTGGTGTGCAGCCTAGGAGAGATACAGAGGTAATTCATATTAGCTGCACATTCAACTGATTATCATTGAGATTAAAAGTGCTAGCAAATTATGAACTATCAAAACAGAGCAAAGGAGATGGTTGAAACTTCATGAACATCTTTAATTTGGTCTTTCCATGGCATCGGCTGCTGGGTGATTGTCCTCAACTGATTATAATTGAGATTAGATGATAGTGGAAGTGTTAGCAAATTAGGAAAAACTATCAAAATAAGCAAAAGAGATAATTGAAACTTTATGAACATCTTTAGTTTGGTCTCTCCATGATATTGGCTGCCGGGTGATTGTCTTCAATTTCTTTTGTTGGTAGGAGGAGATGATTGCTGAGGTTGGTGACGAGGCTGTGAGTGACTTGTCCCAGAAGGTTGCAGTTCTTCATGCTTGATATGATATGTTGAGAAATCTTGTGAGATTGCCCTTTCTTCTCTGAGTTTGTGGATAGATAGTTATTTGATTATGATTTTAATAGTGAGGATAAGAGACGCTCTTGTAAGCTATAGCCTATAGTAGGACCTTATTCTTAAGGTTAAGTTAATCCCCACAACGATATGCAAAATCACGGGGAAGGGATGGTACGTAGAATTGTTAATGTAACTGTATACTCTTGTAATGAAGCAATTAAACAACTGCACTTTGTGTTGTTGATTACTTTTATACATCAAGGAAAAACGTTAAATTCTAAAGAAAACAGTTATACTTACAAACTTTCTTAATCTTTATTCATAGTCAAGATTTGAATTTTTATGAGGATGTTTCTGACGTGTACACTTTTGGAGAATATAACAAGAAGAATTAGCTATCCTAACCCAATATATAAATCAAAAGGGGGTGAATTTAACGTACTCTACCGTGTCTAATTCAAGGTTTAAAGTTTGTTAAGTATAAAAAGTTAAACTAATTGTTGGGACATGTCAGGTTGTTTTTTTTTTTTTTTTTTGGTTAACCCACGAGGTATTGTAGGAGGGTCTCAACTGTGAGAAGACGCCATTAAGCTATTCACTTTTAGACTAATTCTCGCTCGCACCGGGTCAACCCGTAAGGAGTAAAGTGCTGGCCAAACAGATTTCTTCATTCCTAAGACTCGAACTTAAAACCTCTGATTAAGGGATGAGAGTGCTAAATCACTCACACCAATCTGTTTGGTTTTGCTTTTCTTTTATTGCTTGAGAATGCGCAAATTGACAGGGAAACATCTACCAAGAAACAAAGGCTAAACAGATTGTGATAGACTATAGAAAAGAGGATATAAAGGAAAGTGTTTTTCAATTCTTGATTTTTCCCTTTCCCCTCACAACCTCCTCCCAACTACCTAAAAGAAGAGAAGAAAAAGAAAATGCACATTTATAAAAGTAAAAAAGAATAGTATATATAAATCAAGATTAGGGTATGTTAGCTTCTTTTATTCACATGGAATCAGGTTTAAATGCCTTAAGAAACTAGAGAAAATCATTTCTTTGCATGTTTCAGGATAAACACATCACATGACAATGATTTTTTAGACTAAAACAATAGAACATACGTAGGGTGAAAAAGTAACTTGATGAGGAAATTGTTTTGCCATTCTTGTTCTGCCCTTTGAATATCCTATTGGGTATAACATCTCTCTTCATCTCTTTCCTAAGTAAAAAAGGGTATAAATAGTCATAAATTTATAATAAAAGAAGAGGCAACAAATAATCAACAAACAGATAGTCCAAAATTTTATAAAATTTAATTTAGACTTCAATATTTGGTAATATTAAAAATCATAATCTTGTGAAAACTATTTTATTTAAACCTTAAATTGACTTACATTTATATTTTATTCAAATAATTTTTTAAACATGCAACTGAAAATTTTAATTTTAAAAGTGAATTTTACATTGACAACTGGATGCCCAGCTAGTAACATGAATCCTCTTGAAATCTATCTTTCTTTTGATTTAGATTTGAATTAGCAATGAACCCATATTCTTAAAATCATCTTTACCTTTACTAATGAGCCTTATATAATAGTGGGATTTCTACTGGGTGACTTTGAAGTTGCAATCTCTCTTTACCTTGGACAATATTTATAATTTTCTTTTCTTAAATTCAATTATTTTGTATGCTAAAACTACAATAGCAAATGATATAATAGGAATTATTTTTAGCAATATGTAATGTTCTTCTGAATTTTATAAATCATAGGAGATAGAAATGCTATCTTTTATCTAGCCTTTATCTCTTAGATTATATTTCACATCTAAAATAATTTTATCTGGTAAGTTTAAAGTTGTGAAGTAGATTTGTCTTTAGAAGAGATAATATTGCTTACTAATTGTTGCAATTTGCAACTTTTTGTTAGGTTTTAGTCCACTCCTACAGTTGGTTGATGATTCTAAGTTTAAGATTGTTAATACTAAGCATTATTCTCTATACAAAATTTATACGTAGGAAATAAATGATGAAGATATTTTAAGTTACTTTCAAATTTTGATATATTGGGAACTTTATTTATATGCATAAAAATGATGAATATGTTTTGAAATTTAGGACTAATCCTAGTTAATTATATGATTAGTCTTAATTAAATTAATGTAGTTTCCAAATAACTCTTTAAGTACCTCAATTCTAAAATTCCCAACCTGATTAAGAACAATACCCTCCTTCACAGGCAGCATGCCTGACACCTCACAGTGACCCTTTAGTTGATATCTGATCCAATTGGAAAGTTCCATTGCAGCTAAACTTATTATCCCTTTTTATCGAAAAACTTTAATTCAACATTTATAAATATAAACCGTAGAGTTTTGAAAAACCATTTTATTAAAAATTTCGATAGTACAATGACTATATTCTAACCTTCCTAAAATTTTCAAAATCCCTTTAAAAGTTTAAGATACTTCTATAATCACATTAAAATACCTACTACACTTTTTGGACTTTAAATCCATTCATAAGCAATCTCAACAATCACTTCAATAATCTTTAAAAAAGACTAAAACTTATTATTGCATTTAACTTTAAAACATTCATATACATGCGTTCTTTATACAAAATACATTCCAAAACATATTCATGAATATGTAAATGTTCCCAAAAATGTTCACAAGGCAAAAATGCCTACACAACAACATGTGACGAAGTTGACTAGTCCTGAGGTAGAGTCTCTGCTACCGAAGCCCCTGAGCATGCACCTAGGAGTTTTTATTTTGAAAATAGAAAGTACAGTGTGAGTTAAACGAGCTCAGTGAGTGTTAAAATTTTCGTGAAAATAATATTTAACAATTTAAACCTCTCTTCATTTCATTTCTTATGAGATAATACCAATATAAAACATATATGCTTTCTGAAATCACATCTCTCAAGTTGCTTTTAAAGTAACTAATGGCGACATTATTATTATCATGAATTTTCTTATACGACATTTCCCACCATTAACTTCTTTGCCATATTACCCTTAGGTATTAGGTCACGGAGGTGATTTTGCATCGCTTACCTATGACTAGTTAACCATAAGTTATGGAGCTGGTTCTACATTACTTATTCGTACTAGGTTAACCATTATATGTTAGTAGTTACGAAGCTGGTTCTGTATCGCTTACTCGTAATGGATTGACCAGTAGCCACGGAGATAGTTCTATATTGCTTACTCATACAATGTTAACCATCATACATTGGGGGTTATGGAGCTAGTTCTACATCGCTTGCCCGTAACTAGTTAATCGCTAGTTACGGAGATGGTTCTATTTCGCTTACTTCTACTAGGTTAACTATTATACACCAGTATAATAATATGTATAAAACTTAATGATGTACCATAGGCTAAACAAAAATCATCTTTACTCTTTATCAACCAATAATATAATTTCTATGTAACTTCAAATCATATGAAATACAACTTTCAAATTTCAATTCATAAATTCCTAAATCATACACTTATACTAGCAATGCATCATTCATATTAAAACTTATAATCATACAATGTATAAGTCACAAGTCATCATTTTTTTACAAAGAGTTTATTCAAAGAACACTCACAACTTGCTAGTCTCCATAAATAGAAACTATTTGCATAAAATCAATTTAAAGAACACTAACAACTTACTAGTCTCCATAAATAGAAACTATTTGCATAAATCAATTTAAAGAACACTCATTATTTCGCAAACTTATCGCCAAGCACACTCACGCATTCGATGCCTCTCCTTTACCTACAAAAAATGCATTTATCTTAGGCATTTATTTCCAAATTTGGAAATAAGATGTTAAAACTATAATTTGGTTTAACCAAATTTGAAATTAGTATTTAGTTGCGTAACACGTATGCTAATCATATTTTTGGTTACTTTTGTAACCTATGGCTTTCTGTTCCAAATATAACTTCAAAAGTCACTTAAATACCATATTTAATCCATTCTAACTTGCCAATTTCTTCAAAACACAATCTCACCCAATTTAATTCACTATATCACAATCAGGCATGATGAGTCATGATTATGACCTATGTCCAAAATTCATCCCTCCAGTTGTTCATTAATTTTCACATATCAAACGTTCAAATTAAGTTTTGAAGTCTTCTAGAAATCTGTTCCCATATGTCTCTAGGTTCCATATAATATAAAATCATGCCATTTAAGCTTCTAAATCATGAAACATGTACCAAATATCACAAGTTGCTTCAACACAGGGAGAGTATCAAGTTACCATAATCAATCTCCAATTTCAATATCATTAAACTAAAATTAGGTCTAGGTATCTTCTAAATATTTTTATTACTATGTCATAGGTTTCAGATCCAATTTGAATCACCCAATTTCTAGGTCAGTAGGCCAAGTTATGGTCAAAACAATAGGGCTGGTTCAAGTGAACTGAGAACTAAAGACAAATTTTCACTAAGCATAACTCTTTCTCTTTTCATATTCAACCCTTTTCATGACAAGTCAAAAATCATAATTTATCTTACATGAATTTATCCCACTCAAAAGCCGCAAAACTAGAAATTTAGGTTAGGAAAACTTACCAATTTTTCTTCCAATCTCTTAGGTATTTGATCCTCCACTTGATCAAAATCTCTCCAATTTATGCTCCAAAAGTGTGAAAAATGGTAGCTTCACTCTTCTTCTCCCTCCTTGGCTGAATATTCTCTCTTCTCTCTTCTTTTCTCCCTTTTGTTTGGTCTCTCACATTTAAGTTGAAAGAATGAAGCAAATTGTCTTACTTTGGCCCTTACCTTTTAGTGCATTCAATTGGTCCTCTTTTAATGACTCATTAATCCATTCACCTCTTGTAAAAGACCAAATTACCTTTAATGATGTGTACAAAGACCAAATTGCCCTTTATTGAATTTAATTTATCAACTAACCGAATTAAACTACGAAAATATTCTACAACTATTTTACCATCAAATTGACCATGAAATACTCTAATTAGGATCAATATTGATTGGATGTTTTTAAAACAATTCAAATGGGTTTAAAGTCATTAATATCCATTACTTTCCAAAAAGGGCTTTTTAACCCAAAACTTTCGAAACTCCAGAAATTCATCCGATCTGACTTATTTTCGATCGATTTTAGTACTATAATACTTATTTCAGATAATTTTCAATATATCAGGGTTGGATCCCCCAAAAATTACTATTCACGCAGATTTACCATTCATCCTAAAATACTATTCACAAATCATAAAAATTTATGTTCAATGAAAGGAAAGGTTTAGGGTTTTACAATTCTATGATCTATCTTAGTTTAAACCTCTCTTTTGAAGAATAACTAAGCGTCATGATGGTTTTGGTAAAAGGAATTCATATCCCTATATGTTTCCTCAATGTTTTCTATTCGAATAAATTTTTTTATGGGAAAGTTAGTTTCTAACACTTCTTCTATTTATTCAATCTCTTTTTAGTAACAATAGAGTGTTAATTTATCTCACTAGGCTTTGCTCAAGAAGATTGGTGTTTTAGGGGTTTTCTTAGATATTTGATTAGTTATACTCTAAAGTAAATTTTATGGACTTCATATTTGGTTATTAAATCCAAGTTGCATCTTTACTTTTCTTCTATGTTGGAGAGAATAAGATGAAAAAGGAGTGACCCATAACTAGTGATAACATAAATTAAATAAGATGATCTGAGATTGGTAAGGATATGGAAGATAATGATTGTTGCCTCTCAAATTTCTAAGACTAGTTAACAATGAATTAATGGTGTCAATTGTTCTGATAAGCCTAATTAGTTTCTAATTGAAGAAGAAGAAGAAGTATATGATGAGGATGATGATAAAGAGGAAGTGGACGATGATTTCATGAAGTTTTCTAGAAAGTTTACCAAGCTTCACTTAAAGCCTCCATAACTAAGTAGGTTCAAAATGACATAGGTGAAAAAAAAGGTAAATTTGTATATGTTAGTTCTAGTGCAAATATTGGTGGAGTTCATAAGAATAAAAATAATTCCCAAACATAGAAACTTTTCTCATATTCATGATGAAAATAAATAACATACATATTGAAATAAAAAAGACAAAGAAGATATGGAATATTGTACATGACTTTTCAGTGTCTTAAGTCAAAAGCAGCTTATTAAGGAATGCAGTACTTATAATAAAAAGAAGGTAGCAACAAAGATGATAGAAAAGTAGTGGGTATTGACATTGAGTTGTTTTGCAATTGTTTGGTTTACAAGCAACTTATTTAAGAATATGGGTTTCTTAATGAAATGGAGATAATAATAGAGAAGGTTGAGAACATTTAGATATTGAGTATGAATTGTTTGGTGTTTTGGATTCCATTAAGCTATTGAAGAACGTGCTTATAATGCCAAATTCGTAGATAGTTTGATATTATTTCTGGAAAATATCAAGTTACGATTAATTAGATTAATTATAATTTAGGTATAATTTAAATGAGTGATATCTATAGTTCCATATATAGATAAATTAAAATGTCATATCAATACTAATTTAACATTTAATTAATGGACCCTTAATATGGTTATGTAAGTTTAGTAAATTTGAATATTTTATATTATGATTCTTTTGGATGGTTTTAGATATTATGATTCTTTTAATTTACCTTTGGAAAGGATAATGAATTAATAAGCGAGTGTTACAAAACTAAAAATTCCAATATATGAAATTACTTCAGGAAAATCAATCATTATTAAAACATACTTAGCAACAATATAATAAACCTAAGATATTAAGAAGAATTAATAGAAACTTATATTTCTCAGTAATGCAGCTTATCATCTCATATATTATCTTTTTTTCAGGCTTTAGCTTACCTTGGAATTTCCTCATATTCCTTTCCTTCCAAATATGATTAATGGTAGTACCAAATGAGATTTTATACCTGATAGAATCCTCTTTTCATTTCCAATTCAAGCTAACACTCTAATGTCAAACCAATTACTTGCCAAGTAAGTAAGAGATGTTATTAATCTTTAATAAAGTTAGCTAAATTGATTTTGAAAGTCACATTGATAGAACAAATGGATAATGATTTTAGGTTTCTAGTCACAAAGAGAACAAATGATAGAAATAAGATTTGCAAGATGAATTTTATCTTTAGAGTGTAGCTTACTATTAATAATCAACATAAATAAAGGATACTCTTAGAGAGATTTCTTTGCTCCATACAAACCTATATCATGAGACTTGATAGGCCTTTGTTTTGAAAAGATCCCTAAAATATTTATTGATGAAGAAGCCAGATCAATGTCCGAACTAGATGTTCTTATCATCAATTATAATTGTAGGATGAAAAGAATGTGCAATACAAAATAATCCATCTATGATGTAGGGATTAAGATCATAGGACTTATTATATAAAACTTCCCTAACAGAAATAATGTCTGGTATCATGCTTCTCAAATTAACATTATGAGTAGAATTAACAAGAGAGAATAAGGAATTCCAATAATTAAGCCAAAAACTAGTTGAGGCTCTATTACCTAACCATGTTTTATTATGAACTTTCATATGTTCCTTAAGACTTAAAGATATTAAGCATAGTCTAGGACGGGTAGCTTTTTAGAGAAACTGGCTAACAACTATAAGATTTTAGGTAATTTAAATGCACCCAATTTTCCTAAAGATATTACTTTTCCTTTAGGATCCCTCATAACCTCCCAACCATTTAATTAAGGTTATCCCAAAAAGACCTTCATCCTTAGGCAAGTAAACCACTTCCCATTTATCCTTAGCTTTGTAAATTCTCAGGAAACACAATATGTGAAGACCAATAAACATGTAGTAAATTTAATTTTTAATTAATTAATTGATTTTACTCACATAAGTAAAATTCTCTTCTGAATTGTTTTTTGAATAGGTGGAAGAAATCTCTATATGATGGCCTTTTATGTGAAATAGGAACTCAAAGATTGGTAAATGGAAGCTACTTCTACTATAATCTTATCATACAAGTATTTTAAGGAGGAAAATTAGTTGTAGATAACTCTTTAAAGCATCTTAAAGCATTCATTAAGGCATTGATAGACTTAAAATCCACACTATATAAGAGCAATAGGTTGTCAATAGAAAAGTGACCATGAATTTTTGGTTGCCTACATTTGAAATGAAATTTAAAGCCCCTTTTCTGATTAATAACATAATTTAAAAGCCTTAGTAAGACTTATATGCCAAGTGTGAATAAGTAGGAAGATAGAGGATTACCTTGCCTAAACCCTTTTATACCATTAAAGAATCTAGTAGGATCAAGATTAAACAACACAATAAAACATAGTGGAAATGCATTGGAAGATTTGGTGAACAAACTATAGAGGAAATTTTAAATCTCTAATAGTAAATCTTAAATTAATATAGTCAGAGGCCTTTTTGAAGTCCACTTTGATGGTACAACTCCTAAATGAATGCTTTTGGTGTTAATTTTTGAAAAATAATTAAACTAGTAGCACGTTATCACCAATTGATCTTCCTGATAGAAAAGCACTTTGAAAAGGGCTAATCAGATTGAAACACCTTTTAAGCCTACAAACAAGGAATTTTGTGATTATCTTGTAAATTGTATTGGCATAAGAAATAAGCCATAAATTTTTTGAGGTACTAGGATTGGGAATCTTTAGCACTAAAGTGATGAAAGTTTTGTTTATTTCTTTAAGCATGCAAATACTATTGAAGAGTTCCAGTACATCATCCATAACCAAATTCTTTAACAAATACCATTATTTATGAAAGAAAAGATCATTTAGGCCATCTAGGGCCATTAAGTGTTGTTAATCATAGAATAACCTTAAGAGACATCTAGCAGGTAAGATCGCCATCTAGGAAGCACTTAACTTGTACATACACGTCATTGCCAACTTACTACTTTGGGACACTCTTTTAATTAGCCTTGACCCCTAACTACAAGTCAAAGTTATGTAGATGGTTCACTTATCTAGGTAATTCAATAATAAATAATGAAAGAAGAAATTGCAATATTACATATTGAATGTTCCTTTGCTTAGCCTTTTTTAGTTTGAGCTAGTAAATTCTAAAGCTTCTATATTTATGTGGTTCCTTGTGAAAGTTAGACTTAATATATAGGTTAAATTGGCCATATTTATGAATATTTAGAGGCATTGTCCATTACGTAAAAGGGAAAAAGAAAGTGTAGAGCATCTCTTCTTTGAATATGTTTTCTAGAAGAAAATTTGGGATACTATTACTCGAAATTATGGTAAAGTTAAAGGGCTCCCTAACTGGAGGAACATCCTAAATTGTGGTTGTCAAAACAATAAAGTAAGGATACAACACGAACCCTATTTAAGATTACAATGGAGAATTTGATAAAGGTAATCTGGTAGGAGAATAAGAGGAGAATGTTTTAGGGAAATGAGGGAAATAAATTGATGATAATGGTGGAAGTCTTACCAAGGACCATGAAGATTATCTTAGTTAAAAATCTCAGAAGCTTCCTTATCGATGACTTAGCTAGAAGATGAGGCTTTCCTACTCTAAGTGATGAATCTCAATAGTAAACACAGGAACCTATATTTGGATGAAGAATGTCCAAATAATTATCTCAAGAATTCCACTATAATAGGCATCAAGGATAAAAAACAATGAACTAGGTCTTTGCCTAAATAGAAGCTCTAAATCCTCTGAATTTTTTGAAACATGTGTGCTTTATATGATTAATTTATTCCATGTGTAGCTTTAAATTGGTAGTTTCTTTAAGGGCTCTACCAATGTACATGTTTCAATTAGACAACAAAATATTATTTTAAATTCCCTAAAAGAAAATCACAATGGTTATTATATATAGAATAACTTTACTCTCTCTTGTTCTCCATAACTTTGACATGAATTTTCTTAAAGATCACTTAAACTATATTTGGTATACACTTTCTTCATTTTGATACTCGATCACTTTCTCCTTCCATTGAAGTTTATCTTTGAAATTTCTTTTTAAGTTATTGATAACTTTGTAGTATCATATTTTTTTAATGTCAAAACTTTGATTTAAAACCTCACTTGGTCCAACAAAAGAGATTTTGAGATATTTGATTGTTTAATTGGAGAATTGAGTAAGGACATAAAGGAATCCAAACTAGGTAAGCTTATATTTTATATGGAAAATGTTGGAAGGCTTCTTTATTCTTACTTTATCATGTTAAAGTCCATATCTCAAAAACATACAAATGTTTTACTTCTTGGTTTTGCTTCCTTGAAGCATAATTGCATGCAACATGCACTTTATGTGTGACGCCCCAATACCCTTTAAGAGGATACAGGAGTGCCACATCGCACTCACAAATAGAAACCAACAACAGAACAATGCAGAACCATTTCAAAACATACAAAATATTAATTATATGCATTTTCAGAAATTGAAGCTTTACATATTGTTCAACTAAGCTTAACATAATACATATCATTAATTTAGAAACCGGCCTGAAATAAACTTTATTACAAACCTTATAACAAAATCAAAATGATACATATCATAAACAAGCCAAAAAAATCAAAACTAAAAAATACATCTTAATCAAAACACAACTTAGACTCCTTTGGCCATTATGTTTGACTTGTCCTAGTCTTTATAATCATCGCTCTGAACCTACACGGGGTCAATACACCGTGCTAAGCATATTGCTTATTAAGTAATAACTAACTATGCACAAAATGACAACTAATCATATTGAATCATGTAATAGCATAAGCATGTATTAAACGCTTGTCTTATCAAACAATTCAATATAAAATAGTATAGAACAGAACGGAAAAATAACAAAACTGAATATCCAAAAGAGGGTATAAACCTTTCAGAATTGTAACATAGTTTCTTTTTTTATATCAAAATTGAATATGAATCAAAATAAAAAATCAAATATCTGTTAATCCATTTACAGAAGTGGGTAATGGAACTTATACAGGAGAGACCGAACTCTCAACATCGAAGTGTCGAAGACAAACTAAAGTCTCGACATCAAAGTGTCTAGGAGAGACCGAAGTCTCAAACCGAAGTGTCACAGGAGAGACAAAAGTCTCGACATCGAAGTACCACAGGAGCAGTTGCAGACCCTTCTAGACATGCCTATTTACCCACAACTAGGACTTAACAGATTCAAAAACAAAAATGTCCAAAATTCAATACATATATCAATCACTGGTTTCATGCCAAATATTCAAACATATCAATCTGACAGCTTTGCAAATCATTCAATGGATCAAAATCAATAGCAAACAAAATAGTCATAGTAACACCATCAAAGTTTACTTACTAAATTACTTACAGATACTCAAAGATTACTTACAAAAATTTACTTACAAATGAGTTCATCTAAATTACTTACAGAAGAGACCATCTAAATTACTTACAAAAGCTCCCTTATTGCATATTGCCTCGAAATCCTGGCAATATCTGGAAGTGGTCGCTTTAAGCATTCCTCTATAACATTCAGTACAAACACATATCACTACTGTGCATGATTAAGAATTCATTAATGCACATTCATGTATACTGAATATGTATGATGCATGTTCATGGAAAATTCTGTTAAGTCCAAATGACTTTACTTAGATATGATTTTGATATATAATAAAAAGAGAATCAATAAAAAGAAAAGCAAAACAGACGAAGTCGAGACGAATGAAGCAAAATGTAGACATACAGAGCGAGTAAAGCGACGCAGCATTTAAAAAGAATAACAAACGCAGGCGCTAAGCAAAGCAGACGCAGACGCAGATGCGAATAGTAAAGCAGACGAAGACACGAAATAGTAAAAGCAGACGCAGACGTAGAAACACAGACGATAAAATACAGACGAAGAAAAGAAGATGCGAAATTCAAAAAGAAGACAAAGGAGTCAGTTCGAGTTAGTTACAGAACTCAACTGAATAACCGTTTCTTTAAAAATTCAAGAAACAAGAATCAAGAAGCAGTTGGAGACGAAGGCTATAAATACAAGTCGAAGTCGAAGATTTCAAAGTTAGACAAAGTGAGAAAAAGTTAGCAAAGCCAGTCGAGTTGAAAAATTAGCTGAATTACATCTACGAGTTTTTTGTGCGAATTAGTTGAGAGCTATTTTACTGTAACAAGTGTTCAAACACTTTTCTGAGAAAAAATAGTACAGATAGCCTGCAGAGGCTAAGTGTGAAAGAATACTGATTGTAGAGACCTGAAGAGGCTCGCAAAGAATACTTGTAAAATTAAAGAGATAGTGAAATCTCAGAAGGAACTCTGAGGACTGGACGTAGCCCACGGTTTGGGGTGAAACAGGATAAATCTCTGTGTCAACTACTCTCACTCTATATCTCTATATGTTAGATTCAAGTTTTATCAGTACTTAACTCGTAAACAAGGTTTTTCAAAAGTTTTGATTAATTAGAATCTATTGGAAGTTCTGTAAAGAATTTTATTTTTAACAAACAGTTTTGAAAGATTAAAAAAAAAGAGGAATACACAATTCAACCCCCCCTTCTCGTGCATTCTTATATCGTTTTCTAAGTATTGTATTAACATGTGATTCACTTTAATTGGTATCAGAGCCTGGTATCCAAGAATCACTATAGCAAAGTGTGGATCAAAGATAATGTCGGAATCACATGTATACATCGCAGAAGGAACCTCAGTCACTAGACCTCCAGCATTCAATGGAGAGGATTATCATTACTGGAAAGTTAGGATGCGACTATTCATAGAATCTACCCATGTCGACCTTTGGGACGTAATAGAGAACAGACCTTATACACCAGTAGATGAAGATGGCAATTCCATTCCACGAGTCAGATGGACGGCTGACCAAAAGGCGAGAATACAACTGAACTCAAAGGCGAAGTTCTTCTTGACATGTGCCCTAAGCAGGAGCGAGTATGACAAAGTCCACGGATGCGATACCGCAAAGGAGATATGGGACACATTGTCCATTGCTCACGAAGGCACAAGCCAAGTTAAAGAATCCAAGATAAGTATTCTTGTGCACTAGTATGAACTTTTCAGGATGAAAGATGAAGAATCTATTGATCAAATGTTTGGAAGATTTCAAACAATTGTCAATGGATTGAAAGCTCTAGGAAGAACGTACAACAATCAAGATCATGTTCGAAAGATCCTAAGAAGTCTTCCGAAGAGATGGAGACCTAAAGTTACTGCGGTGCAAGAAGCCAAAGACTTGAGCGTGTTAAAGCTTGACGAGTTGCTTGGATCCTTAAAGATTTATGAAGTTGAACTAGATGCTGAAGACAAGCCCAAATGGGACAAGTAGATAGCGCTGAAAGTCGGACACAAGATGTTGGATCCCGTTTCCGAGACCCAACTTCTTACATTGAACACTCATAACCACTCTTAAAGCGGAACAAAAATTCGAAATCCAAAGCGAAATGAAATGAAACAAATGCGAAGCTAATAGAATCAAAAATACAAATGTGAAAGGAATATCAAATCGGATACTAATGGAATCGAATACGAATGCCAAACAAATAGATCAATTTGATAGGATCAAATACAAATGAAAAGAAATCGAATAGCATTACAAGTGTCCGACATCTGAGAATAATTTTCTTAAGGAAGCGTTGCATTGGATACCTTATACTTGACCTATACCAACTGGTATAAATTTTGTTTTTCTCTTTACTTTTGCTTATTGTTCATTTCTTTCATCATTTAATCCATCTTATTTAATATCAAACAAATAGTTTCCCTCTTTGGAAAACTTACCCTTAAACTCATACTAATCTCACATTACTTGATTCTTTTTAGTCATCATATTCTTATTCTTTACCATAACAATCTCATACTCATGTCAATAAATCCATAAATCTATACACAAATTCACTTATTCATACTACCATATAAAATCCGACAGCATAACGACTGCACAAGAATAAAACCCAAACCTGCACGGTGTAAAACTCACTTCTATCAATTCCAGACAATTTCACATACATCAAATCTACCGGACCCTCCGTCCGGGATCTCAGCAGAAACGCAAACCTAAATTCTAAACCACTTCAAGTCACTTTTCATAACCAATCCATATTCATCACATTCAAACTTATTTACAATTTCCATTAACTCATATACAATTTAATGCTTCCATCAAACACAACCCATCGAAAATTATAAATCTTCATAAATCATAGCCCATCATCAAACATGTTCATCCATGTCTATATATATATATATATATATATATATATATATATATATATATATATCCCAATTACATTCATAATTCAATTCACTTTATATACAAATCCAATATACAACATCCATCGTCAAAATACATTTCTTATTCCCATAAACCAAGATCTTGAACAATTGCATAATCCAAAAATACATTAGGAACTAAAATGCTTACAATATTCTAATGGCATTGCAAGCCATACCCCAATACCAATACTCATAAATCAAAATACACAATTTACAAACACATGCACAAATACTGTTATCTTGACGTCTTTCATCCAATCTCCTGCTCGAATACCTGGAGATGGAGATGAAAGGGGGGTGAGCTCGGAAGCTCGTGGATACCATGTTTATTAAACAAATGATAAACAAAAGTATTTTCAAACCTTAATTTCAGTTGATCGAAAACAGTGAAGGTTTATTTCTCAAAAACTTCTCAATTTTCAACATCTTTCATAAACATTTACAAACAGTTTTTCAAATGTCTCATAGTTGAAAATCCCAATGTCTCATTTGCCGAAATTTCAAACCATTGAAAACATGAAATGCATCACATATAAATGCAGCACATTTTAAACAGAGCAAAAGCACTTAACACATTAAACACATCAACGGTTTGGGTCGGTCAAAAAACACATGACGTACTGCACATTCCCGCAAAGCGGTCCTGTGTAGTTGTGAAACACATGGGAAGTTCGAAAATGGAGCTCCTATGCCGCTAGCGGGCAGCCGGGAGAAGGCTTTAAAAAAATTGAGATCAGTGCACTGACTCCACATGAGGGACCTAACCAAACCCATGTAACACGTATTCATGCTTGAAAACTCATATTGCCCGAAGGCACCTTTCGGAAATTCAACTTTTTATATAATGTCGTATTCAATACATTTACATTTACAAACTTGCATAAATGCATATAACAATACAAACATATTCTCAAACTATCAATCAATCTCATCAATAATCACAATTCACATATTGAAAACTCAAACAATCAACATAAGAATTCATCAATCATGTTCATTTCATCAAATCCTTCAAATACTTTGAAAACAGTTAATTGAATCATTTCGTTTGAAAGTCCGAAACAGTTCTTGATTCATTCGGAAAAACAATGAATCCAATATTTCATAATTCATCCCAAAAGTCAATTGATTCAAATCATTTAAAAACAATAGCTTATCAAACCAACATTTATAATTAGGTTATAATTTGAAAAATAAACACATTATCCACCTTAAATTCCATGCCATAATCTTGACCAAAGCTTCAATTTGATCTTTACTTCTCTCTCTCTTCCAACTTAAAATCACCTAAGCCATAATCAACCAATTCCAATATCATAACCATCATACTTCTCAAATTAACTATAGGAAAATCATAATCATCATATTTCCAAACTTTCCAAATCAAGAATTTCTAAAATCTCAAATTCTCAAATTTTACTTAAACCTTAACTCACATAAATCCAAAATTAAATTAGTTCATCATGAAAATCTTCCAAAACTAAACATGGAAATCACAAACCCATCACCTTCTCCATATTTCTAAACCAACAAATCACTAAAAACTCAAATATCAAAAATCGACACTTACCTCTTTCTTTTTAAATTTCGAAATTTCCTGGGTATGGAAGTAAGCTTTCACCTTCTTCCTTCCCTTTTTCTTGAAATCAACGAAAATCTTTCTTGAAAGCTACTAAAAATTCGAACCCTAGCAAATCTTTCTTCCTTCTCCTTCATCTCCACGATAGCCTCTTCTTTCTCTCATCTTTCTTTCCCTCTCTCCTTTTAATTTCGTAGGTTTCTCTTCTCCACCCAACAGCCAGCCCATATTTATAGTGCCAGCACATTAAAATGGTGTCAAAGACCCAATTGCCCCTCCTCATATGCCTATAAACTTTAATCTTTAAGTTAACTTCCAAAACTGCCCCTGAATTTTTCTTTAAGTCATGCTCACTTGTGGACATGATTCGCACTATCAATTTGAAGCAATTTACTAAAACTTCCTTCTAGAAATTTGTTCCTTATTGTCTTAATTTCATAATGCCTAAAAAATCATCCAATTCTGAGTACTACATCAAAAGTTATGCTCAAAACATGTCGGACACATCATTTGCCAACACATTTTCTAGCAATTCATTTCCTTTCACAAATAGACATTCTTAAAAGATAAATTGAAATTTCATTTCTTCATAACAATTGTAACCCCATGTTTAGCCTCAAACATTGCTTCAATCGGATTTCCACAGATCCCGAATTTCGCAAAATACTGAACTATGTTCAGAAACTTTCTTGTCTCACTTTGATTCAAATAATCTTACTCAATTAAAGCTCTAAAATTCACAAATTTCACATAAAATGAAATTCTTTGTCTTAGGAATCCAACTCTTCGAGAACCAAGTCATTTGGATGTCGGACGAAAAAGATATAAGCAAAAGATTTGACAAAGTCGGATGAAGAAGGAAAATAGCAAGATCAGAATGAAACAATTCATTCTAATTATCATATGATTCAATCAAATTCTTTCAATTCAACTCGAATTGATACAAATTTTCATTGATAGAAAGATACATGCGTTATTAATTCAATGCTTCAAGAATCGCCTCAATCCGAGGTCGGATGAGTGAGTTATGATAAAAACAACTCAACATGTTCAAACCCTAAATCGATTTGAAACTCTTTTGGCGCAAATGCCATAACTTTCACTCTAGAGATCGGATTGCTTTAGTTCTTAGACCATTTGAACTTAGACTGCTAGATATACAATGCTTATGAAGACCAAAAAATTAGATTCGACCTTTAAAATGGTTAAAATCGCATTTTTCCCAAGGTGACCCGTGGCTGTCCGTTAAACGGACATGCATGTCCGTTTAACGGACACATACGGCCAAAAATACACCAAAACATCCGAGAATGTCCGTTAAACGGACATCCATGTCCTTCTAATGGACATGAGCAAGGGGAGGGGTCCTTTTGACCTGAGGCTGTCCGTTAAACGGACTTCCATGCCCGTTTAATGGACATGCGATTTCCAAAACATCCTTAACCTTTTTCCAATGCTTCTCACATCCCAACTAACATCATACACACTTATAATCTTCATATATTTACTTATTCAAAGGCCTAGACACTTCATAACAATTCAAGCAACAAATTTAATTCATGAACTTCTCAAATCTCAACTAAATTGGTTCATCAAAACCACAATTCTCAAACATTCATCAAAGCTGTCACTAACATAAATCTTATATAACATCATAACTTGTATCAACTATAACTCTTAACTCCGATCTCGAAATCTTGCATACTTGATCTTTTGGAAAGATAAAAGAGCAAGCTACAACTTCATAGAAGGCCAATTTAGCCAATTCTATTTTAAACATTCCTTAATTTCCCTTGAATCAGCATATACATTTAACATTCATCCTAACTTCACTTTCTTAATTGCGCATCATTTATAACAATTCAACTATCATTTGGAATTTATCCAATCTCAGCCTCAATTAATATGATTTCTTACATTCCATAGCATCTTGTCATTCATAATCTCTTGCTTTTCCATAATGTCTTACATATCTAATCATAATACATGCTTAAGGCTTCTCAACTCATTTTCCTTACTCAAACCCATATCTCATTAAGGCACAAATAACATCTATAACACAATTTATATACTAAAACATTCATTTATTTTCATTTTCATATTTCTAATTTTCGCTTCAAGGTTCGGGGTCCAACACAAGAATCACATGACACAAAGAAGGAGGAAGTCATCAAAAGCATTAAAGATTGAAGAATCAAAGGATGACGACTCCAGCCAATCAGAACCAGAGTCAAGTGATGAAGATGACGAATTATCTTTCATCTCCAGAAAGATAAGACGCATGTAGAAGAAGAAGTACAAAGGGAATCAGACTTTCAAGAAGAATGACAAAGATGAAGCCAAACCAGAAAAGTCATCTGTCATTTGCTACGAGTGCAATCAGCCTGGACTCTACAAGTCCGAATGTTCGACTCTAAAGAAGAAACCAAAGAAGAGTAAAGAAGGCAAGAAAAGCATGATGGCAACGTGGGAGGACCTAGATTCATCAGAATCAGATACAGGTTCCGAATCATTTGAACATGCAAACATCTGCCTGATGGCCGAAGAAGATAGTGATGAGGAGGTAAAATCTGACTATGATAATTTGCATGATGCCTACTCATAACTATTAGAAGATTCTCATACTATTCTGAAACAGTACAAATTGTCAAAGAAAAAGTATGCAGAAAATATTAGACATGCGGAAGAAATAGAGAGAGAAAGTATCTGTCTGAAAAAGCAATTAGAAGAGAAGAATAAAGTTGTAGACAGATTAGAAGAGATCAATCAGCCTAAACTAACAATTAAGAATTTGTCAGCTGATTTAGCTACATTCACAGAGAGCACTAAGAAAATGAATGAGATCCTTAGAAAATGTAGACATCCGAGTGATAAAACCGGATTAGGGTTTACAAGTAACAAGACTCATTCTCATAAAAAACCTTTCTTTCAAAAGAGAAACCATAATAAATCTCGTTTTAATCAACGATCTAGTTATATGCATCAAAGAACTCATCATATGCATACTACTAACCATAAAGGACCCAAAAAATTATGGGTACTAAAAAATAAAATAGTTTCTCCTGCAGACATCCTTCCTTGAAAAGTACGGCAAGCACCATTGGTATTTAGACAGTGGATGCTCGCGACATATGACGGGAAGAAGGTCTATGTTCCTAGACCTTCAGTATAAGAAGGGAGGATCGGTAACTTTCGGAGACAACCAGCAGGGCAAGATTATTGGAATCGGTAAAATAGGTAAAGATTCCTTTGCATGCATAAATAATGTATTGTTTGTTGATGGTCTGAAGCATAACTTGATTAACGTCAGTCAATTGTGTGATTCTGGTTTCACAGTCACATTCAATCAAAATCTTTGCGAAGTCATAAACAAAGATGGGTCTATACTTTTCTCTGCCAAGAGAAGAAACAATCTTTACAAAATTGATTTAGAAGATTTTCAAAATCAAAATATATCATGTTTTCTATCTTCCGAAGAAGAAAGACTAATCTGACATAAAAAGCTAGGTCATGTCTCTTTTAAACATATTTCAAAATTGGCAAAACATGATTTGGTGAGAGGATTACCAAAAATAAGTTTTGACAAAGAGTTTTTATGTGAAAACTATTTGAAAGGAAAACAAGTTAAAACTTCTTTTTCTTCTAAAAGTTTTGTAACATCATCTAGACCTTTAGAGTTGTTACATATGGATTTATTTGGTCCAATAAGGACAATAAGTCTTGGCAGAAATAAATATGGACTTGTTATTGTTGATGACTTTACTCGATTTTGTTGGATATTGTTTTTATCACACAAAGATGAATCTTTTAAGTGCTTTAGGACCTTATCCGAAAGTTCTGAATGAAAAGGAATGTCTATAGCCGATGTCGGGAGTGACCATGGTGGAGAGTTTGAGAATGAGAAGTTTAGATTATTCTGTGAGGAGAATGGAATTTCCCACAATTTCTCTGCTCCTAGGACTCTTCAACAAAATGGAGTTGGTGAAAGGAAGAACAGGACGATTCAAGAGATGGCTAGGACCATGCTGTGTGAGATGAATCTTCCTAAGTACTTCTGGGCAGAAGCTGTAAATACAACATGCTATATTCAGAATAGAATTCTGTTACGACCCATGTTGAAGAAGACTCCTTATGAGTTATGGAATGGAAGAAGACCAAATATATCTTACTTTCATCCATTTGGGTGCAAATGCTCTATTCTGAATACAAAGGAGCTGTTGGATAAATTCGATTTAAAGACCTATCCAGGAATCTTTCTAGGCTACTCATCATCATCTAAGGCATTTCTGGTGTACAACCTTACTTCAAAGACAGTTGAGGAGACCATCCATTTCAAGTTTGATGATAGTTCCCAACCCCATAATGAAGATGACATAGAGAGTGAAGGTCCTTCAAAGAACTTAGATGATAGAATAGAAACTCCATCATCAGGAACTCATGTAGACAAAGTTGAAGATATTCCAGAAACTATCGGACTGAAAAGAGACTGGAAATATAAAAGTTCTCATCCAGAAGAGTTGATTATCAGAGAGACCTTAGAAGGAGTTAGAACAAGGTCCAGATTCAGAAGAGAAACTAATGTGGCTTTTATCTCTGAAATAAAACCTAAGAAGGTTGAAGAAGCTCTTCAAGACAAAGCTTGGGTGTTAGCCATGCAAGAGGAGCTGAATCAATTTACTAGGAATAATGTCTGGTCCTTAGTTCCGAAACCCCCTAAGAAATCCATTATAGGAACCAGATGGGTTTTTAAGAATAAGTTAGACGAATCAGGAAGAATAAGTTGAAATAAGGCTAGATTAGTAGCACAAGGCTACAATCAGCAAGAAGGAATATACTACAATGAGACATATGTTCCAGTAACAAGACTTGAAGCCATTAGGATATTGCTGGCATATGCGGTCTGTCATAATATAAAACTGTTTCAGATGGATGTGAAGAGTGCCTTTTTGAATGGTTTTATAGACGAAGAGGTGTATGTTAAGCAATCACCTGGTTTCGAGGATGTTAAAAATCTAGACCATGTCTATAGACTTCATAAAGCCTTATACGACCTGAAACAAGCTCCTAGAGCTTGGTATGATCGTCTGAGTACTTTTCTTTTAGAAAATGGTTTCAGTAGAGGTCAAGTCGATAAGACACTCTTTAGGAAAAACTTTCAGAATGATTTTATTTTAGTTCAGATTTACGTTGATGATATCATTTTTGGTGCTACTTCAAACAAGTTATGCATGAAGTTTGAGAGCCTAATGAAGAAAGAGTTTGAAATGAGCCTGATGGGTGAATTAAAGTTCTTTCTTGGGTTGCAAGTTAAGCAAATTGAAGAGAAAATTTTCATTCATCAACAAAAGTATGTGAAAGAACTGTTGTCCAAATTTGATATGAATAATGTGAAGCCTATGATGACTCCGATGCACCCTTCAAACCTTTTGTCCAAAGATGAACTTGGTAAGAAGGTGGATCAAACCCTGTATAGAGGGATGATCGGTTCTTTACTGTATCTTACAGCAAGTAGACCTGATATTTTGTTCAGTGTGCTTGTGTGCAAGATTTCAGGCCAATCCTAGAGAGTCTCATTTTATTACTGTTAAAAGAATTATGAGATATCTCGCAGGTAGTACTGATCTTTGCTTAATGTTTGAGAAAGGTAAAGATTTCAGGTTAATCGGATATTGGGATGCGGGCTATGCCGGAGATAGAATCGAAAGAAAGAGCACAAGTGGAGGATGTCACTTTT
Organism: Erythroxylum novogranatense; assembly: GCA_029891385.1. NCBI lineage: Eukaryota > Viridiplantae > Streptophyta > Magnoliopsida > Malpighiales > Erythroxylaceae > Erythroxylum > Erythroxylum novogranatense. The sequence goes on along the minus strand of CM057233.1, from coordinate 29,049,453 downwards.
TTGACGCAAACCTAGTTTCCTGGTCAAGCAAGAGACAAAGCTTAATCGCTCTATCAACCGCCGAAGCAGAGTATATGTCTGTCGCAAGTTGCTGTTCACAGACGTTATGGATCAAATATCAACTTGAAGACTATTCAGTTCAAGAAGAGGAGATTCCAATCTGCTGCGACAACACAAGTGCAATCAATCTGTCAAAGAATCCGATTCAGCCTTCTAGAGTGAAGCACATCGAAGTTAGACATCACTTCCTGAGAGACTATGTTCAGAGGAAGGTGGTGCATCTACAGTTAATCGAAACAGAGTATCAGTGGGCAGACATCTTCACCAAACCATTGAGTGAAGAACGGTTCCAGAAGATCAGACGCAACCTTAACATGGTTATATTAAGCGAACAGTCAGGCTAAAGTAACGTCAAAACTAATGGCGTTAGAAACAGTGAGGTACAGCTGGTAACTTCTCTCACAAGGAATTTTTGGAGGGAAAAATCTGATAATCTCGAGGATCTTAATGATTCTAGAATACACCGGACTATACTCTTACAAGTAGCCTAAAGCTGAAATCATTGCGGTTATTCTCATCTCTAGTTGGTTCATCTTGCTTTCAAAATTTCTCCCAATCATCCTACCCTAAACAAAGAGCTTTCCAGAAACAGTTTTCATTCTGAGACAATGGAGGAAGCTATGATATTTGGAAGGCATGTGGATTTCGAGTCATTGAGGAATGATGGAATGGACGTAGAACCAAAGATTGAAAGAGCTGGTTGGAGAAATTTCTTCCAGGTACGAGAACCAGTGTATACCAATGAGGTATTCGAGTTTTGGAAGAATGCTCAACTTGTAGACAACACTATCGTATCTTCAGTAGACGGTATATCTATTGTCGTGACTAAAGAGCTGATAAGGAAGGTGACTGATTGTCCATCAGCTGGTGAGACTCTGTCTACCAAGGCCGGTTGGATGTCCCAGGTTGGTATGAGAGAAGAAGATGTCAGAAGACAATTATATGGAGCCAATGACCCATGGGAGAGGAAGACCTCTAGTTTGGTTCCAAAGGCTAGGGTTCTTCATGCGATTTTGTTTAATTCCATTTTACCCATAGTAGGTTCAAGACATTTGGTGACTACCCTGGATGAACAATGTTTGTTTTACCTGCTGAATCGCAACCCTATTAATTTACCCTTCTTAATCTTTCACTACATGATTAAGGGGATGAAGGATACAAATAGCTATCCTTACGGTATGCTTCTTAAAAGGATTTTTAAGGAATCCGGAATCCTTCTACACAAAGGAAATAAAAGGATTGTACCAGTGAAAAGTAAGATTGATTCAATCACAATACGACGAATGGGTCTGAGGATAGTGATTAAAGAAGAAGCCGACTCTTCAAGGAGAACAAGAACTGGAGGGGAGCGTGTTTCGAAGAAGACTCCTGCTTCAAGTTCTCGAACTCAACAAAGTATGAGATCGCCTGCAGATGAAATAAGAAGAACAACAGGAAGACTGCTGATAAAATAGGCGAGTCCTAAAATCGAAGTAAGTCAACCTCGGAGGACAGAAGAAGGTGCGCTAAAAAGACAAGGAGAAAGTCTTTTAAGTGAAGTTACGAAGAAGCCGAGGAGATCACCGAGGATTCGGACTCTAAGGTAACAAGAAGAAAAGATTGCCAGAGAATATAGTCAGGAACAATCCTCTCAATCTCGTTCACATAGAGCAACAAGATCCTTAGTCTCTATTCTAGAAGAGGATACAGCCAGAAAAGCCAAAGAGACTGAGAAGAAGAGAATATCTGAATCTGAAAGAGAAAAATCTCAAGTACAGAAATCTTCAAGACTGACTGATGCAGAAGACAAGACTAAGAAGATTAGTAGGAAGACGACTGTGTCAACTGCTGGGGAAGATAGTCGAAAGAAAGAAACCTTTGAAGCTGCTCAAAAAGAAAAAGAAACTGAGCAGAGCTGTAACACCCCACTCCCGCAAGACCCGAACCCGACATCGATGGTGATATCCAAGTTCGTGCCCTGCGAGGGTGACGTGCTGCATCACTCAGTTCAAAAACTCAGTATAAATTTTTTTTAACGCATACACACACACATACACATTATAACATATGCGGAAAACAATTATAACCAATTCAATGGCCTTGGGGCCCTTTTCATTACAAATTGACTTAATCAATAATACAGAATATCAGAAAATAAAAATACACTAATGCAGACGCAAACTGATCCCGACCTCTATCTTTCACTTGCATACAGTACTCCCGTGTCAAACGGGGTATTCTTCAAGACCTAAAAAATAGATGCAAATTTTGGGTGAGTTTTGCGAACTCAGTGAGGAACCATCATCGATGGTTCACCCAATTCATGCATTACGCGAATAGCGTACAGATTATCACAATTGCACATTCAGAATATCATATGGCAATTTATAGATTTTCACAAAAGCATAATCAGAAAGATTTCAATGCAGTATCACATAGATACAAGGCATGTTGTCTCTTTCCCAATCCAAAAGTCAATTCAATGCATACTTACTTAAATACATGACATTTTCCATTTCATTTCAGTGATTCAATACTTTTCCCAATTCACAGTACAATCAAATACATGCATAACATTTTTCTATTATTTCCCATTTCGATTCTGTGTTGTGACTGAGCGCCTGTACTGTCCCAATCCGGGCGCATTAATCAGTGGGCCTATGGCTCTGAACTGTCCCTTTTCGGGCTCATTAAGCGTTGAGCATAAAGCTCTGAACTGTCCCTTTCGGGCTCATTAAACGTTGAGCATAAAGCTCTGAACTGTCCCTTTCGGGCTCATTAATCGTTGAGCATATAACTCTCGGTGGCGCCCAAATCCATCATTATCAATTAACCAGGTATAGAATTCATTTATCACAATTCTACAATATCACATTGGAAGTCAAGTCCAATTTATCGAAACAGACAATTCATTCTCAATTATTCACAATAATTCACAGTCACGGACTATCACATTGAAAGCATAAAAGTTTCTCAATCACAGACAATTAACACTCGGACCTTTGGTCCGAGAGCTCAAACGTAATCATTCACAAACAGTTACACACAAATAGCACTTCAATAACAAGTTCCCAATACTTCGAACACCTATGGTCCGAAATTAATCAAAATCAAACACACATAAGCCCTCCATTATCTCCACATGGCATAACCACATAATTTTTTTTATCACATATAAATTGAGGAACCAACTAGGTTACTCACCTATACTTCCAAGCTAATACCTAGAAGTCTCAGTGACGTCGGTGGATCGACGCTCCAAATGTGCCTCTATACCAGTTCCAGTATGCAATGATTACCGAAATCCAAATCAGAATTATTTCAGAATGCACATGTAGCGCTTAAAATGTGTACAATGCATGTTCATGATTTTTCCGCCCCTAAATCCAAATTTTCAATCACAAAAATCTGTCTAAAAAGTAGAATTCTATCGGCATTGATGGTACTCAATTCGGACCTCTATAGATCCAAAAATAAATAAAACAGTGATCAGAAAATAATAAACCGGACCCACGTCAATTTCCCGTCCATGTAACATCCCACCCCCTACTAGAAGGGTAAAATAGTAAATTTGGCATAGGATGAGATGGATCGGAATGATTTAGGACTATTCATGCATATTAAGGATTGGTACACAGTAAAATTGTGCACATGCAAATTTCGGTACATACATACATGACATTCCCGGTAGATGTGCCTACTGCAATTTTATTGTGATTAACATGGTTATTGGGTTTGAAAAATTATTCTGAGTGCGCCATTGCGTGTTTTATATTTTAAGGGATTTTTAGAAATTTTTCTGGAATTTTTTGGAGAAAATTCCCGGACCGGAAAAATTGCCAGTGGCGAATCGGTTGATTTTTCGATAGCGATAATTTCTATCCAATAGCACTACAATATTGGGTATAATATTTTAGGAAATTTTCTAAAATTTTACGGGGTTAAATCCCGGACTAGGAAAAATACCGAGTGACAGACTAATTGGTCAAGGGTAGTAGAATTCATTATCAATGGTATGTGATTATGGATATATGGCTATAGGCGTATTGGACAAGTGTTAATTGTTGGAATTTGGGTTAAAATTTTTTAATTGATGAAGATTTATTGAAGGCTTGACACATGGCATGTTATTAGCCATGTATTTTATTAAAGTAACTTAGGTTTGTCTTTCTTTTAAGCTTGTTTGCACTCACACTCACGACACTCTCTCATTTTGGAGGTTTTTGGTGATTTTTTCCCCCATCTTCGTGCCTTCTCTTCTTCCCTTTCTTGGTGAGCTTTGATCACTCTAATTCCTTTGTTGTTGAACATCTTATACCTCCTCCACTTTGCTCTTCTTTCCATCAAAGAAGTTGTTCTCTTTTCAACCCTAGAGATGGTGATTTACGTGGGTGGTGGAGCAAGTTAAGTCTTGGGGTTTTTCTTGAAGAATTTGGAGATTTAGTGACTTAATTAGGTAAGTTTCATGTTTCATGTTTCATGTTATATGTATGGTGATTTGAAGCTAGTTTGATGAGAAGGTGAAGATTGAGTGTGAATGGAGTATGTGTTTAACTTGTTGTGTGTTGAGTGTGTAGGTTGATCCTAAGTGAATGTATGAATGGTCTAGTAACTTATTTCTTTTTCCTTAAGATGCTTATGCATGTGGAATTGGTATTAGAAGTGATAGGAGTTAAGTTGAAGATGAAAGCTGGAAAATGGATATTGAACCTAATGCAATGTTTTGATCATAACTCATTGTTTAGGTAAGCAAATGGGTTGCGGTTTGTACCCAATTAAACTTGAGCTTGTTGGCTACAATTTTGTGTGAAATAGGTGTTGTTAAATTGTAACTCTAAAAGGTTGAAAAGTTGCATGGAAAGTTCCTGTTTTAGTGTCTGTGAGCAGTAATCGAAACTATGACCAAAGTGTTTTGCTGATTTTTCTAAATTAATTGATATGGAATTTGGGAAAATGGTCTTCATGAAAGTTGAAGCATATTAAGTTAGCTTTCCATTCCCACTGATCTTAATATTTTTCGAGATGTATATTGGGAGATATGAATTGTTTACTCTTGACTGGTTTTGAGCATTTTGTGGAAACCTAGACTAAGTGTGGATTTGGTGCACATTCTGATTAGTAGCAATTTTAGCGATTTCTGTGGATTGAATTAGCTTGAGTGATCTTCTGAAGAGTTGTAGAGGAAACATTTATATTGAAAAGGGTATATAGAATGTAATTTTTGGATGTCAGATTTGGGAGTTATGATTTTGCAAAAACTGAACCTAAGCTAGGTCATGGACTGCTGATCATGGTAGAAACTTGTATAACAGTTTTGAATTGGTTACAGAAGGAATTGGCTCTTAAGTTCTTCATGAAACTTGAATTATGTGGTTTTATCTTTCCAATGATATAAGGTAGTGATTTTTTTGACTTGTGTACAGGGAGTTATGCTTGATAGAACATTACTGTCCAGATTGGGTGATTTCTGAGGCAGCATCATTGATTGAATTATTTGACCTAGTTACCAATTGAATTTGATTTTGGGTTGTTCATGAAAGTTTTGATAACATTGGGATATTTCTGAGCATATTTATTGTGTAATTTTTAGACTAAGGAATTGAAAGTTACGGATTTTATAAACTGTTGCACTGTTTGGCATGTTGGAGAAAGTTTTCCAGATCTGTTATGGGAGTAATGTAAGTCGACTTGTATCTTCAGTAAGTCAACTTATGCATGCATGATGAGAGTAAGTCGACTTGTATTCTCGATAAGTCGACTTATCTTCGACTGCTTCCATTCTTTTGCTTATAACTTGTCAGCTCGACGTCCGATTGACCTAATTCTTGAGGCATCGGATTCGTGAGATATTGAATTTTATTTCATGGGAAATTAGGAATTTTGACGGAAATTGACGGTGTCCGGAAATGGGTATTTCATCACTTTGTTTTATTTAATTGGGGACCTATAGAGGTCCGAATTGCCCACCGTCGGCGCCATTAGATTTCTAATTTTAGACGGATTTTTCTCGATTAAAAAAGGATAGGACCGGAATATCATGAACATGCATTGTGCACCTTCTAAGTGTTACATCGCATTCGAAATAGTTCGATTGAACAATTGATAATGTTTATTTATCGTCATTTGTTATAGAGTCACACTTGGGCGTCGGTCCACCGACGTCACCGAGACTTCCAGATTTTGGCTCGAAATACAGTGAGTAACCTAGTTGGTTCCTCAACCTTTATGTGTTAATATTACACGCTTATGCCATGTGGAGATAATGGAGGTTTATGTGTTTGATTTGATTGATTTGGACCACAGCGTCCGAATTATTGGAATATGACATCGAAGTGCTATTTGTGTGTACTATTTGTAAATGCTTCAATGAAATTATTGTGAAAATTTTATGATCGAATCTGGATGAAGGTCCAAGTAATGGAAAATGGGACACTGAAATGTAAACCGATCAGTAAAATGTAAATTGGGACATGTGCATTCATGCATAAAGGCATGATCAGATAATGGCAGTTGTGACCGGAGCAGCCAACGTATTTCAGAGCTTTAAGCTCAACGCATCAGGGCTTCAAGCCCAACGTATTACAGAGCCACTGGCTCACCGTATCAGGGCATATCACGCCCAACGTATTCAGAGCCACAGGCTCAACGCAATGTACCCGTCATTGGGACAGTTCAGGCGCACGGTCACAACAATAAAATGGAAATGAAAAGTGTCACATGTGCATTGCATATATGAATGATTAAATGTGAATGGTGTTAAAAGCAAAATGCCTATAATTGTGAAATGCCAGTGCATGTGATATTTCTGAAAGGGATAAATTTGTGATATGCTGTGAATTGTGTGAATATGCATGAGTTGAGTGAACCATCAATGATGGTTTCTCACTGAGTTCGCAAAACTCACCCAAAAATTGCATCTATTTTTCAGGTCTTGAAGAATACCCGTTGACACGGAGTATGTTTCTTGTAGACAAGTGAAGGATAGAGGTCGGGATCGCCAAATTCCGCTTTAGTGTCGCATAATTGTATTTTGAACTTTCTGTCAAGGATGCTTGTATCTGTAATGAGCCCAATTTAGTTATGGCTCTTTATACATTAAATGATTGTAACTTATTGCTGAATGATTGTAATAACTGAAAATGTTTACTGCTGAAACTGAAACTGTGTATTTATGATTGTGGGCTCAGATTATTACTATCTTTCCGCGCGAAAAAAAATTGTATACTGAGTTTTGACCGACTGATGTAGTACGCCACCCTCGCGGGGCACGAACTCGGATATTGCCAACGATATCGGGTTCGGGTCACGCGGGAGTGGGGTGTTACATTTAGGTGGTATCAGAGCCCAGCAATATGAATGTATCTGGGCACAGTCTGAAACATAGGTCAAGTTGCATGCATTTGAGTCGTGTCGTTGCAGACCATAATAACTGATCCCTAGTCTGAGTCGCACTAGTATAAATCCTACGTGTGAACATGTGTTACATGATTATGTGTGAGAAAAGTGAGAAGATATCAGAATGTGAACCCATGAAAGGGTATGAACAATTGGGAAGGGGAAAAAGGAAACATCGATAATGAGAATTATAATGTACTGTGGTTAGAATGACTATGTTGGCCTAGACTGATTAAGGAAAGAATTGATATCAAACTGAGTCCCCTGATTAATGTGGCAATATTACGGCGGCAGAAAATGAATATGTTTAAAACTTGGAGAGGTCCACTGGAGATATGAGAAGCATACTGGTTATAGTAGGCCTATGTGAAAGTAAATGATGAAGTAATTAGAGCTCTGACTGTATATGCGATGAAATGGGAAGCATTGGAATTAAGTAAAACGTAGATGGTCCGATCAGGCAGGTATTGATTCACTGTATTGGTGTTAGACATCAGTAGATATCATAGAGATGATAATATTGAGATTGTAATAAGACTGAAAGAACTGAAAGAGTAAAGTGCCTAGTAGAGTAAGAAAAAGTAGAAATGGTGAGATAAAAGTGTACAAATAAACTGAAATGAACTCGTGAAACGATTGTGATCATGAGCGCATAAGTTTGAGACTGAAATGGGTATGCGAATATTGTGTTAAGAGTTTGGAAATCAGTATAATAAGATCGTAAGGGAAAAAGACAGACTGACAATTTTTACTGATTGTGTATCGGGAAATTCTGGATTGGTTGAAAAGATGTATATGAACACAAAAATGGTAAATGGATGGGTAAATAGATAAAGATACAGTGGAGTATCTATTAGACAGTAAAGTTGATTATGGTTAATGAAACATATGTGAAAGATACATGGAAATAAGAGAGGAGATGATCAGTGAATGATTAAATATGTGCTACTATGAGTGGCTATAAGTGTAAAGTTTATAATGGGTTAAAGTATGACATAAGAGGACTAAGTGTACTTGTATGAGAGGAAATGAAGAATGATAATGGCATCAGTCCTCTATTTGAGGATCAGTATAACCAGAAAGGAGTTTTGTGGAATGTTTAATAGTATAAGTTCCTATTTGGTCTCCAGTGATGTGTAGTTTAAAGAATAAGTGTTAAAGGAAGTGTTTATGTGACTGTCACATGGAATCTTAGTGCAAGGAATGTTCTGATCTTTAAATTATGGCATAAAATTGTTCTGATTGAGGTATAGTGCGTATAGTTGAGAATGATTGAAAAGTAATTAGGGACACTAATTGGCTGGTGAGAATTTGGTGAACAGTATAATGACGGTAGCAAGACTAATGGTCAAACGAAAAGAAGTACGGACGAAGTCAAAAGTGAAATTGAGCCATATCTCAAGAGGAGATTTAGACATAACAAGTGAAATATACGATTGAGGTTATCTGTATTGTGTGTACGAAAATGTAAAGTATCCAACTACGTAAGTGAAATTTTAATTTGAGGTTATTCTATTGCAATGTGAAGTGAATAGATCTCCATATGTGATGCAAAACTGTTGAGAAATCTTGATTTGAAACTAAGAAGAAAATAGTCTCGAACTGCGAAGTGAAATACTCAAATAAAGTGGAATTTATGGAAGTCCAAGTACGGATGACTAGGTATTGGCATATGTTGATGTGAATGAAAGGAAATAAATTGAAAAGAGAAAATGAGTAGAGATAAGAAGTCCTAAAGGGAAATTGACAATGACGTGATGTAGTGTTACCTTCATAAAGGGATTGCAAATACACTACTTGTGGACTCAATGAAAAAGTTGAATGATGTATGGTAAAGTCAACAAGACCCTAATAGGGAATTATGTGAGGTAAGCAAATGGTAGTGACTATGTTTATAGACGAAATGTGTTTGAAAGTGTTGGACAGTGAAAAGTAAAAAGAACTATATGAATAATCGAGGAATTTGATACTGAAGATGAGCATGCCCTTGGAGAGTGGGCAGTGTGTGATGAACTGAGATAATATATTAAAATTGTATAAGATAAATTGAAATGACTTTGATAAATGGTATTGGAGACTTTAGATTCCTATAAGGATACATTGTGTTAATTCGAGCAAAAAGACGGGCATAAATGACTACTATACTGACAATTCTGAAATGAACAGACAATTCTGCCTACTAAACTCAAATAGTGAACAGGTAATGCTGCAATAAACAGACCAATTACAGATATTGGGATTTTCAAAGAATGTCAAGTAGATTATGGGTAATTATGAAGTGTTACTGGAAAATTGAAGTTGTAGATCTAGTGAGACTGGATAAAGGTAAGAAAGGTTAAGAGTGCAGGAGTTAAAGTGGTGAGTCCTATGATGAATCTGAATGTGCGAGTGAAATCGAAAAAAACAATATTGCATGCTTCAAAGAAAAAGTATGTGTACCCGACAAAAAGGTGATAGAACAAGAAAGTGAAAAGTCGAAGCTAGACATTTTAGTAAGTATATGCGAAAGTGAAATTGAATCACTATGAGTATAGAACGAAGTGGTTATAGATTCAAGTGCGTAAAGGTTCGAATGTTCAATAGGAAAAGTGCTTAAGTATTTGGACTATAGAGGATTATAACCTCATGATATAATTTTGACTGAATGATTATAGAACTAATGGTGAGCACAAGATGGAATTGTACACGCTTGTATTACAAAAAAAAAAGCCTAACAAGAGGCAAAGACCAACAGTGAGTCGAGATGCTTGTGATGAGTGAAACAAAGGAAAGAGCTTAGGAAAACTGCATGGGTTAGCTGAAGTGGATCAGGATCGGACAAATGAAAAAGAATTAAATACCTATAGAACAGTGACGTGTCAAAAGAACACTGAATCTGGACTAAGAGTCAATGTAATATGAGGGGTAAATGCGTTAAATGGATTATCACCGGTTATAGTGAAAAATAGAGATAAGTGCCACTATGTCGGTACTAAAGGATAGGGAAGTGTCGCAGACGAGAGAAACTATTTTATTGGAAGTATCATAGTGACAAAGTATACCTGCATTAGCAAAAGGGGTATTAATGAAGTTATTGGAATAAGTCTATATATTGAGAAAAGGTATAGGATGGATAAAAGCGTGATGAGTGGCGGATTGAAATAATGAATCGAGTCATAGCATCGAACCAAAGGTAGCGGCTGCTCTGGAAATGACAAGTGAGATAGTTAAGAGAGTGAGATTGTCAATGACGATGCCTTGTTGAATCAAATCTCTGCGATGAGTGATAATGAGTTAACCAAATAAGTGACTGAACAACTGACTGAGTGTGGTTACTGTGACCTTTCAGAAAATGAATCACTGAGCAGAAAAGTGTATGGGACATGTAGGGTCATTTGATAACGGTCACAGTGAACCGTTGACTGAGAATTTCGAGGACGAAATTTTTATAAGGAAGGAGGAATTGTAACATCCCACCCCTACTAGAAGGGTAAAATAGTAAATTTGGCATAGGATGAGATGGATCGGAATGATTTAGGACTGTTCATGCATATTAAGGATTGGTACATAGTAAAATTGTGCACATGCAAATTTCGGTACATACATACATGACATTCCCGGTAGATGTGCCCACTGCAATTTTATTGTGATTAACGTGGTTATTGGGTTTGAAAAATTATTCTGAGTGCGCCATTGCGTGTTTTATATTTTAAGGGATTTTTAGAAATTTTTCTAGAATTTTATGGAGAAAATTCTCGGACCAAAAAAATCGCCAAGTGGCGAACCGGTTGATTTTTCGGTAGCGATAATTTCTATCCAATAGCACTACAATATTGGGTATAGTATTTTAGGAAATTTTCTAGAATTTTATGGGGTTAAATCCCGGACTAGGAAAAATACCGAGTGACAGACTAATTGGTCAAGGGTAGTAGAATTCATTATCAATGGTATGAGATTATGGATATATGGCTATAGGGGTATTGGACAAGTGTTAATTGTTGGAATTTGGGTTAAAATTTATTAATTGATGAAGATTTATTGAAGGCTTGACACATGGCATGTTATTAGCCATGTATTTATTAAAGTAACTTAGGTTTGTCTTTCTTTTAAGCTTGTTTGCACTCACACTCACGACACTCTCTCATTTTGGAGGTTTTTGGTGATTTTTTTCCCCCATCTTCGTCCCTTCTCTTCTTCCCTTTCTTGGTGAGCTTTGATCACTCTAATTCCTTTGTTGTTGAACATCTTATGCCTCCTCCACTTTGCTCTTCTTTCCATCAAAGAAGTTGTTCTCTTTTCAACCCTAGAGATGGTGATTTACGTGGGTGGTGGAGCAAGTTAAGTCTTGGGGTTTTTCTTGAAGAATTTGGAGATTTAGTGACTTAATTAGGTAAGTTTCATGTTTCATGTTATATGTATGGTGATTTGAAGCTAGTTTGATGAGAAGGTGAATATTGAGTGTGAATGGAGTATGTGTTTAACTTGTTATGTGTTGAGTGTGTAGGTTGAGCCTAAGTGAATGTATGAATGGTCTAGTAACTTATTTCTTTTTCCTTAAGATGCTTATGCATGTGGAATTGGTATTAGAAGTGATAGGAGTTAAGTTGAAGATGAAAGCTGGAAAATGGATATTGAACCTAATGCAATGTTTTGATCATAACTCATAGTGTAGGTAAGCAAATGGGTTGCGGTTTGTGCCCAATTAAACTTGAGCTTGTTGGCTACACTTTTGTGTGAAATAGGTGTTTTTAAATTGTAACTCTAAAAGGTCGAAAAGTTGCATGGAAAGTTCTTGTTTTAGTGTCTGTGAGCAGTAATCGAAACTATGACCAAAGTGTTTTGTTGATTTTTCTAAATTAATTGATATGGAATTTGGGAAAATGGTCTTCATGAAAGTTGAAGCATATTAAGTTAGATTTCCATTCCCACTGATCTTGATATTTTTCGAGATGTATATTGGGAGATATGAATTGTTTACTCTTGACTGGTTTTGAGCATGTTGTGGAAACCTAGACTAAGTGTGGATTTGGTGCACATTCTGATTATTAGAAATTTTAACGATTTCTGTGGATTGAATTAGCTTGAGTGATCTTCTCAAGAGTTGTAGAGGAAACATTTATCTTGAAAAGGGTATATAGAATGTAATTTTTGGATGTCATATTTGGGAGTTATGATTTTGTAAAAACTGAACCTAAGCTAGGTCATGGACTGCTGATCATGGCAGAAATTTGTATAACAGTTTTGAATTGGTTACAGATGGAATTGGCTCTTAAGTTCTTCATAAAACTTGAATTATGTGGTTTTATCTTTCCAATGATATAAGGTAGTGATTTTTTTGACTTGTGTACAGGGAGTTATGCTTGATAGAACATTACTGTCCAGATTGGGTGATTTCTGAGGCAGCATCATTGATTGAATTATTTGACCTAGTTAACAATTGAATTTGATTTTGGGTTGTTCATGAAAGTTGTTGATAACATTGGGATATTTCTGAGCATATTTATTTTGTAATTTTTAGACTAAGGAATTGAAAGTTACGGATTTTATAAAATGTTGCACTGTTTGGCATGTTGGAGAAAGTTTTCCAGATCTGTTATGGGAGTAATGTAAGTCGACTTGTATCTTCAGTAAGTCGACTTATGCATGCACAGTAGAGTAAGTCGACTTGTATTCTCAGATAAGTCGACTTGTACTGACCTGTTTCCATTCTTTTGCTTATAACTTGTCCGTTCGACGTCCGATTGACCTAATTCTTGAGGCATCGGATTCGTGAGATATTGAATTTTATTTCATGAGAAATTGGGAATTTTTAGACGGGAAATTGACGGGTGTCCGGGAAATGGGTATTTCATCACTGTTTTATTTAATTGGGGACCTATAGAGGTCTGAATTGCCCACCGTCAGCGCCATTAGATTTCTAATTTTTAGACGGATTTTTTCTGATTAAAAAAAAGGGATAGGGCCGGGAATATCATGAACATGCATTGTGTACCTTTTAAGTGTTACATGTGCATTCTGAAATAGTTCTGATTGAACAATTGATAATGTTTATTTACTGTCACTGTTATATAGTCACATTTGGAGCGTCGGTCCACCGACGTCACTGAGACTTCCAGATTTTGGCTCGGAAGTACAGGTGAGTAACCTAGTTAGTTCTTCAACCTTTATGTGTTAATATTACACGCTTATGGCATGTGGAGATAATGGAGGGTTTATGTGTTTGATTTGATTGATTTCAGACCACAGGCGTCCGAATTATTGGAATATGATATCGAAGTGCTATTTGTGTGTACTGTTTGTAAATGCTTCAATGAAATTATTGTGAAAATGTTTATGATCGAATACCGACTGAAGGTCCAAGTAATGGGAAATGGGACACCAAATGTAAACCGATCAAAATGTAAATTGGGACATGTGCATTCATGCATAAAGGCATGATCGATAATGGCGATTGTGACCGAGCGACCAATGTATTTGAGCTTTAAGCTCAACGCATCGAGGCTTCAAGCCCAACGACATCTGAGCCACGGCTCACCGTATCGAGGCATATCACGCCTAACGTATTGAGCCGAGACTCAACGCAATGTGCCCGCCATCGGGCGATTCGAGCACACACGTCACAACAATAAAATGGAAATGGAAAGTGTCACATGTGCATTGCATATATGAATGATTAAATGTGAATGGTGTTAAAAGCAAAATGCCTACAATTGTGAAATGCCGGTGCACGTGATATTTCGAAAGGATAAATTTGTGATATCTTTGTGAATTGTGTGAATATGCATGAGTTGAGTGAACCATCAATGATGGTTTCTCACTGAGTTCGCAAAACTCACCCAAAAATTGCATCTATTTTTCAGGTCTTGAAGAATACCCCGGTTGACACGGGAGTATGTCTACTATAGACAAGTGAAGGATAGAGTTCGGGATCAGTTCGTGTCTGCTTTAGTGTCACATAATTGTATTTTGAACTTTCTGTCAAGGATGCTTGTATCTGTAATGAGCCCAATTTAGTTATGGCTCTTTGTACATTAAATGATTGTAACTTATTGCTGAATGATTGTAATAACTGAAAATATTTATTGCTGAAACTGAAACTGTGTATTTCTGATTGTGGGCTCAGATTATTACTGTCTTTCTGTGTGAAAAAAAAATTGTATACTGAGTTTTGACCGACTGATGTAATACGCCACTCTTGCGGGGCACGGACTCGGATATTGCCAACGATATCGGGTTTGGGTCACGCGGGAGTGGGGTGTTATAATCCAAAAGTTTCCAATTTCTTATAAAATGAAATTCAATATTTTACAAATCCGATGCCTCAAGAATCAGGTCAATCGGACGTCGGACGAAAAAGTTATACATCAAAGAAATCAGAAATCCAAAATTAAAATAAAAATCACATATATATACATTTCTCCTTTTTGGCTCGCGAGGGCAAGCTGTCGCCCTTGCGAGTTGCGAGCCGTCGCCCTCGCGAGAGACGAGCTTTCAGCTCGCCTCGCCCTCGCGAGGGGCGAGGATCCAAATGCTGTCTCCCCTTTTCTTCTTTTTCCAAACCGAACTTCAATCATTCATAACTCTTCCCACACAATTCCATTTTCACTCTAACTCAACTATACAATCCAATTATTCTTAAACTCTCAATCAAATCACAATTCAACTACTTCAATCATTCAATTCAAATTATCGCTTAATTCTCAATGACTCATGTCTAACTCAATTATCTCAAATTCATAATTCAACTCAAAATCACAATTTAAATGCTGGAACAATCATGAATGCATGTCACTATATATGCATGTGCAATTAACTCATTTATCACTGATGCAGAGGCAAAATATACGTGCAATTCAATTATGAATACACTCACCGCTCAATCCATCCAAATTAACGATATACCCATCACATCGATAACGGGATGTTACAAGAGCACAGTTCAGGAAATCCCTATTGCTCAACAGGAGGAACCAGTGGAGCAAAGCCCGATTCAGGAGAATCCTATTGAAGCACAACCAGAGGCAACAACAGAATCAGACTCGGATAATGATGAACCTTGTCTGATGGTATTCAACTATCATAAGTTTTTTTTAGAAAACATAAGCTGAAGATCAGAATGGTTGAAGTTGTTACTAGAAGGAGAACTAGTATTGCAATCTGTAGTCAACCAGTAAAGAAGACAGTGGCTGTTGTACAACCTATGTCGATAAATAGTGACACATGGGACTTACTGAAAGAAGATGAAAAGATTTTCTACGATGCTTTGAGGGATGCTGCTACCAAGCCATACCCTACAAAAATTCCCTGTAAGCCGTGTACTATTTTTGCGATCATAGAGGAGATCGAAATAAAGGTTGCACTAGACATTCAACTAAGATATCCTTTGGATTTGATTAAGGGGAAGTCGAAGCTATTTCCTGAAGAAGTTTGTGATGATCTGTCCGCAGATCAAATAGCAGAAGAAGTGCGTAGAATTGATGAGGCATGCGCTTCTACACAGAATAAAGATGAAGCGAGCTGCAGTTATACTGAAAACCAAGAAGACTATCCAGTGGGGGGAAGAGTAATAATAGGGACGTTTATTGAGTTCCTTGTTCAGACAGTTCTGCGTATTAGACCTTTGTCTAATACATGGTCTATTCAAGAAGAAGCATTACCCCTACAAGGAAGACAGTTGCTGATGCTGCCTGCTCCGTTTGACTTAGATCTTCCTGAAGCTGATACGTTTATTCATCCACCAACTATTGAGATCAATGATGAATACATTCCGAGCTCTGATGCTTATACTATGACAATACTATTCACTCCTCCCTCAGCAAATGTTGATCAAGCCTACTCATCGATTGACTCACCAGATGAACTCAGTAGATTACGTGGAGAAGTCAACGAGATCAAGGAGACGATGAATGATCTGAAGAAGATGATGACAGAACTGCTAAAGAGCCATCATCGTTAATCATTTTTTATTATAACAAATAGGGGAGAAGAGCAGAAAAGAAGAGAATGAACAAGGGGGAAAGAGAATGAGCAGAAGAGAAGAGGATGAAAAGAAGGTGTGAATGAAGTAGACGAAGAAAGGAAGAAGTCAAAGAAGAAGTTCTGAAGATAAGTTTTTGTGTTCTTTTCAAAACATTGTATTTTGTTTTCTTTTGTATATAATTTGTTATCATCAAAAAGGGGGAGATTGTTAAGTCCAAATGAATTTACTTAGATATGATTTTGATGTAAAACAAAAAGAGAATCAATAAAAAGAAAAGCAAAAGCAGGCGAAGTCGACGATTTGAAGCAAAATGCAGACATACAAACGAAGTCATACGAGGCGAAGTAAAGCGGATCTGAGCGAAAAGAATAGCGAGCGTAGACACTAATCAAAGCGAGACGCAGACGCAGATCACGAATAGTAAAGCGATTTAAGACGCGAAATAGTAAAAGCGCATTTAAGACGCAGAAACACGATAAAATACGAGACGAAGAAAAGAAGATGCGAATTAAAAAGAAGACAAAGTAGTCGATTCGAGTTAATTCTGAACTCAATCAATAACCGCTTTAAAGATTCAAGAAACAAGAATCAAGAAACAGTTGGAGACGAAGGATATAAATACAAGTCGAAGTCGAAGATTGCAAAGTTAGACAAAGTGAGAAAAAGTTAGCAAAGCCAGTCGAGTTGAAAAATTAGCTGAATTACATATACGAGCTTATTGTGCGAATTAGCTGAGAGCTATTTTACTGTAATAAGTGTTCAAACACTTTTTTGAGAAAAAGTAGTACAGATAGCCTGCAGAGGCTAAGTGTGAAAGAATACTGATTATAGAGACCTGAAGAGGCTCGCAAAGAATACTTGTAAAATTGAAGAGATAGTGAAATATCAGAAGCAACTCTGAGGACTGGACGTAGCCCACGGTTTGGGTTGAACTAAGATAAATCTCTGTGTCAACTACTCTCACTCTATATCTCTATATGTTAGATTCAAGTTTTATCAGTACTTAACTTGTAAACAAGGTTTTTCAAAAGTTTTGATTAATTAGAATCTATTGGAAGTTCTGTAAAGAATTTTATTTCTAACAAACAGTTTTGAAAGATTTTTCAAAAAGGGGAATACACAATTCAACCCCCCTTCTCGTGCATTCTTATATCATTTTCTAAGTATTGTATTAACGTGTGATTCACTTCAAATTCCAGGTTTCTTATCCTTAATCTTGACACATTATCAATCATGTGAAACCATACACAATTTCTCGATCCAGATTTATCTCACAACCAAATTTTGGGTCCACTTTTCTCAATTATTCTCATCAGGAATTTGAGGTAATTTGATAAAACTTCCTTCAAAAAAATGTTCTCCCATGTATTAAGTTTCCAATGAGACCAAGATCATTCCATTTGGTTCTGTATACTGAAAGTTATACTCAAGATCTTAGACCCTACCTAAGCTTCAACAGAATTCCTATCTCAACTTCTAATCAGATTCTGAAACTCTTAAAAGCAGAATTTGAATTCAATCTCTTCATACAATCTGTATTTTTATGATTTTAGTTTAATTCAAATAAATAATCATCTCATTCTGAGATATACAGATCAAGATATAGTCCAATTTCTGAAGTATGTGCAGTAAAATCATCCCAATTATCATATTCTAGTACTCCTCAACAATTTCATCTTAACATTCATCAAACGATCAGCTTCAAATGGCTATAATTTTTCATTGCGATGAATGAAAATGTTTTATGAGTCTCTTGGTTCAATTCCCATGTTTAGTATGCAATAGCTCCCAGGTGCACATCGTGCACTAACCCAATTAAGAACAATTGAATCACAACTATGGCCATGCACACCCATCCCAATCCAATCCCTGTTTTATCATTCAATCTTTCTCAATTAAATTCATATGGATATGATTTTTGGTGGAGATGTAGAGCAATATGTTTCGAGCCTAGTGGTTTAAGAATTAAGTCATTTGGATGTCATGTGAAGAAGTTATGACAAAAGATTAAAGTATGTTTAGAAAATAACCTCCTTCGGATGAACAGAGAAGTCACGATCACGTCCATGTATGACCGCGACACTCTGGGTGAATCTGCATGATCGTGATTTGTCAATCTCTTCAGCCAAGTCTGCACGATTGCAACATCCTTCTTCTTCACGGCCAGTTTTTCTTCTTCTTTACTGCCAGTTTTTTTTCCTTCTTTTTATTTGATTCATTCTCCAGATTTTCTTACATCTTCATCAATTCATACTCTTCATTTAAATCATTTCTAACTTGTTTTCACTATTTATCCACTCCATTCTAACTCACCTTACTCCAGAATAACTCAAAATTAAGATTCTACATACACATCAGACACATTCACTTTCTCTCACTACTGTGTTTTTTTATTCTTCCTACTGTACTTTATTTTCAAACCACAACCAATGCAGAATCTATAGCCTCACGGCTCTTTACCATATATTTTTGTGTTTAACTAAATCATAATGAACTTCCATTCCCACAATCTCAAATACATAATCTGCATATTCTCAAAATCATACCAAGTTTATATAAAACATCCATTACCGAAGTTCTACTACTTAAACTCCTCATGCATGTGCTCGTTTCTAGTACTACAACAACATCAAATTCATTTACAAACTGTCTAGAAAGCTATAACACAACTTACTTGCTTCTTTAGTCAAATCCCAGCTTTGACAGTGAAGAACAGGGTTTCAGTGTAGAATATAGAACAAAGCAAAATTGAAGAACAACAAAGCTACATGATTTGCCTTTCAAAACCACATGTTTACGTGTTTCCTTAATTCGTTGACACATGGCTCCCTTGCATGTGAGCCATTTTTCACTCATTTATAAGTGTTACATGTCATAATGCCATTTGCCTATCTTTCCTAATCTAAAATACACCAAAATTGTCAAAAAAATTTCTAAAATTCCCAAAAATTCCAAAATATTACTAATAATCTCCAAATCAATTTTTCACAATTTAATCGCATTTATAAAAGAATTTTACTTGGAAAAATATCAATACATGCATGTACATTTATTTTGTATTATAAAAAATACATATGCACATTTTAGTGAATACTTGATATGCAAAGCATATAATGCACTGTAATTCCTCAATATTCTAACCCCTAACATGGGGTGTAACAATTCTTCCCTTCTTAAAAAAATTTTGTCCTCGAAATTGGTACCTGATTTGAATAGCTGCGGATACTGAGCTCTCTTGGTTTCTTCTAGTAATTCCATGTTGCTTCTTCAAGTGCATGGTATTGCCAGAGTACTTTTACCAAAGGGATCTGCTTATCCCTAAGTTGCTTGACTTCTCGAGCTAATATAGAAACTGGTCCTTCTTCATAAGACAAATCAGGTTGTACCTGAATTTCTTGCATAGGAATCTTATAAGTCACATCATACCGATATCTTTTTAACATAGAAATATAGAACACATCATGTAGCTTGGCCAATTCTTCAGGAAGAGCTAGCTGATAAGCAACTGGTCCAACTCTTTTGAGAACTTCATAAGGACCAACATATCGCAGACTAAGTTTCCCCTTTTACCAAATCAAAGTTTCTTCTTCCACAATGACACTTTCGAGAGCACCTTATCGCCTACTTGATATTCCATGTCCCTCCCTCTTAGTTCAACATAAGACTTCTACCTATCAATGGCAGCTTTCAACCTTTGTTGAATAATCTGAATCTTTCTTCAATATCTTTCATAACTTCACGCCTGATCTTCTTACTTTCACTCAACTCAGTCCAATTTACTAGAGTTCTACACTCTCTACCATACAGCACTTCATAAGGCGCTATGCCAATGCTGGTCTGATAACTGATGTTGTAAGCAAACTCTATCAGAGCTAAATACTTATCCCAACTCCTTCGAAACTCTAATACACAACGCCGAAGCATATCTTCTAATATTTGTATCACCCGTTCAGATTGTCCATCTATCTGAGGATGGAAAATAGTACTAAACGTAACTTGCGTACCCAATGCCTTCTATAAACTTTTCCAGAATCTCAAAGTAAATCGAGGATCACGATTAGAAATAATTGACAATGATACTTTATGCAGTCTCACTATTTCATTAACATATAAATCTGTAAGCCTATCCAAAGAGAAATTAGGACGAATAGGCAAAAAATGAGCAGATTCAGTAAACTTATCCACAATTACCCATACAACACCATGTTTCCTTTGAGTGTGAGGAAGTCTAGTAACAAAGTCCATAGTAATGTTATCCCATTTCCATTGAGGAATAGAAATAGGATGTAACAAACTAGATGGAACCTGATGCTCCGCTTTAACCTACTGACACGTTAGACATTTAGCTACATAATCCATAACCTCTCGTTTCATACTTGAACAACAGTAATGCTGCTTCAGATCTTGATACATCTTGTTTCCACCAGGATGTATAGTAAATACTGTATTATGAGCCTCAACAAATTTTGCTTCAATTCATCTTTGACTAGCACACACAATCGATGTTTATAATACAATTCACCATCTCCTTTCACAAAAAAATCAGATTGTTTACCATTCTGAGTAGCCAAGATAAGTTGTTGTAACTTATCATCACTTCTCTAAGCATCACAAGTCTCTTGTATCAAAGTAGGCCTTGCTTTCAATTGAGCTATCAGAGCTCCATCAGACACTAGTTTCCATTCACTCTGCTTAAGTGATAATGCTGAAATGATCTTTTAACTTAAGGCATTAGCTACAACATTAACTTTACCCAGACGATAATCCACAATACAATCATAGTCCTTAAACAGTTCCAACCAATGTCGTTATCTCAGATTGAGATCCTTTTAGGTAAGTAGATACTTCAGACTTTTATAATCTGTGAAAATTCTATATTTTTCATCATACAAGTAATACCGCCAAATTTTCAAGGGAAGCACTACTGCTGCAAGTTCCAGATCATATGTAGGGTAATTCTGTTCATATGAATTTAGTTGCCTAGAGGTATAAGCAACTACTTATCCATCTTGCATCAAAACACAACCCAAACTAATTCTCAATGTATTAGTATACATAACATACTCCTTATCAGAAGTAGGTTGAACTAATATAGGAGCTTCAGTAATCATACTTTTCAATTGATCAAAGCTATGCTGACATCTATCAGACCATTCATACTTCTCTCCTTTCTGTAATAGTTTAGTTAAAAAGGATGCTATCACTGAGAGCACCTTCACAAATGACGGTAATAACCAACCAAACATAGAAAACTTCTCACTTTTGTCATATTCTGTGGTGGCTTCCAATTAATAATTACTTCAATCTTACTCGGATCAACCCTAATCCCTTCAGAGGAGATAACATGTCCTAGAAAAGATATCTCCTGAAGCTAAAAATCACACTTGCTCAGCTTAGCATACAACTTTTTTTCCCACAGAGTCTGTAACACAATTCAGAGATGCTCAGTATGGTCATGTTCATTCTTAGAATAGACTTAGATATCATCAATAAACACCACTACAAACTAATCAAAGTTAATCCTGAATACTTTATTCATCAGATCCATAAATGCCATTGGAGCATTAATTAACCCGAATGGCATTACCAGGAATTCATAATGTCCATATCGAGTTCTAAACACAGTCTTTGGTACATCTACATCCTTTACTTAAAGTTGATAGTATCCTGATCGCAGATCTATCTTTGAAAACACTCCTACATCTTTCAACTGATCAAATAATCGTCAATCCTTGGCAACGGTTACCTATCTTCACTGTGACTCTATTCAATTTCCTATAATCAATGCACATTTGCGGTGTACCATCGTTCTTCTTAACAAATAGGTCTGATGCTCCCTATGGTGATACACTGGGTCGAATAAACCCTTTACCCAGAAGCTCTTGTAACTGCACCTTCAACACCTTCAATTCAGTTGGAGTCATTCTTTACGATGCTCTAGATATACGAGCAGTGTCAAGCATAACTTCAATAGACAACTCCACTTCCCATTTAGGAGGAAGTCTAGGTAATTCCTCAAGAAACACATCTAGAAACTTATTCACCACAGGAATATCTAGCAATTTACTAGCCTCCTTCTTAAAATCAAGCATAAAAGCTAGATAAGCTTCACATCCTTTCCTAAGGAGCTTTCGGGCTTGCATAGTAGATATCACATTAGCTAAGAAACTAGTGCAAATGTCATGCACTACTATGAGCTGAACAATCAAGACACTCTAGGGCACCACAACCTTGGCCTCTAGACAAACCCTTACTAGAAATAGTTATTAAAGGGTGATTTTGTCTCCTTCCCTGATCAACAGATCTTTAAGTATCTTCTAGTGCAGAGGGAGCACCTTCCTTACTTCGCTTACCCGAGGACTGACCTCCTCTAACAAAGCCCCTCCGCTGATTACTTTCTCTCTTGACCATTTCCTGCCTCTCTATTTTTATTGCAGCTTGTACTAGTTGATGGTAAGTTACTTGCTATAATAAAGTAAACACCGTCAAATGCTCTTTGATGGAGTCATGCAAACTATCTTCAAACTGATGACATCGAAATTCCTTAAAAGAACATATTCAGGGGCACACTTAGTGAGCCGATTAAATTCCCGATCGCACTCAGCAACTAACAAATTCCTCTACTTCAGACTCAAAAATTGCCTCCACTTTTCCTTTCTATAAGCCTTCGTAATATATTTTGCTTTGAATTATTGGGTAAAGAAATCTCAAGTCAAAGGCACTGTTAGTTGAGGACTCCTCATAACAAACTTTCACCATTCACAGGCTACTCCCTGAAGAGGAGCAACAACAGAATGCACCATCTGCTTTGATGGACAGCTGATCTCATCTAATACCCTCTTCATCTTCTCTATCCAGAATTCAGCTCTCTCTGATTCCTCTAAGGATGTCCCAGTAAATTCCTCAGCTCCATACTTCCTTAGCT
The DNA here is from genome assembly GCA_029891385.1 of Erythroxylum novogranatense. Classification (NCBI taxonomy): domain Eukaryota; kingdom Viridiplantae; phylum Streptophyta; class Magnoliopsida; order Malpighiales; family Erythroxylaceae; genus Erythroxylum; species Erythroxylum novogranatense. Next base: position 29,026,135 of record CM057233.1, on the reverse strand, counting down.
GATCAATCGGAGCCTTAGGTGCTGTCATCCTATGCAATAGTGTCATTATATCCTACGACAGCTTCACTAAAGCCTCTTTTTGAGCTGGAGGAGGAGGTGGCACCTCAACTTCTCTCGATTGACCCCTAAGGGTCCAGATATTAATGGACAAGTTGCTTAGGATGATTACTCTCAGCAACCTCATCAATGGCTTTGTGTGATATTTCCATCGTTAATTCTATAAACAAAACATGGCATATTGCATTAGGCCAAAGTATAACTTTTACACTTAAATAGATGCAGTAGTTAAGCATTGGTTAAATTAGAATCACCTAAACCATGCTTTGATACCAAAAAGGTGTGACCCCCCAATACCCCCTGGGAGGATACAGGAGTGCCACATCGCACTCATAAATAGAAACCAACAACAAAACGATGCGGAAGCATTTTAAAACATACAAAACATTCATTACATGCATTTTCAGAAATTGAAGCAATCATACTTTTCATATTGTTTAACTGATATTAACATAATACATATCATAAATTCAAAAACCGGTCTGAAAAAGGTTATTACAAACCTTACAACAAAATCAAAATGATACACATCATAAACAAGTCAAAATAATTAAAACTAAAAAATACATCTTGACCAAAACATAACTCAGACTCCTTTAGCCATTGCGATTGACTCGTCCCAGTCCTTATAATCCTCGCTCTAAACCTACATGGGGCAAATCCACCATGCTAAGTATATAGCTTAGTAACTAATAACTAACTATGCATAAAATGGTAACTAGTCACATTGAATCATATAATAGCATAAGCATATATTAAAAGCTTGTCTTATCAAACAATTCAATATAAAGTATTTCAAAACAGAACGAACAGATAACAAAACTTAATATCCAAAAGAGGCTATAAACCTTTTAGAATCAGAACATAGTTTCTTTATTTATATCAAAATTGATTATGAATCAGAATACAAAATCGGACGTCTATTAATCTATTTACAAAAGTTGGTAATGGGACTTATATAGCAGAGACCAAAATCTCAACACCGAAGTGTCCAAGAGAGACCGAATTCTTAACACTGAAGTGTTTAAGAGAGACCAAATTCTTGACACTGAAGTGTCATAAGAGAGACAAAAGTCTCAACATCGAAGTGCCACAGGAGCAGCTGTAGACCCTTCTAGACATGCCTATTTACCCACAACTAGGACTAAATAGATTAAAAAATAGAAATGTTTCAAATTTAATACATACATCAATCATTGGTTTCATGACAAATCTTTAAACATATCATTCTGACAGCTTTGTAAATCATTCAATGAATCAAAATCAATAGCAAACAAAACAGTTATAGTAACACCTTCAAAGTTTACTTACTAAATTACTTACAGATACTCAAAGATTACTTACAAACATTTACTTACAAATGAGTTCATCTAAATTACTTACAGAAGAGACCATCTAAATTACTTAAAAAAGCTCCATTGTCGCTTATTACCTCGAAGTCCAGGCAATATCTGGAAGTCGTCGTTCTAGGCGGTCCTCTATAACATTTGGTACAAACACATATCACTATTGTGCATGATTAAGAATTCATTGATGCACATTCATGTATCGTGAATATGTATGATGCATGTCTTATCCTTAATCTTGACACATTATTAATCATGTGAAACCATACACAATTTCTCAATCCAGATTTATCTCACAACTAACTTTCAGGTTCACATTGCTCAATTATTCTCATCAGGAAGATGAGGTAATTTGATAACATTTCCTTCTAGAAAGTTTTTCTGCCATGTATTAAGTTTCTGATGAAATCAATATTATTCCATTTGGTTCTATATATAGAACGTTATAATTAAAAGATGTTATACTATACTTAAGCTTCAACAGAATTCTTATCTCAACTTCTAATCAAAGTCTGAAACTCTTAAAGGAAAAATTTGAATTCAATCTCTTCATAAAATCTGTAGTATTATGACTCTAGTTCAATTCAAATTAATGATTATCTCATTTTGAGATTTATAGATCAAGAGCTAATACCACCTAATGTAGCGCCCCCTTACCGTAAGGTATACACCGGGACGCCCCGAGGCCATACCGATACATAACCTATGATGAGGGTGCACTACAATTCGATCATTTCTATAACCTCATGGCATCAATATAACAAAGCAGTAATATCGAATTCACTAGATTTTAAAACCAATAGATACTCTTCATTTCCTTACTTAACCAAATTTACAAAATTCTATCATAATTTACAGTAGTACAAAAATTTGAAAGGAACTGAAATAACTCCTAACTAGGTCATCCTCCAAAAGATCCCAACTGACCAACCTGTGGGCCATACTCCTCTCGCCGGCACTCACACTGCAGGAAAAGTCTCGCTAACTGGAGCTAGGAGTCAACTATTGCTGTCCTGAAAAATAATTGCAATGTTGGGTGAGTTTGCGAACTCAATGAGTAACCATCATCGATGGTTCACTCAATTCATGCATTACGCAAAATTGTGTACAGAACAACACAATAGCACGTTCAGTGTGGCAATCATAAATTTACTAAAAAATTATCATGCATTTGCATTTAACTCATTTCAAATTCACAGCACAATCACATACTAAATGCATGATGATTTCCATTTCATTTTAGTGTTGTGACTGAGCATCAGTATTATCCCATTTATGGGCATATTAAACAGAAATCGCGTTTTCGGGGTAGGAGAGCTCTCAGGGTATGCATTACTGCCCATGCGCATTAGGGATAAGAAAGCCTTCAGGGTATGTACTATTCCCTTTTCACAATAGTTGAGCTTATAGCTCCGATCAGAATTTGCTCCAGTCACAACTGTTAATTACCAATTTCTAATCATGCCTAGCATACGTTCACAATTTCACAATGTCACAACCCCATACAGCGACATTCATTCAGGTCAAACAGATCATTCAAAGCATTTAACACATCAGAGATTGAGGAATCAACTAGGTTACTCACCTCTAAACTTTCGAGCTACTGTCGGGAAGTCTCCGCTGCGTCAGAGGATCGACGCTCCACTTGAGCCTCTACAATAATCATAATATCCAAATATCACTAATTGTACCAATTTCAATAATCAATAATGCTTATGTATCAAATAAATGTTGCACTATGCATGTTATGACATTTCCGACCCAAGTCCCGAATCTTTCCAATTCAACCCTTTTCCACTCGAATTAATAAAATTTCTAATACCATAATTCAATTTACTAGGTTCTGAATTCTCTCAAATCAACTTTTCTAAATTCCAATCAATCACTAACCAACTCATTAGAACCTCAAAATAATCACTTAATCAAATTAAATTTTTCTTCAGAAACTGACGTCCTCGCCGCGGCGAGTCTCCTACCTTCGCCGCGACGCACGCTTCCTTTCTCCCGCGGCGTAAAATCCTCTGCTCACCGAGGCGCACATCTCCACTCGTCGCTGCGTGCGCCAGAAATCGGCTCGTCGCGACGTGTAAGAAGAGGAAGGCTCGCCGCGGCGTGTTCATCACACGTCGCGACGTGCGATCCCATATTTGCGTCTGAAACCCAGAAAATTCTCAGATCTTCTGATATAAATCCATTCAAACACCTTCTAAACCCTCCAAAACAACTTCCTATACTTAACACAACTCATTCCTAACCTTAAATCCGCCAAATAACCGTTATTCCACAAATACCTAAATCAAAATCAACATTTTCCTTAAAACCTATATCATCCGAAAACTTCTAAATTCTCAAACAATTTATACCTTAATTCAATGCTCAAATCAAACTATTTAAAACATAAACATGTAGAAACTTACTTGATTCAAGCTTCCAAACTTCCACAAGCTACTCAAATACTCCACCCTTCAAACAAGCAACATCCACGGTTTCTCTCCCATTTTTCCACCAAACGATTTCTTCTCCATTTCAAAACGTAAGCTAGGTTTAAAGGTTTAGCAAGAAGAAAATGAAAGGAAGCAAAAATCAAGAGGATGATCCATGAAGAGAAAAGGAAGGCAAATCAAATTCCTTTCAAGGCAAGGGAGTAATCGTGGAAGGAAAATTTCAAAGGGGAAAGGTTTAAATATTAAAGGATTAAGGCTTGTTTGGCAATTTAGTTGCCACAAGTCCAAACCGAGCAACCTCAATCCAATTTCTAATTCTAATTTCTCCCGAATTCCAATGACTCAGACCCTAATTCCCCAAATCAAAATTTCTAATCCTCCTGTGCCATCGAATGATCAATTTCGGAACCAAAAATCCAATTAATCAGTCATTAGGTAAATTTTTCGGTCCGGACCTATTGCTCCGAAAATTTCAGAAAAGTTTCTATAAATCCTCAAAATTAGGAAATACCTATTCCTATACTCCAATTTCCATTTCTCAATCCCTAAATTCAATTTGACATTCCAATTCACTAATCAAAGCACAATTAACCTTAAAATCACAAAATCTCCAAATTTCACAATCAAGTCGGAAATCTGTCATACATGCATGTACATACATATGCTAGTGCAATATGGATCATTTATCAATAATTTATAGAGGCTAAATGCAATGAAATTCAATAATATGAATGCATTCATTTCTAACCCATCCAGATTACCGATATGCCCTTCACACCGGTAACGGGATGTTACAATATAGTCCAATTTACAAAGTATGTTCAGTAAAATCATCCTAGTTATCATATTCTATTACTCCTCAACAATTTCATCTTAAAAATCATCAATCAGTCCACTTCATATGGCTATAGTTTTTCATGTAGATGAAGAAAAAGTTTTAATGAGTCTCTTGGTTCAAGTCCCATGTCTTTTGGATATTTAGAGAAGGAGTTATAGGAAAAAGAAAGAAAGATGTTCAGTGTGCAAAAGCTCTCGGCAGTTCACACCATGCACTAACCCAATTAAGAACAATTGAGTCACAGTTGTGCAATATTTATGCACAGCTGTGCACTCCACATTAGTTTAGTCATGGGAATACAACCATCAGTCATGCCTGTGCACTCCAATCAAAATTTTTCATGGTTGTGCATCCTTCACTCACGGTCGTGCACACCCATTCAGATCTAGTCCTAGTTTTATCATTCGATCTTTCCCAATTGAATTCAGATAGCTACAATTTTCGGTGGATATGTATAGCAATATGTTTCAAGTCTAGTGGTTTAAAAATCAAGTCATTTGGATGTCAAGTTAAGAAGTTATGACAAAAAGATCAAAGTATGTTCAGAAAATAACCTCCTTCGGATAAATAGGGAAGTCGCGATCGTGCCCATGCACGACTGTGACTCCGTGTGAACCCATGAAGTCACAATCGTGCTGAAACATGATTGCGATTCACCAATCTCTTCATCCAAGTCTTGATTGTGCTTCTTTCTTCTTCACCGCTAGTTTTTCTTTTTCCTCACTGCCAGTTTTTTTCTTCTTCATTGATTCATTCTCCATATTTTCTCACTTTCTTTCTTCCATCTTCATCAATTCTTACTCTTCATTTCTAACTTATGTTCACTATATATCCACTCCATTCTAACTCACCTTACTCCAGAACAACTCAAAATGAAGCTTCAATATACACATCAAAAATCCAAACTACACGTTCACTTCCTCTCATTATTGTGTGTTTTTATTCTTACTACTATACTTTATTTTCAGACCACAACCAATGTAGAATCTATAGCCACACAACTCTTTACCAAATTTTTTATGTTTAACTAAATCATATTGAACTTCCACTCCCACAATCTCAAATGCATAATTTGCTCATTCTCAAAGTCACATCAAGTTTATATAAAACATCCTGGCATTACCGAAGTTATACTACTTAAACTCATCATGCATGTGCTCATTTCTAGTACTACAAAAAAATCAAATTCATTTACAAACTACCTAGAAAGCTATAACACAACTTGCTTGCTTCTCTAGTCAAATCTCAACTTTGACAGTGAGGAACAGGATTTCGGTGTAGAATACAAAACAAAGCAAAATTGAAGAATAACAAAGCTACAGGATTTTGCCTTTCAAAACCACGTGCTTACGTGTTTCCTTAACCCATTGACACATGCATGTGAGCCATTTGTCACCCACTTATAAGTGTTACATGTCATAATGCCATTTGCCTAATTTTCCTAATCTAGAAGAAGCCAAAGATCTATCAGTTCTCTCTGTTGATGAACTTAAGGGATCTCTTCAATCTCATGAGGTAAGAATTAATAGATCAGTGGAAAAGAAAGAAGAGAAGGCACTTCCAGTGACAGATACAGCTACCAACCATGGAGAAAATGTTCGTTCAGCTAGCAGAGGATGAGGAAGAGGAGGATTTCGTGGTGGCCGTGGTCTTGGTCGTAATAATGGGAGATGGTGGACTTACTAGAAGACAAAAAACCAATTGGCTTGAAGTGGGTGTTCAAGACAAAATTTGCTGCAGATGGGAGCTTACAAAAGCAGAAAGCACGTCTTGTGGCAAAAGGTTATGCGCAGCAATATGGTGTTGATTTCGAAGAAACTTTTTCTCCGGTAGCTTGGTTTGAAAAGGTGAGGGTGGTTTTGGCATTGGCTGCATAATTGCAATGGTCAATCTATCAATTTGATGTCAAGTTGGCATTTCTCAATGGAGATTTACAAGAGGAGGTATATGTAGTACAGCCAAAAGGTTTTGTAAAGCAAGGTAATGAAACAAAGGTGTACAAGCTAAAAAAGGCGTTGTATGGTTTGAAGCAAGCTCCTCGAGCTTGGTACAACAGAATCGATGGGTATTTTCAGAAAAAGGGGCACAAGAGAAGTGAAAATGATCTCACCTTGTATGTGAAAAAAGAAGATAAAAATGATTTCATCATTTTTTGTCTTTATGTTGATGATATCATTTATACTAGCTCTTCTATCTCTCTTGTGAATGAGTTTAAATATCAAATGATGAATGAGTTTGAGATGTCAGGTATGGGATTGTTGCATTATTTTCTTGGCCTTAAAGTCCATTAATCTGAAGATGGGATTTTTATTTCACAAAGGAAATATGCTAGGGACTTGCTCAATAAATTTGGTATGCTTAATTGCAAGCCTGCAGCTACACCCATGAATATTAATGAAAAATTGCAGCAAGAAGATGGTGAAGAGATGGCAGATGCTAGGAGGTTTAGAAGCTTGGTTGGAGGTTTAATTTTCTTGACTCACACTAGACCCGATATTGCATTTCCTGTTGGTATTATTTCCAGGTTTATGCAACAACCTTTAAAGGTTCATTATGGAGCAGCAAAGAGGGTCTTGCGTTACATTGCAGGAAGTATGGAGTATGGCATTTGGTACTCTAAAGTCTCCAATTTCAGGTTGTGTGGATATACAGATAGCGATTGGGCAAGTTCATTGGATGATCGAAGGAGCATTTCAGCAAATGTTTTCACTCTAGGTTCAGGAGTGATTACGTGGAGTTCAAAGAAGCAAGCCACAATAGCATTGTCAACCTCAGAAGCAGAATATGTTGTAGCAACTTCAACAACTTGTCAAGCAATTTGGCTAAGAAGAGTGTTAACAGATCTTCAACATAAGCAGAAGGGACCAACGGAGATATTTTGTGACAACAAAGCAACTATTTCCATGACAAAGAACCCAACATTCCACAGCAGGACAAAGCATATTGATATTCGTTATCATTTCATTCGTGATTTGGTAGCAAAGGAGGAGATATCTTTAAAATATTGTAACACACAAGAGCAGCTGGCTGATGTATTGACAAAGGCTCTATCAAAGGAGAAGTTCTACTATTTCAGAAGATTGCTAGGTGTGTGCAGTTTTGAATCAAAGGGGAGTGTTGAAGAATGATTCAAAACATTGACCGAATAAATCGTTGGATAGTTCTTTTATTTTGTTTAGCAGTTTCCTTTATTTTCTCAAGTTAGTTAACATTGCTAATAGAGTAGAGTAGTGGGACCGAGATTTTTGGTTTGTTTGTTCCTTCCTTAGTCTATATAAGTGGACATACGTTGTTGTCAATTTAGATAAGTTTGCAATTAATAAAACAGAGCTTTATCTCTTCCTCTGTTTTTTCCTTTTCTTTTGTCATCTCTGCGTTTTATAATTTTACTTAGAAAAATGTCAATACATGCATGTAGATTTATTTTATATGTATTAAAAATACATATGCACATTTCAGTGAATACTCGATTTGCAAAGCATATAATGCACTGCAATTCCCCAATATTCTAACCCCTACCATGGGATGTTACATTATGTTTTTAGAATCTTTGGTTTTATCTTTATATATCCAATAAAATTTTCTTATCATTTTCTTGTTCTCTTTTTCTTAGTTTTTTTCTTTATTAGGTCGAAAAAGTTATTCTTTGGATGTCCATACTCTATTTATCATATTGATGAAAAATTCATGGATAGAACTAATTCTTACCATTTATTTTTTAAGTCTATTTATGCTTAATGTGGGATCTTTACTGAAAAGGGGCAATGTCTTCATTGTTGAAATGTTACACTGAATAAGGACTTTACGACTAGATTGTAGAAGAACTAATGAAGATGTTTGATATAATTTTATGTCCTGATTTTTTGGACATGGCTATTATGGTGCAAGAAATTAGGCACAGTATCCATCTATTCAGAAATATTAGAATATGTTTATAAATATGTTCCTTAATTAATATAAATACTTGTATATATATTAGATTGTGTAATAAAATACAAATGACTTTAATAGAAGTGTAATATAAGTTATATATGTCATACACACACACACACACACACACATATATACATGTCGGGACGCGATCCGTAGACCGGACCCCAAATGTTGGATCCGAGACCCAACTACATGGAACTTACACTTATCACACTTGCTTTGATACCATAGATGTCGGATCTCGTGACCCAACTGCTTAACTATCGTACTCCTGAAACCTTGTTCTTACGACATTGCAGTGTTATAAGCTGTTGTTCCACAAAAGTGATGAGCGCACACTTCCTAAACATCAAAATCACAATTTTACTTGTTCATAACAAATGTAGCTTAAAGCCTCACGTTAGCATAGAGGCAAGAATCACCTTAATCGGAGTCATATAACTCAAGATATGATTCAAATACCCAAAGGTGTTCATACCTGAAACATGCTCTCTTAACTGGCCTCTCACTTCTTTTAATGCAAACTTTCTCAATTTAACTCCACATGACACCAAAATTTATAGAGTGGAAGATATATGTCTTATGAATCCAATGGTTCAAGCCTCACCTCATTTGGAGGTCGTATGAGGGATTTATTCCCAAAACAATAGACCATGCTCACTTCAAAAATCCAAATAAAACTCTTTTGGAGCGATTCTCATAACTTTTAATCTAGAGGTTGGATTGTGTTCGTTCTCTCACCATTTGAAATTAGACATCTAGATCTACAACTCTTATGAAGACCACAAAACCAAATTCGGCCTCTAACAATGTCCAAAATGCCACTTTTCTAGTAGCTGTCGGGGGTATCCGTTTAACGGACATGGGTAGGCGAAGGGGTGTTTTGGCACCCGAGGCTGTCCGTTTAACGGACATTCGTGTCCATTTAATGGACACGCCTTTCTTCCTAACTTCCAACCCTCTCACCTTCAAGACCACTTGGAACTATCATCTTTCAACTCCCATAACTTCTTATTCCTAGCTCCAATATGTGCATACTATACCTTTATGGAAAGATAACAAGATGAACTAAAAAACTCAAGAAGGATGCTAAAGCTAAATCCCTCATTAATCAAGGTAAAAACTCACTCAAAGATCACTGCTCAATCAAGACCAATGAAACAGTAAAACTTGCAGCATGAATAGTGACTGAATGTGTTCTAATTCTCATAACTTTTTAACCCTAACTCCAAATGAGACAAACGATATACCATTGGAAAGCTCTAAACTTCTACTACAATTGTCAAGAAGATCTCTCAATTCAATTCAAACATTAAACCGGTCTAAAATCAAATGGAGGTTGCTGCACAATTTTTGGGAAAATTGGACAGCACCTCCCCTATTTTATTCCTAACCCAAATCTTCAATCTAAGGCTACAACCTGCATGAAACTCAATACTCAACCTCATTCAACATGTTTCAATTCTAAGGTATCTCCCAATACCATTTAAAGCAACAACCACACTCTTAATCATCTAATCATGTCTAAACTATAACAATGATGCAATTCTCTTAAACATACATGGATTTCTCAAAATACATTATAACTGAACATTCTTGCATTCATATGAAATCATAAGTTGTTACAAAGCTTTAGAGGGCATTTCAAGCCACTCCATCATAACCCAAAAATACAAACTTTCCAAAAACATCATTTGCTCAAAATGCATCTAAAGCATTGATTTTACAAAAGTTAACTTGAAAATACATCAAAAACACAATCTTGGAGTATGCCTTGAGCTCATTCTTCGTGATCCCGATCTTCACCTGGAGATGGGACGGGAAGGTGGGGGGTGAGCTTTCGCTTCGTGGGTAACACATTTATATTTATATATCAAGCATATCCATTTAATTATCCATACATTTAACAATCTTTCAATAAAGTCTAAATACATGCATCATGTAATTTTCATCAATACATAAGCATAATTTCTCACAATTCAAACATTCATAATTCTTGCATTTTCATGTAATCACATATGAAACACATCAAATAGCTCGGTAAGTCCTTATTTTTGGCAACCATATAGTCTCATTTAATGAGCCTATATGGGCAAATCTTGAGGAGTCCAAAATGCTGGATCATCCTATGCCACAATCGGGCAGCCGGGCGAAGGCTTTCATGGTCGACGTGCACGTGACAGTTCTTAGGACAATACCTTACCCACATAACATAACAATCATGTATCATACAAGAAATTGAACTGTTCTTGTCCAATTTATTGTTTTCTTGAAAATCTTCTCTTTCATGCATATTTCATATCGTACATTTCATACATAAATCATATTGTGCATTCATACTTGTTTAAGCTATTTCATTCAATGCTAACTCAACCATCATCAAATCATCAACATGTATTATTTTCATTTACACACAACTCATGATTAATGTCATCTAACCACAACTAACACAAGCATTTAATACAACTTTCAAGTAGTTGAAACTCATTAATGTCATGCATTAATTTACATTTATAGCTTATATACGTAAAGATAAATATGAAACCTACCTTATATCCTTGCTTAAACTTGCCTAAGGAAGTTCCTCTTCTTGTTCTTCTCCTCTTTCTTGTCCTTCTTCAACCATAACAAGAAAATAACCCCATATCAACATAGGGTTTCAAAATTGAGAAGATCAATAAACCTTAATCATGATATTAACCCTAGAATCACTAAACCCACTTCATTTCTAAGCTTTTCAAACCATAACCCAAGCAAAAGCTCAAACTAAAACTCATAACTTACCTTGAATCCTTAACCAAACAAATGGTTTCTTATATCAAAGTGTAGCTCTAGCCTTCCTCTTCACCTTTTCCTCTTGAACTATCTTCAAAAACTCTCTAAATCTCAAGGAAATCCAAGCCCTAAGCCTCTTCTTTTTCTCCTCTTCTCTCCTCCATGGCCGAAAATTCCCTCTCTCCCTCTCTAATTTCGTTTTTTTCCTTCTTCCTTTCCCTACTCACTTATTTCCTCCTCCCTTTATACTCCTCCTTTATTTAACTTAAGCCCATAAGCCCAATATCCAACTCCTTCTTCTTCCTTCCTGCACATCTCCTCTTATACTACTTAGGCCCATCTATCTTTAGGCCCACTTAATCTCTTTTCTTTCTCTACTTCATTAAACTACTCAAGCCCATTTATCTTAAGCCCAACTTACTCATTTAATTCCATTAACTCACTACCTAACATCTTTAATGCTAACTCATACTAATTAATGTCAAGTTAATTAATGCTAACATAATTTACTTAATTACTCTAATCATGCTTAACTTAAAAAAAAAAATTTGGGGCTAACATTTCTCCCCCCTTAAGGAATTTCGTCCTCGAAATTCTTACCTGGTTCACTGAAGAGGTGTGGGTACTGCTCCTGCATTGCATCCAAAGGTTCCCACGTCGCCTCTTCAACTGCATGATTCCTCCACAGGACCTTGACTAGCTTGATTGTCTTGTTCCTGAGAACTTTCTCCTTGCTATCCAGAATTGCCACAGGCATCTCTTCATAGCTCAAATCATCACTCAGCTGAACTTCTGAGGTCTGAATGATGTGAGAAGGATCTGATCTATACCTTCTCAGCATCGAGACATGGAATACATCATGAATCTGTGACAATTCTGGCGACAATGCCAATCTATAGGCCAACGGCCCAATCCTCTCCAATACTTCATACGGACCCACATAGTGAGGACTTAACTTCCCCTTCTTACCAAATCTCATAACTCCCTTCCATGGAGACGTCTTGAGGAACACCTTGTCACCCACTGCATATTCCATTTCTTTCCTGTTAGCATCGACATAACTCTTCATTCTATCCTGGGCTGCCTTAAGTCGCTGTTTGATTATATCCACTTTCTCAACTGTCATCTGGACCAACTCTGGTCCCACTAGCTTCCTTTCACCTTCTTCATCCCAACATAACGGAGTCCTGCATCTCCTACCATATAGGGCTTCATAAGGAGCCATCTGTATGCTCGAATGGTACGAATTGTTATAGGCAAATTCGACCAACGACAAATGATCATCCCATGCTCCTCTGAAGTCCATGACACATGCTCTAAGCATCCCTTCTAGAGTCTAGATTGTCCTCTCAGATTGACCATCCGTCTGAGGATGAAACGCTGTACTGAAATTCAGCTTAGTTCCTAATGCTTCCTGCAAACTACTCCAGAATCTCGATGTGAATCGAGGGTCCCTGTCGGATACTATAGAATCTGGAACTCCATGTAATCTCACTATCTCATCAATGTATTTCTTTGCTAACACCTGCAACGAATCTGTCTGCTTAATTGCCAGAAAATGGGCTGACTTGGTTAACCGATCTACGATAACCCATATGGCATCATGCTTCCTACTAGTTCTGGGTAAACCCATCAGAAAATCCATAGTAATCCTTTGCCACTTTCATTCAGGAATGGACAATGGCTGTAACATGCCTGAAGGTGCTTGGTGTTCAGCCTTGACTTGCTGACACACTAAACACCTGCTCACATACTCTGCTACATCCCTCTTCATGCCTTTCCACCATAAATGTTCCTTCAAATCTCTGTACATTCTGTGTCGCTGAGTGCATGGAATAAGGCGCATTGTGTGCCTCATCCATGATCTCATCCTTAACTGCCTTATCATTCGGAATACATAACCTGTTTCTAACTACCATTAGCCCATCATCCCTTACTTGCACTTCTAACTGCTTACCATGTTGAATTTCCTCTCAAAGTTTACTCAATTCTGTATCCTGCTCCTGCAACTCCTTGACTCTCTCTCTAAGGATAGGTCTCACCCTGAATTGAGCAAGAACACCATCTGATTCATCCTGCTTTAAACTGATCTTCAACTTGGCCATCTGTTCCAACAGAGGCAAGTAAACTGATTGCACATAAGATATGGATGACTTCCTGCTCAAAGCATCTGCCACTACATTCTCCTTGCCTGGATGATACTCTATCATCAGGTCATAGTCTTTGAGCAACTCCAACCATCGTCTCTACCTTAAATTCAACTCTTTCTGACTCATAATGTACTTAAGACTTTTGTGATCCGTGAAGATCCTAGTCTGAACCCCATATAGGTAGTGTCTCCAAATCTTTAGGGCAAAAATTACCGCTGCTAACTCCAAGTCATGAGTCGGATAATTTAACTCATACTGCTTCAACTGTCGTGAAGCATAGGCTATCACCCTGTCATCCTGCATCAATACACATCCTAAACCCTTCCTCGAAGCATCACTGTATACTGTATACCCCTGGTCTCCATTGGGCAAAACCAATACTAGAACACTTTTCAATCTGTTCTTGAGCTCCTCAAAGCTCTTCTGAAATTCCTCACTCCATATGAATCACGATTCTTTCTTATGACTTAGTCATAGGGGCAGCTATCATTGAGAATCCTTCCACAAATCTCCTATAATAACCTGCCAAACCTAGGAAGCTTCTTACCTCTTTCACTGTCTTAGGCTCTTGCCAATTCACTACTGCTTCTCCTTTCCTCGGATCAACATGGATCCCTTTGCTGGAAATCACATGTCCAAGGAAAACTACTTCATGCAGCCAAAATTCACACTTGCTGAACTTGACATATAGCTCTCTTTCCCTTAATCTTTGCAACACTATTCTGAGGTGCTGCTCATGCTCCCCTTCATCCTTGGAATAGACCAGAATGTCATCTATGAACACTATGACAAACTGATATAAGAACTCCTGAAAAACCCTGTTCATAAGGTCTATGAAGGCAGCTGGAGCATTAGTCAATCCGAAGGGCATGACTCTGAATTCATAGTGCCCGTAACGGGTCCTGAAAGCTGTCTTGTTTACATCAGACTCCCTGATTCGGAGTTGATGAGAACCTGATCTTAAGTCAATCTTCGAAAAGACCCTTGCTCCCTGCAGCTAATCAAATAAATCATCTATCCGTGGCAATGGATACTTGTTCTGAATTGTCATCTTGTTAAGCTTTCTGTAGTCTATGCACATCCTCCATGTTCCATCTTTCTTCCTAACAAACAGGACTGGAGCTCCCCAAGGTGAAGAACTCCGCCTGATGAACTGCTTCTCCAACAATTCCTGCAATTGCTCCTTGAGTTCTCTCAACTCAACTGGAGCCATTCTGTAGGGTGGGATAGAGATTGACGCGGTTCCGGGAATCAAGTCAATTTCGAACTCAATTTGCCTCACCGGCAACAACCCTGGTAATTCTTCTGGAAATACATCAGGAAACTCCCTCACAACCTGAAAATCTTCTAATCTGCCCACATTCACTTCTGGATCCACTACATGCGCCAAGAAGGCCTCACACCCTTGGCTCATCATATTATCAGCTAACATAGCCGAAATGATCCTCGGACCGGCGCTTCTGTCCCCTCAAGACCACTTTCTGATCATTGCCCAGATCAAACTCTACTTCTTTCAAACTACAGTCTAGCTTCACCTTGGATCTCTCCATGACATCCATCCCCAATATAACATCCAATCCTTGAAGGTCTAAAGGTAGTAGATCTACTACCAGTCTAGTACCGTCGATACTGAGCTCGCAATTCTTATAGATTAAACTAATCACCACCTTACTCCCTAAAGGGGTACTAACAACCAGAAAGTTATCCATAGTCTCAGGACATACAGCATGCAAATTCATACTTGCAGATACAAACGAATGTGTAGAGTCAGTATCAATTAACACATAAACTGTAACACCCCACTCCCGTAAGACCCAAACCCGATATCGTTGGTGATATCCGAGTCCGTGTCCCGCGAGAGTAGCGTACTACATCGATGATTTAAAATTCAAGATACATTTTTTTTTCTTTTCTTCTTGTAGCTATTAACTCCACGCTCACACGGCATACACGTAAGTAAATAAAATCCGTGTTCAATATACACCGCCAGCTTATTACAGTCATCCAATAATAATTACAATCGATCGATCGCAAGAAACATTCATACCACAAGGGCTCAAGAAAATACAATGCCTTGTTATATAGTGATTGCGAATACAATTTACTAAGACACTAATGCGATACCGCGAACCGATCCCGACCTCTAACCTTTACTCGTCTCATGAGACATACTCCTGTGTCAACCGGTATTCTTCAGACCTGAAAAATAGATGCAAATTTTGGGTGAGTTTTGCGAACTCAAATGAGAAACCATCATCGATGGTTCACTCAAATCATGCATTACGCCCATGGCGTCAAAGACAATCGATAATAATCAATTACCGATGGCGGTCAATAACAATGTCCAAGAATGAAAACCATTCACGATAATTCATGCCATTACAAAAGCGGTACATGTCACGTAGCGGTCATTTATGCGAATGCAATGCATATGTGACTCTTTTCGATTATTCAAGATGTGTGCCCAAGTGCTCACCGGTGTTCGGTGGGGACGCGTCGAGGATTTCTCCCCTCGAGCTCGAGGCGGTCGCCAAGATATGAGAGCTCAAGCTCTTATCAAGAAAAATAGCAACTTGGGGCACGCCCATTATCCGATCATGCAATTATGCATGCGATGCAAGATTCAATGAATGTACGGTGTTTGGCTATAAAGCCCAAAGGTAACAATAAGTCAATGATATGGCTATAAAGCCCAAGATAGCGATGTTGAAGATGATGGCTATAAAGCCCGAGATATCAAGATGTCGGTGTCATTCAAGACAAAAAATCATACATTACAATCCCATACATGCCAGTAATCATACAGTGATCATTCAATTCATCTTTGCACGTAATTCACGTTGAGCATGTAAACAACCAGAAATTTGAGAAACCAACTAGGTTACTCACCTATTACTTCCGAGCTAATGCCGGAAAACCTCTGTGACGTCGGTCAATCGACGCTCCAATTGGGCCTCTATATGAATCAGAAAAAGTACGAGTCACTAAATATGAAATTTGTGCTCATGTTGATGAGATATGCATGTTCATGAATTCTCGACCCTAATCCCCTTTTTTCCATTATAAAAATTCATCAAAAATTTAGAAACCTATTGGCGCTGACGGTGCGCAATTTGGACCTCTATAGGTCCCTAATTAAATAAAACAGTGATTCACCGTTCCGTTACCCGGGGCCACGTCAATTTCTCGTCTAAAAATTCCCAATTTCTTATAAAATGAAATTCAATACTCTATGAATCTGATGCCTCAAGAATCAGGTCAATCGGACGTTGGACGGAAAAGAAATTGACAAAAGAAACCAAAAGTCAAATTAAACAATTAATATCTAACCCTTATTCCCTTCTTTAGTTTCTTGATTTCAAGCCAACTTTCAACACCAATAACTCATTGCACACAATTCAGAAAATTACCAACTATATCTCATTGGAAAGATCACGAAACCCTCTACACTACTCAAGAAGACCATAAAATCAATTCCAACCCTAAGGGTGTCAAATATCCCATCAAACCTTCTGCCTACTCAATTCCCATTAACACAGGCGGTGCATTGAAATTTCATAACTCACCGATTCTTCGAAATAAATTACCACAAAATATGGTCAATAAGTTCACATTGTCGTCAACAACTTTCATGAACAACCCAAAATCAAATTCCATAACTAACTAGGTCAAACAATTCAACAAAGAATCAGTCTCTGAAATCAATCAATCAAGCGAAATTTTCCAAACAAAGATATCTCTTAGCAAAACTCGATGTCATGGTTGCGGTTCTCGTTCACGAGCAATGGAACAGTAACTTTCCATGCAAAATTCACCCTTCTATCATTGAAATTCAACAACACCTATTTCACACTAAATTGAAGCCAACATCCCAAAGTTTCAGTGGCCACTAACCTTACCTCATTTGCATTTCTACACTATAAATTATGAACAAAACAAGAACATCAATTATGATTCCAATTTTCCAGATTCAATGTTAACCTTAGTTCAATCACTTCCAATGCCTTTTTCACATCACTAGACATCAAAATAAATACAAATTAACTATTACTACAGTCATACATATACTAGGGTTAACACTGAAAATTGGCAGCATTAACTTCCTCAATTCAAAGACTCAAATAATTATCCCTATTCAATTCAAAATCAAACCATATCATTAATTTCAATGCATCTTCACCTAACCTCATACCCTTTCCTTCAAATCATAATAATCATCACTTTAAATGCCTACATAAACCTAATACATGCTTTAAACCCTTTTATTAACCACCCCTCACTATCATGGCATTTAATTCCATGTAAAAACATCACCAAACATCATATGAAACTTAAATTCCTTTACTTACCTATTAGCTTCCAATCCTCACTTCTTCTCTTCAATTCTTTCCTATGCTTTCAAACTAATCCCACCAAGACCAAGCATGCATCTCCTCATCGTCTAACTTTGGTGGAAGTAGAAGAACTCTTGAATGTTTAGAGGAAGATGAGGAAAAGAAGAAGAAAATCAATGGATATGGAGAGGAGATGAAGGTTTCAGATGGTGGAGGATTTAAGAGGTAAAATCCATCTTTTTCATTCTTTTGATAAGGTAAAACCGTAGAAGGAAGCAAGGAGCATTAAATGTAGCTTTTTGGTGTTAATTTCTCATTGGTCCACATTTATAAGAAAAGTCAAAATATCATTTTTTTTATCCAGATCAAAATTTTACTCCATTTAACTCTAATGACCCTACTTTCAGTCCCAAAATAATATGTCCAATATTACTGTGCCATTGGGTAGCGATTTTTGCTACCGAAAATCGACCGGTTCGTTTATTGACGATTTTATCCGGTCCGGGAATTTCTGGGAATTTTCCCCAAATCATTTTTTTGAAAATTATTGAAATTCCCTAAAATTATAAAACAGGTAACAGTGCACTCCAAATAATTTTTCAATCACAAAAATTACCTTTTCTACCCCAAAACATGTTTAGGCCGGTTCCTATGATTTTTTGGTCAAAAATTTTCTCGAAAAATTCGGAAAAATTCTGAAAATCCTTAAAATCTAAAACGCTTAATAGCGCACTCAGAATAATTTTTCAAACCCATTTACCACGTTAATCACAATAAGATGCCGTTAGGCCCAATTACCGGGAATGTCATGAATGCATTTACCGTAATTCCATGTACACGATTGATACTGTGTATCAATCCTATTATGCACGAACAGTAATAATTATTTCTTATCAATCTCATCCTATGCCAATTTTACTATTTTACCCTTCCAGGAGGGGGTGGGATGTTACAATTCTCCCCTCCTTATAAGAATTTCGTCCTCTAAATTCTCAGTCGACGGTTCACTATGACAGTAATCACATGATTCTACATATCCCATACACTTTTCCACTTAATGATTCACTTGTCGAGTGATCACAATAACCACTCTCGGTCAGTGGTTCGATTTACTAATTTGGCTAACTCATTATCACTTAGGACGAAGAGATTTGATTCGACAAGAGTATTAGTTGGCGATCTCATTTTCTTAGCTATCTCACTTGCCATTTCTAAAATAGTCATTACCTGTGGTTCCGATATGTAGCTCAGTTCAGTATTTTCGAATCTATTCACTGATCACATTTTATCCTTCTAATACCTTTTTCCCCAATGTCATATAGTCCAATTTATATTCCATTGAGTACGTCTCCATTTCTTTGGTACCTCTCTTTACCACGTCAGGGATGATTTACATTCCTTTGGTACCAATACTGTGACATTTAACTCCACTTCACTATAATCAGTAACAATGTACCTAATGCAGTCATTTATTATATGTCATTCACTTTATATTTAAATTCGATTCTCGTAAGACAATTCACTATTCTATAGTGTTCTCACACTTTCTCCGGATATACAGTTTACTCTGTCTCATTTGTCCGATCCGATTCCACTTTAGCTAACCATGCAGTTTTCTCAGTCACTTCCCTTTGTTTCACTTATCACAGTCAATCTTTGACTCTCGTTAGACACTATACAGTGTAACAGTATATTCTTCCAATAAATCAGAACTCTATATTACGATCATAATCAAACCTTTTTCCTGTTGAACACTCAAACTATAAACACTTGAGCCAATAATCACTTCATTCTATACCCATAGTTATTCAATTTCACTTTTCACATATGTTTACTAGAATGTCTAACTTCGACTGTTCACTTTCTTATTCTAACACTTTTATCGGGTACACATACTTCAATTTTCCAGAAACACTCCACAATTACCCATAATCTGCTTGACACTCATTGAAAATCCCAATGTCTGTAATTGATCTGTTCATTACAGCATTATCTGTTCACTAGTTGAGTTGAGTATGTAGAATTGTCCGTTCATTTCAGCATTGTCGTATTTATACTTGTTTCTAACCCAGTATAATATCAATCTTCTCATCCATTTTTTTTCCTTTATCCTTTCCTAATTGATTATCCCCTTTTAGGGATTTACACTCTAATCCAGTCTCACTCTTTTCTCACTTAGTCACTTGGCACTTATGCACCCGTAGGATTTATCCTCGAGCGACTCTGACTAGGGATCAGTTACCACGGTCTGCAACGACGCGACTCAAATGCATGCAACCTATGTTCCAAACTGTGCCCAGATACATTACGTACAACTGGGCTCTGATACCACCTAATTGTAACACCCCACTCCCGTAAGACCCGAACCCGATATCGTTGGTGATATCCGAGTCCGTGTCCCGCGAGAGTAGCGTACTACATCAGTAGATTTAAAATTCAGTATACATTTTTTTTCTCTTTTCTTCTTGTAGCCATTAACTCCACGTTCACACGGCGGATACGATAAGTAAATAAAATCCGTGTTCAATATACACCGCCAGATTATTACGGTCATCCAAGAATAATTACAATCGATCGGTCAAGATAAAACATTCATACCACAAGGGCTCAAGAAAATGCAATGCCTTGTTATACGTTGATTGCGAATACAATTTACTAAGACACTAATGCGCAACCTAACCGATCCCGACCTCTAACCTTTACTCGCCTACATGAGACATACTCCGTATCAGATTAACCGGGTATTCTTCAGACCTGAAAAATAGATGCAAATTTTGGGTGAGTTTTGCGAACTCGGTGAGAAACCATCATCGATGGTTCACTCAAATCATGCATTACGCCCATGGCGTATAAAGCGATCGATAATAATCAATTACCAAGATGGCGATCAATAACAATGTCCATGAATGTAAAACCATTCACGATAATTCATGCCATTACAAAAGCGGTACATGTCACGAGCACTCATTTATGCGAATGCAATGCATATGTGACTCTTTCCGATTATTCATGTGTGCCCAAGTGCTCGACCGGTGTTCGGTGGGGACGCGTCGATTTCTCCCCTCGAGCTCGAGGCGGTCGAGACAAAGATGAGAGCTCAAGCTCTTGCTCGGTAAAATAGCAACTGGGCACGTCCATTATCGATCATGCAATTATGCATGCGATGCAATATTCAATGAATGTACGGTGTTTGGCTATAAAGCCCAAAGTAGCGATAAGTCAATGATATGGCTATAAAGCCCGTATAGCGAAGTGTTCAAGATGATGGCTATAAAGCCCGAGATATCGATGTCGGTGTCATTCATGACAAAGAAAATCATACATTACAATCCCATACATGCGAGTAATCATACAGTGATCATTCAATTCATCTTTGCACGTAATTCACGTTGAGCATGTAAACAACCAGAAATTTGAGAAACCAACTAGGTTACTCACCTATTACTTCCGAGCTAATGCCGAAAACCTACGTGACGTCGCTCAATCGACGCTCCAATTGGGCCTCTATATGAATCAGAAAAAGTACGAGTCAATAAATATGAAATTTGTGCTCATGTTGATGAGATATGCATGTTTATGAATTCTCGGCCCTAATCCCCTTTTTTTCCATTATAAAAATTCATCAAAAATTTAGAAACCTATTGGCCGACGGTGCGCAATTTGGACCTCTATAGGTCCCTAATTAAATAAAACAGTGATTCACCGCTCAGTTACAGGGCCACGTCAATTTCCGTCTAAAATTCCCAATTTCTTATAAATGAAATTCAATACTCTATGAATCCGATGCCTCAAGAATCAGGTCAATCGGACGTTGGACGGAAAAGAAATTGACAAAAGAAACCAAAAGTCAAATTAAACAATTAATATCTAACCCTTATTCCTTCTTTAGTTTCTTGATTTCAAGCCAACTTTCAACACCAATAACTCATTGCACACAATTCAGAAAATTACCAACTATATCTCATTGGAAAGATCACGAAACCCTCTACACTACTCAAGAAGACCATAAAATCAATTCCAACCCTAAGGGTGTCAAATATCCCATCAAACCTTCTGCCTACTCAATTCCCATTAACACGAGGCGAGACATTGGAAATTTCATAACTCATCGATTCTTCGAAATAAATTACCACAAAATATGGTCAATAAGTTCACATTGTCCTCAACAACTTTCATGAACAACCCAAAATCAAATTCTATAACTAACTAGGTCAAACAATTCAACAAAGAATCAGTCTCATCAAATCAATCAATCAGGCGGTAATTTTCCAAACAAAGATATCTCTTAGCAAAACTCGATGTCATGGTTGCGTTCTCGTTCACGAGCAATGGAACAGTAACTTTCCATGCAAAATTCACCCTTCTATCATTGAAATTCAACAACACCTATTTCACACTAAATTGAAGCCAACATCCCAAAGTTTCAGTGGCCACTAACCTTACCTCATTTGCATTTCTACACTATAAATTATGAACAAAACAAGAACATCAATTATGATTCCAATTTTCCAGATTCAATGTTAACCTTAGTTCAATCACTTCCAATGCCTTTTTCACATCACTAGACATCAAAATAAATACAAATTAACTATTACTACAGTCATACATATACTAGGGTTAACACTGAAAAATTGGCAAGATTAACTTCCTCAATTCAAAGACTCAAATAATTATCCTATTCAATTCAAAATCAAACCATATCATTAATTTCAATGCATCTTCACCTAACCTCATACCCTTTCCTTCAAATCATAATAATCATCACTTTAAATGCCTACATAAACCTAATACATGCTTTAAACCCTTTTATTAACCACCCCTCACTATCATGACATTTAATTCCATGTAAAAACATCACCAAACATCATATGAAACTTAAATTCCTTTACTTACCTATTAGCTTCCAATCCTCACTTCTTCTCTTCAATTCTTTCCTATGCTTTCAAACTAATCCCACCAAGACCAAGCATGCATCTCCTCATCGTCTAACTTTGGTGGAAGTAGAAGAACTCTTGAATGTTTAGAGGAAGATGAGGAAAAGAAGAAGAAAATCAATGGATATGGAGAGGAGATGAAGGTTTCGGATGGTGGAGGATTTAAGAGGTAAAATCCATCTTTTTCATTCTTTTGATAAGGTAAAACCGTAGAAGGAAGCAAGGAGCATTAAATGTAGCTTTTTGGTGTTAATTTCTCATTGGTCCACATTTATAAGAAAAGTCAAAATATCATTTTTTTTTATCCAGATCAAAATTTTACTCCATTTAACTCTAATGACCCTACTTTCAGTCCCAAAATAATATGCCCAATATTACTGTGCCATTGGGTAGCGATTTTTGCTATCGAAAATCGACCGGTTCGTTTATTGACGATTTTATCTGGTCCGGGAATTTCTGGGAATTTTCCCCAAATCATTTTTTTGAAAATTATTGAAATTCCCTAAAATTATAAAACAGGTAACAGTGCACTCCAAATAATTTTTCAATCACAAAAATTACCTTTTCTACCCCAAAACATGTTTAGGCCAGTTTTCGGCGATTTTGCCGGTCCGGGAATTTTCTCCAGAAAATTCCAGAAAAATTCCTGAAAATCCCTTAAAATCTAAAACGCTTAATAGCGCACTCAGAATAATTTTTCAAACCCATTTACCACGTTAATCACAATAAGATGCCGTTAGGCCCAATTACCGGGAATGTCATGAATGCATTTACCGTAATTCCATGTACACGATTGATACTGTGTATCAATCCTATTATGCACGAACAGTAATAATTATTTCTTATCAATCTCATCCTATGCCAATTTTACTACTTTACCCTTCCAGGAGGGGGTGGGATGTTACATAAACTGGAGAGTCAAATAGTATAGCCATACCCGTCACTACTTCCGGAGCGGCTGCAGCTTCTTCCCTGGTCATGGCAAAGACCCGAGCTGGTGCTGACCACATCCCTTCTAGGTCTCCCTGCGGATATGCCTTCCTTGCAGTTCTGAATCGCCCATCATCTGTGCCGAGATGCCACTGCTTACGCTCTTCTTGGGGCCTTAGATCGAGACCCTTCTGCTTTGACCGCTGGGACATTCCTTGATTCTGTGCCCCCTTTTGCCACAGCCAAAGCATGCTCCTATCTTCAGCAGACATTCCCCTTTGTGAAATCTCCCACAAGATCACATTAGAATTCCCTCTACTGTCCATCCGGGCTTGCTACACTCAAGCTTGCCCTGACATAGCCCTAGGCTGCTTGCTCTTAGTGGGACCACTGCTGCCCACCACACTCTGAGTATGATGAGTTCTAGTGCTCCTTGCAGGCGCTGGAGCACTCATGTTTTTTCTGGAGAACTGCTCTCTGTTCTTCCTCTTCTTAGTCACTTCAGCCCTGATGTTCTCGAATTTCTCAGCCTGAAGAGCAGCATCCACCAGCTGCTGGTAATCACGAAAGTTGTGGATCACCACCTTTTCCCGGATCCCTAGGTACAATCCACCCTCAAACTTCCGACACTTGTTTTCTTCAGTTGCCACGATATTGGCTGCATACCGTGATAACTGAGTGAACTTCAATTCATACTCTGCCACACTCAACTCCCTCTGAGCGAGATTCAGAAATTCCCTGGCCTTATCCTACATGTAGACCATCGAGAAATATTTCCTCCGAAAGGCCTCTAAGAACTCCCTCCATGTCAGCACCGGAGGTACCTCCCGATCATGGGCACCGACTCCCACCAAAGGTCGGTGCATCCCTCACAGAGTTAACCTGCATAGTCGAGCTTCTCATCATCAGTACACTTCATCTGATTCAGGACCCTCTCGGTCCTCTTCAGCCATGCTTCGGCTTCCTCGGGTTTGGTAGTCCCGCTGAAGTCGATTGCTCCATACTCCGGAGCTTATCATCTTGCCTGCCTCCTCTCACTGGGCCGGCACTGAGCTGTCTTCCTTGGCCCATGGCATAAGTGAAAGCTTTGGCGAATGCCTGGAAGAACTGGGATCCATGGAATTCACTTGTGGAGGAGGCGGCGGGGCGCCTCGTGTTGCACACTGGTGCATCGAGTCGGAGATGTGGAAGGTCCTCGCATCTGCGGAACATACGACTCATCCGTACATCCGCGCCGAGAGTGGGCGAGATTGAGCTCCTCGAGTTCTCTTCGAGGCAAGATTACTCCTTCAGTTTAAAAATCAGTGAAAATCTTTAGTTCACATAAAACAAGTTCAATTCACTCATTTGAAAGCAATGTTGCATGTTATGCATTTAAAACAATGCACATAATTCATATAATTCATGTAAGAAAATGCATGCTGACTTGACCCTTAGACATCCCACTAAGGTTCCTAGGAAACCCTAAACCCGGTTTCGCTCTGATACCACAGAATGTCGGGACCCGATCCGTAGACCGGACCCCAACTGTTGGATCCGAGACCCAACTACATGGAACTTACACTTATCACACTTGCTTTGATACCATAGATGTCGGATCTCGTGACCCAACTGCTTAACTATCGTACTCCTGAAACCTTGTTCTTACGACATTGCAGTGTTATAAGCTGTTATTCCACAAAAGTGATGAGCGCACACTTCCTAAACATCAAAATCACAATTTGACTTGTTCATAACAAATGTAGCTTAAAGCCTCACGTTCATATAAAGGCAAGAATCACCTTAATCGGAGTCATATAACTCAAGATATGATTCAAATACCCAAAGGTGTTCATACCTAAAACATGCTCTCTTAACTGGCCTCTCACTTCTTGTAATGTAAACTTTCTCAACTTAACTCCAAATGACACCAAAATTTATGGAGTGCAATATATATGTCTTATGAATCCAATGGTTTAAGACTCACCTCATTTGGAGGTCGTATGAGGGATTTATACCCAAAACAATAGACCATGCTCACTTCAAAAATCCAAATGAAACTCTTTTGGCACGATTCTCATAACGTTTAATCTAGAAGTCGTATTGTGTTCGTTCTTTCACCATTTGAAAGTTATGAAGACCACAAAACCAAATTCGGCCTCTAACAATGTACAAAATGCCACTTTTCCCGTACCTGTCCATTAAACGGACAGGTGTGTCCGTTTAACGGACACATACGGGTGGATGGGTACCAAAAGCTTCGTGTTTGTCCGTTAAACGGACGGGGGTGTCCGTTTAACGGACATGGGTAGGCGAAGGAGTGTTTTGGCACCTGAGGCTGTCCATTTAACGGACATTCGTGTCCGTTTAACGGACACGCCTTTCTTCCTAACTTCCAACCCTCTCACCTTCAAGACCACTTGGAACTATCATCTTTCAACTCTCATAACTTCTTATTCCTAGCTCCAATATGTGCATACTATACCTTCATGGAAAGATAACAAGATGAACTAAAAACCTCATGAAGGATGCTAAAGCTAACTCCCTCATTAATCAAGGTAAAAACTTACTCAAAGATCACTGCTCAATCAAGACCAATGAAACAGTAAAACTTGCAGCATGAATAGTGACTGAATGTGTTCTAATTCTCATAACTTTTTAACCCTAACTCCAAATGAGACAAACGATATACCATTGGAAAGCTCTAAACTTCTACTAAAATTGTCAAGAAGATCTCTCAATTCAATTCAAACACTAAACCGGTCTAAAATCAAATGGAAGTTGCTGCACAATTTTTGGGAAAATTGGACAGCACCTCCCCTATTTTATTCCTAACCCAAATCTTCAATCTAAGGCTACAACCTGCATGAAACTCAATACTCAACCTCATTCAACATGTTTCAATTCTAAGGTATCTCCCAATACCATTTAAAGCAACAACCACACTCTTAATCATCTAATCATGTCTAAACTATAACAATGATGCAATTCTCTTAAACATACATGGATTTCTCAAAATACATTATAACTGAACATTCTTGCATTCATATGAAATCATAAGTTGTTACAAAGCTTTAGAGGGCATTTCAAGCCACTCCATCATAACCCAAAAATACAAACTTGCCAAAAACATCATTTGCTCAAAATGCATCTAAAGCATTGATTTTACAAAAGTTAACTTGAAAATACATCAAAACACAATCTTGGGTATGCCTGAGCTCATTCTTCGTGATCCCGATCTTCACCGGAGATGGGACGGGAAGGTGGGGGGTGAGCTTTCGCTTCGTGGGTAACACATTTATATTTATATATCAAGCATATCCATTTAATTATCCATACATTTAACAATCTTTCAATAAAGTCTAAATACATGCATCATGTAATTTTCATCAATACATAAGCATAATTTCTCACAATTCAAACATTCATAATTCTTGCATTTTCATGTAATCACATATGAAACACATCAAATAGCTCGGTAAGTCCTTATTCTTGGCAACCATATAGTCTCATTTAATGAGCCTATATGGGCAAATCTTGAGGAGTCCAAAATGTTGGATCATCCTATGCCACAATCGGGCAGCCGGGCGAAGGCTTTCATGGTCGATGTGCACGTGACAGTTCTTAGGACAATACCTTACCCACATAACATAACAATCATGTATCATACAAGAAATTGAACTGTTTTTGTCCAATTCATTGTTTTCTTGAAAATCTTCTCTTTCATGCATATTTCATATCGTACATTTCATACATAAATCATATTATGCATTCATACTCGTTTAAGCTATTTCATTCAATGCTAACTCAACCATCATCAAATCATCAACATGTATTATTTTCATTTACACACAACTCATGATTAATGTCATCTAACCACAACTAACACAAGCATTTAATACAACTTTCAAGTAGTTGAAACTCATTAATGTCATGCATTAATTTACATTTATAGCTTATATACGTAAAGATAAATATGAAACCTACCTTATATCCTTGCTTAAACTTGCCTAAGGAAGTTCCTCTTCTTGTTCTTCTCCTCTTTCTTGTCCTTCTTCAACCATAACAAGAAAATAACCCCATATCAACATAGGGTTTCAAAATTGAGAAGATCAATAAACCTTAATCATGATATTAACCCTAGAATCACTAAACCCACTTCATTTCTAAGCTTTTCAAACCATAACCCAAGCAAAAGCTCAAACTAAAACTCATAACTTACCTTGAATCCTTAACCAAACAAATGGTTTCTTATATCAAAGTGTAGCTCTAGCCTTCCTCTTCACCTTTTCCTCTTGAACTATCTTCAAAAACTCTCTAAATCTCAAGGAAATCCAAGCCCTAAGCCTCTTCTTTTTCTCCTCTTCTCTCCTCCATGGCCGAAAATTCCCTCTCTCCCTCTCTAATTTCTTTTTTTTTCCTTCTTCCTTTCCCTACTCACTTATTTCCTCCTCCCTTTATACTCCTCCTTTATTTAACTTAAGCCCATAAGCCCAATATCCAACTCCTTCTTCTTCCTTCCTCCACATCTCCTCTTATACTACTTAAGCCCGTCTATCTTTAGGCCCACTTAATCTCTTTTCTTTCTCTACTTCATTAAGCTACTCAAGCCCATTTATCTTAAGCCCAACTTACTCATTTAATTCCATTAACTCACTACCTAACATCTTTAATGCTAACTCATACTAATTAATGTCAAGTTAATTAAAGCTAACATAATTTACTTAATTACTCTAATCATGCTTAACTTTTAAAAAAAAAATTGGGGCTAACAATACATATATTTCTTTGTAAAAGTGTTATTGTAACATACCACTCCCATAGAGCATATGCCCGACATACCGAAGGATATTCGAGAACATACTCTACAAAAAGGCATGTTAAGACTGTCGCATTTCCAAATTTTAAAGGCATCACATATCAAATCTTTGCATATTTTAATCATTTCAAAACAAAAGCATTTCAAATCGTCATTTTGAATCATTTCATCCACAATCATATTGTCATATTTCATTTACAAACATATACAGTCTTGAACGTCGTTTCATTTTTAAAATTCACATGTAAATTATACAACAGTTGAGAGATACAGTTCTTGATACAACATAAGTAAGATATTTATAAGTATAACTAATCTCGAAACTGACTCATGTCCAAATGCAGAAGCTACTTCAACTAGACTAGGTAGATCTCCTCTAAATATGAAAATCAACATTGCAATTTTGATAAGTTTTTCGAACTCAGTGAGTGAACCATCATCAATGTACTCACTCAAACAGAACATAAACATCTTATGTATAAACATAGTTCAATCAGTATAACACTTTATCCAAATTCAAATCTCATATATATCACATTACTCATCATATTTCAACAAGGATATTATGAATACAAAGACTTCATATAGTAATTTTAGAACAATCCAATCATTTATCTTAATTCTTCATATCATCAACATGTACATAAGCATTACACATCATTATATCAACACAATTCAACATTTATTTGCAATGAATCTTATGAACACATATAGATGAAAATGCATATGACGCTGACTTCCATTTTTATTTTGTTCTGACCGAGCGCCTATTTAACTATCTCATATCCATTGTGGATATCGGGCTTATTTCAAATATTGTCCCGTACTTAATGTGGATACTAGGCTCATCAATCATTGAGCCTATGGCTCTTTGTGCACATTCTAAGCTTTAAGATCTATTTACTGTGTTCACTCCAGTCATAACTCCTTTATCTAATAATGCATATTCATGTGATGGAGTGCAACATTCCATATAATATGCTATTATTCACTTTCTTTCAATATACACTGTCAGTTATCACAATCATCATATCTAAGTCCAGCATTCAACATTTATTTAAGTACATAGTTCCCTATTCATATACAATCAGTAAGCACTTCCAATACATTCCTGAATATCAAGTTCCTTAAGCCAATAATGTCAAGAATATCACAACTATAAAAGTAGCAATTCAGTAAAAGAAATTTAAACAAAAACAATTCAGCTGTAGTGAGGATCATCTAGGTTAACTCACAGTACGCTCTAAATAAGCTATTGCCTTGGCGAACCGGCAATGTCTAGATGTTGGCAATCACTTGTGTATCTATCTTCCTGTAATACTCACAAATTTCACAATTCATTAAGTTATCAATCATATGATTGCCCATTTATTCACATGTATATAGATCATCTTTCAATGCATACTCAATTGACTATCCCGAGTATGTATCCTTATTCACAAATCTTGATCATTCATTCATCATAACTTGTTTGCAATTAGGTTATGCTTTAGGTAATTTTGATTACCCTAAATTCATCAATCATACATTCATCAATTCTTTCAAAGCATTAAGTATTCACACAATTTCCCAATTCTCATTCAATCACACCTAATTCATTTCTTATATCCTTTGAATCACATTTGCATTAACATGAACATTTTTATGCCATTAACAACTCTTACTTCTCAAATTCATATGCATTGATATCAATCATTCCATTCCTTAATTTATAACCTCAATTAACAACTTAAACTTATCAAACAGTTAATCATTTAATCAAGCAACTTTTTAGGTTCATTTCAAACCCCAATTTAGTCCAATTACACCATTATAAAGTGTCTTAACCTTATATAGTCTAACAATTGACCAAAACCAACCTTTTCTCCTTACAAAGTACTTCCTACGATCATGGGAAGGAGCCTTATAAATCCCATGATCGTAGGATGAGTGAATCGAAGGTTCACTCACCTATAACCTTTATTTTGCTTCCAATTTTTACTCCTCCATACTCTATTCAACACACCTTCACCGAATTCCATCAATTTCACTTCAATTCTACCTTATTCATGCTTCAATCCCTTACCAAATTCATGTCCAAACCTAATTTAAAAATCTTCATTAGACAACTCACAAATCATTATCGTTCACACATCAAAATTAAAACAAAAACTATCATTAATTATCAATCATGTATCCTATCTCCGTTTCCATTTCAAGATCAATATTTTAGCACCTTCTTTAACATAAATTCACCTTCAATATAACTCAAATCCTAATATAATTCATCAATAAAACAATCCATAACCTACTGTTCATAGATCAAGAACACAACAGAAAAGTATCCAATTTCATGAAAAAATTTCCAACACAATTCATCATCAATATCATATACAATTCATCTCGATTTCATCATCATAAATTATCTATTATAATATGCCATAAATATCAATCTTTTACTTACTCGTATAGCTCAAATTCCAGCTCAAATATCAAATTAATTCAGCTCTCCATACATGTAGGATCATCCAAGAACAAAGTGGAAGTAGATCGGTTCCTGCAAAGGTAAGGAGATGATAGCATATTATAGCTATCATTTAGCATAATCTTATATGAATCTTGAAGTGAATATGAACAAAAGTAAAGAAGAATTTAAAAGCTATAGGGCTATGAGCAATGTAAAAGGTGTGCAATGATTTTTAGGTCATACAAGATTTTATCGTCAATTTATTGAAGACTTTTCATAAATCATAAAACCTTTGACAAACTTTTTAGTCAAGGATGTTCCCTTTTCATTTGATGACAAATGTATATCTGCATTTAACAAACTAAAGGAGGCATTAATATCAGCACTAATTCTATCACCATCGGACTAGACACTTCCATTCAAAGTTATGTGTGATGCAAATGACCAAGCCATAGGTTACGTACTAGGCCAAATGAAAGATAAGAGGTTGCATACGATTTACTATACCAGTAAGACCCTTGTAGAACCTCAGCTGAATTACAACACTACAGAGAAGGAATTACTCATAGTAGTGTACGCGTGTGATAATTTTCTACAATACCTTTTTGGTTCAAAGGTAATCGTATTCATCGATCACGCAATATTAAAATACCTTTTCAACAAAAAAGATGCAAAACCAATGCTCATTCGATGGGTGTTACTTTTACAAGAATTTGATATAGAGGTGCCAGATAAAAAGGGAGTAGAAAATATGGTTGCAGACTACTCATCTAGACTAGAAAGAGGGGAATGCAATCCAAGCGATGATATTAATGAAACTTTCCCTGATGAAACCCTGATTCTACTCCAGAGTTTGACTACACTATGGTTTGCCAATATCGTAAATTATGTTGCCAGTGGTAAACTTCCTTAGATCTATCTTACCAATAAAAGAAGAAATTCTTGCATGAATATAACCGATATATATGGGATTGCCAATTTTATATAGAGCATGCTTTAATGGGTTAATGGTTCGAGGCGTGCTAGAGGAATAAATGTTAGACATCTTAAAGTAATGTCATAAAGGTTAGTATGATAGGCATTATGGAGTCAACAAAATGACGGATCAGATAGTTAAGAGTAGATTTTATTGTCCACAATTGTTTAAGGATGCTCAGACATTCGTAGCACAATGTGATCGATGCGAGAGAATAGGTAACATCTCCAAAAGGGATGAGATGTTGTACCCCATTTTCGGAGCCTAACTATCTAGATGTCATAAAACATGAGCGTACGTATTACTTGTAAGGTTATTTCCATGAACTCTCATTAGCTATCATCAGTTCATCTTCATTCTTATAACATCCTAAAAGTTTCCTATTTGATCAATATAGATCAAGATATGCTTAAAAAGCCAAAGTATGCTCATGACCAAGTCATGCGCCTCCAATCGATTCCCTCACTTTTTTTTCATCAATGTCTTTCAAATCATAATAAAAAGCTACAAATTTTTATGGAGAGATAGGAAAATTTGTTAGGAATCCATTGCTTCAAGAATGACTTCATTTGGAGGTCATATGATAAAGTTATGGTCAAAAGAGTCAAGCATATTTATTTCCTCAATCATATTGTACCTATCTTGGGAGAATTGGCATAAATTTCACTAGAGATATCAGATTGAGGTCGTTTTATGATGGTTTTGAAGAAGACTTCGAGATCTAAAATTTTCTTGAAGATAAAAGAGTTATTGCCATCTAAAAGGTCAAAATCACGAATTTCCAAAAATGTACAATGTATATTCGTTAAACGGACATACACCTCTACCTAACGGACATACACTAGGTCTGAGGTGTCTTCTAGACCCATGAAGGTCCGTTTAACAGACCTAATGTCTGCTTAACATACATGGACTATCCTGGGCACATTTTCAGGCCCAAAAAGGTTCGTTTAATGGACCTAAAGTCCGTCTAATGGACATTGGTGAGACAAAACTCCCTTTAAAACATCTCTAATGGTTCCTACATCCATTCTAACATCACTTTCACTTATAATCTTCCTAAATTCACTTCTTCTAATGCAATATCACTCCTTAAACATTCAATTATCAAATTTATTTCATTAACCTCCCCAACCTCAACTCAATTGATTCATCACATACAACTAATTCTCATCTTTCACTATATCTATTCCATATGCATCCTATGCAGTATTACTAACTTATAATGATCATATCTCTCAATTCCAATTTCCCAAAAATTTCACACTATGTATTATTGGAAAGCTACAAAAATAATCTACAACTTCCAAGAAGCAACTCTATCTAGTTCAACCTAGATCAATACGGTTTTGCTTCAAAAGTCAGAATACAAATTTTTACCCTTATGAATGCTTGAAAATGCAATGTACAAACTTTGAGAGTCATAAGCAAAAACACAATCGTATTTCATTATCATCAAAAGATAAGAGTTTTACAAAGCTTTAATGGGTATTTCAAGCCACAATACATCATAGTCCAGAAATACATAATTTACACAAAGTAGAATTGCTCAAAATATAACTAAAGCCTTATTTTATAAAAACTAACTTAAGATATAAAATAAGCATAATCTGGAGTAATGCCTTTATGCTCGATCATTCAATCTCTTGCTCATTACTTGAAGATAGGGAGGAACGGGGGGTGAGCTTAAAGCTCATGGGTAACATTTTTATAATCTATAATAAGAAAAAAAACCATTGAAAAACTCACAATGAATCATAGAACACATATTTCTCAATTATCAATTTATCAAACAATTTATAAGCAACGCAAAACATGCATTCAATGAACTTGTCAAAACATAAGCACATCAAAATGGTTTGGGAGGTCCATAAACAGAATGAACTATTACATTCCCATATAATGGCTCTGTGTAGTCATGAACAGGACAAACTAACACAATCCTGCATAGTGGTTTTACGTAGTCGTAAACATAAGGGAGTCCATGAAGGAGCTATATGCCACTAATGGGCAGGCAGGAGAAGTCTTTAGTCGAAGTACACTTGACATACAAAATGGACTAAACCAAACCCACATAACATGTATTTCATAACTTGTAAACTTTCTGCCCAAAATGACACTTTTTTCGAAATGTGATTTCGTAAACATATTATCTTTTAAAAAATCATTTCATATTCTTTTCATAAATCATCAACATAATATTCACATATCAAACACATAGTACTTTCTCAAAGCATTCAAAGAGCAATAAATTCACATTTTTACATAATTGAAAACGTTTAATTTTCTTGATTTGGAAGAAACATTAATGGATTATTACTCAATTATAAAAATGTAACCCACCTTGAATTCCTTACTTAACAATTGCTTAAAGATGCCACTCTTCTTGCTCCTCTCGCCTCTCCTCTTGATTTCCTTCAATATTGGAAAAAATCCTAATTTAATAGGAATTCCAATTGAGAACTCACAGAAATATATACACTAAAATTGATCCTAGAATGTTTAAACCCATGCATTTCTTAAGCTTCATGAACCAAAACCCTTCCAAATTTTCAAAAGTTTAAACATAAACTTACCTTGAATCTTCAAAAATTAATGAGTCTCTTAGCTCAAATGGAAGCTCTAATCTTCCTCTTTCTTTTTTCTTGAAAAACTTCAAAATCACACTTTAAAACTAAGAAAATTTGAAACCTAGTTTAATTTTCTCTTCTTTTCTTCTTCCACGACACTCTCTCTTTTTCTCTCTTCAATTTTCGTTTTCTTCTTCTTCAATTGCAAGACAACCATTCTTCTTCCCCTTTTTACCCTTAATAAGCCCAAAAAGTCCATTTTACCCGTCCTTATAAGCTTATGTTCTTTTAACCTTAAGTGATCTTCCAAAAATACCCTTTAACCTTCTTACCTCTTTAATACAACTAAACCATATAATAAAATTCTACTAACATTAACATAATAATTAAACTTCAAAAATTAATTTATCAAAACCTCATAATTCATTTAAATCATGCTTAAATAAATAAATAAATAATTCAGGTCTAACATTTCTCCAAATTTCGTCCTCGAAATTCTTCCCTAAGTCATCAAAGAGATGTGGATAGTTCTCCTTCATGGCTACCAAGGGATCCCATGTGGCTTCTTCCACAGAATGGTTTCTCCACAGGACTTTGACTAGCTAGACTATCTTGTTCCTGAGGACCTTTTTCTTAGTATCCAAGATCTCTATTGGAGTCTCCTTATAAGTCATATCATATCTCAACTGAACCTTAGTGGTCTGAATGATATAAGAGGGATTCGATCTATACCTCCTCAACATGGAAACATGGAAGACATCATGTATCTGAGACAATTCTGGTGGCAGTGCCAACCTATAGGCTAGTGCCCCAATCCTCTCAACAATTTCATAAGGATCCAAATATCTCGAGCTTAACTTGCCTTTCTTGCCAAACCTCATTACTCCTTTTTAAAAAGATGTCTTAAGAAAGACTTTCTCACCAACTTTATACTGCATTTCCTTCTGGTGTGCATCAGTATAGCTTTTTATTCTATCTTGAGCTACTTTAAACCTTTATTTAACTATATTGACCTTGTTAACTGTCATCTGGAGTAACTCTGGTCCCACCAATTTTTCGTTCTTGTTGGACCCCGAACTTTCGGTAGAAATTAGAAATATTAAAATGAATTCAATGAGTGTTTTTGGATATGAATTGTGTTATAGAAGTTTTTATGCCTTGAGGAAATTGACGAGAAAAAGAATTTATTGGTTTTGATGACTTTAAAGATTAGTTTTAGTTATGAAAGTTTAAGTGGATGAGATGATTAAAATGGAAGTTAAAATCAAGAAATAGAAAGTGAAAGTGTAAAATTTTGAAGAAATTAGAAAGTTTGACTTTTTGGAGTAAAGAGTTGAATTTTTGATTTAGGCAGATTTTGAGGAAATGATCTTCATAAATTTTGTAGATTCTGTTGAAAGCTTTCTGTAGCCATAAAGTTTGAAATTTTTGATATTTGAATCAAAAGTTATGAGTTTTCGCAGTTAAGTGTATTTGGCGTTGTTTTGGAGAAATACTATGAAGTATAGATTTGTGTGTATTGTGTTTTGAGGCCGATCGCCGTACTGATGTGGTTTGAATTGGAGTAAATGGTTTATGTGAAAGTTATAGAGAATTATAATAGCTTTAAAATGATGTATAGTATGCAATTTTTCGATATCGGGGCAAGAAGTTATGATAATTTGAAGTTTGGATATTGCTTAGGTGATTGCTAATAGGGCAGAAACTTTGATTGAAAAATTGACTTAGCTAGAGATTGAAGTTGCTTTGGAGTTTATGAACATTGTAGATCTTGTTTTTATCTTTCCATTGATATAAAACACGAAAATATTGGACAAGGGAGTAGAAAGTTATGATTTTTAGAACTTCTGATGCTGTTTACTGTGAAGCTGATCGACCAGTCACTTTGTGTGTAGCTTTTGATCCATTTATAAGTCGATCTAATTTTTAAGGCCTTCATAAAAGTTGTATAGGGTTCTTTTAACTTTCTGTAGACACCAAGTTTGTTAAATTTTGAGCTCTGGGTCAAAAGTTATGATGTTTACAAGTTGAGGTGTTGTTTAAAGTTTTGAGGAGATTATCGATCGGT
Organism: Erythroxylum novogranatense; assembly: GCA_029891385.1. Taxonomy (NCBI): domain Eukaryota; kingdom Viridiplantae; phylum Streptophyta; class Magnoliopsida; order Malpighiales; family Erythroxylaceae; genus Erythroxylum; species Erythroxylum novogranatense. The sequence goes on along the minus strand of CM057233.1, from coordinate 28,989,536 downwards.
CATCTTTGAGTGCATTTTTGACCCCTTAAGAGACCTCAATTGATTTTGAGTCCTTTTTGAAAATGGTAGAGCTATCTTTTATCTTTCCAACGGTACTAAGTTTGTAAAATTTGGAGCTCGAAGTCAAAAGATATGAAGGTTGGAAGTTAGGAGGTCGGATCGCGCAAGCAATCGACCGCGTGCGAGCAATCGTGGCGCCCGCGCATTGGTCGATCGACCCGCGGGGTTGATTTTTGGCCGACCGACCTCCCTTCACTCTTTTGGCCATAACTTATTCATCCGACATCCAATCAATCTGATTTTTAAAGCGTTGGATTCCTAAGACATTTTTCTATCTTTCCATACTAGATAGATCATTTTTTACATTAAATAGAGAAAGATCGATCCGATTAAAAAGAGATGATCGGTTGTAAAAGTTTGAACAGTGTTCAGTATTTTGGTTACTGTTGGGACCCAATCTGGAAACCGAATCCTAACCGAAGAAACGAAAAACGAATATGAAACGAAAGCAAAATTGAAAGAAAGGAACACAAGGCAGAAGTAAAATCATAAGCGAAAGTGAAGAATGGTATTTACAACACGAAGCAAATCCAATCTTAAAGCAAAAGAATCGGAAGCATTTATGGTGTATGAATTTCTGATATATAGGTATGTATATTAAGTGTCTATTGACAAAAGAAAGGATTAGTAAGATGTTGTGCAATTGATGGTCATGATTTAAATAGGATCAAATAGATTAATATATTGGTTGAGGATGAAATTGTCCAAAAGAGAAATTGAAGTGCTTTGTTTGAGAATGATTAAAGCATGAAGAATGGGAAAAAAAGTACACAGATTTGGATTAGTTTAGACCGATAGTCTTAAGATTTTCAACACGATGCTTTTCCTAAAATATTTGTTCACGGATCTCAGAAATTGGTTTCAATTCGATTTGATCCGAAGTTTGCTTCGTTTTGATTTGCTTATGATTCTTTCGCTTTAAGATTGCATTTGCTTTCGTGTTGTAAATACCATTCTTCGTTTCCGCTTATGATTTTGCTTCCGCTTTATGATTTTTGTTCCGTTTGTTTCGTTTCCCCGTTTCATTTTTCGGTTGGGATCCGGTCTCTGAATCGGGTCCCAACAGTTCTCCTTCTTCATCCCAGTATAGAGGAGTTCTACATCTCCTCCCATACAGTGCTTCATAAGGAGTCAACTGAATGCTCAAATGGTACAAATTATTATAAGCAAATTTGATCAATGACAAATGCTCATCCCAAGCACCCTTGAAATCTATCACACATGCCCTGAGCATTCCCTCAAGGGTCCAAATAGTCCTTTCAGATTGGCCATCTATTTGAGGATAAAAGGCAGTGATAAAATTAAATTTAGTTCCTAAAGCCTCTTGTAAGCTTCCCTATAATCTCGAATTAATCCAAGGATCTTTGTCAGAAACTATAGAGTCAGGAATTCCATACAGTCTCATTATTTCATCAATGTACTTCTTTGCTAGTACATGCAAAGAATTGGTCTGTTTAATTGTTAGAAAATGGGATGACATTGTCAAACAATCAATAATAACCCATATAGCATCATGCTTCCTACTAGTTTTAGGCAAACCCATAAAAAAAATCCATAGTCACCCTTTACCACTTCCACTCATGAATGGACAATCGTCTTAACTTCCCTGAAGGTGCCTAGTGTTCAGCCTTGACTTACTGACACACTAGACAATTACTTATATATTCTGCTATATCCCTCTTCATGCCTTTCCACCAGAAATGCTCTTTCAAATATCTGTACATCCTGGTGCTACCTGGGTGCATGGCATAAGGCACATTGTGGGCCTTGTTAAGTATTTCATCCTTTACTTCTTTGACATTCGAAATACAAAGTATGTTTCCCACAACCATAAGTCCGTCATATCTCACTACCACTTCAAATTTCTTGCCATTCTAAATTTCTTCTCAGAGCTTGCTCAATTCTACATCATGTGCTTGCAACTCCTTAACCTTCTCCCTGAGTATCGGTCTCACTCTGAAATTAGCAATGATACAATCAAGCTCCTCTTGTGTCAAACTTATTTTCAGCTTAGTCGTCTCTATCAACAATGGCAAATAAACTATCTGAACAAAGAATATGAAGGATTTTTTACTCAAGGCATTTGCCACTACATTTGCCTTTCCTGGATGGTATTTAATTAACAGGTGTTATAATCCTTGAGCAAACTTTGGCCACCTTCTCTGTCTAAAATTTAGCTCTTTCTAACCTAATAAATACTTGAGACTTTTGTGATCCATAAAAATCCTCATCTGAATCCCATACAAATAATGTCTCCAAATCTTCAAGGCAAAAATCACTACTGCCAATCCCAAATCATGGGTCGGATAATTCAACCCATATGACTTTAGTTGCCATAAGGCATAAGCTATTACCTTGTTGCCCTGCATCAATAGTGTTGGACCTCAAACTTTTCTTGAAATTTTGAAGTATAAATTGACATTAGGTGAGGAATTTGTGGTGAATTATTCACGTGCAAAGAAAAAGACAATTCAAGAATGTGAATTGTTATATGAGATTAAGGTAGGTGAATTTAGCAAGTTGAGGGTGAGAGTGTATATGTGTGTATGCTTTTGTTATTGATGTTTATGTTTGATTATGGACTAAAATGGTGTTTTGATTTTAAATGGAATTGATAGTGAATGATTTGTTTTTAAATGAAATTGAAAAGCAAGAAATGAAATTAAATGAGGAGATATGGTATGATTCCTTGTAATGAATGAAAAAGTATAAATGAATCTATGAGCATTTGATGAAATGAAAGACATTTGAGTTTCCTTGTGTTTTGCATATGTTTGATAAAAAGATGAGGTAGTATGATGTTGAACATGGCCTCGTCCAATAAATAGAATGGTGTTTATTGTATTCCTTTCTTTTGAGACAAATTTCTGGACTTATGTGGAATTGATTGGCTTCTTTAGCCTTCTTAAGGATTATGGAGTATTTGCATAGCTTTAAAATGAGGTATTGTGTATTGTGTTTGGATGTGGAAATTGGAGAATGTGGATGATTGAAGTGTTTGTGCAGGTGCTGTAAATTGTGTGGGAGTTTGAAGAAATATGGATAGTTGAAGTTTGGGGGAGGTGCTATCAAAATGCCAATTATGGGCAGAAAGTTTGAGTGAAGTTTTGTCCCTCATAGAGTTAGATTTTGATCAAAAAGACTTTTTGAAGATTGTAGTTTAGGTTTTGATCTTTTCATTGATGTATAATATGTTAATTTTGGATGTGGAAATTGAAAGGTATGAAATTTGGAAGTTTGGATGTTGTTTTAGGATGACAAATTTCTGGCAGAAACTTTGATTGAAAAATTGACCTTGTTAGAGGTTGAAATTTCCTTTAAGTTCTTCATGAATCTTTCCATTAATGTAAAGTATGGAATTTTTGGGCCATGGAATAGGAAGTTATGATTTTTTAGAAATTTCTGTTATTGTTTGGCATGATCATTAGTGGACAGAAAATTTGAGTGGCTTTTTAACTCCCTTAGGGGCCAAATTGATTTTTCTGTCCTTCATGAAAGTTGTAGGTTGCATTTTGATCTTTTCATAGATATAAAGTATGACATTTTTGGACCTTGGAGCTAAAAGATAGAAATTTTAGAAGTTGTGATACTGCTTAGGGTGACATAAAATGTGGACAAAAACTTTGATTGGGATTTTGACCCATTTAGAGACAGAATTGGTTTTTAAGTCCTTCATGGAAATTGTAGAGCTTTCTTTTATCTTTCCATTGATACCAAATTTGGAAAATTTAGAGTTCTAAGTCACAAGTTATGAATTTTAGAAGTTGGAAGGTCGGAAGAAAAGAAGGAGAAGCGCCCCGTTTAGTCGCCCTAGCGAGTGGCCTATTCGGTCACCCTAGAGAACGACCCGCTCGCGAGTGCGAGCTTCGATTTGAAATTTTTTCTTGACCGACCTCTCTTCATTATTTTGGTCATAACTTTTTCGTCCGACCTCCGATCGACCTGATTTTTGAAGCGTGGATTCCTAATACATTCCTCTACCTCTTCATGGAAAATTTATGATTTTAGATACTACCTTTGAAAATATTGATTGAATCAAGTGAGTTGGAAACTTTTTTCTGAACATGTTTCAATATTTTGGCAATATCTTGATCTGTAGAGATCCAATTAAGTTGATTCTTGCTGAAAAATAAACTAGAGACATGGAATTACAAGTTATATGAAGGGATTGAATTTTAATTCGGACTCTAGTACCTTCAATTTCTGAATTGAAGTTGAGTTTAATGTTTAGTCTTGGATTAGTAAGAGCTGAAAGTGTTTTGGCAATAACTTTTGCTCTAGTCATCCAAATGAGGTGATTTTTGATTTGGATTAAACTAGAGAGATATGGATACAAATTGTCTGAAGAAATTGAATTTCAATTTAGTCTCTAAGAATATCAATGTTTGGATGGAAGTAAATCGCAGGAAAATATTTTAGCATAAAAATAGTCCGAAAATGTTTGGAGTATAACTTTTGGACTACTAAACCAAATTAAATGATTTTGGTGTCATTATGAAATTGAGACAATGAGAAACATTTCTATAGTAGAAAGTTTTAGCAAATTCCTTTAATTTGATGATTAGAAAATATCCTAAGTTAATCATGATTTAATGATATTTTAATTTATTTAATGATTTTGAGGAATTAATTAGCATGTTAATGTGAGAAATTAACATGTTGATTTGAGTAAGATCATATGGCATAGGTTGATTGGATTAAATAAAATTAAAGTGGTAAGTTATGTATGAGGGCATTTTGGGAAGAATACTTAAGTTTTTAAATTATAAGGCTTATAAGGAAGGGTAAAGTGGTCTTTTCTCTTAAAGACATGTGGGCTTTCATATAAAAGGAAGAGAAGCACGAATTTTTAAGGAAAGAAACAAAAGAAAGGAAAGAAGAGAGGAGAGGCTTCGGATGGAGAAAGAAGAAAGAAGAAAGAAGGAAGTTAGGTCTTGATTTTTTTCAAAGTTTTAAGAGAGATTTCGAAATTGATGCAAGAGGGAAAAATGAAGAGGAACACAAGAGCTTTATTTCAAGCCAAAAACCCCTTCATTTGGTGAAGGATTAAGGTAAGAGAAGATTTTGATCTTTGAATTTTTTGAAGAGATTTTGGTTTAGATAGTTTGAAAATGTTATGGATTTGAGTTTTCTAAAGTTAATTTTGGTGATTATGCCCTATGTGATGTTCAATTTTGGATGTTTATTAATTATGGATTTTGTCATGAATTAGGGAATTTAAGTGAGGCAATGGAGAAAGAGAGGCTTTGATCAAGTTTCAAGCATGGAATTAAGGTGGGTACCATGTTTATAATTTGAATTATAAGTTATGTATGTGTTTTTGACAAATCAAGAAAGCAAAATGCTTTTAAATTATTGTTTTCGAATGATTAAATTGGTTGATTTTGAAACGATTTAAGAAATTGCTACAATTATTAAATTCATTATTTTCGAATGACTGGATAAATTGCTACAATTGTTTCGGACGATTTAATAAAATGATTCAATTGTTACATTCATTGTTTTTGAATGATTTGATAATTTTATAATGGTTGCATTCTTTGAATGTTTGAGAATATGTTATGCGAATTGGATTGACTTGGTGAAAATTTGATTGATATGTGAATTTTGGTTGAAATTTTGAATGACATTGTGTTAAATATGACATGACATGAAAACTCGATTTTGGAAAAGTTCTTTCGAACAAATCTGTTTTCAAGTGTGAAATGTCTGTTATGTGGGTTTGGTTAGGTCCCATAAGATTGTCAAGTGCACTTGTCAAAAAGGCTTCGCCAGCTTGCCCGCTAATGGCATTGGAGCTTCGTTAAGGACTCCCATAAGTCCACGGTTACACTAGACCACTATGCGAAAAGGTGTAGTACGTTCTGTTCACAGCTACACAGAACCGCTACGCGGGAATGTGTAGTATGTTCTATTTTTTGGACCGACCCAAACCATTTTTGATGAGTTATGTGTTTTTGTTTCTGTTAATAAATGTGATGTATTCATGTTCTTAAATTGTTCATGAATTCTTTGATAAATTGAGAAATTTTGAAAAATAAGTATTTTATGAATTTTCATTTGTGAAATTTTTATAAAATGACAAAAGTTTTGAAAAAAATGATTTTTGCTTATTTTTTGATTTACAAACATGTTATCCACGAGCTGTAAAGCTCACCCTCTTTCATCCCCATCTCCAGGTAATCATGAAGGAGATCGGATGAAAGAAAGACAAGACGTTCGTTCTTCATGTTTGTGATTGTATTTTTGTTTAAGTTGTATTATTGTAAAAATAAGAGCTTAGGCTTATATTGGGTATTTTGGATATTTTTATATCTTTGTATTTTTGGTTTATGAAATTGATGTTGTATTTGTGGCTTGCAAATGCCACTATTATTTGGTAATGCATTTCTTTTGAAATATGTAAATGATTTATGAATTTGTATAAGGACTTGAATTATGAAATTGTGCATGGTGAATTATGGTTTGTGTAATGATTATGATTGATTGTGATGTGATATGGGTTCCGAACAGGAGGTCCGATGACTATGATGATTGAGCTGAATTATTGAAGTGCTATGGGTATGGATGATTTTGATTGTGTTTGGATTCCGGACAGGAGGTCCGATGATTGTGTTGATGGATTGGAAATATTGAAGTGCTCTTTGTTTATGACTTGATTGGTTTATAACATGTGTGAGTTTTGTTGGCAAAGGAAAAATGAGATTTTTTAAATTTATAAGATAGGTTTGATTTGGAAGAAATAAATTGAGTTTAAGTGGGAATGATTTCTATTGGATATTGAAGTCTATTTGGAAATTGTTTTTGTTTTGAATGTTATATATATATAATGAAAAAGAAAAAAAATTACACCGAATTAGATTGGTTTAGATCAAGTGTCTTTATGGTTTCCAACGCGATGTTTTTCTAAAATTTTTGTTTTCGGATGTCAGAGTTAAGTTTTTGTTCTTAAACGATTTGTTTTCGTTGATCCCAAGCCATTTGTTTCGCTTTCGATCCATTCGTTTTTTATTTCGTCCGTTTATTTGTTTTGCCGTTGGGCCGACTTTGGCTTTATGATCCATTCGTTCGTTTCTGCCAATTTGTTTTTTGTTTGCATTTGGCCCACTGTCGTTTAGGATTCGTTCTTTTGTTTCGTTTTTTGTTTCCATTTAGGATTCCATTTTTGGTTGGGTTCCGGTTTCAAAATCGGGTCCCAACAAATAGACAACCCAAACCCTTTCTTGAAGCATCATTGTAAACTGTATAACCGTCATCTCCCATAGGTAGAGTCAGAATTAGAGCACTTGTCAATCTGTGTTTAAGCTCCTCAAAGCTTTTCTGACATTCATCACTCCAAATAAACTTCTGATTTTTTCTTAACAACTTAGTCATCGGATCAGCTATCATTAAAAATCCTTCCACAAACCTCCTATAATAGTCTGCCAAACCCAAAAAACTTATCACTTCTGCCATTGTCTTTGGTGCATGCTAATTTACCACTACTTTAATTTTTCTCAGATCAACATGTACCCCATCCTTCAAAATTACATGTCTAAGGAATACTACCTCATGAAGCCAAAATTCACGTTTGTTGAATTTGGCATAAAGCTCCTTCTCCCTCTGTGTTTGCAACACTATCCTGAGATGTTTCTCATATTCCTCTTTGCTCTTGGAATAAACTAGAATGTCATCCATAAACACTATGACAAACTGATCCAGATGCTCCTTGAAGACCCTATTCATAAGATCCATAAATACAGCCGAAGCATTAGTTAATCCAAATGGCTTGACTAGGAACTCGTAATGCCCATAACGAGTCCTAAAAGTTGTCTTATTTACAATAGACTATCTGATTCTAAACTGATGATAGCCTATCCTGAGATCAATTTTTGTAAAGACCCTTGCTCCCTACAACTGGTCAAACATATCATCAATTTATGGCAGAGGATACTTGTTCTTAATGGTTGCCTTGTTAAGTCTCCGGTAATTAATGCACATGCACAATGTTCCATCCTTCTTTTTAATAAATAGAATAAGCGCTCCCTATGGTGACGAACTTGGCCTTATGTACCCCTTCTCTAACAGTTCTTTCAATTGTTCCTTGAGCTCCTTCAATTCAGCTAGAGTCATTCTATATGGTGGAATAGAAATGGGTGCAATACTAGGAATCAAGTTGATAGCAAACTCAATTTTCCTCACTAATGGCAAACCAAGTAGATCTTCTAGGAACACGTTGGGAAACTCCCTCATAATCAAAAAATCTTCTAACTTCCCTTCATTAACATCAGTATCCACGACATGTCAACTAATAAAGCTAAAATCATTCTAGGTGACGACATTCTTTTGTCTCCTCTAAAAGTCACCTTCTCTCTATTGCCAAAGTCAAAATCTACCTTTTCAAGACTATAGTCTAACTTTGCAAATATTTCTCCATGGCATCCATACCCAGTATAACATTTGGACCCTTTAGCTCTAGAGGCAATAAGTCTACTATCAATATAGCACCTTCAATACTTGACTTATTATCACCTTCCTCCCTAAAGGAGTGCTAACAATTAATGAATTTTCCAATGACACCAAATTCATACCATATAATGTCATGCGCGCCAAAAAACAATTGAACATGTGGAGCCAAAATCAATTAAAACATATCCTTCAAAATTAAATAAATGAGTCATACTTGTGACAACTTCAGGTGTAGGTGTAGCTTCCTCTCTAGTCATGACAAACACCTTTGCTTGTTCCTGACCCCTTGGCCTTCCTAGAGGAATAGCCTTCCTTGCAGCCCCAGAACTGCCCACCTCAGTGACTAGCCCAGTTTCCACTATTTCTGCTCTCCTTGGGGCTTGTAGCTGCAACCCCTCTTGCCTTGTCATCTGGGGACATTCCCTGATCATTTGTCCCTTTTCTCAGCATTAAAAACATGCTCCAAGTAACTTGAAGCACCCTCCTTTGTGAAACTTCCCACAATGCTCATATTGAGGATTCGTGTACCTGCTCCTCTCCACCCAGCTATTACCTCCCACAGTTGAGGTTTGCACCGAAGCTGCCCTTGATTTCTTATTCTTAGTAGAGATACTAATCCCCACCTCACTCTGAGTATGGACATTCCTTGTACTCCTCTCAGGCATTGGAGCACTTATTCCCTTCTTGGAAGACTGCTCTCGATTCTCCCTCTTCTTATTCACTTCATACTTGATATTCTCTAATTTCTCAGCCTGAAGTGCAATATCTACTAATTGCTAGTAGTCACAGAAGTTATGGATCAACACCTTCTCCTTAATCCCCAAATGAAGTCCTCCCTTAAACTTGCGACATTTGTCCTCTTCATTCTCCATAATGTTGACTGCATATCAAGAAAGCTAAGTAAACTTCAGCTCATACTCACTCACACTTATGTCCCTCTATGTAAAATTCAGAAACTCCCTGGCCTTATCTTGTACATAAACCCTGGAGAGGTACTTCTTCCTGAACACTTCCCAAAATCTCTCTATGACAACACCGAAGGCATAACCTGACTATGGGGCACTGATTCCCACCAATGAAGTGCGTACCCCTATAGTAAGCTCACTGCATAATCCAGTTTCTCCTCATCATAGCACTTCATTTGAAGCAGAACTCTCTCGATTGTCTTTAAACATGTTTCAGCCTCTTTTGGATTCGTAGTACCAGTAAAATCTATAGCTCCATACTTGCAGAGCTTATCATACTGTCCAGTTTTCTCCACTAGAGCTTGCATTGGGACTCGTTACCTTTAGTCTATGACATATGTGAAAGCCTAAGCAAAGGCTTAAAAGAATCGTGGATGTAGAGGATTTATTTGAGGCATAGGAGGAATAAGTAGTGGCACTTCATGTTGCATACTAAGTGTCTCAAATTCAGGAGCAGAGTGTGTCTTCGCGTCTTGTGGGATATACAATTCATCCGTACTTCCTTGATGAGAGTAAGATCGAGTCAGATCTCTTCGAATTCTTTTTCGAGGCGGCATATTCACTCCTTCAATTTAAAACATTTTAAAAACTTTTAGTTCATTCTTCAAAAAAACAATTTCAAATCATATAAAACAATACAAAACAATGCATGAGGTTCATTTAAAAACACTGCATGTTCATTTCATATTTTAAAACTACTCATTCAAAGCCTAAGATTGTAGCATCCCACTCCCGCAAGACCCGAACCCGATATCGATGGTGATATCCGAGCCCGTGCCCCACGAGGGTAGTATGCTAGAACGATCAAATCAATTTAAAACAGATTTCGGTAAACAATTTGGGCCACGATACAAAAACATTTTCAATCAAAGTCCAATTTCAGTCATAAAACCATTCATACACACATAGATTGACAGCCAATTTGGGCCCATACAATAACAATATTTATCTGCGAAAAAAAATACAATTTTTTTGGCATAGAACCAGAATGACTCTAATGCAGACATAAGACTGATCCCGACATCAAACTCTGCCTTGCTTGCAGTAATCATACTCCCGTTCCACTAACGGGGTACTCTTCAATTCCTGAAAAATAGTTGTAATGTGGGGTGAGTTTGTCAACTCAATGAGAAACCATCATCGATGGTTCATTCAATTCATGCATATTCAATCAATTTACTAAATAATACATACAATCACATTTCTCAAATGTAAGGCGTTTCGCCTTTAACACAATTCATATTCGATCATTTATAGATGCAATGCACATGTGACACTTTTCATTTTTCATTTTGTTGTTGTGACCGTGCGCCTGAAACTGTCCCAATGACGGGCACATTTCGTTGAGCCAGTGGCTCTGAAAATATTGGGCTTGAAGCCCTGATACATTGAGCCTGAGGCTCTGAATACGTTGGACCCGAGGTCTCATGCGTTGGTGAAAGCTCTCATATACGTTGGGCGTGATATGCCCTGATACGGTGGCTGCTCCAGTCACAACTGCCTTTATCTGATCATACTTTTATGCATGCAATGTACATGTTCCAATTTCCATTTACATGTCAATGTTATTCGCCATTTCTTCGGAATTTCGGTCCGGTATTTCAATCATATACATTTTCAATTTATTGCATTGATGCATTCACAGTCATTTACACACATTAGCACTTCAATATCACATTTCCAACATTTCGGTCACCCCTGGTCCGAAATCAATAAAAAACAATCACATATAACCCTCCATTAACTCCACATGGCATAAGTGCGTAAAATTAAACACATCAAGGTTGAGAAACCAACTAGGTTACTCACATCAAATCACACTATCATTAATGCAATTCGATCTTAATCTCTTATTAATCTCCTGCGCCCAGTTACGATCCTAATACTGGGCTCTGATACCATAAATGTAGCATCTCACTCCCGCAAGACCCGAACCCGATATCGATGGTGATATCCGAGCCCGTGCCCCACGAGAGTAGTATGCTAGAATGGTCAAATCAATTTAAAACAGATTTCGATAAACAATTTGGGCCACGATACGAAAACATTTTCAATTAAAGTCCAATTTCAGTCATAAAACCATTCATACACACATAGATTGACAACCAATTTGGGCCCATACAATAACAATATTTATCTGCAAAAAAAAAATACAATTTTTTTCCCATAGAACCAGAATGACTCAAATGCAGACATGAGACTAATCCCGACGTCAAACTCTGCCTTGCTTGCAGTAATCATACTCTCGTTCCACTAACGAGGTACTCTTCAATTCCTGAAAAATAGTTGCAATGTTGGGTGAGTTTGCGAACTCAATGAGAAACCATCATCGATGGTTCACTCAATTCATGCATATTCAATCAATTTACTAAATAATACATACAATCACATTTCTCAAATGTAAGGCGTTTCGCCTTTAACACAATTCATATTCGATCATTTATAGATGCAATGCACATGTGACACTTTTCATTTTTCATTTCGTTGTTGTGACCGTGCGCCTGAAATTGTCCCAATGACGGGCACATTTCGTTGAGTCAGTAGCTCTGAAAATATTGGGCTTGAAGCCCTGATACATTGAGCCTGAGGCTCTGAATACGTTGGACCTGAGGTCCTGTGCGTTAAACTAAAAGCTCTCATATACGTTGGGCGTGATATGTCCTGATACGGTGGCTACTCCGGTCACAACTGCCTTTATCTGATCATACTTTTATGCATGCAATGTACATGTTCCAATTTCCATTTACATGTCAATGTTATTTGCCATTTCTTCGGACTTTCGGTCCAGTATTTCAATCATATACATTTTTAATTTATTGCATTGATGCATTCACAGTCATTTACACACATTAGCACTTCAATATCACATTTCCAACATTTCGGTCACCCCTGGTCCGAAATCAATCAAAAACAAACACATATAACCCTCCATTAACTCCACATGGCATAAGTGCGTAAAATTAAACACATCAAGGTTGAGAAACCAACTAGGTTACTCACCTATCACTTCCGAGCTAATGCCGGGAAGTCTCTGCAACGTCCGTGGGATGACGTTCTAACTGTGCCTCTATAACAATTAAAATTAGTACACATTACCAACTGTATAGTTAGAAATATCAAACAATGCACATGAAACAATTAAAACGTATACAATGCATGTTCATGGCATTCCCGGCCCTAATCCAAAATTTTTCCATCATAAAAATTCCACCTAAAAATTAGAAACCTAACGGCACCGAAATTACTCAATTCGGGCCTCGATCGGTCCAAAAATAAATAAAACAGTGGCTACATAACTATTACCCGGATCCACGTCAATTTCCCGTCCAAAAATTCTCAATCTCTCAAAAAATGAAATTAAATATTCAATGAATCCGATGCCTCAAGAATTAGGTCAATCGGACGTCAGACGGAAAAGTTATTCACGAAAGAAACAAAAATTCACATTAAACAATTAATATCTACATATACATAACCCTTATTTCCCTTTTTTTTCTGATTTCCAACCAAACTTCCAACACCCATAATTCTTTGTACACAATTCAGAAAATTATAAACTATATCTCATTGGAAATATAATGAAACCCTCTACAAGTTTCATTTAGACCATTCAAAGTAATTCCACCCCTAAGGGTGTCAAAAATCTCATGAAATCTACTGCTCACTCAAAGTCACTCAACACAGTACAGTATCTTGTAAATTCAGTAACTTTCATTCTCTTCAGTCAAAAATTACACAATAAATATGCTCATCAAGATTACAATGTTATCTAAAACTTTCATGAATAACCAAAATGCTAATTCATTTAATAACTAGGTCAAATAATTCACCGAAGCATCTGTCTACTAAACTGTCCCAATCTGAGCAGTACATTTTCAACCAGTATATCTCCTAGAACAAATGTCAAAAAAAATCACTACTTTATATCCCTGAAAAGATAAGATCTCAAACTTCAATTTTCATGAAGAACTCAAAATCCAATTCGATCTCTAACAATTTCAAAACTGTTATGCAAGTTTCTGCCATGATCAGCAATCCATGACCTAGCTTAGGTTCAGTTTTTGTAAAATCATAACTCCCAAATATGACATCCAAAAATTACATTCCATATATCCTTTTCAAGATAATTGCTTCCTCTAAAACTTTTCAGAAGATCACCAAAGCCAATTCCAGTCAAAAAAATTGCTAAAATTGTTTCCAATCAGAAAGCTCACAAAATCGACAATTAGGCTAGGTTTTCACAAATGACAGAAAATCAGTCAACATTCCACAATGCATAACACCCAATATACAGATCGAAAAATATCAAAATCAGTGGAAATGGAAAGCTAACTTAATATTCTTCAACTTTCATGAAGACCATTTTCCCAAATTCCATATCAATTAATTTAGAAAAATCAGCAAAACACTTTGATCATAATTTCGGTTACTGTTCACAGACACTAAAACAGGAACTTTCCATGCAAAAATTCGCCCTTCTAGAATTACAATTTAACAACACCTATTTCATACAAAATTGTAGCCAACATCTCAAAGTTTAATTGGGCACAAACCTCACCTCATTTGCTCACCTACACAATTAGTTATGATCAAAACATTACAATAGGTTCAACACTAAATTTTCCAGATTTCATCCTTACCTCTTCCTCTTCCATTCTATCACTTTACCTACATCAACATACACTCATTTACACCTCCAATTCAACCACAAAATCATTACAACATTTACTTACATGATTAAACAAGATTTGGCAGCACATACACAAATAACTTTCCTTAGTTTTCCATTCATCTAGACTTCCAACAAGCAAGCCAAAATCAATGGAAACCATTCATTCACTCATCCATACACAAGCATACATTTACACCCATTCAAACCTACCATTATCATCATGAATAAATGCACAAGTACTTCCCATGAATGCTTCTAACTACCAAAAGAATGAAGACAAACACAATTCTTACCTTAATCAAGTTACAAGCTCTCAATTCTTCAAGTTCACACCACTTCTACTTCAATCTTCCAAGCTTTACTCAATTCCTTACCTCTCACCAATACTCACGATTATCACTATACTCATAATTTCAAAGCTTGAGTTTGGTCTTGAGTGTGACTAAGAAGAAACAAATAAGGAACCAAGGAAGACTTCTTATATGGGATAAGAAGAAGGAAACTTCAAAGGAGAAAGGAAATGAAGGAAGCTACGGGTGAAGAAGGAATTTAAGCTTGTCAAGTAACTTTTTTAAGTGTTTCAAGGAAGAGTGTCGAAAATTACATGGAGAGTATAAGACAACTCTCATAAATGAAGGAGGACACTTGGTTTGTAAAGGGGAAAAGGACAAAAACCATTATAATCCTATTTAATTAAGTAAAAGAATATTAATCCCAATTAATCTTTAAGCCATCTTATGCTAATGGCTCTTTAAAAATTCATGTATCCAATAATCTCATGCCATTTGGCAGTCCTTTTCAGTACAGAAAATGAAGGAGGACACTTGGCTTGTAAAGGGGAAAAGGACAAAAACCATTATAATCCTATTTAATTAAGTAAAAGAATATTAATCCCAATTAATCTTTAAGCCATCTTATGCTAATGGCTCTTTAAAATTCATGTATCCAATAATCTCATGCCATTTGGCGGTCCTTTTCAATCTGAAAAATCCACTCGATCGGCCGGTTGGAATTTTTCATCCCGCAAGTATCCCGAAAAATTCCAGAAAAATTCCCACAAATTCCTAAAAATATAAAAACACTCAATGGCGTACTCAGAACAAATTTTCAAACACAAGAACCACGTTAATCACACTAAAATTACATTAGGCACGAAAATCAGGAATGTCATGTATGCATGTACAGTAATTTCATGTGCACAAAGGATACTGTGTATCAATCCTATTATGCATGAACAGTCCTAAGTCATTCCGATCCATCTCATCCTATGCCAAATTTACTATTTTACCCTTCCAGTAGGGGGTGAGATGTTACAAGGATACTCCTAAACCTAGCCTCCAACTGGACCTAAACCTAGTTACTCTGATACCATAAGATGTTGGACCGTGTTTCCAAAGGCCAACTATCCGGATGTCACAAAACGTGAGCATGCGTTTTACCTTGTAAGATTATTTCCATGAACTCTCATTAGCCATCATCGATCCATCTTCATTTTTATTACATCCCAAAAGTTTCCTATTTGATCAATATAGATCAAGATATGCTTAAAAAGTCAAAGTATGCTCATGACCAAGTCATGCTTCTCCAACCGATTTCCTCACTTTATTTCCATAAATCTTTTTTAAATCACCATAAAAGGCTACAAATTTTAATTTAGAGACATAAAAATATGTTAGGAATCTATTGGTTCAAGAATCACTTCATTTGGAGGTCGGATGATGAAGTTATGGCCAAAAGAGTCAAACATGTTTATGTCCTCAATCATATTGTACCTATCTTGGGACAATTAGCATAACTTTCACAAAAGATATCGGATTAAGGTCATTTTAGGAGGGTTTATAAGAGGACTTCGAGATCTACAAATTTTGTGAAGATTTTAAAGAGAGATTTTGCCATCTAGAGGGCCAAATTTGCGAATGTCCGAAAGTTTACAATGTAACAAACTTAATGTCCGTTTAATGGACATGGACTGGCCTGGGGACATTTTCAGACTTGAGAAAGTTCATTTAACAGACCTAAAGTCCTTCAAACGGATATTGGTGAGACAAAACTCCCTCCTAAGCATCTCCAATGGTTCCTACATCCATTCTAGCATGACTTTCGTTCATAATCTCCCCAAATTCACTTCTTCTAACGCAATATCAATCCTTAAACATCCAATTACCAAAGTGATTTCATTAAACTCCTAAATCTCAACTCAATTGATTCATCACATACAACTAATTCTTATCTTTCACTATAGTTGTCCTATATGCATCCTGTATAGCATTACTAACTTATAATGATCATATCTCTCAATTCTAATATCTAAACATTTCGTACTATATATCATTGGAAAGCTAGAAATACAATCTACAACTTCAAGAAGATAACTCTGTCTAGTTTAGCCTAGATCAATGCAGTTTTGCCTCAGAAGTTAGAATACAAATTTTTACCTATACGAATGCTTGAAAATGCAATGTACAAACTTTGAGAGTCATAAGCAAAAACACAATCATATTTCATTATCATAAAAAGATAAGAATTTTATAAAGCTTTAATGGGCATTTCAAACCACAATACATCATAGTCCAAAAATACATAATTTCCACAAAGTAGAATTGCTCCAAATGTAACTAAAGCCTTGTTTTACAAAAACTAACTTAAAATACAAAATAATCATAATCCGGAGTAATGCCTTTATGCTCGATCACTTGATCTCTTGCTCATTACCTGAAGATGGGGAAGAACAAGGGGTGAGCTTAAAGCTTGTGGGTAACAGTTTTATAATCAGTAACAAGCAAAAACCATTGAAAACTCACAATGAATCATAAAACACATATTTCCCAATTCTCAATTTATCAAACAATTTATAAGCAACCCCAAAACATGCATTCAATAAACTTGTCAACACATAAGCACATCAAAATGGTTGGGAGATCCATAAATATAACGAACTAACATATTCCCATATAGTAGTCCTGTATAGTCGTGAACAGAACGAATTAACACAATCCCACATAATAGTTTTGTGTAGTCATAAACATGAGGGAGTCAATGAAGGAGCTCCATGCCACTAGCAGGTGGGTAGAAGAAGCCTTTAGTCGTAGTGCACTTGACATATAGAATGGACCAAACCAAACCCACATAATATGTATTTCATAACTTGTAAACTTGTTGCCTAAAGTGGCATTTTTTTCGAAAAGTGATTTCATAAATATAGTATCTTTTCAAAAATCATTTTCATATTCTTGTTATAAATCATCAACACAATATTCACATACCAAACGCATAGCACTTTCTCAAAGCATTCAAAGAGAAATAAATGCACATTTGTAACATAATTGAAAACATTTAATTTTCTTGATTTGGAAGAAACATTAATGGCTTATTACTCAATTATAAAAATGTAACTTACCTTGAATTCCTTGCTTAACAATTGCTCAAAGATGTCTCTCATCTTGCTCCTCTTGCTTCTCCTCTTGATTTCCTTCAATATTGGCAAAAATCCCAATTCAATAGGAATTCCAATTGAGATTCAAAGAAATATATACACTAAAATTGATCCTAAAATACTTAAACTCATGCATTTCTTAGGCTTCATAAACCAAAACCCTTCTAAAATTCCAAAAGCTTAAACATAAACTTACCTTGAATCTTCACTAATTAATGAATCTTTTAGCTCAAATTGATGTTCTAATCTTTCTCTTTCTTTTTCTCTTCTTAAACAACTTCAAAATCACTCTTTAAAACTAAAAAATTTTGAAACGTAGTTTAACTTTCTCTTCTTTTCTTCTTCCATGACACTCTGTCTTTTTCTCTCTTCAATTTTCGTTTTCTTCTTCTTCAATTGCAAGAAAACCATTCTTCTACCCCCTTTTTACCCTTTATGAGCCCAAAAAGTCCATTTTATCCTTCCTTATAAGCTTATGTTCTTTTAACCTTAAGTGATCTTCCAAAAATACCCTTCAATCTTATTACCTCTTTAATACAATTAAACCATATAATAAAATCCCACTAATAATAAGTTATGAACGCACACATTTCTGCAACAGATCTTTTGATGCTCTTAAAAAGATATGGAGTGTGCCACTTTTAAGATGGTGAAACAAAATTTTGAAATGAAGATGAACAACTTCAGGAAGGATTGGGCTATAAAGCTAGACGATGCCTTATGGGCCTATAAGACAGCTGTCAAAACACCTATCGAAACAACTCCTTATAGACTCATGTACAGGAAAGCTTGTCATTTGCTAGTTGAATTAGAAAATCAAACATATTGTGTGATTAAAGCATTAAATTTTGATTGGAAACAAGCAGGCAAAAAGAGACTTCTACAACTAGACAAACTTCAAGAGTTCCGTTATAATGCATACGTAAAAACCAAACTCTACAAGGAAAAGGTAAAGAAATGACACGATGCTTGACTTAAATAAAAGGAATTTAACGTAGGAGACGCAGTTCTGCTATATAATTCAAGGTTGAGACTATTCCCAGGGAAGTTAAAATCTAGATGGAGCGGAGAGTTTACAGTCATTCAAGTTTTCAATCATGGAGCCCTCAAACTGGAAAATGCTAACAAGGAGACTTTAAGTCAACAGGTATTGCTGCAAACTATATCTCGGAGGAGCAATTCTCAAGGACAAGGAAGTGATTCCCTTCTCTTCGAACAATTAAGATGCTCCATGGATGCAAGGTTAAGCTAAGGAGCATAAATTAGCATGTTTAGTAGTTTTATTGAAATCATTAGGTTTAGTTAGAGTTTTTTTTAGATTTCAATAAAACTTTAGTAATTTGTATTGAGTTAGGATAACTAATTCCCTCACTTTTTCAAACAATTCCTACATAAATCAACAATCTATAGGATCTAGTGGATTCATCCCCGCCCGCCTCCATCAACATGAGCCTTTGTTCTAACCTCCTTTCTTTTTAAATCTAGCATTTATTTTATTTGTGTTTTTATTTTTATTTTAATTTAATTTATGTTCTTCTTTCCTTATGTGTTTGTTTGTCCCCTTCTCACATTGAGGAAAATGTGTTATTCAAGTGTAGGGAGGGTTATGTGTTTGCTTTGAATGTGATTTTGCATATGGTATAATAGTTGCTAGGTTGCTAGGTTGCATTTTGTGAATTGTATCAATGTGTCAATGGCTTAGATAGATTGTAATTGATTTAATTTTAAACATACTCTATTAAGTTGTGAAGAATCGTTAGCTCGCAAAATTAGTGAATTGGGGTCTTTGGCTAAGTATGCAGCTCAATTAGGATTTATTGTTAGTTTGCCACCATCTAAATTGTCACATTCATTAATAATTTTAGGCCTTTTGACTAAAGTAACTTCCCTAGTATTTTTTTATAGAAACAAGTAGCTAAAGCAACAAAATAGGCAATAAACAAAATCAATCAAAAATCATGTTTATTAATTTTAAAATAAATAATTATTCCGCTAGCCTTCAGGTTATGAATAAAGCTAATAGCTAGTTGAGAACATAATGTAGCTAAGGAACTAGATCGACATGCATCACAAATGTGTGCCTTTGTGTAAAAATGATATAATGCGTTCCAACCAAGTAGCTTAATAAAAAAACATGACTTAGTTGAGTAACCGAATCAAAATTCATTACCAATGTTTGCCTACTAGTAAAAAGACTTAAGCCAATGTTCACAAAAAGTAAATAAAAAAATGTGTGCTTTCAAATAAAAACCTACTGAACTCGTAATAGCTTGACTTTTCTTAAAAATGTACTAGGAGTAGTTATATAGTCTAAATGAACAAAGAATTATTAATGTATGTATGCAATCGAAAAGGGTAAAAAAATTGAATACTTAAGTCTGGATTAATATGTATATTTAGTTAAAAAGCCCCAAGATGTGGATTTTGCATATTAATGATTTGAAATGACTTAATTGATTATGTTTAAAATTAAATTTATTTCATGAAGTTGAAGTCATTGTCTCATTACTGCATTGTGCTTTGTGTGAACTTTTATGTGTTTGTTGTTTTGTTTGCTTGAGGACAAGCAAATGTTTAAGTGTGGGGATATTGATAAGTGTGAATTGCATCATGTTTTAGGGCTTAGTTTGATATCCAATTAATTGTTAACTTAATCATTTAGTATGTGTTTAGGTTAGAATTGTGTTACTTTGTCATTTAGTGTGTGTTTAGGTTAGAATTGTGTTACTTTGTTAATTAATTGTGTTTAATGTTTTTAGGAGTTAGTACAAGTCTTTGAGGTTAATTATTATGTTTTTGAGATACCTTGATGTGTTTGTTATTGTTTCAGGGTTAGCATCGAAGAACAGAAAAGTTTCAAAGACACTCAAGTCGAAACAACAGCCCACGATCGTGGCATAACAGCCCACGATCGTGACATAAGCACTTGAGTCAGCCCACAATCATGGCCCATATAACTCGATCATGATAGAAGCCCAGGATACGGTCCATAATCATGGCCTACTTGCCATGATCGTGATAGAGGCCAGATGTAGCCCACGATCGTGGCCTGTAAGGCCATGGTCATGGCCTGCATCGATTAGATGCTTAGACACTCAAAAATTTCAAGTTTTGTAGGAGTTTTTGGACCTTTAGGACCTCGAAAAAACCTTAGGGCTTCCCAAAACACAAAAGATATATAAAGAATAATCCGAAAGAAGAGATGAGCTTTTACATCAGCTACTTTTGAGAGAAAAACCTAGAGAGGACTGCTGAAAGATTGAGAAAGAGAAGAAGCAAGAGAGAAGTGGAGAAGAAGTAATCATTGACGTACTTCTCATATTTGGAGTTTCCCGGAGTCGCTTCCTCCCGTCTCCATCTAAGATCGTATTTCCTGTTATTTTCCACTTTTATTATTATATAGAATTAGGAATAGCAGTTTGATGATAGGATTTGTGAATGTTGAGATATTATATACTTACTTTTGGGTTCGTTTAATCTTTAATGTAATAAAATCTGATTGTTTTATGTTTATTAGATTTATTATGATTGATTTATGTGATTGCACAATTCAGTAATAGACTGAAAGGGTGCATCAAATGAAAATAATTAAATTGGATTAACAAAAGTTAGGTGATTTAATAAGAACGAGAAATTAATGAAATCGGTAATTGTGTGAAGAGAAATCTCACAAAGGTTACCGATAGTTTATTGGACAAATTTAGATCTAATTAAAGTTTTGGATAGATTCTTAATTGAGAAATTGCAATTTTTATAATCTAATTAGGGTTTATAATTTATGGTTAATAATTATAACTGGAGAGAGAGTAATTAACTTTATGATCATCTAGGACCAATAATCCAATAATTCATAATCAATTAGGTTGGCCTTAAAGATAGGTAAAAATTTCCCCTTATCTCAATTGATAGTTCCTTTAGGTTGATTCTTGAGTATGGTTTGCAACTGCTACTTTATTAATATTTTCGTAATTGATTATTGGAATTGGGTAGCGTGATTGAATTAAATTCTTGTTTTGATTTTGTTATATTTTGAATTACTACGAATTGTTTTGGTCTTAGATTTTAGGATTAGATTATCCCTCCATGTGGGATCGACACCTTAGATACTATACAAAAGACCTGTATGCTTGCAGATTACCGAAGTTATTAATTAGAAATTACACACATCAAAAAACGACGATTAATAATAGATTTAAGAATAGACTTCAACACGACATAATTTTTTAATTGATTTTATTGAGGAAGTTGGGCTAAGCAAAGGGTTTAGATTCACCAAATATAGATGGATTATAAGACTTCAACACTAGGCACAAAATAATTTTGTTAATTTCCTTAAGAAGAGATCCATTGATGAAAATTCATGCACAACCTCCTTGATAAAAGATCCTATCTCATCCCCAGGTTTTATGGAAAAGACAGCCATTCAAGCCATTAGGACCTAAAACCTTCCTCCCATTCAACTGATATGTTCTTTCTTTTTTAGAGTCAGTCGTTAACCTTATAAAGAGTCAACCACTGGCCTTATAAGTCACTCAACTTTTCCTTCAAAGATTCTTTTATTAAAAAAAGGGAGATTAAGATTTATACAGAGGAATATGAATCATGTGAGGATATAATAAGATGATTGAAGTAGTTTATATCTTCAACAAGAAGATCATTTTTCCTAGACATCACTCTTCCATCTTGCAAAATAATTACACAAATTCTTTTAACATTCCTTCTTGACATCAGGGAATTGAAGAAAAATTTAATAGATATCTCTAATCCAGTTGACCCTGACTCCCAACTTAATGAGGGATGAGTGATCATTAACAACCTACAATAATATTTAAGGGCCAATTTTTCTTGTCTTAAAAGAACCACATCTCCAAAAAATTGTCAACAGTTCAATCAAGTAAGAACTATATTGTATTTGACAAATGTAATTTCTTGACCAGTACTAAGACCTCTCTTTATATTAAGCTTCTTTATTTCCTCCTTTATAGCCTCTAATTTCTGCTACAAATAAATTTGTTTATTCCAAAGATAATGGTCTTCATACCTCTCTTAATAGCTTTAAGATATCCCTCTTCATGGAGTAAATAGTTATTAAATTTAAAGGGAAATTCTATCTTTACCTTATAGGAAATATCACCTACCTTGAATGTTGTTTGTTACTCTTAGTGAATTTGAGTTCCCATATATTCCAAATTAAAGATCCCCAAATGCATCACAAACTCATTGAAAATAAATGTTATGTTCAAGGTCACTTGACCATACATAATTGATAAACGAGGCAGGCCGTAGAGTTTTTGATATTTCAGATTTGAAACTTTTGATCATTTCTAAGCGGCCTATCGTCTAAATAAATAACTTCAACATAGAATTGTAATCCATCACATGAAAAGGATAAGGTAGGGCCCAGCTACTAAACGCAATGGACACACAAGTGCAACTCTTCGCAATAAACTAGACAAGATTGTATCTTGTGAGCCTGAAAATGGCATCTTTCTTCTCATCTTCACCTTTTCTGGCTCAACCATTGACAGGAATTAACCACTTCTCTTCATCATCAGAACCACCTCCTCCTCCTAAACCACCATCACAGCCCCAATCTTCCATACCTTCTCCTCCACGGTTAAGTTCAAAATCATCATCTGAACAGCAGCCACCTCCTGTCTCAGCTAAAGTGCAACAACAAAAGTTAACAACTAGTACCACCAAAGTAGAATCTACGGACTGGGTTGCTTCCTCCTTAACAAGGCGGTTCGGACTCGGGGCGGGCCTTGCATGGGCTGCATTTCTCGCAGTTGGTGTGATCTCAGAACAGGTTAAGACCCGATTTGAAGTGTCACAGGAAGAAGCAAACACAAGGTCTGTAGTTATGATTTTTCTTGTCTATTGCCCAACTGGTTTTGATCGTCTTATGATAAACTGAAATGCAATTAATGATTAAGATAAAATGTAGATTCAGCACTGCTTTTGCGGTTCCGTTAATTGTTTGGTTTCATTTAACTTTGAGAGGAACTGTTTCAAGGTGTTATAAATTGGGAAATCTGGTAACTGAAGCTCGAGCTCTGTTGGTATTAGTTCCCTAATTTCCTGAAGGCATGCACTTTGTTTCCAGTCCTGTAAATCTGTACCTGAAAGTATGTTATCACACAATACATTTGATAACACACTGAGGAACATGGAAATAATTCAACTTGTTAAAAATGTTTGTTCAAGTTACTTTATGTAAAATGGACTTGATTGGAATTATAACGAATCTACATATCCTGTCCCATCATATAGCTTCTATTGTCAATCCAGTTTCTGATAGTTACTCAACTGCAGAAATGTTGAGAAGGAAGAAGAGGTAGTATTACCTAATGGCATGAGGTACGTGTTCTTCAAAATTACACCATAAGCCTTTCAAACATGTACCTAATCGTAATCAGGCTTACAGCCAATGAATTCATTTCCCACAGATACTACGAGTTGAGACTTGGTGGAGGTGCATCTCCTAGGCCAGGAGACTTGGTGGTGATTGATCTCAAGGGACAAGTACAGGACAGTGGACAGGTGTTCGTTGATACATACGGTAGAGACAAGAAACCTTTGGCTCTGGTGATGGCTTCAAGGCCTTATACTAAAGGGATGTGTGAAGGGATAGAATATGTATTGAGATCAATGAAGTCAGGAGGCAAAAGGAGAGTTATAGTTCCTCCTAGCTTGGGATTTGGAGATGATGGAGCAGACTTGGGTAATGGTGTGCAAATTCCACCTTCCGCCACTCTTGAGTACATCCTTGAAGTTGAAAAGGTCTCCATTGCACCAGCTTAATTCTACCAAAAATGCTTACATGAAGAACATAGCGTCACCATAAAATTTTTCTCATGCTAATTTTCAGTGGAACAGAAAGTAAAGCAGTTTGATCTCTCATTTCTATTACTTGCTCCACAATTCTGTACTTGCTAGTTTTTAATTTGGTTACTCGTCTATCAAGAAACGTACACCTGTCCAGAATGAAGCTGGGAAACATCAAAAGTAGGCTCCCCAATAAATTATGAGCAAAGGGAATCAATCATTTAAAGAATGCATATATTCAAAATCGGAATTTGTTGGAAGAAAAAAGAGATGCAAATTTCAGTCCATTGTCACTGTTCTAGCCTCCAAATCTTTGAGATTCTCACACTACAAAAAATCCTCATTTTACCGACGGACGTTACCGTCACTAAATTAAACATTTCCGTCGGTAAACTTAAATACCGATGGAATTTGGTGGCCGAGATAATCGGTCGGTGATTATACCGAAGGTAAAAATACCGACCGACAAATTCCGTCGTAAATTTGCGACGGTATTTACGACGAACATTTTGTAGTCGGCATTAATATAACGACCGAAGATATTTAGCTTCAGTCATGTTGTCGGTCGGTGAGGCAAAAGTATTTTCAACGCCTTTTTCCGACGGTTTATTTAACCGTCGGTATGTCTAATTTTTTTACCGACGGAAAATATTCCGTCGGTAATTTCTGATTATAATTTTTTGTATTTTATTGTTATAACAATGTTATATTTAAAATTCATTATTTATTTGTGTTACGTTATATTAAATTTGTATATATAGTTTGTTTAATGAGAAAATTAATAAATAATAACAAAATATAAAAAATTAATTTAATAATTAAAAAAGGAGAAATAACAAATCTTATGTATTTTAATTGAAAACAAATGACAATCTTATGGTAATGTCGTGGTTATCATGGATGGTCAATCGCTTCTCTTTAACATTTCCATCTCGACGGTTGAGCCATCTCTCCCATGTGGTGTCGCTCCCTGGTCATCTGCTTCTATCTCCGCTCTCATTTTGGTAAGTCGCCCATCTCCTCTCTCCTCTTGCGCTTACTCCATCACCGATCGACTCTCGATCTTTGCAACCTCATCCACTCGTCCTCATCTCCTCGCCTCAATCTGCTGAGTCATCTCTCGCTCTCAACCGTTTCTCTCATCTCAGATAGTAATCTCGCCTCTAATCGTAGCTATCTCCTCTCTATGCTCCTCGACGTTGAGTAAGTAATGCTCACTTTGATTAACTAATTTGCTCACTTTGATGAGAGAGCTCTCTCAATGTGTCAATCGTCGCCTTAACTCCGAGACATCCCGAGTTTGTAATGGCCGAAGCGAGATCTTTGCAATCTTGGAAAGGGAAGAGCGCGAATAACAGGTGTTCGCATATGAGCCGAGGCCGAAAATTCTTCCACGGCGGTCCCTACCACCCACGACATCAAGATATGTCTGCGACTCGTCCACAGGTTGTTCTTCCTGAGATTGTCGCTGAATATTTTCTTGTATTTGAGCCTATAAGGAAGCAATCTTTACATTAGTAATTTAGGTATAATTGTTCAGAAATTATTTAAATTTGTTAAATTCACTTACATTCACTTCTCTACATCGACTGTTGATGAAGTTGACACCATCATGTTTCTTTGTGTGGGTGTGCACAAAAACCTGGATAGGTGTAGGCTTCGTGCCCAATGACTTTTTCTACACGTATAACTTAAATTGTTAGATGTTAAGTAGAATTTTAAAAAATTTTGGCAAAGTTTCCTCTATATATATGATATTTCCCCCTGTTCAACAAAGAAAACAACTTCACACAGCCATATATGGCACCAGACATTTATATCATAATTAGTATGTTCAATAAAGCGAAGCAAAATATATGTGAAATTGGTGTGGGAAAGTAGATACTTACCAGTCTATGTGCATGCTAGTTTTGGGTAATTGAACCTCCTGATGACCGCAAGACTCTACTTCTCCCCCTTCACGCCTCATTGGCAATTACGCTCTGATATGGACATTGCCTCAGGTAATGTCCAATATTCGGTCCAACGATTTCAAATGTCCTCCGAAATATAACGCGGTCGTGCACCAACCTTGCGTATCTGATTAATTAAGTCGCGATAACGTATGCGAGCTTTCTTTTCCCATTGTCTATACATGATGGCGTCGAAACAAGAATCCCAGTAAAATTCTTTCTGAAATAAGATGAGTAAGAATAAAAAACAGTTAAAATGTTGTATTAACATTATGAATATAAAGCAATGTAACCAGAAAATAACTATGATTTGTACCTCAAACTCCTGAAAGTATAATTGATTTGTGGTGTCTGCTAAATTTTTCCATACATAACCCTCTGGTTCAATTCTTTGCTTGAACGAGGAAGTCATATTTCTTGAAATTGGTCCAGACGGAACCAACCTAACATGTCAAATGATGTTATCCTATGTACATATTGGTAAAAGTAAAAGACTATAATAAGCAAATTGTGAACTGCTTTCATTTCACTTACTGGTCATTGGAAATAGAAACAAACTTTCTTCCATCAAGTCCCTCAGCGCTAGGCTGACGGACGTCTCCTGCATCTGGTACGCTGGTGTTGGACGATATATGAGTTTGGGTAGGGGATGGTGTTGGCTGAGAAGCAGTCGGTGATACATCGACTGCAACTCCTGGAACGAGAGGTGGAGGAGGTGAGTCAGTAGGAGCGGCTGATTGTGACGAACCACCTTCACTGACAGTAACCCCGAACATGGCTCGAAACCTCGGTGGCATGACCTCACGTTGTCTCTTCGGTCCCATTCTTTTCCTAAAATTCAATTATGGCCAATTCTCTAGATGTACAATTAATAATTTTAAAGCAATATTTTACACAAGACATATAGAAAAAACTATGGCAATATATGAAGGTTACCATATTGTTACCAACAATATCTGAACCTTGACAATAATATAGATATGCACTGTTTAACGAAGTGTTACAAAAACAACAATAAATCAACGTGAAAGTTTTGCCTAGTGTAATATTATCTGGCAGTACAAAAACACATTGATATAATCATTTTGTTTGATTCCATATAACATGGGAGTCGGTAAAGGTAAAAGAGTCCCCAATGTCTGGGTTCCCGAGAAGGGTTCTCGCTTTTTCAAACGCACCAATGGAAACAGTGAAACTTCGTCCACCTGTTGTACGTGCTTCATCACATTGTTCCAACAGCATGGACGCAATATTTATACTTGTTGAAAACAGTGAATGAGTGCCCAGTCTTAGAATGGTAGACTAATTCTCCTGATGGAATACTTTCAGGAACAAATCGACCTATAACATAATCAGTGAAGAAATGTTGAAACCGTGAAATTCACAAACCATTTAAGTAACGGATACGGTGTATTCATGCATACGTGATTGTGCATACGAGGTTTGCGGAATAGTAGAGGAGTTGACAATACCCGATCTTCCTATTCCGTTATAAGCTGTTGTGGCATTGCTGTCACCCTTATCGGCATTCATGTCCTCCTTGAGGTGCTAGCAACCAACGGTTCCCCATGTCGGGTCCACTGAAAATAGTGTGGAACAAACCCTTTTCTCAACAAATGCAAATGAACTTCATCAATGGAAAGGAAACATTTGTGTTTGCACTTTTTACATAGACATCTGATCTTTGACCCATCCATATATGCAGGTTGCGAACATGCATAATGAATGAACGCATCAACTCCCTCAACAAATTCAGGATTAATGAAACCATCGGCGGTTAAACGTCTATACATCCAAGATCTATCGCTGAAACTCATAGCTGGTGAACTGTTATTCTACAAGATCGAATCCAAAGTTAGGCATCTATGTTAGCCACATATGCAGAAACCAAATCATTTCAGACATATATTGTACATAAGGGTTTCACGTTTCATGTCCGATCTAAGCTACCGGAATAGTTATACTGTGAACACAACATATGTTCCGGTAGACATATATGTCATGACATTATGGTTGACCACAATGTGATATTCGATGGATATTAAATTTCATACCATTGGCAAAGAAGTATTCAAACAAGATTGAATGTTATTGTGAAAACCTATTCTCATCAAATCGTTGTTCATATACAATGTCACAAAAAGGATATATCAAATTATGTTCATATTACAACTAAAGAGATATTCATTGTATAAAGCATCCATCCAATTACGACTCAAATTGATTCTCGTCTGTGCAACAAGCATATGAACATGACAATAAATTTAGTAACAAAAGCATAACCTCTAACCTTAATTGAAATGCAACCAAATGTTCCTGAAGTACGTCATGGGCAATGTAGAACGTCACGAGAGATGAAGATGATAGAGCTGCAATGGTACCCAACAATAAAATCAGTCATACCTTCATTGGAAATATTTTACGCAAGGCAGGACATATTATACTCAAATCTAAACAATAATCATCCTCAAATAATTACACTAACGATTCATGTTCTAATTTAAACACCATATACGACGAGGATCCTATAGAAATTTCGGCAGCATTTCCCCTATAATTCAGAAAGAACCTTAAAAAATAAGGGTCACCCTGCAAAGGAAACACACTTCTATCTCAACCAGTAATCACACCACAATTCCAGCCTCCGTCCAACATGTGTCTTGTCAAGGTTCACACATTGCAATACATGAATAAAAGAGTCATGGACATGCAATGGGAAGTTCAATTGCGAATCATGAATCAAGCGATAAAATTAGTAACAAAAGTATAGGCAGTAACCTTAATTCAAATGCCAAGAAATGTTCGTGAATAATGACACGGCCAATGATTCCTAAGTTGACTACAAACATACTCAATGTTTGCACCCAAAGTACACTGATTCCTTCCAAGGGGCCTTTTTAAAAAAATAGGTAGATATGAGACAACATTTTATTGTCCCTGAAGCTCTTTATAGGTTAGGAACCATTTGTTCAAGAATTATGCACTTAAAAGTAATCTTCCTAAACAATTCTACTATACATATTGGAATGTTCTAATCAATACTTTGGATTTTCAATACAATTACCACTCTCTCAATGGAGGATGAAAGTGTAGTTCATTCTCTAGATGAATTTAAGTAAGAAGCTTTTGAGAATGTCCTTAAAATAACCGGTATTTCTGCATCTTTAATCCCTTCATTCCCCTACCTGAAATCAATCATGATAGATCAAATAATTCATGTAGATTCTCTTGTACAACCTTTTACTCCAATGGATTTTGACAAAGTGATTTTCAAGCTAAATCCTTATAACCCCTTAACTGTTTTGGTTACAGCGGGTATTAGATGGATATGAGGGACTATAAATATATTCAGGGTAAGATTGAAAGGAAAAAGAATATGATGGCCGGTAAACTTAGTATGCTAGTATTGAAAGGGGTGTTATAAGACAAAGGACAATGATTGACATAAAAATGTTATTAATTCCCTAAAGAGTCAATGAGATTCTTAACAAAGTTTAACTTGTAATATGATTAAGACAAATTTTCAAAGTTTACGTTTATGCAAGAATTGGACTATCACAATATTCAAATCTATTACAAGTATGGCTTTAAAAACCCTTTAATATATGGTAAAGAACACAATTCTAATCTTAGCAATGATGATGGAACAAATACATAATAGAACATAAGTGTTAAGGGTAGTTCCAAGTTAGTATGAAATAATATGATGAAGACTTCTTTGTTATAGAGATGAATGCTTCTTAAAATGATTCCTCTTGAGATGAACATTGTATAAATGATGATGAAGAATCTCTTAATATGAGATCCAATTAGAATCAATATTGTTAAAATGTTCCTAATGGGTTTCAATGCAATAATTTTTTTCAAAAAGTCAAGAAACAATGAATGAGTTTGCAATAAGAAGGCAACTTATTGAAAATTCACAAATGTAAAAAGAGAGTTTAAATGGTTTGTATGGTCGTTATGATGACAATGATGTTAAGTTTTAACCACCAACATTTAGTGACTATGGATGATATGACATATATGTTAGCATAAACAAATAAATTATACTCAATTCATACGTGGATATAGAGGATTTTCAATATGAAACTAGTTAAAAGGTCAAAGAAAAGAAGTAGTTAAAGGAAGAAATAAGGAATTATGTTGTTTTAAATGGATATGATATAGAAAAGATGATAAGTCATGAAAAATGAAAGTTATTTGTAAACAACAATGTACTTTTAAGTTATATGATTATATTGGAAATGACAGAAAATGTTTTGTCAAATAATATAAAATAAGCATAATTGTAACAAATTGCAATGAAACGAGTAAGCTAGGAAAAAAGGATAATAAACAAATTTATACATAATTTTTGGGACAATCTAAACTAGACAATGAGTCAAATGATGGATAATCTTCAAATAAAATGTGCATTATAAGTAATTAAATCCCAATGTATATGGCTAAGTGGGAAGCTTTTATAATGCTTATAAGATCTATAAAATGACATTATATAGGTAATTTCATACTTTAATAGCTGCAATGAACATTTTTGTAGGTTATTTCATACTCTTCTTAAGAATTGATTCCAATTCCCTAAGTACTTTAATAACTGCAATGAACATTTTTAAACATCTTTCCAGTTTAACAATCAACAATGGAATGAGTATACGACTTTTGTCCATAAGTTCCTAATACCTTGCTATTTGGTTCTTCAACTTATTAGCTTAAAAATTACGTGATCAAATATTTGTATCACCTCATGAAGACCCTCAAATGCTAACTATCTTCCTCTCTTTAAAAAGTTAAAAAAAAAAAGATAGCTAGTTAGAGCTATAGATGCATGTCTTTCTCAAGTAGGGAGAGTTCAACTTATAAAATTTATCCTGAATAACTTCATATATATTGTTCCTTATACTCCCTATTAGCATTTAATACAATTAAGAGGTCAATAAGAACATTTCTTTGATTATAAAACCCTACTAAACATTCATTAGACAAATTCAAATAGAGTGATCCTTAGCTTCCTAAAGATGAAGTAGGATTAGGCATTATGTCTATTACAATTGAAATAAAGTTTATGATTAAGATAATTTAGAGGTTCATCAATGATAAATAAGAACTTTGAAATATAACTACATGCATTTTATGTAAGGAATGTAAATTTCTGGATCATCTCACTTAAGAGTAATGCATCTTGGACCATAGTTCAATTTTTCAAACAAAAGAAAAAAATTAGGAGGCAAATCGAACATAAGATTAGCAATGGTGAATCAATAAATTTTTGGTGTCATAACTACTTTACGTGTCTTTTGTTTCTCCTTATAACTTTAATATGTTAAAGTACAAATTTTACTTCCTTTTAAATTACTTGTAAATTTTTTAATAACAAGGGAATATACAAATTTTTGATAAGTTACATATGAGAAGATATAATATCAAGTGCATAATCCCACACCTTTCCTCATTCTTCATACTTATTAGTCAAATCAAATAATTATATATATTGTGAAGTAAATAAAATCCTATAGGTAAAAATTAATAGAAGACTACAAAATTGATCAATATCATGGGTGAAATAATCCAAACGAAACTTTAATGCTTAAAATTAATTTGTTACACCTAAAGAAAGAGGTATGATAAAATCATAGACAAAGGCTTAACAATGGTTAATCTAAGTGTCTTTATCATCTCACTGCCCCTAATTTAAAAGTTATAGTCTTGGCATGTATAACAAACGTAAGTTCTAAAATCATCTATTATTTATGATATTTACATAATAGTGATAATAATAAATGCTCATTGGCTTAAAACCTCTCAATTTAAGCTCATTTATGAAAATTTTAAACACTTTCAACCAAATCAATAATGAAAAATTCATTCATGCTATAACCTATAAGAATCCATCTAATCAGATTTTTTTCTTTTACATTCTAACTTAATTCCTTAGTCACAAGATAAGAATTAACAAATTTAATATCTTTATAAAAAACTAATTAATAAGAGTTAAAATAAGCTTGAGTCAACATTAAATCCACCAAATTACTATATCGCTTCCCACACCTAAACATGTACATTATTCCCAATGTACATAACAAATCACAAAAATAAACAATGTATTGGGAAAAATACAGAAATTAATACTTCCTACCTTATAATTATGAAGTTCAAATTAAAGGCTTAATTTCCATCCCATATCATCCTCGTAAAATTAAATAAAACAAACAAAACATTAAAATATGGAAAGATAATAAAATGAACATAAATCTACCGTATCTATAGGCTGAAACTATATGCTTTATTATATGCAACGTAAAAATAATAATAATAATAAATGGCATCATATGGGTTTAGGAGGCCAATCCTTTACTAATTATGAACATAAAATAAATTAGGAAAAATACATTACAATAAATATTAACATACTCGAAGTAAGGAGAGGGGAGGAAGGAGAAAGAGGGTTCGTGGGAGAAGGGGTTACCTGTCGGAGACTGGCCGGCGGCTTTGAAGCTGTCAGGCGGCGGCGATGGAGGCTCACGGTGGAGGATCTGTTGCGCTGGTGGGAGAGGAAGAAAGGAGAAGGTCGCGCAGCTGGGAGAGGAAGAAAGGCTTCGGCCGTGCGGGAGAGGAAAAAGGTTCCAGCTTCAGCTTTAATTAGTTTTCAAAATGACGTCGTTTTGAAATAAACCAAAACGACGTCGTTTTACTTTAAGTGAGGGGCTCCTTCGCGATTTTTTCCGACTACTTCACCGACCGAAAATTTGGTCGATATATTCATTCCCAACATTCAGCGACGGAATATCTTACCGTCGCAAAACTTCTTCCCCAAAACCATCTTCCCCGACGGGTGCCCATTTTCAGTCGGAAATTGTAACGGTTTCCAGACCGTCGGTGATTTTCCATCGCCAATTACTATCTTCCTTGTAGTGTCAAAAGTGGAATTGTCCTAATTTATACGACCCTTCAGAGCCACTGGGAGAGCTTTCATATTGAATTCTACGATTTCCCACAGGTCCCTTGATTCCTAACTTAGGTGTATCTTCTGTTTCCTAGATGTCTTAGTTTCAAAACCCAAAACCTTAAATCATACTTGTAAAAATCTGCATAATACTTCTGAAATAAATATTTTTTTAACTGTTTTCAGCTTGTTAGGATATTTACACTTACAAAGTTATATAACTTGATATACCTTATGATATATGGATACACTCATACCCCACGAGGATATATTTGATCATGCGAAAGAAAGAATGTACTAATATGTGGATGAGATAAGTTGGAACAGTGTAAGAATAGTAAAAGTGAAATGGCGTTGGAACAGTAAAAGTAGAACAGCATATACCTCCCCAATAAAAAGGGTATAAAGGATACTGACCTCTCACTCCAAAACTAATCCTTTAGTTGAGATTTTGTCATTAATTTTCATTGATGAAGTCTTTTTCTGAAAAATAATGCTTTAGGTAAACAATCACATAACATGGAGTAATTAAAATTAGTAAACTACAAGGATGTGTATTTGTCAAAGTGATTAATTTATTAATTTATCATATTTATATATTATTTATATTAAAAGATAATATGTAAAATTATGTTATTTTATTTAAAATTTATTCATTAATTGTTAATAATATTTTTAGTTTAATATGATAGTAAAATAAATATTTATATAAAGTTTTATTTACTATATAATGATATTAACATATAAGATGATTTATTTTGTCTTTATTTATATTTTGATAAATTAAAAGATTGTATTAAAGAGTAATGGAAATGTTTACATTACAAAGATGTTTGCTACCAAAGAAGAATTTATTCTTTGTGTTTTAGTTTAGTCACCATACTAAACTAAAACTTGTGTTTGTTGTACTAAACAAGCATTCAGGCTGGCGACATGTCTTACATCTTCCTCCAAGAGAATCATGTGACTAAAAGTACCAGTATATGAAGGAGACATCATAACTCATTCAATTAACTTCTTTAATTGTGAATATGGCGTTGCCTAAGCATATAGGACCAAGTTAAGCTAAAGTGATAAAAATTTGCAATAACTTGTATTTTTGAGTGGAACTTATTCGCTTTCACCTTCCTAAGGACTACGCAGTTAACCTTTAAGTCTTTATCTACTTCCTACTTTATGTATCTTTGATAAGTTCCATCTTGGTTTCACTCCTCTTGGCAATCGAAGAATAAATGTGAGACATTCTCATCATCCAAATTGCACAGGTCGCACCTGAAATCATTACTTCTCTTCCTTTTCATTCTATCCTTTGTTTAAAATCTTTCATTAGACGTAAACCACATGATGAGTGTAGTTTTTAGAAAGTTTGATGTTATTTAAACTAGTTTGACCTTGAATATTGCCTATCTATGCTCTCTTAATGACTTTATGCAAGATTTATTAGTAAATTGCAATGATTTATGTTTGTTCCATTTTATCTTGTCTAAACATTTGACATTTACCCTATACCCTAAAAAAAGTTATCTTTGATAGGAGCAAATCCCACCTAATGACAGGGCCATTACCTACCATGCACTATTTCTTTAACTCTTACACTGTCTACAGAATGTGCTTAATGGATTGAACTTAAAGAATTAAGTTTTGGGGACCTAAAACACATCAATTGTTATACTAGAACTAGGCATCCTTCCCATTTCCTTTAATTGTCTTAAGCTCCATTCTTATAAGGTTACTCAACTCTAGCATTCAGTTAATAGTCCAAAAGTTGTTTGTTTTGTCTTGAAGATTTTATAAGCTAACTACTTTTAGGTGATTGGAGTGCATCCATTTCACCCAAGTGGACTTTTTGTCATTGAAAATATTCTGGATTCTTTTCAGTATGAGCATTTTGTTCATCATGTGTATTATAATAAGCCTAGTACCTTCTTCCAACTTAGGAACACATATGTCAGATCACTTTACCTTAGAGTTTCCACCTTTGGTTACATCTCCTGACCAAAGAAAGTTTTTAGCGATAATTTGTATTTTTTTATTATCCTTTTTAGGAGCATGAAGTATGACTTGCAATAGTTATGCATGTTGTTAAGCATTAATCTAACCTATTGTAATCTGTCACTATATGATAAAGATTTTTTTCCAGCTTCTAATTCTTCATTTGATTTTATTAAGAAGACATACACATTCCCCATAAGATGGTCTCATAGATGTAAATACTTGATGAAGGTTTTTTTAAGTTGAAAACTAGAGAGTCTTGCCACTTTATATGCCTCTCTTGAGACATAAAGAATACTCTTGGTATAGTTTATGTTTAGTCTGACATCCTTTTGAATTTATGCATAAAATTTATTACAATTAACATTAAATTTCTAGTGACCCTACTCAAAAGTAGTAGATCATTTACAAACTAAAAAGTTTTGTTTATTTAAAATTCATTTGGTATCTGAACCCTCCTCTTATCTTTTTATTTTGAGTTATTGGTTTGATTAAGACTTCAATACATAGTGTAAAAAGGTTGTAAATGGTTAATAATTAATTTTATTTATTTTTGCTATTAATAAATAAAATATAAATTTTATTATGTTATTTATTAAACGTATTCACATCTGATTATAGAGTGTGAGCCTTGGAACAACTAGTAAAGTTAATTCTTTGTGACCAAAAAGTTATAGGTTCGAGTCATGAAAATAACCTCTTTATAAAATACAAAGGGAATGCTGCATACAATTGTTGTCCTTCCCCTAACGCTCGCAAAACAGGAAGCCTTGTATATTGGTGTTGTTATTGTTATCACATCTTATTACATATATCAAAATTATAAACTATTTTAAATATACATTTTAAATTTATTTTATTATAATTGTTAATTAATAATTACTAATTAATAAGAGGTCACAAGAGTAAATTCATTCATAAAAGTTTTATTTTATTCTATAATATTACTAATAAATAAGAAGAGATAGGAAAAATTACTTAGACCTTGCATTTCTTCTAATGGGTTTGATAAGATAAGAAAAATTAATCAGTAATAGTACTAATGAAAATGGAGCATCTACTCAAGTTAGACAAGCTATAAAGTAAGGGAACTATGAAGAGGGCTTGGATATATTGCAAAAAGTTCAAGTCAAGCACTGAGAGTTCCTGGAGATCTATTGAAGAGTATTAGAGGACTATTAAAAAAAAGTAGAGTAAAAATGACCAAAGAAGCTCTTAATGATCAAATAATAGATCTTTAAGAAACTAGTGAAGCTTTGTTACTTCATGAGATTGAATCTAAGTCATAATGTTGATTTAAGTGAACAAGCTAAGCAGTAAGTATATATAATATAATCGATGGCTATGACATGTTAATGTCCAATGCTAGTCTTTTGTTGGGCTTATGGAATGGAGATATATAACCAAATCAATATCGAAGTTGAACTTGTAACTGGTGTCAAAATTGTCTTCGTTGAGCACTTGTAAAGTTCCATAACAAAACCAACATCATATACTACCTAGGCAAGCATTAGACTTAGGTTTTTTCAATTTGTTGAAACTGTATTTTTTTTTATCTACATAGGAATTAATTTATCATTTTATTTAATTGTTTCTTAATTAGATTATGCCAAGAATGTTAATTTCCTTATAGGGCTCTAGTTCCTAAGGCTTTATGCTTATACAAGGCTTCCTTAGTGTTACAGTTGATAACTTATTGTTATTTGTAAATTAAAACACCTTAGAGATGCTTTTTTCTCATTTTTTTGATTCGAGAAACTCTTGTATTAGGTTCTCCAATAATTTGCGATCTTATCTAGTTTGTTAATGGAATTCAACCCTAGAGTATTTTCACACTTATAATATTATTTTATAAGTTTGGCAATTTATATGATTCCTATATGTTTCAAGTTTTTTTTCTTCTTTCGAACTTCTTTTGATAGATCAATATTTGGTCCTTGTTCATATTAATATCAAATCCTACTAGCCCTATTGGTTAAGGTCATATTAGGTACTATTTATATCGATATGGATGCATTATAAGTGTAATCGATACATGCTCATAACCTACAAAACAAGAGTATTTAGAAAATTAACTGACACAAAAATCCTTAAGCTAAGGGATAAGCTTTGAAAGTCAAATAAAAAATTGTCCATAGGGCAAAAACTTTTCTATAGTTTGAAAATTGAAGTGACTTGGGGCCTCCGTCTATTCCTTAAAGCTTTTAACTTAAGACATATGTTCTACCTAAATTACGTAAAAAAGTTGATAAGAGATAACAAGTACACTTCAAACTTAGAGTCCTCAACATCATCAAAAATAACCTACCAATGCATCATCCTAATTAGAACTATGTTTAAAAGAACATTTGATAAAGGCAATGTTGGTTTCTTCCCCAATAAATATTACTATCAAATATTGAAAAAGGTCTCTTTTAAAATACCTTGGTACAGGTTGCTATGGTTTAACTCTAAACCTCTTAAGGTTTCATTTTCCATATGACTTCCTATTGAGAACTATATGAGTTTATTAGACCAAAATAAGAATTCGTATAGCCATAATCAAATATGTAGGTTTTGCAATAAAGAGTTTAAGTGTAAAGATATTCTTTTCATTAATTACAGCTGTATAATGACTTCATGGACAAAAATTGAGGATCTAATAGTCACCACTATTTGAATAATGAATAAAATTATAAGTGCTAGATTGATTATATATTTATTACCGAATTCTTAGTGATTAATTTTTAAGTTATGTCTAAGATACTTATTCTTGTTCATTTTTTAGTTTAGGTACAAATTGGAGGAAATGGAACCAAAATAAGCTAAATTCACATCCTTGTGTAGTTTTACTAATGTTTGATCTTAATTGCATTTGTCTAGAAAAAAGGAGATGAGTTAGGGTGAAAACAAGAAAAAGAATGGAAGGAATGGAGTCACTATAACTTACACGCCTATGCAGAAGTGTACGGGACCATATAAATCACTAAAAACATGTAAAAACTCAAAGATGTTGTTCCAACCATCTCTGTGACCTATATTTTACATGTTTATGTATCTTGGTCATGTATCTAACTAAGAACATATAATTCTCGATTATGGAAAAATTAACATACACGGTCACCTACGTGCCTATGCATCTGACCACATATAATCATACAACCCTAATTTTGCAATATAAACGAGCAATTAATAAGCCAAATATAGGATATCTATAATAGACACACAAATAGGGTTCCTTTCCTCTTTGAAAGCTATAATAGGTGTGAATTATACTGTGTTTTTTATGAGTTAATGTGTGTTTTTAGTGTTTTCTTAGATGATAATCATGTGTTTAGGATTTATATTTATGTTCTTGTTAGTGTTTTATGTGTTTTGTTTAATTGATTTTTGTTTAAGGCAAGAATTTGATCTTAATTGTATATTTTAATGGTTGTTTGATGTGTTTGGTGATGATTAGAGATAGGAAAAAGTGAAGAAAATATGAAGATAAAGATGGAGAATAATGTCTAGCAAGATCATATATGGTCATGCACGATCAAATATAAAGAAGCAGCAAGTTGAAAAGCCTCTGGCACAATCGTTCCAAAGAGTTAGAGCAGTGCCATGCACGATCAAGTGAGAAGCTTATCCAAGTCTCGATTTTTTATGGTTTTGATATTTTAGAGCTATTTTAGAAGAAAAACACATGGGAAACCCTAGATAAAACGTTAGAAGAATCAATAGTATAAAAAGAAGAGAAAAACATCACTTGTGTCAGTGTCCACTGCTAGTATTTCATTGGATTTATAGATTAGAGTTGAGCAAGTTTTAATCTTATAAAACCCTTAATATTCCGCAGGCATCATCATCATCATCATACCCCGAAAAGTCCCACAATGAAGCAGGGTCTAGGGGGGCTTGATAGTACGCAGCCTTACCCCTACATTATAGAGAGGCTGTTTCCAGTAGGCCCTCATGCATATATGACATGATAATAGTGATGTAAGGTACAAAGAATAAATACGTAAAGATTGAAAGTACATCCATATACATACCTGATGAAGACCATAATTTGATATTACCTGGAACCTTGGCAAGACCAGCTTTCCTCGGAGTGAGATACTCTAAGCATTTGCCTTGGTCAATGCCCCAAGGGTGCGGTAATCCCATTGTATTATGTGTCCATCTAAGGAATCTCCCT
This sequence comes from Erythroxylum novogranatense, assembly GCA_029891385.1. Taxonomy (NCBI): domain Eukaryota; kingdom Viridiplantae; phylum Streptophyta; class Magnoliopsida; order Malpighiales; family Erythroxylaceae; genus Erythroxylum; species Erythroxylum novogranatense. The sequence continues at coordinate 28,950,081 of CM057233.1, read as the reverse complement.
ATACACCTGAAAAAAAAACTATGTTATGTCTATTCCGTAGGCATATGGGTCATAAACATAGTATATGAGGTGACGATCCCACACAGAATTAGTGAACTAATCGAAACCTAATTTATCTAAGCCTAAAAGTGTAATTAAAATGAAAATAAAAATGCAAATTAAGCAATTACATATGGATCGATTGAAAATGAAATTGCAAAATTAACACAAAGAAATCAAAATTAAGTGCATCCAATTAACAATTGAAAATTCACACAAGGAAGATTAACCAATTATGAGAGAAGGGGATTTATACTATTATCTAATGGTAACTTAATTACTTTTGAGTTAATTCAATATCCATCCTAGATTTTCAAAAGGTGGATTACTCTCTCTTAAGTTATAATTATTAAACCCTAATTGAACTAAATTGCTAAAATTGTAATCTCTCAATTAAAAAAAACAACCCACAACCTAATTAGATCTTAAGCATTCTAATAAACAATCAAGTTCTCACATGAGATCTCTCTTCGTATAAATTACCGATTTGACAACCAAAAATATATTAAATTACCCATAAAAACATAATGCAACATATAGTTATGAATTGGATAAATAGAACCAAACCAATGCCAAAGTTGAACTTGTAGCAATATTATATTTTTTGCATGATTATTTATTTGTGTTCTTATGTGTCTTGTTGATTTTGTGGTGTTAGTTTTGCTTGGGGACAAGCAAAGATGTAAGTGTGAGAAGTTGATACGTGTGAACTATAGTGTGTTTTTCTAGGTGTTAGAGTGTGTTTTTAGTGTTTGCTTATATTATAGTCATGTGTTTGAGATTTAGATTTATGTTCTTGTTAGTGTTTTTATGTGTTTTTTACAATTAATTGATGTTTAAGGCAAGAATTTGATCTTACTTGCATATTTCAAGGGTTGTTTGATGTGTTTGGTGATGATTGGAGAGAGGAAAAAGTGAATAAAGATGAAGACAAAGTTGGAGAATAATGTACTAACATGATTGTGCATGGCCATGCATGGTCAAGCATGAAGAAGCAATAGGTTGAAAGGCCTTTAGCACGATCATGCATCTTCTTGCTTAACCGTGTGTGGCCATGCTTGATCATGCCGAAAAGTTAAAGCAGTGTGACAAATGCATATTTGACTACAATTATACACCCATATTTAATATATATTTACTTGTTATCTCATAGTTTTGTTGTATATTTGGCAATTAATTCGCTTTAAGTGCATTTATAGGCCATAATTACTTTCACGGAATAAAAAGAGAACAATTCAGATAAAATTGTGGTTTGGAATGAAGATTTGAAACAACGAAGGACCTACATGATGGTGTACAGTGACGACGTAAGTCTCTGTAAACATATGAAGATTGATGAATTTGAGTTTTGGTTGTGTGGAGTTACATGCCCATGTATTTTGATATACATGACTGTGTATATTACCCGTGTAATTCTCTATTCCCATGTGAAATCATGAATTTAAATGTTTTTTAGTATACAAAGTGCCTATGTAAGTGATTATGTATATCCTAAAAATCGTAAATTTTACTATAAAAGGACGAGAGAGAAGGCAAATAGGGAAAAGTCAACTTTGAAGTAGTTTTAGGTTGTAAGCAATATTCAAAGGTAATGATTATGATCAATGAATAAGGAAAAAAAAAGTTAACATCAAGAGATCTTATAGAAAGCTACATCCAATCCAAACTAGCAAGAAGACTCATTAGAAGAATAAAGGGAGATTTAGAATTGTAATTTTTTTGTTTTCCATTAGTTTTTCTGCATGTTTTTTATTGATTTCATTTTCTATTAGTAACTTAACATGTTTAGTATCTAGGTATGATGAACCTTAGTTTGCGATAATAATATGTTTTAATCTTTTATTTAATGCAAATATATTGATTGATTATTGAGATTCAATTATATGTTTTACTCTTATTCTAATATATCTAAAATATTAGTGCATGATTTGATTTCATATGATTGAGATTGTGAAGTCCTCTTATATGAATAGATTTACCATAATTGGAAGGAATTGCAGGCAAACCTAGAGATAGGTGGAAATAAATTCCCTAGAGTAGAGTCAAATGTAATAACAAAATTCATAAATCGATCTCGCAATCCTAGGGATTTTAACTAGAAATATTTCTATTAATCAAGTGATAGATTAGTTGCCAATAGTATCGAGAGAATTATTAACATAAGATAGGAATTTTTACGGTCTAATAATCAATAATATAATTGCATGATAAAATGTTAATTATTTAATGATTCTTAGGATGATTCATCACTAGACACTACTATTTGATTTTGATTTTATAAGTAATTTCCTCTCTCCTTTGTTCATTATTGTTTCTAATTTTAGTTTATTTTAGTTAAAAATGAAAATCTGATTCATAGGCTATTTAGGAGTTTTAATTAATATTATGCCTTATTCCATTTATGCTACTTTAAATTTGGGCCCATTAAATGAAACTACTGTTATAATACAACTAGTTGATCATACTAATACTTATTCAGATAGGGTGATTGAGGATGTGCTAGTTTATCTGAATAAACACCTAAAAACACCCTAAAACACCTATCAAAAAGATAGTATAAACTACACTATCAATATGTACATAAAAAACAGAATCATTTGGAGCTTAAAGATCATACCATCCTTAGCTTCTGCTATGAGAGCAATTTTGAGAATTAGAGATATGTTGAAAATTGATTTTGTTTCTCCTATTGGAGATGGGAGATTAACCATGTTTAGGTTTGATAATTGGCTTTCTTGTAGACCTTTTTAAAAATTAGAAGAAATTGAAACTCTTGAACCTTTTATTAATCAGAATCCGACACCCGCTGAAGCTTTGGTTGACAGGCACATCTTCAGTTAAAGTTCCATTCTAGGTTTCCTTAATGTAGGAATTACTCAAACCTGCTTAATTAGAGGAGAGGATAGCATCATTTGGAAGCATACAAGGGATGACAAGTTCACTAATCAATCTTGTAGAAAGGCTCTCCAAAGTCATGCTAGCGGGATACCTTGGGCTCAGATTGTATGGTTCAAACATCTATACCCCCAAGCTTCCTTCAAATTGTGTTTAGCAATGAAAGATAAATTGCATATTGTTGACAAGATCAAAATGTACCTTAAAATGCCTAATTGGTGTATTCTTTGTCAAAGAGTTGAGAAAAGCAATAATCATCTGTTTTTTCAATGTGTGTCTGTCACAACCATGTGGAGATCTCTATTACATAAATGCTACATCCAAAATGCTCCAGGTGATTGGAATTCTATCAAAACATGGTGTGGTACCATTAAGCATCCTAATACCACAATCGAGTAATGCTTCTGCCTAGTTTTTTCCTTTCATGTCAAAGCTATTTGGGATGAGAGGAATGCTCGCATTTTTCAAAATAGAAGCCTATCCAAGGAACAATCCAACAATAGAATTCTACTACAGATGAGAGGCTACATTAGCCTATCACTACAAGAATCAGTGTTTTACCGATGAAAATTACCGTCGGTAAACAACAGATATCCGTCGGTGGAATTAATCACCGGAATTTGGTGGCGCAAAAATCGGTCGGTGAACTGCCCGCAGCTAAAAATATTGACCGAAATTTTTTGTCTCAATTTTATGACGAAATTAACGAGGGAACGATTATTTTCAGTATTTATTTAACGACAGAATGGCAAGTAAGATTCCGTCGGAGAAATTTTGCTACGGTCATACAATCCGTCGGTGATGCGAAGGTATCTTCAACAACTTTTTCCGATGGAATGTTTTACCGTCGGTAACTACGGTCAATTTTCCGACGGACAATTGACCGTTGGTAATAACTGATTTTTTTTTGGCTTTTTTGTTGTTATAATAATGATTATATTATATATATACTTTATTAATTTGTGTTGCGTTATATTAATGAATAATGAGAAAATTAATAAATAATAAAAACATAAAAAGAATTTAATTTAATAATTAAAAAATAACAAATAACAAATCTCTTATGTTTTTTAATTGAAAACAAATGACAATGTTATGCTAATTAATGTCGTAATGATCATGGATGCTCTGAACTGTGTCCCCCCCCCTCTTTAACATTTCCATCTCCTGCCTAAGCTTAACCATCTCCTCCGCATGCTTTTTCTCCTTGGTCATCTGCTCCATCTCCGCTCTCATCTTAGTAAGTCGCTCCATCTCCTCTCTGATCTTAGTTGCTTGCTCCATCTCCTCCAGCGACTCTTTGATCTTTGAAACCTGCTCCAGTTCCATCCTCATCTCCTGCCTCAACTGTTGACTCATCTCTACTCTCAGTTGTTCTCTCATCTGTAGACTAATCTCCTCCCTCACCTTAGCTATGTCCTCCATATGCCGGTGATGTTGAGCAACCAGCTGCTCACTTTGATTAACTAGCTGCTCCCTTAATGAGTCCACTGTGGCCCGGAGCTCCGATACATCATGAGATTGAGATGGCCGAGCAGATGTTGCTGTACTAGAAAGGGAAGAGCGCGAATAACAGGTGTTTGCATATGAGCCCAGGCCGAATATTCTTCCACGACGGTCCCAACCACCCACGACATCAAGATATGTCTGAGTCTCGTCCACAGGTTGTTCCTCCTGAGATTGTCGCTGGATATTTTCTTGTATTTGATCCTATGAGGAAACAATCTTTACATTAGTAAATAAGGTATAATTGTTAAGAAATTATTAAAATATGTTAATTTTACTGACATTCACTTCTCTACATCGACTGTTGATGAAGGTGACACCATCATGTTTCTTCGTGTGGGTGTGCACAAATACCTGCATAGGTGTAGAATGCCTTTTCCTACACGTATAACTTAAATTGTCAGATGTTAACTAGTATTTAAAAAAATTTCGCCAGAATTTCCTCTGTATATATGATATTTGCCCCCTTTTCAACAATGAAAATAACTTCACACAGCCATATGGCACCAGACATTTATATCATAATCACTATGTTCAATAAAGCGAAGCAAGATATATGTAAAATTGTCATGAGAAATTAGATACTTACTAATCTATGTGCATGCTCGTAGTGGGTAATTGATCCTCCCGTATGCACTGCAAGACTCGGGCCCCCTGGCCCTCCACGTCTGTTGGCCGAATTACGCTCAGATATGGACATTGCCGCAGGTGATGTCCAATATTCAGTCCAATGAGTCTAAATTTCCTCCGAAATATAACGCGGTCGTGCACCAACCTAGCGTATTTGATTAATTAAGTCGCGATAACGTATGCGAGCTTTCTTTTCCCATTGTTTATACATGATGGCGTCGAAACGAGAATCCCAGTAAAATTCTTTCTGAAATAAGATGAGTAAGAATAACAAAATGTTAAAATGTTGTATGAACATTATGAATATAAAGCAATGTAATAAGAAAATAACTATGATTTCTACCTCAAACTCTTGAAAGTATAATTGCTTTGTGGTGTCAGCTAAATTTTTCCACACATAACCCTCTGGTTCAATTCTTTGCTTGAACAAGGAAGTCATATTTCTTGAAATTGGTCCAGACGGAACCAACCTAACATGTAAAGTGATGTTATCCTATGTACATATTGGTAAAAGTCCATGTTGATAATAAGCAAATTATGAAGTGCTTTGATTTCACTTACTGGTCATTGACAATAGAAACAAACTTTCTTCCATCAGGTCCCTCAGCACCAGGCTGACAGACGTCTCCTGCTTCTGGTTCGCAGGTGTTGGACTATATATGCGTTGGGGAAGGGGATGGTGTAGGCTGAGAAGCAGTTGGTGATTCCTCAACTGTAACTCCTGGCACGAGAGGTGGAGAAGGTAAGTCAGTAGGTGCGGCTAATTGTGATGAGCCACCTTCACTGTAAGTTCCCCCAAACATGGCTCGAAACCTGGGTCGCATGACCTCACGTTGTCTTTTCGGTCCCATTCTTTTCCTGAAATTCAATTTCGCACAATTCTCTACATGTACAACTAATAATTTGAAAGCAATATTAAACAGAACACATACAGAAGAAACTATGGCAATATATGAAGGTTAACAAATTGTTATCAACCATAAATGAACGTTAACAGTTATATCAAATATGCACTATTTAACCTTGTCTTACAGATACAACAATAAATCAACGTGAAAGCAAAGTGTAATAATGTCTGGCAGTACAAAAGCACATTGATCCATTCATTTTTTTTATTCCATATAACATGGGTGTCGGTAAAGGTGAAAGAGTCCCCAATGTCTGGGTTCCCGAGAAGGGTTCTCGCATGTTCAAACGCACCAATGGAAACAGTGAAACTTCGTCCACCTGTTGTGCGTTGTTGATCACATTCTTGCAATAACATTGCAGCTATATCTATACTTGTTGAGGAAACAGTGAATGAGTGGCCAGTCTTAGAATGGAAGACTTCTTCTCCGGAAGAACTACTAACAGGAACAAATCTACCTAAAACGTAATCAGTGAAGAAATGTTGAAACCGTGATATTAACAAACCATATAAGTAACGAAAACGATATATTAATGCATACGTGATTGTGCAGATGAGGTTTGCGGAATAGTAGAAGAGTTGACAATACCCAATCTTCCTATTCCGTTATAAGCTGGCGTGACATTGCAGTCACCTTTATCGTCATACATGTCCTCTTTGAGTTTAAAGGAAGCTTAAACATGTAAGATTGACAATGAAATGAGAATATGTTTGATAACTTTAATAAATGTTATTAGAGGTTCAAAACACGAAAAGATTCGATGCACAGATCATACTAAAAACCTTCAAGTAACAGATCGGCCATCGAAGGCAAACGATTGGTACTATATGATGGAGTGAGATTTTAAGTAGTTTTGCTTCCATGGGATGGGACAATTTTGCCACATTCCTCCTAACGGAAAGAATTGTTGCCGTCCGGAACCAATCGCCATGTCGACATTCCTTTCCAAAGAAATGCAATGAAAACCCAAACATAATATAATTTAATGAAAATAACGTTACTATTTAAGTTTAAATATGCAATTACAAACACAAGTCATTCGCTATCAACACTTAAAGGTAAATTACAATCATCTTCTTCTTCAGAAGAATAAGAATCAAATTTCGGCTCCTCGTCGGATCTCAAACCCTCGTCATCCTCTCCAGATGAAATATCGGCAAATTCGTTTGATGGATCTTTCAAAGGTTCATTATCGTCAAACGTAACAGATGCATTGATAAATGTCACATCTTCCTGAAACGCCTCACTTTCAAGACTATCCTCTCCTCTTCTATGTGATTCGTAAACACCTCTAGGTTTAAGTTTGCAAACCGCTAACCAATATGCCTTATCTCTTCGTAAGCTCGGAAAAGGGATGTAACAAACCTACTTAGCTTGCACAACCAAGATGAAAGGTTCAAATTGACGCAATCTTCTTCGGTTATTGATTTCAACTAAATTGTATTGTATATGCATCTTTACTCCAACATTTGGTGTCGGGTCATACCATTCACATTTAAATATCACAAATCGCTTGACTGGCAGAGCAGGGTATTCAAATTCCAGTATTTCTATAATTTTTTCCATAGTAATCCATCGTTTCTCCTTGTATTGAAATCCCACTGTTTATTGTTGACATGTTATGTCCATGACATTCTGTATGATATTTGTATCCATTAATGAAATACACCAGATACGATTTAATAGTTCGTAGAGGTCCCTTTGCAATATCAGAAATCATCTTGTTCTCGATTGGATTGTCTAAATCCTAAACAAATAAATTTAGCATCGCAAAGAATTTAGTTTCATGAAAAAAGTAAAATATAACTTCAAATTATAATTAAGATGCATTGTAAGTGAGAACTTACATATCTCTCAAACCATCGAGGGAAGTGTTTCCCAACTTCTTTACTTAAATCATCTTCCTTCATACCCGGCATTATCTCCCGTAACAATGTCTCGTACAATCTAAATACAAAATGACTATTTTTAGGGATGAAGATGACTCAAAGGTAAATACTGAAATATTCAAGTACAACTTACAGCACGAAAGGCAAAAGCTCTTCACAGTTCAATACAATATAACCATGTGCAGCCTAGATCTCTTCCTCAATTAATGTTGGACCCCGAATTTTTAGTAAATATTAGAAATATTAAAATGAAATGAAATGAGTGTTTGTATATGAATAGTGTTATAGATGTCATTGTGCTTTAAGAAAAATTAATGAGAAAAGATTTGAGGACTTTGATATTTGAGGAAATTCGTTTGGGTTATGAAAGTTTAAGTAGATGAGCTGATTGAAATGAAGTTGAAAAGCATGTTTTAAATAGAAAAACATGTGAAAATTTGAAGAATTTAGAAAGTTTGACTTTTAGGGATGAATAGTGATAGAAAGTTTGACTTGAGAGTTGACTTTTTGATTTAAGCCAAATTTGAGAAAATGATCTTCATGAAACTTGTAGCTTATGTTAAGAGCTTTCCATCGCCGTAAAGTTTGATATTTTTCGATATCGGGAGTAAAAGTTATGATTAGTCAAAGTTTGTTTTGTAAAAATGACCATAAGTGTACATTTACGTGTACTCAACTTTGAGGCCACTCGTCGTACGGATTTAATCTGAATTGGAGTAAACGATCTATATGAAAAATGTAGCTTATATTTCTAGCTTTTTATCGCCATAAAGTATGCAATTTTTCGATATCGGGGCTAGGAGTTATGATCGACGGAAATTTGGATGTTTAGGAAGAGATGATTAGGACAGAAACTTTAAGTAGATTTTTGACTCCCTTAGAGGACAATTTGATTTTTCTGTCCTTCATGGAAGTTGTAGAGCTTCCTTTGAGCTATCTTTTGATATCAAATTTGTCAAATTTGGAATTCGGGATCAAGAGATATGATTTTTAAAAAATTCAGATATATATATATGTGTTTATACATATATACATGTCTCTATTATTATTTCTTATTATGTCCCTATTTCAATCTTTTGCTTATATCTTTTCCGTCCGATATCCGATTGACTTGGTTTTCGAAACGTTGGATTCCTAATACAATTAGATACTTTATCATGGGGAATTATAATTATTAGGAGATTAAATGGAAAGAGATTGATTGAATCAAAGTCTGAGGATTGGTTAAAGGTTATGAGTTAGATAATTTTTTGAACATTGTTCAGTATTTTGCAAAATTTGGGATTTGTGGAGATCCGATTGAATCGATTCTTAAGGAAAAATAAAATAGAGACATGGGGCTACAAATCATGTGAAGGGATCGAAGTTCAATTTAACACCTAAGGTATTCAATTTCTGGAGTGAAGTTAGGCGTAAGGTTCAGTCGTGGTTAAGTGCAGGTCTGAAAGTGTTTTGGTCATAACTCCTTCGTTTCTAAACCGATTTGAGCATTTTTGGTGTCGTTGGAAACGTAAGACACAGAGGAACATTTCTCTAGAAAGAAGTATTACCAATTTATTTTGTTTACCTGCTCAAAATCAGGAGGCAATATGTCAATTTTTAAAGGTTAATGAAGGGCAAATTAGGAAGTTCACTTAAGTTATATTGTTAGAAGGCTTATAGGCAAGGGTCTTTTGGTCATTTACCATTCATTAATGACATGGCAATAAGAAAAAAAGGGTGGCTGTCGTTTTATTTGAGAGGAAGCCCGAAACTTGTGAAAGAAAAGAACAAAAGGAGAAGAGAAAGAAAGGAGGAGAGGAGATTTCGGATGGGTGAAGGGAGGAAGAAGAAAAATGAGTGGAGGTTCGGTTTTTATGGGTTTATTAGAGGGTTTTCGATGCTTTTCAAGAGGAAATAGGAGGAAGAAGAGGAAAGCCTCCTTTGGAGCTTGATGAATGCCGAAAATGAAGAGAGAGAAGGTAAGAGAGGATTTGTATCTTTGATATTTTGATGAAGTCTTGGTTTAGATAGTTTGATATTGATATGGGTTTGGATTTTCTAATGCTAATTGAAGTGATTATGCTATGATGATGTTCAATTTTTTATGTTCCTAAATTAGGGATTTTTATGTCTTGAATTAGGGATTTTCGATTTAAGTGAGGATTGGAGGAATTGAGGCGTTAATCAAGTTCCGAGCATGGATTCGAGGTGGGTACCATATTTATAAGTTGAATTATGAGTTATCTATGTGGTTTCGAAAAATAAAGATAGTAAAAATAATTTTATTTATTTATTAATTTTGAAAATATTATTTAAATTGATAATTCGAATGACTAAATTTATTTTTGAAATGATTTAAGAAATTGCTTAAATTGTTTGATTTCATTGTGTTGATTTATTGAGAATTTAACTATGTATTTTCAAAAATCAAGAAGAAAAAGTTTTGAAAAGTTATTGTTCATCTTTTCAAAAAAATCAAGAAAGAAAGGAATTATGAATTTTATTGTCTATGATTTGAGAATTGTTTTCGAATGATTAAATATGTTTATGCTTTGAATTATAAGCTAATGAAATGATTTGAAAAATCAAGAAGCAAAATTGTTATAAAATGTTGTTTTTGTAAGGGTTTGAAAAAATTATGATTTTCGAATACCTTTGAAATTGTTATAAAATATTGTTTATGTAAAGGTTTGAAAAAATTATGATTTGAGAATACCTTTGAAATTGTTATAACATATTGTTTTTGTAAAGGTTAAAAAATTTATGATTTATGAATACTTTTGGAATTGGTTATAAAAATATTTGTTTTGAAAATGTTTGAAAAGTTATGATGTCTGAATGCTTTTGAAATTGTTTATAAAATATTGTTTATATAAATGTTTGAAATTTTGATTTTCATATGATTATTTCCTTGATTTGAAATGATTTTAAGAAATTGCAAGAATTATTAAATTTATTGTTTTGAATTATTGAATACTTTAATAATTGTTGCTATGATTTATTAAATTGACATAATTGAGGATTTTATTGTTTGAATAAAAGATGAAATTGCTATATGAACTTTGGATACTAATTGTGCATTGTGAATTGGAATGTGTTTGATTTAAGATTTAAAGAAATTTTTATGAATTATGTAGTCTTTATGTTTTGAAGGATTTTGCTAAGATTTTATTAAATTTCAAATGTTTTTGGAAGATTTTGATACATGTAGAAAATTTCTGAAATTCATCATTTATTGGATTTCTGAAAATCAAGTTTGTACAAAGGTTTGAAAATTTAGAAATTGATCCAATCGTTAAATTGATTGTTTCAAAAGATTGGATAAATTGTCAAATTTCGCTTCGGATGATTTGATAAAAATAAATACAATTGTTATATTCGTTTGTTTTAAATGATTTTTGCAAATTATGAATTTCGAGTGTTTTTAAGAATTGTTACAAGTTTTAAAAATGTTTGATAAATTACGAGAATTACTGAAATTATGAAAAATTGTACAAAGGTTAGATTCATTGTTTCAAATGATTTTGGTACATTGATAAAAATCCTGAGATTCATTATGCTTGAAGGATTTGTTAATTATGAAAATTGATTTATTATTTATGAATGATTTTGATAAATTATCAAAGGTGTCGCATACTTTGTTTATGAACTGTTGTAAATCAAATATGATTTTGATTGTTATGAAATGGATTGATAAATTGTGATTGCATTTGTTTTGCTATATGACATATGTGGGGAGAATTGCTATATGAATTTATGTGCAATTGTGATTGTTAATGCGTCTAGTATGACACGACATGAAAAATTTTGAATTTTCGAAATGTGCCTTCGGGCAATACGATTTTTCAAGCATGAAAATGTGTTATGTGGGTTTGGTTAGGTCCCATAAGTGCCTTCGGGCTATGCGAGAAGGTGTAGTACGCTCTGTTCACGGTACTTTGGACCGCTATCTTGGATCATGCAAGATCGTCCGTTGGACCGAAACCAAACCATTCTGAAATGTTATGTGCTTTTTGATTTATTTATAATGTGATGCATTTATATGTGCTTGCATTCATGTTTTCGATTATATTTATGAATTTTGAAAAGCTTTGGAATTTCGAGGAATGAAATTTTAAGGTTTGAAATTGTGAAGAGATTGGAAATTTCAGTATAAATGTTTTGAAAAGTGGAAAGGTTTAAGAAATAAGTTTTTGGAAAATTTTGCTAAATGACAAATGTTTTGAAAAATGATTTTGCTTATTTTTCAATTATAAATATGTTATCCACGAGCTATTTTAGCTCACCCCCCCCCCCTTTCATCCCCATCTCCAGGTATTCAAGCAGGAGATTGGATGAAAGAAAGCCAAGATGTTCTTCGATTTTGTTTGTTTTGTATCTTGTGGAATTTCAGAATGTAAAGAAATTATGAATTTATGTTTGGAATTGATGATGTATTTCGTGTAGGGAATTGAATTTATGTATGATTATGAAATTGGATTATGTAAGTAAATTATGGATTTATGTATTGAGTTGAGGTTCAAAGTTTGTGTATGATTATGGAAATGATTTGTGAATGAATATAAATGTGATTGATTTTTGGGTTTGGTTTGAATTAGGAATTTGAATTTGGAATTGCAATATTGAATGTAATTGGGGATTGCCTGGTGACCTTGTATAACGACTTGACTTATGATTTTATGTATAATGATTATGATTTGTGTATTGAGTGGAGAAATTAATAGGAATTGGATTGTATAATGTGTTTGGATATGGATATGTAGATATAGGGTTGCGTTTATTGTGTTAGATTCCGGACGGGGAGTCCGATGATACTGGTTATATTGTGAGAATATAGAAGTGTATTTTCAACACTTTGCAAGTTTGGGTTAGCTAAAAATGCAGCCGTTATGCTGCCAAAATTTCGTTAGATAATAAGTTGAAAAAGAATAAAAATAAGAATTAGATGTTTAAAAGATGGTTGATGGGATTTAGAATATTGTTAAGAAGTTTTCTATGATTTGAGATGTTATGAATGAAATCGACTAAAGATGAATGAAATGAAAAAGAAAGGAATAAGAAAAGAAAGAAAATAAAATAAAATTATACTAGATTTTTCGGATTTGGATTAGTCTAAGGTTTTCAACGCGACACGCAAGAATTTTCGTTACTGGATGTCGGACATTTGTTTCGCTTCGATTGAATCGTTTCTTTGTTTGTTTCGATTTCGATGGAAAGATTCGTTTCGATTAGTTCCGATTCGTTCTCCTTTCTTCGCTTTACTTCCGATCGTTTTTTGTTTTGGTTTTCGGTTAGGATCCGGTTCCGAGATCGAGTCCCAACATAGATGGTATCAGAGCCCAGTAGTAGGATCTTATCTGGGCGCATTAGGATAAGTTATCTGGATAACAAATTATGAGAGTTAGAATTGATAAGATTGAATTTGTGATAATGTGATGAACATGCAGATGGATTTATCATGCATGATGTGAAGAACCTAAGAGATTGTTTGATTAAGGTGATGAGTGATGATTGATTATAAGAAAGTGTAAATGGAAATTGAGAGGAGAAATTCATGATGAAAGTTGAATGAATTGATTTTAGCTATACATGTGTGAGATGAAATAAGAAATACTTGAAGGATAGGATTAAATGATATGAAGGTATGTCATGAAATAATTGAAGAATTAAATTGATTATTGATCAAAGTGACGAGAATCATGATTGATTTTAGGAATGTGTTATTAAAATTGAGATTAGAATTTTTAATGAATTTGGATGAATTAATTTCGAATATGCATATGTGAGATGCAATTAAAGGATACTTGAAAGATTGAATAAGTGATAGTGATAGATGTATAGAAGTCAAAGGGATTGAATTAAATGGTTTGGGTCCATGTTAAGAAAAAGTGTTTTGACTTGTAAGAATTGGACTATTGACTTGTAAGAAAAAGTGTTTTGATTTGATATTGGAGATATAAGCACAAGAAGTGAAAATTTGTGAAGAAATTGAGAGATATGTATGGTGAGAAATTAGATAAGAAAGTAATTAATGAAAAAGATTATTTGAGAGAATGCGTTATTTAGTGTTTTTTTAAGTTAAAATTTCGAGGACGAAATTCTTTTAAGAGGGGGAGAAATGATGGACCTCGAATTTTTAGTGAATATTAGAAATATTAAAATGAAATGAAATGAGTGTTTGTATATGAATAGTGTTATAGATGTCATTGTGCTTTAAGAATAATTAATGAGAAAAGATTTGAGGACTTTGATATTTGAGTAAATTCGTTTGGGTTATGAAAGTTTAAGTGGATGAACTGATTGAAATGAAGTTGAAAAGCATGTTTTAAATAGAAAAACATGTGAAAATTTGAAGAATTTAGAAAGTTTGACTTTTAGGGATGAATAGTGATCGAAAGTTTGACTTGAGAGTTGACTTTTTGATTTAGGCCAAATTTGAGAAAATGATCTTCATGAAACTTGTAACTTATGTTAAGAGCTTTTCGTCGCCATAAAGTTTGATATTTTTTTATATCGGGAGTAAAAGTTATGATTAGTCAAAGTTTGTTTTGTAAAAATGACCATAAGTGTACATTTACGTGTACTCGACTTTGAGGCCACTCGTCGTATGGATTTAGTCTGAATTGGAGTAAATGATCTACATGAAAGATGTAGCTTATATTTTCAGCTTTTTATCGCCATAAAGTATGCAATTTTTCGATATCGGAGCTAGGAGTTATGATCGACGGAAATTTGGAAGTTGTTTGGGAAGAGATGATTAGGACAGAAACTTTAAGTATATTTTTGACTCCCTTAGAGGACAATTTGATTTTTTTGTCCTTCATGGAAGTTACAGAGCTTCCTTTGAGCTATCTTTTGATACCAAATTTGTCAAATTTGGAGTTCGGGATCAAGAGATATGATTTTTGAAAAATTCAGATATATATATGTGTTTATACATATATACATGTCTCTATTATTATTTCTTATTATGTCCCTATTTCAATCTTTTGCTTATATCTTTTTCGTCCGATATTCGATTGACTTGGTTTTCGAAGCGTTGGATTCCTAAGACAATTAGATACTTTATCATGGGGAATTATAATTTTTATAAGATTAAATAGAAAGAGATTGATTGAATCAAAGTCAGAGGATTGGTTAAAGGTTATGAGTTAGATAATTTTCTGAACATGGTTCAGTATTTTGCGAAATTCGGGATTTTTGGAGATCCGATTGAATCGATTCTTGAGGCAAAATAAAATAGAGACATGGCACTACAAATCATGTGAAGGGATTGAAGTTCAATTTAACACCTAAGGTAATCAATTTCTGGAGTGAAGTTAGGCGTAAGGTTCAGTCGTGGTTAAGTGCAGGTCTGAAAGTGTTTTGGTCATAACTCATTCGTTTCTAAACCGATTTGAGCTTTTTTGGTGTCGTTCGAAACGTAAGACATAGAGGAACATTTCTCTAGAAGGAAGTATTACCAAATTATTTCGTTGACCTGCTCAAAATCAGGAGGCAATATGTTAGTTTTTAAAGGTTAATGAAGGGCAAATTAGGAAGTTCACTTAAGTTATATTGTTAGAAGGCTTATAGGCAAGGGTATTTTGGTCATTTACCATTCATTAATGACATGGTAATAAGAAAAAAAGGGTGGCTGTCGTTTTATTTGAGAGGAAGCCCAAAATTTGTGAAAGAAAAGAACAAAAGGAGAAGAGAAAGAAAGGAGGAGAGGAGATTTCGGATGGGTGAAGGGAGGAAGAAGAAAAATGAGTCGAGGTTTGGTTTTTATGGGTTTATTAGAGGGTTTTCGATGCTTTTCAAGAGGAAATAGGGGGAAGAAGAGGAAAGCCTCCTTTGGAGCTTGATGAATGCCGAAAATGAAGAGAGAGAAGGTAAGAGAGGATTTGTATCTTTGATATTTTGATGAAGTCTTGGTTTAGATAGTTTGATATTGATATGGGTTTGGATTTTCTAAGGCTAATTTAAGTGATTATGCTATGATGATGTTCAATTTTTGATGTTCCTAAATTAGGGATTTTTATGTCTTGAATTAGGGATTTTCGATTTAAGTGAGGATTGGAGGAATTGAGGCTTTAATCAAGTTCCGAGCATGGATTCGAGGTGGGTACCATATTTATAAGTTGAATTATGAGTTATCTATATGGTTTCAAAAAATAAAGATAGTAAAAATAATTTTATTTATTTATTAATTTCAAAAATATTATTTAAATTGATAATTCGAATGACTAAATTTATTTTTTGAAATGATTTAAGAAATTGCTTAAATTGTTTGATTTCATTGTGTTGATTTATTGAGAATTTAACTATGTGTTTTGAAAAATCAAGAAAAGAACAGATTTGAAAAGTTATTGTTCATGTTTTTCAAAAAAATCAAGAAAGAAAGGAATTATGAATTTTATTATCTATGATTTGAGAATTGTTTTGAATGATTAAATATGTTTATGCTTTGAACTATAAGCTAATGAAATGATTTGAATTTTCAAGAAGCAAAATTGTTATAAAATATTGTTTTGTAAGGGTTTGAAAAAATTATGATTTCTGAATATCTTTGAAATTATTATAAAATATTGTTTATGTAAAGGTTTGAAAAAATTATGATTTCTGAATACCTTTGAAATTGTTATAACATATTGTTTACGTAAAGGTTAAAAAATTATGATTTCGAATACTTTTGGAATTGGTTATAAAAATATTTGTTTATGAAAATGTTTGAAAAGTTATGATGTCTGAATGCTTTTGAAATTGTTTATAAAATATTATTTACAAAGTCATAATTCTTGCAATATTGAATGTAATTGGGGATTGCCTGGTGACCTTGTATAACGACTTGACTTATGATTTTATGTATAATGATTATGATTTGTGTATTGAGTAGAGAAATTAATAGGAATTGGATTGTATAATGTGTTTAGATATGGATATGTAGATATAGGGTTGCGTTTGTTGTGTTGGATTCTGGACGGGGAGTCCGATGATACTGGTTATATTGTGAGAATATAGAAGTGTATTTTGAACACTTTGCAGGTTTGGGTTAGTTAAAAATGCAGTCGTTATGCTGCCGAAATTTCGTTAGATAATAAGTTAAAAAAAATAAAAATAAGAATTAGATGTTTAAAAGATGGTTTATGGGATTTAGAATATTGTTAAGAAGTTTTCTATGATTTGAGATGTTATGAATGAAATCGACTAAAGATGAATGAAATGAAAAAGAAAGGAATAAGAAAAGAAAGAAAAGAAAAAAAAATTATACCGGATTTTTCGGATTTGGATTAGTCTAAGGTTTTCAACGTGACACGCAAGAATTTTCGTTACTGGATGTCGGACATTTGTTTCACTTTGATTGAATCTTTCTTTGTTTGTTTTGATTTCGATTTCTTTCTGATTCGATTCGATTAGTTCCGATTCGTTCTCCGTTCTTCGCTTTGCTTCCGATCGTTTTTCATTTTGGTTTTTGGTTGGGATCCGGTTCCGAGATCAGGTCCCAACAGTTAACATTCTTCTTGTCGCACGCCCAGATGTTCGTCCAGAATATGAAAAGATGGACAAGTTTCCATCAGCATGACTTGTTCGTCCCCCATCGTCATTACGAGGAACTTTTCTTGCTCTTGTGTTCACATGCGGCTCAAAATAATACCCACAAAACGTACTCGCTTTTTCCACTAAATAGACATTACATATGGAACCTTCAACTCTAGCTTTGTTTTTTACATTTTTTTAAAGTGATGCAAATACCTACAGGAACCAAAATACTTATTAGAACACATATGACAAAGCTTGTAACTGGAACACGGTAAGTAATATTTGTCTACTTACCGCTCAAATGGATACATCCATCGATATTGAACTGGACCGGCAAGTTTTACCTCGTGTGCTAAATGCACAGGTAGATGCTCCATACAGTCAAAGAAGCTAGGAGGAAAAATGCCTTCTAATTTACACAAAATTACGGGAATTTCATGTTCTAGTTTTTCCATCTCACCAATGTTGATTTCAACTGAGGTTAAGCTTTTAAAAAACAAACTTAACTATGTTATAGCTTCCCATACCTTAGAAGGTAACAACTCTCGGAATACAATTGGGATAAGCCTTTGCATAAATACATGAGAATCATGACTTTTCATCCCAAATAATTTGTACTTTCTTAGATCCACACACCTAGCCAAGTTTGAAACATATCCATCAGGAAACTTAACACTTTTCAACCATTCACATATAAGCTCCTTTTGTCTCCTGTCCAAAGTGTAACATGCTTTTGGGTATTTACCTGTGCGAAGATCTTTATGTAACTCATTTCTTTTGCAAAAAAGTTGCAAATCACTTCGTGATTTTGCATTGTCTTTGTCCTCCTTCAATATTCATTATGGTATTGAACAAGTTGTCAAAGATATTTTTCTCAATGTGCATCACATCTAGATTATGACGAATCAAATTCGTTTTCCGATATGGCAAATCCCAAAAAATGCTTCGTTTCTACCAACCAAAGTTCTGACTAATGGTTGAATTAACATCATCGGCCTCTAATTCTGTCACTTTCAGCAACCCTAATTCTTCAATTTCTTGCAAGACCTCTTCACCAGATGTTATCGGAAGCGGAGGGGTGTGAACCGTCTGATTTTTTCTAAACTTATATTTATTGCGCCTAAACGGATGATCTGCAGGTAGAAATTTCCTGTGATTGTCAAACCAACATATTTTCCCTCCATTAGGTAGATAAAACGCATCAGAATCATTGCGATAATAAGGACAAGCAGACGTCCCAGCGGTTGACCATCCAAATAACATGGCAAATGCTGGGAAGTTACTAATAGTCCACATAAAAGCTGCTCTCAACACAAAATTCTATTTCTTAGATACATCATAAGTTTGAACACCATATTCCCAAAGCTGTTGCAATTCAGATATCAATGGTTGTAAGAACACATCTATTTTTTGCTTCAGATTTTTTGGACCTGGGACAATCACCGTCACGAACATATATGCCACTTTCATACACATCCAAGGAGGCAAATTATAAGGAGTTATGATAATTGGCCACGAAGAATATTGCTGGCCAGATTGACCAAATGGTTGAAATCCATCTGTTGACAAACCCAACCGAACATTTCGACTGTCAACCGCAAATTCCACATGCGTGTCATTAAATTTTTCCATGCCAATGCATCTGATGGATGAGTCATTACTCCATCTTCCTGTTCGTGTTCAGCATGCCATCTCATGTGAGACGCAGTCACATCAGAAGCATAAAGCCTTTGCAACCTAGGAGTGAGAGGAAAATAATACATTCGTTTCCAAGGAACTAATTTCTGTTTCGTAGAACGTGTTCTGGCCTTAAACCTAGGTTGATCACAAAATTTGCACTGTTCTAAGTTAATATCGTCTCCCTAATACAGCATACATCTGATTCGACAACAGTCAATTTTTTTCACGGGCAACCCAAGACCACGAATAAGTTTCTTCATGTTGTAAAAACTATCAACCATTGTATGATCAGCTGGCAATGATTCGTTGTACCACTCAAGAATTTTTTCAAAACTGCGATCCGAAATATGACCTTCACTCTTTATGTTTAATATACGAGCGATTGATGACAACTGAGTCATTGTCTCACAATTTGGCCACAATTCTCGATCAGCTGACTGTAGTAAGTCGAAGAATTGTTTTTCCTGTTGGTTAGGTTCTTCGTCAACATTGTTCCCATTTGCCTCAAATGTATGACCGAGTCCATCGTGCACCATTTGCCTGTAAGAGTTTTCCGGCCCATCACCAAAATGTCTTCTATATCCATCCTCAACGTCATTCTCATTTAAGTTCATAGACGTAGGTTCTTCAATTCTCCTTGAGGTGCTAGCAACCAAGGGTTCCACATGTCGAGTGCACTGAAAATAGTTCGGAACAAACCCTTTTCTCAACAAATGCAACTAAACTTCATCAATCAACAGGAAACATTTGTGCTTACACTTTTTACATGGACATCTGATCTTTGGCCCATCCATATATGCACGTTGCGAACAAACATAATGAATGAATGCATCAACTCCCTCAACAAATTCAGGATTAATGAAATCATCGGCGGTTAAATGTCTATACATCCAAGATCTATCGTTGGAACTCATAACTGGAGAACTGTTATTCTACAAGATCAAATCCAAAGTTAGGCATCTAAGTTAGGCACATATCTACAAACCAAGTCATAACAGACATGTGTTATAACATCAGTTTCTAACGTTTCATGTCGGAGCTAAGCTACTGAAATATTTATACTGTGAACACAACATATATGATCGTAGACATATATGTAATCACATTGTGGTTGACCACAATGTGATGTTCAATGGATATTAAATATGAATCAGGCAATAAATTTAGTAACGAAAGCATAACCACTGACCTAAATTGAAATGCGAAGAAATGTTCCTGAATCACGTTGTCACGGGCAATGTAGAAAGACACGGGCGATGAAGATGATAGCGCTGCAATGAAACCCTACAATACAATCTGTCAAACCTTTATTGGAAATATTTTACGCAAGGCATGACATAGCATACTTAATGCTAAACATTTCTCATCCTCACATAATTACATTAACGCGCTCATGTTCTAATTTAAGCACCATCTACGATGAGGATCCTATTGAAATTTCGGCAGCATTTCTCCTATAATTCAGACACCCCCTTAAAAAATAAGGGTCCCCCTGTAAAAGAAACACACTTCTATCTCAACCAGTAATCACACCTCAAATTCACTCTCCGTCCAACATGTGTGTTTTCAAGTTTCACACATTTGTAAGACATCAATAAACGGTTCAGGGACATGCAGTGGGAAGTTCAATTGCCAGATAATTAATCAAGCGATAAAATTAGTAACTACAGCATAGGCACTAACCTTAATTCAAATGCGGAGAAATGTTCCTGCAGTACGACACGACCAATGCACAATGTCACGGGCGATGAAGATGATAGAGCTGCAATGAAATCCAACATTAAATTTCTTCAAACCTTATTTTAAAATAACTATTACGCAAGGCATGATATATTATGCTCAATGCATCTAGTTTATCATCTTCAAATAATAAAACTAACGATCTAATGTTCAAATTTAAACATCATCTACGACGAGAAGCGTATTGAAATTTCAGCAGCATTTTCCATATAATTCGGACACCCCCTTAAAAATTAAGGGTCTCCCTGCAACAGAAACACACATTTATCTCAACCAATATTCACATCGCAAATTAAGTCTCCGTACAACATGTGTGTTGCCAAGTTTCACATATTGCAAGACATCAATAAACGATTCAGCACATACTATGGGCAGTTCACATACAAGCACATTCATCAAGAGCCAGAGGCCACAAACAAAACCATAAACACTCACCTCAATCGATCTACTGAGAGATATTACAGAAGTATGTCACCGGAGATGAAGATGATAGCGCTGCAATAACAATCAATAATAAAATCAGTCATACCTTAATTGGATACCCTAACAGATAAAGGAAACGTTGTATGGAAAAATAACACAAAAAACATCAGAGATTTGATTATAAGTATTGCTAATAATGTCTTTCTATTATTTATTATAACAAAGAATGGTTAATTTGACAGCAATAATAACCTAACAGAGTTTGATCTTTCAAGTGGAGAAACTCATCCCATCTATGCCTACATGTAAAGAGGAAGTTGTTGTTTTTTTATACATATTTTCGTTTCAAGTCTTGGAGACGAAATTTCAAATCTTGAAAGATGATAGATACAGAACTTGATGAAGGCATGAGAGGATGCTATCTTTGAGATTACAATCATCAAATATTTTGTTGTAGATCAAGATTTTGGACGAACTCAAAACACTTTGATGAAGGTGCAAGAGCTAAATATTTTGTAGGGCATTCAAAATACTAAGAAGTTTGAGAACTCTTATAAATAATTATGTCATTGCTAAGGTGCTCGATGTGGAGAAGGTTAACATCAATGCAATATACCTAAATGATGTTGCTAATCTTTAGTAGAGAATATATAAGAACCTTTATCGAAATTGGTACTGGTTGATCTCATATCTACATATGATCAATTCCCTCTGAATAATATTTCAAAGCTTACTAGATATACCTCGAAGTAGTTCAAGCAAGATGAATCAAAGGGGGAATATACTTTGCAATTCACTTTATTGATGTTAGATATTAAGAACATATTCGTTAATAAAGATAAACTCTTTATTTTCATTTTTAGATTATAACCATGAGCGCGAATAAAGTTATGACAAAAAATTGTTAAGAATATTGCGGCTATTAATAATTTTATGGATTTTTGAGTAGGTAAGGAGAATAAAGCCTCCGACAATTTTTAAAAGTAAAAGAAATAATAATTATCAAGACTAGTGTGACGAGAAGAAGAAGAAAGACTATGTAAGCAGTCAAAAGGAGTAGGATCATAAAGGGTTGTCCAAGTAATATGGACAACCCAAAAAAAGTGACAAGGTTTCAAAAAAGATTCAAGGATTTATATGCAATGGAACTCATTTTGCATAGGATTGTCCAAGTAAGGAGAAATTGAAGACCTCAATAATAGAAGGCAAAGGCAAGAATGACCCTCAAAAGTTGACCTTCAGTTGATCTTAATTGCTTAATACATTGAATTTCAAAGTCAAACCCTTTGAATGATTCATATACATAGGGTTATAGATCAATGGAAAGGAACTTATGACCATACTTCATACTAGTGTCACTAATTCCTTTATGGTGGAATGAATGGTGAGAAGATGGATTTAAAGTTAAGGAAAATTGTAATGAAGATGAAAAGTCCCATGGTAAAAACTCAATAATAATGCTTGTCTATAATGTTCTCATGAGTATAAAATAAATTAGTATTAACAATTCATTATGATGGGAGATACTTTTCAATGATTTTGATATCTTTTCAGTATTGACTTTGTTAAGTCAACATAGGTGGTGTTATATCAGTATTTTAGATGTATAATAATAATAATGTATGATCAAAATTATATTATGTCAATTATTTTAGGTTCAAAGGAGTGATGGACAAAACAATAAAGGTGAAATATATTTTATCCATAAGCATTGAAAAGAGTCTTAAGAAAAGGCATATAAACATACCTTATAACCATATGGTGGAAGTTCCAGATGATGTTGCAAAAGGAATAACAGAATTTAGGGATGTGATGCCAAAAGTTACTAAAAATGCTTCTTATTTGTAGAGAAATCAATCATAATTTCAAATCATCGAAGTGTAATTACTCCTTCTCATGTTCATTATCAAATGTCTCCATTAGAGTTAATGGAGTTGAGGAAACAGCTTGGTGAATTATTGGAGATGGGGTTCATCTAACCTTTCAAACCTATTATGATTCTTCCATTTTTTTTTTCAAAAAAGCAAGATAAAGTTCTACACTTGTGTGGACTATTACACCTTAAACAAGGCAATAATCAAGACAAAATATCTTGTAACCTTAGTTCAAGAGTTGATAAACAAATTATTGAGGGTTACAGTGTTCACAAATTTAGATTTAAGAACTAGATATTTACAAGTATAGATTACCAAAGGAGATGAACATAAAATAACATATATGTCTATGGTTCCTATAAGTTCTTATTCATATTGTTTAAATTAACAAATCCTCCCATATTTTCTATAAATTAATTAATGATATGGTGTATGACTTCCTTAATAATTTTTATGGTCTACTTATATGATATTGTGGTGTATAACACTAATATGACAAGTTATATATAATGCATGAGACAAGTATTTGAACAGTTGCAAAAAAATATAATGTCTTCATAAAGATTGAAAATTGTGACTTTGTTAAACCCAAGATTAATATTTTGGGAAACTATTTGAGAGAGGACTAGCTGTGAATGGATATAAAAAAAGATATAGACTATTATTGGTTGGAAGGTTTGTTCAATAGTGTGGGAACTTTTGAGCTTTATAGGTTTCAGAAACGAATATTGTTCATTTATTGTGGGATACTTAAAGAAACATGCTTGTCCTGCTTATTAAAGGAGAAGAAAGTATGGTAGTAGTCACATTCATGCCAAGGCTTTTGAAAATTTTAAGATAGCCATTTCAATTAAACATATCAGAAGATTGGCAAATTTCAATCTTCAATTTAAACTAAAAATTGATACGTTTTATAAAGTGATTACCAATGTCTTGGTGTGAAAAGGTGAATATATAACCTTAAAGAATCAAAACTAAAAATTGTTAAGAAATGGTACATGGAGATGGTGGTAGTACTACATTATCTTCATGCTTGATGAGTTTACCTATTAAGATTCAAGTTTGTGGTCCTGCATAGAAAAAATGGTAACACTTCTTTTAGGATCCAAAAGAAGTTATCTATAAAGTAAGCCTAGTGATAAGAGTTTCTTGTTGAATATGACATTTTGTGTGAGTTAAAGGTAGAAAGACATAACAAAGTAGCTGATGAATTGAGTAGAAAAAAGTCTTTGTAACTTTGAATATTATCACTGAGTATAGTCGATATATTGGGAAAATCATAGCAATGATGCCTTTATATGACACCTAGAGTAATATATTTTAATAAGTGAAAGATGATGTTATACAAAGATTTTGGTTTGATGATGATAGGTCATTGAATCAAATAAAAGTAGCTAAGTTGCTTCTTAGTTGAGACATTATAAAATTTTATATTTCCATTCGTAAATAGTCTTGATATTTTACTTTAGGTTTAAAGAATAATTAAAGATATGTATTCACTCCTAAAATTTGATAAGAATTCATATATATTCTTAAAGCTTTGATATTTATAAATTAATCCTTAATGTGAAATAAAATAAAAATCATGATACACAAAGTTGTGAGATCTATAGTGCAACTCAATGTTAGTTTAAAATTGAATTGTCAACGAAAAACTAACTAACCCACTCATATTCTTTGTAATAGTATATCTCATCAGAAAATAAAAGATAAAATATGAATTAATTGAAGGAGATTGAATGTATTTCAAGTTAAATATTAATTTAGATCAAATGACGTTATCATGGTCCATAATCTAAATTACTCATTTGAAGCCTTTAAAATTACTTGCTAATGTCGCTTAATATCAATTGATCATTAAACCTTTTTAGTAAAGGTAAATCAAGTTTTACAAAAGACGATGGATAGATACGCTTAAAAATTAGATTTATGACAATGTTAATTATGAGTTTAATTAATTACATATAACCTTATAACTTATCATAAGAACTACATTGTCACCATTATAAACTTCAAAGTTAGTTGAGACATGAGAAAGTTTTATTCTTTCCATTATCTTAAGAGTTTTGATAGTTTACTTTTGTTTTGAGAATAATCAAAATTATGTATTTACTATTTAAAATTGTAATTAAAAGTCCAATTAAGTAAAGATAACCTTATAACTTATCATTAAGAAATATATTGTCACGACCATTGGGTTGCTTCTTAGTTAACGCATTAGAAAGTTTTGTATTTCAATTCTTTTAAGAGTTTTTATATTTTGCATTATGATTTAAGAATAACTAAAGATATGTATTCACTTCTAAAAATTTATAAAATTCAAATGTGGTCTAACTGCTTTGAAAAACATTTATAAATTAATCCTAAACATCAAAACATAAAATAAATCTTGGCACACAATGTAGTGAGATCTATCTGTAACTTAATGTTAATATTAAATTGAATTGTCAACTTTAAACCAACCACCCTACTCATTTTTTTTGTAATTGCATATCTCTTGTGAAAAAGAAAAGATAAAATGATAATTGATTAAATGAGATTGAATGTATGAATCAAGTTGTAATATTAATTATATAGAAATGACATAATGTGATCCAACAAATAAGACGTTTTGATTTGGTGTCTACCTCAGTAAAGATATTATTTTATAAATTTATTTATTGATTTAATAATTTTAATCGTAATTGATAATATTAACCCACATAAAATTGATTTGGTGTCAATATATCAAAATTGAAGTTGAATTAAAATTTGATGGATTAGTTCAAATTTTGACTTAAAATTTTCAAAATTCTAACTCACTACTGAATTGATATTATTTTAATATAATTTATTAAAATAATTAGATTTTAGTATCTCCTTAGTTTAATCAAAATTTGAGTCCAACTTAGAATATTAATAATGGGTATCAAATTAAATTAAAACGAATTGATAGATAGTTACAATCATTATTAATAAATATTAAATAATGATCACCTAATTTTAGAATAATTATT
This sequence comes from Erythroxylum novogranatense, assembly GCA_029891385.1. Taxonomy (NCBI): domain Eukaryota; kingdom Viridiplantae; phylum Streptophyta; class Magnoliopsida; order Malpighiales; family Erythroxylaceae; genus Erythroxylum; species Erythroxylum novogranatense. Next base: position 28,923,997 of record CM057233.1, on the reverse strand, counting down.
AATAATTTTCAAATAATGATCACCTAATTTCAGGTGTTTGGCAATGTAGTACACAATATCTTAATTTTCTTATTCAAATCTTTCATTTTCTTTAAAAGCGCATTTAAGATTAATATTTTACATATAATTTACATATGCATATAAGAGCAATAATAACAACAATAATTTACATATAATTTATAGATGCATATAAGACCAATAATTTACATATAATTACAGTAATAATTAACATATAATTTACATATGCATATAAGACCAATATTTTACGATAATTACAACAATAATTTACATATAATTTACATTTACATATAAGAGCAATAATTTACATACAATTAGAGCAATAATTTATATATAAAAACTTAAAAAGCTTTAACATACCCGTTGAATACCGTCGGAGAAATTAAAGAGGGGAGGGATGAGAACTTACCAGGCTGTCGGAGATGAGGAGGAGTCGCGACGGTGGCGTGCGGCGACCGGCGACCAGCGGAAGAGGAACCGGCGAGCAACAACGACGAAGAAGAAGGAAGAATCGAGAGGAAAAGAGGAAGGAAGGAACGGCTGCGTTTGCGGGAAGAGGAGGAAGAACCGCAGACGCATCCCTAAATTATAACCAAAACGACGTCGTTTTTAGTACGTGAAGGACGCGTATTCGACGATTTCACCGACGTCGTCACCGATAGAAATGGCGCGTCGGAACATATTTCACCATATTCAGCGACCGAATCGTTTTCGGTCGCAAAAAGTTTAACGCACACCCAATTTTCTCGACGGTTACGTTTTTTCGGTCGGTATTTCGAACGGTTTATATATCGTCGGTATTTTTCCTTCGGTATTTCTCATTTTCCTTGTAGTATATAAAGGTTCAAATAAATTAAGCTCATCAGCAAGCATTAATAAGGAATAGTCGAAATCCCAAAATGGGAAAATTTTGAGCTTGAAGATGAAAGCCATTTAACTTTCCAACTAAAATCATAACATTAATTAATTAATTGGTAAATTAAATGATAAACCAATGCAACCTAAAATGCGTAATCAGTTGGTAATAAAAAGCAACCTATAATACTTCAATGTTACATGGAATGCATATAGAATGATCCTTCTTAACATGGTCAGGAGTTAACATCAATTAAATCTGAAAATGGCATTCCCGTGCAGACAGTGCATGAGTTGGAGGCTCTAGAAAAGTCCACGTGTTATTGAGTAGCTTTTAGCATGCATCAGACATCTCTGTCATGCACTCACGCTTGTTGAATTTAAATGCATCAGACATCTCATGGAATCCCGTATTTTCCCGGGTTTCATTATGCCTGGGGGACTCTGGTGGGCTACCAATAGAGGAATGAGTGAAGCTGAATACGGATAGGACAGCCTCATCGGGGGCAATTTAGGTGTCTGCTGGCTGGTTAATTCGGGATCGATGTGGGCAATGGTGTGGGGGTTTCCAGCAGCAGTTCGATCTCTGTTCCCCCCTCATAGCAGAACTCCGTGGGGTTCACTCCGGACTCCTGTTGACCTGGGATCGGGGTTTCCGCCAACTTATTCTTGAAGTTGATTCGCTGGAAGTTATTAACATACTTTCCTCTTCTTAGTAGGTTCTGATTGAGGATCTTTTGTTGGTTGCAGGTATTCAGGGACTGTTACAGCGAGACTGAGAGGTGGTTCTGCGACATGACAGGCCCGAGAGGAACCAGTGCGTTGACAGACTGGCGACTTGTGTCATTTTCTTAGATCCGGGCCTACACATTTTTCGGGAGCCTTCAGTAACCGTCCAGGAGCTTCTACACTTCGATACGGGCGGGACTTTGTACCCTCGTTATATGTGATCATACTTATACCTTTCCTTTGTAATTAAAAAATAAATAAATTGCCAAGATGATACTTGAAACCAAGTTTTCATAGGAGATAACGTAAAGGTGACATCCAAGTAATAATAATACAAATAATGGATTGGCTTAGATTAGAAGCAAAGATTAAATAAAAGAGTTCCCAAATTTAACCATTTTATCCAGGACACATGACCCCACTAGAAATTAGCTCTTTCCAAGTTTCAACCGCAGACTGCCCAAGATTCAGACTTCAGAAATTTTAGTGTTAGAGGAGATCCGAATAGCTAGCGCTGAAGCGCAAGCCCAGTACGTAACTAATATGTATTGTATAGTGGCCGGTGAAACCCATAAAATTAGCTGAAGCCTGACATCGAACCAGACACGTGAAAAGGGTTTTGCAGACAACAGGAGAAAGAAGACGCATTCTCGCTAGAAGATACACTCTCTCTCTAAGCACTTGAGTGTTTTTATTTAATTACATAGCTCTACTTCCAGCCTGTTAGAAAAATAAACGAAACAGTATGTGTTGAAGAACAATAGAACTTCGTGAACACTGAACAATATGCATATCCAAATAACAATACTGCTTCTCGTATTTTAGTTGAGCTGTGCATAAACTTTTTCAGGCATTGGTATGGAAAATAAAAATGGAAAACTTGGCAGTTTATAGTAAATATGGTGCAAGTGTCTTAAGTACAGCAATAACCAGGCTGTTTAGTAGCAGTTACTTCATCAAGTGCCAGTACTTTTCCTACAAGAACAGTCTTAGTGGCAATAGTTGTGTCGTTCTTTCTGGCATCTAAACTCTTTTGGCTTGTAATTTGATGGATTTTATTTATCATTCCTAAAAATGCTTCCTCAACGTTCAAGTTCTCCAAAGCTGATGTCTCCATGAAACATAGACCTTCACTCACTGCAAGACTTTTACCTTCTTCTTCATCAACTTCCCTGGAATGCCCTAAATCTGATTTGTTCCCCACGAGAACTACCACCATGTCTGATCCACCAAACTCTTTGAGCTCTTGAAGCCATTTCTTGACATTGTCAAATGTAACTCTCCTCGTAATATCATATACTAGCAGAGCACCTAACGCTCCTCGATAATAGGAACTTGTTATGGCTCTAAACCTGCGAAAAAAGATTCCCATGAGATTGTCGGAATTTTAAAGATGTATCATTGCCAATACTAAAGTAGTTGCATGATTCTGATTTCCTGATAACTAAGCAAACAGAAGATCGACGACGATGAATCGTGTGCAAGAGATGGGATTAAGAATTTTCTAATCATATGTGATCTTGTAGAAATAAAAAGAATGACAAAAAACAAGAGCATGGAGTAGTCCAAAACCGCAGTTTCGGTAGGACCGAACAGCAATGAATCTCATTGCATTAGATCACAGACGGAAGCTTCACTGTCTGTCCAGCGGACTCTTCTCTGTCGTTGTTAAGTAAGCTCCAAGAACAATATAAAAGTGTTTCCAAAATCGTCATTCAATTGTTGTTAGGGAACCGAAGGGTATGATTTTCGCACATAGAACCTAACCACGACCTGAAAGGAAATGCGACGAAGAAAAGTAGGATAGGAAAGAAGTAGCATATCTCGTCTCATATATAGCTGCCAGCTGGTTAGTTGGTAGCTTTTCCTTCACGAATATTTCTTTTTCTTTTTGACCTTTTCATGAGAAAACAAGTAGTGACTGTATAATTCTCGTTGCACTATTTGCTTTTTTTTTAAATCTAAAACCTTTTTGAGTTTTTTTTTATATAAAAGAATAGAGTACATAAGAAATTAAACAAGTCAAGAGAAATAGCGCTCCGACTTATCCTCTAAAAGGAGATTAAGGTACCCGAGAAGTGTAACGTCAAAATAAGTGGTACCAATATCTTTAAGACTGGCCTGAATAACGAATCAGTCCGCACATTTATTACTCTCTCGATATACATGCCAATAATCAATAGGCCAGTTCCGGTTGAAATATTATTTAGGCAAGATACGTATTAGATCGGTCAAATCTACTGTTACTATAATTTACTATTATCTTCTATTTGCAGTCCACTCAACAAAAGAATGTTTTAGCTTCTTGATCGGCTCAAGTGGACGGATAAGAAAAGGGTTACACCGCCATAGTTTCAAGAGTTTGTACAATTAAGGTTCCCTAAAAAGCTGGCAATGCTACGTTGAACCATTAGGGTCGTCAAAAACAAACCTAAAGATGCAAGCTTGAAAGGTTTACTAAAAAGGGCTCACTGTTACGCATATTTTCTAACCTAAAGGTCCTTCACTTGTACGATCAAGCATCCCAAGTGAAAGGGTCAAGAGTTACACAGTTATCTAAAGATTCTTTTAGACCTTGAAACACAAACGATCTTCTATATTTCTAAGTTACAGCACCAACTTAATTGATATATTGAGATTCTTTAGTGAATCAGAAACTTGAGGATGGATATGATGAGAAACAGAGAAAGTTTCCATACCTTTCTTGACCGGCGGTGTCCCATATTTGAGCCTTGATGAGCTTGTCACCAACTCTAACATTTCGGTAAGCGAATTCAACCCCAATAGTTGGCTTGGAATCTAAACGAAATTCCTTTCTTGAAAATCTCGACAGAAGATTCGATTTCCCAACTGCGGAATCTCCTATCAGCACTGCTTTAAACAGGTAATCGCACTCTTCATCGTATGCGTCGGCCATAAAAAAGACGACGACGAGAAGCTAATTAAAGAGATACAACATATATAGATGAGATTGGGTCTTGGAAGCTCCAAGTTAAAGGTAGGAAAAGAAGAGAAGAGAGACTATATTCTCATGTTCGCAGACATAGATAGAACCAAACGAGTCATGGCTTGTTCTTAATCTTTTCTTGAGTTTGGGTGTCGACTGTTAACATGTGAGGACATAGGACAGAGACATAAAGCCTGTTTCTTATGATGTCAAGTGGAGGGTTGAAAAACCCATCCTTGATGCTTAATTTGGCTATAAAATCACTTGTCCTGTGACAAATTACCTGCCAAGGCTTATTCTTATAGCGCCACGTGTGAGTTAGTTTAGGAATAGGACTCTTTTTTGGTTGGTTTGTTCCTTGGTTATTCTTACCAAGCGGTTGTCCTAGATCATTTGTTTAAAGCTAAAGATTGCATTGGTTGCTTAAGAATAATTTGCTTAGTTATAATGATTAATCATTTCTGGTTGCTTTCTGTTGCAAGTCAACAATGGTTTGGAATTGACCAAACCAACAAGTAGGTAATAAGTTCGTTTTCGCAACAAATATAGAAATGCCAAAATTGGGGAGTCCAATTTGGTAGTATATTCACATTGCTTTAGTTATGCAAGTTTCTCTTATTGCCTTTTTGGTCTATAATTTCAACCATTTAAGTATCATAAGTGCTTGGTTAGAATGGTCTTAGCTAATTAAGGTGGCACTCAACCCTCAAGCATCTAGGGGTCCACGATTTTCTTTGATAAACTTGTACAAGATAAGAGTCTCTTTTTCTTAATGATTGTTACAACAATTAATGTAGTATTTTGATTAGTGACGGAGTCGGGAATTTAAGATAACGGGCTTAAATATTTAATTTTTAAAATTTTGGAGAGACCAGTACATCACAAACTTTTAAATAACCTCGTCCTAATATATATATATATATATATATATATATATATATATATATATAATAATTATTTAATAATCTTAAAAGTGGGGAGCCCAATGTATCATTGACCTCCACCTACCTCCGTCCCTTATTTTGATATAATTAGTTTGAAATAAAAATCAATTTTTTCTGTCATGCATTTTTTAATAATAATTAACAAATCATTATTTTCTCTGACTCCTTTCTCCGTTGCGTTGCTTTAAGTTATGGCTATCACATGTTTACCTTCCTTTTTTGATAAAATATCAGTTCTCTCCTCCTGAGAATCCTCCAAATCTGTCTTCCCCTTATCCTAGCTCAAACTTGTCCCCTCCTAGAGCTGCTCCAGAATCTTAGGATACTCCTACTACCTTGCCTTTAGCTTCGCGCATCAAGTAGTTAGCAACAACTCTGCTTTTGAAAAGCTTAGGTTTGCTGCTCCTCCTCCAGATTCCTCTATGACTAAATCCTGGGTTATTTCCTCATCCAATCGAAATTCTTTAGCAGGGAGTTACCAGATGGTCGTGTACTCATATGAGGTTCTTTGCTGACAAGTGATTGGCATTACCAATGGTGCATCGATAGGTTATCTTCAACCAGTTGAAACTTCGATTCGAAAGTATTTTCTTAAATGAAGATAAGGTTTTCTTGTTCAATTTTATACAAGTTTAAAACCTACATAAAGTGTTAGAGTTAGGGCCTTGGCACGTTTAAAGTAAGTCATTATTCTCGGAGAAATGGAGACCAAGGTTAAGCTTGATGGACATGAAGCCCAAGCATATCCTTACTTGGGTCAAGTTTCACAGTTTAGCTTTGGATTATTAGACCAAAGTTGACCTAAGCTATTTAACTAGCTCAATAAGGAGACCTTTATATCTAGATGAGCGTACAAATACCATGAAAAATGTCGGCTTTTAAAGTATATATATAGAGACAGAGGGTAAGAGATGATAATATAAATTTCGAGCTCTCTAAGACAATGAAAATAATGAGTTAACTAATAATTATAAACTTACATAAGATTTAACCGAGGTTAACCACTAATAAAAACCATTGGGCTATAGAAAATAAAAAATAAAAAACAAGGATACTAGTAAAAATTTCCAAATAGGCTTCTTTGAGGAATTACTTAATAGGCATTCCCACTCAAACTTTATCTTAAAGTCTAAGGAATCTGAGTTAGCTCCTCTAGAAAAGAAGGAAGAGTTCATCATTAGACCCTCACCACGAGTCCCCTAACAAAACATAATAGATATCTATGCTTATACCTTGGATGTTACTATAAATTTGTCTATCTCAATCAATCATAGACCAGAAGATCCTAGGATGTCTATGGAACAATAGGTTAACTCCAATCAAGCCATAATGCTCAAGGAGACTAGGGAAAGTTATAAGTAATGTCAATCTTAAATTAATCAAAAGGTTGTTTTTGAGAAAAATTTAATTTATAAAGATAACTCAACACGCAAAATTTAGAAATACAAAGCTCCCCCTATATAACCATCAAGAAGAAACCAGGAAGAAAAATTAAGAAAAATGGGTCTTATGAACTCTCCCTATCTTTATAATCTTAACATGGAATCTTAGGGGCATAAATTGCCTTTAAAAAGTAAATAAGCAAGGATTATTAGGCAACCAAGGATTTCAATATAGTAAGGCTTTAGAGACCAAAATCAAGGTAAATAATCTTCAAAATTGTAAATAGATTTTTTGTAAGGATTGGGAAATATTATTAAACTACCAATCCCATTACAATATTAGGATATGGTTGGTTTTGACCCAATGAAAGTCAATGTAACATCCCGTTACCCATGTTAAGGCCCGAATAGTATATATATGAGTTTAGTGAGAAGTTAGAAAGTACATTTCATGTTCATGCATAATTTGGCATACACATACACTTGAATATTGAATTTTTGCACATTAAAATGATTGTACATGCATTCATTGACATTTTCGGGTATAATTGATTTTATAAATGTGATTTATTGAGAAATGTGGTTTATTTGTATTGAAAATTAATGTGGAGAGTATATGTACTTTTTGGCGAAATTTAGGAAATTTTTGAAATTTTGGGTATTTTTGGACTAAGAAAAATGCTAAGTAGCAAGACAATTGATAAATGGTAGCAGAAATTACTGTCAAATGATAATGGATATTTTGATAAATGACTTTGTGATTTATTGACAAGTTTCATCGAAAATTGGGAGACAATTGGAGTAGGAATTGAAATTAATTGGACTAGTTAAATAAGAGAACCTAGTTCAAAGCCTTAGAAATTGGACAAGTGGCAAGTGACAAATGTCACTTGCCAAGCCAAGCATTAAACCCACTTAACTTTTGAAAGATCATATTTTAATTGGTCTTTCATTTGACTTTTTTGGCCAAATGTTCTCACCTTCTTCCTCTTTTTCATTTGTTCTCATCCATGACATTCATTTCTTACCCTCTCAACGTGCTCTTCATCTTGTCACAAGAAAAACCTCATCTCTCCTTTATAGATTAAGATGATCTTGGGATGTTTAGGAGTTAGGGTTACGTGATCTTCAACTTTGGAGCCAAAACAAGTAAGAGTATTATTATTAATCTTCATGGTTTTGCTAAATGAAGCATATATGATGATAGCTTAGTGTTTAATGATCATGATAGAGGAGTTGAGATATGTGTAACGTTGATGTTGCAATAAATAGATGTATGTTCTGTTTTATTGTATTAATGGTATTTATGAGTTGTTTTAAGGGAGGATTGATAGACTAAATGGTGATGAAGAGTCCACTAATTAAGCTTTTGTATTTTAACCATAACTTGATTTTCAGATTCACAAATGGAATGATTTTTTATTTAGATTAAACTAGAGACATATAGATACAATTTTTAAGAAGAAATTAAATTTGAATTCTGCCCTTAATGGTCGTGAAATTTAGTTTTGGCTTAGGCTGTAGCACTACCTATGACAGAAATCATGTCCTATAAAATAAACTGTATTGATGTAGGCCGAATCAAACAAAGTTTTCTTCACAAACGTTATATATTATTCTCTTAACTTTTAATTGGTATAAATTTTTGTAATTTGTGGATATTTTAATTGAGAGATATGAGTTGTACAAATTAGAGTGCACGATCATGCACTAGTCAAAACTTCAAACGTACTCAATTTGAAGTATTTAGAGTATAACTTTCATAATATTAAATCAAATTGTATAATCTTGGTATCATTAGAAACTTAAGACATAGGGGAACAATTTTATAGAAGAAAGTGTTACAAAATTACTTCATTTTATTGGTCAGAAAGAACATGCAAAGTTGACCCAAAAGTATGTTTCAGGAAAAATTTGAATTGATCAAATGTGTTATGAATTTCAATTTTAATGGTTTTAATAAGGTGTAACCTAAGTACAAATTATACTTAGGTGAGTTTTGATATATGATTGATGATGTAATTGGAATAACAAAAAAATATCCAGGATTGTCATTGAATATGCATCATATATATTTCATACACATAAATGTGCATAAATGAGTATGTGTATAATTGTGCAACTTTGTGATTTGTGTAAATGTATATTTTGCATGATATAGAGGATCATTTGGAACGTCAACATCCAAACATTGCCGGGACATCGAGGCAATAGCTTCTGGAGCGATCTGTGAGTAACCTAGATGATCCCGCTTTATGTTCTGAATGTTGATGGTTTGTACTAATTCCAGACATAAAGGTCCGAAGATTTTGATTTATTAGTGTGATATTGAAGTGTTCCTTGAATATGAAATTTGGTAAAACTATTTTTTGAATGTGGATTGTTTATACTGATTCTGGACATGAAGGTCCAAAGATTTTGATTTATGAATGCGACATTGAAGTGATCCTTGAATGTGAAATTTGGTGAAATTGTGTTCTGAATGTGGATTGTTTATACTGATTCTGGACATGAAGGTCCGAAGATTCTGATTTATGAATGTGATATTGAACTATTCCTTGAATGTGAACTTAATGAAATAAATGTTTCTCAACTTGTTTTTTGAATGCCGGACTCAGGTCCGATGATAAATAGAAATGGGATTATAAATGTGTTTAATCGGGATTACAAATGGGAATGTTTGAAACAATGAATTATTGAATATGAATGTGATACATTTGATACATGAATGCATGATCAGATAATGGTAATGGTGACATGAGTAGCCACCGAATATGAGCTTAAACCTCCGGAATATGGTATAGAGCCAAAGGCTCGATATGTACAATGAGCCCAGTATCTGTAATGGGTAAAGGATAGTATCAATGAGCCCGGTATCCATAATGGATACGGGACAGTTTAGGTACTCTGTCACAACAACAAAAAATTAAAAGTGGGTCACATATGCATTATGTATACACTTAATATGTGTGATTGAGTGATTGATTGATTAATTGTAATGTGGGCATATAATTGAATGAGATTGGGTATGTAGAATAAATGTTATATGGTGCAATTTGGAATATGAAAAGATGTGAAATTATCTGCTTATATGATTTGATATGTGGTATGAATTGGGTGAACCTTCGAGGATGGTTATATCACTGAGTTCGCAAAACTCATTAAAATTGCAACGTTGACTTTTCAAGTTCGAGAGAGGAAAATAGAGAAAGGGAGACTCTACAAGAAGATTAATTCTTGTACTTAAGAAAATGACTCAAAGGTCAATCAGCTGAGACTAAAGGATTAGATTGAAGTTGGTTTTGTAAAATTCCCCACGTAATGTACTTAGTTTTAATATTATATATATATATTTGGATGGTTTGGAAAGCTACAATGTAAGTTTGGTTTTTATGAAATTAAATGAGGAATGCAGTTTGGTATTAAAATTGGGTAACTTTTATGTTGATGCCATGATTAAGTTGGATACGTGTTTGCTCTAACGTGCCATTATTATAGGTTATGTACAGGAATGTCCACAGGGTGTTCCGATATGTAATCTATGGTAGTGGGGTGTTATAGTCAAGATATGCCAACATATAGTATTTGATCAATTTATCGAAATTAAAGTTTACTTAGATGTTGATTTCTTTGAGATTACATTCATCTATAACGACAATCATGAATTCCAAAGAAGTTTGCTATAGAGTAACCTAAGTTCATCTATTCATCAACCTTAGTTAGTGGTAGGAGATTTCAACTTCACCTTATTTTCCTAAAAAGTTAAAGGAGATAGGTTGAGTAATAAAAATAAAAACTTCCTAAATTAGTAATACTCAAATGAACTTTTTGATCTCATATTTGAATGGACCTTATTACATGTGAAGGAATAGACACGAGGGAAGCTAGTTGACTAGGAAAAAATGATCATACATTGGTTAATCCTAATCAAATTTTAGAGTATATGATTAGTATGACTCATTTCCACATCCCTATGCTCTAATCACTACCCTAATAAAGTATTAATATAAACAAATCTTGAAAAAGCTAAAGTTCCCATTCAAATTCCAAAAATTTTTGACCAAAATGGAGGGCTTTAAAATGTTATTTAACGAGGCCTAAGTATACAAGTAGAGGGTTATGAAGCATTCAATTTCTTCAGGAAACTTTAGGTTGTGAAATTGGAACTTAAAAAGTTCGATGATAAGAAAATAAAAAATATTAAATCTATAATAGCCAAGGCTGGAGAAGACTTATGCTTTATCTAAACCTAAACTAACCTATTTTTTAATGACTTAACTTTTAAAGACAAGGAAAGAAAACTATTGAGGCTTATTCACAAGTCTAAATAATCACCACTCATTGTTGAAACAAAGATCCAAAGTTAATTAACTTAAAGAGTGGGACAAAAATTCCAAATTCTTCCTTTATAGAAAGAATATTAATAAAATTTGCTCCTTTAATATTAGTGATAATGTAACTACTACAAAGTAGTATGATCTTAAGGAACTAGCTTTCAACTACTTAAAAAACATCCTTAAAACCTCTAAATAGTATAGTCCTAATTTGTAGGAGTTTAAAATCTTCATTGTTGACTCTATCTCTCTTTCTCTGTGTGTGTCGCAGAAGGAGTGACTTAAAAATACTTTTGTTCTTTGAATTTCTTTAGCCTAAACCCAAACAAAATCTTATGACCTAATAGACTAAAAACTCTTTCTTTTTCTATAAAAACTTGGTATATGAAAAAGGACATACTTACTAGAACTATCCCAAAATCCTTCTCAAATGGCCAATTGTTTAAGTAATTGGATAAAAATAATGTGAGTCTTATTCCTAAGAGCTAAATCCTAGTCTTTGAATGATTGCAGACCCATCTTTTGTTACATATTATTTAGAAGATAATTTTTGAGATATTAAAAAACATACTTAAGAAGTGCATGGCTGTTTCATTAATGCTATTCAAGGAGCTTTCATTAAGGATAGGAGCATTGGTAACAATTTGTTTCTAGCTTTAGAGATCTTTAAGATTTATTAAAATAAAAGGGTATTAAAGTGTTGCTATATGAAACTGACTTTAATAGAAGTTTTGACTTAATTAGCTAAAGATTCATTCTTGACTCACTAAATGCTTTAGGGTTCCTTAACTAATTAATTTCATAGATAGAAAATTAAATAAGCACTGCTTCGTTTGCTATTTTAATTACTGGAGTACCTACTTCTTCTTTTAAGGTGTAACATCCCGTCATCGATGGGAAGGTTATATTGGTAAATTGAGACGGGTTAGGATTTTACAGCATATTAGTGACTGAGCATTCATTTGGCCTCTAATGTTAGAGGAATGAGTCTTTTGTACATGCACATATTGGTACATGCATTCATGACATTTTCCCGGCTTTTGATTTTGAATATGATGCGAATTATGATTTGTGAGATGATTAGGTTTGATTATGATTTATTGGGAATCTTGGAAGAATTGGGTTTGAAAATGTGAATAGGAAATGTTTTAGAGTATTTGCCAGTCGAAAGTGATTCTTCAGAAATTTTCTGGAAATTCGGGAGTAAAAGTCCGGATCGAAAATTTTCCGAGTGACGGACTGATTGACTACATAGTGCTAGAATAATTGGTTAGTGGCAATGGAAAATTTATATATATGACTTTTAGAGATAAATATGTTGAGCTATTGAAATTTAGAGACGAATTGGACTGGGAATGAATTGATAGGAGAAAGAGATTTAAATGTTTTTAGAGGAAAAAGGATAAGAGGCTTGATTGTTAAACCTTTAAATGCCTTGGATTTGAAAGCTTGGAGAAGCTTCTTCCTCCTTCCTAGGGCTTGCTATTCTCCACCACCGATTGAGCTTTGTTCTTCTCTCCCAGGGCACGATTGCTTCTTCTTTCTTTGGTGATCTTCGATCCTTGCACTTCTACTTTCTTGCTTTTCCTTCCTTGTGTAAAGCCAAGCCTAAACCCTAAGGGAAGACGATGATTGTGAGAGTTTGAAAGCTTAATCGTTGGTGTTAGGGTTTGGAAAGATTTCGGGAGTTAAAGAGGGGAAGCTTGATTTGGTAAGTAAATTGGTTTAATGTTGTTTATTTATTAGTTAAATGCATACATGAATTTATTTGTGGAAGATTGGCGGTACTATGAGTGAGTTATGACTGGTTTTAGAGAGAGAAATGAGAAAAAGGGAATCGGAGAAGACGAACCAGGGCCGCACGTCGCGACGAAGGAATTATTAGACGCTGCGACGAGCGTACACCGCGACGAGCGTAGACGTCGCAACAAGAGTACGCCACGACGAGCATAGACGTCACGACGAGCGTACGCCGCGACGAGCGATAGATTGGGACGTCGCGACGAGCCACTGTTTAGACGCCGCGACGAGCGTTCATACGTCGCAGTGAGGACCAGATTTCTTAACTGATTTAATTTGGTTTTTGAGGCATAGTTAATGGTGTAGACCTCCAATTGAGGTGATGTTTGATTCGTTATGATCTAGAGAAAGAGGTCTACAATTGATACGAAGGATGAAAGTTGAAGTTAAGTTAGTAGAATCACAATTAGTAAAAGAAAGTTAAGAATGTGATTGTATTTCAACCTAAGGATTGTTCTTGGTAATTGGGATAAAATTGTGAGGTCCCTAAATGTAAAGGAAAGGCTATTGGAATTTAGAACTGAGCATAAAAGGTGAATTTGATCTAGAGAATAGTGATATTGATTGTGAGGTAATATCCTAGTGGATATGATGTGATTAATTGACTGGATATTAGAATTAAAATTTGGGATTTTCGTAACATGTTATTAAATTGAAATGACTTTTATTGACCAAGTGAGTGAAAAGTTAGATCTAGCAAAAGAAAGTGGACATTGGGAAATGGCACCGGGAAAAGTCATGAATAGGCATAGTACATATTTTATTCAAGGCATATGCATCGTTAAATTATTTTGGCTGTGCATTTTGTAATGGAAATTATTTGACTGTTATAGAGGCTCCGATGGATCGATATTCCACGGATATTGTTGGGACTCCCAGGCAACAGCTCGGAAGTCCAGGTGAGTAACCTAGTTGGTTCCTCAATCCTTATGTGTTTAATATTATGTACTGTTGCCATGTGGAGATAATGGAAGGATATTTGTGTTTGATTTTGATTGATTTCGGACCATGGGTGTCCGAAACATTTGGGATTTGATATTGAAGTGCTATTGTGTGTACATGATCATGAATGCATAAATGAAATAAATGTAAATTTATATGACTGAAATACCGGACCGATGGTCCGAAGAATCAGAAATTTGGTCACTGAAATTGAAACTAATTGTAAATGGAAATTTGAGCATATGCATTCATGCATAAAGGTATGATCAGATAATGGCAGTTGTGACCGGAGCAGCCAACGTATTTCAGGGCTTTAAGCTCAACGCACAGGGCTTCGTGCCCAACGTATTTCAGAGTCACTGGCTCAACGTATCAGGGCATTTAGGCCCAACGTATTTAGAGCCACAGGCTCAACGCAATGTGCCCGTCACTGGGACAGTTTCAGGCGCACGGTCACAACAACGTAATGAAATTGAAAAGTGTCACATGTGCATTGCATACATGATATGAATGAATGCGGATTGTGTAAGAGGCGAAACGCCTTATATTTGTGAATGGTGATCGTATGTGGTATTCTGTGAATTATTTGAATATGCATGAGTTGAGTGAACCATCGATGATGGTTTTTCATTGAGTTCGCAAACTCACCCAACATTGCAATTATTTTTCAGGAATTGGCAAGTACCTCGTTAGATAAACGGGAGTATGATTACCGCAAAAGAGTCAGAGTATTCACAATACGCTGCAGAAAAGACCATACAAGAACATCACGTATAATCGAAAACACTAAGGATTAATGAAAATACCTTATTTCCGTAGGTGGATTGCTTCTTTTTCGAATTCCAAGACACTGCAAATCGGTAATGCCCTCTATCGGTATCCACACGAGCATGCACGATCCGAGCTGCAGCTGCAGTGTGCTAGCACGTCCTGAAAACACTTTCTGAACACCGCACGATCTTTCTCTTGGATGACAGCTAGGGTTTCGTCTCTTCTTCCTTCGACTTAATGAGACCTAAGCTTCTCTATTTATAGAGAAACCCTAATCCCATTTAGGCCCCATTAAGTTTCGGCCCATTATATCATATATAATAAAAGCCCGACAACTTAATTCAATCTAGCCCAATAAATATATCTAAATATATTTATTCAACACCTAATAAATTAGGCCCAAGAGAATAAGCCCAGATCACATTACTCTTTGTGTGCGACCACAGAGGCTCATTTGATGTTGACAATGGGCTTGATCACACTTCAGGCCCATAAGTCATAAGCGGCCTCTAGCAAGACATTATGACTACCCAAATCAAATGAGGATCGATAATCCGATTTAACTCAGTAACTATGGTTATAGGCTCATCCTTTGTAACACGATATCAAGATTAATCACAAAGCATGGTACATGTCAACCTTTGATTAATCATAGTTTCTTGATCCCCAAGTTGATGATAATAACAAATGACATTGATGACTCTTCATCAATTCATTTGAGCACGGCCATGCATTTCTTCACCACACTTGTCAAGAGGCCCAAATGATATCTCTCTCATTTAAGAGAGGTATAAATCCCATCTACGTCATTCACATCCTCCGCATGATTCATTTAGTGTCCAACATAAGACTATTTGTTATTCGGTTAAAATAACTTAGTCTAATATGAAAACACTAAATTCCTCATGTAGGGAACCATGATGACTTCAGTCAAAGAACTAAAGTCAAACCATATAAAGAATCACTAATGACATGAAACCATGTAGTATTCTTTATGTGGGTCGGTCCAATATATGTTCTCTAACATATATCTATGTTTCGATTTGATATCTCATGTCCATGATCAAGAAACGTGATCATCAATCGTAACACATACTAGTCTTAATTCATTATTGTTCCACCAATAATGATCGACCGAGATGCGATCTAGAATAGTGTTATAACACTTATGGTTTTACTATCAAGTCACATACTTGATGACATAAGTCTAATACTATTCATGGAATGTAAATCACATTACATAAACGAAATACATGCATATATAAAGGAATACCTCATAATATAATATTAACAAGTCATAATGTTAATACATGAATGACAAATATCCATTGGCCTAGGGCACACTACTAACAATCTCCCACTTGCACTAGGCCTAATAGGTCAGATATCTAATACCCATAGACCTCGTATGACTCTCATGTTTAGGCTGTGGAAGAGCCTTAGTAAGTGGATCGACAATGTTATCATCTGTGCCCACTTTGCATATCTTCACGTCTCCTCTCCCAATGATCTCTCTAATCAGATGAAAACATCTGAGTATGTGTTTGGATCTATGATGTGAGTTTGGTTCCTTAGCCTGTGCTATAGCCCCATTATTATCACAATAAAGGTCTATAGGACTTGCAATGCTAGGAACAACTCCAAGCTCAGTAATGAACTTCCCGATCCATACAGACTTCCTTAGCGCATCCGAGGCAAACAATGTACTCGACTTGATTGTAGAATCAAGAATGTTGTGTCTTGCTTTGAACTTTTCAAGCTCACTGCACCTCCATTCAAACAGAACACAAAACCTGATTGCGATCTAAAATCATCTATGTCAGACTGAAAACTAGCATCAGTGTAACCATTTACAACGAGCTCTCCTTCAAGTCCTCCATAGATTAGGAACATATCCTTAGTTCTTCTCAGTACTTAAGGATATTCTTAATCGCTATCCAAAGGACTCTCACCATAATTAGATTGGTATCTACTTGTTATGCTCAAAGCATATGAGACATCTGGTCGAGTACATAACATGGCATACATGATAGATCCAATTGCAGATGCATATGGAATCTTACTCATGCGCTCAAGTTCCTTATCTGAAGTAGGACAATCCTTCTTAGAAAGCTTGATTCCATGTGACATAGGCAAGAATCCTCTCTTAGAATCTTGCATACTGAACCTTTTCAGTATCTTATCTATGTATGTACTCTGACTTAGGCCTATAAGCTTTCTTGATCTATCTCTATAGATCTTAATGCCTAAAACATAGGCAGCCTCACCTAAGTCTTTCATTAAGAAACGTTTCCTTAACCAAATCTTGACACTTTGTAAGGTCGGAATATCGTTTCCAATGAGCAGTATGTCATCAACATATAAAGCTAAAAAAACAACAGCACTCCCACTAACCTTTTTGTAAACACAAGGTTCATCTTCATTCTTGATGAATCCAAACTCTTTGACAACTTCATCAAAACGATGATTCCAGCTTCTTGATGCTTGCTTCAATCCATAAATGGATCTTTGAAGCTTGCACACCTTTCCCTAATTCTTAGGATGGACAAAACCCTCAGGCTGCATCATATATACATCCTCAAGTAAGTTTCCATTAAGGAAAGCCGTTTTGACATCCATTTGCCATATCTCATAATCATAGTATGCAGCTATGGCAATAAGAATTCTAATGGATTTGATCATGACCACTGGAGAAAATGTCTCATCATAATCAATTCCATGAACTTGTCGATAACCTTTAGCAGCAAGTCTTGCTTTATAAGTGTGCACATTTCCATCCATGTCAAGTTTCTTTTTGAAAACCCATTTGCATCCAATGGTCTTCACGCCATCAGACGGATCAATCAAAGTCCAAACTTGATTGTCATACATGGATTGCATCTCTGCTTTCATGGCCTCTAACCATTTAGCAAATTCTGGACTTTCCATAACTTCTTAATAGGTTGTGGGCTCATTATGATCAATGAGCATCACATTGTCATCATCAGTAACGAGAAATCCATATCTCTCGGGCTCATGACGAATCCTATCAGATCTACGTAGGCCTTGTGTTGTTGAAGACTGCTCATCAACAGCTTGTGAGCTCGCTTCAATCTCCTTTTCAGGCTCAATGTCATTTTGTGAAACTTGAATTTCTTCAAGTTGTACTTTACTCCCACAGTTTCCTTTGGAAACAAATTCCTTCTCTAAGAAAAAACCATTTCGAGCAACAAACACTTTGTTCTCTGCTGGGATGTAAAAGTAATATCCTTTAGTTTCCTTAGGATATCCCACAAAATAACATTTTTCAGATTTGGGTGCCAACTTGTCGGCAATTGGACGCTTCACATAAGCTTCACAACCCCAAATCTTTAGAAAAGATAAATTGGGACGCTTCCCAGTCCATATCTCATATGGTGTCTTTTCTACAGCCTTTGACGGAATACGGTTCAATATGAATGCTATTGTTTCTAAAGCATAACCCCAGAAATATTTTGGAAGATCAGTTTGACTCATCATTGATCGAACCATATCTAATAGAGTTCGATTTCTCCTTTCAGAAACACCATTCCATTGAGGAGTTCCTGGAGGAGTCAATTATGAAACGATTCCACAATCCTTAAGATAATCATCAAACTCTTGGCTTAAGTATTCACCTCCTCGATCAGATCGAAGGATTTTAATTATTTTGCCAAGCTGATTTTGAACTTCATTCTTATATTCTTTGAAATTTTCAAAAGATTGTGCTTCATTAAATAGACATACCCATATCTACTGAAGTCATCTGAAAAAGTAATGAAATACAAATAACTTCCTCTCGCTGAAATGCTAAAAGGACCACATACATCGGTATATATAAGGTCCAATAGCTTATTGGCCCTTTTCCCCTTTACCTGTAAAGGGGGCCTTTGTCATCTTACCCAGTAAACAAGAATCACATGTCTCAAAAGATTCAACAGAATCAATGAATTCATCTTGATGGAGTTTTGAAATGCGTTTTTCATTTACATGGCCTAAACGACAATGCCAGAGATAGGTTAGGTTCAGCTCTTCCAAATAGAGTTTGCGGTTCCTTTTCCAATGACCAGGTTCATTGCAGTGGAAGCAAACTCCCTTCTTGGCTACCTTAGTCTTAGCTTTGGGCTTGGGCTTGGACTTGGGTACTTTACCTTTCCCCTTCGCTGTGCCCTTCTTCTTGAAACCTTTTCCCTTTTGAACCACAAAAACTTCATTGGTGGTCTTTACCTTTCCCTTTAAGTTCTCTTCAGTAGTTTTCAGCATCCCATGCAATTCATCAATGGACTTCTCCATATTATGCATGTTGTAGTTAAGAATGAACTGATCATATTCATCAGTCAAGGATGATAGAATAAGATCCGTTGCCAATTCTTGACTAACAGGTGCACCTAATTTCTCAAGATGATGAATGTAACTCTTCATCTTAAGAACATGAGTACTCACAGGTGTTCCAGGAGTCATCTTGCATGAATTCAATACCTTAGTGGTTCTAAACCTCTCTTGGCGTGCTTGCTCTTGAAACATAGCTTTCAATTCATGAATTCAATGCCTTAGTGGTTCTAAACCTCTCTTGGCGTGCTTGCTCTTGAAACATAGCTTTCAGTTGAGCAAGCATATCATAGGTTTCCATTTCCTCTAAGTCCTTCTGAAGGTCAGAGATCATGGAACCTAACATAAGGCATGACACATCCGTAGAGTCATTGATATGCTTCATGTAAGCATCATTTTGAGCCTTAGGTGCATTTGCTAGTGGTTCCTCAGGGATGGGCTCTTCTAAGACATAAAGCTTTCTTTCTTGCTTGAGAACAATTCTCAAGTTCCTATGCCAATATAGGAAATTTGTTCCATTAAGTTTTTCTTTCTCTAAGTTAGATCGCATAGAAAGGTTTGTGGATGGAGTAGCCATAATCTACAAGAATTATGCAATAAGGGTCAACATTCATATGTTATGAGGTATTAGCTCCCTCTCAAATAAATAACCCTCAATTGACGAATGGGAGAAACAAGATCCATATTTCACTAAGTCCTAAGAAAGCTTTGGCTTAACACTCAAGACTTAGTTATTTAGGTAGAACACTCTTTTCAGTTACATCACATGTAACTCTTGATGGGTTTATGTTAAAATACATCTTATGTACTGCATGTATGTAAAAACCCAATCTTATGCCCTAAACCCAAAACCGGTTTGATAGCTTAGTTAAGTTTAACCATACTTTACCTATGAATAGCACCATTATTCAATGTCTTCCTAGATGATCCTACATGCCTTGCTTTGGCAAAACCCACATAAGGATAATCTAGAGATAAACATTGGTAAAGATTTATGGAAGGCATATAAACTTAAAATTATGAAGAGGGTCGTTCTTAGTACATTATGAAGGCTACTAATCCTATTAGTAAGGGTGTTTGTACTATGCTATTTCTAATCCTATACTACAACATACTTGAGTATATATATATATTAGAAGTATAGAATAGTAACTTACACTTGAATATAAATATTCAAAAATATAAATAAACACATGTAACATCACCCAGAATGTATAACACATAACAAACAAACAAGCGTAGGGGAAACTACCCCTTGCTGGGCTTGTCAGTCGACTGGAAGAGTTGATAGTCGACTGGTCGACTTGTGCCAGTCGACTGGAAGAGATGATAGTCGACTGGTCGACTTGTGCTAGTCGACTGGAACCAATTTCAGTCGACTGGAACAAAAGTTTTTACTAAAAACTCATCTCCGCCCTCCAACCAGTCGACTGGAACACTTCTAGTCGACTGGAAGAGATGCTAGTCGACTGGTCGACTTGTACTAGTCGACTGGAACCATTATCAGTCGACTGGAACGAACGTTTTCGCTAAAATGCTCATCTCCGCTCTCCAACCCGTCGACTGGAACACTTCTAGTTGACTGGAAGAGATGCTAATCGACTAGAGTATCCTTGTCCAACATGAATACTTGCGGTTTCCCATTCCAGATCCATATCTTACATGGTGGAAACCCTAGCAGCCACCACCTGTCTGTCAAACCCTTCATGCTTGTCATAAATTCTCATCAGTACCAAGATAATCAACAAATCCGAAAACAACATGCATGAAATAAAAAACACTTTCGTATCACGAAACCAAAACCGTGAGCACATGTAATCAAAACATGCATATTTTTCATCTCTACAGAATCCAAATCCGTAAACACATGTAATCCAAACATGTATATATTTTCGATTATACAGAAGCCAAAATCGTGAACACATGTAATAAAAAACACGTATATTAACGATTTTACAGAAGAACCTGTCTCTGATACCACTGTTGGATCGGGTACAGTCTGAGTATTCACAATACGCTGCGGAAAAGATCATACAAGAACATCACGTATAATCGAAAACACTAAGGATTAACGAAAATACCTTATTTTCGTAGGTGGATTGCTTCTTTTTCGAATTCCAAGACACTGCAAATCGCTAATGCCCTCTACCGGTATCCACACGAGCATGCACGATCCGGTCTGCGGCTGCAGTGTGCTAGCACGTCCTGAAAACACTTTCTGAACGCCGCACGATCTTTCTCTTGGATAGCGGCTAGGGTTTCGTCTCTTCTTCCTTCGACCTAATGAGACCTAAGCTTCTCTATTTATAGAGAAACCCTAATCCCATTTAGGCCCCATTAAGTTTCGGCCCATTATATCATATATAATAAAAGCCCAACAACTTAATTCAATCTAGCCCAATAAATATATCTAAATATATTTATTCAACACCTAATAAATTAGGTCCAAGAGAATAAGCCCAGATCACATTACTCTTTGTGTGTGACCCTGTAGGCTCATTTGATGTTGGCAATGGGCTTGATCACACTTCAAGGCCCATAAGTCATAAGCGGCCTCTAGCAAGACATTATGACTACCCAAATCAAATGAGGATCGATAATCCGATTTAACCTGTAACTATGGTTATAGGCTCAGTCCTTTTGTAACACGATATCAAGATTAATCACAAGGCATGGTACAATTTTTGCATAAGAGTACCGATATTGTTTTAGGCCCAATTTGACTATGGATATTGTATGTATGAATTGATTTATGATTGGAATTGTTTTACGATCGAAAAATGATTTTGTATTAAAGCGGGCTCAAATTGTTTACTGATATCTGCGCACTCGATTGGTTTTCAAAAATGAAAATGTATTACCGAGTTTTTGAACTGTTCGACTGCTCTAGCATACCACCCTCGTGAGGCACGGGCTCGGATATCACCATCGATATCGGGTTCGGGTCTTGCGGGAGTGGGATGCTACATTTGTGGTATCAGAGCCCAGAAGTACAATCTTATATGGGCATTCTGGAAATTGTGTCAAGTCACATGCATTTAAGTCATGTCACGGCAGACAGTGACAACTGATCCCCAGTCTAGTATATGAGTCACATGCATGAGTATGTCTCAATCGTTTAAGCGATTAGAATAGAAAGGAAAATGATAATGTGTTAGAATGTGATAAAAAGGAAGTTGTGGACGTCGTGAAATGAGAAAACGGTGTATGATCCGATTGGACCAAAGAAGATTAAGTGTATTGGTATTAGTGGATATAAGTATTACATTGAGGTATCTTTAAATGTGGGATAGAAATGAAGTTGTGGTTGTGGATTGATAGAGGAAAATAGAAATATGATGAAAATGGCAAGAGTTCAAGTGTATAAAGTGGATGAAAATAAAGTGTTCTATGATAGAGAAGTTACAATTGGGATTGATTACTGTGACAAGAGTTATGAGTAACGATCTATGACTGTGAATCAATTATGTTAGTGTTGTATATCTATGATATTGATTTGAGTGTGAAAATACATGGGTATGATGCAATAATGAAAAGATTGAAAGGTAAGACTATAATACTGATAAATGAAAAAGTTGTTCGGGTTTAGTTGATTTGCCTAAATAAATGCATACCTGATTATGGGAAGCAATTAATGAGTTAGTGGATAATTGCTAATCCTATTCTTATCGATTACTATAAGAATCCAATATGGGTTAGAATAAGAAATGAAAGTCTTTAAATGCCCTACAGAGCCTCATTGTAAAGGATGTTCTGACCTATCTTCTCGAAGTATTTAGAATGACTGATATGTAGTGATGAAAAATAGTTGATTGATAAAGTTTTATGAACAGTATTAATGATTGATAAGGTTTAGTTGATATGATAATTTGATTTGAGAGTAATTATTGAAGAGATAAATTTGAAATGAAGTAAAAGTTAATTTTGGAGTCCTAATCCTAGCGAAGACTCAAGCGTAAGAGATGAAATATGTTACTGAAAAAGTGTACATTCTGTTAATGAGATGAACCCGATTATGTAAGAGAAATACTGAACATTAAGGAAATATTAATTGCGAATATGAGAAGAATATAGGTTCGTGTATATTTTGTGTAATTATGTTCTAAAAGTACAAAATTGATATGATGAATATGTTATGATGAAACTGAGTTATAAGAAAATTGTTCCTCATTGGAGACAATCAATATTTAGGGAATTATACGAATTGATCATGGGTATAAGGAGTTTATTATACGACTGAAGAGTAAAATATCTCCATTGTGTTTAGAGTGGGTAATGACTATAAGCATAGATGATCAATAGAATGCATTTGAAAAATGAAGTAGATAAATTGGCACAGTTGAGGAAATTGTTTATCCTGCAAGTTTCATAAGAATGAATCTTAGTGACCAAATAAATAGTGGGATGAATTAGTATACGAATATGGTACATTGGAAGACTTAATGATGATAGAGGTGTTGATAAAATGCGAAATTACAAGGAATGTATGTATACGAGATTTGGAGTTTATTAGAACTAACTGAATGCTGGATACGTCTAGAAATTGTTAAAGATTTTCTGGCTTTCGCTTTGATAAAAATGTTTGAGGAAAAGCGTGCAAATCGTATGACTGATGAATGTAAAAAGGGACATTTGGAGAAACTTACAAGTTGAGTATTGATGGTATCACTTTAATTTGGAGATTTTGCAATATATACTGAAGTGTCCCAGTAAAGATTATGATGCAATCTATTGAAATTGGGTAAAATGATTTTATGAACCTAGGGACATATATAACTTCGTGGGTTGTATTGTAATTGATGATCTGAAATTTGTTGTACTGAGTATTGCTTTACAAGCTTGGAGAAATTAATTGTACAGTAACGTTTATGGATATATCCATGGATATGCAAATCATTAATGATCGAGATATTTCGGGACTTTGAATGATTTGAAAAAGGATTAAGTGATTGAGTAGTCGCAAAGTTAAGATAGTGATGCAATTAAATGGATTGAATAGAAAAGTCAATGGTAGAAGATCACAATTTGAACGATAAGGTTATTAAACTTAGTGTAATTTGAGTGCAAACTGTCAAGCTAGCAAAGGGGCAAAAAGAAAGTATTATTAGTTATTGGAATTCCAAAGTAGGTGTGCATCAAGAAGGATTGACAAAACCCGAATTGAGGATTTAGAAATTGTGAACCTTATTGAGGAATTGAGATTGACTCCAATTATTGAGGAAAGTGATATGTATAGTTTGACTAAGAAATTTGTGTAGTACGGGCTAGAGACATTGTTAGAGAAAAAAACATCAAGAACCAGTCAAATCTTATGCTATAGTAAGAGCACATCGAAATGTAATTGATGGTTTAGAATGAAAAACCGAATGATTATAATTGTGACTAACAACAGCCTTGACTGTTGGAAACAAATGTAAAACGGGTATTTTTGGAGTTCATAGGGACATGAGATCAATGTATAGTTCAGATTGATTATGGACATAATAATCGTTATATTGGTAACACCATTCGAAATGTGTATAAGGGGTCTTACAACAAGTGATCAGGGCCTAAAAGTAGTCGATGGCCATGATTGAGTTGAGACAATGTTGATAGTGAAATGAATTTATAATAGGGATTAAGAAATTCAAATGAGTGACAATGAGTCGAGTTGATTGTTATCGAGGTTATGAGAATCTTATGAGATTAATATTTTAGCTAAAGAGATGTCTTTTTGTGAGCGATAAATGAAATGTTCTGAACAGCATTACAGCCATGATGCACATAGATAGAGATAAATGTATAATTGGGGAAACTAAATTCATTATAAAGTGGCCTTTATGTGACTGTGGTGTAAATAGAACTAAGAATTGGGAACTTCAGTAAAGGATAATTCGGATTCTCAAAGTGTTACTTGGACAGGATTAGAAAATATTGTATATATGGGCTATTGATATTGGAAGTGGCGATTTGCGAGAAATCATGAGAAAACAGTAAAGCAATGTAGAGTTTGAGAGAGATGAGTGGTCCATTGATGGTTTTGATTTCAGTTAAGTGCTAGAAATTATTCGTCTAGCGAAATAAGTGGAAAACAGAGAGTCAATGATCAAAAAGACTCCCCTGCCTTCTTGATCAATCGTATATGAAATTTCAAGGACGAAATTTTTATTAGGAGGGGAGAATTGTAACTTCCCGTCACCGATGGGAAGGTTATGTTGGTAAATTGAGACGGGTTAGGATTTTACCGCATATTAGTGACTGAGTATTCATTTGGCCTTTAATGTTAGAGGAATGAGTCTTTTGTACATGCACATATTGGTACATGCATTCATGACATTTTCCCGGCTTTTGATTTTGAATATGATACGAATTATGATTTGTGAGATGATTAGGTTTGATTATGATTTATTGGGAATCTTGGAAGAATTGGGTTTGAAAATGTGAATAGGAAATGTTTTAGAGTATTTTCCAGTCGAAAGTGATTCTTCGAAAATTTTCTGGAAATTCGGGAGAAAAAGTCCGGACCAGAAATTTTCCGAGTGACAGACTGATTGACTGCATAGTGCTAGAATAATTGGTTAGTGGCAATGGAAAATTTATATATATGACTTTTAGGGATGAATATGTTGATCTATTGAAATTTAGAGACGAATTGGACTGGGAATGAATTAATAGGAGAAAGAGATTTAAATATTTTTAGAGGAAAAAGGATAAGAGGCTTGATTGTTAAACCTTTAAATGCCTTGGTTTTGAAAGCTTGGAGAAGCTTCTTCCTCCTTCCTAGTGCTTGCTATTCTCCACCACCGATTGAGCTTTGTTCTTCTCTCCCAGGGCACGATTGCTTCTTCTTTCTTGGGTGATCTTCGATCCTTGCCCTTCTACTTACTTGTTTTTCCTTCCTTGTGTAAAGCCAAGCCTAAACCCTAAGGGAAGACGATGATTGTGAGAGTTTGAAAGCTTAATCGTTGGTGTTAGGGTTTGGAAAGATTTCGGGAGTTAAAGAGGGGAAGCTTGATTTGGTAAGTAAATTGGTTTAATGTTGTTTATTTATTAGTTAAATGCATACATGAATTTATGTGTGGAAGATTGGGGGTAGTATGAGTGAGTTATGACTGGTTTAGAGAGAGAAATGAGAAAAAGGGAATCGGAGAAGACGAACCAGGGCCGCACGTCGCGATGAAGGAATTATTAGACGCCGCGATGAGCATACGCCGCGACGAACGTAGACATCGCGACGAGAGTACGCCACGACGAGCGTAGACGTCGCGACGAGCGTACGCCGCGACGAGCGATAGATTGAGACGTCGCGACGAGCAAGTTTATACGTCGCGACAAGCCACTGTTTAGACGCCGCGACGAGCGTTCATACGTCGCGGTGAGGACCAGATTTCTGAACTGATTTAATTTGGTTTTTGAGGCATAGTTAATGGTGTAGACCTCTAATTGAGGTGATGTTTGATTCGTTATGATCTAGAGAAAGAGGTCTACAATTGATACGAAGGATGAAAGTTGAAGTTAAGTTAGTAGAATCACAATTAGTAAAAGAAAGTTAAGAATGTGATTGTATTTCAACCTAAGGATTGTTCTTGGTAATTGGGATAAAATTGTGAAGTCCCTAAATGTAAAGGAAAGGCTATTGGAATCTAGAACTGAGCATAAAAGGTGAATTTGATCTAGAGAATAGTGATATTGATTGTGAGGTAATATCCTAGTGGATATGATGTGATTAATTGACTGGATATTAGAATTGAAATTTGGGAGTTTCGTAACATGTTATTAAATTGAAATGACTTTTATTGACCAAGTGAGTGAAAAGTTAGATCTAGCAAAAGAAAGTGGACATTGGGAAATGGCACCGGGAAAAGTCATGAATAGGCATAGTACATCTTTTATTCAAGGCATATGCTTCGTTAAATTATTTTGGCTGTACATTTTGTAATGGAAATTATTTGACTGTTATAGAGGCTCCGATGGATCGATATTCCATGGATATTGTTGGGACTCCCAGGCAACAGCTCGGAAGTCCAGGTGAGTAACCTAGTTGGTTCCTCAATCCTTATGTGTTTAATATTATGTACTGATGCCATGTGGAGATAATGGAAGGATATGTGTGTTTGATTTTGATTGATTTCGGACCATGGGTGTCCGAAATATTTGAAATTTGATATTGAAATGCTATTGTGTGTACATGATCATGAATGCATAAATGAAATAAATGTAAATGTATATGACTAAAATACCGGACCGTTGGTCCAAAGAATCAAAAATTTGGTCACTGAAATAGAAACTAATTGTAAATGGAAATTTGAGCATATGCATTCATGCATAAAGGTATGATCAGATAATGGCAGTTGTGACCGGAGCAGCCAACGTATTTCAGGGCTTTAAGCTCAACGCACAGGGCTTCGTGCCCAACGTATTTCAGAGTCACTGGCTCAACGTATTAGGGCATTTAGGCCCAACGTATTTAGAGCCACAGGCTCAACGCAATGTGCCCGTCACTGGGACAGTTTCAGGCGCACGGTCACAACAATGTAATGAAATTGAAAAGTGTCACATGTGCATTGCATACATGATATGAATGAATGCGGATTGTGTAAGAGGCGAAACGCCTTATATTTGTGAATGGTGATCGTATGTGGTATTTTGCAAATTATTTGAATATGCATGAGTTGAGTGAACCATCGATGATGGTTTCTCACTGAGTTCGCAAACTCACCCAACATTGCAATTATTTTTCAGGAATTAGCGAGTACCCCATTAGACAAACGGGAGTATGATTACCGCAAAAGAGTCAGAGTTTGAAGTCGGGATCAGTTTCACATCTGCATTAATGTCATTTTGAATTATGTGTAAATTTGTAACTCTGCAATTTTCGCATAAGAGTACCGATATTGTTTTGGGCTCAGTTTGACTATGGATATTGTGTGTATGAATTGATTTATGATTGGAATTGTTTTACGATCGAAAAGATTTTGTATTAAAGCGGGCTCAAACTGTTTACTGATATCTGCGCACTCGATTGGTTTTCAAAAATGAAAATGTATTACCGAGTTTTTGAACTATTCGACTGCTCTAGCATACCACCCTCGTGAGGCACGGGCTCGGATATCACTATCGATATCGGGTTTGGGTCTTGTAGGAGTGGGATGCTACATAAGGAGTAAAGGATTTTAGACAATATGAACCTATCTCTCCTTATCTATTGACCATGTGTATAGAGGTGCTCAAAAACTTAATATCATTCAAGATTAATCAAAGTAATGCGAAATTCAATTATAAGTTTAAGAAACTGAGGTTATTTATTTAGCCTTTATTCTATTGATGATCTTTTTCTCATATACAGATTCTAATTCAATTCAAATACTAATGAATTCCTTAAACTTACTTAGATTAATCTCATGCTTATTAGTGAATAAAAGCAGGACCTACTTGTATATGTCTATTGATTCTAAAAATGTAAGCTCATTCTCAACTAAAAATGTAAACTCATTCTCAACTATCTCAGACCTAAATTGTCTAAGCCTTCCATTTAAGTAAGTAGGCATACTAATCTACTACAAAAGATTCATTTATTGAGATTTCTTGTAGCACCCCACTCCTGCAAGGACCCGAACCCTGACATCGTGGGTGATATCCGAGTCCGTGTCCATGAGGGTAGCGTGCTAAAACACTCAATCATTTAGAAATCGGTATAATTTTTTTTTAATCACAACACATTATGCGGAATCTATAACCAATGAAGGCCTATTTACAAATACAATACACTTGAGTCATTTCGAAAAACCAATTTATACAAAAGTTGTGAAAAATAAAATTCAATACAAAATAAAGAAATACAATGCAGACGCGAACTGATCCCGACCTCTATCCTTCACTTGAATCTTTGAAGGATACTCCGTTAATTAACAGGTATTTTTCGATCTGAAAATATTTACAAATTTTGGGTGAGTTTTGTGAACTTAATGAGTGACCATCATCGATGGCTCACGCAGTCACATAACACATAATTCATAATATTTCATATCCAATACAATTTAATCATTCATAATATGCATATGCAGTGCACATGAGACCCACTTTCTATTTGTTACTTTGTTGTGACTGAGTGCCTAACTATCCCATATAAGGCTCATTAAACGTTGAGCTTGAGGCTCTGATTCATTTTTGAGCTTGAAGCTCATTTTTACTCGCTAAGCTTTAAGCTCTTATTTGTGACTACTCTGATCACAACAACCATTAAGTTTTATGAAATGAAATGCATCACTCATATTTGCATGCTCTTATTCAATCATATTTGCTTATCATCGAATCGGAGTCTGGCATTCAACATATGGTTGAGAATTCATACTTTCACTTGCATGTGATTATACATTCTGAAAACACTTAGCAATCACTTTAATACACTTAGTTCATCCAATTCACTTTCAAGTAACACTTCAATATCTAAGTCAACCATCACAATCATCGGACCTCCTGTCCGAAAACCAGCATAATCAATCACATTTACAAAATCATTCAATAGTCAAATAATACAAGAATTCAAATAACAAATAATGAAGTGAGACCATCTCGGTCTACTCACAGTACGCTCCAGATTAGCATTTGCTTTCAAATTCTGGGAACACCTGAATGCAGACACTTGACCTACATAACCCATTTATGCAAGACACACATTGCATACTCATAAATAATTGCACACGTATAAACATTTATTCATACACAATTGTATAAATGGACTATATACAATGCATGTTCAATGACAATCCCGGGCATATGTTCTAGAACACATATTATGCTCATTCCCATTTCATAATTCATATGTATCTAATTTAACTTAGCTTTACACTTTATTTTTATATATTCTTTCTAAACTCTTCTTTTAATCTTTACCTTTTGCATGTGTCTAGCTTATTCATAAGCTTACACCTCAAGAACATTTGGTTACTTTATATCATAACTCAATTTCTCATCATCTCTTTTCTAACCTCATATGATCTTAAAATATCCAAATTCTCATCCAATAGGAATCCAATTGAAAATCCCATAACGCAAAATCACTATAATTGATTCTAGAATGCTTAAACCCAAGCATTTTCTAAACTCCCTGAACTAGAATCCTTTCAAAAATATAAAAGATTCAAAATGATCTTACCTTGATTCTTCACCAAATAAAGAGATCTTTCGCTCAAATGGAAGTTCTTTTCTTCCTTTTCCTTTTTCTCTTCTTGGACAGCTTCAAAATCTTATTAAAGACTAAGAAGAATTAAACCCTAACCCACTCTCTTTTTTTCTCTCAAACCACCAACTCTCTTTCTTTTTTCTCTCTCATTTTTGTTGTTCTCTTCTACTTATCCTTCCATTCACGTTTTTCTTCTTCATTTATAAGCAAGACAACATTTCTTCTTCCAATTATGCCCTTAATGATTGAGAATTGTTCCATTTGCCCTTCCAATTATTTCTTATGTCTTTTATAATTAAGTGTCTTGCCAGCAGTACCCTTGAACATTCTAACATAACACTTTCTTCCAGAAGATGTCCCCCATTGTCTTAAGTTTTTAATGACATCAAAATCATTCAGTTCGGTTTAGTGATTCGAAAGATATACTTCAAATATTTTTGGATTGCTCTTGTCCAAATCATTATACTATGTACAACTTCTATCCAAAATTTAAATATCTTAGAAACTGAATTAGATTCCAATTTCTTCAAACCATTTGTAGTTCCATGTCTCTAGTTCACCACAAATCAAGAATCATCTCATTTGGAGCACTACCGATCCAAAATCATCAAAATACTGAAGTATGTTCAGTGAAATAACATCAGTTCATAGTATTTAAAAGCACACACACTATACTCGTCCCACATTGTTCACTCAATCTCTCTTATTTCATTTCATATAGCTACAATTTTTGGTGGAGATGTAGAGAAATGTCTTACGAGTCCAATGGTTCAAGAATCAAGTTATTTGAGTGTCTAGAGAAGAAGTTATGGCCAAAAGAATCCAATCTGGTTTTATCCTCAATCATATTGAACCTATCGTGGGACAATTAGTATAACTTTCTATAGATATTGGATTTAAGTGTTCTTTAGATGGTTAAAAAGAAGACTTCAAGAGCTAACACTTTTATGAAGACCTAGAAGACAAATTCTATCTTATGAAGGATAAAAAATGGAACAGAAGATATAAGATGAACAGCAACTCAGAAGAAGTTTATGAACAGTAACAAAGAAGATGTTTTTCAATTATCATAACTTTCTCTAAAGATATCAGATTTAGGTTTTATTTTTATGGTTTGAAAGAAGACTTCAAGATCTACAACTTTCATGAAGACCGTAAAGATAAGTTCCATCTTCTGGAGGATCAAAAATGGAACAAAATATATAAGATAAACAATAACCCAGAAGAAGTTTATGAACAGTAACATAAAAGATGTTTTACAATTTTCATAAATTTCTCTATAGATATGTTAGGACCTGATCCGGAAACCGGATCCCAATCGAAGGAATGAAACACGGCCGCGAAAACATAACGAAAAGCGCAGCACAAACCAAAGGGAAGGCGAATCGGATAACAAAGTGAAATACAAAGCGAGTGAAAATCAGAACCGGAAAACGAAAAGTAACCAAATGGATCCGAAATTAAACGAACGAAAGTGAAAGAAGCAACATGGAATCAAAATGCGAATCGAAAGCGGCTCAAAAATCAAAGAATACAAATAAAGACAAATTGAATAGCATAACAAATGTTCGACATCCGTGAACATACCGCTTAACGAATGAACGCGTTGGAAATCCTAAGCTAAACTGATCCGAAATCCGGTATAAATTTTTTTTTCTTTTTCTTATATTCACCTTTATTCAAACTAAAGCAAATCAAATACAATGAATTCCCACTTTTGGAAATTCATTCTCATGCAAATCTCAAAACTTGAATCATATTCTTACATACCCAAAACCTGCAAATGGAAAAATACACTTCTAAAATTCCCAAACAAAACCCAGAATCATCGGACTCTCCCGTCCGGA
Organism: Erythroxylum novogranatense; assembly: GCA_029891385.1. Classification (NCBI taxonomy): domain Eukaryota; kingdom Viridiplantae; phylum Streptophyta; class Magnoliopsida; order Malpighiales; family Erythroxylaceae; genus Erythroxylum; species Erythroxylum novogranatense. Next base: position 28,891,941 of record CM057233.1, on the reverse strand, counting down.
ATCCAAACACTAGCAAACGTAAACCTATACCTAACACTTCCATAATTCTCAATCAGCCAAAACAAACAATCTCATTATCCATATCTCAAATCCAATCCAATCATAAACCAATCGAAGTCATATACAAACTTATATCTCACATTCAATACATAAACCATAAATCACTTACATTCCGAAGTAGATACACTATCAAACTTGAATGGCATTCAAAGCCATTTACAAACCATTTCTAAAAATCCAAACTACACAATTTACAAAATAAGCAAAAACGAACAGTTGGCCTGACTTTCTTTCATCCAATCTCCTACTCGAAACCTGGAGATGGGGATGAAAGGGGGGTGAGCTCGGAAGCTCGTGGATAATATATTTATATATTGAACAATAAGTAGAAAATCATTTTCAAGACGTTTTTCATTTTTAAACATTTCATATAAGAAACTCTTCAAAGCTTATTTCTCAAATCCTTCACTTTTTAAACCATTCATAAAACATTTCCAAAATCTTACATTTACAATCACCAATCTCTCAGTTTTCAAACTTCTCAAATCTTTCATATTTCATGACCAAATACAAAACATGAATGCACCACACTTAGAAACGAAACAAAAGCACATATCACATCAAATGGTCTGGTTCGGTCCAAAATAGAACGTACTGCACTTTCCTGCATAGCGGTCCTGTGCAGCCGTGAACAGAACGTACTACACTTTCCTGCATAACGGTCCAGTGTAGCTGTGAAGGGAGTCCAGAATCGGAGCTCTATGTCACTAGCGGGCAGCTGGGAGAAGGCTATAAAACTAGACAAGTGCGCACTCGTCCCACAGATGGGACCTGATCAAACCCACATAACACATAATTGAAAACGACATTTCAGATTGCCCGAAGGCATGTTTCGAAATCTTGATTTTCAAAGTTTTCATATCATAACGTCAAATCGTGTCAAAATGCTTGACACATGCACATTCCACATATTCACATCAATCTATATAACAATCATATTCAATTAATCAATTAATCACATATAAATCAAATGCATAAAAATGAATGCAATTATTTCTTTCAAACATAAAGTAGCATTGTTCACATTTTTTTCAAAAATGCGAAAACATAATTTTCATAAATCTTGTATTCTAAATTTTTCAATAAATTTCACAAATCATTTACAAACATTTTAACGTAAACCTTTGTAACGATTCTTTTCAAATCCTTTGAAAACACAATTTCAGAAATATTTTTCCTTTCTTAATTTTTCAAATTCACATAATTTACTCATAATTCAAAATATAAATACATTACTCACCTCGAATTGATGCTAGAAACTTGATCTTAGCTCCAATTTGATCCTTGCTTCTTTCCTTCTTCCAAATAAACTTAACCTAAGCCATAATCATCCAAATTCAACATCATAAATAACATAATTCTTAAAATTGATGTCATAATTCATCAATTCATACTAATTCCAAGATATTTAAATCACCAAATTCTAAAAATTCCCAAATTCCAACTTTGACCTAAACCGATTCACTCAAATTCAATATCATATTTAACTTAATTTCTCAAATTGAGCTTAGAAAACATTAATTCCTCACATATTCAAGCTATCTAAATCTCCAATTTTCAAAAACCCCAATTTCCAAAATTGGCCTAAACCAATTTACACAAATTTCATATCATAAATCACAATTTCTTCAAAATTAACTTCATATATCACTAATTCATCATACTTTCCATGATTCTGAGCCAATAATTTTCAAAAATTCCAAATTCTAAAATTGGGCATAACCCTAATTCATAATTATTCAAAATTGATTCAACATACTTAGCAATCTCTCAAATTGACTTCAAATACCACAAACCCATATCATAATCATGCTAAAACAACCAAAAATTTAAGAAAATCTCAAAGCTCGAAATTTCCTCTTACCTCATTTCTCCTCCAATTTTCGGATTTCTTGGTTCATGATGAAGCTCTCTTCATTCTCCATTCGTTTCCTTCTTGAAAGAAGCACGAAAATCATCTTGGAAGCTTGGAAAAATTAAAAAGCCCTCACTTCTCTCTCTTCTTTCTCTATGGCCGAAGCTTCTTCTCCTTTGTCTTCTTATTTTCTTCTTTTCCTCTACTCATTTTCGTGCTTTCCCTTAACAAAAACGACAACATCATCTATTTATAGTGCCAAGTCATTTAAATGAGTGGTAATTGAGCAAATTACCCTTACTCTTTAGCCAAATTTCCGAATTTGCCCCTACACTTTACTTTAAGTCATGCTCACTTGCGGACATATTTCGCACTATCAATTTGAAGGAATTTGTCAAAACTTCCTTCTAAAGAAATGTTCCTTTATGTCTTAATTTCATAATGTCACAAAAATCATCCAATTCGGAGCACTACATCAAAAGTTATGCTCAAAACATTACGGATATGTCATATGCTAAATCATTTTCCAGCACATTATTTCATCACAATACTTACATAAAACCACTCATTTAATTTCACTTAATATTTCTAAATTTTACTCAAAAATCGGGGTCCAACATTTCTCCCCCTCTTAAAAGAATTTCGTCCTCGAAATTCATACTTGATTAAACACTAAATAACGCATCCTTACATATAATTTCTTTCTAAACGAAGATAATCAAACACATTCTTACTACCTTCTTTCCAAAAATCATAATCAATCACTTTTTCTTATCTAATTTCCTCATCATATATGTATCTTAATCTCTTCACAATATTTCACTTCTTGTATCTCTTACCACCCATATCATATCAAATCACTATATCCATAACTCATTGTTTCTTCACATATAGACACAAGTCAATGGTCCATTTCTTAAGAAACCCTAATATGGTTCAATCATTATTTAATCTTTATCATTATGTCATCTTTTAAATAGTCCTTCTTTCATCTCACAGAAGTATAGTCAATATCAATTTCTCCCAATTCATCATGAAATTCAAATCTTAAGTTCCACAAGCACATGTTTCTAATCAATCATATTCTTAACACCCAAATCAAACAATCATTTTGATGCCATCACATCATATTCACATTCTCACTAAACTTCCTCAAATCGATTCAAAAACTCGTAACGAACATATATGCCCAAGTATGATCCTAATACTGGGCTTTGATACCATAAGTGTTGGAACCCCTTCCCGGTGAGTCGCGTGCCCGACGTCCAACATGACATCTGGACGCTCATCTCACGGGGGAGGAATTCCTCACCATGAAAGAAACCTCAAATCGAACTTAATTTAACGTCATCCGAACAAAACTTGATAAATTAACCCTAATTATCTTCCAATAAAATTGATCTGCTTAGGGCCCATAACTAAATCCGAATCCTAAGCTAAAATGAAATTCCATATCTCTAGGTCAATTAGAAATGAAAATCGCCTCAATCGGATCTCTATGGCTCAAACGGAAAAATATTCAATACCGTCACATAATTGGCTTTCTTTAAGAGTATCCATAAATTCCCGCTAAAACCCGAATCTCTAATTTTATCAAAAAGGGGTAGAAAAAATTTTTTTAGAAAACCAACGCTTCAAAAACCGAGTGAATCCGAGGCCAAACAAAAAAGTTACAAGCAAAAGAGTGAGAGGAGGACATTCAGATTAGGCGTGGGCACGTCTAAGAGATTTAGAGACTAGACATGGCCACGTCTAAGGATGAAGTTTGGATTTACAGGAAAATTTCAGAGTTTACAAACATCATAACTTTTGCTCCCGAAGTCCAAAATTCATAAATTTGGTATCAATAAAAAGGTAAAAAGAAGCTCTACAATTTCCTAGAAGGATTTAAGAACTAATTTGGCCATTAAGGGGATCAAGAATTGCTTCAAAGTTTCTTCCCAAACTCAAATTTTCCTACACAATGCCAAAAGTTTGTAAACTCATATCTTTTAGCACACAAGTCTAAAAATGTCATATTTTACCTGGTTGGAAAGATAAAGAGATAATTTACAACTTTCATGAAGAGTGAAAAAGTCATTTTAGTCATTAAAAGAGGTAAAAACACCCTCAAAGTTTCTGCCTATAAAAATACCAATGGAACAGTAAATTGACCAAATGAACAGTACCTGTAATCTTTCTAACCTTATAACTTTTTATTCTTAACTCCAATAATTGTAAATGATACCTCATTGGAAAGGGGAAAGGATAATCTACATGTTCTATGAAGGATGTAAAAACCAAAACAAGCTCTAAAGGGGTGAAAAACCCTCCTAAAGGTTCTGTCCAAAATTGCCAAATGAACAAGTAACTGAACTAGGTCTAATCCCCATAACTTTTTACTCCTAACTCGAAATAAGGCATAGAATACCTCAATAGAAAGAAGAAAGGATTGTCTACAAGTTTCATGAAGGGAGCAAAAGGTAATTCAATCATTTATAGAGGTAAAAACACTTTCAAAGTTACTACCTGCAAAAATTCAATAAAACAGTAACTCAATTCAAATGAATAGTAACTGTCAACTTCCAAACCTCATATCTTTTTCATCCTAAGTCCAATGGTGACAAACTTTATGTCATTGGAAAGATCTAAACATTTTCTACATTCTTCAAGAATACCACCCAAACTAATTCAAGCTCTAAAGTGTTCTAAAACCTAAGTGAAGTTGCTTCCCAATTTTAGGAAAAATTGGACAGCACCTCCCCTATTATGTCACTAACCAAACTCTTCAATTCAATTCATCCCGACTCAAGTACCTGCATGAAAACTCAATATCCAATGGCAGCAACACACTCCTAGGCTTCTAAACATTTCGCAAACCATAAGGCAATCTCACTCCATAAAGTCACATGATTTCATTCTTTCCTTTTTGGTCATTCTCAACCATACAACAATACATTCTTAAAAACCATACATAAGATACATTTAAACTTCAAAACTCTTACATTTACATGGAAATGAGTAAATACAAAGCCTTAGAGGGCATTTTAGCCCAGATACATCAACATCTCAAAAACAAAATACAAAATACATCATTAGTTCCAAAATCTAAAGTCTTGTTTTCTAACATATGATTTCAAAAACAAAAATGCATCGGAGTATGCCTCAATCCCGATGCGGTGATTCGGTTTCTCGCTCGACACTTGTGGAGGGGAAATGGGGGGTGAGCTCGACGGCTCAGTGGGTAATAACTTAATAAACGAGAATATAAGCAAAAATCATTATTCATTCTTTCATTTCCAAAACAACATCACATTAAGGAAAACATTGACAATTTTCAAATCTTTTCATAGAATTTATCACATCAAACAATTTACAAATATAACATATCACTAAATAATCTAACTTTTCACAAAATCACAAACAAGATGGTTCGGGTGGATCCGAAACAGAACGTACTACACATTTCCGCGAAGCGGTCATGTGTAGCCGTGACGGATAGGAGTCCTTGAGAGAAACTCCACGACCCTTAGCGGGCGGTAGGGAAAAGCCTATGGGTGAGCAGATGCACTGACTCGGTGGACCACCACAAACCCAAAGAAAACATGCATATCACCTAATTCACACAATTTACATACATTAACCACAAATAGCTTTTACTAAATTCACTTTCACTTGATTTTCACAATTTGACAAAAATCATAAATCCGAACCTATTCACTTAACAAATCATTTAACAAACACTTTCAACATAAACTTACATATAAAAGATACTTTATACAAATTATAATCAACACAAAGGGTAATACATTTAAAATTCTTAAATCATTGGAAAGCATAATTAACTTTTATTATAAAACTTTTATTTAACCTACAACTCAATTATTAAGCAATCACCCACCTTAATTCCTTTAGCTTTAGGATTGATCAAATGGCCTTGCTTCTTCCTCCACTAGCCTCACTTCACCTTCATTAAACATGATTATCCCATAAGCATAAAAGATAGCAAAATTTAACTTTCTAAGGAATAGGAAAACATGAATTAACAACTGTAAGCGATCTAGAAGGGGGGTTGAATAGATCTTTAAGCTTTTTGAAATTTTCTACAATAAAATCAGAAGTTAATTCACACAAAAACAATTTAAACAAATTTAAATGAAAAGAGTAGGGAAGAAGATCAAACACTGTTTTTATAGAGGTTCGGTGCTAAGACCTACGTCCTCTACCTAAGCTCCCACTTAGGATTTTGCAAACCACTTTATTACACACTTTGTAGTTTAGTGTGAACTCTTATAATACCGCTTGATTTCTGGGTCAAGCTACCTTTACACTTGATTTGTCTTCCGGCACAAATCCTACTAACACCACTTGATTTTCGGCTCAAGCTACCTTTATAAATGATTTGTCTTCCGGCACAAATCCTACCAACACCACTTGATTTCCGGCTCAAGCTACCTCATACGTGACCTTTCACTAGTCACTCAAATTGTAAGAGAAATAAGATAAAGATTGAAGAACAAAGCTCAATACAATGATGTAACAAGATAAGAGCAACAATGAGCAATTTTTGAGCAATAGAAGAGTATTTTCGCTTATGTATCTTCCATACACTCTTCATCAATCATCCACTCTTTATACTTGAAGAAAATAGCTGTTAGAAGCCATTCTAGCAGTTGTATAATTGATATGACCATTCCTTAATATCCTCTTTTCTATTTGTGGCTAATTGAACCGTTGGAATAAGTTCACTGTATTCATTGTAACATCCCAACCCCAATTGGAAGGGTAAAATAGTAAATTTGGCATAGGATGAGATGGATCGGAATGACTTAGGACTATCCATGCATACTGGTACTAGTAACCAGTGAAATCTGTGCACATGAACTTATTGTACATGCATACATGACATTCCCGGTTTTTGTGCCTAAGGCAATTTTAGTGTGATTAATGTGATTATTAGGTTTGAAAAATTATTTTGACTGATCCAAAGTGTGTTTTATATTTTAAGGGATTTTTAAGAATTTTTCTGGATTTTTCCGGAGAAAATTTCCGGACCAAAAAAATCGCCAATTGGCGAACTGGTCGATTTTCGGTAGCGAAAGTTTCTACCCAATGGCACTGTAATATTGGGTATATTATTTTGGAATTAAAATTAGGGTCATTTGAGTTGATTGGGGTTAGTTTTTGATCTGGATTAAAAAAAGAATAAGTTGACTTTTCTTTAAAACTATAAACCAATCACATTTGGCCACCAAAAAGCTTCATTTAATGCTCACTTGCTTCCTCCCACGGTTTTACATAAGGAAATATTGTTTCCTTTCCCTTGTAACCGAAAATGTGGAGTTATGGTATAAAAAGTGATGAAAATTCATTGGTTTATACCTTTGACTTTTCTTTGAAAATTTGTACCAACCAAAACTTGCCAATATCTCATTCATTTAATGCCTTCTTATCATGTTTCTTGGTATTACCTATGCCCTCTCTCGGTGATGACTTAAAGAATGAATGAATGAGATTAAAAAAAAAAGTTGCTTTAAGTCTTGCTTTTGTAACTCATCCGAAAGTATCTCCTCCCATTTGCTCTCTCCATCGAATTTCTTTCTTCTCCTCCTTTTCTTTAGCTAATTGTTGTCTTCTTCCTCCAACCTTAAGAGCCTTGCATGCATCCAAGCTACTTCTTTTCATGATGATGACCTTGTGTGAGGATTAGAAAGTAGAGAAAGTGGTGTAGTATTGAAGAGAGAAAGGCTTGAATTAGGTAAGTTGTATTGTTAAGCTTTAATTAAGGTTTAATTATGAATTTATGAATCATGGTAGTTAGAAACATTGAATGGGAGATATGGTATGTTTATTATGTTTATTGATGCCTTAAATTGATGATAATTATTGCTTGACTTAATGGGTATAAGGTTAGTTTGAAGTAGGAATGGATAAGGTAATATGAATACATGGTTTTAACTTGATTTGTGATTGAATTTTGATGATTAATGTTAATTAGAATTGAGAAATTTAGTGCTGCCAATTTTTAGGTATTAGCCCTAGGACATGTATGAATGTGTATGAATGGTATAAGAATTGATTTGTGTTATTTGGATGCTTGATGATGTGTTAAAGGCAATGGAAATGAGAGAAACAAAGGTTGGACCAAATCTGGAAAATTAGGGTTTTTGATTGATTGTACTGTTTTAATCATAACTCATTGTTTAGATATGCAAATTAGGCACGGTTTGTGCCCACTTAAACTTTGGGATGTTGGCTACAACTTTGTGTGAAATAGGTGTTGTTAAATTGTAATTTTAGAAGGGTGAATTGTTGCATGGAAAGTTACTGTTTCATTGCCTGTGAACAGTAACCGAAACCATAACCTATGAGCTTTGCTGATTTTTCTAAATTAATTGAGATGGAATTAGGGAGAATGGTCTTCATGAAAGTTGTAGAATATTGAGTTATCTTTCCATTTCCACTGATTTTGCTATTTTTAGAGGTGTATATTGAGAGATATGAACTGTTTTCTATGGACTGGTTTTGGGCATGTTGATGAAACCTAGCCTAAGTGTCTGACTTGTGAGTATTCTGCTGGAAGTAATTTTAGCCATTTTTGTGGACTGAATTGGTGTGAGTGATCTTCTGCAAAGTTGTAGAGGAAGAAATTATATTGAAAATGAGATATGGCATATAATTTTTAGAGGTCAGAGTTGGGAGTTATGATTTTGCAAAAACTGATCCTGCATTAGGATGTGAATGGCTGATCATGGCAGTAACTTGCAAAATAGTTTTGAAATTGTTAGAAATCGAATTGGAGTGTGAGTTCTTCATGAAACTTGAAGTTTGAGATCTTATATTTTCAGGAACATAAGGTAGTGAAATTGGTGACATTTGTGCTAAGAGATATGCTGTTTGGAAAATTACTGCCCAGATTGATTGATTTCAGTAGACTGATTCTTTGTTGAATTATTTAACCTAGTTAGTTATGGAATTTGATTTTGGGTTGTTCATGAAAGTTGTAGATAACATTGTGATCTTGATGAGCATATTTATTGTGTAATTGTTGACTGAAGAATCAGAGAGTTATGGAATTTGCAATGTACTGTTCTGTTTTAATGGGATTTGATTAGGCAGTAGCTTTGATGGGATATTTGACACCCTTAGGGGTGAAATTGATTTTTATGGTCTTCTTGAGAATTGTAGAGCTTTTCATGACCTTTCCAACAAGCTATAGTTTGTATTTTTCCGAATTGTATGCTAAGAATTATAAAGGTTGGAACTTTGGATTGAAAACTGGAAAAAGGGCAAGGAAGGCACATATATATATATATATATATATATATATTATTTTTGTTATTATTTGGCATTAAGTGACCCGATTGTTTCTTTTGTCAATTTCTTTTCCTTCCGACGTCCGATTGACCTGATTCTTGAGGCATCGGATTGGTAACATATTGAATTCTATTTTGTGAGAAATTGGGAATTTTAGGCGAGAATTGACGTGGCCGGAAAGCGGAGCCTTTAATCACTGTTTTATTAATTGGGGACCTATAGAGATCCGAATTGCGCACCGTCAGCGCCAATAGGTTTCTAATTTTTAGACGGATTTTTCTGGGAGAAAAAAAAGGAGATTAGGGCCGGGAATTCATGAACATGCATATTTCACCTACATGTGCACAAATTGCATATTTAGTGACTCGTTCTTTCTCTGTTTCTTCTAGAGGTCCAAGTGGAGCGTCGTCCGACCGACGGGGCGGAAACTTTCCGGCATTAGCTTGGAAGTAATAGGTGAGTAACCTAGTTGGTTTCTCAACCTTATGTGTTTATTAATTATATGCATTGAGTGCCATGAGGAAGCAAGGATGGATATATGTGATTGATTGATTTGATTGATTTGGACCATGGGTGTTGAAATATTGGATTGTGATATTGAAGTGCAAATGAGAATAAGTGCGTGAGAATGCATTAGTAAATTGGATTGTAAATGTGTTAGTGAAATGAAAGGTAAATGCATGGGAATGAAATCTGGACTAAAAGTCCGAGGACATTGGAAAATGATCGGAAATAGTAATTAATTGGAATTGGAAATAGAAATGCGATAATTGGAAATTGGAAACGACATGTGCATTCATGCATAGTAAATGATCGATAATGGCGATTGTGACCGGTGTAGCCACCGATTTCGAGCTTTAAGCTCAACGCACAGGCCTCGTGCCTAACGTATTCCGAGCCTCGGCTCGATGATCAGGGCTATGCCCAACGTTTGAGGCTTCAAGCCCAATGTTTGAGCCAATGGCTCAACGATATGAGCTCAAAGCACGGTCACAACAACGAAAGAAAATGAAAGAGTCACATGCACACCGCATAAATGAATGTTTTATGTGAATTGTGTGAAAGGCTTATTGCCTTATAAAATGTGAAATTGACTGCCTGTGATTTCTTGTTTATGATATATGTACAATATTATGTGATTGTCTGGATATGCATGAGTTGGGTGAACCATCGATGATGGTTTCTCATTGAGTTCGCAAACTCACCCAACATTGCATCTATTTTTTAGGAAATGGAGAGTACCCCGTTGGACACACGGAGTACGTCTCTCGCTAGCAAGACAGTGTCGAATCGGGATCGATGTCGTCCGTATCTGCATTAGTGTATTGATTTGGTATTTAGTAGGCCCAATTGTTTATATGTAATTGTATAGAGTGGCTGAGCACTAATGAGTGCTAATAATGATTGAAATTATTTTATCAGTGAAATGGTTTTATATTTGAAAATGTTTTGTTATAATTGGGCCAAGTCAATGATTGTTTCATGACTCTAATGTTTTTGAAAGAAAAGAAAATGTCATACGATTTTTCATAAGGTAATGAATGTCCTAATACGCCACCCTCGTGGGTCACGGGCTCGGATATCACCATGGATATCGGGTTCGGGTCTCGTCGAGAGTGGGGTGCTACATTCATAAGTCGACTTGTGACCATAAGTCGACTTGTCGAGTTGTGTAAGTCGACTTGTGACAACATTTTACATAAAATTGCATCTCCGCTCTTCTATAAGTCGACTTGTGATGTGTAAGTCGACTTGTGGTCCTTGATAAGTCAACTTATGTATGATTAGTCGACTTGTGTTGTCTCAACCTGACAGATCTTCATATATTAGTTGACTTATGACGTACTAGTCGACTTATGCTATTCGGATCTTGATGTATAAGTCGACTTATGTTGTGCAAGTCGACTTATGTTGCCTTCAACGGTAACATCCAACCAAATCTTCTATAATCCTCATGATTTATGCCATTTTCACTTATAAGGAAACTCCCATCTTGATTCTTCAATGATTAAACACTTGCCCATCTTGATTTGCACAATTCTTTCATTGAATATCAATCCCAAAATACCTGAAACAATTTCTTAACCAATTCTATACATTTTATTATTATCAAAACATAAGTGGGATTTAATTTGTCAACCACCATTGGTACAACAATCTCCCCCTTTTTGATAATACAAAACACTTAGAAATTGTTTAAGAAATGAAAACAAAGAAACATTGATCAAGGTTTTTATACCTTGTCATTTTGGTTAGAAGTCTCCCCCTCAATCATATAAATCATTGAATTTAATAACCTTGTAAGATTAAATTCATAAAAGTAATTTGAAATCATGATAGACAATTTTCACATACTCCCCCTTAATCAAGTAACTAAAGAATATCCAATTTCTCATTTTTCTCCCCCTTTTTGTCATAATCAAAACAACTAATACAAACCAACAATCGATGAAATATCGCAATCACATTAAATAGAGAAACAAGTCATCAAACACAAATAGTCTCAAATCAAACACACTCTCCCTCAATCAAATGACGGTGACTAAAGGATACCAATTATCAATTTCCAATATTACTCCCCCTTTTTGTCATAATTAAAAACCAATATGAAAAATGAAAAATAGTAGCAATGCAGTCCATAAACAAACAAAACAGCAAACACAAATAAAGGCAATAGTTATTACATAACATAACAATAGTCATTACGGAGAGTGAAAAGAAGAATAGGTTTTAAAGAATCCATGTAGACATAAGTCGACTTGTTTACCTCCATAAGTCGACTTATTGACCCTCATAAGTCGACTTGTCGATTTTTATAAGTCGACTTATATTGAAATTTATTCATTTCTATAGTGCTGTGTATATCATAGGTCGACTTGTACCATGTGCTTGATAGATTTTAATTCCTTGCTTGTACCTACAACTGAAACATTATTTATACTCATTAGTACCCAGGCCATTTTGGGTCCATTTTGGTTAGTCATATAAACCACATTAGGAGGTATTGTACCTTTAATCACCCAAATTTTCTTAACATTGATACATCTCCTAATACTTTTACATGCAATTTCTATATGACCATCTTTCAAGCATCTAGCACATTGAGCAACTTTTCCGTCTTTAGTGAATTTAGAAATCAAGGAATAATCTCTATGAAACGGATCATATCCTAAATCATGTTTAGAAATTGAATATCTTTGTAAAGACAACATCTCTTCAAACTTTGCATTTCCACCAACAAATTTTCCAACCACATAAGAAAACTCCTTTCTAAGTCTACCAAGTTCATTAGTAAGATTTTCTTTTTCAGTAAGGCATGCAGAATGATCTTCCTTAGTGCATTCCAAATCATCAACAGTCTCATGCAAGACACTATTTTCAGCAACTAGCTCTCTTATTTTCTTTCTCAATTTCTTGTTGATTTCAATGGCTTCTTCAAAATCAATTTGTAAAGCAGTAAAAGAATCTATAAGTTCTTGATCTGAGATTATTACCTCTTCCTCATCATCACTTGTCAAGAAGCTATCTTCCATAAAAGCAAGGTTGTTTTCATCATTGCTTTGATATGCTTCCTCATCATCACTCCACGTGGCTATAAGGCTAACTTTCTTTTTCCCTTTGTCATTTTTCTGGAGATTTGAATTTGAGGATGAGTTTTTTCATTCTCTAGCATGATGTCCTCTTTCCATGGAAAATTTCTTCCTTTCTCCATTTCTTCTACCATTTAATTCCTTCCTCCGATTTTTGAGAAGTCCTTTGAATTTTCTCAAATTTCTGGCGTACATTGCTATTTCTTCATCTTCCTCCTCTTCATCTATTTCTTCATCACTTTCAACAAGAGAAGAAGTATTAGCTTTTAAAGCAATTGACTTTTGTGACTTACCTCTACCTCCTCTGGATTTGAGAATGATCTCATAATTGATAAGTGATCCCACCAAGGCGTTGAATTCCAAATGATTGAGATCCTTGGATTCCATAATGGCGGTGACTTGTGAGTCCCATTCTTTCGGTAGTGAGCAAAGAATCTTCTTCACCTTCTCGCTATCGTCATATGCTTTCCAAGGTTGCCTAATTCATTTATGATTTCTGCAAAACGATCAAGCATAATGGAAATAGACTCACCTTCCTTCATGATAAACATTTCATAGTCATGGAGAAGCATGTTGATCTTTGTTTCCCGAAGTCGAGAGTGGGGTGCTACATTCATAAGTCAACTTGTGACCATAAGTCGACTTGTCGAGTTGTGTAAGTCGACTTGTGACAACATTTTACATAAAATTGCATCTCCGCTCTTCTATAAGTTGACTTGTGATGTGTAAGTCGACTTGTGGTCCTCGATAAGTCGACTTATGTATGATTAGTCGACTTGTGTTATCTCAACCTGATAGATTTTCATATATTAGTCGACTTATGACGTACTAGTCGACTTATGCTGTTCGGATCTTGATGTATAAGTCGACTTATGTTGTGCAAGTCGACTTATGTTGCCTTCAACGGTAACATCCAACCAAATCTTCTATAATCCTCATGATTTATGCCATTTTCACTTATAAGGAAACTCCCATCTTGATTCTTCAATGATTAAACACTTGCCCATCTTGATTTGAACAATTCTTTCATTGAATATCAATCCCAAAATACCTGAAATAATTTCTTAACCAATTCTATACATTTTATTATTATCAAAACATAAGTGGGATTTAATTTGTCAACCACCATTGGTCCAACAACAACTACCTAACCTTACCCATACCTTAACTAAGCTATTTAAACCCAAAACCCATCAAGAAACTTCAAAAATTTTGAAATTTTTCTTACCTATATGAAACCCACGAAATTCTCTTTTTGCTTCCAAGGAAAGATTAAACTCTTCCTCTTCCTCTTTCTTCTTAAAGATCACTCTAGTTCCCTTTTCTAAAGCAAAATAAGACAAAGCACTTACTTCTTTTCTTCTTCTTCTTCTTCTTCTTCTTCTTCTTCTTCTTCTTCTTCTTCTCCTCCCTTTGGCTGAAAGTCACTCTCCCTCTCTTCTCTTTGAAAATTTTGTAAACTTCTTTCTTAAATGACTTAAGGAATGACTTTCTTAACTAATAATCCAAGCCTTCAAAACGTTGTAGTTTCACTTATCCCTTCTTTTCCTTATACAATTTCATGGCTTTCTCACTTCATACGACTACTCCACTCTTTGGTTCATTTCTTATTGTTTTACTCCTTTCCTTTTTCACTTAATAGCATTTAAAAAGGGCTAAAAGCCCATCTCCTAAGCCTTAAGCCTTAAGACCATATACAAACTTCCTAATTGGTCCTACACCATCTTATTCTATTTTAATTCTAACAACTTATTAAAAATCTAATTTTAACTAGATACTTCTAATTAATTTCCATTAACTAAGTGCTAAAAATCTCAAATTATTCTAACTAAAAGAAATTATCAATCTAAACCTCAAAATAAAGAAAACAAGCTTAATGCGAATTGGGGCCCAACATTAGCTCAATGGTAAGAGGCGTCCACATAAAGTTGAACAAAACCCTGAGGTCTTGGGTTCGAGGGCTAGAACTCACCTAAGGCCAGAGGGGACAATACTGATTGAGTTGGATGCCGTGGTATAACCCAAGAACACCTAGGGTGGGGTGGGGTCCAACATTAAAAGGAACCTTTAATGTTGGACCCCTTTCATTTAGTGTTCTTGAGACCTGACAGTGTTCTTGGTTATACCACGGCATCAACTCAATCAAGATGTGTCCTCTGAGTCAACTCAGACTGAGACTTCACTTTACGGACGCCTCTTACCATTGAGCAAAGTGCTCAATGGTAAGAGGCGTCCACGTAAAGTGGAACAAAACCCTGATGTCTTGGGTTCGAGGGCTAGAACTCACCTAAGGCCAGAGGGGACAATACTGATTGAGTTGGATGCCGTGGTATAACCCGCAAACACCCGTCGTGGTATAACCCGCAAACACCTAAGTGCTCAATGGTAAGAGGCGTCCACGTAAAGTGGAACAAAACCCTGAGGTCTTGGGTTCGAGGGCTAGAACTCACCTAAGGCCAGAGGGGACAATATTGATTGAGTTGGATGCCGTGGTATAACCCGCAAACACCCGCCGTGGTATAACCCGCAAACACTTAAGGGTGGGGGGTGGGGTCCAACAAGATATCTGATTTAGGTTTTCTTTAAATGGTTTGAAAGAGAACTTTAAAAGCTACAACTTTCATGAAGACCATAAAGACAGATTTTATCATCTAAAGGATCGAAAATGGAATAGAAGATAAGTTAGGTGAAAACACAGCAGAAGCAAAACATAAAAGAAGATGACATCATCACAGAAGAAACAAAAAGGCAGAAGAAGCAAAACACAAAAAAAGATGACGTTATCACAGAAGAAGCAAAACATAGAAGAAGGAAAATACAAAATAAGATGACGTCATCATAGAAAAAATACAGAAGAAGATGGCGTCATCACAGAAGAAGCAAAAAAGCAGAAAGAATCAGGAAAATTGCTATAACTTTCCCTACAGATATCGAATTATTATGTTCTTTATATAGTTAAAAAGAGGGCTTCAAAATATACAACTTTTATGAAGACCTCAAAGAAAAATTCTATATTTTTAAGGGCCAAAAGTAGAACAGAAAATAGGTATAGACGAAGCCAATAGAAAAACAGACTAATGGAAAAAAGACAGAAGAATCGGGAAATTGCTATAACTTTCCTTACAGATATTGTATTAGGACATTCTTTTTATGGTTCGAAAGAAAACTTCAAGAACTAAAATTTTCATGAAGACTCTGAAGATAAATTGTATCTTCTGAAGGGTCAAAAATGGAATAGAAGATAGGCCAGTGAAAAAATAGAAGAAACAAAACATAGAAGAAGATGACGTCATCACCGAAGAAGCAAAATACAAAAGAAGAAAAATAAAGAAGAAGATGACGTCATCATAGAAGAAGTAAAAAGGCAGAAGAAACATCTTTACTCTTGAACATCCCCCTTATAAGGACCATAACTTTTAGCTAGGATGTCTAAAATTTTCATGCTATATACCTATAGAAAGATAAAAGAAAGCTCTACAACTTTCTAGTAGACATATTTGTCTAAATCAGCCTAGATTATTCCAGAATTTCCTTTGATACAGAATATGAATTTTTACATTCATCCAATGTACTGCACCCAGTTCTCAATTTCATGACAACCTTTGAGATTCTTAAAGACAGAATTTAAATTTGATGTCTTCATAGGAAATCTATCCATATGTTTCTAGTTTAATCCAAATCAATAATCATCTCATTTGGATAACTAGAGAAAAAGTTGTGGCTAAAAGACTGAAGCACACTCAGTGAACATTTTCCAGATCACTACCAATTTTGTTTCCAACTCTTTCCTCATCACAACTCATACCTAGATCACTCTTTCTACTCCCTTTACTTCTCATTTTTAATAAAAATCGCATTTAACACAATCATACTTGGAAGTTGTCAATGAATGCATGCACACTTAGTTTTGTATGTGCAAAGATTCAAATTCACATACATGTATGTTGATCTACTAATGGGTATGAAATGCAAATTTTTTTCGTAACTCTCACATTGTTATTCTCTCCATTTGAAATCCAGGTTCTAACCCTTAATATGGAGACGGGATATTACATTTCTAGTCTCTTTGATGCTATTAGAAGAAGGATCGACCATTGGAATGACAAAGTCCTATCTTATGTTAGGGGGCCTTAGCTTATCAGTGTGGTTTTAAATAACCAACAAATTTACTGGTGTGCCCATCACTTTCATGTCTCAAAAGATGATAAAGTTGTTGAAATAAATTTGAAAAACTTCCTATGGACAAGTACTATTGGCAATCATTCAGGTGAATGAGTAAAGTGGACCGAGATTTATGCACTCAAAGAAGAAGGGTGATTGGTGATTAGCCTGATAAAAATCATAAATAAAATGTTTTTAACTCAAAGGAGTTGGAAGCACTTCAGTTACTCACAATCAAGTTAGGTGAAATAGATTCATAATCACAACATCAAGAAGCAAAGCCTTCGGTGCTTCAAAATAAAACAAACCAACTACTAGTCCCTCAATCAAAATTCTAAAGTTAAAGGATGTTATAAGTTAGGAAATCAAATTCATAGTTGGGAATGGGGCAAAAACTTAATTTTGGTTCAATAACTGGATTGAATTAGGTCGTTTATACTTGTAGTTTGGAGAACCTTAAATTGCTCATTCCTCTAAATGTCAAAGTTGACATAATTATAGTTGAAAGAGAGTGACTTTGCAAGCTTAGAGGTTTTGTTTATCATAAACATTATCCCTAATTACAAACCTAAAATAAAGATAGAAGATGGAAGGTAAACCTATGAAAGAGTCATTGCTCAAAAGGGTTCACTAACAAAATGTGCCTAAAGTTATTTAAGGTCCCTCGCCAAAAAGTCTCTTAGTGGGAGCTAGTTTGGCTTACTATCAGATCTCTTATAACTTCCTTTGTTCTTTGGATAACCATTAGCCAAAGCTTGTTAATTATAAACAAAATAAAAGGTATTTAATCCGATATGATTTGTGAATTATGCAATCAATTCCCTAAAAACAACAATCACATACGTCATACTTAATGCTTCCCTTTAGCATTCTACGGTCAATCTCTTTAATTATTCAAGCTCTCATTCACTATCACTACCTAGCATCACTTCATCTTTTAAGATAAGCAAGTTTGATTCACTTATAAGGGAGAATGCAATTTCATTCAAACTTGTCATTAGATGTGGTGTTTATGCCTTAGGAGGAGAGAAATGCTATGATTTTTAAGGAGAAAATCAACCTATCTAAATATTTATATAGCTACATTACAATGGGTTAGGCATATAGTTCTTACCCATAATGCTCCTTCAAGTATGAGTTGAGAACTAGCTATAAACTGGGAGATCTCCTAATGTTTTTAATCAAATGAGCTATGCTCCTTACCTGGTTACTACTTCATACCTTTTAGTTGCCTTAGATGTTAATTCTCAGTCATTTTATTAATATTTAATTTACTATAATTATCTTGCCTTGTGTTGCAAATTGATCTTGGTTTTAGGTTTTTTTTGGGTAATTCAATGAATATATAAATAAAGAAAGAAATATATGTACAATCAAGAGAGTTGCAAGAATGCAACCTCTAGTCTATACAAAGAAACCTAACATGTGTACACGAGGAAATTTATAAATGCTCCCTTTGCCTACACAACCAAACAACAACTGAAGATTTCTTAGCGCTCAAATATCCATAACAAGGAGCACCTTACAAAAAATACAAAAATTCCTAACATTAGGTTCTGCCTCCAAGCTAATCAAGATTATCTTCATTATATAATCAAGGCGTTTCATATTAGGAAAGAGGACATTGCTTTTATAGATCACAAAGTGTGCTTATTTGCAAAGCATTACCCCAATGCTACTGTTCTGTTACACAAGGAGAGTAATGTTGACAATTGTGACACCTTGCTCTTCAATACTTCTTGGAGATATCATCCTTTCTTGCCTGAAGTTAGTGTTCGATGTGCCCTCCTTCCAATCTTACACTACTTTACAACTTCTGTTTTTGTCGTTTTAATTAATAGCCTATCTTATAGTAGGCAGCTAGGATCACCCTTGAATTGATTGCCAACGAGGAAGTGTGCTTATGAGTGACCGTCTCAACCAGTACCTGTAATACAAGATAGAAGAAAACAAATTAGAAACACAAATTACCTACTCTCGGTGTTTGAGCAAAGTTGTTCCATTACTTGGAAGATCACTTTAGTGTTGATGCTCCCACTTCCATAGCTGTATCTTTGAAGGTTCTGAGGTTTCTCTTGGACCATATGTTATAGACAACAACAGATAGCAAGATAATAAAGATGTTGAGGTTAATGTTTCTGTGGCTTGGGGGTTGGTTGAACCAATTTTGAATGGATTGAAGATTTGAAAGGTTTGGAATGTTTATCTTAAAGTGACTGAGGTAGTGTAGCCACACTGATTTCGAAAAGGAGCATTCAAAGAAAAGGTGTCTAATAGATTCATTGTCCAAAAAGCAGAGTGAACAATGGTTTGGGACAAAGGTATAAAGTAGTTGATCTCTTGTTTGTAGCTTATTAAGGAAAACTAACCACAAGATAAAGGCATACCTTGGGTTTGTACCTTGATGCCAAACCAATTTACACCAAGATACTCTCGGATAAGAAGGTCTCATCAAAGTATATGCTGAAGTGTTAGTATAGGTTTTAATGGGGCTAGCAATCCACTCTAGCCTATCCGGTTGAGACTCATCGGGTTGATATGTTAATAGCTCTAGCATGCGAATGGCCTCAATTGTGGCATCTTGCCAATTCCAGCTATTGTCACTAATAACCTTAGTTACTTTAGCATTCATTGGGAGTTCTGAACCATTGACAATTCTTGGGTTTGAGAGATCCTTCAGTATTCCTCTATGATGCCACGGGTCCTACCATAAGAAAATGGAAACACCATTCCTTATCCTAAATCTGAAATGGTTCCCAATAATATTCCTGACCTGAATGGGTTTCCTCCAACTCCAAGAGCTATTGCTTATTGGTTGAGCACTCTAGAAGTTATTTCTTCTAAGGATAATAGTGTTCACCCATTTAACCCATAAAACTTCCCCATCATTAAAGAGGACCTGGATCCTTTTTCCAACAATACATTATTCCAAGTGGATAAGTGTTAATTCCCAGGCCACCCTCCTTTTTAGATCTACAAAGATCGGCCCACTTTACCTTGGCATGAGTTTTAGACACAACCTTCCCAGACCATAAGAAATTCCTATGTTTAGACTTAATTTCTTTGATAATAGAAGCAGGGAGAATGAAATGGCTAGCCCAATAAACCTGAAAGGTAGATATAACAAAAGTTACCAACTGGAGCCTATCAGCATAGGACAATGCCTTAATAGTCCATCTGTTAACTCTGGAGTCAATTTTTCCCAACAAGGGGATACAATCTCTCCTAGTCAATCTTCCTGTTAATAGAGGCACACCTAGATATTTCATAGGGAACTGACCGTTTGTAATACCCGAAAGTGTTTCCAATTGAATGGACCAATGATTCATATTGGGAGATAAGAAGAATTGACTCTTGTTAATATTCATTTCCAAACTAGAGAATTTAAAGAAAGTGTTCAAGCAATTAAACAAAGTAGTCACCGAGGTATCAGCATGACAGAACATTAACAAGTCATCAGCAAACAAAAGATGGGAAAGTTTGAGAGTTTTGCATCTCTAGTGGAATTGAAAATTAGGATTTTCAGCTATCAAAGTATTCAGACTCCTAGAAAGGACGTCCATATAGATAATAAATAGGTATGGAGAGAGGATCACCTTGTCTTAATCCTGATTTCCCACAAAAAAATTTATAGGAGTCCTATTAATGAGGATAGAGTAAGAAGGAGAGGTTAGACACTCTTCAATCCACGTAATAAACATAGGAGGGAGTCCTACAGCTAGAGCACCTTGAGGAGAAAATCCCACTGAATAGAATCATAAGCTTTTTCTAAGTCTATTTTAAAAGCACATCTCTTATGGCTA
This sequence comes from Erythroxylum novogranatense, assembly GCA_029891385.1. Classification (NCBI taxonomy): domain Eukaryota; kingdom Viridiplantae; phylum Streptophyta; class Magnoliopsida; order Malpighiales; family Erythroxylaceae; genus Erythroxylum; species Erythroxylum novogranatense. The sequence continues at coordinate 28,871,176 of CM057233.1, read as the reverse complement.
TTAGAAAGATGATAGTTCTAGAAAATTTCTTGAGTTAAGAGAATGTTGTCCCCTATATGACGATTTTTAATGAAAACACTTTGATTTGGACTAATGAGGAGGGGCAAAATCTGTCTAAGTTTATTAGATATGATTTTTGTGATCACCTTATAAATCATGTTACAACAAGAAATAGGTCTATAGTCCAATACAGTGGAAGGTTGGTTCTTCTTTGGAACAAGAGAAATAAAGGTTGAGTTAAGCTCTTTGAGGAGCTTCCCATGTTAGAAAAAGTCTTGAATTGCCCTTGTAATCTCATTACCAATAATAGGCCAAATACGTTTAAAAAAGAATCCATTGAACCCATCCGAGCTAGGGGCCTTATCCAGGTTGAAAGAATAGAATACTTCCCTAATCTCCTGAGATGTAACTTCAACTACAAGATTGTTTCTAATGTTCTCAGGAATTGAGTGGGGAAAAAGAGGTGTCATATAATCCTTTGCAGAAGCTAGGCCTTTCTTTTTACTAAGAGAGTTTTAGAAGAAATTCATAAAGGTATTTTGGATTGCTATTAGGTCAATAATTCTTTGACCATTTCTCACCAGTAAAGAGTGGATAGTGTTTCTGTTCCTATTTGACAAGATGGAATTATGAAAGAACCTCATGTTCCGATCCCCCTCCCAAAGCCATTTAATGCGGGAAGCTTGTTTATAAAAGGATTCTTGATCATTTAAAGCATTAAACAGATTGGTCATAGCCTCATGCTCTTCGGCAAAAAGTTGAGTCCTATTAGGCAAAATCCTCATTTGGTCTTGGATGTTATTCAATTCAGCTTGGCAAGTCTCAACTCTGTCATTGATATCACCTACCTGAACTGAATTTAGGGATTTGAGAGCATTTTTTACTAGCTTGAGCTTTGACACAACACAAAACATAAGGGTCGCTCAGATTTGGGTGTTCCATGCCTCTTCTACTATATGGAGGAAGTTGGGTTCAGAGACTAGGAAGCTTGAAAATCTAAAATTCTCTTAAGGAAAGTAGCATTCCTTATCACTATAGGAGAGTGATCTGAAATATTAGGGTTAAGGATCTCTCCAAAGGATCTAGGAAATTGGGAACTGCACTTCGAGTTTATAAGAGCTCTATCGAGTTTTCTAGCTATGTGAAGATCACCAAAGTGCTTATTGGTCTAAGTAAAAGTAGGACCACTAGAGTTGAGGTCATACACACCACAATCCTCTACACACTTCCTAAAATCTCTTATTCCACTTATAGCCAAGGAGCTAAGGGGATCGACTTCGTGAGAAAACAGAATGGTGTTAAAGTCACCAACCAAAATCCATGGTGGGTTCCCAGCAGTGAATTTGATGTTTGAAATGTTTGCCCAAAGATTTTTCCTATGGTTGAGGTTATTAGAGCCATAAACAAAAGTAACAAATCACAATTCACATGAGACACTTCCAAAAAGATCAATTGGTTAGTGGTAATAATAAGAGTGCATACATAATGATCTGGATTTCAAAAAACCACTAACCTTGCACAAGAAGCTTGGTCTAAATTACTACAAGAATGCTAGCCAGGAAACATAGAAGAGCAAATATTATTCAAAAGGTTAAGAGACTTAATCCTAGATTCTATCAAGCACACAAAAGAAACTAACAACCTCTTAAGGAAGGATTTCACAGCTAACTTTTTTTTTAGTTATTAAGACCTCTAACATTCCAAAAACCTAGATCTATAACTGAAGAGATAAAGACAACACTACTGTTTTTGTTTCCTTCTAGATTTCCTACCTCTCCTAATGGTAAAGTCCCCCTCTACCCCTCTCATTAAACCCGAGCTCTGAACTTCATTAGAATTAAACAACATCAGATTTAGGAGAGGCAATAGAATTACCTGATTCGCTTATACCAAGACAGTCAACATCTTCAAGGTTTACTTTAGGATCATCCTACTTCTACTACACTTCCTTACCTTTACTCTGCTCAATTGAGGTTTCAACTAGTCTACTCTCCTTAGGACTAGCTTATACCTTTTCAGGGTTGTGTTCTTGGCCTCTTTCCATTGGTTGGTTTCCACTTGAAGGTTTAAAATTGTTATCCTTTTCCAACTCTACTTGAGTCCTAGTTTCAAACATACGACTAGTTGGTTGCCATTCTTTTTTTTTTAGCTACCTTCTCAGGTTTCCATTCATATTCTATTGCAATCTCTTTACATGTCATCTTCCCTTCATCATTATAAGTTGCCAACTGAAATGACTAAGGCCAATTCTTTTCCAGATCTAGTTCTACACACATTCTAGCATATAATATTTGGGACATTTTTGTTGTGCGAGAATTCATTAGCAAAAGATGTCCCACCGCACTAACAATCTTACCCAACCCCTCATTGTTCCAATTGTCATAAGGGATGTTGTGGAATTGTATCCAGACAAGGGCATATCGAACATCCTCCTACTCCCCCACATTCAAGCTCCATGTTTGTAAGAACAAGGGCTTCCCTTAGATATGGTATGGTCCCTTTTTCCAACACCTCATTCAGCCCACATTCAGAATCAAACTTGAACAAAAATTTGTTTGAGCTAGTAACTAATATTTCTGTTAAACCACAAGCTAGCCAAGCCTTGGACAGGGCTATCTGAACTACTGAGAATGAAGAAGCTGATTAGGGCATGTCGAAACTTCCTTGCTCCTTTATGTGCTAACTCTGGTAGCGGAATGACGAAAATTTGGTCCTCCTTGATTTCTGGGGCGTAGTAAGCTAGAGCCTTAATGCTCGAGGCCTCCTCCACACTGTCAGCAACCACTGATTTCTAAGTTTTTGAAAGAGCTTTAAGCAATTTTTGGTCTTAGTTAGGTAAAGGAATCTCTAATACAAAAGGTGCTGCGGACCACTTTTACCATCCTATGGGTATCCTAACAAATGGAATGTTGGGACAATTTGGGTCAATATTTTCAAAATTGGGGATTAGAGCAAGGGTTGAAAGGGGGGTATTTTTTGGAGATGGGGTTCGGGCTAAGGGTAAACAAGAAGGGGATGGGAGAGAAGAATAAGAAGAAGCCTTATAATGAGGGGGTCACAACTCACCGGTGATTCGCGAAGTAATGGGCTCTGTTGCACTCGCTCTCTCTCTCTCCCATCGCTTTCTCTCTCTCAATTAATAATTGGTTTTAGGTTTAATTTTAATGTATTATTCTTCAAAATTTTAAATCTTAAAATATCAACTAATTAATATTAATATCCTAATTCATACTAAAAGGATGTAGTTATGGATTTTAGTCTATCATAACTTCCTTAGTGTATATATATTAGGCTCTCAAACTCTTTTCAAAGGTTAGAAGAGAAATGTATTGTCCAACGTGAGATATTCTTATTCATTTTGTATAAAACTTGGCTATTTCTGTAACTTTAAGACCTCATCTGATAATCAGAAAGAATCATAATAGAAAAGGCGGAATAGGAATAGAAATGAAAAGGAAAATGTGAATATTTATAGAATTTATAATTATGCGTGTTTGGTATGTAATCATTAGGAATGAAATTAAATGGATTAATAGTTTTGTCAATTTTTGCATTAAATTTTAAGAATAGTAGTGAACAAACTTTTATGCTTCGACAGGTCAGTCATTAAATAATACGCAATAAAATCATTATCACAAAAATATGAAAAATTATAGCCACGTAATTTTCTGAGGCCATGTTTATAAAAGTGAAGTGATTTTTTTAAGGTGAACAGACACAGAATTCCAAGAGAAGATACTTAGTTGAGGCATTTCATCAAATAATTTTTGTCTCAATTTTAAGATATACGCTTAGACTATTGTATGGATTGATTACGGTCAAGAATCCGTCACAAAAAGAAAAGAAAAGAAATAAAAATAAAAAGGATGAACCTTTGCGTTTTTGTAAGATAGCGTGGCCGGATTGGCATCATTGTTCCTCGCGACACGGGATGTTAAAAGCCAATAAAAAGAAAAAGGTTTGCTAGTCCTACCAGCGTTTTACACGTACATTCGGACCTCTTTTTCTACGCTCAGCCTATCCTTTGGACCAATCCATTGCCAATACATATAAAAGCCCTATACATTTTATTTGGTTTATACTCAAAATCTCTATAACTCGGTGATATGAGCAGAAAGATCAGACATTGGTCACAACTTTGGGCTTGTAGGGCACAAAAACAAAGTATCAGATATCGTTTAAAGACATCCACAAACTCCACCTTGCTTTTGATTTTTTTTGGATTATTCAATATGTGATAATTATTGTCCGTACTTAATTCGAAATCCTACATTGAAGCAAAATTTAGAAATATTTAATAATATGTAAACTTATTCTTATATAATAGAGATTCATACGTAAATATAACAGAAAAATAGTGATATAGAGTAACAAAATAAATATATAAAACTACTCCTTCGTTTCATAATAAGAAATGCTTTAAAAAAATACACGCTTATTAAGAAAATTTAATAAAATTATAGATATACCCTTATTAATAATTCCATAAAATTACGCCAGAATCAAAGATCTTAAATGAAATTGTGAGAAATTATCTTAAATTGTGATATGTATAATTAAGAAGAGAGAAACGAAAGGTTAATTTTGGAAGAAAAGTTATAAACGTATATCTAATCAAAATAATACTTATTTTGAACAATTAAAATGTATCTAAAACGACTCTTATTATGAAACGGAGGGAGTAGTATGCAACATATCCAAATAAATAGAATTACAATTCAAGACAAATAAAGACATACCTGATAGGTGACCCGATCTCCTAATACCTTACACCTTATCCAATGATGTTATTCAATTTAATCTTGAAAATCGATTAATATCAAACTAAGTACCTTTTAATTATACCAAAAATTAAAAGATACTATTTTGAGGAAATTCCTGCATTCAAGAAATCTAATTATTTTCAGAACATGAATAATATACGACGAACGGAGAAAAATAATAACTACGACGTATTAAAATTCGAAGACAACCGCAGAAACTACCGCAGCAATCACGTTGGATCAGATTGATCATTTTCAAATTGACATCACACCTATGCTAGAGATTACTCGTGAAAAACGTATAATAGTATCCAGAAGGATCTAGAAGAAATTCTGTTATCCATTCTTCACATTATTAGCAGCCATCATCTTCTCGAACTCCTCGAAATTGACCATTCCGTCGCCATCAGAGTCGACGCCGGAGATCATTTTCACGCACTCCTCCACAGAACACCGCATCCCAAGGCTATTGAGGACCTTGTGCAACTCCGCGGACGAGATGAGGCCGTTCTTGTTCTGGTCGTACAGATCGAAGGCGTCGCGGAGCTCAGAGACGCCCGAGGAGGATCGACAGAGTTGAGCGAACTCATCCAGGTTGATGAAGCCGTCCTTGTCGGTGTCCATTTCCTCCATGACGCGGTGGAGCTCCGCTTTGGTGTAGGCAGAGCCCATGGACTTGAGGACGTCGCCAAGTTCATCAACGGAGATCTTGCCGTCTGCATTGGTGTCGAACTGGTTGAAGACACGCTTGATTTCGTCCATGTTCCGGAGGGAGACAGAAGAGGAGGCCTTAGAAGTGGCTGTTTCCTGGATAGTTTCCGGAATGGTGGCTGTTGCCATTGGGTTGTTCTCGCAGAAATTGGGTTTTCAAGGAAAACGTTTTGGGATAAAAATCAGAGGAGTCGGTATCGGTAAAGACTAAAGAGTAAAGACTAAAAGATGTCTGAATCTGATAATATTATAAGAAATATATAATTTTTCTTGCCATACGTACAAAGTACAAACCCACAATTTTGGGTTTTAGACTTTGTCTTAGAAAAGAGAGAAAATTCAAATTTTGAAAAGAGAATTATATGGAAAGCACGTTGCGTGGCGGCCCACGACACGCGTGTTGTTGTGCCTCCGTTGACCTGCTTTTGTAGAATTAAATCACAAAAACAAAAGATTCACCTTAACCGAAGCAAAGGAAACGGAGATACGGTGCGTACGATAAGATCCCCATCCTATGATATGAGTTGTCAGAGCCTATTTCTATCTTACCGACATGTCAAAGCATGTATGCCTCTCCCAAAAAATCCGCAGTAAGATGAATAGTCATGTACTAGACTACGTTCCTGGCGGAAAAGGAAAATAGACAAAAGACAACCAAAATTCTAGTTTTGGGGATCTTCATCTTCTCCACTTTATTTAATTAAAAACTTAATGTTAGTAGAACAAAGATTCAATTTTATTTATGAAGTTGATTTATTTCTGCAAAATATATTTGAATATTTAAATTATATTTAATTCAACTTAGAAATTAAATATTGTTTTGTATGTTGATAATTCGAAAAGAAAGCTACTAAATAAGAATACTGTTATAAAAGATAGAAATAATATGGTGTACTACTAATTGTAGATGCATCATTTCATAGTTAGTGTACATATAGATTGGTTTGGTTTTACCTAACACAAGAATGAAGTAGGTAGTTATTGGTTAGGTTTTACCTAACACAAGAATGAGATAGATGGTTATTGGTTAGGTTTTACCTAACACAATAACATATATGGTTAGGTTTTACCTAACACAAGAATGAGTAGATGGTTATTGGTTGGGTTTTACCTAACACAATAACAAATATGGAAGAGTGGTCACATGTGTATTAGGTGGTTAAAATGTCTTATAAATAGAAGGGTTAACTTGTTGTAAGATACACCATTTTTCATAAGAAGAATTCTCCTCTCAAATATTCTTACATTTTAGTTTCGGTTTTATAACACGTTATCGAAGACGAAGCTCTCATTTCTAAAATTCGACTTATCAACATCAAGCAATCTTAAGGTTCTTCCGCTACCTACATCGCATAAACGTTCTTGGTTTACGTCATCAAACAAACGTAAGTTCTTCCGTTTATTTGTCCTACTTACGATATTGTTAAAATAGTGTTCTTCCTTTTATCTACATTAATTCTACTTATGATATGATTAAAACAAATTATAGACGACTCATTTTTTTACCTTCTTTTAATAATGAAAAGTTATTACTACCTCTAAATACATATCGTAATTTATTGCATAGTATACATCATCGATGTTTAAAATAAAAAATGTATAACTATATATATATATATATATATATATATATATATATATATATATATATAACTTTATAACGGCTAGATAACGGTAAAAAAATTCTTTCTATAAATAGATACCACTCCTTCATAATTTACTTCATCCTCACTCTCTACTTCTTACCTCAAATTTCTTACAAAAATTTTTCAAATGTTGTCCGCTATTTTATCTTTTGTATAATTCTTATCATTATATATCTTTGTCTCATTCTTAGTGTAGAGCTAGATAATTCAGGTTCGCATATATTTTCTCTTAGTAATACCATGTATTATGATCCTATGTTGCTTCTTGGCATAGCATTTGAGCAGGCATGTAATTTATTTAATGTAATATTTCTTTGAATAAGCTGTCTTAATTATTTCTCTCATTGTATAATAGTTGCCAACATGTCCAATCTTGCCAAAATTGAGTTCATTTGCTCTTGATGTTGCGAGCAATAATTATATGCCGTGGATGATTGATGTCGAAATGTATCTTGAATCAATGGATCTTTTAGATACCATTAAAGAAAATAATCAACATCAAAACAAGATAAAGCCAAAGCGATGATCTTCATTCGTCGTCATCTTGATGAGGATTAAAAATAGAATACCTCACAATTAAAGATCCAAGTCATTTGTGGAAAAATTTACAAGAAAGATATGACCATCAAAAGGAAGTTTTACTTGAAGCTACGTGATGAATGGAGCGCTTTACGCTTCAAGATTTTAAAAGGTCAATGAGTATAACTCGGTATGTTTAGAATTGTCTCACAACTACAATTTTGTGGGCAAACAATCACCGAGGAAGATATGTTAGAAAAAACATACTCTACCTTCCACGCAGCAAATGTAACATTGCAACAACAATATCGAGTGCGTGGATTTAAAAAATACTCTGACCTGATTTCATGCCTCCTTGTAGCGGAGAATAATAATTGTAACCTGTGCATCCGATGGCCTTCTAGGGGACGGAGAGCCCAAGAGATTCATGTAATATTGTAGGAGCCGATTAGTGACATCTTCCATTGATGAAGTTTCAGACACATCATCGGTTAGAAGATGAGTGATAGTATTCTGTTTAACTTTCTTTCTAACAATAGAGTGAAAATAGCTAGTACTCCGATTTGCCTCCATTAAATAAGTACACTTCGCCTTTTGTTGAAAGAAACGTCGTTCTGCATCCTGAAGAAAGTGTGCTTACTTCTGCTTAAGATTGACCAAGGTTTGCAAGACCTCATCATCCGGGGATTGAAAGAGGGCCTGATAAGCTTGTTGAAATTCTTCCTGTGCTAATTGTACTTTAGTAGTGATGTGCCCAAAAGCCTGTCGGTTTAAAGCTTTTAAGGGTGCTTTAAGTGATTTTAGCTTAGTGCATAGCAAAAATTGAGCAATGCCATGAACAACCATGCCTCAAGTGTCAGCCGCAGTCTCCTGAAAAAGGGGATGAGTAATCCATATGTTAAAATTTTTGAAGGGTTTCATACCACGAGCCTGGTGTTGATGGAAATCGATGAGCATTGGACAGTGGTCCAAATCAGCCATCATAGGGAGAAAGGTAGCAAAACAGAATAAGTCGCGGACACCCCAAGCTGGATTGAGAAGTACTCGGTCTAATTTGGATATAGTTCATTTAATACACATTACCTTATCCTAAAATTTATTAGTAAATTTAATGAAATACAAGTATATATCCTTTTATAAATTGTTTTTACATCCAACACATTACATGTATAAAATTTAACAATTCAATACCATAATTTTCCTTTCACTAAAAGTTAATTTGTTTACCTTTCAACTTAACAAGTTTCATATGTTTTATACAATTTATAGTAAAAGATACATATATCCTTGTATGCAGCTCTATGATTCTCATTATATTGATTTAACAAACATGGAATAATATGATAATCTCAGTTATATAACTTTGTATTTTGCCACTTATGTTAAGCATAAGTCTTCTTTTGATCCAACAATACAAACTATTTGTATAAAAACATGGTTCAATTACTTTTACTCAAAAATCTATTTTTATTATGCCTTGAACATTAGAATAATGTATAATATGAATGTATTATCAAATACACAAAAGCATGAATTAGAAATATAATATCTTTCATATCATATACTAACAAGAAAATTCATTTAATAATCTTCTTCCAATGAAAGCTATGATCATATTATAGAAATGTCTTCAATAGTGTTCCATGTTTATGCTTTTAATAGGTTAAATTAAGTGAAACAATTTCATCAAAGTACTACACCTTTCAACTTTACAACAATAACAACAACAATAGAACCCAATAAAAAATCTCGTTAACATGCGAAGTTTTGAAAGGTTCAATAGTATGCAGCCTTACCTCTAACTAGTAGAGAAGTTGTTTCTAAATGATCCATATGAAGAAGAATATACCTTTCAACTCCACTTTTGCCATTAAAGTTTATAAGATATTAGTTATCTCAAAATGTCATTACATTTTGTCACATACTTGATATCGACATATCTTTAAAACTTTAGCACCATATCCTCAATAGGTATTAATCACAAAATCATATAATGGATATAAAATATTTATAACTTTGAAAATTCTTCTCAAACCTAGCATATGTCCAAGAAATTTAGTTAATTAATTATTAATATCAGTTATACTAAACTAAGGTAATTTCTACTTAGAAAAATAAACAAAGAAGGCAAGTGATTGGTTATACGTCATAACAACTAAGTAATATTAGAGTCTAATCATTTATTTGCTACTCTCACTATTTTCTTGAAATAATAGCATTTAATACTAGTCAAACATATTACTTTAATCTCTCCAATAGGTTAAGATTCCATTTCAATCTACTTTATCTTAAGTTACTCAATAAGCCAACTAAAATTGAATTAGGTAGAAACAAAAATTTTGAAACTCAACATTTTATTAAAATACAATTTGAACTATAACACTTCAAAATGTTCAATTTAAGTCCAAATGTTTCCAAAATATACAAAATATACCCTAAATAGATAAAGAATTTGATGAGGTTAACCTTAAATACCATGTCTATGATGATGTGGTATTATTTATAATTTTAAAATTTTGATAGTGAGTCATATTACTAAGTGCCATAGTAGGGCCAAATATCAATTTTTTAAATTAAAATTAAATTTTTATTATAATTAATCTTAATTCCTAAATAGGTTAAGTAAATCATTTTAAACTCTAATTAGTATAATTATTATTTATTTAGTATAATTTATTAATTGAAGTCCCTAACTTTCCAAATTAACATACCATAATTTCTAAAATTAGGGACATAAAGTAATTAAATATAATTCACAATAACAACAATTTAATAACAATTATCCACCAACAAAATAATTCAAAATGTAGAGAAAGGTCATTATATGGTACCGATTAGAGTATGTAAAATGGACGGGGATGCAGTAATCCCGTAACGGCGGCACCTTCATCTCCGTTCTTGTCGATGACGAGACTGAGCTGATGCCGACAATGAGGATAATTCATCGAACAATGACAATCGGATCTTAAATCTCGAGAACCTAGTGCCTTTCTTTTGTCCCTGTTGTAATAAGATAACTATTGTAGTAAGATTTATTAATTTAAATAAAATATATTTGAGTTAAAAGGGGCTATAAGTCACTCTATAAGCTCTACAATAAGCAAACTTTGGCTTTAATAATTATATTCTTAACATGTATTTAATATTTAATAAGAGATTTAATTTTAAAAGGTTACATGAATCACATATTGCATAGGAAAGATCGTACATTTAAATATGCAACTGCCCGTACAAATATGATTAAGTTATAAGCATGAAACATTATTCGATTCTAATTATTGATATAATCTCTATAATATAAACTAATATTTCTAACTTTGAATAATTAAATTAGATTAAACTATTAATTTTAAATAAATCAATTTTTATTCCAAATAGAAACTTGATTTGATTTTAAAAATTTCAAATTCAATTAGAAAATATTTTCAATTATGTTGACTTCTTTAACAAATTTAATAGAAAATAATTTTCAATAAATTACTCTTCTTACTTATTATAATTTAGAATTTTTTCATAATTTTGTCATTCGAATAGTTTTTCTACTAGTTAGGCATAAGACCATGTACTACTATTATATCTCTCCAGATCTCGCGTCTTAGTGAGATTTCTACCGAGTGGTGTTATTCTTGTTGTTGTTATTTTTTCTTCATAATTTTATAAGTAACGCTTCTAATTTAATTAAAACTATTATAATCTAATTATAAAAAACATTTCCTTAATTAGAAAAATGCTTTCCAATGTCAAAAGAAAATAATTTCAAAATTAAATTAAATAATTTTAATTTAATTAAGAAAATCGTTACATTATTTTTATAGATTAAAATTTCAATTAATAAAATATAATTCTTTATTAAATTATAACAAATTTCTAAAATATAAAAGAATGTTTGTTTTTGAATTAACAATTTTTTCAAATTTAATAAAATGAATTTTCAAATTAATCAAGAAACTTATTACTCAAATCAATAAAGACATATGTTCTAAATAAAATAGAATAATGAACATATAAAATAATAAATTTATTTCAATCAAATTAAAATAAATAATTGTAATTAAGTAATGTCTTTCTTAATTATTTAATAAAATAATTTTCTTTATTTAAAGTAGTCTAATTAATTACTAATTTTAATCTGGTTGAAATTCAATTAATTTAATTTTAGAAAATAATTATTCTAATATATTAATTGCCTATTTCTCTTAATTTAATTTAAAATTTATTTTTATTTTAATGAATATAATGATTACATCTAACATAAATCATGAAAGATAACCCTTTAAAAAATTCATCGCATAATAACTTTTTGGCATCAATTTCTTTCTCAATTTACTAACATGGAATTTTTCTACCTTGACGAGGAGTCGTGGGTTTTTAGAAATTTCCATCAACATGTCCCTTTTAATTAGATTGAGTGGGTTCTCATCGTTTACGTTGCTTGCTGGTTTCTTTAGAAATAGAAGAACGAGAATATCTTTAACCCTGACTTTATTTGACCATTGACAGGAGCTCGAATTGTCATAGATTATGCTCCTTGGATCATCAGGGCCTATTCGATAGAAAGCCGTATTTTTCAGATGGAGAGCATGCCGCTGAGTACATTTGTGGGCTGGAATAAACCAACGGTGAGGTAGATCAAACTAAATACGAACGCTACTGGCTGCACAGGACCCCACAGGACTACTGCAGAATAGCCTAGGCCACTGGTGTGGAGGTTTTATCCACCACAGGACTACTGCAGAATAGCCTAGGCCACTGGTGTGGAGGTTTTATCCAGAATATTGGCATAGATCCGCTTCTGGAGGTAGAACTACGGGGGTTCCATTCAGGACTTATCCTAGTATAGGATCGAGATTATCCGCAAGTGATAGTTGAAATGGACTTGCTGGAGGTTATTAATATTTTTTCCGCTTCCAATAAAGCTACGCTCGACATCTATTTTTTGTTGACAAGTATCCGTGGGTTGTTTCTTCGCAATCGAGAGGTTCAACTCCAACATATCCATCAGGAGGGGAACAACAGTGTCGACCAGTTAACTTCCTTAACAACTCTCTCACTGCCAGGACTGCACTGTCTGCAGAAACCGCCAATAATTATTCAAGACGTCTTATTTCATAATATGACATAGTACAATATCCTTGCATTCTGCGCTGAGGAGCACCCGGAGTTGAGTATTTTTTTAGTTTCCATAGGTTTACTTTATCCCTTGTATCTCAAAAATATTTTTTTACAGCATTCCCATTAAGAACTAACCATTTTGAAAACAATTTTCATTCAATTAAAAACTTTTTTTTTTCTAGTTTTATTAAGAATTTAAACTTAAGATGGGACTATTAGCAAGTAGGTACACACCACAATCAGTACATCGACTTTAAATGCGTTGTTTCTTGTGGGGCAGGTCTCCTCACAAACGTGTTATCCGTGGGGCACGTCTACTCGCAAACGCGTTTATCTCCTCCATTGCATCCCTCTGACGTTGACGCTTGTCCACCTCAGAGGCATCTCTCTCCTTTATTTCCTTCAGCTCGTGTTTGGTCAGGTAGGCGATTTTACCCTTTCTAATCGCAAATGTCTCCACTGACGGCTACCACCAACGACTTCATATAGTGGTGGGAAGACGCTTCTGAGCTTCATTCATCAATTTATTCACATAAACATGAACAATCACAATATCCAAGCCCAGAAGCAAGAACACCAAGTGCGTGCAAAAGATTTTTCCAGAAAGAGAACAAAATAACTTCAGACAAGTTCTTTCTAATTTTACATATACCTAAAGAAAAGGGGACATGCAATTTCTAGATTGCTCCAAAATAAAACGCATAGAGGAAGCATAAAGAAAAAACGAGGGAGGCGTGGATATTGAGTCCTCAGAAACTAAAAAGAGGGGGACGCATGCATTCGTATGTTTTTTAACCTGATTCTTCATTATTTCCATAAGATCATTATTTCAAAAACAAAGCAAAACACTAATTAATAATTAACATTCGGCAGATCCATATGCAAGGCAAAGCATGCGAGATAATACAGTACCAAAATCATGCAACTTTTGTATCAATAAATTAAATTTAAAGCCTTGATTTTGTCAAACTAATGTCAATCAATGAATTTTGTTCTAAGTTAAACAATTAAAGGAGACTTTAATACTACTAAGAAATCAACCGGGAACAATTGTGTGAGTTTCGTAATGTACCGGCTAGTACTAAATGATTTTCTACCATGAGTTGGTATCGACCAATACTGAAGTATCGGCCACTTATCAGGCTAATTTGCAAATTTTAAGAAAATTTGAACTAAATTGTAATTTTTAAACAATTAACGCTAAACAACTAAGCGTACCCTCCTCTCCCCTCCAACCCCCACTTATAACTTGCCTGCGCCTTTACGCTGCGTTTGGTTGCTGTCTCTGGTATCTGGAGATGAAAATGCGAGCAGATTTTAATGTAATGTAAATGGAGCAGTGAGGTGTTTGGTTATAGTGACCGAGAAAAAAATTTACATCTCCGCCTCCGAGACGAGAATGTGTTTGGTTGCAGTGGACAGAACGAAAAAATGGTGACAAAGACAAAAATGTCCCTGGTCCTTAATATGATTATAAATATGTAATTAATTGATAGTTTTATTACGAACTATTTGTGTTAGGTGAAAAGTTAACAAATAATAATAATTATAAACTATTATGAAATATCGAATAATATTAGCCCATCGAAATAATAATAATAATAATAATAATAATAATAATAATAATAATAATAATAATAATAATAATAATAATAATAACAACAACAACAACAACAACAACAACAACAACAACAAAATTAATAACAAGAACAAAATAGACACAAAATGTTTCATAATAATGAATATGAATTATTATAAAGACAAAATATACATTGATAATAACAACAACAACAACAACAACAACAACAATAATAATAATAATAATAATAATAATAATAATAATAATAATAATAATAATAATAATAATAATAATAATAATAATAATAAATACATAATGATGCTTGATAATAGAAATTGTACATCTACATCTCGACTAATAATAATAATAATAATAATAATGAATTTGTCCTAATAATAAAAAATGCAAATTAAAATATAACAATACTAATATAATTAATAATATTGTGGTTTGTTAAAATAATATTGTGGTTTGTTAGAAATGAAAAGATAAAACCGATGAAATAATAAAGAACTAATAACAATATTAATAATAATAATAACAACAACAAAATTATAATACGAATAATTATAAGAATAATAATGATAATAAGAAATTAATTATAATAATATTGATAATAATATTACTAACAACAACAACAACAATAATAATAATAATAACAAAATGTATAATACTAATAATAATAAAATAATAATGATAACAAAATGCGTAATAATAATAATAATACATCTACATTATACTACTACTACTAATAATGAATTCCAAATATATGTTAATAATAATAATAATAATAATAATAATATTATTATTATAATAAATACAAATGAATCTTAATAATAATAATAATACATCTACATTATACTACTACTAATAATTATTAATAAATAAAACTTAAATATAAATTGTTTTTATTAGTAACATTTATTTCGATATCTTATATAATATTTATTGATAAAATATTATTTATAAATTCATATTTATTTTAACTATATTTTAATTATTAAATCAAAATTTTATTGAAATATATTTTTAAAGATATTTTTAATTTAATTATTCTGGTTTTTTAAAGATATTTTAATTATTGTGGTTTTTAAATGATATTAATTAAAGATATTTTTAATTTAATTAATATTGTGGTTTTGGTAAATTTTAAACACTCAAATAAAACAAAAGAAACCAAAATTATTTAAAAACATGGGAATGGAAACGTTGCTTATAATGTAGGGAGACAGGGACAACGTGTCCTTGTCCTCCCTTTTTGGGAGAGACAATAAATCTTATCCCTGTCTATCGGAGACGGTGGATAAAAATTCAAAGATAGTAATCAAATGCTCACGGGGGTAAGATTTTTTGGTTCTGTCTACTGTCCCAACTTACCAGGACAGTAACCAAATACAGGGTTACTTCTAGTCTCAACATCTCACTTTGTCGCTCATCTTAGTATCTCACTTCTCTGCCTATACCACAACACCTTAGTCTCCTACATCGTAGCTGCAATTGCCTCGCGTCATCCTATCTCACCTATGCAACTGCCCCACCTCACCTCCCCTCACCTTTATTGACTTCATAGTCGCCTCACTTCGTCTCACCCTCTCTCGTAGTCTCAACTCCGTCACAGTCATCTCGGCCTCATCGACACCAATTGGAGTTGCAAAATCCAAGCCTCGAGGTTGAAAAATGCAAATTAGCCTTTGACAATTGAACTGTGTGCAGTGTGCTTAAGGATTGATTAGTTGATTTGTGTTTTGTTGATTTTTGACTTTTGACTTTTAAGTTAATTGAGTAGTTATGTGTATGAGTGACTTATAGTTGTAGTTTAGACTTTGTATTTTGGAAATTGAGTATAGCTAGAATGCTGGATACTAGAATGGATAGATGTGTGTGTTTTGTCTTAATTTTGGAAATTGAGGAATGAGATCGAGAATTTTATATAGAATCATAGTATTTCAAATTTTGGATGTGTTTTGTCATTTGTGTTGTTCGGATTCAATCATTCAATACAAAATTGAAGTTTGTATTATTGTTTGAAATTTTAGAAATATTGAATTAAATGTTGGTCTTTATTATAAAATGGTTTATATATTATAAACCAATTTTTAATATGCAAAATGAGTTAGTTAATTTAGGTTGAATTATGTGATTACACAAATTAAGTTAAAGATTTGATTTTATGATGGTTAGATATAATCATAAAAATAAGTTACGATTATAAGTTTATAGTTAAATTATGTAATTGTATAAAATTAGTTATATATACAAATTTACGTTATCATACAAATTGGTTATAGATATGAGTTTATGTATGAATCATATAATCACACAAAATGAGTTATATTTATGACTTTATGGTTTAATTAAGTGATTACGAAATTGACTTATAAATATGATTTATGAGTTTATGGTTAAATTATGTAATCACATATAATGAGTTATAGTTGTGAGTTATGGTTGACTTATGTACTCATAGAAAATGGTTATAATTGTGGCTTTATAGTAGGATTATGTAATTACACAAAATGAGTTATAGTTATGGGTTGTGACTTTATGTTTAAATTATGTAATCACACAAAATAGATTATAATTGTGAAAATGTAGCAATCAATGTATACATTTGAAGTTTAAGTTAAAAAACGCGAGAATTTCTTGGATAGAACGTGCTTAATCATCAAATTTTTTTAAGGAATCATTTGTATAAGTTTATAAAGGTCATTTGTATGTATATATGTTGTGCCCAAAATAAGTTCTAAAAATACCTAGGCTATCATACTTGCAAGTATATGAGATAGTTGTAGTTGATTACCTAGTGTTGTCTCCTACGAAAGTGGAATTGGTCCATTCAAATTAATCATGAACAAAAATAAAAACATGTGCAATCCTAAATATTCTATCTCGATTGTTGAGTGAAGGCTTTAAAGAAAATCACAAAATTAGAATGAGAAGTGAACTGATTTAACTGAAAGCAAAAAAGAATAGATTAATCAAAGTGGGAAACTTTTGATAATTAATTTCACTAATTTAATCTACTATGCATATTTAAGGAGGAATGATTGGATAACTTTCTTACTAAAATTAAAAATTGGGTTCTAAATAGATTCAAATAAAACACTAATCTAACTTTCGTATTTGACAATTTTATCATCCAAATTAATTATTAAACCTAACTAATAATTACCCACTTAAGTTAATATATTTCTAATTCTTAACCCAAGCGTCTATAGTTTCTCGTTCTATATTAAACTTCTTCTCTCGATCCTTTGTTTAATATCAAAATGATGCAAAGTTTGATCATGTTTTCACATCCATTTAGTTTAGAAACTATAGCAAACATAAGACAATAACACAGTCCCTTAATCATGCATATTTGACTAAAATAGATATATTAATCCTAAAGAAAAAGAGATCAACCTATCACAGAAATAACAAGATTCAACGTATTCAAATACTCCAATCCCATATTTATCAGTGTAAGAGAAGTATTTAAGGAATAAACTAAATAACCAAATGAAATATCAAAAAATTACAGAATATCAACCGGTTAAGCTAATATGGTAGTAAGTTTAGTAAACAAAATAAAAGTAAAGCATAGAGAAATAATGCAACAAATGAAGAACAGAACAAGAAAACAAAGATCAGATGAGAGAGTTGTAGTGGTCTCCTGCACTCTCAAGCTCTCTACACTGGCGCCTCTCACCTTCTGCTCCTGCTTAGTTCTCACCCAGATGATTGGATGCTCAAGTTGTTTCCACCTCTCAACCGTTCTTCTTCTTCACCTCACCCTACTGGTCTCTGCTATCCCTCCTCTCTTCTCTGCCTTCTTTATTTCTCTCTATTTTTGTCCCTGTATGAGTCTCTGAGGTGTGCTGCCAACCTCTCAGTTCCACCATTTTTCTGCCTCATTCCTTTTCTATTTATAACGTGAATATAGGTTTAAGGTTGTAAGTTTGTATCATTGTTAGGCTGTCATCTTGCACATGTGAGACTCAAAATGTGCACAAAGGAGTAGTCACGAGGGTGACTATGTTTGTCACCCCCTTGAGGGACTAAGCTTGTCATGGTGATGACACTTGGTGACACCTTAATCACCACTTTTTTAATACAAAATTTATGTTACCTTCCATTTTTCATGCAAAATTTATAAAATATTCTCTTAACCTTCATGCAATATTCACTACTATTTTCACTCAATTTATTCAAATTTGGATTAAAAGCTTAAGAATTTGTAACCAAAATCAGATATGAATGTAAGCAAAATCAATAGAAATTAAACACAATAATATTCATATGATTGCTGAGAAACTATTGTTGCTCTATTTGTTCCTGTTATTATACATAACTTGATTTTGATACGAAGTTATTATCTTAATTTTAATATATGTCTTCATTTATTTTTACAAATAAGTGGAGGAAAGTTTAGGTACACCTGATAATTTAATCACTTTAGATATAGGAAGATTTAATGATCTAGCTTATCCTCAAGCTAGATTGGTTCTTGGAATGAAGAATCATACTATTTGTTTGTATTGTAACAAGCATTTGAAATGTTTCAGAATCACTAGATTAAAGAAGCATTTAGCTAGGATCAAAGGTGATATGGAGCCCTGTAAGAAAGTGAGTCATGAAATGAAATGAAAAATAAAGACTTTGCTTAAAGAGTATCAGCATGAGAAAGATAAAAGGTAAAGATTGAACTATGAAATTGGTAGTAGAAGTTCTTTTGTTGGTGTTCAGGATAAAAGTGAAGATGTTAAATTTGGTAGTATTCTTAACCAATAAGAAGGAATTATTACACCTGATATACAAGCTTATTTTCTATTGAAGAAAGTAAGACAATAATAGAGTTTATTTTTCAAACGAAACATTTTTAGTAAAAAGTAAAACTCATATATTTAAAATAACATAATATTTATTTATTTATTTACATAAGAATAAGCAGATAATAATATGAAAATAAAGATAAGATATCCACAATTTTATTAAATTTGGATACAACATTAAAAGATAAACTATAAATTTATAACAATTTGAATAAACTATAAATTTATAATGAATTTGAATCAATTTTAAACTATGTTTTTTGAATAAATATAAAATAAATTTAGAATAAGCAAAACATAAGTTTATTTAAACTAGACTGATTTTTAAATAATAAACTAATTTTACAACATTTATAACATATATTAACCGGTAAGAATAGTATTTTCTACACTATAATATTTTGTTCATTTACATTTTAAATAATAGTATATTAAAATTAAATATATCTTGATATTTCCACTTCTTAAACATCTACATATGCATATATATTAACTTACTTTATATCCCTTTTCCTTATCAGGTCATAATGAAATAAGATATTTTTTTAATTCATGCCCTCAAAAGTCATTTTATAAATAAACAACAAATACTAATCAAATAATTTTATCAAACATCTTTAATAAACAGTTGATGTTATCAGATAGTCAATCGGTTGATATATTCCACTATCAGCTAACCGTTGATAGAATTAGCTAACAGTTAATGCAATTTGCTGATTGCCAAATAGGGCCATTAGCTCATCTAAACGATGGTTGATAGATGAAGTATTTACCTCATTTACATGCTGAAAATCATTGCGAGTGTCGACTTGTTAAGTATTAATGGCCATAAGCTCAATTAAAATATTGGCCTCTATAGGAGTCTTCTTACATAGTGCCTCACCACTCGTTATATAGAGAAAACTCATCTCCATAGGTAGTAATCCTGAAGTAAATCACACGTTAATATAAAACTTATGTACAATATACGAAGTACATAAGAAGGGGGTTTGAATTGTGTAATCTTTTTGTGAATACACAAAACCTTTGATATTTCTTGAAAAAGAAACTTTTTTAAGTATTAAATGAATACCAAATAGTTAATTAGTTAAATCGCAAATAGCTTGTATAAACTTGTATAAGAACAAGAGTATTTAAGAGTAAAGAGTTAGAAGATAGACAATGTGATTTTTATACTGGTTCACCCCAAACCTTAGGCTACGTCCAGTCTTCAGACTCCTTGTTGGACCCCGATCTTTAATTGGAATTTAGAAATAATAAATGAAATTGAATGAGTGTTTTGTTTAAGTATTATGTTATAGATGAAATTATGTTTTAAGGAAATTTTGAGAAAAGAATTATGAGTTTTCAATGTATTTGATAATTGTGGAGATTTGTATGGGTTATGAAAGTTTAAGCGAATGAATTGATTGAAAAGTTAGTAGAAAATCAAGAAATAAAGAGAAAAGTGAGAGAATTTGAAAAAAATTAAGAAAGTTGACTTTTGGAGATAGAAAGTTTAACTTGAGAGTTGACTTTTTGTTTGAGGCACAGTTTGAGAAAATTGTCTTCTAGAAACTTGTAGTTTATGTCAAGAGCTTTCTGTAGCCATAAAGTTTGATATTTTTTGATATCGAAAGTGAGAGTTATGATCAGTCAAAGTTCGCTTGGAGTTTGACTTTTTGAAGGAAAAGTTGACTTTTTGAAGAAAAAGTTGACTTTTTGATTTAGGCAAAAATCGAAAAAATGATTAACATGAAAATTGTAGCCTCTGTCGAGAGCTTTTTGTGGACATAAAGTTTGCTATTTTTCAATGTCGGGATTGAGAGATATGAATTTATGAAGATATGCTTTATTTTGAAAATGCTATTAAGTATAGATTTGTGTGTTCTATGCTTCGAGGCCACTCGTCGTATATATTTAGTTTGAATTAGAGTAAGTGATCTTCATGAAAGTTTTAGATGATATTTTTATCTTTCCATTGATATAAAGTTTGCAATTTTTCGATATCGGGGCTAGGAGTTATGAGCGATTAAAAATTGGAAGTCGTTTAGGAAAAGCTATTTTGGATAGAATCTTTGATTGAGTTTTTGACCTCTTTTGAGACCTAATTTGATTTTGAGTACTTCAGGGAAGTTGTAGAGCTTCCTTTTATATTTTTATTGACGCCAAATTTGTCAAATTCTGAGTTCGGGATCGAAAGATATGATTGTGGAAAAGTTCGGTTTTGAAGTTCAGTTACTTTGTTTTTAATCCGATCCCTTTTGTAATCTTTTGCTTATAATTCCTTCGTCCGAAATCCGATTGATTTGATTCTCGAAGCGTTGGATTACTAAGACGATTAATTTCATTTTCATGAAGAATTATGATTTTTAGGATATTAAATGAAAAGAGATTGATTGAACCTAAGTGAGAGATTTGATTATAGGTTATAAGTTGGATAATTTTCTGAATATGGTTCGGTATTTTGTGAATTTCGGGAGCTGTATAATTCTGATTGAGTTGATTCTTAAGGGCAAATACAATTAAGATATGGGGCTACAAATCATGTGAAGGACTCTAATTTTAATTTAGTCCCGAAGATTGTCAATTTCTGGAATTAAAAGCAATTTCGGATTTTGTGCATGTCCCTTGGTATTTTGGCCATAACTTCCTCAATTCTGATCCAAATTGAGCGATTTTGGTGTCATTTTCATAGAGGAGAAATAGAGGAACAATTCTATAATAGAAAGTTTGTCCAAATTATTTCATTTAGTTACCCGAAATCAGATCGCAAGGTATCAGTTTTTCAAGTTCCTGCAGGGGCAATTTTGGAAATAGGCAAATAAGTGAGGGGCAACTTGGTCATTTGTGCCCCATTTTAATGACATGGAAGAAACACATGGGAGGGCTGTCATATAAGGCTTATGACTCATGAAAATTCCAGAACAAAAAAAAAGAAAGAAAATACAAAGAAGAAAAGAGAAGAAAATGATGAAGAGAGAAGGAGAGGATCGGTTATGGAGGAAGATGATGACAGGTATGTAAAGTTTGGTTTTTTCCATGGTTTTTCAAGAGATTTTCGATGCTATCAAGAGGGAAACATGAGGAAGATGATGGAAGCTTCATCTTGGGCAAGAAAATACGAAATTTAGAGAGAGAAGGTAAGAGCAATCCTTTGAACTTTGAGTTTTTCTTGAACTTTTGGTTTAGAATCATGGAAAATGATATGAGTATGTGATTTATGAAAGCAATTTTGATGATTATGCCTTAGGTTGTGTTTAATTTTGGATGGAATGAATGTCAAAGTTTGAAATTTGGGGGATTTTTGAAATTGTTGCTTTAGATTGCTTGAATTAGTGATAAATTTGAGATATCCTAAGTTAATTTTGATGTTTATGCTTTAGGTGAAGTTTAATTTGAAAAATTGTAAATTAGAGGTTTAGGCCAAATTAGAAATTTGTGGATTTTGTGAATTAATGGTGTAGAATCATCAATAATAGTAGGAATTGGTGAAATATGAAATCAATTTTGAAGAAATTGTGATTTATGGTATTGAATTTGTGTAAATTGGTTTAGGCCAATTTTGAAAATTGGAGATTGAAATAGCTTGAATATGTGAGGAATTGATGTTTTCTAAGCTCAATTTGAGAAATTAAGTTAATTATGATATTGAATTTGATTGAATTGGTTTAGGTTCAATTTGGAATTTGGGGATTTTAGAAATTAATGATGTACATATCTTGGAATTAGTATGAATTGATGACTTATGTATCAAATTGAAGGATTAAGTTATTTAAGAGATTGAATTTTGATGAAATTGCTTTAGGGAATGTTAAATTGGAAGAAAGAAGGAGGCTTTGGAGCAATTGAGGCACAAAGCAAGTTGTTAGCATAGATATGAGGTGGGTAGTATATTTATATTTTGATTTATAAGCTATATGTGAAATTTTGAAAATTAAAGAAAACAAAATTTGATTTTTGATAAATTATTGTTGATAAAAATGTTTGAAAAAGGACAATGATTTCGAAGGGTTAAAATGTAACACCCACTCCCGCATGACCCGAACCCGACATCGCTGGTGATATCCGAGTTCGTGCCCCGCAAGGGTGGCGTGCTACATCACTCAGTCAGTCAAAACTCAGTATAAATAATTTTTTTTCTTAACACATGCACACACACATTATAATTTATGCGGAAAACAATTTACATACACAATTTAATGGCCTCGTGGCCCTTTTCATATTTACAATTTATTTCAGTCTGTTGACTTTACAAATTGTCCAAATCAGTAATACAAAAGTTAAAAAAATAGAAATACACTAAGACTGACGCGAACTGATCCCGACCACTTCTCTGCTTCCTTAACCAGCAGATGTCATACGCCCGTTGCCTAACGGGGTTTTCTTCTGAGTCCTGAAAAATAATTGCAAATTTTGGGTGAGTTTTGCGAACTCAGTGAGAAACCATCATCGATGGTTCACCCAATTCATGCAACACGTCGTTTCACATAACTTATATTCACATTGCTGCATATTTAAGCACATTGCACAGTTTCAATTTAATGCAGACCATTTGTACATTTCACACGGTTATACATACAGAACCAATTGAATTCGTAAAACATTCAACCATAAGACAGTTGTTTCCCAATTTACATTCAGAAATACCACGGAATTACAAGACAGTCAGCCTTTCATTCATTCAAAGAAGTGCAATCCCATGCATATGTAATGCGCATGTGACCCTTTCCAATTTATTACGGTGTTGTGACCGAGCGCCTAAACTGTCCCAATATAGGCACATTAATCGGTGAGCCTGAGGCTCTGAACTGTCCCAATATGGGCGCATTAATCGGTGAGCCCGAGGCTCTGAACTGTCCCAATATGGGCGCATTAATCGTTGAGCCAAAGGCTCTGAATCATTGTGGGGCTCAAGGCCCAATACAAACGTTGAGCTAGTAGCTCTCGGTGACTGCTCCGGTCACAACTCTTATTAACTGATCATGCATTCATGCATGCAATGCATGTGTCACAATTAAACAATACGACATCACAATCGAATCCAATTTATCATATTCAAACAATTATTTCACAACGATTCACAGTATAACCACAAACACGATTGATAATCCCAAATTAACACATTCACACAATTGGTTCACAAATAATCACATTCCAATCACAGTCAATCACAGTCAAATCACATATAGCAAGTAGGACACTTCTATGTCAGTATCTCCCAGTACATCGGGCACCTTCAGCCCGGAATCAGTCATAAATAAACACATGGCCCACCGTTATCTCCACAGTGTTATAAGTTCAAAATTATAAACAATTAATAATCGAGAAACCATCTAGGTTACTCACCTAATAACTTTCGAGCTAATGTCGGGAAGTCTCTGCCACGTCCGTGAAACTACGATCCAACTGAGCCTCTATAGCAATTAAAATAAGTACACATTACTAACTGTATAGTTAGAATGACCAAACAATGCACATGGAATCATTAAAACGTGTATAATGCATGTTCATGGCATTCCCGACCCTAATCCAAAATTTTCCCGTCATAATAATTTCATCTAAAAATTAGAAAGCTATAGCTACTGACAGCACTCAATTCGGACCTCGATCGGTCCAAAAATAAATAAAACAGTGACCATAGAACAATTACCCGGATCCACGTCAATTTCTCAGCTAAAAATTCCCAATTTCTCACAAAATGAAATTCAATATTTTACAAATCCGATGCCTTAAGAATCAGGTCAATCGGACGTCGGACGGAAAAGAAATTGACAAAAGAAACCAAAATTCAAATTAAACACTTAACATCTATATATATATAACCCTTATTCCCTTCTTTATTTTCCTGATTTCAAGCCAACTTTCAACACCAATAACTCATGGCACACAATTCAGAAAATTACCAACTATATCTCATTGGAAAGATCATGAAACCCTCTACAATTCTCAAGAAGACCATAAAATCAATTTCACCCTAAGGGTGTCAAAATCCTATCAAACCTACTGCCTACTCAAAACCTATCAACACAGGGCAGTACATTGCAAATTCAATAACTCTCTGATTCTTCAGTCAACAATTACACAATAATTAAGGCAGTAAGATCACAATGTTATCTACAACTTTCATGAACAACCCAAAATCAAATTCACTTGCTAACAAGGTCAAACAATTCCACAAAGAATCTGCCTGCTGAAATCAACCAATCTGGACAGTAATTTTCCAAACAGTGATTCTCTTAACACAAAAGTCACAAAATTCACTACCTTATATCCCTGAAACGATAAGATCTCAAACTTCAATTTTCATGAAGAACACAAACTCCAATTCGATTTCTAACAATTTCAAAACTGTTATGGGAGCTACTGTCATGATCAGCCATTCAAAACCTAGTTTAGGTTCAGTTTTTGCAAAATCATAACTCCCAAATCTGACCTTCAAAAATTACATGGCATATATCATTTTCAAGATAATTTCTTCCTCTACAACGTTTCAGAAGATCACTCACACAAATTCAATCCACATAAATTACTAAAATTGCCTCCAATCCAAAAGCTCACAAAATCGACAATGAGGCTAGCTTTCCACAAATGATAGAAAATCAGTCAACTTGCCACAATGCATAACTCCCAATATACATATCGAAAAATTACAAGATCAGGGGAAATGGAAAGCTAACTTAATATGCTTCAACTTTCATGAAGACCATGTTCCCTAATTCTGTTGGACCCCGTCTCCAAGGCCCAACATTCGAACCCATACAAGCATGCATAAGCATAGAGGACCCAAAACTGACACAAAATTGACCACAAAAGGAGAAATCTTGAAATAGAAAATTTGGCTTTGGATTTTTAAGAAAATATGTTCCTTACGCTCTCACGGTTCCAACGCCACTGAAATCGTTCAATTCGGATTTGAAATGAAAAAGTTATGGCAAAAATGTTATCTTAAAGAAAACAGTGAAAACAGTCCCTCTACCGACTTCATGTAAATATTTGAAAACTTTAAAGGCAAAATTACTGATCAGCTCCTTCATAAAAAGTGTAGATTTATGTCTCTAGTTTCATTTAAAACAAGAATCGCCTCAACCCAAGCTCTATAACTCCCGATATTTAAAAATTTGTGAAGTATATTCAGAAAGAATCAGCCGACCTCAACACTTTGTTTCAAACCACCCTTTTCAATTTAAAATAAATACTGGAAAATCAAGTGTAAAAAGATAGAAAAATTTCTTAGAAATCCATCGGTTCAAAAATCAGCTCAATCGGAGGTCTATGCAAAAAGTTATAGCTAAAGGAAGGGAGAGGTGTCGGTCGGCCAAAACCGACCCCCAAATGATGAGTAGCGACCAGCGCTCGGCCTGGCCGAGCGCTATCGCTCGACATGGCCGAGCACTAGCGCTCGCGCACGGGCGGGCGCCCACATCGATGGCTGTCGGGCTCTATTTCCAGACTCCGAGCTCTGAAACTTCTAACCCTCATAACTTTTGACTCCGAGCTCCAAATTAGACACGGTCGGAGGCGTTAGAAAACTAAGAGAAAAATCTATATTTTTCAAGAAGGATCCAAAGACTAGCTCGGCCATTAAGGGAAACAAATTTTTAACACAAAGGCCGATCGACTAGCTCTCCCTAACAGCATCAGAACTTGCAACCTCCATAACTTTTGACCCAGAACTCCAAATTTAACAAAATTAGTGTCTATGGAAAGCTAAAAGAATTATCTACAACTTTTATGAAGACCACCGACCTATATTCCAACTCTATATGGGTCAAAAGTGGACTCAAAGCTTCTGCTACCAATCTGTCACTTTGACAGCACCTACATTTAATTCCAACGACTTACACCTACCAATTTAACTCCTCTTAAATAGTTCATAAAACCTCCTGGGAGAGCTCTACAGCCCGGCTAACAACCTCAACAATATTAAATGATCTCATACTACTTGTACCAACCCAGAAATTGCAGAAAACACAGCATACCCAGAATTCTGCAAGACTTTCACAACTCACACACCATAGCAAATTTTCCAGCAAGCTCTCCCAAGACAAAACCCAGTGAGAAACCCAACAAAGAACTCAAACACAACCTTCATTCCACATCTTCTACCCAAACACATGCATTAACTACAAGTAACACAATTATACAAAAGGAATACTTGTTCTCTTCATTCTCATTTCTAATCCAACCAAAAGTGCATTTATAGCTTTGATTACATAACAACATATTCATCATGATTTAACACCAAGTACAAAATACAAAAGATGCTCCATGCTTGTTATGCTTGCAAAGCTATCCCAAAAGTGAGTCACTAACTTAATGCAAAAATATCTAAAGTCTTGGAGTTTTCCCAATGCCTTGCAAGGTCCGATGCTAGACTTAAGCTTTTGCACCTGTGGAGGGAAAATGGGGTGAGCTAACACGGCTCAGTGGCTAATACGCCTATAGCCATCGTAATGAGCCATGCAACACATATATTCATGCATATAGTCATGCATATATCAAACAATCATAAAACATTCACAGAACATCATTTTAGGGGTAACAAACATTACATTACATAAAGTCTAACATGACAACTTTATCAATTATAACACTTATGATGCATCATACACAACAAAGTTTGAATTAAAAATGCACAATCACATGGCTAGAGAGTTTCCGTAAACACAACGAATAAACTGAAGTTTATCGTAAACACAACGAGTCCGATTTCTCAGGATCTCGTGGCCACAAGCGGGCAGCCGGGAGAAGGCTAGGTCAATGTGCACGTGACTATCACAATGGGGTTCTCTCTTGCCCACACACACAAATAATCTATGCTCAAATAGTTTCATTCATAGGTTTCTTCAAAATTTTCAAGTATGCACAATTCCATACTTTACATAATTCCATACTTTACATTTTTTTCAAAGACAAGATGCCACATTTAACATACATATCCAAATATTCGTCGGAAATCAATTTTTTACACAAATATAAAACAAAGCACATAAGCATACAAGGTCACCCATTACATAATGACTATAAACGCATTACCCACAAAAAATTTTAGAAATCTGAGTTCACAAATGTCCTTCCTCTCTCTCTTGAGTGAGGTTTCCTTGGTTCCCTTCAATAAAACACATTTCGATTTAATTTCGAAACTCATCGGAAAGTTATAACATTCAAGAATCAAAGGAAAACTAACAATAACCTCAAACCTAACCTATCTATAACCCATTTAAGCTAGAATAACCAAAACCCTAGCTTAGGAATCACAAAACCACTCATCTTTTCTTTCTTTCTTCATTCCTACACAAACCCTAACCTTCATTTCATCCCCTTTCTTGAATCTAACTCAAAGGAAGATAGATACTTACCTTATGCTCTTGATTTCTCTTCCCTTTTTCCACTTTTCTTCTTCTTTCTCCTTCTCCTTGGGCTTAGCCGAATCTTCTCTTCTTCTCCCTTCTATTTTCACGTTTTCTCCTCTTTGCTTCTAAGGTATACGACCACTTCACTTCCTCTAACTCATTCACTTATCTCTAACTTAAATCCCTCCAAAACTATGTAGTTTTGACATTCCCCTTACATAAAGGCTTTTGGGCCTCCACCTCCCAAGGCCTACTACCACCAAACCCACTAAACTTCTAACCCTCCTTCTTCATTCTAACAACTCTTTAAGCCCACTCCTCCAATAGGCCCATTCTAATAATCTAACTCTAATTTCTAATTCCCCTTTTTAATACTACAAAAATATAAGACTCATCCTTTAAAATATATATTGAAACAATTTAAGGCAAAAAAATTAAGGATAAACAAAAGAAATTAAATAAATAAATGAAAATAAAGAAAAATTTTTCGGGACCCAACAATTCTCCCCTCCTAATAGAATTTCGTCCTCGAAATTCTTACCTGAGTCCATGAAGAGATACGGATACTTCTCCTTTATAGTTTCCAAAGGCTCCCAAGTCGCTTCCTCGGTCGAATGGTTCCTCCACAGGACCTTAACCAGCTTTACAATCTTATTCCTTAACACTTTTTCCTTTGAATCTAAGATCTCCACTGGTTGCTCCTCATAACTCAAATCCTCTCTCAACTGAACTTCTGAAGGTTGAACTATATGCGAAGGATCCGACCTGTATCTCCTCAGCATCGACACATGGAACACATTATGAATCTTAGACAACTCCGATGGCAAATCTAACTTATAAGCCAAAGGCCCAATCCTCTCAATGATCTTGTATGGGCCTATATACCTCAGGCTAAGCTTACCTTTCTTACCAAACCTCAAAACACCTTTCCATGGAGAAGCTCTAAGAAACACTTTCTCACCCACTTCAAATTCCATCTCTTTCCTATGGGCATCCGAATAGCTCTTCATCCGATCTTGAGTCGCCTTAAGCCTCTCTTCACTAGCTTTATCTTATCAATCATAAACTGCACTAACTCAGTCCCATGAGCTTCCTTTCACCTTCCTCGTCCCAACATATAGGAGTTCTACATCTCCTACCATACAAAGCCTCATAAGGTGCCATCTGAATTCGAATGATAGGAATTATTATAAGCAAACTCAATCAAAGGTAAGTGATCATCTCACGAACCTTTGAAATCCAAAGCACAAGCCCTCAACATTGCCTCCAAAGTCCGAATGGTCCTCTCCGATCGTCCATCGATCTGGATGGAAAGCCGTCTTGAAATGCAATCTAGTCCCCAAGGCCTCCTGCAAACTCTCCCAAAACACGGAGGTAAACACAGGATCTCTATCGAAACTATCGAACTCGGAATCCCATGAAGCCTAATCACCTCATCCACATACTTCTTAGCCAACACATTCAAAGAATCATCGATTAATTGGCAAGAAGTGAGCTGACTTAGTCAACCTATCCACAATCACCCATATTGCATCATGCTTCTTGCTAGATCTCGGCAATCCCATTAGAAAATCCATAGTTATCTTTTCTCATTTCCACTCCGGAATAGGCAAGGGATTAAGCTTGCCTGAAGGTGCTTGGTGTTCAGCTTTAACTTGCTGGCACACCAAACATCTTTTAGCATACTCTGCTACATCTTTCCTCATTCCTTTCCACCAGAAATGCTCTTTCAAATTTCGATACATCTTAGAACTCCCTGGATGCATTGCATAAGGAGCATTATGCACCTCATCAAGAATCTCATCTCTCAACTCTAACTTGCCCGGGACACACAATCTACTACCCACAACCATCAATCCATCTTCCTTTACCTCTATATTAGACGGCTTGCCATTCTTTATCTCTTCCCTAAGCTTACTCAAGTACTCATCATGATCCTGCAATTCCTTGATCTTCTCTTTCAAAGACCGGCCTCATCCTCAAACTTGCCAAAATACACTCAGCCTATCTTGCCTCAACATCACATCAAGTCCGCTAAATCCTTCAGAAGGAAGATACACACTCCATGTGAGCCATAGTGGACTTCCTACTCAGAGCATCCGCTACCACATTAGCTTTCCCGGATGGTAATCTATCATCAAGTCATAATCTTTTAGCAACTCTAACCATCGCCTTTGCCTCAAATTCACTCTTTCGGGTCAACAAGTATTTAAGGCTCTTATGATCTCAGTAAATATCCTAGTGGTAACTCCATACGATAATGTCTCCAAATCTTCAATGCAAAGATTATAGCAGCCAACTCCAAGTCATGGATCGGATAGTTCATCTCATAAGGCTTCAACTGCCTAGAGGCATAAGCAATCACTTTCTCTCCTTGCATCAATACACACCCTAAACCCTTCCTGGAGGCATCACTGTACACAATGTACCCATCATCACCAGAAGGCAATGTCAGAATCGGTGCGGTTGTAAGCCGCTTCTTCAACTCCTCGAAACTACTCTGGCACTCCTCAGTCCATTCAAATTTTGATTCTTCCTTGTCAACTTGGAAAGTGGAGCAATATCAAGGAAAAGCCCTCCATAAACCTCCCGTAATATCCAAATAATCCCAAAAACTTCTCACTTCACTACATTCTTTGGCGCTTCCCATCTAACCACAACTTCTATCTTCTGTGGATCCACATGCACTCCCCGCTCAGAGATCACATGCCCCAAAAATACCACTTCCCTTAGCCAAAATTCGCATTTATCGAATTTGGCATACAGCTCATTCTTCCTCAATGTCTCCAAGGCAACCATCAAATGATCCTCATGCTCCTCATTACTCTTAGAATAGACCAATATATCATCAATAAAGACAATGATAAATTGATCTAAGAAAGACCTGAAGACTCTATTCATCAAATCCATAAAGACTGCAGGAGCATTTGTTAACCCGAAAGGCATAACCAGAAACTCAAAGTGGCCATACCTCGTCCTAAAAGCAGTCTTTGACACATCGGTCTCCTTAATCCTCAACTGATGATAACCTGATCTCAAATCTATCTTGGAAAAGACTCTCGCCCCTTGCAACTGATCAAACAAATCATCTATGCGCGGGAGCGGATATCTGTTCTTAATGGTGGCATGATTCAACTTCCTATAATCCACACATCATGCGATCCATCTTTCTTCTTCACAAAGAGAACCGGAGCTCCCCAAGGCGAAGAGCTCGACCTAATGTAACCCTTCTCTAAAAGATCCTTCAATTGCACCTTAAGCTCCTTCAATTCTGCCGGAGCCATCCGATAAGGCGGAATCGAAATCGGCGTAGTGCTGGCGAAGCTCAACGGAAACTCAATTTCTCTCGAGGAGGTAGTCCCGCAATTCCTCGGGAAAGACATCCGGAATTCCCACGACTCTTGGAATGTCTTCCAACCTCCTCTATCTGCCTCCATATCTAGCACATAAGCCAAAAGGCCTCACACCCTTGCTCATCATTCTCTCGCCATCATAGCTGAAATAACCCGAGGTGGATGACTTTTCTATCTCCCACGAGTATCACTTTCCTGCTATCCTCTAGCTCGAACTCCACCGCCTTCATTTACAATCTAAAGTAACATGATACCTCTCTAATGTGTCCATACCTAGGATCACATCCAATCCTCCCATCTTCAAAGGCATCAGATCCACCACCAATTTTCCTCCACTAATCTCTATCTCACAATCTCTATACACTTGACTGATAATAATGTATTGGTCGATTGGAGTACTCATCATCGTGAAGTATCCAATGGGCTCAAACTCCTCCTAGAAATAGTCTGCCAAGACACAAAAGAATGGGTAGAACACGAGTCAATCATAGCAAGCACATAATCATCAAACAGTTTAACCATACCCGCCACAACTTCGGCGCGATCTCGCCTCCTCTCGAGTCATGGCAAACACTGGCCGGAACTTGCCCTCTGGATCTGCTCATGAGGATAAGCTCTCTTAGGACCTCCAGAGCTACCCTTCTGTCATCACAGCTTTACGAGCCACCGCCTCTGTCCTCTGAGGTCAGCATCGAGATCTCTCTCTCTCCCGGCTTGGGACAAAACTTAGCGATATGCCCTTCGGTCACAATTGAAGCATGCACGATACTCAAACATTGTCCCTTATGATACCCCCACAATGCTCACACTTTGGAAGGGTGGCCTCTCCCATCCACTCTTCTACCGCCCCACCGATGAAGCTTGGTGAGAAACAGTGAGGATCCTCAATGATCTAGGCGGCTTCCATCGGTGCTCCTCTCCTCGATCACTTGCAGAAAGGTTCTGGCACTTCTCTCAGGATTAGAAGTACCACCTCCCCTCTGGAACTGCTCTCTCCCCTTCCTCTTCCTGTTAACTGCACTCTTGATGTTCTCGAGGTTCTCAACCCTCAGCGCTGCTTCAACCAACTGCTGCAAGTCACAGAAGTTCTGCACTATCACCTTCTCTCTGATAGCCAGGTGCAAACCCGACTCAAATCGACGGCACTTAGCAGCCTCACTCAAATTCATCTCTGCAAAGATATCTAGACAATCGTGAGCCGACGCTCGTATTCACTGACTGTCATCTCCCTCTGGGTAAGGCTTAGGAATTCCCTCTGCTTCTGTTGAATGTACACTTCAGATAAATACTTCTTCCTGAAAGCAGCAAGGAAGTCCTCCCATACTAACCCTGTCGGTTTCAGCTGGCTCCCCGGTACACACTCCCACCAATGCAAGGCATCCCCCTGAAGCAGGCTTGCAGCATAAACAACTTTGTCGCCAACCTCACAATCCATCTGATCCAGCACTCTCTCTGTTTTCCTCAACCAGGTCTCAGCTTCTTCCGGATCCGAGGTTCCAAAGAAATCCACTGCTCCATACTTCCTCAGCTTGTCAAACTGCCTCCCTTCTTAGTCAACAACAGAGCTCGAGGCATTTGACCCATGCTTTGAACAAAGCTTGGGTAAATGCAGAACAGCACTGGGGTCTAACGCAGCACTTGCTCGATGCAGACTAGGTGATCGCTGAGTCCGTGAACGAAGAGGCTCACTACCACGCCTAGAGGGGCCTCGGCCACTCCCGGCTACGGACTCATCCATGCTCTCCTCCCTCGACGGAGAGTCAGGTGCAATTGAACCTTGCAAAACTCCTCGTGTCCTTCGACGAGGTGACATCGTACTCCTTCAATAAAAATACTAGTGATTAGCTACAATTCGTTTTTTTTTAAAGCTTAGTTCCTATATGTATGCATGATATGCATGTCACGTAATGCAAACAATCAATTCATAAAGTAAACATTTAATCACATACAAAACAATGTTCCCTACTATACATTTTAAGCCTAGGAGTAAGCCTAATCTCTGATACCAAACAATGTTGGACCCCGTCTCCAAGGCCCAACATTCGAACCCATACAAGCATGCATAAGCATAGAGGACCCAAAACCGACACAAAATTGGCCACAAAAGGAGAAATCTTGAAATAGAAAATTTGGCTTTGGATTTTTAAGAAAATATGTTCCTTACGCTCTCACGATTCCAACGCCACTGAAATCGTTCAATTCGGATTTGAAATGAAAAAGTTATGGCAAAAATGCTATCTTAAAGAAAACAGTGAAAACAGTCCCTCTACCGACTTCATGTAAATATTTGAAAACTTTAGAGGCAAAATTACTGATCGGCTCCTTCATAAAAAGTGTATATTTATGTCTCTAGTTTCATTTAAAACAAGAATCGCTTCAACCCGAGCCCTATAGCTCCCGATATTTAAAAATTTGTAAAGTATATTCAGAAAGAATCAGTCGACCTCCACACTTTGTTTCAAACCACCCTTTTCAATTTAAAATAAATACTGGAAAATCAAGTGTAAAAAGATAGAAAAATTTCTTAAAAATCCATCGGTTCGAAAATCAGCTCAATCGGAGGTCTATGCAAAAAGTTATAGCCAAAGGAAGGGAGAGGGGTCGGTCGGCCAAAACCGACTCCCAAATGACGAGTAGCGACCAGCGCTCGCGCGCGGGCGGGCGCCCATGCCGGCCGAGCGATGGCTGTCGGGCTCTATTTCCAGACTCCGAGCTCTGAAACTTCTAACCCTCATAACTTTTGACTCCGAGCTCCAAATTAGACACGGTCGGAGGCGTTAGAAAGCTAAGAGAAAAATCTATATTTTTCAAGAAGGATCCAAAGACTAGCTCGGCCATTAAGGGAAACAAATTTTTAACACAAAGGCCGATCGACTAGCTCTCCCTAACAGCATCAGAACTTGCGACCTCCATAACTTTTGCCCCAGAACTCCAAATTTAACAAACTTAGTGTCTATGGAAAGCTAAAAGAATTATCTACAACTTTCATGAAGACCACCGACCTATATTCCAACTCTATATGGGTCAAAAGTGGACTCAAAGCTTCTGTTACCAATCTGTCACTTTGATAGCACCTACATTTAATTCCAACGACTTACACCTACCAATTTAACTCCTCTTAAATAGTTCATAAAACCTCCTGGGAGAGCTCTACAGCCCGGCTAACAACCTCAACAATATTAAATGATCTCATACTACTTGTACCAACCCGAAATTGCAGAAAACACAAGATACCTGTTCAAAGACTTTCACAACTCACACACCATAGCAAATTTTCCAGCAAGCTCTCCCAAGACAAAAACCCAGCAGAAACCCAACAGCAACTCAAACACAACCTTCATTCCACATCTTTTACCCAAACACATGCATTAACTACAAGTAACACAATTATACAAAAGGGAATACTTGTTCTCTTCATTCTCATTTCTAATCCAACCAAAAGTGCATTTATAGCTTTGATTACATAACAACATATTCATCATGATTTAACACCAAGTACAAAATACAAAAGATGCTCCATGCTTGTTATGCTTGCAAAGCTATCCCAAAAGTGAGTCACTAACTTAATGCAAAAATATCTAAAGTCTTGGAGTTTTCCTAATGCCTTGCAAGGTCCGATGCTAGACTTGAGCTTTTGCACCTGTGGAGGGAAAATGGGGTGAGCTAACACGGCTCAGTGGCTAATACGCCTATAGCCATCGTAATGAGCCATGCAACACATATATTCATGCATATAGTCATGCATATATCAAACAATCCTAAAACATTCACAGAACATCATTTTAGGCGTAACAAACATTACATTACATAAAGTCTAACATGACAACTTTATCAATTATAACACTTATGATGCATCATACACAATAAAGTTTGAATGAAAAATGCACAATCACATGGCTAGAGAGTTTCCGTAAACACAACGAATAAACCAAGTTTATCGAAATACAACGAGTCCGATTTCTCGGATCTCGTGGCCCGCAAGCGGCAGCCAGAGAAGGCTAGGTCAACGTACGTGACTATCACAACGGGGTTCTCTCTTGCCCACGCACACAAATAATCTATGCTCAAATAGTTTCATTCATAGGTTTCTTCAAAATTTTCAAGTATGCATAATTCCATACTTTACATAATTCCATACTTTACATTTTTTCAAAGACAAGATGCCACATTTAACATACATATCCAAATATTAAATGAAATCAACTTTTACACAAATATAAAACAAAGCACATAAGCATACAAGGTCACCCATTACATAATGACTATAAACGCATTACCCACCTAAAATGTCGAAATCTGAGTTCACAAATGTCCTTCCTCTCTCTTGAGTGAGGTTTCCTTGGTTCCCTTCAATAAAACACATTTTGATTTAATTTCGAAACTCATCGGAAAGTTATAACATTCAAGAATCAAAGGAAAACTAACAATAACCTCAAACCTAACCTATCTATAACCCATTTAAGCTAGAATAACCAAAACCCTAGCTTAGGAATCACAAAACCACTCATCTTTTCTTTCTTTCTTTATTCCTACACAAACCCTAACCTTCATTTCATCCCCTTTCTTGAATCTAACTCAAAGGAAGATAGATACTTACCTTAAGCTCTTGATTTCTCTTCCCTTTTTCCACTTTTCTTCTTCTTTCTCCTTCTCCTTGGGCTTAGCCGAATCTTCTCTTCTTCTCCCTTCTATTTTCACGTTTTCTCCTCTTTGCTTCTAAGGTATACGACCACTTCACTTCCTCTAACTCATTCACTTATCTCTAACTTAAATCCCTCCAAAACTATGTAGTTTTGACATTCCCCTTACATAAAGGCTTTTGGGCCTCCACCTCCCAAGGCCTACTACCACCAAACCCACTAAACTTCTAACCCTCCTTCTTCATTCTAACAACTCTTTAAGCCCACTCCTCCAATAGGCCCATTCTAATAATCTAACTCTAATTTCTAATTCCCCTTTTTAATACTACAAAAATATAAGACTCATCCTTTAAAATATATATTGAAACAATTTAAGGCAAAAAAAAATAAGGGATAAACAAAAGAAATTAAATAAATAAATGAAAATAAAGAAAAAATTTTCGGGACCCAACAAATTCCATGTCAATTAATTTAGAAAAATCAACAAAACACATTAGTCATACTTGCGGTTACTGTTCACAGACAATAAAACAGTAACTTTCCATGCAAAAATTCACCCTTCTAGCATTACAATCTAATAACACCTATTTCACACAAAGTTGTAGCCAACATCCCAAAGTTTCATTGAGCACAAACCTTACCTCATTTTCTCACCTACACAATTAGTTATGATCAAAACATTGCAATAGGGTCAATAACAATTTTCCAGCTTACATCAACAACCAAACTCCTATCACTTCTAACACCTATAACACATCACTAAGCATCCACTTATACCTCTAATTCAGTCACAATTTCATCACAACATATACTTATATAAGAGAGCATAAGTGGCAGCACTTACAAAATTATCTTCCTAAGTTTTCCATTCATCAAACCTTGCAAAACTCAATCCAAACCAAGCGAAATCAATGGAACTATAGTCATTCATTTATCCATACACAAGCATGCTTTTAAACCCATTCAAACCTACCCTTATCATCATGAAATAAATGCACAAGTGATTCCCATAATGGCTTCTAACTACCAAAAGCATAAGAACAAACATCAATACTCACCTTAAACAAGTTCAAGCTATCAATTCTTGAGTCCTCCAACCAACACCAATTCCTTCACCTCACTTTACTTATGCAAAAATCTCCATTTTTAAGAGATGGAGGAGGCTTAAGCTTGAACACATGGAAAGGAAACACTTAAGGTAGAAGAGAAGAGAGCAAGTAGGCTAGAATAAGTAGAGAAAACCAAAGGAGAAGAGAAAGGAAGAGGAACCCACGAATGGAGGAGAAGAAAGCCTTAAATCACCTTTTTGTTTTACTCTTTCCCTTAAAGTGTCGTGGAAGCTTAAGTGTTTTAGGTTAAATAAAGAACCATTAAATCTAAGACTAAGTAGGCAAGTGACACCACTTGTCTTTTTCTAATTCCTCTTAAGGCTCTTTCCAATTTCAGTTAAATTTCTAGTCCAACTTGTCTCGAAATTCCAATGGTTCAAAGTTCATAATTCCTAAAATCATATGTCTAATAGTCCAGTGCTATTTGACCGTCAATTTTCAGTACTGGAAATCCATTCAGTCAGCCAGTTGGAATTTTTCCGGTTCGGGCAAGTATCCCGAAAAATTCCAGAAAAATTCCCATAAATCCCTAAAAATGTAAAACACTCAACGGCGCACTCCAAATAATTTTTGAAATCGATTATCCCATAAATTTTACAAAGATCTCAATTTGAAACTAAGTAGAAAAATGTCATGAATGCATGTATACCATGTGCAAGTGCAACAAACCATCAATCATAGAGGCTATATCTTTGTATATGCATCTTGAGATATAATTTAATACTTCTAACCCGTCCCAAATTACCAATAAACCCTTCCTATGGGAGATGGGATGTTACATAAAATGAGTTTTAGAAAATGCAAAATTATGAAATTCATGATTTTCAAATTATTTGATTTATGATTTAAATGATTTAAAGAATTAGTGCATATATTGTGATGAATTTGATGAATATGTGATTTAAGTGAATTGCATTCGATTTGTTATATAAATTCATGTGGATATATGTTTGTGTCATTTATGACACATTATGATGATATGATATGAAAATTTAAAGAAAATTAAGATTTTGAAAAGTGCCTTGAGCGTCTGAAATTCCATTTTGCTTATGTGCTATGTGGGTTTGGTCAGTCCTTTTGTGAGTCGATTACCTTGTCTCTACTTGTTAAAGCCTTCTCTCTACGCTGCCGTAAGAGGCAATGGAGTTAGATTACGGACTCCCTTCACTACTATAATCGAATCGCTATGCGGAAAGTGTAATATCGATCTGTTCACTACCGCAGGATCGTTTTGCGAGGCATGCGGACGTCTGTTAGGACCGAAACCAAACCATTTTGAAATGTTATGTACTTTTTTCTTTTGTTCATATTTGTGATGCATTGAAAATGTGTTGCATTCATGTATGCATGATTTGGAATGATTTGAGAATTTGAATGAGAAATTGAGTTTTGAAATCAAGAAATTTTTGAAAATTAGTAATAAAGAATTTGAAAATGTGGAAAGTTGAAGAAATAAGTTTTTGTTGAAAGATTTGCAAAATAACGAATGTTTTGAGAAATGTTTTTGCTTATGTTTCAATTTATAAATATATTATCCACGAGCTTCCGAGCTCACCCCCCTTCATCCCCAATCTCCAGGTTTTTAAGCAAAAGATCGGATGGAAGACAAGCATGACCTTAGTCCAATTTGTGCTTGTTCGTATTTATGTGTAAAATTTGATGTTCATATTAGATTTTATGGATGGTTAGAAAGCCAGTAAAGTGTATTTAGTCCGAACTGAAAATGAGTATGAATTGAATTTATGATATGTTTAAGTAAATTATGGAGTTATATATGAATTGAAATGTATGTGAATGAATTTGCTCGTGGCCAGTAAATGTATATGATTGTATTGTGTTCGGATTGAGACTTTTGAAGTGTTAGGTATAGAATTGCGTTTGTTTCTTTGGGTTTAGGACGGAGGTCCGATGATGGTTATTAAGGTTGGATGTGATTTTGTGATTTTAGAAGTGTGTTTATATCATTGCAGAATTTTGAAATTTGTCAAAATCGGTAGTTATCTTTTAAATTTCGTAAAATGGGTAAAAGGGTTTAAAATGAATGTATAAGAAAATGATTAAGAAGTTAGTTTGGTAAAGATGAGATTTGCGTGATTAAGACAAATTATATGAATTGAGTGTTATATGAGGATAAATTTCCAAAAAGGAAATTGTATGGTTTGAATGTGATTGAGTAAAGAGAAAAGGAATGAATAAGAGGGAAAAAAATTATACCGGGTTTGGATAGTCTAGGTTTACAACGCGAATGTGGTTCTGTGTTCTTGATTGTTCTCGGATGTCGGCTCCGTTTGTTAAGTATCGATTCCGCTTAACCGTTTTGCTTGGTACTTTCGTTTTTGTTTAACTTGATTATTGCTTTGTTTCCGCTTCGCTTTGCATTATGTCTTCCGCATTTCGTTTTTCGTTTTTCGGTTGGGATCCGGTTCTCGGATCGGGTCCCAACACTCCTTCTGAGTTTTCAATATACTTTACCAAATTTACAAGTATTTTTTCCTCCTTTCTAGAGCCTCTTCAGATCTCTTACACTAGGTATTCCTTCAGCTATCTTAGCCTCTCCAGGCTCTCAGCCTTTTCTTTCTCTCATTAGAAAAATAATGTGAGCTTTTGTTACAGTAATGTTTTCTCTCGTATATCGCACTTTGTATATAGGATTTTTGTAAGTAATAACTTGTAAGCATAAAGATTGTTCAGTCTTCGACTACCACTAATATTTATAGCCTAAGTCTCCAACTGTTAGACCCCGTTCCCTTTTTCTTTATTAAATAGGTTTGTTTAAATTATTGGTAAGTTCATTATCTTTTGGCTAGTATTAATCGAAGTAATTAGGGTTTTTCTAGATTTCCAATTGGTTAGAATATTTGGGATTTTTTAGAGCAATAATTAGTAATTGAAGAAATTGAGAGTTAGAATTTAGAATTTATAGCAATAATATTAACTTTCAGGAATTTAGTTAAGTTAGAATTTTAATTTTTATGTTATATTATCAAAGAATAAGAATTATTAAATTAGGTCATGTTAGGAATAAATTAGAATTTGTTTAAATGGTTATAGGGCTTTAGGTTTATTAATTTAGTAGGCTAGGGTTTGTATGGAAGATTAAATGGAAAAAGGAAGGGAGCTTATGGGCTTTTAAGTGGGAGCCCACAAAAGTTAAGTTTGAAATGGAAGGAGGGAAATGAAATTTTGGTGAAAGTTAGAAGGAGGGAAAAGGCTTGGACTTGAAAATTTGGGCTTAGGTTTCATGTAAAGGCTTAGGTTTTCTAAATTTCCTAAGGCTCCATCTTTGACCATTTTTAAAGATTTGACCAACCTAATTAGTGACCTCTGAAAATGTTGAGAGGAGAGGTGAGTGTTGTCGTTTTGACTTATAAATTAGTGAGAAGAAGACAAAACTTAGGTCTTCTTCAAGCTATCTGAAAATACACAAAGAAGAGAGAAGGAGTGGATTTGAAAGTTTCAAAGGAGAAAAGGGAGGAGACATTCGCCATCCAAAGGAGAAGGAGAAGAAGGTGTTTTCAAGCTGAGCAAGGTAGATTCACGTGGGTTATGTAAGAAAAGAGGAAGGAAGGTGTTCTTTCATCTTTAGAAGAAGAAGAAATCGTGGGTTTCAACCTAGGTAAGAAAATTTCAATTTTGGCTATCTATTTAAGGTTTCCTCTTTCTTGTTTAACATATATGGTTAGAAGTAGAAGATGAAGGTAAGAGAGAAGAAGAAATAAAAATCAGATTAGGTTTGGTTAGGGCTTGAATTTATGGATTGGTTTGTTTGAGTTTTACCTCTTTCATGTTTAAATGGATGATGGGATGAGTTTTAGAGAAAGGATGAAAGAGGAAGGAGTTTCCTATTATTAGAATATAAGAGGGTTGATGTCGTGGGTGTCTAGGGAAGTAGAGTTGAAAGTTAATGGTTTTATTGTTAGTTTGATGAATAATGGTGGTTTGAAAGGTATTGGTGAAAGAAAAATGAAAGAAGCTAAATTTAGAAAGTTTTGTTAAAATTCCAGCATGTGTTCATGGCTTAGGAGTGAGAAATTTTGAACTTTTAGAGTAGTTTTGATGGAGGTTTTATGTTGGTATAGCTTAGGAAATGTTTAGGGATGGTTAGGTTAGATTAAAGTCAAGTTACTATGATTTTAGAAAATTTCAGCATAGG
This sequence comes from Erythroxylum novogranatense, assembly GCA_029891385.1. NCBI lineage: Eukaryota > Viridiplantae > Streptophyta > Magnoliopsida > Malpighiales > Erythroxylaceae > Erythroxylum > Erythroxylum novogranatense. Next base: position 28,829,442 of record CM057233.1, on the reverse strand, counting down.
CATAATTGAAATTGGCCTAATTATGTGTTAATGAAGGGTTGTATGCCTTGGTTAAGGTAAATTAACATAATTGGAGATATAAGGAAGATCAGATTAGCTTAAATGTAAGTTTTTTATTTTTTATTTAAAATTCCAGCACTTTACTCTTTTAATTAATTAGCCTTATTATGATTGAATTAAGGTCAATTGCGGCGTTTGGATATTGAGGAGGTCAAACAATCCATTGGGGCAAGTTAACCCAATTTCTAGCCATCGAAGTCAAGGTGGGTAACTTTTTAATAGTTAAGTAATAAGCTACTTAATTGTTTCTTGAATGGTTTTCTATGACTTTCAAACTTTGAATGTATTCTTGTTTGTGGAATTGTAAACATGTATTATGTGCCTTTGTATGAACTATATTGTGTAAAGATTCATGAAAATGTTTGACAAGTAATAAAGTGCCGAATATGATACTTTGATGATCATGTGAAAGTAACTAGTTGTGATGGCCATTTGTGGCAAATACTGATGAATGTTGTAATGTTTGGAAACTTGAATTTAAATAAGAAAGATGTGAATATGTGGTTTGGATGAATGCCTAAGGTGAAATTGCATGATTTCTTGGGTTTGTAGTGATCCCCTCTGTTTAACAAGTGCGCACTTGTCATAGGCTTTGCCCTTTGCCATTAGTGGCATAGGAGATCCAAAACGGACTCCCTCTGTTTCACTGCTACACATGGTCGCCTGTCGAACATGTGTAGTACGTCCTGATAGGATCACTCAAACCATCTGATATGTGCATTTGTGTTGTTACATGACATTCTTTGATTCCGTTGTAAGTGTTTTATGGTATTAGAACTGAAGTTGTTGAATGTTAACTTGAAATGAAATTGTTGATGCATGTTTAGCTTATGTTTAATTATTAACCTGTTACCCACGGAGCCGTCGTGCTCACCCCCTTCCTTCCCTCCACAGGTTTAGAGCGAGAAACTGGGTCGTCGCATCGGGAATGAAGAATTACTCCGATGCTTTCGTTTTTAAGTCTTACTTTTGAAACCAATGCTTTAACTAGCATCTTGGGCTTTATAACCGTTCTTTGGTTTTTGGATGTATTCGGGCTAAAATGCTCGTTAAAGCATTGTATCTGTTCATTTCATGTAAAGTTTAAAGGTTTTAAAGTTTCATTGTATATTTGTATATGTTTAAGAATGTATGGTTATGTAGGATTATGAGATTTCATGTTTAAGATTGTAAAAGTAAAGATGTATTGGTATGTCTTAAAGAACTTAAATTGATGAATTGCTAGATACCTAGGCTTGCGTTGTTGCCAATTGGAGTTGGGATGGTTTGATTGCTGATTATGTTTGTGAATTGGAAGATAGAAGTGTTTTTATGCGGTAGGAGTTAGGTTGGAAATTTTTGGGTTAGGCGTTTTTTTAGGGAGGTGCTGTCCATTTTTTAAAAATGGGCAGCCACCTAGAAGTGTGTATTAGACCATTTTAGTGTTAAAATTTGGATAAAAGGTATTTCTTAAAGTTGATAGAGTTTGGCAAGATCTTTAAAACGGATAAAAGGGTTAAGTTTGAATTAGGATGAAAAAGTTATGGGCGTTTGAGATTTCAGATTACTATTCATTTGGTAAATGTTACTATTCATTTGGTAAATGTTACTATTCATTTGGTAAATGCTACTATTCATATGGTAATTTGCTAAATACCAACTTTAAACAAGTTTCCATTTCTTCTAATGATAGATATGACTTTTGTTTCCTTCCTAATTGTTTTAACTAACCTTATATCCTTCTAGTATAGTTATGTAGGTCAAACTCGATTTCTTTTGATTAAAATGTTATACATTTTCAACTTTTGCAAAGATATGAATAGGTAAGCTTAGTAAACCTTTAAAACAACTCATAGATGATTCTTTTCTATGTTTATAAGTAAGTTTTGATACGTTTAATTTTATTTGGAAAACTTCGGATTTGGGTAAAAGGGTTATAAATAAATCAAGTTGGATTTTAAGTAAGCCTAGAATAATCGTTTTCTATTTTCTTTGTTACTTTGTCTTTTGACCTTGATTCACATGAGTTTTGAAATGTTAGTTAACTAGTTAGATTTTTCTATCCTTTTTGATACAATGAGAGTGTCGGGTTTTAGTTGGATTTTAGGGCCGATGGCGTCGATTTTTGCCCGAATGGTGGTTTTGCGACCTCTGAAAGGTTCGATTGAGGCATTTTCGATTTCATTTGACCTAGAGGTCTAGGATTTCGTGGTGAGGAATCGCTTCTTCGTGGGGCGTCGTCCCAGATGTCACGCAGACGTCGGACATGTGTCGCACTGGGAGGGGTTCCAACACTTATGGTATCAGAGCTTTCGGTTTAGGTTCGGGTAGAAGGAGAACGTTAGGGATTGCATGATTTGTGTCCTTTTGTATTGTTTTCACTGATTTTACATGCCTATATGGTACTTTTGACTACATGATAAATTGTAACCTGATTTTAGCATGATTTCTTTTGAACTAAAGTTTTTCACTGGTTTTATTTTGAAGGAGTGAATATGCCACCTCGGCGTGGGTCCCGCAAGCACTCTTTCTCGCTCTAGTTCTCGCCAGGGGAGCGCTGATGAGTCTCATGTCCCACAAGATGGGGGACACACTCAGCCCACAGCTCGAGGCACCTAGTGTGCAACCCGAGGAGCAACCTCCTCCTCCTCCTCCTGCTATGCTGCGATGGATCCATGATTTTCTGAGCTTTGCCCAGCATTTACCGTAGCCTTGGGGCGGGGATCTCGAGCTCCAACGCCACTCCAGTGATTAGGGGCGGCAAGATGATAAGTTGCGAAAATATGGGTGGTGGACTTTCATGGTACCACCAATCCCGAGGAAGCCGAGGCTTGGATGAAAAGAATGAAAGGGTTACAGTGCGGATGAAATGCATGAGATGAAGAGAAGTTGGAGTATCACGGTGAGTCTTTTGCAGGGAATGCTCTTCATTGGTGGGAGTCGGTACCACGAGTCGGCGGTACCTCCGGTGTTGTCATGGAAAGATTTTGGGAATTATTTGAAAAAGTACTTCTCCGGGTTTATATGCAAGAAAAGGCCGAGAGTTTATGAATTTGGCTCGAGAGGAGCCGTCTCATTAGTGAGTATGAACCGAGATTCACCCAACTGTCTCGGTATCAAGATATATGGTAGCTAATGAAGAAGATAAGTGCAGAAAATTTGAGGAGGCCTCCATCCGGGAATCGGGGAGAAGGTAGTGATTCATCATTTCACCGATTATCGGTGAATGGTGGATGCGACACTCAGTGTAAAAACCGGAGAACATCGCATGTGAGGTGGCAGGAAAAGAAAGGGCAGAGCGGTTTCTAGGAGAGGGGTAGTGTTCAGACTGCTTGTGGGTGAGAAGAGTTTCGGGTGCAGAGTCGTGGAGGCAAGAAGTGCCCTCAAAGAGAAAGAGCAATTCAAAGGTCGGTCGCAGCAGCCTCCTCGGTGGGAGGAAATAGCGAGGCGTAGAAAAGCGTAACCCACCCTCTATGTGAGCACTGTGGGAATCCACATCGGGGTGAATGTCGCAAGTTGACAGGTGCCTGTTTCAAGTGTGGAGAGAAGGGGCACCTGATTAGTAACTGTCCTCTGTGGGCCCGAGGGGCGGGATCACAGTTACAGGCTCAGAGGAGAGTGGAGACAATGGGGACCAGACCAGCTTCTGGAGTGGGCAGTTCTGGGTCAGTGAAGAAGCCCATTCCTCCAGGGAGACCGAGAGGGCAAGCACAGGCTCGGGTATTTGCTATGACTCGAGAGGAGGCTGCAGCCGCACCGGAGGTTGTTACTGGTATGGCTCAGCTCTTTCATTCTGATGTTTATGTTCTTTTTGACTCGGGTTCCACCCATTCCTTTGTCTCTGCGAGTTTGTTATTGCCTGGTATGCATTCAGTTCTTTTGGATGAGTTTCTGTTTGTTAGTACTCCGTTAGGGAGGACTGTTGTCGTGAGCCAGATTTTTAGAGATTGTGAGCTTGTGATTGATGGATCTAGTTTGGTAGTGGATCTGCTACCTCTAGATCTGAAGGGGTTGGATGTGATCGTTGGAATGGATGTGATGGAGAAGTATAAGGCGAAATTGGATTGTGGTAAAAAGGAAGTGGAATTTGATCTCGGAGAGGGTCAGAAGGTAGTTTTCAGAGGAGACAGGAAGTTGACACCGCCGAGACTTATTTCAGCTTTGATAGCTGCTAGACTGATGGGGAGAGGCTGTGAAGCCTTCTTGGCGTGTGTTCTGGATACCAGTGTGAAGGAGAGTAAGGTGGAGGATATTCCCATTGTGAGGGAATTTCCTGATGTATTTCCTGAGGAGTTGCCCGATTTGCCACCAGAGAGGGAGATTGAGTTTGCTATTGATTTGGCTCCGGACGACTCTATTTCGATTCCACCTTACAGATGGCTCGGTGGTGAAGGAGGAGCTGAAAGAGCAGTTAGAGGATCTGTTAGATAAGGGATTCATTAGGCCGAGTTTCTCACCCTGGGGAGCGCCGGTCTTATTTGTTCGAAAGAAAGATGGAACCTGGAGGATGTGCATTGATTACAGGAGAATTAATAAGGTGACCGTGAAAAACAAGTATCCATTGCCTCGGATAGATGACTTGTTTGATCAGCTACAGGGAGCAACGGTCTTCTCCAAGATTGATCTCAGGTCTGGCTACCATCAACTCAGGATTAAGGAGTCTGATGTGAGCAAGACAGCCTTCCGGACTCGGTATGGCCATTATGAATTTCTAGTTATGCCTTTCGGACTGACCAATGCTCCTGCTGCCTTTATGGATTTGATGAACAGGGTGTTTAAGGAGTTTTTGGATCGATTTGTTATCGTGTTCATCGATGATATTCTGGTGTATTCCAGGAGTGAGAGAGACCATGAGGAGCACTTGAGGATTGTGTTGCAGAGACTGAGGGAGAGAGAGTTGTATGCCAAATTCACAAAATGTGAATTTTGGCTACGTGAAGTGGTCTTTCTTGGTTACATTGTTTCTGAGAATGGGGTGCATGTAGACCCAAAGAAAGTTGAAGTCAGAGTGAATCGCACGCCCGACGACAAGGAAAGAGGTGAGGAGCTTTACGGTTTAGTTGGTTACTATAGGCGATTTGTGGAGGATTTTCCTTAATTGCTACTCCTTTGACTAAGTTGTTAAGGAAAAATCGAAGTTTGTCCAGAGTGATGAATGCCGAGAAGTTTTGAGGAGTGAAGCACGATTGACTAGTGCTCCGATTCTAGCGTTGCCTCTGTGAGAGATGGGAGTTTCTCGTGTATAGTGGCGCCCGAAAGGGGTTAGGATGTGTGCTTATGCAGGAAGATAAGGTGATAGCATATGCCTCACGGCAGCTAAAGCCTTATGAAGTGAATTATCCGACCCATGATTTAGAATTAGCAGCAGTGATCTTTGCTTTAAAGATCTGGAGACATTACCTATATGGGGTTCAGACGAGGATCTTTACAGATCACAAGAGTCTCAAATACTTGTTGAGTCAGAAGGAGCTGAATTTGAGACAGAGGAGGTGGATTGAGCTGCTGAAAGACTATGACCTGTTGTTTGAGTATCATCCAGGTAAGGCAAATGTTGTTGCTGATGTCTTGAGCAGGAAGTCTTCCATAGCATATGTTCAGACGGTGTATTTGCCGCTATTGAAAGAGATGGCTAAGCTCAGGATCAGTCTAGAGTAGGATGAGACGAGTTGTATAGTTGCCACTTTTCGGGTAAGGCCGATTCTTCGAGATAAAGTAAAAGAGTTGCAGGGTAAGGATGCAGAACTGAGACAATTATGGGAAGAGATTCAGAAGGGTAAGAAGTCTGACATGATAATGAGTGATGATGGGCTTCTGACAGTCAGAAATAGGCTGTGCATTCCAGATGTCAAGGAGGTGAGGAATGAGATTACGACGAAGCGCATAATGCATCAGATGCTATGCATCCAGCGATACCGGGATGTCTGAGGATCTCGAGAACATTTTGGTGGAGAGGTATGAAGAAAGATGTGGTGAGTATGTGAGTAAGTGTTTGGTGTGTCGCCAGTTAAGGTCGAGCATCAAGCACCTTCGTGATGATTAAAGCCTTTATCTATTCCAGTGGAAGTGGCGAAGGTGACTATGGACTTTCGATGGGATTGCCCAGACCGATGGGAGGCATGATGCCATATGGGTGATTGTGGATAGATTGATAAAATCAGCCCATTTTCCGCAATAAGATGATGGATCCTCTGCATGTGCTAGCTAAGAAGTATATTGAGGAGGTAGTAAGATTGCATGGGATTCTGATTCGATAGTGTCGATCGGGATCCTCGATTTACTTCTATATTTGGGGTAGTTTGCGGGAGGCTATGGGCACTAAGTTGAGTTTGATCTTGCTTTTCATCCTCGCATCGATGGTCACCGAGAGGACCATTCGACTCTTGAGGGATGCTCGTAGGCGTGTGTGATGGATTTTCGAGGAGCTTGGGATGAACACTTGCCATTGATCGAATTTGCTTACAACAATTCGTATCATTCGAGCATTCAGATGGCTCCTTATGAGGCTCAGACGGAGGAGATGTCGGACGCCGGTGTGTTGGGATGAAGAGGAGACAGAAACTTTTGGTCCGAGTTGATTCACCGACAAAGGATAAGGTCAATGTGATTAAGCACAGTCAAGGCACTCGGGGCGATGATGAAAAGCTATGAGGATGCTCATAGGAAAGAGATGGAGTATGAGGTCGGCGATAAGGTGTTTCTTAAGACTTCTCCGTGGAAAGGATTCGAGATTTGGAAAGAAGGGTAAGTGAGTCCGAGATATGTGGGGCGTATGAGATTACGGAGAGGATTGGTCCGTTGGCTTATAGGTTATCCTTGCCTCGAGTTATCTCGGATACATGATGTATTCATGTCTCTATCTTTGAGGAGATATCGATCGATCCGTCCCATGTCATTCAAATGATGAAGTTCAATTGAGTGAGGATTTGAGTTATGAAGAGCTTCCAGTGCAGATTTTGGATACAAAAGAAAAGGTGCTTAGGAATAAGACAATACAGTTAGTAAAAGTGTTATGGAGAAACCATTCGGTGGAAGAAGCCACGTGGGAACCATTGGAAGCTATGAAAGAGAAGTATTCTCAGCTCTTCCGTGATTCAGGTAAGAATTTCGAGAACGAAATTCTTTTAAGGGGGGAAGAAATGTTAGACCCCGTTCCCTTTTTCTTTATTAAATAGGTTTGTTTAAATTATTGGTAAGTTCATTATCTTTTGGCTAGTATTAATCGAAGTAATTAGGGATTTTCTAGATTTCCAATTGGTTAGAATATTTGGGATTTTTTAGAGCAATAATTAGTAATTGAAGAAATTGAGAGTTAGAATTTAGAATTTATAGCAATAATATTAACTTTCAGGAATTTAGTTAAGTTAGGATTTTAATTTTTGCGTTATATTATCAAAGAATAAGAATTATTAAATTAGGTCATGTTAGGAATAAATTAGAATTTGTTTAAATGGTTATAGGGCTTTAGGTTTATTAATTTAGTGGGCTAGGGTTTGTATGGAAGATTAAATGGAAAAAGGAAGGGAGCTTATGGGCTTTTAAGTGGGAGCCCACAAAAGTTAAGTTTGAAATGGAAGGAGGGAAATGAAATTTTGGTGAAAGTTAGAAGGAGGGAAAAGGCTTGGACTTGAAAATTTGGGCTTAGGTTTCATGTAAAGGCTTAGGTTTTCTAAATTTCCTAAGGCTCCATCTTTGACCATTTTTAAAGATTTGACCAACCTAATTAGTGACCTCTGAAAATGTTGAGAGGGAGAGGTGAGTGTTGTCGTTTTGACTTATAGAATTAGTGAGAAGAAGACAAAACTTAGGTCTTCTTCAAGCTATACTAAAATACACAAAGAAGAGAGAAGGAGTGGATTTGAAAGTTTCAAAGGAGAAAAGGGAGGAGACATTCGCCATCCAAAGGAGAAGGAGAAGAAGGTGTTTTCAAGCCCGAGCAAGGTAGATTCACGTGGGTTATGTAAGAAAAGAGGAAGGGAAGGTGTTCTTTCATCTTTAGAAGAAGAAGAAATCGGGTTTCAACCTAGGTAAGAAAATTTCAATTTTGGCTATCTATTTAAGGTTTCCTCTTTCTTGTTTAACATATATGGTTAGAAGTAGAAGATGAAGGTAAGAAGAGGAAGAAGAAATAAAAATCAGATTAGGTTTGGTTAGGGCTTCGAATTTATGGATTGGTTTGTTTGAGTTTTACCCTCTTTCATGTTTAAATGGATGATGGGATGAGTTTTTAGAGAAAGGATGAAAAAGGAAGGAGTTTCCTATTATTAGAATATAAGAGGGTTGATGTCGTGGGTGTCTAGGGGAAGTAGAAGTTGAAAGTTAATGGTTTTATTGTTAGTTTGATGAATAATGGTGGTTTGAAAGGTATTGGTGAAAGAAAAATGAAAGAAGCTAAATTTAGAAAGTTTTGTTAAAATTCCAGCATGTGTTCATGGCTTAGGAGTGAGAAATTTTGAACTTTTAGAGTAGTTTTGATGGAGGTTTTATGTTGGTATAGCTTAGGAAATGTTTAGGGATGGTTAGGTTAGATTAAAGTCAAGTTACTATGATTTTAGAAAATTTCAGCATAGGCATAATTGAGAAATTGGCCTAATTATGTGTTAATGAAGGGTTGTATGCCTTGGTTAAGGTAAATTAACATAATTGGAGATATAAGGAAGATCATATTAGCTTAAATGTAAGTTTTCATTTTTATTTAAAATTCCAGCACTTTACTCTTTTAATTAATTAGCCTTATTATGATTGAATTAAGGTCAATTCATGGCGTTTGGATATTGAGGAGGTCAAAACAATCCATTAGGGCAAGTTAACCCAATTTCTAGCCATCAAGTCAAGGTGGGTAACTTTTAATAGTTAAGTAATAAGCTACTTAATTGTTTCTTGAATGGTTTTCTATGACTTTCAAACTTTGAATGTATTCTTGTTTGTGGAATTGTAAACATGTATTATGTGCCTTTGTATGAACTATATTGTGTAAAGATTCATGAAAATGTTTGACAAGTAATAAAGTGCGAATATGATACTTTGATGATCATGTGAAAGTAACTAGTTGTGATGGCCATTTGTGGCAAATACTGATGAATGTTGTAATGTTTGGAAACTTGAATTTAAATGAGAAAGATGTGAATATGTGGTTTGGATGAATGCCTAAGGTGAAATTGCATGATTTCTTGGGTTTGTAGTGATCCCCTCTGTTTAACAAGTGCGCACTTGTCATAAACCACTACCTTTGCCCATAGTGGCATAGGAGATCCGAAAACGGACTCCCCTCTGTTCACGGCTACACATGGTCGCCTGTCGAACATGTGTAGTACGTCCTGATAGGATCACTCAAACCATCTGATATGTGCATTTGTGTTGTTACATGACATTCTTTGATTCCGTTGTAAGTGTTTTATGGTATTAGAATCAAGTTGTTGAATGTTAACTTGAAATGAAATTGTTGATGCATGTTTAGCTTATGTTTAATTATTAACCTGTTACCCACGGAGCCGTCGTGCTCACCCCCTTCCTTCCCTCCACAGGTTTAGAGCGAGAAACTGGGTCGTCGCATCGGGAATGAAGAATTACTCCGATGCTTTCGTTTTAAGTCTTACTTTTGAAACCAATGCTTTAACTAGCATCTTGGGCTTTATAACCGTTCTTTGGTTTTGGATGTATTCGCTAAAATGCTCGTTAAAGCATTGTATCTGTTCATTTCATGTAAAGTTTAAAGGTTTTAAAGTTTCATTGTATATTTGTATATGTTTAAGAATGTATGGTTATGTAGGATTATGAGATTTCATGTTTAAGATTGTAAAAGTAAAGATGTATTGGTATGTCTTAAAGAACTTAAATTGATGAATTGCTAGATACCTAGGCTTGCGTTGTTGCCAATTGGAGTTGGGATGGTTTGATTGTTGATTATGTTTGTGAATTGGAAGATAGAAGTGTTTTTATGCAGTAGGAGTTAGGTTGGAAATTTTGGGTTAGGCGTTTTTTTAGGGGAGGTGCTGTCCATTTTTTAAAAAATGGGCAACCACCTCAGAAGGTGTATTAGACCATTTTAGAGTTAAAATTTGGATAAAAGGTATTTCTTAAAGTTGATAGAGTTTGGCAAGATCTTTAAAACGGGATAAAAGGGTTAAGTTTCAATTAGGATGAAAAAGTTATGGGCGTTTGAGATTTCAGATTACTATTCATTTGGTAAATGTTACTATTCATTTGGTAAATGTTACTATTCATTTGGTAAATGCTACTATTCATATGGTAATTTGCTAAATACCAACTTTAAACAAGTTTCCATTTCTTCTAATGATAGATATGACTTTTGTTTCCTTCCTAATTGTTTTAACTAACCTTATATCCTTCTAGTATAGTTATGTAGGTCAAACTCGATTTCTTTTGATTAAAATGTTATACATTTTCAACTTTTGCAAAGATATGAATAGGTAAGCTTAGTAAACCTTTAAAACAACTCATAGATGATTCTTTTCTATGTTTGTAAGTAAGTTTTGATACGCTTAATTTTATTTGGAAAACTTCGGTTTGGGTAAAAGGGTTATAAATAAATCAAGTTGGATTTTAAGTAAGCCTAGAATAATCATTTTTCTATTTTCTTTGTTACTTTGTCTTTTGACCTTCGATTCACGTGAGTTTTGAAATGTTAGTTAACTAGTTAGATTTTTCTATCCTTTTTCGGTACAATGAGAGTGTCGGGTTTTAGTTGGATTTTAGGGCCGATGAGCGTCGATTTTTGCCCGAATGGTCGTTTTGCGACCTACAAAGGTCCGATTGAGGCATTTTCTGATTTCATTTGACCTAGAGGTCTAGGATTTCGTGGTGAGGAATCGCTTCTTCGTGGGACGCGCGTCCAGATGTCACGCAGGACGTCGGACATGTGTCGCACCAAGGAGGGGTTCCAACACCAACCGCTTCTTAAATCTTGATAACTGTTTATTGCTTCTTGCTTCCTGCTTCTTGCTTCCTGTAGAAACCGTTATTCAGTTGAGTTCTGTAACTAACTCAAACTGCTTATTCTTAGTCTTGGAACTTCTTCTTAGTCTTCGAAACTTCTTCTTAGTGAACTTCTTCTTAATCTTGTCCACTTCTTCTTAGTCTTCGAACTTCTTCTGTGTTTTGACGATGCACACTTAACACACTCATCAGAATAGTTCATTTATTTCAAACATTATCATTATTTGATTATCAACAAAATTATTAATGGTGAAGTCATTTTGACTTAACAATCTCTCCCTTTTTGATGATAACAAATAATCATTAATTTTTGAAAGATAAAAATGAATTAGCGAATATTATTCATATAGCAAATAAGAAGACAACAAAAGATAAGAAGACAACAAAAGATATACATATGCATATACAAAATACACATATGAAAACAAAACAAAAAAACTTGTAATGCTATGTTCTATTCATCTTACTGATCTCCCCTATTTGTTTTCTTCTGATCTCCCCCATTTGCTATCTTTCTACTACTTCTGCTTTTCTCCTCTTCTCCCCCTATTTGTTATTAATCAAAAAGCTTTACCGTAGATGCTTCATGATTTCAGAAAACATTCGTTGCATGTCAGTTCGGATCAACTTGAGGTCTTCTTCTATATAAACTCGTAGATACACCACTTCCTCATGTAGATCACCAACTGAGTCACTCAAATCATCCACCTTAATATGAATTTCTTTAATCTCCTTAACTAAGGCTTCCTGAGTCCACTGTTGTGTGTGACAAACTTCATCCAGAACAATAGTAGAAACTTGTTGAGATTTTCTTGTTGGAGAGAAGTTTGTAGCAACTGGTGTTTCTAATGGTAAAACACCTAACTCGATGATTTTAATAATAGGAGGTTTGAAAGTTTGTTTTCCTTCAGGAAGATCCAGGTTATCAGGTCTAGGTAGTTTTAGGATTGGTTTTCCAAGAAGGTGTAGGACATCTTTAATTGAAGATATGAAACTCAAAGGTCTAAAGTGCATGATTAAATGCACAAAAGTCTTTAAGTTGAAATGAATACCTTCAACCCTGATCATTCTGTACTGTCCTTTTGTCTCTTTTCCAACTACCTGAGAGGTTGCATCTTTGGAGAAGCATCCACAATGACTTCCTGATGGTTTTGAAATATGATGAGAAACATAGATTCCTCTTGATTGAACTGCATTACATACCTCATCTATGTTTTTTACTTTTGTCTGAATCTGCTCTTCTGTAAGATCACTTCTATTGGATTCAGGGTACATCTTCTGTTTCCCTTTCTCTACATTGCATACAATGTGTGAAGCTCTTGGTTGGATGTCTGGTACAATCTTGATCAATGTTCTATTTGTCATTGGGAAAATAGTATACCGATCCTTAGACATCTTCATGGGATATGGCACTGACTTTTCATCTTTTAGAATACCATATAATCTTCTTTCTCCATGATTCAAAAGGTGTATTGATCGATTATTGATTAGAATTGGTTCAACTTGTACCTTGACCAACCTTCTCATAGGTTCTCTTATAATAATCGAGGTTCTGCTTCTAACAGGCATCACTTCTTCAATCACCTTAATTCTCAAATCCTCTTTTCGGATAGGTTAAAAAGGATTATATTGTGCTGATCTGTGTTTAACTTCCTTTTTCTTCTGTTGAACATCATGTGATGGAATCTTTTTGTGACTGGTCTTCAGCTTCTTACTTTCTTCTACTAGTCTAGAAGAGGGTTGTTATTGAGGTTTCTTCTTTTCAAACACTAACTTCCTCTTAATGTCTGTTTCTTTAGTCAATTGTGCTGATGGATCTTGCAAAATTGAGACTAAAGATCTAGTTGCCTGTAGAGCTTTCTCAGGCTTTTTAGAGTCTTCAACAAGAGTTAAACCTTTTCCTCTCTTCTGCTCTTTTTGACGCAAGGTCAGTAGTCTTGTTGACCTTATGGATTGTTTGTATTTTTCAGAATAAAGTGTCTCTACCTTTCTTTTCATCGACACTTGTTTGACAGATTGCTTATCTTGGCTTCCTTCCCTGTGTGGAATCGTCTTAGCTTTAACTGATACCTCAGACGATTTACTCTTCTTTTTTCCTACAGGCACTCTTTCTAAGGATTGAGGTTTTTTTCTTCCTTACGGGTGTAGCCTTTTCTGTCAAGCTGCATCTTACAATAGGCTCCCCCTTAGTCCTTGCTTTCACCATAGAATCTTTATCCTCCTTTTCTTGAGACTTCAAACCCTTTCTTATGACATGTGACGCATTGATGATGCTTTTTGTGTTCATCTTCATTCTGTTTCCTCTGTCAAGAAGGATTCCATAATCTCTGAAGATTCTTGTCAGTAGCATACCATAGGGTAAGGTATTTGAGTCTCTCTTCGCCTTTATCATATACCTTAAAATCAAGTGTGGAAGATTTATAGGCTGATGATTGAGTAGATGACACAAGCATTGTTCATCTATAGTTTTCACCAAATTCTTTGAACTTGTTCTTGGTAGAACATAATGAAAATGTAGTGAATGTAGAACCCTAGCCTTTGGAATAAGAGTTGACGTCTTTTTGTCCTTAGGGTCATTACTCCTATAGAGTTGTCGATTAATTTGTGCTTTCTCTGCACTGCTTTTAGCCATCCATCTTGTGGTACGAGCCACCTCTGCGCCAACACATAGACATCCACTAACCTTCTCAATTAGTTCCAGTGTCATAATAACCGACAGTCTATCCACCATTGAAACTAAGGTTTCGTCTACTATTTTCGCATTCTTCCAGAACTCATATACTTCATTCAGGTACATTGTCTCAAGAGCCTGAAAAAAATTCTTCCATCCAACAACATTAATTTCTGGTTCGATATTCATCTGGTTCTTCTTTAAGGATTCAAAATCAATGCGCCTTCCATAAATCATTGATTGCTCCATTTGTAATCTGTAGACAACAACAGCTACGCACAAATGTATTTTTCTCAAAGTAAAGAGGTTAATATGAGAAAATGAGAATGTAAACAGAAAGAAATTGGTATCAAGAATAGAGTAATGAAGCATTTTGTTGAGAGAGTTGCAAAAAATCGATTTTAGAGTATTTTAAGAGTATTTTAGAGTAGGTGATATTATAAAATCTTTCAGAGGATTTCCCTCCTATTCTTAAAAAGTTACTGCCTGTGACCTACCATTACCGTTTCCTTGAAACCTTACGAATTTTTGTCTTCATTACTAAGAAAATCATCTGGGTCATGACGTGCCAGACGATTAGTCACTCAACATAACCATATTCAAGTTTCGTCTAATTTCTCTGAATCTTTCTTCATTCAAAGGCTTAGTGAAGATATCTACCCACTGATGATTCGTCTCAACAAATTGTAGACTTACGATTCCCTTCTGTACATAGTCTCGTAGGAAATGATGTATAACTTCGATATGCTTTACCCTTGGGTGTTGTATTGGATTCTTCGATAGGTTGATAGCACTTGTGTTGTCACAGCAAATTAGGATCTATTCTTTTTGTATTGAAAAATCTTCTAACTGATACTTGATCCACAAGATATGTGAGCAACAGCTTGCAGTTGACATAGATTCAGCTTCTGCAATAGATAGAGCAATTGAACTCTGCCTCTTACTTGACCAGGAAACTAGATTATGACCAAGAAAGTGACAGCCTTCACTTGTACTCTTTCTATCAATCCTGTCTCTAGTGTAATCAGCATCACAGTAGCCAATGAACCTGAAATCTTGACTTTTCTGATACATTAAGCAAAGATCAGTAGAACCTGAAAGATATCTCAAAATTCTTTTAACGACAATATAGTGAGATTCTTTAGGATCTACTTGAAATTTAGCACACAAACAAACACTAAACAAAATATCAGGTCTGCTTGTTATAAGATAAAGCAAAGAACCAATAATACCTCTAAATAGGGTTTGATCAACCTTCTTACCTGTTTCATCCTTAGATAAAAGGTTTGAAGGATGCATAAGAGTAGACATAGGTTTCACTTTCTCCATTCCATATTTAATCAATAGTTATTTAATATATTTCTGTTGATGAATAAAAATCTTTTCTTCGGTTTGCTTAATTTGTAACCCAAAAAAGAATTTTAATTCACCCAACATGCTCATTTCAAATTCACTTTTCATCAAATTCTCAAAACTAGAACATAGTTTTTCAGATGTTGCACCAAAGATAATATCATCAACTTATATTTAAACAATGATGAAATCATTCTTAATGCTTTTTCTAAATAGAGTCTTATATACTAAAATCATTCTCAATCAAAAAGGAACTTAGACGATCATACGAAGCTCGAAGAGCTTGTTTCAAGCCATACAAAGCTTTATGAAGTCTATAGATATAATCTGGTTTCTTAGAGTCTTTAAAACCAGGAGGTTGCTTTATATAAACCTCTTGATCTATAAAACCATTCAAAAAGGCACTTTTCACGTCTATTTGAAACAGTTTTATATCATGACATACAACAGATGCAAGCAAAATCCTAATAGCTTCTAATCTAGCTACAGGAGCATAAGTTTCATTATAGCCTATTCCTTCTTGTTGATTGTAGCCTTGAGCTACTAATCTAGCTTTGTTTCGACTGACTCTACCTGACTCATCTAATTTATTCTTAAAAACCCATCTAGTTCCTATAATAGACTTTTTAGGGGGTCTGGGAACTAAAGACCAAACTTTATTCCTAGTAAATTGGTTCAGCTCCTCTTGCATGGCTAAAATCAACGCTTCATCCTGAAGAGCTTCATCAATTTTCTTAGGCTCTATTTCAGAAATAAAAGCTACATTTGTTTCTCTTTTGAATTTGGATCTAGTTCTCACACCTTCTGAAGTTTCTCCTATGATCAGATTTTCAGGGTGAGAGGACTTATATTTCCAGTCCTTTTTCAGACTATGATTTTTAGGAACATCTTCTACTTTCTCTAGAGTAACATCTGATGGTGAAACATCTACATTATCAACTAAGGGTACTGATAGAGTTTCATTATCAGTATTATTACTTCTATCTGGTTGAGAACCATCATCAAATTTGACATGAATAGATTCTTCAACAGATTTAGAAGTAAGATTATAAACCCTATAGGCTTTAGAAGATAATGAATATCTTAGGAAATTCCAAAATAAACCTTAGAATCAAATTTATCCAAAGTTTCCTTTATAGTCAATATAGTACACTTGCAACCAAATGGATGGAAGTAAGAGATATCAGGCTTCCTTCCTTTCCGTAACTCATATGGAGTTTTATCCAACAATGGTCACAGAAATATTCTATTTTGAATATAACAAGCTGTATTTACAGCTTCAGCCCAGAAATAAGTAGGAAGATTCATTTCACATAGCATGGTTCTTGCCATTTCCTGAATCGTCATGTTCTTTCTTTCTACGACTCTATTTTGTTGTGGAGTTCTAGGAGCAGAGAAATTATGAAAAATTCCATTCTCTTCATAAAATATTCTGAATTTTTCGTTTTCAAATTCACCACCATGATCACTTCTAATTCTAGCAATAGAAACTCCTTTTTCATTTTGTAACTTTTTGGAAAGAGCTTTAAAATATTTAAAAGATTCATCCTTATGTGACAAAAATAATATCCAACAAAATCTAGTGAAGTCATCAATAATTACGAGACCATACTTCTTTCCACTAAGACTTAATGTCCTAGTTGGACCAAATAAATCTATATGTAACAACTCTAGAGGTCTAGACGAAGTTACAATATTTTTAGAAAAAAATGATGTTTTAACCTGTTTTCCTTTATGACAACTTTCATAAAAGAAATCCTTGTTAAAACTTATTTTTGGTAAACCTCTTACCAAATCATGTTTAATCATCTTAGAAATATGTTTAAAACTAACATGACCTAGCTTTTTATGCCAAATCAGTTTTTCTTCATCAGTTGATATAAAACAAGAAATATTTTGACTTTGTAAATCTTCTAAATTAATTTTATAAAGATTGTTTCGTCTTTTGGCAGAAAAGAATATGGAACCGATCTTGTTTTTGACTACACAAGAATTTTGATTAAAGGATACTTCAAAGTCAAAATCACATAATTGACTTACACTAATCAAGTTATGTTTTAAACCTTCAACTAACAGAACATTATCAATAGATGCAAATGAATCTTTACCAATTTTACCGATTCCAACTATTTTGTCCTGCTGGTTGTCTCCAAAAGTTATTGATCCTTCTTTTTTATTTTGAAGATCTAGAAACATAGACTTTCTTCCTGTTATGTATCGCGAGCATCCACCGTCTAAATACCATTGATGCTGGCTACTTCTTCCAAGGAAGGAGATCTGCAGGAGATAATATGTTCCTTTTAGGTACCCAGATTTTCATGGTCCTTTGGGGTTAGTTTGAAAATTATTCATAGAATGAAAATGAAAAAACTGATGATATTTCTTTCTATAAGGAACAAAGTTTTTTTATGATGAATATTAGTTTTAGTAAACCTTAGACCACTCTTATCATTAGGGTGTCTACATTTCACAATCATATCATTCATTTTCTTCGTACTTTCAGTGAATGATGATAAGTCTGCTGAGAGAGAATTAATCCTTTGTTTTGACTGACTAATTTCCTCAGATCTATCGATAGAAGCTTTTTTCTTCATATCATCTACTTGTTTCTTGAGGCAGATATTTTCTTTCTCTAATGCTTCCGTGTTCCTCAAGTTTTCTACGTACTTTCTTTTTAGGGATCTATACTGCTTTAGTATAGCATGAGGATCTTCTAACAATTCTAGATATGCATCTTGGAGTTCATTGAAGTTAGAAGTTACCTCCTTGTCACCTTCGTTTTCGGCTACCATGCATATGTTTTCTTGTACTGAAGCTTCTGAATCAGAATCAGATTCGGATAAATCCAAATCTTTCTAAGTAGCCATCATACTCTTTTATTTTCTTTATTCTTTTTCGGTTTTCTTTTCAGCAATGGATATTCAAACTTGTAGTGTCCTGGTTTGTTGCACTCGTAGCAAATGACAAAGGCCTTCTCATTCTTGACTTCATCTTTGCTATTTTTCTTAAAAGAAAACTCTTTATTTCCTTTTGCTTTCCTCTTCCATGCTCTTCTGATCTTCCTTGAGATAAAAGATAATTCATCATCGTCTTCACTTGAATCTTGTTCAGATTCACTAGTTTCATCATTCTTGATCTCTTCGATCTTCAGTGCTTTTGACGATGAACTTCTATTTCTCTGATTCTTGTGATTTTTTTGACCAGTCTTTAATGCTATAGATTTGTCCCTTCTAGGTTTGTCTTCAGCGTCAAGCTCCACTTCATGTATCTTCAAAGAACCAAGCAGCTCGTTAACCTTTAATTTTCTCGAGTCGTTGGCTTCTTGTACTAAAGTGACTTTAGGTCTCCATCTTTTAGGTAGACTTCTGAGAATCTTCTTGACATGGTCTTGATTGTCGTAGATTCTCCCAAGAGCTTTCAATCCATTAACGATAGTTTGAAATCGTCCAAAAATCTGATCAATGGACTCATCTTCTTTCATTTTAAAAATCTTATACTGATGTACAAGAATGTTGATCTTTGACTCCTTCACTTGGTTTGTGCCTTCATGTGCAATGGATAAGGTGTCTCACATCTCCTTCGCAATTTCGCATCCATGAACTTTATCGTATTCACTTCTTCTTAATGCATAACTCAGAAAGAATTTGGCCTTTGAATTTAGTTGAAATCTCGCTTTGTGATCGACTGATCATCTGGTACGTGGAATAGTATTGCCTTCATCATCTACTAGTACATATGGTCCATTCTCGATGATGTCCCAAAGATCAACGTGTATGGATTCGATGAAAAACCGCATCCTGTCCTTCCAATAATGATAGTCATCACCATTGAACGTAGGAGGTCTTGTGACAGAGGCATCTTCAGCAATAAACACGTGTGATTCTTGTTGGACCCCGCTGCCGGAGCCCAACGTCGGACATGATAGCGTGGCAGAAAACGTGCTAATAATACATTTAAGAAAAAGACCTGCGGAAGATGTATGGGCCTGCTGGAAAGTAAACTTGAACTTGCTTTCATGCATCATTTAAGTAAACCAAGCAACTCATGTAAATTAATTGTTTGGGAAAAGAGACCATCGGAAGTACAATGGACCCATCATGAACATACTCAAAACGATAATCTTTAAAACAAACATATTAATAATTAATGCTCCAAAAGATGAGTTTCATAAAGCTTTAAGAATGTCTCAAACCAAATTACAACTTTGAGTTCAAGAGTCAAAAATCTAAAACACTCTTGAACCAATGATAATTGAAATGTAACTAAGGTCTTGTCGTCCAAAACATAACATTGAAAATAAATAAACATAATGAAATGAAAACGGGAGTGCTGCCGAAACTCGTGACTCACTCGATCTCTGGCTCGTCACCTGTATGGGGGAGATTAGAGGGGGTGAGCTATAAAGCTCGTGGGAACATATTTATAATATAGCAATAAGCAAAAGTATTCAAAATATCTCATTGCCGTGAATACTTGTTGAAATCATAGTCATTGATCATGTATATGTCATTGTCTTGAAAAATGCTTGATTCTTGAAATAATTCATGATGCATGGCACATAACAAATCATAATACATAACATGATGGTTTGGGTGTCCCGGGTTCGTGACGTACTACACATGCCATCGAAATGTTGATGTGTAGACGTAGTTTCGTGAGGGAATCCTTGAGAAACCACATGCCCACAGTCGGGCAAAGGGAGAAGCCTTTTAGTGAGTCAATGTGCACTTGACTATCGTGAGGACACCGCAAACCCACATAAGTATGCATAATTCATGTTCTTGTAAACTTGTTTATAAACCGCACTTGCTTGTAATCTTGCTTGTCTTGTATTTCGTAAAAACTTGAATTCATGTACTTGTATTCGTAAAAAGGAGAACACTCCTTTGTGAAAATCTTGATAATAATCATGAATGCAAAACACATAGCAGAATATAATCATTCATGGTAGTATGCAATGCGATCGTGGATGATGTAATGTAAATGCATGAGATCTTGCTTGATTTGAACTAAACAATGAGTACTTAATTACTCTATTATAAACATGAACCCACCTGAATTCCTTGCTTGGCTTGCCTAGGAATGAGTTTCCTCTCGAGCCTCTTGATCCTCTTGCCTCTCTTGCTCTCCTAAAATAAGAACCAAAATCTTATTCAAACACTCATGCTGAAACAACAATTCCATTCTTAACTTCCATCCAAAATTTCATATTCTTAAACACGATTCATAACTTCATCACTTCATAAGACTTGTAGATCTATGTCTCTAGTTCACAACGCCTCAAAAATCACCCCAAAAGGACTTCTGTAGCAAAAGATATGATCAAAACATCAAAACGACTCTGGCAGAAAAATTGGAGTTCGCCGCGTCGAAGGCTGCGCTTGCCGTGGCGAACAACTTGCGCGCCGCGGCGAATTCCAACCTCCTCACCGCGTCGCACAAAACATTTGCACGCCACGGCGTGCATACTCGCACGTCGCGACGTGCAAGCCTTTCTCGCACGCCGCGGCGTGCTCATGAACACGTCGCGACGTGTGGGTCGCAGAACTTCCTCTGAACCCAGATTTCCAGATTTTTCCTAGATCAATCCTACTCTTTTGCTCATGCAACACTCTTAAACTTTAGATCATGCCTAATACTTCATTTCTAAACTCATCTAACACAAAAACATCAACAAAAAAAGAACAACCCAAGCAAATCTACCAAAGTTCACCATAAACCCTAAACCATCGATTTCTACTCAAACCAAGCACAAGTAGGGTTCAATCCAACTCAAACAAAGATAGAAGAGTTAGATTTACCTTAAGGATGCTTGAAATCTGTCGGAAAATGTCTGAATCTAACTTCCCCTTTTCTCTTCTTCTCCTCTCCTACGACCTTCTCTCCTTCGTTCTTTCTCTTCTCCTTTCTATTTCTTCTTTTCTTTATATTTTCTTTAATTCCTTTAGCCTACATAAATGAACAAGGACTATTATGCCCTCCTACACTTAGCCTAAAACTTCTTAACTCAAAATACCTTGACCATATTGCCCTTATAAAAATCTACTCTTTCTTAACCATTTTTCACTACTAAACTCAATTATATCCAAATTTTCCATGAATATTTCCAATTAATCAAACTATGCCATAAATAACACAATCAAATAAATTCATACTTAATAACTTCAAGAAAACAAAAAGAAATTTGGGGCCCAACAATTCTGCCATGGAACTTTATCCTCACTGTGTAAAGGTTGTTCTTAAAAATTGAGCTCTGATACCAATTGAAGTAAATCACACGTTAATATAGAACTCACGTACAATATACAAAGTACACAAGAAGGGGGGATATGTAATCTTTTTGTGAATACACTAAACCTTTGATATTTCTTGAAAAGGAAACTTTTCAAGTATTAAATGAATACCAAATAGTTACTTAGTTAAATCACAAATTACTTAGTTAAATCACAAATAACTTGTATAAGAACAAGAGTATTTAAGAGTAAAGAGTTAGAAGATAGACAATGCGATTTTTATACTGGTTCACCCCAAACCTTGGGCTACGTCATGTCCTCAAACTCCTTATAAGTTTTCACTATACTTCGTCAAATTTACATGTATACTTTCCTCTCTTCCAGAGCCTCTTCAGGTATCCTGCACTGAGTATTCTTTCAGCTATCTTAGCCTCTCCAGGCTCTCAACCTTTTCTTTCTCTCACTAGAAAGATAATGTGAGCTTTTGTTACAGTAATGTTTGCTCTCGTATATCGCACTTTGTATACAAAATTTTTGTAAGTAATAACTTGTAAGCATAAAGATTGTTCAACCTTTGACTACGACAATATTTATAGCCTAAGTCTCCAACCGCGTCTTGAATCTTGATAACTGTTTCTTGCTTCTTGCTTCTTGTTTCTTGCATTTTGCTTCTTGTAGAAATTGTTATTCAGTTGAGTTATGTAACTAACTCAAACTGCTTCTTCTTAGTTGTGGAACTTCTTCTTAGTGAACTTCTTTTTAGTCTTGAAACTTCTTCTTAGTGAACTTCTTCTTAGTCTTCGAAACTTCTTCTTAGTGAACTTCTTCTTAATGATCTTTTTAGTCTTCGAAACTTCTTCTTAGTCTTCGAACTTCTTCTGTGTTTTGGCACTACACACTTAACACAATCATCAGAATAGTTCATTTATTTCAAACATTATCATTTTTTGATTATCAACAAAATTATTAATCGTGAAGTCATTTTCACTTAACAAGTCCTTCATAAAAATACTGGATAAGAAGTTACTCTGATATGTTGTGATGTGGACAACTATCTCATTGCCTTTTGAAGTGTTCCCAATACTTGTAATATGCCACAGATTTCCTTCCGTATATTAGCTCTCTTTGATGCTAGAAAATATTTTTAAAAAAATAACCTCTTCATCTCTATCCATGTTCACACTCCCATTACGTAGATCAAATAACCAATCCTTTGTAGCATCTTTTCATGAAAATGGGAAAGCACTCAATATGATTTGCTTGTCTGTCACCCCTGGAGGCTTCATACTCAGACATACCACATCCAGCTCATTGAGATGCTTATGAGCATCCTTACGTACAAGACTATGAAAATTAGGCAAAAAATGTATTAATCCAGACTTAAGGTCAAAGGTAACATGCTTAACAAAATTAGGAAATATAACGCATAAGTGCTTTTGAGTTAATTCTAGTGCATCCAACTCCCTCAATGTTCTTAGATTTGTCATTGTTTCTTCAAAATCAAACTCTTGTTATACTTCTAGAGTTGGTCTAGCTTCCCTTCATAATCTCTGCAATGTCCTTTCAATCTCTAGATCAAATTGCACAGGTTCTCTATGAGGAGATCTTGTTACTACCATACACCAAAATTAACAAATGTGTAAAGATTAAAAAATAACTAAAAGAAATGATTATTAACAATTATATATACACAACACCAATTAAAATAAAGAACAAAAATTAGAGTACCACAATCCCCTATAACGCTGCCAAAATTTGGTAAGGCATGTCGAGTGCACCATCAAAATTAACCTAATTTTGGACAACAAAAATTTGTAAAAGTGGTGAGTCAGGATCGTATCCATAGGGAATGTACATTTAATTTTTGCAATGAAAATAATTGGAAGTTAAGGAAATAAAAGAGGGGGGGGGGGGGGGGTTGGTTTGATGCGATTTAGAAAACAAAATGAAATTTAACCAACAAAAGCAAATTATATAAAATAATCAAAAGTGATAAAAAAATCTAGTTCTTGGAATAATCTTGACCTACACACGATTAAACATATTTCATTGTTATAGTGCTTCACATCTCTCCTAAAACTATTGATTGTAGACTAACAACGAGTTTTGTTAATCTCGATTTTTCCTTAGATCGTGTTTAATTAAAACGAGCTCTTTAATTAAACCTAACTACCAAACAACCTAGAACAAACTCTTTAGATTTAATTGAGCAACCACATTATGATATGAAAAATAGACCAATATAAGCAATAACCACACGAGTTCATGTTATCTAACCTACATTATGTTATTCCTAATGATTCAATGTCATTAGTAGCTACAAATGAATCTCAATCATAACAATTATGTATTATATTGAAGATTCTAGCAATGGGTTTGTAGTAAAACAATCCAACGAACACATTCAGATCATCTTTACAATACCTAAGTTAATAAACATAAAACAATGATAACAATTGATAAAGAGTGAGATTCAACATTAAACAATGAAAAGATATGCTTAACTGTGACTCTAAGCATCGATTTTACCTCTCAAATAGGTTCAGGAGGGTTAGCTCTCCATGGATATCTCAAAATATTAAGTTTCTATCTTGCACGAAGTCTTAAAAATGATGTATGCTTATTTTGTCGTCAACATGTTCTATTTATACAAAAAATAAGGTTTTAGGCAACTAAGTGGCAAAAGTTAAAGTCGTGAAGCTGTGAGTTGCAATGTTGAGGTTCACAGTTGTGAACCCTGATGCATGGTTGTGATATGAAGCTCACGGTCGTGCATTTTGATATTCATGGTCGTGACTTGATGTTCATTGTAACATCCACTCTCCTATAGGAAAAGGGTATTTTGGTAATTAGGATGGGTTCGGGATATTAAATTATATCTCGGCATGCATATACAGCATATAGCCTTTTTGATTACTGATTGGTTGCACATGCACATAGTATACATGCATTCATGACAGTTTCCGGCCTAGGTTTTATATTGAGCTTCTGTGTGAAATTAATGGAGTAATTGAGTTTGGAAAATCATTTGGACTGCACCATAAATTGTTTTACATTTTAGGGATTTTAGGAATTTTTCTGGATTTTTAGGAGACAATTTCGGACGGAAAAATCGCCAATTAATTAACCTATTGATTCTCGTAGCAAAATCGCTACCCATTGGTACTGTAATATTGGGTATATTATTTTGAGACTGAAATTAGGGTCATTGGAGTTAATTGGAGTAAAATTTTAATCTGGATTAAACAAATAATATTTTGAGTAAAATTTTAATCTGGATTAAACAAATAATATTTTGACTTTTCTTATATAAGTGGACCAATGAGAAATTGTCATTTAAAAGTCTTCATTTAATGCTCCCTCCCAATGCTCTCGGTTTTTCTTGTTTTAAAAGAAAAGAAAGGATGAGTTTTGAGTCTTTGTTATTGTCATCCGAAACTCAAACCCTCTTCTCAAACTCCATCGACTTTTGCTCTCTTCTCCATAAATTCAATACTTCTTATCTCTTTGATTCCATCAAAGCTAGAAGATGAGCTTTGAGCATACTTGAGAAGGGAAGGAGGTTGGTACTTTGGTGGGTGTAGAAGTTAAAAGTTAGAAGTTGAAGTTTTGAAGGAGGTTTTAAATTAGGTATGTATCCATTTAAGGTTTAAGCTTTAAATGATGTTTGTATATGGAATTAAATGTCATGATAGTAAGGAGTGATTAATAAAAGGTTTAGAGCATTTATTAGGTTCAGGTATGCATTAAAGTGATGATTAATATGGTTTGAAGTAATGGGTGTGAGGCTAAGTGTTTGATGAATTGAAAGTAGTGATATGGCTTGATTTTAAATGGAATATGGATGATTATTTGGGTATCTGAATTGAGGAATTAAGTGCTGCAATTTTTCAGTATTAGCCCTAGTATATGTAGGAATGTGGTAAGACCTAATTTGTATTTAATTGGATGTCTAGTGATGTGAAAAAGGCATTGGAAATGATAGATCTAAGGTTAACACTAAATCTGGAAAATTAAGGTTTTAATTGATGTTCCTGTTTTATTCATAATTTATTGTGTAGAAATGCAAATGAGGTAAGGTTAGTGGCCACTGAAACTTTGGGATGTTGGCTTCAATTTAGTGTGAAATAGGTGTTGTTGAATTTTAATGATAGAAGGGTGAATTTTTGAATGGAAAGTTACTGTTCCATTGCCTGTGAACAGTAACCGAAACCACAACATATGAACTTTGCTGATTTTTCTTAATTAATTGAGATGGAATTAGGGCGAATGGTCTGCATGAAAGTTGTAGAATATTTAATTAGCTTTCCATTGCTACTGATCTTGCTATTTTTAGAGTTGTATATTGGGAGATATGAACTGATTACTATTGCCTGGTTTTGAGCATTTTGATGAAACCTAGTCTAAGTGTGATTTTGTGAGTTTTCGGATTGGAGGCAATTTTAACATTTTATGTGGACTGAATTGGTGTGAGTGAGCTTCTGAAGAATTTTATAGGAAGAGATTACCTTGAAATTGATATATGGTGTGTAATTTTTAGAAGTCAGAATTGGGAGTTATGATTTTTCAAAAATTGACCCTACATTAGGTTATGAATGGCTGATCATAACAGTAGCTTCCATAACAGTTTTGAAATTGATAGAGATCGAATTGGATGATGAGTGCTTCATGAAAATTGAAGTTTGAGATGTTATCTTTTCATGGATATAAAGTTCTGATTTTACTGACTTGTATACAGGAGTTATGCTTGTTATAAGGTTACTGCCCAAATTGGAGGATTTCAGGGACAGTAACATTGAATGAATTAATTGACTTGTTTAGAAATAGAATTTGATTTTGGGTTGTTCATGAAAGTTGTTGAGGACATTGTTAAATTATTGATCATATTTTTGTGGTAATTTTTAACTGAATAATCAGTGAGTTCTCGAATTAGGAAGATACTGTCCTGTGTTGATCCATTTTGAGTAGGCAGTAGCTTTGATAGGATATTTGACACCCTTAGGGTTGGAATTGATTTTATGGTCTTCTTGAGAATTGTAGAGCTTTTCATAATCTTTCCAACAAGGTATAGTTTGCATTTTCAGAAATGTGTAGAAAGAGTTATGGGTGTTGGAAGTTTGGTTGGAAATCAGAAAATAAAGGGAAATAAGGGTTATATATAAAAATATAAATTGTTGAGTTTTGGTTTCTTTCGTGAATAACTTTTCCGTCCGACGTCCGATTGACCTGATTCTAGAGGCATCGGATTCATTGAATATTTAATTTCCTTTTCTGAGAGATTCGGGATTTTTAGACGGGAATTTGACGTAGTCCCGGGTAACGGAACAGTGAATCACTGTTTTATTTAATTGGGGACCAATAGAGGTCCGAATTGCGCACCGTCAGCGCCTATGGATTCCTAATTTTTGATAAAATTTTATTTTGAGAAAATATTGGATTAGGGCCGGGAATGCCATGAACATGCATTATACACATTTTTAGTGATTCCATGTGCATTGTTTAGTCATTTAAAGTACACAGTTAGTAATGGTTATTCATTTAATTTGCTATAGAGGCTCAAGTGGACCATCGTTCCACGGACTTGGCAGAGACTTCCCGGCACTAACGTGGAAGTTATTAGGTGAGTAACCTAGTTGGTTATTCTAATCTATGTGTTTACTGTGATTTGATTGCCCTACGGGGATTACTTGGATTATTACTGTGAATTGATTGCCTACGGGATTACGTGGACTACATGTGGTTTTATTGACCGCTTAATGAGACCGTATAATTGGACTGAATATTGACCGTGAAATACCATGTTTATCGCTATGGACCATGTGCATTCATGCACA
The DNA here is from genome assembly GCA_029891385.1 of Erythroxylum novogranatense. NCBI lineage: Eukaryota > Viridiplantae > Streptophyta > Magnoliopsida > Malpighiales > Erythroxylaceae > Erythroxylum > Erythroxylum novogranatense. The sequence continues at coordinate 28,802,359 of CM057233.1, read as the reverse complement.
AATGCATCACATCGTTAAAAGGAAAGTTGTGAACCGAGACGCCATCAGATCTTGAACCGAGCCTGAGCTCGATATATCGAACCGAGCCTCGAGCTCAACGGAGATAATTCTCCCCACGCGTCTATACTTGATCACTTTTTATGCGCTCGGTCACAATCTGAAATGAATCGAAAAGAGTCACATGTGCATTGCATACTAGATCAATATTTGGCAATGTTTTGACCGGTTCTATATATCGCTCGAGATCAGATATCGTAATTGTCTTGTGATTGTTTCAATCGTGTGTTTTGTATAATTGTTGAATGAGTATTGTATCATGCTTATATGATGCATGAATTGTGAGAACCATCAATGATGGTTTCTCATTGAGTTCGCAAACTCATCCAAAATTGCAATCTATTTTTCGTGCCTAAGTGTAGACAGATAGCTCCCTCGTGGTCGTAGAGTAAGATCTTGTGGATTGACGAGAAAGCGATGGCTCAAAGGTCGGTCACCGGGCTTTCTTTTGAGACCTATAGTTAGATCTGTCTTTTGTACATTACAAGATGTCATTTAGTGAGTAGTGTTTTGGAGCATGTAAACTAAACATATTGACAGTTTGTAAATTATCGAAGTTTGAGTGAATGAAATGGAATCTAATTTGGTTTTAAAAGTGGTCAATGTCTTATTACTTGTCTTATGATTGTGATGCCATGAGGAGTGTAGTGGTTGTTGTCGGTAGTGGTCTCTTGTCGTAGGATATGTATCGGAATGACCTACGGGCGTTCCGGTGGATACCCTATGGTAAGGGGGCGCTACATTTGGTGGTATCAGGGCATGGTTTGGCATCTTTTGGGAATAGTAACAATGTAGGTATGAATCGGATGGAACTATTGGAAACTGATCAGAATTTTTGTTTTGTTTTAGGTCTTCTGCATTAGGTGATCAGGTTGAGCAGCCAGCTGACGAAGGATTAGTGGGAGCAAGTAGGGAGTCTTCGAGAGAGTCTTCGACCAGATGGACTGCGAACCTGATGAGAGGTTCGATTATGCGGTGTCACTGTTGCAGGGCCCAGCATATAAGTGGTGGAAGACTGTGCCAGGCAGTACCACCAGGCCTTGCTTACTATCATGGGCTGAGTTTCTGAGGGCCTTCAGGGATAATTATATGCCCAAGGTTTATCTTGATATAAAGATGCAGGAGTTTCTGGAACTGAAGCAGGGTTGGATGTCGGTGGCCGAATATGAGGTGAAATTTAATGAGCTGATGGATCTGATAAGTGCCGGAGGTTCGAGAATGGCCTCAATACTGAGATCCGTACCAGGTTGGCTCGGTCAGACATGGGTACATTTATTGAGTTGAGGGCTGCTCTGCTAGAGTGGGCAAATGATGAGACAGACAGTTGAGATTGGGTCCCGGGTAAGCGGCCCAAATGATAGTCGTGGCTCCCTGCAAGAGCTTTAGTAAGCGCTGTATGTGACTTTCGTGTCTCCGGGAGGTTCGAGACACCTGGTTTTAGGCGAGGGGAGATTTGGATCGACCGGTAGTGGTAGTGGCGGGGGCTGGAAAAATTTCTCCAGCAGTGCCCACATTGTGAGAGGAGACACAGATGGGGAGTGTTGGTGGCTTACCGAGCCTGCTTGAGGTGCGGCTCGACGGAGCATCAGTCGTGGATTGCCCAATACTTTGAGAGTTCAACTTCTTTGGTAGTAAGGGACGAGTCGGGAGTAGACTGACTGCATGTGAGTAGAGTGGGTGGATCCGGACGGAGGGCCGAGGTAGAGGCCGTGGTAGAGCCGAGGGTCCTTTGTGAGGATCGAGGGTCGGGCACCGACCACAGCCCCAAAGCGAGTATACGCCATGACGCGCAGGAGGCCCAGATTCCCCGATGTTGTGGTGGTATGCTTCTCCTTTCGATATTGAGGCATTTGCTCTGCTGGATCCTGGATCCACACATTCTTTCATTGCACCTCATATGGCATGTAAATTGCATGGGGATAAGGAGATGCTACAAGATGGGCTAGAGGTGAGTACACCTCAGTACTACTATCGATTAGGAGAGGTTCAGGGATGCTCGATCCAGATTGATCAAGCGAAGATTGAGGGCGACCTTATAGTATTACCTTTGAGAGAGATCAATGTGATTACGGGGATGGATCGCTTATCGCCCATAGGGCTATCATGGACCGCTATACCAAGGAGGTCAGTGTTGGAGTCTCCCGGTCACCCTAGAGCAAAGTTCGAGAGGAGTTAGTCGGCGGTGCCACCGGATGATCTCTTTCCTTAGGCCCCGAGATTGATGCGGGAGGTTGTGAGGCATACCGCCTCATGTGGTTGACACCAGAGTTGAGCAGAGGCTTCGGATATTCCGTGGTTGGGGAATTTCCGATGTGTTTCTGATGAGTTACTGGGTTTACTGGGATCGGAGACGAGTTTACCATTGACCTCGTTGCAGTCGCACCTATATCTATACCTCCATATAGGATGGCACCTGTGGGCCGAGGGAGCCAAGGCTCGATTCTGGGAGTTGTTGGAGAAGGGTTTATTAGACCCAAGTCTCACCATGGGAGCTCCAGCTTTGTTTGTGAAGAAAAGGATGGGACTTTGAGGTCAGTGCATCGATTATAGGCGCTTAATCGGGTGACAAGAAGAATAAGTATCCACCGCCTAGGATTGATGACTTATTTGATCGATTGCGAGGGAGCTCGGTATTCACCAAGTTGGATCTGCGATCCGGTTATTATCGATTGAAGATTGCAGAGGCCGATGTGCCTAAGAGTGCCTTCAGAGAGCGGTATGGGCATTTCGAGTTTCTAGTGATGCCGCTTAGGTTAACTAATGCCCGCACCTTCACGGCTTTGATGGATAAGGTATTTCAGCCCCACCGGATCGGTTTGTTATTGTTTTCATTGATGACATTCTAGTGTATTCGAGGAATGAGCGTAAGCATGGTGAGCATTTGAGGATTGTGTTACGATTTATGAGGAGAGATAGCTTGTTACGCCAAATTCAAAGTGTGAATTCGCTAGATCGAGTGATATTTTGGGGCATATAGTGACTGGAGAGGGTATTCAGGTGGATTCGAGTAAGGTTGAGGCAGTGCTGAAGTGGGAAGCTCCTAGGAATGTGCCGGAGATTCGGAGTTTCCTCGGATTAGCGGGTTATTACCGAAGGTTTGTCGAGGGTTTTATTGATCTCACCCCTCCGACAAAACTTCGAGGAAGAATGTGCCATTCGGATGGATCAAGAGTGTCAAGAGCTGAGGAGTCAAACATCGGTTGACTCTCGCACCGGTGTTAGCTATTCCATCTAGACCTGAGGATTTGAGGTGTACAATGATGCATCACATCAGGGATTGGGATGTGTTCTGATGCAGCATGGTAGAGTCATTGCCTATGCCTCGAGATGCTTAAGGTCTCACGAGATAAATTATCCTGTTCATGATTTAGAACTAGCTGCAGCTTGTGTTTGCATCAAGATTTGGAGGCATTACACAGATGGTGAGACTTTTCAAATCTTCACCGACCACAAGAGTTTGAGATACTTCTCGAGCTGAGAGAGTTGAATTTGAGATGAGGAGGTGGCTTGAGTTATTGAAGGATTATGACTGTATCTTATCGAGTATCACCGGGGAAAGCTAATGTGGTGGCGAGATGCTCGAGTAGGAAGTCACATACTAATCTGCCTTCGATTCAAAGCTATGAGGTTGCCTAACTTGATTGATTGAGAGCTTTGAATGTTCGAGATGAATCGGAGCAGATGGAGTCTTATTGGCTACATTGAAACCGAGACCGATGCTATTGGGCGGATCGGGAGAGTTCAGGACAAGGATGCTGTTTTGGTTAGACTGATTGAGAGAGTAAAAGCTGATTCGAGTTCTGAGTTTGACTTGAGAGATGGGACTTTATGGATGGGACAGAGGCTTTGTGTGCCTGATGTGGATGACTTGAGGCGAGAGATATTGGAGGAGGCTCATATGGCCACATATGCTATGCATCCTGGTACTACCATGATGTATAACACTCTGAAGCAACATTTCTGGTGGCCTGGCATGAAGAAGCAGGTAGCTGAGTTTGTGTCTAGATGTTTGACGTGCCAGCAGGTTAAGGTTGAGCACCAGGCTCCAGTAGGGAAGCTTCATTCGTTGTCGATTCCGGAGTGGAAATGGGAACGAATCACCATGGATTTCATTATGGGGTTTCCTAGGACGCCGAGGCAGCATGACGCTATCTGGGTCATAGTGGACCGGTTGACTAAATCGGCCCATTTCTTGGCAGTGAGGGAGAATAATACTATGGATCGATTGGCCCGTAAGTATGTGGCGGAGATAGTGAGATTGCACGGGTCCCAAAGGTCGATAGTGTTTAACAGGATCCCAGATTTACTTGAGGTTCGGCAGAGTTTGCGATGCTGCTATGGGTACTAGGTGAACTTCAAGACAACGCTTCATCCTCGCATGATGGGCGAGTGAGAGGACGATTAAACCGCTGAGGATATGCTTGAACTTGTGTATTGGAGTTCGAGGAGCGTGGGATCGATTTAACCCTCGATTGAGTTTTCATACAACAACCATTATCACAGTAGCATCGGGATGGCACCGTATGAGGCGTTATATGGGAGACCGGGTAGACCGCCTTTGTATTGGGATGAAGAGGGCGTGAGGATGATTGAGGGTCCTGAGTTGATTCAGGATACTGTTGATTAAGTGAGACTGATTCGGAGTCGCATCAAGCGCTCGGGATAAATGTAAGAGTTATGTGGATCAACATAGGAGGGACATTGAGTATAATGTGGGCGACAGAGTGTTCTTACGGGTGTCACCGTGGCGTGGTGTACTGAGATTTGGGAGAAAGGGTAAGTTAAGCCCTAGGTACATTGGTCCATATGAGATCACTGAGAGGATCGGACCTTTGGCCTCTGAAAAGCTAGCTTTACCGAGTGAGATGTCTCGCCATACATGACGCTTTCATGTGAGTATGCTTCGTGAGATATCGGTCGGATCCGACACATGTGATACCGGCTCAGGAGATTGAGGTCTCCAGTAATATGAGTTATGTGGAGGAGCCGATCCAGATTATCGGATCTCAGGTGAAACAATTGAGGAATAAGAGTATTCCACTGGTGAAGGTTCTTTGGAGGAACCATTCGACTGAGGAGGCTACCAGGAGACCGAGGAGCATATGAGGAGACAGATCCTCATTTTTCGATCAATCGTAAGAATTTCGAGGACGAAATTTTTGTTAGGAGGGGAGAATTGTAACTTCCCCTCTCCTATAGGAAAAGGGTATTTTGGTAATTAGGACGGGTTCGGGATATTAAATTATATCTCGCATGCACATACAACATATAGCCTTTCTCGACATCGATTGGTTGCACATGCACATAGTATACATGCATTCATGACAGCTTCCTACCTAGGTTTTATATTGAACTTCGTGAAAGTAATGGAGTAATTGAGTTTGGAAAATCATTTGACTGCACCATAAATTGTTTTACATTTTAGGATTTTAGAAATTTTTCTGGATTTTTCCTAGACAATTTCGGATCGAAAAATCGCCAATTAGCGAACCGTCGATTCTCGGAGCAAAAATCGCTACCCACTGGTACTGTAATATTGAGTATATTATTTTGGGACTGAAATTAGGGTCATTGGAGTTAATTGGAGTAAAATTTTAATCTGGATTAAACAAATAATATTTTGACTTTTCTTATATAAGTGGACCAATGAGAAATTGCCATTTAAAAGTCTTCATTTAATGCTCCTCCCAATGCTCTCGGTTTTGCTTGTTTTAAAAGAAAAGAAAGGATGAGTTTTGAGTCTTTGTTATTGTCATCCGAAACTCAAACCCTCTTCTCAAACTCCATCGACTTTTGCTCTCTTCTCCATAAATTCAATACCTCTTATCTCTTTGATTCCATCAAAGCTAGAAGATGAGCTTTGAGCATACTTGAGAAGGGAAGGAGGTTGGTACTTTGGTGGGTGTAGAAGTTAAAAGTTAGAAGTTGAGCTTTGAGCATACTTGAGAAGGGAAGGAGGTTGGTACTTTGGTGGGTGTAGAAGTTAAAAGTTAGAAGTTGAAGTTTTGAAGGAGGTTTTAAATTAGGTATGTATCCATTTAAGGTTTAAGCTTTAAATGATGTTTGTATATGGAATTAAATGCCATGATAGTAAGGAGTGATTAATAAAAGGTTTAGAGCATTTATTAGGTTCAGGTATGCATTAAAGTGATGATTAATATGGTTTGAAGTAATGGGTGTAAGGCTAAGTGTTTGATGAATTGAAAGTAGTGATATGGCTTGATTTTAAATGGAATATGGATGATTATTTGGGTATCTGAATTGAGGAATTAAGTGCTGCAATTTTCAGTATTAGCCCTAGTATATGTAGGAATGTGGTAAGACCTAATTTGTATTTAATTGGATGTCTAGTGATGTGAAAAAGGCATTGGAAATGATAGATCTAAGGTTAACACTAAATCTGGAAAATTAAGGTTTTAATTGATGTTCCTGTTTTATTCATAATTTATTGTGTAGAAATGCAAATGAGGTAAGGTTAGTGGCCACTGAAACTTTGGGATGTTGGCTTCAATTTAGTGTGAAATAGGTGTTGTTGAATTTTAATGATAGAAGGGTGAATTTTGAATGGAAAGTTACTGTTCCATTGCCTGTGAACAGTAACCGAAACCACAACATATGAACTTTGCTGATTTTCTTAATTAATTGAGATGGAATTAGGGCGAATGGTCTGCATGAAAGTTGTAGAATATTTAATTAGCTTTCCATTGCTACTGATCTTGCTATTTTTAGAGTTGTATATTGGGAGATATGAACTGATTACTATTACCTGGTTTTGAGCATTTTGATGAAACCTAGTCTAAGTGTGATTTTGTGAGTTTTCGGATTGGAGGCAATTTTAACATTTTATGTGGACTGAATTGGTGTGAGTGAGCTTCTGAAGAATTTTATAGGAAGAGATTACCTTGAAATTGATATATGGTGTGTAATTTTTAGAAGTCAGAATTGGGAGTTATGATTTTTCAAAAATTGACCCTACATTAGGTTATGAATGGCTGATCATAACAGTAGCTTCCATAACAGTTTTGAAATTGATAGAGATCGAATTGGATGATGAGTGCTTCATGAAAATTGAAGTTTGAGATGTTATCTTTTCATGGATATAAAGTTCTGATTTTACTGACTTGTATACAGGGAGTTATGCTTGTTATAAGGTTACTGCCCAAATTGGAGGATTTCAGGGACAGTAACATTGAATGAATTAATTGACTTGTTTAGAAATAGAATTTGATTTTTGGTTGTTCATGAAAGTTGTTGAGGACATTGTTAACTTATTGATCATATTTTTGTGGTAATTTTTAACTGAATAATCAGTGAGTTCTCGAATTAGGAAGATACTGTCCTGTGTTGATCCATTTTGAGTAGGCAGTAGCTTTGATAGGATATTTGACACCCTTAGGGTTGGAATTGATTTTTATGGTCTTCTTGAGAATTGTAGAGCTTTTCATAATCTTTCCAACAAGGTATAGTTTGCATTTTTCAGAAATGTGTAGAAAGAGTTATGGGTGTTGGAAGTTTGGTTGGAAATCAGAAAATAAAGGGGGAAATAAGGGTTATATATAAAAATATAAATTGTTGAGTTTTGGTTTCTTTCGTGAATAACTTTTCCGTCCGACGTCCGATTGACCTGATTCTAGAGGCATCGGATTCATTGAATATTTAATTTCCTTTTCTGAGAGATTCGGGATTTTTAGACGGGAATTTGACGTAGTCCCGGGTAACGGAACGGTGAATCACTGTTTTATTTAATTGGGGACCTATAGAGGTCCGAATTGCGCACCGTCAGCGCCTATGGATTCCTAATTTTTGATAAAATTTTATTTTGGGAAAATATTGGATTAGGGCCGGGAATGCCATGAACATGCATTATACACATTTTTAATGATTCCATGTGCATTGTTTAGTCATTTAAAGTACACAGTTAGTAATGGTTATTCATTTAATTTGCTATAGAGGCTCAAGTGGACCATCGTTCCACGGACTTGGCAGAGACTTCCCGGCACTAGCGTGGAAGTTATTAGGTGAGTAACCTAGTTGGTTATTCCAATTTATGTGTTTACTGTGATTTGATTGCCTATGGGATTACATGGATTATTATCGTGAATTGATTGCCTACGGGATTACGTGGACTACATGTAGTTTTATTGATCGCTTAATGAGACCGTATAATTGACTGAATATTGACCGTGAAATACCATGTTTATCGCTATGGACCATGTGCATTCATGCACAAATGCATCACATCGTTAAAAGGAAAGTTGTGAACCGAGACGCCATCAGATCTTGAACCGAGCCTGAGCTCGATATCTCGAATCGAGCCTTGAGCTCGACGGAGATAATTCTCCCAGACGCGTCTATACCGATCACCGTTATGCTCGGTCACAATCTGAAATGAACTGGAAAAGAGTCACATGTGCATTGCATACTTGGATGAATATTTGGCAATGTTTTGACCGGTTCTTTATATACTTGTCGAGATCGTATCTATCAGTAATTGTCTTGTGATTGTTTCAATCGTGTGTTTTGTATAATTGTTGAATGAGTACCGTATCATGCTTATATGATGCATGAATTGGGAGAACCATCAATGATGGTTTCTCATTGAGTTCGCAAACTCATCCAAAATTGCAATCTATTTTTCGTGCCTAAGTGTGAGACAGATAGCTCCTCGTATCGTAGAGTAGACATCGTGGATTGGCGAGAGAAGCGATGGCTCAAAGGTCGGTCAGTGGGCTTTCTTTTGAAACCTATAGTTAGATCTGTCTTTTGTACATTACAGTATGTCATTTAGTGAGTAGTGTTTTGGAGCATGTGTAAACTAAACATATTGACAGTTTGTAAATTACTGAGTTTTGAGTGAATGAAATGGAATCTAATTTGGTTTTAAAAAGTGGTCAATGTCTTATTACTGTCTTATGATTGTGATGCCATGAGGAGTGTAGTGGTTGTTGTCGGTAGTAGTCTCTTGTCGTAAGATATGTATCGGAATGACCTACGGGCGTTCCAGTGGATACCCTATGGTAAGGGGGCGCTACATTCATGGCCCCATATTCCTACACTGCAACATAGACTCTTCATTTTTCTAGCATTTTCTTGTCTCCTCTTCTCTCAAATCCTTCTCCTTCTTATTCTATGAAGACAATTGAGTGTGAATCATAAGTAGATGGCTCAAAGAGTGTACATTCAACTCACTTTAGCTAATATGCTTTCAAATTTTACCTAAAACTAAATATGAACTAAAGTGAATGTCTTAAGTATTTTAAAGCATTAATCACTAAGTATCATGGATTAAGCACATGTCAGTTTAATTAGAAAATATTTGAGTACATCAAACAACTAGTTTTGACTATGAACATAATTCTTAGTTAAAATAAAATAGCTAATAATCTTTTGGCTATGAAAAATAAAGTTGCCTATTTACTAAAATTATTTTAGCTACTAAAAGTTATTCATTGTTAAAATAAATATAGTTATTAGTTTTAAGAGTTTGTAAAAACATTTAAGCATATTGCTACATTAGGCTATAATTTACAAAATTCATAGTGATATATACTTATTTTTAGTTATGAATTTTGAAATTTGTAGATAATAGGCTAATACATCAAATGCAAATTCTTGTAAAATTGGATGATGTTTTATGGTGTTATGATGTGAACATAATAAGATCCTTATGAAATAGTATTTGTAGCATTTGTTTTGTTAATAATTCTTGGGTTATTCAAGGTGATTTTAACTTGCTTATGGATGATTGTAACTTGCTTATGAATGATTTTATGAGATGTGGTGTTTGCGAGATTAAATAGATTGTAACATATGAGTTTTTTCTAATGTATTAATGGCTTTGAACTTCTAGAAATGAATATGAGGGGTTGTTATTATACATGATCTAATAATTAGTGTAGTAGCATATAAGGATCTGAAGAAAAATTAACTAGGTTTTTATGAACCTTTTTTTAATTTAAAGTTACCCTCTTAGGATATTTGATCACTCTGAACTTCTTGTCAAATTTGGTACTCTTTCTGAAGTGGTGATGAGCCTGTTAGATTCTATAATTTTTGGTGTGATCATCCATATCATCATATAATAGTTATTGATGATTGGTAGTGTACATTGAGGAAAGTCTTACATTTATTATACTTAAAAAGATCCAAAATTTGAAGCTTGAGTAGAAGAAGTTAAATAGAAGAGAATTTTCAAATATTTCAAGAAGGGTTAAGGATGGCATAAATAGGTTTAATGAGATTCAAACTAATCCTTAGCTTGATCCTCTTAGTATTAATCTAATGGATGAGGTGAGAGCTTATGTTCAACATTTCAGGTTATTACTGAATGCTGAGGAGAGTTTCTACAAGTAGGAAGTAAGAATTTCTTGGATCTAACTTGGCGATTCAAATACCAGATATTTCATATTTACATTAAATAGAGAAGAACAAGGAATATAATCTCTTTTCTAAAGTTAAATTATGGTTCCATTACCATATATCAAACTTAGATTAAAGATGCTATGATTCAATTTTAAAGGAAGCTACTGGGTAAGGATAATAGGGAATGGTATGTGCTAATTTGGACAACATAAGATCGGGTCTTTTGGTGGGATAATAGAGAAAGGTATGTGCTAATTTGGACAACATAAGACCGGGTCTTTTGGTTTCTAATACAGATAAAGATAATCTCCTTCCAACTGTTAGGAAAAAAAAGTGAAACATAATATCTTTTCTATTAGTAAGGATAAAATCCCTGGGCAATATATTATGACAGCTTTTTTTCTTTCAAAACGTTGGAATGTTATCAAAGGTTATTTGGAGAAAGTAGTTTGTAATTTCTTTGATAATGTTCATATGTTGTGGCAGATTTAATGTTACTGCATTGGCAAGTATTCCAAAACTAGAAATCCTAAGGTCCTAAGTGATTACAGGCCTATCACTTGTTGTAATGTGGTGTACAAATGTTTAACAAAAATTAACGCCAACAAGTTAAGAGACATTTTAAAGTATTTGTTCAGTCCTAGACAATTTTGGATTTATATATGTTAGGAATAATAATGATAATGTAATGCTAGCCCATGAGTTAGTTCGAAAGTATCATCAAGATGGAAAATTTGATAATTGTGCTATAAACTGGATCTCAGAGGTTTTGACTTTCTTTTAAGGTTTGTTCACTTAATTATGGTGTCTATGTAACCATTATGTTTACTATGGTTATTAATGGTAGTATGGAAGGTTCTTTCCAAGAAAAAAAAAAAGGGCTTAGACAAGGTGACCTAATGTCACCTTTGTCATTTGTTATCGTTATGTAGTACTTATCAAGAGCCTTTAATTCTAAAATCCCCTCTGATTTTGAATTTCATAAAGGCTACAGCAAGTTAAAATTGATTCACTTACATTTTGCTGATAAAATGTTTTTATTTTTCCATGGTGATTTCTCTTATAATTGAAAGCTTCATAACATCATGGAGCATTTTAAAGTAGTTTTATATCTAAGTATTAATGTTGCCAAGTGTGTAATATAATTCAACAGTATTAGTAGACAAACTAGATTTTTTTTTCTTTAGTTATTAGGATTTAATGAAGGAAAGTTGCTAATTAAATACATAGGGATTCCCCTTATATCAACTAGGCTCACCAAAGTAGATTGTTAAAATTTTTGTTGTATTGAACATGAAATTGCACCAGACCTAATATTGAACATGAAATTAGATGTGCTTTTTCTATCATCAATACTACCTGCCCAATTACTATTAGTAAAGCCAGTTAATTTGAAATTTGATACTTTTGAATACCAAATTCCATGCCTTGTTGTTCCTGCAATTTACCTCAATATCCTCTTTGCAGCTCCAAAGTGAAGCTTGCTTGGTTTATGCTTAAATCTATACACAACTCCAATAGAGAAAGGAATGTCTGGTCTTGTATGAGATAAGTAGTTTAAACCACCAATAAGACTTCTAAAATATGTTGCATATGCCAATTTAGCACCGTTATCACGACACAACTTTTCATTAACATTCATTTATAGGTGTAGCAACAACTTTATTATTCACCATATTAAATTTTTTCAAAAGATCCATTGCATATTTCTTTTATGAAATAAATATCCCATCAACTCCTTGATTCACCTTAAGACCAAGAAAATAATGCAACAGACCCAAATAAGACATATGAAATTTCTTCATCATGCAATCTTTAAATTCAGCAACAATAGATTCACTTAAACCCATATAGATCATATCATCAACATAAAGGCATATCATCAAAAAGTCATTTTACCTTCTTTCTTTAGATAAAGAGTGGGCTCATTATTACTTCTTTCAAAACCATTCTCTTAAAAATAAGAATCAATTTTAAAGTACCATGCCTGTGGTGCTTGCTTTAAGCCATAAAGTGCCTTTTTTAACCTGTAAACCTTATATTCTTGTCCATTAACTACAAAACCTTCAGGCTGTAAGACATAAACTTCCTAGTTCAAATCACTATTTAAAAAGGCAAATTTAACATCAAATTGGTACACAAGCCAATTTAATTAAGTAGCCAAGGCTAAAAACGTTCTTACTATTTCAAAGCGAGCAATAGGAGAGAAAGTTTCATCAAAGTCAACCCCTTGTTGTTGGGAATAACCTTTTACCACAAGCCTTGCTTTATGTTTTTGGATGCTCCCATCTGTATGATACTTTGTCTTGAACACCCATTTAAGCCCAATAACATTCTTTCCTTCTGACAAAGTTATCAAATCCTAAGTCTAATTTTTTTGAATAGCCATTATCTCCTTTTCCATGGCTTTGCATCATTCCTTCCTTTTTGCAGCCTCTTCAAAGCAATTAGGATCTGAAACAAGAAAAGCAAAGGTACATGTATTATAAATATCCTTCAATGATTTGGATTTCCTTGGAGGAGTTTCACTTGATGAACTTGATCATGATGAATCATTGCTTGCAGGAAGAGAAGTATCAAGGGAACTAGAAGTTGTTGTTTTTGGATCTTGCAATGGTGCAATATTACCTTCAAATACTTGAAATGCTGCTGCTTATTTTCTTTATTCCAAATCCATTTAACATCTTCATTGAATGCTACATCTCTGCTGATGAAAATCTTGCCACTGATAGGATTATATAGCTTATATGCTTTCGATTGAAAATAATAGCCAACAAAGATATACTTCTCTAATTTCTCATCAAATTTACGATAGTGAGTTTTAACCAAGGCAAAAGCTATACAACCAAAAACTCTTAAGTGGCTTACTATTGGTCTTCTACCCATCCAAGCCTCAAATGGTGTTTGATTAGGAGCAACTTTTGTAAGAGACACATTTAGGAGGTATACTGTTGTTGCAACATCTTTTGTCTAAAAAGAAGTAGGAAGACCTTTTGCTTGCATCATGCTTCTAGCTATCTCTACTACTGCTCAATTCTTTCTTTCAGCTATACCGTTCTGTTCAGGTTTATATAGTGTTGTAAGCTCCCTGTAAATTCCATTTATTGCATAAAAAATATTAAAATTAGTTGATACAAATTCACCTCTTTGATCTGTTCACAGTGTCTTTATTAAAAGACCACTTTTTCTTTCCACAAGTTCTTTGAACTCCATGAATTTGTCAAAGGCTTCAGACTTGATTTCTAAGAAGTAAACCCAACTCATGTGACTGTAGTCATCTGTAATCAACAAAAAATAATGACTGCCATGAAGTGATTCATTACTCATAGGCCCACACAAATCTGTACGCATTAACTCAAGACATTTAGAGGCTCTCCAAGACTTTCCTACAAGAAAAGACTTTTTACTTTGCTTTCCATAAACGCAACCTTCACAAAAGTCAAGAGTTTTAGGTATTCGTAAACCAAAAAATATTTCTTTTTTACTCTATAATTTCAGCCCATTTAAATTCAAATGCCCATAACATAAATGCCATAATCTAGTCTCATTGTCTCCACTAGCAATCGTAGCATACTGCTCAACCATTGAAACTTCCAGCAGAAACGTTTTATTATTAGCCATCTAAACCTTAGCAATGACTTGTCCAGTTTTATCTTTAATAGTACAAAACCCATCATCAAACAAAATTGAGTATCCACTAATCATTAATTGCCCAATGCTAAGCAAATTGTGAGATAGACTAGGAACGAACAACAAATCTTGTAAAATCTTAGCAATACCTTGACTTGTTGTAATGCTAACAATACCTTTGCCTTCAACCTGAATCTTCTTATTGTCTCCCAGTGTCACCTTTGATTTTTTGGACTCATCAATCTCCTTAAATAGTGACCTTGGTCCGGACATATGATTGAAGCAACCACAGTCCAAAAACCAAAGTGGCTACTTTATTGGTTACGCATAGAAATACAAAGGGTACAGGTTTTACTGTCTGAACCATAGTTCTAGAATTGTTGAAATTAGTGAGGTTAGTGGGAAAGCTGAAAATCAAGTTGTGGATATTAATGAAATAAACTATTACCCATAAATGTTCTTAAACCCACAAGTACAACAAATGTTGTTCCTTCTTTAGAAGATCAAAATAATCAAGTGATGAGATATCTTCAAGAAATAAAAAGATTACATGCTTACTTATAAGAGATGTAATAATTTAGAAGTGATTAGATATTCAGATTTAGATTTGCCAAGTGTGTTGATAGTAAAAAGTCAACTTTTGACTATTTGTTCCTATTAGCTGAAGGAGCAATCTAATGGAAAAGTACCAAACAATCTGTCATTGCTTCATCCACTATGAAAGTGGAATTTGTAGCTTACTATGAGGCTACAGTTCATGCATTATAGTTGCAGAACTTTATTTCAGGACTTGGGATTGTCCACACAGTAGGCAAGCCGCTAAAAATTTATTGTGATAATTCTGCAGCAGTTTTCTTATCTAAAAATGACAAATACTCTAGAGGCTCAAAACACATGGAACTAAGGTATTTTTTTATTAAAGAAGAGATTCAGAAACAAAGAGTGCATATAGAATATATTAGGACGGATCTCATGGTAACAGATCCTCTAACTAAGGGTTTACATCCAATGACATTTAAAGAACATGTGCTTAGGATAGGTCTTGGTTGTATTAATGATTGATAATAATGTTTAATGATGATGTTTTAGCACTCTTAAGCTCAATAATAATATGTATCTAAATTTTATATTTCTTATTCATTATGTTTATGTATACATGATTGTTTGAATAAGAAATTTGTATGTATTTTCATAATAAGTATGTGGATCAGATGTTGTTTATATACAACTTATTGACCTAAACATAATAAGTTCTTAATGTTGTGGTATATGGAAGGGAGTATACAACTATACTGTTTATGACCACCATAACCCATTATTATGTGATTTGTTGTGTTGAGGTGTTTATGATGTTAACGGTTTATAAGATTTAATTCTTTATAGCCTTATGTTATACTATTAAATGTAATGATGAAACATCCGATTGAGTGGGAGAATGTAAGAAATATGGCTTGGTATTTTGGCCCAGATTTTCTATAAGCCTATAGCAAATTTAGTTTAGGGTTTTCTTAGTTTAATAGTATATTAAATTTTAACCGTTAATTTAGTACTTGATGAACATACAAGATTTAATATCAACAAAGAAATGTATATAAATTAGTCCTCTCTTTACCCTAATTAAGTACATACAAAATCATATATAGAACGTAGGTATTTGTATATTGAGCTATCTATCAAGCTAGTGTAGAAAGAGGGTTAAGAGAGATAAACTAGTTCATAATCAGTAAAAGTTTTCTCTCTACATCATGACAAATTCTGCTCAAAGTAAGTGATTTATTCACTTTTTCTATGTGGTTATTATTATTTTCAAGATCTGAATGAGTGCGAATAATTTACATATGATTCATAATTCATGTATGATTTATGCTTTTAATGTTTGATTATTATGAATTGAAAAACTTACTGTGTCAACATTCATTAACCTGTGTGTAATTCTCTTAAGTGTAGTTACTTAGTTAATTTAACCAACATGGTCTAAATGCATTTTAAGGAAAACTCCCTTCCTTTCGTATCCACCATAAACAGGGACGGATCCAGAAATTTTATTTTTAAAGGTGCAAAATTTTAATAGAAGCAAAATTTTATTTTTTTATAAGATCAAAACTTAAAATAATAATTTTTTATATAAAATGTTTTAGAGATTGTGGCACTTGTCCCCAACGTGGATCCGTCCTCAATGTTATGAATACTGCATCGGGGTTGATCGGGATTGAGCTCGAACAGGCATCAGCAGTGCATTGGTTGATGCAGGATCTGCTTTCGGAAATTTTTAAATTTATGAAATAGTCCCTAAAATTTTAAGAATTGCAAAATAGTCCATATTGTTATATTATACAACAGATCTTGTATATTTTACTAGTTCTTCGCTTACATCAATCATGCTTTCAAAAATCTTAATAATAAATAATAATGACAATTATTATGAAATAACAATAATTTTAAATATTTTACATATAAATAATAACCACAATTAATATAAATAAAACAATTATCATCATACAATTATAAAATTAAGAATAATACAAAGTATTTAAAATATTACAATATTACAAAAATATTTTTAAATTTATAAAATTGTCTCTATTTTTTTAAATTATAAAATAGTCCATTGTCATATTGTAGATTATTTAATAATTATTAATAAATATAATTAATTTCAAAATATATAAATTTTAATTTAATAATTGAAAATATATAAAATAAATATTAGTTTATAAGTAATAATTTTAAAATTATTATTTATAAACTAATTTATTAGTATTTATTAATAAATATTATATAAAATGTTAAAATAAATTAAAAAATAATTTATTAGTAATAAAAATAAAATAATTTATTGGTAATAAAACTAAAAATAATTTACTTTAAAGTTTTATTTAATTTATAATTATTATTAGTAATAAAATATTTATTATTATTTTAAAACTAAAAAAAAGGGGAAGGAGAGGTAGGAGAGAGGAGGAAAATTTAAAAGTTTGAAAATTTTGCAAAAAACCCTAATTTTTAAAATTTCCAGTCTTGGCCGAGATTTGACCGGTATTTTGAATATCGCTTTAAACCAACCGAATGATCATTGAATTGGCTTGATACCGACCGAATTCATCCCCTACCTTTATGTCCGCTTCGGTACTGTTTTCCGGCGATGCAGATGAACGTTCGACGAGATCTACGGAATCGAACTAACTCATATCATTGTCCGTCCTTGACCATGGACCACTGCACCAAATCCATGTATTTAACACCAGCTAAATTTGATAAAAAGATCAAAATTTTCAAACAAAAATAATCCATGTATTTAACACCAGCTAAATTTGATAAAAAGATCAAAATTTTCAAACAAAAATACAAGTCCTGAACCAACTCATCACGTTACCTAAACAGAAAATAGTTTGTATAATGGAAAAAAGAAATCAAGTTCGAATAGATAACTTGAACTTGGGCAATGAATTAGTTCTTGAGGGGAAGGAACTCGAAAAACTGGTGAGGGCCCAAGTTGGCGATGGGTGCAGTAACAGATATTTGAGGCTCTTTCTCGATAATGAGGTCAGTACTGTCATGAGTACAGTTGTGAAGAGGGAAGAGCTGAAGGGTGTGAGACTCACCACAGCACCCGTCTTCTTCATTGATTGCAGTACTGTTGTTGAAATGAACAAAGCCATGCCCCTTTCCTTTACGATGCGCTCTAAAGAAGTTGAGGTCATGAGTCTTGATGAGCCTTTTTTCCATTGTTCTTTTCGTTGCTGTTGTGGTAGTTGATGTAGAAGTACTGGTAGTGTTTACACGAGATGGACAAGGTAACTTCATCATCTTCCACGTGGCATTTTCTTCAGTAAAGCTCTTCAGATATTGTAATTCCCCTTCATCTAATGCAGCTGCTACTACTGCTTTTGTTGCCGTCGTCTGTCTTGGATTTGAAGCAGATTCCTAGAATTTAATAACCAGCATGCAAAAAGTTGAATATCAGTTCTTTCATAGTTCTTACATTGTCAATTCTCTTTCTGTAAGATGACAAAAGTAATTAAGCAATTATCTAGTTTTACAGAGTCCCATAAATTCGTTGGTCAGCGGTGCACTAATAGGGTTACCTTCGCTTTTCACTAGCAGAGGTGTGGTGCCCCTGTGTCGTAGGAATGGAAATGGTTACCCATATAGGACAGTACTGATCTACATGTCATGAGGACGTGATAAGCACGAGACCCAAAGAGACCCAGCAAGTTTTACAACCAGCAGACCCGACAGAAAGGAAGGAATGCAGCTTTTAAGCCCTTTCTTTTCCTAACAAATAATGCTTTGGTAACTTCTCTTCTCTTCCTTGCATGTACATACCTTCCCTTCCAATATTCAATCATACTTCTCAACCTTAAAACATATTTGAATTCGGCAATCATAAGCTCATTTTCAAAGCTTATTTGTTTGTTATGATGCTTTTCCAGGGACTATATAAGAAAAATATGGGGAATCGGAGATTCAAAAGGGAGAGGTCTTAGTCTATGGAGAGAAAAAGGAAGATAGTGACTACCTCTGATAGTGTACTGGCGAGCGTGGAGGATGCTCGGTTCTTGTTCTGTACACCTTCATAGCCTGTCCTACTTGCCTCTGTAGACAAAAACAAAAACCAAAATAAACAACTTTACATTCCTTCAACCAACAATTGGAATGCTAAAAGATGGATACATCAAATATGTCTAACTAACAACAAAAGGGAAAGATTTTGATCAGATAAGTAAACTACTCAACTTACCTGTTTCTTTCCTTTCAATGATTTCAATATTGTCACTGTATTGTTGCTGATAATCAGGACCAGGTTCCATTTGACGGCGACGTTTTTGCCTCTCTCGTGCTTTGTGATTCTGAAACCAGTAGAATACGTTCTTCCCTTCAATTTTTCCATATCTACGAAGCTGCGCAGTGATGTGTTGAATCTCATCAGCTGATGGAGTTCTTGTCCCTCGTCTATATAATCCTTCGAGGGTTCTCAGCTGCTCTGGTGTTGGATTCCATCTCGAGCTTACTGCCACTGGTTGTGTCTTGTAATCTTCTTTACCTTGATCAGAAGCTGTTGCTGCAACATCAAAATATGAAAAAAGAATCTCATATATAATAGAGATTAGCTTGAAAATGGAAATCGAAATGAACATGTAAGATCCCTACCCAATTGGTGATCCGTTGGGAATAAATCAGTGCGGTCATGAAGGCGACCAAGTGGAGAAAAGCTAGACGATGAAGTGTTGTTAGTAGAAGGTATTGCTCTCGGCATGAGAGTCCTAAGCTTCCTTCCACTGAGGTTATCTGCCAACATGTTGAACTCACCACTATCGTTGAAGCCCATTATCCACATTTTGATACGAAAAACGATATATATAACTCCAGCTAGTTCTAGTTCAACCAAGAAAAGGAATTTCTTTCTCTTTCAGATCTCAAAGTAAAAGGGTTGAAGCTTGAATATTGTGTTATAGCAGATGGCAGAAATGGATAATAAAACAAGAAAAGAAGGAAGGCGAGAGCGCATAGGGTAATAGAGGATGTTCAAGTATAGCATAACACTGTTGGTAATATAATCCAGGGATATATACTTAGTACCTGCTAGCTAAGAGATGAAACAGCGGCAGCATTTGAGTTTGATTCAGGGCTTGAAAAGAGATGGCGATTGATCATTTTGCAGATATAGCCACACCTCTAGATAGAGAGAGAGATAAGTATGGCAGTGACCAGGCAAATTCTAGAGAGAGGGAGAGTAGTAGTAGTACTTGAGGGCCAAAAGGGAAGAAAAGTTGAGAGGTGTATAGAGAGCGAAGCGTGGAATTCTGGGAGGAAGAAATTGGGAGTAGCAACTGAAAAACGACGTGACGACCATGAGGCTTATCATCACTCGTTTCTTTACCCCTTCTCATTTATTTTCTGGCCTTCTCATCTCGGTCTTGTGCCTTTCACACTTATTCTCAATCCGAACTGCCCCTCTCTTCCCTCTGCTCACTCACCCTTTTGTTTGTCTACATTCATTCTCTTCTCCAGGAAAAACCCGTCACTTCTCTCATCTCTCTATGTATGTAGATCGCTGTACGGATATACCTATCTAGTTGCTCAGACTCTCATGACTAGGTCATAATAGTTCAATCCTCCTCTACCCTCACATTTTCAACCGTGACTGCGTCAATCAACTTTACCCTCATTCGTCCATTCACATGTACGTCTTAGTTTTTAATGTGTTCGTTTCTACGTCTGTTTCTTCTTGCAAGGTGGTCATATAAGCGTTCATGTGCTGTTATTGTCGTATTCTGCATTATAGTATGTTCATACATATGTAGTGTGAATAGTACTGGGTTTTGGAATCTTCCCCTTCCCAATTGCCTCTCTGTCGACTCTTCAGAATCAGCTCTTAGGCTGTCCCTTTTCCTGGCCCAGCGGATCACAGGCATGCTGCATTACTTATTATGCTCATCAGGTTATATGGGGTCATCATGACGGAATGATTCAATTCCCCTCTTGGTCCCGTGGTTCTCTTGGGTTACTGTTACTCAGTTATTGCTTCGTAATTGTCATACAATATATTGTTTTCACATCATATTAGGACCATTCTTTCCCATCGATGGCAAGTTTCTGTCAATCTATTTAGAGGAGAAGAGATTGGATGGGTCGGCAACATTGGGTCCAAATCCAGGTCTGGTACGCCAATCGATCGATCTTACATCTAAAGCTTAACTGCGCTCAAATTTCATATATTCAGTACCATTAGCGGTAAATATCTCACGCAAACACGTAAAACCTAAACCTAGCTACTAATCATATATAAGATAATTTTCTCATAATCAAGGTAACAAAAACATAACCTAGTTGCTTTTCTACGATCGATTTTATCTCACCTTCACCAAAAGACTTACTTGAAGTCGGAGGCTACTTTGGGACAACCCCGACAAGCCTTCCTTTTTGCAGGTGATTTTACGTTGGAACCACTTCAACGAGTATAGGGATCATGGATCGAATGGCGACAATCGATTCAACGAATCCGTGAGAACCAATTGGCGCCCACCGTGGGGCCCGACTTCCGCACTACGCCTAGAAACACGCAGATAAGTCGGTGGCGGCGATGAACCCCGATATAATTCCGTTGCGACTCTGGCGATCAACGTGTCGGTTTGCGATTACAAATGATTCTGCTTTGCACCACACGCGTCTCAAGACGGAGTCTTCCAATCCTAACGATCAACTACTACCAAGCATTGGGCAAGAAGAACAGAGCGTGGCGTGGAGGATAACGTTGCGCACTATGCAACCCCGAATCACCAAAGACCGACAGATGCGGACCCTCCTCCGTCCATACACGCCACGAGTGGAAACAAATAAGAGGCGGTGGTGGTGATTCGCCAGACATCTGCGATCATAAGCGCACGACAAATAGTCGTCCGTCGCGACCGATCGCCCGACAAACCATTCTACGAATCGATCATCGCCCCTATGAAGCCCTAGAAAAAATCGCGGATGATAGGACTCATGTAGCTACGAGCTTTCGTCCGGATCGCCCGACGGCCTTGATCTGACTCTCCCTTCACTCCGGACATCTTGGGCGACCTCCGTGCCCGACAAAGATACCAATTTCGAGAAATATCTGGGAAAGACCGACTTGGACTACATGCAACACTTCCATCCACGATGAGCCTACATCAGGTTCGACGCTATCCAATGTAAGGCTTTACGACGACTTCCAAGAGGGAGCTCGGCGATGGTTCAACACCTTACCCCGGGTTGTATCACATGCTTCGAGGATTTCAGTCGCTCTTCCCAATCAATTCGCCACTAGTGGCGAATCATGAAGACGGCTTTGGAGGTGATGCAACTCACCCAAGGAAGGAATGAGAGTTCATGGAGTTCATCACTCGGTTTAACAATGAAGCGGTCGAGGTGCCCGACCTCACCGCTTTCGTTTATCTTGGCCGCCTTATGAGTAATACGAGGACGAAGAGTTCAAGTCACTAGCCTCGATCGGCCGATCTATTCAGAGATCGATCTCGGCGATAAATACATTCAAATCGAGGAGGTGTTAAAGAATACAAACGCCGAAAGCGGATGATCGTGGACCGAGTGGTAGGACGGATGAGTCTCACAAAGACAGAGAGACGGTCGACTGGAGAAAGCCGAAGCGGCCGACATTGGAATCAACAAGACTTC
Organism: Erythroxylum novogranatense; assembly: GCA_029891385.1. NCBI lineage: Eukaryota > Viridiplantae > Streptophyta > Magnoliopsida > Malpighiales > Erythroxylaceae > Erythroxylum > Erythroxylum novogranatense. The sequence goes on along the minus strand of CM057233.1, from coordinate 28,780,147 downwards.
ACTCCAGCAATAAACGATCGCGGAAGTCTTGACGGCTATCATAGCAAACGGGAAACTATCCGAGAGCCCGAAAAATGAAAACCCCTACAAGGATGAAACACTAGTGTGTATTGCGTTTCCATAAAGAGGTCGGCCATGACATCAAGATTGCCGGCAATTGAAGAAAGAGATTGAATTCCTCATACAAAGGGAAGATTAGGCCGATTTGTGAAGAGGGCAAAATGCCGATCGGGACCATCGGTAGAGAATGTGTCGGCCAAACAATAAACGATCACCTGGAGGCGAAATGACAGAATGACGGGAGGCGTAACACTAATACCGATAATCAACGAGAAGAAAGGGGCAATCGAGGAAAGAAATGATGGTAACACCGGCAACAAGACGAACGACCTACAAGTGGGGTCATCAATATGATATTCGGTGGAAATGCGTAGGGGCTCCACCAAGAAGGGGAGAAAAGGTATGCCAAGCAGTAGACCGGGACCCATCCACCAAAAAGCCGAGGAGAGGACGAAATGATATCATTCGATGAGTCGACCTCGAAGGAATAAGTTGTCCTCATGACGATGCCCTCGTGGTAAACCCGAATATGGACGGATCACGAGGTGAAGCGGGTAATGATTGACACGGGAGCTCGGTCGACTTGCATTGTATATGAAGCCTTCAAGCAAATGAAGGTACCAAGAGCGCTTATTACCTACAGACGGCCCCATCGAGGGAGTGACCAAGTCGCCACCTACCCGTCGCTCGGGTAAATTTGAAAGTGAAGTTGAGGCGCCTTGCCAAATAGAAAGGGACGTTGAGTTCCTAGTTGTTAAATTCCATGGGGCGTACAACGCGATAATCGGCCGGGCTACACAAAATGCCCTCAGATCGGTCGTCTCCACTTACTACCAGGTTATTAAGTTTCCGACACCCCACGGAGTTGGCAGAGACGAAGACATTAGATGGGGCGGTAGTACTGACGAGCTCTCTAGATGTGAGAGCTGACGAAGAGGTGGAAAGAATAAACTCGGTGGAAGAAACGCAAAAAGTCGTGCTGGACAAAGCCGACCTCTCTAAGTTTACAAACCTAGGCTCCGAGCTGCAGGGGGACCTGGTTAAAGAAATCACAAACTGTCTGGTGGAAAACAAATCGGTCTTGGCTTGGTACCGAGCGACATGCCCGAATCTCTCGATCGGTCACATCTCATTCCCTCGGCATTCGCATGACTATAAGCCGATCGTATAAAAGAAGCGATGCCACAAAGAAAGAACGGGGGATGATCGAGAAGGAAGTGGCGAAGTCTGCTGGAGGCCGGCTTCATCCGAGAAGTCAAGTACCGAAAGTGGCTTGCCAACGTGGTGTTAGTAAAAAGAAGAACGGAAATGGAGGATGTATAGACTTCATCGACCTAAACAAAGCGTGTCCAAAGGATGACTTTCGCTACTTAAGATTGATCAATTAGTGGACTCCACTTGAGGCCATGAGTTGCTCGACTTCTGGATGCCTTCTCGGGTTATCATCGATCCAAATGAGCTCGAAGATGAAGAAAAGACCGCCTTCATAACCGACCAAGGCACTTTTGCTACCAAGTAATGCCTTCGGCCGAAAACGCCAAGCGACCTATCAACGGCTCGTCACGAAGTCTTTAAACAATGATAGGCGGACGGTGGAAGCTTATGTGGATGATATGGTGGTAAAAAGTAAGACGGCATGAGAGCATGTGCAAGATCTCAAAGAAGTCTTCGGACCTTGAATAAATTCCAGATGAAGCTAAACCCTAAAAATGCGTGTTTGGGGTGGCATCCGAAAATTCACAGGGTTTATGATCACCGGTGGGAATCGAAGCTAATCCCAGAAGATTGAGGCCATCATACGATGCCTTCGCCACAATGCTTGAAAGACGTTCGAGATCTTGGCCAAGGCGGATAGTTTCACGAAAGGTGTTCATTTCTAGATTGGGAGACAAGTGCCTTCCATTTTTTAAGGTCCTGAGGAAAGCGAATGTAACCCAGTTTCAATGGCCAGATGAGTGCGAAAAAGCTTTCCAACACTTGAAACGATATTTGTCTAGACCACCTGTTCTGCAAAGCCCGGCAGAGGGGGAAACCCTGATTTTATATTTGGCGGTCACGGAAGGGTCGATCAGCGCGGTACTTATCCGTTCGGAAGAAGGCGAGCAACACCCCGTCTACTACGTCAGCAAAGTGTTGACCGGGCCAGAAACGCGATACGCGCCCATAGAGAAGCTAGCACTCTCTTTGATAATGACAGCCAGAAAACTGAGACCTTACTTCCAAAGTCACACCGTTGAGGTATGGACTGATCAACCCCTCGGTAGTGCCTCCAAAAGCCCAAACCTCGTTAATTTGGTAAAGTGGGCGAGTAGAACTGGGAGTTCGATATTCAATACAAGCCCCGCACGACCATTAAAGCACAAGTGTTGGCGGTTTCATTGCGAGATGAGCCAACCGAGCTCGAGGGACGGCGCGCTTCCGCCGGAACTTGTTCGTTGACGGTCATCCAATGCCAAGGATCGCGGAGCCGGGTAGTGCTAATCAGCCCGCATACGGAAGAAAAAAGTGGAATACGCCTTCTAGAATTCAAGGCCTCAATAATGAGGCAGATACGAGGCCTCGATAGGCGGCCTCCAACTAGCCCGGGAGATGGAGGTGAAACATCTGAAAATATATAGCGACAGCCAGGTGGTGGTCGGCTAAGTCACCGGGGAGTATGAGGCCAAGGGAAATAACATGATCAAGTATCTGGAGCTGGTAAAGCAGGAATTGAGCAAATTCGGACAGTATTCAATCAGCAGAATAGAGCGAGCTCAGAATGCTAAGGCGGACGCGCTCTCCAAAATGGCTTCGATCGTGATGCCAGAACAATATTCGTCGACGACTAAACCGCCTAGCATTCAAGGCGGGAAGTTCTCAATGTAAATACCGATCGACCGGCCTGGACAGAACCGATCATGCAATACCTTTTAGAAGGAAAGCAACCGGAAGACCCATCAGAGGCCAAGAAGCTAAGGAGGAAGGCGGCCGAATACACGGTCGTCAACGAGGCTCTATATAAGCGGTCCTACGACCGTCGCGCTTGATGCTGAATGAGGAAGAAGCGAAAGCGAGCAATGGCGAAGTCCATGAAGGGATGTGCGGAAATCACATAGGGGGCAGAATGTTGGCTCACCGGTTGATCAGACAGGGGTACTACTGGCCGACGATGAGAAGAGATTGCCAGAAAAAGGTCGACCGGTGCGAGGCTTGCCAGAGAAAAAGACCTATCTCACCAAATTTAACCGAGCGAATGCGGATCGTAAGCCATCCTATCCTTTCGCTCAATGGGGAATGGATATACTGGGGCCTTTCCCCCTCGGTCCCGGACAAAAGAAATTCCTGATAGTGGCAGTAGAGTATTTCACTAAGTGGGTAGAAGCGGAGTCTGTCGCTACAATAACCGAGGGGAAAATGGAAAGCTTCATAAAGAAAACATACTATGCCGCTCGGGATGCCTATGGTGTTGATCACGATAACGCCTACGGCGATTCGATAACGACAAATTTAGAGATTTCTGCGGTCGACTAAAAATCGAGCTACGGTTAACTTTACGCCCATCCCCAAAGTAACGGTCTCGCAGAAAACACCAACAAAAGATAATGAACGCCTCTCGAAGCGCTGGACGGAGAAAGACACAGGTAGAGGAAGTAGATGAAGTATTGTGGGCATATAGAACCACACCGAATGGGGCCACAGGTGAAACGCCGTTTCGGATGACCTTCTAAGAAGCCCCGTTCCAGCTGAGGCGGCATTACTTAATCGAGGGTGTCGGGTTACGAGGAAGAGAAAATGATGAAGCCCGCAGAGCAGAGCTCGTTCTCCTTAGTGAGGATAGAGAAAGGGCAGCTTCCGCTTCGGAAGCCATCGGCAAAAGGCGACCAAGTTCTACAACGAAGGTTAAGCGAGCAATGTAAAGGTCGGAGGATACGTCTTCTGAAAAGTCGAGGCGCTTGGAAAGCATCCGAAAGCTTCGGACAGGGCGTAGGAAGGACCCTATCGAGTGATTAAGCAAGCAAGACACGGTTCTTACATCCTTAGCGATGAGAAAGGAAGATTCTACCAAGACCATGGAACTCACAAAACCTCGAAAACTTTCTACCAATAGATAAGTGTTTATGTTAGGTAATCTTTCCTTGTTATCATTTTTGTATACATCGCGGTACCTTTTTTCCCGTCCCTCGCCAGTGTGTTTTTAACGGCCCGCATCCTCGTTATCATCAATAAATGGGTTCCAGATTTCTTGGCAATAACAAGTTACGTTACGTTTGGCAAAGAATGGAAAGTCCAATCAACCATCACTCGGCAAATCTCCATAGATCGACTTCGGTCGGTCGGTCGCCAGGACAAGATCCCTGGGACCTCGCTCGGTAACTCCATAGATCGACCTCGGTCGGTCGGTCGCCAGGACAAGATCCCTGGGACCTCGCTCGGTAACTCCATAGATCGACTTCGGTCGGTCGGTCGCCAGGACAAGATCCCTGGGACCTCGCTCGGTAACTCCGTAGATCGACTTCGGTCGGTCGGTCGCCAGGACAAGATCCCTGGGATCCCACTCGATAACTCCATAGATCGACTTCGGTCGGTCGGTCACCAGGACAAGATCCCTGGGACCCCACTCGATAACTCCATAGATCGATTTCGATTCGGTCGGTCGCCAGACAGATCCACTGGACCTCGCTTCGGATCTCCGTAGATCGACTTGATCGGTAAGGTCGCCAGACAGATCTCTCGAGACCCCACTAGGTCGACCGGTCGCTAAGACAAGACCCTCGGGACCTAGGACCCGACTACGACCCGACCTCAACACCGATCGATCGCCTGTAACACTTAATCCTAATACGATCCAAGAAAAGGACAAGCACGAGAATCGACTTTGAAAAAATAGCTTCGAGAAGATGAAATACAAAAACAAAGGTACATTCATATCAAGTTTATCCTGGCCACAAGACCGACCAGGTAAGCTCTTCGGCTACAAGTGACTTTACCAAACTAGAAGCTAGACTACTATGAGCGAAAAAGAAGAGCCGAAACATGGAGAGTCGATTCAAAGAAAAGAATTTTTTTTATGAGTTGATCCAGTCACAAGCCCGACCAGTGAGCTCTACAAAAGGGGAGAGGGGGAGCCACAAGCAGCCGACGGAGAAGGAGAATATCCGGGAGAATACGTAGGGGAAGCCCCGGAAGCAGGTGGAAAAGCCAAGCGAGGCGGGTTCGAGGGAGCAATGCAGAGTGTCGTCCTGAGGAAGCTCGTCCTCCTCTTCCGAACTGAGGTCCAACTCCTCCCTAGGGACAGTTCCCCGGTCCTCCTCGGCTCTCTCTTTACTTCCTCTGAGAAAGGCCAATAGCGTTAGGAATCAACGGCTGGCAAACTCATCAAACGAGGGACCGTCTGAGCCCTCGAGAACGCAGCGTCATAGCAGTTCTTTAATATCATAATGGCGGTCGCAGAGAGTACTCCAAACACTCCTCCGCAAGAATCGCCTCGCCATCGCCGATCGCCCGATCCTTTGCTCCTAGTCGAGGCCCGCTCCTCCTCGGCGCCTCCTCGGTTTGGGCGTGATCCGCCCGCTCCTTCCTTAGGATCTCCTCGGCCTGGGCGTGATCCGGAGGGATTTCTCTTTAGCACCCTCTCAGACTCCCACAGCCCTCTCAAAGTTGCATACTCCTCGGATAGTCTGCTCCTCTCCGCCATAGTTTTACCTTTCGAGCTCCTCCACAGTAAGCCGAGCTCTCAAGCGCATCTCCTCCTCCCGATCAACTTGGGCCTTCAAAACATTGGCCGCTTCCTCCGAATTTTCTTCTCCTCCTCCAAAGAAGAATTTTGAGCTTTGAGAAGGTCCTCTCCTCTTCCACCTTTGAAAGCTCGTCCTTCAAAGCTCTCATCTGCTCCCGAAGTCCTGAACCTCACGGTCCGTAACGCCCAAACGCTGCACCGCCTCGAATGACATCATTGAGCTCCTCGTGCAAGTACACGGAGGAGGGACCCCATTTCCTTATCGCCCTCCGTCAAACTTCTCCCGCCCACGGGAGGAGTAATCCTTTCCAAGATGTGGCGAACAACGCCGATATCGAGAGTTGTGGAATCCGGGCAGCTTGATCGAGATTCCCACAACCCGACGCCACCCGCTACCTCCTTTCCTTTGAGTTGGCTTGAAGGACGGGAGACCGCCGACCACCAAGGACGAGCACTGCCGAGGACAATCGCCACCGAGGGACAAGCAAGAACCGAGGGACGAGAAGATCCTTCCGCATCGACGAACGAGGAGCTTGGTCGGCAAGCTTGACCAATCTCCTCCTCTTGAGGCCTTCGACCTCTTCCCTTCCCGGTCCATACCATGATCGAACCGGTGGGGCGACCACAAAGCGCAAAGAATAGCTCAAATCGCCGCCGAGCATTCCGCGGTGGGAAGCAACGGCCGACAACCAAATAACTAGCCTCTCCTCTATCCGCCGCTTCACAACCTCGTAAGGCTCGGCGACCTCGGCTTGCCTTTGCCGGTCTTGGGGGACGGGCAAGCATGAACCTTGACCATTCTTTGCACAAACAAAGAAAACGAAGTTAGCAATCGAGCAAAACCTACAAACAAGGAAAGCAATTTGACTGTGAGGGGTCAACCGAGTGAGGCAGAGTCCTCTCCTAGCCCGCTAACTTGTGGCGGGGGGTCAATCAAAAAAGAGTTGGCCGAAGCCCCCCCGCCGTATCCGGAAATAAGCCGAGTAAAGCTATACTGGCCGAGTTCCTTTATACGATTAACTGCCACCGATTCCTCCCTGGAAAAGAAAAGACTTGACGAATCGTTCCACCGCCGGCTTGGGATACCTCACGGTTGGGGCTCGGAAGAAGCCCCGGTGGCCTCACAAAGAAATACTTAGTCCGCCAATTAATTTTGCCCGACGTCCGGTTGGACGATACCGGAATCCTTATACATCAAAGAGGGATCCCACCGCCGAGATCGGCTCGCTCATCCTCGAAGAAGCGCGCAAGATATTGATCGAGGTCCGCAACCAAATTGGTGGCATAACAGGCGAGCCCATTGATGAACCTCCACCGCTCGGAGGAATCTGCTCGGCCTCAATCGATAGCCGACGACACTTCGCCCACGATCGGTAGCGTATGGTAGCCTCAAGCCTCCAACCGAGAAAATGCTTCGAGACGGCGAACCATCCATCTCGCACTGTCGTCAATCCTTCATCCCCGAAGCCAATCTGGCTCCGGTCCGAGGAACATTATTCCCGAGAACCGACCGCCTCAACTCCACCGCGGACATCCTCGATCTACCAAGGCGGTTCCTCACCACCATCCCGCTTTCCGCTCGTTCGTTGTGATCTCTTCAACATCCTCCAACCTCGACATCGAGGTCGCCCGACCATAACCCCGGCGACCTCTCCTCAAGATTATCGCTAAAGAAACCCCACTGGGGAACCAAGAGACGACATAACTCACTCAGAGGAAATTTAGAAGAAGGAGAATGGAGGAAGGAGACGTACCTATTTAGTGAAAGCGATCGGGGTTCATGAACGCCAAAGAAAGCTTTGGCCGAGAGCAAGAAAATGCGAAGAAGCAAGAAAATAGCGAGAATGAAACGAGAGTGAAGAAAAGCAAATCGTCTGTCGGCCAAGGTCATTTATAGGGAGAAGCTCCAACCGCCATCCAATCGAAGTCCAACACGTGGATAAAATCCAGAGTTTCACTTGAACATGTGGCGCGATCCGAGCCATGGGAGCTAGGGTTACCGTAAGACAAATCAAGAGACGTGTGGGACAATGAGCAATAGTCATAAGGACGATCGTTTGATTCTCGCATACCGCCGAGAGCACGCGTCAAAAATAAATGCTCCACACTCTTTCCCACGCTCGAGCGCGGCTATCGTGCAAAACCCGTCCGCACTCACCGGTCGGGGACAATCAACCGATCGACCCCAACGCGAGTGGTCACACACTACCCGTCAATATCCTACCAACTAGGCCAACCCCGAGCTATCTTCGACGGACTATAACTCAAAACCTCGACCGACCGACCTAACCGAGCCGCCTCTGCCACCGGCTACAAGGCCAAAGACTAACCGATCGGCCACATTACGAGTCAGTCCCATTTACGCTACTATGGAATGACCGACGAGCTATAATAACACACTCCTCGACCCTTCTCTCCGCTCGCACTCGAGGAGTAGGGGTTTATGGATGGTCGGCAACATTGGGTCCAAATCCGCCTCACGGGCCAATCGATCGCCTTACACCTAAGGCTTAACCAGTGGTCTAACCCATATATTCACGGCCCATTAGCGAAGGTAATATCCCATGCAAACACGTAAAACCTAAACCTAGCTACGAATCATATATAAGGTAATTTTCTCTCATAATCAAGGTAACAAAACATAACCTAGTTGCTTTTCTCGATCGATTTTATCTCACCTTCATCAAAAGACTTACTGAAGGCTTGAGGGCTACTCGGGACACAACCCCGACAAGCCTTCCTTGTTTTGCAGTGATTTTACGTTGGAACCACTTCAATGAGTATAGGGATCATGGATCAGAATGGCAACAATCGCTTCAAATTTAATCCCAGAACCAGAGATATTTATGAATTCTTTTGGACACATCGTCCTCAGATAGCTTATTTTCGTTTCAGGTTCTGTCACGTGGAAAGAAGTGAAATAAAAATAATAATTTCCACCTTCTTCCTTTTCCTTTTTTTAAATCTTTTTTAATTTGATATTTAGTTAAATTTTTATTGTGATTTTTTAATTTTTTATTTAAAATAAAATAAATATTGTATTACTAATAATAATTATACATTAAATAAAATCTAAAATAAATTATTTTACTTAAATTTATTTTAATCATTTATACAATATTTATTAATAAAGTAATGATAAAATATTTTATTTTAAAATAAATAATTTAAAATTATTATTTATAAAATAATATTTATTATATATTTTAATTATTAAATCAAATTTATTTGAAATATATATTTTAAAAATATTTTAAATTTAAGTATATTTATTAATAATTATTAAATTAATTATATATTTTATTAAATTAAGATATTTATAATTTTACTAATAATTAATTTTAATTAATTAAATATATAATATATTTAATTGATAGTAGATTAAATAATATATGTTTTTGTTTCATGTTTCAATTTTACTTGATTGTTTCCTTATCACAAACTCTTGTGGTAAATTATAATAATTTGAGAGTTAAAGATATTTATTATAATTTTTATTGGATACTTTTATGTAATTATTGTTTATTATATAATAAAATTGAAATTGTAATATTTTAAATACTTTTATTTATTATTTTTATTTTGAAGATAATGTTAAAAATATATAGTACAACTGTACAATATGAAAATAAGTTATTTACAAATTTTAAAATTTCAAAACTATTTCATAAATTTAAAAATTACTTTAGTATCTAATATTGGTGGGAACTGAAATAGTACTATATTATAATCCAATTCGATACTAAGTTCACTATGACATTCACAACATTGGCTTCGAATAAGAATGCTTTGTCCCAAAAAAAAAAGAAGAAGAAAATATGCAATAATGAGCACATAACGACCTCAACTGTGACTGCTGGTGGCGGTGGTAGCGGTGAGAGACCGCGTATAGGCAGTGGACAGTCAACTAAGGGACGACGAAGAACGAGTCAATGGAAGAAGAAAAAGTAACTCACATCTGTTTTTTTAACTAAAAATCAATTAAATAATATATATGTTAAAATTGCTGTCACTTAACAACAATTACTATAAAATTAATAAATTAATGTTGAGCGATACATAATAAAAAAGTGAGTTTATTTTAAACTAAATAATAGAATTGTTCCTTAAAATAAAAAATATAAAGTATGTCCATTCAACAATTGAAAACAATGTTATGAATACCATATCGCGCTCTGCTCGGTTTGTCGGATTAACTGCTGCAGGAGCAGGCTGATATTAATCGATACCGGTATCTTTTAGAAAAATTTTTAAAATTATGAAATAGTCCCTAAAATTTTAAAAATTACAAAATAGTCCATATTAGTATATTATACAATTGTACACACTTTACTAGTTTATCAGATACATCAACCATATTTTAAAAATCTTAATAATAAATAATAATGACAATGAATATGAAATAACAATAATTTTAAATATTTTACATATAAATAATAACCACAATTAATATAAACAAAGACAATCATCATCATGCCATAATAACATTAAGAATAATACAAAGTATTTAAAATATTACAATAATACAATTTCATCATTTTAATAAATAATATTACATTAAAATATTCAAAACAACCGATAAAAAGAAAAATAAATATTAAAAAAGAGTTGATGACGAATGAACAATCAAGTTGTAGTTAAACTTGAAACAAAAACATTACAGTTACATTACATATATAGAATTTAACATAAACATCAAATATAATTAAAATTTAAAGAAGAGGAATAAAAATCTGGAATTCAATCGTCAATTGGAGGAAATCTGATAGAACTGCATTGACCCCAGTAATCATGTGGTACAAAATCCTCATCATTGAGAGAAGTTTCATCATCATTATCATTCAAATTTAATGCACCAAATGACATGTCAATGCTTTCCATCCAAGATTATCTTCCAAATTCAAATCACTCAAATCAACCAAATTAGGTTCTTCAGAAACTCAATCTGCCAAAACATCAATATTATCAATGACAATTGGATCATTTGAACAACTTGTGCTACTAAGACTCCTAGTAAACAATTAAATTTAATTATTATAAAATTATAAGAAATTATATCAAAATTAATAACGAAAATAACATTGTTGGGACCCGATCTGAGAACCGGACCCCAATCGGAGAAACGAAAAACGGATCGTAAACAAAGCGAAGGAATTCAAAACATAAAGTGAAAGAATCGAAAACGAATCGAATTGGTTCAGAATCAAAGCAAACAACTTTCCGACATCTGAAAACTTATATCTTATGAAAACTATCGAGTTGGAAACCTTAGATTAAACCAATCATATTCATATACAATCATAATTCATATCCCATAATCATACACAAATTTATAACTCAATTTCATACATAAATTCATAATTCATATACATCAATGAAATAAGTGCCAATAATACATTAATGACATTCCAAGCCATATACCCAAAACGATACTAAAAACCAAACTACTCAAAATACAAGATATGCAAAAATCAATCAAAAGCCTTGACTATCTTTCATCCGATCTCCTGCTCGATACCTGGAGATGGGGATGAGAGGGGGGGGGGGGTGAGCTTATAGCTCGTGGGTAACAAGTTTATAACCGAAAACAAACAAAAACTATTGTAAAGTTCAAATTGAAATCCATGCCACATATTTTCAAATTCAATAAGCAAAACTGTTGAAATGTTCATTTGTTATATAAAAATCTTGATAATTTCATAAAATACTTTGTTTTCAAATTCTCTGTCAAATTCGCAATTCAAACTCAAAACTTATAATCAAAAATATCATCACATCACAAGCATATTCATTTAATCATCAATACAAAACACTCAATTTATGCAACATATTTGATAATTCCAAGATGCAATGCACAAACAAATGGCTCGAGAGTTCCATAAACAAAACGGTTTACACCGTGAACAAAACTGAAGTAAATCACACGTTAATATATTGAGTAATAATATGATCAAGATACACAAGAAGGGGGGGTTGAATTGTGATAAACTTTTCGTTAATCCCTTCAATAACAATTGCTTGTTCTTTCAGAAAACTTATCTTAAATCAATTCTTGACTAGTTTGAAAACCTTTGATAATAATGAGAACTACGATTTAAGTAAAGTAAGAGTTAGAGAGAAACACACAATTTATCCCGGTTCACCCCAAACCGTGGCTACGCCCATTCCTCGATATCCTTCCGAGATTTCACTATCTCCAAACTGCTTACAAGTATTCTTTGACCGAGCCTCTTCAGTCTCTTAACAACAAGTATTCTTTACTCTTAGCCTCTTCAGCTACCTGTAACACTTTTCAAAATGAAAACTAATAAAGAGCTTTTACAAAAGAGTTGCTCTTAATAATGTACACTCGAAAAATAGTTCACAATTTTTCTCGATAGTCGATGTTTGAATACTCGAGTTTCATTCACTTTTCTCAAAAGTCGCTTTTACTTCAATCTCGACTCTTATTTATAATCGTGTCTTCAATCGCTTTCTTGAATATCTTCTTGAATCTTTAAAGAAACGGTTATTTAGTTTAACTCAGAATCGCCTTAAACGATGTTTCTTTCTTACATCGATTCTTGTAGATTGCTTTTCTTTCTTCGTAAAGCTTCCGCTCGATTTTTGTATGGTCTCGCTTTTCTTTAGTAAAGCTTCCGTCGATTTTTGTATCGCCTCGCTTTTCTCTTAGTAAAGCTTCCGCCGATATTCTTCCGCCTGCTTTTCCTTCATTTTTCTTCCTTCGCTTTTCTTCCGCTCATTATTCTTCCGCTCGCTTCCTTATGCTTTTTCTTCCTTCATTATTCTTCCGCTCATTATTCTTCCGCCTACTTTTCCTTATGCTTTTTTTCTTTCGCTTTTCTTCCGCTCATTATTCTTCCGCTCGCTTTTCATCGCTTTTTCTTCCTTCGCTTTTTCTTCCGCTCATTATTCTTCCGCTCATTATTCTTCCGCTCGCTTTTTCTTCCTTCGCTTTTCTTCATCATTATTCTTCCGCTCGCTTTTCCTTTTATGCATCCATCTACTTTTCATTTGTATATTTCTCTTTGTTTATTATCAAAATTATTTAATACGTGAAGTCCGGTTTGACTTAACATTCTCCCCTTTGATGATAACAAATACTTGTGAATTAGAGAAATATAAAAGTATCAATTATACGTATATTGAGATAAAAAATAACTTCGCTTATCCTTCCAAATTGATTTCTTCCTTCTCCTTCTCCCCTATTTGTTATTGATCAAAAAATTATTTCTCAATCTGCTTCACCAACTTTTTCAGCATCTTCTTAATCTTCTTCATATCCTTATCAAGTTTCAACATGCTTCTTTAAAGTCGATGATTCATCTGCAATCGAGGATTCTGCCTCAACAACTTGCTTTTCAACGATAGCCACCGTTGTTGTATAAGCTTCCTTGTTAAAGACATTTGTTTCAATGATTTGTAGGAGAGGTGGAGGAACAAATACACTTGTTCATGAATATCAAGATCATAGGAATCATGTATACGCTGATAAGTGCTTCCAACCATGGCATAGCTTCGAATTGAGGTGATCTCCCACGAGGTCGATTTCGCAGAATGTTCGTAAAATAGTATAACAACATTCGAGTTGCCAATCGTAATGTAACAATCGACCCTTTCTCGATAGTCCTCCTCGTGGATCCTCTGCTTAGCCTTAGTTAGGCTTGGTCCTCGATCTTGATATACGCAGATAGAATTTCCACCTTTTCTCTTCACATGCTTCATCAATCAATTTTATCGCCTCTTCAATTTGATCAGAAGTCATGTCATCCACAACTGGCTCTGGTTGAACTTTTAGCTTCAGCTTCTCATACTTGAGTTCAACAAAATTTGGTGGTTGAAGATCAGGTACCACCTTGATTATTGTAATGTTCAGTATAGGATAAGAAGTGAGACGCTCTCCAAATGGCTCTGGTGGATATGGTTCTCTTCCAACTCTCTTCAGTTGATCATAGAAATTTTTGTAACCCCTATCCAGCATGATGTAAAATGCCATTATCATATTCAACTGATTTGAAGAAGGCTTTCACATATCTCTTTGGTTTGTCTCGGATGATGACAGACTTGGTCTTCTTCTCCTCTATTACAACCAATCTGTGTTCCCAACTTTCTCTTTGAACAATTAAATACTTGGATGGAACATTAGTCATCACACTCACAACTTTTTGAGTAGCCTTCTTACCCATAACATGAGTAGCAACTTGTTTGTGGACAAGTGTAGACTGAAAAGTAGTAGGAACTACTTCTTCAAAAATTGGATTATTAAGAACTTTGTGAGAATCCTTAATATTACCCGTAACAGTTTCCACAATTGCTTCAGTAGCAGCTTCCATATTAACTTCAGCAGAATCAACAAAGACTAACAAAGACTTACAAAGCAGACTTTTACAGAAGTGTCAACAATGATCTCTTCTTGCCTTGCCTTCTTAGACTTTGTCTCGTTGTTGGACTTTCTTCTTTCTCGCACTCATTTTATTTAACCTTGGTGACCTCTTGATTGTGCTTTCTTCTTTTCAGTTCTTCTTCTTCCTTTTCCTCCATTTCCTTGAGACCGAGTTTTCAATCTTTCTCAAGGATTGATGATAGTGATTTTGTAGCTTTTGATCTCGTCGCTCATAATGCTTTGATTGGCTTGAATCTCGGATGGATGGCTTCTTTATGTCGCATGGCTTTACTTACGGTGACCTTCTTGCTTGCTTAGGAATGTCACTCACCGAGGTTTCCTTTACGCTCAAGTCTCCTCGATTCAAAAATCGAACACTTCTTGACTTTGATTCACGAGAGTGATCTTCTCTCCTTTATAGAGGATTTCTTGGTATAGGCTCCCCTCGGTTGTTGCTTTCCTTGGTGCTTCGCTCCTTTTTGTCCGAAATCTCGCACCCATTTTAGCAGTTGTTGAATCTATATAGCTTTTGACACTATCTTCCGTCTCGATTCCCTTTCCAATCTAATGCCGATTCTTTGAACACTCTTGTCAACAAGATCCCATAAGGATGGTGTTTGTATCCTTTATAGATTTTACCATGTCTGAAAAATCAAATATGTTAAATCTATTGGGTGATGATTTAGAAGATGAAAGATGCATTGTTCATCCAGGTAGTGACGATGTCTTGAACCTATTCTCGATAAGATACTGATCCATAGAATCGTGAACAATACCCTTGCCTTTGGTACCAGCCAAGAGGCTCTCCTTTCATTGGGTTATCAGTGTCCATAGAGTTGACGACTAACTTCATCTTCGCTCATCTTGAGCTTTGTCATCCATTTCACCATATTAGTGGGTTGAACTCCATCCATTGGACATTCAAGAACTTTCTCCAAGAACTCCTTTGTTACAATAACAGAGTGTGTGTCTACATATGACACGATTGTATCATCTATCGATTTAGTATTTTCCGTAACTCATAAATTTCTTGGAGATAGACTTCATCTCGTATTTGAAAGAAGTTTCTCCATCCGCCATTATCTCCTATCTATATCCATCTGTTCTTTTCTTAGTTCTTGAAGTTTACCAATCTTCCCATCCTGATCCTGGATCAACTCGCAAAATAGACTTGACATACATATTGCTGATTCTGTTGAATAGGAACTTGCTTGAAGATTTTTCAGAGAGATTTCATAGAACTAGCAATTTTTGAATTTGGTAGGAATCCCAAAAGTCAGTTTTAGGGATTTTATTGCAAATTCTAGAACGATTGTACTTCTCGATGATCTGATAGCCTTTTTCCCTCTAAAACTTTTCCTTGTGAAAGAAGTTTTAAGTCTAAAACCGTCAACG
This sequence comes from Erythroxylum novogranatense, assembly GCA_029891385.1. NCBI lineage: Eukaryota > Viridiplantae > Streptophyta > Magnoliopsida > Malpighiales > Erythroxylaceae > Erythroxylum > Erythroxylum novogranatense. The sequence goes on along the minus strand of CM057233.1, from coordinate 28,764,593 downwards.
CCGTTTAACTCCACCGTTTCATTGTCTTTTCTTTTGAAAATCGATGATCAATCATTAACTCGCCATCTATCTGTCTTGTCATATTGAGGTTGCGTCGATTTCTTTAAGCGATCTTCACTTAGTGGTTTTGTGAAGATATCCGCCAATCGATATTTCGCTTCCACAAATTGTAGAGCGACTTTCTTCCTAACGTAATCTCTCAAGAAATGATGTCGACTTCTATGTGCTTCACCCTTGAATGTTGAATTGGATTCTTTGACAAGTCGATGGCTTTGGTGTTGTCACAAGATATTGGAATCTCTTCCTCTTGTATTGAGTAGTCCTCCAATTGATACTTGATCCACAACAATTGTGAACAACAACTCATGGCGGATATATATTCACTTGCGCATTGATAATGCAATCGAGCTTTGTCTCTTGCTTGACCATGACACGGTGTTTGGTCCAAGGAAGTGACAACCACCACTCGTGCTCTTCCTTTCGATCCTATCACCGCATAGTCCGCATCGCAATATCCATTCAACCTGAAATCTTTACCTTTCTCATATATTAAGCAAAGATCAAGAGTACTGCGAGATATCTCAAAATTCGCTTTCAAAGAATGTAATGAGATTCTCTAGATCGGCTGAAACCTTGCACACAAGCATACACCTAATAGAATGTCGGTCTACTTGTCAGTAAGATAAAGCAAAGAACCAATCATCCTCTAAATAGGGTTTGATCCACCTTCTTACCACTTTCGTCTTTTGACAACAAGTTTGAAGGATGCATCGGTGTAGACATACTTTTAACATCGCATATATCAAACTTAGACAACAATTCTTTGACATATTTTTGTTGATGGATAAAATCTTATCCTTAGTTTGCTTTACTTGCAATCCAAGAAAGAATTTTAACTCACCCATCATGCTCATCTCAAATTCATTTTCATCATATTTTAAAGCTCATGCATAACCTTTTTGAGGTTGCTCCAAAATAATATCATCAACATAGATTTGCACAATAATAAAATCATTATTCAAGTTCTTCCTAAAAGAGTTTTGTCTACTTTACCTCTAGTAAATCCATTTCCTATAAGAAATGAGCTCAGACGATCATACCATGCTCTAGGGCCTGTTTGGTCCATATAAGGCTTTATGAAGTCTCAGAGACATGATCTGGATACTTTATATCCTCAAATCCAGGAGGTTGCTTGACATAGACTTCTTCATCTATAAAACCGCTCGTAAATGCACTTTTACATCCATCCTAAAAGCTTTATGTCATGGCAAACAACATATGCAAGCAGATCCTTATTGCTTCAAGTCTTGCTCTCGGAGCATATGTCTCATTGTAGTCTATTCCTTCCTGCCGATTATAGCCTTGTGCTACTAATCTTGCCTTATTGCGACTTACTTTTCCCGATTCGTCTAGCTTATTCTTGAATATCCATCTAGTACCAATAATGGATTTCTTTTCGTGTTTAGGAACTAAAGACCGACTTTATTCCTCCGAATTGATTCAACTCCTCTTGCATAGCTAATATCCATGCTTCATCTTTTAGAGCTTCATCAATCTTCTTAGGTTCTACTTGGATATAAATGCCATGTTGGCTTCTCTTCCGAACTTGGACCTTGTTCTTACACCTTCCGAGGTTTCTCCAATAATTGACTCTTTGGGATGAAAGCTTTGTATCTCCAATCTTTCTTTAACTCAAAATTTTAGAAATGTCATCTTTTCATCATGAGGTGTTTCGATGAAGATACTTCCTTACACCGCACGTCAAAACAGAATAAAGATCATCTTCTTGATTCCTCTTCCTTATTGGGTTGAGAGCTATCATCGAACTTAACATGAATAGTTTCTTCAATGCAGTCTTTGAGGTGAGGTTGAAGATTCTAAATGCCTTTGAAGTGAGAGAATAGCCTAGAAAATTCTGAAAATGTCTTTGTATCAAATTTGTCCAGAGCTTCCTTTGTGTTCGAGACTAGTGCATTTGCAAATTAAAGGATGGAAATAAGAAATGTTTGGTCTCCTTCCATTCCACAACTCATAGGAGTTTTCTTCAAGATTGGTCGCAGAACACTCTATTCTCGAATGTAGCATCTTTGTATTGATGACTTCGCCTTGAAGTATTTAGGAAGATTCATCTCGCCTGAAGATTGTTCTTGCCATCTCTTGAATCGCCCTATTCTTCCTCTCAACAACTCCATTCTGCTGGAGTCCTTGGGGCGAGAAGTTATGGAAAATTCCATTTTCTTCGAGAATACTCTAAACTTCTCATTTTGAATTCTCCACCATGATCACTCCTTATCTGGCTATAGACATTCCTTTTTCATTTTGTAACCTCATGGAAAGGTTTCTAAAGCACTTGAAAGACTCATCTTTATGTGATAGAAAAGTATCCAACAAAACCTTGTAAAATCATCAACAATCACAAGTCCATACTTCTTTCCACCAAGACTTATTGTTCTTGTTGGACCAAATAAGTCCATATGTAACAACTCAAGTGGTCTAGATGACGTTATTTAAATGTTTTGAAGAGAAAGAGGTTTTAACTTGTTTCCTTTCTCGACAACTTTCACAAAAGAAATCTTTGTCAAAACGAATTTGTGGCAAACCTTTTACCAAATCATGTTTCAAAAGTTTTGAAATATGTTTAAAACCGACATGACCTAGTTTTTATGCGGATCAGTCTTTCATCTTCATGAGATAAAAACATGAAATATTTTGAGACCGAAAATCGCCTAAATCAATTTTGTAAAGATTGTTTCGTCTTTTGGTGAAAAGAAGATGGAACCATCTTTGTTTCGACTTCACAAAATTTTTGATTGAAAGTAACTTCAAAACCGTAATCACATAATTGACTAATACTTATCAAGTTATGCTTTAAACCATCAACTAGTAGTACGTTGTTAATGCATGCATAGAATTCTTACCAATCTTACCAAACCCGATTATCTTTCCCCGCCGGTTGTCTCCAAAAGTTCTTGATCCTCCTTTCTTGTCAAGATCTAGAACATAGACTTGTTTCCGTCATGTGACGCGAGCATCCATGTCCAAATACCAATGGTGCTTCTTTGGTTCTTCCAAAGAAGGATTTCTGTAGAGATATTATCTTATTTTAGGTACCTGATTCTCTTGGGTCCTTTAGGTTAGTATGATGTAATGAATGATAATAAGATGTAGAATGAAAACGTTGATGACCTTTCTCGAAAACTGATTGATATCTTTTCTTATCTTTTGAGCAATTAATTTTACGTAATTCGGGGCTTATTTTAGTAAACCCTAATCCAGCTTTTATCCCCGGATGTCTCAGATTTTCCTATCATTTCATTCATCTTTTTGTACTATCTCAGAATTTAGCTAGATCAATTGAGAGATTATTAATTCTCGCTTTCAATTGATTAATCTCTTGGATCTATCTACAACTTTGTTGTTATTCAATTCCTCAACTTGCTTTCTCAAACTTATATTCTCACTCTCTATCTCATGAGTATGTTTGAGGTTTTCACATATTTCTTCTTCAATGCTTGTCTTGTTCGAATAGCATGAGAATCCTCTAATAATTACGAGTATGCATCTTGTATATCATTATAGCTAGAAGTTACCTCCTCATCACTTTCTTCTTCACTACGGACATATATGTTAGCATGTTCGACGCTTCGAACTTGTATCCGATTCGATGAGTCCAGATCTTCCCACATTGCCATCATGCTTTTCTTGTTATCCCTACTCCTTTTGGGTTGTCTTTTCAACATTGACACTCGGACTTGTAATGTCCCGCTTTTTGCATTCATAACATGTAATGATGCTTTATCGACTTTTCATCGCCTTTGCCGTTGTTCCTTCTAAATGTTGAATTTCCTTTGGACTTCTTTTTCCACATTCTTCTTATCTTTCTTGAAATGAAAGATAGCTCATCGCCTTCATCACTTGATTCAGATTCGACTTCATCGAATCATCATCCTTGCTTCTTCAATCTTTAAAGCCTTTGATGTGTTCCTCTTTGTTTTCTTCTTCGGATTTTGTGATTCTTTTGACTTGCTTTGAGCGCTTATGGACTTCTCTTTCTTGAGCTTATCTTCCGCATCAAGCTCTGCTTGTATCTTCAACAATCCAAGCAATTCATTGCTTCAAGACGCTTAAGTCTTTGGCTTCTTGACAAAGATTACTTTGGGTCTCCATCTTTTGGCAGACTCCTCAAAATCTTTCGAACATGGTCTTGATGTTGTGCGTTCTTCCAAGAGCTTTTAGTCCATTAACAATTGTTTGGAATCTTCCAAACATTTGATCAATGGTCTCTTCTTCTTTCATCTTGAATAACTCGTACTGATGCACCAAAATACTTATCTTGGACTCCTTGACTTGATTTGTTCCTTCATGTGCAATTGATAATGTATCCCACATTTCTTTGGCAGTATCACATCCATGAACTTTGTCATACTCGCTTCGCTTTCAATGCACAACTCAAGAAAAATTTCGCTTTGGAGTTTAGTTGAAATCTTGCTTTCTGCTCAGCCGTCCATCTTTCTCGTGGAATTGGATTTTTATCATCATCTTCAGGTGTGTATGGTCCATTCTTGATGATGTCCCAAAGGTCAATGTGAGTAGACTCGATAAACAATCTCATCCGATCCTTCCAATAGTGGTAGTCTTCACCATTGAATGCTGGAGGTCTGGTGACTGAGGCTCCTTCGACAATATACGTGTGTGATTCCACCATTTTCTTTAGTTCACACTTTATTAGAGTGATTCTTGAACACCTTGCTCTGATACCAATTGAAGTAAATCACACGTTAATATATTGAGTAATAATATGATCAAGATACATAAGAAGGGGGGTTGAATTGTGATAAACTTTTCGTTAATCCCTTCAATAACAATTGCTTGTTCTTTCAGAAAACTTATCTTAAATCAATTCTTGACTAGTTTGAAAACCTTTGATAATAATGAGAACTACGATTTAAGTAAAGTAAGAGTTAGAGAGAGAAATACAACAATTTATCCTGGTTCACCCCAAACCGTGGGCTACGTCCAGTCCTCAGATATCCTTCTGAGATTTCACTATCTCCAAACTGTTTACAAGTATTCTTTAGACTGAGCCTCTTTAGGTCTCTTAACAACAAGTATTCTTTTACTCTTAGCCTCTTCAGGCTACCTGTAACACTTTTCAAAATGAAAAACTAATAAAGAGCTTTTTACAAAAGAGTTGCTCTTAACAATGTACACTCGAAAAATAGTTCACAATTTTTCTCAGATAGTCAGATGTTTGAATACTCAGAGTTTCATTCACTTTTCTCAAAAGTCGTTTTTACTTCAATCTCGACTCTTATTTATAATAAGGTCTTCAACTGTTTCTTGAATATCTGCTTCTTGAATCTTTAAAGAAACGGTTATTCAGTTTAACTCCGAATCGCCTTAAACCGATGTTTCTTTCTTACATCGATTCTTGTATAAATGCTTTTCTCTTCGTAAAGCTTCCGTCTGATTTTTGTATCGTCTGCTTTTCTCTTCGTAAAGCTTCCGTCTGATTTTTGTATCGTCTGCTTTTCTCTTAGTAAAGCTTCCGTCTGATTTTTGTTCCGTCTGATATTCTTCCGTCTGTTTTTCCTTCTGCTTTTTCTTCCTTCTGTTTTTCTTCCGTCTGTTATTCTTCCGCTCGCTTTTCATCGCTTTTCTTCCTTCGCTTTTCTTCCGCTCATTATTCTTCCGCTCGCTTTTCCTTATGCTTTTCTTCCTTCGCTTTTCTTCCGCTCATTATTCTTCCGTCTCGCTTTTCCTTCATTTTTTTCCTTCGCTTTTCTTCCGTCATTATTCTTCCGCTCGCTTTTCTTCCTTCTGTTATTCTTCCGTCTGCTTTTCCTTTTTATGCATCCATCTACTTTTCATTTGTATATTTCTCTTTGTTTATTATCAAAATTATTTAATACGTGAAGTCTGGTTTGACTTAACAAAAATGAGTCCTATTTCTTAGGATCTCGTGGCCTCAAGAGGGCAGCCGGGAGAAGGATATGGGTCATCGTGCACGTGACTAACGAAACAAGTTCTCTCTCGCCCAAACAAACGCACATAGTCATTTCATGCTCAATCAATTTATCGAATGCTTTCATACTTTCAAGCTTTTCTATCTTTTCCATTCATACAAAAATGCCATAACATGTTGTAATGGCATAACTTAAGCATAATTTGCAAATCGTAATGCATTTTCAATAATCACAATATCACACAAATTCACATATCAAGTTCTCAATCAATTAAGCATATACACATATAAGCAAATTCTTTAAATCATTTAAAAGCAATATATGAAGTAATTGAAATCATTTAGTCTCTTGATTTGGGAAAAACTTTAATGGCTCATTATTCAATCATAAACATGAAACCCACTTCATATCCATGCTTATACTTGACTTGTTCAAAACGCCTCCTCTTTGCAAACAACCTGAGGTATCAAAGGTTCTTTCTTTTGTTCCTCTTGTCCCTTTAACAATAACAAAATCCCACTCAGTAGGTTTTTCAATTGAGAAAATCCCACAAAGCTTAGTCACTAAATTTTACTTTAGAAATCACAAACCCATAACATCCTCAAGCAAATTAAACTAGAATCTCTTTAAAAATTCAAAGATAAAAAATCTTTTCTTACCTTAATCTTCTCCAAATTCGGATTTTCTTGGCTTGGAAGAAAGCTCTTGTCTTCTTCCTTCTTTTACCTCTTGAATCTACTCAAAAATCATGCTTGAAGACCCAAAAATTTCGAAACCTAGCTATATTTCTTCTTCTTTCTCTTCTTCTCCGAAAATCCACTCTTCTCTCTTCTTCTTTTATTTCTCTCCTTCTATTCTTCTTTTCCTTGTAATTTTGTGGGTTGCATCTCTTAAAAATGACAACCCCTTTCCTCTAATCTTAAATGAATGATAAATGACCCTTTTTTCCCTCCATATAAACCTTAAACCTTAACCCTTTAAGTGAACTTCCAAAATTGCCCCTGAACTTTATTTTCATTCATGCTTATTTTAGGAAAATTTTCTCACCATCAAATTGAAGGAATTTACCAAAAATCCCTTATAGAGAAATGTTCCTTATTGTCTTAATTTCATAATGCTACCAAAATCATTTAATTTCGTGCACTACACCAAAAGTTATGCTCCAAACATTTCGGTTATTCATATGCTGAAACATTTTCCAGTACTTTATTTCCATCCGAAAATTGACCTTCTTAAAGACAGAATTGAAACTCAATTTCTTCATAACGATTGTAGAACTATATCTCTAGTTTAATACAAATTAAGAATCACCTCATTTCGATTACTAGAGAAAAAGTTATGGCCAAAATACTTTCAGGTCTTTACAAAATCGAGACTGAACACTACACCTAACGTCACTCAAGAAATTGACCATCTTAAGGACTGAACTGAAATTTTATTCCTTCAGAACACTTGTAGATACATGTCTCTAGTTTTATTAGCAATATGAATCAACTCAATTGGAGCTCTATAGCTCCAGATATCTCCAAATTAATGAAGCATGCTCAGAAGTATCTAACTCATAACCTCTTAATCGATCTTCCCACTTTGATCCCATCGATCTTTCTCAATTTGATTTCAAAACTCATAAACTTTCATGGAGAGATAGAAGAATGTCTTAGAAATCCAACACTTCAAAAATTAGGTCGATCGGATGTTGGACGAAAAAGTTATGGCCAAAGGAATGGAGGGAGGTCGAATCAGAAAGACAATTTGAAAATCGGGCGGAAGAGCTGACCGATCGACGAGCAAAAGAACTGAGCGATCGGCGAGCAGAAGAGCTGACCGATCGATGAGCAGAAGAGCTGAGCGACCGGCGAGTGGAAGAGTTGACCGATCGACGAGCAGAAGAACTGAGCGATCAGCGAGCAGAAGAGTTGACCGATCGACGAGCAGAAGAGCTAAGCGATCGGCGAGTGGAAGAGCCGACTGATCGACGAGCAGAAGAGCTAAGCGATCGGCGAGTAGAAGAGCTGACCGACCCCCAACTTCTAAAATCCATAACTTTTGACTCAAAACTCTAAATTTTACAAACTTGGTGTCCATGGAAAGGTAAAAGAACGTTCTACAACTTTTATGAAGATCTTAAAAACCAAAACGACCTCTAAAGGGGTCAAAAGTCCACACAAAATGACTGTTCGTCAACTTCATCCTAAACAGCATTAGATCTTCCAAACCTTATAACGTTTCACTCCCTTGTCCAAAAATTGCATACCTTAGATGAATGGAAAGATCAAAACATAATCTAAAACTTTCATGAAGCAGTTAAAGGCAATCTCAACCTCTAACTAGGTCAAATTTTTAATAAAAGTTTTTGTCATGCTAAAAATCACCTGAACAATATCAAGACTTCAAATTACCATAACTTCTAGCTCCGATATCGAAAAAGTGCATACTTTATGGCATTAGAAAGCTGGAAACATAAGATACAACTTTCATTCAGACCACTTTGGCTAAATCCATCTAAATCAGTACAGGTTTGCCATTAAAGTTTCTGAACACCACTCCAACACATCAACTTCACATATTCACTCACTACCACAAACTCTTCAACTAATTCATCTCAAACACAATTCAAATCTCCAATAAGCTATTCCAAAGTCATTTCCCAACAACAAACTCATCAAGTCAAAGTTAATGCGCATGCCACTTCCTCATTCACACAAGTCATACACAATCTCCTATAATGTCTATAAATAACACAATCATACACAAAATACCCATTTCATGCATTAACCTCAAAATATCATTGCAATTTCTCCAATTAACATTACCTAAATACAACATTAAACACCACTAATTCCTCATTTAATTTTATTTAATAAATCAAATCTCCAAGAAAAATTCGGGGTCCAATAAACATACCTTTCCCGAAGCTTTAAATTGTAACGAACATAAACCAAGTCATTCAACCTCTTATGCTCCAATCTATTCCTTTTCTTGGAATGGATAAATTCAAATGTGCTTCAGCTTCGTTCACACCCAGTTGCACTCACATATTGACTTAAAATCCGAATAGCAAACCTTCTCAATTATGGAACACAACATCCGAATTGATCCCACCAAGAAACTGCAAGTTATAAGATAACAAAAGTAGTATTATAAACAAAATAAAGTGATAAATAATTTTCAACAAATAAGAAATATGAAATACTTAATACCTGGAGAAAGTATTTCTCTTTGTCAAATCGCAATCGGCATTCCAAAATTCTCATTACACAACTTATAAAGCTCCATTTGTGAACTTAAACTATCTTGCATTGAGTCATGAGGAACCATTTTTGTAATTGTGAAAAGCATTCCTCTACTAATTTCAGCTTGCTTTTCAACATTCAGTCTAAAATACATACTAGGATTCAAAAATGCCCCAGCTGCAAACAATAGAGAAGAAAGTTGTCTCCTCCTTCTCTCATTAATGATTAAAAAATACGGTAGGTATAAAGAAGACCTATTTTTTATATTGGTCTTAATTGCTTCCGGCGCTCTCTCTATAACATCAAAAATATATCCCATTGTTGGCTTTTCTTTATTATCATCCAACCGAAGCACCCTCATCAAAAGCTCACAAACTTCGATAACGAATTGACATTGCGATCAAAATTTCCTATCTTCCAGTATAATATTACAAACCTCCATTCCAGCATTAGACCTAGCATGCTGAGATGCAACCCACTTATCACTTGTAAACATTTACCTTAACTCTGTAGGAAAATCCCGGTGTGTGCATCACATACACACGGTGCGAAAAACAAAAATTTTTATTCCGGGACCTTCCCGAAAGCCAGGATCCATGTGTCTATATAACAAAGTCAAACCATAACAACCAAAGGAGACCGTCTCTAATGGTATCTACGCAGAGATCGGAGAACCTAACCGGGGCAAACCTTTTGACCCGGGAATAGCTAGAACAAAGTAAAGACTACTAGATCTTACCTTTGTTCTTGAAGAGCTAAGGAGAAACGATGAAGAGAAGCTTGGAGAGGATGAAGCTTGAGAGCATGGAGAAGATGATCGTGAGCTTCAAAGAGATGAGAAAGCTTGATTTCTAAAATCCTTTTCACTCTAAACCAACGACCATCTTCTCTTCTTTTTTTCATAAGCCACATGTCACACACGTAGATCACCTTCTTTTGTCCTTTAGTGCATTTTGTCTTTAACATTTAAAGTCATTAATGACTACTTTTGACAAGGCTTAAAAGAAGCTTCCGTCCTCCTTCCACGTATAGCCATATATATATATATATATATATATATATATATATATTAATTACTTAATTAATTAATAAGATATATATATATAAATGCTGAAGTGGTCCAGTCACACTGGGGTCGGTCCTACCGGCCTACCGGGTCCCGGTATAAAAAAACCACCAGAAACCTTTTTTAGCAATATCGATGTCGCGATCTCATCGGGACATATCTCGATCTCATCGGGATCCATTTAATCCTATTGCTCTCCATATATTGGATCTCTATCCAAAACTATTTTACGAATTCTCCGAGTCACTCTTATGCGTGTGACCCATTAGGTTCCCGGTTATGTTGGCCATTTAGATTAACACTTAATCTGAGCAAGTCATGAGCGGTATCTAGCAACACATCATGACCCCCAATTGACCGGAAAGTAATTGGTTTGACGAATGAACCTATATTCATCACGGACCATATCACGAACCATTTCATAGACAATTACTGTGCAATTCGTCCTTTCACCATGCTATACCCCACTTGGTTATGAGTATGGGCAAAGTGTCAACTCTTACTAGACTGACTACGTCAAATCTAGTCCAAGTGATATTAATTCTTGTCCTAGGACTCATTACTTTATATTTCACTGAAGACACTCTTCATGACATATGAACTTCGGCCAGAGATTTCCAAGTAATGACCCTGACAAGAGGCCATGGGTATCATCTTCAGCTATCACAGAAGTGGTGAATTCTCTATTGGCTACTCAATTACCTTCGAATACCTCAAACTGCACTCCAATCACCACCCTATGAGCGACACTGTAAGGCAACAAGGAATGGAGTCAAAGCACGTAATCAAGATTCAAGATATCCTCGAGTATCTCAAGTCTAAGGATATTTGCACCATTGCTATGATGAGATTATCATCGACATTAGAGAGGACATCCATGTGATGATCTCATAGTAGTCATCCAATGTACTTACTACCTCTAGTAAGCATTCACATCTCAACTCTAAACATCTCATATTTACAGCTTCGAGATCCACCGCTGATCAAATCAAGGAGCTTGAAATATGCTAGTCTCTTCTGATTCTGATGTCCAGCCAATAATCCTATGACTAGGGATAATTTAGATACTGACATAATTACACATGATAGGAATCTCAGTAGTATGATCACATCATAATTTCCTTCATGCTATGTCATGTATCATGGACTTCATTAATTTGGTTATAGATCAACATCCATTCATCAATAATGAACATCAAATTAATGAAATATGCCTTTCTTTATTTATTCATAAAGTATGTACACAACTTTGTACAAAACGCGCTAAAGGCGATTGCCTTTAGGGCACTTCTCTAACAAAATCTCCCACTTGACCTAAAGCCAATCGCCTTGATATCTAATACCATAGGCGAGTACATGAGAATCGAAGCTCTTCTGTGACAATGGATTTGTCAACGGATCAGCAATATTCTGCTCTGTGGGAATTCTCTCTATCTGGACATCACCTCGTCCAATGATCTCCCTAATCAGATGATATCTGCGGAGTACGTGTTTGGATCGTTGATGAGACCTTGGTTCCTTTGCCTGCACAATAGCTCCATTATTGTCACAATACAACTGTATAGGCCCATCATAGCTAGAAATCACACCAAGTTCAGTAATGAACTTTTTGATCCAAATTGCTTCCTTTGCTGCGTCTGAAGCAGCAATGTACTCTACCTCGGTTATTGAGTCGGCAGTTATTTCTTATTTGGAACTCTTCCAACTGACTGCCCCGCCGTTCAGTGTGAATATGTAACCTGATTGGGATTTGAAATCATCATTATCAGATTGAAAACTAGCATTTATATGCCCGCTCACCTGGAGATTTACATCTCCATATACCAAGAAAACATCCTTAGTCATTCGCAAGTACTTGAGGATATTCTTGACAGCCACCCAGTGACCCTCACTAGGATCCGATTGGTATATGCTCGTAACACTTAGAGCATATGATACGTCGAGTCTCGTACATAGCATTGCGTACATGATAGATCCTACTGCAGATGCATACAGGATCATATTCATGCGCATCCTCTCATCTTGTGTCTTAGGACACATAGATTTCGAGAGTGTTATCTCATGAGTCACGGGAAGGTACCCGCTCTTGGATTGCTCCATGCTAAACCTCTTTAGCATCTTGTCTATGTACGTTGATTGTGAAAGACCAAGCAATCTTTTTGATCTATCTCTATAAATCTTTATCCCAAGGATATAAGTTGATTCACCAAGGTCTTTCATGGCAAATTATTTGGACAACCAAATCTTCACATATTGTAGCATAGAGATATCGTTTCCTAGTAATAATATGTCATCTACATATAGCACAAGGAATACGATTGGAGTCCCACTAACCTTCTTATACACACAGTGTTCATCCGGATTTTGTGAGAAACCAAACTCTTTGATTACCTCATCAAAACGGATATTCCAACTCCTGGATGCTTGTTTCAATCCATAGATGGATTTCTGAAGCTTGCATACCTTTTCGCCATCATAGGAGATGAAGCCCTCAGGTTGTGTCATATACACATCCTCAGCTAGATTTCCATTTAGGAAAGTTGTCTTCACATCCATTTGCCATATCTCATAATCATAATGAGTGGCAATGCTAGGAGTATCCTAATGGATTTAAGCATTGCTACTGGGCTGAAGGTCTCGTCGTAGTCAACTCCTTGTCTTTGACGAAAACCTTTAGCCACAAGCCTTGCTTTATAGGTAATCACATTACCATCCATGTTGGTTTTCTTTTTGAAAACCCATTTACACCTTATGGGTTTTATTCCTTCGGGTGCCTCAACCAAAGTCCATACTTGGTTTTCATACATGGAATCCATTTCAGCTTTCATGGCATGAAGCCATTTCTCAGACTCTGAACTCTTCAGAACCTCTTCATAGGTAGTAGGCTCATCATCTTCTATGAGCAATACGTCATTTTGTTCATTCACGAGAAATCCATATCTCTCGGGAACATAGCGTATCCTATGTGACCTACGAACTTCATGTGTTGTAGAAGGTTGAACTGTTGCTTCATCTGTATGAGTCACGAGCTTGAGTTCAGCGATTGATTCTGCGTCTGTTCGAGCATCTTGAACTTCTTCAAGTTCAATTTTGCTCCCACTGTCTTCTTGTAAAAGAAACTCTTTCTCTAAAAAGACAGCATGCTTTGAAACAAACACTTTTTGTTCCTCAGCAAGGTAGAATTGATATCCCATTGTTTCTTTAGGATATCCTACAAATAAACACTTGTCAGATTTTGCATCAAGTTTATCTGACTGTATCCGCTTCACATAAGCAGGACAACCCCAAACTTTCAAATGAGTAAGATAGGGTCTTTTGTTAGTCGACATCTCATATGGAGTAACCTCAACTGTCTTTGATGGAACTCTGTTTAACAAATAAACAGCTGTCTCGAGTGCATACCCCCAAAAGGATTTCTGTAAATTTGCAAAGCCCATCATCGATCGTACCATGTCTAACAAGGTTCGATTTCTCCTTTCAGCCACACCATTATGCTGTGGTGTGTAAGGTGGAGTCCATTGAGTTAAAATCCCATTATCTCTGAGATAATCTAAAAACTGTTGGTCTAAGTATTCCCCACCACGATCAGATTGTAATATTTTGATACTTTTCCCAAGTTGGTTTTCTACTTCATTTCAATTGTTTGAACTTTTCAAATGCTTGATTTGTATCTCATCGAATCATGTACCCATATCGAGAATAATCATCGATAAAGGTAATGAAGTAAAGACAACCACTTCTAGCATGGATGGACATCGACCACATACATCCGAATGTATTAGGTCTAATACCCCATCGCTTGCTCACCCTTTCCCTTAAAGGGTAACTTAGTCATCTTGCCTAATAAACAAGATTCACATGTGTCATATGATTCATAATCAAATGACCCTAAGCTACCACTCTTATGGAGCTTAGCTATGCGTCTCTCATTTATATGGCCAAGGCGACAATGCCATAAGTAAGTTGATTTTAAATTATCTCGTTTACGTTTTTTTCGTGTCATTGACATTCATAATTGGATGTGACATATCTAATATGTAAATGCCATTGCACAATGTACCAGTACCATAAAGCATTCCATTCAAACTAATAGAACAACCATTGTTACTAAAAGTCAAATGGAAACCAGCTTTATTTAAACAAGAAACAGACAATATGTTCTTTGTCAAAACAGGTACAAAATAACATTCATCCAATTTAATTACAAGCCCACTGGGAAGTGACAAAAAATAAGTGCCTACGGCTAATGCAGCAACTCTTGCTCCATTTTCTACACGCAGGTCTACTTCTCCCTTCATGAGCTGTCTATTGTCCATGAGGCCCTGCATATCATTGCATATGTGTGAGCCACAACCGGTATCTAATATCCATATGTTATGGTCAGAAACAGTATTAACCTCAATGACAAACATACCTGAAGGAGCTAAGGCATCTGATGCCTTCTTCTGCTTCAATTCTTCCAGATAGACTTTACAGTTTCGCTTCTAGTGGCTAGTCTTGCCACAATAGAAGCAAGTTCCTTTTGGTGTAGTTTCTTTGGTTTTCTTCTTGGCTGCACTTCCTTTTGGTTTCTTAGACTTTTTCTTCTTTAGATTCTTTTTCTTTGAACTAGAAGAAGAAGAGGCCACCATAAGCACTTGCTTGCTATCCTTCTTGATAGCTTGCTCTGCTGTCTTGAGCAGATTGATCAACTCAGGGATTGTCGTGGATATTTGGTTCATCCGATAGTTTAACACAAACTGTGAATAACTATCAGACAATCCAACTAGAATTAAGTCAACACTTAATTCATAATCCATAACAAAACCTAAGACAACCAACCTCTCAATATACCCATTCATCTTCAGTGCATACTGCACTGCAGATGAACCTGGAGTCATCTTAGTAGTGAAGAGTAGCCTCGAGATCTCGAGCCTTTCAGACCGAGCTTGCTCATCAAAAGCTCTCTAAGATGAAACACTATGGTATTAGCATCCATAGACTCATGCTGCTTCTGCAGCTCTGGTGACATAGATGCGAGCATAAAGCAGGTAGCCATGTCACTATCTTTGAGATGCTTACGATATGCTCTCTGATCCTCATCAGAAGCATCAACAGCAGGTGGATCAGAAAGTGGAACATCTAGGACATAGCCCAGTTCCTCAGATCTGAGAACAATTCTCAGATTTCTCAGCCAATCGAAAAAATTAGGTCCAGTTAATTTATTAGAATCTATTAGTGAGCGCAAATTCACACTGGAAGTCATCTTCAATTAACCTAAAGAGAAAGAGAGAAAGAATGTTAGAATAGAATTACATGCATGATCATAAGGACTTAAATGACATACATATGGCTCCCACTAGTTTCAAAGAATCCATAATCCTCATTACGAATCCAAGAAACATTATGACAAAATGTCCTAGTGGGTCAATATCCAACATTACTAAAAATGACCTTGGGTTTACCCAACAAGCCACCGTAGGTCAATCGGTAGGTATCGGTCATACCAATTGCATCATAGATATCTGACAATACTAAAATGACCTTGGGTTTACCCAACAAGCCACCTTAGATCAATCGACAGGTATCGGTCATACCAGTTACATCACAGGTGCAATTATCGACTAGTGCTATCAACTCGTGATGTATGCACACATCGGGTTATCAACTCTTGATGCGGCATACATATGATGTACACTACCCAATTTCGCCTCTCTCGTTGACCTTGAGTTTACTCAACAAATCAACGCTTCTAGTGAAAACCCACCCATTAATCCAAAATTTTATTTCCATGGTTCAACATATCCAGTATAGAGTGAGCTTGGGTTTACCTAATAACCCAACTCTATAAGAACTCTGGTTCTCCCATATTAATGGAAGGCATTAGTTTTCATATTATGTGAGGGATTTCATCTTTTTCACACTTTTCTTCTCCAAGTCGTAGGATTATAGTCACCATGACTATATGGAATGATTTAGGGCATTTCATCAATCACATTGAATCTATACCTATAATCATCCATCATCCTACCTTTGCATGTATTAGTCGACTTATGCATTTGTTAGTCGACTACTTTTGACTACTGTGCACGAACTAGTCGACTAGTGCATGTGTTAGTCGACTAATCTTGACTACTGTACACGAACAAGTCGACTAGTGCATGTATAAGTCGACTACTTTTGAGTATGCAAGTCGACTTATGCATGTGTAAGTCGACTTATATTTGGAATGCTCTCTAATCGGCTAATTTCTCAATCCGTGCAGTTCAAATTCACAATACCAAGTGTAATATACTTTACTTTGATGTACCAATGAAATACTTTCATTGTATCATGCTTACCATATATAGTCATACTATACAGGAAATACTTGAAATCGATGAATACACTACTATTCACTTAGATTTCCAAATAATTTTGCGAATATCAAACTATCACCCTAAGTATCTCTAGGTAGTCTACACTTTATCAAGACTACTTCGGCACTGGTCACAAAATCGTGACGGCCAAAACAATCAAGACAACGAAATGTACTAACGAGACGCTAATGTGACATATTTGACATCTGAAAATTTTTGGAAACCCAATTTCAAGAAAATCAGTTTGGCAAGCATAAAAAATCAATGTAACATATTTTTAATCACATTAAAAATAATCCAAGGCATTGGAATCGAAAAATACACAATCAATCATTCCAAACAAAACAGTTCCAGCAACTTTCTCAAAACTGTCAAGCTCTGTCTTTTGCTTGAAAAAATCATTGAAAAAATTTCAATAAATTCTGAGAAAATTACAGAGGTTACAACATGTTCACAACATGCTCCATGAATGTTTTCAGGATTTATTTCCAACAAAAACTCAACCAACCTCAGCATTAAAGCCAATGTTGAATCTGTGTTCCTCAACACAGATATTCCCAGCAGCACACAATAAATTCTCAAATAAATAGTAAATAACCTCGAAAACATTTTTACATTCTCATAGACATTCATAAACATCTTAGAGACATATCGGTGAAAGAAAATCCAAAAAAAAATATTTCTATAATTTATTCTTGAATTTATAATCATGCCTGTTCAAGGATTGTGCACAAACACAGCAACCAGAACATTAGGGAATAAATTAGCAAAACCATATCAAATCACATTTATAAATTCTTTCCTTACACAGACATATTCAACAACATCTTATGAGCATATCTGAGCAAGAAAATTTTGAAAACAAGTCTGCCATACTGATTTCGAATTTAACATAGTCAACATGCATGATCGTCACAAGCAATAGGCAGCTCCGACCTTGCTATGATTTCTTCGATATATACGACACAAGTGGCTCTGATACCATTGTAGGAAAATCCCGGTGTGTACATCACATGCACACGGTGCGAAAAACAAAAATTTTTGTTCCGGGACCTTCCCGAAAGCCAGGATCCATGCGTCTATATAAAAAAGTCAAACCATAACGACCAAAGGAGACCGTCTCTAACGGTATCCACGCAGAGATCGGAGAACCTAACCGGGGCAAACCCTTTGACCCGGGAATAGCTAGAACAAAGTAAAGACTACTAGATCTTACCTTTGTTTTTGAAGAGCTAAGGAGAAACGATGAAGAGAAGCTTGGAGAGGATGAAGCTTGAGAGCATGAAGAAGATGATTGTGAGCTTCAAAGAGATGAGAAAGCTTGATTTCTAAAATCCTTTTCACTCTAAACCAACGACCATCTTCTCTTCTTTTTTCATAAGCCACATGTCACATACGTAGATCACCTTCTTTTGTCCTTTAGTGCATTTTGTCTTTAACATTTAAAGCCATTAATGACTACTTTTGACAAGGCTTAAAAGAAGCTTCCATCCTCCTTCCACGTATAGCCATATATATATATATATATATATATAAATGCTGAAGTGGTCCAGTCACACTAGGGTCGGTCCTACCGGCCTACTGGGTCCCGGTATGGAAAAACCACCAGAAACCTTTTTCAGCAATATCGATGTCGCGATCTCATCGGGACATATCTCGATCTCATTGGGATCCATTTAATCCTATTGCTTTCCATATATTGGATCTCTGTCCAAAACTATTTTACGAATTCTCCGAGTCACTCTTATGCGTGTGACCCATTAGGTTCCCGGTTATGTTGGCCACTTACACTTAATCTGAGCAAGTCATGAGCGGTATCTAGCAACACATCATGACCCCCAATTGACCAGAGAGTAATTGGTTTGACGAATGAACCTATATTCATCACGGACCATATCACGAACCCTTCCATAGACAATTACTGTGCAATTCGTCCTTTCACCATGCTATACCCCACTTGGTTATGAGTATGGGAAAAGTGTCAACTCTTACTAGACTGACTACGTCAAATCTAGTCCAAGTGATATTAGTTCTTGTCCTGGGACTCATTACTTTATATGTCACTGAACACACTCTTCATGACATATGAACTCTGGCCAGAGATTTCCAAGTAATGACCCTGACAAGAGGCCATGGGTATCATCTTCTGCTATCACAGAAGTGGTGAATTCTCTATTGGCTACTCAATTACCTTCGAATACCTCAAACTGTACCCAATCACCACCCTATGAGAGACCTGTGTAAGGCAACAAGGAATGGAGTCAAAGCACAGAATCAGTATCTAAGATATCCTTGAGTACCTCAAGTCTAAGGATATTTGCACCATTGCTATGATGAGATTATCACTGACATTAGAAGAGGACATCCATGTGATGATCTCATAGTAGGTCATCCAATGTACTTACTACTTCTAGTAAGCATTCACATCTCAACTCTAAACATCTCATATTTACAGTTTCTGAGATCCACTGCTTGATCAAATCAAGGAGCTTGAAATGTGTTAGTCTCTCCAGATTACCGATGTCCAGCTTCAGTAATCTTATGACTAGGGATAATTTAGATATCTTGACATAATTGCACATGATAGGAATCTCAGTAGTATGATCACATCATAATTTCCTTCATGCTATGTCATGTATCATGGACTTCATTAATTTTATTATAGATTAATATCCATTCATCAATAATGAACATCAAATTAATGAAATATGCCTTTCTTTATTTATTCATAAAGTATGTACACAACTTTGTACAAAACGCGCTAAAGGCGATTGCCTTTAGGGCACTACTCTAACAAACTCCTTCATCGAAACAAAACACTGAGGTGATAAAAAATTTGTTGCAAATCTTGTCATAGCAGGGCGACACAAATTTCTACCATCGGTAAATTCCCTTCTCATCAAATTCAAAACCCATGCACTATTATAAATAAATTTTGTCACCTTTTTTGTCTTTTGCATGGTCTCATCAATAACAGAAAAATACCTAGGATCTCATATATTCTCCAGCATTAAGTCAATGCAATGTGCAATACAAGAAGTCCATAAAAATGAATTATAGGTACTTTGCAACCTTTTCCCTGCCGCTTTATAAGCGGAATCATTGTTAGTAATAAACTGAACAATGTTTTCCACCCCTACTTCATTCACAACTTCATTAAACATCCCAAACAAAGTATCAACATTTCTAATCAGGCTAGATACATCAATAGATTTTAAAAACATAGAGTCATTTGAAGAATAAACCAAAAAATTTATAATAGGCTCTTGTCCCCTATTCGTCCAACCATCACACATAATTAAGCATCCATTAATACCCCAACTCACTCTTCTTTCAGCCAAATAAGTTCTCATTTCAGAAACAGCACAACTCAAAAGTTTACCTCTTAAGTCATCAATCGATGGCCCTTTTGTATCCTGAACCATAAGAGACTATGGCATCTATCATAGGTTGATAATAATATGATTGAGAAGCATTAAATGAAGAACATGTATCATACCACCATCTAGCTACTGCCATATCCACATTGTGAGCTGCATCTCTTGTCTGCATTGCACTATGAATTGAAGGTTGGACTCCAGGAGTTATTCGTGGTGCAAAGAAACTAGACACCTGCCTTCTTCTCTTCCTCACATCAGATTCTTCAGGATCCTGAGGCTGAGATGGAATATTAGCAGTACCACTACCATTACTACTTCCACCTTCAACATTTCCATAATCACCACAAAAACCAGAAAACGAACTTCCACTACCAATTTCAAAATTCAATCTTTCCCTTCTATATTTCTCAAATTGATGTTCATCAAGCAATATTTTCATCTGCCACTTCACATCATGACTTAATTTTTTGCATGCTTCCACATCTCCTTTAACCCCAACTAAATGCCTTTTCAATCGGGTAATTTCTCCACCTTTCAAATGTTAGTTACAAAACAAGCAAATGATATGATTTTTTTGACCGGGAACCACATCAGCGTGAGCCCAAGCTGAATCACTGTATCTTCTTGAACTAGGTTGATCGGGAGTATTTGAACTTTCTTCCATTTATTTGTATACAAAAATAAATAACACATAATTTCAGTACACAATGACAATATGCACAAAGCTAACGATTCAAAACATTTAACATATATGATAAGTAACACAAAACATACTCCAACAATTTGTAATTTCAACAATTACAAAACAATCGTAATATCATTTCGACTTCCTTCCATTCCTAACAATTTCCAATATCAACAATCATAAAACATTCATAATTACATTTCCATTCCATCAATAACCAACAATTTCCAATCATAATAATTACAAAACAATTATAATTTCATTTTCATTTCATTCCATTTCCAATCATTTCCAATCCTAATAATTACAAAACAATCATAATTTCATTTCCATTTCATTCCATTTCCAACCATTTCCAATCCTAACAATTACAAAACAATCATAATTCTATTTCTATTTCATTCCATTTCCAACCATTTCCAATCCTAACAATTACAAAACAATCATAATTCCATTTCCATTTCATTCCATTTCCATCCATTTCCAATCCTAACAATTACAAAACAATCATAATTCCACTTCCATTTCATTCCATTTCTAACAATTTCCAATCATAAAAATTACAAAACAATCATAATTTCATTTCCATTGCATTCCATTTCCAACAATTTCCAATACTAACAATTACAAAACAATCATAATTCCATTTCCATTCCATTCCATTTCCAACCATTTCCAATCCTAACAATTACAAAACAATCATAATTCCATTTCCATTCAATTCCATTTCCAACAATTTCCAATCCTAATAATTACAAAACAATCATAATTCCATTTCCATTTCATTCCATTTCCAACAGTTTCCAGTCCTAACAATTACAAAACAATCATAATTAGATTTCCAATCCATTCCATTTCCAACCATTTCCAATCCTAACAATTACAAAACAATCATAATTCCATTTCAATTTCATTCCATTTCCAGCCATTTCCAATCTTAACAATTATAAAACAATCATAATTCCATTTCCATTTCATTCCATTTCCAACCATTTCCAATCATAACAATTACAAAATAATCATAATTTCATTTCCATTTCCAACAATTTGCAATCTTAACAATTACAAAACAATCATAATTCCATTTCCTTTTCATTTCATTTCCAACCATTTCCAATCCTAACAATTAGAAAACAATCATAATTTCATTTCCATTCAATTCCATTTCCAACAAGTTCCAATCCTAACAATTACAAAACAATCATAATTTCATTTCCATTTCATTCTATTTCCAACAATTTCCAATCCTAACAATTAGAAAACAATCATAATTCCATTTCCATTCCATTCCATTTCCAACCATTTCCAATCCTAGCAATTACAAAACAATCATAATTCCATTTCCAATCCTAACAATTACAAAACAATCATAATTCCATTTCTAACAATTTCCAATCATAACAATTACAAAACAATCATAATTCCATTCAATATCCAACAATTTCCAATCCTAATTAACACAAAACATTCATAATTCTATTTCTAACAATCCATAATATTATATACACCATTTTATATTTCATTCTTAAATATATATGATGCTTTAATAATTCTTAATCAACATTAATAACTATAAGTATAAATTGAAATCTACAAATATACAACATATT
The DNA here is from genome assembly GCA_029891385.1 of Erythroxylum novogranatense. Lineage (NCBI taxonomy): Eukaryota > Viridiplantae > Streptophyta > Magnoliopsida > Malpighiales > Erythroxylaceae > Erythroxylum > Erythroxylum novogranatense. The sequence continues at coordinate 28,742,315 of CM057233.1, read as the reverse complement.
CACAAATCACAATTTGATTGATAACATTACCAATTTTAAATATTTATGATTCCCTACACATATATATTACCATTCCATTAAAGTTCAACATCTTTGAACTTTTAGAGTCAATTAATTATTTACCTAGCTAAAACTAATACTCAAATAAGCAAATACTATCATTATTAACTACAATCAAATTATTATTAATTTCTAATTCCATAATTTTATACTTAACTAATTATTTACCAAAATTCAATACCTAAATATTAAAATGAATGACCATTTAACAAATATTAAGAATGTGTCAATTAATGATTTAATTTTTTCAATTTTCCTAATTTTAATTATCAATTTTACAATTTTGCATTTAATTATAAATTTCACATTTGATTGTCAATTTTACAATTAGGTTTAAATGTTGATTTGATTTTGATTATCAAACTCAATCTCAAATTCAATTGCACAAACTCAAATAGTCAAATTCAATCTCATTCATCAATAATTCAACAATTTAATATTAATAGTTTAATACCGTAAATCACTAAATCTACTAAATCACAATCACCATTTCAAATTCAATTTCCAATCAGACCAATCACCAATCCACTTCCAAAATGCAAAATGCCAAAATTCAATTTCAATTTCAATTTTAGTTCAACTTCAACAATAACAAATGACAAAAATCAAAACTTTACTTTAATCGAAATCAGTTTCAACATTCACACGTTCCCATTTCTCATTCTCAACCGAAATTAACCTCCAGGATTTTCGGATTTTCCCCAAATCCAATTCAACAACACCAATTTTTAACCCCAAATCCACCATCATCCAACAACCAACACAATCACAGAAGCAATCAATTTGAGAATGCCATGAAAAATGAAATAAAAATAAAAAACATACACCCCAAAAAAATCGGGTTTTCGATGATCCAGGTCAACGTCGATTCGTGTGGTCCGTCCATCTGAGGCTTTGACCTGTGGTGTGTCGTGTGGTGTGTCGAAGGCAGAGAGATGACGAGGAGGACGGAGGAGAAGGCGGCGAGGAGCGGGCTGAGAGCCTAAGACCGAACCGTCAAAGCCTCAAAGGGAGAAAACAAACAAACCACTAGTCGAAGACTTGAAGGGGGAGGACTGGAGAACTGGAGGAGACGTCGGCGACAAGAAGACGTCGACGGCGAGGAGACGTCGATGGCGAGGAGACGGCGAGACACCGAGAGAGAGATCAGAGAAGAGAGGAGGCGTGCGGCGTGCAGCGTGCGTCGAAGAGTGAGAGACCGAAGAAGAATCCAGAATGGGGGGGGTAATTTAGGTTAAAAACTTTCGAAAATTGCAAGTTAGTCCTTGCAATTTCTGAAATTTTCAGTATTGACCGGAATTGATGGTTCCAACCAGTATCGTTCGGTAAATGTCGATACCGACCGATATTTAAGCCTGGTACTGATGTTCACCGATTTCGTACCATTTTTTGACTAGTACGGTACCTTCCGACCAGTACGGTACGAAATCCATTTCTTTGATTGAAAGAGTTAATAAAGTGCATCAATTTGTTATTTAAATTATAGAAAGGAAAAAAGCTATATGGAACCTTCTCTTGTAATTTTCAATTCCTATTACATCATTTGATTTTCCTTTATTTTTATTCTTTATGGCCTCATTCTTAAGTCACATATTTTCTTTCTTCTTGGTCAAAACTAGAATTCAAAATCAAAATTGTACCTTTCAAATTTGATCTTGCTATTCAAAGAATAACTATTTTAACAAAATTTCAGATTTTATGAAAGGATTAAGTAATGCAATAAACTTATTTCTATTAAATCCTCATTAAGAAAAGATAAATTCAAGTATTAGAGAATAAATTTGGAGTGTTTCCGTAAACATTACTCATCCATACTACCATGTTTACTTATGTTTTATAATAATAAATTTTCTTCAAGAATATGGTTTTAAACAATTAAAGTTTTAAAATTTTATATTCAAATAAAAACATCTTTGTGATAATTAAAGACAAATATTTCTAGCTTCCAATTATATCTCATTAAAAGATTTAAAATCTTTTTATTTATGTGTTTTTCTAGAAAAGTTATAAAACAAAAAACTCATGAATATCATTTGTAAATGTATATACTTAATGTTCAAACATCAATAGATAAATCATATATCAATGATTTGTATCCATTAATATCTCGAATATAATAATAACCACATAGATGAAGCGAATAAATCACTTACTTTGAGCAGAATTCGACATGATGTAGAGAGAACTTTCATCAATAACAAACTAATTTATATACTTGTTGACATTAAATTTTGTATATCCATCAAGTACTAAATTAATGGTCAAGATTTAATATTATATTAAATTAAGAAAAAAGCTTCAACTAAATTTAGTATGGGCTTACAGAAAATGTAACACCCCACTCCCGCATGACCTGAACCCGACATCGACAGTGATATCCGAGTTCGTGCCCTGTGAGGGTGGCGTGCTACATCACTCAGTCAAAAATTAGTATAATTTTTTTTGAAACATACACATACTTTATATATATTATGCAGAAAACAGTTTATGTAGATAATCATCGGTGAGTTCAATGACCACGGGGGCCCTTTTGTAAATACGATTTCATTCAGTTTGTTGACTTTACAACACGACCTAATCAATAATACAAAAATTCATAACAAATACATCTCTATCAGACACTAATGCAGACGCGAACTGATCCCGACCTCTCTTCTCACTCACACGCGGTTGCCATACACCCGTTGCCTCATGGGATATTCTTCTAGGTCCTAAAAAATGATTGCAAATTTTGGGTGAGTTTTGCGAACTCAGTGAGGAACCATCATCGATGGTTCACTCAATTCATGCAACACATCGTTTCACATAACATATATTCACATTGTTGCATATTTAATCACATTGCACAATTTCCCGTGAACATAGACAACTTGATACATTTCATTCTGTTTGTCATCCATAACAAATTAAATTCATAAAACACCTATGCATAAGCCAATTGTTTCATAAATCACATTCAGAAGTACCACATGATTGGTACCACAGAAGCATAAGACAAGTAGCCTTTCACTTAATTAAAGAGATTACAATTAGATGCAAATGACATGCGCATGTGCCATATTTTCATTTTATTTCGGTGTTGTGACGGAGCGTTTGAACTATCCCAAAATGGGCACATTAATCGTTAAGCCTGAAGCTCTGAAACTGTCCCAATAAGGGCATATTAATCGTTGAGTCATAGGCTCTGAATGTAGTGCCCCCTTACCATAGGGTATCCACCGGAACGCCCGTAGGTCATACATATCCTACGACAAGAGACCACTACTGACAACAACCACTTCACTCCTCATGGCATCACAATCATACGACAGTAATAAGAAATTGACCACTTTTTAAAACCAAATTAGATTCCATTTCATTCACTCAAAACTCAGTAATTTACGACTGTCAGTATTTTTAATTTACACATGTTCCAAACCACTGCACGCTAAGTAAGATACTGTAATGTACAATAAACAGATCTAACTATAAGTCTCCAAAGGAAGCCCACTGACCGACCTTTGAGCCATCGCTTCTCGCCAAATCACAAGATATCTGACTCTACGATCCGAGGGAGCTATCTGTCTATGCTAAGGCCTGAAAAATAAGTTGCAATTTTGGATGAGTTTGCGAACTCAATGAGAAACCATCATCGATGGTTCTCCCAATTCATGCATCACATAAGCATGATACGAGACTCATTCAATAATTATACAAAACACACGATTGAAACAATCACAAGACACTTATACAATATACGATCACGTAGCGGTGTATAAAGAACCACCAAAACATTTCCAAATATTCATCCAAGATGCAATGCACACGTGACTCTTTTCGATTCATTTCAAGATTGTGACCGAGCGCATAATAAAGGTGATCAAGATAGACGCGCGTGCTGGGAGAATTATCTCCGTCGAGCTCGAGGCTCGGTTCAAGATATCGAGCTCTGGGCTCGGTTCAATCGATGGCGTCTCGGTTCTCACAACTTTCCTTTTAACGATGGGATGCATTTGTGCATGAATGCACATGTTCCATAGCGATAAACATGATAATACACAACAAAATATTCATCCAATTAGACGGTTGCCTCGCGTAAAGCACGATCAAGAATGCCACATATAATCCATGTAATCCCGTAGGCAATCAAATCACGGTATAATCCACGAATCCCGTAGGCAATCAAACAAGAAACACATAGATTGGAATAACCAACTAGGTTACTCACCTAATAACTTCCACGCTAGTGTCGGAAGTCTCGCCAAGTCGTGGAACGACGGTCCACTTGAGCCTCTATAGCAAGTTAAATGAATAACCATTACCATCGGTATAAATGACTAAACAATGCACATGAAATCAGTCAAATGTGTATTATGCATGTTGGGACCCGATCCGGGAACCGGATCCCAACCGGAAAAGCAATGAGCACGAAGGGAACGGAATCGAACGGAAGCGAAGGAAGCGGATATTTGGATCGACAACAAAATGCGAAGCGAACAAATCCAAAGTAAATAAGCGGAAGCAAATGCTGGCGAAGCAAGAACTAATCGAAACAAACGAATGATTCAATCGAATGTAGCGGCGAAATAATCGAATACTGAATCACAAAGCGAACGAATAAGCGGCGGGATCGAATCGAATGCAAATCGAATACGGATAGAAAACAAAGTAAGCAAACAAATCAATGTAAATGAAATACTTTCCGACATCCGTGAATAAGCAAAGAACAGAAATGAATCGCGTTGGGAATTCCTAAGACGTTCCAAAATCCGTTATGAAAATTTTTTTTTCTTTCTTATTCTCATTTCTTATTCATTTCTTCTCTTACTCAAACACATTTAAAACATAACCAATGCATCCAATTTCCAAAATTACACTTTTATCCCAAATCTTATCGAAAATTCGGCAGCATAACGGCTGCCTTTATCCTAACCCAAAAATTCCTGCAAAGGCATAATACACTTCTATAATCTCAACAGACCTCAGAATCATCGGACACTCCCGTCCTAATCCCAACACCAAAGAAACACAAACCTAAAACTAATACTTCCATAATTCTCAAGTCAATAAATACCAAACTCATAATTCAACTCATTTCCAAATTCATACATATATATTCCCAAATCAACCATACAATATGTTCTCAAATTCTCCATAATTTCCTATACAAATTTCACAGTCATTCACAATACTTAACTTTATACACAAATACACTTTTCCAAAATTTATCTAAAGTCATAAACATATTCATACACAAGATCCAAATTTCTCAAAAACCAACGTATTCAAATGTCGAAACTGACGTCTTGACATACGTCTTCACATTCTTTCATCCGATCTCCTGCTCGAAACCTGGAGATGGGGATGAAAGGGGGGGTGAGCTCGAAAGCTCGTGGATAACACATTTATAAACTGATAAATAAGCTGAAATCATTTTTAATAATCTTTTTGCCAAAAAGGGCGAATTTTTTTTTTCAAACTTTATAATTTTTCAAACAATTTCCTCAAACCCATTTTTTCATATTTTTCAAACTTTTCATAATAATCTCACTTTTCTCATTTTCAAAACTTCTTGAATTTTCATAAATATGAATGCGAACACATAAACAAATCAAAACATATTACACATCGAATGGTCTCGCTAGGTCCAAGCAGAGCGTCGCATAGCCCCATATATGGTCCTGCAGATCGTGAAAGAACGTATTACACTTTCCGCATCATGGTCCAATATAGCCGTGAAGGAGTCCGAATCGAGTCCGTGCACTAATGGGCACACTGGAGAAGGCTATACACATAGAGACAAATACGACTCACCAAGGGACCTACCAAACCCACATAACACATAATCGAAAACGAAAAGTCGGATTGCTCAAGGCACTTTTCAATTTCGTACTTTTCTTCAAAATTTTCCCAATAATGCATACCACTCAATTTATTCATCTATCATTCACTAAATTCAACAATCAAAACATTCAATCAAACAATAATTTCAACAATTGAATAATGCATACACAACAAATGCATTTTCAAAATTTCTATCGGTTTATCGAATCATTTAAAGCAATGAATTCAAACTTATAATAATCTTTCGTAAAACATTCTAAATCGAATTTCAAACCTTTACAAAACAATAATTTGTCAAAATTTTCACATTTTGCTTTCTTTATTTTTCAAAATTGCTTTCTTTAATTTTTCAAAATTGCATATTGCTCACAAATCAAAATATAAATATGCTACCCACCTCAATTATTGCTTAACCTTGATTTCAAGCTCCAATTGATCCTTGCTTTTCTCTCTTCCAAAATACCAAAACCTAAACCATAATCATCCAAATTTCACATCAGAAAATACTTAATTTTCACAATCAACTTAGGAATTCACCAATTCCATTTACATTCAAGCTATTTCAATCTCCAATTTTGAAAATCCCCAATTTTCAAAATTGGCCTAAACCAAGACACTCAAATTCAATCTCATAAAACATAATTTCTTCAAAATTCATCTCACAATTCATCAATTCACATTAATTCCAAACTATTTAAATCCTCAATTTCAAAAATCCCCAAATCTTAAAATTGGCCTAAACCAATTTATCCCAATTCAATACCATAAAATACAATTTCTTCGAAATTGATTTCATATATCATCAATTCATCATATTTCCTATAATTCTACACCAAAATATCTCAAAATTCTCAATCATAAAATTAAGCCTAAACCTTAATCAATTTTCCATCCAAAATTAAACCCAGCCTAAAGCATATATTTCAAAATTAATTCCACAATCCATAAACCCATCTTATATGTCATAATTCTAAACCGAAAATTAATCAAAATCTCAAAGTAGAAAAATTTCTCTTACCTCTTTCTCATCCAAATTCGAATTTTTTTTGGTTCCTTAGGAAGCTCTTATGCTCCTCTACCTTTTTCTCTCTTGGAACCATCCCAAAATCCTTAAGAAAACAAGTAGAAAATCAAAATAACTTTCTCTCTCATCTTTTCTCCATACTGAAACTTCCACTCTCTTCTTATTTCTTCTTCTTTCTCTTCTTCTGTAATTTTCCAGACCATTCATCGCTTTTAATAGCTCAAACGACAATCATTAATGAGTTTCATTAATTGATGGTCAAATGACCATTTTGCCCTCCATTCAAAACTTAAAGTTACGCTTACTTGCGGTTCTGATTCGCACTATTAAATTGAAGGAATTTGTCCAAACTTCCTTCTCGAGAAATGTTCCGCTCACTCATACAAATCCAACGCCACTGACCGCGCTCAATTCCGAGCACTACATCAAAAGTTATGCGTGAAACAGTGCGGAAATATCCATATTCTAACACATTTCCTATGTACGATTATTTCCGTCCAAAATTTCACATTCTTAATCCCAGAATTGAAACTCGATGTCTTCATAACAATTGTAGCCTTATGTCTCTAGTTTAATTCAAAACAAGAATCGTCTCATTTCGATTCCCAGATCAAAAGTTATACTCAAATTACTCACAGGTGTTCCTAATCCAAAATTAAACCCTAATCCGAACTTAAATTCAAAATTAAAAGTCCTAAGGGCAAAATTGACATTTCATGTCTTCATATGATTTGTAGCCCCTTGTCTTATCTTTATTTCCCCTCAAGAATCGCTTCAATCGGATCTCTACAGATCCCGAATTTCACAAAACACTGAATCATGCTCGGAAAATTTCCGACTCATTTTGATTAAATTAATAACCATTAATTTAATCTCAAAAGTTCACAAATTTCTTATAAAATGAAATTCAATGTCTTAGGAATCCAACGCAAAAGAATCAACTCAATCGGATGTCGGACGGAAAGATATAGGCAAAATAGTGAGCAAAGGTCGGATTGAAAACAAAGAAATCAAAATTTAAGAAGCAAACGCAGCGTCGGAGACGCCTAACTCATGAGGGCGAGACGCCGTCATGAGGGCGAGACGCCTCGCTCGCTAGGGCGAGGCGCGCCTGGCGGGCGGCGCGAAGCCCGCCTCGCTAGGGCGAGGCGTCGCCTAGCGAGGCGCCATACCATGCGAGGCGAGTCTTGCCTCGCGAGGCGAAGACAGCCCGCCTCGCTAGGCGGGCGTCGCCTAGCGAGGCGCATCTGAGCGCCCTTCGCTAGGGCGAGCCGTCGCCTAGCGAGGCGCTAAAACTTTCTCTTTTTTTTTTTTCCACTAAACTCCCAAAATTCATAACTTTTAATCCCGAACTCCGATTTTGACAAAATTAGTCTCTATAGAAAGCTTGAGAGAAGCTCTAAATCTTCCGAGAAGAACATAAAACTCAATTCAACTCCTACGGGAGTCCATTTTCCGGTCAAAGATACTGTTCTCTATACACGCTTGCAAAAATCATAACTTAATTTTCCGAGATCGAAAAATTGCATACTTTATATCGAAATAAAGATCAAAACAAATCCTTCAATTTTCATGAAGAACATCAAAGCTCATTTAACCTCTAACTAGGTTAATTTCTCAGTCAAAGTTTCAACCATAATAAAAGTCAAACCCGATCAAACATAAACTTTGACTGATCATAACTTTCACTCCCGATATCGAAAAATTACAAACTTTATGTCCACAAAAATCTCTTAACATAACCTACAAGTTTCCAGAAGACCATTTTATCAAATTTTGCCTCAATCAAAAGTCAACCTTCAAAGGCCAGAAAGTCAACTATTACACAATTTTTCATACTTTCTCTCTTTATTTCATGATCTTCAACTTAATTTCAATCAACTCATCCACTTGATCATAGTCAAATTGTCACTCAAGGTTCGGGGTCCAACATTTCTCCCCCTCTTAAAAGAATTTCGTCCTCGAAATTCACACTTACTTAAACTCCAAGTAACTCATTCTTGCATAAATTTCTTTCTAAACAATGATCATCAAGCACTTTCTTCCTAATTTCCCAAAACTCATAATCAATTACTTTTTCATCAAATTTACTCATCATACATATTCTCAATCTCTTCACAATTTTTACTTCCTTAAACCATATATCTCTCATATCATATCAAAACACTATATCTATAACTCATTATTTCTTCATATATGGGCACAAATTAATGGTCCATTTCTTAAGGAACCCTCATATGGTTCAATCATCATTATGTCATCATTCTTTCATCTTACGGAAGTATAGTCTATATCAATTTCTCCCAATTCATCACAAAATTCAAATCTTAAGTTCCACAAACACATGTTTCTAATCACTCATATTCTTAACACCCTAAACAAACAATCACTTTAATTCTTCAAATAAGGCATGACAAGTCATGCTCATCAATTTCACATTCCTAAAATCGATTATGATTCTCGTCACTTTAATCCACAATCAATTTAATTCTCCAAATATTTCTCATTTACTCCTATCCTTCAAGCATTTCTTATTTTAATCTCATAAATGGGTAAAGTCGAATCATCCAAATTCATTTTAAACTTCTCATCGCATAATGCCATAATGAACTCCAAATCTCAAGTTCATTAACACACACCTAAAATCAATCAAATTTCTTAACCTCACTCAGACAATCACTAAATTCAATCTCGATAATCATATTGCCCAAGTATGATCATAATACTGGGCTCTGATACCATAAATGTTGGGACCCGATCCGGGAACCGGATCCCAACCGGAAAAGCAATGAGCACGAAGGGAACGGAATCGAACGGAAACGAAAGGAAGCGGATATTTCGGATCGACAACAAAATGCGGAAGCGAACAAATCCGAAAGTAGCGAAGCGGAAGCAAATGCAAGCGGAAGCAAGAACTAATCGAAACAAACGAACAGATTCAATCGAATGTAGCGAAGCGAAATAATCGAATCTGAATCACAAAGCGGAACGAATAAGCGGCGCGGATCGAATCGAATGCAAATCGAATACGGATAGAAAACAAAGTAAGCAAACAAATCAATGTAAACTGAAATACTTTCCGACATCCGTGAATAAGCAAAGAACAGGAAACAGAATCGCGTTGGGAATTCCTAAGACGTTCCAAAATCCGTTATGAAAATTTTTTTTTTCTTTCTTATTCTCATTTCTTATTCATTTCTTCTCTTACTCAAACACATTTAAAACATAACCAATGCATCCAATTTCCAAAATTACACTTTTATCCCAAATCTTATCGAAAATTCGGCAAAGATAACTACCGCCTTTATCCTAATCCAAAATTCTCGCAGCGCGTAATACACTTCATAATCTCAACAGACCTCGAATCATCGGACACTCCCGTCCTAATCCCAACACCAAAGTAAACACAAACCTAAAACTAATACTTCCATAATTCTCAAGTCAATAAATACCAAACTCATAATTCAACTCATTTCCAAATTCATACATATATATTCCCAAATCAACCATACAATATGTTCTCAAATTCTCCATAATTTCCTATACAAATTTCACAGTCATTCACAATACTTAACTTTATACACAAATACACTTTTCCAAAATTTATCTAAAGTCATAAACATATTCATACACAAGATCCAAATTTCTCAAAAACCAACGTATTCAAATGTCGAAACTGACGTCTTGACATACGTCTTCACATTCTTTCATCCGATCTCCCGCTCAAAACACGGAGATGGGGATGAAAGGGGTGAGCTCGAAAGCTCGTGGATAACACATTTATAAACCGATAAATAAGTCAAATCATTTTAATAATCTTTTTGCCAAAAGGGCTAATTTTTTTCAAACTTTATAATTTTTCAAACAATTTCCTCAAATCCATTTTTTCATATTTTCAAACTTTTCATAATAATCTCACTTTTCTCATTTTCAAAACTTCTTGAATTTTTCATAAATATGAATGCGAACACATAAACAAATCAAAACATATTACACATCGAATGGTCCAGCTAGGTCCAAGCGAGCGTCTTTGCAGATCCGATAAGCGGTCCTGCGTCGTGAAACGTAACGTATTACACTTTCCCGCATTGCGGTCTAGTGTGGCCGTGAAGGAGTCCGAACGAGTCTCCGTGCCCTAGCGAGCGACTGGAGAAGGCTATACACATAGAGACAAATACGACTCACCAAGGGACCTACCAAACCCACATAACACATAATCGAAAACGAAAAGTCGGATTGCTCAAGGCACTTTTCAATTTCGTACTTTTCTTCAAAATTTTCCCCAATAATGCATACCACTCAATTTATTCAGTCTATCATTCACTAAATTCAACAATCAAAACATTCAATCAAACAATAATTTCAACAATTGAATAATGCATACACAACAAATGCATTTTCAAAATTTATATCGGTTTATCGAATCATTTAAAGCAATGAATTCAAACTTATAATAATCTTTCGAAAACATTCTAAATCGAATTTCAAACCTTTACAAAACAATAATTTGTCAAAATTTTCACATTTTTGCTTTCTTTATTTTTCAAAATTGCTTTCTTTAATTTTTCAAAAATTGCATATTGCTCACAAATCAAAATATAAATATGCTACCCACCTCGAATTATTGCTTAACCTTGATTTCAAGCTCCAATTGATCCTTGCTTTTCTCTCTTCAAAATACCAAAACCTAAACCATAATCATCCAAATTTCACATCGAAAATACTTAATTTTCACAATCAACTTAGAATTCACCAATTCCATTTACATTCAAGCTATTTCAATCTCCAATTTTGAAAATCCCCAATTTTCAAAATTGGCCTAAACCAAGACACTCAAATTCAATCTCATAAAACATAATTTCTTCAAAATTCATCTCACAATTCATCAATTCACATTAATTCCAAACTATTTAAATCCTCAATTTCAAAAATCCCCAAATCTTAAAATTGGCCTAAACCAATTTATCCCAATTCAATACCATAAAATACAATTTCTTCGAAATTGATTTCATATATCATCAATTCATCATATTTCCTATAATTCTACACCAAAATATCTCAAAATTCTCAATCATAAAATTAAGCCTAAACCTTAATCAATTTTCCATCCAAAATTAAACCCAGCCTAAAGCATATATTTCAAAATTAATTCCACAATCCATAAACCTATCTTATATGTCATAATTCTAAACCGAAAATTAATCAAAATCTCAAAGTAGAAAAATTTCTCTTACCTCTTTCTCATCCAAATTCGAATTTTTTTTGGTTCCTTAGGAAGCTCTTATGCTCCTCTACCTTTTTCTCTCTTGGAACCATCCCAAAATCCTTAAGAAAACAAGTAGAAAAATCAAAAATAACTCTCTCTCATCTTTTCTCCATACGAAACTTCCACTCTCTTCTTATTTCTTCTTCTTTCTCTTCTTCTGTAATTTTCCAGACCATTCATCGTTTTTAATAGCTCAAAACGACAATCATTAATGAGTTTCATTAATTGATGGTCAAATGACCATTTTGCCCTCCATTCAAAACTTAAAGTTACGCTTACTTGCGGTTCTGATTCGCACTATTAAATTGAAGGAATTTGTCCAAACTTCCTTCGAGAAATGTTCCTCTCACTCATACAAATCCAACGCCACTGACCGCTCAATTCCGAGCACTACATCAAAAGTTATCTTGTAAACAATGCGGAAATATCCATATTCTAACACATTTCCTATGTACGATTATTTCCGTCCAAAATTTCACATTCTTAATCCCAGAATTGAAACTCGATGTCTTCATAACAATTGTAGCCTTATGTATCTAGTTTAATTCAAAACAAGAATCGTCTCATTTCGATTCCCAGATCAAAAGTTATACTCAAATTACTCACAGGTGTTCCCAATCCAAAAATTAAACCCTAATCCGAACTTAAATTCAAAATTAAAAGTCCTAAGGGCAAAATTGACATTTCATGTCTTCATATGATTTGTAGCCCTTGTCTTATCTTTATTTCCCTCAAGAATCGCTTCAATCGGATCTCTACAGATCCCGAATTTCACAAAACACTGAATCATGCTCGAAAATTTCCCGACTCACTTTGATTAAATTAATAACCATTAATTTAATCTCAAAAGTTCACAAATTTCTTATAAAATGAAATTCAATGTCTTAGGAATCCAACGCAAAAGAATCAACTCAATCGGATGTCGGACGGAAAAGATATAGGCAAAATAGTGAGCAAAGGTCGGATTGAAAACAAAGAAATCAAAATTTAAGAAGCAAAGCAGTGCGTGGAGACGCCGAACTCATGAGGGCGAGACGCCGTCATGAGGCGAGAGCCGCGCATGAGGGCGAGACGCCCGCTCGCTAGGCGAGGCGTCGCCTGGCGAGGGCGAAGGCGCCCGCCTCGCTAGGCGAGGCGTCGCCTGCGAGGCGCCTGCATGCATGAGAGTAGCCTTGCCTCGCGAGGCGAGCCTTGCCTCGCGAGGCGAAGACAGCGCCGCCTCGCTAGCGAGGCGTCGCCTAGCGAGGGCGAGATATGGCCCCTCGCTAGGGCGAGCCGTCGCCTAGCGAGGCGTTAAAACTTCTCTTTTTTTTTTTCCACTAAATTCCCAAAATTCATAACTTTTAATCCCGAACTCCGATTTTGACAAACTTAGTCTCTATAGAAAGCTTGAGAGAAGCTCTAAATCTTCCGAGAAGAACATAAAACTCAATTCAACTCCTACGGAGTCCATTTTCCGTCAAAGATACTATTCTCTATACACGCTTGCAAAAATCATAACTTAATTTTCCGAGATCGAAAAATTGCATACTTTATATCGAAATAAAGATCAAAACAAATCCTTCAATTTTCATGAAGAACATCAAAGCTCATTTAACCTCTAACTAGGTTAATTTCTCAGTCAAAGTTTCAACCATAATAAAAGTCAAACCCGATCAAACATAAACTTTGACCGATCATAACTTTCACTCCGATATCGAAAAATTACAAACTTTATGTCCACAAAATCTCTTAACATAACCTACAAGTTTCGAAGACCATTTTATCAAATTTTGCCTCAATCAAAAGTCAACCTTCAAAGGCCGAAAGTCAACTATTACACAATTTTTCATACTTTCTCTCTTTATTTCATGATCTTCAACTTAATTTCAATCAACTCATCCACTTGATCATAGTCAAATTGTCACTCAAGGTTCGGGGTCCAACAATGCATGTTCATGGCATCCCGGCCCTAATTCAATATTTCCCCATAATAAAATTCTATTAAAAATTAGAAATCTATAGGCACTGACGGTGCGCAATTTGGACCTCTATAGGTCCCCAATTAAATAAAACAGTGATTCACCGTTCCGTTACCCAAGGCTACGTCAAATTCCCGTCTAAAAATCCCGAATCTCTCAGAAAATGAAATTAAATATTCCATGTATCCGATGCCTCAAGATTCAGGTCAATCGGACGTCGGACGGAAAAGTTATTCACGAAAGAAACCAAAACTCAACAATTTATATTTTTATATATAACCCTTATTTTCCCCTTTATTTACTGATTTCCAACTAACCTTCCAACACCCATAACTCTTTCTACACATTTCTGAAAAATGCAAACTATACCTTGTTGGAAAGCTTATGAAAAGCTCTACAATTCTCAAGAAGACCATAAAAATCAATTCCAACCCTAAGGGTGTCAAAAACTCCATCAAACCTACTGCCTACTCAATTTCCCTCAACACAGGGCAGTACAGTGGCAATTTCATAACTCACTGATTCTTCAGTAATAAATTACCACAAAAATATGATTAATAAGTTCACAATGTCTTAAACAAATTTCATGAACAATCCAAAATCAAATTCTATTGCTAAACAAGTCAATTAACTCATCTAATGTTACTGTCCCTGAAATCCTCCAATTTGGGCAGTAACTTTATAACAAGCATAACTCCCTGTATACAAGTCAGTAAAATCCGAACTTTATATCCCTGAAAAGATAACATCTCAAACTTCAATTTTCATGAAGCACTCATCATCCAATTCGATCTCTATAAATTTCAAAACTGTTATGGAAGCTACTGTTATGATCAGCCATTCATAACCTGATGTAGGGTTAATTTTTGAAAAATCATAACTCACAATTCTGACTTCGAAAAATTACTCACCATATATCATTTTCAAGGTAATCTCTTCCTCTACAATTCTTCAGAAGCTCACTCACACCAATTCAGTCCACATAAAATGTTAAAATTGCCTCCAATCAGTAAACTCACAAAATCACACTTAAGCTAGGTTTCATCCAAAATGCTCAAAACCAGTCATTAGTAATCAATTCATATCTCCCAATATACAATTCTAAAAATAGCAAGATCAGTAGCAATGGAAAGATAATTCAATATTCTACAACTTCCATAAAGCCCATTTTCCCTAATTCCATCTCAATTAATTCATAAAAATCAACAAAGTTCTTATGTTGTGGTTTCGGTTACTGTTCAGAGGCAATGGAACAGTAATTTTCCATTAAAAAATTCACCCTTCTATCATTGAAATTCAACAACACCTATTTCACACTAAATTGAAGCCAACATCCCAAAGTTTCAGTAGCCACTAACCTTACCTCATTTTATTTTCTACACAATAAGTTATGAATAAATCAGTAACATCAATTTCAACCTTAACTTTCCAGATTTAATGTTAACCTTAGTTCTAACATTTCCAATGCCTTTTTCACATCACTAGACATCCAAATAAATACAAATTAAATATTACTACAGTCATACATATACTAGGGCTAATACTGAAAAATTGACAGAATCAAATTCCTCAATTCATATACTCAAATAATCATCCATACTCAACTCAAAATCAAACCATATCATTAATTTCAATACATCTTCACCTAGCCTCATACCCATTTCTTCAAATCATAATAATCATCACTTTAATGCCTACATGAACCTCATGCATGCTTTAAACCCTTTTATTAATCACTCCTTACTATCATGACATTTAATTCCATATACAAACATCATTTAAAGCTTAAACCTTAAATGAATACATACCTAATTAGCTTTTCCACTTCAAAGCACACCAATTTCTCACTTTCTCTACTTTCTTCTAACATCAAACATGGCTATCATCATGAAAAGAAGGTAGGAGACTTAAGCTTGTAAGCATATAAGGAAGGCACTCAAAGTTGGAGGAAATAACTTAAAGAAGGAGAAAAACATTGATGGAGATGAAGAAGGAAGGTTGATTTTCGGATGGTGAAGGATTTAAGAGGCAAAAGTCATCTTTTTCATTCTTTATTAAGGCAAAACCGTGGGAGGAAGCAAGTGAGCATTAAATGATGGCATTTGGTGGCTAAATGTGATTGGTTCAAAAATTTAAAGAAAAGTCAAAGTAACATTTCTTTAATCCAGATCAAAAACTAACTCAATCAACTCAATTGACCCCAATTTCAATCCCAAAATAATATACCCAATAACACAGTACCAGTGGGTGGCGATTTTTGCTACCGAGAATCGACCGGTTCGCCAATTAGCGATTTTTCCAGTCCGGGAATTGTCTCCGAAAAAATCCAGAAAAATTTCTAAAAATCCCTAAAAATGTAAAACAATTTATGGTGCAGTCCAAATAATTTTCCAAACTCAATTACTCCATTAATTTCACACAGAAGTTCAATTTAAAACCTGTTTAAAATGTCATGAATGCATGTATACTGTGTGCATGTGCAACCAATCAGTAATCAGAAAGGCTATATGCTGTATGTGCATGTCGAGATATAATTTAATATCCTGAACCCGTCCTAATTACCAAAATACCCTTTTCCTATAGGAGAGGGGATGTTACACTGAATCACTGTGGGCTCGAGGCCCAAATATAAACGTTGAGCTTGTAACTCTCGGTGGCTGCTCCGATCACAACTATCATTAACTGATCATGCATTCATGCATATGTCGTAATTGAGCAATATCACATTACAATCAAACCCAAATTATCGCATTCAAATAATTAGTTCACAATTATTCACATTAAAATCACAGTCACAATTTATCACATTGAAAACACGAAGATCTCACATTCTTAGACAAATAACACTTCTATGTCATAATCTCCCAATGCATCGGACACGTTCAGTCCGGAATCCAGTCATACACAAACGCACAAGCCCACCATTATTCTCCACAGTGTTATAAGTGCAAAATATAAAAAATTAATAATCGAGAAACCATCTAAGTTAGTCACCTTTGCTTCCGAAGCTAATGCCTGAAAGTCTCGGCAACGTATGTGGGTTGACGTTCCAAATGCGCCACTAAACCAGTCAAAATATTCAAACATTAACAAAAGTACACTCAGAAATAGTTAATAATGCACATGTATGCATGTTCGTGACATTCCTGACATTATACTAAAATTTTTTGATAATTTTAGAAACTCATTGATATCAAAATCATTCAATTCGGACCTCTATAGGTCTAATTATTAATAAAATACGGACCAAAAAAATAATTATCTGATCCTCTCACTTCGACCTAGTCAATCCCCGTCAATTTCATCTCTAAAAATTTCCAATTTCACATTTAAATGGAATTAAATATTATACGAATCTGATGCCTCGAGAACCAGGTCAATCGGATGTCGGGTGCAAAAGTTATTGGCGACAGAAATAGCATTTAGTAATTCAAACTAATTAGTAATCAAATAAAAACATAAAATAAAATAAAATAAAAAAATGATATGGGTCTCGCCCTCGCAATTTTTCGCGAGGGCGAGACCGCTAGCTCGCTCTTGGTCTCGCGAGGGCAATCCGTCGCCCTCGCGAGATGCGAGGTTCTGAATTTTAAATTTTTCATTTTTTTTATAAAACTAATTTTCCATTTTTCCTTTTTCCACTAAAACACCCTTTCTCATTTCCAAAATCGTATCTTTTCACCCAAGTATCCAAGAATCACAATTAAGGTCTCGTTGGAAAGATCTTAGAAAATCCTACAAGTTCCATGAAGGACTCACAAACCAATTTCACCCCTAAGGGTGTCAAAAATGCACTCAAAGATACTGTCTAATCACACATTTACTACAACAGTACAACATTTTTGAAAAAATCATAACTTTTCATCCCCTTTGCCAAAAATTACAAAATTTATATCAATCAAAAGAGAAAAACAAATTCTACAACTTTCAGGAACAACTTGGAAGCCCATTCCATCTCTAACCAAATGAAATTATCGATCAAAGCTTCTGCTTACCTAAATTATTCTCAACAATAACCCAATCTTTCAAAATTCATTAATCCCCATTCCCTTGGCAAAAAATTCCATACCATATAGCAATAAAAAGCTTGGACAATATAATACAATCCTTAAGAAGGACTTAAAACCAAATTCCATCTCTAATTAGGTCAAATCCTCCCATTAATGTGGCTGTCTTGTTAGGGTTTATGAAAACATCATTTAACCTAAACCATAACAAAACTTTACAAATTTATATATAACAATCCTTATATCCAAAATTCGCATTAAAAACCTCATTAGAAAGCTACAACAATCTCTACAACTTTCCAGAAGGTCACTTGAGTCAATTTCACCCTTAACAGTCCAAAATTAATATCAGAACACAAAGAGCACAAAACCTCTGCACTTAGAGTCACTTGCACACAAAACACATTTTGGGCTGAATTACCACCTGACCTTTTACAGACCGTAATGTTCAATCTACACATAAAAAAAATTCATACTTAGTGGAGTTGGAAAGCTAACAAGTAAATCTTCAACTTTCATGAAGACCAAATTTGCAAATTCAATCCAAATCAACCTAAAAACAATTATCAAAGTTTCAGGTCACAAGGTTCGGATTACTATTCATACAGCACCTAACAACTCACTTTCCAAGCAAAATTTAAAACCCTTAAAGTCATAATTGGACAAAACTTTCTCCATAAGAAATCTAGCCATACTTTTTAAGTTTAATTTAAGCTAAACCTCAACTCAATAGCACAACCATAACAAAAGTTATGACCAAAAATCTGAAACCTATACAAAGTAAATTTTCTAGATTCTCATATCTAACTCTACTCCTTTCATTCCAACATCATTCCTACACCAATAAGCATTCCATTTAGTCACTAATTCAGCAACAATTTCATCAAGACACTCACTTGAATAAAAACCCACAAAATTTCCAGAACACATGCTCCGTCATTGCCTTTTTAGAATCAATCATCTAACATCATTAAAACCATTTCAAAACACACAATTCACACATTACACATGTTAAACATCATCCTCAATCAACCATAAATTCACCAAGAAAATAATCTACCCATTTACACTAACCACAAGTTCAAGTAATTAATGTACAATTCATCATAAGGAAGGCTTCTAGCTACCATAAAACACAAAGCTTACCTATTAAAGCTTCAATCTTCCAATCTTCCTAATTTCAAAATCCCTCAATCCTTTTTAATTCTCTCCACCATATACGATCTTCATGTTAAGGGAAAAGCTTAGGTTTGTAAGTTTTGTAAACAAGGAAGAGAGAATTCGTACGATATGAGGGCTTTGGTGTAGGTGGAGATGAGAAGCAATTAATAAGAAGGAGAAAAATCAAAGGAGAAGAAGAGAGAATGGGAGCTACGGGTGAGAGGAGCAACTTTCATTAAATAAAACACTTATCACCTTAAAGAAAGAGAGCATCGTGGAAGACTTGGCTTCCCTTTTTACCTAAGTAACTAGGGTGGCATGGTAGGCAAGTGACACATGTCACTTGCCACATGTCAACCTCTCATGTAATCACTTAATTCTCTTCCAATTTCCAGTCCAATTTCTCTCCAAATTTTTGTCCCAATAGTCCAATGGCTCAAAATAATAAATCCTAAAATCATAAGTCTAATTTTCAGTGCCATTGGATAGTCTTTTCCAGTACTGAAAATCCAGTCAGTGCTTCACTTAGCAATTTTTCCGGTCCGGACATTGACCGCTAAAAATTTCAGAAAAATTCTTAAAAATCTCCAAAAATGTAAAATACACAAAAATCCACTCCAATTAATTTTCAAGCACAAGTTTCACATTTTTCCCAATAAACACATATGCCAATAAATGTCATGAATGCATGTACGAACATGTGCATATACAAAAATTACAATTTATGCATATATAGAGGCCATATTAGGCATAACCACGCCGAGATACGCTTACACACTCATAACCCATTCCAAATTACTATTTTACCCTTCCCATCGGTGATGGGATGTTACAATTCTCCCGTCCTAATAAAAATTTCATCCTCGAAATTCACTTTTGACAAAGAAGAAGGTAGGGGTATTGTTATCTTATGTACTCCTCCATTTCTTATATCATCTTTCTACTCAAGGCTTCCTTTCATAAAATCAAAATTGATAACGTCGATAGGTCTCTCAATTCTCTGTTTAGATGTCATACTTCCTCAATTATGTCGTTGATGAGTTTCAGAATATTCAACTCTTTACTTCCAGTTTCAGTACCGCATATATCATATTATAACAATACTAACCATAAAATCATTTATAATGCCATAGTCCCATTTTTGCCATCATTTTATATAGACCACTTTATGTCACCCTTAACTTCCCTTATTACCTTTGTATCTCATCTAACTACACCTTGGCACAGGTGATTCACTCAAAATCTTTCTCCAAATTGTCACAACTTTCATGTAATCCACCAAAATCCATTCGTCTTTCAAAAATCATTTCACTCGCTATTTCACTCACTAATGGTATCCCAAATTTGTTCTGACTTTTACTCAGGGTGATCGACTCTTCTTGTCGACTCATTGCTTGTAGTCATTTTGCACTAAACATTAATCTTATATGCTGAAGCTTTATGCCTGTCCCCAATAGTCAAGACTACAAGGAAACCAAACATATAATCACTCAGTTCAATATGCTTAGCCGCCAATTGCTCTTTTGAGGTACACTTACTAGGACACATACTTTATTCCTCAAATCCTTACTTTGGGCTTTCCAAATTTCTGTTTGCAAAACTGATATTTCTTTTCCCCATAACTAATAAGATTTCCTTTTTGCTTCATTTCTACTTGTCAGTATACACTCTTTATTGTACTAAATTTAGTAATCTGAATATCCACATATGTGGTACTCTGCTATGAAATATTTTATTCGATACAGTTGATTGGACCATTAGCTTTATTAGGACAGATCGCTCTGCACAATCCTTTCAATCTTGTCCAATTCTAGTCTTATCTTAATCTCTACTAATCTGTCTAATCATATGTATATCTCATATGTTTCTATCCACATCATGATTTTATGCTTCCAACCCAACTACTATTGCAGAAATCTTCAAGTCATGTATCTAAATTTAGCTCATGCAGCTATATTTCTCTTTAGGTACACAAGATCACCTTATACATTACAACCAATTCCCTCTCGATCTCGATAGGGAACCTCTATTGTATAAGCTACAAAATCTCCAAGTCCGAATGACATACTTACACTTTAAGTATTTTGGTTTCATTTATCACTAACGCGACTTACATCTTTTTCCCTTAAACATTCAAACTTTCATCTTCATTTGTCAATATAATCATAGTCACTCATTGATATCATGTTGCTTGAATTACATTAACCTTCAATATCTTAATCCTATCGGGGTATGGTTAACTCTAATAGATATAACCTCAAACTCATTGTGCTTTTATTTAGTTCTTGTAATTCCTTGAGTAACTAATTCCTCAGTAGTATGATCACATGTTATCCTCAATTTTTCATTAAACTTCCTTTTTTTTACCGATTTCAGCAATTCTTTCCATTTCCCGATGATTCCACATTGGCTTATGCTACTGTCTATTCATTTATACTTGTTGCTCCACACATTTCAATCTATCTACAAATATAACTTCCTGTGTTGGAAACCCCATCAGCAGAGGTAATTTGTGGTTCCCAAACATATTTCCATAGCCGATGATGTGGACCAAATTTTGCCTCACATTCACAAGAATGTCTCCTCGAATTGTTGAAATCCTCTTAAATAGTTGGATACTTTACATCAACAAAATTATATATACACTCCCGATAGCCCTTTTTTTAACTCTTATGCTTCAAGCTTTGTGATGGCAATAACTCCAATATTCTCATTTTCATTTTTTTAAAGGATATAGTACATCACAACTTTTCTGGGAGACCTGTCATCTTATTTCAAAATTCTCTCAATTGCGTCTGTCAATTCCTTTCTGAAGCAAACCCGATTGACTTAAGTGAGGGGCCTTGGCCCACTATGGAATAATTACTCGATTCTATTTTTGAATCAAGAGAAGAGCTTATGATCCCAGCTACTGGTCATGGAAAGCCTGTCTTCATTGGTCATAAATTAAATTACCCGACTTTCTGACCCTATATCAGTGATTCTTGGTGCAAACCTCGATATTGTCACTCACCTATTATCCATGTCATTCCTAATAGCTCAAGAAAAATCAATTACAACATTTCACAAGATCTTTAAAAGATCAATTTGTCTCATGACTTCTATGGTCAATGTATCCTCGATACTAAGGCTCAATGAGGCATTAAGCAATTTCATTTACACTTACACCCTGGCTGATACCATTCAAAATTCTGACATCTTATTGAAAGATGTCTTTATAGCATATAGCCACGTACTCAAATTCGTTACTGCTACTTACATTCCAACTAACTCTAGATAACATTTCTATCTTTGTTCCTGTCCATAACTGGAGGTTGTTATTTGATTATAGCAAAAACCTATTTTTGTAGGCCCATATCGTGGCCTGCACTTTTACCTCACATTACCCCACATATTGACAACGATTCTGCGCCAGTTTTCTAGTATTTACCTCTTCTTCTCATGCAACCTCTTATCATAATTATAGAATTTACATTTTGAGTGCATTCACTCTACTCCTTTGCTTTATCATATTTTCCATAATTACATACACACATGCAACCCAAACTCAGGCGCATTTTAAGCACTGGTAAGGCCATGTTTCTGTTATTTCATCGTCCATATGTATATTTTCAATTTATTTCAAATTATAGACGCAGAAGCATCAAGAAGTATCATCTCAGTATCTCAGACATATTATTACGTTAAATCATAAATTTTATCACACTTCAAATCCAGCACACTTTAATCTCTTCATTTCTGCTTTTTGTTTCAAACAATATCTTCACTTACGATACACTATAGTCCATAATACACAAATCACTACAACTGTAGGAAATCTTTATCTACCTTATCGAATCAAATGCTTCCTCTCATTTCCAATTATCCCCATTTTATCGAACATACAAGTCCAAATCATAACTACCTAGTCATCCTGAGTTTTTGATCTCTCATAGACATATTCACATATTCTTAAGCTAAATCATAACTCCCATCACTTTTAACGAATGTTTTTTTTATAACCATATTTGACCTCTCCAGACTATTGCAAATTTCGTTTTACGTTCAACTCGATTTATACACTTTTAATCACAGTACAATATGAATGTCATTTTTCATTATTCCTTTCCCATTTCCAGTTGCCCATAAACCTTCATTGGCTCATATTCTGACACATCACCACTTTTCTCAGACGAACACATGTTCATGCGTATGACCCATACCCATACGACTCAGACTAGGGATCAGTTGCTACGGTCTACTATGACATGACTTTAATGTGGGTGACTTTACCCATGTTTCAGTAAATGCCCATAGAAGTTCGTACTTCTGGGCTCTGATACCACCTAAATGTAACACCTAACTCCCGTATGACCTGAACTCGACATCGACGGTGATATCTGAGTCCGTGCCCTGTGAGGGTGGCATGCTACATCACTCAGTCAAAACTCAATATAATTTTTTTTTGAAACATACACATACTTTATATATATTATGCGAAAAACAATTTATGTAGATAATCATCGGTGAGTTCAATGACCACGGGGGCCCTTTTGTAAATACAATTTCATTTAGTTTGTTGACTTTACAACACGACCTAATCAATAATATAAAAATTCAGAAAAATACATCTCTATCAGACACTAATGCAGAAACGAACTGATCCCGACCTCTCTTCTCACTCACACACGGTTGCCATTCACCCGTTGCCTCACGGGGTATTCTTCTGGGTCCTAAAAAATGATTGCAAATTTTGGGTGAGTTTTGCAAACTCAGTGAGGAACCATCATCGATGGTTCACTCAATTCATGCAACACATCGTTTCACATAACATATATTCACATTGTTGCATATTTAATGACATTGCACAATTTCCCGTGAACATAGACAACTTGATACATTTCATTCTGTTTGTCAACCATAACCAATTGAATTCATAAAACACCCATGCATAAGCCAATTGTTTCATAAATTACATTCAGAAGTACCACATGATTGGTACCACATAAGCATAAGGCAAGTAGCCTTTCACTTAATTAAAGAGATTACAATTAGATGCAAATGACATGTGCATGTGCCACATTTTCATTTTATTTCGGTGTTGTGACCGAGCGCCTGAACTGTCCCAAAATGGACGCATTAATCATTGAGCCTGAGGCTCTAAAACTGTCCCAATAAGGGCGCATTAATCGTTGAGCCATAGGCTCTGAATCACTGTGGACTCGAGACCCAAATATAAACGTTGAGCTTGTAGCTCTCGGTGGCTGCTCCAGTCACAACTATCATTAACTGATCATGCTTTCATGCATATGTCGCAATTGAGCAATATCACATTACAATCAAACCCAAATTATCGCATTCAAATAATTAGTTCACAATTATTCACATTAAAATCACAGTCACAATTTATCACATTGAAAACACGACGATCTCACATTCTTAGACAAATAACACTTCTATGTCATAATCTCCCAATGCATCGGACACCTTCAGTCTGGAATCCAGTCATACACAAACGCACAAGCCCACCATTATTCTCCACAGTGTTATAAGTGCAAAATATAAACAATTAATAATTAAGAAACCATCTAGGTTACTCACCTTTGCTTCCGAAGCTAATGCCTGGAAGTCTCGGCAACGTCTGTGGGTTGACGTTCCAAATATGCCACTAAACCAGTCAAAATAGTCAAACATTACCAAAAGTACGCTCATAAATAGTTAATAATGCACATGTATGCATGTTCGTGACATTCCCAGCATTATACTAAAATTTTCCGATACAAAATTATCCTCTAATTTTAGAAACTCATTGATACCAAAATCACTTAATTCGGACCTCTATAGGTCCAATTATTAATAAAATACGGACCAGAAATGTTGGGACCCGATCTGGGAACCGGATCCCAACCGGAAAAGCAGAACGAATGATGGAATCAATGGAAACGGAAGCGAAAGGAGACAGAAATTTCGGATCGAAATTTCGAAATGCGGAAGCGAACAAATCCGAAAGTAGCGAAGCGGAAGCAAATGCAAGCGGAAGCAAGAACTAATCGAATCAAACGAACAGATTCAATCGAATATAGCGAAACGAAATAATCGAATACGAATCACAAGCGGAACGAATAAGCGAAAACGGGATCGAATCGAATGCAAATCGAATACGGATAGAAAACAAAGTAAGCAAACAAATCAATTTAAACAGAAAACACCTTCCGACATCCGTGAATCAGCAAAGAACAGGAAACAGAATCGCGTTGGAAACCCTAAGACGTTCCAAAATTCGGTATAATTTTTTTTTTCTTTCTTATTCTCATTTCTTACATCAATCACATCCATATAATTTCCCATAGGAAAATTCATTCTTAAACCCAAAACTCAGCAATCATACAAATTCTTATTTATCCATACAAATCTCATATTCCATTTTTTTATCCCAATTTTTATCGAAATTTCTAAAGATAACTACAATGATTTATCCTAACCCAAAATTCTCTCAAAGGCAAATAAACACTTCTATAATCTCAATGCACCTCGAATCATCGACACTCCCGTCCGAAATCCAAACACCAAAGAAAACGCAAACCTAACATCTAAAACTTCCATAATTCTCAAATCAATCAATACCAAACTCATAATTCAATTTCATTTCCAAATTCATACACAATTTCATGTACAAATTTCAAAACCATTCCCAATACTCAACTATATACACAAATCCATTTCTTTCAAACCTATCTTAAGCCATAAACATATCCATACTCAAATTTCAGATTACTCAAATCTAACCCATGCAAATTACAAAACATATAACCTGTTTAATTGACGTTTTCACACTCTTTCATCCGATCTCCTGCTCGAAACCTGGAGATGGGGATGAAAGGGGGGGTGAGCTCGGAAGCTCATGGATAACACATTTATAAATCGATAAATAAGCGGAAATCATTTTTCATAAGCTTTTTGCCAAAAGGGCTAATTTTTCAAACTTTATAATTTTTCAAACAATTTCTCAAACACTTTTCATATTTTCAAACTTTTCAGAGTCATCTTACTTTTTCTTATTTTTTCTTCAAAATTCTCGGATTTTCATAAATATGTATGCAACATACGAAACAAAATTGAAAACACATAGCATATCGAATGGTATGGCTAGGTCCAACAGACGATTGCATATCCCAAGATAGCGGTCCTGCAGTCAGGAATAGAACGTGATTACACTTTCCTCGCATAGCGGTCCAAGAAATGCTGTGAAGGAGTCCGAACGGAGTCTCGTACACTAGCGGGCAACCCGGAGAAGGCTATACACATAGAGACAAATACGACTCACCAGGACCTACCAAACCCACATAACACATATCGAAAACGGAAATTCAAATTGCCCAAGGCACTTTCCAAATTTTGATTTTCATATATTCACATAATACATACAATTAAATCACTCAATCAATTAATCAATAACTTCAGCACTTTACATAATTTAGCAATGCATACATAACAAAATGAACTTTCGAAATTTCTATTTTTCTTTTCAAACATAATTCACTTGTAATAATTTTTCAAATCCTTTGAAATCAAAATTTCAAACTTTTAATCAATTCTTATTTTCAAACATTTACAAACAATAATTTATCAAAATTCAAACTTTTGCTTTCTTTCATTTTGAAAATTCATATATTGCCTATAAATCAAAATATAAATATGCTA
The DNA here is from genome assembly GCA_029891385.1 of Erythroxylum novogranatense. Classification (NCBI taxonomy): domain Eukaryota; kingdom Viridiplantae; phylum Streptophyta; class Magnoliopsida; order Malpighiales; family Erythroxylaceae; genus Erythroxylum; species Erythroxylum novogranatense. The sequence goes on along the minus strand of CM057233.1, from coordinate 28,715,333 downwards.
CCCACCTTTAAATGACGCTAAGTCGGTCCAAATAGTCAATTCTCCAAATTCCTTCTTCTTTCTTCAATTTAAAATTCCTAAGCGAATAACATCCAAATTCATCATCATAATTTGCATAATTCTCAAACTCAACCATAGGAAAACATAACTATCATAAATCCAAGTTATTTAATCTCCAATTTTGAAAATCCCAAATTTTCAAAATTGGCCTAAACCAATACACCCAAATTCAATCTCATAAAACATAATTTCTTCAAAATTAATCTCACAATTCATCAATTCACATTAATTCTAAACTATTTAAATCCTCAATTTCAAAAATCCCCAAATCCTAAAATTGGCCTAAACCAATTTATCCCAATTCAATACCATAAAATACAAATTCTTCGAAATTGATTTCATATATCATCAATTCATCATATTTCCTATAATTCTACACCAAAATATCTCAAAATTCTCAATCATAAAATTAAGCCTAAACCTTAATCAATTTTTCATCCAAAATTAAACCCAACCTAAAGCATTAATATCAAAACCAACTTCATAAGTCACCAACCCATATCATTATCTATGCTTCTCAATCAAAAATTCAACAAAATCTCAAAGTTGAAAAATTTCTCTTACCTCTTTTCTCTTCAATTTTCGAAATTTCATGGCTCCCAAAGCTAGCTTTCTTCATTCTCCATCTTTTTCCCTTTGAAACTAACTCAAAATCCTTAAGAATGAGTAGAAAAAAAATCGAAACTTTGATTTCTCTCTCTACTCTCTCTCTTTCTCCTTCGAATTCCTCTTCTTTTTCCCTCTCTTCTTATTTTCTTCTCCTCTTCTATATTTTTCCAGAACTCTCCAGCCACTTTCGTGGCTTTGAATAGCCAAAAATGACAACTCATCAAGTGTTTCATTAAATGATGGTCAAATGACCATTTTGCCCCTCCATTATTACTTTATGTCATGCTCATTTGCAGGTTGATTCGCACTATCAATCTGAAGGATTTTGTCAAAACTTCCTTCTCGAGAAATGTTCCTCTCAATCATACGAATCCAACGCCACCGACCGCGCTCAATTCGAGCACTACATCAAAGTTATGCAAAAGCAGTTCGGATATATCCATATTCTAACACATTTTCCATGTACGATTATTTCCGTCCAAAATTTCACATTCTTAATCCCACAATTGAAACTCAAAGTCTTCATAACAATTGTATCCTTATGTCTCTAGTTTAATTCAAAACAAGAATCGTCTCATTTCGATTCCCAGATCAAAACTTATACTCAAATTACTCACAGGTGTTCCCAATCCAAAAATTACACCCCAATCCGAACTTAAATTCAAAAATTAACAGTCCTAAGGGTAAAATTGACATTTCATGTCTTCATATGATTTGTAGCCCCTTGTCTTATCTTTATTTCGCCTCAAGAATCGCTTCAATCGGATCTCTACAGATCCCGAATTTCACAAAACACTGAATCATGCTCGGAAAATTTCCGACTCACTTTGATTAAATTAATCACCATTAATTTAATCTCAAAGTTCACAAATTTCTTATAAAATGAAATTCATTGTCTTAGGAATCCAACGCAAAAAGAATCAACTCAATCGGATGTCGGACGGAAAAGATATAGGCAAAATAGTGAGCAAAGGCCTGATTGAAAACAAAGAAATCAAAAAATTTAAGAAGCAAAACGGCGTGAAAGCGACGGACGCCTAACTCATGAGGCGAGGCGCCTCGCTCATGAGGACGAGGCGCCGCTCGCTAGGGCGAGGCGTCGCCTAGCGAGGCGACAGACTCGCGAGGCGAGCCTTGCCTCGCGAGGCGAAGCAGCCACGCCTCGCTAGGCGGCGGCGTCGCCTAGCGAGGCGCATCTGATCGCCCGCCTCGCTAGGGCGAGCCGTCAGCCTAGCGAGGCGCTTAAAACTTTTTTTTTTTTTTCACTTAAAATCAAAACTTCCAAATTCATAACTTTTACTCCCGAACTCCGATTTTGACAAACTTAGTCTCTATAGAAAACTTGAGAAAGCTCTAAATCTTCCAAGAAGAACATAAACTCAATTCGACTCCTACGGAGTCCATTTTCCGTCAAAGATACTATCCTCTATACAAACTTGTAAAATCATACTTAATATTCCGAGATCGAAAAATTTCATACTTTATATCGAAATAAAGATCAAAACAAATCCTTCAATTTTCATGAAAACATCAAAGCTCAATTAACCTCTAACTAGGTTAATTTCTCAGTCAAAGTTCCAACCAATATAAAAGTCAAACCCGATCAAACATAAACTTTGACTGATCATAACTTTCACTCCCGATATCGAAAAATTACAAACTTTATGTCCACAAAAATCTCTTAACATAACCTACAAGTTTCCAAAAGACCATTTTATCAAATTTTGCCTCAAACAAAAGTCAACTCTCAAAGTCAAACATTCTCTCTCCAAAAAGTCAAACTTTCTAAATCCTTCATTTCAATCAACTCATCCACTTGACCATTCCTATTACTAACTCAAATTGTCACTCAAGGTTCGGGGTCCAACAAGAAAAATAATTATCCGATCCTCTCACTTCGACGTAGCCAATCCCGTCAATTTCATTTCTAAAAATTTCCAATTTCACATATAAATGGAATTAAATATTATACGAATCCGATGCCTCGAGAACCAGGTCAATCGGATGTCGGGTGCAAACATTATTGGCGAAAGAAATAGCATTTAGTAATTCAAACTAATTAGTAATCAAATAAAACAAATAAAATTAAAAAATGATATGGGTCTCGCCCTCTCGATTTTTCGCGGTCTCGCGAGGGCGATCTGTCGCCTTCACGAGATGCGAGTTTTCGAATTTTAAATTTTTCATTTTTTTATAAAATCAATTTTCCTTTTTTCCTTTTTGCACTAAAACACCCTTTCTCATTTCCAAAATCCTATCTTTTCACCCAAGTATCCAAAAATCACAATTAAGGTCTCGTTGGAAAGATCTTAGAAAATCCTACAAGTTCCATGAAGGACTCACAAACCAATTTCACCCCTAAAGGTGTCGAAAATGCACTCAAAAAAACTGCCTAATCACACATTTACTACAACAGTACAACATTTTTGCAAAAATCATAACTTTTCATCCCATTTGTCAAAAATTACAAATTTTATATCAATCAAAAGAGAAAAAAAATCTACAACTTTGATGAACAACTTGGAAGCCAATTCCATCTCTAACTAAATGAAATTCTCAAACAAAGCTTCTGCCTACCCAAATTATTCTCAACAATAACCCAATATTTCAAAATTCATTACTCCCCATCCCCTTGGAAAAAAATTCCATACCATATAGCAATAAAAAGCTCAGACAATATACTACAATCCTCAAGAGGACTTAAAACCAAATTTCATCTCTAATTAGGTCAAATCCTCCCATTAATGTGGCTGTCCTGTTAGGGTTTATGAAAACAACATTTAACCTAAACCATAACAAAACTTTACAAATTTATATATAACAATCCTTACATCCAAAATTCGCATAAAAAAACCTCATTAGAAAGCTACAACAATCCTCTACAACTTTCCAGAAGGTCACTTGAGTCAATTTCACCCTTAACAGTCCAAAATTAATATCAGAACACAAAGAGCACAAAACCTCTGCACTTAGAGTCACTTGCACACAAAACGCATTTTGGGCTAAATTACCACCAGACCTTTTACAGACCATAATTTTCTACACATATAAAAAATTCATACTTACTGGAGTTGGAAAGCTAACAAGTAAATCTTCAACTTTCATGAAGACCAAATTTGCAAATTCAATCCAAATCAACCTAAAAACAATTATCAAAGTTTCAGGTCACAAGGTTCGGATTACTGTTCATACAGCACCTAACAACTCACTTTCCAAGCAAAATTTAAAAACCTTAAAGTCAGAATTGGAAAAAACTTCCTTCATATGAAATCTAGCCATACTTCTTAAGTTTAATTTAAGCCAAACCTCAACTCAATAACACAACCATAAAAAAAGTTATGACCAAAAATCTGAAACCTACACAAAGTAAATTTTCCAGATTCTCATATCTAACTCTACTCCTTTCATTCCAACATCATTCCTACATCAATAAGCATTCCATTTAGTCACTAATTCAGCCACAATTTCATCAAGACACTCACTTAAATAAAAACGCACAAAATTTCCAGCACATATGCTTCATCATTGCCTTTTAAGAATCAATCATCTAACATCATTAAAACCATTTCAAAACACACAATTCACACATTACACATGCTAAACATCATCCTCAATCAACCATAAATTCACCAAGAAAATAATCTACCCATTTACACTAACCACAAGTTCAAGTAATTAATGTACAATTCATCATAAGTAAAGCTTCTAGCTACCATAAAACACAAAGCTTACCTATTAAAGCTTCAATCTTCCAATCTTCCTAATTTCAAAATCCCTCAATCCTTTTTAATTCTCTCCACCATATACGATTTTCATGTTAAGGGAAAAGCTTAGGTTTGTAAGTTTTGTAAACAAGGAAGAGAGAATTCGTAGGATATGAGGGCTTTGGTGTAGGTGGAGATGAGAAGCAATTAATAAGGAGAAAAATCAAAGGAGAAGAAGAGAGAATGGGAGCTACGGGTGAGAGGAGCAACTTTCATTAAAAAAAACACTGATCACCTTAAACAAAGAGAGCATCGTGGAAGACTTGGCTTCCCTTTTTACCTAAGTAACTAGGGTGGCATGGTCGGCAAGTGACACATGTCACTTGCCACATGTCAACCTCTCATGTAATCACTTACTTCTCTTCAAATTTTTAGTCCAATTTCTCTCCAAATTTTTTTTCCCAAAAGTCCAATGGCTCAAAATAATCAATCATAAAATCATAAGTCTAATTTCCAGTGCCATTGGACAGTCTTTTCCAGTACCAGAAATCCAGTCAGTCCTTCACTTAGCAATTTTTCCGGTCCGAACATTGACCCCCAAAAATTTCAGAAAAATTTCTAAAAATCTCCAAAAATATAAAACACGCAAAAATCCACTCCAATTAATTTTTCAAGCACAAGTTTCACATTTTTCACAATAAACACATATGCCAGGAAATGTCATGAATGCATGTACAAATATGTGCATATACAAAAATTACAATTTATGCATATATAGAGACCATATTAGGCATGACCACGTTGAGATACGTTTACAAACTCATAACCCATTCCAAATTACCATTTTACCCTTCCCATCGGTGATGGGATGTTACAGAAAATATCGGCCATAACACTAAACCATATTTCTTACATTCTCCTACTTGGCTGGATGTTTCATCATTACATTTAATATTACAACATAAGACTAGAAAAAATTAAATCTTATAAACCAATAACATCATAAAAATCTCAACACAATAAATGACATAATGTGGGATATAGCGATTATATACAGTATAGTCATATACTCCCTTCCATATGTCACTACATTAAGAATTTATTATGTTTAGGTTCATAAGTTGCATATAATCAACAAACAATCCAAATACTTGTTATGATAATACATCACTACAAGAAAATTAGTTATTAACGATGGATAATTACCGACGGAAACTAAACCGTTGGAAATTACCGACAAAAAATCATTATCCATCGGTAAAATTGTCAAAAAAATCTCAACTTGCGATAAAAAAATATCCGCGATAAATATGAAGAGAAATCATCCCGGTAAATTTTCCAATGGAATATAGTGACGGTAAGATATTTCTGTCGGTAAAGAAAGCGGGAATGCTTGGCGGGGTAAATAATGCTAGAGTTTACCTATGGATTTTTCGTTGGTAAATTCTAGTCATAAATGTCGTCATTTGGTTTTGCTTAAACATTAAAACAAAAACAAAAACGACGTCATTTGGTTTAATATCAAATGATGTCCAAATGACGTCGTTTTTGTTAAACCTAAAGCTACCGTCAACATCAAACGATGTCATTTTCTTTAAACCTAAAGCTACCGTTGCCTCCTTCCCCTCATTTCCCCTCATTCATTGCGTGTAGTCCCATTTATTTTCTCTCATCTATCGTTGTCGTCCAGTCGTTGCTGTCGTCATCCCACCGCACCTCCTTATTATCCCACCGTGCATCATTGTCGTGTCGTCGTGCGTCGTCAGCGTGCCATCATCCTCAAGTAGCCAAAATCGTCCTATCTGTGGCAACCAAAGGCCACCGTGCATTGTGCCACCACACCTCATTGCCGCTTGTCCTCGTCGTCGTCTTTACTGTTGTCGTTGCATTTGCTTCAGGTACTATATAATCATCTTCAAAGCCTCCCACCTCTTTGCCGTCTTTGTCCTGTCAATGTTGATTACGTTAATTTTGTTCATTATTAGATTTAACGGTGCAGTAGTGAGTAGAATGTGAAGAGAGAGGATTTATGTAACATTCCGTCACCGATGGGATGGGTACAGTTCATTGCATTCATATTTGACATGCTCATGCATGATTTATTTATGTATAATTGGCAATGATTGTATTGGCATTCGTACGTACATACATGTATGACATATTTCCGGTTTGATTTGGATAACTTGGATTTGGAGATGATTAGGACATGTGTGATAATTAGGTTAAATTAGGCGCAAAAATTGAATTTGAGTTAGAAATGAAAGTTAAGAAATTGAATTATGAAATTGGAGTATACGATTATAAGTTTTCTATTTTTGGTAGATTTATAGGAATTTTTCTAGAATTTTTGGAGTATTAGGTCCGAACCGAAAAATTGACTATTCACTGATTAATTGAGCTCCGGTTCCGTGATTAACTGAAAATTTGTATGAAATAATTGGAGTTATGATTTTAGGAATTATTAGTCATAGTTATTGGAATTATGGAGAAATTAGAATTAAAAATTGACTCGACGTGGTTCGGATCGGACTTGTGGCAATTAGATTTGCCAAACAAGCCCTTAATTCCTTAGGTTTATAACCTTTCCCCTTTGAATTTTGGCTTCCACGATACCCTTTGATTTTGAGAGAAGAAATTTGCTTCCCTTGATCGTGGGTCTTCTTCTTGATTTCTCCTTGCTTTTGGTTTCCTCTTCCATCCTGAATCATTTCCTTTGGTTTGGTAAAGAAGAATTGAAGATGGGTTTGAGTTTGGTGTTTGTCGTGGATGTCGATGAGCTTGGTTTGGTGTGATCTTTGAAGTTTTGAGTTTTGATCAAGTAAGTTACTTCTTTCTTGCCTTATGTAGTTTGATTGGTGGATTTATAGAGTTATTTGGATGATTTAGCATGAATATTTAAGGATTTGGCATTTAGGGTTTCCGATGGTTATTTTCGTTGATTTTAGGGTTGAAATTTTGGGATTAATGGTTGTTTGATGAAATAGAGCTAAGGATTAGTGGTATGATGTAACATCCCGTTACTGTTAGCAAGGGTATTTTGGTAAATTGGGACAGACTGATAGGTTTCATTGCATTCACTGATTGAGCATGTTATTAGCCTCTAATTATAGAGGAACAGGTTTATTGCATGTGCATTTATTCATAGGTACATGCATTCATAGTTTTCGGTAATTTAATTGAGCATGGACTGACTGAATTGACTGGATCGTGATTAATTGAGAAATTAGGAGTAATTGGGCTCGAATGACTGATTTAGAATAGTTTAAGTATAATTAGTAATTGATGGTGACTTATAGGAAATTTTCGAAAAATTCGGGAGAAAATGCCCGGACCGAAAATTTTGGAGTGACTGGTCGATTGATTGTATGGTACTGAAAGAATTGTCTAATGGCAATGGAAAAATTAGAGTTATACTGTTAGGAAATAAATATATTGAGCCATTGAAATTTAGAGACTGAAATTTAAACTGATTTGGAGACCTATGTCTATAAATACCTAGGTTTTGAAATTGAGGATTTTCTTAAGGCAAAAAGCTAGCTTCTTCTCTTCCTCCTCCCACGGTGAACGTTGATCCCTTTCGTTGGTAAGAGATCTCGACTATTTCTTGTGGTTTTCCTCTTATTGTGTATGGCTAACTTGATTCTTGTGGAGGATGAAGGTTGGGGAACTTTGAGAGTGGTTGATCGTTGGTTTTGAAGGATTTTAGGGTTTACGGTGATTTGAGGGATTTGTGGAATTTGATCTTCGATTGGTAAGTATTTATGGCTTTAATGTTGTTATTAATGGTTTCTGATGCATTTATGGCATTTATTATGGTTGATTTGAGTAGTTGGGAGTCTTTTATGCTGGTTTTAGAGAGAGAGAGGAGGAAAAAGCGATCGGAGAAGACGGTGACGCGACCAAGACGTCAGCGACGTCTAAGCCGACCTCGACGAAGCGCATGAGACGCCATGGCGCGCGATGGTTTCACGCCGCTTAACGTTTTTGTTTATGCGCCAAGAAGTCAGCGAAGAGGATGCACACCGCAGTAAGCGTCCTTCACGCCGCGACGAGCGATCTCTTGTGCGCCGCGGGCGAGGAAGGATAGGCCGCGGCGAGGAACAATTTTGATTGGATTGATTTTTAGTTTATTGGGCATAACTTTTGGTGTAGACCTCCAATTGAGGTGATTCCTGATTCGTTGTGAACTAAGAAAAGAGGCCTACAATTGAGGTTATTTATGGAAGTTAGAATTTAATTTAAATGGCATTGATTTATAGAGATTAAGGTCAATTATGGTTCCTATTGTGACCTAAGTATTGAATTGTGACTATTGGAGTTTTAATTGGGATTTTCTATAGAGGTTTTGACCCAATGGATAGGGAATTGCTATAGGGAATACGAATTGAGGAAATTGACTGAATTTTGGGAATGGATCAATCATTGTCGATCAATTGAGCAAAGAGATAGGATTGAGTATAAGACTTCAAAATTAGGTTTTTGCGCCGGAAATCGTGAACATACATTGTACATATTTCATTGAGACATATCCATTACTGAATCGTTTAATTTGAGCATCTAGTAATGAGACTATATTTAACTGTTATAGAGGCACCGTTGGACCATCATTCCACGGACATTGCTGGGACTTCCAGGCAGTAGCTCGGAAGTTACAGGTGAGTAACCTAGTTGGTTTCTCAAATTCCTGATTGCTTAAATGCTCTATATGACTACATGCAAAGGTGAACTACATGATTACTGAAATGTATGAGATCAAATTTCATGTTATTATCAGATTAGATTGACTCATCAGATGACACTGGGAATTGCAATACCGGGCTTTTATAGCCATATACTGTAAATTACTGAACATTGCATTACATGCATAAATGCATGATCAGATAATGGACGTTGTGACCCAAGTCGCGATTATCACTGAAATGAGCCTCGAGCTCTAACACTGTACTGATCGGGCCTCGAGCCCGAGGGAAGAAATCCCTGATGCGTCCCCATCAACACCGACATCGACCGAGCTTGGGCACAACATGAATAATTGGAAAGGAGTCGCATATGCATTGCATTCACATGAATGACTGATTTGTGACAATTACTTATTACGTGAAGACATGATTCACTGTAAATTGTTATATGATTTATTGTAAATTGTTACATGATGTTGCAAATTATTGTATGCTAATTGTATATTATTGAAATATGCTATACGCAATATGCGTAATGCATGATTTGAGTGAACCATCGATGATGGTTTCTCGCTGAGTTCGCAAACTCACCCAAAATTGCATCTAATTTTTCAGGACTGTTAGATTAGACCCCTAGCTTCGGAGATAGCCTTTTCTTGCCGTGTGAGTGTGCTGGCAAGAGAAGCGATGGCACACAGGTCGGTCAGCTGGGTTGGACTTTTGAGGATGACTTAGGATAGACGTTTGTATCAGTTTCCTTTTTGGTTTTGTTTAGGGGACTGATAGACTTGTCTATTCTGCTATTGGATGATTGTACCAGATTAATATTTTGGATTTTAAATTTACTGACTTCTGATATATTGTGGTCTTAATTATTGCGATGCCATGTGGATTATTAGCAGAAATTTTCTGGCAGTGCACCTTTATCGTGGGATACGTGTCGAAGCAACCTTCGGGTGTCCCGATGTGTACCCTACGGTGAGGGGGCGCTACATATGATATGTATGGAATTGTTTGAGAGTGGTTTGAAAGGAGAAGAATGGGATTTGGAGATGTTATCAGTCAAAAATCTGGGAATTTATGGGTTTTCTGGGCGTGTCTGCTATTGCACGCCGCGACGCACGAAGAACACACCGTGGCGAGCAAGGCAGCTCCACACACCGCGACGAGCGCGGAAGGCGCGCCGCGACAAGCTGGAGAGGCGCACGTCGCGACGTACGCGATGCACACGCCGCGATGAAGGACGTTTGGTTCGCCGCAATGAGCGTCGCAAGCCATGCCGCGCAGGCGAAAGAGAAAGGGAGCTTCGCCGCCGAGGTGCAAAGCGCCATGGCGAGGAATGCATTTTCAGAAAAGTTGAGTTTAGAGGTTTTTGATATTGGGATTTAGGAATTTGATGATTCAACTGAATATGGATTGATTTCAATTTGGAGATTATGAATTCGGGAATTAGAACTTGAGATCGGGAATTCGGATTAGTGTCGAGAATGACATACAATGTATAGTACGTACATTATTCGATTCATATGCATCATTGAGCATTGAAATTGCTATAATTAGTAATGTTATCTATGTTTTGATTGTTATAAAGGTGCCAGTAGACCGTCGGGAGCCGATTGTCCGACGTAGGCGAGACTTCCCGGCAGTAGCTCGGAAGTTCTGAGGTGAGTAACCTAGTTGGTTTCTCAACCTTGTTGTGTTTATTTTATGCACCGATGCCATGTGGAGTTAAGGATGGATTGTATGTGTTTGTTTTGATTGATTTCGGACTACATGTGTTCGAAATATTTGGACCTTGCTATAGAAGTGTTAATTGTGAATAAATTGTTCATAATTGGTTTTCAAATGCAAATTGGATAGGGATACTAGGTTGTGCTACGACTAGTGAAAATTGGGGATATGTGCATTCATGCCATTATGCATAATCAGATAAAAGGCAGTTGTGACCGGTGCAGCCACCGTATTCAAAGCTTTAAGCTCAACGCATAGGGCTTCATGCCTAACGATTTTCAGAGCTTTATGCTCAACGTATTAGGGCTTCTGAGCCCAATGTTTTCATAGCCAATGGCTTAACGTATATGAGCTCAGGCGCACGGTCACAATAATGAAAGAAAATGAAAGAGTCACATGTACATTGCATATATGAATGTTCAAATGTGAATTGTATGAAAGGCGTATCGCCTTATAAATGTGAAATCTAATGCATGTGATTTCTGTTTGTGATATATGTACGATATTGTGTGATTGTTTGAATATGCATGAGTTGGGTGGACCATCGATGATGGTTTCTCACTGAGTTCGCAAACTCACCCAACATTGCATTATTTTTCAGGACAGCGATAGTTTGACTCCTAGCTCCAGTTAGTGAGACTTTTCCTGCTGTGTGTGTGCCGGCGAGAGGAGCATGGCCCACAGGTCGGTCAGCTGGGGATCTTTTGGGATATTTTGGAAATGACCTAGTTAGGAGTTGTCACTGTTTACTTTGGTTCTGTACAGTTGCAATCGGACAGAATTGCGAACTTATGGATTTATGAATGAAATGAGAAGTACTATTTTGGTTTTAAAATTTAGTGAATTGATATTACTGTTTTATTATATTGATGCCATGAGGTTTATAGAAATGATCGTTTCGTAGTGCACCCTCATCGTAGGTTATGCATCAGTACGACCTACGGGCGTCCCGGCGTATACTCTACGATAAGGGGGTGCTACAATTTAAGGTGTAAAGATTGCGGAACTTAATATGAATCCTACATAGAATTAATAGAAAATTAATAATTATTATGTTTAGTCTGTAGTTTTCTCTAGTCATTTGTTAAATCATTTTACTTATTGATTATTATATATTTTATTGTCATTTAGTAGTTTCACTTATCATTTAGCTTGTTATTTCACTTGACTTTGGCCTTAGATGTTTCTTTTATTGCCAAAAGTAGAATATATTTTCCTATTATTTTTTGCCACATGCCTATAATCATGTCATTTTGTAAGTTTATTGTTCACCTTTTGTCTTGCTTGTTGTTTTGTTTTATTTATGTGGTCTTTGATTTTCACTGGTCATTTGGTATGTCATTTTACTCAATGTTGGTATGTTTCTTTGTTTATCATTTAACATGATATTTTGCTCATAATTTGGCCTTAGGTGTTTCATTTGGCATTAGGCGTTAGGTGTCTTGCTTGGTACTAGACTTAAGGTGTTATGAATTTCCTAGTTCCTATGTGTTTTTCTTAGCATTAGGCCTGGTGTTTCACTTTTTATAAGGCTTTAGGCATTTTGAGGTGGTTCACTTATTTTGATATAATAACATAGTTGTGATTTTTTTCACTATAATTGTGATTCTTTTGAAATAATGTGCCTCCAACATAGCACATAATTTTGTGAATATATTTCATGTAGAATATATATTGCTTCATTTTATGTCTCTTAAATAAATGCAATCACCATCTTTTAAATAAAAATGAACAAAAGTAAGGCTTATGGTGTTAACTAGTGTATATCTTTGGAAGCTCAAGTACATATAATCATTCAAGTATATATGTCCCAATTTTGATAATGACACATGCTTTCGATGCTTTATTCATGTTTTTATAACACGTAAGGCTATATATGTTTGCAAAAATGTACATATTTTTATAGTCGCTCAAAGGATAATTTTGCTTTCTCTTAATTTTATTTGTTTTCCTACCCTTACCTAAACCTCCTAAGAGGAATAAGTTATATCCATCTGAAGGGATATCTATAGTGGTTAGTGTCTCTTTGGTCCCTTCTCAAAAGCAAAAATCTTTTATGAATTTGAATAAGGCTACCAACTCTTATGGCATGTTTCTATTAATTTTATAACGTTGAACTCTAAAATCTCAATCTTAATTTTGTAAAGTTAAGTTTTCTATGAATCATTATCCATTTCTTGTATTCATCTCAAAAATTGTTAAATCTTCCTTAATTTAATTGTGTGTTAAAAATTGTGTGCTAGTGTATCACCCCCTTACCGCATGGTACACACAGGGACGTCCGCAGGTCATTTCGGTACATATCCTATGATAAGGGCGAGCTACAAACAATTATTACTTCACTTCACATGGCATCATCAATAAAACATCAATATAAAAATCACGATCATTTTGAAACTAACTTTTTCTTCATTTCATTTATCAAAAACAATTGTTTACACGTCTGTCATCCTGTACTGTCTGTACATAAATCCCAAAAACCTAATACAAAATGCTACAAGAAAGAGAAAAACAATAGATCTATCTAGGTCATCCTAAAAGTCCCAGCTGACCGACCTATGAGTCATGACTTCTCTTGCCAGTACTATCTACACGGCTGGAAAAGCCCCTCTGTAGCTAGGAGTCTACTCTGGATCCTGAAAAGACAATGTTGCAATTTTGGTGAGTTTTGTGAACTCAGTGAGGTAACCATCATCAATGGTCCACTCAATCTAAGCAACACAACAAAACAATTCACAACATAAATATATCACAAGTTCATATCATTACACATTTCACACTTTATAGTCAATACAATTTAGTCACTCAATTATGCATATGTTGTGCACATATGACACTGTTTCAATTATTTCAATGTTGTGACCGAGCGCCTGAACTGTCCCATATAGGACTCATTAATCGTTGAGCCTGAGGCTCTAAATCACTGTTGAGCTCGAGGCTTAAAAACACTTGTTAAGCTTTAAGCTCTATCGGTGGCTGCTCCGATCATAACTGTCATTATCTTATTATACATTCATGAATGAAATGCATATGCCACAATTAATCACATGTATACATATGCCACAATGTCTGTACATATATATATAAATCAATCACAATATAGGCACGTAGGTCTCAAATTCACATACAAGTAGCACTTCAATAACGCAACTCCCCAGTACACAATCATCAGACCTTCTATCCGGAATCCACAATCAAATCACAATCACAATCCCACCATTATTCACCACAAATTTATAAGCAAGCAATAATTGAGAGAAATCGTCTAGGTTACTCACCAACAGCTTCCGGGCATTAGCTTCCGAAGCTAATGCGTGTTGACGTTTCAAATGCACCTATATAATAATTCAAATACACATATATTACAAATTGTAGAATCAGAAATGTATAATAATGCACATGTGAGAATTGAAATGTGTACAATGCATGTTCATGACATTCTCGGTATCAATCCATAAATTTTCATCAAATATGTTCCCCTAAAATTTAGAAATCCATAGACACCATAATTACTCAATTCGGATCCCCAAAGGTCTGGATATTGCCAAAATATTGTCTAGAAAAATAATCACTCGATCCTCTCTGTAGCAATCCGAACTTTGCGTACCGGGTGGGTTTTCCTCGCACCTCAAGAGGCCCGCGACCGCTACCGGGGTGGATTTCCCCTCGGTATTGTCCTCTTTGGCACTTGCGTGAGTCACCACTCGAACACAAGAACTCAAGGTTTTGTTTCGCTTAAAGCGAAACAAAACCTTGAGGTCTTGGGTTCGAGTGGTGACTCATCCAAGTACCAAAGAGGAAAATACCTGGAATAATGGCAGTAGAGGCCGAGCTCTACATTATTAGCTCAATGGTAAGAGGTGTTCGCTTAAAGCGAAACAAAACCTTAAGGTCTTGTGTTCAAGTGGTGACTCACGCAAGTGCCAAAGAGGACAATACCGAGGGGAAATCCACCTGGTAGCGGTCGCGGGCCTCTTGAGGTGCGCGGGAAACGCACCCGGTACGCAAAGTTCGAGTCGCTACATAAAAAAGGTGCCTTTTTAATGTAAAGTCCGTCCTCTATCGCCATCACTCCAGGTATTGTCGTCTTTGGTACTTGGATGAGTCACCACTCAAACCCAAGACCTCAAGGTTTTGTTTCGCTTGGCTCAATGGTAAAAGCAAAACAAAACCTTGAGGTCTTGGGTTCGAGTGGTGACTCATCCAAGTACCAAAGAGGGCAATATCTGGAGTGATGGCGGTAGAGGCCGGGTTCTACATTAAAAAGGTGCCTTTTTTATGTAGCGACCCGAACTTTGCGTATCGGGTGGGTTTCCCGGGCACCTCAAGAGGCCCGTGACCGCTACCGGGTGGATTTCCCCTCGGTATTGTCCTCTTTGGCACTTACGTGAGTCACCACTCGAACACAAGACCTCAAGGTTTTGTTTCGCTTTAAGCAAACGCCTCTTACCACTGAGCCAATCTCTTACCATTGAGCCATTGGCTCAGTGGTAAGAGGCGTGCACTTAAGTGAAACAAAACCTTGAGGTCTTGGATTCGAGTGGTGACTCATCCAAGTACCCAAGAGGACAATACCGAGGGGAAATCCACCCCGGTAGCGGTCGCGGGCCTCTTGAGGTGCGCGGAAAACCCACCCGGTACGTAACTTTTTAATGTAGAGCTCGGCCTCTACCGCCATCACTCCAGGTATTGTCCTCTTTGGTACTTGGATGAGTCACCACTCGAACCCAAGACCTCAAGGTTTTGTTTCGCTTTACCATCACTCCAGGTATTGTCCTCTTTGGTACTTGGATGAGTCACCACTCGAACCCAAGACCTCAAGGTTCTACACTCTCACTTTGATTTAATTCATCATTTTCAATTAAAACCTAAAAATTCACAAATTCTCATGGAGAGGTAAATAATTGACTTACGAATCCGACACTTCAAAAATCAGGTCAATCGAAGATCGGATGAAAAAGTTATTCACAAAAAAAGGGCAAAGGCTTAAATTGGAGAAAAAATTTAAAAAAAATCAAAGAAAAAGGCCGCTCGCGGCCGCGAATGTCTCGTGGTCGCGAGACGCACGCTGATACTTAGGGGTATCTCATATCGACTAGAGAGGAGAACGAAGCATGCCTTATAAGGATGTGGAAACCTCTCCCTTGTAGACGCATTTTCCATTCCTTAACGCACCGGATCCCATCAGAACTCTGAAGTTAAACATGCTAAGGCCAGAGTAGTACCAGGATGGGTGACCTCCTTGGAAGTCCTGTTGAAAAGTAAAACCGTGAGGGTGCGAGACCCTAGAGGTTGAGGCTTAAAACGGATAATATCTGCAAGCGGGTCGGCGCGAGGCCCGAGAAGTCGAGGCCCGAGAGGCCGAGGTCCTACAGCTAGCATTGAAATTTGCGGTTTGACTGATATGCACATTCTTTCTTTATGGTAATAAAAATACATCATTGTATCTTGAGGAGCTAATAAGACAGTTTATACTTTAAAGTGATGGAAATTGGATGGAATTGAAGGACTAAAAATATTTGTCTGTTGGGTTTGGAGGTTTAATTGTATTACCGGGAAGGGGTTAAAGATTCCACAATTGTTATTTAGGTTTTGAAACAAATATAGTGAATTAAAGGGTTTGATTTGAGGAAGAAAAGTGTAGGACTATGTTATTTTAGTTTCTTCACATACAAGGAATTTAAAGAAATTGAAAAATAAAGAATAGTCTTTGAAGGTTATATGGGTATCTAAAGTATGAATTAGATAGATTCTTATTGTCCCAACGACCATTACTAGTCCTAGTTTATAACAAAGTTTTCGTGTGTTGTTCATTCATAGGCGTAGTACTTCTTCCTCTATGCCGCCTTTTGGTAGGATTAGAGTAAGATTAAACTGCAATATATAAGGAATTGTTTTTATTTTGTAACAAAGCTAAAAATTCTTCTAACTTTTGAAATTAAATAAAATAGTTATGTTTTCTTGATTATGAATTTAACTTCTACAGAACAAAGTTTGTAATCAAGATGAAACAATACTCAACCTCAATTTTAAGGAAAAATATTTTATAATTTTATAATTTCACTTATATGAAAAATATTAAAATATAATATTTTACTGAATTTCATTTCTGTTGCATAATTTTTACACTAGGAAGAGGACTTCATAACATTAGAAAAAGAAAAAGCTGGTATTTGGAACAACCCATAGGAAATGCAAAATGGTGCTTCGATGGATTATATGATATTGCATTGTGTTTAAAATTCATTTCTTAAAAAATATAAACTTTTATTTCGGAGGAAGAATAATTCATATATGATTTTTGTAAACATTAATCTATTAACTCTTTATTATATATTGATATATTGATTATTTTTATTTTATTGAGTTAATGTGAAAATCAAACACTCAATAATTTATATATTTTAAGTAAAATTAAAGTAAGAATTTTCCAATTTATTCCTTAATCTTTTAAACAAATATTTCTATGAAAGTATGGACATAGATAATCTCTCTAAAAAAGAACAACAATAACACAACACTCATTATGAATTTTGATGATACGTGAGATTTAAGGAAGTTTAGTATTAAAAAAGAAATTAAAAAAGAAATTCTTAAATTGATGTTCACGATGTCTTTTTTTTATCTTGCATACTTTTGAATATGAAGCAGATTTTTATGCTGGCTCTGGTTCTTTTCAGCTAGTGGTGCATTCCCATCAGTTAACTAATACCAAATATTTTTTTGCAAGCCCGATTTTATGTTGAAGAGCGTCACTCATCCTTCTTCTTTGTAGTCTGTGGTTGTCCTTCCATTCAGGTAAGTCATCCAACTAATATATACCATATGTGTTGCTTTAATAATAAATTAATTAGATGCATTTAAGTTTTGTGTGAATGCAAAGGAGGTCTTGATTTTATGTTATTGTTTAGAATATTCTTATAATCATTGATGATTTTTTATGTTCTTCTTTAATAATCTAACTATTTATGTTTGGGTTATGTTTGAATCATTGATGAGTAGATGTATAATTACATAAGCATTTACTATATATTGAATTAGTTTGAAGTCTTATGGATGATTTGAGGCATAATAAACCCCTAGGATGGTATATAGGTTGGAAACCTATGATGCAACTCCCATGAGGCTTATCAATGAAAAATTCCACAAGCCTTAGAGTCACAGCGAGAACTTGTATTCTTGATTCACAGGCGTAAACAACATTACCATAGCTTTGAAATCAATTGTAGATGATAATTCAAACATAAGTCCTTCAACTTCAATGTGATTAATGTAAACTTAATATTATCATAAGAAATTCATACGTTTGATAAACAAGACAATTCTTTGCATAATAAACCCCTAGTATGGTATATAGGCTAGAAACCCATGATGTAACTTCCGTGAGGCTTATATCAGTGAAAATTTCCATGAGCATAGGAGTCACAACAAGAATTTGCTTTCTTGATTCACAGGTGTAAACAATGCCACATACTATAGTATTGAAATCAATTTTAGGTGATTAATTCGATTAATTAATACTTAGGGGATGTTGTGTAAAGTTTAGATGTCTTGATTCACAGGTGTAAACAATGCCATATACCATAGTATTGATATCAATTGTAGGTGATTAATTCGATTGATTAATACTTAGGGGATGCTGTGAAAAGTTTAGATGTTTTGTAAACTTGGGAAACATGAAAGATACTAACTATGAAATTACTCTTTTAAATTAACAATTTTACAAAAATGAGTAATGTTGATAGATCTTATATGTATAGACAATTAACACCTAATGGTTTCATTAATCCTGAGTTTGTTGAGGGAGTTAAAGCTTTTATTTATTATGCATCTTCTCAACCTGGATATATGGATGGCCTAAAGATCAGATGTCTATGTAAAAAGTGCAAACACATTATTTTCCTTCCGATTGATGAAGTGAATGGGCATTTGCTGAGAAAAAGGGTTTATCCTAAATTATTTTGAGTGGACACGACATAGGGAGCCATTGATTTGTAGCATCTCAATGGGTAATGAAGTACATTCGTTAGTGAATGTAGAAAAGTTTAAAGGGGGAATTGGATTAAGAACAAATAATGTGGATGGAAATGAAAATCCTTACATACAAATGGTTTATAATGCAGTCGGTTATACCTTTTAGGAAAATATAGAAAATCTTGAAGAAGAATCAAACCCACATGCAAAATAATTTTTTGACTTACTACACTCAACTGACCAAGAATTATGGCCAAATTTTGAGACAATGACTCAATTGTCTTCAATTGCGCAAAAATTGAAAATAAAGTCTAAAGGGTATATTTCTGATCATAGTTTTGATAAAATTCTTGGATGGTATAATGAATCATTGCTTCCTAATCATATAATGGTTGATAGTTTTTACAATATGAAAAAACTTATTAGGGGCCTTAGTTTACCTATTGAAAAGATTGATTGTTGCAAATTGGGATGTTTGTTGTATTGGGGAGATGATGTGGAATTACAAGAGAATAAATTTTGCAGTCAATCTAAGCTCAAGCCTAAAAAAGTGTTCTATAAAATAGAAATTAGTATCCTGAAAGCAGATGTATTATCTCCCTCTAACTCTAAGACTTCAAAGACTATATGCTTCTGATGTTATTGCTTCTCACATGAGATGTCATAATGAACACAAACAGGAAGATGGATTAATGAGTCATCCATCAGATGCACTGGCATGAAAACATTTCAATAACACCTATTATGAGTTTGCAGCTAAAAGTTGAAATGTTAGGTTGGGATTGTCAACGGATGGATTCCAACCTTTTGGTTAATCCGACCAACAATATTCATCATGATCAATCATAATTACTCCTTATAAGTTGCCTCCATGGATGTGTATAAATGAGACATATATGTTCTTAACAGTGATTGTGTTAGGGTCTACAAATCTAAAGTATAAAATTGATGTATTCTTACAACCATTGATATCTGAATTGTAGCATCTTTGAGAATATGGTGTTAGGACATATGATGTGTCTCTGAAACAAAAATTTATGTTGAGAGTAGCTTTGATGTGGACCATTAGTGATTTTCCAAGCATATGTCATGTTGTCTGGATGGAGCACAACACGAAAATTGGCTTGTACTTATCGTGGCAATGATTCTGATACATTTTATCTTCTAAACAGGGGTAAAACATTTTGGTTTGACGACCATAGAAAATTTATTCCTCCGGATCATCCATTTAGACACAATAAACAAAAGTTCATTAAGAATAAGATGATACAAACACCTCCTCCACCTCACAAAGGTAGTAAGGAGATATTATAAGAGATTGATGAATTATGGTTGTTGAAAGTTACATAATTTGAAGCTTATGAAGTAATTTGGTTGGAGAAAATGAAGCATCTTTTAAGATTTGCCATATTGGAAAACTAATTTGATATGTCGCAATCTAGATGTGATGCATATTGAAAAAATATTTTTGACAATGTGTTCAATTCCATAATGAACATTGAAGGGAGGACAAAAGACAATACAAAATCATGAGCTGAATTGAAACTTTTTTGTAGAAGGAACGAGTTACTTAAAGATCTTCACATCAGTAAATATCTAAAAGCATGTTACACTTTGGCCAAAAAACAAAAGGAAATTTTGTGTGAATGGTTAAAAAGTTTAAATTTTCCTAATAGTTATGTTTCAAATTAGCAAAGTGTGTGGATATAAGGAAGTACAAATTATTTGGGAGCAAAGTGTGTGGATATAAGGAAGTAAAAATTATTTGGTATAAAAATTCATGATTGTCATGTGTTTTTGCAAAAGCTAATTCTAATTGAATTCGAAAGTTGTTACCGAATAAGGTTTGGGAAGTTATAACATAACTAAGTTTGTTTTTCAAAAGCTTAACATCATCTGAAATCAAATTGGCTGAAATGGAAAAACTAGAAAGGGAACTTCTAGTAATTTTATACAAAGGGATTTTCCCTCCAAGCTTCTTTGATTGTATGGAGCATCTGCCTTTGCATTTAGCATATGAGGCTAAACTTGCCGATCTAGTTCAATATCGATGAATGTATCCGTTTGAAAGGTAATTCAACAAAACTGATTGTAATTCAAGTAATAACATATTTTAATAACTATATTGTAATAACCTTTTTCACTAATGTAGGTATTTGCATAACTTGAAGAAAAATATCAAAAACATGGTTAGAGTTGAATATTTGATATGTAATGCTTATTTAATAAAGGAAGCTAGTACATTTTGTTCACATTATTTTGAGCCACATGTTGACACAAGAGAAAGAAAAGTTTCTTGTAATGAAAATGGGGGAGGAACGAGTGATACTGATGGTAACTTATCCATTTTCACAAATCCTGGATGAACATGTGGACATTCAATAAGAAGAATGCTAAAAGAGGAAGAAATTAAGGCTACCTATGATTACATTTTATTGAACTGTCAAGAGGTTCAACCTTTCATGCAGAAAGTCGAAATTGATTATTTGGGTTTTGAAATTTAGTGTTATTCACAATTGAAATACATAATAATGTTTTAAGATTACACAAGGAATGGTTACCCGAGTTAATGCCCGAAAAAGCACAGAACGATATCAATAAAGAAGTTGGAAGACACTTTCCTCAATAGTTCAAAAAATATGTAAGTTTTAACTTCCAATTACTGAAATGATTTAATTATAAGATTAAAGTGTTCAAATGACATTATACAGTTTAATATTATAATTTCATTTTTATAAGCCTTAGAAAATCAAATAGAGAACAAGTTCATATATGATCTTGCGAATGGACCTTTGCGAATTGTTAAATCATATCCGGTGTGTTTCGTTACTAGATATGAATATTATGGTCATAACATGGCAACAATAAATAGTGGAGTTTGCATATAGGGAGAATTGATGGATTATTATGGTAAAATTATTAAGATAATTGAAATTGAATTGAATACCCTGCATTACCAATAAAGGGAAGTGTGATATTTAAAAGTGACTGGTTTGATCCAACTCCAAATGTTAGTATAAAAGTGCACAGCCGATACAATCTAGTTGAAATCAATAAACGAAGAAGATCTAGACAATTTAAACCTTTCGTGTTGGTAATGCAAGCGATCTAGGTGTATTATATCCCTTTTCCCAGTTTATGACGAGATAAGTCAGATTAGTTGACCGTTTGTAAAGTTAAACCTAGAGGTGTTTTTGAATTACATGGAAAAGGATAACAGAGAATTGAAAGTGAAGTGTTTCTGGTAGATGTTTATGAAATAAATGTATCTATTACATATGATGAGAATGAACCTTTGAAGAATCCGAAGAATGAATATGTTGAAATTTCATCTGGAGAGGATGAGGAGGACGAGAGATCTTAAAAGGAGCCTAAGTTTGATTCTAATTCTTCAAAAAAGAAGAAGATGGTGATTTTGATTTACAAATAAGTGATGATAGTAATTAATTTGTGATTATAATAGAATATTATATTCAACAAATCAATTATTTATGTTTCAATATATTGTGTGAAATATTGAATTGAAATTGTTATATTTCTAGAATATTCAATCAAGTATGAATTTCAGGTTTAAATATGCCACCAAAGTATATGATGCAACCAAGGTTTAGACCACAATTCGAAGCCAATTATTGTCCAAGTAAAACATCACATTTTACAATTGGAACCGAATAAGGTGTTGTACCTCTAGCTACTAAACTTACAAATGAGGCATCACCTTCTGCACTTATTGCTACACCATTTACCACTCTTATACCAACAAAGATAACAGGGGTAAACAATGCGGATAAAGGAGGCGACCTCTAGCCTGGAGCTGAGGGAGTTGATGGAAGAACTTATATCACAATTATCAATAATCTGTAAGTGAAAATACATGAAACACCATATGTTTTAAGTTATAGGCTTAAATTTAAAAAATGGTATAAAATTAAATGTTTCCATAGTAGGTCGATTCCGTCTAGCCCGTGCTCAAGAAACATGACATCCAAATTTAAGGAGATGATTGATCTTAAGGGTTATATATGGAAGAAGATCTCTTAAGCAATAAAGGAATTTTAATATCAGAAGTTTGAGGTATAAAAAATTTTAATTTTTTTAATTGAATTTTATACATTAATTAGATAAATATTATTGCATTGTAAGTACTTATCATATGTTTTTCCTTTTATTTCAAATTTTTTTGGGATTCCGAATTTGACGCAGTCATTTATAAAATATGGGAGAGATGAGTAAGTATATGTTATCGAGACTTTGTTAGTGTGATACATAAAATAGGTGTATGATTGCCTTATATTTCTGAACAAATATGGAGTCGTTGGCAGTAGTATTGGACATCACCTGAGGCAATGTTCATTGCAGAGCATAATTCTACCAACAAACGTGGAGAACTAGGGGGAGAGAGGAGAGAGGCTTTCTATACATACTGGAGGACTTATTACTCACCACGAGAATGGAGAGAGACTTATAAGTATCTACACTTTACATTTATTTTCTGATTCTTTTTTACTTTGGTGTATTTCAATTTAATTTGATGTGTGAATTTTGGAATGAAAATATGTGTATTATGGAGAACGATAATATTATAAATGTCTGGTACCATATATGATTGTATTGTTGAGTTATTTTCTTTGTTCAACAGGGGATAAATATCATAAAAATATAGGAAATTCTGCCAAAATTTTTATAAATTATAATTCACTTATGACATTTTATTCTAATGCAAGTAAAGTCTATAAGCACGAAGCCTACACCCCGTCAGCTCTTTTTGCACACTCACATTAAGAAGTATGACGGTGTGACCTTCGTCAATACCTGATGTAGATAACTAAATGTAAATGAAATTTTTTCTTTAATATTAATGCTTAATAATTATCACTTACTAACATAAACATTGTCTTCTAATAGGACCAAATATAAGAAAACATTCAACGATAGTCTCAACAATCTGAAGACGTTGATGAGACTCAATCCTATCTTTATGCAGTGGGTGGTAGGGACTGTCGTGGAAGGATATTCAACTTAGGTTCATTTTCAAACACATGTTATTCGCAATCCTTCACGTCTAGTACAACAGCATCTAGTAGGCGGTCTACACCCAATGAAATCCATAAACTTTAGAGCACAGTACAGACATTGGCATCTCAGTTGCAATATTCGATGGGGTATATAGCTCAACTCTATAATGAGGTGGATGAGTTGAAGGGGAGGATTAGTATCTCATCACAGTAATTAGAGCATCCACGGTCACCAAATGAATAGCGTACTTGTAGTCATTTCGTATGAATTACAAATACTTATTATGTACAAACTAATTTTTATTATCAATTAAGATAATTTTTACTTTGTATCATCAATCAACTTTCTTTTTTAATAGATTAAATGTAGAAAGAAATCAACATATTATAAACAAATAACTCATATTTGTTTAAATTATGCATCAACCATAAGATCATCAAATAAAATTTAATGCATAGAAATTATTAAAAAATAGTTTTAGTAAATTTACAGACCAAAAAATAATATTTGTCGGTAAAATCTATTCGATTTACCAATGGATAAGTAATAACTATTGGTAATGTTGTTATTAACTTACCCGATGGAATTACTGACGGATAACTAATAACTGTTGGTAATGTTATCATTAGCTTACCGATGGAATAACCAATTCTGTCGGTAACTTTACTGACTGAAGAGAGCATAGAATAACTGTCAGTATATTCACTAATGGTTACACAAAATGCCCGTCTGTAAATTTGGGACAAACATTCTGTGATTTGTCTCAAATTATTACCTACGGCCATTTCTCCGATGCCTTTGTTTGTCGGTAAATTCTGTTTCTAACTAAGTTTTCCAACAGAATATGTAGATTTCCCATTGGTACTTTCTATCGCTAAACTTCTTTTTTCTTGTAGTGCATAAAAATTTCTTATTCAAACAATCATGTATATTTAAACATAATGAATAAGAAATATAAAATTTAGAAATATTATTATTAAGCTCAAGAGTGTTAAAATATCATCATCAATATTATTATCAATCATTAATACAACTAAGACCTATCCTAAGCATATGTTCTTCAAATGTCTTTGGTTGTAAACCCTTAGTTAGAAGATTTGGAACCATGAGATCTGTCTTAATACGTTATATATACACTCTTTGTCTCTTAATCTCCTGTTTAACAACAAAATGCTTTACTTCTATGTGGTTTGCGTCTTTGGAGTATTTGTCATTTTTAAAGAAGAAAACTATTTCAAAATTATCACAATAAATTTTTAATGGCTCGCTTATTGTGCCAACCCTAAGCACTGAAATAAAGTTTCGTAATCATAATGCATGAAATGTAGTCTTATAACAAGCTACAAATTCTACTTCTGTAGTGGATGACGCAACTATAGACTATTTGACACTTTTCCATGAGATTACTCCATCAATTAATAGGAATAAATGGCCAAACATTGACTTTCTATTATCAACACACCCAGTAAAATCTAAATCTTAATATCCATTCACTTTTGAATGATCATACCTCTTATAAGTGAGCACGTAATACTTTGTTCCTTGAATGTATCTTAACACTTTCCTTGCAGCCTTCTAATGACCAATACTAAGATTACTTTGATATCTACCCAGCATCCCTACTGTAAAACTAATGTCGAGTCTAGTATGGGTTTATAGGTACATCAAACTATCCATAACAGAAGCATATGTAATTGTTTCATTACATTCCACATCATTCTTTAGACATTGCATAAGACTAAATTTATCTCCCTTTTGAATAGAGACTACACCTATTGAGCACTTATTTATGTTAAATTTCTCAAGAATCTTCTCAATATAGGCTTTTTGAGGCAATCCTAATAAACGTTTTAATCTCTTACAGAATATCATATAGGATTCCTCTCCTATATCTTTTATTTCAAAACTCTTAGAAAGAAATTCTTTAGTTTTATGCAATAAACCTAAGTCATTAGCTATAAGCAAAATGTTATCAACATACAAAACTAGAAATATAAACTTACTCCTATTAATCTTCTGATAAATACACTGATCAACAGTGATTTGCTTAAACCAAAAGAAGTAATGGTTTTATTGAACTTAATATACCATTGCTTGGAAGCTTGTTTAAGTCCATATATTGATTTTTTCAATTTACATACCATGCTTTCTTTACCTTCAATGGAAAAACCTTCAAGTTATTTCATATAAACTTCCTCCTCAAGATCCCTATTTAGAAAGGCTATTTTCACATCCATTTGATGTAGCTCTAAATCAAATTGATTCACTAATGCTAAAATTATTCTCAATGAATATTTCCTTATGACAGGTGAAAAATTCTCCTTATAATCAATATCTCTTTTAGTGTAACCTTTGGAAACAAGTCTAGCTTTACATCTTTCAAAATTGTCATTCGAGTCGCGTTTGGTCTTAAAGACCCATTTATAACTAACTCATTTAAAAACTTCTAGCAAGTCTTGATTTCAACTCTTCTTTCATTCCATCAGTCCATCTTTCAGACATATCAGTACCTACGACTTGTGAAAACGAAACAAGATCATGATTAATGCCACAATCAAAATTTGACTATTTCAAATAAGCCACATAATTATCAGAAATAAATAACCTTCTAACCTTTACAGGTTTATTTAAAGCTATACCAACTGGTTCATTTACATGAGTTGGTGGTAAGTTAGGTTCTTCATGGGTTGCTTCTTCATTATCCAAATGTTTTTTATTATTTTTATCTTCCAAAGAAGGAATAACAATTTTTGTGGTTGTGGGTTTAAGAATATTTATAGGTAATGGAACATCAACCCTTAGTTAATTAATATCTTCAACTTGATTTTTAGCAGTCCACTAACCTTGCCATTTTAAAAACTTTTGGCTTTGGCTATTTCAACAATTCTAGAACTATAGTTTAGATAGTAAAACTTTTAACCTTTGAATTTCTCTAGGTAACCAATAAAGTAACCATTTACTATTCAAGAGTCTAATTTTCTTTCATATGGAATGTAAATTTTTGCTTCTGTAATCCCAAAC